>CM077194.1:18173558-20716058 GCA_039654625.1 Rhinogobio ventralis
AAGCTGTAGAAATATGACATTATGGTATTTATTATTAATGTTACTATTATTAGCCTTATATTTATATTGGGTAATATAAGGGCTAACAAGTCACTTGTTTTATAGTGTTTAAGATGTTTTTCATTACAAGCACCATAGTTTATTATTATTAATATTTAAATTCATTCACCTCAGATGGGCTAGACATGTCACCAGAATGCCCCTCTCCTGCATACCCCATGCAATTCTACACAGTGTGCTCAAGGAGGATGCCTGCACTGCTGGCAGACCCAAACTGAGGTATAAAGATGTATCATACTTTTTCAGCATACCAACTAACTCCTGGACCCAAAGCCAAACTAAATGGAGGGCTGATCTATAACAGAGGAAAGGCTCAAGATCATGCCAACAACCTCCAGCGGCTAAAAGAATGCCACCAGGAATCCAACCAACAAACATGATCTATGCTAGCCACTATATCTCTATATCCTATTGTCACCTGCTTTGTCACTCATGACAGAAGCATGCCAAAACTCGTGGTAATTTTTCAGGATGAAGCTTTTTTTTCTTCTGTGTAGATATGTACCATTCTAATAAACAAAATATTATTTCAATAATTAAGAGCCTTGCAATATAATGCAATATTAATTTTGTTAACCATTTGCAGTATACTTAAAAATATCTATTATTATTTGTTTCTGTCTTTTATGAATGAATTAATGAATGAATGAATGAATTATTTTATTTATTTCATTTTAAAGGACTTATACCCAGCAATACATTAAAGGGGGGCCGGATGGTCTGAATTTTAGCCTCAGTCCAGACCTGATGATTCTCCTCTTCTAGGGACAGCAAGAAGACCCTCTAATGATAAAACTACTTACTTACAAGTAAACTCCTTAAGGCAGTCATATGTGCAAAAGATGTTGCTGTTTCTGGAAACCTGTTTGCTTTGATCTCATATTTGGTGTTCATGCATTTATGCTTTTAATGTGTTGTAGCCTGGAATATATTTTTTTTGTGTGTTAAAAAAAAAAAACTAATTCCTGCAGTGGAAAACGTTGTGGCACCAGGTTAGCATAGACGTAATGCAAGATGGCACAGAAGGCTACTATGAAGGGGGCCATTGAGTTTGTCCCACGGCCCTATGTGTTCTTAATGCGGGCTTGCATACATGGTTTTCTGCTTATTCTCATTGTCAGGGCAGTGACTTCACAGGTTTGTTCCTGTCACTGATAGCAGTAGAGGCCAAACTAGCCATAACAGTGGAAGATTTACTGTTTTTGGTCATATATTTTGTGAGGTTTTTGGTCATATATTTAGATTAAGAATAAAAACAGTGTTAAATCCCTACATATTTGTATTTATTTCGGATAATATAAAACATTTTTGTAATGAATATTAGGGCTGTCACGATTCCTCTTTTTTTTTATTTCTTTTTTTTTATTCATGATTATTGACCTTGATTGCTATTTGCCCGTTAATCTGCAAAATACCAGAAGTGGTGCAATGGATGAGAATCCATGAACTGCATTATTAGACCATTTTCAAAGGCTGCACAATGCATTAAAACCATTTAAAAATCATAATTTAGCATATAGTGAAATTGTGAAATCACAAAGCCAGCTATTCAGTTAAATAAATATATACGCTACGTGTTTCTGGGTGAAGTGCGTTTAATTAGCGTGCAGATTACGTGTTACTTAGAGCTGCTCTGTTCACAGTAAATGTTGTGAACTCTGTCTCTGCATGTGCTGTTTGTTTGGGTTTCCAATAACGTGCATTTGGGAACCCATAAAGTCTGACACGCTTTGTGTTTCATGCAAATTGTTAGACTGTTATTATTTAAATGCATGGAGCACGTCTCAGCAGCTGACAAACTCCATCTCTGCATATGCTGCCAGTTTGGGTTTCTTATAATGTTCATCTAGGTACGAAACGTGCACAATTTCACCAGATTTTCAAATGTAAATCATTTATAAACCTAAGCCGACACAGGAGAATACATCAATATGATTCTAAATATGCTAACTGTTGTTCAACACAATTTTAAAATAAAAGTTTAAACCCTTACTCTGAGTTTGCATATTTTGATGTCCACATGTCCAAATTACAAAGCACAATATATTAATTCAGGAAAGCAGATGCTTTGCAATCTTTGTCTTTTAAGCTGTGGGTTTTTATGCTTTGAAAATCTTACAGATTATCTGGCGAAACTGAAGCCATAGATCTTCATCGTCTGTGCTGATGCTTTCTTTAGCTCTTAGAAGGAGGCACACAAATTGGAAGACGAAAGTGTTAATGGACAGAACAAAGGCTTGTGAAGATCTGAAGAAATATGGATGAGGGCCTGTCAGAAAAACATGAAAACATATCATGTGAATGGTCCTTGGGTCTAACAAAGTCTTTCATACCCAAGATATAAAGATTCATTGCTAATGAACGCACTTTTCCACACCCCGATTATTCACCATGCACCACGTTTTCAGAATGTCAAGTTATGTCTTACTGTTTGATTCTCAGGATTTTTACTACCAGTAAAGAAGTATTTGGTTTGTCTTGTATTCATGCTAATGACATTTTGTCTGTTCATTATTTCGAGGCTGTTGTTTTTTGGTAGTGCTAGTTCATACACATTCAGGTTATTATTTCCTTTTAATAATAATAAGATTCATGTGTTGTCGTTTTTATAAATGCTTTGCTGGAGGGTGTTCATGTTAAAATATGTCTGAGGGTTTGTTTGATATGTTTTCACAAAATAATGTTACAGTAAGAAGCACTAATAGCATGCCCTAGTTTTTTGCATTGTTATCTACAGAGGAGCTGTACCACCACCAGAGGTGTTGTCTACTAATCTTCTGTCAGCATGGTGCAGACGCCTGTACAAGGAAGTTTTGGCTTGAATCTGAAATCTCACTCAGTTTCCTGGCATTCTGTCTTCCCTGGGTCTGAACATGCTATAATGACTAATCAACTAGAGGCCAAATAGTGAATATGTTATAATACTTTGGAATAGAATATGCAGTAGATCTGTGGCATGTTGTCAACCCAGTTTATTTGATGCAGATGACTCATTTAAATGTATAGCTGTAAATGTATTTTTTAGCACCATCTGTTGGATATTTTACAACTTAACATTTTGTAAATATATCTTGTTACAAGATATACCAAGGGGATATATCAAGTTTATATCACATGGTATTTTCAGGGCTGGTTTTACCTGATATTGAGACATAGGCAAAATAAATTTGCTCCTAAAAATTGGTACCAAAACTGTAAAAACTTTTATGTTAAACACATCGTCAATATTTTACATTTTATTAATATTGTATTACAGAGTTTTAGCATTAGAGTGAAATAATAATAATAATAAAAAATTGTAATCGCCCTGGATGTGCGAGCATAGGCACGTGCCTAGAATGCATTAATCCATCCCTGGGTATTTTTTATTTGTTATTTTTTCCTTTGAACTATATTTCATAGATATGTGCATAATCATTACCTCCTATGCAGGGCCTAAAACAATTTTTTTGCCACACCTGCCAATGGCCGGCAAAATATTTTTTACTGGCCGTGAAACGGGCAGTAATGGCAGCAAAATTTTAGATACCAGTGAAAATTCACAATTGTCTATTCCAATTTTGATGTGACAGCTAAAATTACTAGCCTAACTAATATAAATTTAAAACATTTATTAAAGAAAAGTAAACGGTCAGTAATAAAATAAGAACAAATAATCAAATTACAAGCAAAAGCACAAATAAATACAATATAACAAAGTTACAAAGTAAGTAAACAAAAGCTTTTCAGGTTTTTCCAGTAGGTCTAACAGTAGCTTTCAGGTACAGAAAGCAAATGTAAAATAACACTGCATCTTCACTGTATGAATTAAACATCCTTATTAATTAATCCTTAATAAAGTTTTAAAAGTTGTTCAATCAAGGGCAGTAAATGTGATTTTTTTTTTCTTTTCTTTGTCTTTTGTTGTTTGATTTAACATTTAAAGGCACAGACAGCACGAGGGATATTAGGTTGCTGTCACTTTAAGAGCGAAGGATGCAAGGATCTATATACTGATACTGTACACATGCATTTACTTAACCGACATAACCGGCTATGTTTACTACGATACTCGCTATTTTTTGACAGATTTGTCCACTCAATTAAAAGAAGACATGAAAGAGAGCTCAGTTTAGTATAAGTGCACTGTCTGATGCAGCTGTTTGGGCGAGCGCTTCGGATGTGTGTGCACACAAAACTTTCCACACAGCACGTGAGTATTGATGAGCTCCCTTTCACGTCTTCTTGTCAAGGCTTAAACTTTCACGATGATGCAGCACTGGCCCTGTTCACATTCATGCATTGTTGGAATTCATAAAAATGTTACCGGCAATTTTTACTTTCATTTGGCGCTTGACGAATGTTCATTTTAGGCCCTGCTCCTCTGGTTACTTCTACGAGTCAAAGCTCTACCAAGCTAGCTAGCCATACAGTAAATCAGTATTGACAAAACCCCAGAACAACATGTGGACAGCTCGCAGCATGAGCAGGATTTAATGTGTTGAATAAATTAGACTTTTCCTTTATGAACCATTTATCCTTTGAATTACATTGTCAAATTGAAAAACTATAATACAAAATTCAACTCAGTGCCATCGGGGTTCTTCTCAAATTTGTCTCAGCATGGACGTGTCTATGTGCCACCAAACAGTCTTTGGTTTTAATTTGTGCATCCTTATGGCATGCATGCTGTTGTTATCTCTAAAGGTGTCAGAGTCTGCTTTTCTTTTGATGAATCCATTAAAAAGCCCTCTAGGAAAAGGAGCATATTCTCCAACTACTACTACTTGTTTAAATTAGTGAGTATTAGAATGCAGCATCATCACTATACATGTTTGAGGTAAGAAAGATAAGATGATGTTGTAGGTAAAACGATTCAAGTCCGATTGAAGTGAATAAACTTGGAAGCGGTGCATTAGACAGGAATCCTGCTCTCAGTATTGACAGGGTCATCTACTCTTTAACTCACTTTTGATATGAAAACATAAAGTAAACCCTGAAGGAGACACGTCTCAGCCAACAGTCCTTTACCAGTGGAGTGTGGGTCCTTTTACAGTAATGAGTCTTGAAAGCTTTCTCTATTTTTCCCCTGTGCTTAACCATGAGTAGAGCTCAAAGTTTTCCTCTGGCCAAATGACAGTGGGGTTTGGAACATCATGTGCTTTTTGTGCTTGGAGCTAAATTGTGGCTCTCTAAATCTATTGCTGTGACAGTTCATCTGAGTTTACTTCACTCTTTGAGACTAGTTTAGTCTACCTCCATGTAATTACCTTACCCAAGACTCCCATAAGGACTGGACTCAAAGGTTCCAAGGTTTTGTTTCAGTAAGATTTCTATATTTTTTAAAGAAGTCTCGTATGCTCACCAGGGCTGCATATATTTATAAGCACAGCAATATTGTGAATTATTATTATTATTATTATTATTATTATATAAATAACAGTTTTATATTTTAAAATGTAATTTATTTCTGTGATTGCAGAGCTGAATTATTTTAGGCCACATCCACAAAAAATAGCAGTTTCAGGCCCCCAAAACACCAGATCCATCTGGATGAAACGCAGATACGGTACAAAATTTAGATAAACGTGTCTCCGAGTGTATGGGGCCTTAGTTGCCATTCCACCAGTCTTCAGTGTTACATGATCCTTCAGAAATCTAATATGTGGATTTGGTGCCCAACATTTGGTGAATCCATCCTTCCTTCCTTCCTTCCTTCCTTCCTTACTTCCTTACTTCCTTACTTCCTTCCTTCCTTCCTTCCTTCCTTCCTTCCTTCCTTCCTTCCTTCCTTACTTCCTTACTTCCATCCTTCCTTCCTTCCTTCCTTCCTTCCTTACTTCCTTACTTCCTTACTTCCTTACTTCCTTCCTTCCTTCCTTCCTTCCTTCCTTCCTTACTTCCTTACTTCCTTCCTTCCTTCGGAAAATTTGGAGAAAAGGTCATGCATAATGCTTTTATTTTTGGGGCAGGGTACAGTCAAAAGCAAAGGGTAAAATGGCAGCTAATGAACTTTATGATTGGTCAAGCAAAACTTGCAATATAAGCAGGAAAAATAGAATCGAGAATAGACCTGACCAAGAGATTGTGTATATTTAAAGCCTATGTTAAGTCTGGAATTGTTGCTGATTTTAAATATTATAAATTGAGTGATGTGACATCTTTTGAAATGCAGTGGTGCTATAAAAACATTTTCTATACTGTGATCTTTTTCTCTGGGTTGAGGTGTATGTGAATACATATATTTATTTGTGAAATATATATTTATTTGAAATAACTTTATTCCATACAATCAATCTTTCTTCTTTTCTTTTCTTCTCATTGCGAACACAAAAGTTTTGTGAGCAAAAGCAAAGTTTCTCAGGGGAATGCAAAAGCATTGAAATATATTTATCCCTCCCATCTCATATTTCTTTCCATCCCTCAGGTGCTTTAGGGGCTCCGTATAGAAAACAGTTGTGCCTTTTCAGGATTCTCTGATGAATAGAAAGTTGAAAAGAAAAGCATTTTTTGAATTATAAAGGGTTTTTTGTAACATTGTACATGTCTTTACTGTCATTTTTGATCACTACAATGTGTCCTTGCTGAATAAAAGAAAAAAGAACAATATATTATATATATATATATATATTATATATTAGGAATGTGATGGTGAGGATATTGTCCCACTGGTTAATCGACCTGTGACAACACCGGTAATACTGGTATCAAATGCGGGGGCTTTTAAATCACTAATTTTAAAGCGAAAATAAAATGCACACATCTGCATGGGCTTTCATAATGGTGTGGAGCAGAGCGAGCGTTTTCAATTAATTCCTATAATACGTTTTTAATTGTGGTGTCTGTTCTCTAATTGAACTAAATTAATTTATTACAAAAAAAATCTAAACGACAGTGGGGGCGGTGCTGTGGTGGGAAAGTGATGTAACCAGTGTTTGCGGCTGAACATCGGTAACACCGTCAACACTGACTGTCGCAGCAAGCCTTATATATTTATAAGGCTTGCTGCAACAGTCACTGTAGACAGACAGTGTAGACAGATGCAGTGTGACTGCGACAGTCAGTGTAATATATATAAATAAATAAATATATATATATATATATATATATATATATATATATATATATATATAAATTTTTTTTAAAGCAATTGAGAAAAAACAAAAAAAACAATTATATTTAATATATATAATCAATTGCTTTAAAAAAATTATATATATATATATAAAATATAATAACTGTTTTTTTTTTTTTTTTTTTTTTTTTTAAAGCAATTAATAGCTCCTCACTATTAAACACTGACAGGCAAAAGTTTAAATATGCAAATTTGCATATTTATTGTTTGCTGGTGTTATGGGAAACTGAGAGGAAATTATGGATAGAATTGTTGTTGAAGAGAAATATGTATTGTATTTGCACTCTCTCCAGGTGCTAAAGCAGCATCATTCTCTTAACTCTGAGTTCCGTCTGTCTCTTTCGATCTCTCCATGTCTTTTTTCATATTTACTCTCTTGAGGGGAGAAATAGGAGGACTGTGCTAATAAGATTCTCTCAGGCAATCTTCAAACACAAGGTGACATATCATATTTTTAACCACATTCATCTGTAGTCAGATGTTTCATCCAGGTCCATGTGTCATTTTTTTCTAAGTCTAAGAAAAGCAGACAGGAAATCTTTTACTTCTTTAAGAGGAAATGAGTGGCTTTCAATGCTGATTATTCCCGTCTCTCTGCCACTCTCCGTCCTTCATTTCCACACTTGAGGCCTTTGTGTTGAGGATGAAGTTCAATTACCCTCTTGTCAAACAACATCATTTTCAGGTAAACTGAGCAGTGAATTGATTTTGCCCACTCTCTGAAAGCTGTGCTGTCAAACCCAAGTAATTGATGGGTTTGTGATTTGTGGCTCCACACTCACTTAAAGGCAACCACAGTAATTATTTATTGGCCTGTGCATATAATGGGCGCTACCAATTGCTTCTCACTCAGTCTGCTCGAGTGCTCTCATCTTTGGTAATTTTTATACTTTTTCTTCACGATTCATAAATGTTCTAGTCTGTCCAAGGAAATTTTATATGAAATTGATATACAATGAAATCTTAAGGCAAATAAAGGTACAGATCAGTCAAAATCTTTGATTTAATACATCCATCTTATTCTCTTACAATAGTGTGATTTGCAGAGTAATCATATTGTGTACAAAAATAATAAATACACATTTAAATAACCCCCCCCCCCCCCCTTCTCTTTCAGAGCCGGAAACATGCAAACAAAGTGCGTCTGTATTACATGCTGCATCCAGTAGATGGGGGATGTCCAGCTAAGAAGCTCAGAACAGATGATGTGAGTATTCCATTCCATTCCATTCTATTTTTTTTTTTTATTTTGTTTTTAGAAATGACACCGCTATCATGTGTTTATGACTCTGCTTGCTTTTTTATCCCAGCATACATTCAAATTATAGCTGTAGTCATACCTCTTGACCTGAACCATTCTTTGAAAAGACGTTTTCTTTTAATGAGCTTGTCTTGCCATTGCTCTCCAGAGCCAACCTTTTTCACAGTAAAGTGCTTCATGAACCCCAGCCATTAAAACAATTTATTTTGTGTGCACATCCAAATATTTAATTTAATAGACTGATTTTAAAATATATTTTCCTCCATAACTACACAAGAAAACTTGTAGTTATGAAGGAAAATATATTTTAAAATCAAAGTAAATAAATTTGAATTACAATATATGTGTGCATGTACAGGGAGTGCAGAATTATTAGGCAAGTTGTATTTTTGAGGATTAATTTTATTATTGAACAACAACCATGTTCTCAAGGAACACAAACTCATTAATATCAAAGCTGAATATTTTTGTATCAATATTTTAAGTAGTTTTTAGTTTTAGCTATTTTAGGGGGATATCTGTGTGTGCAGGTGACTATTACTGTGCATAATTATTAGGCAACTTAACAAAAAACAAATTTATACCCATTTCAATTATTTATTTTTACCAGTGAAACCAATATAACATCTCAACATTCACAAATATACATTTCTGACATTCAAAAACCAAACAAAAACAAATCAGTGACCAATATAGCCACCTTTCTTTGCAAGGACACTCAAAAGCCTGCCATCCATGGATTCTGTCAGTGTTTTGATCTGTTCACCATCAACATTGCGTGCAGCAGCAACCACAGCCTCCCAGACACTGTTCAGAGAGGTGTACTGTTTTCCCTCCTTGTAAATCGCACATTTGATGATGGACCACAGGTTCTCAATGGGGTTCAGATCAGGTGAACAAGGAGGCCATATCATTAGATTTTCTTCTTTTATACCCTTTCTTGCCAGCCACGCTGTGGAGCACTTGGACGCGTGTGATGGAGCATTGTCCTGCATGAAAATCATGTTTTTCTTGAAGGATGCAGACTTCTTCTTCAGGCAGTGGTACAGGAAGGTGTCTTCCAGAAACTGGCAGTAGGACTGGGAGTTGAGCTTGACTCCATCCTCAACCCGAAAAGGCCCCACAAGCTCATCTTTGATGATACCAGCCCAAACCAGTACTCCACCTCCACCTTGCTGGCGTCTGAGTCGGACTGGAGCTCTCTGCCCTTTACCAATCCAGCCACGGGCCCATCCATCTGGCCCATCAAGACTCACTCTCATTTCATCAGTCCATAAAACCTTAGAAAAATCAGTCTTGAGATATTTCTTGGCCCAGTCTTGACGTTTCAGCTTGTGTGTCTTGTTCAGTGGTGGTCGACTTTCTGCCTTTCTTACCTTGGCCATGTCTCTGAGTATTGCACACCTTGTGCTTTTGGGCACTCCAGTGATGTTGCAGCTCTGAAATATGGCCAAACTGGTGGCAAGTGGCATCTTGGCAGCTGCACGCTTGACTTTTCTCAGTTCACGGGCAGTTATTTTGCGCCTTGGTTTTTCCACACGCTTCTTGCGACCCTGTTGACTATTTTGAATGAAACGCTTGATTGTTCGATGATCACGCTTCAGAAGCTTGGCTATTTTAAGACTGCTGCATCCCTCTGCAATATATCTCACTATTTTTGACTTTTCTGAGCCTGTCAAGTCCTTCTTTTGACCCATTTTGCCAAAGGAAAGGAAGTTGCCTAATAATTATGCACACCTGATATAGGGTGTTGATGTCATTAGACCACACCCCTTCTCATTACAGAGATGCACATCACCTAATATGCTTAATTGGTAGTAGGCTTTCCAGCCTATACAGCTTGGAGTAAGACAACATGCATAACGAGGATGATGTGGTCAAAATACTCATTTGCCTAATAATTCTGCACTCCCTGTATGCATGTGTATATTATTATTATTATTATTATTATTATTATGAAGGCAGTGTTCATGTAGGCTTTTTAAAAACAGCAAGAGGGAGCACAACAGAATGAAAATGTCACATTGACGCATACTGTATGTAAACATCTATTTTCATTAACAACATTTTTTATTTCATGTACTTGTTTATAGCTGGGATTATTTGATTGTGTTTATGAATGAAATCATAACTAGTTCCCCTAAAATCAAGTGTATTTGCAGACTTCTATAGGAGAGCTCTGGCAACCCTGCTTTACAGTTTGCTTGTCTGTGAATACTTATAGTGACTGGTGCCCTATTTATGTATGAATATAGTGGTGACTCAAGAGTTGTAGCATGTCAGTCCATCTAATCATCATAAGGCAAGTGTGAAATATGTTTTGATCCATCTGGTTTGAGAGTGGATGTTTTTTTTTTTTTTTGGCCAGCAGATTTTGAAACAAATAAACAAGAAAGTTTAAGTCAAGTCTAACTCATATCTGCACTTTAGCCATCATCTGAGATGAGTCTCGCTGAGATGATAGTCAGGCTGCTGTTCTTCTCTCAGTAGGATAAAGCAAGCTTCTGCTTTATTGCCGTGTTATATGGGCTATTCACACAACAAGAGGGGTGCACAAGCATAAGGTTGTGTGAATGTTGCTGGGATCAGCCTTTTTGAACTCTCTGATGTGCAGAGAAAGTATATGATGCCTGTGGTTTTTGCAGATGTTACATGTTTTTTAGACTGCCTCCAAACAGACCAACAAAAGCACTCACCACAGGAGGCCAAATGCACATCTAAATGTTTATGTGAGAGTCAGAGATTGCAAAATCTTAGCCATCGGCTATGGGATGCAGTTAGAATTAAATGATATTGAACGCTTTATACTGTATGTTTCATTGACATTCCGTATGGTCACAGTAATTGTATACATCATTAGACAAAGTACTGAAGTGAGGACACTGGCAGAGAACTGCATTTATTCACAGCAGTAATGAAGGTTATTAGTATTCGATTATTGTGTAGGGAACATCCACCTTCAATGGCCAGATTTCAAAAGACCATGTGCTGCTTTTTCGACTGAACTTCAACACTTAGCTTGTTTTAGATCGATAGTAACAACGAACAGACATTGAAATAGTCATCGATCTCCATGTCGTGTGTCAATAGACTCTGCAGACAAACTAGACTTTTTGCAAGTTGGAGAGCAAATTTTAATGAGCCATTACTCACGGAAGCTGATGTTAATGAGGTAGAAATATAGACATGTCTTGTCAATGAATACAAATCAAATTTTACAAATTTGTAAAAACACCCAGTGAGTTTTTTTTTTCAAACAAATCTATCATATGACTCCAGAAGACTTGGAATATACTGTAGCATGTGAGTCATATAAACCACTTTTATGACACTTTTACTGTGTGTGTGTTTTTGTGGGGCAAGGGGGAGAGTGAACTGTTAATTTAAGTCTTAGTTTGAGTTAATTAACTTACCCTAAACATTCAAAATTTTCCCACTTAAAAATTGAGTTAATCCTCTTACACTCTCTTATCACTTATCAGTTAATGTACTTCTGAAAATCAATATAAAAATAGTGCAAGATGTGGAATTTTCTGTGATTACCTTTTCCCTGTCATTAACATAAAAACGTGAAAACTCAGGAGTCAGGAGGCGTTCAGTCAAAATCAGCACTTTTCACAGTGGGACTGAGGGAGTAGAGTAGAACTGAAAGCAATTATTTTTCCACTACATACTTTTTGATATTTATAGATCAATGAACTTTACATGGCTGTTGTTGTGTGTATGCTGCTGCTCAGATATTGTTGTAATGTTTTTGACTCTGCAGCAAGAAAAAAAACCTGAACGTTTTGTGCCAGCAGTTTTACTTGTTCGAAAAAGCTTAGATCTAGTGATTTTCTTGATCTCATCAATTACAATGATGTGTGAACACCCCCCCCCCCCCCGCTTTATGAAAAAAAATTATGCTGTATGGGCTTTTAGTGGAACACAAGAAGAAGAAGAAAAACCGAACAGACAGGTCACTAGGGGTATCACATACAGTTATGTTGTTCATATACAGAAAGAAAAAATGAGAGAAAAAAAGATATAGGAGAATTTTGGTAATTGTCCTTTCAAGTCCATAAAAGGTTCAAGGTCCCATCATGAAACATACAAATATTTTCATTGGACAAATAATTCACAGAAAAATGGGAAGAGATTATCAATATAATAATACTGATAAATTGTAAATGTGTGGAAGGGAAAAGAAAAAGGAAAAGGACGAAAAGAAAAAAACACATTGCAGTACACTTACAATATCTCACTATGTTCCATCCACACTCCTATACATTAACCATTTTAACCAGTACTTGTAAAATTTATCCATGTTTAATCTTAGAGAGAAGGTCAGTTTTTCCGTCTTATACATATCTTTTACACCCCCACCCCTCCCCTTCTTAAAACACACAATAACTTTTCTACAGTTTAAATGTTAATGGTAATGTTGAAAAGTTAATAATTAACTTAATTTAATTATATTGTCAACCAGTCCAACTGTACCTGCCAGTCAGTGCTACACACAAAGTGCTGCCTGCATTTTCTTTAGCTGCCCCCCCCCCACCCCCCCCCCCCCCCCCCCCCCCCCTCTCTTTTCTCAAAGCATAGGATTGTGTGAGAGTAAACTGGCCCTTGACCAGTGTGGAGAAGCAAAATCCACCTGCATTAAAAGTCATTGAGCAGCCAAGTTCTAACAAGCTGTCCTTTGCTCTCTCAACGCCTAATAAAGCGGCAGCAGATCGTACAGGAGATCACTGACCACATCCATCTGCTTTACACAAATCAGCTGTCGGCAGCAGCTACTAATAGCTACATGGTCCCCTAAGGACACTTTAAAAATCTCTCCCCAAGTCTCTAGCACTGTAACTCTACGCAGGGGCTGTGGTGGAGGATACAATTAGCAGCCTGGGACAACTTTTGCACTGATCGAATAGCCCATTGGATACTTACTCCTCTTTAATTAGCTGTGATTAAATCAACCCCTGCGGGGGCTCGTGTTTCCAGGGGAGAGGAGTCAGACGGAGTGCGTGTGGATGACCAGAAAGGAAAGAAAGTGAGCTGGAACTCGAGCCTGGATCTTCAGCTTTTGTTCTAGTCTGTAATTGTTTCACTCAGTTAATGACAGATCAGTGACTGTGTGTAGAATGTCCAGACAGCAGGAGACTGATTTACATTTAGCGTTTCATTCTCATGCCGTTTGTGTATTAGCAGAACTCACTGCAATCAATGGGTAGTCAGGGTTCCACATGCATCAATAATCACAATGTGTATTCTAAAGTAATAAAAGCACTGAATGACTGAATTATGTTTACTGCAGGAAATTACTTAATGGGATGTGTGTGTGTGCACAGATAAAGCATAAACTTGGCTTCTTTTAGACCTGTTCTTCTGCTGCATTCATATATTTATACTTGTATTAAATGATGTAAAGTCAGTAGTTGTGTATTATCATTTCTGATGTTTTATTTTTATTATTTATATAATATTATTTATTAATATTTTGAGTTATCTTTTAGTTTTGTATTTTCAGTTTTCATTTTAGTAATTTTGTAATGTGCTTTTATAATTTGTATTAATTTAATTTAATTTTAGGACTTCAAATTAAAGTTATTTCTGTTAGTTGCCAGGGGATAATGTCTAATTTTTGTTTTTAGTTTGCATCAAATATTTTATTTTATTTTCTGAAGACAACTGGCTATTTGATTTTGAGAAACACTGCTCTATCCACTTGTTATGTCGAGACATATCGAATACCGTTTAAGGGTCCAAGCTGGGAATACTATCTCAACAGCCGTTTATGAGCACTATTCATTTAAAGCACTTCTTTAAGCTAAACTTTTAAAAACTAGAAGAATACACTACAGTCTCTGGGTGCATTGTGTTTTATTTTTTAATGATTAAGATTAAGAAAATAAGTCACTGTCTGGTCAACTGAGATTTCGCTATAGAGATAAAGGTTAGGATATATGATTTTTCAGTAATACTACAGCATAGTTTTAAGCGGATACTGATGTACTGCTGAGCTTACAAATGACGTGAATGTGAACTGAATAATTGTTAATGAAGAATGTTTTAAGTAAGAGATTTGGGGTTTGAAACAACATAATGCAATACAATTATGATTTCAGACAGTATTGTTTTATATGGTAAACTATCCAAAGATACACCCAATACACAATATATATCTCAAACTGACTGTCAAAGTGTAAAATTGCTATAAATGTAATCAATGCAAGAACAAAATATATGCAAGTTATGCAACTTAAATTAGATATACAGTTGTCAAAAATGCGCTTTAAGCTTGCAGCATTTACTGTGAACAGCGCCACTCTGAGACGCGAGCTGCAACCTATTTAATTAGATCACAGCGTGTGATAAGTGCACTAAGCTATATCGCGATTTTGTTTTCTGTTCGATTGACAGATGCTTTGCCAAAGCAATGGCGCAAAACACAATGTTAGTGATCTTTTAGCTTTATTACAAACTGTTGCGGGACCGATTAAACTATTGCGAATCGTTGTAATTAAATCAGAAATAGACATTTGATATAGAGTGCAATAAGGCAGAATAATTAATCAATTTGAAAAGACTATTATTCACTGTTGGTTTGCATAAATTACATACAAAAGTGTAACCTTTACTAGTCGATTTATGTGAAATATCAACCCACTTCTATATGTCCTTAACGTAATCATCAGATGATCTCTCCTCAGTGAACTGTAATTCCGCAAGATGCGTGATATAACTATAGATTGCTGTAATTGCACATTTTTGTTTTGAGGATTCTGAGACCATGAAGGAATAGCCATACACAGCTGTAGAACCGTATACACTGTATAAACAGAATTAAACCTCAAAAGGTTTACAATGAAGCAATCTCTGCAAAGCCCCCAGAGCACTTTCACCAGCAACTTCTGCCTGCTAGCCTCAGACACATTGCTGAACCGAGGTCTTTCATTGTTCACAAATTTTTTTTCGAGGCACACAGCATCAGATCTAAAACGCTTAAAAAATAAATAAATAAAATAAAAAAAAGAGAGAGAGAGAAAATAGTATACTGAAGCTTTTGAAAGAAAGGTTTGAAAGGTAAAAGCATCTTTGCATTTAGTTTGAAGGTGTATTGTTGCTCTTATGGTGGCACTATGTATTTAAAATATGATGTGATGTGTATTTTGTCATGCATTTTTTACATTTTAACCAATACATAATTGCTCTCAAGCTAAATTATTTGTGGCAGTTTATATATATATACACACAGATACATTTTTTTATTTATTTATATTAATTTGTGGCAGTTTTATATTCAGATATTATCCTATTTGTTATATACAGATGTAATTTTTTTTGTCAAAGTTTGTATCTTTAGTTTATATTTGTATATATACATACAGGATCCTTTCCATCTGGGACTCACTGATCCTGTGTGTACATCATCATATCTCCTTCTTTCTTCTTGGTATTTGGACAGCTATTACAAATTCAGCGTCTCTTTCCCACAGGCTAATTCTGCTGTTCCATTCAGATGGTTATCGGCTTCCTGATTATTTCATCACAGCCCTGATGAACCCTGTCAGACTCTTAACAGTTCTGTCTCTGCTTAGTTAGGCAATAGGCAGTCATTTGTCACTTTGAATTGACTTTATACGATACTGCAGAGATATGCAAAATGCAGGCCTATTGCACAAATGAAGCACTAAAATATGAGACAATCAGAAAACTGATTTCAGCTTTCAGCTTCCAAACTCAGTTTGAGGTATATGATCTCAACATGATCCCTGACGCATAGTATATTGGTAATGGAGTTACTATAGCATGTGGGCTCCCACAAAAAGAACAATGGAAAGTGTTTACTAAGATCTGCGCAAGGTAAATGAGTGGGTATCTTAAATGTTAACTAACATATTGTAGAATTTGCCATGTGTAATAAAGTTTGCATCTGAGCTCCTCTGTGAGAGATACGAGAACGGTGTGATGCTCATTTGCAATCACACCACCGGCCTCGCGCCGTTCTCTCACCTCGTTCGCCCTGCTTGTCACACCATGATTTTATTCTCAGCAGTTGTCATAAATGAATGAACAACAGCATGAAGTACAAAGTGAAGTTTTTTTAAGAGTATGAAATATGATACTATATTGTAAAATTAAGTGGCCACCGACAGCAGTAATCAAAACAAGACCATTAACAATAGCAGGACCATTAAAGGGGTATTTCACCGCTGGAAAGATGAATGTGTATGTAAATTGGGTCATTTATGTATTAGAAATGTGTAATTATTTTAGAAGTTGGTGCCTTCTAGACTGAGAAAAGCCAGAAAATGTATTTTTGGCTCATGTGGATGAAAGATGATAACTCCCAGAATGCACTTGCTTCGCTGCCCTACGAGGCCACTCCCAAGTCACACCTACCGTTACATCTCTTGCCCAGCACGGCACCACCCCACCGTCATTTTGATTTTTATAGTAATAAAATCATTTAGTTCAGTTAGAGAACAGACACTACAATTAAAAACTGAACGTGTCTGCTCAATACAGCACGAGCCGAATGAGTGTCGCAGCACAAACGCAGCAGGAGTCAGATTTCATTCATCAGAGAGTGAGGAGCTGACAGACGAGATGATTGTGGAAGATTTGGTTTCAAAGCGAAATGCGCCAATTTAAGTGAGTTTATCATTGTACCATTTAGTTGTTGTGTTTTCATGAACCCACAATTCAAGCAACCCGCCCCCGAATTGGCGCTAATTTTAAACCGAAACTAAAATGAGCACGGCCAACCGGCATTCATTCACGGCCGCATTGTCATTCATTCACGGCCTCACAGTCATTCACGGTGCGTGTCCAGTCTGACGCGTTTTCAGTTCATGCCTATGGAAGCTTAACTTTCATAGGAATTAATTGAAAACACTCTCTTTGCTCCGCACCGCTCCATGCGGCCGTCTGTGTCTTACATTCTGTGAGTGAGATCCCACCCCTATGGGCGGGTTGAAAACATGCGGAACTAGCTCCTACTACTGGCTGTAGTCTCTAGCCTCTGGCCAAAAAAACCTCAGATGACGCAAAATGACGATATTTGCGCCATCGGAGGCTTTTTTCCAGACATAAAGTACATAAATCTCTCGTCTCAGGGGGATATGAGGGGGAGAAGCACGATCATTCGAATATACTACCGGGTTTCTACTGATACAAAGCTTAATGCTAAATCGCTGAAGTAACCCTTTAACAAAACTTTGAACATTTGCAAAAACATGTACCTTAGTCCCTCTCAATAGAAGAGATAGAAGAGAATCATCTAATTGATTCACATCTGTTGCATGAGAGGCTTTATGCTTCGGCAATGCATTTTTTCTTTTTTGTCATGCCAATAAAGTGAACTGAATCGAAACCTCATATTGCTTTCTAAATAATTATACTGATTATCATATACATGAAGAAAACTTTTGTTGAAACCTACAGAGCCCCTAAAGGGTGATGGTAGAGGAAAAAATATGGGATGGAAGGAAAAAAGGAGAAACTTTGCGTTCACAGACTTGATCGCAAAACCTTTTACATAAAGTTTCTTGGGGGAATGGAAACATTTTGCATATGTGTCATGTACTGGTCCTACTCATTCTCATTTTACTCTCCCTCCCTTATTTTCTGTCAGCTTTCTCTATTAATTGCTAAAACCCAAAATGGAAAAATGCTCTCAACTGAGTAGGGCTGGAGCAGAATATTCGAATATTCGTTCAATGGGTTGGTATTCGATTTTTCAATTTTGGGATTGAAATATTTGTTTTTTGGGGGGGGGGGGGTTTCGCACACACCTGGCATCCCCTTCTAAATGGTTCTCATTCGCGCTTGCACATGTTTACACTATAAAATCTGGCGAAATACAATACTCTAATTTTACAATACAATCTTTTTTTTTATTTATTTTTTTTAACAATTATCTTATAGCCTAGCCATTTTTAATAGGATGGACAGTTGAATAGGAACCCAACCTCGTTATACTTAATAAATATATTTGCTTCTTCTTAGCCTAAGTGTTCTCTGCAACTGGAGTATATTCCCTGTCTAGAGCGCACAACTGCATGAGCTTGTATGAAAGAAGCGCATGCCTGAGCTTGCATTTTGGGTTAAGCTGCGTTTGTTTGACGTTGTGGAAAATAGAATAATAGAATCAAAATGTATTAGCCTTTTTACCCGTTAGGGATGTGACGGTGAGAAAATTTTCCCTTACCGTCACATTACAGTGCTTGTGCACTGTGTGGCCGTGAACGAATTACAGTGCGGCCGTGCGCATTTTACTTTTAGTTTGCCAATTCAGGGGCGGGTTGCTTGAATGGTGGGGTTCATTAGCCTATTATTCTTAATGAAAAACACAACAATAAAACAGTACAATGACAAACTCCCTTAAATATGCGCTTTTACATTTCGCTTTGAAACCAAATCTTATGCGATCATCTTGTCATTCAGATCCTCCCTCTCTTAATGAATGAATGATCACTCCTGCTGCTAATTTGTGCTGCGACTCTCGTTCGGCTCATGCTGCACGTTCAATTTTTAATTGTAGTTAATCTGTTCTCTAACTGAACTAAAATTTGTACTACTATAAAATATCAAAACGACGGTGGGGGCGGTGCCGCAATGGGCAAATTATTTAACCGGTGTTATGCCTGAGTAACACCGACTATCACAGCAAGCCTATTACCTGTTATTATCAATCTAAATGAATCTACTGCGAAATATAGGAGCTTGTTACTGGGACGTAACAGACCTGTGTGTTTTGTATCACTAGTGCAGTGTCCGTTCTCGGAGCATATAAGCCCGGCCCGTGTGAGGCGCCGCTTCTCGAGATTCCTGCCTTTATAAGAGAGAAGAATATGTTCAGCCCCTTCCCCCCGAAGCTTCGAATATTCTGTGTTGATTACTACCGAAGCTTCGAAGCTCAAAAAATGGTATTCGGACTAGCCCTAAAACTGAGTAGAGTTGGCAAAAGGTATTCATGGACATGCATACAAGGAGAAAAGATTAGCATCGCTAAAGCTGATGATTGTTGAATGCAAAGAAGCTTATATCTGTCATAGTTGCAGTTCTTTGAAATGCAGTATTTTTTTTTTTTTAAGGAATGTGTGTAATTTTAAAATATTCTCTCCTCTCCCACCATAATATGTAGGGACAACAATAAGTAAGCCATTTGCTTGTTGCTTCCCCTGAAGAGTGCTCTGCTGATGAATCAGCCCAAGACCACAACAGTGGCTCAACCAATGGCGTGAGTTTTGTCTGCCATAGTGAAAAAAACATTTACCAAACTGTATTTAGAATGCGTTTATTTCATACTAAGTATACTACAAATCCATTAACATATATACTGACATATTGCTTGAGACTTACTAGTCTCAGCCACGGACCGCTGGCTGAACGTCTGATGCATATGGCGCACTTATCTGGAAACACTTCGGGAGTTTGAAGTCGTCTTCTGATTGGTTGAATTCTACAGGATGTCCGCGAGACAAGTGTGTTGCGTTCTTTAATGACATCCCATTTTTAGTCCGTAGGGTTTAATATGGAGTTGGCCCACCCTTTGCAGCTATAACAGCTTCAATTCTTCTGGGAAGGCTTTCCACAAGGTTTAGGAGCGTGTTTATGGGAATTTGTGACCATTCTTCTAGAAGCGCATTTGTGAGGTCAGGCCCTGACGTTGGACAAGAAGGCCTGGCTCGCAGTCTCCGCTCTAATTCATTACAAAGGTGTTCTGTTGGATTGAGGTCAGGACTCTGTGCTGGGCAGTCAAGTACCTCCACACCAAACTCACTCATCTTGTCTTTATGGACCTTGCTTTGCGTTGCACTTGGTGATGTAAGGCTTGGATGCAGCTGCTCGGCCATGGAAAACCATTCCACGAAGCTCTCTACGGACTGTTCTTGAGCTAATCTGAAGGCCTGAAGTTTGGAGGTCTGTAGCTATTGATTCTGCAGAAACTTGGCAATTTCTGCGCACTGTGTGCCTCAGCATGCGCTGACCCCGCTCTGTGATTTTTAGTTGCTGTTGTTCCCAATTGCTTTCACTTTGTTAGAATACCACTAACAGTTGACCGTGGAATATTTAGTAGTGAGGAAATTTCACAAATGGACTTATTGCACAGGTGGCAACCTATCATGGTACCACGCTTGAATTCACTGAGCACCTGAGAGCGACCCATTCTTTCACAAATGTTTGTAGAAGCATCTGCATGCCTAGGTGCTTGATTTTATACACCTGTGGCCATGGAAGTGATTGGAACACCTGAATTCAATGATTTGGAGGGATGTCCCAATACTTTTGGCAATATAGTGTAAATATTACAATTAAAATGTATTTGGAGTAATACTTTATTGCACAATGCACATTTCGTAATATTAAGCATAAAATCAAAGGTAGCGTCAGTTCTAGCAGGTCACAGTAGTCAAGCTTGCATCAGCTGACTGTCAACTGATTACGTCTACCTATAGGCATACGATGTCTATCACAGCATACATATATAAGCTCCTTCATTACTATCAGCAGCTATCGCGTTTCTCTGGAGCTAATTACCCTCCTCCATCCCCAGCTCCTCCTTTTGTCCAGTCAGGATTCTTTTTGAATAATTAATTATTCTTCCTAAATTCCTTTATGATGTTGTACATTAAATATTTACATTAATGATATCTGCAATACATTATGTTGGTTCTGTTCTGTTTACCCTAGGGGGGTTTATCGCTGCTCTCCCTGCTCTTATCCATGCTAGGCTGCATGGATGCGCAGGGAGTTCTTGCCCAGAACAGAACCATACCACCAATACAACACTATTTCTGGATAACTAAGTTCATTAAGTACAAAATTAGTTGTTCCAATTTAGCAGACTTTAAGTATATCAATTTAGTATACCAACAGTACAATTGCAGGTATTTATATTAAGTACATACATATGTAAATGTATTTGTAAGTATACTTAGCATAAAATAAATACATTTCAAATACATTTTGGTATGTTTTTCACTAGGGTGAACAATGGTGAATCTAGTGCCATTAAAAAATTACACATTATACCTTAAACCTTTAACATTGAGATTTCGTAGTGTTAAAAAAGTAAACTTACTTTGTTTTCTAATGCCATAGCATTTAGAAAATTTAAAGTTTTAGAGAATTTACAGAATTGTACAAATCTACAAAGAAAAAAATTCACAAAGAAGGGAAGGCAGCGTGACAGAGTTTGTAACAGTCTATTGAAGATGCAAACCTTTTATACCCTGATTATTTTCAGCTATTGAAGTTGCACTAATATTATTATGATAGTAAAGCTCTGTGGAAGACACTATGTTTTGTGTTGACAGAAAAGTGAATTTACCGCTTTCAGATAAAAAAAGATTATTTTATTGCATGAATGAAATAGACACAAATCCGTTTTGCTGAGGAGCAATGCGTCTTTCTAAGTGACAGGCTGTGAATTGCTGTGTAGACGTATATTCAGACGTGTAATTATCTTCAGCTTTGCACATGGCTTTAGAATAAGTGAGCCGCACATATCTGATGAATCACATTGGAGATTAAATCTGGAGGGATACAGCCGAGTCAGGGGTTTTCTGTTGCGTTTTCCTATAGAAGATTCCAGGATGTCATTTTTCTGCTCAACATATTATCAAAATTGTTCATGCACACACACATTTCTGGATTTTGCCTTTGACTCTGGAATTGATGCTTGGATATACGCATTTTTTTTCATCTATCTTAAAGTCAACATTAATTTTTAACATGACAGTTTTCTTCCAAAATTTGATGTTTTTCCAAGTGAAACAGGATGGCCAACATGAAAATATGTAGTGCAAGACTTGATTTTATCCTTTGGCAGTTGATTGGTCTACACACCAAAATGTCTTCAATGCCAAAGTTGCTGTAGTAACGTTATTTGTTATGGCAAAAAGGAGGTGGGAACCGGCGAACGTTCAATGTAACTTTAATATCCAAAATAAACAAACAACAAAATGAAAGTAAAAGCAGCAATCCCTCGCAGACGACTGCCGCACACACATAATAAAACATAAACAAAACACAACGTAAAATACAGGCCTGGTCCTCTCTCGTCCTTCACTGTCGTTGCTTCTCCTTTTATGTTTCCGTGTGTGACACGCAGGTGACGCTCCTTAGCAATCACGCCACCGGCCTCGTGCCGTTCTCTCACGGCTCACGGCTTTTTGGCTATTAGGTAAAATAAGTGTTATTACACATAATATGTGTTATCGGCAGATAAAGATCTATCAAAGGAATAAAATGTTGATGCGTTTTATAACATTTTGTTTAAAAAAAAAAAAAGATTGTTTGTTAATAAAACCAGGAATAGGCTTTAGGAAAGTATGTTGACTCTGAGCATGAATTTGGTGAACCATCTTTCCACTTGTTAAAATTAACCCTTTTAAAATAAACAATAAATGTGCTTAAATCCAAGTCTTTTTCATAAAGTCTTCATTTAGCAGTTTTTAATTGCATAATAAAAGTGTAGTAAGCGATTTCTGAAGAATGATGTTGAAAGTGGATCAAACTGATTACCACAACACATTTGTGTCAGCATATCCACTCATGAAGGTGGAGGAGAGAGTGAGAGAGTGAGATTTGAAGAAAGACTGTTGAAAGACAGATGGCTTAGAGACATTACAAAAGAGAACATCTCAGAGGAATATCACTGGAAAAAGAAGGGTTATGATCATGCAAGAGCTTTTTTTGAGTGTCATTGTTTGTCTGGGCCTTGTGTGCTGCTGGCGACTAACAATGAACTGCTTTTGTATACTCGTGTACTGTATGTTATTTTTTTGTTCTTCCTTGCCGTTCATTAGTCTTCACTTTATTTTTCACAAAGGATTTTTTTTGCATCACTTCTGCTATGATAAAGAGACATCCACTCTTGCATTGCGTGTTCGTTAATTTTGGGGGCGGAACAATGAAGGGAGGGGTGTGTTTGTTTGGGTTGATTTTTAAAGGGTAACTCAAACCCTGTTCACAGCCTAACTCCACCCACTGGCAATATTTGAAAAATGCTGAAAAAGTGGGCAGAGCCCAGCGTAGACAAAGGGGACAGCCGAGGGCGGGGCTGAGCGGGGTGGCGTGCATCTGAGACCCGCAGTGACGGATTGATTGACAGCTGTCAAACTCGCAAAACTGTGGTCTTAACTCCCAATGCCGACGATGCTAGCAAAGCAGCAGTGCAAGAGAGAATGGGACCACTGACCTAATCTATGAATAGTCAAATCCTTATACTGAATGCCACTAAAAATAGATAAGATGCATGCAATGTATTTTTATTCAAATTAACTGAATCAATAGGCAGTGCAGAACCAATAAGTTCCAACCTAATAGCCTATTATAAACCGATTTCCTCAAATACAAGTTAGACTATATACGCCAGCACGTTACGGTATTGTTGTTCGTTACCACGGCAACCACTTGTGTGTCAGGGTTTGAAAGCGCCTCTCATGTATGAAAAGTATCTGTACACATGATGGGCGGCAAAAATAGCGCAAGGAAAGCCTGACGTGTACTGACAACTGCATTATTTAACCGTATTTTCTTCAAGTAAGTCTACTTCATGTAACATGAGAGTTCATACTAGAGTGAAGCCGTTGAAACAGTATTAAAATGACAGTACGTCTAAAATGACAAGGGATTGTTTTAGCAAATAAAATGCTCTTAACCAATGCAAATATGTTATTCAATGGTAATTTGCACCCTTGTGCGTATCAAAGTCATACTTTCAAAATGTCTAAAACAATCATACAAAGTAATTCAACAATTAAACTACAGTACTTTGAGTCAATGCAAATTTGGTGATTTTTCCAACCCCTTTACAGATAAGTCATTAACACCTGTGTTCTTTATCAAATTTGCTTTTAATGAAGAGTCATTATGTTTTGAGTTTGCTAGTGATTTTCATTTTGCTGTATTCTATAGTAAATGACTGTAATACAAAGACCACGGCATTCTGAATGCACTGTACGAGGACTTGTGTGGGAGATTCTGCTTTTCAGTCTATATGGATAAATGGATATACTGAATATACAGTGCACATACCAGAGCACAGAGCAAGGTCCTTTGCAGAAGTGCTGTTTTTGTGTGTGCTGTGTTTTCAGCTCCCTCCATTAGCACTGAGGGCGCTTGGCTTCCATGATGCTTACAAACAGAGAAGACAATGCTTTTCTGCAGACCAACCTCAAGTCTAAGTGTGTAGTTCCCTTCTACACAGTATGCAAAAGCAGTATATTAAATGAAGTAAATAATACTGACTTACAAAGGCAAATTTGAATAACTACATTTACATTGGAACTGAGAAAATATATAGCTTTAAAGTTTTTTGATTGATGGTGAAGGCTCTTTTCAAGGTGCTATAGGAAGTAGTTCCTTGTGGTTAAATTATTTTCATGTTATGTTTAATACATCATAAGTCAAGTAATATACTTTGGACAACACCAACATTACAGAGGTCATGTGTTTTCAGTACACTATCTGCATGCATATAGAAAATACTTTATACACACTCAGGTATTCTGACCTTATTTCTGTCTCACTCTCTTTTCCCATACTTCAGATTGTCATGCACACAGTTCTAAATGCAGTCTGTTGATCTCTGCAGTTTAGGATGATGTGTTAACTGCTCAGACAGAGTGAGTTTGTGTGTTTGCATGCTTGTGTAAGAATGCCTCCAAGCACAACCTAAGCCTGTTTTCACTACACACAGTTTACCCTTCCTATAGTCCAAGGCTCTGTGTGGCAATGGAACAAAATTGCTGGAAAATTAATGCAAATAAGCTTCTTGTTTTATTCATAAAGCTGGAAACTGAGCTGTAGGGCAACGATTGTTTTTGATTACTATCAATATAAAGTCTCTCCCTGTAATTACAGTTAAAAGCTACAAAGCCTGTAAGGAACATCTAACAAGGCCAAAGACTAGCAAAGTTCACAGTTGAAGCTTTAAAAAATTACAATGTTTTAGGGAAAGGAAGAGCAGAGTAGACCTGTGAGTAGGCGTGAAAAAAAAAGAAAAGAAAAGATGTCACATCAGGTTTGGTGTCTTGATTCTATTCTAAGGATGTTTGAGCCATTCCTGTAGGTTTATGCAAGTTACTAGTTGGGATATCCGTCAGGAGTGGAGGGCAATAGTTAGTTTGTGAAGTGATGAGGGATGCACAATTTATTGGTAGCATATCAGTTATCATCTGATAATATAAAAGGTATATATAATTAAAAAAAATTTGTTTCACATTTGAAAGAAGTCTCTTATGCTTACCAAGTCTGCATTTATTTAATCAGAAATGCATAGAAACAGTAATATTGTGAAATATTATTAAAACTTGAATATATTTTAAAATGTAATTTATCCATGTGAATTTTCAGCATCCATTACTCCAATCTTCAGTGTCACATGATCCTTCAGAAATCATTCTGATTTGGCGCTCAATTATTAATGATGTTTTTGCTGCTTAATATTTATGTGGGACCTGTGATACTTTTTTTCTTCGGGATTTTTGATGAATAGAATTATCAATTAAAATCCTTAATAATATAATAATCAAGCGTAGCGTTAGTTCTGGCAGGTCACGTTAGTCAAACTTGCATCAGCTGACTGTCAGCTGATTACGTCTACCTATAGGCATACGATGTCTATCACAGCATACATACTGTATATAAGCTCCTTCAGTACTATCAGCAGCTATCGCGTTTCTCCGGAGCTAATTACCCTCCTCCATCCCCAGCTCCTCTTCTAGTCAGTCAGGATTTGCTGAATCAGACTAAATTCACGAATTATGTTGCACATTTTAATATTGACATTAATGATAGCTGCAATACATTGTTGTTCTGTTTACCCTAGGGTGGTTTATCGCTGCTTTTCCTGCTCTTATCCATGCTAGGCTGCATGGATGTGCAGGGAGTTCTTGCCCAGAACAGAACCATAACACCAATCCAAACTGTATGCTAACTGTCAATCATCTTTGGCGATAGTGGTCCTGACAGAAATATTATTATTATTATTATTATTATTTTAAAACCTACTTACCTCAAAATTTTAAATAGTAGTGTATTAATTAAATTGAATCAAAGCTGAATTTTCAGCAGTCATTACTCAAGTCTTTTGTGATCATTGTGTGCTGATTTGGTGCTCAAGAAAAATTTCTTCTTATATTAGTGTAATCTTTAATCTCAAAATGAATATCCATTTTTCATACTGTACTTTATAATGTTGGGATGCCTAGTGTTTGTTTATTTTATTTGTTTTGTAGAGTTTTAATATCTGCTATTCAGTAATTGCTGGCTTTTTGGTATAGGCCAGAAACCATGCATCCCTAAAAGTGAATTCTATTGGATCTCCATCCCAAGCATATACTGATGAATGTACCGCTGAAAATAAAGGAACTCAGTCATGAAATGGCTTCACAGATTTCACATCTTCTATTTGGTATTAAATGTGTAATAGATCTTACTGCAGGCCGTGGGTGATGTCTTCACATTCTGCCTGTGATGGTTCAATCAAACTGGCCCCATTACTGTAAAATCACCTCAATTTGCATCCCACCAGGAACTACATAAGCAATCCCAAAGTAGCCGAGACATTTGCTCCCCTCCTGCTTATATTTTTCAAACTGTTATATTTGCAGCACATTTACCCTCAAGCGTTACTAGGGTTTTGACCTCCGGAGATGGGAGGAGAAAAATCTGCTATGAGAAATGTTGTACTGAGCTCTTGCTTTCCTCTTTCAACCCCATGCCCTTGCTCTTTCTGACCTTCTGACCATTATAAATGTGTCTGATATGTTGCAGGGCAGTGAGGAGGGAGATGTGGATAAGAACAAGTGCTGTACGCTGTGTAACATGTCCTTTACTTCCGCTGTGGTAGCACAGTCTCATTACCAAGGCAAGATCCATGCTAAAAGGCTCAAACTTCTGCTGGGCGAACAGCCTGCCATTACAGCCAAAGGTAAGTGTAGCACACTCACACACACATAGCACTGAAAAATTATCTGGGAGGGTGCTTATATATCAGGAGATCAGTCGGAGAAGACTGCGTGTGGCTGGAGGATCAGGGCAGGCATTTGAAAGAGCCCAGCACTGCACATCAGTGCTCAGCGCCTACTTGCCTACAGGGGTAATTGACCTAAAAATAAGGAGGAAGAGTATCTATGTGTCTGTTTGAGGCTTTATAAAAGGAGCTTTATGGAAGCAGCCAACTGAAAGCAGTGTGTTTGAGAATACTGTCGTCACACTGTCTGCATATTTGTGTTTATGTCTGTGTTCGTTCTTGCATTATGCTTCTATCATGCAGTGCTTTGCTGTGCATGTTAGGTTTCTGACCTGTTTACAGCACAATAGCGGTGTGAGATTGTGCTGAGAATGTGCAGGAAACACTTGGGGATCAGTGGGCTCTCAGAAATCATCTGCCTGTAGGAGGACACACAAAGGAAATACAGTACAGTAGAGAGAGGATTCGTGTGTCATTTCGATATCAGCCAATGGAGAAAGAGACTCCACTGGCTCTCAGTTCTGTTCAGCATCCATTACTTACCAGCTTTCCTACTGGCTGTGCCTCCAAATGCCCAGTGTATTTATTAATTACACTCTTCAGTGGACAGCTGCACCACATATGGCATAGTTAGGAGGCCCACCACATCACATCCAGTGTTTAGGATCAATTACACAATTCTGACGCTTGAGATGGAGCCACAGTCTGTCCACTATGTGTTTCAAACTGATGTAATCTAATGGGTATACAAGGCATACTGATGGATAAAAAAAACACTGTGTTCTCTGGGATACTTGATTCTGATTGGTCAATGTTGTTGTCCATAGCAACACAACATAACTGACCACTCATCTGGGAAATCTTTGCTCTGAATAAAAACTGACAGGTTGATCAGGACCCATGTGGTCAGAAATGTCATGCCCATTTATTGGCGATGCAGTTAGTGGAATTATTATTATTATTATTATTATTATTTAGGGATATTTTTATTATGAAATTAATTCATTATAGTAAATGTATGATCATTTTAATAATTATCATAATTATAATACATATACATACAATCTAATAATTGTTATAACAAATATTATTATTAATATTATTATTAATTATAAATGTATAATAATGATTATAAATAATTTACATTTCATCCAAAATAAACCCATTGTCCTGATCACCCCTGAATGGGATCGTTTTGCAACAATGACAGACTGATTGTATATTCCATTATTTATCAACCCTAATGGTGCATATTATTGTTTAATGGTCTTGTGTGCCATGTTAATTTAAAATTCAGAGGCTCAGTTTTTTCACAGTCTGATTTTGAATGCAAGGCTATGTAGCATATCTGGCTTAAAATGAATGGCCCCTGTAGTCTTGTTTTTTGCCTTTGCTCTTTCTCTCTCTCTCTCTCTCTCTGCTTGTTCCTCCCATGTTTCCTGTCACTGACTGATGCCATCATTAGCTGTGCCATCTGCGTCTGATGGCTAGAGACAGACGAGGCTTGTGTCCCACTCTGAGGGGATTGAGGCAGACCATCAATCCCTCTGACATGTGGCATACTGAGACAGACTAGCTCAGGCCCAGCTTAACTGAGCAGAGAGGACTTCTCTTTAAACTCAGTAAGCTTTTCAGTGCCCTGACAATCTGGGGACAAACTGTAAACATGTTGCAGTGTCGGCTCAAAATATGTTCACAGTAACCAAAAACTGCTGATGTCAAAGTGCTTTTAGGGAAGTGTTTTTGGGAGAAAGACATTAAGTAGGTGATGCTTGAATGTGTGGTTTGTTATTGATTTTTAGATGTTGTAAAATGTTGACAGAAACTACCTCAAAGTCTGTTCCTGGCCAATGACAAATGATGATGTATTAAAAAGGAGAAATATAAGTGTGAGATTCTTGGAAATGTAATCTCTGTATTCATGTTGTTTTAATTCCTGAAAAATGTTAAGTAATAACATATTTTCCATACACATACTTGAAATAATTTCAATCCCTGCATTATGAACATTTTTCTTTAGCACAAAGGTTTTCATTCTTTTCGACCTGCTATCCCCTCCTCTGTCCCTAATTTAATTGAATGAAATTTGTATTATTCATTTTATATGAACTAACATTTCCTTTTTTATAAAAAGCCAAAGTATGCCAAATCTCTGGTCACCACCCACAAAAAAATAAAATAAAACATATTTAGAAATAAAAACATCATGTTCAGCATAGATGTGTATTCACGTCATTATCTGTATCAATTACTTTTTAATTATGTATTTTTAATAGATTGTAAAAAAAAAATGCTGACAGAATTAATTAATGCTTAATGAAATTAATTTTAAGAAGTAAACATGTATTGTGCGGTGGGTTTGGATCTTAGTGGCTCTACCACAGTGTGTGAAATAAAACCAGGTCGTTCACAGACAACCCTTATTGATTTCTGCATAACAAAAAGTGACGTGGCTGAGTGAAGCCAAGCTCATCTCCTGGGAAACACTGTTGTTTCAGTCGGATATCAGCCAATAACACAAAGCATTCTGCCTCTTCTGTATTCATTAAGACAAATGAGAAACCACTGGAAGGCCACATGTATTATTGACCTACATGCACATCTGTCTTTATACATGGCATTTGAGGCTACTACATCCATCTTATCAAGTTACTCAGCAGGGTGTTTTGCCATCAGTTCTGTTTGTCTATGCTTCCTGTTAAGGAATGTCTTTGCCTCTTGTAAATATGGGAAAATTCTATTTTGTTTGTGCATATGTGTGTCTAGACTAGATATACAGCAGTTTATTGTGCAGGCTACCTAATTATAATATATACAATTATTTACAATTTCCTTTTAAGACTTCCAGTGTCTTCAAGAAGATTTCAGTTTATTTTATTTTATTTTAAGACATTTTCATGTTGTAAAATATTCCAAATATGTGGTCAAAAATTCCCTTATATAATGCAGAGAACAGGATGAGATTCTGCAGCGAGAAAATTGCACAAAGTCCAGTAAGGACTTTTTTTTTTGAGAGGAAAGTGGATAACTGCAAGGATTAAAAAAGATTAAAAAAAGAAAAGGAAAAAAAGCCTTTGATCCTGTTCTGGTTGATCTAGAAATGGAATCTCTCAAGCTGTATACCATTGCATTACGATAAGATTGCGTGGGAATTGCGTACATTCGGTGGTTCATGCCATTTTCTGCACGCTAAAGCTGTTTACAAGGCTATTCCACAGTTGTGTATTTGGATGAAAATAATATGAATTTAGTTAGAATGTAAATAAGACAATCTAAATTTACGCAAATTTAGCTTTACTGTATGTACAATGGAATGTTGGTGTTTTGATGGTTTCATGATGTTTTGTCTTTCTTAAAGGGGACATATTATGCCCCTTTTCACAAGATTTAATATAAATCTCTGGTGTCCCCAGAATGTGTCTGTGAAGTTTCAGCTCAAAATACCCCTCAGATCATTTATTATAGCTTGTCAAATTTGCCCCTATTTGGGTGTGAGCAAAAACACGCCATTTTTGTGCGCCCCTTTAAATGCAAATTAGCTGCTGCTCCCCATCCCCTTCCAGCAGCTTTACACAAGCTTTGTTGTCAACAACAAAACAGGTGAATCTCACTCAGCCAAAATGTCAGAAATAACCAGTTGTGGAGTGCAGCCTTACATGTTTGAACCGGACACAGATGGAGAGACTCAGGAAGAGGTTGCAACTTATAGTCTGCATCTGGACGTTTCTGAATGGTTAGAAGATACATTTATGTAACGTTAGTTGTTGTGGAGTTACGTTGATTCAACTCATCGAGTAGCATGTACCGTCATGTTAATCTGTACATTGTTGTAAAGGTACTCGTGTGTAAATGTAAAAAAGTCTGTCACCTGACTATACAATGCATAATAAATATGTGTGTTTATGAATTACGCAGACGGTAAGCTTTTTTAAGGATAAAACTAACAACATAGCTCTAGTCTCTGTAAATACAGTCAGAGACTATGGTAACTTTAGCCATATTAGCCGAACAGCATTCTAGAAAGTTCATTCAGAAAGGAAATTTTCAAACATTCACAAAATATGAATGCCATCCTTACTCGTTCTGGATATGAAGTTAGAGCACGAAGCGTTGGTATTGACCCATCCTTCAGAAACAACTTTTTCGCAAATCCAGTGTTGTACTGACCTTCGTTGGTGAAGCAATCATTCGAGAAAAATGATTTGCACAAATATATAACATTTTACCGACATTCTTCGGCATATTTGCTTCAAAAATGAAATTAATCTACGGTGTCCTCAGTGGCTCGGATGCTAATAGTCTATAGTCTATCTCTTATGTTTCGTTGGTACATCCAACAGCAAAACATTTGTAATGTATTTTGACCCTGACATTGTAATACTATTACATTGTAATGTAGGTCTCTGTGCTTCTCACTCAGGGGTTTGTTTATGCTAAAAGAGCAGATCATCGACAGTCATGGGCGGGGTTTCCCTACTGTTACGTATAAAAATCTGGAGCAGCACATTATGAGAGATTGATTGATGGGGATTATAAAAAAGTATTGGGTGGATTTTTTTTACACACACTGTGGATACACATCTGTGAATTTTTCATAATATGTCCCCTTTAAAAACATACAATATACATCAAATGATTTCTGATATACATATTTGTATTTACAATATTGACTTGGAAATTAAGACTTGTTCATGTGTGACTTCTGAGTCGGAAACTTGTGATGTAACTTACGAATTTACAATAATTCAGGTCGCACGTAAAGGCAGCATAAACCTCATATCTAGGCCTGTATGGAGTTTGTGAAGTTTGACAGACCTTCATTCACATAGTTGTACATGCATTCCCTGCTCCTTGCATGTTAGTTTATTAAATATATCAGATATTTTGCCTGTTTTCCCCCACAACTAAATGTGATAAAAGTGTGCAGACGTGTGGGTGTACTCAGAACTAACGACACGCAACAATTGTTGCCAAGAAATCAACAGAACAAAGTTTTGTGCATATGACTTGTGCAGGTCTTATGCTTGGATGAAGGATCTCTTAGAATGTCCCTCTCCATCTTTATGTCACCCAAATCCTGCAGCTGTCTTTGTGCCTGCAGTAAATCTCCTGATAGATGACTCTTCCCTTATTGCCTAAACTGTCACCTGGAATTACCTGAAGTTTCTCTGTTATTTCCTCCCACAGAATCTCATTAATGTTTCAAATCTCCTGCCTGCTGGTGTCAGAGTATTGTTTGTTATAAAGAAGACAGAAAACGCATTGCCGGTGAATCTTTTTACTGCTGCAGTGGCCATGAAATGAATTTTTGGAGTGTAAGAAGCTTGAAATAATTTCAATCCCTGCATTATGAACATTTTTCTTTAGCACAAAGGTTTTCATTCTTTTCGACCTGCTATTCCCTCCTGTGTCCCTAATTTAATTCATGTGAGATATATATAGATAGTAAAAGGCTCCTGAGTAAGATAGGATATATATATATATATCCTATCTTTATCCTATCTTTATCCAGGGATAGTACTCAGGAGCCTTTTAAGTGATTTTAAAGTGCTTTTATGCTGCAGCAGGCAAAGGGCAGCAAATAAATAGAAGGATAGTGGTTTATCCACCTTTTGGGGATCAGACATGCTCATCGCTCCTCCCTGAGCTTGGCAATAACAGGCACAGTAGGGGAGTGAACAGTAAGGTTCTAATGATACACTAAAATAATGTAAAAGAGCTGGTTTCATGCCAAAAAGAGAGCAAGGAGGCCACCCATAGTGACCAAGAGAACATTAAGTAAAACTGAGATGGTGGTAATGAATGACTTTAGTGTCATGGGCCTGTGGCACAAAATGTAATTTAGACAATACAGAAGGACTGTTAAGGCAGAAGTCTGGATGCAGTAATTACATTGGGTGAAACACTGCTGTCTGCTTTGGGAGACTAGTGATGATGAGTGATGGTGTTATTGGGGACATTCCTTGGGAATATATTAATTTATCCTTTTATCACTTTTGTAGGGGCTCACTGTTTCATCTAATATGCTTAAATATGCCCAGTGATTTGCTGTGTGATATTTCTAGACAGACTTCACACCACCAACTTCAACTTATGAACAATAGTATACAGTGTATACATGTGCTACTGTTAACTTTTTTATATATACTTTTATTCAGCAAGGATGCATTTAATTGATCAAAAGTGACAGTAAAGACTTCCAATAAATGCTGTTCTTCTGAACTTTCTATTCATCAAAGACTCCTAAAAATATATGTATCATAGTTTCCACAAAATATTATGCAGCACAACTGTTTCCAACGTTGATAATAATTAGAAAAGTTTCTTGATCACCAAATAAGCATATTAGCATGACTGCTGAAGTATCATGTAACACTGAAGACCAGAATTTGTCATCACAGGAATAAAGTACATTTTAAATTGTAATAATATTTCTTCAAACAAGTAAACTACAAGCATACTGGCTATCCATTGCTCGAATGACATGCAAGCAATGTTTTATAATGAGGATCTGTGCAGAATATGGCATTTTGAGTACACGCATATAACAATGAATCAAGACATTCAGCTCCACATATTCTATTCCACACACAAAATGCAGTGACAGTGACACTTAAAACCACACTATTAAGGGAAGAAACTATAAGTTGTCACCATGAGACGCTTCACTCAAAGGGAACAATGAACACAACAATACAAGTGCAAGTAATTTAGTAAATAATGTCAAAATGCTTGCTGACCTTGTATAAAAAAGCTATGAAAAAAACATGCTATAGACACATCTGTGATAAAATAAAACAGGGTTATCTTGTACAGAAATTGTCTTTGTGTTTGTTTCCTGGAAACTAGAAACTTTCCTGTTTTTTTCCTTTTGATGGATGTCATTCTGTAAACCCCTGAGCTTTTAAATCAATACTCCAATGTTTCAGTGCTGGATTCTGCTAATATCCATAGTGTTATAGTGCAAGAGTCTGTCAGATACTCCAATAACTGCAGCCACGGCTTAAGGGAGTGTAAAACATTATGTGCATTATTTTCCTGTCACTTTTATTAAATTTGTATTCCAGTTGCACTTTAAATGTTTTGTTTGTCAAGGCAACCTTTGTTCTTCATAAACAGCTTAGCCTTGCCACACATAAAAATGCCTGTTTATCTAAATATCCTATAGGAAGAAGTGCGAACACGGTTCAGACAGGACTAATTAATTTAATGGCTTTAATGCAAATGATTGTCTTTTTAAAGTGACACGATAGGCCCTGCAACATTTCTTACAGAGAATCACCGTCTGTGAAAAATAAAGTAGATTAAGCTTTATTGAAATTAAGTTGCTTGCTCATGTACTGTCGCCCTCTCTTGTGGCAGCTCATTTATCTTCATTAAATTTTCATCTTATATAGCTTTTTAATTTACAGTATCAAATTTAATCTTTGCAGCAGTGGTTGTTCATTGCCTAAATTACATTTTGTGACCCAACTAAAGTGTGCATTATATTTTTATCAACACAGCTCGAGAGAAAGTAAAAGAAGAGTGAAAAACAGATTGAAGGACTTATGCACACATTTTGGCAGGGTATACATTTCCTGGCGCAACAAAAGTACTGTTCAACATGTCTCTTGTTTGTGGTTGTCCGCGTTTTTACAAATATACTAATATATCAAAGCTTTGTAGAGCTCATGTGGAGTCTCTTTAGCCAAATAGAACTGAAGCCTGAAGAACAGAGCTTGATTTACTCCACCATAATTCGTAACTTAACTAGTGTAAGTCACCCCTCAGTGAAATCTATGAACACTGACAAACTCCGATACAAAGCAGCCTATTCTCTCCAATTGTCTCCTCTGCCAAATAATAGGATGTGATGTCGATGGGGAACTGAGCTTTTGTAAACATTGTCTATGGCAGAGTGGACAGCCACTAAGGTGTTAAAACTGATTGTTTTGTGTTTATTCTGTCTAATCTGTGGTGATGGTGCCATCCATGCATAGGAATGCATAAAAGCATACAGTAAAAGAAGCTTGGCCTTGTTTGTAGTGTGGGTCAGACTGAGGACTGTCAGAAACAATGCAAAGCTTCACCTTCCTGTAAGTCAATGACAACAGCGTGTTACTTGTGTAGCAGTGTACACATCTAAACAGAAGGATAGATACAATCTCAGTAATTGTGTTGTTGCTGTCAAGATCAGAAATAACTTTTGATTCTAGTAGTTTCCAACTGGTAAAAAAGAATAACACACACACTTTTCATTGGGTTACCCAAGCAGTAAAATGTACTTGCATAGCTGGGAATAATTCATGCGAGTTTCTCTTTTGCTTTCTGGGCATGTACTTGTGGAGACAGAGGTCCAAAAATCCTCAAGCTATCTGGTTTGCAACCAGGGTCCAAAATCACATTCTTCGAGTGCCAAATGAGTGTAAGACTTGGCTTGGCAAGTAAATAAAACAAAGTTCAATGCCAGCTGGTGGGTAATTTTATATGAAATGGCAACATTACATGCTTAAGACCGATAGTCTACCCCCTGTGATGTGAGAGATGTGAGCTATTTAAAGCAGTACAAACAGTAAAACATACTCAGACCCCCACTTCTTTTAGGAACATTTGTTTATCTAGGATGCCTGAAGTCTTTTGCGACAAATGTGTAGAATATTCTTCAAGCTAAGCCTCTAAAACAACAAAATCACAATTTTTCTGGCACATGCTGTTCACTGAGTGATGGAGACAGTAATGTTGCAAGTGACATCCTGTGATGTTTGTCGAAAATATGAATGGAAAAATAGCTAACATTTACACTACTGTTCAAAAGTTTGGGGTTGGTAATTATTTTTTTTAATTATTTTGAAAGAAGTCTCTTATGCTCACCAAGACTGTGTTTATTTGATCAAAAGTACAGTAAAATCAGTAATATTGTAAAATGTCATTACAATTTAAAACTGTTTTATTTTTATTTATATATATTATAAGTTGTAATTTATTCCTGGGATAACAAAGCTGAATATTTAGCACGCATTATCCTTCAGAAATTATTATAATATGCTGATTTGCTGCTCATTGTTAAAAACATTTGCATTGCTTAATATTTTTGTGGAAACCACAATAAACTTTTTCAGGATTCTTTGATAAATAAAAAGTTCAAAACAACAGCAGTTATTTTGTAACAGTGTTTACTGACACTTTTGATCAATTGAATGCATCCTTGCTGAATAAAAGTAAAAACTGACCCCAAACGTTTGAATCTTAAAAATAAAAATTATACAAAATTCTGTTTCATGGCCAACAAATATTAATAATTTTTCTCAATTTGTCTAACATAAAACATTGGACCCTGATGTTCAGAGAGTGTGATGGAAATGTGGAGAAAAAAAGTTGTCTTCTGTGACCTGCGGTGAATCTCTCCTCCAATATTTAGGAGTGTTTCACAGAGCACAGAATCTCGTTCACTGACTAAAGTTTTATTTAGCAATATACCGAATTTACCATTTTGTCCTTGGTTGCCAAACCTCTGCAGACTTACTAAACGCACCTCCCCAGCATATTTTGCTATTGCGCTAGAATCCGAAGTTTTAATACATCAAATATAAAATAAATAATATATTAAATTACTATTCCATTGTAAGCCTTGTTCTGTTTTGTTTCTTTAGAGGTGCCACCTAGTCCAGTGAAAATGCCCTCCTCAGAAACTTCACCTGTGAGCTCAACCCGTCAGCACCGGGATTCTGATCGCTACTGTCAGCTGTGTAATGCTTGGTTCAACAACCCTGGAATGGCACAGCAACACTATGATGGCAAAAAGCACAAGAAGAACGCAGCACGTGCAGACCTGCTGGAACAGCTAGGGAAGACTTTAGACATGGGAGAAATGAAAGGTACAGACTTTTAAACCCTGTCTTAATTGCTTATTATTGCTGCATGATTTCTTTTGCTGTTAGTTCATTACAGGCTGAGGCACTAAACTGAATGATAAAAGATTTTTCTATTGTTTTACTGTCCTGCAGGTCTTTGGTAGAAAAAAAATGTTGATAATAATAGCCAGTGCAGCTGACTAGAAATGTATTGGTTTTGTGAAACAGAGGTTGAATACAAATATTTTCAATGTGGTTTTTCATAAACTCATTCCTAGTGTTTTTTACATTACCGATGTGTTATATTTCATTGAAATAACACACCCTATTATATATATTTTTATATATATATATATATATATATATATATATATATATATATATATATATATATATATATATATATATATATATATATATATATATATATATATATATATATATATTATCAGCATAATTTAAAAGACAGAATTTCTGGTAACACTTTATCTTAATGTGTCCTTGTTACTCATGTTACATGTATTTACTATAGTAATAACTATAAATTAGGCATACTTACATGCAACTAACCCTAAACAAAACCTTAATCCTACCCTAACCCTATAGTAAGTACATGTAGTTAATTACTATTACTCAGTACTAAAAGGGACAATATGGACAATATAGCTGGGTTTCCATCCAAACGTGAAGAGAATCTTTTCAAAGTTTGCAAAAAAAGAAAAAAATACAAATGCGGTGAAAACAGGGTGATGGAAACATAGCTAATGTCATGTCACAAATATACTTATTTGTTTAATGATCTAGGAGTAGTGCAGAATTTTTTTTACATTGTTTATTTGTTTAAAGTTTTTTAAACTTTTATTATGGTATTACCAGTATTATGGATTTTTTTTCCCTCACTTTGTTAAGACTTCCATCATGCAGCACCGAAATGTCACAAATATCAGCTCATTTTCCTTTGATGCAGTGATGTCTTCAAAAGGAAATGCATTTCTCTTGAAGAAGGAATTCAGAGTTGTGTGACTTTTTAAATGACCTATTTGTTACTCAAAGAATGAGAGCTCAATGCCAAACTGTGAGGTCACAAACCTCTGTTACTCATGTTATATTTCACTTTGTTTTCTATTGAAGGCTATTCCCAGCTCAGAGCGATAGTTGGTGCCGTGGGGCTCACTTCCTCGATAGATTAATGAAACCGCTTACATAATACAATAAAACTTCCTCTCAATGTGTCTTTTACTTCCCTTGCCTCATTTCCAGCCTGGGCTCCAAGAGAATAAAAGCAATAGGTTTGTGTGTCCAGAGACTCCGATACAGGCTATTAATTTCTGAGGGATGAAAAGTGTGATCTCCCATTGTCTCATGGCTCACATTATGTCAATAACAATTACATATAAATTTTCTCTCAGCTGAGCGAGAGTCCAGGCTAGTGGTCACTGTTCAGTAACATGGTATGTTTCCACTCATTAGAGCTAAAGGACTCACTCCGGTACATATCAAAGCTTTGGAGAGAATGCCGCTGTGAGACTGAGCTGATGTTGGGTTTAGTTTGTTTGGACTGAAGGTTATCCCCAGCTTAGAGTGATGGATGGTGGATTCAGAGCATCCTTGTTAATGGAAGAAACACTGGAGACTTGGCCAGGCTCAAAGTGACTATTACTTTGAATCTGTCAGCACAAGATTAGAATAGAAAAACAATTAGGTTGAGTGCTGAATGAGAAAATAATCAGGATTTTTTTTCTTCTTTGAGAAGAGAAGTTATTCCCCACATTCATCCATTCCATTTTATTTTAAAATATTAACACTTTAACACATACCTCGGGTCTTTAGTGAAAGTTAGACCTCGACCTTCTTAGTATTCCTCAAAGATTTAATTATAAACAATAATAAAATTATAAAAGAATGCCTGTTTTCCCATTAAATCGTATAGGGTCGCTAACGACCCTAGGTGTGTAACAGTGCAAGTTAGGGATGGGACGATTACCGGTTTCACAATAAACCACGATAAAATGTACTGACGGTTAGTATTATCGTTTAAAATGTAATTATCAAAACAGTTTTTGATTATTGTGGTTTTGAAAACTCTCTGTAAATCCTGTCCAGCCAGCATCAGTCTGGCGCAGGCGCAGCGCGAAACGTTTTTTGAATGAGAAGAAATGGCAGTGACCACGCTCAGGACATTTTTCAGCCTTTTAAAAGGCCCAAATCTGAGGTGTGGTCATATTTTGGCTTTTAAGTCCTGAGGGAAAACTTTATAGAGGATGGTCACCCTATCTGCAGAACATCGCTGCAATAGGGGGAAACACTTCGAATCTGCCGAGTCATCTTCGTGACCATCATCACCCACTGTTGTACAGTGAACACAAGGCAAGTGAACTTTGACCTCAATACCAAAACTACGTCTCGGAAATAATTGGACACAAAATGTTGTTTTGAGTTGAAATATCACATAAATAATTACGAGGAGATATTGGATTGAGAATAATGTTTTAAATCTTACCTGTTTATAAATCCATTTTGTACAGCATACAAAATAATCAGACAAAATGAGCACAACAATATTATAGTAGTATTAATAGTAAAGTCCTCTGATTTCATTTTCAATACAATCAAAAATGCGTTTTGCATTTGAATGAAACGAGAGAGCATGTCCATTGTGATACATGGATGTGCTGTGTTATAATGTGTTGCTATTGACGACGGTCATTATAAGGAAGGAAATGCCACACAATAGAATCTTTCTTAAATGGCATAGAGCTGCTTGTTTTTTTGTTTTTTGTTGATTTTCAAATATATAACTGAAATATGGACAATATAGCTGGGTTTCCATCCAAACGTGAAGATAATCTTTTCAAAGTTTGCAAAAAAAGAAAATACAAATGCGGTGAAAACAGGGTGATGGAAACATAGCTAATGTCACCTGATCAATGTCACAAATATACTTATTTGTTTAATGATCTAGGAGTAGTGCAGTGTTTATTTGTTTAAAGTTTTTAAAACTTTTTTTTCTGTTTCAGTATTATGGATTTTTTTCCTCCACTTTAAGACTTCCATCATGCAGCACCGAAATGTCACAAATATCAGCTCATTTTCCTTTGATGCAGTGATGTCTTCAAAAGGAAATGCATTTCTCTTGAAGAAGGAATTCAGAGTTGTGTGACTTTTTAAATGACCTATTTGTTACTCAAAGAATGAGAGCTCAATGCCAAACTGTGAGGTCACAAACCTCTGTTACTCATGTTATATTTCACTTTGTTTTCTATTGACGGCTATTCCCAGCTCAGAGCGATAGTTGGTGCCGTGGGGCTCACTTCCTCGATAGATTAATGAAACCGCTTACATAATACAATAAATTGTTGATTTTCAAATATATAACTGAAATGTTTTCAGTGTGTGCATCAGTTCTTTTTGAACACCTTTCATCTCATTTTAACAAAACCGTAATAATATTGATAATCGCGATCATTTTGGTCACTATAATCGTGATATGAAATTTTTTATACCGTACCATCACTAGTGCAAGTATATTCTGCACAACAATAATTTAATCTTTGATGACTGAATAAATGCAATTCACCTTTATTCCACAAGGTGGAATGTCTGATACAAAACGATGAAGTGATGTTTCACTCATTGTTACCACAGGCAGAAAACAAAAGAATAAGAAGTATCATCAGCAAAACTTGAAATGGCTCAGCGATTTACTGCAGAGCAAGTGCTGAACGCAATCAGATATTAGTGTCACTGTAACTTGATGGTGGATCTGGTGAAGAAGCTGTCAGCAATCAAAATATTGATTTTGAAGATGTTGAAAAATGATAGTTTTGATATGTTTGAGAACGTGAATATGAGATGCTGAATATACTGGGAAATGAGCTCTGACGAGGACAGTGATGATGGTATAAAACATCTGCTCAGACTGAACCCTTCCAAGCTCCAAAGGGTAACAAAATATGCTTTATTTTATTCTTCTGTGTATACGGCATTTTAGAATGTTTGTAAACAATAGGCACCACGATACTTCCGGGTGGCAGAACGCGAGCGGCTTCTACTGACCAACTGAAGAAGAGATCCAGCCGGCTACTGTAAACAGTTACATAGTTAAAAACATTGTTGATCAAAGTTGAAACTATGACGAAAACGTGTTGTGTTTGGGATTGCGCCTCCAGATATACAGCAAAAGGTGTAGGATTTTATCGATTTCCTTCCGAAAAAAGTAAATATATCCAGCGGAACCTGTGGGTGAGGAGGTTAAAGCGGGTGGACGTCGTCAAAACTGTCCATCTACAAAATCATAGCAGAGCATAATTATCTTCAGCTGGGGAAATTCAAGACTAATATTAGTAAATTTAAGGTCTCTTTTGAAGATCAAACTCATTGCCAGTCACTGCCTGAAGTAAAAGTATTATACAAGGAAGAGACAGAACTTCTAGTGTCATGTAGGCTACTGATCAAATGTCAATGGAAGAAATAGGAAAAGCAAAACATAGTTATAGGCTACTGCTGATGGATGATTGATGCGCGTACCACATTGGTTTCATCATCACCGAGTTTAGTTTGAGTGAATGCCTAGCTGAGTAGTGCTAGTCTACAGCGCGCTATCCTTTTCACCGTCAAAAGCTCACGTCTGTGCCATCCGATCCGAGCAACAGAAAACGATCATAGCCTTTTTAGTTAGATAACAGGGAAATAGATAATCTACCATAGCCTAACATATTGTAAGTCAAACAGCAACAGTCACTAAAATAACTACTCAATGGTAGGCTGAGGCTCATTTAAAAATTATGGTAGTAGACTAGCGCTACATCTACTAGACCAAGGTTAGGCATTTCATGTATTGCTATCTCCTGAATTAGTTAATCAGTCCCTCAATGATCATGTTAACTATGGCTGAATTTCCACCACGTCTGTTTTTGAATCAACTGTTGAAATGTAGATTAGGCTACTGCCGAGTGCCGACGGTGGGTCTCCCTTCCAAGCAATTTACTAGCGTTGCCATAGGAACGCTTCGGCTTTTGCCACCCGGAAGAACGGTTATTATTGTTGTGACGTCATGGTGAATTGTCATATATATACTGTGTGTGTATATATATATATATATATATATATATATATATATAAAGTTCGCGTTTAGTACGTTTTTAAATTACATTTTTTATTCAGCAGGCATGCAAAAGTTACAGTAAAGACATTTATAATATTACAAAAGATTTTAGCTCAAATAAATGCTGTTCTTCAGAACTTTCTATTCATCAAAGGATCATGTGATACTAAAGACTGAAATAATGGCTGCTGTAAATTCAGCTTTGTCATCCCAGGAGTAACTGCAACTGTAAATATATCAATATAAAAAACAGTTCTGCAATAATATTTTACAAAAATACAGTAAAAACTGTCAAATAAATGCAGCCTTGGTGAGCATAAGACACTTCTTGCAAAAACATTAAAGTCTTACTGACCCCAAACTTTTGAACGGAAGGTGAAAGTTTTGAGTAAATGTTAAAATGTCAAATGAAACAAGACAATCTGCTGAGCTATATGATATTCTGTCATTTAACATTAACCTGTTTCTTCAGAGGTGCGGCCCAAGAGCAAGTGAAAATTTCACCCAGAATAGTTTTTTTTGCCCTGTAAATCCTTTGCATTTGTACTCAGTGACTTAGTTTTAAACTGATGATGCTACAACCATCCCCGTCCTTCCCTATTCAGTTATTATTTCTGATGCTTTTAGTTTGCATTCATTGTCACACACTGTCATGTGTGCATCAGGCAGGCCTGGACCAAAATGGACCTGTAGAAATAGCCAGTCAGTTTACTGGTGCCACAACTGATCTTTTCCCTTTCACTGGGTTAAGGAGGGAAAAATGGATGGGCTAAACATCTCTGCAATTTTCCCCTCGGCTGCCCGTTCTCACTGTCTGCCCTGCAAGGTCTCTCACTAATGTCACCTAGTCATTACTCCAGCCAGGAAATGTCAGCACAGACACAGCAGCGTTCGGTAGTACTCCTCTGATGGCTTCTCTCCAACGTGATTATCAATTAATAATGATGTGGCAAATCACCCTAACAGCCAGAGAGAGAGAGAGCGAGAGTGAGAGAGTGTTATTTGAGAGAGGGAAATGTTGCAGGAGAACTTGCTGCCTAATTCATCGGGCTGGGAGCTGCTGGTGGCAGGCTCATCTTTCACACAAAGCGTTAACACCTACAACACTTTGCCTCTGTCTCTATTTCAGTATCCTTCCCATTTTTTTCTTCTTCTGTCTGCTTGCCTTAGACTTTTCTGCCTTTTCTCTCTTTGCATATATCTGTCCCGGGCATCCTTTGACTGTTGTCTGCTGTTCAGAGCATCAGAGAGGGAGGCAGCAGTCCACTTTGAAGACCGCAACATCATGAAATATTCATAGATTTTCTGTTGAGCACTATGTCTGCGTGGTTTCTCATGAATGTGTGTGTGTGTATCTGTGAGTGTATGGCATGTTTTCTCTTCCTGCGGCTTTGAATTGCAGCACCCCTCTATTTAAAGTACACAAAGGGAGGGCTACCCGTTATTTGTGTTCTGCAGGTTTTAAGGAGGGTAAAAATCAAGGGGTTCTCCTGCACTGTAGAAAAGGGGCCACTATCCAGGTGGTGTACTCCAGTCGAACATTATAACAAATGCAAAAGTTTTTTTACAACTGTTAACTTCAACTGTATGCAGTGATTGGTGCAGTTATGCAGTTGATGATGCACTAACAAAGAATTTTGGAGTCTTCGCTTCTTCGTAACTTGCAAGCATGATGTACTGATCAAAATATATTTAAACATAATAAGGACAATAAATACATAGTCATGTAATACATATATTTGGAAATAATTTCTATATAAATACATTTATTTCAGTCAGATGGGTAAAATAGGATGGATGGATGGATGCATGCAATCCGATCCAACAGACAGGCAGACAGACCTTCTTGGAGGTCATCTCTTCGTAACTAGCATGATGTACTGATCAGAAGTTATATTTAAATATAAGGCAGTCATTTAATACATGATATTTGAAAATCATAATTTCTATCAGTTAGCTATTGATTGATTTACATGTGTATTTATTACTTATCTATTATATATATTTTGCTATTACTGTGGAGGTGTTTCCTCCTTTTATCGCATCCTTTTTAGTTTTATTTTAATTTCATCCTTGGTGGCTTTTTAGGACCCAATTTTGTTTGAACAGATATATTCAGTGCACAGAAATGTTTCCTGCTCTGGGACTAAACTACATCCGTACAGTGAAGTGTTTGTGGTGTGCAGTAATAGATGTCTAAAGCCTGTCAAATTTTAGTTTTTTCTGCAGTGAACTGAAGAGCAGACCTCATTTTCTCTCTTCCTCTTTTGCTCTTCACTCTGAGTCGTTTTCCTCACGTACGAGTGTGCAGTTGCTATTTTCACCCTCACATTCATCCAACCCGTCCTTTTAACACTTAACACTGAACAAAAACCCGACTCATTAGAGAGCCAATCCATAGTCATTTTGAAGGAGAGGCAGCAAATGGGGATTATTTTCCTCTTTCACAACACTCTGATAGACAGCGGAGGAAGCCCTTGTGATTTGAGCCGTCATTGCAATGTGTTGGAATTATGCATAGTGGTCTCTTTTTTTCAAAGCAATCTGTCTCACAAAGCTATCATGTTGCAGTTTTCATGCTGAAAACATTTGATAAAAAATTGATTTACAGTATTTATTTTATATTCTCTGTTTACTCATTCAAAGCTAAATGCTTGCAATATAATACTGCAAAGCAGCAACATTGCACAAAACCTTCCAATATGTAACATCAATCTGAGGTTTTCACCATATTTTCAACAAAACATCATGCTAACTTGCTTTTCATTGTGTTTTTAGACAGTTCTTTTATTATTTAGCAATGCAATGACTGGAATGAATGTTGAATTGAATGCTTTTGTTTGCCTTTGAGAAAAAGAGCTTTAGTTTCACACACTTTATCAATCAAGTCTGCTTAGCTGTCCTCATTATAACAAATAATGCTAATATAATGCAAACTGAAATGATTTCTGAAGTGATTATGGCTCTTCTCTGAGTTTCTTTTAGTGTCATCACCAAGCCAATCAGGCAGTGTCTGTGACAAGTTCCTTGTATCCAAAAACTGTCCTGCTGGTTAATTGGAAAGACAAAATTGGAGATATAATTTGGCTCGTCTGGTAATCAGCATCTTCACTTCGAAGGACTGTGCAATTACATTCTTCCTGCCTAGTGCTTCAGTCTATGATTGGTCTCACGTGCCAAGGAGCATTGGTGGATATTGTGTTTTCATGCTAAGGTGACATGTTAGCTGTATTAATAATAATACATTTATTTTATATAGTGCCTTTAAAAGTTGCTTTCTCAAAGCACTTTACAAGCTAACATAACAGAGAAAACAACACACTTTAAATACAACAAGTAAAATGAATAATCAAGTTAGAGCAATCCTAAAATAGATTTTAAGAGATTTAAGAGATTGTATTTCTGATGTCAGCCGGGAGAGAATTCCAAAGCTTAGGAGCATAGGAAGAAAAGTATTCTCTTAGTCTTTGTAGAAATTATACTTTCAGTATTAGTAAGAAGTTAGCTGTTGTTTCTAAAATGATTTTGTTAAGTCTTAAAAAAAACATTACATTATTTTTTTGCTGTCGTGGAATTTTGTTTAAAGGGATCCTATAATGCCCCTTTTTACAAGATGTAAAATAAGTCTCGGATGTCCCCAGAGTGTGTATGTGAAGTTTTATCTCAAAATACCCCACAGATAATTTTTTATAGAATGTTAAAATTGTCACTTTTTGAGGGTGAGCAAAATGCGCCGTTTTGTGTGTGTCCCTTTAAATGCAAATGAGCTGCTGCTCCCCCCTTTCTAGAAGAGGGTGGAGCTTCAAGAGCTTGTGTTAGCAGCTCCGATTACCACGCACTGAAAAGGTCAAAAACTGTTCAGCCTTTTATGTTCAAACCGGAGTCAGACAATGATGGAGAGACTCAAGAAGAAGTGACAACATGTAGAATGCAACAGGATGTTTCTGAATGGTTGGGTTGATGGATTTATGTAGCTGATGTGGACTTATATCTTCAAGTCATTGATTAGCATGTTCTGTCATGATAATCTATAAATCGCTCATGTGGGAACTGTTGTAAGGTGCCTACAGAGCCAGAGAATATATGCTGCATGAAGATAGAACAGGTATAGTTTAGTTTAATTACGGATATAACTTATGTTGTCATCTTGCTTTTATGACATGCTATTGCATTTCTGTTACGTACTGTATTGCAATAAATGTGAAAAGACGGATGCGACAGCTTGAGCAGACTCTTAAATGTGCTCTACTACAATAACTCTTCCTCTTCTCAACATGACATCACCACCTTTGTTGCGTGTTCCCAGGGGCAGGATTTATGTATATTTTAGGGTTAGTGATGTCACTAACCCGGGAAGAAGCTCCTTGTAGTCCTTACCAGCCGTTTGTTGTAGTCCTGAAAAGAAAGGACTTTCTTTAAAATTTAAAAAGGAAAATTTCCCTTTGCTTTGAACTTTGAGCGTCGTAACTTTGCAGATGTTATTTATGCTCAAAAAGCAACATTACACACTAACTAAAGTTAAAAAAAAAAGTGAAATCATAATCAACCACCCCTTTAAATAGTTCACCCAAAAAGTTCTGTCATCATTTACTTCATTTCATTTTGCACTTACTTCTGTGGAACACAAAAGAAAATATTTTTTAAATATTTTAACTGTTTTTACACTTTTAAAATATGTACACTTTACCTAATAATATGCTTCTCTATGTTACATAGGCCTATATAAACCCCTCACGGCTCAATTTGTTTTCTGCAGAAAAAAGAAAGTCATACAGGTAAATGATGACTGAATTTTATATTTTGGTTAAACTATATAATGTGCTTTTACCACATAATTGAGGTACTGTAATTATTAGTAGCCTATTTTATAATCAGGTAAGATACTAATTGAATTATGTTGTATTATATTTGCACTGCTAAATATGGGCACTGGCTGTGGGCTTTTTCAATTTTATATGGTTTGTGTTTTTTTTTGCAGCAGAAGTGCATCAATGTTTGCTGAATTACCCACCACTTAGATGCCATCTGCATGTCGCTGTACAAATATGGGCATATTTTTATCATTCATTGTTGTTTAGCATATTTTTCATATTTAAATCCCCACAGCAGAGCTAATGACAAATTGATGTAATCACATGGAACTTTTTGGCAATACAAACATGCTGATTCAATCCTGTCCGACAGGTTAGTGCTTGATAATGTGCTGATCACGACAGGATGTTTTGAATTTGACCTCTGCCCTTATGCTCATGCATGAAGCACTGCCCATGTACAATGATGTAAGTAGAATCTTCAGAATCTTTCTGTTCTGATGTCTCCCTACAATCATATGCTTGGGTTTCCTGGCACAGTGAGAGTCAAAGCGAGGTCTGTACTGTACCATCAGGCAGGCAGATGCCCGGAGGTGAAAAATAGATGAACCAGTGTTACTTTGAAGTTCATAAATGTTCAACTTGCCAGAGTGCTTGTCCTGTACTGCATTAGCATTACCAGATATGTGGAGGAAAGAGTGGAGAGAGCATGTGGACATGCTATATATATATATATATATACACTCACCTAAAGGATTATTAGGAACACCTGTTCAATTTCTCATTAATGCAATTATCTAATCAACCAATCACATGGCAGTTGCTTCAATGCATTTAGGGGTGTGGTCCTGGTCAAGACAATCTCCTGAACTCCAAACTGAATGTCAGAATGGGAAAGAAAGGTGATTTAAGCAATTTTGAGCGTGGCATGGTTGTTGGTGCCAGACGGGCCGGTCTGAGTATTTCACAATCTGCTCAGTTACTGGGATCTTCACGCACAACCATTTCTAGAGTTTACAAAGAATGGTGTGAAAAGGGAAAAACATCCAGTATGCGGCAGTCCTGTGGGCGAAAATGCCTTGTTGATGCTAGAGGTCAGAGGAGAATGATTCAAGCTGATAGAAGAGCAACTTTGACTGAAATAACCACTCGTTACAACCGAGGTATGCAGCAAAGCATTTGTGAAGCCACAACACGCACAACCTTGAGGCGGATGGGCTACAACAGCAGAAGACCCCACCGGGTACCACTCATCTCCACTACAAATAGGAAAAAGAGGCTACAATTTGCACGAGCTCACCAAAATTGGACAGTTGAAGACTGGAAAAATGTTGCCTGGTCTGATGAGTCTCGATTTCTGTTGAGACATTCAGAATTTGGCATAAACAGAATGAGAACATGGATCCATCATGCCTTGTTACCACTGTGCAGGCTGGTGGTGGTGGTGTAATGGTGTGGGGGATGTTTTCTTGGCACACTTTAGGCCCCTTAGTGCCAATTGGGCATCATTTAAATGCCACGGCCTACCTGAGCATTGTTTCTGACCATGTCCATCCCTTTATGACCACCATGTACCCATCCTCTGATGGCTACTTCCAGCAGGATAATGCACCATGTCACAAAGCTCGAATCATTTCAAATTGGTTTCTTGAACATGACAATGAGTTCACTGTACTAAAATGGCCCCCACAGTCACCAGATCTCAACCCAATAGAGCATCTTTGGGATGTGGTGGAACGGGAGCTTCGTGCCCTGGATGTGCATCCCACAAATCTCCATCAACTCCTCAGGCTCAGTCTGTGCGTCTCTTTCAACGGTGTTCGGCAGCAGCGTCTACTAATACGGAACTGTAAGAACAGCGCCTTTATTACCTTGCTAGTGAGAAATGTCATGTAGCTTTTAAGTTGCTAAACTATTTTACTGATAAAATCATCAGAGCAGTGCTGACAACAGGTTTCTGTGCGAGTGTGTGTCCGTAGTGTGTGTGTGTGTGTGTGTTTGAGTGGGAGAGCAGAGAGAGCGGGAGAAAGAGAGTATGTGCGTTTCGTAAATTAATTAAATGTAATTTTGTGGAAAAAACATGGAAATAATTTGTTGTTTTTATCCTATCGTTTACTATATTTCTTTGTTTGGTCAATGTCACTGTGGGTTTTGATTATTTTGCTGTTGTATCCTGTAAAGACATTTGAAATAACTGAAATCATTTGGCGAAGTGATATGGAACTGTAATGCGGTCAAGACCTGCCTTGAACTACTTTTGCCATGCGTTTCCCTGAAAATAATTGCACACCTTAGAACATTCGTCAGGCAATCAGATTCAAGCATTGAAGCATATTGTGTTGGTCCCCCTTTTGCTGCCAAAACAGACATTGACTCCTGAAGGTGTGCGGTGGTATCTGGCACCAAGATGTTAGCAGCAGATCCTTTAAGTCCTGTAAGTTGTGAGGTGGGGCCTCCATGGATCGGACTTGTTTGTTCAGCAAAACATGCATCAGTGAGCCTTGGCCGCCCATGACCCTGTCGCCGGTTCACCATTGTTCCTTCCTTGGACCACTTTTAATAGATACTGACCACTGCAGACCGGGAACACCCCACAAGAGCTGCAGTTTTGCAGATGCTCTGACCCAATCGTTTAGCCATTACAATTTGGCCCTTGTCAAACTCGCTCAAATCCTTACGCTTTGCCCATTTTTCCTGCTTCTAACACATCAACTTTGAGGACAAAATGTTCACTTGCTGCCTAATATATCCCACCCACTAACAGGTGCCGTGATGAAGAGATTGTTATTCACTTCACATGTCATTGTGGTCATAATGTTATGCCTGATCGGTGACACTTAGTGTAATGGTTAGTGACTAATAGTCTAACTATTATTCTAAGTAGTTTAAGTTTAATAAACTTTAGGATCGACAGATGGGGATCTCAGTAAGTATGTCCCAGGGCATGTCCCAGTTCAGTGGTGTTATGATCCCTGACGCGACGAGAAGCCTGAGGTGATAATATCCCTGAAGGCATCATTAAATTTTATTGTGCCCCAGGAATTCTGCAAGCTGTTGGTTCAATTCCATCTACTTCACATTTTTATTCTGAATAACATTCTCAGCCAAATGGTCAAAACGTAATGTATAGAAAAATGCTTAGCTTTCCTTTAAGTGCCATTTCTATTTAAGTGAGTAAAATTGTGTATTGTGTATATATAAACAAGGAGAGAAAAGAGGCAACATTCAATCTCAGGTAATTTATTCCACTTGTGGTTCCTCTATTCCCGTTCAGAAGATGTTCTGTGCTAACAGTAATAAATCAGAGACAAAGATGAGAGAGACTTCATAGGAGTTACGCACTGGTTGACTCTTCATTGCTCATGTGTTCCGTGGGCAGCGCGACAAGCGGAACGGATGGCTAACATTGATGGATGCCTGGGCGGTGCTCAATTATTTCACCTTTTCAAAAAGCGTTTGAGAGGCGGCCTGTCAAAAGGCCAGCTGGGAGTCACCACATGCTATACGGTTCCGCCACATCCTCTCAATGTCAGTACCCTAGAGTGTGTGTGTGTGTGTGAATAAATAGGGGTTGTATTTATCCTACCAGTAAAATAATCTGACTATATAAACATAGTTGCGATTATAGTTATCAGCAGACCCAGATTGAATCAGTACCCAGAAAAAAAGCAGAACTCAAATTCTGCAGAAATCCCCCCTACCCCCAGAAAATGCAATAAAAAAATCTGCCGATTCTTTATGGGCCATCCGTCTGAGACAAACAGTATAGGCATATTGTACAAATGTTAAACTGCTGAAGTCAAAAAATATTTTGTTTATGACCTTGTATCTAGGTGCATTAAAAAAAGTTGTGGAGGGAAAGGACATTTTTGCTGTGCTTTTCAGTTTCGCTGTTGCTGATATGATTAGCAACTTTTAAGAACTCTTGCTGGCTGCCCAGTGGCAGAAATAATCAGGCTCTTGGGTATAACAGAGACAGGCGCAAGGAAGTCTTTGTTCCCGGTCTGTCAGTGTGAGTTCTTTTTTTTGTTTTTTTTGGCCAACCTGCTGTAATACACAGCAAGTGCATATTAACAGAGGCAGCACACTCTAGATGTATGAGAATGAGTAAAATTAAACATGATGATGAATCAACAGCTAAGACATTAATTTCTGCATACCCTTCTATTCCAAATGTTGTTTATGGGTTTAACTCAATTTGGTGGAGGAGATTGCAAAGACCATTTTTCAGCTGCAATATCATTAGTGCAACATGACAGCAATTACACGGGACGCTTAATCCATAACGGGGGGGCGCAGGCAGGAAACGGCACTGATGGAGAGCCAAAGTGCTTCTGTGTCATGTAAGTCACAAGCTTTTTGCTGTCCAAAGTCAACACAAAAGTGGGTAGATTGCTGGGGAGTAACTAACTAGAAGTAGTGATGCTACTAACTTAACTACATTTTTAGTTAAATCCACTATTGTTTTATATACAATTGTTCTATAGTTTATACAGTATTTAATGCAATTACATTAAGTAACTGTATTAAATTACTGAAAAATTAAGAGTAATCCATTACTTTACTTTTTCAAGGGAAAAGTAATTCAATTACAATAATTAGATTACTTAGTAATTAATTACACCCAACATTGGTATTATTGTATAGCACAGTGAGCTGAGGTTATAATCAAAATGCTCTGTCCTCTCTGTCATATATAGTGGATAACTTTTCACAGTTTCATAAATTCACTGATTGAATTAATGATTCACAATAAAAAAATATTTTATTTATTTTATCCACACATTTTTTAAGCAAAATATTTAGCAATGCTGTTAGAGTATTTGACACTATTAGGACTAAATTAGCTTAGTTGTATTTATCTTAAAGTTAAGTTTAAGTACTGTTATTCTAATTTAGATTTTTTTTAGCCCAATAAGTGCTCCTACTGCTGAATTAGAGCACTGACGGTTTATGAACTACTTAAAATTATGAGCAGTTTTAAAGTTTCAAAGTGGCTTCCCCAACACTGATAATAATATGAAGTGTTGTTTCATTTCAGCCAAGTTTCACTCTTTTCATATTACTTCATAGCTGCTTAAGAGCGACACGGTTCCTGGCTTCCCCTTTCTCGCCCTTACAGGTGCGACAACATCAGTATCCCAAACTGCATTACAAGCCACATGGTATTGTCAAATATTTGTAATGTCACTTTGACACAGACACACACACACAAGCGAACACAGGAGCCTCCTCTCCTCAAAAGGTCCCCCCTCCCTAGACATCTCATTCATGGAGAGACCTTCCATTGTAATTTCATAGTTCTTAAAAACTCAAATAAATAAATAAAAAGGCTTGGCATTTCTATATTTATGTCTCTTTAATTGATTCTCTCCACACACACATTCCCTCAGGGTATAGTAATCAGTAGAGTTGATCAGGCAGAACTGCGAAACACAGCAGAGCAGTGACCCGTGTGAGCCGCGGCTGACTGAGAGAGACAGAGACCAGTGTTATCTCATTCCCCAGTTACTCCTTCTGTTCTCGGGAATGACATGATAAGGGTTTATTGACCACTCTGCTTTTAGCTTAGCATGGTGGAGAGGCCGTGGACAAAAGAGAGTGCTTGTAATGTTATGTTATTTATTTATTTATTTTTTCTAGCAAGGTAATGAGATTTCACAGCTTCTTAGTTTTTCTTGGTTGTCATGTTAGGTTATGTGCATTTTGAATTTTTGTACTTGCTAAAAACAAATTAGCTTGTGTCTGTTTTCTCTGTAGGTCTAAAACGCTGCTACACATGTGATGTCTGCAGTGTCACACTGAATTCAGTGGCACAGTATCATGCACACCTGCAGGGCTCCAAGCACCAAAACAAGTAAGTGCCAATTTGTGATGTGTACTCTTTGTATTTGTTTTATTAAATTCAGTATATTGCAAATTGTAAATAACTTTTACAATTTTACACAGTTAAGTAATTGTGTCAAAGTAATAGTCGCTTCCACAGCTAGCCTCATTGACACTCAAATTAAGGTGCAGAGCAGAGTGGGGAAATTGTGAGAAAATTAAGCACAAAATTAAACCTTGAGGAAATGGATGGCAACAGGACAGAGATACTGATGCGATCCATGCCTTTTATTTTAATATAATGAACTAAAATAGTAGTAGTAGTACTTTATTGTTCAGCCTCTCTCCATACAATCACAAAAACAATTAACAATACACAACATCGACCCAGTACATCTAACAATACACATCTACAATATCAAAGCTTAAAAATAATCACATTTCCTACCTCTTATTCAAAAGACTTATTGCATTTGGTACAAAAGTTTGGTAAATGGTATGTTTATTATAGTTAAAGACATATACATTAAACCGTATATTATAATATAATTAGTTGTGATCAATAGTTAATTTAAATATGAAAGAGTTTGCTACTGCCACAGTTTGCTTTGGAAGAATATTGTATATGGTTTTAGCAGATCTACATAGGCTGTACTCTCTAGTCCATTGTGTGTTTATTTTCCATTCGATGTCTATCAATGAAAGTGACATTACAATTGTCACACTAGGTGATGATGATAATACAAAAGACTAAACTGTTCCACTTAAGACTAGAAGTAACTTTGCAACTACATGTTCGCTAACTCTCATTAATTTGCAACTACATGTCAACTTACTCTCATTAGAGTATTAGTAGACTATTATGTTATGGTTAAGGTAGATTAAGTTGCCATGTACTTGAAAAGTTACGTATAGTCAGTACAATGTCTGTTGGGGGACCGTCGAAATAAAGTGATAGCAGATATTATGCAGACAGTCTACTAATACTCTAATGACTGGTAGTTGAATAGTTATTTAAACTTAGTAGAATGTCTAAGGTGGAGTATCGAAAAAAATAAAGTGTTACCAACTAAACTCAATAGTTTAGTGTACTAAATAAATTACTGGAAGTGGTGATAGGTTCCAGGGCATTTTAGATTGCTCTTGAATTTTTTGACTGCTCTTCTTTTATTGATCCCTAAAGGACTATGGACTTTTTGTTCCCATTGATATACTTGTAAATGAGGCCTGTTTTAATTCTACTGTATTCTTGTCTTTATGAGTCTTGTGCTTTCAGTACTCTGAATTGGCAGTCAATATGTTTGTTTGGAGCTTCCCCCTTCTTTCAACAGTCTGCTTCAAGCGTATTTGAATTAATTACTCCATAATTTTTGTACTGACCCCAGTTCCTCTGTTTACACACACATGCGGGTCATTAGCTGTGCAAACATTAGGAGCACATCCAAAATTTAGATTTTAGTGAGCATTAAGACTAGACTCTCAGTTAGCTCTACAGTACATCACTAATATAAAACCTTCAACCTTACTCCTCAGTAGACAAAATCAGCTATTTTATAACTCGGAGTCCTTTAAAAAGAAAAGTGCAACTTGACTCCATCTACATAGCTGTCAGATGTCCAGCCTTTTCATCATCGTATTGGATGTCTTCCCTGTCCTGTGGTCAAGTAGCATATGTTTTGGGGGTGTTCTGGGCTCTGCCTGCGGATTCAGGTGGTTGGTTTTAAGTGGACCACCTCAATGAGTTGCCGGATTGACACACAAATACATTGACACACAACAGATATTGTCCTATCCTAACAAACCATACAGTGGAAAGCTTATTCATTCATGTTGTATAATGATGTATAAATCTCAGTTTTAAAAAAAAATTACCCTTATGACTGGTTTTGTGGTCCAGGGTCACACATAGTGCCTTACAATGCAGAAGGGATTTTCGAAATCCAGTTATATAAAAATGATATTTCACGGTATAATACAGAATGTTAAAGAATTTGGCAAAATTTGGATGAATAAAAGTAGAACACAATCTAATCACAATATTGACTAGTGTTTGTGAATATTAAACTGCAAAAAGTTTGTCTCTGTGGGAAGGAGCGACAGTTTTCGTCTACAACACATTCTCAAGCTTGTGATGTTCATAGTGTTTTTAGCATCTGCCGTCTCACTATATGAGGACACTCCACTTGAACTTCATCTCCTGAGCTGCTTTGAGAGTCACTTCACCAGCATTTCACCATTTCATTTGATAAAACTATAGTCAGATACACACAAAAATTCAAAGGTCTTCACTACAACCCTCCAAAATAATATTTCATTATTCATTTGATGAAAACAGTTTTTAATAATAAAATTATGTTGAATCATAAAATACAGAATCCAGAAAAACTAAAAACAGACAACACAGAATTTATGGGGGGAGAAACACAAATATTGTTAATTTTAGTAAATAATACATTGTTAAAGTCTTATGAATTCAATTGATTATCCATTCTTTTGGATTTTTAATTAAACAATTTAAACGGAATCCAGAAAAATATAAAACAGAAAAACACAGAGTTGGGGAAAAAAATTTCATGGATTGTATAGGGCCCTATATATTTGAATACACACATTCTCACACAGATTTATTTGTATTTATTTCAAAATATCTTCTTTTGTGTTCCATGTAAGAAAGCAAGTCATATAGGTTTGGAGCAACATGAGGGTGAGAATTTTCATTTTTGGAACAGGCAAAATTTGGCTAGGTCAAGGTCATTTTTATTTATATCGCACTTTAAAACAACATAAAAGCTGACTAAGGTGCTTCACAATAAACAATATAGAGATAACAAATAATCATATAACTACAATGATTTAAAAAGAAATAGATTAAACACTTTGGATTAAGACATTTCAAATTAAAACCCACAATAGCCAATTAAATTAGTCAATAAAACAAGACCTGAGAAAAGCTAACATAGCTGAGTTATGAAAAGGCCTGAGAAAAGAGTTACGTTTTCAAAGAGATTTGAATGCAGGTAGTGAAGCAGATAATCTAACAGATTGAGGTAGTGAGTTGCACAGCTTTGGGGCTAATACAGAAAAGGCTTGGTCACCTTTGGATTTTAAGTGAGACGATGGAACAGTTAATAACTTATCAGAAGATGATCTAAGAGATCTCCGCTGGGAGTAGGGACAAATAAGATCTGTAATGTAAGCTGGAGCCAGGCCATGCAAGGTTTTAAATACGAAAGTTATAACCTTATAATCAATTCTAAATTTTACCGATAGCCACTGTAAATGTGCTAAGATAGGGGTGATATGCTCCTCCTTTTTTCCTTGTCAAGAAACAAGCTGCTGCGTTTTGAACCAGTTGCAAACGTGAAAGGGAAAACTGGTTGACACCAGCATATAGGGCATTACAATAATCAAGCCTCATTGAAACGAAGGCATAGATGACTGTCTCTAGGTCATTAAAAGATCAAAAAGATTTAAGGTTCCATAAGCTGGAAAAAAATGTTTAGGTCTCTAACAACAATTTATTTGCTTGTCGAATTTTTGCTCCGAATCAAAAATGAGTAGTATATTGAAAGTAATATATTTTTCCTGTGGCAAATTAATAATTTCTAATTATACTGTACCTTGTAACTTGTTGAAAATGATTTCCATAAACCACTGATCCGCTGACAGAAATAATGACCAACACCAAAGCTATTTGCACACAGGAACCTGTATCAGATCTTTAGTCATGACCTGAGCTGACCACAGAGGTCTTATTTCAGTACTATATGCTACTTAAATAACTCTGGGAGTGTTTCATTTTTTGCGTGTCTGTGTGTGTGTGTCTGTCTGTGTCTCTGTCACAAAACTCAGTAAGGAATGCTGAAATGAATGACTCTCGTGATAAGAGTACTGATAAGTCTTCTGATCAATAGACACACTTCACATGTCCTCCAACACATGTCCTAAATGAACCCCCTGCCCTCAATTAAACTAGCCAACAAGCCAAATATGTTTCCCCTGCCAAATTGAGAACAACCTTATATTGAGTAATTCAATTCAGCTCTGTATTATCCTCTCCTATAGAGTATTTTCATTTAGAGGAACACATTTCTCCGGTTTATTTGAGGGCATGGCATTGCTGAGTCTAGCAGTGTATGTGATATATGATGGAGCAGGTAACAGTGAAGTGTTGCCTGATATGAACATGTGACTAAAGGCAATATTATATAAATATTAACACATCAACTTTGAGGACAAAATGTTCACTTGCTGCCTAATATATCCCACCCACTAACAAGTGCTGTGGTGAAGAGATACTCAGTGTTATTCACTTCACCTGGTCATAATGTTATGCCTGATTGTTGTATGCATGTATGTATGTATGTATGTATGTATGTATAATATATATATATATATAATATATATATATATGTATGTATAATATATATATATACACACATATATACACACACACACACTCACCAGACACTTTATTGAGAACACCTTGCTAGTGGCATAGATTCAACAAGGTGCTGGAAACATTCATTCATTAATGTTTTGGTTTGATTTTGGTCCATCTTGACATGATGTCATCACGCAACACTGCAGATTTGACGGCTGCACAGCCATGGTGCCAATCTCCCATTCCACCACATCCCAAAGGTTCTCTATTGCATTGAGATCTGGTAACTGTAGAAGCTTACACCACCAGCAGCAGCCTGAACCGTTGATACAAGACGGGATGGATCCATGCTTTCATGTTATTTACCTCAAATTCTGACCCTACCATCTGAATGTCGCAGCAGAAATCGAGACTCATCAGACCAGGCAACGTTTTTCCAATCTTCTACTGTCCAATTTGTGAGCCTGTGCATATCGTAGCCTCAGTTTCCTGTTCTTAGCTGACAACTTCAAGGTTCATATATATTTAAGTACTGAGTAACAATAATTATTTACATGTACCTACTATAAGGTTAGGGTTTGGTAAGCACATGTAACATGTAACAAGGACACTGTAAAATAAAGTGTTACCAAAAAATACAACTGATCATTGTAGTTCATGTTAGCTCAGGTCCATTAAATAATACAGTTACAACTTTTGCTTTTAATAATGTATTATTAAATGTTAAAATTAACATGAACTAAGATTAATAAATGCTTTAGAAGTATTTTTCATTGTCATTATGTTAACTAATGAAATAACTAATGAAGACTTTTGTAAAGTATTACCATTTTCAATCAATATAGGGCATGCTGTAGTCCAGACTAAAATATAAAAATGTTTACGTTTGAAAATAAATATCCTATTACAATTGTAAGAAAAAGTATGTGAATCGCTTGCAGAATCTGTGAAAATGGGAATAATTTAACTAAATGAGAGATCATACAAAATGCATGTTATTTTTTATTTAGTACTGTCCTGAATACATATAGTTTACATCCACAAGACAAAAAAAATTGCTGAATTTATTAAAATGAGGATTGATTATTAATACTGTGAGTTGTTAACTGGATGATCCATGGCTGTTTTTTTGTTGTGGTGGTTGTGGTGTCCCAATGCCCAATGTTCTTCAGAAAAATCTTCCAGGTCCTGCAAACTCTTCAGTTTTCCAGCATGTTTTGCATATTTTAAACCTCTCCAGCAATGAAGGACAATTGAGGGACTCAAACACAACTATTGAAAAAGGTTCAAACATTCACTGATGCTCCAGAAGGAAACACGATGCATTAAGACCCAGGGGTTGAAAACTTTTGAACAGGATGAAGATGTCCAAATTTTTCTTATTTTGTTTAAATATCTTTTTTTTTTCTTCATTTAGTACTGCCCTTCAGAAGCAACAGAATATACTTACATGTTTCCTGGAAGACAAATTAAGTACAATTTACCTCGATTTTCAAATTCAATAAGTCCCCCCCCCCCGGGTCTTAATGCATTGTGTTTCCGTCTGGAGCATCAGTGAATGTTTGAACCTTTTTTTAATAGTTGTGTTGAAGTCCCTCAATTGTCCTCAGTGTGAAAAGATGGATCTCAAAATCATACAGTCATTGCTGGAGATTGTTCAAATATGCAAAACATGCTGGAAAACTGAAGAGTTTGCAGGACCTCGAGGATTTTTCTGAAGAACATTGGGCAGTTTAACTGCTCAGGACAAACAAGGGACTCATGAACAACCATCACAAAACAAAAAAACAGCCATGGATCATCCAGTTAACAACACAGTATTAATAATCAATGGTTCATAAACTTTTGAACGGGGTCATTTTAATAAATTCAGCTTTTTTTTTAGTCTTGTGGACTATATGTAAACATTTTTTATGTAAAATATCTTATTCAGGACAGTACTAAATAAAAAATAACATGCATTTTGTATGATCTCTCTTATTTAGTTCAAATTATTCCCATTTTCACAGATTCTGCAAGCGGTTCACATACTTTTTCTTGCAACTGTAAGTCTTTAAGTATTATGTATTTGGTGCTAAGATGAGCACCATTCATAGTTTTCAGTCGCTTGACTGGCGCGAAGACCTGGACGGCAAAACATCCATAGAACTGCGGCACAGTCAGTCAATTTTTGTCAAAAACAAAAACGTGAACAAAATGCAAGTTTTCGGCTCTTGTGATCCACATGAAACACCTGCTGCAGTATTTAAATCACTAAAACACTTAATGTGAAAAACACTTAAAGTAAGTAGGCCTAAGTAGTTTAATTTGTATAGTGGTTTTACAGAGCTCAAAGTGCTTTACAATCAACAATAAACATAAATACATTAAAAAAACTGAACAAATAGCCTAAAATAAACAATACGGTCTACACATCAGTTGCCACAGACAATCATGGAATCTGAGTCAAATGTTTAGTCCGGAGTGAAAATATATACATATGTCTGACCCAACAATCCCAATAGAATGAGCAGTAACCAGCAACCCGCGTCAAACTGCATCTCGAATGCCAAGTTCAAACGACTGCAAACTTCAGGACTCCAAAACGCAAAATGGGAACACTCAAAGACGCAGCCACTCTGTCCACAGCAACTGCTGCAAACACCATCAGCTAGGCAGACCAGTGGAGTCAGATAGGCCAGATGAGACACCTCAGTAAGCGGCGAAGTGCACCACCTCTGCACACCAGCGGGAATCATGAAGACGTAATTGCAAAATTCTGTTAGAAGTCCATTTTATGAGTGTGAATTTTAAACTTTGTGTGAGTTTTAAATGAGGAGAAACATATACAGGCGAGCAGATGAGGCCACAATATGAATACAACATGCTAAAAGCGTTTTCTAAAATTATTTTAAGGAGAAACTTAATGTTGCATTCTTATTCTGGGTTCATCTGCTTGCCTGTACATTGTATGCATCATCATTAAGGTGTATATTGAATTTGGTCTTTTAACATTACTGTCTTACTGCATTAGTACTTAGAACAAACCTGATATAAATGGGGAATGGAGGAAAGCCTGGTTTTGCCCTCCAGGTGGGCGTTTCTAGAAGGGTGTGACGTCACATGAAAACTATGAATAGCAAATACAAAAATATGAATGGCTGTTGGAAACATTTAAATACTTTTCAGAAACCGAATGTAGCAGCTGCTTTGTTTACGGGGTTACCAGGGTAACGGCTGCATTTCTGATGTTCCATTAGCGCCATCTGCTGTCAGAGAGTGAATGTGCATTTGTATTGTCTCCTTCACTCATCCGCCATGAGCTTCTCATCCGTGTTGGGCATGTTTATAGAGTGCATGCATGCCTCTTTGAAGCAGCATACAGTGGTGTTGTCCACTTTAAATGGTTGATGGGAAAAGTTTTCTTAAAATTAATTCTGTGATGTATGGTATTACCGTATACCAACACGTCTAGTTGTGCATTCAGAGATGCTCTTCTGCAGACCTTGGTTGTAACAAGTGGTTATTTGAGTTACAAATGCATCAACAAGGCATTTTTGCCCACAGAACTGCCCAGAGTTGCTGCCATGTGATTGGCTAATTAGATATTTGCGTTAACAAGCAGTTGAACAGGTGTACCTAATAAAGTTTCCTGGCGAGTGTGTGCATATATGTTTTGTTTTTTGTCTGATATGGTCACAATTTAATGATGAATCCAGAATTAAGAAATTGATTAAAAGGTGAATTTGAAACCTATTATAGTATCATTAAAGCAAATATAAAACATGCATAATATGATTTGGTTTAATGCTGCTTTATGTAGCAGGGCAAAAATGGTTTTTCATAGCATTTTATCTAAAGGCTAATGAACTCCACAGAAGGTTTAGAGTACACTAATTATTGTTTCTGATACAGGTCTCCTCCATTCTCATGAGTTTCTGTAAGATACAAACATTTTACTGCTGGTTATACACACAAGTGGCCATTGACACCTGGGTTCTATGTACATGTGATTTTCTGATTAACACTGAGAAGACAGATGATAAAGAAAGGACATGGAGACTGTAGGATACGGACAGAATAAGAAAGAAGAAAAAGAGTCATTCCTCCTCTACTCCAGTATCAATAGGTCAAGCCCAGGCAGCAGGCTCATTACCACAACATCACTACACTCCCGTTGCACCATCCATCAGTGTCCCACCATCAAAGCATGCACACAGGAACAGCATGCTTCATACAAAATCACACCTTCCTCCATTCCCCTCATCAACAAACACTCTTTCTCTTATGCAGTGTGCAGCTCTTCTGATTGGTGTTTTGACAGGTTTCACTAAACATTGATTGGTAACTGCAACTGTTGTTTCCACGATGTTCATTTCCTTTGTCATAAAGTATGTCTGAGAACTAACAACGTTCCTATGGAGAATATTTGTTATTCTACAGTGAAAAATGACTTCATATCACCATAATTATGTTCATTCTTTGTAATCCTTTCCATCAAGATCCATATTTTAATTAGTCTGTGGTTTGGTGTATTTTTACAGCTCTTAGTCACATTTGTAACTAGTGTTGTCATGGTACCAGAATTTCAGTAGTTGGTATAAAAATTTCACGATAATCGATTCTATACCACAGAAAAAAATAAGTTGTATTGATTGATTGTTTCAATATCAGCTTGGTACAAAAGTTCTTTCATTTTTTTCTTTTAAATTGTGAATGTTTGCCTCAATGTTAAACTGGTGGAAACTCTTTTCACATCCTGATCGCAATCAATACATATATTTTCTGTGGATGTCTCAGCGGCAACATCATGTGTAATCAGCGCAATTACGAGAGATGGCAAACCCACTCTACTTGGAGCTGTTCTCAGACTCGGATTTATGCGTTTCAATGGCAATGCTATTAACGCTGAAATGAATCGGCTAAACTCTTTGTTTACGTTCATTATTATTGTAATGTTATGTGCTCTGAGACATGATGTAATTTAATACCATGAAGTTTTGCAGACTCTGCTCTAGCTGTGTTTTGGTGGAGACATGGCTTTAGAGACGCTCTGAAGGGAGGGTGGGAACTAATGGCTTTAAATCTAGCTTGCTATTGCTAGCCTCTCAAAAATTGCCTACCCTGCCTTTAAATAAAAAGACTCCCACACAGTGACTACAAATCTCAGTTTACTATCTGTCGCAAATGACAACTTAAAGGTTATGAAAGTGCCTATAAAATGCATTAGAAATTAAAGGTGATGTTCAGTACATTAAACTGAACAGTACACAATAAATTGCCTGCCTTATGAACTTCTCATCAACTTTCCCCTCCCCCATATATCCTCTACCCCAACTGCCGCTTTTAACCCTGCTGGTTAATGAAATCCTTTCATCCTGATCCCTCTCCTGTCCGTCATCTCATTCCCCATACAATTCTCCTGCTCAGCAACCTTACAGCCAGGAAGATATGTCTCCGCTCAGCCACCTGACAGCTCTTTGATTCCAGTCTCATCCTGTCTGCAACAAGCTATTTGCCTTCAATCTTGCTTGTCCCATTTTCCAAACACCATCTTGGCTGATTTGTTTGTCTCACACAAGAAGTAAGCTCCCTAGGGTAATCTTGATTTTTCAGTGTAAAATAAACATGTCTACACTCCAAGCAGCGATAAAACATGAAGTATTGATTTTGTTACAGTCTGAACAAATAGCCTAAGACAGTCTTCACACAAAATTGTTTGCTTTTGGCTTCATATTGTGATGAGACACAATGAGAACTTATGTGTGACAGAGTATAAAAACAGAGACAGAAGAGGTGTGTTTTTGTTTTTTGTTTCAGTCCTATTAATCCCAATATCATCTCACAGTAAAAAGTGTTTTTTTCCCTTAAATTAACAAAAGTTTGTATCCCAGTTGCATTGACATGATTCATATCATGTCAAATGAGTATCGTCTTTTGAGAGATTGTGATTAATTTGATGCATTTAAAAAGAATTCTGTTCTCCACTTAACTAAGATACGCTACTTGTCTTGACAAATTACAATCTGGAGAAGACAAATGTTTAATAATGACTATGTTCAACACTCCTAGGATAGTATAGCATTTACTTGTGCATTTACATGTTGTTTATTACTATAAGCCATACAGGTTAGGACAACATGACAGTGAGTATATTATGACAGAATTTCCATTTTTGCTCATACAATCCATTCATTCTCCAAACTGCTTGTCCTATGTTTTATCCATAGCAACACACAGTGTATCTAAGTTATACATTTTATCTATCACGGGAATCAAATCCATGATCTTGGTGTTGATCATGTCATTATTTTCCAGTTGACCTACAAGAACCGGCTTTAAGATGTAGTATTGAAAGGCATTATGGCATTATGGATGACTAGGCATTAACCATTGCATTTCATCTAAAAAAATACCCTTGTTCAATAGACTTGTTCATCCTATACAGACAAATCTGACTCATCCATTTCATTATTACTTTGAAGAGTGAAAATGTTTCCCATTAACATGTTAGTGATCTGTGGGTTTGCTCTCCTTTTTTCTCGCTTTTCATTTTCTTTTTTTTTCTACACAGTTGGTTGTCTTGAAGAATGTCATATGAAAACTTGAACTCAGAATACCTTGGTTTCTTTTTTATGGGGTTTTGCTTTATATTAGATAGGACAGTGAAGTGCAAAGAAAGAGAAGAGGAAAAGAACTGGTGGACCAGAGCTACATATCACACTACTACTTTTTTTTCTTTCTTTTTTTAACATATTATTTTACCTCCCATTTTTTACAGGTCTTCTTAGTGTTTTTACTGCTCACTATGAGCTTTAATTTTATTTGCTTTTAAAGATAAAAATAACATGAAGAACCAAAAAGGGTTTTCTGCAGCAATGCTATAGAGAAATCTTTTTAATCTTTTTAATTCCCCAAAGAACCTTTCAGTCAAATGAGGGTCAGTAAATCATGGGCTAATTTTAATTTTTGGGTGAACTATCCCTTTAAGAAGAGCCATTTTTTTTCCAAAGATAAAGGCATTGGGTTTCCATGAAGAACCTTTAACAGCAATGGAATCATTGCACAAAAGGTTTTTGTTGTGAAAAAGTGTTTTAAATTTTTGTAATGGTTTTTTTTTTTTTTTTTTTTTTACGAAAAAAAGATTATTTTCACTGAACAATTCTTTGTAATGTTTGCCTGTAGATTGCCATCTTGGATTTTAGACTGGACAAATCCTAAATAAGCATCCAGGTCTGTCAAAATGAGCCCAAACAGCCTCTTCATTTAACACAAAGCTGCACTTATAATAGAATTTTTTTTATATTTCTATTAATACAAAGTTCTGTCATGAAACTCTAGATGGGGCAGGCTGATAGGCCCTAATTCAATCTGCTTGCAATCACATCATTCTCTATAGGGCACAGCTGATTGGTCCCTGCTGTATCAGTAGCCAATCAGCTCGCTGCTCAGCAGCATCCACTGCAGCAGTTGCAGCGCACTTTCAGAAACCCTCCACCTTCCCCAGCTCCATCTTTATACGGGGTATGCTATATTGTGCAACAACATGTCGTGTGTGTATGTATTGGTAGTAGCAAGTCCCGTACTTGCTCTGCAGCAGCAGCAAAACAGAGGCAGCAGCATAGAAGATCTAACATATCAACATTGTCCTATCCATTACCATGCCATACAAGCATAGCTAAGTGTGGTCAGATGTTATCAGTCATAATGTATATAAAGATTTTATTGTTGTTATTACAGAAATTGACTTAATGAAAACAAGTTCTTTAATTTTTTAATCAGTATTGACAATTTTTTATTATGTACTGTAAATGACTGTAACATTACATGTGTCATTATAGTGGGCAGATCCATTCTGAGCACCCTCCACTTGAAGAACAGCATTTAATATACACAATCCCACAACTTCAATTCAAATTACCCAAGTGCTTCCTCCATTTTACATCACAGCTACGATTGCAGAAGATCAGACCATGACTCTTTGATGTTTCTATCCTGAGACACCCACCCTCCACTCAGAAGCTTAATAGGGAAGCTGCTTGAACATTGCCTTAGGAGAAGAATGAATCACCAATACTGCAACCCATTTACTTTCAGGGTCCTGCTGCCCAAGTCCTGCTCATACAGAGATCTGTGTAATTGAAATCACACATGAATGACCCTGTGTCAGAATCAAAAGTACAATGTCACCGTGAAATTTTATGAAATATTTGTTTCATTTAACACAAAACTGAAAAGAAAAGAACATTGTTAAATGTATTTGTTCAGAATCTCAGTTACTCTGCAAGGTAAAACCACAAAACACTGCACGGGTGTAAATTGGACCATTCCATTGTACTTAAGCTCAGCACTTGAAAATAACATGGAGGGAGGAAAGAAGGGAAGGTAGGAGTGAGAAGGTGGATGGAGGTCAGCGTTGGTTTGGCAACAGCAATTTAGTTTGAACGTGGGACCTAAAGCTGTAAGGATTATTATGTAAAATTTAGCTCCAGGCTACCTCGTTTTTGGGTAATTTGGGATGTGAGAACTGTAAATTATTAACTACGGCTAGCGTGTTTTGTACAGCTAGTTTAAGTGGAAAGGCAACAAGTTCAAATGCTGTATGAAACCCTCATGATTAAGGTAGGCCTACAGTATGTCTTCTGCAGAACAAATTTCAGCTGGTGAGCTTGACCTGTTAAGTAATCAGAAATATTTTGAAAGTAGGATAAAGCTTACTTTTGTCATAAAAAAAAGTGTTAAAATACAGTCTGGTGTAGCCAAAATGGATGCAAAATTGATACATTTCATTGCTTGGATTATTTTTGGCCACTGACAAAATAGCAAATCGCAATAAAGACAATAGAAAAATACACGTTTTGTTTGAGGACAATTATTATTATTTTTTTGGAATAATTTCCAATGAAACCATTACCCATTCAGAGTTTTTGCTTTGTTATGCATTAAAGGAGCAGTATAGAAGTTTTTGAGGTAAAATTTACTACTGGCAGTTTATGCTATTTGCTCAGGCATCATTTTTTGCATACATATATGACTTTAGGACATTCTTCTTAATGTCAGTGGGTCTTCTTGACATGACAGAATGACAGATCTGCTCTTATATGGTGATCACAGGCAACCATGCATATACCTTAAACCATCAAATTCATTTTTGCAGAATAAATGTTTCAAACACAGATGCAGATAGAAAGGCCAAGGTTCTGTCATGCACCTTTAAAAAAGATGCATGTGATGCATATACTAATGTAACTCTCTAGTATTGTTCATTTAAATACTTCAAATATATAGATATGCTGTAATGCTTAATACATAAATGTTTTTTGTTTTATTGTGAAAAAAGGTTTGCGAGGAAATAACACAAATTTTGAATGCCACTTTTACAGTATATAAAGCAACAGTTTTACTGCATTCAAGCAATTATGGAACAATTAGCCACTGAACTTATGGTCAAAGAGAGGGTCTTGATTTAAGGCTTTTCATTTACTTTAGACTTGAATTGGAGACAATTTGGGGTAGGGGTCTAGATTGTACTGGGCTGTTTTAAAGAGATGTGTGCTAAAGAATTTATGTGTATAATCCTCTGAGGCCTGGCATTTGGAAATGAAGGATGGTTTTAGTGCTGAGGCCTGGAATGCAAATTGCGCTTTGAAGAGGCATCTGGGGTATTTCATTACTATGGCAGAGATAAACAGTCCTCTCCCTCTCACTGTATCAAGTGACCTGAACCTCAGCAGAGTCCTTCGAAATGTCACATGAAGTGGTGTTTTCGCAGGGTTTTTGTGTCCATTCTTTGGCTCATGTTGGTTGTAACAATAGTGGAGCATGTCAAAGATTAGGGCTGTGCTTAAAAGTCTGAAGTGCTCTCGCTGGTGCTGTTATTGCTCCATGCAATCAGTTCTAGCGCTACTCTAATTGTGTGCTTAATTCAACATAATGAGCCATGTACATGTCCGCTCCTTTTCACATACGATGCACTATAAATCAGAACCTTTATCAAGTCTCTTATTTCACCTGCTTGATACTTGCATTTCAAAGAACTGAAAAAAATATTTTGTTTTGTCATGGATGTTTTTAAAGTGGTTACTTTCACATTCATTCGCTTAGCAGATGCTTTTATCCAAAGCAAGAATGGTGTATTGTGTTTTCAAATACTAATTTACATATTAGTTGGATTGACATCCACTTTAGCACAGACTATTGTAGCATTTTCTTCAGCCATTCCAGTGTTAATCTGATTGAATGTTTAGGGTCATTGTCCTGCAAGCTTCAATTTATGGTAAGCTAAAACAGGTTGTCTTGCTTTTTTTTCACCATCCATTTCTCTTTAGGTAAGGTAGGGCTGTTGATCATTTAATCAGTTTTATCCCTCACATTGCAGCTCAGAAACAATCACTGTCATTCGACATGGTTCTTTCTGAGTAATAGCTTCTTTTGTGGCACCATCGCCTCCATACAGACCACCTGTTCTGCAGAGCTCTTGATATAGTCTACCGGTGCACACTGACTTCAGTCTTAATAGCTCTTACAACCCATTACTGGCTTTTTCATGGCTTCCCTACCAAGTCTTTATCTTGTTTGTGTGGAGAGTTTTGAATGACAACATGTTCTAAGCAACATCTGGGTATATACAGACTCTCCTTGATAATTGAATCAACAGTGCCCACAAATCTCTAAGGAATGTTCTTGAGCCTTCAGCTTTCCCTTATAAGTGTGGAGTTAACCAGAAAAAATATGGGATATTTTATTGGCACAAGTCACTTGAAACTTGCAAGATTCGACAAATTCTACTCAGCTTAATAGCAACTTGTACTAAATAACAACATTTAATAGCTATGGCTTCATCCTTGAGTTGCTGAACTGATTCAAGTTTTACCATGTAACACCAGTTCAGAGCCATAGAATATTTCTTGACAACCAGAAGAAAAATATCACTAATTTTCCACCGTTTTACTTTTCCTTTTGAAGATTTGTCTTTTTCAAGGGTGAAAGCCACTTATCAATATTTCAATGTAAATATTTAATGAGATGTGAACATGGTTTACAGAATATAGAAATTATTCTTGGTGGCAAATTACAGACCTCAATCTAAATTTCTCTCTCTCTCGCTCTCTCTCTCTCAAGCATTAGAGTCCGGGTTATGGTAATGTGTAATGACATAACACCGAGCACATCATTATCTTTTGTTTCAGTTAAATTTTACACAGATTTTTCCAGCCCTGTCATTACAGCGAGAAATGGATGGGTACTTTTGTGTTGAGTGCGGGGTACATTTACTGTGTTTTGACTTTAGCTTTTAAACCTGTCTGATAGAGACAAAGGATTGAACACCAACCACTCCAAGCCCTAAAGCTTGAGATCTAAAAGGTTTTCCTTGAGCTTTCCGATTAGATTACAAGGTTGGATAGGTGAAAATTAAAAGGTTTCTACAATACAGTTGTTCTCAACTGCAATGAGCATTTTGTGGCATCATCTAACCTTCTGAACTTTCTTTTTCTCTTTCTAGCCTAAAAAATCAGCTGTGTGTCCAGTGAGCCAGTGGGGAAAAACTAGATGATTGGATTGATGTCAGACAAGCTGTGATCAGCTTGCCCGGGTTTTTCTGCCTCTATTCTGTCCTTCTCTTTCTCTCTCTTTCTCTCTCTTTCTCTCTCTCTCAACTTGACTGCAAAAGAAGATTGAAGATCCTCTTAAAGTCAGCCTTTAGTCATCCCAAACCCTTTCTCTACCTCCCAGCCTCCTCTACAGCAGCTCTCCTCCTCATGACTCAAACACAGACAAACACAGGCTCTGAATCTCTGGAGGAGATGTGACTTCATCCAGTGACACCCATCTGGTACTTATTCTGTTATTGCGCCAGAAGTTTATATAGCTAAACTCAGTCAATTGTTGTGTGCATGACTGAATACTGTACTTGTGGTCACTTTCTCATCTAAGCAATATCTGTCCAAAAATCTGCCAAATCAATCGTTAAAATCATAACAAAAATGAACTTAAAAAGAGAATGCACTCTATAGAAACTGCTGTCCACATTTTACTTGTATGTCTCTCATTTGTATGTACCATTTGTTGTTTGTGTGCAAACAATACACGTTACAACACAAATATCTATGTGTTTTTGGCCTAAAAATATGGGCATTTGGGGCAGGGTTCTACAGAAACAACATTTACTAGATGTGTTTGTTGTATGTGTATGTGTGACCTGTAGATAGCTGTTTGATGAATGGGCATTTGAGAATATTTGTAAGCTAATGTGAGCCTATTTAGATTTCTGGTCTGGTTTTTAATACATTTTTGAAGTTTTGGACAGAATGAAGTTAAAGTCTTTAGAAGAAGATCAGAAGCTAATCCTTCATTGTCCATCACTTATTTTACATGCCACTGTGAAAACAGGTTAGATGTGTACAAACTTACTGTAATAAATGTTTTTTAATAATATTATAATGATACTTCAGAATTATTGTTATTATTTAAAAATATATATATTTTAAAAGAGATAGTTCAATTATAGTTATTCAATTGTCATTATTCATTTGCACTTCTGCAAGACTAAAAATGGGAGTTTACTTTAAAAATTAATTTATGACTCTGGAATACTTGATTCTGATTGGTGAATTGTTGCGTTCAACTGTCAAATATTTCTCCATAACAGCAGTTGTGGAATACAGGAATCCTTTGCTCTGTGTTCATGGTCTGTTTCTCTGTTGTCTCTGCAATTGAGCTAATAGACTCATTTCAACCAATATCAACTCAAAAATGTGTACGTTAATGTACAGTTACATGGTTACATTATCCCAAAGTAATCTTCTTTAGGGTGATAAAAGGACACTTGGTGCTTTTTTGTGATAATGGTTGACTGTCCATTATTCCTTCCTTATTTTGCTCTTTATAGAAATATGTTTATCCCTTCATACAATCAAGAAAAAGCTAAATATATTAATTGACACATAACACTTTATCAAAGCCAGATCTCTGAAACAAAACATAACATTATTATGTTTATTATTTCGCCAAGTGTGGTCAGATGTTATCAGTCATAATGTATATAAAGATTTTATTATTAACAAAGAACAATTCAGTGCACAAATCACTGCTCTGTCACAAAGATGGAATCATTCATTTATGCATTGTTTCATTGGAACTAGTGTGTGTTCCCTTTAAAGAGAGCAGCTTCCTGTTCTCTCCCTCTTTGTGCTCTGGGTCATGTGATCTACTGTGTCTAAAAAAATAAAAGGCACTTAAAATCACTTCTGGTACAGTGTTTTGATTTTTATCTTCATTCATTATTAAGACATTTACAGTAGATATGCTTTTTTTATAAGCTCAGTGGGTAATTTCTCTGTGGGATATCATTATTTCCTAATTTGAGCTGCAATGAGTGGCACAGGTTCATAATTCACTCTGCAGTGAGCACAGGCCTTCATCAAATGTAATTAACATTCAGACGTCCCATTTCCGACACTAATTAAGCTGCAGCATGACATGAAATTGCCTGCCAGAATCCCACTATGCTTCTGATACTTTACTTAGATACCAAAAAAATCAGCTGTTGCGCTTTCTATCCTCCTTTCCCTCTCAAAGGACCGATATTCAGACAACCATGTTCATTTCAAGCACCTCGCCACCTTCTGCGAGTCAAAGCCATTTATTTGATAATGAACTTTTCTAATGAAACGTTCCATTGCTGTGCCCCCCTTTCATGCATCCTGACCCGTAGAGATAGATTATTCTAATTAAGTGATGCCGGCAATGGCGGCAACTCATCAGAAGGCCTGAGTCATTAATTCTGCTCATGAGGAAATTTAAATAATGGAATGTAAATGGGAAATGCTCCCAAAAGGGATCTGACTGTGTGGCGATGTTAATGTGAGCAAATGACACTGTGTAATAAGCAGCTCTGTCCATCCCAACAGAGTCCAGCGACTGGCCTGAAAAAATGTAGAAATATAACTCATTCCTAAACTCAATGTGAAAGCTTTGATGTGCTTTCAGTTTCACTCAGGTTTGCTTACAGGATGGCAGAGCTATCTACGTCCACCTGATTGTTATTTTTGGTATACAGGTAAGTGCCTTTTAGGCCCCATAGACCGCAGCTCACCAGAGCCATAAATAATCTAGTACCTGTGTCCTTGCACTGGAAAAGCGGATCCAGTGGAGGCCTGAAACGATCAGGGGTATCTGTTTTTCCCACATTTGTCTTTTCTAAGAGCATCCACTTTGTGGAGAGCTACAGAAGTGAGGATCAAATGTTTTTGTAGATGCACATAATATCTACAATCTTCCAAAACCATAAGATGGTTTTCACTACTAAATAACTGAATGCGAGGATGTAGTATGAAAACGTGATGGAAAGTGTCTATTGCTAGTGCACGGCTCATTAATAAGGATGGCCTGCTGGCTCAGGCCCGGTTGATGGAACACTCAAATGTGTTTATCAATTTATGGAGTTGATTTATAGCTTTCTAGCTTTATATACTTTCCAGGTTTGTAAAGAAGAAAAAAAGAATATGTTAAATGGAGATTATAAATATTTTTAGCAAATATAAAAACACATTGGCAAAAATAAATATATATCAGTCTTTTGTGATACAGGGCAAGTAAAAAATTAGAACCTATTTGACTGAGTGGCTAACAGGGAAAAGTAACCATTGTTGAAACTTAATCTCCACTGCAAATGAAATGAAACGCAATAAAAGGCAGGGAAGAAGAAAAATGTATCCCAATTAATGTCGCATTAATACATTCTTTTCCTTCACGCATAATTTCTAAAATCTATAAATAAATAATAGATTACTCTAGAACAGGGTTTTCCAAATGAGGTTTGTGAGCTAACGGCAGGGGTTCTGCAAGTTGACAAAAAGCTAATCATTAATGAAATCTTAAAAATGTCAAACTAAAATGAATAATTTTAAAATTAAAACAAAATAAAAAAAGATTATTAATTAAGTTTAAAAGATTAAATATTTTTTGTTTACCTGCATGTCATGCCACCATTAACCAACATCAGAGAAACTGAACATGTGAATATCTTATAAATTTTTTTTTAAATGTTTTAAAATCTGAGTGGCTACCTCAAGTAATTATTTTTTAGGTCAAAGGGGATCTGCTGAGAAAAATGTTTGGGACTCTCTGGTCTAGGGCATTTTACAGCAAAGAAAAAAAATCCACAAGCACAAACTGGCACAGGTATATAATCTCTGTGGTAAAATGGGCCGAGAGCCGTGGGAATGGAGCGAGCCTGGTGGCACCAGCGTTAATGAGAGTCACACTGGTTTCGAGTCCCACAGAGGAGCTCTGGGAGGATAAAAGGAGGAGTGACGGCAGTGGAAGATTAGAGAGAGGACCAGGCCTGGGAAATTTATGCTGGTTTTTTATTATGTTTATATGCAGCAGTCGTCCGTGAGGGGCTCCTGCTTTACTTTTGTTTTGTTTGTTTATTTTTGGATTAAAGTTTATGTTGAATGTTCGCCAGTTCCGGCCTCCTTCTTCCCAGAACACAAACCTCTGTTACAATATGATAAGAAATGTATTTGGTCCAATAAGATAAACAGTTTCAAGGCACCTGAAACTTGCCCACACACCTTCCTATCCTATCCATACCGGCACTTCTCACATGTTAAAGGCCTAACACCCCCCACCGCCACCCCCGGAGCTCGATTTCAACCAAGGAGGGGACCCCTGACACTTTTTTTCCCACTTCAATCACTGTTAACAACTAACCCTGATGCTCATACACAGTCACGAACATAAGTGGAGTGAGTCATATAGAGTAGGTTTATGAATGAGGAGAGAGCAGAATAGATGTTGCTGTCTGTTCCAGTTAGCGCCAGCATGACTGAAGCCCAGGCTTTAGCCATTGGGAGACGTCCAGGTTGTCAAGGTACATCCATCCAGCCCGGCATAGGCATTTTAGGCTCGTGTCTATGCTCACACGTCCAGATACGAGGTAAATCTCTTCCTCTGCCCATCCCCCACACTGTCCCTGTCCGTCTATTTGTTGCGGCCCTATAGTGGCCCTATATATTTGCTTTTAGAGTGCATGTTTGTAAACAGCTCCATCTCTGCCTCGCTTGCTCTGACATTACTATGCTTTGGGCAGAGGGGATGGAATGTCTGTCAGTGTATGTTAGTTCACCACCAGTCAAGGCCTGCAGTCAGAGGCTAAACCGGAGCAATGTTTCTGCCGCTGTTGTGCCAGTCAGCATCACACAGCTCCAGAAAGCCAGGGTCGTATACCGTGGCACCCATATCCTCAGGTTGGGGACGCCTTCCTGGAAAGGCGACTCTTTTTCCATGTCCATGACTCCTAACCCCATCAACGTGGCACTGTAGTTTCCCAATTTGAGGAAGCACAGGGCTGTGGCTTTCTGACATGCATTAATAATTTTTTAATGTTCCACCAGACCATAATTTATTCAGGATGAAATGTTCTGCATGGCAATATTATGAAGCTAATTTAAAATGTAATTATTAAATTGTGTAATTGAAGAACTGATCATGTATTCACTTGTAGCCGCTTGTGATGGAAAGCATGTCTGAAAAATGTGCATACATAAACAAAATATAACTGCATACAACAAGGTTTGCATTTCAAATTAGTTTTTTTAATACCGTATTTAAAATGACTTTACACAGTATAAATAAATTAGTTTCAGTCCCTGGAAATCCCGAACGATTTCTGCACAATTGGCTGTGAGTCCTTCAATCAACCGATTTGTTCAAATGAACTGATTCAGGAACGAAACTGTGACTGTGGCTATACGTACTCTCTGAGTAGGCACATCTTTTAAATAAGTAATTACTATGTGACAGTTAAAAGTGTCCATATTGTTTTTTTGTTTGTTTGTTTGTTTATGATTTCGGACACATCGGACCCTATCATACACCCGGTGCAATGCGATGCCAGGCCCGACACAAGTATTTTTTTCTAGTTTCAGCCCAACGCAGTTATCATTTTCACGTCCTGCGCCACGTTGTTTAAATAGCAAATGCACTCGCGCCCATCTGTTCACCCATGGGCGTGCTGGTCTGAAAACGATGTGTGTTCAGGCGCATTGTTGGCACGTTGCTATTTTGAAGAAAACTGAAATCGACTGCACCATTGACCAACAAAAATCTGGTCTAAAGTCAATAGTGCAGTATTTTTTGTGTTATTTAAAGAGCGTGTTAGTAATATGCACCTATAGGCGGGTACACAACGTGCATACACTCTGCTAGTTACACATACAGGAACGAGCAGCAGCACACAAACATGACAAATATTAAAAATAAAAAGATTACAATGTAAAAGATTATTATTGTGTACATAAAGATAAAAATGCCTACATGTCATAATGGATAGTCATTGCATGTATCAGAATTACAGATTTGCAGTAATGACGAATGAAATTGGCTAATTATTTGACCAATTGTGGCAATACACACATGTATTTAAGCTGAGGGTGAGGGTGTCTATATTCCACCATGTAAATAGCGAATCTGCCATGGTGCAAGCGCACCTAGCTTTTAAAGGGAATGGGAAATGAGACTCTGATTGGTTTATTGCAGTTACGCCCAAAGCACACCCATGACTCATTAGGAGAATAGGTACAACCCTTTTGGACCATGCACCTGGCACGCTGACCACTTTTTCCATCGTTAAACTAGCAAAAGTGGATTCGGACACGCCCTAAGTGCACCTGCGCCATGCGCTTAGATTGTTAAAATAGGGCCCCCATACAGTTTTTTTGCCTACTACTGTATATAGTAGGAAGTATGCATATTCAAATGCAGCCTTTATGAATGAGTAATTGAATCATTTACTCAACAGATTAGTTCTTCTTACTTTAAACTAATTACAGTATTGCAGTTTATGGACATGTTTTTAAATCAATTCAACTTAGTCATTATGACTTCATCATTAGAATTTTAGCATATGGTAGTAGTAACCCTGCTTCAAAAATGTTTATGCTGTGCAAACCCAACAACATCCAACACTACCAATTAAATAATGGGTGCAAAACTTGCAAAAAAAATAAAAACATTTTCCATTAGACTTCCACTTACTGATTTAATAAGCTGTACATTACTCACTCTTAACCACTGAGGAAAAAACATTCAGCGTGTACTATGAAACTTTTCTTCAAGCTTCAGAGAATAAATTCATCTATTTATCTATTATGCATTAGTTCAAAGGCCAGCAGCTACTTCAGAGTGCAAATGCTCTTCCTTCTCATTCTCCTTTCCTTCATCTCTGGGGGATCAGTCTTACACAAACTCAAGCTGCAGTGGGTCTTCTGTATAATATATCCTAGTTCATTTCAGGTCTAATTGAAGAAGGGCACAAGACATCTCACAAACTGCTATTGCAACAGCATAATAACGAGAGATCAGAGGAGAGGACCAGAGACCTTAAAATCAAGGTCAAACTATCGGTCTAGTTCAGTATTCCAATCACAGCATTCAAGAACAGATTCACCTAAAGGTAAATAGTATCTCAACATTTATTTATTTTCTTTTTTCAATTTATGAAGGCCATAATACTGCACTGTATAATTTGTGTGCAGGTTTCAGCTGTCAGCTTGAGCTACTTTTACTGTGCTGTTGTTCAAACATTACATATGTAAATTTGCCCGGCCCATATGCACGTGCATACCCTATATACGCTATGCCGCTGCTTCGACCCATTTACTCTATGGGTTTAGATGAATATTGAGAATAGGGCAACAGAACAAAGGTTTTATGTTCTCTAGACTTTAATAATTCACTCATATGACTTATTGAGTTGTGCATCTTCGAGACACAATAAATCAATGAAGGTCTACTTGTATCAAAATAAACTTAGTGTGTGCATCTATGTTGCAAAAATTGGAATCTCTCATGGACATCTATCATAAATATATCATGCACATCATGTGCCTAGCACATTTATCCATCACACCCACATAGTTCTATAATTCATCCTTAATGAAACAAAGACATTCACGAGTTCACACTTACATATAATTATGGAGAGTAAATTTGAATGTGTATTTATGAATGCATGCTGTCCGGGGGGAGGAATTTAACCCCGAACCCAGAGTACCCCCCGTGTATGTAAGTGGTTAGAACTAAGAGTGTGGAGAAGGGTTGGTGGAGGGATGCTGATAACGGTCAACAAACGGAGGTAGGACTGCTGCGTATATATACCTCTCATTGTTGATTAGCTGAGTGCTCTCCACTTGTGTCAATTATCTGAACGTGCTCCTCCCGAACCTTGTTAATAAAACATCATTTAGTGTCAGGGCCATAACCACCACAGACATGAAGGGGGTACCAAATATTCATATTTTAATCAAAAATACTACTTTTCACCACAGAAAGGAGCCTGTATGTGAAAGCAAAAAATATTGATTTTTATTTTGATATTGCATGTGATTATTTTCATTTTATCATGTTATACCACTGACTGACAGCTAGGATACTTATATAGGCTAGTTATGTTTCCATTAATCTGCTTACATGACATTTGTCACTGATGAAGATTAGTCAGTCTGTGTAAACAAAAAGTTGTATCCTGATTGTTTTCACATGTAGTTATTGCATTGTTTGCCTATAAGCTTATTTCTTAACGGATGGATGGATGGACGGACGGACGGATGGATGGATAGATATTACAGTGCATATAGAAAGGTTGGTTGCAGGCAGCCCAAGGCAGAGCTATATGTAGGAATAGGAAATTACACACATATATAAATGTATAAAGTAAAATGATCTATGGCTTAGTAAGTGCTCTCTAGCGGACCATTGACCCTTAATCAAAGGTGAAGACATTTGCAGTTTGTTGTAAATGAGCCCTGCTGGACATTCACAGGGGTTAACGTTTAAAATCAATCTAATTTATAAATGATAGGACTAGGTTCAACATCAGATGTACCTGACCTGCTATAATATTGCTCCCAGGATATAATATTCTATGAATAATATTGTGCCTCATCATATCTGGGCAAGCTTTACATACATCTCCTGTGAAAGAGGAAGTTATCTTCATTAATATGAAATCCCCCTTTAATTTATAACCATGCAGTGACAGATGCTCCATTTCTCCAAGACTTTACCATGGTTCTTCTGTGGCAATCCTTCATTTATACATGTATATGATTCTCTTCAATACTCTGCAGATACTGTAAATGTATACAGTTACACAAAAATAAGTCATGATGGCAGGATGATTATGAATTTCCCACAATTTGACTGAAATTAAGAGAGATTTAATCATTAGTGCACAGTGTGTAGATGCCATATGCTCATGCTTGCGACTTAACTGATACATAAAAATAATGTCTCCATTAACATGTTTTATACTGCGGGGCTGTTGAATGTTTGATTCTGATTAGTTGACACGTTTTCTAAGGTGTGCAATTATTTTTTCATTAAATGCACAGCTAAAGTAGTTCCAGGCAGGTCTTGACTGCATTATAGTTCCATATTATATCATTATAGCTCATATGCATTATTTTTCTGTTATTATTAACTGTCTGTCGTCAATTATTCCTTACTTATATCAAACATAAATAAATCTCCTCTAATTGCGATATGATGCATAAGAGAGGACAATAGCCGATCATTCTTGAATGGTTGTTACTTTTCCACTCAACAGTGAGTACACTGTCTATGTTCAATGTGAACTAAATGTTTTTTTTTTTCAGTGGATCCAGCATCAGCAATAAAGGGGAGGGCATGGGCCATTAAGAAGCCACATTATGAGACAATATGAAATACAGTTATGAGACAAAGAGATAGAGATATATATATATATATATATATATATATATATATATATATATATATATATATATATATATATATATATATATATATATATATATATATATTACAGTGTGTTATTGTAATAGATTTAGGTCACATCCATTCACGTTTCATGTTTAGTCCTCCCTGCAACCTTCTTTTCCAGATTACAGCTTTACATCAGCTGTCTTTTTTCCCTTGCCGCAATATTGAACCATTATGGGAAAGAAGATTATGTCTGTTCAAATAATGGAGGCTATTATAATGGCTTGTTTCACTTAAGAGTTGTGAATGATTCAATATGTGGCTAGAAGATGTTATAATTCTGTTTCTGCTTAGTAAACATTAAAATAAATCTATCACAATTCTGGACAGAGTTGCCAAATGTAATCAGGCTGCTTATCAATGTAGTGAGTTTTCTGCCCTTTCCTTAAAGCACTTTTAAACACTAACTCTGTTTAATTCTGTCAGGAGCCAAGAACAAAATAAACTAAAACAAATACACCTTTGAACCATATGTATCCTTTCCTAAGGTACAAGATGTAGACATTCAATCCAAAAAAGAACTGTCTTAACATCAACCAATGGAATAAAAATAAAAAGTTACATCCTGGATAGATTGCACAACTTAAACATGGCCACATTTTCTTATCGGGATCTACAAGAGATTAAAAAAGGACACATCCCAGACAAGGTTATTATAGTTAAGTAAAGCCATTAAAAATGTTAATTTAAATTAAATAAAATACATTTATTTATTTATAAAAAAAGAAATAAACATTTTATTTCAGCTAGTTGGTAACGCAGCAATTCTCATTTTCTTTTAGTTTAACTTGATGTACTTAACTAAAACTGAAATAAAAATGTATTAAAAAAATATATATACCGACATATTAGACAGTATAGACATATTAAAAAAACAATGACTACATTTAAAAATGACAAAAAAAAAGGTTATAAATAGTATTAAATATTTTAACAAAACTGTATTGTATCTAAATGATACTAAAATATCCTGATCCCTGAAGTATGTCTTTAGCATTTTCTAATGCAATCTTGTACCACTTACAACTGTTACTTATCCACTCTTTTCAGAGGCATAGATAAACAAGACACATCTCTGAAGTTACAGCTTGTGTTTTCAAATAGAGATAGGTCATAACCTCTGTATAATATAGGACAAAGGCCCCAGAGCCCAGTTCCTCTCACCACCAGTGCTGTGTTACTGTCCCCAGCAGTGATGTGGAAAGGACATGCCGACATGCTTCTAGCTGACCGGCTGGCATTGCTCTCACGTTGGATAGCTGATATGAGCTAATCAAGACCTTTTAAATAGACTACGGCAAGTATCAGGTAGTCTTCAGATGTGAGAGGAGACAAGACAAGCGCTGACCCCTATTAACCTTGCTACGATACATGAATGAGGCCAGGTTCAGAACCTGTTGCACTTGAAACAAAATCCCAGATTCAGCTGAGTGGTCAGGCACTGTCAGGTTACAATGCATTGCTAATGTACGATTATGCCTGCAGAAACAACTTCAACTTTTTCAAACTGTTTTTTATGCCAATGATCCTTAAATAAGCATCCATAAAAATAACAGGCTTTGGAGGGGTGCTTAGGGTCGCCACGCCAGGTTGAAGCACTCTGAGGACACAGTTGCATCGCAGCAGAGCGTTTAACCGGGGGAACCCCACTGTACCCTTTGGCTGGGGCCCCATTGAGGGCAGAGAAGGCGGAGGAGGCTGCCGAACCGTTGCGGGAAGACAACAGGGACTTCCAGGACCGCGTGACCTCCTCATGCACCTCCGGGAAAAAAGGTACTGGGGGCGTGGCCTGACGAGTATCAGAACGTGGCGCCCCCAAAAACCAATCGTCTAACCGCGAGCGTTCAGGACTTTGCGATGCGGCGATTGACATCTCCTCGTCCTCTGCGGGCCCAAACGAAACACACGGAACAGCAGGAGCCGGCTCCGGTGTCCTAATTTGGGCGCACGGCGGGAGCGGTGCGCTAGAGGGGGGTGTGGCCCGAGGCATGAGCGTCGGGGCTTTGTTCCACACCGTTACCCTCAGGTCACCCTGGCCACCAGCCAAAGTGCTGCCTCCCGAAGAGACGGCAGATTGGGGTGTGGCAGAGGGGACTCTCGCTCCAGGACGGAGCTCATTGAGTCTCGACCGCAGCACCGAGATGGCCATGTTCCCACAGTGGGAACATGACTCATCCACCAACGCTGCCTGAGCGTGCTGAAAGCCCAAGCAATGTTCGTGCCCATCAGAGGGCTGCAGAGACCGACCGCACCCAGAAGCACACGGGTGAGACATCTTAAAAAAGACGTGCCACGTGTGAGCTCTTTTAGGAGAGGAAAATTTCACAGCGATGCCGAAGCGCCCAGGGACCGAATACCAGCTGGATGCAGACAACTGCACAGATCAGTAGGGAGGCAGTAAACGATCGCTAGAACGCGCCGTAACACCAACACCGACTGGAAAGCTGCTCGTCTCGAAGAAGCTTGACGATAACTCAGAAGGCTTAAGGAGTGAAGAGAGAGATACTCTTGGCTCCGAAGCAGAAACATAATACGATGTTGCCAGCGTACTTCCTTATATACCCATGCTGTGGGGCAGAGTTACGCTATGCAAATTCCGCATGCCCATGGCATTGGCCTGCCATTGGGCGTTTTCTAAGATCTCGAAGATGATAGGCTTCTAGGCGAAACCCCTATTCGTCAGTCACTGACGTTACTCGGAGTGACTGAACGAAAGGGAACTATAAATAATGATTCTGAACTATCAAGTAACATCTGCTCCACTGTTTGATCTTCTTTTTTTTTTTTTGACTGTCTTTGTGTGTTTTGGTTGTTTTGCTGTAAGGACCTTTGAAAGAACTGAAAAAATTTGGTGCAGTGATTTGGAACTGTAATGCGGTCAAGACCTGCCTGGAACTACTTTAGCTGTGCATTTACTGAAAAATAATTGCACACCTTAGAATGTTCGTCAACTAATGAGTCTAAAAATATCTCACTGAAAGTAATTTGGCTTATGTGAGTTGTATTAATTACCATAAATGCATTGTTGGATTTAAAAACAAAATGCCACTGACAACCAAAGTAAAAGAAAGTTTGTTAAGATAACTTACACACCAGTGCTTAAGCTATAATTCAGACATTTGTGTTGGCAGAATTGTTTTCCAAGAGAAAACAATTTCTGAAAGCCCCAAATTTTCACTAGAAGAAAAACTATTTTCTGTAGTATTCAGTATACACCGATCAGGCATAACATTACGACCCTAATATTGTGTTGGTCCCCCTTTAGCTGCCAAAACAGCCCTGACCCGTCGAGGCATGGACTCCACTAGACCCCTGAAGGTGTGCTGTGGTATCTGGCATCAAGATGTTAGCAGCAGATCCTTTAAATCCTGTAAGTTGCGAGGTGGGGCCTCCATGGATCGGACTTGTTTGTTCAGCAAATCCCACAGATGCTTGATTGGATTGAGATCTGGGGAATTTGGAGGCCAAGTCAACACCTTAAAACTCGTTGTGCTCCTCAAACCATTCCTGAACCATTTTTGCTTTGTGGCAGGGCGATTATCCTGCTGAATGAGGCCACAGCCACCAGGGAATCCATGAAAGGGTGTACATGGTCTGCAACAATGCTTAGTTAGGTGGTACATGCTAAGCTAACATCCACATGGATGGCAGGACCCAAGGTTTCCAAGCAGAACATTGCCCAAAGCATCACACTGCCTCCGCCGGCTTGCCTTCTTCCCATAGTGCATCCTGGTGCCATGTGTTCCCCGGGAAAGCGACGCACCTGGCCATCTACGTGATGTAAAAGAAAACGTAATTCATCAGACCAGGCCACCTTCTTCCATTGCTTCCGTTTGCACTTTCGGCGGTGGACAAGGGTCAGCGGCTATGCAGCCCCATACGCAACAAACTGTGATGCACTGTGTATTCTGACACCTTTCTATCAGAACCAGCATTAACTTCTTGAGCAATTTGAGCTACAGTAGCTCGTCTGTTTGATCGGACCACACAGGCCAGCATTCGCTCCCCATGTGCATCAATGAGCATTGGCCGCCCATGACCCTGTCGCCGGTTGACCACTGTTCCTTCCTTGGACCACTTTTGATAGATACTGACCACTGCAGACCGGGAACACCCCACAAGAGCTGCAGTTTAGGAGATGCTCTGACCCAGTCGTCTAGCCATCACAATTTGGCCCTTGTCAAACTTGCTCAAATCCTTAAGTTCGTATATTTTTCCTGTTTCTAACACACTAACTTTGAGGACAAAATGTTCACTTGCTGCCTAATATATCCCACCCACTAACAGGTGCCGTGATGAAGAGATAATCAGTGTTATTCACTACACCTGTCAGTGGTCATAATGTTATGTCTGATCGGTGTATATTCGGTTGTATCTCAGGTGGGGGAGATGGGGGGAAGTCACACAGAGAAGCTGTCACAAGGGCTAAATCACAGTAACTATATGGTTTTTAAGCCAAAAATACAACTGATCCAATGCTTGTTTTCTCTAGCTGCAGTTTGTGTATTTTGATTTGAAACACCAACCAACCAACCAATAAATAAATAAATCTGTAAAAAAAAAAAAAAAATTCTCAAAGATTATTATATAAAAATCTGGATGATTTCTCAGTTCCTTATCTTTGCTGCTCTCTTTCCCATACCTCTCTTTTTTTCTAGCTATAAAAGTGCTGCTAAGGTTGGCCCTAGGAAGTTGCTATGCAATAGGTTATAGCTGGTCAGGGCCACTCACTCATTCCTCGCTCTATTTGACATGAAGGTTGTTTCAGTAATCATTTTGAAAGACATTTATTTCAGCCTTTCCTTTACACAGCCACGTCAGGCAGCAGCTTTGTGTCAGGAAAAGACTTATAATGAGTTATAATGCTAGGAAGCTAGTATGTGCTAATGTGGTGGTGATTTGACATTGGTGGGTTTTTCCCCCTGACTGCAGTTTAAAAGACATACTCGTAGAGGGGGTTGGGAAGTGAAGCTTTTCTATGCGTGATGAGACAGAGTCAAAGATTGGTTTTCACACACTTATAATGTTCCTCCTGCACATGAAATGACATGAAGATGAAAGTATAAAGTGTGTGTGTGTGTGAGAGTGAGAGTGAGAGAGAGAGAGAGAGAGAGAGAGAGGGGAATTCTTTCTTTTCAGTGATACGGATGTAAGCTTATTTGTGATGCTGTCAATAGGCAATTGATAACATATGTAAAATAAATTTTAAATTATGTCACTTTTCAGAACTACATAAAAGCCTACCAAATATCTAAACCAATAATTCTAAGCTTATATGCTCATGCTTCGTTCTCCTGTGATTCCATGTTCTGCATCCACTCAGGCAAAGAATCGCTACTGATCTCTGTGGACTTTAGCAGGCAGAAATTATGTAGCACTGAACATTTTCAAAACTTGGCACGGTTTCTGCCATTAGCATCTTAGGCACAGATATACTCTCTCTCTCTCTCTCTCTCTCACACACACACACACACACACACACGTCTGGTTTACTATCTTTGTGGGGACTCCATAGACGTAATGGTTTTTATACTGTACAAACTGTATGTTCTATCCCCTTACATTAACCCTACCCCTAAACCTACCCATCACAGAAAACTTTGTGCATTTTTACATTTTCAAAAAACCTCATTCTGTATGATTTATAAGCTTGTTTTCTCATGGGGACCTCAATTTAGGTCCCCACTGTGACACAAATCCCCATTAGTCAATGTGCATTCAGGTTGAAATCCCCACCGCAAGTGAAAAGCATGTGTACACACACACACACACAAAATAAAGAATTCCTGCAGGGTTGTGTCTTGCTAAATTTTAAGCGCTCAGTCCTATTCAATCAGAGTGCACCCATGCACCAAACTTTATTGTCAGTGATTAAGATAATGTTATTTTTATGGATGCCTCTGTGATGATTTTACCATATTTTACTTAGTGATTGTATAATTGAAACCAATTAATTTTCCAGTAAATGTCTATTTATTTAAAATGACTCATCTGGCCAAAGTAAACAAACTGATTTATGACTGAAAGTTCACAGGCACTGTTCTCTACTTCTGGCAACTTAGAATAAGCAGTGCAGAGTAATAATAAATGAGACAGAACCTAGGGAAACACTTTATTTGGAAGCAGACTATTCCATTAATCATATCTGAGATCAATCACAATGCTGCACAGAGCCATCAGCTGAATGATTCAGCAATTACTACAGTATAAATTACCCTATACACACATTATGAAACAAATTGGATGTTTCTTTTACTAGATTTCCCTGCCTGGTGGTAGCATGTGGCCCAGGATTGGCACAAAAAGCAAATGTTGGCGTAAATAATCAGACTTCTTTGTTTCTTAGCTTTGCTTTTCAAAGTCTCAATAACAGTGGAGTTCTAAAGTTAAAGTAAGTAAAATTTTATTTATATAGCACTTTTAACGCTACAGTGCAAGTGCTTTACACAATAAAAACACAATCTTTGAAATACATAATGAAGAATCAAAACCCAAACTACAGAAAAGACATCAATGAATACTATACAAGAAAGTTTTCAGAAGACATTTAAAAACAGACACACATTCAGATGTTCTAATATCAATTGGCAAACTATTCCATAATTTCGGAGCTCTCACTGCAAATGCTCTATCTCCTTTAGTTTTATATCTAGTTCTTGGAACATCCAGCATCTTGTTAAAAGAGGACCTCAGACATCTCCCTGCTTCATAAGGTCTCAGGAGCTCAGTTAAATATATAGGTGCCAAACCATTTAAAGCTTTATATGTCAACAATAAAATCTTAAAATCAATCCTTGAATAAACAGGTAACCAATGTAAAGAAGCTAAAACAGGTGTAATATGATGAAATAACTTTCTTTGTGTTAGTAATCTGGCTGCAGCATTTTGCACTAATTGTAAACGCGATAAAGTGCGATTGTTCAAAGACGAAAACAAAGCATTACAATAATCAAGACAGTAGGAAATAAAAGCATAAATAAGCTTCTCTGTATCATTCAAATTTAAAAACTGCCTCACCTTGGAAATGTTTCATACTGATAAAAACAGGACTGAATCAGCTTCTTAACATGAAATAAACACCCACATTTCTTACTACCTGCTTAATATTTGGAAAAACCCCATTTAGAGCAAGCTCAATCAGATTTTTACTTAAGCTCTGACCAATTACTACAACGTCAGTTTTTTCCGCATTTAACTGCAGAAAATTTAAGGCCATCCAATTTTTTGTCAGTTAAGCAAGCTTAAAGGACTTCCAGACTATTCAGATCCTTAGAACTCAGTGATAAGTATAACTGTAGGTCATCTGCATAACAGTGAAAATTTATATTATGTTTTCTGATTACAGCACCTAATGGCAACATGTAGATTGAGAACAAGATTGGTCCTAACAGTGAACCCTGCGTAACTCCACATATAATTTCAGAACGTTGGGATACTTCATCTCCTACTGACACTACAAATGTCCTGTTTGACAAATAAGATACAAACCAATCCAACGCCCTCCCCGAAACCCCGACCCATGTTTTCAACATATTAATTCAAATAAAATGGTCCACTGTATCAAAGGCTGCAGTCAAATCTAATAGAACTAAAACTGATCATTCACCAGCATCCTCTGCCATCAATAAATCATTAATAACTCAAAGTGCTCTAAAACCCGACTGGAATTTCTCAAAAATATTATTTTCATTTACAACCTTCAACAATTGATTGGCTACTGCCTTTTCTATTATTTTTGAAATAAAAGTTAGTTTTGAAAAGTTAGTTTCTATAATTATTTACAACTGCAGGATCTAAAGAAGGCTTCTTCAGGAGCAGTTGTACTGTCGCTATCTTTAGATCCTCGGGAACACATCCAGAAACAAGAGAACTGTTCGTTATAGACCGTAAAATAGGACCTATAGTTCTAATCATTTCCTTTAACAGTCTAACAGGCACCACATCATTAAGACAACTCAAAGGTTTCAAATGTTTCACAATCTCATAAATATCTTGCTCGGATACAGGTGAAAAGGAATCCACATACCATTCTACAAGATAAATTATCCTCATATTGAACCAAAGGAGGCGAAATTGAGGCCCTTATATTTGCAACCTTATCCACAAAAAAATTGCATTAAAGACCTACAGTCTATAGGACTCAAGGTAATACTAGGCCGCGGGTTTGTCAGTTCATTAATTACATTAAATAAAAACCTAGAATTGTGACGGTTATTATCTATTAAGTTAGAAAAATAATCAGATCTCGCAATCTTACTAAAAAGCAACAGTAAACCCTTCCAGTGCTCAAAATGAACAAAGTCTAGTTGATTTCCAAATTCGTTCAGCTTTCCTACACTTTCTCTTTAATATACGAATATCTTCATTTATCCATGATACTTGATTAGCTAGAGACTTACTTTTTATTTTAACTGGGGCCACTGAGTCTAATATTGAAGAACAAAGACAGTTAAAGTCATTCAACTGATCAACTGTAGTTGCATCATAAGTCCAGTCACCCGTTAAAGCATAAAAATTTGCTGAGAATTTATCAGCAACTTCAGGGCTTATAACACAAGATAAATAAGTACCACTTGTCTTAATGTTGTTCCTTTCTACAGCCAATTGAATGAAAGTGAATTGAAAGTATGAATTGAAAGTGTGTGTACAGTACGCACAAATTTGATCTTAGAGCATGCCTACACTAAAATCCTAAAAACTGTCTTTGACGTGGAAAAGTGCTTAGCGCCACGTCAGGGTCTGAGCAGATGTACTCACTTTTCCTTGTTTTGGAAATCTAAGCTATTCTTGCAGCTCACCATTCTAAATTAAAGGATTTGGACGATGACTGGTGCTCTTTTATATGTAAATGACATTAATATTAGGCGTTGTTTAAAAGGCAGAGAACTGAAACCATTTAGCTGCGTGCAAGTATATATAAAGTAAATATAACTTTCACATCTGAAAGAGAAGCGTACGCGCATTCTATGAATCACACGTACGCACATTTGAGAAATGACCATAAGATCAAATTTAGGACGGTTTCTACGCTACATTTTATAAATGAGGCCCCTGGTGTGAATTGAAACTTGTTGGAAAGGTGACAAGTTCTCTCAGGAGGCTTCATAGGGGAGGTGCTTCTCTATCCGCAGGTTCATAGACATTATCTTACTGTGGAATCACTTGACATTTGGGATTTGACCATTCCCTGCATCCCACTTCCTTCCTGCTGGCAGATAATTGCATCAAACATTCATGATGACCTATACAAGTAGGCTGCATGGAGGGCATGGCTCAGCTGATCCACGCACTTCAACTCCACTCTGATCGAGCGGTAACTGGGATGGATTAGTATGGAGCATGCAGATCGCTCATGCTGGAACCAGCAGGCCTCTAGGGAGATATCGGCCCACTGATGCTTTTGTTATTGATATCACACTATAGGAACCTGGGCCACAATGAATAACCTTATAAACAAACCGTTTGTTGTTATATCTTAATAAAATTTTTTTTGTTATTTTATCAATAATCCTTATGCCAAAAAAGCCAACAAGACACATCTCTGAAATAGAAGCTTTACAATAAATATGATTTAATGAACAGATCCTCTACATGTAGCAATTGTGAACATGCAAATATCACTGTCAGAATTGTCAGGTTTTAGTGACATAATCTCCGTCGCCAGGCAACAAAAGCACATCTGGAGTTATTCTCTTGATGTGCCCTCAGTGCCAAATGTTGTGCTAATAAACCAGTGCTAGGGAGGCATTTGTATTCGGTTAAGTGCAGACCGCAGAAAAAAATCTGTAATTACTAGTCCTAAATTAGTGTGCAGGAATGAAATTGATTCACATAACTCTTTCTTTGCTGTGACAAAGCACTGTCCCTCTGCTGGTGTGAATGTAATTTTGTCTGAGAATTGTGCATGGGCAATGTTTCCTTGAATAACATGAAGCAGGGGTTTGGTTATTGTGATCTGATCAAGAGCAAGTTTTTCTGTAAATTGGGGGCATTTTGGTGGGAGAAGAAGGTCACAGGATTTTAAAGTTTGTGTTGTTTGCTTATTTGTTTGCTGCAGGGGTCACAGAGAGCAACACAGAAAGATTGATTTAGAAATCGCTTTGAAAGACCGTTGAAATTACAATAGTCTATACATGCAGCAGGATCAGCTACATCTTTTACAGATAAGCTCTCAGCACATTGGACTTAATATAAATATAAATGCATGTCTTCTTATAGAAGGCAAGAACAAAGATGTCTCAGAGTATTGAAAATCTTCAGGGACTTCTTAATACGCTTGCGCTGACCTTTAAAAAGTCACGGCTGAAGAAGTCCAGTTAAAGTTCCATTACCTACAACCCCTCGTTTCCTCATCCAGTTTCAGTCTTAAACCTTGAAAGTTTTAAACAATGTGTATGCTTTACAACAGTGCTTTATGTAGACCATGAAGGTTACACTACAACCTATTAGGGTTTAAAGGTGACATAAACAAAATGGGTCACAGTTTACAATGAGATTCATGAACTAATATTTTTTACAGCATTTATATACGCACACACACAGATTTTTAATTCATGGTTATTCATGATCATGCTAATTTATACAACAAAAAAATGCTAAAAGCATTAAAGATTAATACCAAGATTAATCAATGTGAAAGTATTGTTTATTGTCATACCTAATGCATTAACAAATGTTAACAAATGGAACCTAACCTTGCCATGTAACTGTTCTACAATTTAGCTTTACCTTTTCCGAGACAGCTGACTTAATATTCAAAGTTTTACAAAGAACAGGGAAGTTTAAATGTGAAATGCAAGAGACACATAAACAGTGTGTCCAATCTGAAAAATAAAATAAAATAAATTTTATTTAAATGAAGGGCGTTAAATACAAATGCCAAAATAAAATGCAAGCAAACAATATTCCCAGTAAAGCAAAGCAGAAACAATCAGCTTTTCTATAAGAGATTGAATTTAAAGGCATATTTGGCTGTGCTACAGTTAGTCATGGGTGACACTGAGTCTCAACGAACCCTGCAGTAGTGCTCTATTATTCTAGGCTGATGTTTCTCTCATTTCTCTCCTCTAGTGTGGGAGGATGGGGTGGGGTTATTAAATTCTAACGGGACTGCGCAGATCCCCACATATTTGACTCTGAGCTCTCACTTCAAAGGCTGCAACATAAAACACCTTTCCACTGATCTCAAGGCCCAAGTAATTGAAATATAGCTTTACATGCTGAAGGGGAAATTAATAAAGGAAACAGCCTTTAAATTCACTCTCTAAGAACATGAAGGGAAAAGAGACCATTGACCCTGATGAAAAAAGACCAGTATTGGATGCTCTTGTGTGCTGCTTAATCAGCTGAACCAGCAAGACTTCCTTGGTCAACCAGCCTCACTGCGACCATACTGGTTGATGGCTATGACTAGCACAACACCAGCCATCTTACACTGGTCTAAGCTAGTATTTTCAACAAGATAGTCAGAAGTAGTTCCTCAGATTTATAAAATGCTGTTTAAATATTAAAAATGATCTCTAGTTTGAATAGGACGTTGAAGAGAGTGCAATTCTTAATGCTAGATGAAATTACATGCGTGGGTAGAAAAAAGGGAAATATTCATCAACTAATGACATCAAACCAATCTTCAGCATCCTTGCAAGTGAATTACAAACAGACATTAAAGAGAATGTTCAGTCGGGCCTCCCTTTGATGCCAATAGCCCCCCTGATTTTATATTCCTGAGGACATATATAATGAGGAACATATTTAATGAGGACATAATTAATGAGGATCAGTCCAGTTTCCTTTCTACCCTTTGTGTTTGATCACTAACTGGTCACATGCATTACTGAGTAGAGGAGAGAGAGAGACACCATTTTGTTTGTTTGAGCATTTCATTTTGTTCTAGTTTCCCTAAAATAGTACTTTACAAGGATAATGATTGGGTGGGTACTGGGGTTCTTTATCTATTCGGACTGTGAAATTAATAGCTGCAGCGAGAGAAAAGAAGAAAGGCAAAGCAAGATGGAATGTTGTGTCACAAGCGTCCTAATCAAGTTTTGAAGATTCAGCATAATCTAGCACAGAAGAGGAAATAATGTGCTAAATGAGATGGCGGAGCAAAAACACAAGTGTTAGTCCACACTATCTGTTTTTTTTTTCTCCTTTGCTTGACTCATAGTTCTAGGAACAGTGATTTCTGCCTTTGATCGCATGATAAACACATTCGCTTTTCGGACGGTTTTGTTTTACCCAGCACACCACAGTCAGAATCAGTCATTTAAATGACTGTGAGAGGGATTAAGTGCAGTTACGTTTGCCGGGCTATAAAACTTGATGCAGGATCATTGATTTTGAAATCATTCATTAACAATGGTCCATGTACAGCATCAGGGATTTACAGGTGCACATACACACAATAGCATACTTGAATACCTAAGGTGAGATTTATGATGGGAAGCTTTGAAGCTAATCAAAATATTTTGTAAAAGTTAATTTATATGACCAAATCAACCTAATTACAATAACTTATACTACTGAACGTCATTTTGAATGGTCAGATTGATTAGAAAAAGTTTACAATTTCACAATTTGATTTTGACATGCAAGGGAAAAAATTCCTATCTATTTTGCTGCTGCAAAGTAGCAAAACTCCTATCATGTTATACATCCTGCAAATAAATCTTGAAACGTTAGACATCCAAAAGGATTAAAAAGCATGTGTGGTGTGTTATAGCCTCTTCCCGCCCCCTGCATATAGACAATTGATTTGTGGCTTTTCAAAATTTAAATAATGGATGGATCTGGCAGTCAATAGTGCATGGCCATTAATCTTGATTTATGTGCTGTAGGGGCCCATCTGGCTTTTCTGCACATTATTCTCAGTGGAACCCATTGAACAGAGTATTTTACACTAACTCCAAAAGTGCCAGCAGGGCCAGAATCATCAATGCCCATTCAAACTGACTCATGAGCCAAGTGGATTTTAAATGCAACTTCCAAATGTACATCTTTGAATGTTACATTGCATGATTATTGTAGAATTATTATTCTAAAAATATGTATAATTATTGAATCCAAAATAAAACACAAATAAAATAAATAAAATAAAAAATAAAATAGAACCAGGGATCCCTTTTACACACCAACACAGAAACTATACCATACACTAGATTGCACACATTTATACTGAACAGAACTACTCACTACTGTGTTTCATTTTATTATTTTTTTTCGGTCATGTCTCGTACTGAGTGAGTCATAGCCACCACAGGTGCCCCCTCCAAAAAAATTATTAAATACATAAATAAAGGGAAGAAGAAGAAAAAGAAGAAGTGTAACTTTTCATATTTTCTTATATAGACTATTTAATACAGTACATCTTCAGTAAGCTAATTTATTCAGATGCATTTTGATCTATTTGAATCACGATCTTCTCTGTGGCACAGTTTATAATCCTTATATAATGGATGTTCACATTTATTTCTAACAACATTCTGAATTCACCATAATTTGCACTTCATCCTCTAGAATGTTGTCACTGACTGTATCACAGCCACAATGAAAGTATTCTATGCAATGACAAGGACAAAAACAATGACATTGTTGACAATGACAATGACATTGAAGTATTGATCTGCTGTGAACACTTTTTGAAAAGGTCTGCTGTCAGTCAAAAGGTCAAAAAATTGAATGAAGCATATTGACTGCCTTACTAGTATGATAAAGCTATTCATCAATGTATCACAGAAAATCAAATGCAAGGTTCTGTGTCAAAACCTAAAAGACAGGCACTGAGTTGTTTTAACACAACATGTGCCACAGGATCTTCAGAAATTGCGATACCCAGATTGACTTCCATTCTGGCCCTAAAGAGGAGCAAGCATATGCTTATTAATATGCTATTGAATGAAGTCTAGACTGTGCAATATGTTACCAACAAAAGGTCATCTTTATTAAAGTGAGACATATGTACTGAATTATTAACTTAGCACCAGCACCACCAAACCAGTTTAAGTTGCTATGATTATTTGCTCTATAAACAAAGTGCCTCATTGTCACAAACTGAATAAGAGACTAATAACTGATATCATGTTGAGGTAACGATCCATTTAGTTCCACTACAGCTATAATACCACACAAAACAAGGCATCTCTCAAGAAGACAGATCACGGAAAATAGATTGCACAGGGCTCGCGGGTGCAATTCAATAACATGTCACACAGTTAGTGAAAGTAATGTACAAACAAAAGGTGATGATTTTAGACATTTAGAGTCAACTCCTTTCTTTTCCACTGGGATTTGCTCTCTTGACAGTGTGTTTGTTTTGTTGCCACAAGGCTGCCTGTAATTTGACTACAGATACACGAGACAAGCAGTGTTTTTCGTAATGATTTTGTCAACTCTCTGTTTGCTATCCGTGGGACGATGATTTAGAAGTAATGCAGCTACTCTGTCACAGGGATTTTGGAAATACATAGTGAGACTGTGAAACTGAGACGAAAAGGATGAGAAGACACACATCTATATTGTTACACACTGCTATAGAAACTTTGCACTGACCTGACATTTCTCCAGCTCTCAAAAATCCAATAGCCAATTGCTGACCTGTTTCTGAGGTTACAAGTAGATACTATCTGAAATTGAGCAAATCAAACATTCTCACAGTTTGGAGCAGGTTCAATTATTACCGGTAAACAGAAGTTTAAGGCATGATTACCAAAAGCTTAAATCTAACCTGAGGCAATCTTATTCTCAGTAAAAATAGGCTATTCCCAGCGCTAACACTGCAGAGAAGAACTTGAGACTTCCTTATCCTGGTGTTCTGCGTCTGAAACTAAATCTTCTTATTTTTTATAATTAATCAAAAGGAGATTAGATTATTATCTGAAACATTATCCCCAGCACATGTGCAAACTGAAGAAAATGTTCATCTGCCTGCCTATGCAATGGTATTTCAATACGCAGAATTTCATATCAAGAGGGAAAATCTGAAAGTTAAGCTAATGGACAGATGAGTGAATGGATGAATTACTGTTATAATTAATCAACAGACTAGATTATTATCTGAAACCTAATCCCCAAAACTACATGCAAATACATTCTTCTAACCGCCTACTTGACACATTTTACCAGAAGTGACGATCAAAAAGGAAAATTAGTAAATTGTGCTAATGGCCAGGTGAAAAAAACAGATGCTTTAAACACAGCCCATTTTGCATAGTCCTCATGTTATTGTGTGAGGTTTAATTGAGTTTCATGTTGTTGTGCAATCTCCTCACCAAAAAAAAAAAAAAACTGCCATTACAGTATATGCATGCCATTTACTGCTGTGCCAGTCTCAGATGCATGCATTCGGCATGCCAAGTGGATTAAATGTATACATTTATCACACAGCTGATGGTTAAAAGCTAATGGTTTCTGATAGTTATTGGACCCTGTGGAATACATCAAGTCTGTTGGCCTTGTTGCACTCGCTTTCATGCAGAAAGTCTGTCATGGTGCAAAATGGCCAGCCCAGAGGAAGTCTTTAGATTGTATTAAATCTTTTAGATCATTAACTCGTAAGTTGCAACCTAAAAAATTATCTGATCTGTTCTGACAGGGAAATATGTTTAATGTTTTTTTTATTTTTTTATTGTAGTAATAACTAAAACATTATTACTGTTTTTACTTTATTTTTAACCAAATAAATGCAGCCTGGGTGAGCATGAGTGACTGTGTTCAGTATTCTTTGATGAATAGAAAGTAAAAATGTATTAGTATTTATTTATTAGGAATAGAAGCCTTTTGTAACGTTATGATTATATTTACTGCCACTTTTGATCAATTTAATACATCCTTGCTGAATAAAAGTATGAATGTTTTTTTAACATACTGTCCCCAAACCTTAAAACAGTACATTAACCATTAGTTAATATAAATGTACACAGGCATATCAAGTTTTAAAAAGGAGAAATTCTTTAAGGATAAACATGGTTTGTCAATCCAAAGGTTGCCTAATGTAAAAACTGGGTTCTGAATCTAAACCTGGTTTTAATTGTCTGAGACAATTTTGTGTTGTGCAAAACACAAAAATTACCTATACAAATTCCTTTACAAAAGAATACCCTAAAAAGTCATAGCATAATTCTTATATTGCTGTCAATTCGTTGATTGTTGTCATGTGGCCACTTACGCAGTCATGTCATCTCACTGGTTTTGTGCAGAGAGAGAATGTAAGTGGAAGTGAGATGTGAAGATGTAGGAGGTTTTAGAGTGCTGCCCTGATTAGGTGACCTGAAAGGATGTACAATTATGTCTCATTGCTGAGGGCAAAATGAAGCTGAGGTTAATGGTAAGAGACAGATGGACTGGGGGTTGAAGAGCTGCATTACTGCAGCGCTGGAAGTGAGCTAAGGTCAAACTGAAAGATGGATAAAACTTCTGTTTATGTTACTGGGAATGTGTGGACTGGATTTTTTATATTAAATGTTCAGTAACCAGTGACCTTCATCTCCTTAATCTTGTTTTTCTGGCCTAAAAATGTCTCGGGGCATCATAGCATGTAAAGCACAGAGATGCAAACTGGGTAGGATGGTCCCAAATTCCAAGCACTACTCAAACATTGATGAGTAGGTGGATGTACAGACATTCTCATGACACTAGGTGCCGCTATAATAAGCATAAGTTGATTTTCACTCATAACTAAGGAAATCCTTTTTTCCCCTGCAAAAAAAGGTTTTGCCATTTATGAAAAATCTACATAGTAGGTTTTCTGCCAACTGGGAACAGTATCCTTTGTAAACAAATAAATTGTTTTTATTTTTTAAATAATTTGTATATGTTGCTTGCAAATCTCTTTTAGTCACAACAAGGACATGCTAACAAGCCAAACCTTGACCCCTTGAAAACATCACTGTAACTCTGCCTTCATTTTATTTTAGTAGCCAGTGATTTCAGTTGTAAATAAGGGATCGTCATGAAATTTGGGATAAGATAGGGTATGTGTAAGGTGCCTTCAAAAGTTTTGCCAACAAAAGGCAGTTTAAAATTGCTCAGAACCTATATGTGTTGTAATAAACCTTTTTTTTTTCATTAATTAAAGGAATAGTTCACCCAAAAATAAAAATTATACCATCATTTACTCACCCTCAAGTCATCCTAGATGTATATGACTTTCTTCTTTCAACACAATCAGAGTTATATTAATATCCTGGCTCTTCCCAGCTTTGTAATCAGGGCCGTGCACAGACATTTTGAGGGGCAGTGGCCCAAACCAAAAAAAGGGCACTATAAGGGGGTTGAGTAGCATCTTAATATAGAGAATGAATAACAAACCTTTTACAAATCATATTTTAAAAACAGTTGTTAGGTTTTAGTTCTAATTCAATTTATGTTATTGTAATTACTACTGCAAAAATTTGATTCTGCGCTAATTTGATCTCATATTTAATGTTTTTTTAAATGTTGTAGATTAATGTAGCAAATGAGAATCGCTAAAACTATTGAATATAGTTTGAAACAAAAGGTCTTGTAAATGACTTTCAGTTTTGTTCAAGGTGATTAAAGCAACAGTTTTCATTAACAGAAGAATATGTAAAAGTATGGTATTTGGGGTAAAAAGCACAATAATTAACATGATAATAAATAGCTAGATTACTTTTCCATTTGTTGACATGACATAGTTAGTTTCAGATAGGAAATATCATATATTAAGTTGGGTGTCCACCTTAGAGATAAATCACCATATTTGTAATGAAACCATATTTAAAAATATGACATTAATCATATCAAATAATAAAATATCATATTTTAATTATTTGTTACTACTGTAAAGCTTTTTTTTATTATTATTATATATTTAATTGAATTATTCAATGCTTTCAGAATCTTTACTTTTTTAAATCATTTTTGTTTCTGTATTTTTTTAATATATTTTTATGCTAACATATTTTAATGACAGTATATTTATTGAACAATAATACATTATTTTATTTATGAAAATAAACAGAAAATAGTAAATACTTTGCTAAAGTGATTGTTTTGAACAAGTATTAACTAAGACATGATTAAAACATTATTTTAGCCTATTTGTATCCGTACTGTGTATTTTGCCCCATGTTGGTTTGACCCTGTGTGTCTGTGGGGTAAAAGGCCCCCCTCACCACCTCATGCATTTATAAGATTTTTAAACAAATATATATAACATATATATTTTAAGCCCTAAGCCCTACTATGCTAAGACACAACTCATTTAGAACATTTATAGTATATTGTTTTTTTTTTTTATTGTGTATAGTCTTAATAAAACATTATAAATATGATGCATGTTATAGATACTATATTAACTCACAATTGATTATAATGGGAAATGTACTTTACAGGAGTTAAAGTGTGACAAACTGTCTGCTAAATATTCTATATGATGATTTACCTGCTGATATGCTGGAGCTTTGAATCCAAATTTGCAATATTGAACTGCCTCCCTTTGCTCTTTCTCACGGTCTTCTTTTTTGTGAAGTTTTTGTCTACAATGTGTGCCAACAACAGCAAATTTGGTGTTATTTTGCTCGGATCAGGTATAATAATTTGATTAGACAATTATCTTCTTTGACAATTATCTAAGTTGTTAGCACTATTAGAAGACCAGGGATCATTTTCATTTTGGGGTTAACTATTCCTTTAAGTGTGCTCAAATCTTCAGGCCTTGTGTTTTTTGTCTTTTTTTCGGTTTAATGAAAAAGATTTTCAGCCAATTAAAATAATAACTAGTGCAGGAAGATTATCTGGAGTAGCCTAGAAATCTAGATGGCAGCAAATGTAATTTGCAGCCAGGGTCGTCTAGCAACTCTCCGTTGGCTTGCGAGCTTGAAAAAACCAAACTCTAGTCAGGCCAATCACATCGTGTATAGAGTCGGTGGGCGGAATAACATAATGACGGCAGAGTTGCGACGGTTCCACGTGCTACTTGAAAACAAAGAAGCTAGCGAAGAGCGGTCTTTCGAATCGGCTTTGGCCGCGACTCTGGAAGACTTGGAGTTAAGCTTTTCTTTGAGAAAAGAACAAAGAACGAAGTCATTGAAGTCATTCTTAAAAAAGGAAGATGTGTTCTGAGTTTTGCCGACTGGATACGGCAAAAGTTTATTCTTTCAACTTGCTCCGCTTCACCTTCTTCGTTGCTCTGGTTGTAGCGCTATCCTATTGCGTGCAGAGGGAATTTGAAAGACAACCGTTTATCCCGCCCCTCGGATTGAGCCCTGCCAATGGTGTGTTCTGGCTTGTCAGGCTATCTCTGGAGTGCCTTAGCCAATAATTATCAAAAATACGTTCAATCTTTAATCACACATGCACAGTGTCCAACGACCTTATTTCACTGACGAAATATTTCACTGAGTTTTGGATGACAAAAACTATGACGAAAATCTACTGTCATTTTCGTCAACGAATAAAAACTAGACGAAAATGTTAGGGAGGGACGATTAGGGGTCTGTGTATCTTTTGGCCATTTGATTTTCCTTATAGAAACGGGTACTAAAAAACAAAAAAACGCTCCTTTTAAATTTTTTTAACAAAACGAAAAACAAGAATACAGCTTGATTTTTTGTTTTCTCGTTCAGAGATAGAAAAATGAATAAACGGCTAGTTCCGCACAGCTGAATAAAAGTCCTCCGCTGATACAGCTGTATGGCTTCTTAACGCGTGTATTGCAGCTACATTTCATCTTTTATTCATCATACAACCAGACTAACCAATGGCTCGACACAACCCATACCGGGGCAGAGCCTAGACAGGGCTTTCTTCTGTGTAGGTATAAATTCACATACACTTTGCATCAGCTGGGTATGGCAGGATAAGGGCTGTCCACCCCGGTTGCCCAGTGTTTAATTTTTTTTTATTAAGATATAAATTAATATAATTAGTTGTAAATTAAATATTTTAAACACTAATACAAAAAGGAAAGAATAATGCATTGACTTGAGTATGGGCCTATAACGTTCACCCAAAAACTGTCATTCTGACTAACTTAACTGACAACCGGAGAACAACAGTTCACACAGTTCCAATAGTCAAATTGCGATGGGTTAAATAAACTGAATAAACTAAATAAGCAGATAAACGCACCAAACAGTCAAGCGCAAACCAGTAGCCTACTGAAGTGTTCAGGAAATACGCAGCAGTTATACATTTGTTTTTGAGTTTATTTCATTAATATTGAGTATTAATTGATGTCAAACAAAACGGTGCGTGTTATTTTCTCTGCCAACTAAACATCCAAAGCACATCATGTGCATTCTCTCTGCGCTGTCCAGTGCGTCCCGCAGCTTTCACACACAAATTTTGCGCACATTTGAATCGGTCTTTGTCAGGTGATGTCACACTCGTGAGAACTGAAGTGCATTGTGGGTGGAGCCGCCATTTGTAAGGTATTAATGCTGGGGGGTTGTTGTTAAAGAGTTGTGTTTTTGATTAATTTCTTTTCAGTGGTAAAATGGTACGTTCTTGTTTGCAATAGTAAGTCTCATGACGGAAAGGGTCAAAAACTAAAAGTTTTTTTTAGCTTTGCCACTTTGAAGAAAATTCATGGACAGCATGTGGCGGACGTAACGAGGCGTCGGATGGCCTGGGTTGCAGCGGTGTGATGCAAAAACATCACCGTTGCAAACGTATCTCCGAATGTACTATAATAAAATACACTATTAAATTCTACATACATTGATTTACTTCAGTAATGTCAGACAGTTTGTTTCATGATGATGACTTGTTTTATTGGAACAATGTTTCTGTTTTATTGTGTTAGGCATTTTGGTTTGTGTAATTGATACAATAAAGAACAAAAATGCATGAAAAAGGGGCAACTTAGTATTAAATAATTAAAAAATATTCCTACTCGCAAACTAAACAAGCCATACTTAATCATTAATGAATTATACAGTTAACATTACAGCAAACCCACCTTTGCTGATACTACTGTGTTGTCGCAGTCCTTCGGTCGGAATGTAAATAAATCCTGTACCCAGCCATTGGTGAAATGTCCGTGGGCTTCAAGAGATTTATAGGTTTTAAATTGTTCACTGGTATATGCGCTTATACAATAAACAAGATAGTTGACAATGTCGAGGTATGAGGATGGAGGTAGCAATGCGGGGTTCAGCGCTCCAACTTAACGTTACTTCAGTCAGCTCATATGGATCTATGTTCTGAAAGGATGACAACTCTTTATTTGTATTTTTTTGCTTCTCCAGTTTTGCGAGTTATTTATTTGTTATCTCTACTCTTATAATATCTTCAATATGAGTCAGTCAGTAGCGATACCTCAAAAATGGCGCCGCGGTGACGTCACACACAACAAACCCACGTGACTGACAAAGACGTACTGAGCTAACCGCGGGAAAATGCGGAGCTGTTGCGCGTTCTACAGGCTCACGAGACAGCGCTTCAGAGCGGTTCACAATCAATGAATAGCGCACATTTATGCCAGGTAATTGTTTATGAACTAATGCTGATGAATAATGACAAGGTTTACTTTACGATGTTTATATAGTAATATGTTTTAAACAGTTATAACAATGCATATTTTATCTCCCTCATCTGAACTTGAAAGAGAAGCCTGCAACTGCAATTGTAAGGCACAAACATTTCAAAATAAGAGTCAATGTGTATTTTGAACTTCTTTATAATTAAAAGTCACGCATTATACGTACGTTTTTGATTACACTATAAACTATTTACATTTAATTCATAGTCAGGAGGAAAGACTAAGAACAGTATTTGACATATTATTCAATAAAGTATCAGGGTTATAACAGTTAACTTATTTGAAGCTTTAGCTTAACCTGATATACTAACTAAAACAGAAGTACAAAATTATAAAAATTATATAGATGTTTTTAAAAAACAAACAAAAAAAGTGAATTGAGCTCTCTTTCGCATATTTTTGCGCTTGAACGGTCAAAAACACAATTATGTCAAAATGTCAGTTTTGACATATTGAAGTAACAGTCGGTTATGTAATGCTTAAATGCTCAATGAATGCATTACAATTGAACTAAACTCGTTAGATTTTAGTTGACTAAATCTACTGTAGATTTAGTCGACTAAAATCGTATGATATTTAGTTGACTAACACTATACTAAAACTAAAAACAATTCAGGTGACTAAAATATTACTAAAACTAAATGGCATTTTAGTCAAAAGACTATGACTAAAACTAAATCAAAATTTGCTGTCAAAATTAACACTGCACATGCACTCCCATGCAGCAACTAAAAGTATCAGACATGGCCTAATTTATTCAAATGGCTTATAACTCCTGAAAGCAATGACCAACTTTTATTGGTCATATATAATATATAATATGTTTTGACTCTGAGGACACTTAAATGACATAAATGCTATAATGATGCTATATCTAAAAATGCCTAGAACTGTAGTACTGTTGGTATGATTGACTTGAAATGTTTTCTTTATTATTAGACTTTCTTTGTGGATGAAGACGAGTGCAAAGCGCACTGACTGCCATTTAAAAATATCTGTGTATTCCGACAAAATAGAAACCTCTGGAACAAGCCTACCAAACCTTGACCCCTTGACCAGGCACAACTATTGTGTATGCAACACTTCACCACAAGATGGTAGTATCACAAACATATTCAACACATGTATCACAAGTGCCTTCATGCCACTTTTAGTCAGAAATGATCTTGTGAAATTGAACAATTTCATCCCTCATTCTGAATTTAATTTCTGAAAATGTTGTTTAGAGAAAGATTTGGAGTTATTCTACTCTACACAAGAGAGCTTGAGGAAGGTGAGGAAGGAGAATACTGCTACAATACTTGAGCTTCTTTTATAATTTGATAGTGTGTACACGAATCCCAAATGGGTTAACGCAAAATACATATTGTTGGTGTGTTTCACTGATTATCCACTAGATGGCACCCCTGACCATTTCCCAAAAGGAGTCAACCAGCAACAAATGTGCTTTCATTTATTTTTCACAGAAAGAGTAAGTTTGAGCAGAATAAAAGCAGAACAAAAGAGTGCTACAATGATCATCACTGACTAACAATGACACAGAAACAGCATTCAAGACCAAGGATTCACGCCAATTAGACGAAAGATCGGTCTTATTTTGGATGGCCTGCAAAATTAATTACTTCCCTCCTTTCTCTTCTATTTGTGTATACTCAGAAAAGACATTCCTTCACAGGTCCACAAAAACACATTTAGAAAGTGCATGCCTGACCTGAGCTAAGCATGCTTATTCTTACACACACACACACACATACATATTCAAACAAACTGGATGCTCTTAGCAGATGCCACATGCCTAGTTGGCCTTAGCTGAAGGAGAAGCTGTCTACATAAACAAATAGCTCTTCTTTTTGGCACATTCAGTTGGGTAGGCTATACAAAGCAGCTGAATAGTTGATAAATAGTCTTAAGACACTATTTTTGGCCCCTACTGGATCAGAGCCACATACTTTTGTTACACAAACTCTCACTCTCTCTGAAGGGCTTGGATTGATTTAGTGCACTTTAGCATTTTTTGTTGTTTTTCTGATGAATAGTAACAATCTTAAAGGGGTCATGAACTGGCTTTTTAAATGTTTTATACTGTTGTCTGAGGTCAACTTATGATTTTCGTGTGGTTTTTACATTCAAAAACATCATAATGAGTAAGTAATAGGCTATTTTCTACCCTGGTTTTGAGCCTCTCTCATGGAACGCTCAGTTTTTATGGCCCTGCCGCACTGAAGACTTGGAAGTAAACGCCGACTGCTATGATTGGATAAGCTTTGCATATTATAATGAGCTTCGGTTCCCCCGTGAGTACACGAGAGGAATTGTTTTGAAAGCGTGTGGGAAAACGGCAACTGGAATGATTCGCCCACGGGGCTCGCAAAATATATTTAGCAAACAAACACAATGACATATCTCTCATCCACCTGCAATTAATTGGAATGTTATTTTTTATTACTTGGCCCGCCCAATCGGTGGATATAACCTCGAACCGTGCATCACTAACACACACACGCACAAGCTTCACTGCAGAGTCAGACAAATCAGCATGATCAAAACCTCTGCGATTGTATTTTTCCTTCAAATATCAAGTCAAGAGAGTGAATAACGCACATCAAGAAAGGAATGTTATTTCACTATTTAAGATAGCCTGTCGGCAGGCCGGTGATACGTAACAATGCAATACTATCACATAAGTGTTGCTTCATTCATTCATGTAATCTCATCCTGTCTGCAAATCCAGTCTCTTGTTTACAAACGAATCCGTGGTGAAATGAAGGAACAAACAATGTCTTCCCCACGTGAGCTGGATCTTCATTAAAAATAAAGTTCATCCATGCATTCATAATATTAGAATCCGAATGAAGCTTATGCAGCATGTTTATTGCTTTGAAGTTCGATCCGGTTTAGCTCCACATAGGCCAATGTTATTTATCTATAACATGTCATGCACAAATCGGTGGGCGGGGCTACAGAATCAGGCGTTCATCTTCTTCGGTTAAGGTGGTGTTTCACCACACTCTGACGTCACAGGGAGGCACATTCTGAGATTGAGCGTTTGCTGGGCCTGGTGTCAATAAAAGCTTTTCTTTGACTAACAAGGAAGTTTTCGGCTCCGAAACTTACAAGATGTTCTTATATCACGATGAACTTATATAATCAAAGGCTGAATGAAAAATTGCTTTCTCAATTCATGACCCCTTTAATGTTCTGTGGACCAACTTATGCTGAGATGTGATATAATTGCATCGTTACATGACAATTACCTCTCTGTCTGATGTATTCTTTCATGTGCAATACACCTGCCAAATTTTCCCTTTTAAAATGTTCTAAGACTTGTGTCCCCTAACCAACTTCTACCTGAACCCATAATAAAAAGTAATACCTATATAATCTCAACAAAGTCAGAGAGGTTATTCAAAACCATTAGGTTCCAGCAGGAATGCAGAGAGAGCCTGAGGTAAGGATGAGTGTTCAGGTGACCTAAAGCTTCAGTCACGAGCAGATATCACTAGCCTAGAGGACAATGGAAGAAACCTAGAAGCTGGACTGTCTCACAAATTGCATTAGCATAAAACAAAATGTTTCTTAGTTAACCAAAAGAGAGATGTATCAAAGAAGCAACTGGTTTGCATGCTGCTGTTTTTAACTTGCACTTCGTATCCCAGGTTGGGTGTGAAGTGGAGTTGACAGTGCACGGTTCAAATAGCTGAGCTGCTTAATGGCTTTAGATACCAGGTGGCAGCATTAAGCCCATGTGCTCTCTCTTATACTCTTGCCAGACTGATCTGGCTATGGTTAAGCTGAACAGGTTTGAGACCAGTTCTTTCACAGGCCCACCTGCATTCTCTTATACTATTGCTGCTGCCACTAGAAAAACACAGCCAGATGTCTTGGATGGCTCCAAAAGTGTCATGGGGTGGTTGGGGCTGCGTCTGTTGTTTTGACACTTGATCATTTCAGTGTGGTCTTTTCTGTTAATGTTATGTATTTATAATAGGAGTCAGTGCAGGGTTTTGTTATGCTGGAACTCTTCTCAAGTACTGAACGAAAAGTAAACTAAAACAAGGCACTGCAGATTTATGTTATCAATAATGTTATTGTGAATGACAGGAGAGTTATGTTGTGTATATTTATAAAAATAAAAAAAATCTATGGCCAAACTTGTTAAAAATATTCATCACAATACATTGGGCCTTATTTTTACTGACTTTTCTTTTGCAGAAGCTACATTGCATTTTCTGTTCCATGCATTTCCCAGGAATTGAACCCATGACCTTGCCGTTGCTAGCACCATGCTTTTCTCTTTGAACAACAGAAACAAATTTCACATGTATATATTGACAGTAAACCAATGCAACTTAAACTGGAATCAAACCATACATTTGATCAGTTCTTACACTCCATGGGAATTGAACCCATGACTTTACTTTATTTAGTGCAATGCTCTACTCTGTTTGAGCTACACAGAAGAATGAAGAAATTAGATGTAAATTCATTTTTAATCTGTCCTTTCTTTTTTTTCCAAAAGTTAACCTTCACAGAAATGTCAAACAGTGGGTCTGTTTGGTTTGAAACTGAAATCTTGAAACTGTCTGAGATGGCTTTAAGATGTTCTATTTCAGTTACAAATATGAGGAATTAGTCGGCTGGTGTCTATTTAGGTCACATTGTTTTATGTTTCATTTCCCATTTTTTACCCCTTCTAATCCTCCTCACTACAATGGTCATGCTCCCATCATGTGGCCTCCTTGTCCTGCCAGATACTACATCCATCTCATCTTTTGCATTTTCTTCCCTTCTCTTACTGCTTTCGCTCTTCTCTCCTCACTCACCATTTGGATCGATGTGATAATAAATGCAGAAGCAGTGATAAAAAGCCCAGATGGATGGAATGAGCAAAATAATGACCCCCACACTGTTCCTTAAAATATCACAAGTTATATAAAAGACAAAAACAACATTCAAGAACAGACAGGATTCTGGACGGTGCAAGAGGGGAGTGAGAGTTTATAGAGAAGAGTAATTCGGATTCAGTATCAACACTGATTACATCTTTCCGAGGACATACTGAGGAAATGGTCGAGCACTTTACAAAGGCAGGCTCACAATAGCAGACATAATTTATGAAAGCTTTTCTTTGTGATTTTATCATAATCACTTCACCTGCATCTACAACAATAAGTCCTTCCCATGACTCGGTGCGATAAAATCATGTATAGGAAGTTAAGAGCATTTGCAGGGCCTCAATGTGGCGCAAGACTGAACTGAAAAAAGGTGACAACGCCAGGCTCCTTTCACTTCCTGCCCAGTCATTGGTAGGTTCAAACCTTGTACATTAGGATCTTATCAGCATGTGCTTCTCTTATCAACCTCCTATATTAAACAGAGCGCAGTTGTGTAGTTCAGAAGTCCCACTTTAATCTATGAGAAAACTGTTTATTATCCGAGATCTCGATTATGAAATATACAAATGTCAGATACATGCAGATATTCCTGAAGGCATAACATGGAAACACACCCGTACTAAAATTATGTGTGCAATATGTTTCTGTGATACACTGTTCTCTCTATCTACAATTATCTGAGTATGAGGTGTTTTCCCTGAGTAAATAAAATAAACAATTTTACAAAAATCTCATTTTGAAATATTTCTTGTTTTAATATTTTCTTAGATTTTTTTTTTAAAGAGGCTCATCGGAGGAAACACCTCACGCAAAATGACTCAGATAATTGCAGGTAAATTTCTGAAGCCATGTCCTCAGACACTTTTAAATGACTAAAGACAGGATGTACTATGAAATCATTTACTATAGATAAATAAGTAGCACAGCAGACAACACTCAATGAGTCATTGAACAAAGCCACGCAACAAGGGCCAAAGGACAGCCTTTCTGATTTGAATAATGCTGATGTGATTTGAAAGCGACGACATTGTGATTTAACCAGGATTCTAGTATTATGTCTAACTAAGCCACTAGACACTGGCTATCTGTCAACAGAATAAGGGGTTTAGTGAAGACTCCAAGAGTTCACACATCGTAATATCTAACACACACACGGTTGACACAGTGCACTTTGCCAACAACCACAAGATTAAAGCTTAAAAGTCTTTAAAAGATTAAGACAACAGCAGTCTGACAATGTTTAGCATGTCATCAGTTTTGAAACAGACTGTTAGCTCATTCGCCCTGATGAAACACTGAAACACTTTGTGACGTGTTTAACTCTACACTCCTTAATTCTGTGTAATAGCCTACAGGTAAATATGGATGAATAATATTTATAAGAACTCTCACATAAATTCTTCCATTTGGCATAAAGGTTCTTTACAACTGAGTCAAGAGCCCTAGGGTTCTATATAGAATCCAATTGAGCCTTTCCCCCCTACGAGTCTAATACGAGCTTCAGCTGACACCAAATATCATATAGCCCAGCCTAGAGCTGGGAGAGAAAAAATGTATTCTATCGTGACTCCAGAATCGATATTAATTCACATTAAATTGTTTTATTTTAGAATTGCTTATAGACGACGTGGACAGAAGTTATACCCGCTTTTGTTCCAACAGAGGGTGAAATGAGTCATCTGTGCGTGTCACGTGACGTAATTTCCCTTTCAAGCGGAGGAGAGAAAGCCGTGTGGGACTACAGCGCTTCTGAGAAAACAAAACAGTCTGTTTCCCCATACATCGATTTATTTGTGGCGGCCCACCACTATAGCAAAATTGACCACCACATGGTTTAAACTGTTCCGAAAATGGTTCGAACTTTGTGTGGGAGAAGCGTCTGGCCTCACTGCATAAAAATGTATATAGGCCTAACGAATGGCCTGAAAAGCCCTCTCACTATACTCATACGTTTAGCGTCAGGTATCAATGCTGAGAGATACAATAGAGTTGCGCGATTAATCTTTGAAAGACTGTGATCTCGTATCAAAGACCCACGCAATCTTATTCCTAAATTACAACAATTCGTCTGTCTAAACCTTTCACAAAATCATATCGCAACATTCAAATCTGTGTTGGCGCTGCCACTGATCCAGAGCAGTTGTCATAATTGCAACCTCATAGTAGCCTAGGCTATCATTATTTCTGCAATATAATAGTTCAAATGACCATAGAAGTACTGGGATAAAAGTGCATAGTTCAAATATAAACACTGACGTATAAGGTAGCGATCAAAATAGTCACCTTTTGAAAACAGCGCTAAAAATAAGGAATGTATAGTTTGCATTGTTTCACCACTAGGTGGCGACAAATTAGTCTGACTGGTAAAAGAAATGTGTTTTTCATTGAATCATTCATTCAAGAGAATGTAGTAGGCTAATGTATGATGCTTCTGAAATAAAACTCAAAAATGTGATGAATTGTTTTTGTAAATATGACTCATCTTATACATCATGTAGTCTGTATAATGCATGATTCAACTTATAGTGTTTTAAAAAAACAAACAGAAAAATCGCAATACTTGTAGAATCGCAATTCTTAAAAATCACAATACATATCGTATCAACACCCAAGTATTGTGATATCGAATGGGGGGGATAGGTGTATCATCCCAGGCCAAAACTTTTTTGCTCACAAATGTATTTCTTTAACAAATTAACTGTTGTGTTTATCAATAGGTGGGCTAACTAGAAATAATACATCTGTTTAAATATATCAGCGCATTTTATATAATGCAGATAATATTAAAAATCATACATTTATTGGTATTACATTTATCAAAATGACAGATATGACCGGCAAAACACAGTGTGCATTTCTCAGCAAAATGCTCTAGTGCAATATTTAACTAACTATATATAAAAGTTGTTTGTCTCTCTATATTAAGTAAATATTAGCCCATTATTATTAAATCACTTCTCCTGAGCACAATTAACAGCACTCCAAAAATACCCAGGAGAATAAATAAATAAGCAGAGAAATGGATATATAAATAGGAGGGTTGATCTGCCATTGTGTGGTATCGAGAGGGCTTCCTTCTCAACACCTGCAGAGAAAAAGGAGGACACAGGCAGTGGGGAGAGAGGTGGAGAGGGGAGCAGGACAAAGGAGAGGAGGGATAGAACAATGGCAAGGCCGGCCAGTGGAACTACAACGAGACAGAGAGTCTGCTGGCCGCGACAGCCGCCCTGCCCCGGGGGCAGCCAAAAGAGCCACACAGGAAGAGGCTTCACTCCTCTGTCCAGAACACACGACAGGGAAAGAACAATAGAGAGGAGATCCCCTCCAGAGAGAACGCATTTGATGACTGAGTCTATCTGAGGTCTATAGAGAAACACAAGGTTAAAGTGCAATAAGGGACAGTGAATGTAGATTATTGCATGCAGCAAAAGATGGCCTTATTCTTTCAGATCTACCTGGAACAAATAAAATCACTAAATTGGTATGTTACGTCATTTAGTTTTAGGACCAGATTTACTAAACAGGGCTAATTAGCTATTTTAAAAAAAGCGCCAATGGGAGTGGAAAGTTCTGTGCGTGATCTACTGATGACGTGCAAATTAAAGAACAGACAAGCCAGATCATTTCTAAAATGAACAGTCTACCAAGAGCAGCGCAAATTAGCGTCTGGTTTAAGACATGGTTTCTCGGGCGGTAAATAATGGCGCAAATACCAGTAAATTGACTAGCGCAAACCTTAGTAAAATCACCTAGTTTAATTCATTTAAATACTCTCCTCCCATAAATGTTTGTGTCTTAAAGGGAAACTTTTTCAGCACTAATATTTCACTGGTGTCTTTAGCAAATCCTGACAGTAGTACACCAAAAGTTTTTTTTCAAGGGTTTGCGTTGACGCAAGTTGTTTATAAATCTGGTAAAAATGAAATTTCTGTCATCATTTACACACCCTCAAGCTGTTCCAAACCTGTATGAATTAATTTCTTCTGCTGAACACAAAATAAGATATTTTGAAGAATGTGGGAAACCAAACAATTTATGGGCCCATTGGGTCCCATTGACTTCCAAAGTATTTTATTTCCCATAATGGCCCATCAACTGTTTGATTACCGACATTATTCAAAATATCTTTTTTTGTGCTCTGCTGAAGAAAGAAATTCATACAGGTTTGGAAAAGCTTGAGGACGAGTAAGTGACAGAATTTTCATTTTTGGGGGAACAATCAATAAGTTTTAGAAATTTAAGTTTAAAAATATAGTTTTTGCTTAAAGCCACAATATGTAATTTTTCACAGCTAGAGGTCGCTTATTCAAAACAAAGGATTGAGGATTCCTGGATTTCGCAGAGATTTTATTATGCTGTAGATGACCACTTCTGCCTTTTCCGGTCATGTGTATGCAGTGCTGTTTTATCATATTAGATACATTATCTGAGTGTGTTGAAAGTTATGTTATAATGCTTCTCTGTGCGTTCGTTCTGTGGCTCGATATTAGGCATGGTAAAAACACTTGGGTAAATCATGAAAATGAGATTTAAAGCTACACTATGTATTTTTTCGCCGCTAGGGGTCGCTAACCTCGTTAAAACAATAACAAAGGCATAGAATATTGACGCAGTGAATGAGCGTGGAATCATGGAACTTGTCGTCATACAGATGGATCTAATAATGTTTATGAGGAAATAATGTTTATGGATGAGTGAATGCATTCATGTTTTTTAACATGACTGTGGTATGAAGCAGGGCGCGATTACTAATAAGAGACCGATATCAGCGCCACACGCGAGTCCTGGGGGATATAAAGAAATGAGGACATTTCATTCTACCAAACTACCTGCAAGTGCTGAATTACTACTCATACAAGTCAGTTTATTTAATGAATTAAAATCGTGAGGAAACGCAATGCTGTTTCACTTGGTTTACAAAGTTATAATGTTATTCTGTGTTAGTTTGTTGGCTGTATGAGACTAGCAGTAAGCTACATCAACATTACAACATCATACGGATGATATGCTAATATTTCATTGTGTTGAGCTACATAACATTGATTCGTTTTATGCTCACCTGTCTAAAAAAGCACATGGAAGAACGCAGTTCTCTCACGATTTACAAATGTTGGAAACATTTGGGATATTGTAAGTACTCAACTGAACAAAATATACAGTCCCATGGTCAGAATTATTGGCTCCCCTGGTAAATATGATCAAAGATGGCTGTAAAAATAAATCAGCTTTTTTTTATCCTTTTGATCTGTAATTAAAAAATACGCAAAATTCTAACCTTTCATTGAAGTAAAAGAATTGAAAAATGGGGGGTAAATAGAATTATGAAAAATGTTTTTCTCGAAAACACGTTGGCCATAATTATTGGCACCCTTTTATTAAATACTTTTTGCAAACTCATTTTGCCAAGATAACAGCTCTGAGTCTTTTTCTTTAAGGCCTGATGAGTCTGGAGAACACTTGACAAGAGATCAGAGACCATTCCTCCATACAGAATCTCTCCAGATCCTTCAGATTCCCAGCTCCATGTTGGCGCTTCCCTTCAGTTGACCCCACTCATTTTTTTAGGGTTCAGTTCAGGGAACTGGGATGGTCATGGCAGAAGCTTCATTTGGTGCTCAGTGACACATTTTTGTGTTGATTTTGATGTTTGTTTTGGATCGTTGTCCTGATGGAAGATCCAACCACGGCCCATTATAAGATTTCTAGCAGAGGCCGTCAGGTTTTGATTTTTTATCTGCTGGTATTTACTAGAATCCATGATGCCATGTATCTGAACAAGATGTCCAGGACCTCCAGCAAAAAAATAGGCCAAAAAAATTCACAGATCCAGCAGTATATTTAACTGTGGGCATGGGGTACTTTTTATCCCTGTTTGCTCCAAACCCATCTGGTGGGTTTGCTGCCAAAAAATTTTTTTTTTAGTTTCATCTGACCATAGAGTCCGGTCCCTTTTTAAGTTTCAGTCGTGTCTGAAAACTGAATATGCTGGAGTTTGTTTTTGGATGAGCAAGGAGAATTTTTTTTTTTTTTAAGGCTTTCTGACCCCAAAACTCAACTCAACTAATCTCTGCAATTCTCCATCTGTGAACCTTGGAGAGTCTCTCCTCTTCGCCATGCATTAGGACGATATAGACACACATTCTTTTTCAGGCAGATTCGTAACATCTTTAGTTGAATGGAACTTCTTAATTATTGCCCTGATGGTGGAAATGTGGATTTTAGCTTTTTTTCTTTCAGCCACTTTCTATTTTGTGAAGCTCAACAATCTTTTGCTGCACATCAGAACTATATTCTTTGGCTTTAAAGGGAATTTGGCCTGTGTTTCCTCATATTGATACTCCTGTGAAACAAGGAAGTCATAGCTAAACAATTCCATGTTCCTAGTGTGCTAAAAAAAAAAAAAAAAAAAATGTAAATATTAATGGGAATACACTTCAGAGATATTTTACACAAACAATTTTAGGGGTGCCAATAATTGTGGCCAATGTGTTTTGGAGAAAAACATTTATTTCGTAATGTGAGTTTCCCCCCACTTTCAATTATTTTACTTCAATGAAAGGTTAGATTTTTTATTTTAATGAAAGATCAAAAGGATAAACAATGCAGATTTATATTTACAGCCATCTTTGATCACATTTACCAGGGGTGCCAATAATTCTGACCATGACTGTATAACACTGGCCTAGTGGTTTTTGGACCTTTAAACAATAAGACTAACTGTGTTGAGCAATAGAACAATGATTCGTTTTCTGTCAATGAATGTATCAAACAGTTGCTCACCTGTCTAATAAAACATAATATATTAAAGCGTCTTTGGTGTTTCCATGGTTTCTTTCTACTAAATAAAACGGAACGGAAATCGAGGGTAGCGCAGGTATGATGCCATTGATAGGCGATGCACGGATACGGTCCATATCCTGGTTAAAATTAAAATTATTATAATGTAACAAGTCAACAAAATATATAACACTGTTCTAGTGTTTTTTTGTTTGTTGATATTTTAATCCAAAAATCTTACATATTGTGCCTTTAAAGGTGCACTATGTAACATTTTTCAGTAAAATATAAAAAAACACTAGGCCAGTGTTATATATTTTTTTTCAATTGAGTACTTACAATATCCCAAATGTTTCCAACTTTCTGTAAATCGTGAGAAAATTGCTATTTTAACCAAGGAACAGGGACGTGTGAGGTAGTTGCCTGTCAATTGCATCATATCTGCGTTACCTTCGGTTTCCGGTTTTATTTAGCAGAAACGCTATACTCTTACTGCAGTGTGCAACAAGTGTCATAGCAGCCGCCGAGCGAGCGCACAGAGTAACGTCATAACATAATTTTTAACACACTCAAATGTATCTAACATGATAAACAGAGCTGCGGTACCTCATACTCATGACCGGAAAAGCGGAAATGGCAGCGGCGACTGTGGCATAATAAAAGCTCCACATTTCGCGAGGCGTGTGTTGCATTCATCTTATTAACAATCGCTCCAGCGCCCTTGCATCAGCTCCCACAACATTTGGTCCTGCTCTGCTTCATACTACAGTAACGTTAATAATCGCATCCATGAACATGATTTCTGCCCGCGTGTTTTGAATAGGCGACCTCTAGCGGATGGAAAAGTTACATAGTGCAAAAGCTAAATCTGAAATTAGTAATTTGCAATTTTTGTCACAGTAGCATTTTTAATTTTCTCAGCCTAAAGATATAACAAAAACACTTGTACTGAAATTATAGGCGCATAATAGAAGACTGGAGAACAATCTTTAATAAATGTTCTCTCTCAAGATCTTATTTTCAGAGGCATTTTGTATGAGTGTGACAGGGGTGTTTTTACAGTGTCTCCTCAAAAACAATTCAGAGAAAAGAATATACAGTATAAAAATAATAATACAATGCAAGGTCCAATAGTGTGTAAAGCATACATTTTCTAAAATAACACTTTCCAGCATCAACACTAGCAGATACACAATTAATTAAAGCTGCAAGCAGCGATGAAAGGGCCCTCGCACCCAGGAGCACCGCCACCCAGTGGCCTCAGGAAAACAGCGAATAGTGGGCGACATGCATTTAAGCGGGTAAATATAGGAGAAATATGGCAAAGTCACTTCAATGTGCCACACTTCCTGCTGCCAGCAGGTGGCGCTTTGACTATAACCGAACATTGGCATGTAGATGTCTTCAGGCCAGGACTATTATCAAACATGTGAAGTTTGGGGCAGATCGGACACTGTATGCCTGAGTTACAACAACTTTGTGTTTCGTGGCGTAAATCGCATATATTAGCACTTAGCCAAGTTTTGCTTGATTTAATGTGTTTCTAGTATGTTTGGGACTTGATGGCATATTTAAATGCGTTTCTGGGAGGGAATTACAGTGTAAGGCATGCCATTTCCTGTTGCCAGCAGGTGGCGCTGTGACTAACTAATATTGGCATGTAGATGTCTTCAGGCCAGGACTCTTATCAAACATGTGAAGTTTGGGGCATATCGGACATTGTATTCCTGACTTACAACAGCTTCCTGTGTCATGGCGAAACATCAGACTTTGTCAGGCCGCCACGGACACGCCCTTCAGGGAAAACTCAAGATCTTCACAATTTAACATCACAAAGACCTTTACATTAGACTGTGCAAATATGATGTTGATCTGATTAAATCTCTAGGCTGAGTTGATCAAAGTACAACGTCAGGAAATGGCCAAATTTGCTAAAATTTTGCAAAGAAAATTCTAAATATCTCACTTCCTGTTGGTTTTCAGATTTCGTACCAGGAGACTTTTTTGTAGGTATTGGGCTGTTACATGTGTCTACTGAATTTCATACCTGTATGTGAAACGTAGCGGGAGGGGCACTTCGTTGAAATGTTGTAGGTGGTGCTATCGAGCAATTTTGCCATTCCTAATTCTGAAACTCATATGTTGATGTCTTCAGGCCAGGACTCTTATCAAACATGTGAAGTTTGGGGCATATCAGACATTGTATGCCTGACTTACAACAGCTTCCTGTGTCATGGCGAAACATCAGACTTTGTCACGTCCTTTGGGGGAAAACTTAAGATCTTACAATTTAACATCACAAAGGCCTTTAGATCACAGTGTAAAACATGCCATTTCCTGTTGCCAATAGGTGGCGCTATGACTGTAACTGAATATTGGCATGTAGATGTCTTCAGGCCAGGACTCTAATAATACATGTGAAGTTTGGGGCAGATCAGACATTGTATGACCAAGTTACAACAACTTCCTGTTTTATGGCGAAACATCAGACTTTGTCAGGCCACCACGGACACGCCCTTCAGCGAAAACTGAAGATCTTCACAATTTAACATCACAAAGGCCTTTACATTAGACTGTGCAAATATGATGTTGATCTGATTAACTCTCTAGGCTGAGTTGATCAAAGTACAACGTCTGGAAATGGCAAAATTTGCAACAATTTTGCAAAGAAAATTCTAAATATCTAACTTCCTGTTGGTTTTCAGATTTTGTACCAGGAGACTTTTTTGTAGGTATTGGGCTGTTACATGTGTCTACTGAATTTCACACCTGTACGTGAAACGTAGTGGGAGGGGCACTTCGTTGAAATTTTGTAGGTGGCGCTATCGAGTCATTTTGCCACTCCTAATTCTGAAACCCATATCAGACATAAATTTTCACCACTTTTGACGCGTGTGCAAAGTTTCATGAGTTTTCGAGCATGTTTAGGCCCCCAAAAATGCGATTCATTTGGGAGAAGAATAATAATAGGCTGAGCAATTCCAATAGGGTCCTCACACCATCGGTGCTCAGGCCTTAAATATGCCTCATGCAATAAAATTAGATGTTCAAAAGTTTGAGGTCGGTAAGATAAAAAAAAAAATATATATATATATATATAAATATATAATATATAATATATATATATATATATATATATATAAATATATAATATATATATATATATATATATATATATAAAAACTATTATTATAATTTAGATAAACTGTGTTCTATATTTTAAAATGTAATGTATTCCTTTTATGGCAAAGCAGAATTCCCAGCAGTATAAGTAAGTATAAATGTCTTTTTTAAAAAGAATAAAAATATATATTTTTAATCTTACTGACCCCAACTTTTTAAATAGTATGTGGGACTTGTAATGACTACAGATTGTAATTAACTCTATGTGTAATTATTGTATGCGTGTTACTTTGTCATTCAAATTAGCTTAAACTAGCAAAAACATCTTGTACACTAGTTTTTTTTTATTTTCAATTATCGACTGCAAAAATCATCAAATCATAACTTTTGATGGATATGTGTGTACAGGAAATTGCAGAAATATGACTGAAATGTCCCAAATATTTTGCTTGGGATGTGGATTTTGCGTCAACACGAGTCAGCAGAGCTGGTCTCGAGTGATGTTAGGGCTGTAGGGGTCAGATGCAATGTACTGCACTGACGTACCACATATACGCACAAATGTAGACATATACATACAAACAAACACAAAGAATTGATTCATCCATTGGTAACAATAGGCTTTTCATCAACATTGTGAGACATCTCTCACTCAGCGCCATCTAGACTTGAAGTGACTTACTAATAAAGTATGTGCTCTAAGGAAACAGAAAATCATATCCGCATGCGTAGCGGAAAACAGTCTGAACACACTACTTAACGCCTTCCCCACTTGTAATCCCTTCTTTCCTGTAAAGCAACCATATCTCATCCTGTTTGACGTCTGTTGGATGGCCACGGTGTAGTGGATGTTTCCCTATCACCACTTTCATTATAAGTTCTTTGATGCCAATAGAGGAACCTGGTCACAATGAGCATTAAATGAGCATTCACATGTAGAGAATCTAGCAGCTGAGCTGGGCTGGTGACATGACAGAAATGAGACTTCTTACTATTCAGCAGAGGAAAAATGTGTACGGAAGCGTCTGAGTGATGACGTTGAAAAGCTGTCTGGTTCTGCTTTTGTGACAACCACATTTGTTTCAGAAGACATTAAATGGAATCACTTTTATAATGTGTGTAGCTTAATATAAAACGAAAATAGCAGATGGCATGCCAACTCGAGAATTAATTTAAATGTTACACCCAGATATAAATGGTAAAAACACCTGCACTGAAATTATGTGTGCATGCAGAAATCCATTAAACCCCGGAGGAAAATATGTGTCTGTGATACCCTGTTCTCTCAGATCTAAATAATCATAAGTACAAAAATCAAACCAGAGATATATTAAACGACCACAAAATACAGAGGTGTAATGATGTCTGCATACTTTTCAGTCAACAAAATACCATAATCATACTGATATTCTGAATATCACCTGTTTCCTCACTACATTTCCCAGAATCCTTCCTGGCTCCCACCTGTCCTGCACACGCTTCACCATCACCTGCACCTGCAGTCAATCACCCTCATCAGCATGGTCTACGACTAGGGCTGAACCCGAAATCACCCCCTAAACCCTCAATCACTATTCCCTACGTTAGTCCACTAATACAGTTCACTTGAAGGAGTGAATGAAAACAAATGAGTGAATTCAGACAGCCATTGAGAGTATGTCGGCTGTACACTTGTTATTGCGGTGCAATGTGGGATAGAATGAGTGCACTCAATAACGTCCACTAAGGTTTCAGACACCACTACAAATGTCTGTCCCCTAAAATAATGCCCTATTTGAGGTATAGGGGACGAAAACAGGTTCAGCCTAGGACTACCTGATGTGCTGAACTATGTGATTGTCTCCACGTCTCCATCTCCTGGGATTCCCTCTCCAGTCTCCAGTTTCCTTTGTGTTCGCTTCATAAACCTGTAAGAGAAGGATACATGTCCTTAATCCTTTGAAGACAGCAACATTCTGGTACGTGTGTGTGTGTGTTGCAACTCACCTGGCCCTGGACTTTTCCTCGTCTTCTCATTAGTTGATATTTGCTGAAATACTCACCTTGTGCACTAAAGCTTGTAAATAAACTACTTGATTTGCATATCTCTGCGAGTCTGTTCCCTGACAATACCCTGAATGGTTTAAACTGTTGGAAATGGACAGGCTAATTACAAACTAAACCTGACATCACTTTTAGGTCATTGAATTGATTATCAGATGCTTCACTGCATTCACCTCAGTAAAAAAAGGTAGACCCCAAGTGTCTGCGACATTCACTACACCTGGGCTTTCTGAGGATTTCGGACTATTTTAAAAATTAGGTGACTAATAAAAAAATAATTATAAAAAAAACAGCCAAACAACAGCTGTTAATAAATTAAAGATAGAGATACATATTTGTTATTATTTTAAAATTACACACATATAAACTTGAGAATTTGATGTGGCTTATAGCCTGTCAGTGTCCTGGTAGCTGGACACTTTCGTGCTTTTTTTATTATTATTATTGACTTTTCCCCCATTGCTTTTTTTTTTAAGTAATCATCATAAATTAGATCATTCAAAAGCTTAAACACACGAAATTCATTCTGTGAAAACCGATTTGAAATTGGACATTGCATGAAATTGGACATGGTAATGGTACTTTAAAACCATTTAGTGGGCACAATTTTTTTATAAATGTATTGGAGCACAACTTGGTTAGACATGACATTTTCTAGCAATTTGAGAGTGCACATTATTTTGTAGAATATTTATATATTTTTTGTATGAAATAAAAATGTTTAGTTCAGTACATTTGCTTTACAGTAAACAAAGTTTTATAACTTTTATTTTTGGAAGCTGCTTTCACTTTTGCATCTGCATCAGACATAAGACCCACCTTATGTCTGTATTTCAAAGCATTCATGAATTACAACCATTTAAGGTCAGATCGATGCTCAAAAAGTGAGTGACAGTTAACCGGTTAAATATTAATGCCATCTGGAAACCATGTTAACACCAAAAGGACTTGGGACATTCATTTATACTGGACTAAATAAAAAAATTTAAAACTCAGAACAGGACTTTACTTTATGTCCACCAAATGCCACTTTTTCTTGTTCACCTAAATTAACCTTTTTCTTTTCTGATGCAACACCACAAGCAGTGTTGGTTCCTTTATCTCTTGTCAGTCTCTGAACCGGTTTGAACCAGAGAGGCCTGAGTGTAAACTGATAAAAGCAGCTTTGCTGTCAGTTCTACCTTGCTCTTTCTGTCACTATAGAAACTTACACACACACACACTTACACATATTGCTTCCACACAGGCTATTGACTTCAAAGTTTGCTGTTCTGAACACAGTGAAAGACAGGAAATGGGTGGGAGAGAGAGGACAATCTTTAGTCAAGCATATCATACAGCACACAAGACAGACAGGACAATTGGATTAAATATTTATCCGTAGCAGACATAAACAAGCATGTTGCCATAAAAGGAAAAAAACAAGGAAATGAATGCTGACAGACAAATTGAAAAAAAAACAAAAAACTGTGATTTGCTTAAACGGAAAGTTGGATGCTGCAAGCTGACAGCAAATAACTCAAACATTAAGCATCTGTGTTCTAACAAAATTATGTTCCATGTCATTATATTATTAAACTCCCACAGCTGCTCTAGTTCAAAAGGTTTTAATAATAAATAGCTCACACTTCACACAGCCTGTAACAATCACGTTTAGTGTGTGTGTGTTTGTCTGTCTCCACCACATTCACCTTCGGCAAGTGGAGATTCCCTCTTGGCATGCAGCGATGAATCAGAGGTAGGGGGTAGGGCTCGCTGTCGTCTAGACCTTACACGACCGCCAGGTAGTCAGGTGTCAGATGACGCATTCCCAGCCCATCAGAACTGGTTTGAGCCAGTATACAGCGAATGATCAGAGCATTGAGATTAACAGGCATCCACTGATCTTTCCCTCTTCCAGCCCTAATGCTAAACCATGCCAAAAGTCTGACAAAGCACCTGAATGTACTAAACTACTTATCACATTATATCAAATTATCAAGAAAAACTGACACAGAGGAAGATCTAAAGAGATGAGCCCCTGTTAAAGCTTCTTATCTACACCATGGTGATGCAATACACCTTTAACAAACACGGCTGAATCAACCAGAAACTGGTTCACGCTGGTCTGGCAAGCTGCACAGCAAAGAGACGAGCCTGCATGAAAATGAACCAGACCACGTGCTGAGTGACAGGTGTGACCGTACGTACTGCAAACAGCCTTATTTCACAAAAAGTGAAAGGAAAAACAAATGTAACACCCCTGAGATCTAATAAGTTTTATTGTTGATATCTTTTGTGCCTACTATACAACTGAAGTGGTGGGTTTGTGGGTTATGCTTTGCAGTAATAGCTGTAGTTTTTATATTTTACACAACATCAATAATGTGTCCGACTTGATTTTGTAGAGATATAGGACCTTAACTGCAAACAAGGTTGTATCATATAGAGTTAAAGTTGGGAACAATTCCAGGAGGACCCACGATTTCTACATTTTATTTTTAAAAATACAAAGTGCCTAAAACAATGTACATTTAAGCAGCTCAGAGTCCTGACTGTAAGTCATCCAACTCCATTCCAGGCATTTTATGATAAAATGACTGCGTCAGTCATTTTAAAACCAAATGTAAAGTCAAGAAAGAGAAGAGTCACTGTTTAGTTAATAATTTATTATACAAATAATGAAAAATAATATTGTGGGGGGAAAAAAATGCATTAACTGGTGTTATCATAATATTGTGACAAATAAATAAGTGGCCATTGAATGTTCAAACATATCACAATATCAAAGTGGCACAGAGACAAGGCATACTATTTATAGGCAGTTTTCAGGCAATATAACTTCTGTCTCCAATCACAGTTCGTGTGCACCAGCAAACACACCTATAAGGTGCAGCAGTAGGCTACGTGATAAAGTTCATTTTTAAAATGCATAGTTCACGAGAAACATGTTCGCCCGTCTTCATATTGTGATGCACGAGGGGATTCCTTCACAGTTAACACTGAGCTCTCCTCTTCAGCTACAGTCCAGATACTGTGCGTCCCGTCCTTCATGTCTTGTGTCAATGGGCTCGTGTCATTGACAAGGCTTTCCTTCATATCCGCGTGGTCCTTTCTCGTCCACTCTGGACGTGTCCGTCATCGCCAGGTTGTAAATGCCACCGGCAGTCTGAAATGAACGACCCTGCAGCCGCGAGTCATCGCGTGAAGACGCTCAACGCAGCTTCAGAAAGTGTCGCACAATCCCCGCAATCCGAAGGAACTTGTCCTTCTTCCTCTGTTTGAGGGCCATCAGAGCTTTGGCCGTCTCTTCGGGGTCTTGCGCGAAGGAGAATATGCTTCTCACTCTCTCCTCGGCTTTCATGTCTCCCGTTTTCTGGAAGAGTCTCATGAGCGCGTCCTGGTTGACGTTCTCGAAGATGTTCGCCACCGCCCGCTTGCGGCTCGCTGTGTCAAACTTGTTGCCGTGGATCGAAGGGCAGACCCGGCGAGATTCTGAGTACATGACGGTCGACATCTTGCGGCTTTTGTGTTGCTTAGCTGCTCTGGAGTCGCCAACTCGACCGAGCTGAGCCGCTTTGATGGCTGTGAGAAGAGTGAGGAGTTTACGGTGTCGGCTAGCTCTTTATAGAGCGACCGCTCATGTCCCGCTTACGTTGATGGCATCATCCGCGCGGCCTCCCCGGAGAAACGCCTTCAGCTGCTATTTCGCCAACATGCCACTAGCTTCATTGGAAATGCTAGTAATTATGGATGAGAGCGCTGACGACACAAGTGCGCAAGGTTTATCTCATAGACCTGTGTAATTGCAACCTATAGAGTTTTTTTTCTACCTGACCTGACCCTTAAGACATATTAGATAATAGTTTTTTTCTGACTTGCATACAATCAGTTCATTTAGAGTTTACCATGCACGTGAAACACATTTTGGTTAAAATTGGGATGTTGGAAGTGTGGGAACCCTAAAATCTGGTGGCGATTTTGGTGCCCAATGCAAGATGACATGACCTCACCCACCGAATACAAAATACACTACCATTCAAATGTTTGGGGTCAGTAAGATTGTTTTTAAAGAAATTAATTTGTTTATTCAGCAAATACACATTAAATTGACAATTAAAATATCTATATTATTACAAAAAAATCTATTTAAAATAAATGTTGTTGTAAAGAAAAAGAAAAAAATCAGACCCCAAACTTTTTAAATAGGCTAGTGCAATTATCCAGGTGTGATAGTGTAATTGTGGTTTAGTCATAGTACTAAAAATGTACATTTGCATTTAATCATTTAATAGACACTTTATCCAAAGCGACTTACAAATGAGGAGAACAATAGAAGCAATCAAACCAACAATAGGGCAACAGTAGTGCTGTGACTAGTCCCAGTCTAGTTAGTCTAGCATGTACACACACAGTAAACAGCAAGTTTTTTTTTATAAATAAAAAAATATATTGATCTACAGAATAGAATAGTAAGTGTTAGTATTATACATATACATAGGCCTGTATTTACTAGAGAACAAAACGGGGGTTCACATTTGGCTGCATTGAATTTTGTTTACCCCGAGTGCAGAAAGAGACGCCAGGAACATGTCATAAAAATAAGCAGAGAGTTCTCTGGAGTCTTGCATACAGAGCACAATATGACCTTTTGACAGGGAAAAGGAAGCACTGGATAAATAAATAAATAAATAATATTCTAAATTTTAAAATACTGTTTACAGTGTTTTTGTTGTGTCATTTGATACATTGTGTTCTTGTTTTGCGAACACTTTAAATTACTGTACTGTAGTGTCGTGACAAAAAGTCACTTGACTCTCGTCTTAGAATTCTGAATAATTATTGTGTCATCACAATGTTGCTATAATTAGGTGTCATTAACTGTATTAACCTGTATAACAAATTCTTTTATAACTATGCCATGGATTATGTAATATTCATATGTTTGTTTAAAAAGACGGATGCATCATTAATAGTATTACATCGTCCATAGCAGTTGTACAGCCGTAGCCTGTAACTGTCTTTGTGTCTTTTTTACTAAGTAAAACTAAGATAAGTTTGGGAACTTAAAAGGAAAATAGAAAGGCTTTCCAGTAAAAAACTATAACTATATAGTTGACTATAAATGTCCGTTTTTTAACATTTTCGACTTTACTTAGCTGGATTGGAATTATAATTGCTAAATCGCTGACTTTTCAGATAACATGGCTAGGACAAAACTCAACACACGCATTCTCATGCATTCTGTTTACACTCTTTCTGGTTTGCTGTTGAGAAATTCCCTTTGAACCTTCATTGCAGTCATGGTGGAAAACAAGCAAGTCAGACAAAGGAATTTCCAAGTTCTGTATAGTGACATATGATTTGGCCCTCAGAGAGCCCCCCCAAAAAATGTGCCATTGTTGCAATAATCTTGTGGAATGCCTGTTACTTGGCATCCATTGTGAGTCTGGCGCGAAACAGGATACCTGTCTTTCTCAGGCTGGCACAGTTATGACTGGAGTCAAGGAGGATGGGAAATGTGCAGAAAAAGACGCCAGGAACATGTCATGAAAATAAGCAGAGAGTTCTCCGGAGTCTTGCATACAGAGCACAATATGACCTTTTGACAGGGAAAAGGAAGCATTGGATTGAGAGTCTGGTCCTGCCGTCTTAAACACAAGCTGAGTGTACTTTATGACATCCTAACAATGGGGAAAGTAAATTTATCTCAGGTCAAAGGTCATGTCAGCTGGTCTGTCTGAAGGACAAAGAGTTCCCTCCCCTGCACACGCCTGGAGCCAGTAGCTGATATAAAAGAGTAAACCCACTTAACACTGAGAACCCACAGACATTACTGTACTCCTTTGAATTAGAGACAAATTTGTGCACATACATGATAGAGTATGTGGTTTTTACATTTAAAAAAAAATAAATAAAAAAAATTACAAAATTAAGTTTTAATTCAGTGTTTTAATGAATTATATCTTCTTGCATTATTATGAGTGTATTGGTCAGTGTTTTAAATGATTAAATGTTTTAAATGCAATAAATTAAAGGGTACATAACACAGTTTCTGCCAATCTCCTGTTAATCTTGAGTACCTATAGAGTAGTATTGCATCCTTCATATCTCTGAAGAGTCTTTAGTTTTATCATATTTATAAAAGACAGATACGCTGTACTGATTTTTTCCAAAAACAGCCGAGCACATGCAGGCGTGCAGTGGGCGGAGCTAAAGAGTCACACACACACACAAAATACATCGTGGCATTATCCCTGGATAACTTTTGATTCACTATACGTTCGTGTTGTACATTATATGCACTTACGTGCCGATTGCCTACAAAACAGACATTTGATGCAGTTTCACTCACCGCCTGCGGTTTCGACTCATGACCGGGAACAAACAAACACACTTGCAGAACTCTGCAGAGCACATACTGCATCCACTGTTTCCCTAACACTGGGTTATTTGGGAAGCTAAACAAGGTTATCTTTCCCTCACAACCAAAAACAAACTTCTTTAGTGACATTGTTGATTTCGTGGTCTGGTTGATGTGCGTACGCGCTCATCCACGCTCACGTACAAGGAATTCCTCACTTTATGACGTCATACAGGGCCATACTCAAAAAAAACTTTCTTCGAATCCTGAAGAAGTGTATTTGGCACAGAAATACTCCGTCATACGTCCAACTCATTCTTTGAAATTTTGGTCATTTTTAGCATGAGAATCCAACTCTTTAACAGTGCAAATAAAAAAAAAGTCAGAATGCCCTTTAAATTAAATAAATAAATTGATCTGGAACAAATGAATATATAAAATAAAATGTAAATTAATCAATAATAAACAAACAAACTTCTAAAATATAATCTTCTCCATAGAGATCAACATCCATCATTTTCAGACTACACTGCCAGTCTGTTTGCTGTCCATTTTCAAGCCCATAAAACTTCAAAGCAGAGGAGAAGCACTAACAGCAATAAAGTAGATGAAAATGAAGTTGTTCTACACATGAAGGCATTTAATTTACTGTGCTGTTTGCACTGATGTTATGCGATTTGCAGTCAAACACAGTAAATGTTCAAAATGGAGATCAGGATTGCCATGTTAACAGGTAATAACATTCATTGTGGCTAAACTGCACATATTTATTGTGTGTCTAGAAGCACCACTTCATTATTTACTATTTAATAAATGTAGCTTTCAGCTTTCATTTCTGTAGAGAACGACGTCATGCAACAAAACAATGACACAATGTTCACTGTATGTAAGGATTACAGAATAGCAAAAATCAAAGGAAGCAGCTGTGTAGATGTTTTTAAAAAAAATAGCATTTACCTCAGTGTGCTGCATGAAGTAAAGAATGTTGTGCTTTGTTTTCGACTCTTCCTGCATGCTTTGCTTAACTCAGCACTGTGGGACCAGAGTCTTCAGCTTGTCGGATATGACAACATTTGTCCCTGGAGAAGATGACTTGATGTGCTGCAGACCTACAAAGAACATAACCAAACTTCATTTAGCATTTAAACTCTGACAATGAATTATTGATCAAATGTTGTAGCCTAATGCAGTTTATTTTTTGCCTATGAGAAAACTCATTGAAACACTTCTTAGGAACAGAGACATAGTCTTCTTATTTTATACTGCATAATAAATGTCACGATTCATTTCAGTCAACCCAATTCACTAATAAATCAGACATGGAATGTCAGCCATTCTATACAGACTAGAAGTTTAGCCTGATGTATTAACTTGTTTGCTTTAGCCAAATGCTTTAGCCTATGTTAAGCATTTCATAGTTTATTTGCAAAACTGTGTTGTCATATTTTGTGAATTGTGAACTGAATAAACTGTAATATATCAAATGTAAACATGCATACTCAGCAGCAACACAAACCTTTGACACAATTCTCAGAAACATTAGCACTGTTGCTATAATAGTGGTTGTGTAATGACATCAGGGCACTGCAGTCAAATCTGTCCACAGGGGAATGTCTGTGGCAGGAGATTCCAGTTTAATTAAAGGACTTGTTTTTAATAGTATCATTTGCATCTGTGTATAGAAATTCAGCATTTGAACATGCCGTCCAAGTTCAAGTCAGTGTTTTTTATTTTTTCCAAAAACTTTCATCAACAATGATAGTGAAACAATTCTAAACTTTTTAGATTAGTTAAAAACAAACATCTTAAGTTTTTTTTTTTTTTTTTTAAAGGTAGGATTTCAGGTCATACTATATGGAAATTGGAACTGAACTGAACCACAGGCCTCAGTCATTTCAAACCCACAACTATGCAGCTTAATCTAATAACTCAGCATTTGTTAGTTCACAGACTCACAAATTGCTCCTTTTAATCATACTGGAGGCCGTTTACAGGAAGATGTTAAGAGGTTAACGGTAACCATCTTTTATGACAGCCTGATTCCGGGACTCAAGTGCTGTGTTTTGCAATCACAGTTTTGGCATTGTGCTTCATGGATCCCCAATAAAAGACGAAGAGCTGGAATTTAACAGTTTTTTAAGCAACCAATCATGTCTTGACTGGAACCATCATAAACAGCAAACCTATGATGGGCAACTTCTTATGAAAAAGCAATTAAAAAGGAATCTAATACCAAAGGAACTAGGTTGGTAGTCCGCCAGTACTGCTAAATCTTGGCCCAAATACCATTCACATTCCCCTATTGTCTTTGCCTGGCCAAAACGACTATGGAACCGGAAAGATCCTGACCATATTAAGAGAGATAAGCCACCGGAGGAAATATTATAAGTGGTTCACATTCACTCTTTTGATCCCCTCAAAATGCCTAAACCTCATAAAAGGATGCCTATTAACAAAAAGCCTATAGGATTTGCCATTTATAAACTAATCTCTTTTCAGAATTTGATATTTGTTGTTGTTTATTTAATCTTAATGGTTATCGTTGCAGACAAAATTCTAAGAGAAACAAATAGAATCCCAAATTCTGCCACAATATATAGGAGGGAAAAAATCATGCTTTGTTAAATCGTAATTATGAAGATTAAAAGTGATGAAATAAAAAGTCTGAATTATTTTTAAAATTATAAGATAAAAAGTATGACAATTTGTTTCTCTTTTTATAATTTTGACTTTTGTCATAATCTAATTTTTTTTATCTCACACTTGGGAATTGATTGGATTGTAAAAGGTAATCTTTAGGATTTGTTAAACCAATGCTTCTGAGTGAGTTATTACACATCACACTCACTACAGATTACCAAACAAAAATATTTTCAAATAACACGCACTTCGCACTGACAGGGTCAATTTTGATTTCATGCTGTCTTCAGAATTAATATGAGAGGGACTAGCATAATATTGGATCTGTTGGAGAAAGCTTCAAATGTTTCTGGAATAATCCATAATGATTTTCAGACAACAAAAGCATAACAACTGATTAATCCTCTTTTCATAACCCACTCATAACTATCAGAGAGGGTGTATAATTGGTCAACAAGAGTACAGAACACACTAGAGTGGTCACTGGCACACTACCAAGAGCGACAGCCTGTGTTTCCTCAAACTTCCACTCACAGCTCAGCATCCAGGGACAGGCCCGAGCATGAGGATTACATGAGTCATCAGCACTTCTCCCACACAGGCACCCAGGCAGCATTACGCACGAAACTAGCCAGAACCGGCTGAAGCACCACCCATTCCCTATCTCACAGTGCCTTGCCCTCTGTTTCTGTTCCCCTATCACTCTTGTTCTTTCAACCACTCTTTCCATTAAGAGTGATATCTCAAAGTCAGATGACAGCCAGACCCCATGTGTCCTCACCAGCCGATCTGAGTTCGCACCGTGAGCCAGCTTGCTAAGGTCAGGGTGTCAGGCAGAGACAACTCTTTCTCTCCCTCTCCCTGGGTGGTTTCAGTGTCCTGTTCCATGAAGCCCCTCACTTCCTTGAATATCTCACACCACGAGCCGCTTGCACTGTACTGAGCGTTCTGATCTCCTTTCTAATTGCTCTGGATCATGAAGCGATTATAGGTAGATATTATTTGATACAATGTATGTTTATCACCATGTCCTAGAGCAAACTGTTCTAAAATATTGTCTGTTTACTCACAACTGACAATAAGACTCACAAGAATATTATGGGTTAAGCTCCATTTGCAACATCTGTGACATCACTGACACAGACAATCATTTCAATAGTCAGTGTGACAAAATAGTAATGTGTGTGCAGGACAGTCATTAAATCATTAAAAAGGAATAATTACAAGGAGAAATAAAATGTATAATATTGTTGCTGTCGGTTGCTGAAATATCTCCATATTTCGTATTTTTTTTCTTTTTTCCCATAAATCATTGGTCACCCTTTACGTCTGTAAAGTTTACGTTTTGCAAATATCTAACCAATGAAAAATATTAAAAAGAGCTTGCGACTAAACCTCGTTTAACTGTTGGTCAAACCTCATAACTCTGCCCCGCCTCTATCATGAATGAAGTGCCGCAAGCAGTTTGGACCATCTCTGCAAGTTTGAAAATGTTAATAAAGAACTGGTTCTTTGTATAAGTAAAGTGTTTTCTTTTCTCAAAAATACACTACACATAAAGGCTAATGTTTCATGTATTTGATGAGTGGAGAAGAGTGTCTTATTCTAGCATTTGTTGTGGAGTCAGCCAAAGCTGACTTAAAGAACCCCTATGGTGAAAATCACGTTTTTAATGCTGTTTATATGCATATGTGGTGTTTTTAATATGCTTTAAGACAAACCATGTGAAAATGTATCAGTCAATACCATTGCTGAGTATTTTCTCCTTAAAACTGCAGTTTACCAAAGACAGTCTCTAAGACGTGGTTTGAAATTGACCCTGTTCTCCATGTCAAAAACATGTTGTGTAACCAATCCTGTCAACATACGGGCGGTCTTTAACATATGAATAGGGACTTCAAAGGTAGGGTAGGCAATTTGTTTTATAAACACTTTTTGTTATACTGGTTGAAACTCTCTTCACATCCTGATAGCAATTAATAATAGAAGTGGTCTAAATATTAAAACATGTAGGCCTACATACAGTATATCTTCTGTGGAAGTGTCAGGGCCAAAAAATGTTAATCCAATCATTGCATTCAGTCGAATTGCAATAGTAGGAGGATGTCCTACCTGCCTGTCAACATATGCATTTCCATACATCTGCACACCCTGCTCACACAGATATCACACATCATCAGCGTGTTCCGTAAGGACAGGCTATGCAGAGTTGTAACACACAGACACCGGGCACCGTAAACAAACACCAGTTATCTTTTACAGTTCCTCCTGAACCAAAAAAATGAGCTTATGCTGCACTCACACATGTTGTAACTGTAATTACGTTGTACCCTGAGCTGATCTGTCTTCAGACTCGGATTTATGTTTCTATGTGAACACTATCAACGGGGAAATTAATCTGCAGCAGTCAGGTGGTACAAGTAAGAGCTCTGTAAGTTGTTTACGTTCATTATTATTGTAATGTTATGTGCTTTGAGACGAGGTAATTAACGCCGTCTCTCGCGATGCTTGGCAGAATCTGCTGTGTGTGTTCATGTGTTTTGAAGGAGGTGTGGCTTTGGAGAGCGTTATGAAGGGAGGGTTGGAACTCTTGCTTTTAAAGCTAATCATTGCATTCACAATTGCCTACACTACCATTAAAAAGCAGCTGCTGATGGAACGGCAACGGTCACCGAAAGTAAACTGTTAACTTTGCCGTAGTCAAAGAACACAAAAATCACTAAGTAACAGTAAAGAGGATGGCGTAATGGATCATTTAATCATACAACAAAATACAAAAAAAAAAGTCATTTAAAAAAACCAAGAGATGTGTTGCTTTTGGCATCAAATTATATAGGCCAACAGATGGTGAATGGGAACATGGTTTGTGTAACATTAGCAACACATTATTAGCTGTTTGATAACGTAGTCAAGCCAAAGGGTTATCATATCAATTACCGTACCGTTATGTGTCTGACGTTGTAAAGAGCAATACATAAAACACGTTACTATTCTGATACATCGAACTGTTGATCCTGTACAATTCACTCTTCATCTTCTTCTTCTGAATCAGTTTCTGGTTCAAACATATATAGCTGAATTAAACTATTTCAGGTATTCTGAGCTGGTGCGAGTGAGTGGAGGCGGGACCAATTTGCATATTCATGGATCTAAATGAAGCAAGGGTGTAGAGTTACATTCAATGTTACATTCAACTCCATTTAAGGCATGAAGAAATAATTTTCACAGGAATTTTTTTTAAGCGATAAAATTATTGACTACAAGCAACGGGGCGGGTTTACCATTTTGGGGGCCCTGAGCAAAGTCAGGACATGAGGCCACTGCCAGTTTGGCAAATTCTGATTCCTCTCAATTCCAATAAGGCCAAAAATAAATAAATGTGTCCTGGCTCTTCCAAGCTTTATAATGGCAGTGACTGTTGCTCTGTTTTTGAAGTCCATAAAAGTGCATCTATCCATCATACACACGGCTCCGGGGGGTTAATAAAGGCCTTCTGAAGCGAATCGATGCGTTTGTGTAAGAAAAAAAATACATATTTAAAACTTTATAAAGTAAATTATCTAGCTTCCGCGCCTCTCGCAGTTCAAAATGCTACGCTACGAGCAAAGCATTTTGCGGGTGCTACACTTTTTCCGTAAGTTGAATACGGAAGGCGATTCGCCGGAAGCTAGATAATTTACTTTATAAAGTTTTAAATATGGATATTTTTTGCTTCAGAAGGCCTTTATTAACCCCCCGGAGCCGTGTGGAGCAGTTATATGATGATATAGATGCACTTTTATGGACTTCAAAAACAGAGCAACAGTCACTGCCATTATAAAGCTTGGAAGAGCCAGGACATTTTTAATATAACTCCGATTGTATTCGTCTGAAAGAAGAATGTCATATACACCAAGGATGACTTTAGGGTGAGTAAATCATGGGATAATTTTCCTTTTTGGGTGAACTAACTCTTTAATGAGATTTTGGGCAAATGACAGAAAAAACTGAGCACCCACATCGCTACAGTAAACTTTAGCTATGTAAAAAAATATGTCTTTTGCCACAATATGAGGTAGGTCACATGATCCATCAGAAATCATTAATATGCAAATTTTGTTCTCAAGGAAACATTTCTAATTATTATTGTTATTATTATCAATGTTGAAAACAGTTGTGCTGCTCAATATTTTTGTGGAAACTGATACATTGTTTTTCTGGATTCGTTGATGAATAGTTGAATAGTTTGATGACAAGTTTAAAAGAACGGCATTTATTGAAATAAGAAATAATTTGGGTAACACTTTACGATAAGGTTCATTAGTTAACTACATTAGTTAACATGAACTAATAATGAACTGCACTTATAAAGCATTTATTTAACTTTGTTAATTTCATCATTTATTAATACATTATTAAAATCTTGTTAACATTAGTTAATGCACTGTGAACTAACATGAACAAACCATGAACAGCTGTATTTTTATTAACTAACGTTAACAAAGATTAACAAATACAGTAACAAATGTACTGCTTATTTTTAGCTAATGAAACCTTATTGTAAAGTGTTAAAATAATTTGTAACATTATAAATATCTTTACTGTGACTTTTGATCAATTTAAAGCATCCTTGATTAATAAAAGTATTACTTTCTTTAAAAAAATGTTACTGACTTTCAAATGGTAGTGTATAAATTATAACATTAAAATGTTTTTTAAACCTTTTGTTTTTTAATTATGCACTATTGTAAAAGGCTTTTTTATTGACAAACTGTGGAATTAGTTATTTCATTATTATAAAATGAATTTATTAAAAAATCTGTGGTACATCATAACTGCTACTGTTTCTTATCACTGCTTTGTAGACTCATTGTGTTGTAAACACTACCAGCAGTGTTTACACTGTATATGGTTACTGAAGAGCGTCGTCATGGTATCTGGTCTCCGTGAGCCACTATTCCCATGACAGTATAAACGTGGGAGAACGGAAGCATGCCCAAATACAACTTAGATAAAGCATGTGTTGACTTTGAAGATATTTTGGCACACTCTTCCAAAAATTCTGAATTCTGAACTTAAATTACAAATGGGAAACTCACACAAATGTAACAGGTTGTCAGACACAGAGCGTTGAGAGCCAACTGCGTCAGTGCGGCCACATTGACAAACATTCTCCAAATTATCCTCATTAGCGATGAGTAAACCATGACTCTTGTTGCCAATATAAGCCCATGTAAGATTAGCACTAGCCTGTCGCTGAAGGCCTTGCAGTTAGTTTTCTCATACAGTTGTCCAGAAAAGCATTTACATGGGCAGACACTTTCTTTTTAAACCTTGTGGTACAGTTTACGGTATTTATTTTTGTTTGCTTTACGAGAACCAACAAGTGGCAGACCCATTGAGCTAATGCAGTGCTTCCTGAGATTGTGTGGACACAAGTGCGAGATCTTGCTTATTTTAGATGGAAATCTAAACTGTTCTGTTGGTTCCTCAGCAGATTCCTTAACTAAAACTGAAACTAAAATATATTAAAGCTAGGAATACAAATAAAATAATTCAAACCATTAAAATATCTAAAATTATACTGAAATATGAAGCATTTCAAAAAACAGAAAATTTTTGCAACATTTTGGCAGCATGTTTGTCTGTTTTTCACCATATGTATGTACACTATATTGCCAAAAGTTTTGGGACGGTTGCCTTTACTTTGACATGAACTTTAATGCCATTCCATTCTTCCGTAGAGTTTAATAGGTGGCCCACCCTTTTGCAGCTATAACAGCTTCAACTCTTCTGGGAAGGTTTTCTACAAGGTTTAGGAGTGTGTTTCTGGGAATTTTTTCTAGAAGCGCATTTGTGAGGTCAGGCACTGATGTTGGACGAGAAGGCCTGGCTCGCAGTCTCCGCTCTAATTCATCCCAAAGGTGTTCAATCCGGTTGAGGTCAGGACTCTGTGTAGGCCAGTCAAGTTCCTTCACACCAAACTCGCTCATCCATGTCTTTACGGCCCTTGCTATGTGCACTGGTGTGCAGTCATGTTGGAACAGGAAGGGGCCATCCCCAAACTGTTCCCACAAAGGAGCATGAAATTGTCCAAAATGTTTTGGTATGCTGAAGCATTAAGAGTTCCTTTCACTGGAACTAAGGGGCCAAGCCCAACCCCTGAAAAACAACCCCACACCATAATCCCCCCTCCACCAAACTTTACACATGGCACAATGCAGTCAGGCAAGTACCGTTCTCCTTGCAAACGCCAAACCCAGACTCGTCCATCGGATTGCCAGACAGAGAAGCATGATTCGTCACTCCAGAGAACACGTCTCCACTGCTCTAGAATCCAGTGGCGGCGTGCTTTACACCACTGCATCCGACGCTTTGCATTGCACTTGGTGATGTAAGGCTTGGATGCAGCTGCTCGGCCATGGAAACCCATCGAAGCTCTCTACTCACTGTTCTTGAGCTAATCTGAAGGCCATATGAAGTTTGGAGGTCTGTAGCTATTGACAGAAAGTTGGCTACTTCTGCGTACTGTGCACCTCAGCATGTGCTGACCCCGCTCTGTGATTTTACGTGACCTACCACTTCGTGGCTGAGTTGCTGTTGTTCTCAATTGCTTCCACTTTATTATAATACCACTAAAAGTTGACACTGGAATATTTAGAAGTGAGGAAATGGACTTATTACACAGGTGGCAACCTATCACGGTACCACGCTTGAATTCACTGAGCTCCTGAGAGCGACCCACTCTTTCACAAATGTTTGTAGAAGCGTCTGCATGCCTAGGTGCTTGATTTTTTACATTTTTGTATGTATATATGCGTTTATTTGCTTATTTTTAAATTTTGTTATTGGAACATTGAATGTGAAAAATAAGTAAGGGGAAAATATGCAGTCCTTTGTATATAGAGGGTTAAATCCATATGTTCCTTATGTTTTTTTGTGTACATTTATATATATATATATATATATATATATGTGACCCGAAACAGGTCTGTAATATTTGATGTGTCAAACAAAGGCGTTTAGGGGATGAACAGCCAACTGACAGAGGCCCTATTGTCTGTTTGTCCAAACTAGTGTTTTGGCATGGGCCTGTTATTATTATTAAGTAACATAGGAAACGGCTGATTGGGTGTGGGTTGTTGGTCAAAGCCTTTTGGCAGTCAGGGAATTGCAGCCTTCCTCGACCTTGTTGCCTGGCCAGGATGAACAATAACATGCCGGTATGCGGGCTCCAGGCTCTTCTTTCTCTTTCTTTTTTGGCTGTCCACCAAAGAGATCTCGCCTGTCATGGTCAGGTCATGGGAGAGACATAGACAGAGAGTGAGACAGACTGACAAGCTTTGGGAAATTAGCCTTGAGCCACTGAAGTATACAAATGAAGGCTATTAGTTTTTCTTAAAGGATCAGATTTTCCTCAAATAAAATGGATGTTTATTAGTTTATATATTTATTAATTTGAAACTCCAACAAACAAAATCTGAGTACAGATTTCAGTGTACAGACCTGCTAAAAGAACTGTAAAGGTTCATTTTATTACTGTGGTACAGAGGTGGCATATGGCATGTTCATGTTTCATATCCAGAGGTAGAAGATATGCACAGAAATCATTTTAATCTGAGGTCAAGAATCTCTTCTCCCGATTGTAGAATCTAAGTAAAAGGAAAACAACACTTGAGTCATACAGAATGCTGAAACTGGAACTTCAATAACGTCTACATCAGCAGAAGCTCGTAAAGAAGAAGCACAGTCACATGCAAGAACATCAAAAGCAGTTTCACTCAACCAAAAAAGGACATTTAACATTAATTAACCCCTATGCCTCCACTGTACTATTGCAGCACCCACTACTCCTTCCTGCTGAGTGCCCTGCTCAAATTAGCTTGAGAAAGCATGGTTTAATTGGGTTTAATATCGGTGCCTGGAGCGGGCACTGTGCAGTGAATGGAAAACAAAGCCTGGTATGTCAGAAGCTTTGAACCAGTCACTAAGTAAGGAATCAGTCGTGCGGATGATTTAACCATTACATTAGGTAATATCAGCAGAAATACACACAGCAAATGTTAATGCAGTTAGAGGCTGCAAACTTAATTAAACACAAATCCACAACCAAAGCACAGCATACTGTATAGAAATTACATGAATAAAAGAGTCACATGGGTCAATCATGCCATTTGTTGTGGCTGGTGCTTATCATTTATGCCTTGCACATCCACCAAAAGGCATTATTTCAGCTTGCTGTTGTTCCGTTTCATGTATGCAAACTTTCTTGCATGTGCACAGTGTGCAAACATTTGAATGCCAAATCGTCCTCAGACAAGCACAGAATACACACTGAATATGGATTCCATATAGGCTATTATATGTAACACCGTTGTTTCAAAAAGAGAAATACATGGAAAGCCATATCATATAAAACAGATCAAGCTCAGAGCAAGTCACTTTTACCAGATACACAGTGACATTTGGACTGCATTAGGTATAAAACAAGCCGCAGACATCATATTAATACGTTTAAAAGCAATTACATCACCCAAAAGCTGACATCTGAGAGATGAGATCGCCATCACTTCATCTCTATAAAACTTAAAAGAGTGAAGACTAAACAAATCACATAAAATGTCTGATCTTCTATTTTCCTCTTTCTAGAAGTTTTCTTTCCTCATTGACTGGAGGGAGATATAAAAAGACAAAAACAGACTATGAAATTAAACATGGATTTTTCCACTGGAGAATTGAGAGGTGAATTTCATAGATTTCTCATGACAAGGAAAGATTTAATATTTATTCATATTAATATTAATATTTATATATATATATTACTGTAAACAAATTGGTCATGTGCAAGATTGAACCTGCCCATGTTGCCATCGGTGCCACTGATGTGTCTTCAGAAAATATAAGAGAGCTTATTGCTCACTGTTGTCATGTCAACCTATTCAAACTGTAACACTGTCATGCAATAAGACACACACATACTGTATTAATTGCTACTAACAATAGAGAGTTAACACACAAGACTAGTGATGTGTAAAGGAATCTGAAAGATATTGTGCAAATAGTGGTCATGGAAGCCCTCTCGTGGACGCAACTGTTTCTGTTTTTAGGATTTCGCAACAGAACACATTATTCATATGTACCCAGGAAAAAAAGTTATGTAAACACTCAGAAAAAGCACATAGTAATTGAATGGCATGTAACATCTGTGGTTTATCTTTGTGATGAGAATCTGATTTATTTTATTCACAAGAAATATAAAAATAAAAAAAAACAGTTTGTTGAATGTTTGTTCTAGATCATTTATTAATGTTTAATGTTTGCTATTGGTCATATTCCAATACCCAGTCATGTAGCTTTCTTTAAAGGAACACTTTAAATTGACTATTTATAAAGCTGTGTAACTATATACAACAAATTCATAGTGTTATGTTGTTAGTGTTACATGTATACCCTGTCTTATGTGTTTTGATTTAGTCTCTGTTACTTTGTTGTCCCCATCTTGATTAATCGGTTATGTCTTTCACCTGTGCCTCGTCCTTCACCTGCTCCTCGTTATCCTCATTTGCTCTGTGTATTTAAGTCCTCAGTTTGCCCTCAGTGTTGGTCGGTTCTCGTTCATGTTTTACGTGTTCCTGAGTTTTGTTATTAAAAGTTCCTGCTACCTGTTCTCCTTTGTCTCCATGCGCTTATCTCCCACACGTAAGTGTAACAGTAGAACCGACCGAAAAAGTTGTTTTTTGCGGCGTTTTTTTCCCTCTGTTTTGTTTGAGTTTTCCCCGTTTCCCCATGGCCCTTCCCGAAGTTCAGCTTCTCTGCCTGGAGCAGGGAGACCGTCCGCTGGAGGCACACACTCGGGACTTCCTACAGCTCGCGTGCCTTACCTGTTTCCCGGACCGCTCGCTCTGTGTTTTCTACTACACCGGCCTGAGCGAGCGGTCGAAGGCACGCGTTCCAGCGGGCGGTCCAAAGGAAGATTTCGCCGCATTCGTGGAGTGGGTACTGGTAAATAACCACTCGCCATGTACCATCGGCCCCGCTGAGGAGGACAGCGTTACCAGTCCCACTCCACCACTGCCAGAGACCAGCCAACCACCACCAGCGAGTGACGCAACGGAGGAGTTGCACGAGCCCACCGCAGACCGTGGGGACCGGCCACCCGCGAGAGACGAGCCCGTACCGAGGACAAGGACGGAGTGTGTCATCGCCTCGGAGCCCGAACCACCAACAAGGTCTGACCAGGTGCATGAGCCGACAACGCCGTATATCGCAGAGGGAGTTATTGTGGGGTTCGAGGGCTGGGAGGAAGGCCCCGCCCACAACACCGCCGCTGTGGTTGAGTTGCAGGAAGTAACTGGCAACTATATTGAAGAACTGGGCAGTGTTTTTGAGGTAGACCTGATAGACTTTTTTGAAGAGGTTTTTCCTGTGGCCCCTGTCTCTCCAGCGACCCCTGTTTCCCTAGTGTCTCCTGCCTCTGAATTCCCACCCAGCCTCCCTCTCCCACCTCCTCTGTCGGTCTATTCCTCAGTCCTCCCTTCGCTGCTGTCCTTCCGCCCCTCTGCTCCGCCCACACGCGGTGTGGACACGCCTAGTGTCTTCAGGCCACCAGCTCTGTCCCGCACTGAGGTTACCCTGTCTTCACCTCCAGCCTCTGTGCCCCCTGCTTCGCCTCAGCCCGTCGACACTTCGGTGCCCCCTTGGCTCCTCCCTCCCTCGGCTCCACCGGAAACCAGCGGTCATACGGCTTCTCCGGGCTCCCTCGTCTCTCCGGCTCTGCCTTGGTCAGTCGTCGACCTGCCTTCACCTGCGGCTTCGTCTGGCTCCGCCTTCCCTTCAGCTCCGCCTTTGTCCTCGGTCCCACCGGTTCAGCCGCTGCCCTCTGGTTCCCCGGATCCACCTCGGGTGCTCGTCGCTGCGGTGCCACCTCGGTCTCCAGGACCTTCTGCCTCGCGGGGGCTCATCGGCTCATCGGCTCTATCAATGGCCCTTTCTCCGTTGGTCGTCCCCAGGGTGTCATCTACCTCCCAGTCGACTCCTCCATGGCTCCTCCCACCATCGACTCCGCCCTGGGGCCTCGTCCTGGCTGGTTTCTGGCACACCATCTGGCTCCTGCTCCTGGCTTCCCTCTGGCTCCTCCCTTTCCACTTTTCCCCTTGGACTCTGTTTACTTCCCCAGACTGTCTGTTTCCTTTTGCTCCGCGCCCTCCTCCTAAGCCCCCACCCTCCCTCCTTAGTTGTTCTTGTTTACGGCGCGAGGACGCGCCTTTCCGGGAGGGGGCGATATGTTACATGTATACCCTGTCTTATGTGTTTTGATTTAGTCTCTGTTACTTTGTTGTCCCCATCTTGATTAATCGGTTATGTCTTTCACCTGTGCCTCGTCCTTCACCTGCTCCTCGTTATCCTCATTTGCTCTGTGTATTTAAGTCCTCAGTTTGCCCTCAGTGTTGGTCGGTTCTCGTTCATGTTTTACGTGTTCCTGAGTTTTGTTATTAAAAGTTCCTGCTACCTGTTCTCCTTTGTCTCCATGCGCTTATCTCCCACACGTAAGTGTAACAGTTAGAGATAAGTAGGTTCATTATTGTTTCCATTTCCTTTCTGTAGTTTCACTGATTCAACATATTCATTATGGTGTGGAATAAAGCAGCATTCCCCCACAAGCTGGAAAGAGTTATCTATCTGTCTAACTTTGGGAAGAGAGACACCATAGTGAGGGCAGAATAATGTTTATTTCTTGGCATTGAGCAGTTTGGGGACATTGCCACCAAGTGGTCAAAAATGATACTTACAACATCTCACATCTCACAAAAGTGTTCACACAAAGAGACTAAAGCCAGTTATTCTCTTCAGAGCCTGCGGTCATTGGAATGGACATCACATGGTTTTTGGTTTAAGATTTTATGTTTTTAATAATATGGAGTACTGCCTGGTCACTGATTAGTCCCTGATCAACCAATCACAATGAAAGTATGACCCATAACTTAATCTGATTGAAATTCAGGCATCACATAAGACATGCATGCCAACAGATAGGTGGAGGAGCTACTTTTTAAACTTTTTTGCAGATCTATGTAGTCCATTTATGGCAGTATAATCAACTTGCACCTTTTATAACTTTACTGTAATAGTAACAATATTCAAAGTTAATTTGCAGGTCTTTCAGAGCTGTACAACAATGTCCATTGCAATGGACACAGGTTTTAATAAAATGAATTATTAATATTATTAATGTGATTTTATGTCTTCAATGTTGTGACCTTAAACTGTCATTCAGTTTTTTCATTAGTTTTAGTGAAAAACAGCAAATGTGAAATGAGTGAAAACACAGAAACACACACACACACCCCACACACACTGATGCCTTTATGTATGCACACAATCATATATTTATCAAAGCCAGCAAAAACACACAAACACCCTCAGACATGTACACGCATATTCAGCCATTTAACTAACAAACAGAAACAAGTTTTTTGAGACTTCATCCTATTATCTTACCTTTTTTTTCTACATTGTTATTGCATTGCTCATTGTTACAGTATGTGTTCTTTTCAAAATCTTTAATGCTAGTTCACATATACTGTGTTTAAACTCTAGTTCATAAGTACTGTATGGTTAAAATATGATGAATTGTTTGTTGCTTCAGTCCTGGTGTCCATTGTAGTAGATGTGAAAAAAAAAAAAATCTTGTTTTTTTTTTAGACTCTGGTGAAGAGGAAATATCAAGTGGACACAATTAGTTTTGCTCAGTGAAAAAAGTCAGGTCTGACAGGAAACTGAACAGTCCTACAAAAACACTGATATGAAAGCATACAAAACAATAACTTAATCTGCTTTGCTAAGTTCTTTGTATATGCTTTTACTAAACAATACAATTATTAGACAGGGGAACGAAATGGTAGATGCTGGAACTGCATATGAATTTGTGAATGCATTTGTAATGTTACTCAGGGAAAGAATGTGGAAACATGATCTTCTAAGGTCTCAAGCAAGTCCTTGCATGCCTTTTGAAACTGTTAATTATCTGTATGTGGTTTAGAAATGATCTTTGCTGGATAACTCAAAAGCATTATCCTTTATGAACACTTAGAAGTAACAAAGGTTGTTTGATTCATGTTGACTTTATGATATAGTTACAGTGTACCCATCAAATATTTATTTGTCTAAATACCTCTAAAATATCAAATTATTACATATAATACTTAAAAATACAACTGATAATGACTAGATATTGCAATGTGTATTCTATTGGAATTTACACAATTTCATAATGAGGTCTTGTAAACCTGTGAGGAGCTGTAAAAACGTTAAAGTACAGTGTGGCAGTAGTTCATGCAATGCTTTAAATCTTCTCATGCTTTTACATCATGTCCTATTCGAATATGTCCAAACTGGTTTCTTAATTCAATGGGGGCAACACTTACAAAAACCAGAAGTGATCTGAATGTCTTTGTTGAAAAGTCTGCTGAGATATACACAACCAGAGATATACTACCATTTGAAAATATGGAGTCTGTACGATTTTTTTTATTTTTTATATATATTTTTATTTGGCAATGAGGCACTAAATTGATCAAAAGTGATAGTTATTTCAAATAAAATCTGTTCTTTTGAACTTTATAGTCAAAGCATCCAGAATAAAATGCAGGGATGCAAACACGTGTATGGTCCAAAAAGAGAGAGGTAATCGAAGCCCTCGCCCTGCGGCAAATATCCAGATACTTACATTGCCACAAACCCCTGCCATCCCTGACCCACCCCTATAGGCACATAGAGCAAAATGAAATTCTGAAAATCAAAATACAGACACTAATTTGGAATATTAATTAAAAACTTTTAGAACTAGCACTTATTCTTGCTTTACTACTCCTTCCTCTACAAAATTGCTTTTTATTTTTTATTTAACAGTGGTTTACTGAAAAAGTTGTGTCTGTCAATTATAAATAAAAGTTTCTTAAAGATAATGCTGTAAACTATATAGGGAGCCCTTACTTGCACATTACTATAATTTAGGTTAACAACAGAGCCCAAATTAGTCTAAATTCAGTTGCTATTTAATTTTAGATATAATAATCAGCAGCACTCAATCAACATATTTTATGCAAACTTCACACATAAGGCAGTTTTTGCATTAACTTCTAAATAAAATAGTTACGTTGTTGAAATATAATTTATACACAGTGTCACAGAATATATAGGCTAATATAGTGCATATATTTTGTGAAAGAGTTGATTTCTCTAGTGAACTAACCAGCTGTGGACATGACTTCTGAGGTAAATGTAATGCTACGTGACATTGTTTACACGCTGTTTTATTGTGATGCCTGTCCGCGGTTGAAACACTGTTTGAGCGATTACACGACGTATGATACGTTTCAGTAAGTTGTAATGTATCCTCAACATACCTTCATTTATGTTTATTCTTTAGGAAAAGATGATCGCGTTCACTCGCGCGCCGCCGCTTGAATTCACTATACAGTGATCAGTCACGTCACATTAAAGAGCATCAAAACGGCATCTATAGTTAAAATTTCGTGATAAAATGGACTGAATACTTAATATGTTAGTGTGGGAACTCGGAGTGAAGTATGATCCGCGCTTAGAAGGCGCTGCGCCGAACGAAGAAATTTGTTGCAGTCAGTGGCAGAGTAAAAGATACGCAGCAAGAAGAAATCATACTGCTGTTTTGGCGTGCAGTGTTCTGATTTGCTTATTTCCTATTTACTTGTTTGGTGGAGGCAATCCAGAATTACTGTTGGTGAAATTATAATCAGACCCTCTCAGACAATCAATCCAAATCATTGAATTCAGGTGTTCCAAACAATTCCATGACCACAGGCAGTACCGTCGCAAGGGCTGTGCCAAGTGTGCGACCGCACAGGGCCTCGCGCAAAGTAAAGTGACAGCTGACTTGATGATGTAAAGTTCATATTTTTGTGTCGGATGCAGTGGTGTAAAGCACTTTTGAAGACGTGAAGACGTGTTCTCTGGAGTGACGAATCACGCTTCTCTGTCTGGCCATCCGATGGACGAGTCTGGGTTTGGCAGTTGCCAGGAGAACGGTACTTGCCTGACTGCATTGTGCCATGTGTAAAGTTTGGTGGAGGGGGGATTATGGTGTGGGGTTGTTTTTCAGGGGTTGGGCTTGGCCCCTTAGTTCCAGTGAAACGAACTCTTAATGCTTCAGCATACCAAACATTTTGGACAATTTCCCAACTTTGTAGGAACAGTTTGGGGATGACCCCTTCCTGTTCCAACATGACTGCACACCAGTGCACAAAGCAAGGTCCATTAAGACATGGATGATTGAGTTTAATGTGGAGGAACTTGACTGGCCTGCACGGAGTCCTGAACTCAACTCAATTGAACACCTTTGGGATGAATTAGAGCGGAGACTGCGAGCCAGGCCTTCTCATCCAACATCAGTGCCTGACCTCACAAATGCACTTCTAGAAGAATGGTAAAAAAAAATTCCCATAAACACACTCCTAAACCTTGTGGAAAGCCTTCCCAGATGAGTTGAAGCTGTTATAGCTGCAAAGGGTGGGCCAACTCCATATTAAACCCTATGGATTAAGAATGGGATGTCATTAAAGTTCATGTGCATGTAAAGGCAGACATTCCAATACTTTTGGCAATATAGTGTATATTCAATTAGAAATTTTCTTTTAAATTTTAGATTAAATTAATACAACCTTGCTTATAAGTACGGAGCCCCTAAAGGGACATGGTGATGCAAAAAATATGAGATGGGAGGAAAAAATATATTTCAATGTTTTTGCGTGTGCTCGAAAAACGTTTGCGTTCCCCCGAGAAACTTCGTTCGCTCACTAAGAACACAATAGTTTTGCTAGCGAAAACAAACTTTTTGGGGGAAGAAATGCAAAGTCAGTGGCGAATAATTCTTCCTCTCATTTACATTCAAACAGTAGTTTATCTTTACACTCTTAAAAATAAAGATTCTTTATTGGCATCAACAGTTCCATGAAGAACATTTAACATCCATGGAACCTTCCCACTGTACAAAAATGTATAGTGGAGTTCTTTATAGTGGTTTCGTTAGATTATTGAAGTGTTTTTCACACCAAGAAGAAATGGTTCTTTTAGGAAACTCTTCAATGAAAGGTTCTTTTGGGGCCCTAAAATGGTTCTTATATGGCATCACTGCAAAAGCTTTCTTTTGGAACCTTTATTTTTAAGAGTGTATATATGAGCAATATCACACTCGTAGCCGTGCAATATGGCTGTATATCAGCACGGCTGTGATTCGGCCGTAGAATCACAGCGTGCTGATATACAGCCATATCACATGGCTACGAACAAGAAACAACAATGGAGTGTCTTTAAAAACACACTATTTACATTCACACACTATTTAGTGCAGATCTAATTCCTTCCGCCCCAGATTCAAATCTCAAGTTGACAGTTTAACAGTTGAGCCTGTAGCAGCACAAAAAAACAATCCAAAACTGAGTGAGCTGAGTGCTGGAAACACTTCTGTGACACACCAATCCTTGCAGCTTATATCTTGTTTTATTTGTACAGGTTGTACATTTGTTACCCTCGTTCTTCCATGCTAACACACACACACAACAGATGTCTTAAGCCCACTTAATTAATGACACTCCCCTTCTAGCATTGGTCACATGACTTTCACATTACATAGCTCCTACATCCCAGCCCCTAATTATTATAACAAGATAAGAATTATATTAAAAACACATAGGAGACATTTAAAAATAAAAGATCTCAAAATTCCTTGTAAAGTCCATAACACAGTGTCAGCACAGAGTGAATTTACCATCAGTGTAAGGTGTGAAATATGTGGTCAATGTGATGTGTGTAATAAGTCCATGTCAGTGTTAAAAATTAATTCCCTTTCGAGGAAACTGTCAAATATTCACCTCTTGCAGAAGGCAGATTTTTGTCACTGGTCTAATCAAACAGTTTGTCTTGGTCTTAAGTGGCACCTGACGAACAAAGCCTTGATTATCTGGAAATGTTTGAATTACTTGAATTACATATTGCCGAGTCATCAACCAACAGCATAATATCACCTGGAACAAAGTTGCGGGATGGAGCTGAACATTTTTGCTGGTCTTGCAGTTGAGGCAAGTACTCCTTTTTCCATCGCTTTCAGAACAGGTCTGATATACACTCACCTAAAGGATTATTAGGAACACCATACTAATACTGTGTTTGACCCCCTTTCGCCTTCAGAACTGCCTTAATTCTACGTGGCATTGATTCAACAAGGTGCTGAAAGCATTCTTTAGAAATGTTGGCCCATATTGATAGGATAGCATCTTGCAGTTGATGGAGATTTGTGGGATGCACATCCAGGGCACGAAGCTCCCGTTCCACCACATCCCAAAGATGCTCTATTGGGTTGAGATCTGGTGACTGTGGGGGCCATTTTAGTACAGTGAACTCATTGTCATGTTCAAGAAACCAATTTGAAATGATTCGAGCTTTGTGACATGGTGCATTATCCTGCTGGAAGTAGCCATCAGAGGATGGGTACATGGTGGTCATAAAGGGATGGACATGGTCAGAAACAATGCTCAGGTAGGCCGTGGCATTTAAACGATGCCCAATTGGCACTAAGGGGCCTAAAGTGTGCCAAGAAAACATCCCCCACACCATTACACCACCACCACCAGCCTGCACAGTGGTAACAAGGCATGATGGATCCATGTTCTCATTCTGTTTACGCCAAATTCTGACTCTACCATCTGAATGTCTCAACAGAAATCGAGACTCATCAGACCAGGCAACATTTTTCCAGTCTTCAACTGTCCAATTTTGGTGAGCTTGTGCAAATTGTAGCCTCTTTTTCCTATTTGTAGTGGAGATGAGTGGTACCCGGTGGGGTCTTCTGCTGTTGTAGCCCATCCGCCTCAAGGTTGTGCGTGTTGTGGCTTCACAAATGCTTTGCTGCATACCTCGGTTGTAACGAGTGGTTATTTCAGTCAAAGTTGCTCTTCTATCAGCTTGAATCAGTCGGCCCATTCTCCTCTGACCTCTAGCATCAACAAGGCATTTTCGCCCACAGGACTGCCGCATGCTGGATGTTTTTCCCTTTTCACATCATTCTTTGTAAACTCTAGAAATGGTTGTGCGTGAAAATCCCAGTAACTGAGCAGATTGTGAAATACTCAGACCGGCACCAACAACCATGCCACGCTCAAAATTGCTTAAATCACCTTTCTTTCCCATTCTGACATTCAGTTTGGAGTTCAGGAGATTGTCTTGACCAGGACCACACCCCTAAATGCATTGAAGCAACTGCCATGTGATTGGTTGATTAGATAATTGCATTAATGAGAAATTGAACAGGTGTTCCTAATAATCCTTTAGGTGAGTGTATATTGCACCTGTTTCCATCGTCAACGAGTATATATCCTCCTTTTGAAAGATTCCATAATGGTGTAGTCTTTAACAGCAGCAAATAATTGGGTGTCAGTGCTTCCAAATCATTGGTGTCTGTAGATTCCTTAGTAATGGGACGTCCATTAATAATTGCTTCAACTTCACATAGAACTGTATGAAGGCCTTCTTCATCAAGGTTTTGTGATCTTAAGGTGGCATTAAGAACTTTTCTTACAGACCTAATCAGTCTTTCCCATGTACCTCTGTGATGTGAACCAGTTGGGGGATTAAAAATCTACTTGACTTGAAGCGTGTTGTTGATCCGAGATTGAGATGGTTCCAGCATTCAATAGCTTGTCTTAACTCACGTTCCGCTCCAAGAAAATTTGTACCATTGTTTGATTGGATTTCCAAGACTTGTCCACGTCTTGCGATAAATAGCCGCAGTGCATTAATAAAGGAATCAGTATCCAATGATGGTACCCCTTTAATATGAATAGCATGAATGGCTAGGCATTTGAAGATAACTCCATATCTCTTCACAATACTTCTCCTGCTCTTAATTTCAAAGGGTTCAAAACAGTTAACCCCAACATACGTAAATGGAGGTTTATCTGGAGAAACTCTATTTAGAGGTAGGTTTGTTGCAAATGCTTGCAGATCACACACTTGGATAATATCTTCCTTATGGCTACACTAGCACCACGTATCCAGTACTTTTGATGCAACCTTGATAGCATATAATTTCGACCACCATGACTCATCTCTTGATGTATGTTTAATGATGATCACACACAGTTTCTGTCAATCTCATGTCAATCTTGAGTACATATAAAGTAGTACTGCATCCTTCATATCTCCGAAAAGTCTGTAGTTTTATCATATTTATAAAAGACAGATGCCGAGTCTTTCCAAATAAAACCAAGCGACTGGAGGCGTATCGTGTGGGCGGAGCTAAAGAGTCACGAGCGTACGCAGCTATTGCGTTGAGTCTGAAAGGTGTGATATCCTTAGAAAACGAGGAAAAAAACGTCCTAAATAACACCATGTCATGCGCGAGTTTTACAACATTTGTGTGTTTACTAATGGTTTATGAGGACATGATTTGGTTTATGAACTACTGTATGTGACTTAGCAGTAGCAAGCGGAACGGTTAGAAAAACAATGGAGTAGTAGCGTATTTGAATTAAGAAGCGCGCTTTGTGTGAACGGCCCCTAGGTTTAATATAAAAATAGTTATATTTTGAACTTGAAATTGAACTTTCCGAAACTTGTGAGAAACCGAAGAGGTATTTTTGGCTCAGAAATATTCCATCATACAATAATTTCATCCCAGCCAAATTTCTTCCTGCACAGATCTTGCAAGATCTTTTTTGCATATAAAATCACAGGAGACAAGATGCATGACCATACAATACTCAACTATATTTTGAGTAAGGTCACCATCAGGCCACCAAAGAAATCTCAGCAAATCTGCATCATCTTTTGGCACCCTCACATGATGAAACATGGCTTCAATATCTGCCATGATCACAACTCTTTCTTTCCTGAATCTGGTTACCACTCCAATCAATGAACTGGTCTGGACCCTGTAATAGTTGGGCATTCAAAGATGTCCCTTGAAATGTAGCACCACAATCAAATACGACCCAGAGTTTTTCTTTTCGAGGGTGATGGAAACCGTGATGGGGTATGTACTAATGACAAGACAAGGGACACCGGTGAACAATGATTAACCAATGAACCAATGACATGACACAACACATGAGGGCATGGGAATCACATGACAAAACTAGGAAGTGCATGGCAGGGAACGTGGCAAACTTAGAAACATAGACAGTGAACATGGCTGTGAACATGACAAACTCAACACATGAAACATAACCAAAAACACCCTGTGACAGATACAGTATTCATTCTTCAGGTTGATGTCCATAATATCCATTATAAAAAATCAGTTTGAACAGCAACCAGTCACTCATAAAGACAGTATAGCTGCCATCTAGTGGTGTAATAATGTAACTTTCACTGAATTCGAAATTACAATCACTAATGGACCCTTTCTCAATACCAAATACAGCAAATTATTTATATAAAATAATATTTATTGAACAATAATATTTAAATTAACAACAAAAGCCATTTTAAAAAACATAAACACATGCAAACAATTCAGTCAAACGTACAAAAGCAGCGCTCTAGTAGGCCCTACAGGATTTAAGATAAACAGCCTAAATATAAGGTTATTAAACTTAATTTTCCCCTTAACCCAAATCGGTTTGCTCTGGAACAAGTGATAGATTAATAAGAGCAAATATTGCCCGTTTGATATACCCCAAATTAATTACATCTCATGTTTAACCACTACAGGGAGTGCAGAATTATTAGGCAAATGAGTATTTTGACCACATCATCCTCGTTATGCATGTTGTCTTACTCCAAGCTGTATAGGCTGGAAAGCCTACTACCAATTAAGCATATTAGGTGATGTGCATCTCTGTAATGAGAAGGGGTGTGGTCTAATGACATCAACACCCTATATCAGGTGTGCATAATTATTAGGCAACTTCCTTTCCTTTGGCAAAATGGGTCAAAAGAAGGACTTGACAGGCTCAGAAAAGTCAAAAATAGTGAGATATATTGCAGAGGGATGCAGCAGTCTTAAAATAGCCAAGCTTCTGAAGCGTGATCATCGAACAATCAAGCGTTTCATTCAAAATAGTCAACAGGGTCGCAAGAAGCGTGTGGAAAAACCAAGGCGCAAAATAACTGCCCGTGAACTGAGAAAAGTCAAGCGTGCAGCTGCCAAGATGCCACTTGCCACCAGTTTGGCCATATTTCAGAGCTGCAACATCACTGGAGTGCCCAAAAGCACAAGGTGTGCAATACTCAGAGACATGGCCAAGGTAAGAAAGGCAGAAAGTCGACCACCACTGAACAAGACACACAAGCTGAAACGTCAAGACTGGGCCAAGAAATATCTCAAGACTGATTTTTCTAAGGTTTTATGGACTGATGAAATGAGAGTGAGTCTTGATGGGCCAGATGGATGGGCCCGTGGCTGGATTGGTAAAGGGCAGAGAGCTCCAGTCCGACTCAGACGCCAGCAAGGTGGAGGTGGAGTACTGGTTTGGGCTGGTATCATCAAAGATGAGCTTGTGGGGCCTTTTCGGGTTGAGGATGGAGTCAAGCTCAACTCCCAGTCCTACTGCCAGTTTCTGGAAGACACCTTCTTCAGGCAGTGGTACAGGAAGAAGTCTGCATCCTTCAAGAAAAACATGATTTTCATGCAGGACAATGCTCCATCACACGCGTCCAAGTACTCCACAGCGTGGCTGGCAAGAAAGGGTATAAAAGAAGAAAATCTAATGATATGGCCTCCTTGTTCACCTGATCTGAACCCCATTGAGAACCTGTGGTCCATCATCAAATGTGCGATTTACAAGGAGGGAAAACAGTACACCTCTCTGAACAGTGTCTGGGAGGCTGTGGTTGCTGCTGCACGCAATGTTGATGGTGAACAGATCAAAACACTGACAGAATCCATGGATGGCAGGCTTTTGAGTGTCCTTGCAAAGAAAGGTGGCTATATTGGTCACTGATTTGTTTTTGTTTGGTTTTTGAATGTCAGAAATGTATATTTGTGAATGTTGAGATGTTATATTGGTTTCACTGGTAAAAATAAATAATTGAAATGGGTATAAATTTGTTTTTTGTTAAGTTGCCTAATAATTATGCACAGTAATAGTCACCTGCACACACAGATATCCCCCTAAAATAGCTAAAACTAAAAACTACTTAAAATATTGATACAAAAATATTCAGCTTTGATATTAATGAGTTTTTTGTGTTCATTGAGAACATGGTTGTTGTTCAATAATAAAATTAATCCTCAAAAATACAACTTGCCTAATAATTCTGCACTCCCTGTATCTACATACAATTTCCCTAAGGAGGTTTGCTCGTCCGCCATGACACTCTCTGTGAGAAATGTTGCAAGCGGAGTGATACAAACTGTGAAACGGTTAGAGTGCTGTTACTGGGAGAATATTGCACGGCTCTCAGCCAATCAGATTCGAGAACCAGAAAGAACCGTTGTTTAAACACGTTTATAACTCTAGTCATGTAACACTTTTATCCTGAGGATATGAATGTTGACAGTGTCAATATTGTTTACAAAAGCCTTTCAGGTCCTTTGGGGAATTGCAGATATACTTACCTGAAGCAACAATGTTTGATTTACATATTGTTTTTTCAATGATCCAACTTTTCTCACATACACAAGTTTAGATCCATGACAGAACAGACAATTGAGCAATAGGTCACAGAAGGACAGAGAGCAGGAGGAGGCATGGGAAGAGAGAAAATGGCCAGTTTGCAACACATACGGCCATAAAGGACACTGCATGCTTTCTCCACTCCAACAAGCAAACAATAGCTTTGTTTGAGGCATCAGGAGAAAGCACAAACACTGCATTATTGTCCTTGACTTGACCTTGTGTATTAGAAGAAGAGCAAGAATGCATTTCAGTGGGAGAGGAAATCACAGACTACAGGGCAGGAGCTTCCTATTTTTTGCTCACATTAAACATTTCCATGCACTAACATTTTTATGAAAACCCAAGAGCTGAAAAAAGGAAAGGAATTATGGTGTTTTGAAATTCACTACGACCAAACAATGTCCATAGACACACCAAGTATGAATCCGCCTCGAACAAAATTCAAAATCAAACAAGAAAAACACAGAAAGTGGAGCAACAAAGTGAAGGTAAGACTCATTCTATGGAGGACTATGGAGGTTTTACTCCTTGAGGCTTTGTTTGTTTCGCTTTTATTCATCTGGAAACTATTATCTGGTACAGTCCCACTTTACATTAGGTGTCTTTAACTATTATGTACTAACATTTAAATTAATCATTTGATACAATGCACTTATGCTGTACATACATGCTTTTATGATGTATGCCTACTTAAAAATACCTGCATGTAATTACAGCTGTAATTAATTTCTGTAATTGCATCTATAATTACTCTGTTGACCCTTTCCTTACTCTTAACCCACCATTAAACCTACTCATACAACCAAACCAGTCCCTACACTTACCCGTATCCCACCTCAATAGCAGAAAACATGTTTTGCAATACAACATCAACACAATAACTACCTTATACAAATTTTTTGATGTAAGTACATAGTAGTTAAGGACACAATATAAAGTGTGACCTGCTTAAATGTTAATGTTAAATGTTAACTGTAACATTTTAAGAAATAATCTGCTAGCAGTATATTTATCTATTCAAATAATTCTTTGTCTGTTGAATACATTATGTAAAGGGTCAAAATAATACAATATATCTTTATTACATTGTCAGATGCATTGCACATTTTATTTACATGAGAGTAACTGGCTGTTACTAGTGGGGCAAACATTCTCTGTGCGTTTTGAGGTAAGCACAATTTCCTGTTCTAGACTGAACATTTTGTAGTGTTAGTTTTAGTGTTAAGATACAATTTGTTAAGAGACAAGGTCTTCACAACGGTCATTGTCCATTAGACAGCAAAGTTGCATTTCAACTTGTGGCTAATGTGCGGTAAACTATTTGCATTTTACATTTACATATCATTGGAACAACAATTTGGAAAAAGGAAATGTACAACATAACAGACCTACTTTACCACCTCGCTCTGGAGGTTCATCAGCACAAACACTTACACATGTCATTTCCCCTTGGAGTAAAAATGTGCAGCTGAATAAAAATTAATGTTTTTGACCAACAACGTAAAGACATTTCATCAAAGATTTGCTATGACAATTTTATTCAACAAAAGATAGATAGATAGATAGATAGATAGATAGATAGATAGATAGACAGATAGATAGATAGATAGATAGATAGATAGATAGATAGATAGATAGATAGATAGATAAGTCAACTAAGGGCATTGAACACTAACACATGATGGCTATATGTGCGATACACAGCACTTTGTCAACACTAAGCAAGTATCATTACGTCACAGCCTGTCTGTATTTTTCCTGCATTCTTTTCTCTCATGGGCGTGTCTAAGCAGGTCACAAATCTTTTATACCCCTGTGTCATTTCCTGAAAGTGCATGTGTAGAGTTTAGACAGCTCTGCATAAGGTGTGGTCTGTGGCCTAAACTATAAAACTTCGCTTAACCAATCTATCCTGTTTCAGTTGTTTTGTACACTGACAATGGCCAGAAGACATCTGATGTTGTGGATCTTCACTCTGTGTGTTTCCCTCAATCCCTCAGGTAAGACACTGGATACACCAGCACCTCTGCTCCACAATGACTGATTTAATTATTTATGCACTGCCGTGGACTCTTCAGCAGTAATAACACACTGCACTGACACAGTTTAAGTGTTCATGCGAAGAAAGGCAATGTTGTGTTGAGAACCATGTGTTACAATTTTAAAAAAAAGTTGTGTCAGATTGTAGGGTTATAGAATTTACATTGCATTAGAATTTTAATTGATCCTAGAATTCATTTAAATTACTGAGATTCAGTTAAATAAATGTAAATTATGCTTAAAATTGTATTATATATAATGTTAATGTTGAAAAATATTGCTTATAAAATTTGCAGTGTCCATGCATTACATGTAAATATAAGTAAATACAATTGAACCAATACCAAAATAGTAATAGTATTAATACTAAAAAATCCATATATTAATACATGTATTTAATTAATATTATTCAGTACGTAACTACAATATAAAATGTGACCTATTAATTTTGTTTTATTTAATCTACCTATAGCACTTTGGGTCAACAGCAGTGTGTATATTAGATTATTCGATTATATAAAGGGCTGCATCAGTTTAATACCTCAGGCTCAATAACAAAAGCACGCCTTTTTGATTAATTCAGATTTGAGACAGACTGTGTTCAAGTTTACACTTGTGCTTTCACTAAAATATGTGGATCAGTTGGAACAGTTCTGCCATCTAAATCCTAAAGCCTACATATATAATACAGCCTGCTGTATACTCCAATAAATCATAATTACTGTCTGTTTGTACTTTATGACTAATCTGTGACAGTGTCTATATTTCCCTCTGTTTGTCAATCTGCTATAGTTGGTCACATTCCTGAACTTGATGGAAAAAAGGTTTATGAGATCGTTCGACCAATCAAATTACATGAGCTACAAAAAAGAGATTTAAAGGTAAGTTCTCATCTACCTAGTACTAAATATCATATATTTAAATATTTTAATCAAACTAAATAATTTTTTCCCCTCCAGTCAAGACCTGATACAGTGAAATATGCTATGACACTAGGTGGTAGAGACATTGAAATGCATCTCCACAAAAATGAGTAAGTCTCTCTCCTCAGTTACTGCTTTGTCATTATATTTTGCATAGCCTACCTTGTAATATATAAAATACCGCACATGTTGCAATTAAAAAAAGTTCCTTATTTTCACAGACAAACATATGCGTGTCATATTAAAACTACAGTTCACACATTACACATTGTGATATTTTTTTATGACTGGTCTGAGATATGTGTGTTGGTCAACAGTGGCATGCTGACTAAAGACTACAGCGAGACCCACTACACTAAAGACGGAATGCTTGTTACAACCACACCTGATAATCTGGTATGCTATTCCCAGTATACTCAGTAATAGAACATATGACATTTAACATACTGCAAAAAATTATTACTCCACAGTGTAAGAGATTGATTTAAATCCCTTTTTCATCCACAGGACTTATGCTATTATCATGGGAAAATAGTAAATGACAGCGAGTCGCTGGTTAGCATGAGCATCTGCGATGGACTAAGGTAGGGGAACATCATTTCAAAATAAGTTTCTTTTTAATTTTGATCATCACACATTAGTCACGTTGAAATAAAAATGGGCAGTTCTTGTTTTTTTATGGAAGATTTCAGTATTTATTATAAATTATCCGCGCACATACATTTTTGTATTCCTGCGCCCTTATTTTTGTAATCTCTTCTCTGATGGCGCGTTTTTCAGCGTGAGGGTGGGACAACCTGTCACTCGCATGAGATCACAGCAATAGCAAATTACAACAATCCAACGATCCAATTCCCGATGGACAAAATCAAATCCCGCCCTATATTTTTCATACCGCTTCAGTGGTGTATACACACAAATAGGGGGAAAAAGACTATCACACCTCCTGTTTCATGTCGACTTGCTTTAACAAATAATAATAATTTTTATTTATATAGTGCCTTTCAGGACCTCAAGGTCGCTTTACAAGTAGCTTTACGCTTTACAAGCTTTACAAAGTAGACATAAATCTTCAAAAAGTTTGTTTAAAATATTTAAAGCCTTTTAGAAAGCTATATATATATATTATTTTATTTAATTTTTTTCCCCAATCACTATACTGGTTTTACATTTGCTATTGCTACATATACACAGCAGTTCCTCGTGCCTTAAGCATTTTTTTTTTTTTTTTTACCTTTCTGCAATAAAAGTAAGTTACAGAGTAACTTGTGTTTTCCACATAAATTACACATGATTTCCCAAGTACTCTTGATTAAGTCAGCTCTTGGGCCAATGTCATTTCTCAGGCTTACTCTCTTTCTTGCTCTCTTTAACCAGGCCAAAAGACCCTCAAATGAAATTGTGTCCATTGTGTGAACTATCTTCACAGAGGCTATTTTCAAACAGCGGAGCAGAGGTTTCTGATCGAGCCTTTGTCCGAGGATGGTGGTGGTGACCATGCTGTCTTAAAGTATGAAGATGCACAAGAAGACACGCCGAGGGTGTGTGGAGTCACCAACACTAGTTGGGATGAGAGTGGGGATGGCACTCCTCCACGCATCCTCAAAACCCGTTCTCGTTCCTCAGTAAGACTGTCTATTCATCATTACAAAAAGCAGCAAAGCAAAATAAGGTTAAAGTTTCACAAGAAATAACCATAGCTTGGTTCTCATGTGATAAAGTCTCAATTGTTGTTCTGCAAAGTTGAGGTGACGATCACAATAAATTGCAGAAGTTGAAATGTCCTAAATTACCCTAATTCATTATATGCACTGAAGTAAAGTAGTTTGTTTTGCTTTTCACTGAATACATTATTTTGTGTTCTGTTCTCTATTTTCCACCTGTTTCTTTCCTCTTGACCAGGGGCCAACTTTGTTCCATCAACAAAAATACATCGAGTTCTTCCTTGTGGCAGACAACAGAGAAGTACGGGCGAGAATAGATGCACCTAGTGTTTTTTAATATAACAGAGATTATTTTTCTATTTTGGGATCTCAGTCATTATCAGCTGATATTTGATATTCTAAACCCCCAAAAAAAATATCTCACTAGGTTAGAGGAATATATGTGGGATTTTGTGTTTGTTCAGCATTGTTGTTTTCATTTCTAAATTTGTCACAGTACATTTAAAAACACTGATGCTAACAGATTTCAGAGCGAGTGTCCTAATACTAGTGTGACTAATGAGTGACGTAATGCTTTGATTTATAATTCAATTTATTTCCCCCCTCAGTACAAGAAAATGGACAGCGATCTTGGGAAGCTGAGAAAGAGGATATTTGAGATAATCAATTTCATCAATAATGTGAGTCACTAATGACGTATATGCTATTCAAAAAGTCCAGTGTAGCAACATTTATGACATGTAGATAATAAGGATTCTTAAGTGTGATAATTGATAGGATCACATGGTACAGATCTTTGCTGTGTAATATATTATAGTCTAATATAGTAGTGGTTTAGTACTTTAGTTAAACACTATTTATGATGTCCAAATAGTACAAAACATATATACAGTGGAGTCCGAAAATCTAAAAACCTGTGAAACTTAATTCAAAAGTGATTTAAAGCAAAGGAACATTATGGCATAAAATGAGTAATAAATAGTGCAGAATCTTAATATTTGTAGGTTCTAGACTTATCCAATTTGTGACAGTCTGTGACTTCCAGATGCAAATCATGCTGGATAACATGGGTCATCAGGTTTCCACAAGCTTGCGAGTCAATTTAATGCAAAAAGGGGACATACAAAAACAAACAAAATACCTGTGATGAAATGCTTATGTTCCTGTACTGTAAGTCACTAAATGCATAGATGTACATACAGTACATGTACTAATTCTGTATTTGAAGAAATGTTGATTTTTCAATTCAACTTCTCACACTTTTTTATAAGTCACCTTAATTTTTTATATAGCACTTTTTACAATGCAGATTTGCAATTGTAATACAATTAATTTGCAATTTTAAAAGGTATTAAATCAGAAAAAAAATCACTAGTATTCTTAAATCTTTGAACCCTATTGTACATAATATACAATAACATACAATTCTCTTTCTGGGTGTGCAGGTCTATAAAGAAATCAACACCTTTGTTGCTCTGACCGGATTTGAAGTGTGGACAGACAGCGATAAGATAACAGTGTCCTCTGTTGCTGGAGGAACTCTAGACAGCTTTACCAATTGGAGGAACAGCGATCTCATCAAAAGAAAGAAGCATGACAATGCCCAACTCCTTAGGTCAGCTCTAATAACTACATGCAAATATTTAGCTCAGAACTTCTCTAATACTTTCTCTTCTCCAATCTGTGTCAATGTGTTGTGCTTTGAAATGGTTTAGAAGCTGAACCAAGAAGAAGACAGATAACTTTATCCACTTTATTAACTAACTATTCTAAGATTAAACATTGATTTTTGCCCTTACATTCCAGTGCAATTGATCTTGATGGAGCAACTGTGGGTCTAGCTTACATTGGAACCCTGTGTGGAAGTCATTCAACAGGGATTGTGCAGGTATTACTATTCTCTAAAAAACGTCACAAAAATGTTTGCCAAAAAATATGTATTTAAAATAATTTTAATAAAAATAAATAAATAAATGAATAAATTTAGGATCACAATAAAGAAAAGGGAAATGCACTAACTGCACTGAAATCTGTGTATGAACCTTTTTATGTAACACACACACACACACACACACACACACACACACAAAAAATATACATTTTAAAAGTTAATGGCCAGTCATGAGAAAAAATGACACCCTATTAAATATATATCCATATACTGTATATATACAAAGTATACAGGCTGATATGTCCTTAACTTAATCAATCACATCATTCCTTTATAGGGCAAAGCTGATTGGTTCCTGCTGTATCAGTAGCCAATCAACCTCTAAATACTTGGTCAGCATATACTGTATACATATATGCAGTATTGGGGAAAGTTAGAAGTAATGCATTACAATATTGCGTTACTCCCTAAAAAAAAGTAACTAATCGCATTAGTTACTTTCTATGGAAAGTAATCCGTTACATTACTTTTGCGTTACCTTTTTTTTTGCAAGTGAGATGAGTAAATGCCTGCTTACATTTATTCTAAAACTACAATAACCATCATGTTCACGCAGCGCACACAACGCCTCTGCACTCACGATTTCCCCCAACATAGTGACAAGAGCGCTGTCAGTCAGTAAATGGAAAAACAAAGTAACTTGTGTTACTTATTTGAAAAAGTAACTGTAAAAATAATGCGTTACTTGGAAAAAAAGTAATCTGATTACATAACTCAAGTTACTTGTAATGCGTTACCCCCAACACTGCACATATATACAGGGAGTGCAGAATTATTAGGCAAGTTGTATTTTTGAGGATTAATTTTATTATTGAACAACAACCATGTTCTCAATGAACACAAAAAACTCATTAATATCAAAGCTGAATATTTTTGTATCAATATTTTAAGTAGTTTTTAGTTTTAGCTATTTTAGGGGGATATCTGTGTGTGCAGGTGACTATTACTGTGCATAATTATTAGGCAACTTAACAAAAAACAAATTTATACCCATTTCAATTATTTATTTTTACCAGTGAAACCAATATAACATCTCAACATTCACAAATATACATTTCTGACATTCAAAAACCAAACAAAAACAAATCAGTGACCAATATAGCCACCTTTCTTTGCAAGGACACTCAAAAGCCTGCCATCCATGGATTCTGTCAGTGTTTTGATCTGTTCACCATCAACATTGCGTGCAGCAGCAACCACAGCCTCCCAGACACTGTTCAGAGAGGTGTACTGTTTTCCCTCCTTGTAAATCGCACATTTGATGATGGACCACAGGTTCTCAATGGGGTTCAGATCAGGTGAACAAGGAGGCCATATCATTAGATTTTCTTCTTTTATACCCTTTCTTGCCAGCCACGCTGTGGAGTACTTGGACGCGTGTGATGGAGCATTGTCCTGCATGAAAATCATGTTTTTCTTGAAGGATGCAGACTTCTTCCTGTACCACTGCCTGAAGAAGGTGTCTTCCAGAAACTGGCAGTAGGACTGGGAGTTGAGCTTGACTCCATCCTCAACCCGAAAAGGCCCCACAAGCTCATCTTTGATGATACCAGCCCAAACCAGTACTCCACCTCCACCTTGCTGGCGTCTGAGTCGGACTGGAGCTCTCTGCCCTTTACCAATCCAGCCACGGGCCCATCCATCTGGCCCATCAAGACTCACTCTCATTTCATCAGTCCATAAAACCTTAGAAAAATCAGTCTTGAGATATTTCTTGGCCCAGTCTTGACGTTTCAGCTTGTGTGTCTTGTTCAGTGGTGGTCGACTTTCTGCCTTTCTTACCTTGGCCATGTCTCTGAGTATTGCACACCTTGTGCTTTTGGGCACTCCAGTGATGTTGCAGCTCTGAAATATGGCCAAACTGGTGGCAAGTGGCATCTTGGCAGCTGCACGCTTGACTTTTCTCAGTTCACGGGCAGTTATTTTGCGCCTTGGTTTTTCCACACGCTTCTTGCGACCCTGTTGACTATTTTGAATGAAACGCTTGATTGTTCGATGATCACGCTTCAGAAGCTTGGCTATTTTAAGACTGCTGCATCCCTCTGCAATATATCTCACTATTTTTGACTTTTCTGAGCCTGTCAAGTCCTTCTTTTGACCCATTTTGCCAAAGGAAAGGAAGTTGCCTAATAATTATGCACACCTGATATAGGGTGTTGATGTCATTAGACCACACCCCTTCTCATTACAGAGATGCACATCACCTAATATGCTTAATTGGTAGTAGGCTTTCCAGCCTATACAGCTTGGAGTAAGACAACATGCATAACGAGGATGATGTGGTCAAAATACTCATTTGCCTAATAATTCTGCACTCCCTGTATATAAAAGCCATTGTATGGAGATGGTTTGGGAGTGTTAATCCAGTCATAAAATTATCATTAGAATGAGTTTAAGAAAGCCTTTAAATACATCAATGTTTTCTTATACGAGTCCTGTTTTTTTGTTTTTTTTATCCTTCAAGAGAAAAGAGAATGGTGTTTTCACAATAATGGAAGAAGTGTTTTTGCCCATTGTCTCGTCTGCGTTGTATCGCTTATTGTTGCAATGTCTTATTCTTTACTTCCTCACAAATTATTCCTAATACTTGATTATAATATAGGCTAAATAAACATTTGAATGAAAAATCCATGTTTTCATCAATGTTAAGCCTCGATCTATAGTTTGTGTGCTAACTGATCTTTCCTCTTCTAAGGATCACAACTCTAAGGCTATAGCAGTGGGGGCTACTATAGCCCATGAGATGGGGCACAATCTCGGGATGAATCATGACAGCAGCACCTGCATTTGTTCTGATAGCACTTGCGTTATGACAGCTGCTCTCAGGTACCTCCTATATATGCCACTGACAAAATTGTTGAACTTATTTCGTTTTTTTTTTTTTTTACACCTAAGCATGCTTAATTAAAATAGAGAGCAAGCATAATGCATATATTTAAATAAAATAAAAAAACAATGCTTTCCACAAGTATTTTGAGTATTCACAGGTTATTTGTACTTATATATCACCATAAAATACATTTATATTCCACACTGCTGTTAATATTAATAAATCTCAAGTTTTGTATAACTGTGATCATCTCTGCGTTTTATTTAGACTAGGAGTTTACAGAGAGCCTAAAACAAAATTTCAAAACAAATATCACCACTCCATGTCTCCGCAGCTATTTCATCCCTCAACACTTTAGCAGCTGCAGTACTGAAAGCTTTGCAGAATACCTGGACAGAAGAAACCCAGAATGTCTTCTAAATATGCCTGAACCAAAAGAATTAATTCAGCCAGCTGTGTGTGGAAATGGTTTTGTGGAGATAGGAGAAGAATGTGACTGTGGAACGGTTCAAGTAAGCAGAGTTTCCTATATCTGAATTCAATGATTTGACTCTTTTTTTGCAACAAATTAATAGAAAATGTGTTTGTGTTAGAATTACAACCCCACTGAGTCATTTTCCTAGTGTGAAAACAAGACTCCTAGAGAATAGAAATTATTTGAGCAGAGGTGTGATTAAAAAGCGTCCATTTTGCAAAAGACAAATAGTGACCAAAACAAACAACACACACAAAAATATGAACGACAAGGGATGTAAAGACACTAAAACGTATTCCTCACATAAGATTATTTGACTCAACAAATGAAAGCCACATAGGCTACTGTCAGGAAGAAAGATACTGTCAAGACATGCACAGACAATTCTCAGGAATGTTTTTCAACATACATTTGACAACAAGTTGCTAGTATTGTGTTTGGTGTGCTTATGGGACAATCTCTCATATGCAATATCTTGATTCTATAAGTGCACTCTCTGCAGATGGAATACATGAATTAATGCAGATTTGTTTATATATGCACTACATTAGTCATCTCTTTGAGAAGGATTTACTGCATATTTTTGCTGGATCCTTATGTTCATTCATTCATTGTCAGTAAATTACTTTCCAAGAGCTTTTCTAAATTCGTAAAACTACAACTTAAAAAGACCATTTATTATGTGCTCACAACATAAACACACCCACAATGCTTAGATATCTTAAGACATTCTCAGTGTCATTATTTCATAACCAACATTAACACTATATGTTTTTGCATAGGAGTGTACAAACCCTTGCTGCAATGCAACCACCTGTAAACTGACAGAGGGCTCACAATGTGCAATAGGAGAATGTTGTGAGAAGTGCAAGGTAAGATTCAGAGAGTTGGGGGCATTTTGCTGTATCATTTATCAAATCATGAAGGTATCAAATCAACAGGGCTGCTTTGGGACACAACATATATTCACAATTTATTGTGTTTAAGGTTCTGTGTTTTAAAAATAAAAAGACAGCAAACTTCCAAGTGCCTTCTGTATCAAAAGACATAGTACTAACAATGATCATGAACAAACCAAATTAGCTTGAAACAACACAAATGTAAACAAATTAGCTATTTAACATTTCAGGCAGTGAAAAAATCCTGCCGTGCCATACTGCACCACTCATAGTTTTCCATTAAATTACATTTGTCCCAAATCGTGGTTAATGTAAATGACTTGTGTATAGACATTTATCTTTTTATGGATGGAATAAAATCTATGTTTCATATAGAGAGATATAAAGATAGTTATAAAAGAGAGATATAAAATAACATAGAATGTTTTCTCTTTCGTTTGCACTGTTTTTACAGCAAAACATTTTTTTTTTGTAACTTGGAAACTGAGTTTCAAACTATTCTTCTTAAACACAACACTACAGAAAAGTGTTCATGATCAGTCTGGCCTGATCAATGCCTTTATTTGTATAAATCTAAAAGTATGTCATGGAATATGTGTGTTCTTTGGAGCACTACAACAGATTCAATATGGCCAAAGAAGCTGAACGGGATATTTCACCCAAAAATGAAAATTCCAAAATTTGCTCTCCCTCAAGTTGTTCCAAACCTGTATTCATTTCTTTCCTCTGATAAACACAAAAGAAGATATTTTGAAGAATGTTGGTAATCAAAAAGTTTGTTGGGGAAAAAAAACAGTTTGGCTACCCATGTTCTTCAAAATATCTTTTGTGTTCATCAGAAGAAATAATTGAATACAGGTTTGGAACAACTTGAGGGAGAGCAAATGATGACAGAATTTTCATTTTTGGGTGAACTACCCCAATTTGAACTGCAAGTGATTCTAAATCTTACCGCGCGCGGTGAGCAGAAAAGTTTTTCAATAAGTGGTGTCGCATTCCACTATTGTGCTAGTGTGCTCTTGTGTATCAGGCAGTGCAATTATTAAAGGGAAATCTTTCAAGGGGCGTTCCTTCTCATGAATAAAGATGAGACTTGAATGATGTTTCTGAGAAAAATTAATGGTTTAGAATATTTCCTTTAATATTATAATGAGTACATTCAAAACAATGTGTGATATCAGTTTTCAATGATGTTAAATCGATGTCAACATCTCAAAAAAAATATGGGTTCATTTACTGTTAATTACCAACCACAAATCTTCCGTACTTTGAGTATAACCTATGTATGTTTTTTTATTCCTCCCCATCAGATGAGGTCAGCCTCACATGTGTGTCGTCCAAAAAATGATGAATGTGATTTGCCTGAGTCCTGCACTGGAAAATCAGCCGTGTGTCCTGAAGATGTCTTTACAGTCAATGGACTCCCTTGCAAAAATGGGAAAGGTTATTGCTACAATGGCCAGTGCCCTCAGAGAGAGGAGCAGTGCATTAAAATGTGGGGTCCAGGTGAGTACAGCAATATATTGATGCAACACAATAATACAAAAAAATAATCAGTGCTGAACCCCACATGACTGTGCTAATTTTTCTTTTCTTACAAAAATAAATAAATAAAGATGCTGAGGTAGCTGGAGAAAATTGCTACAACCAAAACACAAGAGCAGTGTACTACGCCTACTGCAAACGTAATGGCAATACATATATCGGATGCCAAAAACAGTACGATTTTACATCCATCTGTACATCTAATTCTTTCACATATCATACTGTCCAATTACTATTTTGCCCCATCTGATCAACCACCAATTTTATTTATCCGTCTACAGAGATGTGATGTGTGGGAAACTGTTCTGTGTAAATGGCAACGCAAATCCCAATTATGGACGGCTGGTATCATTCAGCAACTGTAAAGCCACATTCTACAGCAATTCTGAAGAGGATTACGGCCAAGTGGACACTGGCATCAAATGTGGGGACGGGTTGGTAAGGCTGATCTCCATATGCTTGCCAGTTATATTACAAACACACAAATGTCCTTGTAGTTCAATAACAATTAATTCTTTCAAACTGAAAACTTTGTAGGTTTGCCCCAATTGTGTCATTTAAAATATTTTAAAGCATCAGGAAGCATATTATTGATTTCTTGCCATTCTTTATTAATTAATTTATTGTTTACTCAGGTTTGCAACCAGAATGAGTGCGTTGACCTAGAGACGGCTTACAAAGCAACCAACTGCTCAGCCAAGTGCAAAGGCCATGCGGTAGGTCCTTTCTCAAAAAATTATTTCTTGTTTTCCTCATAAAATGAAACAAATAGACCTAAACCAATACCATCTCTGCTTCATTTCAAGAGGTAATTGGTTTATGACTATTTCAAGTCTATTAACATAACTTTCCTTTACATCAGAAGTTGTAGAACTTGGTGTGATGTAGAAGAATTAGTATAAGTGTATATATATATATATGTTACAGGTTTGTGACCACAGACAGCAGTGCAGATGTGAAACTGGATGGCTGCCGCCAGATTGTGAAACACCAACCGAAAGTGATGGTTCATCTAAAGGTAGTACTGCAGATACTGCATTCAGCCTCATATTCTTTTAGTTTTGATTATCATAAATGAGTTTTTTTTTGCCTTTTTGTACTTCTAGGTGTGATAGTAGCCATTGTGGTGGTTGTGTGTGTTCTGATTGGTATACTTCTCATTGGACTGGCCGTCTTCTTTTACAAACGCCGAAAGAGCACACCACATTCATCCAGGTAAGAGTATAGTAAACAAATGCTTACACACTTGGGAAAGTCAATAAATCAACTGTATTTAATGCTGCTGTTTTCTCAAAAGCCATCCAAGGCAGCAGAAAGTTCATGTAGTTGACATCCCTGACTTGAGCCACCAGAGATTGTCGACGCCAAATCAGAAGCCCTCTCCGGTAACTCGCAGTCACTAACTTAACATCTAACTTCATTTAATCATCTCATTTAAACAATCACATCTCTTATAAATTCAATACTGAATGAATGATAAAAGTGTGATTAGGATCTTGCGTTCTTAAAATTTTTAGGTGATAAAACCTTCAGCACCTCCTCCACCTCCACCCTCTTCAGTCCAGTCCAGAGCTCTACATAACGACTTCATAACTGCACGTCAGGTAACGCAACATATGCAATGACTATCATTATTTAAAGGGACAGTTCACACCAAAGTTAGAATTCTGTCACCATCTTGTTGTTTCAGACCTATTATGACTTCTTATTTTCTGTGGAACACAAATGTTTAGCACTCGTGCTGCTCTTTTTTTTAACATTCAGTGTAAGTAGATGAGGGTCAGGAACGATCAAACCATCACAAAAAAAAAAAACATCATAAAAGTACCAATAGTCCATGTGATTTGTATACAACATTCAACACCTATTAAAATAGTGCAATAGCTGTGTGTGAGAAATTAGACTGAAATGTAAAGTTATTCACTGAAAGTTTGGTCATTCTGATGGAATACATTTTGACAGAAATTTGGGTCTGTTGAACTATACTTTATCTTTACGTATCCCAGTCACTCAAAGCATTAAAAAAGATTATCTGGCAAGTTTACATTTATTAATTGAGCAAACATACATTTGAAAAATGTGGTCTGATGATTATGTCTTCAGAAACATAAGAGATCTTCAATATTTCTCCCCCTCATAGGCTCTTAGACCACCTCCAAGGGTGTGATGTCTGGCACCTGTCAAACCTCAAGAAGTTGAACCTGCACTTTGGGATGGTCTATCATTCCAGACCCTGCAGAAGGGATTGCAAGTGTTTGAAAGAGACTGAGGCTTAATAAACTATTCAGGAGAAGACAATATCTGTGAAAGTAAGCCATAGTCTTAGCATAAAGATGAGACCAAAGTAACACATTGAAATGAATTTGTGTGTAAAAGATTGTCCTTGAGTCACATAATGAATTTTAAGTCGTTTGTTTTTAACTGGAAATTATTATTTTTTTTTACATTTATTTATTTGTACAGTATGCTTATGTGTAAATGAGCCTGCCTTGTGTATAATGATTTTTTATTATTTGCAGTCAGAAATAATAACTGACTCACTTCTACTGAATGTTCAAGAGACAAAATCAGAAAGCTGCTTTTCTAAAGTTTATGAAATTTCACCCCCCTTTTGTAAAGTCCCTAACAGTCTAAGATGCGATTCTTTTCTAGTTTTTTATAGCAATGTCTGCCAAACAGTTGAAAACAACACTGTAACAAAATGTATATTACAAAGTACAATGCACTTTCAACAGATATAAAATCTAAATGCTTAAATTCTAATGTTTACTTTATAGTATAGTTTTTTAGTTTTGTATTTATTAAATATAATTGTACTGTAAAATGCAATACTAATGTAATGTACATTGAAAAAAGATTTTGTTTTTAAAAAAAATATATGACCAAACTTGAGGTCCACAGTATTTCAGTTTTTATTTATCTTCTCAACTGATACATCTACATAATATCAAGAATTTAAGATGGCCTCACATTACATGTACTTGACAAAAGGATTGTTCATTTAAATTCCCATATTATAATTATGCATAAACTTTTCTACACATTCCCACAGATGTTTCTGGGACTTCATTGAGTCTCCGAGCCGGTGAAGGCCTAATACTCAACATTTCAGCTTTTTTAACACTCAAGATGAATGCAAACAGAAAGTTCAAACTTTTGCTCTAGAACTTCAGGGGCCGTATTCCCAAAACATCTTAAGGCTAAAAGTAGCTCCTAACTTGCTGATTTAGGGATGCAGAAAGCTGTCGAGGCAACTAGGGGAGTCAGCTGTGTATAATGTATATACTCGAGCTGATTAGATAGTGCTCCTCCCAAACTTTATTTATAAAACAAAGACATGTGAGAGGCTGACAATTAGCTGAACATACTTGTTTAATTAGTGACACTTAGCCTAGTTTAAAATCTCTATTTGAATATGGCAACATGATACCTCATTCTACAACATTTCTATGATTAAATCACTGACAGAGACCCCTCCCCTATCAGCCAATCACTGTGGTCATAGTTAGGAAGCGTGATGACATCATCCATAGCAACAAGGTCAACCCCGCCCTTACTCTTAGCTTAAGACTTCTCTCTGTTCTTTAGTAAAAGTTGGTCTCAGTAGCTTTGTGAATAGGTTTTAAGAGAAAACTCTTAACTAAGAACTTTTACTGCCATTTAGGAGAACTCTTAGTGCTAAGATAAAATGTTTTGTGAATATGGCCCCAGGTTGCCAGTTATACTAAGACCAGCCCACACCCTGTTAAACCATTATAAGAAAACAGTATAACTGATCCCAGATCAGCTGCTTAATCTCAGTATTTTTATTGGTATCATTTGAAATGCATGCAGATAAATGTAGCACATTTTCCCTTTAGAGTCCACAGACATACAGCATTTCCTGAAGTGTGTGTGTGTGTGTTCTGCAGGATCAAATCGGTGCAGTATGTCAGAAGGTTACACTGGAATCACATTTATTTCTTTTAAAAGCTGTGAGTTCATACACCTAAAAATGAGCACAACATATTTGTCATATTAATAGTTTGAATGCTTTTGGAATGAAAAGGTAACTTTTAAATCAGACTCTTGTTAAGAACCGGTCCTGTATCTTAAAAAAAAAAAAAAAAAAAGTCTACTGTCTAAAATGTTACATACATTTCAAATGCTTCCAGAAAATGACCCGCTAAATGGGGTGGGTTGCTCATGTGCATAGCATCAGACATTCAACATCGAAAATGAAACCTGCTTTAAAACCAGAAAAACGTGCTGCTCTTGTTAAAACAAAAGAAAAAAAAAACTTGCATTAAAAGGCTTAATGCTGTTCCTCTATAGTCTCTTGAAGTTCTGTATCTCAACAGTAGGCGGAGACATACCACAACTTTTCCAAAACATTTTAAAACAAGCAGCCACGTTAAAAAAAATCCCTCCCACAATACCTCAAATAGTGTTACAGCTGAAACCAGTCTGTTTGTGACACATTTATCAAGCTCAACATGCTTTGTTAATGTCTCAAGCACAAACCAAATGAAATCGATAGTCTATACGAGCAGTTTCTCTGCAGAGGATGAATACTTGGCAGTAAATGCTGCACTGGTTTCTGCAATGGCCTGGAGAACATTCTTTAAAGAGCGAATAAGACTGGCTGCTTCAGAGTTACGTATAGATGTTTTCTATTTACAAGGACTTGCATTTAGTGCAATATTCTTTAAACTGACCCCATTACCTCCCCATCACACTGCAAAATGGGGTAGGTAAGAGCTCTGGCAGATAACTCATCACAGCACAAAAAAAGACTTTGGCTTTTAAGTCGATCAAAGCAACTTCACACGTCCCACATTGGCTGTTACATGTCTACATGAGCTTATAGGCATACTAACAGATTCTACTGGATATAGTAACAAATAAAACTGGTTGCCAATCTCACTTATCATCATTTTAAAAAGAGTGGCAGAAAAGAAATGGGGGAAAGAGAGCCTTGTCTTGAAGTCTGTGTTAAATGATAACTTCCAGTAGAGATGCAGAAGTTACATTATGTGATTGTGACAGTGCTTTTATAAGACTTGCTTTGTTATTTCTTTTTTCACTCACACAAGTAGAATCATACAACTTCTATTTAAGACCGATCATTATGCATACTTACATGTGGTGTGTCATCTGGCAAGATTCAAGTGCTGTTTTAGGAAAAATGTTCCATGTAGAAACAGACACGTGGAACCCAAAGCAGCTAATATTTTCATTTAGTCTGAATATTACTTAAAACTGAACAACATTTAAGTAGCTATAAAATATTTTTCAATAAACTTATTTCCCTTAGTTTTGCTTTGCCTTAATATATCCATTACAGACATATTTATTGATAACATGCATCAGTATATTCAGCCAAACCACCCCTTACCAAATACATAGTGACATCAAATATTATAAAACGGTATTAACTAGATTTCCTGATCTGTACAGCATCTTAAACCCATATCTCTGTCTTCAGGATACAAAACTGTAGTTGCAGTTTAAAGGTTGACACATTGTGACTGTATACCTGTATTTTGCACACTTTCAAATGTTCACTCATCTTTAAAATGTTGCTATCAAGTACATCTAATACATTTCATTTAATAAATAAAATCTCATGTTTGTACTTAGTTGTAAGTGATTTCTCTCTCTGTTTGTGGAATGATTCCTCTCCACATCCCAGGCAGTTGAGGGGTCTGTCTCGTGGAGAACGTGGCAGAGCAAGAGAAAATGCTATGGAGGAGAGGAAAAGTGCAAAATCTCCCCTTACACATTCCCGTCAGTGCCGTTTTTCTCGTTGGCAGCGTTAACTGTGGTACCGTCAGGTTGCTGGCCGTCCTTCCGAGGAGGCATCCGTTCGTTTATTCGGTCCAGGCCACGTGCTTCTTCGAAGTTGCGGATTTTCCGTGTAGGAGAGAAGCCTTGGATGGCTAATGGGGAAAGAAAAAAAAAAAAAAAGAAAAAAAAAAAAAAAAGGAAAATGAGGTAGTTAGGAAATTATTTGATTAAACACATTGTTTCATGAGACAATTAACAAACTGTGCTAGCATACACAACACGTTTGATCATTTACAGTGATCAAAAAGACTATCCACCTGATTAATTATTAATTATTATTATTTTTTTTTTAATATACTAAATTAATATAACCAAATCAAACATTCAGCACCAAACTTTTGAATGGTAGTGTATGTCCAGTAAATTAATATAGAAGTTTTTATTGCCTCAGAAAATAGATTAATAGATTAATAAATCATGACAGTAAAAACAATCAATGGTCTGAACAGGAAATGGAGAGTATACGATGGCGGCAACAACTGCAACTTTGCAATGAAAACAATAGACAATGAGCAATTTTATGTGATGCATATTAAATGTAGGACTGGGTAAAGAAAAAAAAAAAAACGATTCTCATTTTTACAAACCAATAGCGTTTCTTAAATCCCAAGAATCGATTAGTCTATCCTTTTTTTCAGTTGATGAATGAAGGGAACATTGCAGCGCAACAAATTCTGTCCATTTTACTACGAAATTCAAAAAATAAATACAAATACAGCGTTTTGGCGCTGCTTAATGTGGCATGACAGCCTCAGTTCAAGAGAAGCAGCAGCGTGGTGTGCACGTGAACTGATCATCTCATCTGCTTTAATACCAGTTACAGCAACAAATAAACATGAATTAGAGTAGCCTAGAAATAATGTCATTTTAAAAGTTAGTCGGCATATTATAACTTTATTATAATACTTCCTTTACTTATAATACTTATGCAAACCTTGAGTGTAATTTAAGTGTTTGTATACAAATCAGTTAATTTTAACTTCAATATTATAGTAATGTAGTACCAACTGACTCCCATGTATAGTTTACAGCAGTAGTTGAGAGATTTTTTTTCCTTGAGAAAATTTGCCATGTACTGTACCTGATATACATATCCAAAATAATATTAATCGAATTGAATCCTGAAATTGTCAATACCCAGCCCTAATTAAATGTATATAAATATTAGAACAAACCTTTTTATATTTATATAAAACAATATTTATATTGTGCAAAAAAGAGAGAAAAGGTAATAGGGACTAGGTGCATTATTTACAGCATGGAATAAAATGAGATTAAGCCAATTCACTTCAAAATTCTGAATGTCACGTCACTCATATCACTCATAAACCTCTGAAAGAGCTTGAACTGACCACATATTCAACCAAACAACATGCACAAACAGGAAAGCTGATTCTTGCACAACTAACAGGCTTATTATGTCCTGTGACATTTTTGAAAACAGCAGGCAATTGCCAAGGTGAATCATGACCGGTTCCAGTTGACAGAGCAAACACAAGATGGCCATTGAAATGGAGAAAAATGGAGATGCAGCTGAACTTAGAAATCAGGTCAGCGACTCGACAGCAAGAGTATCTTACTCTGGCACACATCTCATGCCAGCGTGTGCGTGTTTGTGTTTGTTTGCACAATAGCTTAGAGCCTCTACATTACAGCAGCGGGCGAGAGGCCTCGGGCAAGAGTGTTATGCGTGAACGGGAACAGACAGTCTTAGGTGTGCAGAGTTGTAACGAGATTAGAATCTGAAAATACTCGGCGGAGGGAGCTCTCGGCCACTCCGCCAATCATATGGCAGCAGGAGAATTAGCACGCTCTAGCCAGGACCCAGGACTAACCAGCAAACCCCTCAGGTCAACAGGCAACGGCTGATTAATGAGGTGGAGCAGAGCTGGAGCTGGAAGCCTCATTCCATGACTGCATGGACGGTTTCAAGTGTCCGCATCCATCATTTATCATTAAAAATACTGGCCCGGAGTAATTTCAGGCTCTTTTGTAAAATCTGAATCTCATCAGGGAAAGAAATGCCTTATGAAATGAGAATCGCTTTGTTCGGCTGGTTTCAATTAAATTCAGAAAAATATGGTGGTGCAAGAATACAGATTTTCCATGATTAGTCTGAGACACACACAGATGCTGAGGTGAACGGCATGAAAAGACACAGAGGGGAAGACAGCACAACTTATAGGGTCAGGACATGACACACAGTACTGCGAGCGTACCTTGACCCTCCTTTGCTTCTATGGTGGCTGTATTAGCAAGCGCAGCAGGAAGTAGCCCAAAATGAATGGAGAGAGAGGTTATATCAGTGTGAGTACATTCAACCTCCAAGCATATTAACCCACACACCACAGCAATGCAGTAATATTAGTAGTTAAAGAATCAGACAGTAATATAAACAGAGCACAGAAAGTCAGTGACAGAAAAAGCAGTTAGTTCTTTACAATCAGAGTAATTATTTGGCCATTTTCTTATAATGTACTGATTATACAGTACTGGGGCAAAACACGCAGTATTTAATATTGACAGCTAGCAGTTGAAATGGGTACTGCAGTCCAAATTCAAAATATTGGAGAGAGTTGTTTCCCCCGCTGCCTCCTCCTCCCAGTCAACGCTCACACGGGTTGCCAGATTGAGGACACGCAACAGGAATGAGCGCAATTGGCAATGGAAATCGACAAGCCTTACACGGTCATAGAGGTTTTCAGATGGATGCCGAGGCTTTTAGGTTGTGTAGAATCTGTGATCTCTGACCCATTTCTTTTGCTGTATATGCATGTATGTATGTATGTATGTATACATACATACATACATACACACACGCACACACACACACACACACACACACACACAGATAGATAGATAGTATTTAGAGATTTCCAGAGTCAAACAATTCAGGCAGACACAACTAATCTATGCTGTATCAGCTGACAGGAGAGGATGGTAGTCAGTCAACCAAACCATCTCCTAATATATCATTTTTAGGGTATATGAAGGGATTATTGGATAGCTATAGCTGGAAATGTCCTAGTGCCCTAAGGTCTTGTCTTAAGATCAGGCCAACAGCTTCTTAGTTTCTTTAATATTCCTCTCTTTTCTGCAGGTCTGGCTGGCTTGATGCCTGACCCACACAGACAATGAAGCCGGCCTCTTAAAGGTCACTGAATTTTCTATATGTACTTCAAATAGTGACATCCACCCACGGCCTCCCTCTGATTTCCAAAGTTCCAAAGCACAAAGTTCCCTACGCTACTGGCCTTTAATGACCTTTAGTCCTGGACACCTCGCCTACAGATTCGTCTACTCAGATTGGACAGGTCAATCCAGAGAGTCATGATGCAGCTCTCATGACAATCTCCCTCTGATTGGCTCTTGGAGTTCTCAGAATCTCTGTAGTGCAGGTGGCTAAATCACAAGGCTTAATGTGAGCCTACAAGGGAAGGGCTGGGAAGGGCTTTATACAGCACATAGGCAAATAATCAGTGTAAACATTACATTAGTTCATAGGTGGATAGCAGGATGTAACAGGTGTTCATAGTGCCCAGAATAAGCTAGGCAGTATGTATAATTGTGATTATAAAACATTTTAAGATTAAGATTTCTTTAAATTGAGACATTATTTTCATGACAATAAACCCCATTTCATCAATTCTCATGACTTTAATTCAAACAAACTCATTCTCCTTACTGTAATATTAAAAGGAAAAAAGTAAATCACGTCAAAAGTTTGGGGTCAGTAAGATTTTTTTTATATTCTCAGTAAGAATTTATTTAGTGAGAGTAAAGACTAAATTGTTACAAAGAAAATCTTTTTCAAATATAGTAATGAATAGAATGTTCAAAAGAACATCTTTTGATAATTCTATTTATCAAAAAAATCTGAAAAATGTATCACTTTACACAACATTAATGGTTTTCAACTATTTCTTGAGTAGCAAATCAGCATATTAGAATGATTTCTGAAAGATCATGTGACAATGAAGACTGTAGTAATTTTATAATAAAATCACATTTTAAAATGTATTTAAAAAAAAACTGAAAGCGGTTTGTAATAAATATAATATAATAGCACCTGGAATATATGGGTATAATCACTGAATATCACTTTCATGATCCTTTTGCATTATTTTTTTTAAAGTTTAAACAATAAATTACAGAATTTTAATTTTGGGGTGAACTTGAACTGTTGTGAAAATAATGTCCCAATGCAAAAAGGCAAATTCAATAGTCCTAAAAATTCAATGGTTTAATTTTCTTTATACAAAACAACATCTCTTCTGATTTTTATAGCAATAAGGATCTGAGCAGCTAGGGGTGTGGATTATGATTTTGCAGCTAGTACTGGAAAGTTGCTAAGAAGTGAATTAAGCAGCCAGGTGCAGCCCAGAAAAGCTCACGCAATGGAGATGAAGAGCAAAGCCCTCATCAGTATCTGCTGCTATAAGCTCTGATGCAGTTCAGCATTAGGGAGAGAGATAGATCATCATCTTTAGTATCTGGCATGCTAAAGCTCATTCTAGCTGCCATGTGCTGGTACTTTCTGCTTTAGTATGAGGGCCAGTGCTGGGTCACATGTGGTGATGATGATGATGATGATCTGGTATGACTTTCGGTTGGATGCGATAGACCCTCAAACGCATTTCACTAATGTACCATTACAAAACCACAAACATGCTCACTTACCACTCTGTAAGGTCTGCTTGCCTCCAGACAACACTCCGAGAGGTAGTGTTCCGGTTGGGGTGAGCCCTTTGAGGGTCAGTACACTCTCGCTCTCTTCCCTGAGGCCCAACACAAACACACATACACACAGATCGCATTAGAGTTGTGTTCAAAGAATTAAATGGCACATAATCAACTAAGATGGAGGGGGGGGGGGGAGAGAGGAAATATATGGCAATTGTTTGGAATCTTTGCTGCAGCTCCAACCTAATCTGAATATTGCTCAGAAAACCAGAGACAAAAGACTTCAAGATGTCCTCTGTTCTTCCATTATCTATGGCATTGTTCATCTGGAATAATGTCTAATATAATTAGACCGTTATTCCGCATGATGAGTCACTGACGCCAGCTCATTAATCCTAATGGAGGAAAGTTTGTGTGTGGCATTAAAACAAAACTTCATTGTACGAGGTAGTTTTTCCTGCTCTTTACACAAACAGTTTTTTTGGATTACTGTAAATCTCCCAAGCAGCACAGTGAATATATATATATATATATGTATGTATATGTATATATATATAAATAAAATTGCATTCAGACTGACCTGAGCACAGAAAAGACTCTGGCCATTTTCCCAATGGCACGGATCTTATTTCTGATCACCTCCTTACGGACAGCTGGAGTTCCACCTGCGGCAACACAAAATCAGCAAAACTGTCACCCCATAGGACCTTTGACCCATAAACTAAAAATGTGGAGATGCTGAGAATCAGATTTGAATATTATTGTGATTGCATTTTGAACTGCATTTGAAACAGTTACACTTTATTAACTTTATTTTTGATAAAGCTAAAATAATAATAATAAAAAATATTAAGAAATAAATAATTAATAATAGTGATATTAATTAATGAAGTTTAAAAAAAAACAACAACAATTATTATTATTATTATTATTATTATTATTAGAATTTTCGTATATACTTATTAGCCAAAACATTATGACCAGTCACAGGTGAAGAGAATATCGTTGATCATCTCCCAACAAGGCCACATATGATGATCTGGATAGATTAGATGGTAAGCAAGCAATCATAATCAGTGTGTTGGATGCAGGAGAAATTGGCAGGAATAGATATCTGAGCGACTTTGACCCAGTCGCCTTTCCATAACAATTTGGCCCTTGTCAGAGTATCTCTGAAATGGCAAGGCTTGTAGGTTGCTCCCGGTCAGCAGTTGTAAAAATTTACCAACAGTGGTACGAGGAGGGACAAACCGCAAACCAGCGGCAGGGTGTTGGGCGCCCAAGGCTCATTGATCCCGTCTGGCCTGAGCCAACAGAAGGTCTACTGTGACACAAGTCACACAAAATTTTAATGATGGATATGGGAGGAGTGTGTCAACACACAGGGCATCGTTCTCTGCTGTGTATAGGACTGCATAGCCGCAGACCAATCAGAGCACCTATGATGACTGTCCACCGACAAAAGTGCCTACAATGAGCACGTCAGAACCTTGAAGTAGTGGAAGGTCTCCAGAAGGTCACGCTTGGTCTGGTGAGTCCATCATGTGGATGTCCATGTGCCTTTTAACTGGGGTAGTGACGGCACAAGGATACACTGTGGGATGACGACCAGCCGATGGATTGAGTGTGATGCTCTGGGCAATGTTCTGCTGGGAAACCCTAGATCCGGCCATTCATGTGTACATAAATTTGACACGTGCCACCTACCTAAACATTGTTCCCTTAATGACAATGGTGTTCCCTGGTGAGAGTGGCCTCATTCAGTAGGTTAAATGCACCATGCCAAACTGCACACATTGTTCAGATATTGTATATTTCTATTTTTAATGTCTTCAGTTTGCTTTCAAAATAAAGCTTGGTTTTAACCAGAATGCCAGAGAATGCTGTGCAAAAATAAAGATATTGTGCCAGACATACATCATATGTCTAATACATTTTGAATAATAATAATAATAATAAGTTTTATTATTATTATCATCATCATCATCATCACTATTATTAATTATTATTTAACGGGATAGTTCACCCAAAAACAAAAATTATCCGCAGGAAGCTAGATTTACTTTATAAAGTTTTAAATATGGATATTTTTCTTACACAAACCCATCAATTCACTTCAGAAGGCCTTTATTAACCCCCTGGAGCCGTGTCGATTATTTTATAATGGATGGATGCACTTTTTTGGCCTTTATAATGCTTGGAAGAGCCAGGACATTTTTTAATATAACTCAGATTGTGTTCGTCTGAAAGAAGAATGTCAAATACACCTAGGATGGCTTAAGGGTGAGTAAATTATGGGATATTTTTTTGGGTGAACGATCCCTTTAAATGCTTCATATTTATTATTACTATTATTTTAGATTAGCCTGACAAGCCAGACCCAAATCAAGATGTTGGGTCTGGGAACACACCATTGCCAGGGCTCAATCCGAGGGGCGGGATAAACGGTTGTCTTTCAAATTCCCTCTGCACGCAATAGGATAGCGCTACAACCAGAGCAACGAAGAAGGTGAAGCAGAGCTAGTTGATAGATTAAACTTTTGCCGTATCCGGTCGGAAAAACTCTGAACATCTTCCTTTTTTAAAGGGGTCATGATTTGAGAAATCAACTTTTCGTTCAGCCTTTGATATATAAGTTCATCGTGATATAAGAATATCCTGCAAGTTTCGGAGCTGAAAACTTCCTTGTTAGTCAAAGAAAAGCTTTTATTGACACCAGGCCCAGCAAACGCTCAATCTCAGAATGTGTCAAGCTGTGACGTCAGAGTGTGGTGAAACACCGCCTTAACCGAAGAAGAAGAACACCTGAAGAAGAACGGTGTAGCCCCGCCCACCGATTTGTGCATGGCATGTTATAGATAAAGAACATAGACCTACGTGGAGCTAAACCGGATCGAATTTCCAAGCAATAAACATGCTGCATAAGCTTCATTCGGATTCTAATATTATGAATGCATGGATGAACTTTATTTTTAATGAATATCCAGCTCACGTGGGGAAGACATTACGCATTTGTTCCTTCATTTCACCACAGATTCGTTTGTAAACAAGAGACTGGATTTGCAGACAGGATGAGATTACATGAATAAATGAAGCAACACACTTATGTGAGTAAAAATGTTTTTTATATGTGATAGTATTGCATTGTTACAGATCATTTGATATCTATTGATTATGTGTACGTGTCTAACTGAACATAACTTAGCACGCTGTCACAGGCTGGAGAATCCTTTATTTGAGGTGTTGTTGGTTCATTGTGCTGCGATTCGGGATCAGACTCAGACATGTATGGGCCAGGGCTCGCAAAGCACAACGTCCCGGGGCTATGTGTTTTCCAGACAGGCTACCAAAACGTATCACCGGCCTGCCGACGGGCTATTTTAAATAGTGAAATAACATTCCTTTCTTGATGTGTGTTGTTCACTCTCTTGACTTGATATTTGAAGGAAAAATACAATCGCAGAAGTTTTGATCATGCTGATTTGTCTGACTCTGCAGGGAGGCTTGTGAGTGTGTGTGCGTGTGCGTGTGCGTGTGTGTGTGTGTGTGTGTGTGTGTGTGTTAGTAATGCACGGTTTGAGGTTATATCCACTGATCGGGCGGTCCAAGTAATAAAGAATAACATTCCAATTAATTGCGGGTGGATGAGAGATGAATCATTGTGTTTGTTTGATAAAGACGTTTTGCGAGCCCTGTGGGCGAATCATTCTGGTTGCCGTTTTCCCACACGCTTTCAAAACAATTCCTCACGTGTACTCACGGGGGAGCCGAAGCTCATTGTAATACGCAAAGCTTATCTAATCATAGCAGTGGGCGTTTACTTCCAAGTCTTTAGTGCGGCACACCCATAAAAACCGAGCGTTCCATGAGACTCAAAACCAGGGTAGAAAAATCTATTACTTGTTCATTATGATGTTTTTGAATGTAAAAACCATGTGAACGTCATAAGTTGGCCTCAGACAACAGTATAAAAAAAAAGAGCCAGTTCATGACCCCTTTAAGAATGACTTCAGTGCCGTTCTTTGTTCTTTTCTCAAAGAAAAGCTTAACTCCAAGTCTTCCAGAGTCGCAGCCAAAGCCGATTCGAAAGACAGTTGTTCGCTAGCTTCTTTGTTTTCAAGTAGCACGTGGAACCGTCGCAACTCTGCCGTCATTATGTTATTCCGCCCACCAAATCTATACACGATGTGATTGGCCTGACTAGAGTTTGGTTTTTCAAGCTCGCAAGCCAACGGAGAGTTGCTAGACGACCCTTGCTGCCGCTAGGGTGCGTCTAGATTTCTAGGCTAATTTTAGATATTATTTGGCAGAAAACTGAAGGAAAGCCTTGGTGCTTCATTGTTTAGTTGATAATTAAATATATTTCTCACTCCAAATATGGGGAAATGCTGTCATCTCCACCTTTTTTAAAAGGGTTTGGAATTGTTTGGAATTACTCAAATGAAAAAATAAAGTGAGCCTGGAATGCTTCAAGGTGCACATTTTAAGCCAACCGCACCATTAGCCTTGAGTGGGCTTGAGAGTATTTGCAGAAGAGTGTCACGCCTTCGCTCTAATAATTTAAGCAGATCAGTTTCTGGTTTAATGATTACACAAGGCAAACCCACAATCCTACATAGTCTATATACTATATTTTAAAATACATTAAAATATAAATTGTACTTTAAATTGTAATCACAATATTACTGTTTTTCTATAAGATTATACCATCATGTGAATTCTACTCTTCAGATCAGGCTGTCTAAGAAGGAAGTATCATGGGATGACATAACCAGACATCAGACCTCCAGGGAGAGCTTTTTAGACAGCCAGAATGACAGTTGGACACTTCTGAGGACCTGCTGTCTATGCTGATGTTGACCAGACAGACAGACGCTCATACACACACGCACTCACAGCTTGAAGCGCATTCAAGCTGTTCTTCATTAAATTATGTCACTGAACGTGAAGCAAGAGGAAATCAGCCCATAAGGCAGTTGTCAGCTGACCAAACTTTAATTAATCTCAGTTGTATACCATGTGAACACCCTTACCTTCACATAGGTCATCTCCCTCTGACATGAGTTCATCATCAGAGCAGATATTTAGGACATTCACCAACATCTCAGTCACTGTAAATAGAGAACCTCCTCGTTAGATGTGCAATGCAAGTTGACATTTTACATAATATTTGTGTCTGTGCAGTTCTTTCTCCAGTGGTCCATTGTTCCTAGAGCTTCTATTTAAAATACTATTATAAATTCTATGACAAAATATGTGTGATTTCATGGTGCTTACAGCCATGTACACAGAAAAATTGAAAGGTGAAAGGGTTCTTTGAACACACTGGCACAATTAATATGATGTTAAATTGCCCTATTAAATGTAAAAGGACCTCAATGTTTCAAAGATCAAACTGCACAACAAATTGAGTTGTCTTACCCAAAATAAGAACTGATTCGGAATTGCCTGAAACGATTAGCCAGTAATTTCAGCTATACTTCCTGCTACAATTCAGATATAGTAATGGCCGTTTTGTTTCCGACAGTGGTAGACCAATCAAAACAGACTGTGCCATATGACCAATCAGAGCAAAGTACGCTCACAGAAAGGAGGTGTTTAGAGAGGTCGGATCTTTGAATGACCCATTTCAGACAGTAGCAATCAATTCCGATTGATGAATCCGAACATAGTGTTTACATGAACGCTAAATAAAGTGATCGGGTTGATGTGCACGTTTATGTGTCACAAGCTTCTGATCGGATTTAATCTTTTGACATGCGCACACTGCACGAATATACAGAGTTTCCCGCTGTTGTTGCATACTAACCATCCTCCTTTTCTTTGTTTTAAAAAGCATACTTAATATTTTTCTAATTCGGGTCCTAATTAGGCTATGACGAGCACATGAACCATTATGCAGTGCTGCTTATACTTATCAAACAGTAAAAACGTCTGAGGATAAGAGTCGGGAAAAAAAACTGGTGGCATGTTGTTCTGCTCCACTTCACAAAGAAGAGAATTTCAGGACAATCATTGCTGACACTTTATTCAACAGGATTCAGCATTACGTTATTTCTACATCATTGCACATGCGCAGTACTTTCCAGTTTCGGTTTTCAATCCGATCAAGTGTTTACATGCCCTCTTGATCGGATTACAAAAGGATGGCAAAGTCACTTCAATGTGCCACATTTCCTGCTGCCAGCAGGTGGCGCTTTGACTATAACCAAATATTGGCATGTAGATGTCTTCAGGCCTGGACTATTATCAAACGTGTGAAGTTTGGGGCAGATCGGACACTGTATGCCTGAGTTACAACAACTTCCTGTTTTGTGGCGTCAATCACATACATTAGCACTTAGCCATGAGTTGTATGATTCAATGTGTTTCTAGCATGTTTGGTACTTCATGGCATATTTAAATGTGTTTCTGGGAGGGAATTACAGTGTAAAGCATGCCATTGCCTGTTGCCAACAGGTGGCGCTATGACTAACTAATATTGGCATAAAGATGTCTTCAGGCCAGGACTCTTATCAAACGTATGAAGTTTGGGGCAGATAGGACATTGTATGCCTGACTTACAACAGCTTCCTGTGTCATGGCGAAACATCAGACTTTGACAGGGAGCCACGGATATGCCCTTCAGCAAAAACTCAAGATCTTCACAATTTAACATCACCAAGGCCTTAAGATTAGACTGACCAAACATGATGTTGTTCTGGTTAAAACTCAATGAGGAGTTAATCACAGTGTAAAACATGGTCTTTCCTGTTGCCCACAGGTGGTGCTATGACTGTAACTGAATATTGGCATGTAGATGTCTTCAGGCCAGGACTCTAATAAAACATGTGAAGTTTGGGGCATATCGGAAATTGTATGTCCGAGTTACAACAACTTCCTCTTTCATGGCGAAACATAAAAATTTGTGAGGCCGCCACGGACACGCCCATTAGGGAAAACTCAAGATCTTCACAATTTAACATCACAAAGGCTTTTAGATTAGACTGTGCAAATATGATGTTGATCTGATTAAATCTCTAGGAGGAGTTTGTTAAAGTACGTCAGGAAATGGCAAAATTTGCAACAATTTTGCAAAGAAAATTCAAAATATCTCACTTCCTGTTGGTTTTCAGATTTCATACCAGGAGACTTTTTTGTAGGTATTGGGCTGTTACATGTGTGTACCGAATTTCATACCTGTACGTAAAACGTAGCGGAAGGGGCACTTCGTTGAAATGTTGTAGGTGGCGCTATCAAGCAATTTTGCCATGCCTAATTCTGAAACTCATATGTAGATGTCTTCAGGCCAGGACTCTTATCAAACATATGAAGTTGGGGCAGATCGGACATTGTATGCCTGACTTACAACAGCTTCCTGTGTCATGGTGAAACATCAGATTTTGTCAGGCCGCCACAGACACGCACTTCAGCGAAAACTCAAGATCTTCACAATTTAACGTCGCAAAGGCCTTTAGATTAGACAGACCAAATATGATGTTGTTCTGGTTAAATCACTATGAGGAGTTAATCACAGTGTAAAATATGCAATTTTCTGTTGCCAGTAGGTGGCGCTATGACTGTAACTGAATATTGGCATGTAGATGTCTTCAGGTCAGGACTCTAATAATACATGTGAAGTTTGGGGCAGATCGGACATTGTATGACCGAGTTACAACAACTTCCTGTTTTATGGCGAAACATTGAAATTTGTGAGGCTGCCACGGACACGCCCTTCAGGGAAAACTCAAGATCTTCACAATTTAACGTTGCAAAGGCCTTTAGATTAGACTGACCAAACATGATGTTGATCTGATTAAATCTCTAGGAGGAGTTCGTTAAAGTACAACGTCTGGAAATGGCAAAATTTGCAACAATTTTGCAAAGAACATTCAAAATATCTCACTTCCTGTTGGTTTTCAGATTTCGTATCAGGAGACTTTTTTGTAGGTATTGGGCTGTTACATGTGTCTACCGAATTTCATACCTGTACGTGAAACGTAGCGGGAGGGGCACTTCGTTGAAATGTTGTAGGTGGCACTATCATGCCATTTTGCCACGCCTAATTTTGAAACCCATATCAGACGTTAATTTTCACCACTTTTGACGCCTGTGCAAAGTTTCATGAGTTTTCGAGCATGTTTAGGCCATCAAAAATGCGATTCATTTGGGAGAAGAATAATAATAGGCTGAGCAATTCCAATAGGGTCCTCACACCATCGGTGCTCTGGCCCTAATAAACCACCCCTTACAATCCGAATAAAATTTTTAACAGATCTGGCCAATTTATTCCTATTGACGCAGCTACTGAGAGAAATATGCTACAATGTATATTATGAGAAAATTAAAGTGTGTTTTTTTATCTTGGATGCATGCAAGTCTATTGTAGGAGACCTTCAAAACAAAATTAGGAACATTTAAAACTGCATAATAGGAGCACTTTAATATGATGTTTAAGATTGGAGTTTTTCTGTATTCTTTCCACAGAGAGGACAACCACCAGACACATCATTAACAAGGGCATTGTCACCTTTTATTCACATGGCTTGCCAAATAATACCAACCATCTCAGTCCCTGAAAATCACACCTCCCACTTCAGGTCTCAGTTTGGACACTTACCTTTCTCGCCCACAAAGGGCAGCGACCACGTAAACACATCCATAAAGTTGGGTAACCAGTATGGGTGAGGAGAGCAGTTGAACTGTCTAATGTTCATGACGTTGTTTTCATATTTCAATACAGCCGCTGAGGAAAAAAACACAGGGAGATATAAAAATTCATGAAAGTGTTCAACCAATAAAAAACAAAACAAAAAAAAAGCAACCTGATAGGCTTTCATAAAGGTTCACGAACAGTCAACTGATACTTTAGACATCTAGACTGAAAGTCTACGTAAAGTCAGACACTTAAGAATCAATATGGCAATAATTATAGCTGAGTTGGAGGGTAATTTATTTTATTTTTTTGTATGGCTGGCAATTGTTACAGTATCTTTCAGAGGTTAAAATTGGAGCCTCACAGTCCAACAATAAATACAGAAAATGATCATAAATGATTTAAAGGTGCAGTGTGTAATATTTATGAGGATCTATTGACAGAAATGCAATATAATATACATAACTATGTTTTCAGTGGTGTATAAAGACCTTACATAATTAACCGTTATGTTTTTATTACTTTAGAATGAGCCATTTCTATCTACATACACCGCGGGTCCCCCTACAGTTTCTACAGTAGCCCTAAATGGACAAACTGCTCTACAGAGCGCTAGCTACTCTCTGCTGTCTCAGACGACGACATCTTTGTCCTGTGTCGGCCACCGTAGCGTCTCTATATGCTCTATGTGCTATTCACAACCTCACCACTAGATTCCGCTAAAATGTACAGTGCATATACAAAGAAAAGCTGATTGCGAGTTCGTAGAAACTGATTCAATTACATCACTCGCAATGCTTTATCAAATGGGCTGCAATTTCCGTTTTCATGGTAATAATGATGTTGGGAACGGGTCTGAGAACAGTTAGAAATTATAAAAAGTGCCCTTTGTTTAAAAAAGTTTGAAAACCTGCACTAAACAAGAACGTGTACTACAACAAACTAACATACCTTTGTTGTTGTAGACGTCTAGGTAATTTGGTGCTGAGAATATGGTAATTAATGAAGGGAATCCTGTTGTCTGACTTTTTCTGTACATCCTGTACCTGAAACAGAAACACACACAAATCTCTTTAGTTGTAGATTAGCTCAGCGTATCAAAAAGGCATCTGACATGGACCAATAAAGGAAGTGCTCTTTGTCATTGACAAAAACACATTATTTGACAAAGTCAGTGAGTAATGACCCAATAATCCACAGTTTCAGATGGATTTTTTTAATGGACAGACAGAGAGGGACTACACTGGCATCACAAAATCAAATTAGCAAAGAAAGCATAAGCTATTTCAGTCTTACTATCATGAAACAGCAGAATCAATACTTACCCTGCGTCTTGTGCTTCATGAGCTCTAATTACTGACAACAGGTTGTTGTTTGTCAAAAAGTCACAGACTGCTGCATAACTGTAAAACGAGAGAAAGACAAACTCTTGAGGGTGTATATAGCGATGAGTCATGCTTAGGTGTCATGCGCGCGAGCCAGTGTTTGAACCCCTTTCAACATCTAAAGCACTTGCTCATACTGAACGGAGCATGAGTCAATGAACTGGACATTTCTTAATATGGCCTTTTGGGGTTCTCCTTACAGCTGGGCGATATAGCCCAAAAATCCTATCTCTGTATTTTTAGGCTGCACACAGTATCTGTATACAGCACACGTATACAGAGCACCTGATGGGGAATGTTATGTTTTACTTAATTATTTTGAAGCCCTTAATATAAAGCGTGTTTAGTGTTTATAGGACAATTTGGGTCATGCACTTTCCCCGCAGCAGCTCATTCTGTGTCCTCCACAATTTTTTAGATGCATTCACAACATCAAAATAATGCATAATGCATATCGATATAAACGGTCCTATATAGTTTATAAAAATATATTAATATATCATACATACTCGATATAGCACCCAGACATGGTTCTCTATAAGTCCACTCAATCTACAGTACAGTGAACTCTCAAGCTATATGACCACCACCTGCTCTTTGTTAGCATTTAGCTGGCGTGGTACAAACAAATGCCAGCTGGACAAGCAAACAGTGAATAAACACACTTATATATACACCCAGAATGAAACCAGCTGGGTGACACCAGTCAGGTTATTTCAGTGTAAATCAGACAGGATTTACGCACCAGTTCACAGATGCCAGAATGACTCAGTTGCACGTTTATGAGCAAGTATAAAGAATCTGGTCAAAGAAAAAAGTTTAATAAAAAAGAAAAAGAAACAGCTTTTCTCTCAACATGTAAGATGAGTGTTTGAGTTATTTTATAGTAGGGTAAAACAATAACTAAATTAATTAATTAAAAAAAACGTGTTACTCATCCAAACGTTCAATATGTCAAAATAGGCTAAATTCAGCATCCTTTTATTTTCTTTTGAGTAAATTACATCACATGTATTAATGTAATGATTTAATGACTCTTACAAATCCATTTCTTCAACTTTAGGCACATTTATGTCCTAGGGGTTGATTTAAATTACAAAATTAAACTTTTTTCTTTCACAATAAAACTGACTTGGAATTGCTACTTTTCAATTGCCTTTGATAAAAATAGATCATAAAACAGGAATTATGTTTAGAACCATTATAATCTAACAAAAAATAATGAACCATTTTAATATTTATTGTATAAAAATAATATAAAAATACTCATTTTATTTTAAATATTTTATATAATATATTATATATATTTATTTATTTATATTTACACACACACACACACACACATTTTAAGAAATCTAGGTAAATATTACATGTGAGAAGAATATTTTATTGCGAATGCAGGTAATTTATATTAATAAATCTGGGAGATAGAACCCAATGAACTGCTTTGCTCCAGTACCTGAAAAAATAGGAACAGCCTCTGACTGAGTTGTGGTTGAAGTGCTCTACCGTCTTCTCACTGCCGTAGTCCTCTCCTGGGTCAGCCCAGATCAGGTCACACATAGGCCCAAATGCCGGGGGCTCCTTAAACCTGTCTAACTGCATAACACAGCGCAAAGGCAAAGGAGGAGGCATGAACACATCCTGCTTTCCAATAAAAAGGCTGTGAGGAAAAGGACAAACAGATGCTTACTTTCCTAATGTCATCTAAGCAGTTGATTTCTGGTGAGAGGCCACCGTGTACGCAGAGAAACTGCTGGTTTAGAAGAGCTGCAAGAGGCAAGCAGTCAAAGGCCTCCATACATGCGTCATAAACCCTCTCTGAATACTTTATTTTACCTGTAAGGGGACAAAGACAGAAAAGTACACCTGTGTTAAAGTTTGGTGCACTGAAGTCAAGAAATCACTAATTTAATAACATTTTTATCAAAGGCTGACCTTGGCATTTGAACTACTATACAGGAAGGCCATGCGTGTCACTTATTACGGGTGCGACCAATTTTGTCCCCAACACTTTATTAAATAACTTTTGACAAAATGAATTGAAATCCATTTAATTATAAGTGTGGGTATTTGAGTTGACAGCACAAAAAAAATCTGTTTTTTTTTTTTTTTTTAGATCAAAAGAAAAATTATTCAATTTGATTTTCATACACAGCTTAATTCAAATAAATGTACATTTATAGAATTTGTTACATCCCTAAATATAACTTTAATATTACAAGCCATTTTTATTGCACCAAAAATAACTTAAAAAGGAAATACATTAGCTACTTGAGGTTAATATGATTTTTAATGTTTTTGAAAGAAGCCTACAGTAAAATACAGTAATACTGTAAAACACTATTACAATTTGAACCATGTGTTTTAATTTAAATTTTAAAATGTAATTTATTCCTGTGATGGCTCAATAAACATTTCTTATTTTAATCAATGTTAAAAACAGTTGTGCTGCTTAATACTTTGTTTGCAACATTTTTTCAGGATTGATGAATAGAAAGTTTTTAAAAAAAACAGCATTTATTTAAAATATAAATGTTTTGTAAGATTATAGGTGTCTTTACTGTCACTTTTGATCAATTTAATGCATCCTTACTGAATAAACCTACTGTCCGTAATCACCATGAGATGGCAGGGGTAATTTAAAATGCATTCAATACTCACTAAAATGTTATCAATGATTTTATCAATTTACTAGTCGATTTGATCACTTAAATGGGCATAAAGAATGGCTGCTCCCTCAAATCAAAAAGTGTAATGAGAACTTAACTATCTTGAAAACTGCTGAAATTGACATTTCTTAAGGTTATTATTAACAATTCAGTTTTGCCAGTGTTTGAGCAAATAATGGAGGTGTTGACAGATCTTACAGACCTGATCTTTAAATCTATACACTATTTTTTTTTTATTAAAACAGTAAGTCATCCTCATCAAGATCATGTGACATTTTTTGCACATAACATTTTGTGATGACAACCAGCACGTCTGTACGCAGTCATACAGTAATAACTACACTAAAGTGACAAAACTTGCCACCAAGCAGACACAAAAGCAGCAGGGACTATTCAATTAAATTCAAATGAGCCTAATTAGTGCAATGCGAGTACTTAATTCAGCTGCTGATTAAGCTTATTAATACTTCAGTATCTGGACTGAAGTAGTCTCATTAGTCTTGTCTTGGTTTCCACTAAATACAGCTGGGTTATTCACCAAACTGAATTACACATTCGCTCTGAGAACGAGGTCTCATGGAGAGCACTTGGGCTTCCACTAAACATTCTACCATGAAACCACCTCCATCTTTGTTATGCAGAGCACAATGGCCAACGCTATTGTATGAGCTTAATAGCAAACAGTGTTCATTTCAAGCACAATAGACTACCACTGACCCATAGAAAACCAAAACCAGGGATTTAATTAGATGTTCAAAGGAAACTTAATTTAAATTCTATTTGGATTCAAGCAGCAAACATTTTATACAGAATAATATACCATTAGCTAGTTCTAGTATACTAGCAAAGATTATATACATGACCGGCATTTACTTGTGAAAAAAAGTAATGAATTTGCTTCTTGTTGTGTACTTCTCTTAAAAGCATATTTAAAAAAAAAAAAACTGTACTTGCAGATAATATAATATTAATGAAATAAAAGGCCACTTAAGTGTACTTTGTAATGTCACATTAAAGTTATACTTTAAAATATATTCTAAATGATTATGTTTTAATAATCTTTTCTCATACTTTCAAGTACACTTATGTTGATGTGTTGACTAACATACTAAAGCACACACATAAAGTACTTTGTAATTTCAACTGCAGTGTGCTGTTCAATAAAATATTTTAAAGCGTAAAAATTAAAGTTAACATATTTAAAATGTAATAAATGGCAACTTCATCATCACAAATGTGTAATTGCAAATATATTTAAATACATGACATGCAAGTGTCATTAGAACTGACATTAAAGTATATTTTAGTTTACCATAGATGCTTCTCAGTACATTTTGGCAATACACTTTAAACATTATGAAATGACATATCGATGCACATAAGTGGGTCAAAAAAGCACTCTAAAGTCATCTAACTGCGTTTAATATAAATGCAGACTATAATATATAGTTTCATTTAATTGCAATTAACATGCAATTAAGTAATATTATTTTTAAAATATATTATTTCTGTAATAAGTACTAACTTTAAAAGTATGCTGAAGTGTCCTTTTTTCACAAGGGTATTGAATATAATTTATATAATATAATAAATATATAAATAAAGAAGCAACTTCTTTCAAGCACAATCATGTAAACACATAACATAACTTGTAGTTATTGCTGTAAAACAGTCTGTATTTTACGAATTACAAACCTACGCTAAAAAAAGAAGCTAAAAAAGATGTCACACTAACTAATGCTAGCACTTTAACTGTGACAAGTGTTTCTAAATTAAATCAAATTTTAAAAACATGTAGCTGCTGCTATGACAAAGGGAGGAAGGGCATGAACACTTCAGGTGTCAACAGCTGAAATTAAGTCCAGGTTGGTCATGTGATCTATCACTGGCTTTAGGAGACCTGTAATAACCTCCTGGCAGATGGGTTCCTGGCTCAGTAGATGCAAACCCGGGTCAACCACATCAGACGGAAAGAGAAGAAATCCCATATCCTTTCGGATAACAAATATGTCTCTGTATTTGTAAGCAACTGGAGCGTGAATAAACCCAAGCCTAAAAAGAAGCTAAACAGCTCCTTGTGTCTCTATTTGAGGTTCTTGGCTGGTCATGCTGCATTGAATTAAGGTTTTAAATAAATTATTGTAAAAGAATGCTAATGAGATGCTTCACAATGAAAAGACATTAGTCTCTCATAAATCAAGACAGGTAATGCTGCGTATGGTGTACAACGGCTCATCAGGTTTGTCTCTTTGAGAGTCAGATGAGCTTGAGCCACTTCACTATCCAGCGTACTAATAACTCACACCTGGACACTTTCCGGCAGCAGACCTTGAGCTCTACAAACCTTACTCTAATAGAGCTGTCTGCTAGCTTATTTTCTCAAAGGGACAAAGTGCTGTTTGCAGAAAACAGGGCACGTAAAGCCTATAAAACAAAGACAGCAATTCTTTATGAACTGCCTCTCACAGCAGCCAGTGAGGATATTCATTCAGTCTTAAAAAGCTTGCAATAGATCTTAGTCAGAGTAGAGACCAATTTGAGACAGTGAGGGACACAAGTCTGTTTAATATGTCCTAAAACTGGTCTTATTTTCACAACCCACTGTCGTCCACTGGAAATATGTGGACATGTCCAATGTTTTGTTGGCCGAGCAATCAAAACTCATACTACAGGTCTACACGGAGGACCTGAGACCTGAGTACCCGAGACCCGACCCGGGCCGGCAGAAGCAGAGCGGTCGGAGTTAATGCAAGCGCACGGTGATCATGATTTTTGTTATATCTAAAATGTTTGGTCAGACTCAGCTCAGAGAATACAGAGATAAATAAGTAATGTTACCGTCTGCAGCCATGGCTCTGAACGAGCAATCGTTCTTACAATTCAAAAGGACAAACAGTCGAAGTCATCTTATTATGTGAATTGACTCAAGATACAAAAAAAAATGCAAAACTGCAAAAGTCGCATTTGTCGTCCGTCACCGTGACAGCAAGTGGATTTTTTTTAAGCTGGAATAATGAGTGGATTAAGCATGCTCGGAAAGAGAGGGATAACATGAATGGAACTTTCTTGGCAAGGAGGATTGTATGCATCACAGTCAGGTACAAGGGAGAAGGATGCTAACTAGAGGTAAGAAAAAAAGTTGGGTAGGTAAGACAAATTTTCAAAAACAAGAGAGAACCAACGAAATATTAATAACTAATTATGTTGTAGTCAATGTATGCTTTTTCCTGTGAGGTTTTGGTTTCTCTCTCCCTCTCTCTCTCTCTCTCTCTCTCTCTCTCTCTATTTATATTTATATATTATATATGTGTATTTTTTTGCACAGTAAAATACACTATATGCCAAAAGTATTGGGACACCCCTTTCCAAATCATCGAATTCAGGTGTTCCAATCACTTCCATGGCCACAGGTGTATAAAATCAAGCACCTAGGCATGCAGACTGCTTCTATAAACATTTGTGAAAGAATGGGTCGCTCTCAGGAGCTCAGTGAATTCAAGCGTGGTACCGTGATAGGTTGCCACCTGTGCAATGTCCATTCGTGAAATTTCCTCACTACTAAATATTCCAGTGTCAACGGTTAGTGGTATTATAACAAAGTGGAAGCAATTGGGAACAACAGCAATTCAGCCACGAAGTGGTAGGCCACGTAAAATTACAGAGCGGGGTCAGCGCATGCTTGTGTGGCCTTCAGATTAGCTTAAGAACAGTGCGTGGAGAGCTTCATGGAATGGGTTTCCATGGGCGAGCAGCTGCATCCAAGCCTTACATCACCAAGTGCAACGCAAAGCGCCTTCTCATCCAACATCAGTGCCAGACCTCACAAATGCTCTTCTAGAATGAATCTTCACATTTAAAAAAAACAACAACAAAAAAAAACAAATATCCCCTCCGGACATCACTTTTGGCCACTACTCTAAGTCAGTTATGTAAGCCAGTGTTGTTATTGTTTACTAAATCTGTCATCATTTACTCTCCATCAAGTTGTTCCAAACCTGTACGAGTTTCTTTCATCTGTTAAACACAAAACATGATATTATAACGAATGTTGGTAACCAAACAGTTGATAGCCATTGACTGCCATAGTATTTTTTTTGATGGAAAATGATGGAAGAATTTTCATTTTTGGATGAACTATCCCTTTAACTGCAGAAGTAATGTTATACTGTTTGCAAGGTAAATTAAAGTGCTAGCTGGTGACAGCTGGCTGAAAATGCAGCTTTTCAGACATCAAAGAGGGAACTTCAGTGAAAGTGAGGAAAAGGCTGGCGGACAGTTCGAACCAACACATCACTTAGCTCTCAGCACTCCTAGACGGTACATTCCCACTGCACTCACATTCCTGTTTGAAGGTGAAGTATTCTGTGAGGTGCCGACACTCGTGGTTGCCTCTGAGGAGAAAGAGGGTGTTGGGGTGGTTGATCTTCAGTGTCCACAGGAACAGAACACACTAAAGAGAGACAGAAAGAGAGATAGACACATTTATAATCCTGAAGATACTTGACTATTAATGTCAGCTGGAATAGCAAGGAAAATGAAGATGAAGACCGGATGTCTTTTACATTAATAAACTGGAGAAAACATCCTATTTTAATGTCTACAATAAAATGTGAGGCCTCTTCATTCAAATAAGGGTGCAAAGGAAAATTGTTAATCATTATCATTGCATTTAAAGGCAACCTGATAGTGTTTTCAATGCCCAATGGCAAGATTATGGCACAGTCAGTGTCCTTTCACTGTTTGGTGCTCAACAGATGGCCATCTGGGTGCATGAGGGACTTGCAAAGGTGGGAGTGAGTGGTCACATGGTAATTATTCCCAAATGATACATTATTCTAAAAAACAGGTTTGTTTGGTTCATTTACACATCTAAAATTCACACTAAAGTATAGACTGTTTGGCAGCAGACAACACAAAACCTTGGCATTACACTGTGTGTTCAAGTGAGATGCCTGATCTACTGTACAGTACAGAGTACATGCACCCACTCTTTTTAGCCTCATTAAAATGTATTTATCCTTATCTACCCCCCCCCCCTTTCATTTGCATGCAAAATCTCAGACACCACTCAACGTGGGGAGAACAGGACACCAAGGTAACCAAGGACGACAGGTGTGCATTTAAATGACATGTGAAATAATAGACACGGAGGAGGGTGCGAGTAGGGGGGGGGGGTGGATGGGGGTGGTATGTGGCAGCACGAGAGCCGGGACTGGAGCCTACGCAAGAGGAATAATGAGCTGAAAATTGCAGGTAATAGTGCCCATGAGAGGAGGACCTGAACGAGGCTATTATTGCTGAATGGCAGACGACACAGAGAGAAATGACACAGAGAGGAACCCATTTTTTCCTAAAGTTTCAACTTCAGGCTATCGCCTGGTTTAATAACAGGGATAGATCAGGATGGTTAACTAGTCATCGATCAACCAATTAGTGAGGTTGATTAGTTTACTTAATTGTTTTACTTTTTTTAATGCTAGTTTTAGCGTTTTGTGCTGAGGAGTTTTAAAGGAGATGAATTCACAGAATTCAGAGACATATACACAGAAATAAATTACATTTTAAAATGTATATCCAAATAGAAAACACGGTCACACTTTAGATAAGTCATAGTTAATAGTTAGTTAATAGTGAGAATTGGACCTTAATCTAACCTTAATCCAAAAACACGACACATTATGAGGAGAAAAGACTGCTTGGAATGATGAAATGAAAATGGAAGGGTGAAAAAAAAAGATGGTTGGATGCTGTAAAGAACAATATAAACAGGAGTTTCTTAAAGAATGCCATCAATGACTGAGACAACTAGAGAAAGCATATCTAGTGGTATAGAAAACTCACCGACATGTCAAATATGAAAATATAGAGATTTTTCACATCCCCTTTAATAAGTGGGTTTTTTCTCTCTCAGACAAGACAAAAGGGCAAAGAGCTTTGTGCCAGACAAGTGGAGACTGAACAGTGTGATGGTGAGGCTGCTCACACTAAGACCTTCCATGTGTGGAGCGGAGTGTGTGTGTGTGTGGTGGCTGGTCATGGTGGTGGGAGGCTGAGGATGCATTAATAATAGACGGATCTCGGATCAAAGGGAAATAGCCCACCATAATGGAAGAGAAAGATGATGACAGGCAAAATGAACAGAATTGCTCATACTTTTATGAGCAATTCTGAGCCCATTTTAGCACAGATATATAACCAGAGAGAGCACATCATGAGCATCCAGATAAATGTAATGTAAAGGCTTTATATCGTTAGCACAACAAATAAAGTCAGAAATTATCAGAAAATGAGAGGCAAAGAATATGTATATACACACTAGTGTTCAAAATTTGGGATCAGTAAAACATTTTTTTTTTGAAAAAAGAAACTTATTTAAAAAGGAAGCATTAAATTCATCTAAAGTGACAGTAAAGACATTTATAAAATTACAAAAGATTTTCATTTCAAATAAATGCTATTTGTTTCAAGTTTTCTATTCATTAAATAATGATTTAGAATGATTTCTGAAGGATCATGTGAATAGTATAATGGCTGCTGAAAAATCAGCGTTGCCATCACAGGAACTACATTTTGAAATATATTACAATAAAATATAAAACAAACAGTTATTTTAAATTGCAATATTATTTCACAATATGCTTTTACTGTAATTTTTCAAATAAATGCAGTTTTGGTGAGCATAAGAGACTCCATTTTATTCAAATGAGTCTTGAATACTTACAAGTCCTGACTATTTTGAATAAAAATGAGCTCTGCTCAATGTCACCAGAAATCACCAAATCTCACTGAAAATGAACAACTGCATGCAAGACACTGTGTGAGCGACCCTTAGCAATGTCAAGCTTATGAACTCCTCATTGGATCAAAGTGTGAGTCGTCAGTAACATCAGTCATTCAGCGGCGAATCGCAACAAGCAGAGCAGTCCACGCTTTAATGCTCTATGACTCATCTCTTATGAAAGGGTACAGTGTCTGACAGGTTATCAAATAGCTCCACTCAGACAGTGACACATCCAAATGAGACAGACTGAGAAAGAGGCGCCATTTAACCACACAGCTTAACAAGGTCTCTGATACTTTTGTTATCTATTCTAAATCATTCACAGGTCCTGCACTCACCAAACCCAATCAAATGACACGAAAAGTAGAGGCTTGAGTCAACTGGAAGATTCAAAGTGGAACGTTTTACATTACGCAATGGTCTTTGGTTAGCTAAATAGTATATCACGGCTCCAGACTGCAATATGAATATGAGAAACATCAAACGGCAAACTAGACGAAAGCACTCTACTTGTTTGAGCTGCAGAGGGCGGACCGTTTATCAGCTCGGAACAATAATAGACAGTGCAGCACAAGCTTAGAACAGGTTTACTCGTGGGCTGATCTCGATCACGCTACACAGTTACTATACAGTGCACATCCCTGTTATAAACCACATATTTTACTGTTCCAAACAGCACAAACAGCTCAAACAGCACTGATACCATGAGAGACATTTTTCCATGAACAAAGTTATAGAAGGTTTTTCAGTCCACAAATCACCAACATTCACCATGGATTTAATGTAGTAATGCAAACTGTAACCATGGTATTGTGGCAGAAATAGAGTGGTGCAGGCATGACGTCACTGACGCCAACTGGCAGTTAGCATCACACTGGTTCCCTCAAGAAAAACCCAAAAGGATTTTCCCATAGGCTTTTGGATTATCGCAAAAAACAAGCTCGGTGATCAACAAAAGTTTATGACACTTACACGTTTTGTCTATTAAGAAAATTGTCACAGATTAACAACTTTTATTACTTTTGAAGCCAAAATACAGTCGCCAGAAGTAAAAAGCTACAGGTAAGCTATAAACGGACTACACCACGGTCCCGCGATTTCAACGTCACCATCACTAAGCTTCCGACAACTCTTTCAGTTATCATCTAAAAACATTTTCCCAGAACGTTTGAGTTAGAATAGTTTATAAGAGCACAATTATGAGCATAATGAGGCTGTAAAAGCGGACTGCGCGATGACGTTTAATCTCCTCGACAGCCTCTGTAGTCCCCTTTAGCCACTTGTTAGCAGTCGCCTTTTTCAAGACACGTAACAGCATCAAAACATTTTTTTTTTTTTTAAATAAATAAATAAAATAAAAAAAATAAAATCACAAGTGGGGTAATACTGATGTATTTTATGTTGCAGAATAAAACGTGAAAGTGTCTTGAGTTTGTGTTCACCACAGACCTTATTTCAGCCATTTAAACAAAATCCCATTTAAAAAACCCATTGACTTTGGTACGAGGGAACCGGAAGTGCTAAAATGCTAATTCGCTTCCGCGGTTTGGCCTACAAAGTGATGTCATACCTGCACCACTCTATAGTCTAATGTTTTTACATTATTCATTTCAGAGTTCATGCAAACTTCTGAGAGTGAAATTCAAGCACTTTAAGGACTTTTTAATGTGCTTCACACTTTTTCCAGCACTTCAAAGTCATATCCAATTTAAATGTTATTTTTAATGTGATGACCAAAAACATGATGGGCCCTATCATACACCCGACGCAATGCGGCACCATTGTTGGGATTGCTATTTTGAGGCAACTAAAATAGACTGTGCCATTGACCAACTGAAACCTAGTCTAAAGTCAATAATTTTTGTCATTCAAAGAGCGCGTTAGTAATATGCGCCTATAGGCGGGTGCTTATTACACACACAGGGACGCACAGCAGCACACAAACATTTTTAAATATGAAAAATTAAAATATTAAAATGTAAAAGATTATTATTGTGTACATAAATATAAAAATGCCTACATGTCATAATGGATAGTCATTGCATGTATCAGAATTAGCCTACCTATTTGCAGTAATGAAGAGCAAGCAAGGGTCATTGGACGAGCAGATCTGTTTCCTCGCTAGAGAAGCGTTCAGTTTTTCCGCTTGCAAATTACACCATGTAAATAGCGAATCCGCCATGGTGCGAGCGCAACTGGCTTTTAAAGGGAATGGGAGATGAGACTTTGATTGGTTTATTGCACGTTACGCCTAAAACATGCTCATTACTCATTAAAGAGAATAGGGACAACCCTTTTAGACCATGCGCCGGGCGCACCGACCATTTTTCCCTAACTAACACTTTGTGGCAAACAAACACTTCAAATTGTCCTTTTTTTGTACTAAAGTACGAAGTAGAAAAAGTCAAGTACCCCTGGATGACAGCATCAATCAAGAAGCTAAAGCTTACTGCTGGAATTGTTTGCTGTTTGGGTAAATTATTAAAAATGTAATAGGTTATGTGACTGATTTTATTCTGGCTGCCGCTGCCATGGTTTTATACATGTTAAGCTTTAGTTGAGAAAACAGTTATTTTGCAGAATTACTGGTCAGACTGTAAATGTATTAACTTAGCGATACTAACTTTATACGATCTATTACATACATTTAATCGGCTGCTGTGCCAGTCTAATTATATGAATTATTACTGAGTTTTAGGGGAGAGGGCCATGGTTCGAGAGTCATGGTTTCGTTACTGTTATTATTATTATTATTATTATTATTAGTCGTCGTAGTAGTAGTAGTAGTAGTAGTAGTAGTAGTAGTAGTAGTAGCAGTATTTTAAACACAAAAATATCCACACATTTAAAAATAAACCAGCTGCCTCGCTCATTCACTTCAACTCCGCTCTTTTATACTTGATCTCATCAGTGTTTTATAGGCATGCTCAGTTGTAAGTCAACATTAAAGCATGGGAAATCTTAAAGCTACACTATGTATTTTTCCGCTAGGGGCCGCTAACCTCTTCAAAACAATAAAAAAGGTGTAGATTGATGACGCCGTGAATGAGCGTGGAATCATGGAACTTGTCGTCATACCGATGGATCTAATAATGTTTATGAGGAAATAATGTTTATGGATGAGTGAATGCATTCATATTTTTTAACATGACTGTGGTATGAAGCAGGGCACGATTACTAATAAGAGACAGATATCAGCGCTACTCATACAGGTCAGTTTATTTGATGAATTAAAATTGTGAGGAAATGCAATGCTGTTTTACTTGGTCTACACTATCTAAACTGCCTTTGAGTGTGTTGAATATTAAAAGGTTATTCTGTGTTAGTTTGATGGCTGTATGAGGCTAGCAGTAAGCTACATCAACATTACAACATCATACTGATGATATTCTAATATTTCATTGTGTTGAGCCACATAACATTGATTCGTTTTATGTACATTTGCTCACCTGTCTAATAAAGCACATGCAAGAACAATTGTCTTCTGTCAAATCAAAGTTTGTTGCAAAGCTCTCGCCTTCTCGAAAATGCCTCGTCAATACTGGTCCTCCTTTGATTTCTCATTTTGTTCCAAAGTCTGCTTGCCATGGTCCATAATGTTTGAATGAAACTACAACAGCGTGCCGCTAGACGTTACGCAGTTTTCTACATCTGTTGCCATGGTTTCTACGGCAGTAAAAGCGGAAACCGAGGGTAACGCGGATATGACGCCGCTGACAGGCGACTCCCTCACACATCCCCGTTCCTTGGTTAAAAAAGCTATTTTCTCACAATTTACAAATAGTTGGAAACATTTGGGATATTGTAAGTACTTAACTGAACAAAATATAAAACACTGGCCTAGTGGGTTTTGGATATTTTACTGCAAAAATCTTACATATTGCACCTTTAATACATTGTCATATCAGAGCAACGCATCTGAGGATGACAGATTATTCAAAGTCAGGAAACTACAAGACTAAAAACAATTGTTGTCTAACAAATCTTTAAATGGAGACATTATGGCATAATCTGCTTTGCTTTTTACTACTCGTTTGTGCTTATGTGTGCTAGTTAATGCGCTGTTGGTAATGTGGCAGAGTAGTCACTGATAATGCCTTAGCAGATGGTTCAGAGAAGATGTCAGATTCTCAGCCAAGTAAAAAAGGGCCTGGCCATGCATGCAAATACAGTCCCAATTGGTATATGCACAGATAGCTAAATTCTTTGAGTGTCAGGCATTAGAGTAAAGATATGGTTAGGGTTAAGACACTGTGTGGATAGAGAGTGAATAAGAGAGGCAGAATAAGACTTTCACTTATGGAATGCCCATTTTTTTTTCTGCAGTGACACTACTGTTCAGTGTCAGTGAGATTTTTTTCAAAGAAATTAACACTTTTATTAAGCATGGTTGCAATAAATGTATCAACACAAGTAAAGACATTTATAATGTTACAAAAGATTTTTATTTCAAATAAATGCTCGTTTTTAAGTTTTAATTCATCAAAGAATCCTGAAAAAATATATCTTGGTTTCCACAAAAATATTAAGTAACACACCTGTTTTAATATTTATAATAAAAATAATAATAATAATAATAAATGTTTCTTGAGCACCAAATCAACATATTATGATCTATGAAGAATCTGTGACTGAAGACTGGAGTCTGAAAAATCAGCTTTGACATAACAGGAATAATTACATTTTAGAATATATTCAAATAGAAACAAGTTCTTTTATGTCACAATATAACTCTCTTTTTGATCAAATAAACGCAGACTTGGCGAGCATAAGGGACTTCTTTCAAAATCATTTAATCAAAATCAGGAGCTTTAGGACACACTTTAATATTAGAAAAGCTTTCCAGTGCGGGAGAGACCCAAGCGGGAAGGCTTGAAAACAGACGGCGAGGTTGTGTTGTTTCTACTCCATACGCGAGTAACAGTAGATTTGCTATGTTTCACAGAAGCAACCAGTTGTTGTAAAGTTAGCTATAGTAACAGGACAGTTTTGAGTCTCATTGTTTGTCTGGAGCTGGTGTGCTGCTGGCGACTAATGACAAACTCTTGCTTGTATATACTCTTGTTTTTGTTCATCACCTTTGCTTTTATTTTTTTGTGAAAAAAAAAAAAAAAGACATTCACTCTTGCATTGCGTGTTCGTGCCTTTTGGAGGCGTAGCAATGGAAGGAGGAGTATGTTTGTTTGGTTCATATCAAATATCAACAGTGTTTCTCAGAAATGCTCACAGCACCTTTAAATGAAGCTGAGACTATTACACTTGTATTCTATCTATCTAAAGCATAACCAAATTAGCCTGAATATTGAAAAAACAAACTAAGAGTGAAGGACATGTAGAACAATGTGAATAAAAGGTGAAAATCTGTGAATCCGATTTCTGCAGGTGCAGATTCTGTGTGAGTTTCTTATTGCACTCACCTCAATACTGAAGTATCCTCTGTCTACATAATCGCCAAGGAACAGATAGCGTGTGTTGTCAGGGGAACCACCAACTTCGAAGAGCTTCATGAGGTCGAAGAACTGTCCGTGAACATCACCACATACTACAGATGAAAAGGAAGCAAAACAAATGCTTAACATGGTACATGTTCAGTAAGTGATGCATAACACCTGCCTAGTTTTGAGATCAATGGCAATGGTTAGCAAAACGAAACAGTATACGTTTTTTTTTTTATCACATCACATCAAAACAAAACAAAACAAAAGGCTTAGGGAAGTGTCAGACTAGTCCCAGACGAAACACTTAAATCCATCCTACCTGCATCATCGAGCCAGCAATGCTCTGTCACTTAGCAACAAAGACACTATATCTGAAAATACAGAGGCTGCATCCATTTATAAAACAGAATGTATCCAGAGGGGTTTGTGACATGACATCTAATTAATTCGTGCTCAAAGGCGGCGATATCTATAGAGGACAGATGAGCTCTAATTCATCTGCATTATAAAATATCGTGGCATGATGCACACAACGTTTCCAAGAATTAAACCTTGAGGCACAACATCTTCATCAAGTTATTGAGTAAGTTTAACAGGCTTTGTTTGCCACTGATAAGGCTCATCTGAATTTAAGATTAGCCAGATGTGATACAGATTGTGAAACTACTGTATAATCTGTTCTATCTATCTGTCAAATAAAAGAAGCAAGTCATAACTAATTTCCTATTATGCATTTTATAGGACTTATTGCCCAAAAACTGACTAGCCAATTAGTGAGGTTGACTAATTTATATAGCCTAGATTTTAGTGGCTTTGATTACAGGATTCGTAAAATCATTGTGCACAATAAAACCCTCTCAAAAAAAGTTTAAATTAATCCTCTTTAAACCAACGATGTTACAGTCATACACATTTATTTTAAAGGGGTCATGAACTGCGTTGTTTTATTGTTTTATGATGTTTCCTGGTTTCCACTTATAATGTTAGAATGCTTTTTACATAAAAAATTGGCATAATTTATAAATAAAAGTAATTTTTCCTACCCTGATTTTAACGCTCTGTTTTAAGGGGCGTGTCTGCTGTGAGACTTCAGTGTAAACGCCCACTGCTGTGATTGGCTAACGTCTTTCCATTTGAAATAGCTAAGTATTATTATTTTCTCTTTTAGTGCGTTTTTACTATTACAGCTCTCATGGTTAACTAATCATGAAAAATGTTGCATTAAATTTAGATTTATGGCATTATATTAAGATCGTGGCATTAAAAGGTTGCAGAGATGATCATTCATTGTAGCCGATCACAGACATGTTGAGCGCATGACAGCAGTGATCTCGTCATTCCAACTCAGTTTCTGTACACTAACGAATGCTTTCATCTTTACTAACAGCGCAAATGTGATATAGTTAAGAGATTCGTTGAATAAAACGGGAGTCACTGATAACTGATGACAGCTTCAGCGCGCGCTGCTCCAACGATTGCAAAGGGAGCTTTCTTTGATCGCTTTCTTTATAGAATTACGGATTATTTTTAATCCTACTAAGAGAAAAAACGCAAGCTGACAACGTTTAGCCACTGGTTTGATTTGCTGACACACAGTCAAAGAACATCCGACTCTGCATGAATCATTACATTTCAGATCAGGCATTAGAATGAACACAGTTACTTACATGTTACATTACCGTCGAGCCCAGGAACTGCACAATATTTTGTAATCCTCAACGGCATGTTTATTGCTTGGTAGCTCGATCTGGTTTAGCTTGATCTGTTACTTAGGCTACCTATTCTATTGCATGTCATACGTTAATCGGTGGGTGGGGCTAAACAGGCAGTGATGAAGTAGGCGTTGATCATCTTCTGCTGAGGCGGTGCTTGCCTTCCTTTGACGTCATAGATCTCCACTTTGAAAAACCTGTCGTTTGCTGGGCCTGGTGTCAATAAAAGGACGTTTTCAGTTCTGAAACTTACAGGATATTCTTATAGTATGATGACCTCTTATATGTCAAAAGAAAATACATTTTATTTCTCAGTTCATGACCCCTTTAAGGATGCATCAATACTCAGATTATGGGAAATGATGATAATTATTTTTATGCTATGGCCAATAACTGATGAATTACAAATAATATTGTTCCTAAATAATTGAAAATAATAATAAAAAATAAAATAATAATAATAAAGTAATAATAAAAAATAAATAAAACTAGTCAATAAGTTTAAATAGTTTTAAATGCTAAGCATTAGGCATTAAATCATTATAATGCACAGTATGAAAAATGGATATTCATTTTGAGATTCCATTTAACAGTGTTATTAGAGGGTTAGTTCAAAGGTCTTACGGGTTTGGAACAACATGAGGGTGAGTAATTAATGACAGAATTTTCATTTTTGGGTGAACTAACCCTTTAAATTATTAGTGTTTTTAAAGATTAATTAACTTTAAGTGAGCGTTAGATAACAACAAACGTAACCTGTATACAAAAATAGGGGTAATGAACATACATATTTGAATATCAAATATTGGCTGTACTGATACATTTAAAAATCTCTAATATCAGCAGAAAATAAATATATAAAATAAATATTTATCATGCATCCCTACTTTATTTAATCATAAAGTGTAATATAGATTGGGAAGTAGCTATCTGAATATCCAATCAGGGTGAGGTGCACTCAAAACCAGACTAAATTTACAGAACTTCCTTAAGGGCAACTTCGTCGCCTTTTCATTCAGGTAACCCTCCATTTAGTTGATTAGTTTTTTGCACATCCCTCCTAGTGTTCACTGAAGCAAAACTGACCACATTCCGCTGCAGAGTCTGTGACTGTTTCCTGTGTTGCGCTCCACTAATCTGCAGAGAGTATCTGTCAATATGAACCAACGGCGTTGACACTGATCTACATACGAGTCAGTTTGCCACAGCTGATTCCCCACAGTGACAGTTTGTTACACTCAATCAGGTAATCTCTGCAACAAACTCAAAAGAAATGCCGATATGATGTGCCTGATAAAAACTGTTTTCACAGATGGATTATAGGCCTACTTGAAAAGTTACTTATTAACCAGACCAATAGTTTTATGATGTATTATTTTATTGTTGGCAAAATGTACACACACTGATGCCAGTGAAGTATAATAATGAATATTTCAAACATTGCATGAAGTTTCCATGAGGAAAAACACCTTTTTTGGAACACTTTTCTTAGGAACTAGCTTCAGCCACAGAAACAAGCCAGAACAAAGTTCATTCAGACAGATGGTAATCTCCCTCAAGCCCTACTAAAGATGTGCTCTTGCTTTCTTACCAGTGATTGGTGCCTCCACTTCTAGCATGCACTTCTCTTGCCTTAGGATATTGGCACCGTCGTTTATGATGCGCAGCGCAACTTCCTCCTCCACACGTCCCTCTTTGATCAAATGGTTCTTTAGTACCTCGGCATTGGGTTTGCCATCCACAAATAGGTCCTTTATTGTCAGCCGCTGGTGAGGGGGCAGTGGCACTGCTGTGGGTACAAGAAGAGCAAAATATCAGTTGACAGTGTGGATGTTTTTTCAGCATTAACAAGGTAGCTGCAAGTATGAAAGTTTCAGTCATAGGGCCCTATTTTAACAATCTAAGCGCATGGTCTAAAGCGCACGGCGCAAGTGCACTTAGGGCGTGTCCGAATCCACTTTTGCTAGTTTAACGACGGGAAAAATGGTTGGCACGCTCGCTGCATGGTCTAAAAGGGTTGTCCCTATTCTCTTAATGAGTAATGGGTTTGTTTTGGGCATAACGTGCAATAAACCAATCAGAGTCTCATCTCCCATTCCCTTTAAAAGCCAGCTTTGGCGGATTCGCTATTTACATGGTGGAATATAGACACCCTCAACCTGACGAGTCAGCTTAAATACATGCGTGTATTGCCACGATTGGTTAAATAAGTAGCCAATTTCATTCGTCATTACTGCAAATCGGTAATTCTGATACATGCAATGACTATCCATTATGACATGTAGGCATTTTCTAATCCTTTTATTTTTAATATTTGGCATGTTTGTGTGCTGCTGCGCATCCCTGTGTGTAACAAGCAGAGTGTACACACGTTGTGCACCCACCTATAGGCGCATATTACTAACACGCTCTTTAAATAACACCAAAAAAACTGGGCTATTGACTTTAGACTAGGTTTTAGTTGGTCAATGGTGCAGTCCATTTCAGTTTCCTCAAAATAGCAACGTGCCAACAATGCGCCTGAACACACCTCCTTTTCAGACCAGCACGCCCATTGGCGCACAAATGGCCGCAAATGCATTTGCTATTTAAACAACGTGGTGCAGGACGTGAAAATGATAACTGCGTTGGGCTGAAACTAGAAAAAAAAACACATTGCGCCGGGTGTATAATAGGGTCCATAGTGTAAAAGAGGAGGCACAAAGTGGTTCATGCCCAGTTAAAGTGTAAAAGTGCCAGTGTTAACATCCCAGTTAAAAATAAAATTAAGGAATGAATCATCAATGTAATAATTCAAACAATGCAATAGGGGTGGGCAATATAATGGTAGACACGATTAACCGGTAAACTAAATTGCTGAGAGAGAAAATGCAGGAGTACAATGGATCCGTGCAGTCAGTCTTAAAGTGACAGCATCCAAATGTACCTGCTGTTGTTATTAATGCTAATCAAACAACAACAAAAAAAGTGAAAACCTCTCACTGTCCTTTACTGAATCACTTTTGTAACTTTAATAAGAATAAATGTATATTTAATTTACACAGTAAAGACAAATGTAGCGTTTTTTATACATTTGTTTACTTTATACATTTTATGTAGCATTTCTTTTTCCAGTGCTTGAAGTTTTTCAGCTAGGTCTATTTTATTTGTGTCTTTGTTCTATTGTAGTTTGTTTTCTTTGTTCTTTCTTCATCACAGTTTACTTGTCTTCAGTAAGCTTGAGAGGTGTTTTTAGGCAAGTATTAGTTTTTTAAATGATATTGAAAATGGTGATAAGAATTACAAAATTTCAAAGGTATCAAACATTTTGATATAAAAACCTTAAAGCAATAATAACCATTTTGTGAAATATATCGTTATCGTGAGACAGAATTACTCATATTGTGATAAGATTTTGGTCATATCACCCACCCCTACAATGTAAATACATACATTTTTAAATTGAAAAATGAAAAATAAGTGTTTTCTTATTACTTTTAAAAAGCATTTCTTTCTCCGAAGTCAAAGCTGACTTTTCAGCAGCCATTACTCCAGTCTTAGATGTCACATGATATATGCACATCTAATATGCTGATCATCCTAATATGCTGAACAAATAACACTGTTAAATGTAATCTTTAGCAAATCTCAAAGTAAATATTTGTTAACGTTATGATGCTAAATTCACTTTTTAGCCTTTAAAACGACTGTTTCAGTTTATTTTTTAAGTTATACAAAATAGTATTTTATATATTAGCCTAGCCATTTATCAGTTACCAGTCATACCAAGAAAATAATAATCAACTCATCGGTTCATCCTGGATTGCACATATTAAAAAATATATTTAAACGAATAAACAGTGACTCGCGCTACAGAGGAAGCATCTTTAAAAAAAAAAATTAAAACAAGGTTGTAGACCGTGTATTTTCAGATCTGCTCTTTATTAGTTGTGCTGCCCTCTGGAGCATCATGACATTTGCTGCTGCTGGGGCTAATAAGAAAAGTTATGGTATCATGAGGATTCTATTGATTCAGCTCTCAGGTTTAACCTTCACAGACGCGAAAGGATCTCGAGATGTCACACAATAATCCCTCACCTGCACTGAACTGCCGGGTAATCTAACTCCACCAAATCCCTCTGCGATAGTGCAGAAGTTGCCATAGAGAGGACTGTAGCTTAAGACATGTTCAATAATGAAATGGGAATTTTAGATGATTCAAGGTTCCTTAGAAGCTTAAGAGATCCTAGATGTAAACAGATGTTTTAGAAGATAATATGCATCGATTTATCAAAAGCATCACACAATATCGTGCTAATATCTGTCTTTTCTGTCTCTTTACCTTCTGAAGAGTTCATTATTGAATATCTGAGGTTCTCAAACACCATGAAGAAAACAGGAAGCTGTGTGAACTGCCAGGGGCCCCTGGCACAGTCTTTCCCCACAAGTCTATCACAAAAGCCAGGGTTGACGCTACTGCTTCCACTGCGACCTCATTTGCATGCATCCATAGTGTGTTTTGGCTACTCAGCCTCTGGCTCTGAATGTCTGCTTGATCGATAGCCAGTAAGAGCCCATATGTTATGGAGGAAGTCAGAGTTAATCGTAATTTTATAGAAAGGTGGCTAAAAACTACAGTGCGATTGCTGATGCTGAGGGACATGTAACTAAAGGCATCTGAAAAGCGTTCAGAGGGAACAAGCACCTGTCTAGCGGCACCGCGAAGTGCACCGAGTCAGACTTTGACAACGCACCAGTTAATCTGGCAGTTCTATTAAACGTGCCCAGAATGCAAGAGCAAATGATCTCTGAGCCTTCAACCATTAGGGATTCAAATCAAGCCACTGGAGTCTGGATCCCACACCAATTCAGCAGCATATCTGTACGCAGAGACTGAAAGACTGAGGCAATGGTCTCATTAAAAAGATGTTAAGGTCTCAAACTTTTCCTGTTCACAGACAAAAATACCCAGCATTCCAAAAAAAATGGCAACTGCCAAAGCTTTGCGCTGTGGAGCTCTTCATATGGCCAAAGTTTAGCCACTGATTTGAATATCTCTATTATGAAGCGTCACCCTGAGGTCTCACTACAAGACATTAATAAACCATGATTAGGTTTTTTTTTTTTGCATTTTATTAAATTAGAGCACCTACTGAGTAACTACTGAAACAATGCAAGTTTAACAACAGATGATTTCTGACACCTGAAAAAAAAAAAGCTACTACTAGAGCAGAGGTTTTCAAACGGTTTGATGCCCAGGACCGTCAAATACAACAACAGCTTATATGTTCATTTACAAAGACAGATTGAGTGTGGAAAAGAATGAAGAATGATAGTATAAGACAACATTTTCTATACAGTGTTAGAGTAATATTTAGAGAGTTATATATAGTATAGAATTCTAAATACTGTTCAATTGTTTTTTTTAAAAAGTGCTCAACAAGGCTGCAATTATTTGATAAAAAATACAGTAGAAAATGTATAATATTTTATGTATAAAACCTTTATGACCCCAAACTTTTGAATGATATTTAAAAAGTAGGGCTGTCAGTATAATAAAACAAAAATGATTGCCATCATGATTTCCAAAATCAGATTTAACATGTAAGAATAATATATTTTCTATATGTCTTAAAACAATATTGTGTTTCATCATTAATATCTTACATAAACATATTCGATCCCCAAAGTTTGAAAACCCTTGTATGAAAATATGAAGTGAAAGTCTTGAGCCAAAATATAAGAAATGTATGGGATTTCATTTAATTTTAATGTATTGTTGTTTTGCTTTGGATAGAACTGTCTGCCAAGGGCATAAATTGTAAATTGAGAACTCAATAGATATTTATTTGAGAAGAAATTATGGCTGAAGCCTAAAAAGCCAATCTAACACTCTGGCTTTGTGAATGAAGACATAACCCAAACACTTCAATCATTCAATCATCATTTCAATTATATCCTAAGGAGTGAGAATGATGGCTCCGACAGCTTAAAAAAAAGAAGAAAGTCACCGCATGGCTGAACAGGGTTGTTCTTTGCCGAACACAGCAGATCAGTTGGCCCCAATAAATAAAATAAAAAAAAAACAGTAAGGGGATAATATGTGCAAAGGGGTGAGAGCAAACTATTCAACCTCACCATAGACATAAACAAACATTATCTATACTCTGACTGCTGAGAAGTATAAATAAACCGTAAGCAGCCCTGGGTCCACAACACAGGCTGGGAATAAGCACGGTAAACTGGGTACGAGCACTAAGAACAGATTAGGCAAAGCCTTTATTAGCCAGGGATTCCAGGTTCAGAGTCTGTTTATTTAGGGACTCCTCCTACACTCTTAAAAATAAAGGCTCTTTATTGGCATCAATGCAATGGTTCCATGAAGAACCTTTAACATCCATGAAACTGTTCCACAGCACAAAAGGTTCTTTATAGTGGAAAAAGTTTATTTAGATTATTACAAAGAAACACACTGTTCACTAAAGGGCTGTAACGATTCCTCAAGTAGATTAGAGTATTTGATTTAAAAAAACGGAGTGTCTACACAGTGCAAGCAGCCCGTCTTGTTGGCAGAGGCTATTTACACTAGCTCCGCCTAGTGACATCTGGTTGGGACAGACAAAATTACGAAAGACGCTGGGACTGTCAACAGTAGCAATAGTGTAGGGGTAAGGAGCGTGGCAGAAAGTTGACGCAGAGTAGTTAGAGTAGTTTGACGAAGTTTGAATCCACGTTTTGCCGAGCTCGATCTTCCCTTTTCTCATCACATATCAGATCGGAAAGGCATTTATTTTCAATAAAAATTAGAAAAATATTTGAAAAGTGGAAAAAAGTGTCTAACGTGTGTTTAATAATAAAGTGTTTATTTGTTAGGGGTAGGTGTAAGGAGGGCTTTATTGTCCCAATAAGGCAGCATCCATTTAATAATTGTATTAAATATAATCATTTACATTATGCTATTGCATTACGTTTAATGTACAACAACAAATAATATCTGTCACTATTTATAAGTATAAATAGCATCTAACTACTTTTAAACTTATTGCAAATAAAATAGGCTACTATTTTTACATAATGTAAATAGAATATATCACTATTTTTGCTTTGTATAAATAGCAGTTGTCGCTAAGAAAATATACTATTTTCACTGCAAATAGCTGCTGCTTTTTTAAAAAGTTTGCGACTGCAATTTACCTGTGTCAAGTAACCGGCAAAATACCGGAAGTGACGCATTCCACAGACGAGAATCCATGAACCGCATTATTAGACCGTTTCTTTTTTTAAGGCTGCACGCATTAAAACCATTTTTTTTTTAAAAACATGCTATAGCATAGTGCTGTCATGTTGTATCACCAGGCTGTTGCCGCCCTCTGCAGGCATGTTCAAATACATAATGTACATAAGATGATTGTTTATATTATGTATTTTAAGTGTTGTTCTATAAAATTACTTGCTTTTGATACTTTATTTGAACTAAATATTATTGCCTCATTGTTATTATATATTTTAAGTAATTTTAAAGGCTTAGGTCTTTGCTTAGGTTTTTTTGCTTACCACAAAAAAAAATATCCGGATTGATTCTAGAGTACACTGGCAGCTCGCATAAACTCCCAGTAGTAGCTCCCCCATTCGAGACAAGCAAGATTTTAGGTCTGGATTTGAACCAATCTTTCTAGCCCCATAACAGTGGAAATTAGGGGTTGCACAGACTAGTCGACTTTAATGCTCTGCCATGACACTTTAAGCTTGATGTCGACTAGTCGTTGATCATGGCCTATAGAGGGCGCAACAGGATAAGAAATCTTTAAAGTCCACTTTTACTCTGTTAAAAATTACAAATAAATGCATACTCCGACAGCACTCCACAAGATGTTTCAGGGCTCGACATTAAGCCTTTTCATGTGCTTGTCCTTCGGACAAGTAGATCGGTCATTCACTTATCCGAGTAAAAAATGTGCTTGTCCGGAAAAAAAAGGATTTTGTGGTTGTAAATATAATTTATTCTGATTTATTCTCATTTTAAATTCTTAAATTTTATCAATAAATTCAATTAGAATAATAAAACACTATAGGGCTGTTAATTAAATTAAATAATTGACACTAAAAAATTACAACTACATAAAAAAAAATGTTATGAGATTGCTTTGAAAATATTTTTTGAATATACAAATAAGAAATGATACTTTTAAGCATGAAACTAAACTGCCAGTAGGTGGCGGCAGGTGACCGTCTTAATGAGTGAACGATGAAATGAAATCACATCACATCACAGTATTACATTTTCAATCTTGATGGGATTTAGCACTCTTGGTTGTGTGATGTTGCTTAACTGCATCATATGTTAAAAATATAAAAAAATCATATTTTGAATTGAGTTTCTTTGTGCGAGCTGCGCTCATTTGTTGCGATTTCTCCTTGAGAGGCTGCGCGAGCCTCAACAGCTCAACCTTGTTACCGTCACACAGACAGTACATTAAATGAATGCAAAATCATTCTCGCGTTTTGGTGATTCATCAGCGAGGATGAAGGGTTAAGTCTGAAGTGGCAAGATGTCAACACATTTATGCTACGACATTCTGTAAGATGCTTAAATCTTCATTGAACACAAATACAGTGGCTGCACAAATTATTTTAACATCTTTGTCACAGAATTCAAACAGAAAAAGATATGTGGAGAGAAGGGTCTCACACTAAGGATCCTCAATCTAAGTTAAACATTTGCATATGGCACAGTTCTGAACCAAATGCTTTGCATTTTAGTGTTACTAGGCTCTGCCTTCAAGATGACATTCGCACATTCAACAGACCAATAACATGGAGAACAGAAACTAAAGGCACAACATTTCAGCTTCTGTGACACTATTCTTGTGTGCCTCACTCAAATATAAGCAAATGCCCATAGGAAGTGCAGAGTTCTGATATTAGTGAGCAGAGGTCTAATCAAATGTAATTTGGCCAGGTTTACCTGGTTTGACCTTATTGGGTAAACTGTTACCTAAATGAAGCATGAATACAGTGAGTTTTATTTAGATCATTATTGTTAAAAAGGAACAATTCTTTTGTTTTTCTTCACAAAATGTTCCAGGAACTTCTCTTATCACAGATGGATCTAACCAAAAGCACTGTCTGCTTTGAATTAAAGTGTTCAATGGAGTTTCAGTATAACTATGTCATAATCTACGTTTGACAGATGAAAAAGGATTTAATTTCTCACAAAAATGAAAACAAAATTGTGAGTGATAGGTGTAAAGTCTGTTCAACAGGCTGTAAAGTTTTTAACTCTGCTGTCGATTGTTCAGTTGACGCAACACTGGAAATATGTCTTTGCAAAAAAATCCTGGTGACAAACCTCTGGAAACGTGTTGTGAAAAGTATACCGTGTTGCACAGGCTAGGCTATATCATTTATCATATATCATTTTTATTCACAAAATATACATTTATATAATATTAAATATTAATATTAAAAAAATAAATAACCCTGGCTAGGGTCTATTGCTTGTAAAACATTAGCTCATAAACCTAGAGGAGGTTTGTGTCTTGAACCCCTTTTTAAAACCCACTATTTCATGCTAATTCACATGGTGCTCACTAGGAAAGTTCTCAAAGCTGATCCAAGTAGGTAATGTGAAGCATGTGTGTTTCAATTTACTCCATATTATTTATACCACAAATAATGATAAGCCCCTGCTAAGACTGGCTGACAGGAGCACAGAGCTGAATTTTAAAATCAGGTTTGCTTTACACAAGAAAAAAGATAACCACCATGCAATGATTCTTACTTCATCCACCAGGTGTGAAGACAGAAATACTCATATTTACATGTATGGGTCACTCTCCCACCTCCTCAGTTACTTTCATGTTCATTCTCCAAAAAAATATATATATATTTATCCAAGTTAAGCTACTGTGAACACTAAATGCTTCAATGAGCAATTTGATTGATTAAAGTTGAAAAGCAATCATCTGTATTGCAATTATCTTATTCTCTCTCTCTCTCTGTGTGTGTGTGTGTGTGTGTAGGGTACAACGGGGCTAAAGGCACAATTTAAGAAAAATGTGCTTTTCACTACTCCCATAGTGTATGATGATTGCAGAGAAAACATGCTTTATTGAACATTGATGGAGCAACATTGATGGAGTTTGTGTGCAAATAAACCATAAAAGTGGTTTGTTTGTTTGTTTAAAGGGGTGGTTGATTATGATTTCACTTTAGTTAGTGTGTAATGTTGCTGTTTGAGCATAAACAATGAGGTTATCACTGGAGTTCTTCAAGCTCCGCCCCATGAGGAGCAGATCATTTGCATTTAAAGGGACATGCAAAAACGGCACATTTACTCACCCTCAAAAAGTGACAATTTTAACATGCTGTAAAAAATTATCTGTGGGTATTTTGAGCTAAAACTTCACATACACATATCCGAGATATATATACTTATTTTACACTTATATACTTATAATATACTTATTTTACATCTTGTTAAAAGGGGCAATCAACCACCCCTTTAAAAATCTTATAAATGTATGAGGTGGCAAGGTGGGGGAAAAGGCTCACCAGCATGGGGCAAAAAGGCACAAATACAATAGCTAAAATAATATGTTATTAATATTGTCTAAGATAATACTTGTTAACACATCACATCACACATCATCAGTTTAGCAAAGTTTGTACTAGTTTTGTTTATTTTGATAAACAAATAATTCATTTTTTGTTCAATAAACAGGCCTATACTGTCATTAAAATGTTAATTTAAAAAATACAGAAACAAAATTTTTACTTTTTAAAAAACTAAAGATTCTGATTGAATAAGATTCCATAATAATTGAATAAAGCTTTACAGTAGTAACAAAAATATATATATTTTATTATATGATATGATTAATATCGTATTTTAAAATGATGGTTTCATTATAAATATGGTTATTATCTCTAAGGTGGACACCCATATATTTATTTACCATCTGAATCTAACCATGTCATGCCAACAAATGGAAAAGTCACCCAGCTAATTATTATCATGTTTATTTTGTATTATTTATTATCATGTTTATTTAATGTAAATATCATTATTGTGCCTTTAGCCCCAACAGCAGGGGCGCCTTTTACCTCATATACTTTTACATATTCTTCAGCTACTGAAATATTGTTGCTTTAATTAAACTGGAAGTTAGTCCTTTGTCTCAAAAATATAGTCCAAAATTTATCGATTCTTACTTGCTACATAAATCTACAACATTTATTAAAAAACAACAACAACAACAACAACAACATTAGATCAAATTAGCGGAGAATTACCGTTGCCAAATATCCAGGTGCATCGTTAAATGTGGTTGATAAGAAAAGTGCTGAGCTGAATTTATATATATATATATATATATATATATTTTTTTTTTTTTTTTTTTTTTTAATTTTTTTTTTATTATTATTATATAGTGGTTTAAAAGAGAATAAATTCACTTTTGGTGCGCAAGTAGACATAAACGATGCACAACTTTGAGTTGAAATGGGTGCACATGGACAATGTATTATCAATTCATAAAGACTCGTGCCAAGATTACAAAGGATTCTTAATTCAATCTAGTGTCATATTTGCATTAACTGGATGTCAAAATAAAGCTGCTTACAAAGTTTAAATGGGCAATCTAGAGCTCTTTCAATCATTTCTCTCCTCAACAAAACCTGGGACAGCTGTCAAGAAATGATTCAGATGAATCAAATGATTGGTGACTCAAGTGATTCCCCAAAATACCACAGCGGTAAATCCATTAGAATCAACTGTAACTGCCTGTCTAGACACTTCATGAAACACAAACTGAGATGAACTTACTTTTAATGATTCGCTCAGTGGTCGACAGCTTTTCTTTCGGCTCTTTAGTCGTCATCTTCTCACAGTTCAGTCAGGATTTATTAACCAGTAAATGAGCAAAGATATTCTCCGTGTTTGCTGGTGCCAGTCCGAAAAAGAAGAGATTGCAAAGTGGCCAGCGACTCCGAGGGGTCCGAGAACTGTTCAAATTCAAACAAGCGGGCAGGTTTAACGCTCTAGCACAGCTAATTTAGTAAACACTGAACAACAGTTGGTTACACGGGGCAGCATAATAACATCGCCAGCAGACACCGACTCGATCGCTTCTCCTCGCTGACAGAAATGCAATCACCGATCGTCGCGAGCCCGGGTTTGGCGTTTTCCTGCTGACATGGACCTAACTAGCGATCAGCCTTTCTCTATCAGATCTCTTGGACTTGTAGCAACGGGAGCCAGCGACACAAGATGATTAGGGTTTGGTGCGCAATCTTCAACGTTAATCCGATTTTCCACTTTTCAGAGTCAGAATGTCAACTCGCCAGTTTAGCTACACACTCATAAGAGAGTTCGGCATAATAATAACGTGCCGAACTGCGCCGATTTGTCTTAATAAACATATGTCCTGTCGTGTGACAACAGAGATCTGCGATCTGCCCGCCCACTCGAGCTAACCATATGGCTAGCAGTAACTTCCAATCACACTCTCGTTCCCAGCTCCTCAGATTAAACGCTAATCTCTAAACCTCAGACGGATTTCCTGCAATATGGCGGAGCCGTGGTTTTCGACGCGCTGGCGTAGGCGTGACGTAGCACGTATAATTTGACACGTGCGAAGCAGATGGTTAAATGTGTCGTGCTGGAGGTCCCTCCCTCAAAGCTCAGTGTGGTTAGGATGCTCTGGGGAGGAAAGCCCAAAAACTACAAAGAGAAAGCAGTCCATTAAAGTTAATGTGATGTATATGTTTTAAAAGCCTATTGTCAAATTGTCAAACTAACATTTGCATGGTTTTGAATTTCGCTTTCTGTCAAAGTTCATTTAAAGTGGTTTCTGTAGTACAGGGGTTTTTAAACAGGGGTCTTTAAACAGGGGTCAAGGGACCTCCATGCATGGGGCAGCAAGGGGGTGCTAAAATAGAAAAATAGAAAATTGTGTATCTCAGATATGCTGTCAACTTAAAAGTAAATATTTTCCACATAATATTTTAACTTTGTTTCAGTAAAATGACAATGTAAAGGTCAATTATTTCATTTTGTTGTCTATTTTCTACATTTAATATTTTCCTCACACAATAGATTTTTATACATAAATATAAAGCTGTCTTTATATTTCTCAACAGGGTCCTTCACAAAGGGGTCATTATTTGAAAGTCCTTAGCATCAAAAAAGATTGATAACACCTGCATTAAGGTGGTCCACCTTTATTTTATGAAAGCAAACTATGTCAGTTTATTATTTCAATCCAATAAAGTCTTTTGTTTGGTTTACAGTTTTTTCTTCTTCATTGATTAGCATAAAACTTCACCAGTAGCAGCAGATTAAAAATCCTGATTGGGTGCTACAGATCAGACTGCATTAAATGCCGTTCACTCAGATAAATCTTCATCAAATAAACTCACAAGACTCCGAATTTTTCAGTGTTGGCTAAAGCTGTGAATTCTAAAATCAGCAAACATGGAATGCTTCTCACCATTCTTTCAGCATTCAATTTGGTTTTACCCCAATATATATAAAATATATATATACACTGTTGCTACTGGGTGTATACCACTATTTACCTATATGCATAGCAGTTAATATAGTGAAAACACTACATTTACGGTGTAAAATCATGGGCCTCTTGGGCTGCAAGACTTAATAATAATTTAATCATTTATGTTAAAATAATCAAATTTTGTCAGACCCCGTCCTCAATTATAGTAATACAAAAATGAGACAACATGCAGCTTTGTCATAATTACAACAGAAATACCAGGTCAAAGGTTGAGAACCACTGCTTTAGAGGAAATATGACACTACATTGTGTACTTAAACTTGCATCCACTAGAGGGAGTCAAACTCTTTGATAGGGCCCATCAGATTTATCAATAGAGCTATATTGTATCTTCAGCAATTAAAAAGAATATAACCTTCATCCCTGAATAAAATTGAACTCACAGAAAAGTGATGGGATATCATTTATTATCTTTAAAATAGAGATGTCAGTTCCATTTGCAAATGTCTACCACTTTCAATAGACAATACCTATAGTAGTATTGAAACAATAGACAGAAGAGTCTGCATATTTTACATTAGGAAAGTAAAAAATACTATCTTATATTGCCAGCAAAAGCATACAGCATACATCATTATCATTATTTCTAAGACAAAGAAAGACCATGCCTATACATACAAACAAAAAAAAAAATTTAAAGGGTGGAAGCTGTATTTCCAGATGCTTGGCAAGCCTGTCATTGTACATAATGGTTTTCACAGATATTTAGTCAATGTCTAGACAAACAACCTGATTCATGAGGAACCCGATTAATTCCACCTCTCGATCTGGTGCTCATCAGCATCAAGATAATAAAGCAGATACCCAACCCAAGTCTGACAAACACAGAGTGATTTAATTCAAACAGAGCCTGCGTACTAACACCATCTGGGTTCAGCTCATTAAATTAATGTAGCAGCACCAGTGATTAAAGAGAGGACTTCATCCAAACAATGTTTTTCTATCATGTCAACTTCCTGAATTTGAGGCAACATAATTATGGCTCTATACGTAAAACATATAAATTAGACATTTAGGTAAAAGGACACTTGTAAGGATGTACCTGTGTAAACAGCATATAATAAAAAAGAAAAAAAAGAAAAGTGTATTCTGGGCATTATATTGCTATAGAACGGAAAGGCAAAGAGGAATATGCATCACAAAACACACTCCTCACCACAGTGAACAAGTCCTCATCTTACCTATCATAGGCACAAAGTGACTATTTCAGACACATGAGCATACCAGAAAAACAACATACTACTGAAAACAGATCCAGGGTGAAAACAAAAGGTATGGACTAAGGTTATACTACATATTTTGGACAGAAAACAAGATATACGTAACAGACCTGATGACATAGGTAAGTCAAATTTGACCAGTAAAGTTAAAAGGGAAAAGTAAAAAAAATTAAAAATAAAATTAACTACATTAGTTAAATATCTTAAATGTCAATTAATATGTGTGGTTTATGGAAAAGGAAGCACATCTCCAATGAACATCTTCACACCAGATGGCAAAAATAAACAAGAAGGATTATGGTGTTCAATATAAGCATTAAATTGGTAAATTATGCATAGAGCATCAGTTTAAGTATGCACGGTAATGACAGTACAAGCAAATATGCTTCAGAAATGTTCACACTTACATGATTAAAAAGAACTCATTTGAGCATTTTTCTCATGCACACTATCCAACACTATTCTCATTCATTATCCAACACATTAGTACCAAAATATTCACCCACATTTAACCCAAATCTCAACTAAATCACACTGTTTTACTGCTACCAGCCCAAAACTAAATCCATTGAATAACAAATAACATCTTTGGCTGCAGGTCTGAGAAAACCTAGTGAGCAAAAAAATGTTTTTGTTTCTTCCTCCCAATAGAATCAGCACAGTTCGGTCTCAGTCTGTTTGCATCGGCATTACCTTTTTGTTAAAGCAGCTTTTTCAGGTATGAAATATCTGAAGAGTGGTTGAACCGACACATTAGCATGATCTTGACAACGCAAACAGAATCTAAAACATCAAATCTTGGCTCTTCATATCTGTCTAGCTGGCCTCACTGAAGCCCTGTTCTTGAACTTTGATGTCTTTATCATGTATGGGAGCCCCTGAGGCTCACGTAAAACAACTTGATCTAATGCTACTGAAGAGGGCGTAACGGGAACAGCATGACTCCATAACCAGCCATGACTGATCAAATACAAAAGTAGTCTAAAGTGCAAATTGAAGATCCTGTTGCAGATGCCCTTTTGATTGCAGAAAAGTCTTGTTAATTTTACACATGACAAGACTCCATCTTGGTGCATAATATTTTATAACATGCAGCTTGAAGGACCAACAAAAGGCTTGAATGAATGTCCAGTGTGCACGTCGTTTCTCATCCACAGGCTGTAATGTCCCACGCTCACTGCATGATGAAGCCTGGCTGGGGGGCCATGCGTGGAGGGGGTCTCTGGGGCACGGGTGGGGGGTATTGCTGCATGTACATGTTGGGGTATCCCTGGTTAAGAATGGGTGGTGGGTTTCCTACTCTGGGGGGAATAGGGGGGTATGGAGTAGTGGGAGAGAACGGAGAGGAAGGAAGGTAGGAGACGGCTGTGGCGGGCTGGACAGCAGGCGTTTGGGTGACTTTAACAGGGGGAAGAGGAGGAGCCCGACGGGGCATTGGCATGGGGGAACCATTGACCTCTCTATGAAGAACAGCTGGCCTGGAGGGAAGGTCCTGAGAGCGAGAGGACTGAGGTGCAGACGGAGCCATGTGGTGTCCTTTCAGCACCATTTCTTGGAGCTTTTCAATCTTGACTCTCCGCAGGTGTGCCAGCTTCCTCTTACTCTGATACTCGTCAATGAATGCGTCCAGGGGGGTTGCACCATCGAGGAACGAATCGGCCATGTTCTGATTTGGAAAGGGGGTGGGGGACAAAATAGTAATTATTATTGCCGATATCAAATGCAACTTTAAAGAGTGTTGAGTAGGGGTGTAACAATATATCGCAACACAAAAATGCAACAATATGTATCGTGGATAGTGACAATATGTATTCTGTATAGTTCACCCAAAATAAAAAGTTTTAGTGTCAGTACTACATTAAACTACTAATATATATATATATATATATAAAAAATGTATAATAATGCAATGGTGGAATATTTGTGGGTCCTGATAATGCCATATGTCTTATGTTACCAGTAAGAAGTGACATTATTTTGACAGAGTGCAAGCATATTCATCTAAAATAATTCTGTATTTTCAGCTTCAGAATCATTAATATTTTTATTCTGTGTCACCATTGTCCTGTGAATTGGGTTACCAGCACCAAGCCCAAAGCTATTCATTTTCATCCCCAATCTAATAACAAATTTAGCATTTTAAAATAATTTTACCTTATGTCTTGGAATATCGCAATAATATCGTATCGTGAGTTCCGTATCGTGATATGTATCGAATCGTGACATGAGGGTATTGTTACACCCCTAATGTTAGTGGTAATGAGTAAGGTAAGGTGAGTGAGTAAGGTACCTCAGTTTCTTCCTCGATTTTGGCCCCTTCTGCTTGTAGGAGTGCAAGCAATGTGTCCAAGGGCATGTTTCCAGATCTGTGGTCTGTGAGGGGATAGAAAGAAAATAAATGTGTTATAATTAAGAAGTCTGAAAAATTATTACAATTAAAAACTTCCTTCATGTAGTTCAAACAGTAGAGCAGTGCGCTGGCAACAACTTGGTCATGGGTTCAATTCCCCAAAAGCCAGAAATGTAACGTAAATAGCTTTGGATAAAAGCATCTGCCAAATGCATCATTGTAAATGTAAACAGGATATTATATGATGCTGAAGTGATAATGCAGGAATTTAGGAAAAATGTTTAATACCTCTTCAGATTAAAACATGTTAGGGATTTGTAAAATCTGTTTTGAGGGAAAGCGGCACCTTTTGGCTTTAGCCTTTGTGTAACATCAAAGGCCGCAAGAGGGTGTGTTTCACCTTTAATTTCAGGAGCCATGGCTTCAGATTTCACTGTAAAACTGGATGCATCTATGAGAAATTCTCAGAGGTCAACAGACGCTTGAGTCAGAAATTAATTTCAAGTATTATTTGCTTAAATTACATAACTTTTTACATAACAGCCATTTATTATTGAGATAAATATGTAATGTTCTATACTTAAGAGTTAGACATAGCTCAAAACAAACAAAAAATTTACACCATTTAAAAATCACAAAACATTTTTTGTGAACAAAAAATTTGCAGAACAAATACATTTATATAAGATTTGATTCAATCATAAATCAAAGCTGTCAGACATCACAAGCAACACTTTGATAGCATGTGATTTATTACCTATGGCCACGTATTACTATCAGACCAGCTCCCTTCACAGATTTGCATCCATTTACATTTATTTTCCTGGCAGGCGCAACTTACAAAAGTTCCATTATGTGTTGTAGTTGATGCTGCAATGAAAATACCATCCATAATTGTACATGTTGTCCAACCACTCAACAAGCTGCTCTTGCCATGTTCACCACATTACAACTGAACTACTGACTGGACCCTGCCCAGTAATGCTGTGTTTCTTTACGAGTCATATAAAATGAAACACTGTAGGCTGTCGTTTACTGTTTATCAATAAAGCTCATGGTTGCAGATACCAAAAGATTGGTGATTTTTGTTTTCCAGCCACTAAACATAATTCTCCTATTATAACCAATAAGGCAAATGCCTTGTTGTTCTGTCGCCTTTTGAATGACAATCTATAATTAATTAATTGCTCGTTAAATGATTGGCGGATACTAATATTTGACCTATACACTTAATTAAATGACCTCAGATTAGCTCAAAACCAGAAATATCTACTGCTAAGCTGGTAGACTTGTTTGGTGACATGCACATGCTAGCAAGTGCATCTGGCTAGGAGTAGCATACTACCATATTACAATAGACATAGCATGGGCACAATATGCAAATGTTTCGGTATGCTTAAAATACCTAAAAGACCCATTGCATTTGCCTAAATAAACATTGTACAACAAAGCATACTGTGTGAAATACTGCATCCCACAATGCAATGCTTTATTTCCTTTCAAACATCCTGCAGATCATGAGACTGCTATCAGTTTACAGTCAGCCCATGCATCTTTGTGCTCTATGCAAGTGTGTGAGAGAACAAAGAGAGAAAATACTGTCTGTGTGTGTCTGTGTTTGTGTGGGCATACGACTTCCCCCTCTCCAACCCGTTTCTGACATTGCTCAGGGCACAAAGCCACACTGTTACTCTAGAGAACAGCTCCACTGCAGCATCAGAATGGGCCGTCACGCTGAAACACCCCACAGAGCTGCTCTGTTGTCATGGTTTGGCTTTCGGAATGGGGGTGGCAGCGAGTTAATGTACACACAGGAACCACACAATTTAGCCTGATAACTAGGGCTTTTGTTTATCTGGGTCAAGTGAACGGCTGACTGGCCAGGCTGCCGGCAACCCTGTCCAGATGCACTGGCACTGCTGCTGCCGTTGCTGCTGAGCCAGTAAATCCTTATCTGGGACATAACCAACCACCCCAGCCTGGGAAAATGAGTAACCTACATTTCACCAAAGCCACTATCTTTCTCTTCATCTGTATACAGATGACAGTACACCATGTTTATTTCCTCTATGCCAAAATAACAAAAACAGAGCTGGACCTCAAAGGGGGCAAACATCTAATGTGAGGGGCTGGAAGTGAAAAGTGAAGGGTTTCACAGTGGAAAACTCATCTCAATCTGAAATTTAATACCGCTACACCATAACTTGGCTCAGCCACATCTTTGAAATAAATACATTTTTATTATTTAAATAAATGAATACAATTTTGTAACATTTTGCTTGCATTTTATATTCAAGTTTGTATCTATTAGGGGTGTAACGGTAAACATATTTGGTTAATTTTTGGTATTGGTCTTTTTCGGTTTGGTACACGTGTCGACCAAATGAATACAGAGTTGTTTTAACACTGAATTTCTATATTTGTGGAACATACTTTCAAATTCAGAGTTTGTCCTCCTAAGATGGGACAAATTATATCAATATACTTTTATGTTGTGAACACATCTGCTTTATGTTAAGTGCTTCAAACTAAATCATAAACACACGTTGTTCAATGCGTTTGAGACGCGTTTTCCTCAGAACACACAACTTACATCTTACAGTTGTATACTTGCCTGTAAACGTTACAAATTCACTCAAGTATTTCCATTTTGCATAATTCTACATTTTAAAATATTTTGCATCCAAAAGTGTAAGTGTAAAAGTTGCATCCACAATTACAACAGCACCATAAACTGCGGTGTGTTGTAGCCTTTTGACCATTTTTAATAAAACAGCCACTGTTGCCAAATAGTAAAAAAAAAAAAAATAATAATAATAATAATAATTTAAATGGTAAAACAAAGGCAAGGCAAGTTTATTTATATAGCACATTTCATACACAATGGTAATTCAAAGTGCTTTACATAGATGGAATTCAATAAATCAAAAAGAAATAAAAATAACAACAAAAAGGTAAAATGTATTAAAACCGTAGGAAAAAAAAAGGGAGGATGCAAACATAAAATACAGTATTATAAAAAGAATTAAAAGAGTTTCCTTGCAAACTGATCATTTAATGAGTGTTGTTATCTGGGGTTATTTCGGCGCACATAAAAAAAATATAAATTATATAATAATTATAAATACATTTATATAATAAAAACAAAGACAAAATAATAAATTTTTAACTTAATGATAATTTAAGGAAGAATGTAACGGATTTATTATGATTTATTATTATTATTATTATTATTATTATTATTATTATATAACAATATATAAAGTAAACAGCAATATTTACTTTATTAGCAATACTTTATTTTACAAAAATGTCTTAACATGTAGAACACATATACATATACATATATATATATACACACACACACACACACACACACACACACACTCACCTAAAGGATTATTAGGAACACCATACTAATACTGTGTTTGACCCCCTTTCGCCTTCAGAACTGCCTTAATTCTACGTGGCATTGATTCAACAAGGTGCTGAAAGCTTTCTTTAGAAATGTTGGCCCATATTGATAGGATAGCATCTTGCAGTTGATGGAGATTTGTGGGATGCACATAAAGGGCACGAAGCTCCCGTTCCACCACATCCCAAAGATGCTCTATTGGGTTGAGATCTGGTGACTGTGGGGTCCATTTTAGTACAGTGAACTCATTGTCATGTTCAAGAAACCAATTTGAAATGATTCGAGTTTTGTGACATGGTGCATTATCCTGCTGGAAGTAGCCATCAGAGGATGGGTACATGGTGGTCATAAAGGGATGGACATGGTCAGAAACAATGCTCAGGTAGGCCGTGGCATTTAAACGATGCCCAATTGGCACTAAGGGGCCTAAAGTGTGCCAAGAAAACATCCCCCACACCATTACACCACCACCACCAGCCTGCACAGTGGTAACAAGGCATGATGGATCCATGTTCTCATTCTGTTTACGGCAAATTCTGACTCTACCATCTGAGCGTCTCAACAGAAATCGAGACTCATCAGACCAGGCAACATTTTTCCAGTCTTCAACTGTCTAATTTTGGTGAGCTTGTGCAAATTGTAGCCTCTTTTTCCTATTTGTAGTGGAGATGAGTGGTACCCGGTGGGGTCTTCTGCTGTTGTAGCCCATCCGCCTCAAGGTTGTGCGTGTTGTGGCTTCACAAATGCTTTGCTGCATACCTCGGTTGTAACGAGTGGTTATTTCAGTCAAAGTTGCTCTTCTATCAGCTTGAATCAGTCGGCCCATTCTCCTCTGACCTCTAGCATCAACAAGGCATTTTCGCCCACAGGACTGCCGCATACTGGATGTTTTTCCCTTTTCACACCATTCTTTGTAAACTCTAGAAATGGTTGTGCATGAAAATCCCAGTAACTGAGCAGATTGTGAAATACTCAGACCGGCCCGTCTGGCACAAACAACCATGCCACGCTCAAAATTGCTTAAATCACCTTTCTTTCCCATTCTGACATTCAGTTTGGAGTTCAGGAGATTGTCTTGACCAGGACCACACCCCTAAATGCATTGAAGCAACTGCCATGTGATTGGTTGATTAGATAATTGCATTAATGAGAAATTGAACAGGTGTTTCTAATAATCCTTTAGGTAAGTGTATAATTTTATATTATATATATATATATATACACTGTTTAATTTACAGTTTTGGAAGTCAAAAAGAACCAGTCATTGTGTAATTTACAGTGATTTTTTTTTATTTTTTTTATGTAAATTGACATTCCCAGAATTCTCTGCATGACGCTTCATATTTGATGTATTTTTGTTGAAATAACAAGGTTTCTTCCTAGTTTTTTTCTAATCAGTTATGTACGTTAGGGTTTTATGTTACATCTAATGTTGTTATATGAATGTTTATTGCATTACTTTAGTGTTATGTGTGTTACCATGATAGTGTTTTGTGTTTGTGTGAATGACACTACATGCACTTTATTGCCAAAAGCTTTGGGACACTTGCCTTTACATGCACATGAACTTTAATGACATCCCATTCTTAATCCGTAGGGTTTAATATGGAGTTGGCCCACCCTTTGCAGCTATAACAGCTTCAACTCTTCTGGGAAAGCTTTCAGCGCATTTGTGAGGTCTGGCACTGATGTTGGACGAGAAGGCCTGGCTCGCAGTCTCTGCTTTAATTCATCCCAAAGGTGTTCTATCGGGTTGAGGTCAGGACTCTGTGCAGGCCAGTCAAGTTCCTTCACACCAAACTCACTCATCCATGTCTTTATGGACCTTGCTTTGTGCACTGGTGCAAGTCATGTTGGAACAGGAAGGGGTCATCCCCAAACTGTTCCCACAAAGTTGGAAGCATGAAATTGTCCAAAATGTCTTGGTATGCTGAAGCATTAAGAGTTTCTTTCACTGGAACTAATTGGCCAAGGCCAGCCCCTGAAAAACAACCCCACACCATAATCCCCCCTCCACCAAACTTTACACTTGGCACAATGCAGTCAGGCAAGTACCGTTCTCCTGGCAACCACCAAACCCAGACTCGTCCATCGGATTGCCAGACAGAGAAGCGTGATTCGTCACTCCAGAGAACACGTCTCCACTGCTCTAGAGTCCAGTGGCGGCGTGCTTTACACCACTGCATCCGACGCTTTGCTTTGCATTGCACTTGGTGATGTAAGGCTTGGATGCAGCTACTCTGCCATGGAAACCCATTCCATGAAGCTCTCTACTGTTATTGAGCTAATCTGAAGGCCACATGAAGTTTGGAGGTCTGTAGCTATTGACTCTGCAGAAAGCTGGCGACTTCTGCGCACTGTGCACCTCAGCATGTGCTGACCCCGCTCTGTGATTTTACTTGCTGTTGCAATTGCTTCCACTTTGTTATAATACCACTAACAGTTGACCGTGGAATATTTAGTAGTGAGGGAATTTCACGAATTGACTTTTTGCACAGGTGGCAACCTATCACGGTACCACGCTTGAATTCACTGAGCACCTGAGAGTGACCCATTCTTTCACAAATGTTTGTAGAAGCCTAGGTGCTTGATCTTATACACCTGTGGCCATGGACATGATTGGAATACCTGAATTCAATGATTTGGAGGGGTGTCCCAATACTTTTGGCAATATAGGTATGTTGGTAATAAATACTAATATATAGTTTTTAATCACTGCTTGTAATGACCTTTGATTCGTCATGTGACTCATCACTACCTATTTTGGTGGCTGTCAGTGCATTACAAAGGTACAAAACATTAATATAGTTTGGTATATTAAAATTTTATCAGTAATTTACTGTAAATTTAAGTTAAATCTGTAAAACCTAAAATGTTGCTACCGTATTTTTACGGTAAATTTTTGGCAACCACAGCTGCCAGTTTTTTAGCTTAGAGGGAGTGGGAGACGACAAGGTTTCCAACACACTTTTTATACTTCAGTTCCAGTATACACCATAAGTCAAAATCCAAGCCAGCTGACATTGGGTGTACAGATGATAAAATGAAACGACTGTTAGTATGCTGTTTGGAATCAGCTTCTAGGCAACCTCTGCGTCACAAAGGGTAATCAGTGACAGCGTTTTATTCATGATACCAGCACAAAGTGCAGAGGGGTGTGTTGGGGGACGCTGAATGCCGGTTCCTGTTCTCTTTAAAAGTCACAGATCCTTTCTCAGCTGTGACAGTCATCTGCTACCATTTAGTTCTGCCTTCCTTTTCCACAAGGAAGAGACATATAGGGGAAAGTGATGTACAGAGACTAAGAGTTTGTGAAAATTACATGTAAAACCTGAAAAACAAGCCCTTCAAGGAGATCTCTTATAGCTGGAAAAGATGACTAAGTTCAAATGTTCACATACCACAACAACAACATGAGTTAAAGCCCAGAGGGACGCATCAGAAATGTACAATGTCTCCATTGCCGCTTTTCAAATTTACATATGGTAAAAATAGTCCCAGGCACTTTATAACCACAATATACAATGAAAAAAGGCCCGGGTGAGTAAAGGCCTGGGTATACTTCTTTTTCTGCATCCAGACGCGTTTCGCATGCATTCGTGTCCACACAGCTTTCAAAGTATACTCAATTGCGGATTAAAACGGATGGCCGAGTTTGACACATGAGCAGTACAATTGTTGTGGCTCTTCTGTCTCTCTGACGCATGCGATGTTGAACACGCACCATCTGCGCTGTTAAAAAAATTGGTCTGCATGCGAACGGCCGATGTATACTTTAGTATGGAGTGCATATTGTGCCATAATTAAACAAACAAACAAACACAATCTGCTTTGCAAAGGAATACTCGACTCGCAAACAAACAGAAATCAATGTGCAAATACAAAGGTCAGTTTGAGTGAAAACGCAGAGGAGTAACAAATACATGTATTGTGTTTTGCAAATAAATGAGTGAGCGTACATCATATTTCACAAATAAATACAAACCATCCTACAAATTGCATGTAACCTTTGAACAAATACCAAATCTAATCCATACCTGTCTGTTATGATTTCTCAGCTTAATTTTAGTTTAGACAGATTTAGTTTTGTATGAGATATGTTAATGTCACATCAAATATGGTAAATCCTGAAGGGCACACATTTGAGCTTCCATTTTTATTAAATATTTTTAATAAATTAAAAAAAGCAGAGTAGGCTATACACTCACCTAAAGGATTATTAGGAACACCTGTTCAATTTCTCATTAATGCAATTATCTAATCAACCAATCACATGGCAGTTGCTTCAATGCATTTAGGGGTGTGGTCCTGGTCAAGACAATCTCCTGAACTCCAAACTGAATGTCAGAATGGGAAAGAAAGGTGATTTAAGCAATTTTGAGCGTGGCATGGTTGTTGGTGCCAGACGGGCCGGTCTGAGTATTTCACAATCTGCTCAGTTACTGGGATTTTCACGCACAACCATTTCTAGAGTTTACAAAGAATGGTGTGAAAAGGGAAAAACATCCAGTATGCGGCAGTCCTGTGGGCGAAAATGCCTTGTTGATGCTAGAGGTCAGAGGAGAATGGGCCGACTGATTCAAGCTGATAGAAGAGCAACTTTGACTGAAATAACCACTCGTTACAACCGAGGTATGCAGCAAAGCATTTGTGAAGCCACAACACGCACAACCTTGAGGCGGATGGGCTACAACAGCAGAAGACCCCACCGGGTACCACTCATCTCCACCACAAATAGGAAAAAGAGGCTACAATTTGCACGAGCTCACCAAAATTGGACAGTTGAAGACTGGAAAAATGTTGCCTGGTCTGATGAGTCTCGATTTCTGTTGAGACATTCAGATGGTAGAGTCAGAATTTGACATAAACAGAATGAGAACATGGATCCATCATGCCTTGTTACCACTGTGCAGGCTGGTGGTGGTGGTGTAATGGTGTGGGGGATGTTTTCTTGGCACACTTTAGGCCCCTTAGTGCCAATTGGGCATCGTTTAAATGCCACGGCCTACCTGAGCATTGTTTCTGACCATGTCCATCCCTTTATGACCACCATGTACCCATCCTCTGATGGCTACTTCCAGCAGGATAATGTACCATGTCACAAAGCTCGAATCATTTCAAATTGGTTTCTTGAACATGACAATGAGTTCACTGTACTAAAATGGCCCCCACAGTCACCAGATCTCAACCCAATAGAGCATCTTTGGGATGTGGTGGAACGGGAGCTTCGTGCCCTGGATGTGCATCCCACAAATCTCCATCAACTGCAAGATGCTATCCTATCAATATGGGCCAACATTTCTAAAGAATGCTTTCAGCACCTTGTTGAATCAATGCCACGTAGAATTAAGGCAGTTCTGAAGGAGAAAGGGGGTCAAACACAGTATTAGTATGGTGTTCCTAATAATCCTTTAGGTGAGTGTATATTATAAGCAGAATGATGAATATTTATTTTCTGCTGTCACCATTTCCCTGTGCATGGGGGAGAAGGACCAAGCCCAGCCTTATGCTGTGTTCCAGGTAGGTTTTTTAGCCCATAAGTTACGACTTCAAACCACGACTCACGACTCTGTAGCGTTCCAGGCAAAGTCACGCCAAACTGCCTGAGGGAAAGGAATTGTGGTAGCTAGATATAAACAAAGCATGGCAGACCGTACGGGGCTTATGCTCATTTACAATAATTTCTATCGCCAAAGGTGCTTACTCCTTGCTTATTTGAGGGAAACGGAGGAGAAAAAAACAGCGCATAAGGCAAGAGAAGCTGTTATACCTTTTATTTTACATCACCGTGTACGACTTCATGACATAAACACCGCATCCGTAGAGGCTGCCATTGTTGTTTTGCAGGTTGTGACGTCAGAGCGCGTAACTGGGAGTACATCGATCTAGTACGAGTTCACGGGTGGGAAGTTTGACTGCCGTTCCAGTGCACTTTCACGAGTAGAAGGTTGGAAAAACACGGGTTACGGGTTGCCTGGAACGCGACATAAGTTTACCTCTGATGCAATATCAAATTTAGCACTTTAATGAACAGTGTTAAAAGTGTTAAAAGTAATAATTAAAAACTATACCATTTTAACTACTTTGGATTTGTTCAAAATATTGTGGGTGTATTGTACTGTATTGCAAGATCAGTATCGTGTATCAAACTCAATTGTGAATTATTACATGCCTGAAATCTGCTGTTTTGGAAGAGCAAAATTCCTCAACTGCATTTGTGAGAAAATCTGCCTGAACTGTATTTGTGAGAAAATCTGCGCAAACTGCATTTGTGAGAAAATTAAGCTGAGAAATCGTAACAGAAAGGTATGCATTTGTATGGACTACATTTGGTATTTGTTCAAAGGTTACATGCAATTTATAGGTTTGTATTTATTTCTGAAATATGATGTACGCTCACTCATTTATTTGCAAAACACAATACATATATTTGTTACTCTGCATTTTCGCTTAAACTGACCTTTGTATTTGCACATCGCTCTCTGTTTGTTTGCGAGTCGAGTTTTCCTTTGCAAAGCAGATCGTGTTTGTTTGCAAAAGGCTGGATTTGTTTGTTTAATTATGGCCCAAAATTCACTCCATAACTTTGGGCTTAAGAGTCAAGCTGTGTAATTGTGAAGGACATACAATACACAGAAAGTCAGAGAGACAAAAGGAAGTTATGTTATATTCCCAGTATTTTACCTAGAGTGGACTTGCGCAGCTGATAGTCCTCAAACAGATCCTGTAGGCTCCGGTAATGTCTGGTAAGCTCATTCTTTTGGTGGTCAAGCATGGGTTGGAGTTTAAGGTTCTGCTCAGCAAGAAGACGGTTACTAACCAGGGTCATCTCCTTGTTCTGTTGTAGTCCTTTAATCTGAGAAAACACAAGGAACAAATTAATTCAATAAAAGGAGTATATATATATCTATTTAAATAAATAAATATACACTACTATTCAAAAGGGTTTTTGTGGGGGGTTTTTGTTGAAAATGTACATTTCATTCAGCAGGGACGCATTACATTGATCAAGTGACAGTAAAGACTTTTACATTGTTACAAAAAAAAATTCAAATAAATGCTGTTCTTTTGAACTTTCTATTAAATCAAAGAATCCTGAAAATGTTATTTTTCCACAAAAGTATTTAGCAGCACAACTGTTTTCAACAATGATAATAATAAGAAATGTTTCTTAAGCACTAATTCAGCATATTAGAATGATTTCTGAAGGATCATGCGATTCAGCTTTGCCATTATGGGAATAAAATACACTTTAATATACATTTAAATAGACAAGTTATTTCTAATTGTCATAATATAATATAACTGTTTGTACTGTATTTTTGATCAAATAAATGCAGCCTTGGTGAGCAAGCATAAGAGACTTCTTACCGAACCCAAACTATTGAACAGTAGCATAAATTAATAGACAACCAGAAAAAAGACAGAAAGAGAATGTATTGTGTCATGCCTTTTTGAAAGGAAAAAGAACAGTTGCAATGTCAATGTAGTCTGTAACAAGAGTAAATATTTTCACTTGACAGTTCATAAATCTCTCGCAGCATCATGTTGCAGCTTCGGGTGACAGAGTGAACTGTCAAGATACATTTCAAAATAAGCATAAATAACATGGTATGTGGGCAGCGAAAAATGAAGGTTACATCTATGACCCATCCATTACTTTACTTTCAAAACTATAACAGAGCAGCATATATGTTTGTGGGGCCCAAATATAAACATTTCAAATGTCAACATTACTTTTTTTAGGATTTTGTAAACCCTCTGAAATCAAAGATTAAATGATCCCAAGTAATTGCCAGCATTGGTTTTGTCCTTCATATTAGTACAAAAGTAAAAAGAAGTAATCAATCCAAAAACATCACAAGGCCAAAAAGATGCAGAAATGTAAACACCACACCCATATGTGATTGTTCAACTTTTAAATTCAAAACTATGTGCATTTAGTAATAGTTACACAGTGAGAATCCTGTATATGAAAAAAAATGCGTCAAGATGCAACGATAATCGTTTTATCATCATCATCATCATCATCATCACCATCACATGGCAGCCCATGAGGTGCCAAGAGATTCCAACCACTAATTAATAGAAAGTTGTTCTTTCCTTTGGCCCCATTATGCTTTTTCAGATATTGCCTTTCATGCAGTGTGTAATATAGCTGTTTGTCAATGTAAAAGTTCTGCAAAGTTTGAAAGATCAAAGTGTACGATAAAGTTATTGTCTCCCAAAAAGAAAGAATCGATTCTGAACTGCCAAAATGATTCGTCAGTAATTCCAGTCTCACTTCCAATGTAACAATGTAACAAACTTGAATATCCACCTATGGTCTTCATTGGCTGCACGCGAACGTCTACTTTGACCCGCCCTCAAACACTGTAGCTGGTTTGTTCCCACTATTACCTCCAATTGTGTCAATTAATGCAGATTGTCTGTCGTTCTTACTACTTTGAGTAATGATGAAGGACGGAGCGAGATTTGTTTTGCAAACTTTAAATTTTACATCAGTCATTCCCGTTTTGTGCTCAGCCAATGTATGCACCATTATTGATAGTTAATGATGCAGTTCTCACATGTACCTCAATAAATTAGAAATATACACATCAGTTTGTTAATGGACATACACTTGTTAATGCTGATGTAGAGGAATTACAGTTGCAACATCTCAATGTAAGACAAACTGAGTAAAAACTTAAGCCGTCCTTGTGATGGAGGTTTGGGTTGAATAAGCTCTTCCAATGTTTCATTATCGGACTCACGCTCAAATTGGTATGGTAAATTTGATGCCATTGTTACTGTTTTGTACTGGAAGCCTCCGGAGCTGAAATTCAGTTATAGTGATGGCTGTTTCGTTTTCAACATGTGCTGTAAGCGGAAGACCAATCACAACAGAATGGGCCATCTGACCAATCAGAGCAGAGCAGGCTCATGGAAAGGAGGGGTTTAGAGAGGCTGAATCTTCAGACCAGTCGATTTGAGTCTTTGAAAAATGAGGTGATTTGCAATGTATACTATGAGAAAAAGAAAGCGTTCTGTGACCTTTGATGCATGTAAACCTGTTGTAGGAAAAATTGGGAACCTTTTTTTAGGGAAAAGAAATTCATTTTCTTTTAAATTAGGAACCTTTAAAACAACCTAATAGGGGCACTTTAAAGCTTCTGGAAGGTTTCCCAGTAAATGTTAACGCATGGATGCAGGGATTTTCTACACAAGTGCATCAGTGAAGTCCGCCACTGATGGTGAGTGATGGGATTTAGGGGTGGGAGATATGACCAAAATATTATATCACGATAGGAGTCATTTTATTTCATAATAATGATATACAGTATATCAAAATATAGTTATTTTTGCTTTAAATAAAGTTATGATTTTGGATACCACAGAGATTTCATAATTCTTGTCGCCAATTTCAATATTACATACTATACTAGCCTAACTAAATTTAAAAACTCAAGCTCACTGAGGACAAGCAAACTATCAGTGATAAAATAAGAACAAAGAAACTAATTACAAGCAATAGGACAAAACTACATTAGAACAAAGGCTCAAATGAAACAGACCTAAAAGAAACACTACATAAACTGTATATGTAAATTAAATGTACAAAAAACTGCATAGTCTTCACTGTGTAAATTAAATATACATTTATTTTGATTAAAGAGCAATGAAATTGTTTGACTAATTTCATTAATGACATAGGTGGCAGCAGGTTTATTAGGCTGTTGTCAATTTAAGACTGAATGCACTGATCTAATATACTGATACATATGCATTCTCTCAACTCGTTCACTTAGGCCATGTCCACACTAATACGTTTTTATTTGAAAGCGCATCTTTTTCTCTCCGTTTTGGCCTTCCGTCCACACTGAGACGGCCGATTTCGCATTGTAGTGTAGACTGTGAAGACGGAGGCATTTGAAAACGATGACGCATGTTTAGTCGTGACGCATATTGTACCAATAGATATGCATGTTTATACTGCTATTGTGCCAGTTATGTGCTATACACTTTCACACAGCTGCTAAAATGTTTCTTTGCACACTTCATATCACAGTCCTGCAAGGATGACAAAAAATGTACTTGCATTTGCTGTCCTGTGGCAAAACATGAAAGGGGTTGCGTTTATTTAGACCAAACATAATAATGGTGAGTGAGCGAGACCTGGACAATTCAGTGAATGGTGAGATAGTAAGGTGAATTTGGCGTTTTCTGACGTTTCAGTGTGGATGAGAAACTTTTGGACGGAGAGTGTTTTGAAACGAAAACTCTGTTTTCAAATCTATCCGGATTAATGTAGATGTAGCCTTAGACATAAATGACTGTTTACGAGGATACTCGCAAAGACAGGCACATTTTGACACATAAGTGTGTGTGTGTGTATTTGTCCCAATTAGGCGGTAAAAAGAACTAGCGCTCTATAAGCAGTGACTTCATGTGCGTTTGTCTCTCAGACAGCACTCAAACATGCCGAAATTTGTTTTCTTTTGCTGCTTATTGAGCTTCAACCATTTAAAATCACTTGTTTTGCTTAAAAATGCATGCGAAAATTAAGCTTTTGTGACTGGTATATTGCCCACCCCTAATGGGATCTGGTTCATAGTTCAATTAATCTCAAAAGTGTCCAGGGAGTTGCACAGCAATCTTTTAGGAAAGTTCACTAATTGTCAGAATCCTGAGAACCACTGATGATAGATGCTTGACTACAAAACATGATTACATATGCATGCATATAAAAGAGATTCACCACTGAGTTTCAGTTAAGAGGCTTAAAATTATTTATGCAGAAATTGATTAGAATCTCCTGTCCTTTAATATTTAGGTCACTCCGCCTTAATACCGGATGATCACAATGTACTTGCTACTGCAACAGAACGTTATGGCCCAAAAGAAGGAATAAAAATAGGGGTCAGTGGCAAAGGATAGCTGCACACATCATAGAGTCACACATCACAAAAACGTTACAGAAACCACATCCCATATCAAGAAACTCACAAAAAAACAATACAATTATTGTAACATACCACCTGACTCAGCTATGACTGCCATGAAGAACATTTAACAGTATTTAACTGTCATGACTCCTCCCTTTTCAACAGGTGCACTTCTGCATTCAGTTTAGATATCATGTGTCAGAGTGCATGACAGGAAGAAGTGCCAGATTTCACATGTTTCTCAAACAACTGCCTATGTCAGCTGGCAGGTTAGAAAGCATTTGTTCTTCTCAGCTTTTACACAGCCTGTGCCAGGATGTCGTACGTATTACATTGGGGTAAAAATAAAATACCTCAAAATATACAGTCAGTATCAAAGAAAGCTGAAATCATGTGTTATATAATATTAGATGGTGACAGATAATACTGAAACCAATTATCTTGTAAATACACCAACCCTTGCTTGTGAAATGCAAATCATTGCTCTTGGCTGATTACATAAAGCTAGTCCTTTCCAAATCTGACTACGGGTAGGTATTCGTCACATTACACTCACACAGCATTCTAAAAGACATGTAGACCCATGTAAGAATCCACAACCATTGTATTCATGTGGCAGATACTAACGTTCTACATAATATGAAATGTTACTATATCTGGCTTCTGGAGCACCATTCCAGTACTAACCCATTTCTCTCAGTTAGCCAAGATTGTTTTAAAGAATGCTTAGTTTTAACAAAAATATTTATTTAAAAAGCAATAGATACATGGTCAAGACAGTCCTTTATAAAGAACTTCTTTGACCTGGTAAATAAAAAAAAAGCACCTTTTATAGCACCAAGTTACAGTGTTGCCAGATCAAACATGACACATACTGAGTCAATATTGTCATCTTTCCATGAACCTGAAGGTCAAATCAACTCAAAGCTGTGAACATGCCCAGAATACAATCTAATTGAGAATATGCAAACACTAGTGAGCAAACTTTGAATTTACATAGCGAGTCAGAGACCTGGTACTGATACAACTGTGCATTGGCAGTACTTAGTATGATATGAATACATTTATGGTTATGCATCAAAATGTATAATTGACGTGAAACTTAAATTAAAAATCCAATGATTATGGCAAATGGTTAAGACAGTGCGACATGTACATTGCCACAGAATTTTCATTTATACATAAAATCCCCTGTGAATTTGTTGGCTTTAAAAAGGGAAAACGCACATCATACACCTTGTCTATAAGAAATATATCAGTATTTCTTGAGCTGCTACAGTAAAACATGCACTCCAGAACTGTTCTGTAGTGGTATTTTAATAAAAACAAATAGGAAAAATAACAATTATGACACAAAAATACTAATGTTCGTATTTATTTCAGTAAATATTATAGAAAACCAGGGCTTGGCGTTGTAAAAATTGCCATGTACAGCACTATGACAGTTTATGACAAGGTTTCTTACATGACATGAAAGGCGATGACGTTTCCATAAAAATAAACAAAAAATGAAATGCTACACAGAAAAAGAATGACTAATGAAAACAGAAACACAAGATCAACGCCAGTAATAAATTACAAAAAAAGAAGATCACGAGAAAATGACTTTCATCACTGATGGGTCATATACACAAACAAAACAACAGACTCTATAGAGGAAATGCATGTTCCTAACTCATGGGCATTATTATATACTGTAGGTTGACCAGTTTCTGCTTCCGTGACAAGGTCACTTTTGTCTTATTGGAAATATTTTGTTTAACGAATGACATCATAGCACTTAGTCTTAGTCCGCGACGTCAAAAACAAACCAAATTGAAATCACGCGCAGAAACATTCAAATTTACTTAGTTCCCACTAAAGTGTAATGACGTCGTAAGAATTTTAAAAGTATAGAAATAAACACGGCCTACGATGCAGAACCTCTGTATAAAATGGTGCTGTTCAGGATACAAATCAACTCGCCGCGGTAACTTCGCGACGGTCTTCTCGAAAAAAAGAAACTTACCTCTTCCGAGTCGTCGATAAATTTGTTGAGTTTCTCGTCATCTTCGAGCAGTTCATTTAACTGAGTTAAAGTGTAAGAACTCAACTTGTTCTCAAAGCCAGCCATGTCTGGCACAGCGGTGTGTCTTTCACACTTCGAACTCTGTCTTCTGCCGTCGGACTGGGCAAAGCTGTTATTTTCAGCCGGAAGACGACAGGAGGAGATGCGTGACGTCACCGCAAGGCCTCTTCCATTTGATGCTCACAAACTTTTGCCAAGATAATAATTACGTTTCTGATGTGTCTTTACATCTTTGCAAGGAGTTCTATCTATCTATCTATCTATCTATCTCTCTATGTTGAAGTGCTAAAATTACAAAAACTAAAACTAGAACAAATAATTAATAAAGGGAGATATATATATATATATATATATATATATATATATATATATATATATATATATATATATATATATATATATATATATATATATACACTCTAAAAAATGCTGGGTTAAAAACAACCCAATTTGAGTTGAAAATGGACAAACCCAGCAATTGGGTCGTTTTAACCCAGCGGTTGTTAAATGTTTGCCCAGTTTTATTTAACCCAACTATTGTTTAAAAAATGACTATATGGCTGGCTTAAAATAAACCCAAAATAGGTTGGAAATTAAAATTCAGACACATAATTACTAGAGGCAACAATAATAATCAAAAGATGAACATTTATTAATGTTTATTGTTTAATTATTATTAATAATGTTAATTTATTAAATATATTAATAAATGTTAATCTCCAACATACTTTGGGTTCATTTTAAGCAAGCAATACAGTAATTCTTAAACAATAGTTGAGTTAAATAAAACTACCCAGGGTTGCTGGGTTTGTCCATTTTCAACCCAACTTGGGTTGTTTTTAACCCAGCATTTTTTAGAGTGTAACAATGACTAAAAATAATGACAAAATCACAAAACATTACTAAAACATAAAGTAAAATTAAAATGAAAGCTGAAAATATTCAAATAAAAGCTAATTCAAAATATTATTAAATAGTATAAACTATGCATTATTAACTGTATTAGTATATGGGACCTTTATTTAAAAAATAAAAACAATGATCTGTCTATCAATTAATTTTATTTCCATTAATTATGTTTAATAACATTAAATTATCTATGTTATTTACATTTGAAACACATGTACAGTACAAGTATATCAAGTATTTATAGCTTAAAGCTTTATTCAAGGAAGTGCCCCAGTCTAGTAAACACTCTTTGACATGCAAAATTTGATATATCCCAAGATTGCAATAAAAAAAATCAATCTAAGATTAAAGCCTTCATACCAACAATCATGTGAAGCACGTCAACTTTCTCTTAGTAGCGTGCTTTATACTCAGTGTCGCTACAATCCTCTTCACTCTCCTTATCTCCTTCCTTCAGCACTCGAGGTGGGACTGGTGATGGGTTGTGACCATCTGCATCTATTTCAGTCCCCAGGATCTGCCTCTGCACCAGTTTACAGTAGAGGCCTCCTCTGACCATGAGTTCAGCATGAGGGCCCTGCTCCACCACAGAGCCTTTGTCAATCACAAGGATGTTGTCTGCTCTCTCCACTGTGCTCAGTCTGTGGGCAATCACTAAAACTGTGTGCCTTCGCATCAAGTTGTTCAGAGCCTGCTGAACCTAAAACAAAGTAGTAACATAAATGAAGTCTAATGCAAGACTAAAAATAAGTATGTTCACTTGAGCCACAGCCTTTCAAGATCAACAGCTCTTACTATGTATTCGCTTTCTGAATCTAGTGCACTTGTGGCTTCATCCAAAATGAGAATGCGTGGGTTTCTGATGAGAGCCCGAGCAATTGCAACTCTCTGTTTTTGCCCACCAGACAGCTGAGTGCCCTTCTCTCCGACCCCTATAACAGAGGACAGAGCAGCATGATGAATTATGAGCCAAACTCTGATACAAAACACGTGTCAAATAAGTCAAAAACATCAAATCTAAATGTTTGAATATCTATTATGGTCATTATAGCAATGCATATAGAAAATTAATGTGTAAAATCTGAATATGTTTTAGGACACATATAATGTAAAAATCATGTAATATAAAAATAAATATTAAAATATAATATAATATAATTGTATGTGGGTGGGACAAGACCCACCCACCCACGTCTCTAATTCAGCGCATGTCTGCTCACCTACCCCTAACCAATTAACACTTTATTATTAAAACACACCTTTCCGATCTGATATGTGATGGAAAAAGGGAGTAGAGCGAGTTCAGCAAAAGGCAGATTCGAACCTCGGGTCGATTTGCGTCAAAACTTTCTGCCTTGTGCCTTACCCCTACACAATTGCCGCTATAAAAAATTCAGTGTCTTCTGTATATTTGGCTGGCCCAACCAGACGTTTAGTAAACAAGAAGGGCTAATTGCACTTAATGTAAATTGCATCTACTCCAGTACAGCCTTTCAAGCTTTTTTTTTGTATAATATACTATAATATAATAATAACTAACCAGTGTCATAGCCTCTGGAGAGGCCGGTTATGAAGTCATGTGCATTGGCATTAATGGCAGCTCTGATGACCGACTCCATAGGAGCTTCAGGTAAACCATAGGAGATATTCATCTGAACAGTGCGGGCAAACAGAACAGGCTCCTGACCCACCAGTGACACCTATAAAAAAACAAAACAAAAACAAAGCACTAACATCTCTAATTTGCTTTTGGTTAGGCCACTTCATCACCATTTGCATTATCAGCAACTACTGCCCTCTTATGGTCATAGAATGTACTACAAGCTGCATTGAAAACACCAAAATTACAGATTTAAAAATATATAAAATATTACAAAATTGTATTTACAATATAATGTATCCATTCAAAATGCAGTATGACAGATCAACCTCAGCATATATCCCACCTTAGAGTGATAATATTTGTGCTTGTAGGTGTTCACAGGTCGGCCGTCCACTAGCACTTGGCCTTGCTGAGGGGCATAAAAGTTCTCCAGCAAACACACACATGAGCTTTTTCCACCACCAGAGGGCCCCACTAGTGCAGTTACTTGCCCTGGGCGAAGACTGAAGGATACATTCTGAGAAGAAAATGTGGGTTTAGTTTTCTTCTCATGTCTAGGAATTCTGTTACTGATTCACTAGCATATCAGTTTAAAAGAAAAACCAATAAAAGTAGCATTCAATCACTACTCCCTACTCAAGTCATCCATAGCTACCGTTACGCTTGCACACTGGTGATAAAATATCTCAATAATTCTGCAGTTAATTTCTATTTGACGTAATTCAGATGTCTAGTCAAAATCATTAACATTAATCAGCCCTTGCACAGTGTTAGGTGCAATGCAGTAAGATTCCAGCAAAAAGCTATTTATCCATTTACACTGAATGTGACAATGTGGCTCAACATGTCACAATCACAGCCAATGAATCAGAGCATATTTTATGTGGCCAGAAACCAACAAAATGCCCACACAATGCCTTGTTAAGATATGCCCCCGGTTTCACAGACAAGGCTTAAGCTAGTCACTGACTAAAATGCATGTTTTAATTGAAAGCAACTTGCACTGGCATATCTTAAAATATCTCAATGCCATTGTTTTGTCTCAAGATGCACACCAGTATTATTTTTTCTAAGGCACATTTATAAAAGCTACTTAAATGCCACAATTAAGCCTAGTAGATTAAATGGCAAGATATTTCCTAATAAAAATCTATACCTTCCACACTTAAAGTCTACCATCAACAAAGAATACCTTCAATATATCCATCTCTGGTCGTGTTGGATATGCAAATGTCACATTTTTGAATTCCACCTGGCCTTCAAGTGTCTCTGGAGCTTCTTCACCACCAAGGGCATGTTTAGGTTTCCTGTCAATATATTCAAACACTTTCTCTGCAGCGCCAACACCTTGCATCAGACCTGTGTACACTGATGATATACTCTGTAAAAAGACCAGAGTGTTTCAGATTCGTGTTTCACACGTGTACATTTGAAAAGAAAAACAAAGTACCTCCAGGGCCTCTCCAAGCTCCAGCTCATAGATGACAAAGGAAATAAGGGTCCCTCCGCTCATCTGATTTGTCACCACTAGGTGTCCTCCATAAAACAGGATTGCAACTTGTAAGGCCAGCTCAGAGATCTAAAAAAAAAGGTTGGAAATGATGAAAAAAAGAAAGACTGATAACAAGTGTAAATGTGGACTTGAACCTCTAAAATATTTTAAATGTGGCAAAACGTGAGAGAAGATGTGAATACAAGAAACAAAGGGAAAGAAATTATGCTGCCTTCACGTGCTATTGGAAATGTCCTACTTCCTACTTCCCACCCTACTTCCTGCTAAAGTTGTGATTACAAGCTTGTCCATTCAAGTGCTTTGTTGTCGGAAAGAATAGGAATCATGGAGGACACCAGTGGCCAGATGCATAAACATAGCCACTAAGTTAAGACCGTGTCTTAAGAACTAACTCTGACCAACTAGAAATTATTAAGGGCTAATCATTCTTTTTGGATCTTTTTATGTAACTGACTTAAAAAAAAAGTTATGGCCAGTCTTGAAGTAGATCACTAACTTGTAAGACTAGTATTAGCAGTTTCTGCAACCGGCCACAGGGAATATTATATTAAAGCCAAAATTATATTTAGCGTCCTATTCATTCATTCGGGTCACGGCACTAAATGTAACCCGTCCTACTCTACCTGCTCCGAGCAGGATTTGAACCGGGGTTGCGCTAACAAGGACACTAAAGAATGCAGCCGCTAGCTTCAGTCTCTAGTGCACCTCTTGAGGCCAGGGGAGTGATGTTTACACACAGCTCTTACTCGCATATGTCCGTTACACACACCCAGTGGTAAATATGACTTGAGAGGGCATTCATGTCTAATTTTTAACTAGGAAAGAAACTCGTAGTTACAATAATTTGGATAGAATGCGAAAGCAGCATTAGATTGTATAACTAAGGATTTTGTGAGGACAAAGACTGAAGACTTTGTTAAACCTTCAAGATACTTACATAACTTGACCACATGAAGCAGGCGTAGGCAACTGCTTGCTTCTTATTAAGAATGAACATCTCCTGCAGTCTGCTGTAGTATGAGTCTCCCTCCTGATCTTCATTAGCAAAACTTCGCACTGTTCTCATGGCTGATATTGTTTCCTCTGCCACTTTATTGGCCTGAGCCAGTGCTGTCTGAACTTCTTTGGTTAATTTCTGTTGAACATCACAAATGTGTAATGTTAATCTTTTTGCATGAGTACATCTTTTGTATCAGTGCATGACAAAATGGTATTATATATACAGTATATTGTGCATTTGTGAATAATGAAACAGTACATATATACTACAATTCACCACTTTCTATTATTTCTAACAAGCAAAGTATTTGCATATGCATAACTTGCCTTGTAATACTCTCCATACAGTTTGGAGACCACAGCTATATATGGGAAGCCCATGATGGTGACTACAGACAGCTTCCAGGACATTCCAAACATGAATATGAAGATGCCCACAGATTTTACAAAGCTACGCAGGAACAGGTTCACATTTTGTGAGATGAGGTCACTCACTTGAGTAGTGTCTGAGGTAAGTCTAGAGGTAATGTCACCTGTAAGGTAAACCATTGAGAGCTGAATCATTTATGTGTTCTGTACTGAATGTCTTTCCCTGGTCCAATGGTCTTTTGATACAGTAACGTTAAAAACAACACTGAATTAGAATTTATTAAAAGCAGCAAAATAATTGTATTAATGTTACAGGTAAGCCTATGTTTTAGGCTTTGGTTTCTTTGTATATAAAATGCTGCATCACGACACTCATTTAGTGCACATCTTGTTTTCTGTTGGCTGCACACATACTTATAAGCAGGGCTTGACATTAACACCCACCAAATGCGGGTGGATTTCAGCAGGTGGCATGTAACAAAGGCACCCCTACTAGCCACATGGCAGTTGAATTATATATATATATACATATATATATCGGTGTGATCAGGCATAACATTATGAAGTGAATAACACTGATTATCTCTGCATCACGGCACCTGTTAGTGGGTGGGATATATTAGGCAGCAAGTGAACATTTTATCTTCAAAGTTGATGTGTCAGAAGCAAGAAAAATGGGCAAGCGAAAAGATTTGAGTGAGTTTGACAAGGGCCAAATTGTGATGGCTAGACGACAGAGCAATTTTTGTGACCAGTGACAGGGTCATGGGCGGCCAATGCTCATTGATGCACGTGGGGAGCGAAGGCTGGCCCGTGTGGTCCGATCAAACAGACGAGCTACTGTAGCTCAAATTGCTCAAGAAGTTAATGCTGGTTCTGATAGAAAGGTGTCAGAATACACAGTGCATCACAGTTTGTTGCTTATGGGGCTGCATAGCCGCAGACCAGTCAGGGTGCCCATGCAGACCCCTGTCCACCGCCGAAAGCAATGAGCATCAGAACTGGAAGAAGGTGGGTGTTACTTGGATGTTATGTGGATGTTACTTTGACATGCATTGTTGCAGACCATGTACACCCTTTCATGGAAACGGTATTCCCTGGTAGCTGTGGCCTCTTTCAGCTCATAATGCGCCCTGCCACAAAGCAAAAATGGTTCAGGATTGGTTTGAGGAGCATAACAACGAGTTGATGTTGGTGTTGGCCTCCAAATTCCCCAGATCTCAATCCAATCGAGCATCTGTGGGATGTTCTGAACAAACAAGTCCGATCCATGGAGGCCCCACCTCACAACTTACAGGACTTAAAGGATCTGCTGTTAACATCTTGGTGCCAGATACCACAGCACACCTTCAGGGGTCTAGTGGAGTCCATGCCTCAACAGGTCAGGGATGTTTTGGCAGCAACCAACCAGCGCTTCCAATACTCATTTTCCGCACAATAGATACACGACACCAGCTGCGCTTTCTCGCTCTCTCGTGATCTCTCCGACAGCGAGTTGACACTCAAACCCACCTCCCTTCGCTCACTCGTTTTATTTGATCCAGGTGAGTATTGCTGGTGTTACAGCAGGGCTTGAATTTCGGCATGGGATAATTTGACTTTTTACTAATTTTGTTCTCACACCCAAAGTGCGCACACATAAAGCCGCCTCTCAGTACTAAATTGAGTTCTTTTTCGCTGCTTATTGCGCTTAAACAGTCAAATACACACAAAACAATGTAAAAATGCCGGTCTTGCCGAGTATTCAGTTATGTAGTCAGTTATGCTTTAAGTGAACACAGACAGTTGAGAAATAAAAAGCATGTGTAACTGTATAAGTGTTACATGTGTCAGGTCGGTGACAGCAGCCTAATATACCTGCAGCCAAATTATGAGATAAAATAAAAAATATCTATATGGACGGTTTTCCCCATGGTATCAATGTTAACATTGTGACGGTGAAAATGCTGAGTGACTTTTGAAAACCATTAGCCACAGTGGCTGGTGAGCAAGCCCTGGTTATAAGCAAAGAAGACAAGGCCAATCACAATTCAGAATGCAAATAGATGTAAGAAAAAAGACCAACTGGAATTCAGTATGCAAAATTACAGTATCAATGTCAAAGTGGTTTAGGCTGAATGTTTGAGTCATATCATTAAAGTACTGCCTCACCTCTCTTTTTCCATTTCTTAGAAAAGTATACATGTTTTGGTACAAATATGATTAAATAAATATAGTTTTGGTTTGATGAAAGCTATGATTGGAGCTATAATATTACCTGTATGGTTGGCATCAAAGAACCCAATATCTTGATGCATTAGTGATCTGAAGAGAAGGTTCCGAAGACGAATGTTCAACCTGGCAAACGTAACAGAAAAGACTCCTCCACGAAACCCAATGGCTATGGAGCTATATATAAAAAAATTATACATTTTCAAAGGACACCATATAACATGGATTCAAATGTAAAAAAAAAAAAAAAAAAGAAAGAAAGACAACAAATGGATGTGTTTCATGAAATTCTTATAGTGCTGTCTATAAAATGAGTAACTGAGGAAAATGTCACATCCAGAATTGCTCACCTGATCAAAGCCAACACACTAAGAGTAATCATTGGTTTGGCAAATTGATCCATGCTTTTCTTGATAACTATGCCATCTATTGCTTGCCCAGTGTAATAAGGTATAAAAGCTTCACCTATGGAGAGGAAAATAAAACATTAACTTGAATGAAGAGCAGGAGAGATGAGAACAATATGTTAAACAATATAATGTGCTAGATGTACAACCACAAGTGTGACAAATCAAGGCATTCACAAGCATGTAATGACTAGAGTAAATATTAGCGCAATCATAACATAACAACACTGCAATGATGTGCAATCTAACTGTATTCAGACCGTTAAGTTTAGAAATCCACAACTGCTGGGGTGAATATGATGAAAATGTCTGTATAAGTAAAAAAGGTACATAAACACTTTTATACACACTATCAAAAGTTTGTGGTCAGTTTTTTAAGAAATGTATACTTTTATTGAGCAAGGATGCATTAAATTGATCAAAAGTTAATTTTTAGTATTTTAAATAAATCATGTTCTTTTGAACTGTCTATTCATCAAAGAAACCTGAAAAAAATGTATCACGGTTTCCACAAAAATATCAAGCAGTACAGCTGTTTTTAACATTGATAATAACCAAATCAGTATATTAGCATGATTTCTGAAGGATCATGTGACACTGAAGACTTGAAGAGTAATGATGCTGAAAATTCAACTTTGCCATCACAGGAATAAATTACATTTTAAAATATATTTAAAAACAAAATAATTATTTTCATTTGTGATATTTCACAATATTACTATTTTACTTTCATCAAATAAATGCTATCTTAATGAGCATAAGAGACTTCTTTCAAAACATGTTTCAAAAAAAGTTTTGTAACACTTTAAGGTCTTATACAGGAATGATGTTCAATTCATCATCATGTATCAACATTAATCAATATTTTACAGCAAAGTAAAATAGTAATATAGTAAAAAAAAATATATTAGTCGTTCATTTTTAGTCCATTAAAAGCATTGTTCATTGTTAGTTCATATTAAATATTGTGTTAACTAATGCTAACGTATACAACCTAATTGTACAGTTACTATATTTCATCAGAGAATGACTGCTGGGCCAACATTAGCAAGACCTACCGTTCAACACAAGTCTAACTCATGGAATATCCATGAAATTATGACATGTTTACTTAATTTACTACATTTCTTAAAATATTTAAGTGATAGCTGTGAGAAGCTGTTGAGAGTGAACTTACACACAGCAGAGAGGAGAAGAAAGAAGAAAGCAATGGCCAGCAAACCAGAGTCCTTCTTACAGTATGACAACAGGCGGCCGATTGTGGCCCCTGAATGGGGAGGCTCTTTCCCTGATTTCCTGCTCTTCTCACTGGACTCATCTTCTGTTTCAATGCCATCCACCAACCTCTCCGTCTCCTCGCTATCCTCTCTGTCAGATACAGCATTTGGAGTCTGTGACAGCAGATTCCATGAGATCATGATGCCTGTTGCTGATGCACAAGTCCATGAGAACAGACTGAGGAACCAGGGGTCATACATCAGAGCTCCCTGTTCAGAAAGCATCAACAACTTGGCCAGAGCATAAGTCATGTTGGTAAGGCAAATGAGGGCAACCAGCGTCCCCAGGTTTGACACCCTCCGTGGACCATCGTTCCTGTTAAAGAACACCCCGATAGAGGCCCCGAAAAGAAGACTGACCCGTATGAGAACAGTTCCCCACAAGTCCAGTGTTGAGCAGCGTATGTCAAAATCTTCTAATTCATCTGAAAATATATCAAGACTTGATCCATGAACATACAAGATTGTAGTGACCACAATATCCACTAGAGTGAAAACCAGGTTGCCACTAAGAATCACAGCAACCCTCATTTTCCTACACCTGTTGAAGAGGTTGATACTACTGCACCACGCAGACTTGCTCTCCTAGGTAAAAGTGAGCAGCAAAATTCTATATGGAGGTGATTTCTATAGAGTAGGTAAATAACACAACAGCATGAAACCAGATTGACAGGTCTGGTTTGATAAAAGGAGCGCGAGTGAAACAAAGTCTATGTCAATGTACTGCGTCTGTTACGTTGATTCGCTGGCCTGCGCAGCTTGACACCCGGCACTGACTCATTCATTAGGGCAGTATTGAATATCTATACCTAAATCCTAAGATTTTCCGTCTAAAAAGCAGCATATTATTTCCTTTGTAAATCAACATTCCCGGTACGACAATAAAACTCATTTAAGTCACACAACTGCAGTCAACATCCATCGTCTCTCCTTACCAGTGCGGTGCAATGACAGGAAGGGGGAAAAGAATACTGTACTGAAGCCCCGCCTCCGTGACAACTGGCCAATCAGAGAGGGCTCCTGTCACATTGGGTGAAGAACACAAGTATTTACATATTGTGAGGGAAAGCGCGTGGGGACATTTATCTCAACATATACACATTTTAAAATTGATATTATTGTGTATTGTATCTCCAAATGTCGTGCATAAAAGTGACTTTCAGTAATATTCACTGAAAACGTTTTAAAAGGAAGTGTCAAAAGAAATGTCATTATATTTTAGTTTACATAAAATGCTAGTTAGTATAGTACATTTGGCAGTACACAAAACTACATTTCAAAGACAATATAAGTAATTATGAAAGCATATATAAAGCACTTAAGTCCTACTTAATTATAAACACCCTTGAGATCAACTAATTGCATTTAATATAAATTTAAACTATAACGCATTTTCTTTTCATTTTAATTAAGTGTCCAAAAACATTACATTCAGTTTGCATTTAATTATATTCTTTTAAAATATATATTTTCCGTAACATACTTCTTTTTCACAAGGTTATTATTTTATTCTAAAATACTGAGGATTTTTTAAAAGTAATTATTTAATGGGGAATTCCCAGAATGCATTAAGACATTTAATTAAAAATGTAACACTGCTTTAGTCACCATACGGATTTCTATTAGATCACCACTGTTGTCATCAGCACAGTAAACATAGGTTTTAACAATATAATTTTATGGCATTTACATTTAGAAACTAAAATATCACCAATAATGCATATATAATATTGTCAGTGCATTTTGTTTTGAAGTTCTAGCAACCACAGCTGTCAGATTTTAGCATAAATTTCACAAAAATGTGTTACAATGAATGTGCGAATTTACAATTGTAAACGAGAACACTGCATTTCAACACTAAACGGCTTTATTCTAAAGACATGTCGCCACTTTGCAGGCTGTTCCAATGATGACAAGCAACAAGCTGAGGTCAGCCCTATTGTGAAATCTGCTGCAATCCGTGGCTGCATTCTTGCACCTTCGTATCAACTGTTATTTCAAAGGCAAACAGAAAGTTGCACGACATGTATCAGCTGATTGAATAACTGATTAACAAATCCATTTATTACAAATGAAAACAGTTAATTGCTGGATAACATTTCAAAACAGAATGGAGCAAATATCATTTATGAGGTATGAGGTTATAACTATATTGACATAAGGAACTCAAAGTTTCCTTTCCACATACATGGATGAGTAGGTAAAGTTAACAATGAAGCACATGTAAAGAAAGTCCTATTCATACTCAGACCCACCATCGGAGACCAAAAAAAAAAAAAAAAGTTAGGCAAAACAACAACTAACAACTATTTTCTGTGATAATGCGAGCACTGAATATTATAATCTTCATAATGTTTATGCAATATTCTTACAGATAATACTGAAATCTGTACTTCAGTTGAATCCAAAGGAAATGCAGATAAAAATGCCTTCTGGAACATGAGTCACCTAAGCAAAACAAACATGGGTGTGTAGTTCAGTGAAAAGACTGGCATAATTGTAAAATATGTAAAATAATAAGCACAATCTAAGACCATCATCAGAGTCAATGAACGCCTTAAGCTGAAATACAATATTTTAATCTTGCTACATTATTTGTGTGCTGAAACAGAAAGTGAGCATGAGTTAATCTACTTGACATGCTCTCTGTGGACCACCTTACTGGTCTTCAAGCTGTAGTCAGTCCCATCACAAAAGATTTTCAGTGCACATCAGGGTCTGTTAGAGGATATTCTAAGCTATTCTTCTTGGCTTCAGGTACAGTCTGTATTGTGGTTAGGACAGTCTCTACAGGAAAAGACAAGTAGAGGCTTTCCTTGAGCTTTTTTGCTGAGGGTGATTCCTCTGTGCTGAACAATGGGTCGGTCACAGTGAGAGTGATGGAGGGCATGTTTCTAGCCTTGCGTTTTGCATTTTTCTTTTCTTGTCTGTAGGCAACATTCATATTTGTAACTACCTGTGTAGACAAAAAGAAAATTATCAGGAAACTAATTTCAAAGCTTGCCTGCACTAGTTTTTAGCCATGCTTTTTGAATAAACGCTAAAAGTTACACATGCACCATGGTTAAAGGAGTAGTTCACTTTAAAATGAAAATTACTCCATGATTTATTCACCCTCAAGCCATTCTGGGTGTATCTGACTTTCTTCTTTCTGATGAACACAATCTGAATTATATTAATAAATATCCTGATGCTTCCAAGCTTTATAATGGCAGTGGCGGGGTCCATTGAGTTTGAAGCTCAAAAAAAAAGGAAGAAGAACGCCGTCGTGTTTACAACTGTGACAACGAGCGCTTACCAGGATCGACTAAATGCTGGATTTTGAAAAGTATGTGAGGTTCATTGCTCCATTGTTGCAGTAAACTTGCACAACGTTCTTGAATGAATAATCTAAAGATGCACGCTGGTCTGTTATTGCAGGGACATAGACTTTACATTTTTACGCCCTGAACATAACGCAGAAAAAAAACGAACTGTGATTGGTTGTGTTACATGTCAGTCAAACATCCTCTTGGGTGGTCCTCGACCAATGAAAGCTGCGATATAGTCCAGACCTTCTGCCGTCAGTCTGAAGGTCTGGCTACGCGAGACTATATACACCTAGGATGGCTTGAGGGCGAGTAAATCATTGGGTGATTTTAATTTTAAAGTGAACTACTAATTTTAACGGGACACTAGTCTAACTGATTTATTAGTAAAATAAATTTTAGCTACACAAACAAATGCTCAGACCTTACCAGCTGTTTGATGTTATTCTGTTGCTCCTGCATGGAGGAAAGAAAAGAGTTTGTGTCCTCTTCATTAAGGGTATCCTCCTCCTGGTCCTGACAGCAACTAAGAGGATCAAAATTTGTCTTAAAAAAAAAATAAATAATAGAAATTCAGTCAGTGTAACTTTGTGCTTATTGTATTAAAACTGTAATACCATATCATAAAAGTTAATTCTCTTACCTCACTAGATATGCTGGCTTTTCTGTTAAACATTAAAAAGTGTGGCGTAAATTTTGTTGTAGGGTTGACTGATGTCCTGAAGATTGCCAAAACTGGATCAAGAAAATCATCCCATTCTACTTGTTTCTCCACCACCATCTGTTTTATGGCGTCTTTCAGCAGATTACTGCTGCGATCATACAGTGCGTTTCTATGCGGCTGGTCTGCTGACAACACTGTTAATGCTATGTTCCACCGGTCGCACAGGTGCTTTGTAACCTAAAATAATCAATAATAATGCTGTGAAAATACAGTTAATCCTCTGTTTCGAATAAAAGGTTGGTATTTCGTCAAAAGCTTCTACCTCCTCACAGAAGTCAGCACTTTGAGAGCAAAATATTGTCTTTGCTGGGCCAAATCTGGAGGGGAAAAAAAAAAACACATTTTAGCATATCAGCATATTTATTCTTTATTAATGGTGCAATGTAACCTCACCTGCAAATAGATGATGAAATGCATCTTGCAATACAGAGACCATCTTTCTTTTGTACAGGAAAGGCCTCTACCCATTTACTGTAGTAATCTGTAATAATAACAATGTGTGTATTCCCTCCATGTACTGTTCCTGGGAATGGACCTGTTTTCAAAAAAACCAAGACATTTGGTTACTCTTTAGAAATATGTCCTGCTAACAAATTAGACTTCTTAAAAGTCTCTTACAAACTTTTACCAATTATTTCAATGGCCAAAATGTCCCACGGACCATCCACCTTGATGGGTCGTACCGTTCTGGCCAGGTTTTTATTCCGCTCTGTGTGTTGACAAGTTTCACATACTTTAATCTGAAACAGATGATTCAGTGACATGTAGATAAAGGCATGAATGAATAAATATGACAGTGACAAACACATCCATTCCTAAAAGGGTCAGGATAGTGACATCCACAGCATACCCAATCCACAACATCCTTGACAATGCCAAGCCAGTAGTATTTACTCTGAATCCTGTGAACAGTCTTCTTCTGTCCCAGGTGATGCCCAATGTCATTGAAGTGACAGTCCAGGAATATCTGTCTTTTCCGCTCTGCCTCAATCACTACTTCTCGCTTTTCTTCTTTCTTCGGTCCCACATAATATAACCGGCCATCTATAGAATTTATGATAGAGAAAGGTTAAAGAGGTCATAAAACAAATAAACAATTCATCACTCTGTAAGATGCTAAACCACAAAAAAAAAAGTGTGAAACTTTGCTTATGATGCCTTTAAAGTTGTATATACTAGAATAGACTGGACTGAATAAAATGATCAACTTAAACATCAGAAGGAGATTTGCATGGAACAAATACACAGTGGCCTGGTTTCACAGACAGGGCTTAGACTAAGATTAGGCCTTAGTTCAATTAGGACATTTAAGTAACTTTTATAAACGTCCTAGAAAAAAAAACATTACTGGTGTGCATCTTGAGACAAAACAATGCCACTGACATATTTTAAGATATTTAAGTTCAAGATTATTTCAGTTAAAACAGCTCAAACATGCATTTTAGTCTAGGATTAGTTTAAGCCTTGTCTGTGAAACCAGGGGAATATGATGGTTACGTACTAGTAAATAGCTTCAGAAACCCCCATTAGTAGCTTATTTTCAAACCAAGAGCCATTAAAAAAAGATTTAAAAGCTTGTAGTGTCCAGTTTTCAACAAAAGGTTGAAAATTATGTGATTATGTCTGGTGATAATTATAGGGCAACATATTGAGAATTTCTAGACAGGGGGATTTTAAATCTAGGAAAATGTTAATTTATACATATTTTTCAAGTTAACATGATACAACAGGCCAATACATATATATATATATATATATATACATACATACATAAAGGTCTGTCAAAGTTAAAAACTGCATCATTGTTTCCAGGAAATACTGAAAAACCATATGGCCTGGGTTTACAAACAGGGCACAGATTAAGCCATGATTAGGCTTTAGTTCAATTAGGATATTTAAGTAGCTTTTATAAACATGCATCTTGAGACAAAACAATGGCATAATTTAAGATATGTCAGTGCAATTTGCTTTCAGTTAAAACAGCTCAAACATGCATTTTAGTTTGGGACTAGGGTAAAAGTAGATTACTGACATTCCGAATGTAACATCTGAAAGCTTTGCTCTCACCGTCAATCATAAATTTCTGAGCATATCTTTTGAGATTTTTTTTGCGAATAGGGTTCATGGTTTGAGGATAAGATCCCTCGGCAACAAACGTGTAAATGTCCCCCAGTCTGTTTGAGCTGGACTCCACCACCTCCTCTTCGGCAACTGGCAACGAGTCCACACTCAACATTCTGCTGCGAAGACACGGCGACGGGCTTTAAATACATAACAAATGGTACAACTAAATAATTGTCCAATTATAAATTCAAAACAACAGGCGCGATTTGCCTTGTACTTGCGCGTGCACAATAATAGTCGGGCGGAAGGAATTGAGTGCCGTACCAGGAAGTAAATATAACATATCTTTTATCACTCGTGGTATTTATCGCTCTTTTTAGATACGAACTCATGCTAGAATATTTATACTCATATACTTGAAAAACAAGTTGTATCGTTATCAAATGTGATTATTTGAATTATTTATTGATATTAGCGAAGCCGTTTGTTTCTTTACGGACATATTTCTGGTTGTTCCAAAACAATCACTAAGTTAAGTAGGCGGAGCTCTGAACAGATTGACAGCTCAACTTCAAACAGATCTGGTCGAAATGTTTCAAAGGTCGTACATATTACGTCTGTATAAATATATAACAGTATGTAGTTAGACTTGGATTAATCAAATCTGAATACACCATGGATAGATTTTACACATGCAGTTGCATTTTCAGAGATAATATTTTTCTTGAAGAATACAAACTTCATGTTCGATTCGTCTCAGAAAGCCAGTTCAGGAAGGATTATCAAAATGTAAGTGATCTATGGCAACACTGGCTAATGCCTTAATGTTAAATACTTTGCCATTTCTGTCTGAACACCATTGACATTTGCTTAAGACCCTCAGATCCCTGGGCTGTGTGTCTGAATCTCAGTTCAGAGATGTGATTGGAAAGGTGAGTGAGCTCTCGAGAGCAGAAATCACTCTTGCGTTAACAGTGGAGATCAAGGCTGTCAGAGTTCGGTTATTTACTCCGTCGTGTATTTATAGATTCATGCAGAAATCGACAGACGCCAGAATCATACACTGAAATCAGCAGAGAGAGCAGCTACAATCAAGGAGATTTATACACCTCTTTATCCACATGTTTATCATCTACAGGTACATAGAATCAGCAGTACGGGCAGTCTATGATTCAGAATCATTCATTGATATACTGCAATATCATGTATCCCCTGCAAGGAATCATTCCTGGCCCCAGAGCTTTTGCAGATGGTAAAATACTGTGCTTCAAGTGATGCAACCGTGGAAGGACTATTGAAACTCATCCAGACAGAAGCAGGTGAGCTTCTTCTTTACTCAGTCATCCCAATTTAAACATTTTGACCATCAAATCATGGGAGATAAATCACAAGTCAACAAATTCTGTTCATTGGATATTTTGCAGCACCAAGAGTCTTCAGATTCCCAGTGTTCCAAAAGGAATTCTGCAAGGAACTTATAGAAGAGCTGGAGCATTTTGAACAATCTGATGCCCCAAAGGGCAGGCCGAACACCATGAACAATTATGGGGCATGAGTTTTTATCAATATACACTTAATCCAGTTCTCATGTGATTGATATTGCCATCAAAATGCAGACTCATTTTGTTCTTTGTTTTATGTCAGTCATAATAATAATGACAATAATTTAACATCTCTAAACAAATTCAGATTCTTCTTAATGAACTGGGCTTTGATGAGAGCTTCATCACCCCACTGAGGGAGGTCTATCTACATCCGCTCACGGCTCTGCTCTACAGCGACTGTGGTGGAAGCTGTCTGGATAGTCACAAGGCTTTCGTGGTCAAGTATGCTATGCGTGAAGACTTGGAACTTTGTTATCATTATGACAATGCCGAAGTCACTCTAAATGTATCCCTGGGGAAAGACTTCACAGAGGGGAACCTGTTCTTTGGAGACATGAGACAGGTGCTTATAAGACAACTTTTTGAGAATTCCCAGACAGGGGATCTTGGAAATAAAATAAAAAAAAGTTTAAAATCTGCTTGTAAAGATGCCTAGAGCAAAAAAAACCCTGATATATATATAAAAGATAGTCAATTCAGAATTTTTCTAGATTTAATATCTTATATATTTTTTATAATACATTTATATAGATTTTATAATAGGCATTTTATTAATTTGGTATGGCTTATCATCCCTAATATTTTTTTCACACACAAATTAGTATAAATCAGTCTATAAATATATATATAAAAAAATATTTTTAGGAAATGGTTTAGTTTAGTCTTCTGTTTAATGCATACAGTCAGTTGAAATTACATAAAATGAATTATTATCACATTCCCCATTCAACTACTCCAAAAGAGCAAGCAAACAAATTATTCCAGAAGAGATTTTATTTCATGATTATAGAACACATTAGTTTACTTTACAGTTTTGGATGAAACAGTGGGCAGCACAAGCATGCAGCCTAGTAATGCACGTTAAATATGTATTTACAGTGTCCTGAATTGTGTGCGTTTGTCCTAGGTGCCTCTGAGTGAGACGGAGTGTGTGGAAGTGGAGCATCACGTAACTGAGGGTCTGCTTCACAGGGGTCAGCACATGCACGGTGCGCTGCCTATCTCTTCAGGCACACGCTGGAACCTGATCATATGGATGCGAGCTTCACGTGAGAGGAACAAACTCTGCCCTATGTGTGATAAGAGACCCACGCTAGTGGAGAGTAACGGATTCAGTGATGGCTTCACCATGAGCCCTGGTGATGACATTAGTAGGAATGTGTCATGTTCTTTAACATGATGTTGTTCAGTGCTGTTTTTGTCTAATTTATGGTCCTAATTTATGCTCAGTACTTTGGCAATCAGGATAAAATGTGGTTTTCGTTCAGTGTGCCTTTTTCAAAAAAAGCAACCAAAGGTGTAAGTGTTGCTTTATGTTCTTGGGTAATTTTGACTGCAAATTACCTGATTAAATAGTGAATTGATTGTACATGTAGTGTTTTTAAGCCTGCTATTTTAGTCGGTGTCTTATCTTAGGATGAATTATTAATATATACAAGGGATGTGAGATGTACAATAAAATATGATAAACAAACAACAAAAAACATTCTAATGTATATGGCTTATATGTACAAAAACATTAATTTCAATAAATATTTTTAATCTTAATTCTAGAATCTAGAATTCAAGTTGTCAGGAGAAAGAATTATTGCATCTTAAAACAGTTCTTTTTTTCTCCAGAGGTTAAATCTCATATCAGTAAACATCCATCATTTGCAACCTGCCCAGTTTCACATATTCGTGCAACAGAATATAAAAATCCCACTTACACCTAACACAGCTCACACAAACATTCTGAAACATTCAAGCAAATAAAATAAAAGGCCAAAATCAAAAGGTTTCAATTATTAATTCTTTTTTTTGTTTTAGTTTTTTTTTGGTTGTTTCTTTTCCCCAACTTTGTTTTTTGAGTGTTATAAGCAGGAAAAGAAAGGGAAAGCAAGGAAAAGCATGACTTCGGAGAAAGGAAACACTACTAGACCCAGAGGTGTAAGCAGTTACAGGGGAAAACAAAATCATAATTGTTAATCCATGTAATCCTCATGTCAAAGATACTGGAATCTTGAAAATAAAGTTGATCTAGTTTTCACATTATCTATGGTGTTATATTAATTCCATTTAGTAAAATTGACTGCATTTGCAGCATGTTTTAATTTCTTTGGCTTTTAAAATAACAAAAGCCATGTTTGATGCATGTATAGCATAAATCATACACTCTGTTTACCCTTTAAAATAATAAACCACTGACTTCTTATGCCACATCACAGTTGTGCTATAAAGTGCTGTCTGATCCACTCTGTATCATAAGTTAAACATGAACGTGTATTAGCAACACAGGAGCTCCAAACAAGCTGAGACGGAGCGTTCAATGTTCCACTGTTCACAGTTCCACAACTGGAGATTCGACATTATAGCATTGTTTCACTACTCATGTCCCTGTGATCCCTGTGTCTGCCTCTAGGGTTAATATCTGCGTCATCGTAGTCCGACTCCATCTCAATCTTCACCTGGGGCACGGGGCAAGACATTCCTCTGGCCAGTGGCATCGCCGGGGACGACGGACAGGAGATCTTCAGGTGCAGAGTGATGCTGTGGAATGGCAACTTCCAGTTACAAGAGTGAGGAGGAGGAGGAGTAAGAGGAGAGGGTTATGACAGGGAGGAGGTACAGCAGAGTATCAGGATAGGAAGCAGGTAGTTTGTATTAAGATTATTGATGCAGGTGACAGAGACAGTGTGACTGCACAAATGTTCCAGGGGAAAGATTTGGGATCAGGGCACACCCAAATCAGAAAAAAGGCTCAGTATGATATCCTAAGTGTTTCATATTATGCATTAAGGAGATAACTAAAGTGTTTAAATGCGATAATTACTAGTTAACTAGAACTAATTAACCATTAGGTTCTACTTTAACATTAGTTAATGCATTAGGAATCATAAAATTATTTTGGGAATTGGTTAATGTTCATTTCTACATTAGACATTTCTAATACATTTTTAACATTTAAATATAACATATCTAAAGTAATACATTACATTTTTTGACAGGAATGTTAAAAAAGGTTGGTATGATTAAAAAAAAAATCTCTTTTTTTCACCAAGGCAGCATTTATTTGATCAAAAATACAGTAACGAAAGTAATATTTATAACGGCTTTCTATTTTTTAATATATTTTAAAATGTAATTTATTCTTATTATATGGCAAAGCTGAATTTTCAGCAGCCTTGATCCTTCATAAATCATATTAGCTGATTTGTTTAAATATTAAAAAGTATTGCTGTTTAATATTTTCAGGATTTTTTTTATTGCTATAAAGAGCATATATATATAATTTTTTGTAACATAAAAATCTTTACTGTCAGTTTTGATAAATTTAATGTCTTTGCTGAGAAAAGTATTAATTAAAAAAAAATTACTGACCTCAAACATTTCAACAAAGCTATTGCATATAGAAAATACAAAATAATTATTATAAAGACTATATATGAATAGTAGTATATCAATTTATATTATCCTAGATTAAAAAAGTTATAATACCTAATGCAATAACTAATGGTAACAAATTCCCATTAATACTTACACTATTCTATATATCTATTAAAAACAAAACTTAGTTACAGCACTTGCATACTTTTGCCCTATTGTTGGCTTGATTGCTTCTATTGCTCTCCTAATTTGTAAGTTGCTTTGGATAAATGATTAAATGTAAATGTAAATTCAACCATTGCTAAAGTGAACACTTCATCCAAACCATGCCCCCTGAACAGCAATGCAGACATGAAACCCAGCAGATTTTACATTACTACATCAGAGTGATACAGAGGAATGCATTTGGATAAGTTAATAGGTTGTGGAGATAGTGTGAGAGAAACCAGGCTGGGAAACCTTCATAAAAGCAAAAAAAAAAAAAAAAAACAACAACTTAGAAAATCTGGTACAAGTACAGAGTTATTCTGTATAAGCACTCTTATTGGGACCACAATCACACAGGAGAAAGAAACAACCAAAATTCCTTGAAAGAAGTAAAACACATTGTTACATTAATCACTTTATATCTACAAAAAATGTAATGCTTTTGGAAAGCTTGCAAAACTGAAAAAAAAGTAAAACAATGTACAGTAAATAATGTACCCTATTATATTTATTCAAATAACTTTTCTCACTAGCATCTTTCCCAGTATTTCAGGAAAATAACCGGAAACTGTACTCACATCTAATTATGCAAGTTCAATAATTATTATTTATGTGTGTCTTTGGGTGTGAAAATGTAAGCAAAGTAAAAACACATATGCATAACACAATAAATTACAAATTTTTTAGAACAGCATGAAAGTAAAATACTGGTGGATGCATGAAAACAATTCTATCTGCATTGCTTCAAAGTGCATGGCAAGGCAAAAATCTATAGGTAAATACTCAAACAATGTATGGCAAAATACTGTATACATGCATGACCATTTTATTGGTCTTAGCAGTTATACATTTAATATTCTGAGCTGCCTCTCAACTATGTCATCTACTTCTATGTAAATATTAATGCAATATTTAGTATCATTAAATGTAGAGTGGTAGTGAGTGGAAATGCTCATTTTTAAAATCTAATAAAGTCAGTATCAGTGGTAGTAACTGCCTGGTTGGCATCGTGCCGCCCACTCTGAGTTGGAGTCTGGCGCCTGTAGGAGGTCACGGTAGGGAACGTGTAGTTTGAGCACACAGTACCTGCGATCCAAGTCTGAATCACTGGGGGAGCAGTTTGTATAAGGTTGGTACTTGTCCTGTGGGCCAAAGAATTGAGGAAGATAAGTATATAAGCATGTGCAGAATGTGTCAACTTTAAACGTTACACTCATAAGGCTCTTCTCCACCAGAAGGTGGCACCAGTGAAACACAATGCAATAGTGGATCTCAACCTTCGTTGAAATATAGACCGTTTTTGGGTGAAGACCAAAGATGACTTTAGTCAAGTCTGCAATCTCTCATTTAAATCTCAGCAGCCTGGGTGTCTGCCTTTGGGTTGAGTTTTCAGGCTACTAAAACACTTACTTCTTCTTCACAGTCATCCCCTGCTTTGCCTTTCTTTTTGTCCTTCTTGGTGGTCTTCTTGTCTTCCTCCTTTTTCTTCTTTTCCTTCTCAGGCAGGAGATCGTCCAGCCATGCCAGATCATGTTGAGAGAAGACCATATCCAACATCTTTCTTACCACCATGAGACCAAGAATCTGAGGGATCGAGAGACAGAAACTGTTTATTTGTATCTTCCTGTCCTTAAAAGCCTTGAGAAGTGAATTACATCACTAAATCACAGACCATTGGAAATTCAGTTGATGAACAGAGCGGCCTGTTCACAACGTGATTGCACTACAAAGTACATTGATCCTTTACTAAATAGATTACATTCAGAAAGCTTTATTGAAACTAATATTGTTTTATGAGTCATGTTCTACATAAGTGCTTACGGGATTATGTGTGTCAATATAATATGTTACCATACCATGACTGGGAAGATGATAGCGAGGAATGTGGATTTAAGGATCCAGAGAACAGCTAAACACACAATCTGCACCAGTGTGAACAGATGGACTCTCCTCAGCGGTACGTGACGCAGGTATGAAAAGTCTGGCTGGTGTTTTGCTGGCATCATGATCAGTTTGATCCTATCCCAGAACTATGAAAGGCAAAATGTGGTAACACTTTAGAATAATGGTCTGTCATGAATCGGTAACTATGCAGGACAAATAAGTAGTACTACATAAACACTTCCGCTACTACTATTAACTAATATGGAAACAAGATTAACTAATCAGTATGTAATATCAAATTTAGGACTGAGATAGTTCCTTATTAGGAATAATTACTGAATCAGATATGTCTCATTAAGAACTTATAACTATGACAAATTATAAAGAATTACTAATTAATTACTAACTACAACATTAATGTGTCTGATATGTGAGCAATTGTCTTTTTTTACTCTCAGCGTGGTCATAAAATGCATCACTAATTATTCAAGTGTCACTCTTCAAGAACTACTAGTGATCCAGACCATTATTTTTAAAGTGAAAAATATGTTTTTACTGATGCATTTTATGACTATATTCACAGCAAGATGATTGATTATGTCTCAGACACAAGATAATGTTGTGATCAGTAATTCATAGGTAATTCTTTATAATTTGTCATAGTTAGTAGATAGTTATTAATGAGGCTAATCTCATTCAGTACCCAAAATGTTTGATTAGATATGCAGTGGGAAAAAAATCTGTCACCCTCATGTCATTCCAAACCCAAATGACCTTTTTCAAGCTATTGAAAGTGAATAAGGACCAGGCTTGTTTAGCTCCAAAAGGACAAGTCAAACCTTTTCAATTAATAACTGATTCACTTTACAAAATTATTTGTTCTGAATGACTTGTTCATGGGATGGATCTGGTTCTCGACTGACTCGATCTGGTTGCAGTTCATTTGAGGGGAAGATTATTAGTGAATAACAACTTAGATTTTGATGTTTTCCTCACACAAAACTATGAAATGGCTTTAGAAGACTTTAAATGCAGCGCACAGTCATATAGATGACTTTTATGATGTGTTTGTGTCCTTTTTAAGCTTGAAATCAAGAAAGTCAGAAACAAGAAAGTCAGTCAGGTTTGAAATGACAGGATGAGTAAATAAACTTCTTTTAAACATGATTTTTTTTTTTTCATTTTTAGTCCATTATTTTACCTCACTTAAGACAATTATGAATTCATAGGCAAAGCTTGTCACATAGAAAAGAGAACTTTAATGTTTAAAGACAACATCAGCTTTTAAGCATTTAGCCTCAAAGTAACATGAACTTAAAGGGTTAGTTCACCCAAAAATGAAAATCCTGTCATTAACTCTAACTATTACCCTCATGTCGTTCTAAACTCGTAAGACCTTCGTTCATCTTTGGAACACAAATTAAGATATTTTTGATGAAATCTGAGAGCTTTCTGACATAGACAGCAACACAATCACCACTTTCAAGGCCAGAAAGATAGACATTGTTAAAATAGTCCATGTGACTACAGTGGTTCAACCTTAATGTTATGAAACGATGAGAATACGAGGGCAAGTACTTAATGACAGAATTTTCATATTTGGGTGAACTAACCCTTTAAATACATTTGTATTCATTCAGTATATAGTTACAGTCTCCGCACAAGGTCCATCATTTTGCCATTGTCCTCCTCTTGTTCTCTAGCTGTCATTACACTACATTACTAGAGCACAGTAAAGAAGCACCTGGCCACTGCCAAGCTACTCAAGAGGGTGGATTTTCACTGCAGTCTGACAGCCTCATCAAAATGCAGCTCAAAATTGCCTCAGTAAACCCAGCCAGCATGCAAATATCCATTCCCACAACTCCACACTCTTCTTACCCTGCACTGTCACAGTGTGGAGAAATCACTCATTTCTAATCACTAAAACACAGTTGTAGTGTGCATACAAATGAGTGTTACATTCACACTCAGAGTGCAGCTTGTGATGTTTTCCTTGTATTTGAAAGTTTGGTATGGTATTAAAACTTAGCAATATCAAAAACCATAAAAGTACATTGGCAATCAGAGTTGTTGCAAACAGTTCAGTAATAGCTGTAAGGGGAAGGAAAAGGGGCTGGAAAAGGTTATATCCCTAAAGGTACTTACTTGGATGCCACTGAGGGAAGCAACACCCATGTAGAGGAACACTCCATACAAGACTGGCATAGGAATGAACTATAAACAGAAAAAAAAAGTGCACTTCAGATGCGAAAGCAACAGCAGTCACACTTAAAGTCAACATGAAGACAAAACTGACATTATTTAATCATATGACATTTATAATATAATAAACATTCCTTTTTAATAAAAAAAATCTTTAAACAAAAGGCAATGCAGGCTATTGGATAATGTTAACCAGCAGCCAAATAGATATTTAATCATTGTTTTAGAGAACTCACATTCTCAGTCTGGCTCCATTATGGTACAGTATGTAAAGGCCACTTTACACAATTCAATCAATTTACTGATGAGTAAAACCTACCCTTTCACCAGATTATGGAAGTAAAATGAATTTCAGAGAAACAGATGTAGCTTGCTTTTGCACAATTTTAACAAAATAGTGCACTTCCTGCCTTTAAAAAAAGTCAAATGCTTCCTTACATTTTTTTAACGCTTGGTTTTATCAAGGTTTTCTAAGAATGTTTGACCTTTAAAAACATATCAACTACATTTAAAGTCACATGAATAATAATAATAATAAAAATAAAAAAAAATTGTTGAATGTCATGGCCATAAGTATAATTTCATCTGACCAATTGAAGATGACTTTCAGGTTAATATTCTATGTTCACTTGTTCTATGTTCTATGTAACTGTTTTAGAAATTCAGAGTATTTTAAGTAAATACATAACATTTAAATGTCCGAAAGTTTGGGGTCAGTAAGATCAATACTGATATGCAAGAATGCATTAAATTGATCACAAGTCACAGTAAAGACAAATTCTATTTAAAATATATACTGTTCTTTTAAACTTTCTATTTGAAGAATCCTGAGGGGAAATGATCAGTGTCCACCAAAAATAATGTTTTCAACTGTGATAATAAAAAGAAATGTTTCTTGAGCAGCAAATCAGCATATTAGAATGATTTCTGAAGGATTATGTGACACTTAGGGCTGGAGTAATGATGCTGAAAATTCAGCTTTGCCGTGACATGAATAAATTATAGAAAGCTGTTATTTTAAATGTGCAATAATATTTCAAAATATTACTGTTTTTATTGTATTTTTGATCAAATTGCATAAGAGATACCTTTCAAATACATTAAAAAATCTTTTGAACGGTAGCATACATAACATTAGTTTAGCTGCTAAAGCAGAGTAGATCATACAGACATCCTCACAGAATTTTTTTTTACATTTTTTTAAATAATTGCTAATCTACCATAAATGATAGGTCAAGTCAGTATTAAGTCTGTCATTTCAACAAGCTCACTTGCAGGATGGGGGCCAAGAAGATAGACACTCCTGTCATCACAAACACCAGGATACCTGTCAGTCTTTGTTCTCTGTAATTGGAAGAGAAGCAGAACAAAAAAAGACATACTGTGAGTGGAGAACTGTGATGTACTGAACACAATTTTATTCTATGTATTTGTGTAATTTGTGTTTTAACTATACTGTGCACAATAATAAAGTAGCTACTTACTCTTAAGCAAACACTTTTAGTGTTTAGTAGGCATATAAATTCTTAAACATAACATTTGTCACTGATAGTAAGTGCCCGATTTACACCAGACATGTAAACAGTAGGCTACATAAAAGTAATTCAGGGATTCCGACTGTATCCAAAAGATTTAAGCACATACGGCTACATTTTGAGGTTTGGCTTCTGTTCCATGTAAATAAATTACTATTTGGATATAAATGTGGTCCACCTGCTCATGTAAATTAGATTTCATGACAATCAAGTTTGTAATACGTTTTGATAGCCCACTCTCAATAACCATTTTATAATTTATGGCTTTTATTAAAGGAAATACTTACTTAATGTCGTAAGCTAAAAATCACTTTTGAATAGAGCCAATCAGAAATGCTATCAGTTTGAAACCTGCAATGGTTGCTATGTCTGTCTCACCTCACACCCAGGAACTGCGGCTGTTCCCCTGGAGCACTAGACTCGCTCTCCATCTTCAGCGAGTCGATGTGAGCGATGGAAATAACAGTGGCCGCCACGTACCACGGCAGGCCCAAAAAAGAGCAGACTGCCATCAGAATGCCCACCCACAGTAGATCCAGGTGATACCCGCAACCTTTCTGTAACAAACAGATAGGGAATGTGAGGAAAAATCAATGGAAATAAAAAAAAGAGGGGTGATTAAGGATCTGCTCACTGCATGGATACCTTTAACTTATTTTCCTTGCGGTTGACGATGACCGCACTGATCTGCTGATCCATGAAGATGAGGATAGTTACGAGGAGAGCAGGGACAGAGCTTGCCAGGTAAACCCACCACGGATTCTTTCCGAATGGCATCACAAACCAACCCCGGTCGGCGCGCGTGGGCTACATGATTTGAAAACAAAATAACCAATACATCTTTGAGGAAAAACTAAAGAGGAAGCTTTATTAAAAAGTCACAAAAAATCAAGTTCAGATTCATTCTCCAGAACATGCAAGTTGAACATCATTTACTCTCACCTTGAACTCTGTGGGCACAATGAGTTTGGGTGTTTTCAATCCTATAAGCATGTCCAGCCCCACAAACGTCATGATGGACATGAAGATGGAGAAGTCACTAATTAACTTCCTCAGCTTGATAGAAACAAAATATATTAAAAGAATGAATAAAGCACATAGCTGCAGCTGCAGAAATATAGCACAATATTGTTGAAGAGATACGTATAATATACTGGTCTGCAAACCTGCGTTCTATGAATTACACAGTTCTGAATGCTGGAATGAATGCCAACACACGATCACTAAAGAGTTATTTATTTATTTAATGCTTTCACTCAGAGACTGAAAGAATGATGCATGCTTCCAAACACATACACTGCGTCCGAAATCGAATACTTTCATACTATATAGTATGCGAAAAACAGTATACCAAAAGTGTAGTATTTCAGAATACATAGTATTCATAAAACTGTAGGCGAAAAATCCCCACATGACCTACTACTTCCGCCAAGATTCTGAAGTGTGCATTTGATGGACACTTTACTATAATAATAATAATGATAACTTTATTTTCTATAGCACCTTTAAAGGAGCTTCTAAAGTGAAATACAAAGGAACGCAACTGACGCTGGTAGGTCACCTGACAGTAACAATATTTCATTCATACTATATAACGTTAGAACATACTTTTTTTAACTGTTGCGAAGTAAGTTCAAATTCAAATGTAGTACCAACTCAAACAGTATGCAATTTCAGATGTAGCGATAGACTAAATTAATTTGTCACTATACCCTATATAAGACACCATATACACGCAATACAGAATGTATTAAGGACTGCAACAGTCAGCGTTTATACCGCGTGATCAAGCTTTGTTTCATAATTCAGATATATTTGGAACTGTAAGACTGATTATGTTGTTACTGCAATAAATACAAGTTTAGGTTTCCAAACTTTTCTTTTGTCTATTTAAAAGATCCAACCATATCTGCCAAGCGTCTTTTAACAGAACACATAAAGGATGTTGTAGTCACATGACTCCAGGGGCCTGTACCATGATGGTAGTTTAACAAACTCAGGGTTACAGGATTAGTTTTGAGTTGACAAACCAAACCAATCTTTTCAGGCTTTGTTGGTCCCATGATGCTGATCATCAGCTTTCTCTGTCAACTCAGGCTTTGATCCTGAGTTTAGGAGTTTAGCTGTGACATCAGTAGTGAACAGCCAATCACATGCTGTGGATCAGAGAAACTGAGATTCACTTCTCACTAGAGAAGCAGCGAGATTCATTTCTCTCTTCTGCAGAATATTACATGATTGAAAAATATTAAGAATTTAAACAAATTTACACAGCAAGAAGAAAAGAGCTGTCTATGAAAGAGGACAACTTAAAGAAAATCTTATACGTCAATGCAAGTAAAAGTTATGAAGTTAGTTTAGTTGATATATAGAGAGAATTGAACATTTAAGCTCACATGTAGTAATTTTTAGCTTTATTCCTTTATATAGGCTATTTATATTCATTTTAAGTGCCTATTAATGATTGATTAACTAAAATGATACATGTGTAATTGATTAAGGGTATAATAAATTAATAAATACATAAATGATATCTAAATCATTCAAAAATATTATTAAAAATAAGCATTGTTAAAAGCCAGACGCTTTAGTCTTTAAAAGCCATTTGCTATGCAGTGACCTTTAATTTGAAGTAGAAACAGGGGGAGTGACTTTATTGCATCAGAGGTGTGTCACTTTGCTCACAGCTGATTGGTCCAATTTCAGTTTGAGATCTCTTATCCAGAACATAACCTGCCCTGGAGCAGGTTAGCCGTGGAGGGTAAGTTACTATGGAGATGAACACTGCTAAAAGCCAAACCACTTTAATGGTACCTAAAACCCAGGATTGGCACAAACTAAGCTTAAACATATCTGGCTAGCCAGCTAAACCGGCTTCATGGTATAGGCCCCTGTACTTAAGGTGTAAATAATAATAAACAACAATACTAATTAAAGCTGCTAGCAGCGATGAAAGGGCCCTCGCACCCGGGAGCTCCGCCACCCGGTGGCCTCAGGAAAACAGCGAATGGTGGGCGACATGTATTTAAGTGGGTAAATATAGGAGAAATATGGCAAAGTCACTTCAATGTGCCACACTTCCTGCTGCCAGCAGATGGCGCTTTGACTATAACCGAACATTGGCATGTAGATGTCTTCAGGCCAGGACTATTATCAAACATGTGAAGTTTGGTGCAGATCGGACATTGTATGCCTGAGTTACAACAACTTCCTGTTTCGTGGCGTAAAACGCATACATTAGCACTTAGCCATGTTTTGCTTGATTTAATGTGTTTCTAGTATGTTTGGGACTTGATGGCATATTTCAATGTGTTTCTGGGAGGGTATTACAGTGTAAAGCATGCCATTTCCTGTTTGCCAGCAGGTGGCGCTATGACTAACTAATATTGGCATGTAGATGTCTTCAGGCCAGGACTCTTATCAAACATGTGAAGTTTGGGGCGTATCGGACATTGTATGCCTGACTTACAACAGCTTCCTGTTTCATGGCGAAAAATCAGACTTTGACAGTCCACCACGGACACGCCCTTCAGGGAAAACTCAAGATCTTCACAATTTAACATCACCAAGGCCTTAAGATTAGACCTCAATGAGGATACTCATCACAGTGTAAAACATGGCATTTCCTGTTGCCCACAGGTGGTGCTATGACTGTAACTGAATATTGGCATGTAGATGTCTTCAGGTCAGGACTCTAATAAAACATGTGAAGTTTGGGGCAGATTGGAAATTGTATGTCCGAGTTAAATCTCTAGGAGGAGTTCGTTAAAGTATAACGTCTGGAAATAGCAAAATTTGAAAGAAAATTCAAAATATCTCACTTCCTGTTGGTTTTCAGATTTCGTACCAGGAGACTTTTTTGTAGGTATTGGGCTGTTACATGTGTCTACCGAATTTCATACCTGTACGTGAAACGTAGCGGGAGGGGCACTTCGTTGAAATGTTGTAGGTGGCGCTATCGAGCAATTTTGCCATGCCTAATTCTGAAACTCATATGTAGATGTCTTCAGGCCAGGACTCAAACATGTGAAGTTTGGGGCAGATCGGACATTGTATGCCTGACTTACAACAGCTTTCTGTTTCATGGCGAAACATCAGACTTTGTCAGGCCGCCACAGACACGCCCTTCAGGGAAAACTTAAGATCTTCACAATTTAACTTTGCAAAGGCCTTTAGATTAGACAGACCAAATATGATGATGATCTGGTTAAATCACTATGAGGAGTTAATCACAGTGTAAAACATGCCATTTTCTGTTGCCAGTAGGTGGCGCTACGACTGTAACTGAATATTGGCATGTAGATGTGTTCAGGCCAGGACTCTAATAAAACATGTGAAGTTTGGGGCAGATCGGACATTGTATGCCCGAGTTACAACAACTTCCTGTTTTATGGCGAAACATCGAACTTTGTAAGGCCGCCACGTACACGCCCTCCAGGGAAAACTCAAGATCTTCGCAATTTAACGTCACAAATGCCTTTAGATTAGACTGTGCAAATATGATGTTGATCTGATTAAATCTCTAGGAGGAGTTCGTTAAAGTACAATGTCTGGAAATGGCAAAATATGCAACAATTTTGCAAAGAAAATTCAAAATATCTGACTTCCTGTTGGTTTTAAGATTTCGTACCAGGATACTTTTTTGTAGGTATTGGGCTGTTACATGTGTCTACCGAATTTCACACCTGTACGTGAAACGTAGCGGGAGGGGCACTTTGTTAAAATGTTGTAGGTGGCGCTATCAAGCCATTTTGCCACGCCTAATTCTGAAACCCATATCAGACGTAAATTGTCACCACTTTTGACGCGTTTTGTGAGTTTTCGAGCATGTTTAGGCCCCCAAAAATGCAGAGAAGAATGATAATAGGCTAAGCAATTCCAATAGGGTCCTCACACCATCGGTGCTCGGGCCCTAATAATATATGGAAAACTATACTATTTGTTATACTCTTAAAACATACATGTCAAAAAAAGTGCATAGCATAAATGCTTTAAATAAACAATATAAGTTTTGTGTCACATGCATGATTAAACCCACATCACCTTTCATGATTTTGCAGGTATAAAGCGCTTTTGATTGATCTAACACAAAGAAAGATCCTACTGATCTTACTAAATCAAGGTTTTGACATAAAAGAGCAAAGGACATGTCTAAGATACTAACAAATCTGTTTTCGCAAGAGTTTTGTAAGAAAAAAAGGGGGGGGGGGGGGGGGTCTTCACTGGTCTTACCTTTGTGGGAAAGTAGCGACTGAATTTGAACTTCTTCAGAGTGACAGTCATAGTGTAGGTCCCGAAGAACAAAATGAAGGACATGAGAGCAAGATCTGGAACATACTTGCAGGTTTTTCCCACCAGTGAGCCCCCATATTTCACACATTCCTTCTTACTCAACTGAGTCCAGTCCAGAGCTGTTACGTTTAACTGAGAAGATGGGAGAAACGCAGAGGAAAAAAAAGGTACAAATCAGGGATAGGAGAGAGGAATTTAGACAAAGCAAAGGATGGAAGGGTTGTGTGGTGGATAAATGGCAAAAAAAAGAGAAAAAGAGAGAATAAAACAGGACAGGACAATAACAGAGTAATTCAGCAGGCAAGATCAGTAAGAAAGGATCCATTTTAATTAAACTAATTGGATTCACTTATCATGGCATAATACAAAAACACAAAATATCATTGTGGGCTATAAAATCAGAGATAGAAGTGCAAATACAGTGGATTTAAAGGCTGTAATCTAATCTGAGGTCATGCTAACGCAAATGTTAAAACAGATGTGAGTGAGGTGAAGACAATAGGCACTTACACCAAAGAGAGCAGAGGAATTATCTGGCACTGGGACTACAACATCGAAGATCATTGGTGCCACTGAACAAACAGAGAAAGGGAGAATCAGAGAGGAAAATGAGCAGAACTAATGGAAATCTGAATAACACTCTGTTAGGAAGATTTATCCAGGATCAAAGCCAGCTTTGGCAAATGTAAATGACTGCAGGTGTAGCCCCACTAAACTTTTCATTTGGTTTTTGAAACAATCCAGCACGCCTAAACTACTTTCAAAAGACCTCACTGCTAGTTTTCATTGAAAACTGCAAGCCATTAGACTAAGTACAAACTCATAAAAAACATGCAATCTGTACAGGTGAAACTCATGCATATTGAAGAGTACTCACATCAATCAGCAGCCATGTTTGGGGTTTGCAGCAAAAACAAACATAACACAAATAAGTTACAATAATCACATGCACTCAGCCAGTTATCTTTAAACACCCAATGGAACTTTGTTTAATCAAGAAATTACTATTTGGCATATGAATGTGACCGTGCAGTGACTCCAAAGTGACATTTATTCAGTAACACTTTACAATAAGGTTTGATTTGTTACCATAAGCTAATGTTTAAAGTATGATGAAATAACATTGAATCATACCTCTACAGCATATTAATCTAAATTAATGTTCACTCTACAGTACATACACTACCGTTCAAATGTTTGGGGTGGGTACGTTTTAAAAAAAATACTTTTTGAAAGAGGTCTCATGCTCACCAAGGCTGCATTAATTAATCTTGATCAAAAATGCATTAGAACAGTAATATTAATACACTTAATATTATAAAATAACTGTTTTCTATTTTAAAGAATTTTTTTTTTCAATTACATAGGTAAAACATTTTTTTTTTTAAATGAAACAAATGGATGAATTGTTTGCAGTATGGTTAATACCATGCATTTTAAAAAGCATTCTTAAATGATACCAGTTAGCAAATTAACTTTAACAGCCCTAAGATACTAAAAAATAAAAACTTAAAACTAAAACAGTTTTTTTTTACAGTTAAAACTAACAAAATGATTATATTTAAAAAATCTAAACTAATGACTTTTATTAACAAGTTACAGTGTTTTGAACAAATATGAGTTCTATCATGACAACTCTCTGAAGATTTTCAGCTCGGTACGGCTTGCTTTGGCGCTTTTCTACTACATGGTACGGTTGGGTACAGCTCACTTTTTGGCACTTTTCCACTACAAGGTATGGGTCGTTTAAATAGTACCATCTCGGTTGAGGTTCCAAGCATGCCATACCGATACTAAAATGTGACGTGTAAACACTGCATTGGTCAGAGAGAATCGTCACTACCACTACCGTCACTACCATATATATATAGCGATTGAGACCCTAAACATATTGCTAAACGCAAGATTGGCTTACTCTCGTGCACCGTCAAGCAAACCAAATGATGTCATCGTCTGTGCTTTGTTGTACGAGTTCCCAGACTCTCTTTTTTTGTCTCCTTTGAAATAGACTTCTTCGTCTTGCAGTTAAAAACATCCACGTCGAGAAGTAGAGGCGGCGCAACTATAACGATCATTCTATAATCCCAACCACTCAGAAGTGGTACTAACTGCAGTGGAAAAGCAAACCGAGCAAAAGCGAGCCAAGCCATGCCGAACCCAAATCGCACCACGCAGTGGAAAAGTGAAGCGAGCCAAGCTGTACCATGCAGTGGAAAAGCACCATTAATGTATTTGGTCTTGGCGGAATAAATCTGCTACGCTGCTGCTGAATTGCTGCTGCTGTTGCTGTAGATTATTGCTGCTGCAGAGCAAGTACAGGAATTTGCTACTGCCATTACATACACTGATACGCTGATATGAGCATGTAAGACATACTGCTGCTGCACAAATAGCATATCAATTACCCATAGCAGGTGGAGCTGGGGAGGTTGAGGGTTTTAGACAAACTCTGAAAGTGTGCTGCAAACTGCTATAGTGAATGGTAACCAGCCATTTAAATGTTGAGCAGCAAGTTCATTGGCTGCAGATGCGACATGAACCAATCAGCTTATTCCAAGTTAACACTGTAAATATCATCAGCTGCGTTAAGGACCCATCAGCCTATGCCATCTAGAGTTTCATGACAGAACTAGGCCTTTAACAATGAACAATAGTATATTTTTAAATTAGTTCATGATACCTAATGCCTTAACTAATGTTAACTAATTGCACCTTATTGTAAATTGTTACCATTTGTTCTTAATGTGTAAATCCTGACACATTAAATAAAGGTAAATTTTACATCTAATTTATTTTACAATTAGTTCTCCATTTCAGAACTGATGTGCTCTACTCCAGTAATGGACTTACTCGGATCTGGCGCCACACACTCGCACTTGTAGGCCGTAACATAGTCCGGTTTGAAGTCGGTGTTGATAGGATAGTATTTAAAGGATCCCACCATCTTCTTGATGGCATCCGAGATGAAGATGAATGAGATGAGGCTAGAGAAGCCTTCTTCCGTGAAGCGTGTCATGTACTTTATGATGTAACTGGCATCCGTTGCGACCAGGAATAAGCACTGCATGCAGGAGTGCATTCCGATCCACAGCCTAAGCTCCATGTAATCAATCCCATTATTTCTAAGGAAAATAAAGTTTAAAGAAAAAATAAAGAGAGATAAATGCTAGAGCACTGAAGACAAGAGAGCAAGAGGTTATTTGCATCAGTGAAGAGAGATGATTTATGAGGGTCTTTTACTGGGTTGATGAAAGTGAGCAATCAAGGCTGTACTTTATTGTCCTCAATAATAGACTGTGAAATTATGATGGATTGGTGTAGATGGCTCTCTCACTTGCTGAATTCATAAAGCAGTTTCTCAAAGATGAGGATGGGGCCTGTTGAGCTGAGAATAATGAGAGGTTGACCGCCAAACAAGCAGAATACCGTTCCTGCTAGAGCGGTGCCCAAAAAACTCTCCATCACACCCTGACAGACAATTAAACAGGGAGAGAGACAAGGAAACAAGGTGAGAAAGAAAAGGGCTATAGATGAAGCTAGGTCACAAGCGTGCTTGTTAAATGCTCCATAAAAGATGATGACATGCAACTTTAAGCAAACTGTCATGTTCAGTGTCAAGTAGAAAACTGCAAGGTGTACCTGGTAATTGTCTGTGGCATCCCCTAGAAGGCCCCCAAAGGTGATTGCATTGGTTATGCAGCCCAGGTAGATGAAGAGTACCGCAGAGATGGACTGAATGTGGATGCCTTCATAAAAGTCGCTCAGGTACCAGGGGATCTTCCTCTTGATGTCAAGGAAAAGGCCACCACAGAACCTGCCCCATAAACATGGATGTTTAATCTATTATTCATCAGTGACCTGTCCTCTTTAGCTTGCATTAGACAGACAGAGGCAAGATCTATCTTGAATATTAGCACGGAGTACTGGCACCCATTTCCTCACATGCCCTCTAGAGCAAGTGCCAAAAAGACCATTACATTTTCCTTTTTTGACATATTGATCAAGATACGAACTCTCTTGAAACTTGGGGCTCTGAAGTATCTTTCAATTATTTGTAAAGACAGATAAAACAAGAACACTGAGCTCCTGAAACTCAAACTTTCAGCCGGAGTGTTTGAGAGACTCTGCAAGGTCGAAGTACAAGAACATTGGGTCCTGAACAGGCAAATGTACTGTACATGTGCCGTACACTCAATTTTAAATTAAATTCCTGAATTTAAGCTGAATTTGAATTGAGGTGGCAAACATGAGGCAGAATTAAAAAGGGATGGATGGATGATGCCTAATTATGTCAGTCAGTGTATTCACACACCCACCTCCCCGTAAATGCCAATTCTTCGCCAAGTTCATGTGGAACAGGCATTTCTTCATCCTCGCCAGCAGGCCCTCCACCGCCTGCTGTCCCGTTCATCTGACCCAGCTCATTGAGGGAAAACACAGACTTCCTTCTCAGAGAAACAAAGAGGAATGTGTAGATGTGAAGCATACGGGCTGAAAAAAGTCACAGAAGAAGAAGCTTTACCTTTTGTCTGCTGAAGGAATTTTTTTGGGGGGTTCTATGCGAATTTTAGGGTCCCATTCTCCAGGTGGAAGCACAATCACCTCATCCAGGAACTCATCAATGCCAGCAATAAGATCCTCCCGGTCCCTGGCTTTATATGCTACATCACTGAAGAGCTGTGGATCAAATAGAGGAAATCAATCTTGGATCACTGTGCATTAGTTTATCTTTTTATCCAAGTTCATCTGGAATAATTGAACATTAAAGATATTAATTGCATAACAAACAAACAAATCAATCAAACTTACATCATCCACCATGAGAGTGGCAATGGCCCGTCCAATCTCATTGTAAGATTTGCCTTTACCAGGAGGGCCAAGTAGCACAAACAAGAATCTGTCCATTAGGAGATATATATTCAAAGCTTTAGTTCATTAAACTTTTTCGATTATCTTTTTACAGGCATATTTAGTTTGTAATGTTCAAAACTGTTACCTGGTGGGCACTGGGACTTCCGTCAGACCTCCAAGAGTAGTGGCCTGAGACAGCCGAACGAAGGCAACAAATGGTTTTTCTAAGAAGTCGACTTCTCCCACCAGAACATTGGATGCCTCTGCATCTCTAGGGATTTTCTTCATGAACTTGTTCTTCAGCTGAAATGAAGAGCAAAGAAAAAATAACATAAAAGGATTTGGTAAGTAATGTCATTATTCCTTCTATTCCATCACAGGACCCTCATGTTGTCATTAACCATTCTATTCCATCACAAGACCCTTATGTTGTCATTTAACTCTTCTATTCCATCACAGGACCCTCATGTTTTCATTAACTCTTCTATTCCATCACAGGACCCTCATGTTGTCATTTAACTCTTCTTTTTTATCACAGGACCCTTATGTTGTCATTAACCCTTTTATTCCATCACAGGACCCTTATGTTGTCATTAACCCTTCTATTCCATCACAGGACCCTCATGATGTCATTTAACTCTTCTATTCCATCACAGGACCCTCATGTTTTCATTAACCCTTCTATTCCATCACAGGACCCTCATGTTGTCATTTAACTCTTCTATTCCATCACAGGACCCTCATGTTGTCATTAACCCATCTATTCCATCACAGGACCCTCATGTTGACATTAACCCTTCTTTTCCATCACAGGACCCTTATGTTGTCATTAACCCTTCTATTCCATTACAGGACCCTCATGTTGTCATTAACCCATCTATTCCATCACAGGACCCTCATGTTGTCATTAACCCTTATATTCCATCACAGGACCCTCATGTTGACATTAACCCTTCTTTTCCATCACAGGACCCTTATGTTGTCATTAACCCTTCTATTCCTACACAGGACCCTCATGTTTTCATTAACTCTTGTATTCCATCACAGGACCCTTATGTTGTCATTAACCCTTCTATTCCTACACAGGACCCTCATGTTTTCATTAACTCTTCTATTCCATCACAGGACCCCTATGTTGTCATTAACCTTTCTATTCCATCACAGGACCCTCATGTTGTCATTAACCCTTCTATTCCATCACAGGACCCTTATGTTGTCATTAACCCTTCTATTCCTACACAGGACCCTCATGTTTTCATTAACTCTTTTATTCCATCACAGGACCCTTATGTTGTCATTAACCCTTCTATTCCATCACAGGACCCTCATGTTGTCATTTAACTCTTCTATTCCATCACAGGACCCTTATGTTGTCATTAACCCTTCTATTCCTACACAGGACCCTCATGTTTTCATTAACTCTTCTATTCCATCACAGGACCCTTATGTTGTCATTAACCCTTCTATTCCTACACAGGACCCTCATGCTTTCATTAACCCTTCTATTCCATCACAGGACCCTCATGTTTTCATTAACCCTTCTATTCCATCACAGGACCCTCATGTTGTCATTAACCCTTCTATTCCATCACAGGACCCTCATGTTGTCATTAACCCATCTATTCCATCACAGGACCCTTATGTTGTCATTAACCCTTCTATTCCTACACAGGACCCTCATGCTTTCATTAACTCTTCTATTCCATCACAGGACCCTCATGTTTTCATTAACCCTTCTATTCCATCACAGGACCCTCATGTTGTCATTAACCCTTCTATTCCATCACAGGACCCTCATGTTGTCATTAACCCATCTATTCCATCACAGGACCCTCATGTTGACATTAACCCTTCTTTTCCATCACAAGACCCTTATGTTGTCATTAACCCTTCTATTCCATCACAGGACCCTCATGTTTTCATTAACCATTCTATTCCATCACAGGACCCTCATGTTTTCATTAACCCTTCTATTCCATCACAGGACCCTTATGTTGTCATTAACCCATCTATTCCATCACAGGACCCTCATGTTGTCATTAACCCTTATATTCCATCACAGGACCCTCATGTTGTCATTAACCCTTCTTTTCCATCACAGGACCCTTATGTTGTCATTAACCCTTCTATTCCATCACAGCACCCTCATGTTTTCATTAACCCTTCTATTCCATCACAGGACCCTATGTTGTCATTAACCCTTCTATTCCATCACAGGACCCTCATGTTTTCATGAACCCTTCTATTCCATCACAGGACCCTTATGTTGTCATTAACCCTTCTATTCCATCACAGGACCCTCATGTTTTCATTAACCCTTCTATTCCATCACAGGACCCTCATGTTTTCATTAACCCTTCTATTCCATCACAGGACCCTTATGTTGTCATTAACCCTTCTATTCCATCACAGGACCCTCATGTTGTCATTAACCCTTATATTCCATCACAGGACCCTCATGTTGTCATTAACCCTTCTTTTCCATCACATGACCCTTATGTTGTCATTAACCCTTATATTCCATCACAGCACCCTCATGTTTTCATTAACCCTTCTATTCCATCACAGGACCCTATGTTGTCATTAACCCTTCTATTCCATCACAGGACCCTTATGTTGTCATTAACCCTTCTATTCCATCACAGGACCCTCATGTTTTCATTAACCCTTCTATTCCATCACAGGACCCTCATGTTTTCATTAACCCTTCTATTCCATCACAGGACCCTTATGTTGTCATTAACCCTTCTATTCCATCACAGGACCCTCATGTTGTCATTAACCCTTATATTCCATCACAGGACCCTCATGTTGTCATTAACCCTTCTTTTCCATCACATGACCCTTATGTTGTCATTAACCCTTCTATTCCATCACAGCACCCTCATGTTTTCATTAACCCTTCTATTCCATCACAGGACCCTATGTTGTCATTAACCCTTCTATTCCATCACAGGACCCTCATGTTTTCATGAACCCTTCTATTCCATCACAGACCCTCATGTTGTCATTAACCCTTCTATTCCATCACAGGACCCTCATGTTTTCATTAACCCTTCTATTCCATCACAGGACCCTATGTTGACATTAACCCTTCTTTTCCATCACAGGACCCTTATGTTGTCATTAACCCTTCTATTCCTACACAGGACCCTCATGTTTTCATTAACTCTTCTATTCCATCACATGACCCTTATGTTGTCATTAACCCTTCTATTCCATCACAGGACACTCATGTTGTTATTAACCCTTCTATTCCATCACAGGACCCTCATGTTGTCATTTAACTCTTCTATTCCATCATAGGACCCTATGTTGTCATTAACCCTTCTATTCCTACACAGGACCCTCATGTTTTGATTAACTCTTCTATTCCATCACAGGACCCTTATGTTGTCATTAACCCTTCTATTCCATCACAGGACCCTCATGTTGTCATTTAACTCTTCTATTCCATCACAGGACCCTCATGTTGTCATTTAACTCTTCTATTCCATCACAGGACCCTATGTTGTCATTAACCCTTCTATTCCATCGCAGGACCCTCATGTTGTCATTAACCTTCTATTCCATCACAGGACCCTCATGTTGTCATTTAACTCTTCTATTCCATCACAGGACCCTCATGTTGTCATTAACCCTTCTGTTCCATCACAGGACCCTCATGTTGTCATTAACCCTTCTGTTCCATCACAGGACCCTCATGTTGTCATTTAACTCTTCTATTCCTTAAGTTCTATCACAGGACCCTTACATAGTAATTTTTTCTCTGATAAAACATAAGTTTTTATCTGGGCAAATTTGTTTTAACAACAAAATATTGGTCTGGAAATTAGCTAAATTTAAGCAAATACACTACTCAAAAAGCCATTGCTATCTCATCATTGCTAAAACATCAAAGACAGAATTAAGTTTTTGGCAGAATATGGGAAGTTGTGTGTGGAGTGGTGAATCACAATGAAACGTGAGTTGCATGGTGATGCTCCAGAACGGTGTCTTAGAAAATCTGGTGAGAAATATAATAAATGAAGCATGGAGGAAGAGGTGTCATTGTGTGGGGAGCCTTTTTAGCTGCTGGTATTGGTGAGCTACTTCACTGTGAAAAGTCATTTAATGCTTTGGAGTACAGGAGAATATTGCAGAATGGCTTGCTTCCCACAAATGAAAAGTTATCTAAAGAAGGAATGATCAGATTATATTTTTCAACAAGACAATGCTCCTGCCCAAATTGCAAAGACAACCAAGAAGTGGCTTGAGGACAAATCCATCAGGCCCATGTTTTGACCGAGTCCAGAATTGAACCCTATAGTGAATATTTGGTCTCACATTAAACTCAAACGAAGTCAGTGTTTTTCCATGCAATGTTGATGGCTTCAAACAGTTCACGAGTAGTTGAAAAATGTCTCCGCAATTTTTGCTAATTTCCTGACCAGTGATTTGTAATAAAAAAAAAAACACTAAATATTTTACCATCTTTTTTAATTAAATTTGTTTTTTTAATAATTAATTTAATAATTTAATATAAATCTCGCCTCTTGTTTTTGTGCATATTCTCGAATCGGTCTGAATGAACAAAAAGATGGCGTTAATAGGAAGACTAATTAAAAAAGTAAGTAAACAACTCAGCCACTTAGACATCACCGCTTTATGTCACATCAAAATCAAACTTAAAAAATGGCCTGAAAACATGATGACTGTGGGGTTTATTTACTGAGCATCTTCATGTCTGTGACCAGTGTTTAAATTGATGAATGATGAAAATACGTTGACTATTAAAAAAACAGCTAAACATCAGTTCACAAATAAAACATATTGTTTAAATGGTTACTGCCTTTAGTTATTATTTTGGAATAACTTGATGAGAAGTAAACTTGGTTTTATCAAAAAGAACATTAAATACATAGTATAGTTAGGCCTAATGAATACAAAATATTTTATGTAATGTTTATTTAACCAAGAAAACATTAAGTGTAACTGGGAAATCAATTTACATTTGATTTATGTATTTAAAAAAAAACTGCAAGGACTTATAAAATAGCCCTTAATAATAAAATAAATTATATTTATTTATAGTAATTTATATTATATTACTGCTCTTTAATCAGAAACTTTTATGTGCCAATAATCTGGAACTGCACATTTACACAAAAGTTAATTTACTGCTGTTCACTCTCTGTGAAACACACACAAACTCACTTGTACTATTCTAAACTCTCTCTCAAAAAAAAAAAAAAAAAAGTCTTCAGGCTTTATCACTTCGAAGACAGCACAATTCCTTCTGAAGCCCTTAAATAAAATGCAGTCTGGATTTAGCCTTTCTGCTTTCCTCCTGTCTTCCTTTGAATAAATCGTAAACCAAGCATCCGTCCCCCCGGTGTTACACCGTTCACATGGAAGGATTACATCTCAAACTGCACATTGTGCATGAGGGATGCATATGAATAGAATTTAGAAAGGCTATTGGGTTATCTGGCAGACGGAGCTCAATGTGTTGAGGCCTATATTCCAAAAAAAAAACTAAATTACTAACTTCTTTGGACAACAGCTCCTCCAAACAATGTTTTATGGTTTCCCTATCTCCATAAACAACTTGAAATGAGTTTGGAAGTTCTACAAAATTTATACAAACAGCCTTTTGAGGGAGTAAAATAAGGTTTTCCTATTTCTATAACAAGCTTGAAGTCTAGAATTAGATACAACTTTAATAACGCTAAGGAACAGCACTGACAGGGAGGGAAACCACACATTAACACAACAGAGACCGGAGAGAGATTGAAAGCAAGGTGCATGTTAAATAGCAAACAGAAATGAGATAATTAATCAAACACAGCTGGGACAAATGAACTAATTAAGACAAACAAATGAGTGGCGGGAAACTAAACAAAGGAGCACAGGAATGAAAACAAATACAAACTGAAAGTCCAAACATGAACTGAATGTCCAAAACCAAACAGAAACTTGACATTATTATGGCATTGTTAAAAAAAAGGAAAGAAAAAAATAGGTTATGCTGTTAATATATTTGTAAAAACCATTTGTTCAGGATACTTTCAACTATCAATAGAAAGTTCAAAAGAACAGCATTTATTTGAAATCGTTTGTAACAATTATAAAATGTCTTTACTGTCACTTTTGATCAATTTAGTAGGGGAGAGCGGGGCAAAACCTAACGCTTTTTGACTTTCTCAGTTTGTGTAAATCCACTTGTGGTTGTTTTTCCCACATTAATTTCACACATGTCTAGTACAATTATGTGGTTTTGTTTCATTAATACAGTGTATACTTTTTTCTTGATTTACCCCGAAAGAATGTAACATTAACATATGACAGATTAAAATGTTACCTGATATAATCCAAAAAATATCCAAGACAAACTAAAATATTTTGTCAATAAAATACAATTATTAACTTTTATAAATAAAATAATGGCATTTTTTCATAACTAAAAATATAAAAAAATTTGAGTTTGACAACAAACACACCGCTAAATACAGCTATACAGCATAGTTAAAAACATAATAAATTAATAATTTCTGAACATTGACTTTTCTCATGGTTTCTCAAAAGAATTCATAAAAGTATAGACTGTAATAGCATAGTTCTCTAATAGGGGCACATTGTAACGCAGTGTTACAACGCAGCCCACCTGTGCAACTGGGCTTTAACCCCGGCTCGTGTCTTCTGGTGGTTAGATCAGCATTAAAGAACTCTCTCAAATGTTCAATAACAGATATAAGATTAAAATTAAAGCTGCAAGCAGCGATGAAAGGGCCCTTGCACCAGGGAGCACTGCCACCCGGTGGCCTCAAGAAAACAGGCGACATGCATTTAAGTGGGTAAATATAGGAGAAATATGGCAAAGTCACTTCAATGTGCCACACTTCCTGCTGCCAGCAGGTGGCGCTTTGACTATAACCGAATATTGGCATGTAGATGTCTTCAGGCCAGGACTATTATCAAACGTGTGAAGTTTGGGGCAGATCGGACACTGTATGCCTGAGTTACAACAACTTCCTGTTTCGTGGCGTAAATCGCATACATTAGCACTTAGCCAAGTTTTGCTTGATTTAATGAGTTTCTAGTATGTTTGGGACTTGATGGCATATTTAAATGTGTTTCTGGGAGAGAATTACAGTGTAAAACATGGCCTTTCCTGTTGCCCACAGGTGGCGCTATGACTGTAACTGAATATTGGCATGTAGATGTCTTCAGGTCAGGACTCTAATAAAACGTGAAGTTTGGGGCAGATAGGAAATTGTATGTCCGAGTTACAACAACTTCCTGTTTTATGGCGAAACATCAAAGGCTGCCACGGACACGCCCTCCAGGGAAAACTCAAGATCTTCGCAATGTAACTTCACCAAGGTCTTTAGATTAGACTGACCAAACATGATGTTGATCTAATTAAATCTCTAGGAGGAGTTCGTTAAAGTACAACGTCTGGAAATGGCAAAAACTGCAAAAATTTTGCAGAGAAAATTCAAAATATCTAATTTCCTGTTGGTTTTCAGATTTTGCACCCAGGGACTTTTTTGTAGGTATTGGGCTTTTACATGTGTCTACCAAATTTCATACTCGTACGTGAAACGTAGCTCGAACGGCGCTTAATTGAAATTTTGTAGGTGCCGCTATCGAGCCATTTTGCCATCCCTAATTCTGAAACCCATATCAGACGTAAATTTTCACCACTTTTGACGTGTGTGCAAAGTTTCATGAGTTTTCGAGCATGTTTAGGCCCTCAAAAATGTGACTCATTTGAGAGAATAATAATAATAGGCTGAGCAATTTCAATAGGGTCCTCACACCATCGGTACTCGGGCCCTAATAATATCAGATTTGTCTTACTTTAAATAAACACAAAAAACAGAGATGAAAAATAAACTTAAGTACTTTTGCTATGGTTAAATAAGTGTTCAGTGATATTTTCCAAAGATTTTTTATTTTTGGCACAATTTTTTCTCTAAATAATGTTGATATGGCAACTAGTAAATACACTAAGTTTCGTCATCCTGGCATGTGTGGAAAGTTTTAAACCATGTGTGTTACAACTAACCCTGCGTTAGGTTGTGCCCCGCTCTCCCCTACATCCTTGCTGAATGAAAGTATGGATTTCTTAAAAAAATCTTACTGATCCCAAACTTTTGAGTGGTAGTGTACAAGTTTTAATCAAGCATTTTTGTGTTGTATTGAAACATGCTCATATAAAGATGTTTATTATACTCGACTACAGATTCTGTGTTTATAAACTTAAAGTTTAGTTTCAGTATGCCAAAGACATTGTCTTAATCTTAGGGTCTTTGGATCAAAATCATGTTGTTATTGTTTTAGTCTAGCTAATGGGACCTTTTTGTTCAGACAAGACTAAAAAGCAAAGATATTAATTACAATTAAAAGTATAAATAATACACATTTTCCTGTTACAATATATCTCATGAACAAAAGCAGGACAGTAATATGAATGTTGTGACTGGTGGCTATAGCCTTGTACATCGTGTGCCCATGGAAAAAAAATGGAAACAGTGGCACTATTTTCCTGAGGGAGCAAACCGCAGCTCCCAGGTATCTCTCTGCATGTGAGAGCTTAGCACGAGGACCACACAGTCAGATGGCACATTTTACCAATGGCAGATCAATACTGACCTAGACACAATGCACATCACATCAGGACACACTGTTACATGTATGCTCGATTTCTTTGTGTTTCCCTGTGACCTAGTTTCTCTGTGTTGTTAATTAGTCATTTCATTCACCTGTCATCCTTCAATTATCTCATTAGTTCCCACTGTTTGGTCAATGCATTTATACCCTGAGTTCTCCCTTAGGCCACATCCACACAAAGCCAGAGCTTTCCCTATCCAATCTTTTTTTCCCCCTTGTTGCAAGAAATATCTGCGTACACACGAAACCACTGAAACCGACTTAAAACGATGTAGTATACATGCCAGACCAGTATGTGGCGCTGTAATTCTGCCACAGAAATAGACTAAAAATGAAGAAGAGTTGTGGCTAGAAGGGGTACAGCAATGGTAGAAAGTGAGGCAAAATCATAAATAAATTTGCTACTTACCAGATTGTGTTTTATTAACGCCTACACCTACCCCAACCCTAAACCTACCCTTACAATAATGCAAATACAGTAATTAAATGACACAATATTGATGTGTGCATGCCCAGTGCCCGTAGTTGTACCCTTTCTAGTCTTTACTGTGCGGGACGTGGTGTAATGACATCACCGTTTCACAAAATATAAGGATTGGCTGTACACACGAAAACGCAAGGGTGTCGGTTTCAAATTTATCCACTCTGGGACCCGGTTTCAAAAAATATCGGTTTCAGGGTCCCAAAACGCCGGATCCATCTGGACGAAACGCTGATACGATACAAAAATTGTACGTATAGCTAAAAGCGTCTCCGTGCATGTGGACGGGACCTAGTTTGTGATATTCCACTTTACGTGACACACACACACAGAGCCACAGCAACCTCTTTATAATAACAATCTATCATATATGCGAAGTAGTACTTTAAACAAAATTAACATTACGTCAAATACAAAATATAGAAATTTATAGAATATAGAAATTTTATAATGGCAAAAAAACTTTCATTTTGGTGATGAACTTTTTTTTTGTGACCTCAAAACATGGTCAAATCATGGTCACATCTAAAAATATACTCTTTTAACTTATATTAAGAACATAATATTAACAAATATAAACTGTTGATTTAAATTATTCATCAAATTCCAGTTAAGTCAGTCTAGAAAACTGAACACAGCAGCTAAAAATAGCACCAAAGCAAATACAAAAGATCTGTGCAGATGCTATTGTGAACAATACAATGGCTGTTGTGCCTTGTCAAATTGTGGCTTTCTATTACAGATAAAGACACATTGTGATACCATGTGACTCACCTGGTCCGTGCTTGGTGAGTCTGCAATGTCATTCATGCTCCTGCTTTGAGCGTGGCCTGCGGACACACAGGCACAACTATAAACAGAAATGTAATTACAAATATTTCATCAAAATGATTAATAGTCAAGTCTTACTCCAGCAGGCTATAAAGCTGACTATTTGACTTATCTAGCATCACTCACTAACTAATAAAAAATTGGAATACTCTGGACAACTTTAATGAAAAACCTTTCTATAAAAATGCAAATTAAAAACACAAATTGTTGATCAATCACATTATCCATTAAGTGGAATGAACTCTTTAATTGCTTTTAACCAAACCAACATTTCCTAATACATTATTAAAAGAGGGAGCAGAGCCACCGTTTGCCAGGCTGCTGCCGTCCACCATGATGGGGAGGAGCAGGGAATGGGGGACTCTCTCACCGGCTGCCTGCAGCCGGAGCCATCCACCAGGTGTTGGAGGAGTTATAGGGACTGGATGGCAGTGCGTTTTATGAACCAGACCAATAATTTTTTTCCCTCTCTCCCTTTCTCTTGTCTCTGTCTCTCCTCATCCTTCTGTATCCTTTTCACATGCCTCATCTGTCTCTACCCCCAGGTGCAACTTGGTCAGTCGTTGCTCTGCCTTTGGCATGGACTTCCAGGCCTTCGTCTGTGACATTTCCTTTCGCCCCTTTTGGCTGTGTCGAGCTCCTCCTTCCATCCGGCTTCACTTTAGTCCTCTTTCGCACCAGCTCAGCCTCCGGCACCCGGGCTTCACCTTCACCTTGGCATGATGAATCTGATCTTCATGCAAAAGGAACTGGATGAATAATCCCACTGTCTTTGTTCGTTGGCTAGAGGAGAACTGGTCCCCAGACTGAGCCTGGTTTCTCCCAAGGTTTTTCACTTCATTCTGCACCTGATGGAGTTTGGGTTCTATGCCACTGTCGGGGGCTTGCCTCTGGCTTGCTTAGTTGGAGACACTTAATATTCAACAATATTATTGTTCTGACTGTATTGAAGCTGTTGTATGAGAACTGAACTGAGCTGACCAATGACATATTTTTTTGCAGAACTGTTTTATAGATGAAATTAACTAATTTAACAATTGATGATCTTTGAAACAATCTGTATTGTATAAAGCGCTATATAAATAAAAGTGACTTGACGACCTCAGCCACTCGTCTCCCTGGTGACCTTCAGTTTTGCCCCGTCTCTTTGGGTCCGCTTGGGTCTCCACTCCTGCCAGCTTCGCCTCTTTCTGTTTCCACCTCGTTTCCCTGGTTCTGCTTGGTTCTACCTGGCTCCGCCTGGCCTCTATATCAAGGCTCCACCTTGGTTCCTGCAGCTATCGGCTCCACTGTGGACCTTCTACCTGCTCACTCTGTTTGGGGTAACTCCGTCTCCTCCCACCTTCAACTACTCCCTGGTTCCTCCTACCATCATCTCCTCCCTGGTTGTTACCTCGACCTGGGCTGTCACTATTGCCAGCTCTGTGTCTGCCACCAAAGCCCCTGCCCACCCTCCTCTTTTGGACTATTTTTGATGTCTTAAGGCACATAATCACGTCTTCTTGATGGGGGAAAAGTTATGTTCTGTTTTCCTGTGTTTTGTTTGCCATGTTTGTTGCCTAGGCTACTGATTTAGTTGAACACCTGTTAATCGTTGCTTTGGTATTGTATATAATGAGCTTGATTTCTGTCAGTCTTTGTTCGGTAGTTCGGTAGTGTAAAGCTGGTTGTTCCATTCGTGTTTTGATCCAGAGAATCCTGACTACTGTGTTAAGTTTTGAGTTTGTAAATAAAGGACTGCTTCACATATATCTAGCTTTATTTTCTTCCTAGTTTTTTTTAACCAGCTGTGACATTACCAGAATATGCAATAATAAAAAAAGGATGAAAAGAGGCACACAGACTCACGTAGTCTGCCATAGTTGGCTGCTTGTTTGCTACGCAGATCTTCTGTAGAGCGATTGAAATTTGCTCCAGTGGCAGGAGTGCGGGCTGGGCTCCGAGCTATGAGAGACAAACAACAGTACAACTTTTTAAATGACCTATTAAGCAGACAATGTTTTTCTAATAAGCTGATGTAAATGAACTGTGTAAAAGAGCAATGAAAGAACCCACTGGAAGAATTAAAATGGGATTGGGGTTGTTGTAATGATCTACTCACCCTCATGTAACTTGAAGCCCATATGATCTTATTTATGTTCAGGTTGAATTTAACAATAGCCTTGTCAGTCTAAACAATGAAAGTGGATGGTTATCAATGGCTATAAAGTTCCAAAAAGGAAAAAATTGAAGCTTTGTCTTTTTGTGCTTCCTTCCCTTTTTGTCCTTTTCAGAGCTTTACATCCACTTTTCTCTCATTTTATGGAAGAGAGTGGCCTAAATGTTCTGCTGATAAACTAATTTTGTTTTTTGCACAATATAAGTGTGAGTAGACAATGATCATTTATGGATTAACTGTCATTTTAAGACAATTCAAGTTTTTTTTTTTTTTTTTTTTTTTGTCCTACTATGAAAGGCAACGGCTACTGTCAACTGTCTGGTTACCAACATTCTTCAAAATATATTTTGTGTTCAACAGAAGAAAGAAACTCATACAGGTTTGGAACAACTTAAGGGTAAGTAAATGATGACAAAATTTTCATTTTCGAGTAAACTATCCTTTTAAGCAATTAGGCTACATTATACTTGAAGATGCACAAAAACATTTTTCAACCTATTGTGCAGAATATGTGTAGGGTTGGAAGGAGAAACAGAAAAACATTTAAAGATTGAACACTCACTGCCACCTCCAGATCCAGACTTGCCCAGATCCGCAAGGGAGCGATGGATTGGTTTCTTTGTCTGGTGTCTGTGCTTTCTCAACAAAACAAAGCTGATTTTATCTCTCAGCTCAGGACTGATCAACCCTTCCTCTATCTGACGTTCGATGATGTCATCTGCATAAGACAAAAGTTAAAGTTGTTTGCTTTAAAAGTACACTGGCCCCAAAACATAATACATCAAAATTGTATATTGTATAAAAACATTATATTGCATCAAAACAATGGGGGAAAAAACTATGAAAAAAAAAACACTTTTATGAATTACACTTCAGTATGTAAGACGATATCTGTTGTACAAAGGATTGGATGGTTCAGAGTACACCAGTAGCCTCCCATTAGATGAAAAGCACCCCGAATAATGCACCTCATTGCTCACCAACTATCTGTGGGAGTGAATATCCCTCCAGATCCAGCAGCACGGTGCCTGTCTGTAGGCATGTCCGCAGTTCAAACAGGCTGTGGAGGGAGAGTGTGGAAACGTGGGGTTTGCTCCATCTCTCCCCGCCCTCCTCGACCTTTTCCTCAAACTTCACCCACCTGCAGATATGCACAGTCACACACACACACACAAAGTTGAAGCCAAGCAGAGAAAGATAGGAAATGTAAGTTTCTGATGTCGTTCAGATGAGGATGAAAATGGGTGAAGGTGAAATGTGTCATTTCTGTCTCACTAGAGCAGAGGTGTCCAAACCTTTTAGTATGAAATGCCATAAATCAAACTTAATTTGAGTTTGAATTTTTGCAATAGGCCAAAAATAAATGTTGCATTATATCCAACCATATCATATTAAAATGTATAGTTTTAAAAATCAAATTGACCTATATTCTTCAATGCAAAATTTATTTTTTTAACAGAAAGATATGCTTCAGTGGCATGTTTTTCCCCATCTCTTATCTGACATATGACATGACGGGCCGAATCAAAGACATCACAGGACAACTTTTAGCCTATAGTTTGGGGCTCTCTGCAATAGAGGCAGCCAATGGTAATGAAAAAGTAATGATTATGGACCAATGATCTATATAAAAGACTGGATTGTTCATCGCGTTCTAAACTGCCATCAGGCAGTGAAGCCACCAGAAGTGTTCGAGCGGTCATCTTACTATTCCCTACTGACAGAGGGCACCACTGACGTACAGCCAAAATATTGACCTAAAATCGCATGTTCTCTTTCGAACGGTCAGTCGTACTGCGTCTTGCTAGACGCCATGGGAAATAATCTATTTCTCGAAATACTGAAGCATTTGTAAAATCACGCAGTGCTACTGCCCAGTCAAAACAGTGTCGAGACCTCTCGCACGCTATTGGCTGGCCAGTGGGAACTGCATGAACCAATGGCAGAACAGCGTAACTGAGCGAACCAATGGGCACTAAGCCCGCGAAGCTGAGCACAAAAGCCCACCAAATGGGCGGGGCATCTGCCCATAAGGTACGCTGTAATGCCCTAAAACGTCAGATTAATCTCCTTCAGCGACGATCTCGGTCCTTGCTGATACCTCTCAAAGCCTACACCACCTTCGCAGAGAAAAGACGAGCCTGAAGCAGAATAGTGAGCTAGCCAGCCAGCCCGATCTTCCGAGTCAGCGATCCCGCGAGCTGTTGCGCCATTCCCCTGCGCTCTCCGACGAACACTGCGGTGTATCCTTTTACCTTTACAATACGACATACGTCATGTCGCGCCACATGTGTGGCACGTGCAGCACTCACCTGCACGAGCAGGACGGCCATGATGAGTGTGTGATCTGTCTGGGCAAGGCCCACGCAGACGCTGCTCTCGCCGGGTCCGGCTGCTCTCACTGCGAGAGTATGCCCATTTCCTCTTTTCGCTTGCGGATAGCGCTCTTTTCAGAGCGCGACCCCGCCCCTCTCCCTGCTGTCTCGGCTGAGACCACGGCGAATTTGCACGATGAGACGGTGCTGCCGGCTTGCCAGCCTCGATGCATCCCGCCTCTATCTCGCTCCCCCTCTCGGGCCACGCAAAAGAAGCGCCGCAATCAGAGGATGCCGGAGCGGTTCGTGCGAGCCCACGTCTCGCTCTTCCTCTTCTCTCGCTCGGACCGCGCTGAAAGAAGCGCCGCGGACAGAGAATGCCAAAGTGGCCGGAGCTCTCCCCGCGTGTCTCGCTCTCAGACTGCTGGAGATATTGAGAGTGCGGCTTATGTTACAGCCTGCTCTCACTGCAGCTGTCGAGAGCGCAACTTACGTCATTGCCGCACTCACTGTCTAGCGCATAGCGGCAGCGTAAAATGGCGGCCAAGCCCTGCGCCTTTTTCACTCTCTATAACTTCTCCCAGTCCCCTCTATTTAGGCGACTGGAGAGGTTCAGCATTGCAGTAAACGAGCCTGTTATGAAGCACGCACGCCTGCACACAAAACATTGCCGAGAGCGCGACTTACGTCATAGCCGCTCTCTCTGTTTAGCGCATAGTGGCGTCGTAAAATGGCGGCCAAGCCCTGTGCCTTTTTCACTCTCTACCACTTCTCTCAGTCCCCTCTATTCAGGCGACTCGAGAGGTTCACCATTGCAGTAAACGAGCCTGTTATGAAGCACGCACGCCTGCACACAAAACGCTGTATTAACGGCGATCCTAATAAAGAATTAAGAGTTTTTTCCTCTGTTATGACTGTAGGCAGTGTGTCCCCTACATAGTGTGCACCCCTGCATATATGCACTGTTAATTCAGCGCTACAGAATCACTCAAAAGTCCCGCCGCGGCCAGATTACCACCACAGACTTCCTTTACATTCTCTTAATCCCCTCGGTTCAGGCGTCTGGAGATGTAAATATATTGCAGTCAACTAGCCTGTTGTCAAACACGCTCGTCTGCACACCAAAGCTGTTTTAACAATGACCCTACTAAAATACGTGCAGGCAGTGTGCCCACCATACAGTATGCACCCCTGCACATAAGCACTGTTCTCACAGATTATCGATCTCTAGCTCGCGCTGAGAGCGCTCTATATGTAGATAAACCCTACAAAGTGCTCTATATGTAGATCACCGCTACACATAAGTGCTGTGCCAACAGTGTCACTAACACAAACCAACTGGCAGACATCTGAACAAGGCCCTTATCAAACAGCCTTTCAGAATGCTGACATTAAAACAGATCATCACACAAATCCACCCGATGGATTGGTTTTTCTCAGTGAATCTGAAAGATGCTTACTTTCATATCCAAATTATCCCCCGTCACAGACCGTTTTTGAGATTCTCGTTTGACGGGAAGGCCTATCAGTACACAGTCCTGCCATTCGGTCTGTCTCTCCCCTTTGAGACAAACGGGAATACGCATTTTGAACTACCTTGACGACTGGCTCATCCTGGCCCAGTCAGAGGAAGAACTAGAATCTCACAAATCTGTGCTACTTAGCCATCTAGAATGCCTGGGTCTCAGAATAAATACAGCCAAGAACTCGTTGCTTCCCAGGCAGAGAATCCTGGGAACGATTTTAGACCTTAGGCAGTAGTGCTAGCCCTCGAGACTTTTCTACCGCGTCTCTCAGGTATGATATGGAGTGTTTTCGGGAAGGCAGAGGTCGACCTCTTCGCCTCCGAAGACAACTGTCATCGCCCAATTTATTTTTCAAAGAGCAAGGATGCACTAGCCCACGAATGGCCCAGCTGCCTGCTTTATGCTTTTCCTTCAGTCCCGCTCCTTCCCCAGGTCTTAAAAAGAATCAGGGAATGCGAGCACACAGTCCTGCTAGTGGCTCCACTCTGGCAAACCCACCACTGGATCTCCTTTCTCAGGCGAACGGGACAATCGGGCACCCCCGTCCCAAACTGTGGGCGCTACATGTTTGGCCACTCAAGGGGAGCTCGAGAACCTCCCAGTGAGTGTCCTTAGCACTATCAGTGAAGCTAGAGCTCCGTCTAGTAGGTGTGTCTATGCCCTTAAATGGTCAGTGTTCTCTGACTGGTGTTCAGCCAGGAAGCATAACCCAGTGTCATGCGAGATATCACAGATACTCGTTTTGCTACAAGAGATGTTGGATGCAGGACGCACTCCATCCACACTCAAAGTCTACACGACAGCTATCACCACATCTCATGCGCCAATAGCTGGCCAATCAGTAGGCAGATACGACATGGTCGTAAAATTCTTAGAAGGGAGCCAGGAGGCTTAACCCTCCTCGCTCTCCTACAGTGCCAATCTGGGACCTTTCATTGGTCCTACAAGCATTAAAAGGGCCTCTCTTCGAACTGTTGCAAACGGCCGAATTGAAGCTATTAGCCCTGCTATTAGCACTGGCATCAGTTAAGCGTGTTGGTGACATTCAAGTGCTCTCTGTGAACGCGTCCTGTCTAGAATTTGGCCCAGGTGATTCTAAAGTCATACTCAAACCGAGACATGGCTATGTACCCAAAGTGCTTTCAACACCGTTCAAAGCACAGGTAATCACTCTTTCTGCTCTGAGAGACAGTTACACCTGCTCTGCCCAGTTAGGGCGCTTAGAGCATATATTTCCGGTCACCAAACAAAGCCTAGCCAGATGGCTAGTGGACACGATAGCGTTAGCCTATGATACTATGGGCCTCCAATGCCCCATAGGTGTCAAAGCTCACTCCACCAGAGGCATGGCCTCCTCCTGGGCGTGGTCTAGTGGAGTTTCTATTGGTGACATCTGTAGATCGGCAGGCTGGTCCTCACCGTCTACTTTTACCAGATTCTACAGCCTGGAAGTCCCTGTGCTGCAGGCACAAATCGTCGCTGTACAATGAGTATTAAGACGGCCTCTGTGAAGTCCGTCCCCTTCATAAGTTGGCATCTGGGGCCTTCATATGCTTCAATGCTTTGCTTTTTTCCTTATAGTTACTGGCCTCTATGAGCCCAGTACGCATAAGGATATATATATATATTATGATGTGTCAATAACTCTAGTCTTGGGCCCTTTTTAATAAGTGTTCAACCTGAGGGAGTACATGTCATTGCGCTTATCATAGCACGGCAGGATTAAACAGGTTCCCATGGCGTCTAGCACGACACAGTACGACTGACCGTTCGAAAGGCAATGTACTTGGTTACTTAACGTAACCTCGGTTCCCTGAGATAAGGGAACGAGTACTGGGTAGACGGCCATGCAATGGCGCTAAACAACGGGTGATCGTCGCTTTAGTCGATATAACCTGACGTTTTAGGGCATTACAGCGTACCTTATGGGCAGATGGCAGGATTAGTTTTATGATATATGTATGCAAATTATTAGTTACTTCAGATGTTATCTGTAATGTTTATTGTATTTTCGGAGAGGATAAGTCATATATTGAAATCATTGATGTGGGTGTGTCTACTGCACACTGCCGACACAGGTAACTGAACTAACACAAAATATATTTCTTTATGTATGTAATTATGGAGGAAATATTAAACATTAATATAAATCTGTGTTTAGCTGCAGAAATTGATTCGAATAGCTTATATAATAAACATTAATACAAACCTCTATATTGCACTCTACTTTATTACAATTCAAGTTTGGCATGCATCATCTCGGAAATAAAGCAGTCAGCATTATTTGTCTGAATAAGTTATGCATGTATTTTATTTCCTGACTGAGCAACATCAGACTCTTAAAGACAGCACATATTTATGGCGTTTACAGTTTCCATATGAGTAAAGTGTTATGTATGCTTTGTTGTTGAATTAATTATCAATTTAATCATTGTTTAAATCATTAACTGCTTCGAAATGCATGCTGTTATCAAAATCATTGTTGAAACATTTGCAGTTAGCCTACTGTATGTATAAAAACAATACTACAACACAACATATAAACACAACAGTAAGGCGATTTCAGGTTACAAGGCATAAATCTTTATTCCGATTTCAGAATGCGCACTTTGACATTTGTAATAGGCGTTGAAGTGTCTCGTCCGCCCAACGATCACTACTGTTCACTACTGTAATGAATATGAATGTAACTTTTTAATAAGCAGAGAAAATTCCTGACTTTAAACGAATAACCATTTACATGCTTAGAACGTTTGCATTGCAAAAATGTACAGGGAGACTTCAGATATAAAAATGGTGTCTCCTTAGGCAATGTTTTCTCAGTAAAGTCATATAATTTCCTCAATAGAACGCGTGAGTTTACTAGAGAATACCAATATGGCGACACGGTGACTTCACTTTTTATGACGTCATGAGCAATCCAGTTCACTATATAGATCAGTGTTATGGACCCTTTTCACGGACTGTGATGATTTTCACAGTAAGCAACAACATAAATCTAGTAAAGTTTTTAATATTTTTATTTATAAAAAATTAATTTATAACGTTATATTAGCAGTAAATGACAGAATTAATGCTTCTGCAAGGGTGTTCCCAGCAGAGAACCATCATGTTCCAATGGATGATGGGGTGGCAGCAAATTTGACATCTCTCTCTCTTCTGACTGTTGTTCTTTATATTTTTCCCCTCTCTTGGAAAGTCATGCAAATGCTATCGCAGACTATTTTGTTTTGCTATTAGAGCAAATGCAAATACAAAAATTATATTTGCTATCGTCTCCCATTCACCCCTATAGAAGTTTACCCAACAATGATGACTTCCGCTTCTGAGAACCCCAGAAATGTGGGTCGATTTCTAAACAGGTGTCCCAAACTCTACTTCTGCAGTGCCGTATCATTGTTTAAAAATGGCTTTTTATGGGTTTTTATGAGTCAGGTATTGCTGATTAGCATGTCCCCGTTAGTTAGACCCAGCTGATAGAGGTCATGCACCATTTTGGGGACAAAAATGACCATATATAATGGTTACAAATTACAAATATCTGTGCATTCTGACAAAATAAACATACATAAATAGATATATTTCATACAGCTCAGTATATTCACTAGAAGTAATGTCACATAGCAGCAGTGTTATTTTAGAATTGTATTTTTATATTTAGTTTTCATTTAAATTTTAGTTACATTTTTAGTCATTTATTGCATGTTTTTTATTTTTTATTTTTTAAATAATTATTTTGCAGTTTTAGCTTTAATTCTGTTTCAGTTTTTACTTCCACTTAATAATTTTATTACTGAAAACTTATTTCAGTTAGTTATTAAGGCAACAATTTTAATTGTTAAAAAGTTTTTCATCAAATTTTTATTATTTATTTTATTTCACCTTTATTTCAATTAGTTTTTAATTGTTTCACTTTTAGCTAACGATAATAACTGTGCATGGTATCTTTATGGATACAGAACTGTTTTGAAACCCCAGAGCCACAGAGTTTAAATGATTTTGTGCAAGACTGATGCCATTTGTGATGCCTTTGTGTGTATGTTTTTATACCTTGCTGATTCTTTCCACTCCAGCTCGTCTCCCTCGTGTTGCAGTGTGTCCATCTCAGTGAAGAGAGTGGGTGTGGGCATGGTCTCCTCCTCATCCCCTAAAATGTAGCGCAGTCGCTCTGCTGCAGGGGACACTGTGAAATGAATAGGAATAAAAGTGATTGAAAACTTGCTTGCTTGGAACTCACTCAGAGATCAGAATGAGATAGCCTTTATAAATAAAAAGTGCAGTGGCATGCAACACCACACAGTGAATGTATTTGCCCAAAAGTTGAGAAGAAACAACAAGGACCGCCACTGTGTATTTTGACACGTGCTGTGATGATTGCCTCTGCCTGGAGGAACACCTGCACAGTGTAAGCCATTGTTCATTAATTTTCTGGGTGAGGACTAAATCTGTGAGCTGTGACTGAAGCTGAGAATCCACACTGTGCTTGTTTTTTCTGGGCTTGTTTGAGGTGATGTCATGTTGCTACATCCAGGTCTTTTTTTGTGTTTTCATTTCTTTGCTCAGCATTTCTCAGCTCTAACACCTATTAGGTACATCTTTTCTTCTTACTATGGTTTGATCATCGCTGCCTGTTTCATCCAAACAGAGGCTTCCTGAGGACTAAAGACATGACTCAAGAAGACACTTGGAGAACAGAAGCCCATAGATGTCAAGATGTGAATGAGGTGCCAGCCTAATAAAGAGCCGAGAAAGAGTCTCTTTTAATGCCAGTGTGCACGCGTGAAAGTCAAACTTCACAAGTGAGAGAATAAGAGTCCTTAAAACGATCAACTTCCAGTCCATTATATGTGAAGCTTGTTAGACTAAACACATAAAACACAGCTGACAGAGAAATTGGAGTTTTATTAAAAAGGCAAGAGGCAAAAATGCTAATTGCACTGCTGTCATGGACACTTCAATTATCATAATTCAGCAATATGAAACGTGAACAAGTGATTACTAAGAAGCCGTTGACTGAATTTAATTTTAATACCAAATTATTAAAAAGTTCAGTCTAAGCATCAATGCATAAATCCAGCATTAATGTCAGTAATAAAATATCTAATTTAAAAGTCAGCATGAAAGGAAAATGCACTATTTATTTTCTAAATGCATTTTATAGATCTCATTGTGAACAATTTGTCAATGCATAGGCTATTTTTTATTATTTTGTTTTCAAAATGTCATAACTGGATCTTCCGATATAAACTGCAGACTCCTCTCTCGCTGGTGACATATGCAGGTCCAATATTTTAGTCCACATTAACCCAAGTGCAACGCCCGCCCACACCTTAAAACCCGTTACACTGAGAAGTATGTCACAATACAGAAGAAAAGGTCAATACTTCGGTTTCATCACAACTTAAAATATTTACTGTTACAGATGATGGAATGTCTACTGAAGCTGCACTGAGGTGATGTGTAATTACTCACAGCTGTAAGTGAGGCCAGGAAAGATCAATAACATTGGCTGTATCCGAACTCGCCCGAACTATTCCCAAATATAGGGCGCTATTTGAGGGGACAGCCATTTGTAGTGGTGTCCAAAACCATGGTGGACGTTATTGAGTACACTCATTCAATCCCATAATGCAACGCAATAATGTACACTCAACAGTATATGCACACCAATGGCTAGAGAATACCCATAATGCACTGTGAGGGTCATGCTGAATGAAGATGAATCATCCATCCATCCATCCATTTTCCAAACCGCTGGTCCAATGTGGGTACAGCGTAATATCACGCAGGTATAAATTCTTTTTTAATTGATTATTAAATTGTTTAATTAAGGTTTATACATAGTTTCCATGACAGAGTTCAAAATAAATATTTTTATTACCATTGGAGCTGCCAGTTTGCTAAATTTCAAATGATTATTAAACAGCAAGCACAAACTATGCAAAAGCGGCATCCCTTCCGGCACACTCAGAATTCACTCACTCGTTTTCATTCTCTCCTTCAAGTGGACTATATTAGTGGAGTAATGTGAATGAGGATGGAGGGGGCAATTTCGAACACAGCTACTGAGTTCCATGTCAGCAGCAAAGGAGTTTATGAGCTTTTTTTTTTGTCATTGTGGTAGTTGTAGTCCTTCTTTAACTGTTTGTTAGCATCAGTGTTGTTATTGTTAACTAAAATTATCAAAATAAATGTTGCCTTTGCAACTAACGTCTCGGTTACGTATGTAACCCTTGTTCCCTGAAGGAGGGAACGGAGACGCCACGTCGGAGTACCGACGAATAGGAATCTCGCTCGCGAGAGCCAATCTACTTCGAGTAAAACTAAACGAGCCAATGCACATTGGCATGCAATGATTGCACCAGGTGCTCATGCCACGCAGCGCGGGTATAAATGAGACACAGGTGTTTGCATCAAGTTAGCTTTTTGCTGAGGAGCCGAGTAGGTAGACGGCACCCCAGCAGGGTGCAGAGGGCATGGCGACGGAACGTGGCGTCTCCGTTCCCTCCTTCAGGGAACGAGGGTTACATACGTAACCGAGACGTTCCCATTCAGTCGGTCACTCTCGACGCCACGTCGGAGTACCGACGAATAGGAATCCCTACCAAAGTGCCATGGCCTCTGGCCCCCGTCCAGTGCCCTGTGTGAGCCTCCTGAGCTCTCTTACCTGATGAGACGGGGCTCACACAGAGAAGTCCATCACTGCTGTTCCGCATGACCCGTTCAGTGACTATTGGATAACACTGGGAAAGCGTGCCCTAGTGAGGGGAACGCTGCGGAGCCCACATCGTACCCCGAAGGAGTTATGTGGAGTACAATGCTGAGCCGTAGCCCGCAAAGGAGAGAGGGGGCTCAGTCCCAGTGACGGGAAGGCTCTCCCAAGGGAAAGACACGGGCTCCCCGCAGGGTCACTCATATATCCCCAGCCCAGTACCGGTTCTCAAGGATTCAGCGGTAAGGGGCCTGATGCCAGACGTTCCGCCACGTCCGGCACCGAGGGAGATGGAGGACTCGACAGAGTTTGCTTCTGGAGAATAAAGCGCCGGGGCGCAGCAAGCCGACAAGAGCCAGGGCCTCTCAGTGCTTCTACCCGTTTGAGGTGAGAACACAGGAGGACACTGGCTCTACACGTAGGCTATAGAATCTAGCGAACGTGTTGGGTGTCGCCCAGCCCGCAGCTCTACAGATGTCTGACAGCGAGGCGCCACGTGCCAGCGCCCAGGAGGATGCAACACTTCTAGTAGAGTGTGCTCGCACCCTGAGCGGACAGGGCACACCTTGTGCTTGGTAAGCCAAGGTGATGGCATCCACTATCCAGTGGGCCATCCTCTGCTTGGAGACAGCCTTTCCCTTCTGCTGGCCTCCGTGACAGACAAAGAGCTGATCTGAGGTTCTGAAGCTTTGAGTTCTATACACGTAGATCCGCAGAGCGCGGACGGGACAGAGCAAAGCTAGGGCTGGGTCTGCCTCCTCCAGGGGCAGCGCTTGCAGGTTCACCACCTGGTCCCTGAAGGGAGTGGTAGGAACCTTGGGCACATAGCCAGGCCGGGGTCTCAGTACCACGTGGGTGTCACCCGGCCCGAACTCTAGGCACGATTCGTCGACCGAAATGCCTGCAGGTCCCCTACCCTCTTGATGGAGGCCAGTGCGGCCAACAGCAAAGTCTTCATAGACAGAATCTTAAGCTCTGCTGACCGCAAGGGCTCAAATGGGGCATTCTGAAGTGCTCGGAGCACCAGAGCAAGATCCCAAGAGGGTATGGAGGGGGGTCGAGGAGGATTTAACCGTCTCGCCCCCCTGAGGAACCTGACGACCAGGTCGTGCTTCCCAACTGTCTTACCTTCTACGTGGTCGTGATAGGCAGAAATTGCAGCAACATAGACCTTGAGGGTGGAGGGCGACAGCCTACGCTCCAACCCTCGTTGCAGGAAGGAAAGCACAGACGCGATCGAACATCTTCGGGGGTCTTCTCGGCGAGAAGAACACCACTCGACGAACAGGTTCCACTTCAAAGCATAAGCCTGTCTTGTAGACGGTGCTCGTGCCGAAGTGATGGTGTTAACTACCTCTTGGGGTAAGTCACCTAGAACCTCCGCGTCCCGTCCAGGGGCCAGACATGAAGCTTCCACAGATCTGGACGCGGGTGCCACAGGGTGCCCCGTCTCTGAGTCAGAAGGTCCTTCCTCAGAGGAATCGGCCAAGGAGGGGCTGTCGCCAGGAGCATAAGTTCTGTGAACCAGGACCGGTTGGGCCAGTAAGGCGCCACCAACAGGACCTGCTCCTCGTCCTCCCTGACCTTGCACAGTGTCTGTGCAAGTAGGCTCACTGGGGGAAACGCATATTTGCGCAGCCCCTGGGGCCAGCTGTGCGCAAGTGCATCCGTGCCGAGTGTACCCTCGGTCAGCGAATAGAACCACTGGCAGTGGGACATTTCTGGGGAGGCAAACAGGTCGACCTGTGCAGCCCCGAACTGTCTCGAAATCAGCTGAACCACCTGGGGGTGGAGTCGCCATTCCCCTGGGAGCGCAGCTCGTGAAAGCTTGTCGGCCACACGGTTGCTCACACCAGGGACATGAATGGCCCGAAGCGACCTCAGACACTTCTGACTCCAGAGGAGGAGATGGCGGGCGAGTTGCAACATGCGACGGGAGCGTAGACCACCTTGTCGGTTGATATACGCAACGGTCGCGGTGTTGTCCGTGCGGACCAGTACATCTTTGCCCCGTAGCAGCCTTTTGAGGCGGCTCAGAGCGAGATGCACTGTTAGCAACTCGAGGCAGTTGATGTGCCAATGCAGGTGCGGGTCCGTCCAACCCCTGACACTGCATGCCCGTTGTACGTGGCTCCCCAGCCCATGGCAGAGGCATCTGTGAAGACCACAGCATGCCTGGACACCTGTTCCAGAGGCACTCCGGCCCGAAGGAACGAGGGGTCTGACCATGGGCTGAAGGATTGGCGGCAGGCCGGTGTGATGCTCACCCGGTGAGTGCCGCGTTGCCACGCCCATCTCGGGACTCGGCCGTGTAGCCAATGCTGAAGCGGTCTCATATGAAGCAAGCCTAGCGGTGTTACTGCCGCTGCGGCTGCCATATGCCCCAGGAGCCTCTGAAATTGTTTCAGTGGAACCGCCATCCTGCCTTGAAACGTGTTCAGGCAGTTCAGCATCGACTGGACGCGCTCCTCTGTGAGGCGCGCTGTCCGTCCGACCGAATCTAACTCCATACCGAGAAAAGAGATCCTCTGCACGGGGGCCAGTTTGCTCTTCTCCCAGTTGACCCGAAGACCCAACTGGCTGAGGTGTCTGAGCACCCGGTCCCTGTGTTCGCACAACTGATCCCTGGACTGTGCTAGAATGAGCCAGTCGTCGAGATAGTTGAGGATGCGAACGCCCTGTTCTCTCATGGGCACAAGGGCCCCCTCCGTGACTTTCGTGAAGACACGGGGGGACAGGGACAGCCCGAAGGGCAGGACCTTTGTACTGATATGCTCGACCCTCGAACGCAAAGCGCAGAAACGGCCTGTGTCGAGGAAGAATCGAAACATGAAAGTACGCGTCCTTCAGGTCGATCGCTGCAAACCAATCTTGGGGACGGATGCATTCGAAGATGCGTTTCTGCGTGAGCATCTTGAACGGTAGCTTGTGAAGGCTCCGATTCAAGACTCGCAGGTCCAAGATTGGCCGTAACCCACCGGTCTTCTTGGGTACAATGAAGTACGGGCTGTAGAAGCCTGTCTTCATATCGGCTGGAGGGACCGGCTCTATCACGTCCTTCGCCAGTAGGACTGCGATCTCCGCACGCAGGACATGGGCGTCTGCGGCGTTCACCGAAGTGAAGCGGACGCCCTTGAACCTGGGGGGACGCCGGGCGAACTGAATCGCATAGCCGAGCCTGATGGTCCGAATGAGCCAGCGAGACGAACTGGGGAGCGCTAGCCAGGCTCGCAGAGACCGTGCAAGCGGGACCAAAGGGACCACCGGCGTACCCACCGTGGGGCAGCGAGGTGGAATACAGGTACCGGGCTGAGGCGGCTGTCTCGTGGAGGCGGCCCGCAGCGAGGTGTGAGTGTGCATTGCAACACTTACCTGATTCCACAGGTGGGCAGAAGGACCGTGAGGGGATCGTCCACTGCTGCCCGCTGGCGAAGGGGGAGGATGAGTGTGGTCCGGGGTTTGACCGGCCACAACCCTCCGAGCCCCCTGGGGACCCGGAGATAGGGGAAACTGCTCTTTTATTGAGAATTTGTGAATTTATTGAGAATTTGTGCGTTCCCTCATGTCAAACAGAAACAAAACGGAACATAAGATTCTCCACCCGGCCCTCCTCCGGGGGTTGGAGCGGTGCGGTCACCGTCTCCAGAAGAGCAGTCCTCCCCATCTCCAGGTCGCCCGTCTCAGGGCCGCTTGCCCTTGCTCTTGCCACCCCTCTTGGCAGAGGCCTGGACGGGCGGGGCGGCCTGCTTACGCCCGGCTCCACGACGTCGCTTGGGTGGAGGCTGCTGCTGCGACGCGGGAGCGGAGGCAGACGCAGGCGGCCGCCCTCGGCGACGAGCAGGCTGAGGCGCTGCCGGCGGCGGGGTGGAGACAGCAGCTGTCCGCCGTGGCAGGATGTGACTGATCGCCTCAGTCTGCTTCTGTGCGGCCGTGAACTGCTGGGCGAAGTTCTGGACCGCATCGCCGAAGAGGCCGGTCTGGGACACGGGGGAATTAAGGAACCTGATCTTGTCGGTTTCCCTCATGTCAGCCAGACACAGCCAGAGATGGCGTTCCTGGACCACCATAGTGGACATCGCACGACCCACTGCCCGCGCCGTAACCTTCGTCGCACGAAGCGCGAGGTCCGTTGCGGTTCTCAGTTCCTGGAGAACTGCGGGATCGTGACCACCCTCGTGCAAGGTCCTCAGTGCCTGGGCCTGATGGACCTGCAACAACGCCATAGCGTGTAAGGAGGAGGCAGCATCCCCACAAGCCTGGTAGGCCTTTCCGATCAGATCGGACGAGTACCTACAGGCCCGGGAGGGGAGACACGGGTTCCCCCTAGAAGTGGAGTTAGGGCACAGTTGCATAGCAACGGCCCGTTCCACGGGAGGAACCTGCGTGTAACCCTTCTGCGCTCCCCCATCGAGGGTGGTGAGGGAGGAGGAGCCACTGGGCCGGTTTCGGGCAGTGAAAGGTGCCGTCCATGACCCAGTGAGCTCGTCATGCACCTCCGGAAAGAAAGGAACCGGGGTGGGGCGCTGAGAACCAGCACGGGCCACCCCGAGAAACCAATCGTCCAGCCTTGAGGGTTCGGGACACGGTGGAGGGTTCCCGAACCCGGGTGGAGATCACCCGTGCTACTGCCTGAAGTAACCCTCTGTGGAGGATTAGATCGAGGCAGAGGCACGGGGACTCCACCCCTTACGAGATGGAGTCTCGACCGCAACTCCGAGATGGTCATGTTCCCGCAGTGAGAACATGAGTCATCCACGAGCGCTGCCTCAGCGTGCTGAACGCCCAAACACGAGATACAGCGCTTGTGACCATCCCTCGGTGACAGATAACCACCGCATCCAGAAACACACAGATAGAATGTCATCCTGAAAAGGACGCAAGCTCTATCTGTGTTGCTCTAATAGAAGGACGCTCTCCTTGGTGCTGAAGCACGCAGGGGGAGGGGTCGCGGCGACACAGTCAGGGGATAGTGCAGCCTGACGTGCGCGCTCTCTCTCACACGAAGGCGCTCTCTTACCAGCCGTAAGAACGGCTTTTCAGCGCTCTCCACCTAGCGCACCGAACCAGCTGTGAGAACAGCCTTTGTGTTTGCTCAGAAAAGAGGAAGAGAGATGATCACAGAACCACACGACCCGCTGCAGTGCCGTCACACCAACACCGACTGAAGAGATCGCTTCCAAAAGGGCAGGCTTCTTTCCAGTCAGGACTGCGAAGTAGAGAGTGATATCTGGCTGAACCATCTACCACTCGGCTCCTCAGCAAAAAGCTAACTTGATGCAAACACCTGTGTCTCATTTATACCCGCGCTGCGTGGCATGAGCACCTGGTGCAATCATTGCATGCCAATGTGCATTGGCTCGTTTAGTTTTACTCGAAGTAGATTGGCTCTCGCGAGCGAGATTCCTATTCGTCGGTACTCCGACGTGGCGTCGAGAGTGACCGACTGAATGGGAACTGAAATAACATAAGTTGAAGTACTAAAATTACTAAAAGTTTAAATGAATAAAAATGTATTAAAGCTAAATAGAAATATATTTAAAACACACATTTTAAAAAACAAAACTAATAAAAATGACAAAAGCACATTACAAAATTTCTAAAACTAAATTAAAATGAAAACTGAAAATATAAATATAAAAAAGCTAATTTTAAATAATAAATAATGTAATAGTACATAAATTATAGTAAATAACACTGGATATATGTAAAAACACAGCCACTCCAAAATTCATGTTTGAAGAATGACTGTATGTAAAAGTCATAAATGTCTCACAGACCTTAACTAAAAACTCCCCTAGGGAACCCACAGTTAATTGCAATTCTGTTCTGGGTTTTAGGACTCCTGATCAGCTTTATTTGTAATGCTTATTTAGCATATGACCTTATTTTGACTTCAAATGTAGCCCATTTCGTACACAATAAGTATATTTTTAGTGTGTTAATATAGCATAAAAGTAAGAAATGAAAGTGCGTTGCATTGCGTTTTCTCTGAATGTTTACGTATTTTTATTGTTCTGTGCTGACTGCAAACTTTGATGTTGTTTATTCTCAAGCGTTTAGAAATGCATCACCATAATTGTTTTTCATGGTCTTCTATTCTGCAGTGACGATCCTATTCTGCCCTCGGCACAGCAGGATATTGAGAGTGAGGGTGCGGGGTATATCCGATAAATCGAGCACAACTCTATTTCACACACAAACACACATGCACAGAAACGTATGGCAGAATTGCTCCCTATAGTCCTCTTGAATTTGCATTCTCACTTCCATATACATTTCCTTGAGTCTACTGCCTCACAGGGCATTCGAATTTGAACTATTTCCCATCTTTTGCACTTGTCTGATATAGAATCATTTGTGATTCTACATTCTACTTCCTGTTTTTGTGGGGTCACCAGTCTTATGGGTTGTCATATTGGCAATAAAAAAGTAAGTAGAAAGATCTGAAAAGTTCTTATCCTGCTCAGTAACAAGACACAAGTATCATCATATGATGTAATATACAGGACACACTTTACAAATCACTAATGTGAAGGACTTCAAGCTCTGTTTCAGAACTGATTGAGGACTCACTGGTTCTGTTGATGTCTGGTGGCAGGTTGTGTTCCGGTTGATCCAGGCCTCCCGCCTCGAGATCGTACCGGTCTCTGTCATCACAATCATAGTGTTCGTGTCTGTGATGGTCGTGCCTTGGAAGTCTTCGTGTTACATCTGCATCACGACTCGACATGGAGGACCGTCTCCGCCTGCGTTTGCGATGGTAACCGCGGGGGACTGGCACACCAATGTAGATAGATTGATGGTCTGAGAGAGGCAGATCACACTATGAGAAGAAGCTTAACAACATATTGTTTTATGTCTTGGATGCCATTGATTTTGGAAAGTAATTTCATGCTCCATAGAAAATGTTCATTCAATGCTCATTCAAGCCAACATGTTCAAGACCAAAACTGACATGATCTGGTGTAAATAGTGGAGTAGCCCTCAATAGTGACATTGTAAGATCAATAAATAGCCTATTTATTTGAAATAATTCTTCATGCTTCCAGTTATGTAAAGTACAGACACTTACTACAAGAGAATATCTAGCCATAAGAAAAACATACAGTTTAAATTCACTCTCATCCTGCCATTCATCAAATTATTAGAGCAAAGCAATTGTTGGAAAGATCCATTAATCCAGCAAAATATGAATAAATGTTTTTATTATTATTATTATTATTATTATTATTATTGTAATGAAAAAGGTTTCAAATGTTTTGAGTGTTTTTATAGCATTTCAAAGAGCTGTAGAGCTGTTTTCAACATTAATAATAAGAAATGTTTCTTGAGTACCAAAGAGACATTTCTTTAAAAGAGATTTCTTTAAAAAAAATAACTTTTGGATGTTAGTGTATGTAAGATGGAGAAGACCCCATAAGATTCACTGTCAAAAGCACAAAGCAACATTTCATACATTATTTTCTCCCTCAGGGAACACTGTTGCTTTTGTAATTTCATGTCATAACTTTAATTATCCCTCATCTTTTTAACGTATGTTTTATGAAATGTGAAGTGGAGGAGGAAAAAAACTGCCTGGTTAATTGCGAAAGCAAGCGGAAATATGACAAACATTTTTAGCTGTTGGCACAGTAATAATAACTAATATGAACATAATGTGCTTTGTACAGTGTTTCATTTTCTATCTATTTGAGATGGCAAAATGTCAGGATATTTGTGACACTTTATTTCCTGAGTGGGGTCTGTCAAATCTTGAAAAGATAATGGAAAGAAAAGGACAAAGGGTTAAAATGAGCCTGTTTCTGGCCCAGTTTTTGTTGTAGCCATTTTTAGGAGGTGCTCAGTAATTGATAGGAGCACATATTGAAGCATAACCTTGAAGCACACATTCTACATCCTATCTTATATAAACTAAACAATACAATTATGTTTAATGCTTAATAAGCCCATTTTGTTTGTAACTTTATCAAAGGTGGCAAAAGTAAACATTAGAAGATCTCTGACAATAATTACTACACTTTTAAAATAATATTTTTTATTAGCATTGACGATTCCTTGAATACATTTTAACATCCATGGAACATTTCCATTCCACAAACGGTTCTTATAGCGGAAAAAGGTTCTTTGGATTTTTAAAATGTTCTTTACATGAAGAAAAGAAGAAATGTTCACTGAAATGTTCTTTGGGGAACCCAACAAGGTTCTGTGAAAATTATGAGTGTATTTTTAAATATTATCTTTATGTTTTTATTATTTCTTTGTTAGATTTTTCTTCTTTGCATTTTTTCTTTAGTTTTCTTCAACCAAACTGCGAGTTAAGATAAAATGTCCCAAACTAACCTCACTGCGCAACATGTAACTACTGTCATGCTGATGCTTGAATTTGTTTGTGTGTATGTGTGTGTGTACAGGTATATGTGGTTTATGAGTACAAAATGTGTATAATGACATGGGTATTACAACATAAACATGGTTAATGAGGACACTTTCTGTGTCCTCTTAAACCAAATGGCTTAAAAAACATACTAACTGTGTTTTTGTGAAATTCTAAAGTTTTGTGTGATGGGTAGGTTTAGGGGTAGGGGTAGTGTAGGGGAATAGAATATGTGTTTTGTACAATATAAAAACTATTATGCCTATGGAGAGTCCGAGTAAACCATATTCATGAATGTGTGTGTGTGTGTGTGTGTGTGTGTGTGTGTGTGTGTGTGTGTGTGTGTGTGTGTGTGTGTGTGTGTGTGTGTGTGTGTGCGTGTGCGTGTGCGTAGCTTCATGCCTAAGGCTACTCACCCTCATCCTCCTCATAGCGGTAATGACTGTTTTCCATGCCTCGATCATGGTCCATCCTGAGAGAATGCAGATAAGAAGATTTCTAATTGATAAATATGGCAAAGACAGAATGCAAAAAGGTGTTTGCTGTTTTTGAGACTGTGTGTGATATGTCAAAGTTGCAAAGCAAATGTGTAACATAATGAAAATATTTCAAATCATCACACTCTCGCGTTATGAGTTCTGATCATGCACAACAGAAGGTCAGAGGCATCACTGGGGGCAGTGGCACACACTGGGTATTGAGCTGCCCGCTGAATCTCTGCCAATCACAGATCAATAGTGAAATAATTAACAGAACAAATGACCGATGGAAATATACATAATTACACGACCAGAGGAAAACTCATGCTGTCTAACTAAAGGCCAGTCACTTCCATTCGCTATAAAGCCACACGATTTTTCTCACTGGTTATGATTTTGATATACACTTACATTAATGACCACAAATTAAAATTCAACATTTTAGGAGCTGAATTGCAGTGATTTAATTACAACTGTGAAATTGAATTACTGCTGGCTTTAAAAGATATTCTGGATACAATCCAATAAAGTGCAAAAGGTTTTTTGTGAACACTACACATTGTGTAAATTGTTTATGCTTCTAATCAATCTAGCTCTTGTGCAATTTGAAATGAAAATACACTACCATTCAGAAGTTTTTGAAAGAAATTAATATTATTTTTTGTCAGCAAGGATGCATTAAATTGATCAAAAGTGACAGTAAAGACAGTTATACAATTTCAAATAAATGCCATTCTTTTTAACTTTCTATTCATCAAAGAATTCAGATTTTTTTCACAGTTTCAACAAAAATAGCAAGCATCACAGCTTATTTTAAAATGTAAAAATATTTTACAGCATTACTGCATTTTTTATCAAATAAATGCAGCCTTGGTGAGCATGAGACTTTTTTTTCCCCCAAAAAATATTTTAAAAATCTTACCGCCCCAAAACTTTTGCACAGTACTTAAGTCAATCAAAAATGTATATACTAAAAGCAACATGCTCATTTATTCTGATATTGACTGAGGGCCTACAAAGTAACGAATACAGCCAATATATGATGCACCATAATGATCTTTTTCCCATGAGAAATGTTCCTACTTCTCTCTTATTCATAGGATTGCACTATAATTCTTGTTCAGATAAGCATGAACTTGCTCAGGAAAGGAATCATAAACTTGTAGATCATAATAAGAAGGCATGGTGTTGCATTTGATTAGCTCTGTTGGGTTCCAAACTGGATAATTAGTTGTCACATTTGTGTCCTTCACACCCAATGGCTAGCAGAGTAAGAGAGAGAGAACAATGGTGAAAGGGAGATAAAGAGCAATGCTGTCGGCCATCCTCACTCACAGGCTCAATCAATGGGTCCCCATTTGTACTCAACCCACTTACAGCACTGGCCCAGTGTCCTCTCACTTTTCCTGCATGTGTCGCTCTAATTTCTTTTTGCTAACCTCCCTATTCTTTTTCACTTTGCGCACTCTCACTCAGTCAATACAGACCAACATTCACAAATTAACTGGTATTTTTCTTTCACACTGTTTCACTTGCTCATTAGTTTATCAGCAACACTCAGATTTTTTAGTATTGACAGTGTTAACTCACAATGAACATTTTACCTTTTATTGCCAGCATGAGATGAAGCTATTAAAACACTTAACTGAAGTTGCCAGTGCCAATCTGTAAAATGCATGAAATAGGTCTTGTTCACAGGACCCCTTAAATAGGATGTACAGTGACAGCCATTGACAAGAAAGTTAAATGAAATCTGATTCAGTAATAATAAGTTATTTATCTTATCAATTCTGCAGATTATCTCATACATTAAAATGAATGAAGATAAATGTCATCGCTCATCATTGCATGAGCTTTTTTGAACTAGCATTCAAAAGTTTTGGGTCGGTAAGGTTTTTTTTTAATTTTTTTTTAAAGAGTCTCTTATGCTCATTAAGGCTGAATTGAATTGATCAGAAATACAGTAAAACATGTAAACATTGTGAAATTGTATTATCAAACAACTGTTTACTATTTGAATATATTTAAAAATGTAATTTATGCCAGTGATGGCAAAGCTGAATTTTCAGCATCATTTTTTTAAGATTCTTTGATAAATAGAAAATTTAAAAGTATATTTTGTTACATCATAAATGTCTTTACGAATAAGTTGGAAAAAAAAACAAAAATTGAGGCCATCAGTTACATCAAAATTTTTAAGTTAAGAAATGAAAAGTTTAAGTAAGCAGAACTAGCTGATTTTTATGTCGTATACTCGTACCTTTAATTGCTCGTAGCTTGAAATATTTGATACATGAACTCATACATTTCACTTAAAATGAATCTCAATTTAAAAATGTTAGTAGTTAAAACTTGGCTAGCTTTAACTAGTTAATTCAATAAATTCAATTTAATGAATAAATTCAATGCTAACTTGTTAATTGATAACACAATGCTTTCATCACATTAACAAAGCATATCAATTATATAACACTTAATTTTAACATTTACTCTCCCTTTCGAGTGTCTGCTGGGAATTAAATTAAAAGAAACCAGTTCATAAAACTCAAAACAATGAAACAGTTCAGATTACTTAAAATGTGTCAGTTTTTTTTTAACTCAAAACAAAAAGAAAGTTCTATTTACTCATAAGTTAATTTTATAGAACTAATTAGTTTAATTTAAGTTTACCCAACTCAAACCAATTAATTATTTTGAGCATTAGGGTTTATAGTGTTGATCAATTTGATGCATCATTGCTGAATAAAAGTATTACTTTCTTAAAGATAAATCTTACTGACCCCAATCTTTTGATATCTTTTGTTTTGACAAGGTAGATAGATAAAAACATATGTAGCTATATGTCACAGAACCCTAACATCATATTTCATGCTGCTCAACAGATTGTCCAAATTTCCTTCAAATTCAGCTTGTAACTTTTAATGGGGTACTACTATTTGTTTTTATACTTAAAAATATATTTTTGGTAAAAAAAAAATTCTTACCTGATCTCAGTAGCAGTTCACGGATGGAGAGGTAAAAAGTGAATCAAAAGGACTCATCAATACAGGAAATCACTGAGGACCACAGCTCTATGGGACAAAAACTGAACGTTACAGACCTAATCTGCAACCCTCTTCCAGTTAATCACCTGTCACACACACACACACACACACACACAGACACACCCACTTATGCTAACACATCCACAATGTGAGTCGATAGTATAGACTGGTAACAAGGTCGATAAGTAGGACCATTGAGGCAAATGGACCATTGAGAGCTGTGTTAAGGGACATTACTGACTCACTGTGCACACACATGTTCACATCTGTTCATTTAATAAGACTATTCACTCTGTAAAGGAGGAGGGTTCCCTTTACTAAATCCTGTCCAAAACATTTTGAACTGGTCGTGTTGGAATGCTGAAGAAATACAATGACGTTCATGACATGTTATTTGCTTGAATTGATCATAGCCCCCTATTATATTTTGAGGATACATTTAAAACATGGATATTTTAAGAATATATTTAGCATCACATCCTTAGTGAAATGATGTTGGCTACAATAATCTCACAACTGGCAATACTTACCAAAATGTTTTTCCTTTTCTCTTCTGTCCTATAGCTGGGATACTCGATTTTGTGGCCTCAGGCTATGTTTTTTTTACGAACACAAATGACTGGATAATGTCAGGATATGTGCTTTGACATTTATTGACTACTAAGAAAAATCCAATTTATAGCAGATGCTGAACTGAGTGCACAAACTCAACGTTTTGTGACAAAGCACACACACACACATACACACACACACACACACACACACACACACACACACACACACACAAAATCAATAACAAATAGAGACTCAAGATAACCTGTGTCCAGCAGCTCATTGGTTGATGACCTCATCCTTCAGGATACTTCATCCTTTGCGATTCCTGTTGACCTGGGCTGATCGTGGTAATAAAGTCTTGGAGACCTTTTCCAGTCATTTCACAGTCTTTGGGCTGTAAAAAGCTTGATCGATTAACCGCTGTTTGAAATATTTGACACATTAAATTAAGCATAATTTGTAAACCATTAGTAGAATGATCGATACCACTTTACAATAAGGTTCCATTTGTTAATATGAATTAACACTAACACTGAAAAATACTTCTAATTAAAGCAGAGGGGCCCAATCCTGTTCCTGGAGGCTGGAGATGTATCTACAGAGATCCAACACACCAGCCTGTAATTATCAAGTGACCCTGAAGATCTTATTTAGCTGCTTCCATTGTGTTTGATCAGGGTTGGAGCTGAACTTTGCAGGAAGTTATGGATATCCAGGAGCAGGATTGGGCACCCCTATTCTAAAGCATTTATTTATCTCAGTTAAGGTTTTACCATTTACTAATACATTATTAAAATCAAAAGTTATATCTGTTAATATTATTTAATGGACCTGAGCTAACATAAACTAACAATAAACAGTTTTGTTTTTATTAACTAACCCTAACAAAGATTAATAAGTAGGCCTACTGTAACAAATGTATTACACATTGTAATTTAATATTAGTTAATAATGCAATAACTAACGTTAACTAATGGAACCTTATTGTTAAGTGTTATGTTACTGAATGATCAACATCTCACCAAGACTGAATTACCCGAAAAGGCCATCCTTAAGCTGTTTTTCTTCACATATAGTTTGTTTTTCACTATATGCAAGTATTTGGACACTTGAGTCAAATAATGTGTTAATTTCATTGCATTAAAAAACAAAATATCAAAGTGACACATTGAGTTTTTCCTAACAGTAATCTTCTGAGCTATTTTAGTAATTACCTTTAAACAAATGGTTTTAGCATTTTATTTTAATGGATATAAGTTCCCCTCAAGTTCATACAGATGTCGGAGTAAGAACTGTGTTGCTCAGCACATTAATTATATATTCCACAAACTTTGACAACAGGAAAGTGTGAAAATACTGTGAAAATACCTATTATGTAATTAAACAAACTAGGCCTATTGAAACTTATTTTTGTGAAACGTCCTACTTGCTATAGCAATAGGCCTATATTGTTATGAGAGAGAGAGAGAGAGAGCATTTTTAAGTTCACCTTTATTATTAGCCTACTAATGGTTTACAAACACACACAAAAAAACACATTACACTTTTTTAACATCAAAACCAATTCATTGTCATACAGTGTACAGAATATGCCTACTTCATTTATTCCCCATAATTCTACAAAATTTGAGTTAAAAAAACATTCGTATGTAAAGTTGATTATTTATAAACACCCACAAATTTAGAAATGCCCACTTTTTTTCAGCAGAGACCCCATACTCAACAAGTGCGCACCCGAGTCTATGTTGCTTTTCTTTCACATTCACGCAAATCGTGGCACAGTTCGAGTGCAATCGAACTCAGGCCACCTCCTCCAGGTAGTCTCGGGTTCAGTACCTCGGTGCGCTCCCAGGTTTGCATGATAGGTTTCACATTACCAGTTTCTCATGCGGACTGTGCCCCATTCCAAACTAAGCTTCCAGTGTAAAAACGCCCTAAGTTTATCTACTTCAAGAACAGCGCTGTTAACTCACTAGTGAGAAATGTCATGAAGCTTTTAAGTTGCTAAACTATTTTAGCCTACTGATAAAATCAGAACAGCGCCAATATTTCTGTGCGAGCGTGTGTCTGTACTCTAGTGTGTGCGTTTGAGTGGGAAAGGGAGCGGAGAAAATTATTTCCCTGAAAATAATTGCACATCTTAGAACGTTCGTCAACCAATCAGATTCAAGCATTCAACAGCCCCTGTAGTATAAAAGCAATTAATGTTTTGTACAACAGCACAACAGCCTGTGAGACATTGCATAAATATAATACAAAAAATGCATACGTTTTTTAATGTATATTATATATACAAATAATTTTGGAGGCCACTGTAAATGAAATGTCATTCGTGACACTGTCACTCTTTCATCATCCACACGAGGTCCTTATTGACAGTCCATCAGGGACACATTCCATAACTGCCAGCAGAAACTCGCTCATCATTCAACGGACAGCTCTCAATCAACTATTCAAACTGAATATTTCCAGCAGAAATGGCTTGTTGATGAATATGAAAAGCCATTTTCTTTGTGTGGCATACTGGAACCTCATGACAGAATCTTACATTGCATTTGTGTGAGTAATCAGGGACACTCAATGATATTCATTGAAGAGATTGGATTCATTCTGCCGTCCAGAGCATGGCAGTCCCAGTCTGATTCGTTCGGTGATAACACCATATGGGTTTTTTGTCAGGAGCTGATGAGAGGCGACTCTGTGCGTATTACCTTAGGGATAATTGGAAGGCAAGGCACAGTGCATAGCTATTACACTTCTAGTAAACCAGTGAACCAAAGTATGAAATGCAAGATGAAAACTCTAATTATTAACAATTTAGATGTTTTTTGCACTAATTTAGGGTCAAATTGGCTTTGTTTGATTGAAATATTTTGACCTTAAAGATGCTGGTTTTCTATAAAACCTTGCAGTTGCACAGGTGATGAAAAGACAAGAAGGGAATAAAATTGGCTAGTCTACTGAGAATTGGAGGGCACAGGTGCTAGAAAACCAGCACTGTAATTTTGAACCCATTTTCTGTCATTTACAGTTCAGACTGTACCATCATTATCTTATTAGGTTCATTTAAGTTTGATATTTACCCTCCTGTTTTTTGCTCGGGAGCATATTAAAAGTTATTCTTGTGGTTACAGTCGTTGTCAAGATAGACAATTTAAAAAAAATTTTATTGGTTAAAAAAAGAGAGAATATTTAGCTATAATATTTCTATAAAAAATGTTTTTCACAGTGTGACAAAATGGACTGTACACATGATGATAACACAAGAGATGTTGGCACATGGGGTCGTCACAATCACACTTCCTCTCTCTCTCATTCCTACTAAAATAAAAATCAAGTGCTATATAAAATAAAATGTATTTATATATTACTAAGACTATTTTTTCTCAATGCAAGGGCTGGGAAAATATATAGGACAGAACACATGTTGGGTAAATTTTACCCAACAAATTGGGTTGTTTATTTAACCCAGCATAATTGATTAATTTTTACTATAATACTAGATTCTTCTTTTTATTATTTCAACGTGAACTAATGTCTACGGATTAAATTAAATCCTCTAAACGGTTTTAAAATAGGCCTACTTGACACATGCACTGGCTTGCATAATTATTTCCAGCAAACATTTGGAAGTTTAATGACCATTGAAAAGACATCCATCTGACACGTCCTGTCATCGTTGAAAAATAGTTAAGTTGAACAGACGTCTTTGATGTTTTCCGTAATGCATTTTTAGGAAATGTATACAATTTTTACAGATTTATGCCGTCCTACCACGTTGCCGTCGGACCAATGTTTGCTGGGTTCCTTTATTTCCGATCATATTTTACAGTATAGCATATATTATATAGTTTTTAATACATATTGACAACATATAGGCTCGTTTAACAAATTTCAGAAGTAAAAATTAAACATTTACAAGTAATTCAAGTGTAATCGAACAGTCTGTTCCACCATAATGCCATTGGATCTCATGCCGGAGCTTGTATCATGTTCAGCGGGGGAATTTCTAACTTTAGACCGCCGCCCTGTGTTTCTCTCATAGCCGAAAGTGTACATCAGTGTACAGTTCTGAGAACATATTTTAACATCATAAGTATTTATATTATGTATCTTTTTGAATAAAATCATAACATTTTATGCAAGGCATCGGGCGTTTCATCACACGACACTCATTTTGGTGACTCACATCACGCACCTGCATGTTACTTTGCATAAAATTAATCGATATACTGCACAATAACGAATTTATAGATAAAATAAAATGTACACAAACCTGACGGAGCTGCACTGCTCTCTTCTGAAGAGGTCGCAAAAAGCTTGCGATAAATAACTCAACCCAAGATCTGGGTAACCCAAAAAAACTACCCAAACACTGGGTTGTTACGTCTGACCCAGGAGCTGGGTAACACAAAAACTACCCAAATACTGGAAAATAATACCCCAAAAAATTACCCAAAAGGCTCAACCCAGGATTTGGGATTTTTTAGAGTGTATTTATCAATACAAAAACATCAAAACACCAACAAATGCTGATTGAACATGTTCAGTCAGGTGAAAACAAACCCAGACCAACGCCAACAGACAGTGACAGGGGTAACACACTGATCCAACAAAACCTAACAAACATGTTTGTTGCCGTTTGTCTGTGCGGTGTGAATTGGCCTTAAGGCTGTAAGATTACAAGGCTAGAAAATAGTTAAATAAACTGTGCTTCAAAATAGTCAATCTGTTTTCTTTTATATTATACTCACTGATGACAGTTAAAGATGCTTAAAACAATAATGCTATATTCAGATAAGCTGATCTTGTAGTGTTATAAAGAACATGTTCTCACTATACTGAAAGAAAGACCCACCTGTCCAAAGTGTTCTGGCATCTACCCGCGGACAAGTTAAGATAGCAGCTGTGAAATAGGCAATGTTACTAAAGACTGGGGTACATGACCAAAAGTACCTGCAGTCAACAGGGGCATTTGTATTACAACCATACTGGGCCCATCGCTAGCCCTACCCTAGATTAATTTCACTGACGACAGTACAAGCAACTGAATGTCCTGCAGCTTTTTAAGTTTTATGTGTCCTTTGCTTATTTCAAAGACACCGGCCTCAGATCAACACTGATATATCTTCATCCAGACTATAACCAAAACCTCCAATTCTCTATTGTAGCTCTAACACTTATCTCCATACCTGCTGCGATTCACAATCCCCTCAACCACCAATTGTGCAAGTTCTCCCACTTAAAAAGATGAGAGAGGCCTGTAATTTTCATCATAGGTACACTTCAACTATGAGAGACAGAATGAGAAAAAAAATCCACAAAATCACATTGTCTGATTTTTAAAGAATTTATTTGCAAATTATGGTGGAAAATAAGTATTTGGTCACCTACAAAAAAGCAAGATTTCTGGCTCTCACAGACCTGTAACTTCTTCTTCTACTTCCTCTGTCCTCCACTCGTTACCTGTATTAATGGCACCTATTTGAACTCGTTATCAGTATAAAAGAAACCTGTCCACAACCGCAAACAGTCAGACTCCAAACTCCACTATGGCCAAGACCAAAGAGCTGTCAAAGGACACCAGAAACAAAATTGTAGACCTGCACCAGGCTGGGAAGACTGAATCTGCAATAGGTAAGCAGCTTGGTGTGAAGAAATCAACTGTGGGAGCAATTATTAGAAAATGGAAGACATACAAGACCACTGATAATCTCCCTCGATCTGGGGCTCCACGCAAGATCTCACCCCGTAGGTTCAAAATTATCACAAGAACAGTGAGCAAAAATCCCAGAACCACACAGGTGGACCTAGTGAATGACCTGCAGAGAGCTGGGACCAAACTAACAAAGGCTACAATCAGTAACATACTACGCCGCCAGGGACTCAAATCCTGCAGTGCCAGACGTGTCCCCCTGCTTAAGCCAGTACATGTCCGGGCCCGTCTGAAGTTTGCTAGAGAGCATTTGGATGATCCAGAAGAGGACTGGGAGAATGTCATATGGTCAGATGAAACCAAAATAGAACTTTTGGGTAAAAACTCAACTTGCCGTGTTTGAAAGTAAAAAGAATGCTGAGTTGCATCCAAAGAACACCATACCTACTGTGAAGCATGGGGGTGGAAACATCATGCTTTGGGGCTGTTTTTCTGCAAAGGGACCAGGACGACTGATCCGTGTAAAGGAAAGAAAGAATGGGGCCATGTATCGTGAGATTTTGAGTAAAAACCTCCTTCCATCAGCAAGGCCATTGAAGATGAAACGTGGCTGGGTCTTCCAGCATGACAATGATCCCAAACACATTGCCCGGGCAACGAAGGAGTGGCTTCGTAAGAAGCATTTCAAGGTCCTGGAGTGGCCTAGCCAGTCTCCAGTCTGTCATTGCCAACAAAGGGTATATAACAAAGTATTGAGATGAACTTTTGTTATTGACCAAATACTTATTTTCCACCATAATTTGCAAATAAATTCTTTAAAAATCAGACAATGTGATGATAGTTGAAGTGTACCTATGATGAAAATTACAGGCCTCTCTCATCTTTTTAAGTGGGAGAACTTGCACAATTGGTGGCTGACTAAATACTTTTTTGCCCCACTGTATATATATATATATATATATATATATATATATATATATATATATATAAAAACAATTATTACATTGCATAAGTGTTCGTACCCTTTTCTGGGACACTTACCCCCGGTTTCACAGACAAGGTTTAAGCCTAGTCCCAGACTAAAATGCATGTTTGAGCTGTTTTAACTTAAAGCAACTTGCACTGACATATCTTAATATCAAAGATTCACACAGTATTTTTTTTTTCTAGGGCATGTTTATAAAAGCTACTTAAATATCATAATTGATATTTAACTAATCCTTGCTTAATCTAAGACTTGTTTGTGAAACAAACCAGGCCTCAATATTTAGCTTAGGAGCATTCCAGTTTCGCTTGGATCATCTTTGAGATGTTACTACACTTAAATCGGAGTTAACCTGTGAAAAATTTAATTGAATGGGTATGATTTGGAAAGGCACACACCTCTCAATAAAAGGTCTAACAGCTGAAAATGAGCAGCTGTTCAGAGCAAAAACCAAGCTGTGATATCAAAAGAACTGCCTGTAGAGCTCAGAAGGAGACAAGATTGTGACAAGACAGATCTGGGTGCTTCAACCTGAATTAAGGGTACAAATACTTATACAATGTACTTATTTCAGTTTTTCCTTTTTAATACATTTGCAAATATGTCACAAATCTGTTTTTGCTTTGTCATTATGGTGTATGGAGTGTAGATTGATGTGAAAAAGTCATTTAAAATAGTTTAACATAAGGCAGCAACATAACAAAATGTGAAAAAAAGGAAGAAGTATGAATACTTTTGCAAGGCACTGTATCTTTTTGCCCTTGCTGGCTCACTGCAGTGGCTCTGTTTAACTATTAAGAGTAATTCAGTAAATAACTAGGTTCTCTAAGCTTCTTAAAAACTTGAATGTTTGGATTTTACTCCCATCTCACTCAAAACCCCATTAGCTTTTCCAGATCCCAGCCGGGAAAGAACATCCTACTTGAGCATTGACTATTCAATCTGTAGTGCATCACTTGATCTCCTTGCCTTATCCTCTTTTAATGCACTCATTCACAAAGCCGAGAACCCGTCCTCAAGCAACCCTCAAGTCGTCAATTGTTAATTACTGTTATTAATGCTGTTATTATTATCATAATTACGCCAGTGTGGATGCATTTTGTTCTCTGCTCTCAGTGCACAAAGTGTTATTTTCAGTGCAGCAGTTCATTTCCTCCCATTGAGACACCAGCTATAATTATTCCACATCCCGCCTTTTGATGGCCATCGCCATGAAGGGGAAAGTGGTGTTAGCATTGAGGAAATAATGGGAGAGAGGTTGAAGATAGATCGCTCTGCACAGGATTTCATATAACTGATGTGTTATGATGATGCACGGAAAGCAGCATAAATAAAACTTGCCAAGTTGCTATCAGTGTCCTTAAATGCAATTTGAGTTCTTTGAAAAATACATTAGTCTTACAGAACCATCTACATTCACAGAACCACTGGGACGTCATTATGCAACATTCTCTCTTCAGAACAATTCGAAGGTGTGATTATGCACTAGAAAACAGCTTAGATGTTCAGGTGACCAGTTTCCAAGAATCCACAAGCCCAGATCCTTAGAGGTTTTCACATCTCCACTTATCTCACAACTACAATGCTCAAGAGACTTTGGTGTTTTATTCAACAATGTAGAAATAACCTGGGAGACATATATAAAAGGTTATTTCAAGCCAGTTTTATTGAAAGTCACATTAATGTTACTACAAATCCAGAGCTACATTAGCTGGAGTACAGCAGTCCGTCTTTAGCAACATCATCAAAAGGTCTATTAGCAAAGAGGTGCAATCGTGAGGTATTTCAAAAGGACTACTTACAACTAAAAGGTGGGTTTTGTACATTAATGGCAGAGAGTCGTAATATTGACATCCTACAAGCTAAACTTTTTTCAATCTTTTCATGCACCTAAAAAAGATAAAACATGAACTACACATTTAAAACATTAGTTTATGACAACTAAACATTAATTATTAGCCTTACTTCAAGACAAATTAAACTTCAAGTAGTGTTAAACATGACTCCCTTTTTAACAACAAAAAACATTTCTACTTACAAATTACCTGCAAATCAATGTGGCTATTCCAGAATAGCCTGAGGTAAGAAAGCTTCAGTTGTACTTAAGGCAACACTTTAATAAATAATGATAAATAAATAACCAATTTCATTGGTACTTATTACCGTTATGGAAAACTTTTGGCACTACACAAACCACATGCTTTTTAAAAAAAAAAAAAAAAACAGAAGCTCCATAATATTCCTATTTTCTTTTTCTCTGAGAGTTGGGTTCATGACAGCAGTGTAATATAAAAACAATAATAAACATGAATATTAGACATTTTAGAAACAATGTATAGACTAGCGATGAATGCCCAGCTTCATCTGCCAATCACAACAGTGATAATCTTTGACAAATTCCAAAACTACAAATTTCCTTGAACTCACTGAAATATGGGCCTAAATGACAAAAAAAAAATCATAATGTTTAAAACATTTTGAAAAAATTGATTGCCAACAATTAATTAATATAATCATTTCTATGTACCTTATAAAATGACAATATGACCACTAAAACAAGTCAAACTCCCCTAATCCCATAAGACAGAATGAATTAAAAGGGTGAAAAATATCTATGTAAACAGCATTAGAAGTGATATGTTCTTAAAAGTTTGATAATACAAGCCCGTGGAGATCTCCTACCTTGATTCCCTCTATTACCAAATGTTTTATACAAACCTCTCCTTTTTTCCATGCCAAAAAACCTTTTTACCAACATGTAGTGCAACAAACTCACTTTTGTCTTAACACAGTGCAAGCGCAAACCTTTCTGTATGCAAATCACAATAAAAAATTTGTTCTTTGTGGTTCTTAAGCTTGATTGTCCACTTCATCCATTCCCACACCTGACTCAGCTCCTTGGCTCTCTAGTTGGGAATGTGTAAAGGCTATTTTGGGCTGCTCTTGTTCCAGGTCAAAAGAGATGGGGTCTGGAGTCCAAGTGTCAGGCTCTGCTACAGGTACAGGCAGGTACCCTTCATCACGAGGTAAACACATGCACCATCCAGCACCCGAGAGGTCCAGTTCGCTGTACTCAAAACCACGTTTTAGGAACTTAAAGTCCACCATGTCTTCAGACTCACTCATCTCCACCAAAAGATTCCAGAAGATACAGCTCAAGAGAATACCAAGAAGCTGAAAGAAACATTAAAGTTGTAATCAAGATGTGTTTTTTTGGATTTCTAAAAAATGGTTTACACCTTATCTGCAGGTGAAGCAGATAGCTGGTTACACCCCCAGTATGTTACTGCATGTTGATGAATGCAAAAAAAGTCAGTAAATTGTTTTTAAATTCATTAGTTAGTAATCAGTTAGTAATATTAAAGAAATTAAGCAAGGTCACATCAAGTTGATCAAAAGTGAAAGACAATTATAATGTTACAAAAGATTTAGATTTCTTTTTAACGGTCTATTCATTAAAGAATCCTGAAAAAAAAACATCACAGTTTCCACAAAAGACAAGAAATGTTTCTTGAGCAACAAATCAGCATATTAGAATGATTTCTGAAGGATCATGTGACACTGAAGACTGGAGTAATGGCTGCTTAAAATTCCTCTTTGCCGATTGTAAATTTTAAAATATATTAAACCGGTTTCACGATAAACCACGATAAAATGTACTAACGGTTAGTAATATTGTTTAAAAATTTAATTATTATTAAAACCGTGTTTGATTATCACGATTTTGAAAACCTTTTTTTCAGCCTTCTAAAAGGACCAGATCTGAGGTGTGGACATATTTTGCCTTTAACAAAAGTCCTGAGGGAAACTTAAATCGAAGATGGTCACCCTCTCTGCAGAACATGCAAGAAGAAAGTCGCTGCAACAGAGGGAAACACTTCAAATCTGCGAACGCAAGGCAAGTGGACTTTGACCTCAATACGTCTGGGAAATAACGCTTCCACGAAGAAAAGTTCGCAGCAAGTGGCTTTGAGCCAAAGATGAACGAACAAATTCAGAAAAGACTAGGTTGACATTTAAGGGATAATGTATATTCATTGTACACTTATAACACATTTTCTTTACCACATGAATAGGCCTAATTACGGGGACATATTGAATTGAGACTGATGTTTTAAAACTTACCTGTTTATAAATCCATTTTGTACAGTGTACAAAACACGAAAAGTTATTAATAGTAAAGTCCTGGTTTCATTTTCAGTACAATCAAAAACAGAGACGTTGCATTTGAATGAAATGAGAGAGCGCGTCCGTTGTGATACGTGGATGTGCGCTGTTATAATGCGTTGCTATTGATGACGGTCATTATAAGGAAGGGAATGCCACAGAATAGAATCTTGCTTAAAAAAAGTGCATAGAGCTGCTTGTTTTATTTGTTGTTTTTCCAAATATAAAACTTGTTGAAATGTTTTCAGTGTGTGCATCAGTACTTTTTGAACACTTTCATCTCATTTGAACAAAACGGTGATAATATTGATAATCGTGATAATTTGGGTCACTATAATTGTGATATGAAATTTTCATACTGTTTCATCCCTACCCTTAACTCTCACCCGTCCTGCTCTTTTTTTTAATATCACATATTTTAGTAATCATCATAAATTACGAACTCAAAATTCCTCCTGTGAAAATTATTTTGAAATTGGACATTGCGTTACCATGGAAACGGTACTTTAAATTATTTTAGCAGGCTCCTCCCATAGTGGGCGGTGTAAGGTTTCATATTACAACATTTATTTTAACTATTTATAATCAAAACCTTTTCTCAAGGTTCCATATTTGGCAACTATTTTGTGATAGAAGTGATACTTGGACAGAAATGTATTAATTTACAGCGTCTAAACAGTGTCTCATAGTATCATAGTCTCAATTTTTGTGATATCAACTTAAAATTTGGAACACAACCTGGTTAAATATCTGGCTTTGATTTTTTCTTTTTTTACTACAGTACATTTGATTTACAGTCAATTTAATCTTCCATAACTTTTTCATACCTTCATTTTTTTCAGAAATAATCTGCTGAGTTTCTTCTTTAAAACAAGACCTAACATAGGTCTATATTCCAAAGAATTCCTAAATTACAACCATTTAAGTTTGCATTTTCACGTCTATTCTCAAAAAGGGGAGAGACAGTTAAGACAGTTAAAATAGAAAACAGGGTTATTTTAAATTATAATATTACAATTGTACTGTATTTTTGATCTATTAAGTTTGTGAGCATGAGACTTTCAAAAAACATACAAAAAATTCTTACTGACACTGACCCTAACAGTAGTGTAAAAACTCAGTTCATACTTGAATATCTTTAATCGAAGTGTATAAGTGTTATACACTTCGATTATTAGTAATCGTAAAATTAATATTGTTCATTTTAGTTATTTTTTATTAAAAAATATGATACAATATACAGCATTACTGTGCACATATACAAGCAGATCACTAATGCAACCATACCGTAATTTACCAGATTCCATCATATTTGTGTAAATGGGCTGTTCCCCTGCTCTAATTAGAGGATTAATGCATTAATGGAGGAATGTGGCATCACAGACATGTGGCTGCATTTAATGTGATCTCTTCCCTCAAGTCAGCAAGGGGCAAGATGAGACAGAAAGAGAGAAAGAGAAAGAGAAAGAGAAAGAGAAAGAGAGAGAGAGAGAGAGAGAGAGAGAGAGAGAGAGAGAGAGAGAGAGAGAGAGAGAGAGAGAGAGAGAGAGAGAGAGAGAGAGAGAGAGAGAGAGAGAGAGAGACACAGCAGGCTGGGTATATTGTAAAATAAAGTTTTCAAGTTTGCCCTTTAGCAAGACTTGGCACCAGCTTCTCCAAGAGTTATGCACCCCTCTTTGGGTATTTGCATCTGGTCAGTGCAGATGCCCATTTTCTATAATTTATTGTTTGGCAGAGGAGCCTCTAATGAGGGAAGTCTCAAACAGAATAGGTAGTGGGCAATCAAAATGGAAATGTGGAATGGCAGGGGAGATTAAAAAAAGTGCAGAGGGAAAGGTACATGATGAAGAGATACATAAATTTCAGGATAAGATGATATAAATAATAAACAGGAAGCACAAGAAGGGAAAGATGATTCCAAAACCTGTGGCAGTCCAACCGCACAGCAAATTCCAATAGTAGCGCCAATGTTGTCCCCCATCCACAGGTTCACAGCATGTATGCAGCCACGCACATGAATTATGCCATCTAAAGCTTCACGCTGTAATACGGAGATAAAAAAGAAAACAAAATGTTTCAGGTGACAGGTAATGCTCTGATTCTATGACAGAAACAAAGTTAAAATATCACAACTAAAGTCCATCGTAATGGCATAATGGAGGTGGTGCTCATAATGGCTCTGATGTTATTTGCTTGGTTTTTATCTATGGAAAAAACAAAGGAATGAAGCCACCATTACAGATGGATGCACTCGAAATGGCTATCAGAGGTTTTGTTTTCCTGTCACAGCTCCTCCTTTAAAGATAATTTCATGTGTCAAAGCCCATCAAATGATTCTCTCCAAATGCATCACTAGATATGAGAGTGCGTATTACGTAAAGTGATACAAGGCATTTAACATCAGTCAGTGATGGCTGGTTGCAGGCCATTACAAGAATGTGGACTTAAAATGAGACCACAGAGAGCTGTACTTACCTGCTTATTTAGAGTTTTGTAGCCACAAAGGGTGTTCACAACTTCTCCGACCTGATAAAAAAAACACACACACGACTCATTAGTAACTTATTACGTTTTTGAAAACCTTCTCAAGTGAGAAGTGACATTAAGTCAGTTTGATGCTGTTGGTGCCAAAGAGTATTGGCTGTATATGTTGTGTTCTGATGACCTTTGACCCTTAAAATGAATTTCATATTACAGAATTCCATATGGAATTCCAGCACACACTTATAACCATGTTGATGTAACCTTTAAAGCAGAAGGTCATTGCAGTGATGGAATCTGTAATAGGAGCCCATCTAATCAGAAGAGACCGATGAACAAATAGACTGTAAACCTGCCTGCTCACAAAAGCACGGTCCAATTCCTCTCATACATTCCGAACCATGTGACATTTCATTTCGGCAAAAGCTACCAGATGCCATATTATAAGATGATGCAGTTTGAAATAGATGGAGAACACCAGTGGGGCTTCAGTAGTAAGGGAACAGGGTGAAGAAAGTGTAATTTCCTTAGATTTACACTGAATTTTAAGGCCCATTATGCCATAAATATTTTGGATAATCTGATAACAGCACATTACATCATTTAACAACACATTTTTTTCCCTCAAAACCTGGAATGGCCTTTATTTACTACATTTCTTGTGCCATTAGGATTGCACTTAATAGGGGAACATCTAAAGTCAAATATCTGAAACACAGATTAATGATCAGATATTAAATGGAAGATAAAATTCTCTCACATAAGGCTAAAATATCTGCATTACCTAGGATGAGCATGGAAAATAATTGGACAGGGTATAAAGAATATGCTAAGGAAGCCTTGATCATGGTGGTGATGTTTCATTCTTAGCCTGAAAAGACCTGTGCGCTCTCACTGCATAGTGAGCTGTCATACCAAAAGAAGATCAGTGCATTAGTGCCCAATCAACATTCATTAACTCCGAGAGAGAAAGAAAGAGAGAAAGAAAGAGAGAGAGAGAGAGAGAGAGAGAGGGGCACTCATAAACAGTAGAAGAGACTCTATGCAGCACAGGGCAGGCAAATTAAATCCTCTCCATCATGATGCACTCTCCGCTGACTCATGGAGAACAGCATTTACTAGAAGGCTCTCTAACCCAGCAGAAAAAAGCTCAGAAATCAGCTCCCTACTCTCACAGACCTGTGGGTCAGACTGCTTCGGTTGCAAAAAAAAGAAAAGTACAATCACTTCGGCAAGAAAAGATTACCAGCAAAATCATGAAAAACACCTTGTGGCTCAGGCCTTTCTTGTCAGAATCCCGACTGCAGGGGCGACATATGCATGATTAATTTATCGTGACTGAAAGAAGTGCACGGAATGACTAACACTTTGACGGATGCAGCAGGTGTAGGGAACACCGCAGGCCAAAGGACTCGTGCCATTGCAGAAGTGGTACTGGTTTACTTCCCAATCCTTGTACTCATCTCCCCCACAACAAGAAAACTGAAAAGACAAACCAAGAGAGTTATTATTTTTCTTTCCATTTTAAAGCCATTCCAGCTTCTATGGCTATGTTCATGGCGAGAGCCAGTTATTTAAAAAATAAAACTAAATTTTTCTAAAAACCTTAAGACTAGATTTGGATTTACCTGATTAAAAACCTTTTCAAAAGTATCAACAGAATAAAACATGTTTCTCAAAGGGGTAGAAGTATTACAGTCCAGCAAAATGTTTAATGGACATTGGACTCTGACAAGATGAACACTTTGGTCAATTTTCTCCTGATAGTAAAAATTTATCTGAGTGTCCTATCTGGCAAGACTTATTATAAAAGATGCCTAAAAGGGGAAATTTTATTTATAACAATAACATGAGCTGAACTCAAAGATCTAAGACTTTTTCTATGTACACAAAAGGCCCATTTCTCTCAAATATTGTTCACAAATCTGTCTAAATCTGTGTTAGTGAGCACTTCTCCTTTGCCGAGATAATCCATCCACCTCACAGGTGTGGCATATCTAGATGCTGATTAGACAGCATGATTATTGCACAGGTGTGCCTTAGGCTGGCCACAATAAAAGGCCACTCTAAAATGTGCAGTTTTATCACACAGCACAATGCCACAGATGTCTCAAGTTTTGAGGGAGCGTGCAGTTGGCATGCTGACTGTAGGAATGCCCACCAGAGCTGTTGCCCGTGAATTGAATGTTAATTTCTCTACCAGAGAATTTGGCAGTATATCCAACCGGCCTCACAACCACAGACCATGTGTAACCACACCAGCCCAGGACCTCTACATCCAGCATCTTCACCTCCAAGATCTTCTGAGACCAGCCACCCGGACAGCTGCTGCAACAATCGGTTTGCATAACCAAAGAATTTCTGCACAAACTATCAGAAACCATCTCAGGGAAGCTCATCTGCATGCTCGTCGTCCTCATCGGGGTCTCGACCTGACTGCAGTTCGTCGTCGTAACCAACTTGACCTCAAACCAACATTGGATGGCGTCTGGCACTTTGAAGAGGTGTTTTCTTCATGGATGAATCCCGGTTTCACTGTACAGGGCAGATGGCAGACAGTGTGTATGGAGTCGTGTGGGTGAGCGGTTTGCTGATGTCAACATTGTGGATCGAGTGGCCCATGGTGGCGGTGGGGTTATGGTATTTATTGATGGCATTTTAAATGCACAGAGATACCGTGACGAGATCCTGAGGCCCATTGTTGTGCCATTCATCCACGACTCATGTTGCAGCATGATAATGCACGACCCCATGTTGCAAAGATCTGTACAACAATTCCTGGAAGCTGAAAACCTCCCAGTTCTTGCATGGCCAGCATACTCACCGGACATGTCACCCATTAAGCATGTTTGGGATGCTCTGGATCGGCGTATACGACAGCGTGTTCCAGTTCCTGCCAATATCCAGCAGCTTCGCACAGCCATTGAAGAGGAGTGGACCAACATTCCACAGGCCAATCAACAACCTGATCAACTCTATGCGAAGGAGATGTGTTGCACTGCATGAGGCAAATGGTGGTCACACCAGATACTGACTGGTTTTCGGACCCCCCAATACAGTAAAACTGCACATTTTAGAGTCAGTCTTGTCACTTTTGAATGAAAGTATTAGTTTCTTTTTTTTTTTAAATGCCAAATAAAAAAATGTGTATAAAGCTGGATTACAGAACCAGAAATGTTTTACTGATTATGACGCAGGTGACCGTGTTGTGACATCTGCTATAAGAAAACTGTAATTTTTGTGAGATTACAAACATGAAAGGGACTTTGACACAAACTATGTTTTCTTCTAGAAAGATGGACATTATTTATGGCTGACTTGATGTAGACCATATTAGGGTGGGTGTATAATTCACTTAGGCTCTAGTAATAAAATAGTTAAGTGAACAACCTTCTCTTGCACGTAGTCCAATATGTTTTTGAAGTCCAGGTCATCATAGTAGTGCTTGATTCCCTCGCGAATACTCTTCTGAAATAATTTGATTGTCTAAAGATAGAGAAAATTTGGACTCATTAACAACAAACTGTACAACATTCTCTCTGCTCTCAATGTTCCTCATGTCTTACCGTCTTTTCAAAGATTAGGGCAATGATGAGGGCAACAGCCTGGAGAGCCAGCAAAACACACAGCACGCACAGGAACTGCATGGAAAGGTTCATTTATAGGGTTAGGTACTCAACCAAAAAAACCCATCATGTCATTCTAAGACTTTTGTTCATCTTTGGAACACAAATAAAGATATTTTTCAATGAAATTTGAAAGATTTCTGTCCCTCAATTGAAAGTCTATGAACAAATTTAATTTAGGATTTTATTCACATTTATATAAACACTGATCAGCAAACAAAGTGCATGCAAATTTCACATACGGAAGCTCAGGTATTCATTCCCACTTATACTATGGGCCTGTTGAATGCTTCAATCCGATTGGTTGGCGAACGTTCTAAGGTGTGCACATTTTTTTGGGGGGGGGGGGGAACGCATGGCTAAAAAACTAATTATGACCATGTTTTTTGCAACAAAATTACGTTTGTACTGAGTACGGAAAGCACATACTCTCTTTCTCCCACTCTATCTGCTCTTCCACTCAGACGCACACACACAGTGCGGACACACACTTGCTATTGTGTTGTCAGCACGACTCAGTAAAATAGTTTAGTAACTTAAAAGCTACATGACACTTCTCACTTCTCAGGCGCTGCTCTTACAGTTTCGTATTAGTAGACGCTGCTGCCTAACACCATTGAAAGAGACACACAGACTGAGGTAATTCACATACGATCACTCTCTCTCTTTCTCTAATAACTCACTGCATTAATAACTGTCAGCTATCAGTGGCTCAAACCTCCGTTACTAGCTCTAAAATTACGTTTTGGAATTAGCAACCGGCTTAGGTTTAGATGTGTAAGAAATTAGTCCTGCACACAAGAGCGTTTTAAAGACAAAACCTGACTAATGTCTTGAAAAAAAACATCTGAACAATGTTTTGAGGTGTGGTAACCATAGTATAAGCCGAATAATTGACACCGGGCCAGTGAATTTATTTTAAAATATTTTTTTCTAATAATCTGGCCCGTCATCAATTATTCCTTACGTATTACACCAGCACGTTCAAGCTTCTGCAAGAACCAATGAGGTTTGTTTTTGTGCATTAAGCAAGTACGGTTGAGCTTCTGTTTATGTATGTTGATGAATGCTTATATGTGAACTAGAGCCTAAATTAAATCTGTTCATCATATAAAGCGATCATGTCTCTTCACAAGAGTTGGATTAATCCGCTCGATTCATATGGATTCATTTTTGATCTCTTTATGAACATTTTGAAGCATCAGAGTTTCGGGTGAACAGACTTTCAACAGAGGGACAGAAATCTCTTACATTTCATTAAAAATATCTTCATTTGCATTCGGAAGATGAACAAAAGTCTTATGGTTTGGAAAGACATGAGGGTGAGTAATTGATGACAGAATTTTCATTTTTGGGTGAACTATCCTTTTACGTTACAAGCAAAAATATCATAAAATAGTAGAAGCTTGGCCCACATACAGTACATATGATAAGACAAGCAACACTCACCATGTGCAGCAGAGTCTTGTTGTCCCTGAGCGATCCAACCATCCCCATCACAGACACAGTAAACATAACGAGACCCAGCAGTATGAGAACCACAGCAGGAGCCAAAAACACCCCCTCCAGGGTGCGATTCTTCTGTCTCTCCACTTCTGCATACACTCCAATACATAGCACGCACAGACCGAGCAACTGAGGGGACAGGGACAGTGGTAGGTTTAGTAAAAACATCTGTACAAGTCACATCAGCTTTCATAATTTCATAACATTATGTTTACATGATTCGATTAGACATGCATCAAAGATATGAAGTTGAAATCAATGTTTCAATGCACAACCAAGTCATGCAGGTCAGTCATCTGATGTAAAATACAACAATGTACTGCATCATTTGCGTTCCTCACATTAATTCCTAAAATGACAGATGTAATTCTCAGAGTGCTTAACTAAAATGCACAAACAATGTCAATGGAATGACGCAAATCATAAAGAAGATTGATGTAGCAGCCTTAATATCAATTTGTATCCTAACAAAAGACTACATTAGTACTGAAACCACTTCATTTTCAATGTTCTTCCCTGACTGTTCTTTCTAGATGGTTAATTTAATCAACCTTGTTGGCTGATTAACTTTGTTATTTGTCAATTTCAGATTCCTGACATCTTCAATTATTTTCTGTTAACTGATAGATGGTGGTGTTTTGGTGATGTGCAAGTGTAAAGGCTACAGGCCAAGCATAGGAGTAGAGAAGGGGAGAGAGAAAAATGGAAAGAGAATTGAAGAGTATCCTGAGAGGCTTTTCTGCTTGTATCATCATGTTCCAAAACACTAATAGTAAAGATACTCCCATAAGGCACTGACTTATTGCATTTCTTGTGAGAAGACAGAACACTCTGGCTAGTGAGTCAAAAAGAATACGGTGTTCCTTGTTGAATTCAATAAATAAATATTAACGGTTGGTTATTATTATAGTAACAGATTACCAATTTTCGTGTAGCAACACGTAATTTACAGACCTGAAACCTAAAATATAAAAACCAGACATCAAGAATTATATAGATTTTAGGGATGCACATTTTTTTTTTATTCTTTCTGATTCTGATAAGCCAATAATTATTATGGCCAATTACTGCTAAAATACTTATACTATTTTTTATATAGCGAAAACATTCAAATAAAAGTAACATTCAAAACATTCGAATAAAAGTAAATGTAGGCATCACAACATTACAATGCACATTATAAAGGATGGATAAATATTTAAATTAACTCTTTTATGTCCTCAAAATAAGAGGGATAAATAGCCTCTAAAAACCATCTCTTTAAGACCGCCTATTCTAATGCGCCATGTACATGTAATGATGTACTTTTTTTTGGTGGAAAAATTTACAGCAACCTTTATTAATATATTTATTTATTTATTAAAATGAGCATAAACTCATGTTTGCCATAATCTAGCACCATCCCTTTACATTAATAGATGATTATTTCAGTCTTAAATGGGCAGAATAAATTAAATATTCAATGTCAGTCATTAAATATCTAATATTTTAGTCTTAAAATGTAACAAAAAACAATACATTTGCATTTTTGCATCCCTAACAGACATTTCTATATATCCTATCTATGGATCTATATAAGTTATATAGGCTGGAAAGCACGAGAAAGCAAAGCAAATAGATTATGTGCATGTCTATATCATTTCAATATTATTATAGCCACCAATCACTTACAGGAACCCTAAAAAACAAATCAATACAGCGTGATGCATTTAGAGTAACAATAACAGCGTCTTGAGCCTTTAAATCTGCCAGCGGCGCATGCATATTTCATTTACTTAACTACAAAGCTCAGCTGAGAATAAGACATTTTAAAGAAGTGAGGCTAATATGTATTCCCGATAAACAGGGTCAAAGTTAGTACGACTACCTATACTGTACTTTTAACACAAACACATGAGCGTAGTCATTCAGGGCAAGTGTGTGTTTATGTGAGGTGAGGGAGAAACAAAGCAATGCTAGTAGTAGAACATCTTTCAGTTTAAACGTGTTAACAGTTTAACACTTACCGAGAATAGCATTGAATAGACATTTAGAGAGAATTTAACGAAATAATAGAAGTGATTGGTTTTTCTCAATTCTTCGTAAGTCGGCATGGTGACAGCATTAATTGAGTTCAGTTAGCTTTCCGTGCATTCAGATGTTAGCCGATGCCGCTAAGGCTCAATGAGCCTTTGTTCTTAGAGAGACAGCGGACTATTTTTAAGATCCGTCTGAACACATAATAAGCACTTCCGTCAAGAATGCAACTTGGCTGTCGATTCCTCTGAATTGTTTTGAAAAATACATCAGCAGCTGTAAGGTGTATCCCAATAATAACTTCCGCCACGCCAGACAACATGCTAAACAAACCTTTTAAAGGGCCAGCACAGATTAAATTGCAAACAGACATATCGCATACTTTCCATGTAAAGTTTTTGATATAAACGAGACTTCAATCAAACACTTGATGTCTTGACACATTCATTGACTTTACAAGCCCAGTTGACAGATAATATGTGGCCCTGGACCACAAAACCAGTCATAAGGGTAATTTTTTTTTAATCATCTGAAAGCCGCATAAATAAGCTTGACCGAAATACAACTATTGAAAATCTGGAGGGTGCAAAAAAATCTAAATATTGAGAAAATCGCCTTTAAGTTGTCCAAATGAAGTCCTTAGCAATGCACATTACTGATAATGATCAATTTTTTATATATTTATGGTAGGAAATTAACAAAATATCTTCATGGAACATAATCTTTACTTAATATCCTATGATTTTTAGCATAAAAGAAAAATCTATAATTTTGACCCATACAATGTGTTGGCTATTGCCACAAATATACCCGTGCGACTTATGACTGGTTTTGTGGTCCAGGGTCACGTATCTTTTTTATAAAAGAAGATAGGCCTACTTGTCTAGCTTGAAGAACTAAAGCCTGAAAAAAAAATGCCTGGGAAAGAAAGTATCTCCAAGATGTATCACAATAGCTTTAATCCTCAAAAGTAGGCTACTTGTTGTTCACTTCTTATGACAATACATTATGGAAAATCCTATTTTTTTCTAGGCATACACAGAGCACAGACATTGATTATCTCTCAGGTAGCTTGTGGTTGTAATTACGTTTTTCATACGTTCTTTTTCTTCACAGTATAGTCCTTAAACTCTCCAGCTTTTCGCTGCAGGAAAAATAATCTATATAAAAATGGTTTAGAGTGACCGATGCCTGAATGAATTCTATAACTTCACTCTTATTAAATGTGTACTATTCGGTCTTCATGGACTTATAGTAGACACCTTTGTGAAAGGTGAACAGCCAGGTGCAATATGGCACAGATTTACAAAATAAACATTTTAATGGATAAATTAATGGCACATATTGACAAATATTATTTGCATTTCTTCTGCTTCTGCCATTGCACATTCTACATTAGATTCAGTTCACTGTTGTAACATGGATGGACAATAAAAACCAAATCATTTATTGGTTTTTATTCTAAGTCTTGCATTAGACCTAAATTGCACATGCCCAGATTTATCAAGAGGCACTGGTCTTAAGAGTCAGGATATTTTTTTTAATGAATGAAGTTGTTGGGCAGCATTAAGCAGTTTGTGCCCCCACCCCCCACAAGGTACATTAAATTCAAACCATTAAAATTACATTTCTGATTTCTTTCTTGTCGACAACCAGTGGTCAGTCAAATCTTGATTTGTTGAGCAAAGCTCCTTGCCAGAGGATATTACAGTATGCTGCTATGATCAAAAAGAATGTAGAGTGCACACAGGACTGGAAAAAAAGTGCATTAAAAGGATTGCCAAGCTATATTTTCTGCATTGCACTGAACCTTTTGAGTGAACCAATTTCCTTCAGATAATCTTGCATGGTTTAATAAAAGAAAATATCTGATACAACCAACAAAACAAAAACATTGCAAAAAGAAATAAGGAAATAAAAAATATACCCATATATGTGGGTGAAATTGCCTGCAACCCAGAGTCTGTCATGATACATGGTTAATTAACATTGATGAGTTGCCACGGCACATCACAATTATGCTCATCACAATTAAGTCCCACAGAGGTTTGTGAGCATGTGATGGACTTTTCAACCCTTCTAAACCCATTGAATTGATTATCATGAAAGAGGGCTACAAAAATTAAATTTGCATGCCTGTGGAGTATTTTCATTGAGTTATGGATTGTTTTTTATTTGTAGGCTACAAGAAAACAAACTCTTAACAGTGAAAAGAAGATAGCACCATAAATCTTTTCTTTGGTGCAAGATTATCTAAAATCACAGAAACCTATCACGTCTAAAGCAGAAATAAACAAGGCAATTAACAAAACCTGTCAGCAAAAACAAAAAAAAGAACACAATATGTCACTCAGATAATCACAAATCTCAATCCACCTTATTAATATAAGTCTCAGCCATCCCCAAAATGTAAGTTTCAGCTCAAAATCCCCCACAGATCATGTATTATACCATGTAGTTAATGTCCGTTTTTGAGTGGAAGGAAAAACATGCTGTTTTCGTGCATGTATCTTAAAATGCAAATGATTGAGCTGCTGCTCCCCACCCAGAAGAGGGCAGAGCCTTTACAGCTCTTGCCTCGGAATATTCTGCCAAAAACTAAGGGTGTGTTCACACTTTGTAGTTCACCTTCAGTTCACTTGGTTTGTTTGGTCCAGACCAAAAACAAACAAACAAACAAACAAACAAACAAACAAAAAACAACATTTAGTCCTGGTCCACTTAGCGTTCAGATTGGCATTTTTATCACCGAACCTAAAGGCATAGAGATATGTTCACAACCTGATTGGTCGGTTTTTATGACGCATTGCCTATTTAAAAACGGAACTTACCGAACATCCAAAACAATGCTGTGTGCTGGGATAAATGCGCTCGTTGTATGTGCGTAGCCTATATGATGCTATTTTGACCAGCAGAGACCTGTGAAGAGCTTATAAAATGTGTAAAGGAGTATGCTGTGCAAAACAGCATCAGGAATCCCTCCGTCACACACACAAACGAAGATCTGCTGCAAGGAGACACGGTTCTAATGCATGTACCGATATGGCTACATCATGACTATGACGGGGAGAAAACGATATATGCGTGAGCATTATGTTCTTTTTAGGGTCTCATCTTCCTGTTTTTGGTTCGTTTACATGTCTTTGGTCCGTGTTGCGTTCATATATCATTCAAACCGCACCAGAGTTTGTTTGGAAGCGGACCGGACCCATCTTTTTAGTGGTCCTGGGCCTCTTGTTTGGTGCGCACCAGGGTTCGGATGGCAGCGTTTACGCTTATTCCATTGAACCGCACAAACAATCACACCAGGGTTCGTTTTAATCAAACCAAACATGCCAAGTGTGAACACACCCTAAAACATCTGTTTGGTTTTGATTATCATCTCTATCGCGGTCACGATCACATGACATTGCAGTTCTTCATCATCATCAAAGTTTATTATCTGCATGCATTTTAAAGCTATCAGTCTAAACTTCTGATATATGGTTTACTGAGCGCACATAACTGAATCACGCGCACAGAAAGCTGGATGTATGAGACGGAGCATCCCATGAGTGTTAAACTCTTTCACGTGTTATTGGACTTAAACTGTAAAATACACACAAGGTTATGTCAAAAATGCACAACGTTCAAATACACACACAGTCGGTTATGTCTGTGAACATAAACAGCAAGTAAAGAAATCATGTGTATATTAGATCTTGTGTATTAAAGTGAAAGCAGCCTAATATACATTACCTATACACTCACCTAAAGGATTATTAGGAACACCATACTAATACTGTGTTTGACCCCCTTTCGCCTTCAGAACTGCCTTAATTCTACGTGGCATTGATTCAACAAGGTGCTGAAAGCATTCTTTAGAAATGTTGGCCCATATTGATAGGATAGCATCTTGCAGTTGATGGAGATTTGTGGGAGGCACATCCAGGGCACGAAGCTCTCGTTCCACCACATCCCAAAGATGCTCTATTGGGTTGAGATCTGGTGACTGTGGGGGCCATTTTAGTACAGTGAACTCATTGTCATGTTCAAGAAACCAATTTGAAATGATTCAAGCTTTGTGACATGGTGCATTATCCTGCTGGAAGTAGCCATCAGAGGATGGGTACATGGTGGTCATAAAGGGATGGACATGGTCAGAAACAATGCTCAGGTAGGCCGTGGCATTTAAACGATGCCCAATTGGCACTAAGGGGCCTAAAGTGTGCCAAGAAAACATCCCCCACACCATTACACCACCACCAGCAGCCTGCACAGTGGTAACAAGGCATGATGGATCCATGTTCTCAATCTGTTTACGGCAAATTCTGACTCTACCATCTGAATGTCTCAACAGAAATCGAGACTCATCAGACCAGGCAACATTTTTCCAGTCTTCAACTGTCCAATTTTGGTGAGCTTGTGCAAATTGTAGCCTCCTTTTCCTATTTGTAGTGGAGATGAGTGGTACCCGGTGGGGTCTTCTGCTGTTGTAGCCCATCCGCCTCAAGGTTGTGCGTGTTGTGGCTTCACAAATGCTTTGCTGCATACCTCGGTTGTAACGAGTGGTTATTTCAGTCAAAGTTGCTCTTCTATCAGCTTGAATCAGTCGGCCCATTCTCCTCTGACCTCTAGCATCAACAAGGCATTTTCGCCCACAGGACTGCCGCATACTGGATTTTTTTCCTTTTTCACACCATTCTTTGTAAACTCTAGGAATGGTTGTGCGTGAAAATCCCAGTAACTGAGCAGATTGTGAAATACTCAGACCGGCCCGTCTGGCACCAACAACCATGCCACTTGGTTTGTTTGGTCCAGACCAAAAACAAACAAACAAACAAACAAAAAACAACATTTAGTCCTGGTCCACTTGGCGTTCAGATTGGCATTTTTATCACCGAACCTAAAGGCATAGAGATATGTTCACAACCTGATTGGTCGGTTTTTATGACGCATTGCCTATTTAAAAACGGAACTTACCGAACATCCAAAACAATGCTGTGTGCTGGGATAAATGCGCTCGTTGTATGTGCGTAGCCTATATGATGCTATTTTGACCAGCAGAGACCTGTGAAGAGCTTATAAAATGTGTAAAGGAGTCAAAACAGCATCAGGAATCCCTCCGTCACACACACAAACGAAGATCTGCTGCAAGGAGACACGGTTCTGATGCATGTACCGATATGGCTACATCATGACTATGACGGGGAGAAAACGATATATGCGTGAGCATTATGCATTATGTTCTTTTAGGGTCTCATCTTCCTGTTTTTGGTCCGTGTTGCGTTCATATATCATATATCAACCATGCCACGCTCAAAATTGCTTAAATCACCTTTCTTTCCCATTCTGACATTCAGTTTGGAGTTCAGGAGATTGTCTTGACCAGGACCACACCCCTAAATGCATTGAAACAACTGCCATGTGATTGGTTGATTAGATAATTGCATTGAGAAATTGATCAGGTGTTCCTAATAATCCTTTAGGTGAGTGTACATGCTGTTAATATGAATGAACAACAAAATACAAACAGAAAATCACTCACTGCTCTTGATTGAATTTTAGTAGCTTTAATAAGAATACATTTCTTACTTGAATGCTGCTGTTAAATGGCGAGGAGATAAACATGTGCTGCGTCCCAATTCGCCTACTTATACTACGACCTAAAAGTATGTACTCTTTTTGTGAAGGAAAAAGTACCTACTTTTGAGTGTGTAGCAGAAGAGTATGCAAGCTTTGGGACATACTACTTCGTCATCTTTAACCGCCTCTGTCGCTTAGTTCTGTGCATACCTTCACCGTTTAAACTGCCCTGTCAATTATCGTCACAGTTCAAATCCTCCACATTCAATTTAATTTCCTACCGTATCGGAGAGAAATGTAGTTAGTAGCACGTTGATTTGCCATTTGTAGGTCTTTAATGCAGAGACTCTCCTTGTGTGTTTGCAATTTAACTATAATGATGATATATATTTATATTAATGGCCAAATGTATCATTACAAAAGTTCACAATGCTGTTGCAGGTGAAATATAATGTGGATAACATTGAATAAATATCTTTTTGTCAGGTTAAATACTGATAATTGGTCACTCAAGCCCCTTTATCTAAACCGCTCTATTTAACCGTCAGACTCGCACATCCGTCATGTTTGTAGTTTTTTAACACTTTTTATCAGCGTTGGTAGTTCTAATCGAACCCTCGTCCAACTCGCAATGGTTTGTGGGCAATATCAGCCGTTAGAGTGTGCGTCGATCTGCACTTCGAATTCTGAACGGAAATAGTAGACCATCCGGGTATCTTTGGAATATTCTTTTCAACATACTACGATTTGGGACATACTAATTCTATTTTCGAATACTAGGATGGATAGTATGCGAATTGGGACGCACTGATGGACAGCTCACTCAGGGCGGGGTCTATGCTAATAGGGCAGAGTATGTCAGCAGTCGTGGTCGGGACCTAAGCATGTGACGTCACAAATGCTAGAATCTGCAAATGCTTGTTCTGAGACACTGCTTATGATTTATGGGGATTAAAAAAAGAGGAGTGGGTGGATTTTTACCATTATAGGGTTGGTTGTGTACACACACTGCCGGCACACATTTATGTTCAAGCACCATGTAAAAGTGAATTTTGCATAATAGGTCCCCTTTAAAATCCAAAAATAAATAAATAAATAAAAATTGCTGAAAAATTGCTCTTTAAAGGGCAGTTTCCTGGGCTTACTCTGTATCAAAACATCCCTTTGTTATGTGGAAACATTCTTGAATAATGCACAAATTATGTATGCTGCATGATGGCAGTGAAATTATGGCCCTCTACAGAGCGCCATCCATACAGAAATGATTTATTGTGTCTGATGTGGAAGAGAAAGGCCTCCACAAAGCCCAGACCTGAATCCTAGCGAACACCATTAGGATGAAGTGGAATAGCGTGTCAGGCTCACACATCACACTGATTCTCCCATGTCTTGTTGAACATTTAAAACATGGTAAAAAATCATTAAGCCCTCCCTTTGCAGCCATAACAGATAACACTCTTCGTGGAAGGCTTTACACTAAATGTTGGATCAGGGATTTGTGCCTATTCACAGCATCAGCAAGGTATGGCACGCCACTGACGATAGGCAAACGGTGGCTTGCAGTTAGTGTTTCAGCTGATTCTGTAGCTGTCCAGATCCAATTGAAAAGTTGTGTTTACTCTACAGCATTGTAGGCTACATTGTCTTAATAGACTGGCTGATTGAGCTTAAGTTTAACGCGCATTCAGATAGAACCGCCACGGGGAGACCGTGAACTTACTTGTGTCAAAATTGAAATGACTTGGTATACGTAGCCTAAATCATTGGTTTGATGTCAGAAGGAACTGGCAAAAGATCTCCCCAACACATCATAACAAGTAATTATACCGTTATCAATCTCAAAAGTTTGAACCTAGTAGCCTGTTTGCCTTTATTTATTATTAGTAGCCTATTTGGCTTTTAAGAACCAAACAACATCTTTCAAATTGCATACAAGGTGAGCTCTGAATTAACCGCATTTCATATTAAAAAGAAATAAAGTGATTTCCAAGTACGCCTTGATTCTTTTTGTTTCATTACCTCGTGCTCACACAGCATCTGCGTGTGACCAGAAATCTATGGCAAGCCGTTTTGACTTTTATTCATTCACAGGATTTGAATTCTTGATATCAAGAATTCATTTTTCACTAGTTAAAAATGCTAATTCTTGATATCAACAGTTGAATTTCAACTAGTAAAAACTCTAATTCTTATATAAGTAATTGTATTTTCACTAGTGAAATGTCATCATAGGCTCCCATTCAAATTCAATTGTTGATATTAGGAATTGAATTGCTACTAGTAAAAATGTTAATTTTTGATATCATGAATGTGACTGTTAGGCTACTAGTAAGAAAGCCATTTTAGATATTTGAAATTACACTGATATCAACAATTGAATTCTTGATATCAGAAATGCTAATTGCTGATATCAATGATTGAATTTGAATGGGAGCCTATGGTGACATTTCACTAGTGAAAATATAATTACTGATATCAATAATTAGAGTTTTTACTAGTTGAAATTGAATTGTTGATATCAAGAATTAGCATTTTAACTAGTAAAAATGTAATTGTTGATATCAAGAATTCATATCCTGTGAATGAATAAAAGTCAAAACGGCTTGCCATATGATCTTTCAATCTGCGTGGCACACCTGGCCCGCTCTGAATTACATATGCAGAATAGATTACTCAAATTTCGTATTAAAAAGAGAGACCTGTATTTGAAAGGACTCGTTATTTCGTTTCCTCCCAGAGCCGCGTGTTCGCAGCATCTGCTCATGTGTGCGCGCGACTTCTCTTTTGGCACGCGCTGCACACTTGGCAGCGACACTCGGAGGAGTGAGGTGTGTGTAACCAAGAGCTAAAATTGGTTTCGTGATGAGGAAAAGTGAAGTAACAAGCCGTTGCGGTCTGTTCTCCTGTCTTGCTTGAAGGAACACAGGGCTCATCCTTCCTTATCAGAGAAGACAATTGAAGAATACTATTCGGAACAATTATTGCGCCAAGAAACTCAATAATCTGACTTTTATTTTCTCTCGAAAGGGAACATGGTCGATTGAACATTAATACGACATCCAGCAAAAAAAGAGAAAAGAAACAATATTTAAATTGAACTTAACATTTTCCCAATAGGAATGGATTCGCTCATCACTTCCACTGACTTCCAAAGTAACTGGACAAACAACTCAATAGCACAAAATGAAACAGAGATATACTGGAATCAGTTTGTGCAACCGGTTTGGAGAATAGTGCTCTGGGCAGTGGCTTACAGCACAATTGTCATTGTCTCCGTGGTGGGCAATGTCACGGTAATATGGATCATTTTGGCGCACAAACGAATGAGAACCGTGACCAACTATTTCCTTGTGAACTTGGCGTTCGCTGAAGCGTCAATGTCCGCATTCAACACCGTTATAAACTTTGTTTACTCTGTGCACAACGAGTGGTATTTCGGACTCTATTACTGCCGTTTCCACAACTTCTTTCCTATAGCCGCCGTCTTCGCTTCTATATATTCAATGACCGCCATTGCGCTCGACAGGTAAGTTCCTTCATTACCATTCACACAATGGCACGCGCTATGAGCGCGGATCTCAGCAGTGCGCGTGAGGGAACATTGGGTTTCTCGTTGACTGGCTGTTCTTGTGCCGGTCCTGTCGTTGTACAAAATGAAAAAAAAATAAAATAAACAAATATAAACGTGTGCAAAATGTAAATGACTAATTTGTTTCTCGTAAAGCAGCCCATTACAAAAAATACCATAGTTTTCTCCTGATTGTAAAACATAAGAGTGGTCATTTCTTATCAGCCACCCCGTCTAGGAGGGTGTAATTTTATATTCAGTTCAAAATTCTTTACTTCACAAATCTAAAAACATTATAGACATAGGTAACATAATACAGTCAGAGATCACTATTTTCCAGAGAAAGTAAATTAGATCAATAACCTCAAAACTGGACTTACTGAATCTTCAAATGTTTATATTTAGATGAAATGACAAAAAAAAAAAAAAATGCAAAAGCACCGATCAAATGTGTTGAGATGAGATTTTGTACCACCTTTGGTAAAGAGGGAGGAAAAAAATATTGTCCTAGGGGCATCTTACCCCTATCTTAAAAAGAAAAGGTTCTATAACCTTAAACGGTTCTGACAGGCACTTAATGTAGAACCTTTTAGGGGTTCTCATCAAGTCATCATGGGATAATTTTAGGGATTTAGTTTTAATTAATTCATTTAGTTTTAATTCATTTTTAATTGTAATTAAATTGTATTAATTAAACAGCTCGTAATCATACTTTATCAGTAAAAATTAAATAACCTGTTAAAAATAAAAAAATAATACGCAAATTATTTAAGACATTTCTCCATATAAAACCATTTGGCATAAATTACTATTTAAATTGAGTCAAGAACCGTATATAGGGTTCCTATATTAAACCCCATTGGACTTTTTTTTATAAGAGTGTACCCTACTATTGCTAGAAACTATGGTTACAATGGATATGTAGTTATTGTTGCTAACATTAAGCAATGTTTAGTTCTGCCTTCACAATGCAAACACAAGTGTAAAATTGTAGCTCATTTCAAGTCCATATTAGGAATGATCACAGCATAGATGGCAAAGGTCAGTTGTCTGTGATGCAATATGATGATAGATGATGGTTACTTGTCATCCCACTCATAACCTACCAACCAGTCATCGTTTAGAAACCTTAATTTCTTTAGTGTGTGTGTGTGGTTGAGAGGTGATGAGGTAATTGTAAGAGTGCCGTGTCTGCCTTGCTTCTTCATTCATCAGTTACCAGCACAGCAGCATAAGGAATTATTCACAAGAAAGCCCAGATTTCAGTTAATGTCTGACCTTTCTTCACGGCGTTCTAATTGTAAGATGTCATGTTTCCAACCTTTTTATACAGCACAGCTAATATTCTAAAACATGCCTGCTTACATTTATCTACATGCAGAAACATGAACTTCTTTCAAATTCCATTACCTGAGAGACCTGTAGGGGAGATGGAGGGCAGGCTTCTTGCAGGTCCTTTAGAGGAAATACTTGTCAGAGCACTAATGGGTTATTTATCTTAGAAAGATTCTTTTGAAGAAAAAAAAGCAAGCCAAGATTACATTCTCTCTACATAAGCATGCACAGCAAATTAATCATGGATTTACAAACAAATAACTGAGAGCCTTGGTTTTCCTTATAAAAAAAGACATTTATAGAGCCTATATCTTTTCATTAAGCACTCCAAGTAGTTATAGGAGTAGAGCATGTTTTATCTTAGCCCAGTTTTAAGTGATTTCTGTCATGCAGTGATTTGATTATTATCAACTAATGGGCAATATGAGGTTGGAAAATTTAATTATGCCTAAAGATGTAATGTAGAAGTAAAATTTAATTAGCATTCTCAGAATGCTTGGTTCCTGACGAACCTCAAATTATTTTACATTAGATGAAAGAGTTAAGTCAGTATGAAATGAAAATTTATTTGCCCTATTCGTTTTTTTTCTAAATGCATTTTTTTTATCATATTGTGATTATCCAACGATTCATTCATGCATTTAAGTTTTTTTTTAACCTCATAATTTTTTATCAAAATGTCATAACTCTGTCTATGGTAAAAATGACAGAATTCTCTCTAGTAAAGTGTTCTTTAATCCTTTAGTCTGCTTAAACCCCACCACTTTCTTACAAGTATGCTGCCTTCATGTGCTATCGGAAATGTCCTACTTCCCACTTCTGAAGTCGTGATTACAAGCTCATCACATTCAGATTTTGACTTGAGAGATCATGTCCAATTTTTTCTCTCATGTCCACAGAAAAGATCTGTCTACTTGTGACTTTAAGAATGTCCAGATGAAAGGCACAATAACAAAGTCGTTTAAATAAATTTTACTCAACGGCCACTTTGTTATGCACACCTTGCTAGTACCTGGTTGGACACCCTTTTGGCTTCAGAACTGCCTTAATTCTTCGTGGCATAGATTCAACAAGGTGCTGGAAACATTCCTCAGAGACATTTGTCGGCTGCACATCCATGATGCCAATCTGCCATTCCACCACATTTCAAATGTGCTTTGTTGTTTACACCAAATTCTGACCCTATCTGAATATTACAGCAGAAATCGAGACTCATCAGACCAGGCAATGTTTTTCCAATATTCTACTGTCCAAATTTGGTGAGGCTGTGCGAATTGTAGCCTCAGTTTCCTGTGTTTAGCTGACAGAAGCACCAGTGTGTTCTTCTGCTGCTGTAGGCCATCTGCTTCAAGGTTTGACGTGCTGTGCGTACATAGATGCTCTTCAGCAGACCTTGGTTGTAACAAGTAGTCATTTGAGTTACTGTGGCCTTCCTATCAGCTCAAACCAGTCTGGTTATTTTCTAATGACCTCTGGCATCAGCGAAGCATTTTCCCCACAGAACTGCCACTCAATGGAAATTTTCTCTTTTTCGGACCATTCCCTGTAAACCCTAGAGATGGTTGTGTGTGAAAATCCCAGTAAATCAGCAGTTTCTGAAATACTCAGACCAGCCCGTCTGGCACCAACAACCATGCCACATTCAAGATCACTTTAATCACCTTTCTTCCCCATTCCGATGCTCAATTTGAACTTCAGCGGATCGTCTTGACCATGGGTGCATCTCAGTTAGCTCTCTACTTAAGTAGTCAGGGCACTAATTAGGAAATATGCTATTTTAAAGGCTGTCTCAATTATAAAATCCTACCAGTGCAATGAAATGTTCACTCCCTAAAAAGTCTGACAATGCACTGTGAAAACCAGGGAGCATTATAAGCATCATAAGTTCTGAAGCGTGAAACATAAATCACGTGAGCCTCACTACACATAATGACATGCGATAGATGTTTTTTTAAAGGGGTCATGAATTGAGAAATCAACTTTCCCTTGAGCTTTTGATGTATAAAAGGTCATGGTAATATAAAAATATCCTGTAAGTTTCAGAGCTGAAAACTTCCTTGTTAGTCAAAGAAAAGCTTTTATTGACAGCTGGCTCAGCAAACGCTCAATCTCAGAATGTGCCTCCCTGTGATGTCAGAGTGTGGTGAAACACCACCTTAACCGAAGAAGATGAACGCCTGATTCTGTAGCCCCGCCCACCGATTTGTGCATGACATGTTATAGATAAATAACATTGGCCTATGTGGAGCTAAACCGGATCGAACTTCCTAGCAATAAACATGCTGCATAAGCTTCATTCGGATTCTAATATTACGAATGCATGGATGAACTTTATTTTTAATGAATATCCAGCTCACGTGGGGAAGACATTACGCATTTGTTCTTTCATTTCACCACGGATTTGTTTGTAAACAAGAGACTGGATTTGCAGACAGGATGAGATTACATGAATAAATGAAGCAACACACTTTTGTGAGTAAAAAATGTTTTTTATATGTGATATTGCATTGTTACAGATCATTTGATATCTATTGATTATGTGTACGTGTCTAACTGAACATAACTTAGCACGCTGTCACAGGCTGGAGAATCCTTTATTTGAGGTGTTGTTGGTTCATTGTGCTGCGATTCGGGATCAGACTCGGTCATGTATGGGCCAGGGTTGACCTCAGACAACAGTATACAAAAATACTAGCAAAGCAAAGTATTTATCATAATGTACTTTAAATAACATTAAAGAATAATGTCAAAAAGATATCATTCTGATGTTGTTCATAAATACCAGTAGTGATGTTGTATAATGAGGACATTAGTCATCAGTTGTCTCAATGTGTAGTGAGACAGAGTCCTTACTGTTCTTACCAGTACCTGGATTCGTATACACAATATACAGATTCACAACCTAGGGAAGCTAGCTGATTGAGAAGCACCCCATGTCTACAAGCCTAAATGCATTGAGTTGCTGCCATGTGATTGGCAGATTAGATATTTGCATTAACAAGCAGTTAAACAGGTGTAAATTGGCCAGTAATTGTGTGTATATATATATATATATATATATATATATATATATATATATATATATATAAATTATATTTATATTTCTAACATTTATTTACATGGATATTATCTTCTTCATCCAGTAAAACCCATATAAATTATTATTGCACAATCCTAGGCACGTTGGCTGATGTGTTTTGCTTGCCCAGATTTAAGCTTTGTTACTCTGGTTGAGTCATTGTTAACACATGCAGATGGGTGTACATTCACAAACAGCAGCAGGACTGTCACCTCTGTGCAGACAGATCACTTGGGCTAAACTGCAGTGTGTGACATAATTGTGTTACGTGCTTTAGTAGCAACGAACGATTGCCTCTTTGTCCAAATATAACATCTCACATTCTCTCTTGTCTCACTTATCAGTTGTTTTTACTTTTCATTTCTTGCATTTAAACACACGTAGACCTAAAAGTGCTGACATGCGTACACACCTCAAAGTCAAGCTGTGACAGCATGCTAAAGAGCATTTGTGTGCTGGTGAAACGGCACATGGCTCAGAGGCTCAAACTGTCATGTGTGGCAGGAATAGGAATACTAATAAAATTACATGACTAAAGCTAAATTTGAAAGAAAGCACTGCAAGCATCAAATTGTGTAACCACACTGTCCACCTCCGCTGTATGAACAAAAAATGTATTTAAGAATAATCTGCTCACTCATTTCTGTGATGAAAGTGAATGGGGACTGGATCTGTCGTACTCCAAAGTGACACAAAATGCACCATAAAAGATGATCTGGTAAAGTTCCCCCCTTCCAAAAGCTCTAAAAATGCATGTCAAAAGTCATATAGACTGCAAAAATGGCACATTAAAACTATTAATTGCCAGATACCATGGACTTTTGCATGTGACATAACCAAATTGCTGTCAGAGGTGTCAAATTTGATTTGAGTGGAAGAATTCCAGTGAATAACAACAGATTTAGTCTGTTCTTCACGCAGAGCTGTCATATTGCTTCAGAAGTTGAAAAATGAACTATTTTCACAATGCTCATATGGTGCTTTTTTGTCAGCTTGAACTAATCTTTTTCCTTTCACTTTTATTATAGAGCAGTCAATAACCTGCATGTTCTTCTATATAATAAAAGTGAAAGATTCATATTTATACAGTAGTCACTTATTTGTGTTCCACAGAATATGGTTTTAGAACAACGTGAATACAAGAATTTATCATTTCAATGTGACATTGGTTTGCTTAACAACAACAACCACAAAAAAAAGAAATATTCTGTGTGAATAAATATTCAATCCATGCAGGGACTCTTTGCACAGCAGAAAAACAGTTTCCTTAACAAGGACACAGCCGCCTAACAATTGGCCTGAGCCTATAATTTATTAAAATAAATTGAGCATTATTCAGGTTGTGAATCTAAAAGACAGCTGTGAATATTAACTAGAGCATTCCAGGAATTTGAAGACTAATTAAAAAAAAGTTAAACAAGGAGGAGAAAATACATTTTTATTGGTCAGGAAAGTTTGTTCTTCAAAACTCTCTGCACAAACCAGACAGAGACTTATTAATGAAGTCACTGAGAGGCCAGTCACACTTTGAGGGAGATACAGAGTCAATTTTATAAAATAAAAAGTGAACCAGTCAACCATATCAAGAGCTCTGCTTAACATTGGCTTACATGGAAGGATGTCACAAAAGACACCATTACTGCCATGCCTGGAGTTTTGACCAATAGAATAATACATTTCAATAATCAGCGATGCAAACTGCTCACTTTTATGCTAAATTTGCTGTTTTATGTCACTAATGTGATCTCATGATAGGAACTCCTAAAATATAAAGCTGCTGACATAACCCTTTTAGGGTCTATATAGAACCTTTTCTTTTGAGAGTGTATGACCAGACATTTTGTTAATGTTGGAATTCAGAATGGGAGTCTTTATATTTTTCAAGGCATTATATATGTGTGGCTAAAACCATAAGGAAAATGCACACCAGACACAGATTCTAAGGAAACCAAGCAATGTCTGACAAAACCTGACCTTCAATACCATATCACAGTCTGAAAGTGGTACATGAAGTATGGTTTCTCTCAGCTGTTAAATAATTCCTGCTACAAGTGTATTCATTGTCCATATAACTGATAATTGGAACAGATTTATTATTGTAGAGCTCATATTACAATGTTATTGCCTGTTGTACTTTAGCACAAACCCACAAATACACTATTATAGGTACTCAATAGATTTGTATGCTGTGTGTGTGCGTGCGCGCGTGTGTGTGTGTGTGTGTGTTGGGGGGATTTACTGTCTGAGCTTCATTCCGTTTTATAATGATACAGCTCCATATTGGAGCAAATGATTTAAGAGGATTTATCTTAGATACCACTGAAACCTTTGTGTGCTGGACGGAGACGTGTGTGTGTGTGTGTACATGATGAAGTCACTGATGTGTTGACAGCTTAAATTGTTGAGAGTGCAAGCAGCACAATATCTCTTGCTTTCAAGCACAGCTCGAATGGCAAAGTATGAATGAAGATCAAGGTGGGAAAATATGCAAGGTTGTAAATGTGAAATGTGTGCTGAGAGCCGAATCTACAAGCAGACATGTTGTCTTAATTTACACCACCAAGGTTCTACTCTTAGAAGAAAAGATTCTATAGGCCTAGTTGCCTATAACCTTAAACGATTCTGGCAGGCGCTTCATAGAGCATTTTAGAAGTTCCCATCATGGGATCCTTGTATGAATTTAGTTTTAATTATTTTTTTTTTAATTCAGTTTTAGTTTGAAATAAATGCTTTGAATTAAACAGCTCATAAACATACTTTATCACTATAAAAATGACCCATTAAACATGAAAGTATTATGCAATCATTTAAGAAATGTATCCTTATATAGACCCTTTTTAGCAAAAAGTGTTCTTTAAAATGTAATCATATAGGGTTAGATCCCAAATGAACCTTTTTTCAGAATGCTAAGAAAGTGATTAAAATTTTGTTTGTTTGAAAAGAATGAATTGTTGGAGATAAGGCTTTTTATAGTAAGAAAAATAATATTTTTAAAATTATTTTTTTATAAATGCTAAAACATTAAAATTAACATTAAATTAACAAATGCATTTTAATTAACTTTCATTAATTTGATTACATAAAATACATTTTCCTTAACCAGAACAGAAACATTTGGAACACGCAATATTTACTGAACCAATTAATTTAGAATATTCACAATTTTGTTATGTATTAAATAATAGTTCATTTTAAGTTCAACTGGAAATAAGCTTAAAGTAAAAAACAAAACAAAAAAAAGATGTGGTGCTTTCAGCACATCTGTCTTGTTCTTCTTCCCCAGATATATGGCCATCATTCATCCCCTGCAGCAGAGGATGTCTGCAACACAGACGAAGGTGGTCATCGGGGTCATCTGGGTTCTGGCTCTTCTGCTGGCCTTCCCCCAGTATTACTACTCTGACACGGACCAGCTGCCGGGCAGGGTGGTCTGCTACATCGACTGGCCAGAGTACACTCTCATGGACTTCAAAAAGATGTAAGCATCTCACTTTTAACTAATCAACATGTTTATCGACCATGCTGCCTTTTGCTGATATTGGAAAATATTTTGGTTTAATATTTGCTTCAGAGATTTATGGCTGTAGGTGCAGATAATTTCTTTTCCAGATCGAATTTCACCAACGTTTCCAGATATTGCTGAAAATATTACCTTTATGACTCTCTAATTTGGAGTAATCAAAAAGCAGTGCTGCTTTTCCCTTAAGTGTTTACTTATATAACAACAGAGAGGAGCTTTATTACAAAGAAAACATTAAACACAGGAAAGTCATGGTCCTAAAGAGAGAAAAGGAAAACTTGCAAGACTATTAAAGCAAACATAATTGGAAATCTTGCCCAAGGGTAAATACAATTACTTTACAAGAGCAGATGCTAATGACTATTACTTCTCCAAACTGTGGGGTATACGCTCAAAACGTTGGCTTGTATGCAGATTGACATTAATCTGAAGTGCTGAGGTCTAATATAAAGTGCTGTGAAAATGGTGCACAAAGCCGTCGTCTAGTAGGGTTCAGTCCAGCGAGTCCATTAGAAGCCGAGATCATTCTGCAAAGAGTTTTCATGGTTGTCACTTTGTTTTAAAATGCGGTGAGGACAGTTGTGGTGGTGGGGGAAGGGAGGATGCACCGATGTGCCTGTTATCATGTCACAAATCCGCTTAACTCACAAAATACGATTATACACAAATAACTCTGGTAAACAGAGAACTTTCTGATAAATAGTGCATGTGATGTACTGATCCAGATATCAGGTATCTCTTTTGGAGTATTTGCTCATTTCCAAGTTTAAACGAAAAAGTAGTTCGAAACATTACGATTAGAAATGTGCGAAAGTCATTTAAACAGCTCTTGATAGATTATTGCAATCGAAGCGTGATATATTAGTGTGTGTGTGTCTGAGAACTTTGTGCTGGAGAGAACATTGACGCTGCCACTTACATATAAACAACTACAATGAACACTTAGCAAAACAATAACAAGTTCCAGCACTGGATTATTACTCATTATCACACACTTGAACACACTAAAACTAAATAAAAACTTCTGCTCAACAATTAGAGATTCTAGATTCTTTATTAGATATATCACTGCTTTTATCTTTGCTGAGAAAATCACCATACAAAAGTGGTGTTACTGTCATTTATCACCTGCTTTAAAAGCGTAATTTCTCTTTCTCTCTCTCTTCTGTCTCTTTTAGTTTCTTTGTTGGATCATCTCTGTACATTTCAATCACCTGTTTCTGCCTCTCCCTCATATTCTGTTTTGTCCAACATTTATAACTTTCTGGTGTACTTGTTATATTCCTCCTACTCTGCCTTTACTGCTGTGAGTGAGAACTTTCTTAGGCAACAGAGATGTTCCCTTAAGCACCCCACCATCTCTCTCTGTCTCTCTTACTCACTAAAACTCATTTCACATTTTCCCCAAACTCCCATTTTCCATTACTGTGCCTTTCACACCAGTTGAGATGTGATATAAGACCTTTTTGCTGATGTTTCTACCAAGGGTATGGAAGCTAATACATCCATTTTTCTACTGTACAACATATTTATCTGTAATTCACACTTAACTGCAAGAAACATTAATGAATCTTACCCGTGATTTCACAGACAAGGCTTAAGCCCAGACTAAAATGTATGTTTGAGCTGTTTTAACTGAAAGCAACTTGTGTACTGACATACACTATATTGCCAAAAGTATTGGGACACTCCTCCAAATCATTGAATTCAGGTGTTCCAAACACTTCCATGGCCACAGGTGTATAAGATCAAGCACCTAGGCATGCAGACGCTTCTACAAACATTTGTGAAAGAATGGGTCGCTCTCAGGAGCTCAGTGAATTCAAGCGTGGTACCATGATAGGTTGACATCTGTGCAATAAGTCCATTTGTGAAATTTCCTCACTACTAAATATTCCACGGTCAACTGTTAGTGGTATTATAATAAAGTGGAAGCAATTGGAAACAGCAGCAACTCAGCCACGAAGTGGTAGGCCACGTAAAATCACAGAGCGGGGTCAGCGCATGCTGCGGTGCACAGTGCGCAGAAGTCACCAACTTTCTGCAGTCAATAGCTACAGACCTCCAAACTTCATGTGGCCTTCAGATTAGCTCAAGAACAGTGCATAGAGAGCTTCATGGAATGGGTTTCCATGGCTTACATCACCAAGTACAATGCAAACAGTCGGATGCAGTGGTGTAAAGCACACCGCCACTAGAGTCTAGAGCAGTGGAGGCGTGTTCTCTGGAGTGACGAATCATGCTTCTCTGTCTGGCAATCCGATGGACGAGTCTGGGTTTGGCGGTTGCCAGGAGAACGGTACTTGCCTGACTGCATTGTGCCATGTGTAAAGTTTGGTGGAGGGGGGATTATGGTGTGGGGTTGTTTTTCAGGGGTTGGGCTTGGCCCCTTAGTTCCAGTGAAAGGAACTCTTAATGTTTCAGCATACCAAAACATTGAAAAAAATGTCATGCTCCTTTGTGGGAACAGTTTGGGGATGGCCCCTTCCTGTTCCAACATGACTGCGCACCAGTGCACAAAGCAAGGTCCATAGACATGGTTGAGCGAGTTTGGTGTGGAGGAACTTGACCTACCTGCAACTCAACCCGATAAAACACCTTTGGGATGAAATAGAGCGGAGACTGCGAGCCAGGCCTTCTCATCCAACATCAGTGCCTGTCCTCACAAATGCACTTCTAGAACCCTATGGATTAAGAATGGGATGTCATTAAAGTTCATGTGCATGTAAAGGCAGACGTCCCCAAACTTTTGCCAATATAGTAATCTTAAAATATGTCACTGCCATTGTTTTGTCTCAAGATTCACACCAGTAAAGTTTTTTTCTAAAAGCTACTTAAATGTCCTAATTGAACTAAGGCCTAAATCTCTGTTGTTATCTCATTTTACACTAAAACACTTTTACACTACCGCTTCCGCTTATTCACCATGTTAAAATGAATTAGTAGTGAATGTATACACACACAGAAATTACCGGCAATATATCTATAAAGAAAAACATAGTATGTTTAATACAGATAATTAACCTATATAATTATGTAATAATTATAAAAGAATTCTTTTGGACAAAATGATACAGAAGCACAAATTTTACAGAAAAAGTGCATAAAGATTAAAGTAGTTTTGATTGGAATACATCACATCCGGTTGCACTGTTGCATACAGTCTAGCCACAAAATTTCAAATATTTCAGCGCACCCTTTAAGCTCACATTGGATCTGAAAATTCAGCATTCGCTTAAGGTCAGAACTCCATACATCTCCCATACTATTCTCCATTGGAAATGAATAACTTCCTGTCTGTTGTCTGTCAAAGATGGTGAAAAAGCGGCTTACATGCTCATCCACCCTGAAAATGCAGCCGCCCTCATTATCCTTTCCCGCAACTCTCCCAAAAAAGTCATGTGTTGTAAATAGGGGCGAGTGTCTCGACAAAATCCAAACACAAGTGGTCACAGGAGACGCATTTGAAATGCATGTTAATACCAGGTGGAAATCCTAATGCGTCTCGACTGACCACTTGTGATCAGGTCACCGAAAACCCATCTTAAAACCAGATGTAAATTTGGACTTGTTTACAGGAATACATGCTGTAGTAGATTTATTTTTCTTGCCTCATTGGCAAATTTTTTTTTTTTGTGAGGATAAACATCACAAAATATTGTTAGATTTATGCATTAAACAAGAAAAAAAAAATTCTAGGAGGAAATAAGACTCAGCTGGGAAAGCCTGCCTCCTCAGTCTGACATCAGAGGTTGTCTTAACAAAACATTTTTCAATAATTTATAGAAATTTAAGAACTTTTAATATATTTTTGATATACCTACCTTTGGGCAGTTAAACTAAAAAAATATGAATAGTAAGGTCTAATTAGTGCACCTTCTTTAGAAAAATGTTTCAGAGTAAGGCATTCTAAAAGAGATGGGGGTTTAAAGAATCTTCAGGTATTTTTAACTGAAAACCAAGCAAAAAATACTGATTACATTTTTGTTTGTGTGTGCAATGTATACCAGTAACTTCTAGCAGCATCATCATCATTCTCACAACCATGCAGGAAGTAAAAACTGAGCACAAGCATCTTCAGAGCCACATGAGGTTGTATGCACTCAGCAGGAGAGCAAACTGTCTTCAGCACTGTAAGCAGTGTGCCATTCATCAACACCAGCTTAAAGATTTGACTCATACTAATGCAGTCATCTTGTTTGTCTTAAATGAGATAGTTTAGTAGTGTAGCTCATTTCAAAATTTTCTTCAGACCTCTACACAAATTTCACACACATAAATAAAATCAGACTATACATAGCTTGTAATGATTTATTGTAAATATCAAATTCATTCAACGAAAATAAATCCCCTCATATTCAAAATCCAGGTTTTGAGCGTCATTGTCATCCATTCAGCAACGGATAGCATCCAGTCACACCGTCCACGTCTGAATGGATGTAGCACTTATTATTTTTATAATGAAGCCATAATGACTTGTACAGATGGGTTAAGTGCGCCAAACTGAAATGAGTCCTGTCTCGCTTTAACATAATAGATATGTCTGATTAGAAATGACATCAGGTCTGTTTTATAGCCCTTGAACTGGGTTTGAAGTGTTGCACAGCACACTGTCTCGCTCATATTCATGGCTTTGCTGTGCTGTGTGTTATAATAGACTGCAGACACATGCCAGAGTATAAATAGTCCGCTGTGTTACAAAAGCACACATGCGACATACCTGGCATGCGCTCACATGCTTTATGTTCAAGTGCTGAAAAATTATCTGTATGTTTCTCAAATAACATTCACACAGGTTTACATATACTTTTGCTCTCACATACACATGCAGACCACCCAGAGGAAATATTTTTTTGCTCAGAGAAAGACTTAATGGTTATGTTTCATTTAAAGACACCATTAAATGCAGGGACAACCTGTCATGAGATCATGTTGCATGAGATCACAGCAGTAGCAAACCACAACGATCCAACGATCCAAATAATTCCCATGGACAAAATAAAGTCCTGTCCTACATTTTTTCTTGTTCAAGTTTCACTTGGATATACACTCACCTAAAGGATTATTAGGAACACCTGTTCAATTTCTCATTAATGCAATTATCTAATCAACCAATCACATGGCAGCTGCTTCAATGCATTTAGGGGTGTGGTCCTGGTCAAGACAATCTCCTGAACTCCAAACTGAATGTCAGAATGGGAAAGAAAGGTGATTTAAGCAATTTTGAGCGTGGCATGGTTGTTGGTGCCAGACGGGCAGGTCTGAGTATTTCACAATCTGCTCAGTTACTGGGATTTTCACGCACAACCATTTCTAGAGTTTACAAAGAATGGTGTGAAAAGGGAAAAACATCCAGTATGCGGCAGTCCTGTGGGCGAAAATGCCTTGTTGATGCTAGAGGTCAGAGGAGAATGGGCCGACTGATTCAAGCTGATAGAAGAGCAACTTTGACTGAAATAACCACTCGTTACAACCGAGGTATGCAGCAAAGCATTTGTGAAGCCACAACACGCACAACCTTGAGGCGGATGGGCTACAACAGCAGAAGACCCCACCGGGTACCACTCATCTCCACTACAAATAGGAAAAAGAGGCTACAATTTGCACGAGCTCACCAAAATTGGACAGTTGAAGACTGGAAAAATGTTGCCTGGTCTGATGAGTCTCGATTTCTGTTGAGACATTCAGATGGTAGAGTCAGAATTTGGCGTAAACAGAATGAGAACATGGATCCATCATGCCTTGTTACCACTGTGCAAGCTGGTGGTGGTGGTGTAATGGTGTGGGGGATGTTTTCTTGGCACACTTTAGGCCCCTTAGTGCCAATTGGGCATCGTTTAAATGCCACGGCCTAACTGAACATTGTTTCTGACCATGTCCATCCCTTTATGACCACCATGTACCCATCCTCTGATGGCTACTTCCAGCAGGATAATGCACCATGTCACAAAGCTCGAATCATTTCAAATTGGTTTCTTGAACATGACAATGAGTTCACTGTACTAAAATGGCCCCCACAGTCACCAGATCTCAACCCAATAGAGCATCTTTGGGATGTGGTGGAACGGGAGCTTCGTGCCCTGGATGTGCATCCCACAAATCTCCATCAACTGCAAGATGCTATCCTATCAATATGGGCCAACATTTCTAAAGAATGCTTTCAGCACCTTGTTGAATCAATGCCACGTAGAATTAAGGCAGTTCTGAAGGCGAAAGGGGGTCAAACACAGTATTAGTATGGTGTTCCTAATAATCCTTTAGGTGAGTGTACGTCACAATAGGAAAGAAAAGACTATCGCAACTTCAGTTTCATGCCGACTTTAAAGGTCCCATGATGTGGATTTTTTTATTATTTTATAATGTTTCCTGAGGTGTACTTATATTGTTAGTATGATTTTTACATCATAAAATGTCATAATTTAGAAATAAAAGGCATTTTTCTATCCTGATTTTAGCCCTCTGGCTTGAAGGGGCGTGTCTGCTGTGAGACTTCAGTGTAAACGCCCACTGTTGTGATTGGCTGACATCTTTGCATTTACATGTGGAACCCCTCTCGAATACTTTTACTACGTTTTTTTACTATTACAGCTGTAGAGATTAACAAATGGTTAAAGTGTTGATTATAGCATTATTTTTAGATCTTTTCCCATCACATGAAAGGCTGCAGTGATGAGCATTGAGTAGACAGACAGTCTGTTTATCGCGTGAATGCAGTGATCTCGTCATTGCAATGCTATTTTTCTCACAAAATGCTTTCACCACAACTAACAGCAAACACAATATCAATATGAATACAGTAAGAGCTTCGTGGTGCAGCATAACAGCGTCATTCATTATAACGGCAGTTTGGGCAAGTGTGCAGATATACTCGCGATGTGTGATTGACAGCTCTGAACATTATAAAGAGAGTGTTCTTTGATCGCTCTCTGTAGTTTAATCACAATTTAAATAACAGATTTGTTTCATGCTACTAAGAGAAACAAATGTAAAGTTGATCGTTTAGTCACTGGCTTGATTCACTGATGCATAAACAATATTAAACGATTTAGAAAGAAAGTCTGTGTGAATTTGAATAATTAGCACATCAGAAATCACTGATCACAGATCAGGCATTAATGAACACTGTTACTTACTGTTTGTGGCGGTGCTGTCGAATCCATATCGTAAAAGTCTGTTTGTAAAGCCTGTGCTGACATTGCAACTGAATTAAATGTAAAAAATAAACTGAATCCATTTTTTCCAAATTCTCTGGGGCTGGGCAGGCAAAGCAGAGAAAGGGGAGGTAACCTTTCCAGAATATTCCAGAATGGCCCATCTGAGCTTTCATTTTCTTAAAGAAGGAGCAGGATACACAGAACTCGGTTTACACCTGTCGCCATTTCTAGCCACTGGGGGACCATAGACAGGCTAGGGGAACTCATATTAATGTTAAAAAACCTCATAAAGTGAAATTATCATGCCATGGGACCTTTAAAGTGATAGTCTACCCAAGAAATTCTGTCATTTTTTTACTCACCCTCATGTTGGTCCAAACCTGTATGACTTTTCGTCTGCAGAACAAAACAAAAAAATGTTTTGAAGAAAGTTGGGCTCCATACAATATTGGATCCCGTTGCAGGACTGCATGATTAATTACAAATAATTATTTGTGATTATCAAATCGCAAAGGCTACTTTGGGTCACTTGTGGCATGTATTTGGAAAGGCAACATTCACCAAACATTTTCTCAAACTTGTAAATGAGAAGCGCTTATCAACTGCTGTCAAGAAAATAGAAGCTTTAAGCCCGGGACATACTGCACGATTTTCGGCTGGCCCAGACGAAAGGTTGCCATTGTGAAACAATCGTGGTGATTTCTGTGATCGTGGCTCCTAATCGGTGGTCTTAGGTCGTACATTGAGAGAGGTTCAAAGACGGCCGTTGACTATGTTCAGTCATCAAAGATTCAATTATTGTTGTGCAGAAAAAATATATACTTACACTGTTACACACCTTGGGTCGTTAGCGACCCTATACAATTTTTACGAAAAATGAATGGGAAAACTATTCAATTATAATTTTATATTTTATAAACTATAAATTATAATATTTTTTTCTTGTTGTATCCTTTATAATGAATTGATTGAGGAATACTAAGAAGGTTGATGTTTACTTTAAAAAATGAAAGAGGAGGAGGGTGGTGAATGACATCCCGGGTCACTAAAGACCCAATATGCGTTTAAGCGCTAATAGCATCAATCAGAATATTTTGGCCAAATGTGCAGCCCTACAAATAAGCAGCAGACCTGGAGCATTGCATTGTAAACTGCATTTTAAATAACTATTTTTATCAGAAACATTGCACTCTCAATTTGATCTCGCTGCTGTCTAGGAGAAACAACCGTGATTTCAAAGAGATCGAACCACATACTTTAACAGGAGACTTTGAGGTGGACCAGCATTGTACTGCCTATCATCTTATGCCCCATTGCCCTATTCATCATCTATAGATAACCAGCCAGGCTTAATACTGCAAAAGCGCACTTACACAGAGGCATTTTTACACACACAGACTTACAAATATACCTACTTACGTAGTCCAGCTAAGGTAGCTAGATACCACGTTATCTTCCCCCCAAAAAATCGGATTCAGCATGACTACAAAAAATGCAGAGATGTATGATGTTATCGCAGCACCCCATCACTGTTCTGACCCTTTCATCGTGTTCTCTGGTTCTGTTTGATAGCGGTTCACAGATAACACATTCTCCACCATACCCACCTCAAGATTGACAGCTCACTAACAGCATGTGGCCGGTCTGTTACAGTTTGCCTAGACTGGAACTTAGATGTCTTTTTGGGCAAGCCACAGGCTTTGCCACAGGCTTCATCTCTCTCTCCCTCTGTCTCTCTCTCCTTCTCAACTCTTGCGAGAAAAGGGGGAAATTGAGCTCTCCTCGGCCTGGATTCTGACAGGGTGCGCTCTGTGCAGCACTGATTTCAGCAAATTACCATGAAACTCACATTTTACAGAAGAACACACAGTGCAGTTAGCCATACAGTATTTTAATGCTCCACAAATATGAACTAATAGGAATTATTAATGAGCTTTCTGAAGACAGAACAACACGTATAGCTGAAATAAATTCACATTTGGTGGCCATTCTAGAAATGTATAAAGGAAAGATCCGCAGAAGGCAAATGTGAAAAATGGGGCCCAATTAATTACACGTCAATATGATTCTATGCAGTAAATATTTTTAAATAAAAAATGTTTTCTATTTTAATATATTCTTAATATTGTATTTATTCTATTTATTTCTGTGATGACAAAGCTGAATTTTCAGCATCATTACTCCAGCCTTCAGTGTCACATGATCCTTCAGAAATCTTTCTAATATGCTGATTTACTGCTCAAATCATTGTCAATATTAGTTGTGCTGCTTAATATTTTTGGGGAAACCAGGATACATTTTTTTCAGGATTCTTCGATGAATAGAAAGAATCAGCATTTATTTTAAATAGATTTTTTTGTAACATTTTAAATGTTTTTACTGTATTAAAAAATATAAATTTCTTTAAAAAAAAAATCATACTGACCACAAACTTTTTATTGGTAATGTATTTAAAAATGTGTAGATTTAGCATTTGTTTTTTTCCTATAATATTAATAAAATTAACACAAATGACACCAAAATAAATGTTTTGAAAAAACAATTTATTAATTTATATTTCATTACTCTCATATTCTCTTATTAACCAATTTTATTATTCTTATTGATTGTTTAACATTATTTTTATTAACTTTTTTAAATAAACATAATTTAAAAAAAATAAAGCATTTAAAGAACTATTAAAATTAGTCAATTCAATCATTTCTATATAAAGAAAATAAAGTGATTTCAAAGAATCTACAAAAAAAATCACCATCCCATCTATGTCATTGGCCACATTATTTTTGTCACTAAGTAATTTGGGCAATTCCATAATTGGTCAAGCATTTGGTGGTAGCGATATGATGTAAAGCAATGCTAAATAAGGTATAATCACCCCGTCTGACACATGTAAACCATATCAGATGTTCCAGTCTCTCTCGCTTCCTGTTTTTCCGATATTTGACTGACATGTCCAAATCCTGAAAGAAAATTTTCAAAGATTGTTTTTGCAAATGTTCCCCTCAAGCCGAGAGATCCAGTGGAGTTTTAGTGGAGACGCTAGAAGACATGCGGAGGTGAGAATGAGAAAACACAGCCTTTATTTGTTTTATAATTAGGTTTCCATCTAGTCTCATTGCATACTTTTACCGAATCCTGGGCTTGATTTAAATTAAATAATTGCCCATTTCTGCTTTCACTGCAAATGTCCTCCACTATTAGCTGAGGCTGAGATTGTATTTGTACATATGTACCTAGCATTCTACCCTGGGCATTAGTTCTGTTCAAAAAGCAAATTTTCTTTTAGTATGGTTCATAACCACAGACATGTTGTTATGTTCTTTATGATCCATTTCCCTATAATTTTGGTGCTGGAGTTTGTATTTTAAATATGATGAATACACTGGTCACTCATGGTAAAAACAGACACTCCAAATCTGGAACCAATTCGAAACTGTGATACTGAGACTTTGTTTTTAACTGGCAGCCTTTTTTTCCAACACTTTGTCATTGCGTAAGTAAAAATTCTTGGCTTTGACGCTGAAAGGAATCATTCTGGCTGGCATATTGCTATATCTCTTCATTACATGTTGACTGTGAATAGTCTGGTTGTTCGGACATATGGCATTCTAATTTACTCAATAAGTTAAGACCACTTAACTACTATAATATTTCATACAGGAACTGCTCAATATTGTTGATGACATTTCCACAGCCACAGATGAAAAATCACTTTCTCTCTGGAATTTTACCTTGCTATAGTCTGAATATAGTGGAATGAATGAAAGTGCGTACGTGGCGTCAGAATGAGTGTTTGAGTCGGGCGGGGCAAGATGGGCCGGTTTTGGTGTCACTATTTGGCACAACCTGAGCTCCCCTTACAAAAAATAAGTATACTTCAAGTTCATTTTATGAAGTATAAGTAAAAGTTCAAGTTTATTTTTAAGTATAATTTATAAGTATACTAATATCAATGTAGCTACTAGAAGAATACTTGTAAGTGTACTGTTTCAATATTGTACTACTTGGGATTAAATTGGCCCACTTTTAATGTATAAAAGTATACTTAAGTATACTTTATGTGTAACAGTAGTAAACTAGTACACTACTAAGTTTCTCATTTGTACTGCAACTATCTACAAGTAACCTTTAGTTTACTAGTCTAATAGTTTACTAGTCAAATACTTGTTGCACATTTTTTAGTTTATGAAAGTACACTTGTACACACTGCAAACTTGTTAGTTTTTTTTTTTAAGTGAACATAAAATCATATATAGTTTACTATTTATATATTATTTTTGCACTTTAGGTATACTATTATGCACAGACATTTTGAGGGGCAGTGGCCCAAACCAAAAAAGGGGCACTATAAGGGGGCTGAGTATTATCAAACCTTTTACAATCTTATTGTAAATACAATTGTTTGGCTTTAGTGCTAATTCAATATATGTTGTTGTAATTATGCTTCCAAAAAGTTGATTCTGCGCTAATTTGATCACATTTTTAATGTTTTTCAAAATGTTGTAGATTTATGTAGCAAATGAGAATCGCTAAAATTATTGTTTATATTTTGAGACGAGGGTCTTGTTAATGATTTTCAGTTTTGTTCAAAGTAAATAAAGCAACAATTTTTTTAAATAACGGAAGAATATGTACAAGTATGGTATTTGGGGTAAAAGGCACAATAATTAACATGATAATAAATAGTTAGCTCACTTTTCATTTGTTGACATGGCATGGTTATTCAGATAGGAAATATTATATATTAAGTTGGTTGTCCACCTTAGAGATGATCATCATATTTATTAATGAAACCATCAGATTTAAAAATGATAATCATATCATATAATAAAAAATATATTTATTTGTTAGGCTACTACTGTAAAGTATTATGTAAAGTATTATGGGATCTCAAGCTGTACCGTCTCTTTCCGAAAAAAGCCGAGCTCCGGAAGGCGTGCTGTGCATGGAGCTAAAGAATCACGTGCGCGTGCACACACACACACACACACACACTGCTGATGAACACCTTTGGTTTTCATTAGAAAAAAAAAAAACTATACAATGGTGGATTCAAACCCAGAATCAAACCTCAGACTCGCTCGCCAGACACATGCTATACCACTGGACTACTCCGAGGCACACAAGCCTTTCATGCAAAACTATGTAAAGAATCTCGGGACTGACAATATTGTAATAAAGCTATAGTTAGGAGATGTAACGTTAAGGATGAAACTATCAAGTTAAACATGACTTCTCATGACTTCCCCCACTCACCCACTTTTTAAAACAAAGTTACGCCACTGCATCGCATTATGGATAACATTTGATTCACTATACTTTCGTGTTGTTTACATTGTATGCACTTATGTGCCGATTGCCAACAAAACAGACTTTTGATGCAGTTTCACTCATCACCTGCAACGATCTGCAAATCCAACGGGCATTGCTTATAAAACATTAGTCACTGAAAATGCCAGGAACACATTTGAAAAACAACACTGGGTTCTTTGGGAAGCTGAACAAGGTTACAACCAAAAACACACTTATTTGGTGACATTGACAAAATCCTTCTCGACTTGATACCCAGACGATGGGCGTGCTCTCGCTCCTGCTCTGGTTGGTGTGTGCATGTGCTTTTCCGGGAGAATTGTCCATACAAGGATTTTCCGCCCTTTATGACTTCATACAGGGCCACACTCGAAAAAACTTTCCGAAACTTGTAAGAAACCAGAAGGAGTATTTTTGGCACAGAAATACTCCATCATACGTCCAACTGATTTTTTGAAACTTTGGCATGGGAATCCAACTTTTTAACAGTGTAAATAAGTCAGAATGCATGAAATAGCATTAGGACCCCCCCTTACGGTTATAACGGTCCTGGTTCTCACCTTATTGATGAACATGATTTGTAGTTTGCGAGTAAAGCTGCAAATTCCTCCATCAAAGTCAGCTGCCTCCGTAATAATCTTCTGATACGTGCAATCAAGTGAAAATCGTTGCACAGCATAAATGATAAATCATAATAAATCATATTAGGCAGTCTATTAGCGAAAGCACTTTTCTTCCTGTCTTCTTCAAAACAAAAAGTTGCATCATGAATGACGTAAGCGTACTCTGGCCCGGTACGTTAAGTGCAATGTGAGTGCAGGCCAGCAGGGGTGTGGGGAGGGGGGACAATCGCGCTCGGGCACGGTACAAGGCAACCGTGACTAGTGTGAGTACAAGTTTCATAAAAGTTTCAACAACCAAAAAAACACACAAAAAACAAGAGTTTAAACAAAAAGCTGAGAAAATCACTTGTTTTTGTCAAAGACTATGTGTGGATCGGAATAAGTCAAGTAAGTATAGTTTGATTTTTTTTAAAGTAATTTTAAATATTAATTAGCTCACTTTTCATGTCGTAAGGTAATCTTAAACTATCCAGCTGCATTACATAATTGATATTCTTGAGCCAAACCTTTCTACAATTCACCTATGTACTAAACTGATGTTCTGTGCGGATGTGCTCGAGTTGTATGACCTTGGATATGTTTTATTGGCTTTTAATATTAATAAACTGGGATAGTTCATCCAAAAATTCTATCTTCATTTACCTGTGATTTTCTCTCTTCTGTAGAACACACAAAAAAAAGATATTTTAATTAACCCCTAGAGGTCGACTGTGGCGCCGGCGCGACCAACTCGCTTTTTTTTCTTATCAGTGCGAAAAAATACGGTCGATTTTGGTAATTCAATCAATTCAATTCAATCTGTTCATTTGAATGATTTAAACCGTTTTTTGTCCATACAATGAAAGTCAGTGGGGTCCAACAGCATCAAAATATCTACATTTGTGTTCCACAGAATAATGATTGCCATACAGGCTTGAAATGAGATGAGAATGAGTAAATGCAGAGAGAATTTCATTTTTGAGTGACCTATCCCTTTAAATTATGAGATTTCAGAACCGAAAGGCAACAATTTAAAAAAAAAAGGTCTATATAAATGTAAATTTGGTCTCCTGAAATGAGTATTTGAGAATGAGAATTTGATTTTCACTCTTTTCAGTGTATTCAACAATTATGCTTAGAGATTCAACACTGCTTTCTTATTCCCCAATCTATTTAAATGTGGGCTCTCACTTTTTCCTCATTAAAAAGTTTTACATACAGTATGTCTTAGTTCAGGGGCAAAAAGGCACTATTACCTGTTTTAAGTAACATTGGGTTCTGAAACTAGAAAGAGAAATGTTACCCTATTCTAATAAACTGATTAGCAGATGCCTCTCTCTCTCTCTCTCTCTCTCTTGCACTCAACTGCTAGTGAAATGGTGAACGAGACATAAGCTGTGGTCAATGTGAGGTGCCTGGACAGCCTGGTTTTACTCATCAGAGTTTCTTTGTGCTGTACTTATTGTGCCGTGTTCTTTAACTTCAGCCATGGTGAAGCTGTTCGTAGAGGAATTGAGCAGGTGAATGGAGCCAAGTACAATTCTCCTGATGACAGCATTCCACTAAGGAATAGATGAAACAATGGAAGTATAATTAATCATGGCCTAATTTTTTCAGCTCCCTTATGGAGAGAATCACTGGAAGCAACAATATTACAGAGACCTCTGTGTTGTCTTCAGATTGGCAGATGGCATTCCTGATATGAATATTTGTAGCAGTTCAACAACATATCTCATACTGTGTTTGAAATTGTAATTTTAAGGTTATTTGTCAGTTCCAGCCTCAATTTATTAAATTTTTTTTCTTTTTGCTATTTAGTAATTTGTTTTGTAGTTGTCCTAAAAAGGGATAGTTTCCCCCTACCCCTACCCCCCATTCATTCTGTGAACATAATATATATTTTGACTGATATCTGTGTGTGTTTATATATATATATATATACACACACACACACAATGAAAGTCTATAAGTGTTGTTGGACTCCAGCGTTCTACTGCTTGCATTCTGCAGAAGATAAAAAGTCAAACAGGTTTGGAATGATAGGAGGGTAAGAAAATGACATTTTTCATATTTGGATGACCTATTCCTTTACTAACTATACAGACAAAATCTGAATTATTAATGAATATTAAAAGCTAATGAAAACTTAACTGAGCAAATGTAAAACTGGCTTCATATCTCTGCATAGAACTTCCACAATGTTATATTACTTAAACGCATATGCACAGAACATCAATTTATGAATAATACAATGATTTGACTCATAAATATCACATAACATGTCATTAATATTAATGAGACAAATTAGTGACCCCACAACCCGCCCCAACACTCATTCTGACGCCACAAACTTTGATTCATTCAAATTCATTCAAACTAGAAAAGTGATTTTTCATCTGTGGATGTGGAAACATTCGTAAGCAGTTCCTTTAAGAAAGGAAACACTGTATTGCTATTTGGCCATGGTTTTGCAAGTCAGCATTATGATTTGAACACGTGTGGTGCATTTTAATACAGTAGACAGGAAAACATGATGCAATTTGATTGCTGTGTTTCCCTTAATATACACATTAAGCAATCTATTTCACTTTGTAATTGCTGTTGAGGATTAATGTGGATTAATCTTTGACATTACATGTCTGACATTCTGCATTTGATTCATGATCTTGTTTTTTTTGCCAGAACCAGAGCATTAGGGGTAAGGAATGACCTGTGCCTAGATTTTTCAGACAGGCAAAATGACTCAAGTTTGACAGAGATTTGGCAAAGCAAAACATTTTTGAGAATGGCAAAAAAAAAAAAAAAAAAACATTGCTATCTGCTTTTGGAGGAATTCACAGAGAATGAATTGCACCTGCTGACAGAGTAATTTATTTGCATATGCTGTTTGCATTTAGCACCCAGTTTACTAAAAGTATAATTACATTTACATTTATGCATTTGTCAGACGATTTTACTAATTGAAATCATTTTACAGAGCCTCGCACTTGAAATTTGAAAGAAAAAAAGATGGACATTCATTTGTCACCATGTTTTATTAATATGTTCATTTTTCTCTCGTTTTAATTTAGTTAAATCATGGAATAAATTCCTAATTCTTTGCCATGATATTCTTAGTGAATAAGAATGCTGAAATTGGAGCAAAATTAATTATTACATCTAGAAATGTTTGAGTTATATTAATATATAAATTCTATCTAATCTATCTATCTTATCTATCTATCTATCTATCTATCTATCTATCTATCTTTCTTATCTATCTATCTATCTATCTATCTCTATCTATCTATCTAATCTATCTCTTTGAAGGTACTTTGTGTGTGTAGCAGTGCTGATTTACTTCCTCCCTCTCCTGGTGATGGGCTGTGCTTACCTGGTGGTGGGTTTGACTCTGTGGGCCAGTGAGATCCCAGGAGATTCATCTGACCGTTACCAAGAGCAGCTGAATGCCAAACGCAAGGTCTTTATCACATCATCCTCTTGCTCCTCCACTTTTCATCATCCTTTAAGCCCATGACACTTGCATACACACAGTCCAGGTCAGACACTGAACTCTGAGTTAATAGAGCAGATAGAGTTCACACACAACGAGAGAAGGGTCAGACAGGGCCACATGAAATAATCACTATGAAACTCACCTGCAGTGAGAAGCTCCGTCTGCTTCTTTCATCTGTATTCTGGGTGTGTATGTATGTCTGCCCCATTCACCACACTTGAAGATATACCGTTTCCTCTCCACTATCTACTTTACATTTTATTGCTATTGTTTTGCCTTAACATTTTCCTCTTCTTCCTTACACAAAATACCTTAATCTATTTCCTTAGCACAAGTATGATGACACAATGTGACTACCCTTGAGCACCTGAATGTCCCTGTTTTGGAACAACAGTGACAAAAGAACAAAAAAAAAGTAGTGAAAAAATAAAATGCATTTGCTAAAAAAAAATTATTTGAAGGTGCACTCAGTAATTGTTTTTTGTTTTGTTGTTGTTGTATTGGTCGGTATGGCTGCCATTTTGGACATATGCTGAAGCAGCATGGATACAGCATCACACAAAAGATTTCAGTTACTGATGCCATTGTAGAAATGCATGATTCCAGAGACATTTTAAGGTGATGAGACATACATTTGTATAGAAATCATAACAATGTAGCCCTGCCTTACAGTTAAAAAAGCAAGTTGCCTATTAGTTCACTCGTGAATGTGCATGGACATTAGCCAAACCAGCCTGGAAAATACATTGTGTGTGTGATTGGAGTTAAAGAAGCCCAATTTGTGTTTAAATACCATTGTTGTCAGATTTTACTCGTTTTAAAAAGTGTTATTTAAATTTTAGTGATGCTAACCATCATGCAACTCACTGCTTTTGAAATACAGCAGATTTTATTAGTACTATTAATTTCTTAATGTGCAATTTTTTTAATGAAGGAAAATTACTGAGTGTACCTTTAAAGCTATAGTGTGTGATTTTAGCACCACTAGTAGCACCAAATGGAAAAATTCTTTGGTTTCCCAAATACTTTCCTCATCATCCATCTTTTTTTCTTTCAGATCAACAAGTAGATCCACCAAAACTCATGCCATTATTTCACCCAATGTGTCAGATTGCAACAAATTATTAAACTTTTTTTGGGGAAATCAATCTGCATATGCCTTACTTATTGTCGCTTCACATTACAGTAAGCTGGGAAAAACATGTTGAACAGAAAAAATGACCATTAAAATATAATTTATGTAAATTTCAGCTGTTTTTGAAATTTGGCTCTTTGATAAATGGCTTCTGCACAATGCATATTTTAGCTCTCTATTTATTGCGTTTTATTTTCAATTTGAATTACATGTTTGCATGGAAAATCAGCTTGAAGGACAGAAACTGTATTTATAGGCATACAGTATAACCAATATTAAAATGTTGTCTTCTTGCCTGACCCTCAGGTGGTGAAGATGATGATTGTGGTGGTATGTACGTTCGCTGTTTGCTGGCTCCCCTATCATGTCTATTTCCTGATTCACCAGTTCTACCCGCACCTGTTCGAGCATCCCTTCATTCAGCAGGTCTATCTGACTATCATGTGGCTGGCAATGAGCTCCACTATGTACAATCCCATTATCTACTGCTGCCTCAATGACAGGTAATTTCACCTGGAGTGAAAAGACAGTAATTGACACACACACACAGTCACTCTGCTCTCTTTCCAGAGTCACTGTAATATTTACTATAATATCATTATTGTTCGAAATGATCCATCTTTGTACCATATAATACAGTCCAATGCTGTAATGTATTATTCTGTAATATAATCCCGGTTTTACCACCTCACTCAGATGCTGAAAATCCATCACAAAAGCATTTGAAAGACAAAGTAATAATATAGTCAATTTTCACCTTTAAACTCATCATCATCACATTTATCTTTTCTTTTACATTTCTGCACGCATCCTCAGGTTCCGTGCCGGATTTAAGCAAGCATTCCGCTGCTGTCCATGCGTCCCTGAGGGATCCTATGAGGGTCTAGAGCTCAAGTCCACCCGGTATCTTCAAACCCAGACTAGTTTGTACAGGGCCAGTCGAATGGAGACCACCGTGTCCTGCGTGATGCAGCCGTGTGAAGATGGCCACAAGGTTACCTTTGGGAGTATCAGAGGGGCTGCTGGGAAGCCGGCAGCTCACAGCCCTTCCAGGGAGTTCGCCTCCAATGGCTCGTCCTCTCACAGTATTTCCAAGACCGTGTCGGAGACCTCCAGCTTTTACTCCAGTAATAACATACAGGAATAAGAGCACAGAAACACAAGAGTCAAGCAGGACGAATGTCGCCATCTTTTTGTGAAGATGTAATCGTTTGATGAATCCTCTTAAATTCTCCCCCCAGTGTAAATCTTTAGGATTACCTTGAGTGTGTGCAGGTGTGTTTTAGCTGGTTGAGGACACACACAGCAAGTGTTTTTCATTTCAAATGATCCATCATCTTTCATTCTTGACGCATTCTATTCATGATGTTAAACTATGATTAGAGGAACATTTACATTGATTTTTTGGCAAATGCTTTTTTACCAAAGTTATGTAATTGACATTGCATTGTTCTGACTTAAATGAGAGCCTGATTTATTGATCCTGCAATCGCTGAAGACATTTTAAAAGTTTACATTAATGGACATGTGATGCAGTGGAACAATGAGTCGTTATACTATATATATTGAATATGGCCACTTATATTGGTCTCTGTTATAATAGGAACAGGAATAAGTAAAGAAACATACCCCTCTTAATCACCCAAGATGGCCCACCTTGCTCAAATGATATTTGAGCACATGTTGTTTCTTCAGTGGCTTATCTTGAGGTGGGGAGATTATTTGAGACCTCACATCATATTTTCTCTGCAAGCACATTCTGCCTTCAAAAGCTCTATACTGGCTGAGACTGAAAAAAAAAAACAGAGGGCAGAGATTATATTACTGAAAATGCCACGGTGGTTTCATGGTCAGTTAAAGCAATGATCCAGCCTGTGAAATGAACATGAACCATGTCAGTTGTCAATATTGACACCTCCACAGGCAAATTAAATGACTTTTCAGCATGTGCCTGGAAACACAACTGCATGGTGGTGAAAGCTCTAAAATGCCACTGATTTTGTGCTGCTCTGAAGAATAGATCTGGGGGGAAATTACCCCGTCTGCTTACCTTCATTTCTTTTTTTATGTTCTTTTCGTAATTGACTCTTCACTAAGCTCCGCCCCTTGGTTACTGTTGCCACCTTGGTTACTGTTGCTGTTGTAGACAAGATGAACAGCCTGATTATCAGTAAAATGTGCTCATGAAGTGATACAAATGATTAGTTTTTTATTTTTACGTAGGCTGAAATGAATTTTGACATCGCAAAGCATATTTTATAGCCAGGCTATGCCTTTTTTTAAATTACGCAGAGACTGCAAGTGAGAATCGAGGCAAAAGCTTCTCAGTAAGCTGAAAGCAAAAAGACTCTTTATAATGAATAAATGAAAACATTCGTATATAAAAGAACTGTAATCTTAAAGACGCATTCGTTCATTTTAGAACAATGGACTAAATTTCCCAAAAGCATCATAAACCTAAGTAGATCGCAAAAAACACTCTCTACGATCTGTTTTTGCTTATGACTCTTTTTAGAAAACACTCACCCATAATACTAAAAAACCTCAATGGCCGCCACCTACTGGTGCATTGATGTAAACAACATAAAGACTCACCAAATTAAGCAGTTATAAACAAAATTCAAAGATTCGAATCATGAATCGCGCCACAGTTCGAGTGCAACCGAACTCAGTTTCACATTAGCAATTTTTCATGCGAACCATGCCCTGTTTCAAACTAAACTGCCAGTGTGAAAGCACCATAAGATGAACCTACCTACTCACTACTTCTGTGGAGTCAATCCCACTCCAAACTTTGTTGACTCTCAAATCCCAATGCTTTAGAATCAAAGAATCAATTCTTTTTGGAATTGTGTTCTACCCAGTTGGAACTCCCAGTCCAATCTGCTTTCTAATGGTTCTTATCTTGTGTCACCTGACCACCGGCAACAAAAGTGAGTAACCAGAGTTTCATGGGGGTGGATGAGCTGCGGAATATCTGAGATGAATAAAAGATATGTGGAATATCTCAGTCAGACCAGGAGGTAGGGAAATGGAGCTAGGGCTAGTTGTGATTTTGTCACCCCCTTGTCGGAGAAAGTGTTACAGCAGTATGAACTGATAGCTATGGGTTTTTTCCTGTGAAAAAAAGATTCTTCATGCTTTAAAATTGCTTGAATGTAATGCTGCCTTCACATGCTATCGAAAATTTCCTACTTCCCACTTCTGAAGTCGTGATTACGAGTTCATCGCATTCAAGTTTTGATTGAGAGAGCGTTCATGTCCAATCCACATATACTAAATCAAGCAAGGTGTAGCCCCGCCTCCACTCACTCACACCAGCTGAGACCCATTAGGTCAAGTTTTACTCTAGTTACTGTAGTAAACGCTGCACAAAGGTAATGCTCTTTACAATGTTTGACACGTAGCGGTAATTAATAGGATTAGCCTTTTGCTTGACTACGTTATCAAACAGATGTGTCACTAATGCGTAATTCACCCACTATATTGCTACACGATTGTACACGATTTTTCATACCAACAGGAAAAAAAATATACTGGTATGGCTTCTCTTGGAACTCCCCTGCTACACAGCATAGTAATGATAATATACTAAAGCCTGCCCGCACGTTGACCTGATTGGTTACAAGGTAACATCAGAAACGTTTGTGACGTCAGAAACACCAGCGATTTCTTTGATTCACACAACTTTTTAGGAGAAAATACTCAGCAAGGCTAGTAAAGGCTAATAAAAATGCTAATGAAATAATTTATGGCCCCTATAACTCCCCTGCACTCTAATGTCTAGCACGGAGAACTGCCCATTCTCGATTCTATTGTTCTCTCTCAACTAATGTTAGCACCTCTGCCGGTATGAGACTTAATCTTTATTATTCTTTTATTGTTATTCTTTTGTTTGTATTCAGCCATTATTAGCCTTTATTCTGGCATTACACTGCTTGCCCATCCACACCACTTTCATCCAAGATTCATTAAAAACTCATGAATCTTGAGTCATAACTCATGCAAAACTCTCTGAACGCTCTTTCAGCTTTTCAGGTTGCATAATTCAGAGGGAAATTAATAGAAATGGTATTCTGTATGATGAAAAATTTTGCAAACATTTGAGAATAAATCAATATTTCTCCAAATATGCACATGCTTTTGGACTAAAAGCCCTAACGGACGCTGTTCAGTGTAGCTGTGTGAACACAAATAAACCTCAGCAGACGTGACTAATTATTAGTGCGTGATTCTATTCAAAATATTGTAAAAATTGATTATTCTGCACTCCAGACATAAATTAAGAAATTGCTGCAACCGAGTTATATCATAAACAGTGGTCAATTATTGAAGCTGGAGCCTTTAATCTTTGTAATAGTACACAGTTTGTCCATATGACATTAAGAATGTGGTTTTAATGTGCATGAACGTTTAACAACTATAATCTGAGGTCGCAGGTGATGCGGTGACGATAAAGGGATTAATGAAGCATATACAAAAGGTAACGATGCAATTTGTTTTACAGAATACGGAAGTTTGTTGCGTGGACACTACAGTTGCTGAGGTACGATTGTTCAATGGTCAGTAATATATTTGTAAGGTGGGGCTTGGTGAAGTGCCAATTCTATAGTTATTCTATTGTACAAGCATTCAAGTGCTTGTGCACACATCTCCCTCACACTGGACAAGGCCAAAGTAAAATTAGCTCTTTAGGCACCTCCCTTGATACAGTCACAGCAATATGATACCGAGGTACACAGGATTATGGGACAAAAGCGGTGAGGGGTTTATAAAAGTTACGCAAAGGATGTGGGATGGGGGGTTGAAAGAACACCTGCTGCTGTTCTTGACCAGGATTGTGACCTATTTGTGATCTGTTTTCCAAAACAGAGGAGCATGCATGATTGTGGGGCTGAGCTTTCATTGTTCGCACAGTGGCAAGTCTAGTTATGGTGCAGTATGTTCAGAATATTTCTGAACATACTGCACTGTAAATGACTGTGATCTGAATGTGCTTGACTGTTTGGCAGGTGCTAACAGCTCATTCCAGGAGTAAATGAGCCACATTCTGTTCCTGATCTACACTCTTTTTTTTTTTTTTTTTTAGAAATTCAGAACCATCAGTGATGCTTTTGCAGAGTCGCATCTGCCTTCACACTATATGTCTATATAGTGTGCCAAGCCAAAATTGGCAAATATTTAGTAGTCTTTTATGGTCTTAACATTTTTAATCACAAATCACTGGTCAGGATATTAGCAAGAATTGCACAAATACTGTAGATAGCCTTCCCCTTTGTTATCTTTAAATGTTTGAGCCATGTGGGTAAACCTGCATACAGCTTTTTGCAGGAAGAAGAGTCAGTGTTTTTTCCACTCAATGTTAATGGCTTCAAACAGTTCACGAGTAGTTGAAAAATGTCTCCTAGTTCGTTTGAGTTTAATGTGAGACCAAATATTCACTATAGGGTTCAATTCTGGACTCTGCCAAAACATGATCCTGATGGACTTGTTCTCAAGCCACTTCTTGGTTGTCTTTGCAGTTTGGGCAGGAGTATTGTCTTGTCAAAAAATATAATCTGATCATTCCTCTTTAGATAACAACTTTTCATTTGTGGGAAGCAAGCCATTCTGCAATATTCTCCTCGGGGCGTATTACAGAAACATCTTAACTTTACAATCCTATCTTATCTGTTTGGTAACCATGGCAATTTCAGTTAGGACCTCATTTAGGACAAAAGCTATTACAGAATGACATTTCTTAAGTGCATAATCTTATTTTAACTATGGATAGGAATTTACATTTATTGATTATACAAGATGAAGAGCAGCGACGTTTGATGGTGGAGAGACTTTTGGAGGACCCAGAGGATGTGCTGTGCTTTGATGATAAATACTCCTAAATAATTACAGACTCCCACGTCACATGATTTTGCAACTAGTTGACGAATTGAGACCAACATTACAGAGGCCAATGAGCCGTCACGGAGCATTACCGGTCATTCTTCAAGTGACTAACGCCTTACGTTTTTTTTTTGTTTCGTTTTTTTGCAAAAGGCAATTTATAAAACAGGCTTTAACTTTTCAACGGAGCTTTTTAAAAATTTCAATCTCTGACGCACTGAAATTAAAAGCACGCCGTTGTTTCTTTTGATTTTAGGTTTACCTCAGAAGCAGTTTGCGCGTTGTTGGTTGCTTGGTAACAGACCTGACAGTTGATTACCGAACTCGATGGAGCGGTTAAAGATTTCCTAACTACAGATAAGATGAGATTTTGTAAAATAGGATAAGAATCCTAAATCAAGTTAAGATTTGCTTCTGTAATACGAAATTGTGAAAAATCCTAAATTAACATATCTTAAGTTAAGACCTAAGATAGAAAGTTTCTGTAATACGCCCCCTGTACTCCAAAGCACAGTGAATTAGCTCACCAATACCAGCAGCTAAAAAGGCTCCCCACACAATGACACCTCTTTCTCCATGCTTCATGTATTATATTTCTCACCAGATTTTCTAAGACACCATTCTGAAGCATCACCATGCAACTCGTGTTTCATTGTGATTCTCCACTCCACATCTTCCCATATTCTGCCAAAAACTTAATTCTGTCTTTGATGTTTCTCTGAGACAGCATGTTGGTAACACTTTATTTTAGTGTCCTTGTTTCATATTTTACATGTACTTACCATAGTAATAACAAGTAATGCATAATTACATGCAACTAACCCTTATTAACCTATACCCTAATCCTATAGTAAGTACATGTTGTTAATATTATTTATTTATATACACCGTAACAACGACACCTTAAAATTAAGTATAACCTGCATTTGCTTAAATTTGACTAATTTCTTGAACAATAAGACAACTGACAGCTTTTTTTCTTTTGCTTTTGAAAGAAGTCTCTTATGCTCATTAAAGCTAAACATATTCAAATAGAAAACAATTATTTTAAATTGTAATAATATTTAACAATATTATAGTTTATACTGTTTGATCAAATAAATGCAGTGTTGGTGAGCAAAAAAAAAAAGCACAATTTTTCCAAACTTTTGACTGTTACAGAAATATATATATATATATATATATATATATATATATATATATATATATATATATATATATATATATATATATATATATTATGGATATTGTTTACTCACCTTCATGTCATTCAAAACCTTTATGAATTTATTTTTCTTTGAAATGCAAAATAAGATATTTGGAAGTCACCCATTTACATTGTATGGATTTTGTTTTTGTTTTTTGAAAAATACATTTTTCAAAATATCTTCCTTTGTGATCCACAGATAATAAGCAAGTCATACAGTTTTGGAACAACATGAGGGTGAGAAGCCTAAATGATGACAGAATTGTAATTTTTGGGTAACAATCCTTTTAAGATGAACATAAAGAAAGGCATAGGTGATCACATACGAAGAAGGGAAAAAAAAGTTTGTTCGTCTGCCAGTTCTGGTTTTGTGGCACCTCTGTGGACTGTATTTATGCGTGTGTGAGCACAGGAGGATTTGCTCTCATCAGCTCTATCTCTCCATAATCAGAGTAATTACCCAAGAGAAGAGAACACAGAGGGGAGGACAACAGCTGTGTATGAAAGCATTCACACTCTACTCATCCACCCTCCAGCATTCCTCACATCCCTCCCAAGGCCTTTCTGCATGGCTGCTTAATTTCACTCAAAGTTATTATTCGTGTCCATATGTAAACATCGTGAGTGTGTGTGCATTTAATCATACCTCTACACGAGTCAAGCTGGTATAGTTCATCAGTTATTCAGAAAGAAAAATGTGCTTTGATTTCCATCCAGCACAGGAGGCCTTGAAATGTTCCTATGACTCTGATCACAAGAATTCTTGGCAACACTTTCATTAGTTACATTAAGGGGGGTCATGACAAGTCTTTTTTTTTGTTGTCATTTTTGTGTCGTAATTTAGTTGTAATGGACATTTTCCACTCTTCAGACCTTTTGAATTTATCGAGGTGTTTCGCTGCTGTACCTTTAGGTTTTCTGTGTATACTTTCTTTCTTTGTGAAAGGAGTAACAGCGCTGCCGCTTACTCGTGTCGTGTGTTGGGGATTTGCTGTCTAATAGAGTTGGCGCTGATCCATCTTTCACAAATACTCTCTTTGCAAAGCCTGCATTACAGTGTGACAGGTTCACAAAACAACATCTGTGCACTTATAGTTAAGGTCAGACCGAAATGATCAGGGACCTTGGTACATATAAACTTCAGCTCCTTCTGAAGGCCATGGTGCCTCAGGTGCCACCTCACATCTTTTATCATAAGTTGTATGCCTTTCATCATTCGTTTTTCTGTTTGAAATGTAATTCAATGTTGATTCATATCTGAAAGTACATCAACAACCAGTCTGTTAAGAATATAAGTGTTAATGACCGTACATTGCCTGTTAATTTACTGAGTTTACCAAGCTAAATAGTATTTTGTAAATATATGCTTTTGGCAGTTTATGTGTTAGTAATATATTATAAAAGAGTTTATTATATTGCAATACTGAACATGCACCAACAACTAACTGGACTTTCAGTACAGATGGGTCAAGTTGTAACAAAAGTAATGGCTGTCCACTTTTGCTTTCAATGTTGTGTTGAGATGCTCTCATTTTATGTATGCTTTTGTAAAGGATTTTGTATGCTTCTGCATTGTCTAATATATCTGTATTCAGGCCTGTGTGTGCTTTGAAGGGAAGAGTTTGAACATCTCCATTTGGCATTAAAGTCGTGAAGCAAATCAAGCAGGTTCAGCTAGTTAGGATAGATCATGTTAATCGTTTGTGACACACATAATGAGCCACTGAAGTTATTAAGCAGAGAGAAAGACAAAAGTCTGTTTCACAGTAGGTTAGAGCTATCAATGTCTCGTTGAAATTCCGCTCAGTTTGTCTGGTCAGATGTTGAGTTGAGCTCTCATCAGCGGTGCAGGGTTGATCTTTGTTGCTCTTACAAAAGCTGTCAAAAAGAGTTAATCTTAATCAATCTGCTCTTGCCGCCCTCTTTTCTGAAGAAAGTTTTCGAGACTAAAGAATTCATTTATATTTAGTGCTAGTTGGCTTTGAGATCTGCATTTACAGCTTAAATTATTAATTTAATATACATTTTAAAATGCTACTTTGTTATATTTTATTATTTTAAAATGATAAATTGTTACTACATTTGAGACTGCACTTTTTTATACATTATATTACATGTCCACTTTTAAAAAAGCTAATCATTTAATAACAATGTTAAATATAATCTTTACAAATCCTCAAAATGTATACCCATTTTTCATATTGTGTATAATGTTGTGATGCCTCAATTCAGTTCTTATCTGTATTAGAGTTTTAAAGGGTTAGTTCACCCAAAAATGAAAATTCTGTCATTAAGATGAACAAAAGTCTTACGGGTTTGGAACGACATGAGGGTAATTAATTACAGACTTTTCATTTTTGGGTGAACTATCCCTTTAATATCAGTGCATCCCTACTAATTTCATGCATTAAGATAAGAGCTTAGAAATTATGAGGGACGACAAAAGTGTAATGAGATTGACTAAAAAGTTTTAGCATGAGAGGAAAATAAATGAGACTGAAAAAAAAAAAAAAAAAAAAACTTGTTAAACAGGTAAAAATTGGCTGAATAAAACAATCAGTGGACCAAATCATTGAGTAAATGAGCAGGAAAGATAAAATGAAAGCAGAGATCACTTAGGGCCTAAAAAAGATTAGGACTTTACAAAGTCGTGTTGGTCTAGTAGTTATCATGGCTGCTCTTTCACCGCTCATGGAAGCCAAATACTTATATATTTTTCCTTATGCCATTCGATTCAAGAGCAGCATTTCTCTGAGGAAAGGAAAAAAGTACAGAGGGTATGATTGACAGCTAGACCTCACGATGATTCAATGGGACGTCCTGCTAATACAATGAACTAAGGGTTCAGAGGATCTTGAAGCCAGTCAGAGGCTGTATATGAGGAGTTTTTTTCTACAATTCAGTGAGGTTACCACTTCAAGGATGGTTCTGAATTATAACAGTGTTTACATTTCTTTTACCCGATCCTTTTGTGGAGTCAGTGCCTCTGTCCAGCTCTCACAGCCTTGTAGATGCTAAATAGGTAAAATATGGATTTTAAAGCTAAGCAGAATGCTTATGTTAAAATATCTCACAAAGAACATGCCAGTATCATTATAAATATGTGATTGATAAAATATAAAAAATATAAGTGGTGAGAGTTAAATCATTTGTGAATTCACACTTTCAAATCAGTGCCTGAATACAAATTCTTGTCTTTCTAAAGCCTGTCTGCATAGTTAACAAATGGTGAAATGTGTAGTTATTCAATTTCAAAAGATGTTACAGTTCATCACTAAACAATAATGTTATTTCCCTCATTGTGCCATTGTAAAATGTTTGTATTGGAAAACCAGTCGCTTATGTCCCTTTAAGTTGTTTAGTTGAGTCAAGTAGAAATGCTATAATAAGTCAAAATATATATATGTTACCTGCATTTAAAAAAGAAACAATAAATGTCATAAATTGTTTTAAAATCAAAAGTAGCTGTCTTAACTGCATTTGAGAGTGTGCTGAGCAGAGAATCCAAACTGGTCATCATAAAACTACCCCCTTTTTGTTTGTTATGCCTAGAAACATCACACAAATGAGTGTGTGCTGGGTTTTACGTTTGTATATGTCTCTCACTCTTCTCTTTCTCACAAATCAAGGCAGGCTGAATCAGTGCTGACACTAGAGGCTTCAGGGACCATGTCAATGTCAGGAGCAGGAATGCATGAGGCTTAAAAACTTAAAGGGGTCATGAATTGAGAAATCAACTTTTCATTCAGCCTTTGATATATCAAAGTTCATCGTGATATAAGAATATCCTGTAAGTTTCGGAGCTGAAAACTTCCTCGTCAGTCAAAGAAAGCTTTTATTGACACCAGACACAGCAAACGCTCGATCTCAGTCTGATTCTGTAGCCCCGCCCACCGACTAGTGTAAGAAATGTAACATAAATAACATGGGCCTTCATAGAGCTAAATGGATCGCGCTACCGAGCAATAAACAAGTTGAAGATAGCAAGATATTGCGCTGTGCCTGGTTGTGTAAGAGCACTGTCGCTGCAAAAGCTTCCTTTGGATTCCAATATTATGAATGTATGGTTGAACTTTATTTTTAATGAATATCCAGCTCACGTGGGTAAGACATTGCGTGTTTGTTCCTTCATTTCACCATGGATTCGTTTGTAAACAAGAGACTGGATTTGCAGACAGGGTGAGATTACATGAATGAACGTATCACCGGCCTGCCGACGGGCTATCTTAAATAGTGAAATAACATTCCTTTCTTGATGTGTGTTGTTCACTCTCGACTTGATATTTGAAGGAAAAATACAATCGCGGAAGTTTTGATCATGCTGATTTGTCTGACTCTGCAGCGAGGCTTGTGAGTGCGTGTGCGTGTGTGTGTGTGTGTGTGTGTTAGTGATGCACGGTTCGCGGTTATATCCACTGATCGGGCGGTCCAAGTAATAAAGAATAACATTCCAATTAATTGCGGTGGATGAGAGATAAATCATTGTGTTTGTTTGATAAAGACATTTTGCGAGCCCTGTGGGCGAATCATCATTCCGGTTGCCGTTTTCCCACACACTTTCAAAACAATCCCTCACGTGTACTCAAGGGGGAGCCGAAGCTTATTATAATATGCAAAGCTTATCCAATCATAGCAGTGGGCGTTTACTTCCAAGTCTTCAGTGCGGCATGCCCATAAAAACCAAGCGAGAGGCTCAAAACCAGGGTAGAAAATAGCCTATTACTTATTCATTATGATGTTTTTGAATGTAAAAACCATGCAAACGTCATAAGTTGACCTCAGACAACAGTATAATTTTTTTTTAAAAAGCCAGTTCATGACCCCTTTAAAAAAATATAAAGTATTAATCCAAAAACATTTACATCTGTTTGAAAGCCATATGCTGCACTGTGCATAAATTACTGTTTTCAGAGCATATTGAACACTTTCTCTTATGTTTAAGAGTGAAAGGGACCAGATGAAAATACTGTTGTCTAAATAGATCCAGATTAGAGAGGAGAACCAGAATAAACTTCTAAGTCCTGGTTCAGCCTTTGCCTCCGGAGACTGGGTTTGTAAGAGGACGCGAGTATAAGAGCTGCCCGGGTGCCCCTCTGGTTTCTCTTTCCTGACATCTTTTTCCATCAGTTTCCCATCAAGCTCTCCACATGTGATTAAATAATAACAACAATGATGTGTTTGGCCTGCAGCGAACACATTGGATATGACAAATTAAATTGCCTCTTGTTGACAGGACATGTGGGACAAGCAAGAATATGCTGGTGATTTTTTCTGTTGTAGACACATAAAAATAGCTATTTCTATGTTTTATATTTTGGATTTGTTTCTCAATCCTGCTCTTGCCTTAGTAGATTTAATTACCCACATTGCCATGTCCTTGGTATTGCACCGTTAATCTCTCACTCATCTAGATTCAAATGGCATTTCTGTCCATAATCTAATGCTAACATCATGTTGTGGAGAAACTCAAAAGGTCAAGATGAAATTCTGTAACAAACAGCAGCCTCGTAATCAATCTCCCCATAGAAAAGAAATGAGACTATTCTTTTTAATCCTCAGTGCATTTTATGCATAGCTAAAATACATAATCAAAACCCATGAGTAAAATAGATCCATATTTAGCATTAGATTTGATCAGGATCTCAGTCATTCACATATTCACTTAAAAGGTTTGTTCCAAAACAGTCATTTTGCTTCATTATGTGACACTCCAAAAACATGGAGTTGTTAAAGATTAAAGTAGTGTGAACCAGACATGTATACACTCACCGTCCACTTTATGTACACCTTGCTAGTACCAGGTTGACCCCCTTTTGGCTTCAGAACTGCTAAGGTGCAAGGTGCTGAGAACATTCCTTTGAGAATTTGGTCAATATTGACATGATGGCATCACGCAGCACTGCAGATTTGTCAGCTGCACATCCATGGTGCCAATCTCCCATTCCACCACATCCCAAAGGTTCTCTATTGCATTGAGATCTGGTAACTGTAGAAGCCATTTGAGAATAGTGAACTCATTGTCATGCTCAAGAAACCAGTTTGAGATGATTCGAGTTGTGACATGGTGCGTTATCCTGCTGGAAGTAGCCATCAGAAGATGGTTATTTCAGCTTCTGTTGCCTTTCTATCAGCTCAAACTAGTCTGGCCATTCTCCTCTGACCTCTGGCTTCAACAAGGCATTTTCACCCACAGAACTGCCATTCAATGGATATTTTCTCTTTTTCGGACCATTCTCTGTAATCCTTAGCAATCCCAGTAAATCAGCAGTTTCTAAAATACCCAGACCAGCATGTCTGGAACCAACAACCATGACATGTTCAAAGTCACTTAAATCACCTTTCTGTCCTATTCTGATGCTCAATTTGATGCTCGATGAGTGTGTGTATGTATATATATATATATATATATATATATATATATATATATATATATATATATATATATATATATATATATATATATATATATATATATATATATATATATATATATATATATATATATGTGTGTGTGTGTGTGTGTGTGTGTGTGTATAATATAAACTATATACTATTGCTAGGTCCCAGTGTATAATATATAATTTATATCAAAAGTTTGGGGTCAGTATCCCTTTAATATCAGTGCATCCCTACTAATTTCATGCATTAAACTAAGAGCTTAGAAATTATGAGGAACGACAAAAGTGTAATGAGATTGACTAAAAAGTTTTCGCATGAGAGGAAAATAAATGAGACTGAGAAAACAAAACAAAAAACGTGTTAAACAGGTACAAATTGGCTGAATAAAACAATCAATGGACCAAATCCTTGAGTAAATTAGCAGGAAAGATAAAATGAAAGCAGAGATCAATAATTTTAATAATTATTCAGCAAGGATGCATTAAATTGATCGAAAGTGACAATATATATTTCAAACGACTTAGATTTCAAATAAAGGCTGTTTTTTTTTTTTTTTACTTTTTCTAGTCACCAAATCCTGACAAAATAACTGATGATAATAATAATAATAATTATAATAATAATAATATGAAATCTTGTTTCTTTTTGAGACTGAAGTAATGGCTGCAAAGTCAGCTTTGCCATCACAGGGATACATTTTACAATATATTCAAATAGATAACACACATTTTAAATTTCATAATATTACTGTATTTTTATTAAATAAATGCAGCATTGATATAAGAATGTTTAAAAAATTTACAGACCCCTAAGAGATTTTAGTTTTATCAGATTTATAAAAGACAGATACGCTGTACCGATTCTTTCCGAAGGCGTGCAGTGGGCGGAGCTAAACAAGCACACAAACACACACACAAAATACATCATGGCATTATCCCTGGATAACTTTCGATTCACTATACGTTCGTGTTGTTTACATGATATGCACTTACATGCCGATTGCCAACAAAACAGACATTTGATGCAGTTTCACTCACCGCCTGCGGTTTCGACTCATGACCGGGAACAAACAAACACACTTGCAGAACTCTGTTGCTGCTCTGGAAAAACAAACTGCATCCACTGTTTCCTTAATGCTGGATTATTTGGGAAGCTGAACAATGTTATCTTCTTTAGTGACATTGTTGATTTTGTGGTCTAAAAACAAAATGGCAGCACTGCCGACGGCTTCTGTAACCTGAATGAAGCTCGTTGATGGGCGTGCTCTCGCTCCTGCTCTGGTTGATGTGTGCACGTGCTCATCCGGGAGAAGTGCCCATACAAGCAATTCCACCCTTTATGACGTCATACAGGGCCATACTCGAAAAAAACGTTCCAAGACGTATTTGAATCCAGAAGGAGTGTATTTGGCACAGAAATACTCCGTCATACGTCCAACTCGTTTTTATTTTTATTTTGGCCATGTCTAGCATGAGAATCCAACTCTTTAACAGTGTAAATAAGTCAGAATGCATGAAATAGCATTATACCCGCCCTTTAAACGGTAGTTTAAATAGACTATTTTATTTCATATTTTGAACTGACTAGGTTTCTTTTTTGACTAGATCAAATCTCATTTGAGACCATAGTGAATGTGGCAGCCTCAGCCAGTGTAGACAGATTTCACCTGCTCATGGCAAAGACTGAAGGTCTCTCCTCCCTCTCTATCCAGACTAACGGAAAGCAGTAAGGGGCTGACATTCTCTGCTCTCATTCATCCTCTTTCTGCCCCTTTCTATCTATCTTTCCCTTTCTCTGCAGGAGAGGATGTTGACATTCCAGCCTGGAGGAGGGTAGGATAACCCCCACCGAGACCATGACCCTTAGTAGTGGAGCACAGGATGAGAAACGCCTGCATTAGCCTCTTCCTGCTTCCCCTATTATAATTCCTCAACCCAGTGAAACAACCATGGCAAAACCCAGTGAGTCAATTTGTAAAATCTAAAATGTTCTGACAACCACAGCTTTTTTACTTTTTTACTGTGTTTTCTATGAAGCATTTTGACAGCTAACTTATGCATTATACACCAGCCTCTGTCTCAGTACATTACTTGAAACACGGTGAGAGCCTGTAATGTTGTCAACGACCACACTGATGGGAGGCCGGTGCATTATGTTCTGTTTCACAGCTGTAGATATAAACACCATATTTACTGCATCAAGTACCTTTTATGCATTGAAATGTTCTGTAATGATGGAAACTAAAAGCTGCAAATACTGCATAAACCCTATCATTAGCATCTTCCACTGCCATTTTACTCCTGGTAATGAATTATTAGTGTACTACATTTGCATCTCCACATCTATATATCGAGAAAATAAATGACGTATTATAAGACGTGATCTAACAGCAAATGTGAAGGCGAGGACAAACTGTTGTCTTGAGGGAGCCATTTCGCAAGTGAGAGGAACAGAGTGGGTTCCTGTGACTAAATCAATGGTCTAGAAGACAGCTGGAGTTCTATGTGTAGGGAGCCAGTGGTTGTTAATATAACAGATATGACACATTGATGGAGGGCCTATTTCTCTGTGTGCATTTCACCCTTCCTTCACTAATGGAATTAAAAGACTATATTGCTAGATCCCAGCCAGCTGGATGCAGAATACAGAAAACAACTTTGACATTCACGAAGATATACGCATGCACATGCATGCATACACAAATATGCATGGAAACTTTAAAGGCCTTTTTGCTCTAGGCAGGAGTGTGCTTACTGTTTCCCATTATTAGATCATTTGATCTATTTTCTCAGCTCTCAGTGAGAAATTACTTGTCATATAAAAGGTAACACAGTTTTTTCCCCCCTACAGTGTCCTTTAAAAAAGGGCAAAAGAAAACGTCTTTGATGTTTATCACTTGGTATAAAACTGAAAAATTATACAATTATAATAAACTTCTCTGCTATTTTTTTATTTTTATTTTTTTTAATGTATTGTACATTTTGAAAGACCCTGAAACTTTAACATTTTTGAATCTCTGATGTATTTTGCCCCCAAAAGTTTCAAAAGTTTGGGGTCGATATGATTTTTTATGTTTTTGAAAGATTTTCAGTGTCACATGGCCCATCAGAAATCAATCTAATTTGATTTGGTGCACAAGAAACATTTCTTATTATTATCAATGTTAAAAACAGTTCATATTTTTGTAGAAACCATGATATAATTCTTTTAGGACTCTTTGATTAATAGAATGCTAAAAAAAAAACAGCATTTATTTAATAATAATATAATATAATATAATATAATATATACACATATATACAGTACTGTGCAAAAGTCTTAGTATTTTTACACAGTTATTTATATCTTTTGCTGTAGTGTGTCAGTAGGAAATATCAGTTTACATTTATAAATTAATTGCCATTAATTTTAATAATCCAGTGAGATTTTTGTATGCATAAAGAGTCTGACAATAGTCTCTATGCTCCACATGGAGATCTGATCTCATCTTCATTGAGTCTGTCTGTGATTACATGAAGAAACATAAAAAACTGAGATGGACTAAATCCAGAAGAACTGTGGCAACGTCTCCAAGACACTTGAAGAAACCTTCCTGCAAAACTACATGAATAGGTGTAGGAATAGATGCAGGTGACAAAAACCATTTTAAACGCAAAGGGTGGTCACCCCAAATATCGATTTGATTTAGTTAATAGAAGTTAATTCATAAATAAAAGCTATTTATGTTATTATTTTTGACAGCATTCTCACTTTAAAGCATTCTGACAAGTGCCTAAACTTTAACAGTACTGTAGTTTTGCAGGTAGGTTTCCTCAAGTGTCTGGGAGACGTTGCCTTAGTTTTTCTGGATTCTTCATATAATCACAGACAGACTCGATGGTGAGATCAGACCGGCTGCTATCGACTTCTTGTGCATAAAAAAAAAAAAAAAAAAAAAAATCTCACTGGATTATTACAATTCATTGCAAAATGAATGTTTGGAAATGTAAACTGATATTTCCTACTGACACACTACAGTAAAAGATATAAATAACTGGCTTAAAAACATTTTTCGCGTGAAAATACCAATGTGCCTAAGACTTTTGCACAGTACTGTATATATACACTCACCTAAAGGATTATTAGGAACACCTGTTCAATTTCTCATTAATGCAATTATCTAATCAACCAATCACATGGCAGTTGCTTCAATGCATTTAGGGGTGTGGTCCTGGTCAAGACAATCTCCTGAACTCCAAACTGAATGTCAGAATGGGAAAGAAAGGTGATTTAAGCAATTTTGAGCGTGGCATGGTTGTTGGTGCCAGACGGGCCGGTCTGAGTATTTCACAATCTGCTTAGTTACTGGGATTTTCACGCACAACCATTTCTAGAGTTTACAAAGAATGGTGTGAAAAGGGAAAAACATCCAGTATGCGGCAGTCCTGTGGGCGAAAATGCCTTGTTGATGCTAGAGGTCAGAGGAGAATGGGCCGACTGATTCCAGCTGATAGAAGAGCAACTTTGACTGAAATAACCACTCGTTACAACCGAGGTATGCAGCAAAGCATTTGTGAAGCCACAACACGCACAACCTTGAGGTGGATGGGCTACAACAGCAGAAGACCCCACCGGGTACCACTCATCTCCACTACAAATAGGAAAAAGAGGCTACAATTTGCACGAGCTCACCAAAATTAGACAGTTGAAGACTGGAAAAATGTTGCCTGGTCTGATGAGTCTCGATTTCTGTTCAGACATTCAGATGGTAGAGTCAGAATTTGGCGTAAACAGAATGAGAACATGGATCCATCATGCCTTGTTACCACTGTGCAGGCTGGTGGTGGTGGTGTAATGGTGTGGGGGATGTTTTCTTGGCACACTTTAGGCCCCTTAGTGCCAACTGGGCATCGTTTAAATGCCACGGCCTACCTGAGCATTGTTTCTGACCATGTCCATCCCTTTATGACCACCATGTACCCATCCTCTGATGGCTACTTCCAGCAGGATAATGCACCATGTCACAAAGCTCGAATCATTTCAAATTGGTTTCTTGAACATGACAATGAGTTCACTGTACTAAAATGGCCCCCACAGTCACCAGATCTCAACCCAATAGAGCATCTTTGGGATGTGGTGGAACGGGAGCTTCGTGCCCTGGATGTGCATCCCACAAATCTCCATCAACTGCAAGATGCTATCCTATCAATATGGGCCAACATTTCTAAAGAATGCTTTCAGCACCTTGTTGAATCAATGCCACATAGAATTAAGGCAGTTCTAAAGGCGAAAGGGGGTCAAACACAGTATTAGTATGGTGTTCCTAATAATCCTTTAGGTGAGTGTATATAGTAACAGTGTAAAAGTGTTTACTGTCATTTTTGATCAATTTGATCCATGCTTGCCAAGCTTAGCTTCATTAAATTAACAGATATAAAACTTTTGATTTTAATATTGTATTTGTAAATGATGAAATACAATGAACTAAGATTAATAATAAGATTTAGAAATATTGTTACTCTTAGTTTATCTAAACTAAAGTATAGTTAACTAATGTTAATAAAGGGAACCTTATTGTAAAGAGTAAGAAAATCATACCCCAAACTTTTGAACAGTAGTGTACATTGAGGAGAATAATATGAGAGGTAAAACCTATTTCTAGGATCACAATGGGATAATTGCTAGATGATGTTGCATCCTGAGATAATAAAATCTCTGAAATTACAATTAGATAAAACCATCATACCAAGTATGCTTGGAAGGCTGGCTGGAACCCATAAGCACCCAGTTAAGTCACTAAGTTAAATCACTAAATCTGATTTTGGGGAATCTAGTTCTGGAAATCTTGTTAGGAAATATGACAATGTAAATACCTGGAGATTTAAGAGCAAAATGGTTTCCAGGGGGCAAGACTGGGTCATATACTTCCAACAGAATACTTATTCAAACAACAACACCTAACAAAAAAATATTTGAAATCAATAAGAATGTATATAGAATTAATTTGGTATAAGTCACAATTTAATGGCACTGTGAGATTTATGAGATTGGTAGTGTGTCTGAGATGGTTTGACTTCCATGACCTCACCTTCTTCTATCTTCTCCTCTCACAAATATGCATAAGCATAGAGTGTTTTAAATGCTCGCTAAAGTTTAAAGCTAATCTTTTTTGTTTGCTTAATGGAGCATGTTCATTAAAGTATAATTCATATACTTTTAACCACTAGCTGTCCTCTACCTTCTCAAAATAGAGTTTAATGTAGTGGAATAAAATCAACACCTTCCACTTACTGCAGCTTAAGTGACAGCTTGTTTAAAACATTCCCTAAATTTAGACCAAAGGCATGATCTCTCAGTGACGCACACTAACAAACACACACACACACACAAATGTGTGAGAAACCACTGGCGTTCTTCAGAATCTTTTTTCACATTCACGCATATTTTTGCACTTGAACGTGTGCTCATGGTTTCTCTCTCTGTGAGAGATTTGTATCCCATTATATCTCAAAGCTTTTTTTTTTTAAACAATATGAATTCTTGACCTCCAATCAACAATGACTGATTAAAAAACAGCTTGGAGTAAGAAAGCAACCTTATAAGGAGCTTGAATTGTATAACAGACTGGGAAAGACATAGCGGTTTCTAATAAGTATTGGTAAAGAGTAACAAGGTACAGTATACCTCAATTCAAATTCTAAACTGTAAGTTTAGACCAAGTGTGCTGCACACGTCCTGAAAAGTGAAGCCAAAGCATTTTGATCGCCCCCAGGTGGCTGGTCCCAGTATAGCTCATAAACCCCGCCCCTCCATGTATTCTAATGGGATGCGAGACAAACTAAACAAATCAAATTACACTTCACATAATTTTTTTCCAAAGATGGTTTGTGTCATTTTAGGTCGTTTTTATCATGCTGACTGATTTAAGTTCAAGTGTAAAATAAGTTTGGTTTTAGTTGATGTCATGATTGACAGCTGTGACTGACAGCTTCTCTGAGCGAAGTTGTCACTGAAGCACCAACTAACTTTTTTCGGGAGGAGATTGGAGCTTTAACTTTAATTTCTACATTTCCACAACTGTTTATTTCACACCAACATAATGAGTTGTTCTGCAGCTAACAGATACTGCGGGAGTGGGCGGGAACACGGCTCTATTTCCTGCTCTCTACTGCGCAGACTCAGGTCCCGAAGTCACTACATGCAGACTCGGGTCCCAAATCAGCGCAAGATGTCAGCACCATATTCGGACGTTGGCGGCTTCACTTTTCTCCAACAGAAGATAGTGATGGGGCGTCATGGTTTAGGCTGATTCATTTAAAGGCACAATATGTAATATTTTTGGATTCAAATATCCAAAAACCACTAGTAAAAATATATATTTTGCTTTCCATCGGCTGTAGAGGTGAAGACGGCAACTCCCATGATTCCACACTCATTCACGCCAGCATCAAGTTTAAATATAAGCAACCTCTAGCGACGAAACTAACATACTGTGCCTTTTAAGTCATTTTTAAAAAGTCTTATTTAGTATTTAGTTAAATGCTGCTGTTTATTCTCTCTTTTTGTTGTATTTAGAGTAATTCTGTTCAATTATCTCTTCAAGCAAGAAATTATCTCATCTAGTTAAATGCTCTCATTAAAAATGCCTTCAAAGACCTTCAACGTTTTTGTACCTAGTTTTCAAAGTTTAGTAGCTCATAGTTGAACTATTATGAGCAGCTTGAAAAGTTACGCTTTCAGAGTAGCTTTTTCAGCACAGTGTGATGTGATGACAATTGAGGTCAACAAGAATCTGTCATGGGGAGTCTACGTACTTATGATGACGACAGGCTTGGTGGGATACAAACAGATGAGCAGTGAGAGCAAGCATGCAGAGCAGGTGGTCCAGGGTCAGGTAGGCTGGATCCGGCAGACCTTCCATAGCTAATGAGGATCTTGGGGCCAAGGTAGAAAAGGAAGAATATGTATTAATAATGAGTAAGCAAAGCTGTTAGTTAATTGAACCACCTTTGAAACTGAACACACTTGGGAAAAGCTGTAAAATGATATAAGAATTTTAAAAAGAAAACTGGAAAGGCATATTATTCAATAAAAACATTGCTCAAAAAAGTGGAGATGAACAATCTTTCCTTTTTCTTCTTTGTCAACAAGGTTCAAGATCTTTTATGAGTTTGCATCATTCCTTAACACCATTTGAGGTTATCTTTAAAGAAGTTAATTGGCTCCTCTCCATTCAGTCAATGTCGTCATAGGCGTTGTGCTATTACATGGACTAACCAAGTGTGTCATGTGGTAGAGTAATAAAGGATTGCACACAATCACTCTGACATTCACTCCTACAAAAAAAGAAAGGAAAAAAGAAATACAAAGAGGAAGTTTTGAAAAAAAAATAAAAAAATCAGTACATGTTCAAAGGAAACCAGCCAGAGAACAGAAGGAACAATTGAAGGGGACAGAAAGACAGCATCATGGTTGGATGCCGGATCGCAGCAGGTGCTCCTTCTAAGTGCTGCAGAGACAGAAATGTTACTGTATGTTCCCATTCATCATTATCTCTCAATTTCCTTTTTTTGTTTACTTTCTTTGCTCCTTTTCTTTATTTGACCACCAAACCAAACCCCTACTTTCTTGAAGTATCTGACTGTCAAATACCACCTTCTGATTTCAGACCATTAACATACATCAACAAGTGACAGAAGGAATGGGACAAATATAAAAATGAAACAAACCCCAGTTTTTATACCCCAGTGTCTTCCATAACTTAAAAAGTGCCGACTGGGTCACTCAAGACTTACACATGGGTTTCTATTGGGTTTCGAAGTTGCTAACATGGCGGTAAAAATATGACTCATCAACATTTTAGAAGGTAAGAGCAAATTTTTTATCAACCTGATGTAAATGGTGTGGAAATGGACCTTGAGAACTTTTTATGCACACAGAAACAGTGCTTCAAGATTTTCTGAGAGGAACGAAGATGAAAAAATAGGTCTTGAATATTAAGTTCTTGCACACACAAATATAACTTGCTGTTATATCTGCATGAAAGATTACAAGACAACACAGACTCAACTGTATTGTGATGAAGACTGAACAAAATTAATTCATGTTATCCAGAATGACATCAAAAAGGTCATTTTTAAGCACACATTCGAAAACATTCAATACAACAGCACTGGTCAATATACTACTCAAGACAGGTAGCTTATTTATTTACTAATCTATTGAGATACTTACCAGCAGCCTTTGTTTATATTAATAAAATATTAAAGATACAGCACCGATATATCATGCTGAAAACATTGCAGTGTTTAAAGAAACAGTTTCATAAACCTTCTGTTTTAACTGTGATGACTTCCATAAGGCTGGAAAACAAAGAGAGAAGGAGAAACATAAAATTAAACAAGGAATCGTAGCAACCAAATGTTATCTCTAAAAACAAGTCATGTTCATGTTTGTATTCAAAGTTCTTGTCGTGTAGGGTTTGATTGACATCTGCAGACTTCAATGTAATGTTCCCATTTACATACATGTTCGTAGAAGATCTAAAACCAAAGTCTGTCTATTTGGCTTTTCATATTTGCTTGCATTTTTAAAGATAGCACTAAAAGTCATGATAAACCCCAGATCCACCTTGACATATTACCGCATTAATCAATAGACTAAGCAGGACTGATCTGTTTAGATTTTACTTTGGCGTGCAGGTTTTGGTGGATGATGAGATGCAATAAACACTTTCAAAGGCTCCTTCATATGAAGAAGTGGATCGATCGCATCCAAACCTAAGCTAAAACAAGAAGCATGTGTGTTTAAGTGCAACAGAGAAGCTCTTAGTGGAGTTAATCAAACCTACTCCAAATCAGAATTTCAGGATGGTCCTGTTGCCTAGGTGATTTCTGTGAGCTTCCTTTTGGATTTTGTTAGTGTTTGGCAGATATAAGGTGTCAGCGTGGCTGTGATTCTCAAAAAGCATTGTGGTGTCTCCTCACAGGCAGCATCCCTGTCATCCATCAGTATTCATGTGCTCTGGGCTCCCGCAAAGCGCTTATTGAGCTATCAGACAAGGCAGGAGCAGGACGGGGTGACCCGTACACCTCTGATTTAGTGCATTCTGCCAGTGAGTCTCTAGAAATGTATTTCACTAGTCTCTAACCCTTACAATTAGCTGCAAGAATGATATAATTGCTCTCACCATGAGGACTTTAATTATTAAAACTTCCCTAAAAAGACTCCAAGTGAAAGGAAAATTTAAGTAATGAAGGCCTCACTAAAATAAGAAACTGATTTTGTGTGTGTGTGTGTGGTCCCAAACTCTACTCTATGGGGAAAAGAAAAGTATTCTGTGCAGAGTTCTGTGAGGGTTGTGTTTAGGGGTAGGTTTAGGGGATAGAATATGTACAGTATAAAAATAATTTTGTCTATAAAAAGTCCCCGTAAAACATGGTGTGTGTGTGTGTGTGTGTGGTCCTGGTAAACCCTACACTATCGGGACAAAATTTCCCCACAAGGATGGCAATACAAGAAATCTTTGACCTTGTGGCAACTTTTTTGTGGTCCCCATGAAGAAAACAGCTTATAAATCATACTAAATTATGTTTTTTGAAAATGTAAATATGCAGAACGTTGTCTGTGAATGTTGTGTTTAGGGATAGGATTAGGGGATAGAATATACTGTTTGTAGTATAGAAAAAAACATTATGTCTATGAAAAGTCCCCATAAAAGTCTTCAAAAGTGTGTGTGTATGTGGCCTGGTAAACCCTACATTATAGAGACAAAATGTTTTGGTACCCATGAGGAAAACGGCTTATAACTCATACTAAGTGATGTTTTTTGAAAATGTAAAAATGTTTTCTGTTCTGGAAACTGTATACCAACATTCTTGGTATACTTTTGTGTTTAACAGATGAAAGAAACTCATACACGTTTGGAACAACTTGAGGAAGAGTAAATGATGACAGTTTTAATTTTTGGGTGAACTATCCTTTAAGGGCTTAAAATAATAAGATAATTAATGTAAAGTGCATAACCTTAAGCATTCCCAGTAAACCTATACTCTAAAATGAATCTAAATTAAAGTATTGCTGATCTCTAGTGTTTGGATGTGATTATATGTTGATTATTATTTATACTGTATATAAAGTCTGGAAAGACTGTTGAAAGGTGATGGACATAAATACCCTCTTGGAGACAAAGAGGAGAATGGCAGAGGTGTGGGGACGGAGCGCAAGAGAGATTACAGCAGATGGAGTGATTGCATTCATGTGGAGGAGGCCTAAATGTCTTGAATTTGGCTGTTCTCATATTAATAACCGGTCCCACATTATGAATCCATAACCAGATAAGTAGCAAAGGGGAAGTGAGAAAAGGAGATTAAGAGAAGAAGTGTGTCTGGACAGAAAAGAAAAATATTGTAGACCAACTCAGCCTTTTATTATGCATAATACATGGAATAGAAATATGAAAAGAAATGGAAAAAGGCGGAAAGAGTGAGAAATATAGAGAGTGCACATGTGCCTATGTATGTCTGAATATGTCATTTCATCCCAAAAAGCACAACCCATCCCCTCAACCTACCCCTTCATAGGTCAAGAAGAAAGACATCATGCAGAGAGATCCTAGCTCAAACTGGATTTCCATTACCTAAACCTGAATGCAATTTCTTCAGAATAAAGCAAGAAATGAGCGCAAGATGACAGCTGAAAAAAACTGTATTACTGCCCACCCAAAACTTACAAAAGCAGACTGAAATAACCAACAGTTATGATGAAGTATTTCCAAGATTTGTCAAAGGTTTTTTTCACAGTAAATCACAGTCATTCAAAAACGCTACTTAATAATAAAAAAAAAATTCATCAGTATTTTTCATATGAAATATAAAGTTACTAAAGCTATTAAATGTCAAAACGTTAGAAAAGAAATTATCCATAATATTAATTCCAGATAATATTTTCCAGCACTGTAAAACAAACTCTTTTAAGGTTTAAACATCTAATGTAGACAAAATTTATAGAAAATTGATTGTAAAAGTAAACGTTTAGGCCATTTAGTATACAAGCAACTCACTAAAGCAAACAGAAAGAGCGTTCAGTATTAGAAATGGTCATGCAGGCTAGTGATCTCCAGTGCTCAGTTCTGAGGAAGACATTGTAGATGATTGTGGGGTGGGAAATATAAATATTGGGAATAAAAAATGTACAAGAGTTACCCAACAATTCCACATTCTAAAAATGCTGGTTAATTTAAACCATCATTTGGGGTTGTTCATAATTGACCTAAACATGGGTAGAAACAAACCAGTATTTTTTTTAGTGTACCATCAACACCCTTGTTTCCACAAATATATTGTCACATATTGTCTTTACATGTAAACTTAAAGTCGCCATGAAATCAAAATTGAAGTTTTCTTGCTTTTAGAATGAATATGTTTTAGAATATGAATATGCTTTACTGTCATCTATAAGCCAGTGTGCTCCAAGACACAATTCACATTTAGAAGATAAGCATTCAAAACTTAGTCTCTCACTTCCGCCAATATGGATCAATGATTTTGATGACATCACGCTGCACTTCAGCTAAATCACCAGATTTGCTCTCCAATCAAATGCTCTCTAGAATCTAAAGCATCCCGCCTCCTTAAGCTGCGGCTAAAATTGGTCACTTGTTCACACATTTACTATTTTCTACATGGTGAATGGCACATAGTGCACTAGGGGATAAGGAACAATTCAGACAGTGTAAATATGCTTCCCATTGGGGCGAATGAAGTGTGGTTTTGTGAACAATCCAACCCTCTCCATTGACTTTGTATTGTGTGAAGTTACCTCGTCATTTCTTTCTTCTAACAAAAGACAGAATAATGGCTAAAAGCTGCTGTCTGACAGGTGTACAGCAAACAAGCTAAAAAACCCAGAATTACATTTTTATAAGCTACCGAACCGTAAAAGCCAGCCTTGTTTAAGGAGACAAAAGTGTATACAGGTAATAAGACATGAAGCATCAGCAGGAACCCCTTTCATATGGTAAAAATAATCCTTTGACGTTTAAAAAATAATGAATGTTTTTGTTTTTAGCATATCCTGTCGCCGATTACGTTCCCCTCCAGTGGGTGTAGTTCTCAGAGTAATATGACACGTTGTGCTCTGTCTCAATTGCCTGGATCCACTTTTGTGTCCTTAAATGCTAATTTTTTTTGGTCGACAGCTTACAAAAGCTTAGTTCTGGGTTTTTTAGCTTATTTGCTGTACACCCTGTCACATTGCAGCTTTTAGACATTGTTCTGTTTTTTGTTATAGGAAGAGGATTGGTTTGAGTTACATTGGTGTTTCAACAACTTATTTATTTAATGTACATGTTTTAGAGCAATCCTTTTTCAAATGTATATTAGATACTGGTAGACAAAACATGCAACAATGAGAGCTTTAGCGCAAGTTCTACCAGGAAGTCTATAATGCCACGTCATTCATTCATAATAGGTATGGCCACTCACTGCTTGACACCTAGAGTATATAAGCACTGAACTCTCTGTTTCACGTTCACAGTTTAAGACACTGACATTCCCCTCCATCCTACCCACCACCACCAGGTTGGCCCGGTCCATCCATTGGGGGTAGGCTCCGTCCCTGCCTTCCTCTTCAGGCAGGATCAGCCGAATCTGCATCCCCCATGATTTTCTATACAACTAAACATGAATCATTGAATCTCAATACCATCTGTTAATACTTCACAAAATAAATACCATGCAAACATTCACCTGCCCTCTGACTCTTTCTGGTAGAACTTTTTCTCATTACAAAGTCTTATGTTTCAATGCCAAAAAACCGAGCTCAGATTCAGCTCAGCGTGGTCCAATAATATCAGGTTGGAGAAGATCAATTTGTCTGATAAAAATTGCATCTTACTGGTTGGTGGGGACACAAGGAGCATGATGACATTTTTTTCTTTCTTTCAGACTGTCCCTTAATTAACTCTGCACACAGCAGAAAAACCTGTTGGAATCAAGATGTAACCCTTCACCTGAGAGGAAAATCACTGATAAGAAGCCTAGGCTGTTGGGTTCTTTATATATATTTTTTTTAATCTCTCTGTAAAGACTGACAAAGTGATGCAAATCAAAATTAACATCCTTGAAGAGAAAAATGTGTTAAAATGAAACTATAAGGAAACAAAATGGCAGTATAAATGTTTCACTGAAACAAATAAAGTCTGTCCAACACTCCTTTTTATTTAGGTATATATAGCTCATGCTATAAAACAACAACTGTATATTATCCTAAATTATTCAAAATAATTTAGTCCAGCCACATATCCCTTTTTCGGAAACTCTTCATTGAAAAAAAGAGCTAGAGCAGGAAATTACTGTTTAGGAAATTACTGAAGCCAGAATAAAGAAACAACATTTACAAGTAATTATATCTTATGTAGGTTTGCAGCAAATTTTAGGATGTTCCATGTTTTCTAACTTTTTGGCCACAAGTCTGCATAAGTGTCATTGTTTTAAATCATTTGGACTGTGCCTAATGTTAAGCCTGGATATAAAGATATTTCATGTGATTAAGACTACCAAAATAAACCAAATATCAGATTCAAGGCCATCTCGCTCTTATCCTGGACTAACTGAAGACAGTATCAGAGGAGGACATCATAAACACTTCTGAAATATTTTCCATGCTGTTCTCACCTTTAACCACAGGCTTTCTCCACTAGAATGGTGTAAAAAAAAAATCCAGCCTGCTGCTACTTGGGAGTTCAAGGCCTTCATCTTCTCCTCCTACCTGCTGTGACTGCCTTTAAATTTTGTTTTTGTCACTTAAGTGACAGCATTTCAACATTGTGAAACAGCTTGCCAGTCTTGATTCACCCTGTAAATCTTTTGTGGTCTCATTATCTGCTTCTGCATTAATAGATTAGCAGTATGCCTCCTTAGAGACTTGCTGTTGCAACATAGCCATAGGCAGTATAATGAATGCCTATGTCAATCACAAGGCTGCCCAGAGGTCACCTCTCACCACAGGCCAACTCACAAAGGAAAGACCTTGAGGCACCTTCCCTCTTCAAGCTATTCATAGTTCAAATAAAATCAATATGTAAGACTGCAGGAGTTGGTTCCCTTGTGAAGGGGTATTGCCACAAAAGTTGATGTTAGCAAGCTTACTTTGCTTTAGTACACATCAGTTTACAAAGTCGGTATGAAGAAGTTGCAATAGACTTTTCTTTCCCATTGTCTAAATGAAACGCTTCTCGAACAAGAAAAAATGAATTGCGGGACTTAATTTTGTCCATCAGGAATTGATTGGCACAGTGGATGGTTGTGGTTTCTATTTCTGTGATCTAATGTTGTAAACATCATTAGAGAAGAGAATAGAGATCAAGTGGGAGGGAATGTGATTTTGATTGAAGATTACGAGCACATGAATTTAAGATGTACACTGATAAATCATTTATAATAAATACTACAATATTTCATAAAAAACAAGAATTGTCCATTTTGATTTCATATTGGCAGCTCTAATCCACACTCACAGGAAAGTGAATGTGAAGTAGGGTGACCAGACGTCCCCGTTTTCCGGGGACAGTCCCGGTTTTTGGTGTTCTGTTCCCGACTGGAGCTGTCCCCGGAAATCTCCCTGTTTTACAGCTCTTTCAAAACAACCCGCAGATATATTGCAAAAAAAGCGCCCAACCAACATACAGCAGCCTTGCTGGTTATAGGAGCAATAGTGTAGTTATTATTTTCACCAGCAGATGGCGCTGTGGGATACGTTGACTCTACTTGGTCGCGCGCACGCCGCTACTACTTCATGAAGAACGTAACCGAGAGCAGAGTGCCCAAGGGGGTAAATTACCGTATAGACCCGTATAGACAGGAGGAGAAGCTCGCAAGCAATCTGGCGTTAAATTTTAAAATAAATAAATACTATGCAAAATGACAAAATAATTAATCAGAATACTTACCAAAAGTTGCTCCTGCTCACACTCTCCGTCTCTGCAAGATTCGGTGATTCAGATTTCACTTTGCACAACTACTAGAAGACTTACAACTGTCAGACAGGTTGCTCACGTCACATCTACGTCGTCAAGCTCAGTCTGAGGCTGAGCGTACTGCTCAGCCATTAGGAAGTGAGTGCTTCTAATTGACTTCACTTTTCTCCGTTGAAGTCTATGGGGTCGCTGTGTCCATTTCTTTTACTGTCTATGAGAGCGCCATTATCGTCAAATTTCAAAAGAAACATTGTTATCGCTTTCAAGGTAGTAACATACTAACTATTCATATTCAATTAAAGTAATACTGTTTGTATGTGCTTTATAACAGTGCTTCAACAGGGTGCGGGATTGTTTTGTCCCCAAAAGTTCTGCAGTCACAAATCAGTGATTAACACACATCCTAACTATAAAAAAACCTAAACAATTAACGTTACACTTGCAACAAATACATGTGCAGAATACACATACTTTCTGCTTAAAATAAGCCTAAAATGCAAAATAACAAGACTAATTAAGGATAGTAAGAGTTATTTTCAAGCACAAACGTAACAATACATTTGAAGTAAAAAATAAAAAGAATAAAAAAAAAAGTAATTTATATAGTATAAACTTGTGAAGATTTAAATATTAAATACAAATTATAAAATGTTAAAATATTTCTTAAATAGTTGCATTTATCATTTATGTTGTTTTATTTTTGTAATGTGTTTTTGTTAAGTCATTTACAATGGTTACTATTAACTGTTTTCATTGTTTGTTTTTTTTGTTGTTGTTTGTTTTGTTTTGAATTGTATTAAATCCAGACCAAAAATCCTAATAATCAAACTAAATCATAATAATTATTAATGTTAATAATAATATAGGGAGCCCACAAAAAAAACATTCAAAAATGTATTGTCCCTGTTTTTTAATTAAAAGATAATAACAAATGAGATTTTGGTGATATTTTGACCACTCAAAAAGGAAATGTCCCCGGTTTCCATTTCAGAAATCTGGTCACCTTAATGTGAAGAAAGTAGGAAGGAAAGAGAAAGAATACAGAAAAGCAGAAGATAAACAACAAACACAAGCAAGGGAAGAAAAGACAAATCAAATCAGTATTAATTCACAAAGCGGATCTCTTTATGTGGATATATTGCGGTCAGCTGCATTATCAGCAAATTCATTCATGATCAGCGTCTCTGTCTCAGTCTTACTGACATTAACGTGTGTGCTTGAGCAAATGCCATAGTTAATGATATACACTGGCCATGTGCACACTCGATCCGTCTCCTGGCTCCTGCCTATTTGTTTTTTCAGTTTTGGAGGAAGATCTCTTGATGGTTCGATAGAATCCTCGAGCAATCCATTTAAAATATAGGCTAGGCCTATCACAGTATTTACCTCTTATCCAGCCAGGTTACCAATTCAGACCTCAAGGTGCAATATAGTAGATAAAACTCTTTTATCTACTGTACTGTTAAATAGAGGTGAACTGAACAGTTTTGCTTTAATCCATGACTCCAGTCCAATCCAATAAAAAGATTTTGATATTTTTACAAGATTGAGACTAAAATGTATCGCAGCAAGCAAATGTGCGTTTCTCTCTAAAACGTGTTATCTATTTTTTCTCTAGTTTTCATCAAAGTAAATAGATGACCTTCAGGACCAGACTGCCGACAGACATATTAGCCTTGAAAACTTACCGGGGGATGGGGTTATACCTGCGTGCGTTCACACTAATCATTCAAGCACTGTAGTAGAAGAATAGAAAGCGTTTCCGACTTTGCACAATGTATCACATTTTCTGCGACTTTACTGCCATCTAGTGGACAACAAGGAATCCCTTAGTTTTTTTTTGTCTACACAGATCATCAATACAAAGACTGATTAAAAAAAAAAAAAATACAAAGACTGATATACCAGTCTTTTATCTCATATAGCATTTACTGTCGAATTCCAGTATTACAGTATTTTTAAATCATAAGTAATATTCAATAGCATTACTTCCTTTATACATAGGCTACTTATATTTTTATAATTCGCGTTTAACTTAATGCATTTTACATTTAAGAAAACAAATATAATATATGATTAAATACATGCAATAAAAAACATATTTTAATTACCGTTATTTATAATTTCATTCCATAATAACACGGAATAAAATGATAAAGACGTAGGCTACAATCTGACTTTTACGTCTGTACGTATGACATCATTGATGACGCGTGTAACCGTTCGGGCGCTAATTTTCAAATGGTCGTCTGAACAAACGGAATAAAGAAAGTTTGGATCAGTTATACTGCTTATAAATCATCAGTTCATCGCAGGTAGTTTGAACTTTCTTTCTTTGTACTTCATCTAAGATACGTTTTCAAAGCCACGATGTATCATTTGATCTGTTATGTTTTCAGAAATGTGTTTAGCGCTAGCTAGCAAGCGTTCATACAATGCTAAACTGAAACTGAGGTGTTTGCATGTATGAATTTAGCTTTTGGAAATGAGCTCCAGATATATAAACGTCTGCTTTTACATAACGTTTATATTGTTGACATGTTTGTTAGCTATTCGTTCATTTTAAGCAGCTAAAATAACGTTACGTGACGTTGTTTACATGGCGAGGTCTCCGGATTTAACGTTACTAGTGTTGGAGTAAAACAATGTACTGCACTTAATGGAAAAGCTGCATATTAGTGGTGTATGTGTATGTATATGTGACAAACCATTATTGCTCCATAGCTTCGTTATGAGCGCATTCAGTACCCCGACCTCCCGGCCACTGCAGTGGTCTTCCCCGGCAATAGGACACAAAGCCGCTCTGTCAGCCACCAGCACACCTCTGCTGGATAACATCCAGGGAAACGATGATGAACAGGAGAGGCGTCAAAGACGCAGATCCAAAGTCATCGACCTTCACGGAGTGACTGACTCCTCCATTAACGAGGCCGGTAACCACAGGTTGGTTGGAACCGTGTTCAGCTCCATTTAAAAAGACAAGACGGCACAATATACAAACTTATGGTTTTCTTTTTCACCATAGTTCTACAGCTACACCTGCTGCTGTCCCTAAGCTGTCATCAGCACAGATATCTGAGCATTATTCAACCTGCATCAAGCTCTCCACTGAAAATGTGAGTTAAAATCAATGTACACTGACTTTACTGTATTTTTCTTGAAAATTCAACAGGGCTAATTTACTTGTCACCTTCCTTTTGCAGAAAATTACCACCAAAAATGCATTTGGTCTGCACCTCATTGATTACATGGCAGACATTCTTAAGCAGAAGGACTCCGAGATGAACTTCAAGGTAGAAACCTGCCGAATTTGTATTTAGCTCCACTTCAACAGTTTATATGCATTATTGGAAATAACTCTGTGTTTGTGTGTTGATCTAGGTCGCAGCGGGCACCCTGGACGCCAGCACAAAAATCTATGCAGTGAGGGTGGATGCGGTCCACGCTGATGCTTACAGAGTTCTGGGAGGCTTGGGCTCTGAGACCAAACCAAAAGAGAGTAAGTAGATATTCAAATTATGGGTCTGCTGACATGATGTTACAAAAACCAAGATGGCTTGTGCTGTAGGTCAGATTGGTCAGAGACGTGATCATTGACTTTATGGTGTACGGGTGGTGTCATACCCTGCACAGAATTACTAAAATCTCATTCCAGGTCAAGATGGTGACGAGGAGGCTGTAGCCGAGGGCAGTCAGGGAGAGCAGGTGGCTGCTAAACAGACTAAGAAAAGACCTCAAAAGAAGACAGTGGAGCAGAACCTCAGTAACATCAATCTCTCTGAATCAGAAATGAAGTGTGAGGTGAATAATATCCAAGTGTGATTGAGTCAAGTCAATTTTTGTATAGCACCTTTCGCAATACACATTGTTTTAAATCAGCTTTATAGAAAATCATGAAGTTAATGTTTGTAATGTCTTAATGACTCATAGTCGCATTTAGCGAATTGGAGCTGGGCGATGATATAATCAATCAAGCAGTTGAGATTTGCTGTATAATATACATCACCTTCACAAGTATACTGTATGTATGTGGATAAAGTTGGACATACTTGTATATCCAACTTTATATAAAGAGCTGGGCAATAAGATAGTTACATTTTGCAACAATGTAAACAATCACACAGCTGAGATTTGGTGTATGTTGTTCTATGTATGTAAACTATATGAATGCTGGTAATGTAGGATGTATGATAAACTGAATATATTGTTGGTTGATAATATAGTTTAAAAATGTTCACAATAGAACAAATCAAGCATATTTTCTAGATAGTACATATACTGAAAACTGTTTCTTTAATGTTTTAAACGAGTTGATTTTATGTTGTGAGGACCCCATAAAGCATGTGGCGTAAACCTACAGGAAGACCTAAAGCATCCTTTGTGCAGGTGGACCCCATGTTCCAGCGCATGGCTGCTTCCTTTGATGAGAACAGTACAGCAGGAGTGTTCCTGTCTGTGCTCTTCAGTGAGGACAGTCGCTGTGAGCTGCGCTTTCCTTCACATATGACCTTGCTGAAGTCGCATTCGCCTCCTGTGCAGGTGCCCCATCAGAACGTTCCTGCCTCACCATTTACAGGTTAACAGCTTTGCACATCACACTCTGTTCCAAGTTACAGGACAGTTTACTCTTGGGTTCACTGAGCAGTATTCATAACTTAAACGTTTCTACGTGTGTTGTGAGTTACGGTCAATCTGAGTTGTTTGACAATGTGAGTGTATTGAATACCTTTTTGATTCTTCCAGGTCATCTGAAGACACTAGAGGACAAGCCAATTTGTCCATCCTTGGAGGATTTCTCTTTTACTAGATGGACTCCTGAACAGGTGAGACTGTTTTGATGACTATTTAAAGGCTCAGCCAACTGATGGTGTGCATATACACTGCAATTCAAAAATGTGGGGTCAGTAAGATTTTAAATGTTTTTGAAGGAAGTCTGTTGTACTCTCCAAGGCTGCATTTTATTTTAATATTTGATCAAAAACAGAATTCAAATTAGAATTCAAAATAACTTTATTTATTATATTTTTAAATCTAGTTTAAAATTTAATTTATTCCTGTAATGGCAACTGTATTTTCAGCAGCCATTACATTTCTTATCAATGCTGAAAACCATTTTACTACTTATTTTTCTGGAAACTGATTTAAAAAATAAATAAATAAAGAATTTACATCATAACATAAGTGTCTTTACTGACACTTTTGATCAATTTCATGCATTTTTGCTGAATAAAGTAATTAAATTAATTTCTTTAAAAAAGCAACAACTTCCAACAGTATTCCGAGTATTAACAGTATTAACTTATTTTCAACAGTAGTGCAATATTAAGTGTGTTTTATATTGATGTGATCGTCTCTTTCACATTGTCAATATAGAGCACAAACCTCAACCAGCTGCTTGAGAAGATGAAGCAGGGAGAGCATGCATTTGATGTCAATGCAGACATTGAGCCAGATGAGGATGAGAGTCCAGATTTTGGGGATAATTTTGATGCAGACATGGATGAGGGCAGACCAGGAGACTGTGAGGAGTTTAAGGAACACAGAGAAGCTTGTTCAAAGAGCCCCCAGAAAGGACGGTTGGTACTTGTGAAATGTATTGCACTAAAGTGTTTGCTAATTGTTGCGTTACAAACAGGCTCTGCTTCACAATAGGCGAATAGTTGCGATTTAATACTGTGAATTTTCATCCCAACGTCAACCCTAAGCTCGTCCTTACCTACCTACTATATATTCATGTTGTATTTTATGTCTCTGAAAATTAAATTCTATTTGCATTAAAATGTCTTCTCTGCTGTTTTTGTGTCCATTCACTGAAGTGTACTTGTGTTATTAATAGAGGTGTTATTCCTATTGGTGAGGTGGATATTGCCACCATGTGTCTGCAGTTGTCTGATCAGCCCAGAGAGTACTCGTACTTTAGTCCCAGGACCATGGCGACCTGGGTCGGACCCGGTTACTGGCTCTTCAAACCTGGACATAAGCGTAAGTTATAGATTATGTATTGCTTTCTTAGTGGTTTGAGCAAAAACATTTAGTCCTGGTCCGATTAGCATTCAGATTGGCTTTTTTTATCACCGAACCAAAAGATACTGAACCTAAAGACATAGGAATACTTTCACAACCTGATTGGTCGGCTTTTATGACGTATTGCCTATTTTGAGACGGAACTTACCGAACATCCAAAACAATGCTGTGTGCTGGGATAAATGTGCTTGTTGTGTTGTGCATAGCCTGCATATGATGGTATTTTGACCAGCTGAGAACTCGTGAAGAGCTTATATAATGTGTAAAGGAGTCAAAACAGCGTCAGAAATCCCTCCGTCACACACACACACAAACGAAGATCTACTGTGACGAGATGCGGTTCTGATACCTGTAATGAACTATGATGGCCAACATCGCGACCACCGATATGCGTGAGCATTCTGTCCTTTTTAGGGTCTCAACTTCCTGTTTTTGGATCGTTTACATGTCTATGGTCCGTGTTGCATTTATATATTATTTGAACCGCACCAGAGTTCGTTTGGAAGTGGACGGAGACCCATCTTTTCAGTGGTCTTGGTCCACTTGATTGGTACGCACCAGGGTTCGGATGACAGCGTTCACACACATTCAAATGAACCGCACTAACAGAGCAATTGCGCACCAGGGTTCGTTTTAATTGAACCAAATGTGCCAAATGTGAACGCACCTTTAGTATAATTTTTAATATTTCATTGTCTATTGTTTTGAGTGTTGTGCCATTTAAATTTCTAATTTATCCTTTGTAGAGGATCACAAACCAGACAAAGAACCTCGGAAGCGAGCACCAAAGAATCCTCTCGTTATTGACTTTAAAGGAGATATCAACTTTCATAATTACTTCCGAACAACTAGAGTAAGTTCCTGTTTGCTAATTCTTTATTTTCATGACTTGCATAGACAAATGCATCATAACAGCTATTCGTAGAATGCTATTTAATCCCTCTAGCAAAACTTTTAAATCTTGTAGAAGTCAGCAGCAGATTATTTGGTGACAAACTGACAATGAAATGCTTATTTCCAGGCAGCAACCACTATTAGTAAGTCGGCTTTGAACAGCAGCAACAAGAAAACCACACTTCCAGCAGACTTCCAGTATCCACCCAGTAACCTGTCACAGCTCAGCCTCAAACCCACCAACACAGTAAGAGCATGAATGTTTAATACACTTCAGCATTTTGTTTGTGGCAAATCTACAACATCATTAGAAGAATGCTGTACAAGAGATTGACTGTTGGATTGGTTTGGTTTGTTTTGTTTTGTTCATTTTACAAATCTGACTGATTTATTTTCTCACTTCAGCTCAATGCAGAAGGAAAGAAGAGATTATCAGGAGAGCTGGGTGAGGACATAGGAGAGTACGATTACAACAACGCCAATGACACAGCCAACTTCTGTCCTGGTCTTCAGGTACACTAAACACTACTGTTATGTGTTATAGGTTGGCATGGAAGACAGTGTTTAACGGTTAGTGGTTTCTGTGAATAGGAAGGGGACAGTGAAGATGCTGAAGGCTTTGGAGGATCTGATGACTCCCAAACAGATCGACCGACACCTTTCTCTCTGGACACAGATGACATCTCTACTTACGGAGAGGACTGTCTCGTCCCTGAGCCTCACAAGGTAAAATGTTGGACAGAAGAGGACAGATATTTGGTTATTGCGCTACACAGTGATCATGTAGTGTTTTTTTTGTTTTGTTTTTTTTTCGTTTTTATTTCAGTTGTTTTGAATAGATAAATCATTAATTGTTTGCTCATCTAGGTAAACACTATTGAGATAAACTATGCCAGAACGGCCAAGAAGATGGACATGAAAAAGCTGAAGACCACTATGTGGGGTCTCCTAACAGAAAGTCCTGAAAAACCAGCCAAGGTTTGTAATTGTATCTTTCTGACCTCAGTGAAGCTAAGTTATTTACTTTTTCTGGTGTCTTTATAGTAAAGTTTAGAAGTTAGCGTTTGCATACTGAATTTGGTGTAATAGTAATCACCCTTTATCCTCATAATGTTTTTTTTTTTTTTTTTTTTTCTTTATAAATTTGTCATTCAGATCACTGAAGGCAGAGCTGATAATTTGTATTTTCAATATTCCTATTGCTGTAAATGTACTGAAAGAATAAAATAAAAGGATTACAAAACTAAACACAAATTAAAAAAAAAAAATCATAAGACAATACCATGTCACTCATACATGATCAAAAGCTAATGTAAACATTTTTTACTTTATAAATGTCTCTTAAATTCACTCAAAGTTGATGATTGTCTAATATACTCTGGTGAACTGGTCTATAGCCTTGGGCCGGCTACCGCAAAAGCGCGCTCACCTCTGGACTTTAGTTTAGACCTAGGAACATGTCGAAGATTTTGCGTATGTGATCTTAATCTCTTTGATTTTATGAATGTGAATCAGGTCAGCAATATATGGAGGGGCTGTACCATGCAAAAATTTAAAAGCAAACATTAAAATCTTAAAATTAACTCTGTAAGAAATTGGTAACCAGTGCAACGGTCTTAAAACAGGGGTCATATTTACGAGTACCTGACAACCACCTTGCGGCCACGTTTTAGACCATCTAATCTGTCCAAAATTTTGCTTTGAGCACCATAATAAAGCGAGTTGCAGTAGTCTAAACAAGTGAAGATAAACACATGAATAACCTTAATAACTTATTGCTTTTACCATTTACAGCAGGTGGAGAGTGAGGAGACAACAGAAGTACCTGGAGAGAAATCATTCAGCCAGTCTGTCAGGAATCTTGTACAAAGGTACAGTTTTTTAAGGCCTGGTGCTATGTATCTAACAGTCTAAGGATTGGCATTTTTCATGCTAATACTGTACATAAATTTCTCTTTCCTGCCCCACCAGACTTCCCTCCACCATGGCTACCAATCTCTCAGTACCGTTGGCTTTTGTGGCCCTTCTGCACTTGGCTAATGAGAAAGTGGGTACTACTATCTGCTATATATAATGATTTCAAAAACTACTGTAGATGGAGGTCTGTTTACATTTCTGTGATTTAATATTAGCATGTTGTTTATTATGTTTAAAAATCGACGTGTCTTGCATTAGTATGCATTGAATATTTTGTAACTTACATGCAGAATTATTTGTAAAATCTCATGACGCATCACAACATTTGGTTGCTGTAAATCTAAAAGCTCTTTTCCATCAACAGAACTTGGAGCTGCACAAGATTGACTGCATGACCGATATCATCATTAAACAAGGCCACTGAAAACTGATACAAAACTTTTATACTTTTTTTTTTTTTTACCAAAATGTAAATCCAGTCTCTTATGTTCTCCATGGCATGTAAAGTATCTAAACGTAACAATATAGTAAAGAGAAAGATGTCAGGATCATGTTAAAAATGTTGTACAGGAAACTACCACAGAATTTTTTGAGTGAAACTGAAATATGTCAAAAGCATGTACCAGGAAAAAAAACAGCAGTGTGCAGTGCATGAATAATATGATTGCTTTTAAGATGTTTAGCAATAACTCGTTTTAGCAGCTTCAGTAAAAGTAAATATGAAGTAACTGTTGTCAATGTCACTTTTTACAAATGTTTTATTTAAATGGTAAAAATTCATTTTATAACTTTGAGGTTTCTTTTAGATGTATATTCTACATCTGATTTTGAAAAATAAAAGTTATCAAAGTATTGTTGGATAATTCTTTATTATTGTTTATATCGTTTTGTGTGTAGTATGATGTCATTTTGGAATGGTATAATGTTTTGCATGAATACATGTAATGCCAGAGGCATTTAGGTGGAGCCAATTGTTGCCGTGGCGGAAGAAAGGAGTTTTCTGTTTCGTGCATAGAAGTCTAATGGTTTTGCCCTAATAATGTCATGTTGAAAACAACAAACCTTATGTAATGTTTTATATATATATATATATATATATATATATATATATAAGTAAAACTGCTTTTAATCACATATTATTTTTTAGAAAAGGTAACAGGCTTGTCTGGCCTTACGTGGACAATCCCATACCTGAAATGTAGAAATGTTGATGGCTCGATTAGAGTCTGTGCGCTTTCACCTTACAGGTGTCATGAATCAGCGCCCTCTGGAGGATGCTATGGGAAGTGGCGCTACAGAGGTGGGCCAAAGCCAAATCATCGCGGCTGGGGGAATAGACTGAATTAGAGACCAGGAAGTGTTGACACGGTGTACATCTGTTGGTCATTCGAAGAAACAGTTACAAACATTTTAACTCCAAAGGACGGTGTAATAGTTTTTTTTTCGTGGAGTAAATAAAAACATCAGACATGGGGTTGGGCGATCCAAATAGTACGGTAAGTTGTGAACTTAACGATAGCCAGCAGGTGCTTGTTACATCGCTTGTTTAGTTTAAAAGTAGACTGACTAACGTTAGCGGTGTAAACTCAGTTCCTCTCTATATCCGTGTAAATCATATTTTTAAAGTGCTGCAAAAGTTTCAACTAGAGCAGGTTGATATATTATTTTTATTTTTTTGGTTTAGTTTTACCGGTTGATGTGAATTGACGTAAGTTACTCAAAACAGGGCGAAGCTCGTTTTTCAAGTTATACTTAGTTTCTACGTTCCTGTTGTCAGTTAACGTCGATAATTTGCTTGGATTGCTTAAACAAATGTGCCGTTTAGATAATACTTTGATACTTAAGCTTCATCCAATTTGTATTGCAACTTTGTTGTACAGATTTGTTTACATAGATGGATTGAATTTACCTTGAGCTGTGAAGCATAACCGGCTTACAAGACAAACCGACACTTATTGAATGGTGACTTGGTTTAGATGTGTTTTAACTACAGTTGGCAAATGTGCTGATCACATCACACGTCCCCTGTTGACTGTTGAAGTGAACCAAAGTGTGAGATTCTCATTCTGGTTTGCTTCTAATCAAGTTGATCAACTGTCAAGTTTTTTTTTAAACAATTTCAACAGTACGGCATATAGACATACCTTTTTATTTTTATGTGGCACTGTGGTTAAAATAAAATTCGTCCACAGTATTTTGAAATACTGAACTTGACTTGTATTCAATTACAAGTTGGCTTGTTCTTGAAAACATTTGGGTGCTGGTGTTACAAGGACTTCAAGGAAATGGAAAAGTCGTTTAGAAAACTTATCTAAAGACTTTCAAAACAACTACACTGGTAAATCATATAATAAGCAGATGAATACATGTTTTTCTTTTTACTTTGTTGCCATATCACATAGTTATTGATAGGCCTATCACATGGAACCATTTCTCCACAGTGATGGTACTTCAGGCTGTCAGTATCTGATGTCACCTAATAGCTTTCTGCCATTCTGCACTGCAGGCCTTGTGTTGTGACACCAACTCGCACAGCTATTGACTAGAATGGAAAGGGTAGGACAGAGAGAGCGGTAGTGACGCAGCATTGCTTTTGGTTTCCTGGTAACACCTTTTGTTTATGAAGTATAAGTAGTGCAAGAGGGCTTAAAGGTGTTTAACATGGCTAAACGTGAACAAAACCCCACACAGGATTTACTCTTTAAGTACCCAAATGACACAATGAACAATGCAAAAGATTGTTATTATGAGTCTTGCATTGCATTTAACAGTTGGTGTTTTGATGTGTGAAATGTGGTAAAGCCATCTTTTTTACATCACTTTTGTCAATATCACACTTTAGATGTCACGCCTAATCATTAGCGTCTAAAGGCATTACTAAGGACTGTTTTTTTTATAATAGCTATCTGAACATGTTATGAAATAAATGATGTATTGTAGTTATTTTTATTGTTAAGTATTTTATTGAATATAGAAATGGGCAGCACTGTATTGCAGCAATTACTGTTTTTAATTGCTTAAATCATGAATTCTCTTATATCAGAATGATTAAATGTAGCTCTCCATATATTCATGTACACAAAAGTCATAAAAAGACTATTATGTTTTATTAATTCAATGTGTAAATGATTATATATTATGCAGTGTTTTACACATACACATTCTTCACATCATATGTTAAATCTCCTCATATTGAACAACCACTGCTGTCAATTAAATCGTTTAAGATTATAAAAAAAAAAAGTTTTGTAAACTAGCTGTAGGTTTTTTGATCATCCTCAACAAACTCACTGTAGTACAAAATCTCTAGACTCTCTAGATCAATAATTACCAAAAACATAGTATTTGGATGGCAATGACAGGGTCATTAAAATATGCGTGATGAAATGTGCCTAAAAATATATTATAATTCCTAAACAGAATCCTCAGAACTTCATAAAACTTGGTAACAGTATGCGACACACAACTCTAAAAAGTCTGTAAACTTTTATGGAGATTGGACGATAGGTGGCGCTGGTGATAAAACAGTAATAAACGTTAAAGACTATATTTTTAAGGTTAATTATGATTATGATAAATGTCTTTTTTCATCTCAGAATTTAGTTTTGTAAAGTTCTGTAATCCACTCTGATTTAGGTGGTTACAGGCTTGCTAAATAATACATATTATTTTACGCATGCACTTAAACAGCTTGAACCTCGGTAACTGATGCTTGAAGATGTATTTTATTTGCGTATTTTTCATATAAAATGTATTTCTTCTGTATAATTGTCAACCTTGCATGCTATAATTTATATTTATGGGCCAGATATAAGGCTGGCTGTTTTTACAAACGTTCCAGTCTCTTTTCAAACTGCTTCATCATCATGAGTTTCATTGTATATATTTTTGTTGCCTTCCAATTCTCCATTGTGACATCAATGCAAGTTATTTTGTGTAACTGTGTGCTTGTGGCATTTTGATCATGTTTTGGAGTGCAGGAGCCGATAGAAGGAGAGTCTTCACAGGACGTGGATCCAGTTAAATCTCTACAGTCTCAAGTGGACGGGGTCAAGGACATTATGACCCAGAATGTCGATCGGATCCTGGCCCGTGGAGAAAGACTGGATGATCTGATGGGCAAATCTGAAGACCTGCAAGCTGGGGTGTGTCTTTCAGTACAAAAATGTTTCTTATTTTTCTTATTCTTATCACATATTACAGCTCTAAGCCCTGCACACTGTTTTTACTATGCACACAACCATTCAAATGTTTGGGTTTGGAAAGATTTTCTTATGTTTTTCAAAAAAGTCCCTTACGCTCTCAAAAGGCTGCATTCATTTGATAGAAAATGCAGTAAAAACAGTAATATTGTAAAATATATTATTACCATTGAAAATAACTGTAATATATTTTAAAATGCAATTTATTTATGTGATAGCAAAGCTGAAATTTCAGCAGCCTATTACTCCAGTCTTCAGTGTCACATGATCCTTCAGAAATGAATCTAATATGCTGATTTTACTGACCCCAAACTTTGTAATAGTAGGCTACTGTATGCAGCTGCAGTCCCACACTTGTTGACATTGTACTGGTGTTTGTTTTCTGCTTTTTAGGCTCAGAACTTCAAACACACCTCTCAGAAGGTTGCTCGCGCTTACTGGTGGAAGAACGTGAAGCTGATTGTGCTTATTGTTGTGATAGTCCTTGTCATTGTGCTGATTATCATATTCCTTGCCACTGGTGTGATCCCAACTGGTTCGCCCGCACCCAAACCTCCCACCATCACACCACCCTAGGATTTCTGTCATTTACACACACACACACACACACACACACACACACACACACACACACACACACACACCCTCTTTATTTGCACATTTTGCTCATAAACCTTCATCTCATGGCACCTCCTTATTATGAGGAGCTTCCACAATGACAGCTTTGAAACCTTTAAATGGAGGATTTTCAGTAGTCTATTGACAGAATGCTATCTATTGTCTTACATGCTTCTCGCCTCCTAAAACATCATCCTAATGGCCACTTCAGCTGCCTTTATGGTTCTCTAAAGCCTGATAAAATGCCACAACTGTAATAAATTACTTCAATTACTGCAATATTGTTCATACTGAAGGTACGCTTCAAATAATCCTATACTGGCATTGAATCCGAGAAGGTAATGGGTGAAAGTTCTCTCTATTCAATTATGAAGTATATTTAAAACTGTTAGATTAGATAAGATGTTAACTTGTAATTAGGGTAATACTTTTAGATCTCCAAGTGTCTCTATTTTGTACTCTGTACTTTGTCATCTCCACAAGTATGTATGTCATTTGTAAAAGGTCAAACCGGAATGTGTTCTTAAAACTGTTGCATTATCCAAAACACACCTTTTCTTTAAAGGAAATGATTCCGTTTGGAATGTTTTTTCCCTGTCTTAAATCTTTACTGAAATTTGCAATGCCCCAAGTTTCAAAACAGAGAAACCTATTTTCTTAATATAGCATGAATGAAAGATTTTTATGAAACAAGAGCACCATGAACAATGAACAAGGCCATTTAGATTTTTCTATCCTCATCATAAATCACTGCATTGTATTTGACATGCAGTGTAACCCTTGCACTGTACCACATGCAGTCAGTACTGTAATCATAATTTAATATTGCATCAAAGATTTGCCTTGCTCTGTGGGAGCTTTCTGGAACCCAAGAAGCATAAGTTTTTACTGTATAGAAACAGAGCAAGGAGTAATGTTTTAGAGTCTGTACTGTCATTTTCAGTTTGTAGTTTTTATTTAAAAAATGTTAACACAGCCAATGAAAATCACTTCTCTGAATGTTTTTGTTGGCTGGTCTTATATTCGTCTGCTGGGTAGCTTTTACACTTTGCTTTGGAGAGGTCAAGGCATTGTATGTCAGTCTATCTGCATGTAGTCAGAATGACGGCTGTGCGAATGTCTGTAAAGTCTTATTATGCTGTATCTCTTGTAGCTTCCATTAACATCATACTGTATGTAAAAATTTATTATAAACGTGATACGTGATATGATATTATAAACAAACCTTTTAATTAAAAAAAAAACATTTTTAAACACTTTTTAATCAAACATTTAATCAATTTAAGTTTTAATCATCTATAAATAAAAAAAATGGAAAGTGCCTTGGATTTGAGTCTTATTAGCGTAAACAGCCTGGAAATGCAATATTTTGTAAATAAACATGATCTTTCAATAAAACAAATGATGAGTGTGACATGTTTTTAATTCTCTCACTTGAAATATACATAGACTAATGGTAAACAATTATGAAATACTGCTGGGTTTGTGTTTAGTTTTCCATGTCCACCATATGGCATGCAGTACATCTCAAGAGAGGGACAAAATGGAAAAATTTAGACATTCATTTATATTAGATATTGACATTGCCAATGGACACTGACCTTAGCATTCATACCTAAGTGATGGACACAGCCAGAGGTAAATAATGTGTTTTTATGGTTACTGGATTGAATTCTATAGATTCTAACAACTCTACATTAAAAAAAATGGTTAAAAAAGAGCAAGTACAGCAACATATGCGCACTAGTTCCCAGTTTATTATCCAAGCATGTTTTCTTTTTTTTTTACCAAGCTGTGATTTTAAATTGTTTTTCTTACAGCAGCTGCAGCTCACTTTTCCCTCCAGATTTCCAGCGACTATTGTGATTTGTGAATCGGTTTAATCTCCTGGGTGCCACTGTCCACGTACGAGGACATTATATTTGAGTGAATATCTCTGACACCATACATGTCACAGTTTTAAGTCTGGATGTCCTGTAAAGAGCACATTCAGGGCTTTTCAGAGATAAGGTTGAGGTTTCACCAGGACAACAACAACCTCTTTGGTCTTTAAAAATGACTGAATGATCAAATGTAGCACTCTTATGGAAATATGATAATATTTTGTAATTATTGTTTAAATCTGACTAATTTTCAAATTGTTTGTTATAAATCAACATCTCAGGAAAATGTTATGGGGTTTCTAATCAAAATATGACTTTCTGTTACAAAACAGGGCATTGATTTCATACATGTCTACTGGAGAGGACACCAGGACTTAAATCCTGATAAATGTTTATCAGGCATTTTAGCAGACAACAAGTGAATAGGGAAAGAAATTACATAGCAATATTCCCATAAAATATGAGATATTATTATGAAAATGTTGCTAACTATTACTCTCATTATTACACTTTTTTTCATTAGATGTTGCTCCAAGAACACATTAATATGCAAATTAGAGAAAGTGTATAGATACATTGCACTGAATGGGAAAAACCCATGTATGGCCATTTTACCCACATATTGCATAAAGTAAAATGTTATATCAATTAATCCCATTATATCTTTAATAACATAGCTGAGAATCATCATTAGAGAATGAAAAAACATGTCATGCCTATACATGTCATGTAATTTCATGAGTCCTGGTGTCCATTTACGAAGATATAGCATAACATATTATTAAAATATAATTGTTATTTTTTTCTTCCCCATTTGTTTCTTATGCTCTAAACAATGTAATGACATGAACAATTAAAAAAAAACATTTTTTCCTGGGTCTTATAGGTGAACTGATTCTTTAAAAAGAATCGATTCACAAAAGCAATGACAAATCGGACACCGCCCTTTGTGGCAGCTTGACTTGTTTGAACTATTTGTGATTAGCCTACATTAAAAGTATTGTCGAGCGTTTATTTTGAACGCACGTTTTTGTAGCTACATGCCAAGAACAATCTCATAAAAGTTAGAGTGTAGCAACAAGTTAAGAGATGGGCGTTTACTTGCCATGCAGCTGCGCAGTGTGATTATACCCGCCCTGTAACGTTAGAGGAGACGCTTCCTTACAACAGAAAGGCAGAGGGTTAAAGCCTTGGATTGGAAGAGTTGCCAAAATACGCGCGTGAATTTTATAGATATCAAGCTTGTATTGTAGCCTATTTTCTCCTCAACTGCTGGTGCCTCTTTCAGATGCAGTACATTCGGTGACAGTTTCTGGTGTAGTAAAGCGACAGATAAAAACAATGACAGTAAGTTGTTTTTTCTTATTGTTTCGTTTTGCTGAAGACACGCTTTCATTACCCTTATTAACCATGGCAGTATTATTTATAGCAGTAACCATGTTTTTTTTATTTGTAGTAAAACCATGGTTATTTTTCGTAAGGGTAGATTTGTTAGATTAGTTATTAAAATGAAAGCATGACCATGTAAGGGATGGACTTTTAAAAAGCAAATTATTTAGATTCAACTTAAACAAACAGCAACTTTGTTAAATGCTGATAACTCTATATAAACCCTGCAAGTTGCTTCGAGTTCGTTTAATGATGTGACCCAAACAGGTTTAGTTGGGCTCACTGTGTATGCCACTTTAAATTGTCCAAGTGAACTTCTAAACTAACTTTGATTTTTGATGACTGGACGATTTTTGTTTTGACAGGCTAGAGTAGCAGCTTTCAATTCACTTCATTTATTTGAGGTATATGGTACAGTGCATATTTGATAAGCATCAGGTTATGGTTTATCATTTAGTTCTTTATGAGCTGTTGTCTGAATTTGAAACATAGGCCTACCTAGGTTTTTATCATGTTACATGTCATTTGAATGTCATTCAGAAGGTCTTTAACCCTTATTGTTGGTTCATCTCAGGTGGCTTGAAATGACAACATGACAAGTGTTTATTTGAACACAAGAGAGGGGATTTTTGCCTTGTCTCAAGGAAATTCCACATTTATTATAACAGTCAAAATGAGAGGGGAAGGAAGGGAAGGAAGGAGGCAAAGAAAGGATGTAAAAAGAGATGTATATCCTGTAGTCCTCCGTTCATATGCAGTGAGCAATGGAAAACTGATTATTAACATGCTCTACTGTTCATGCAGTTTTAGTTGAGCTTTTGGAGCTCTATCTGTCTATTTATGTGTGGCCCATTTCATTGAAATGTATTAATTGGTTTATTGTAAGCTGATACAAATCTCTTGAAGTGTCATGCTGTTAATATTTATCACAAAAAGTATGTTTATCTTCACTGCACTACTGTGGAGTTTAAATTGATGTAAAGCCTTCAGTGTCCGCAAGAAAATATGTGGGGTTTTCCTCCCTTTTAAAAGTTGATGAACCTTTTTAGTATTTGAATTTAGCATTGTTTTTTTCCCCTTGTGACCTGTGACCCACTTTGAGAATCACTGTTCCATTGTGTATGGTTCTTTTGTGAGATGGCATGAATAATAAGTGGTGTTTCCTGTCAAATGAATAATTTCATTGATCTTTGCCTGACAGTTTCCGGTCTATGATGGGCCACTCATCAACTAAACCTTGACCTCAAGTCACTTGCATCCTTCTGAGCACAAAAAGAGGAATCAACAGTCTTAATCAGCTGATATACAAATTATATATCTAATGCTGTATGGAGACTGCTAATATCAGGAAGGTCACAATCTCTAAATGCCCTATTTCATAGAATTCAGCCATGTTGTTTTCACAAAGGCCTCATTGTGGGTTTTGATGCATTGGCTTCTAGAAATGCACAATTCATCTGTCTCTCCCCTGTGCTGTTCCTTGTTAAACTGTGAGAGAGCAGAGGCACTGTTCCAGAATTCCATTCCCAGTGCTTGGAGTAAACAGAACTCTTAAGGCCATTATGATGGGAGGCGTCCAGAAAGTCTTCATTGCCACTTTTTGCTTTTAATGGTTAATTGATTGCATTTCTCTTCTGTTAAATATCTAGTTGGACATTCAATAACATCTAGTCCCTCATTGCAAAAATGTATATGGATGCTAATGTATGATAGAGGATGTTTGCCTTTCCTAATGAACCATTTCATCTGTCCCCAGGAGAATGGGCAAAGCCGCCTCCGTCAGGCCCAGGAGGATGTGGAAGAAGTTAAAGTTATCATGTTGAATAACCTAAACAAGTCTGAGGAGCGATCAGCAAAACTCGGGGAGCTGGAGAACAGAGCTGAACAACTAGAGCAACAGGTGGAACCTTTGTGTGATGTCTGCTTTTACTTTACTTATTAAATAATAATAACATAAACTATCATTTCATTTATTCACATAAAACCGCTTGTCAAAAAAGCATGCCCACTTATTTATTCGTTCTATGGTCCTATGAACCTGTTTTATGGCTCATTGAGGACTCTGACTGAAAACTGGTTTTCTGGAATTCCAAGTGTTTCTTGGGAAAGCAAGGGCATGTCATATTGGAGTCTATTAATAGTGTCTAGGTGGGGTGTGCGGAAAAAAGAGTGTACAAATTTGCATCCTGACTTTAGTTTACCATGTTAATTTTAGAAAGCCATTTCCTTTTGTTATGAAATAAACAAAAACTTGTGTAATAGTATGGAAGGCTGTTTGTGCAGGATGTGCCATGTTGTCAGGCAACAAGTTAACTTTGGTTTTAATGCAAGAATACTAAAAATTTCACTGGAGCTTTGGTTGGTCAAGTCACATTCATTTTATATAGAGCTTTATACAATACAGATGGTTTCAAAGCAGCTTCACAGTAATAAACCAGGAAATGCTGTAAAATATAGTCACATTATTAAAACAGCTCTACAAAAGCTTCATTATTTAGTTCAATGTTATTTCAATTCAGATCAATACTGTATCAATGTTGCAAAGTTCATCAATTATGAAACTGAAGCTGTATAAGCAGCTCTTCACAAGGCAATATTGCCTTTCAGCTGAAGTCAGTTCAATATTGATTAATTTCAATAACAGTATTGTTGCAAAGTTTGTGTCCTTATCGGCTCAATTCAGTTCAGATATTGTTCTTATTTGATAGTGTCAGTGCAGTTAAATCAATGATAATATTACTGGATATATTAATTGTGCAATTGAGCAAGCTAAAGGTGACAGTGGCAAGGAACCAAGACTCCATCAGGTGACAGTAGTGGAGAAAAACAACCTTGTGAGAAACCAGGCTCAGTCGGGGGCCCAGTTTTCCTCTGGCCTAAAGGAATGAGCACAATGTGATTCATGATTCATTATAATCAACAAAGATTATAATTAAAGTTAGGAAAACAAAACAAGTTCAAGCCAATGAAAAAAAGCCTCATGTCCAGATGAAGAGTCTCTGTAACAGTCCTTTTCAAAAATTATAAGTCCATTATAATTTTAATTTGAAAAAAGTCCCTTATGTGTTGTTTTTGTTTTGTTGTAATATTAAATTTAAATAGTTGTATTTCTTTTCAGAGCAAAACATTCTCAAAGACCTCGACTAAGGTGAAACAGAAGAAGCGCTGGGAGAATATGAAGTACAAAGTGATAATAGCGGCAGTTGTAGCTACAGTCCTTTTTGTCATAATTGTGGCTTTGGCTGTGAGCTTCAGCAGCAGTGAGGACAATCAAAACACATCGCCAGCTGCACAATCGACAGAAGCACCAATAAATGGCTAGAAGACTGGTGGACAAGAAGATGAGTGAACATAAATTGTTTAAAATGCCTCAGAATATTACCTGGAAAGTCTTGTTTCTAGTACTTTTGTGAAAGTAAATAAGAGTGACGATTCATAGATCACTGAATGTACAAGTTAAGCTTCGATTTATAAGCTTCTATCAAGAGTATGCTAAAAAAAACAATGTGGTGGGTGATACAAAAATGGTACCATGGTGTCACCATCTTTTCTGCTTTCACTTTCATTTTTCAATTGTAACACATACTGTAGAGTATGTTGCATTAATGGTAACCGTTTACATGCATTCTTGTTGAACTAGACATATTTTAACCACAAATAGGATAAATTAGAGCCAACTGCAGGCTAAAGTGTAGCATGGAAAGCATGTTTGTTTATACTTCGTCAGGGAGTTTGTCAGCATTGTTTCTGAATCGTGTTCCTCAAAACAAAGTTTTCTTGATTCTGTGTATCATCAGGGAAAAGTGTGTTGGTATGGTGGTGTGTTGGTTAAGGTTTTCTCTAATTGGTTAGATACAAAAGAATAAAGAGCCAGGTGTATGTGAACAATATCCCGGAGAGTTTCCCAGTCCTGGAATCCACAGCAGTACACATTTTGGATGTCTCCCTTATCTGACCCATTTCAAGTCTTGGAGTCTCTACTAACAAGCTGTCAAGTTTAATCGGATATGTTTGATTGTGGAAACATACAAAATATGCAATATTGGGGTAATCCAGTACCTGGTTTGGGACACACATTCTGTGACTTTTGCACGTATTGTGCAGAAACTTTTGAAGTGGGTTCGCAATCTTAAATATTGGATTACATCCTTATTCATTAGCTATGTAAAAGCAGGTTAATATTGTAAAAGTGTAACTTGACATAGACCGATCATCAAAAATGTGCTGCTATAAACAGCTCTAATATGTATGTGCGTATATATAAATAAATGCCTCTTGTGTAAAACAGTTTCATCTATTTTTTTATTTCCTGTGTCTTATTTATTTCTTTATTATTTTTGTTTCCTTTTATAATGATTTAGCGAGTTCACACACAGTGACCGATGTCGTGCAGCGTCATCAAAGACGTCATGCAGTCAAAATAGGAATTTGGAAAATAGGTTGACAATGAGTTTAACAATTATAATTATGTATCAGTTTAACCATATCATGTAAATACATAAATCTGGAGCTCGAGGTAGAACTAGAAGGTAAATCGCCACCTGGTGGAAAATTTAAGGAGGTTGAAGAGCACTGCTATAAAAAGAGCAACGTGGACAGCAAATAACGTATCATGGTATGAAAAGCAAATACACCTGCAAAAATTACAGGATTTTTTTTTATTAAATGAGAGGATTACACGGCCAAAGTTTGCACTATTAAAATGAAATATGAATTATGAAGAACATAAAATCGTTCACAAAAGAAATAAAACAAGCGAGAATGCTGGGATGAGACAATGCTGGTCTAAATAGTTTTCTTATGCAAATTACAAACTTTATTATATAGTTATTCTCACCAAGACAACAAGAATGATATTTTACAGTTGAACGTTTAATTATATTCTCTGATTCTAACAACCAATGCGAAATCTATTTAATTTCTAGCGCGCTGGCGATCTGGCAGCAGCAGCAGCAGCCATGTATGTATCGCTGCAGCCCGGAGGAGACCGGCAGGTGGGAGGAGCTTACGCCGCAAGTAGGAGGGATTTCACAAATGTGTGCGGAAATCCCCCAAGCGTCATTGCCGAGGACCGCGGTTAAATTGAAAATCTCAAGGTGGATAAATTCCTTTTTTCAATGAATAAAATCATGTACAAGTCACTCGTTCATTTGATTATTTTTAGTCTTTTTTATTATTTGTATGTACACTATTGCAGCTCATTGGAAATTATCTGCATGCAGTGAACACTGCGAAATCCAGGGTGGAATGTTTTCGAATAAATGCCCTGGAGCTCGCCTCGCTTTCCCTTCCCAGCATAACCTGGTGGATACACAAGAAGCACAATAAGCACTAGGGTTTATAGTTGACATTTAACATTTACAAACATTAAGAATAATTTCTCAGCTCTGTAGGTCCATGTCATGCAAGTGAATGATGTCCAGAACTTTTAAACTCCAAGGGATGACATAAGTAAATTAGACTTTATTACTATTTTTAGTATTCCTTTTAAATGCCACAACTAGACTAACAACTAGTTTATTCATCACCAATTTACACAAAAAGTACCAGATGTGCAGCATTTGTACTCAAAATGGCACTCCAAACAAGTGGAGATTGAGTACATTCTCCAGAAGAGTTGTTTGTAGTGTGAACATTTCTTTGTCCAACTTGCAGCACCTGAGGGGAAAAAAAACAAAACATTACATAACATTACATAACATTTAACATTATCAATGTTGTTCTTGTTATGCGTTTTATTTTTTAATGTCAATATTTACTTTCTAGCCATAAGAAGTGTGCCTGATTCTTGAAGTTTTCATCCCCAACTATGTCCCTGAACCTAGAGCAAAACAATGACAGGGGTGTGTAGGCAGCATCTCCTTCTTCAAGAGTAACTTCAAGCAATATGTCTTTTAGCAATGCTCCTGATAACTGAAAAGATAACAGTTAGCACAGGCCGTTAAAAAAGTTAAAAAGCACATTATATATAATTATTCAACTACCTTGAAGATAAAGCATGATGGAGGGTCATCATCTCTTAACAGCTCATCCTTAAAGAAAAATATAAGTGGATTCAAATTGTTCCATGATACGCATTTTAAATCATCATTACAATTGATCATGCATACCTTGCTAAAAACAGAGGGCACAACTGGGGTTTGGTCTGCTAAAATGAAGTAATGTAAAATTAGCTGACCAATATTGTAGTTACATAATTTGAAACCCAGCATAGTATAGGCATTTTGTTTCATATCAAAGTTCTTACTTTCATATGCAAGTTCTGTTTTTTTCTTGCCATATGTTTCAGGGAGAAGTGCAGAGCAAGTGGATTAAAAAAAAAAAAGTATTAAAAGTATAAAATTATTCATTCATTTTTAATTTGACAAAAAAAAGAAAAAAAAAAAATATATATATATATATATATAAAATATATATATATATATATATATATATATATATATATATATATATATATATATATATATATATATATATATATCAGCAAAATATAAAAAAGCTACAACAGCTCGTTTTCTCTTTCTCCCATGTCTTCCACAATTTGATTGTCATGCAACAAAAGCAAATAAAGTAAGCAATAGAACCAGTACAATATCAAAATTAATTGAACGCAGGGATGCATTAAATTGATCACAAATTACAGTAAAGACTTGTCAATACAAAAATAAATAAATCTAATTAATTACAAAATTACAAAAATTACACTGCCACAATACCTTCTTATGGTATTCAGAATCCATGATCTGGAGAGCAAATTGTAGAAATGGAATGCAGAAAAGGTCTTGTCAAGCACATTACAGATTTTGTAATTGGTGTGTGCTACTAAAAAACTACAAAAATAAATTTGGATACACTTTACCCTTATTCTTTTTAACTACATCAAGACAGTGTACAAACGGAATTATGAAATGTACTTTTTCACAACTTATAATGCTTTTTTACAAAAAAATGCTTTTTTCTGTTTTCTGATGGATCGCAACAAAATTACTGTGGAGCATGAACCAATAGCTACTACAACACAGGTGATACTAAACCAATCAAAATCCTTTGGAAGTTTGTACAGCCCACTTGCGGCTAAAGCTCCACCCACTTGCAGTTGGCTCAGACCTCTGCACGCGTGACGCTCGTTGTTATAGCAACGTCAACTAAAACAAGAGCGCGTTTTCGGTTGAGACAATGCTGACAAGACAACAAGAAGAATGGCTCACGATGATCCTCGAGTGCAGTGGGTAAAAGACGTAGTGTGTGAGCTGTTTTTTTTGCCTGATTCAGGCTGTTTTGATGAGTTACTAAGTCGCGGTGATGGAAAGGAAGAGCAAAAAATCTTAAACTTTTTAAATATAGTCACGGAGGAAGAGGAGGCATCGGCGCTTTTTTTTTTCAAGCACACGCGAGAAGAAGAGGTTGAAGTGGAAATTCCTGTTTGTACGTTTATATTTCAACACAACTGAACTATCTGTTTACTATTCATTTACAGTAACAGTTTAACCGTTCACCTACAGTTCTAACGACTTTCTCCAAGCGCTTGTAATGCTTTAAATATTAAGCCAGATATTATTTTGTTCACTAAGCTCATAAAAAGTCTTAGGGTGGCCGTTGCACCAACCAGGATTAATCTTAAATCTAGATTTAATCAAGTTTGATCTAATAATTCTGTTGCACCAAACTTTAAACCTTGTTTAAAAATAAGCAGGTTTACATCATTTTGATCCTGGATATCATTTATATTTAAGATAGATTAACTTTAATCCTGTTGCTCCATAATTTTAAACTCAGATTTAAATCTCAATTATGGATTCATTTTAAATTTACATGTGAGGAGGTTTAAATAAAATAAAGTGCACCTACAATTAAAATATACAGATGATTGAACAGAGATAGAAACAGTGCGTGTGTCGTCAGGTCTCAGAGAGGTGTTTATTACTAGTAAAAATGAAAAATAAAGCGAATTGAGCCGCCAGAGTGTGAGGGTCGTGCTGGCCCATGAGTTTACGCCTGCTATCGAGTCCGGGATGCAGATCCGTCACTAATCTCAGTGCACCTCGGTGTCGGACAAAGAAAAGAAGAGAGGAGTATCAGTATATTTAGCATTTAACGGATGATGAGGTGAGCGCCAGTGATCGCGGCCGCGCCTCGCGTTTCTCATGCCCGCTCCACTCGATCAAACAGAATGGGCAGCGCTGTCAAGAGCGGAGATAGTCACTCCGCCAATCATGACAGTTGTTTGTCATAAGTTACGCTGCCACAATATACTCCATTAATTGATACTATATAAATATATTTCCAGGCTTATAAAATCCGCACGCGCTGCCGCAATGTTTTCATTGCCTGCTTGATCAGTAACGGTCTCTCTACATAACGCTTTATAAAAACAGCTGACATTTTACAAGTTTATTTACTTTATCGGCAAGAGCTTATGTCAGAGAGAAAGAGTTTCTAGTGGTCAATAAAGAAGGAAATTGAATATTAGTATTGTTGCTGTCAACGGCGAATCCATTATGGCGGCGAAAATTAATCGTAAATGGAGGTTCCCCTTTCGAACCATAGGTATATATACGTAACGTTAGATGCATCGTTAGCGGCTGTTTCAATGGGCCGCTATACGTTAGCCGTCCGCCATTTTCGAACGGTCAAAGCTGGTCGTGAACGCGCATTGTGAATATTCAAAAGTTGCCTGTGCGTCTACAACCGTAGTTATACGCTTGCAGGTATGAATATCTATATCTGCAATAGACTGAAGCAAATGATTATATAGGATTTAGTTTATCATAAGTTAAGTTAATTGGAAAGAAATCATAAACCATCAACCAATCAGCCATCAAAATAAATAAAATATAAAAATAGTAATAAATTAGTAATGTGTTTAATAAACATAAATATAGCATATTTACTAAAACCATGTTTAATCACAATAAACTAGGTATTATTTGAAAGCTTAAATTCTCAAAAATCATCCTGTTTTGCAATCGTTTTATAAAAAAAAAACTTTATAAAATTATGAACATCACATTATTGAATTTAAACCATTTTTAAGAACAGGGAAATAATACATTAGGATTCAAAATGATAAATTATTCTACATTTATTTAAAATATGATTATATATAATATTCTAGATAGCTTATTATTCAACATTAATTGAATGCACATAGATTTACAACACTGCGTGTAAGCTGTGTAAAAACAGGGCTCGTCATGGTCGATCTTTCCCATTCGTCTGAACAACGACTCGCTGAATGAGATGCACTTTCACTCTCTGACAGAAGGGCGCGCTTATGGAACAGCAGAAATATGTCGGTTTCTCGTCTTTAACTACTCTTAAATTTAGTTTAATTTAAGCACTTTCAAAGACCAATGTTTGTTTTCACATACTTTCCAGTCCTTGAATACTGTGTCTGAATTTCAAGAACCATGAAGCCTGTTATTAACTAACAAATGTTACGTGTTTTTGTGTAGATCCAAACATAATTGCTAAACTAACACAATACATGAAGAACGCGTTAACATTAAAAAGTAACCGTAGTTAAAAACCTGTAATATTTAGTTAAAACATATAGGCTATAAAAACACAAACCAACACATTCTCACCTGTGAAAGGTTATCCCATTTCTTCAGGAATTTAAATTTAAAAATGAGGCATCTACGTATACATATCTATGTTTCGAACGGTCAGTCATACTGCATCTTAAGAATAATCTATTTCTCGAATTACTGAAGCATTTTTGTAAAATCACGCAGTACTACTGCCCAGTCAAAACAGTGTAGAGACATCTCGCACGCTATTGGCTGGCCAGTGGGAACTGCATGAACCAATGGCAGAACAGCGTAACTGAGCGAACCAGTGGGCACAAAGCCCGCCAAAATGGGCGTGGCATCTGCCTTAAAGGTACGCTGTAATGGCCTAAAACATCAGATTAATCTCCTTCAGCGACGATCTCGGTCCTTGCTGATAAACTCTCAAAGCTACACCACCTTTGCCGAGAAAAGACGAGCCTGCAGCGGAATCGCGAGCTAGCCAGTCCGGACATCCTGCAACGAGTCAGTGGCCTGTTTCAGCGCGCTCAATTGCCAGCGGTCCTGTGAGCTGTCGTGCCTTTCCCCTGCGCTCTCCGGTGAAACACTACGGTGTATCCTTGTTTTTACAATAAGCGACTTACGTAATGTCGCGCAATATATGTGTAACATGCAGCACTCTGCATGAAGAGGACGGCCACGATGTGTGCGTGATCTGTCTGCTCTCGCCGGGTCTGGCTGCTCTCACTGCGAGGGTATGCCCATCTCCTCTCTCCGCTCGCGGATAGCGCTCTTCTCAGAGCGCAAACCCGCCCCTCGCTCTATCCCATTCCCTTTCCAGTCCGAACCCCGGCTGAAAAAGCGGTGGAACCCAAGGGCTGAGTACACCTAGGCTAACGAGCTCACGTCGGCCCAGTGCCCGCGTGCCTCGTCTTCGCCTCAGAGAGACGTTTCTCCCGTGACGTTCTCTCAATCGTACCTGTTTCCTCCGCTCGAAGCCGAGGGCCTGGTCTCATTTGGCGGCAATGATGAGGACGCGCGCGAGCATCCACTCGATGACTCCGTGTCTCTTGCCGCTTCTGGCGCTGAGGAATGGTCGGGCTCCATCGACGACCCCGCCCCCTCAACATCACAGCAATGCAAATTCCTCGGCGGGTATCACGTGTGTCTCGGCTGAGACCACGGCGAATTTACATGATGAGATGGTGCTGCAGACCCCGCGGGCTCGGCTCGCCAGCCTCGATGCATCCCGCCTCTCTCTCTCGCTGCGCTGAAGAAGCGCCGCGGACAGAGAATGCCAGAGCGGACGAGCGAACTCACGCCGGAGCTCTCTCCGCGTGTCTCGCTCTCAGACTGCTGGAGATATTGAGAGCGCGACTTACGTCATCGCTGCACTCGATGTAAAATGGCGGCCAAGCCCTGCTTTTTTTTCACTCTATCACTTCTCCCAGTTCCCTCTATTCAGGTGACTGGAGAGGTTCAGCATTGCAGTATACGAGCCTGTTACGAAGCACACTCGCCTGCACACAAAACACTATTGAGAGAGTGACTTCTCTCTACAACTTCTCCCAGTCCCCTCTATTTAGGCGACTGGAGAGGTTCATCATTGCAGTATACGAGCCTGTTATAAAGCATGCACGCCTGCACACAAAACACTGTTGAGAGCGTGACTTCTCACTACCACTTCTCCCAGTCCCCACTATTCAGGAGACTGGAGAGGTTCACCATTGCAGTAAACGAGTCCGTTATGAAGCCCGCACGCCTGCACATAAAACACTATTAAAGGCGATCCTAATAAGCAATTAAGAGTATTTTCCTCTTATGACTGTAGGCAGTGTGTCCCCTACATAGTGTGCACCCCTGCATATAAGCACTGTTAATTCAGCGCTACGGAATCACTCAAAAGATCAGGAAGAGAGTCCGCCCCCCAAAAAAACTCAGAATTCTCTCCCCACGGCCCGTTTTAGTTCCGGCCAGGGAGAAAAATGTTATTTTGAATGTTGTGAGTGTAAACTGCGAGCCCGCTCTGATGCGCGCTCCCTTGCATTCTGCCGCTATAATGGCGAGTTAAATAAAAGAACATATGTTCAAGAAATGAGTTTTCTGTCTCTTCCACACCACACGGAAGTCGACACCCTGCACAGCGCGCCGCCTTCCGACACTATAAAATCCCTGTACAACCGGGCAGAGGCTTGGAAAGCCATCCCCGGTGTGTCACAGTGGGTTATAAAAACAATTCAACGAGGTTACTCGCTCCAATTCGCTCGCAAACCACCCAGTTTCACGGGCATAACACACACTTCGGTGGAGAGCAACGTGGAGAGCCTATTGATGAAAAAAGCTATAGAGGCGGTTCCTCTAGCACAGCGCAAAACAGGGTTTTACAGCTGCTATTTCCTCGTCCCCAAGAAAGATGGCGGTCTTAGACCCATCTTAGACCTCAGACATCTGAACAAGGCTCTTATCAAATGGCCTTTTAGAATGCTGACATTAAAACAGATCATCGCCCAATGGACTGTTTTTTCTCAGTGGATCTGAAAGATGCTTACCCCCCCCCCACCGCACTTTCATGAAGTGCATGGATGCAGCTCTCTCCCCCTTAAGACAAGAGGGAATGCGCATTCTGAACTGCCTCGATGACTGGCTCATACTGGCCCAGTCAGAGGAAGAAATAAAATCTCACAAATCTGTGCTACTCAATCATCTAGAATGCCTGGGTCTCAGAATAAATACAGCCAAAAGCTCATTGTTTCCCAGGCAGAGAATCTCCTTCCTGGGAACAATTTTAGACTCAGCCCAAATGAGGGCGTGGCTGTCGAACGAGCGTGATCTGACTACACAGCAGCTTGCTCGTTCAAAATGGGAACTAACAGACCCGTGAAAACTTTTAGGCCTAATGGCATCAGCTTCTCCAGTACTTCCACTAGGCATGATGCGCATGCACCCCCGTTGGGCCGTGGTGAGCTTGGGGACAGTTTCCAGACGGATGGTGGTCACCACGGATGCCTCCAATATGGGTTGGGGCCTCGTGTCCCTAGGAGAGTGGACCCTCCATCCCCAAACGGTTCAAGTGATATGGAATGTTTTCAGGAGGGCAGAGGTCGTCCTCTTCGCCTCCAAAGACAACTGTCACTGCCCGATTTACTTTTCAAAGAGCAAGGGTGCGCTGGCCCACGAATGGCCCAGCAGTCTACTTTATGCTTTTCCTCCAGTCCCGCGTCTCCCTGATGTCTTAAAAAGAATCAGGGAATGCAGGCATACAGTCCTGCTAGTGGCTCCACTTTGGCGAACCCACCACTGGTTTCCCGAGTTGATTCAGCTACTATCAGCAGCCCCATGGCCAGTTCGAATTAAAACTGCTTTAGCTGAAAACTGCCCTTCTATTAGCACTGGCATCAGTTAAGCGTGTTGGTGACATTCAAGCGCTCTCTGTGAACGTGTCATGTCTAGAATTTGGCCCAGGTGATTCTAAAGTCATCCTCAATCCGAGACATGGCTATGTACCCAAAGTGCTTTTAACACCGTTCAAAGCACAGGTAATCACTCTCTCTGCTCTTCCCCCTCTGAGGATGAGAGACAGTTACACCTGCTCTGCCCAGTTAGGGCTCTTAGAGCATATACTGAGCGCTCCTCCCACTTTAGACAGTCGGAGCAGCTTCCGGTCACCAAACAAAGCCTGGCCAGATGGCTAGTGGACGCAATAGCGTTAGCTTAGGACACTATGGGCCTCCAATGCTCCATAGGTGTCAAAGCTCACTCCACCAGAGGCATGGCCTCTTCCTGGGCGTGGTCTAGTGGAGTTTCTATTGGTGACATCTGTAGATCGGCAGGCTGGTCCTCACCGTCTACTTTTACCAGATTCTACAGCCTGGAGGTCCCTGCACTGCAGGCGCAAGTCCTTGCTGTATAAGTATACTGAGACGGCCTCTGTAAGCCCATCCTATTAATAAGTTGGCATCTGGGGCCTTCATATGCTTCAATGCTTACAAAAGTTTTTTCCTTGTAGTTACTGGCCTTCTCCAGCCAAGTACGCATAGAAATGCATATATTAGTGTATATATACGTGTGTGTGTGTATATATACACTCACCTAAAGGATTATTAGGAACACCTGTTCAATTTCTCATTAATGCAATTATCTAATCAACCAATCACATGGCAGTTGCTTCAATGCATTTAGGGGTGTGGTCCTGGTCAAGACAATCTCCTGAACTCCAAACTGAATGTCAGAATGGGAAAGAAAGGTGATTTAAGCAATTTTGAGCGTGGCATGGTTGTTGGTGCCAGACGGGCCGGTCTGGGTATTTCACAATCTGCTCAGTTACTGGGATTTTCACGCACAACCATTTCTAGAGTTTACAAAGAATGGTGTGAAAAGGGAAAAACATCCAGTATGCGGCAGTCCTGTGGGCGAAAATGCCTTGTTGATGCTAGAGGTCAGAGGAGAATGGGCCGACTGATTCAAGCTGATAGAAGAGCAACTTTGACTGAAATAACCACTCGTTACAACCGAGGTATGCAGCAAAGCATTTGTGAAGCCACAACACGCACAACCTTGAGGCGGATGGGCTACAACAGCAGAAGACCCCACCGGGTACCACTCATCTCCACTACAATTAGGAAAAAGAGGCTACAATTTGCACGAGCTCACCAAAATTGGACAGTTGAAGACTGGAAAAATGTTGCCTGGTCTGATGAGTCTCGATTTCTGTTGAGACATTCAGATGGTAGAGTCAGAATTTGGCGTAAACAGAATGAGAACATGGATCCATCATGCCTTGTTACCACTGTGCAGGCTGGTGGTGGTGGTGTAATGGTGTGGGGGATGTTTTCTTGGCACACTTTAGGCCCCTTAGTGCCAATTGGGCATTGTTTAAATGCCACGGCCTACCTGAGCATTGTTTCTGACTATGTCCATCCCTTTATGACCACCATGTACCCATCCTCTGATGGCTACTTCCAGCAGGATAATGCACCATGTCACAAAGCTCGAATCATTTCAAATTGGTTTCTTGAACATGACAATGAGTTCACTGTACTAAAATGGCCCCCACAGTCACCAGATCTCAACCCAATAGAGCATCTTTGGGATGTGGTGGAACGGGAGCTTTGTGCCCTGGATGTGCATCCCACAAATCTCCATCAACTGCAAGATGCTATCCTATCAATATGGGCCAACATTTCTAAAGAATGCTTTCAGCACCTTGTTGAATCAATGCCACATAGAATTAAGGCAGTTCTGAAGGCGAAAGGGGGTCAAACACAGTATTAGTATGGTGTTCCTAATAATCCTTTAGGTGAGTGTATATATATATATATATATATATATATATATATATATATATATATATATATATATGTATGTTATGATGTGTCAATAACTCTAGTCTTGGGCCCTTTATTAAGTGTTCAGCTTGAGAGAGTACATGTCATTGCGCCTATATAGCACGGCGGGATTGAACAGGTTCCCATTGCGTCTTAAGACGCAGTATGACTGACCGTTCGAAAGGGAACGTACTTAGTTACTTACGTAACCTCGGTTCCCTGAGATAAGGGAACGAGTACTGTGTAGACGGCCGTGCTATGGCGCTAAAACAACGGGTGATCGTCGATGCTTTGCACAAAAATGCTTCAGTAATTCGAGAAATAGATTGTTTCCCATTGCGTCTTAAGATGCAGTACTTGTTCCCTTATCTCAGGGAACCGAGGTTACGTAAGTAACCGAGTACGTTTTAATCTAGGGTGACCAGACATCCCCGTTTTCTGGGGACAGTCCCGGTTTTTGGTGTTCTGTCCCCGACTGGAGCTGTTCTCGGAAATGTCCCCGTTTTACAGCTCGTTCAAAACAACCCACAGATATATTGCAAAAAAAGCGCCCAACCAACATACAGCAGCCTTGCTGGTAATAGAGCAATCGTGTAGTTATTATTTTCACCAGCAGATGGCGCTGTAAGATATACGTTGACTCTACTTGGTCGCGCGCACGCTGCTACTACTTCATGAAGAACGTAACCGAGAGCAGAGCGCCATTAACGTCAAATATCAAAAGAAACATCGTTATCGCTTTCAAGGTAGTAACATACTAACTATTCATATTAATTAAAGTAATACTGTTTGTATGTGCTTTATAACAGTGCTTCAACAGGGTGCGGGATTGTTTTGTCCCCAAAAGTTCTGCAGTCACAAATCAGTGATTAACACACATCCTAACTATAAAAAAACCTAAACAATTAACGTTACACTTGCAACAAATAAATGTGCAGAATACACATACTTTCTGCTTAAAATAAGCCTAAAATGCTAAATAACAAGACTAATTAAGGATAGTAAGAGTTATTTTCAAGCACAAACGTAACAATACATTTGAAGTAAAAAATAAAAATAATTTAAAAAAAAGTAATTTATATAGTATAAACTTGTGAAAATGTAAATATTAAATACAATTATAAAATGTTAAAGTATTTGTTAAATAGTTTTATTTATCATATTTATGTTGTTTTATTTTTGCAATGTGTTTATTAAGTCATGTTATAATATTGTTTTGAACTGCTTGTTATTTACAATGGTTACTAATAACAGTTTTCATTGTTTTTTTTTGTTGTTGTTTGTTTGTTTTGTTTTTGCGGGTGCGGTGAATTGTATTAAATCCAGACCAAAAATCCTAATAATCAAACTAAATCATAATAATTATTAATGTTAATAATAATATAGGGAGCCCACAAAAACAAAAACAAAAAAAACATAAAAAAATGTGTTGTCCCTGTTTTTTAATTAAAAGATAATAACAAATGAGATTTTGGTGATATTTTGACCCCTTAAATAGGAAATGTCCCCGGTTTCCATTTCAGAAATCTGGTCACCTTATTTTAATCGCAGGTTAAATTCTAATCCCCGATTTGTTAATCTGGGTTTAAAATTAAGTTGTGCAACACAACTCGATTTAAAATAAAGCCTAGATCAACAAATCCTAGATTAGCTCTAAACTGAGTTTAATTGAATCCTTGTTGGTGCAACCCACCCTAAAGGTCTTTTATTTATTTATTTTTTTTAAACAAAATGGTACCAAGTCATTTACTTGTGTAATAGTAAATAATTTCCCTGTCCAAACACACCAAGATCCGGTAGAAAGTACGGAGATTGACTCAGAGAGAAGTCCATCTGTTTCGTCTGAAGGGACACTCCTCTCAGACAGAGAGAAAACCCCTACTTACAGTGAGTGTGCTTCCTTAATCCTCATTGATATGATCAGAAAGAAATTCATCAAAGTTTCAAGTTGTTCTTGTCTTTTTTCTAATGCTCACACATGACTGAAGAGAGAAGAAAAGGTAAAAAAAGAAAAGGCCAGGAGTCCTCAAACCCAGAAGACTCTCAAAGTCCGGATCTTTCAGTTGAGGGCCTGTCAGAGGCAACAAATGTGGATAAACCACCTCCCAATGTAATTGTCAATTTTTGTAGATATATATATAGATATATATATTATAGATATTGTAGATATATATATAGTTAGGACAGGAATGTTTTTTCTTTTTTATTTAAGTGTATTAAATATATTTATTAATAATCAAGATGTGTATGAGATTTTCTTAGCTATATATATATACATATTTATATATATAATTTATTTATTTTTTTCTCCAAAAAATATTGATGATGCTTTGACATTTCTTTCCCCATCACAAGACTGAGGTTCAGATTGTGTATCATGTAGAGCTTCATGTGGACGTGAACAATATCCCAGAGAGGTTTGAAAAATACAATATCCTCTACTTCCTAAGGAACACTAAAGGTAGGTTGAGTGCTTTCAAAATGTGCCTTCCAAAATTTGCACATTTATTTGCACATTTAACTGATTTGTCTGGTGGTTTATCCTATCCAGAAACCATCACTGAACCTGCGGACACGAATGAGGCTAATCATTTGATGCCCAAACTTATTGAGTTTAGCATGATTACAGACCACCCTTTGAAGATGCTTAGAGATCTTCTCAACTATGTGCGTGACTAAACCTCTCACTAGCATAAAAAATTAATTAACTTTAATTTTACCATGTAACTATATATATATATATATATATATATCTATAAATCTACATTGAACTCTTTCTTTGCAGGTGTATATTCCTCTTCTCTCTGTGAACCAGCTGAGGCTCACTGATGGTGGCTATCATGGTGTTGCTGGCTCTCAAGACTCTCAAGAGAAATCCCATGGAGCTTTCGAGGTCCGAGATGATGTTCTCCACAGCACACATAAATTCTTGCAGGTTATAGACCAAACCTTACAGCAGCTTGAAGGTATGCTAGTTTTTCAACGTTTATTAAAGAAGTCTCTTATGCTCACCAAAGCTTAAAGGGTTAGTTCACCCAAAAATTTTAATTATCCCATGATTTACTCACCCTAAAGTCATCCTAGATGTATATGACATTCTTCTTTCAGACGAATAAAATCGGAATGTTCTGGCTCTTCCAAGCTTTATAATGGCAGTGACTGTTGGGTCAAGTCCATAAAAGTGCATCTGTCCGACATAAAACTGCTCCACATGGCTCCGGGGGGTTAATAAAGCCCCTCTGAAGCGAAGTAGCACGTTTGTGTAAGAAAAATATCCACATTTAAAACTTTATAAAGTAAATTATCTAGCTTCCGGCGAATCGCCTTCCGTATTCAACTTACTGAAAAAGTGTAGCGCCTTTCGCAGTTTAAAATGCTTACGCTACGTCTGACGACATTGCACACCAGTTATGCTCGTCAGACGCAGTGTACGCATTTTTCAAAAATGACCCAACAGTCACTGCCATTATAAAGCTTGGAAGAGCCAGGACATTTTTAATATAACTTTTATTCGTCTGAAAGAAGAATGTCATATACACCTAGGATGGCTTGAGGGTGAGTAAATCATGGGCTAATTTTTATTTTTGGGTGAACTAACCCTTTAATTTAAAAAAACTGTATAATTGTGAAATATGATTACAATTTAAAATATTATTATAATATATTTTAAAATGTTATTTATTCCTGTGAATTTTCAGCAGCCATTATTCCAGTCTTCAGTGTCACATGTTCCTTCAGAAATCATTCTAATATGCTGATTTGGTGCTCAAGAAACATTTATTATTATCAATGTTGAAAAAGTTGCTTAACATTTTTGATCTCTGTGTTATAGGTGAGTTTAAATTGCACATTCCAGATATGGATTTGGAGGGTGAAGTGGAGACGCTCTTGTCTAATCCAGGGATGGTGGAGAAACTTGAGCAGTGTGTGATGAATTGGCATACACAAATCACAATTGTCATCGAAGAGCAGAAAAGGAAGAAACCACAGGTTTGTAAAATTTCAAATGAATTAATAAAGATGAAATTCTACTTAGTGTTAAGTTGTTGTTCAATTTTGTACTCTAACCTAAACAGAGCATTTAAAGGATTAACTGACTGACTGTTTTTTCACTACTGAAGGGACCCGGTCCTTTGGCAGAGATTGAGTTCTGGCGTGAACGTTTTGCTGTCTTGAGTAGTTTGAGTGAGCAGCTGAACCTGCCAGTGGTGAAGAAGATTCTGGACGTGATGACCCATGCCGACTCATTCATAATGCAGGAACTGGAAAAGACGACAGCTGAGCTTAGAAAATACCATGAGGAGTCTGCCAGTAATGTACAATTCCTCTCCACAATGGAGAGACAATTCAGGGTGAGAAGTAACCATTCTTATGTTGCTGCCTCACATAGGAATAGGTCAAGTTTATTAAAAAAGTGCTTTGTACAATACCAGTTGCTTCAAAGCAGCTTTACAGTAAAAATCAGTGCGAGTGTCTCAAAAATTCAGTTTCAGGAATCAGTAGTTTCAGTTTTCAAGAAACAACTTCAAGTACTACAAGTACAACAAAGCATCCCAAAACCAAAAATTCATTATTTAGTAATCCCTGTATCATTCTGAACCTGTATATTGTAATTTTTCTCTTTGGAATGAAAGAGTAAATAATTCTGAGGTCCCCCACCAGCAGAGTGGCAAGGCTCAAAAATATAGTGTTTCTCATAAATGGTTTATTATTTACAGAACCTTGTCACAGGACTGGATTTCAAAGTGGTCTTGGACACTATTCCTCAACTGATGAACGGGCTGCGTATAATCTGGATATTATCCAGGCATTACAACACAGATGAGCGTTTGGAATCTTTGATGGAACGTGTTGCATGGGAACTGTCTGAACGGGTTGCGAGAGTCGTAAATGTCCATGTTCTGTTTAAGTGAGCAAAATCTGTAAAAGTCAAACCACAAGCCAGCAGTGACACAAAAAAGATGAAAATGTTGCATGTTGTGATTTATTAAATGTTTAATCAATTTAGAAGTTACATAATATTACCTTAAAACACACAATGGTAATTTATAATAATTGTAATCACCTCATTAATTGATATTATGCAGAGACAAGAGAGTGGTGGCCAAAGCCAAAGCTCAGGATGGAAAGCAAGTCTTGGATCAGTGGAAGGCCAGTTATTTTGAGGTCCGTGCACAGATTGAGAAATCAGACCGTGATCCCCGCTGGGAATTTAATCGCAAAAAACTGTTTGAAAAGACAGACTATATGGCCTCAATCTGTCAGGATTTGTATAACATTTTGCAGGTTAGCCAAATTAGATCAAGCATATTTAATTTCATAACTTTCTATTTTACATGAAGAAATTTGTCCTCACAGACAGTAACCTTTTCACAAATGAATATTCACTGATAGACTCTGGACGAGTTCTACGTTATCTTTGGACCGGAGTTAAAAGCTGTGACGGGTGATCCAAAGCGGATAGATGATGTTTTACACCGTGTAAACTGCCTCGTCAAACCCATTGAGGACATTCCCTTTGACCCTTTTGACAGCCGCAAAATGAGCAGTTGGAAAATGGTCATACAAGAATTTAAAACTGACGTCCAGGTAAAAATCTGGCAGCAACTATATTGTCAGTTTTCATTTGTTTCCTTCTTTTGATATTTTTGTTGTACTAAATGCTCTCTTTTTATTAAGGCCATTGAAAGAGAAGCTATCAGTTTTATTGATCACTCCTTCAAGACGCTGCGTTCTTCATCTGCAGCCTTTGACCTGCTTCTAAAATTCAAGCACATCCGCTGCAGAGATGCCATCAACAATCAGTTGATGAAGAAGTTTAATGATATTCTTGCTCAGTACTGCAAAGAGGTGCCTCATGACCTGCTTACTAAAAAACCTAGGACATGTTTGATTTTAAAATGCTGTCATGGTGATACACAGATTGCATTTCTTGCTGTTCTTAAGTGTCTTCTTTGGTGTTGTTGTTGCCTAGATGGACCTTCTAAATGACATATTTATGAAACTCCAGGATAATCCACCGCTGTATAAGAATCATCCTCCTGTGGCAGGAGCCATTATTTGGAAGCGTTTCCTGCTAGACCGCATGAAGTACCCCATTAAACGATTCAGGGAGTCATGTGAGCTGATGGACAGCGAAGAGGGAAAAGTGGTAAGTCTTCCTGCATTGTCACTAAGTAAAAGTTTTTGTTACTAGTATGATGAGCCGAGTGTCCAACCTTGTAGGCATTCAACATGACTATAACAAAATGGGGATATACCTGTTATAAAGGCCTACCATGAATGCTATCAGCCAATGTTAGAGCACGCTGTCAACACTGCAGCGTAAAGACGCGTTATTTCCAGCAAGTGGTGCTGATTAGCGTTTGTAGAATATAGCTCCTCATGGAGCAGGTGAAAACCAAACGGACATGATGCTTTCTTCACGCTTGGTGTTGCCACAGTTAACACACTCAAATACCAATGTACTCATTCGCAATGATGTGCTCAAACTTTATTGAAACTGTGGAATTAAGGTGGTCTCTATGTCTCTTATCGGATATCTGTGGTGAACTAGTTCCCAACTGGCATCCCTATGTACATTTAAAATGTTAAAATTTAAAATCATATTATGTTATAATATTTTTTGCCAGTTTTGGAAAAGGTGCATCTTTGTATTCATTACCTTTGAACCACTCATACAGCCATACACATTCAGATGGATGTCATTACACTGTTTTTTGAGTGTCTCACTGTTTATTTTAAGATGGTGTGATGGTGATTTTTAAAATAGTTCAAGTTCGAGACCCCTGCATTCTGCATTCAGTTTTGCAAAATTTGTCTGTTTTTGAATGCAAGAACATAAGAAGTATATGCTTATGCTCTCCTATATTTGCATTTACATGAATGACTTTTATTAATGTCTTTTATTTTTCCCTTTGCAGGTGGAATCTAAATTCTCAGAGGTGGCTTTGCGTATGAGGAACTATGAGGAGGAGCTTTTTAACAAATGGAGAGCAGAGACTATTCAGACTCTGCCCCTTCTCATGAAGAGAAGTGTGCTGATCATGGTCGACAGTGCTGGGGCTGTATATGAAGACTCCATACAGCCAAATACCGTACGTTGCAGTGACAGGGAAACCTGTCTGTTAGCTGTGAGGAAAAGATTGTCAAAACTGATAATGGTCCTTATAGCATGAAAATATGAGAACAAGTAATCTTAATGATCTCAGGGCCTTTGTTTCCCCCTACTCTATAGCCATCATGTATTTGAAATAACATGTTATGTCTGAATATGACTGTGATTGCAGACTGCTCAGGGCTCAGAGAGGGGTGTGGAAAAGGATGTGCGCTACTCTGTAAATTTTGCCCCTGAACTGCAGGAGATCATATCTGAGACCAAATCTATGGATCGCTTGGGCATTGTTTTACCAAATGTGGCACAAAATGTGGCACTGCAGGAAAACAAGTTTCTCAGGTAGTCTGCCTATAATTAATTTCTACAATTAATTTCACTGAACCTTCATAACATTTGACCTAAAAAAGACTTCCTTAAAATGTCTCTTGAAGTGTGTTTTGACACTTTTGTTACTATTTACTATTATGCATGCAGGTACAAAATTGAACTGAAGAAGTTAGTAAACCATTACCATTCTCTGATGGATAATCTAAATGATGCCGAGTTCTCACTAATGGCTGATCAGGTGCAGGAACTGAGGCGAGTGCTAAGCATTGGGTGCAAAAGACTCAACTGGAATTATTTGGGTAAGTTGCACACGCGCAAAAAAAAAGATTTAGGCCTAAATTTAAGATTTATGTATTTGAAGTGCATATAAAATTTGGTAAAACTTTTTTATATATATATATACGTATATATATATATATATATATATATATATATATATATATATATATATATATATATATATATATATATATATATATTCCTTATATTTTCCATGTTACACATGTTACATGTAGTTACTATAACTATAAATTATGCATAATTTCATGCAACTAACCTAAAACAACCCTTATCTAACCCTATAGTAAGTACAGTTAATTCGTAAGTGTAATTAGTTAATTCATATTACTTAATGTAAATGTATAATTACACTGAAACAATAAAGTATAACCTAAAATTTCCATCCATTTAAATCACAGGGTTAACATAAACTAATAAACTTAATATGATGCATATTTGTCAGTTATATGTAAATGAATAAGGAAAGAAAGTAAGATTTTCTGTAATAGTACCAATAAACTGAATTTATTTGAAATACACAATAATCTGGTTTATATGTTTATCATTAATCAATCAAATTTGTTTTTTACTCCTATACATTTTAACTAACTGAATATTGCTTGTTCAACAGCTAGACATATTTGATCCATGTTTATACTGAATAAATGTAATTGTTTTCACAATTAACAGATTTATGCTGATTCTAAGCGATTTGAATTCATGCATTTTGAAAATATGACTATTTAAAGAAAATCAAATAGAAATAGTTGATGATAAACTATGCCATGATTTTTTGAGTGTATAAATCTTACCTGTTTCAAGTATGTATGACATCACATTAAGTTCAGTTTATGTTAAAACTATGTAATCCAGATGGATGGAAATTTTATATGCAATTCAAATACATAAATCTTACATTTAGGTCTATATATAATTTTTTGAGTGCAGGCTATACTAGTCATTTTTGTGTACCCCGTGAAATAAGTAGTGACTGCCCCGCCATTTTGACTTCTAAAAGTTCTTACCAATGTAATTTCTTGAATTAAACTTAATTTAACAGGTATACCAAAATTCATCCAACGCGGAAACCAGGCCACTTCCAAGTTTGAGTCACTGGTGAACCAAATTCAGAAGAATGAACGAGACATTGACGATAAACTTAAAACCATTGAATCTGCAAACCTTTTCAAGTTCCCAATGGCAGATAAAAATGGACACCTACCAGGTTAAAAATGTTATTTGCAATGACTAGATTACTCTCAATAACTCGCAAGCACATCAGGTACAAAGTGACAATGTGTTAAGGTGTTTTCTGCCTGTTATTCCAGGAATAAAGGAGTTCTGTGATTTCATTGAGAGTGAGAGGGCAAAGGTGGTAAACCTGCTGGTGAATAAGTATGCAGCTATCAGTCCTCTCCTCACCAAGATTGAGAGTCTGATCATGGGAACCAGCACTGGCAAAGCCAAGGGCATGGCTCAGTTCTACGCTTACTGGGAGCGCAAAATCTTTGATTCACTTACCAAGATGGTGCTTCAGTAGGTTTATTTGATTCTTTCACAGACGCATTTACATAGATCTCATAGGTCTAATGCTCTTATGCTTACCATTGCAATTGTCTTTCAGGAATATTCAAGCTTTTAGCAATGCACTGATGGGCACTACTCCGCTCTTCCAAATCGATACCATCCTAGCTGCTCCTGAGATTGCTTTGCTTCCCAAGAACAGTGAGGTGTACAAGCTTATTAGACAGTGTGTCGCTGACTGTGTGGAGAGCACCAGGGTATGTTGCAAGTCAAGTCACCTTTATTTATATAGCGCTTTACACAATATAGATCTAATTCTGCAGTAAATCAACTCTGAGCTGTCATTATTTAACTCAAGTCAGTTCAATGTTGATTTATTTCAGTTCAATAACTGTCGACGTTGTAAAATTCATCAATTATGATAGGATTATTTAGATAGGAAAATAATTTACATGTATTCAAATGAGGAATATAACAAGTGATTTATGGCCAAAAAGAGGCAATAAACATGAGAAGTGCTAGTAATGTAAAGTTTCAGACATCGTTCAGAATAGTACAAGTTAGAACAGGGAGGGGTTAAAGGGTTAGTTCACCCAAAAATAAAAAAGATGTCATTTATTACTCACCCTCATGTCATTCCAAACCCCTAAGACATTTGTTTATCTTCGGAATCTTTTTAATTAAATTTGAGAGCTTTCTGTCCCTCCATTGACAGCCTACGCAACTACCATTTTCATGTCCCAGAAAGCTAAAAGGTAAAGACGTCATTAACGTAATCCATATGACTCCAGTGCATGCGTGTTGTGTTGATGCGTGAGTCTGCTCTCATGTCAACACAACACACATGCGTCGTGGTGCTCTTGTGAACGCACGTTGGAGATTAATATTTTGATAATAAAGTGGTGAATTGTATTTTTTTGTGCATTCTATTGCTGATTGGCTACAGTGTTTTGGTGCTCCATGGATCGGTCCAATCCACAATTGTGTACAAAGACAATTTTTTTCCAGCACACACACATCTAGCAAATATTCACAAAATTGTTTGTTTAGGTGTTTATTTAAATTTTCATCATCGTTTCTCTTACTGCAAATCGGCCACGGAAACGAATGGCTCAAATTGAAACTACTGCGGGACAGTTCGTCACTTAAGCACAATAAATGTAATGAGCAATACATTTTTTTAAAAATATAAATAACAATCTATTATTCTAATTACAAATAAATCAAATACAAAATTCAAAATACAAATTACAATACAAATTGAAAATACAAATAAACAGTAAACAAATGAATCATGCATTAAAATATTAATAAATTAACAACAGAAACTGACATGCTTCTCTGACATGCATACTGCATACAGTTTTAGTGCAAAATTTTTTGTCACTCAGGTCAACTTTTTCCCTGTTTGTATCTTTTTAGCGGTTTGTTCGCTGGATGCATGGCAGTTGCATCCATTGCCCTCCACAGTATGTGGATGGTGAAGACAAACCATTCGCCTTCACTTTTTACAATGAAGTGTGCCAGCTTCCACAGATAAATGAGCAAGCCACAGCCATCTCCCAGACAATGCAGTGTCTCCTTAATGGAATCAGCCTCTACCTCAAAACCTGGATGAGCTACCGCTCTCTCTGGAAACTCGACAAGGCTATTGTCATGGAGAAGTTTGCAGCCAAGAAGCCCTCCTGTGTGATGTATGATGAGAAGTTTCAGTTCTATGTCAAGGTCAGCAATGAGGTGGCAAAGCAGCCTTTGGTGAAGCATGAACACATAATCAGGCTGAACCTGGAGCCACTGGCCTGTGCCATCCAGGAGAACGCACAAGCGTGGGTCACTTCTCTGGGCAGGCTACTCAATGACTCGGCCCGAGATGAGCTTTTCAACTTGCGCAATGAGCTGTTGGTGAGGACAAATGTTGCACTGTTTTAAATGTTATCCCCATCTAAGAATCATGTAAGTGAAATGTTGAAATTGAGACTGACTGTTCTAACAGAATGCATTTACTATGAACAGAAATGGTCAGATAATTTGAAGAGGAGCCCCAATACCTTGGAGGACCTGAAATTTGTTCTGGGCACCATCACAGACATTAGAGATATGTCTCTCTCAGTGGAGATGAGAATCAGTGATATTCAAGAGCGATACAGAACTCTGAGCATGTACAATGTGGAGGTGAGTAGACCTGAGTGTATCAGACAGTAGGGCAACAGTTCATGTTTAAACCAATTAGTCTAAACCAATTTGTTATATTAAAAGATGATAAAATGTGCTTGTGTTGAACCCATATGTACTAGTCAAGTCACTAAATTACTGTATACACTACTGTTCAAAAGTTATTTAGATTTTTTATTAAATTTTTTTGAAAAATGTTACTTATTCTCACCAATGCTGCATTTATTTGACAAAAATACAGTAAATACAGTTATATTATGAAATATTATTACAATTTAAAAATAACTCTTTTATATTTTAGTATATTTTGAAATGTAATTTATTCCTCTGATGGCAAAGCTAAATTCATTACTCCAGTCTTCAGTGTCACATGATCCTTTAGAAATCATTCTAATATACTGATTTGCTGCTCAAAGAACATTTCTTATTGCTATATGCTGCTTAATATTTCTGTGGAAACAGTGATACTTTTTTTCAGGATTCTTTGATAAATAGAAAGATGTAAAAAATGCATTTATTTTAATAGATATATAGAAATATTTTGACATTATAAATGTTGTTACTGTCCTTAGTTGTCCTTGGTGAATAAAAGTATTAATTTCTTTCACAAAAAAAAGAATAATAGTCTTACTGACCCCAAACTATTGGTAGTATACACCGATCAGGCATAACATTTTGACCACTGACAGGTGAAGTGAATAACACTGATTATCTCTTCATCACGGCACCGGTTAGTGGGTGGAATATATTAAGCAGCAAGTGAACATTTTGTCCTCAAAGTTGATGTGTTAGAAGCAAGAAAAATGGGCAAGTGTAAGGATTTGAGCGAGTTTGACAAGAGCCAAACGATGGCTAGACGACTGGGTCAGAGCATCTCCAAAACTGCAGCTCTTGTGGGGTGTTCCTGGTCTGCAGTGGTCAGTATCTATCAAAAGTGGTCCAAGGAAGGAACAGTGGTGAACCAGGCGACAGGGTCATGGGCGGCCCGGCTGGTCCGATCAAACAGACAAGCTACTGTAGCTCAAATTGCTCAAGAAGTTAATGCTGGTTCTGATAGAAAGGTGTCAGAATACACAGTGCATCGCAGTTTGTTGCATATGGGGCTGCATAGCCGAAGACCAGTCAGGGTGCCGATGCTGACCCTTGTCCACTGCCGAAAGCACCAACAGTGGGCACGTGAGCATCAGAACTGGACCACAGAGCAATGGAAGAAGGTGGCCTGGTCTGATGAATCACGTTTTCTTTTACATCACGTGGATGGCCGGGTGTGTGTGCGTTGCTTACCTGGGGAACACATGGCACCAGGATGCACTATGGGAAGAAGGCAAGCCAGCGGAGGCAGTGTGATGCTTTGGGCAATGTTCTGCTGGGAAACCTTGGGTCCTGCCATCCATGTGGATGTTACTTTGACACGTACCACCTACCTAAACATTGTTGCAGACCATGTACATCCTTTCATGGAAACTGTATTTCCTGGTGGCTGTGGCCTCTTTCAGCTCATAATGCGCCCTGCCACAAAGCAAAAATGGTTCAGGATTGGTTTGAGGAGCACACCAACGAGTTTGAGGTGCTGACTTGGCCTCCAAATTCCCCAGATCTCAATCCAATCGAGCATCTGTGGGATGTGCTGAACAAACAAGTCCGATCCATGGAGGCCCCACCTTGCAACTTACAGGACTTAAAGGATCTGCTGCTAACATCTTGGTGCCAGATACCACAGCACACCTTCAGGGGTCTAGTGGAGTCCATGCCTCGACAGGTCAGGGCTGTTTTGGCAGCAAAAAGGGGACCAACACAATATTAGGAAGGTGGTCATAATGTTATGCCTGATCGGTGTCCATGCTAAATATTGAATATGCACTAAAACGTTTTGTGATCATTTCATTGATTATTATCTGCTTTACAACTCTTTTGTTCTGAAGACTTTAGAGGAGGAGGTGCAACTGTCTGCGAACATCTGCAATCTGTGGAGTGAACTTTTTAAAGAGTCCAGACGGGTTGACCGCAGTTTGGGAAAAGTAAAGAAGACTTTTGCAGAGGTAGTACAAATCATTTACCAATTAAGCTTAATTATTGTAGAGAAGCAACACACCTGTGGCCGGTTGCACAAACTATTAGACTAGTCTTAAAAGTTAGTCATCTAATTTTTTTCTTCAAGACGTGTAATAACTTTAGCTTTAAGTCAGTTACATAAAAATGTAGATTGGTTTCATTTGAATTCAACTGGCTCCTGATTCTAAATGTTTCAATTCTCTCTCTCTCTCTCTCTCTCTCTCTCTCTCTCTCTCAGATCACTCTGAATCAGATTGAGGAGTATAAACAGGAGATCTCCATATTTGCAGAGAGCTTCAACATGCATGGGCCTGGAGCAGTGGGAGACGATCTAGAGAAAGGCAAGAGCACCAGGACATTATCCTGATGTGTTTTGTTTTTCATATCTTAACCACCTCATCATTGTTTATGTGTACTTTTATAGGTTTAGAGATCATGGATACCTATGAGAAGGAGTTGGCTAGGGTAGAGGCAAGCCGTCAGGAACTGGCTAAAGCTGAAAAGTTGTTCAACCTGCCCATCACTATGTACTCAGAGCTTCTCAATGTACAGAAGGAGATGAAGGGACTGAGACAGATCTATGAGATTTATAAGAGCCAGAAAGTTAGCATGTTAATTCATTATATAAACTTTGACTTATTATTATGTTGGTCACATGTTCTGAACAGTTGTGACACAGGTGTGTGTATGTTCCTCAGGCAGCTAAGACAGAGTGGTCACAGACCCTTTGGGTAAATCTGGACATAAAGCTCCTGCAGGACGGTATAGAAGGACTTATAAAGAGCTTGCGGAAGCTGCCAAAGGATGTGAGAGCTCTTCCTGTATCTTTCTTCCTGGAGGGCCGCATGAAAGAATTCAAAGAGTCACTCCCTCTTCTTTTGGACCTAAAAAATAAGGCTCTCAGGGACAGGTAAATGCTTTTAAGATTTTGTTTTACAATGTTTTAACTTAAAGTAATATGTCTCTGCCTTTAAACACTGTTAGTAAATATGATTAAGTACTGAATAGTGTGATCTTCAAAAAGGTAGCTTAATCTAAGGTCACTAGCTGTTTGGATATGCTTTATGCCACACGAGACTCAAGTGCTCACTTGGTTGCTGCAGGCACTGGAAGGGCCTAATGGAGAGGACAGGCACCAGCTTTGAGATGAACCCAAACACCTTCACTCTGGAGAACATGTTCTCCATGGAACTGCACAAGTATGGCAACGTCATCAGTGATATCGTCACCTCAGCTGTAAAGGAGCTTGGCATCGAGACGGTTAGAAATTTCACCAAAAATGAAATTCAACTATACTTCTTATAATAATAATGGTTTGAAATCCAGCATAAGCGTTAAAGGGAAAGTCCACCCAAAAATGATTATCCTGCAATCGAGAAACCTGTCGTTCTAAACCTTCATGCCTTTTTTTCTTCTGTGGAACATAAAATAGGTATAAAAAGAAGAATGTTGTAACCAAACAGTTTCTGTTCCCATTTTTTGTCCATGCAATGAAAGTCAATGATAACTGAAACTGTTTGTTGCCAACATTCTATGAAATTTCTTAAATGATTGTGAAATTAGATTACAGAGTATGTTTGTGCATTTTTACAGGGAGTAAAAGAAGTGGAGGAAACATGGGAAATTATGAAGTTCAATGTACAACGGTTCTTAAAAGGCACACAGGAGCATGGCTTCGTTCTTGGTGCTGTGGATGACATCCTCCAGCACTTGGATGATGATGCCATGAACCTGCAGAGTATGGCAGGCAGCCACTATGTAGGTCCCTTCCTGGCCACCGTGCAGCAGTGGGAGAAGAATCTATCACTCATTAGTGAGATTATTGAGGTCAGTGGAAACCAACACTATCTTGACTTTAAAACCACACTTCCTCATGCTCACATTTCTTTACTATTATTCCTAAATGTGTAGGTATGGATGTTAGTACAGCAAAAATGGATGTACCTGGAAAGCATCTTCATTGGAGGGGACATTCGGTCACAGCTACCTGAGGAAGCCAAAAAATTTGACAATATTGACAAAATGTTCAAAAAGGTGAGTTCTGCACCAACAACTAATATGTACATGTGTTTTTTGGGAAGAATGTAAATCCCTTATCCTCTGATGGATATCACCAGATAATGACTGATACAGTGAAGGACCCTGGAATTAAGAGATGCTGCCTGGTTCCAAATCGACTGGCTGACCTGCAGAACCTAAGCAATGGTTTAGAGAGGTGTCAAAAAAGTCTGAACGATTACCTCGATTCCAAGCGAAACGCTTTCCCACGCTTTTTCTTCATTTCTGACGATGAGCTGCTCAGTATTCTGGGGAGCAGTGAGCCTACTTGTGTGCAGGAGCACATGATCAAGGTAATTTTCCGTGCTAAAAAAAGGATGAAATTAAAATTTGCATGTTATTGAATGATTCACACGCATGTTTCAATTTTATAAACTATAGGGATAGAACAAGTGGAATTTGGCTAGTCTCGGTTTGAAAACCCCTGCTCTACAGTATAAGCTTATATTAAAATAATTCAAATGAACTGAATTCTGGTTAAAAAATAACAGGTGCACAACAGACCATAAATGAATCAATATTTTTTTTTCTCATCAACAGATGTATGACAACATTGCAGCTTTGCGTTTTGATACGGGAATGAATGGAGAGATGGTGGCAAGGGCACTGGTGTCTGCCGAGGGGGAGGTGATGGAGCTCAAACAACCTGTCCCTGCAGAGGGCCGTGTGGAGGACTGGATGACTGGAGTGCTGCTGGAGATGAGGAGAACCAACAGACTCATCACCAAAGAGGCTATTTACTTCTATAACCACCAAAAGACTAGGTGAGGACACTCACTTACTAGACTGCACTTTTCTGTCTAATTTGAATTTATGAGAATTTTATAATATGGTCGCCTGCCCTTCCATCAGGGTGGACTGGATGCTTGACTACCAGGGCATGGTGGTGCTGGCAGCGAACCAGGTGTGGTGGACCTGGGAGGTGGAAGACGTCTTCAAAAGGATGAATCAAGGAGAAAAGCAGGCATTGAAACAGTACGCAAAGAAAATGCACCAGCAGATCAATGACTTGGTGAAGCGCATCACACAACCTTTAAATAAAAATGACAGACGGAAAATCAACACTGTCCTCATCATTGATGTCCACGCAAGGGACATTGTGGACACTTTTGTCAGAGATAGGTAAGATATGAAAACTGTCCCCTCAAAAATGGTTTTAACGTTGAGTATTTAAAAAATATTCCATCCTAAAAACACTTTTTCTGTGGGCAGTATTACAGACGCCCGTGAGTTTGAATGGGAGAGTCAGTTGAGATTCTACTGGGTTAAAGAGCCTGATGAGCTGTTTGTGCGGCAGTGCAGTGCTCAGTTCTCTTACGGCTACGAGTACATGGGGTTGAATGGCCGGCTGGTCATTACCCCCTTGACTGACCGTATCTATCTCACACTTACCCAGGTACTTGATTTACACAGTTGTCCTGCCCTAAATGGCCTGTTTTATTTGTACATGTCTTATTAATGCATTGTATGATGCTCTCAGGCCTTGTCTATGTTCCTGGGTGGAGCACCAGCTGGGCCTGCGGGTACTGGGAAAACTGAATCCACTAAAGATCTGGCAAAAGCTTTGGGGCTTTTGTGTGTGGTCACCAACTGTGGAGAGGGCATGGACTACATGGTAAGAGACTGCAGACTCAGAACTCTGCTGAAAGATTATTGCTTTGCATGGTGACGCTTTTAGTTCAACAAAATTATTAAGATTATGTATTTCAATATGATCTATGTTCAAAATGTATAAAAAATACAGTAAAAACAGTAATATTATAAAAACTTTTATTCTATTTTGATATTTTTAAAAATGAAATGTATTCCTCTGATGGCAAAGTTGATTTTTCAGCATCATTACTGCAGTTTTCAGTGTTGCATGATATTTCAGAAATCATTTCAATATGCTGAGTATTATTACAGTTGAAAACTGTTGTTTTGCTTAATATCTTTGTTGAAACCATATTTTTTCCCCATAATTCTTTAATGAATAGAAAATTCTGAATAACAGCAGTTATTTGAAATTTGAAATCTTTTGAAACATTGTAGATATCTTCAATGTCACTTGATCAATTTAACATCCCTGCTAAATAAAATAATTAATTTCTGGAAGAAAAAAAAAACATTACCTGATCCCAAATTTTTTTGTGTATTTTATTCATTTAGATTTTGTTTTTCCTGTCTTTTAGGCTGTGGGGAAAATCCTCTCTGGTTTAGCTCAGTGTGGAGCCTGGGGCTGTTTTGACGAGTTCAACCGCATTGACGCCTCAGTGCTGTCTGTCATCTCATCCCAAATCCAAACAATCCGAAACGCTCTCATGCTGGACCTCAAGAGGTTTCAAGTGAGTTTGTTACTGGAATTTTATTCCAGAGCCACTCTAATGGCAAATACTGAAAGATGGTTGTTATAAATATTTTAGGCTCTGAGTGTCTTTTGTTTTTTGTGTTGTTTAGTTTGAAGGTCAAGAAATCAGTCTAGATAACCGTATTGGGATCTTCATCACGATGAACCCTGGTTATGCAGGCCGCACAGAACTTCCTGAGTCAGTGAAAACTTTATTCAGACCAGTGGTAGTCATCGTGCCTGACCTGCAGCAGATCTGTGAGATCATGCTCTTCTCTGAAGGCTTCCTTATGGCTAAGGTGGGGACTCCTTCTATTTGAAAATGAGGGCTGGGCTGTCAGTAGATTAAATGATTAGTTCACCCAAAATTTTTTTTAATTCTGTCATTAATTTGTCCCCCTAATGTCGTTACAAACCATAAGGCTTTTGTTCATCTTTAAAACACAAAAGACATGAGAGATTTCTGTCCCTCCATTGAAAAGTCCATGCAACCAAAACTTGGACACTTCGAAAATATCCTCATTTGTGTTTCAAAGATGAATGAAAGTGACATGAAAGTAAGTAATTGATGGCAGAATTAAACATTTTTGGGTGAGCTATTCCTTTAAAGATGTCTATATAAAGAAAAATATACAGTCAGTCAGTGACTGCAACTTTTTTGAAAAAATACATTTTCTAAGATGGTATAGCATCTCACAAAATCATTGATCATTATTGATCAGACTAAAGAGAGAATCAATTATACAATTTAATTGTTTTTAATCGAAAAGATTAGTATTTTCAGAGCCGATTTTCACTGTGTGAATACGCAAACAAAAAATTGCATAAATGGTTTACTTGCAGGTTTTGGCAAAGAAGATGACAGTGCTGTACAAACTAGCACGGGAGCAGCTGTCTAAACAGTCACACTATGACTTTGGGCTTAGAGCACTGAAGTCAGTGTTAGTAATGGCAGGGGAGCTGAAGAGAGGTTCACCTGATCTCAGTGAGGTATTGATCTCTCTTCATCATTTTCCAACCCACCTTAATGAGCTGCCATCACAAATACTCAAATAACTCCTATTTCTTTTTTTCTTTATCTTTCTCCTTTCTTTACTCCTATTAGGATGTTGTTTTGATGAGGGCTCTTAGAGATATGAACCTGCCCAAGTTTGTATTTGAGGATGTTCCTCTGTTTTTGGGCCTCATCTCGGATCTGTTCCCCGGGCTTGACTGCCCACGTGTACGTTACCCCAGCTTTAACGACGCTGTAGAGGACACCCTGCAGGAGAATAAGTATATTATGCTGCCCAGCCAGGTGATTCTTTCCTTCTAAACTCATTTTCAAAGGATTGTAGTTATTAAGCGTAAAGATTCATGATTATTTTTGTGAATGTAGGTGGACAAAGTGGTGCAAATGTATGAGACTATGATGACCAGACACACAACCATGGTGGTTGGACCAACAGGAGGAGGGAAATCTGTGGTGATCAACACACTCTGCCAATCACAGACCAGGTCTTTGTCTACTCATAAATAACAATATATATTCATACAATAGCTTGTATTTGCATCACAACAATTTTTTTTATACAGAATGTCTAGAAATTCTGTTTCATGTTCTCTCAGGCAAATACACATAACTGTTCAATTGTATCTGTAGGTTGGGCCTGCTGACCAAAATGTACAGCCTGAACCCTAAAGCGATGAGTGTGATTGAGCTTTATGGGATCCTGGACCCAGTCACACGAGATTGGACTGATGGGATACTGTCTAACATATTCCGTGACATCAATAAACCCACAGACAAAAAAGAAAGGAGGTGAAAACCATGGCTTAAAAATTCTTCTACATCTATTTTATATCAAAGGCATGAAATAAAACAGAATTCTACCATGAATTGGGCTTTGCTTTACAGGTACATCCTCTTTGATGGAGATGTAGATGCTCTATGGGTGGAGAACATGAATTCAGTTATGGATGATAACAAGCTTCTCACACTGGCTAATGGAGAGAGAATTCGTCTACAGAACCACTGTGCTCTGCTTTTTGAGGTATTATGTAAACCCTTCATTTTGTCAAAGGAGTGTAACTGTTGTAGACTTGCAAACCAAACTGTGTATAACCTATGTATTTTAGGTTGGAGATCTGCAGTATGCCTCCCCTGCTACCGTTTCACGTTGTGGAATGGTGTTTGTGGACCCCAAAAACCTTCGCTATGCTCCCTTCTGGGAAAAATGGGTCAACAGCAGAGGCCCTAAAGTATGTCTATATATATAATCTACACTGTTCTTAACTTATCCCAGAAATTTCCACTAGTGGTTCGTCAAGCAAGAAAACTGAGCATGTACTTTTTTACACGTCAAAGGAGGTTGACAGCCATAACAAACATTATTTGTTTTTAACAAAAATAAATATAATGGAAATTTGGGAGTAAAAAGATTATTGTAATTTATTTTCAAGGTAGTTTTAAGATCTGTGTGTGGGAGCATACATTTTAACAAAATACATGATAGATATAATTGCAATGTAAGCAGATCAGTTTTATTTTACACATCAGCCTCCGAAGAAAATTCTCTGACAAATCGCCACTGAGAATAACAAAAAAGTAAAACTCATGTTCTGACACTGCTAAGATTATATTTTCAACATGCCTTTGCTCTGTTAACAGGAAAAGACAGAACTTCGCAAACTGTTTGAAAAATATGTACCAAGTGCCATTGATATGATAGTGGATGGTATGGTTGATGGAAAACAGACAGAGAAACTAAAGACCGTGATCCCACAGACGGATTTAAACATGGTGAGTAATTCAGTAGAGACCTGAACAACACTACAGTGTAAGTCATCTCTGTAGCATGTAGCACAAACTTCTTTTTTCTTGTAGGTGATGCAGTTGACTGTGATGCTGGATTCTCTGCTAGAGAACGAGGACTTCATTTCTGAGGAGCTGGAGTGTTATTTTCTGGAGGCCCTCTACTGTTCGCTGGGGGCTACTCTTCTGGAAAAAGGCAGACAGAAGTTTGATGAGTTTATCAAAAAGTTGTCCTCTTTGAACAGTATTCATGATGAGAAGGTGCTTGCTGGCCCTGGACAAATTCCAGGTGAGGTGGAAGCAGCATCCAAAATTAACTTATTGCCGTACCTGGCATTGACAGTGAATTGAGAAAATAAGTATTTCTTAGTGCACATTAAACTGTATACATAATTTTATAAAAATGACAAACAACACAGATCATTGTGTAACTCCATATACAAGATCAGCCAGTTCCCATTTTTCATATAAATATTTTTCTTAAATTAAATTACTGTTTTTATTATTATTATTAATCGAAATGCTTCTTGTTGTCTGTTTTTTATTTGTTTATATTTTATTCTTTTGTTTAATTTTGCAGTTTACTTGCCAACTCTCTATGATTTTCATTTTGATGGAACCCAAAAGAAGTGGGTTCCCTGGAGATCCATGGTATCAAAATACATTCATAACTCTGATATGAAATTCATCGACATTCTTGGTAAAGCAGCTTATTTCTTCTCTTTATTCCTTCTTTGTATTGCTGTCCCTTCCTCTCCAACCCTTTCCTTTCTTTCTACTAGTCTAGTTAATTTTATTCAGTACTGTATGCTTCACCAATAAAAACTTATTTGATCCGTTGCTCTCTATCAGTCCCGACAGTGGACACCACTCGTGCTAACTGGCTGCTGGAACAGATGGTGAAGGTGAAAAGGCCAGTGGTGCTGGTTGGAGAGTCTGGCACCTCTAAAACAGCCACTATACAGAACTTCCTGAATAATCTCAATACTGATACAACTGTAAGTCCATCACTATGAATATTGGTGAAGCTGTTTCTGTAAATTTAAAACTATAAATGAATGCAGTCCAATTGGACTTCACACACAGATTAACAATATGCACCGTTTCCCAGATAATGATGACTATCAATTTCTCGTCGAGAACAACATCTATGGACCTGCAGAGGACTCTGGAGGCAAGTGTTGAAAAGAGAACCAAAGACACGTATGGTCCTCCAATGGGCAAAAGACTCCTTGTCTTTATGGATGACCTCAACATGCCAAGGGTAAGAATGAATTTATACTGTAGGTCCTATCCAAGACTGAACCTTCACTTCACGGCTCATCATGGATTCATGTTTGTTTGATCTCAGGTGGATGAATATGGAACCCAGCAGCCTATAGCTCTTCTAAAGCTGCTATTGGACAGGGGTGGCATGTATGACAGAGGGAAGGAACTTAACTATAAACTCATAAAGGACTTGGGCTTCATTGCAGCCATGGGGAAGGCAGGGGGCGGTAGGAATGAGGTGGACCCTCGATTCATCTCTCTTTTCAGTGTGTTCAACATCCCCTTCCCGGAGGAAGAGTCCCTGCATCTCATCTACTCTTCCATACTTAAAGGACACACCAAGGTGCGAGAAATAATTCAACTGCCCATATCAGAACAAATGACATTTGCTTTCATGATTTCATACAAAAATCTCTATTTTAGGCCTGTGATGACACAATCATATATACATATATATATATATATATATATATATATATATTACAATTCTTGTTCACTCATATTGTGTTGAAACTTTGGATCATTGCCATAGTTGGGGTAATTCATAAAAAATTAATGATTGACATTAATCAGAATTATTGCTCTTGAATTTTAAAGCCCTTTGAGGAATGCATTCAAAACATCTGTGACAAGTTGACCTTTTGTACTCTGGAATTGTACAAAACCATAATTAAGGACTTACCGCCAACACCCTCCAAGTTCCACTACATCTTTAATCTGCGAGATCTCTCCAGAGTCTACCATGGCTTGACAATGACCAATCCTGAAAGGTTAGGAGTTTCATCATTCAGATGAATAAGAAAGCACTGAGGACGTTTTTTTACTTTGATGTTTAAATACAGTCTGTACAACTGGTTCTTAACCAGGAGGCCTGGGCTCACTAGGGGGCTTTAGCAAACTTCCAAGGGGTCTGAAGGATGACGTAAAATCATTTAAATTAATATATTATTATTATTCATATATTGAAACAAAAACATACAATCAAGATGAAAACTGAAATCATGTTTCTTTTTCCCCTCAAAAACTATCGTTTTTATTGAAGAACTTACAGTTATTGAAGTATCTGGAATTACAAAATAAATTGTGGTTTATTAATTTACCTATATCGACATTCCTAATTTCTGTTCATAATATATTATAGTTAATAGATACAGCTATATTTCTGTTAATATTATATTATATAGAGGGCTATATTATATTGTGATATAATCCAAAATGTTGAGAACCACCACTCTATGCCATATGCAGTTCTCCATACCACTATGCTCCATATTGTACAGTATGCCTCACTCAGTGTCTTTTATGACCAGTTTGTGTTTTGCTCTCATTTAACTCCAGGTTCTGTACAGTCACCCAGTTTGTACGTGTATGGAGGAATGAATGCTTAAGGGTCTTCCATGACAGACTTATCAATGAAACTGACAAAATCATGGTATGCTTCCAAGTAGCATGTTCCAAAAGCCTGCAATTGTCTCCATCTTTAACTACACACTTATCGTCTCATGCTCTGGCTTTGCTCTCTACAGGTCCAGGGGCATATAAAGAATCTGATTGAAGAGCACTTCAGATCTGACCTCGATTCAGCCATGAGAGACCCCATTCTGTTTGGAGATTACAGAACAGCTCTCAAGTCTGAGCCAAGAGTTTATGAGGATATACTGGACTATGATGCATCCAAAGCTCTGTTTCAGGTGCATAGATGTCTTAATGTTCTATTTACATTTACATTCATGTGCTTGGTAGATGCTTTTATCTAAAGCAGCATGCATTGTAGTCAAGCTATACAGTTTTTTCCAATCCATGCATTACCTAGAAATGCCCTTTCCAAAGCAGAAATCCATCAGTATATCTGAAAATGAACAAGCTTGGCAGTCTGAAGCTTTTATTATTTTGCTTTTCATACTCGTTTTTTCTTTTATTTGACCCCTATAGGAGATCCTGGAGGAGTATAATGAAAATAAGACCAGAATGAACTTGGTGCTGTTTGATGATGCTCTTGAACACCTGACTGTCATTCATCGCATCATCAGAATGGACCGTAGTCATGCGTTGCTGGTTGGCGTAGGTGGTTCAGGGAAACAATCTCTTACAAAGCTGGCTGCCTTTACCGCAGGTTATGAGGTGATTCATCGTTTTTCATGTTCTATATGCAATATTTCCTGTATTTTTTCTGCTTTTATATATTTATCTATCCCCTTCATTTTCTTTTTAAATTGGTAATTTAGTAGTAGTAAGAATCATTTTATGCTGTTTGTTTATAGGTGTTTGAAATTGTGCTTAGTAGAGGGTACTCAGAGACTAACTTTCGTGAGGATCTGAAAACTCTGTACCTTAAATTGGGTATAGAGAACAAGAAAATGGTCTTTCTGTTCACTGATGCCCATGTGGCTGAAGAAGGTTTTCTGGAGCTCATCAACAACATGCTTACATCAGGTATTTAAAACAACTGACCTAATGAAGTCTAATAAGGTAACATACACATTTGTAAATTAATCTATTTAGTTTAAATTCCTTGTATAACATGTAAGCATGAACATAATCATGTTACAGTTTTATGGACTGTATTAAAGAGATGCTAACAGCAGTTTCTTTGTGTTGTCAGGGATGGTTCCAGCACTGTTCCCTGATGACGAGAAGGAATCAGTCCTAAACCAGCTGCGAGATGAGGCCATGAAAACGGGCTCTGGTCCGTCAAAAGAGAGTGTATGGCAATACTTTGTCAACAAGAGTGCCAACAACTTGCACATAGTGCTGGCCATGTCGCCTGTTGGAGACACTCTCAGAACACGCTGCAGGAATTTTCCAGGTCTTTGAGCAATGCATCAGAAATGTTTTTGTTTGGTCTTACTCCTACTTCCTTGATTTCAGAGCTTCATGAGTTTTATATGTGTGTTTTTGTGAATCAGGGTTGGTTAATAATACAAACATCGACTGGTTCTCCCCATGGCCTCTTCAGGCTCTACATGCAGTGGCCAAGTCCTTCTTAGGTATGTGTTAACTAGGGATTTCAAGGCAGTTTATAGATTGTTGTTTACTAACCCTGTGCATGCATATATGATAACCACGCACACTCATTCATGCTAGTTTATGTATCACATTTCAGGCGAGAGTCCAATGATCCCAGAGTATCATTCAGAGGCGGTGATTGCTCATGTGTGCATGGTGCATGGTTCTGTAGGGGAGTATAGTAAACTGTTCCAGCAAACACTGCGTCGCAGCAACTTTGTCACCCCTAAAAACTACCTGGATTTTATTAGCACCTACTCCAACCTACTGGAGGACCAAGATAAATACATACTGGGTAAGAGCACATTTCTTGAGTTGTTTGGGAACATTTTATTTATTTATTTTGAAATAATGTACTGTATCTATATCAGTGTTGTTTGTTAATCAAAACTAAAACTAAATCTAAAATAAAATAAAATATAATTATTAGATGAAAAACATTGCAAACGTTGCATAGCCTTTTTTTTAACAAAAACAAAAAAACAACAAAAACTATTAAGCTCATAACATAATCAATACAAATTAATACCAAAAAATTTAAATATAAACTGAAAATACAAAAAATAAAAGCTAATTCAAAATATTAATAAAAACAATAATATTATTTATATAATCCTATAATAACACTGATCTGTATGCATTTTCCAGCACAATATAAACGTCTAGAAGGGGGTTTGGATAAGCTGAAGGAGGCGAGTGGGCAGCTAGCAGAGCTCAACACCAAACTAGCTGAGCAGAAAGTGGTGCTGGCAGAGAAGACTTCAGCCTGTGAGATTCTTCTAGAAGAGATCTGCTCTAATACTGCTGTTGGTTAGTTGGTTTTATTCATGTTACAGATGTGTTTATATGTCACATATTTATTAAAATAATGTGAAAAGTGGGAAAAGAAAGGAATATGGAAAGGTACAAACACTCTATTAAACAGCAACTGCTAAAAGTAGATTGTAAACTCTCTCTTTCAGCGGAGGAGAAGAAAGGCCTGGCGGAGGAGAAGGCTAAAGAGATAGAGGAGCAGAATAAGTTGATAGTGGTGGAGAAGAAGGATGCTGAGAGCTCTCTAGCTGAGGCTCTACCTGCTTTAGAAGCCGCTCGCATGGCCCTGCAAGACCTGGAAAAAAATGATGTCGTAGAAATCAGGTAGCGACTTCTGCACTCTAATACTAAATCAAAGCAAAAGCGTTCAATCTTGACTCTTGTAAATCATATGCAGGACTCATATTCTCACAAATAGGACTCACAAATATTTTTTTCTGTTGCTGGGCAGATTAAAAAAAAAAAAAAAAAAATATATATATATATATATATATATATATACTGTATTGTTCTGAATATAGGAATTTCTTAGAAATATACATCTGAAAAAAAAGGGTTCATCTTATATTCAGGGTCTGAGAGATGACTGTCATGTTTTCATGTAAGACAAACAGTGTAAGAACAGTATTGACGCTTTTCCTAGTTTTCTATAGGGCTTTTCACATGGTGCTTAACCTCTGGTTATTGTCATTCTAAATGGGTAAAGGAACGTTTCACACTCCTAATTTAGAAGCGGGGTTAGCACCACTTTTTACCCAGGGTTATGAAACCCTGCTCTGGAGTACAGAGCTTTTGTACAGTGGGAAACAATGCGATGTTGGAATATTATGACTAGATGTTTGGCAACTGACAACCAATAGCGTGCCTCATATTCATGTGCTTTGGACAGTCATGGAAACACCACACGTTGTGTAAACAGTAGTTTCAGCGTTTGTGGGGGAAAATGTCAAACAGCGATAGAAAATGTGACAATTGGACTGAAGGGGAAGCTGTTTCATTCTTAACAATATAGTCCAAAAAGTTCATTCAGGATAAACTAACTAAAATACACTAGTTCTAGATGCTGCAGTCAGCAAGTTTGGCAATATATATTATGAGAATATGCCATTCTAGAGCCATTATGTAAGCATTAATTGTAAAGCAATTAACAGGATTAATTGTTAACCCAGGGTAAATTATGAAAAACTTAAAACGTGAATCAAGATAACCCAGGATTACATTTACCCAGGTTTATAATAACCCAGGGTTAACTAAGTGTGAAAAGCCCTTGTGCGGTTTGCTCAGTGATCCTCATATAATTCTCATTTTTGTTTATTTGTAGGAAAAGGAATTTAAATGCCTTTTAATGACAGCAAAGCTCATTTCTGGTCTATTCCTTTACACATTCCATTTCATCGCCGGATGTTGTAGCGACTTGACATTTCAGATTTATGGTTCTGTGCTCACCTCCTCCACCCTCTTGTTTGCGGTATTGTAGATCCTTCTCCAAGCCACCCAAACAGGTGCAGGTTGTGTGCGAGTGCATCCTAGTGATACGGGGCCAAAAAGAGATCAACTGGAAGGCAGCCAAGGGCATGATGTCAGAGGGCAACTTCCTGCGCACTCTTATGGAGATGGACTGTGACTCAATCAGTGCCGGTCAAGTCAAGACTGTCAGAGGTAAACCAACATCCATACTCATCTTCTTGATGCTTCTCTGTAATCCCAGTGCCTTGAAACAACTTATGAAGTATCTAGCTCCTCAACGTAAACCCACTCATGGAAATTCTTATGCCGCCACCTTGTCATATTGTATACCCAGCCTACCTAAGGAACCTCAACACCAGTTTGGAGGAGATGCAAGCCATCAGTAAAGCTGGTTCTGGCATGCTAAGGTTCGTGGAGGCCGTCATGGGCTACTGTGATGTGGCCAGAGACATTAAACCTAAGCGAGAGAAGGTATGATATGCTTATATAATAGAGACTTTAAATGCCTAAATTCATTTAATTTATTTGATCTCATTTAATAAAATTAGCTGAAATTAAATCACAAAATTACATTTAAAGGTAGCTCGTCTGGAGAGGAATTTCTTCCAAAGCAAACGTGAGCTGGAGCGAATCCAGAATGAGCTCAGTGCCATCCAGAAAGAGCTTGGAGCTCTTGGAGACAAATATGAGGCTGCCATGACAGAAAAGCAACTTCTGCAGGAAGAGGCCGAGGTTATGGAGAGAAGACTCATTGCTGCAGACAAACTCATCTCAGGCCTGGCATCAGAGAATGAGCGGTCAGCTTACTCATTAAAACCTGTGCCAAAAAAAACTTTGCTTGAATATGAATGACTGATCAAATTTTAGGAATACATTTTACATTTTAGGAATACATTCATACATTTTAGGAATATTTTACTGTATGTCTATTTATGTGTAGCTGGATGGAGGACCTGGAGGAGCTGAAGCAGCGGCGAGTACGTCTTCTGGGAGACTGTCTGATCTGTGCTGCCTTCCTCAGCTACGAGGGCGCATTCAGCTGGGACTTCCGCAATGAAATGGTTTACGAGGTGTGGCAGGCAGATATCCTGGAGAGAGGTATTCCTCTGAGCCAGCCTTTCCGAATAGAAAACCTGCTCACTGATGAGGTGGAGATAAGCAGGTGAGTCATCAAAGCATGTGTAGAAGAATGAATGTATATTTGTTTATGGGGGGAAAAAACTCTGTGCATTCTCTTAGATGGGGATCTGAAGGTCTTCCTCCAGATGAACTTTCAGTGCAGAATGGCATCCTGACCACCAGATCCAGCCGCTTCCCCTTGTGCATTGACCCCCAGCAGCAAGCCCTCAACTGGGTCAAAAAGAAGGAGGAGAAGAACAATCTGAAGGTTTCACTTCATTCCATCACTTTAGTCTGCACAAAGTTTTTCTGTAATCAATCTTGGACTATTTTTATAGTAACCTTTCTGCTTTGCAGATCTCGTCATTTAATGACCCAGACTTCTTGAAGGGGCTGGAATTGGCCATCAAGTATGGCTTCCCCTTCCTTTTCCAAGATGTGGATGAATATATTGATCCAGTTATTGACAATGTCCTTGAGAAGAATGTAAAAGGGGCAGAGGGGCGTCAGGTTGTCGTACTTGGTGATAAGGAAGTTGACTATGATCCCAACTTCAAACTTTACCTCAATACCAAACTTGCAAACCCCAAGTTCTCTCCTGCTGTATTTGGGAAGGCCATGGTTATCAATTACACAGGTAAGCACAAACTTTATGCCAATTCACAATGCAAATAGATGTGTACAACATTTACAATTTATTACAAATATATTCCCACAGAGTCCAATGCCCATTTTTGATCGTTCTCTGTATTACAGCATTTTTAAAAAATTACCTAGTTTTTGAATGAAAAAAAAAAACAGTGACACAGATTTTAAGACTCAAATAAAACTTTGGTTTTAATTTAAGATTTTACAGATTGTCATTTAATCTTTCTGCTAAAACTTTTTCAGTAACCCTGAAGGGCCTGGAAGATCAGCTGCTGAGTGTCATCGTGGGATTTGAGCGGAAGGAGCTGGAAGAGCAGAGAGAACGGCTTATTCAAGAGACTAGTGAGAACAAACGTTTGCTGAAAGACCTGGAGGACTCGCTGTTGAGAGAGTTGGCCACCTCCACTGGAAACATGCTGGATAATGTAGAGCTGATACAAACTCTGGAGGAAACCAAAGCTAAAGCCAGCGAGGTCAGTTCATTGCACACTACACACATGTATAATGGCCTACTAATTATTTCATAAATATTTATCACAGGAACTCACTACCATTCAAAAGTTCAGGGTTGGTAAGATTTGTTTTCGAAAGAAGTCTCTTATGCTTACCAAGGCAGCATTATTTGATCAAACATACATTAATAATGATAATATTGCCAAATATGATTACAATGATAACATTCATATTTCATATTTTTATATATTTTTAAATGTAGTGTATTCCTGTGGTGAAAAAGCTGAATTTTAATAGCCATTACTCCAGTATGGTTTGGTGCTCAAAAAACAATGTTGAAAACAGTTGTGCTGCTTTATTTATTTATTTATTTCATTTATTAAATTTTTCAGGAAGAACAGCATTTATTTGAAAAAAAATTTTTTTTAACAATGTAAAAGGATTTACTGTCACTTTTGATGAATTTAAGGCATTCATGCTGAATAAAAGTATTAATTTCTTTTAAAATAATTATAAACTTTTGAATGGCAGTGTACATACTGATTAATGAAACTTAACGGGATATGAGCAGTTTATGATTTTACATTCATTATTTGACTCCAACAGGTGTTCGAGAAACTGAAGCTGGCAGAAAAGACAGCCATTGATATTGACACACTGAGAGATGGCTACCGTCCGGCTGCCAAGCGGGGGGCTGTCCTGTTCTTTGTGCTGGCTGAGATGGCTCTGGTCAATAGCATGTATCAGTATTCGCTTGCTTCCTTCTTAGAGGTATTTGACCTCTCACTGTCCAAGTCTCTACCCAACACAATCCTGCCCAGCAGATTGAAGAACATCATGGACACACTTACACAGAATGTCTATAACTATGGCTGTACTGGTGAGCCTGTTAAACTTTTCAATTCTAATAGAGTCTGATGAATTTTAATAAACTATTAACTTCATGCCAAGAGATTGACATTTTCTAGTCCATGAACATTAGCAGTTAGTGATGACAGGAACAAGTTTAGATGAAATCACTGTTGTTTCTTCAACAGATTCAAACCAAACTTCTTTTTGCTTTGTTGTTTAGGTCTGTTTGAAAGACACAAACTTCTCTTCTCCTTCAACATGACTATTAAGATTGAGCAGGCAGATGGCAGAGCACCCCAGGATGAACTTGAGTTCTTCCTCAAAGGTAGGAGCTTCAGGAAGACTTGTCTCCCACTCTTTCTCTCTTTTGCAATATAAACATGCATAGCAATGCACATACACACCCAATCTTTTTCCTCTCTACAGGTAACCTCTCTCTGGAGAAGAGCAAACGTAAGAAGCTGTGTGACTGGCTGCCTGATCAGGGCTGGGAGGATATAGTGCGCCTTATGGAACTCTTTCCTAATGAATTTGGCACTTTAGCTGATGATATAGAAAAGAATCCTGAGGAATGGAAGAAAGTGAGTGGCAGAAATCATCAAACATACACCAGATAAACCTATGATGAGATACTATACATCACTTATGTAGTCCCATCCATAATGTTTTTCTGTTTCTGCCACAGTGGTATGACTTCGATGCTCCAGAGCAGGCTTCCTTCCCCATGAAGTACAAGGACAACCTCACTCCCTTCCAGAAGCTTCTGCTGATCCGCTGCTTTAGGCTGGACAGGGTCTATCGTGCCGTCAGTGATTACGTCACGTTTACCATGGGAGAGAAGTAAGAGGAAACTGAAAAACACTTACATTTTATAAAACAGCAGCATATTACAAACAGATCATGTAATCAAAGGGGTGTACATTTAATGAATTATTATTAAAAATATGCTATGGATACAAATTCAAGTTAGATAGGAAATCTTGATTTGGTGGATTTTTAGTATTGAAAAAATTATGTGGATTAAAATGTATATTTTGTATAAGAAATTAACACATAAAACCTTAGGGTCTTATGATAATGATTATATTTGGTGAATAATTGTCAGGAAATTGTATTATGCAACTGTACACCTCTAGTAAGGACTACAGAGGGAAAATGATGTCTAAAGGCTGGAATACACTACACAACTTTTAAAATCCAAACAGATTTTAAAGGCATTGTACACTTGCAGACTTGAAAAATGATTATAGAAACAAACTGGGCATCATACACTAAATGACGGAGGATTACACACAACCCCGCTTTAAAATTGTTCTAAACTCATGCAGAAACATGCTTGGTTGCTAGAAGACACATAACAAATGAAAACAATGTGTTCTAAAAACGATTTAAAATATCAAACATGTTTTTATATCCTCTGACTGGATTGAATCATAGTCTGTGTCCATTCAACTCAAACTTCCAAAAATATACACACTGGCTCTGACTGTCTGCAACTAGCATTGACACTGCAAACTGGGACAAAAAATTGTGCAAATGTTGTGTAGTGTATTCCGGCCTGAATGTTCATATAATAAAAGTCCAAGCTTTTTAATGTCAGATGATTAGAAACAATGGCATTTGTTGGGAGGGTGAAGTTCTAACTTTCTCTTTGTCACTTCTTCACTCTGTCACTCAGATACGTACAGCCCCCCGTTATCAGTTTTGAAGCCATCTTTGACCAGAGCTCCCCAAACTCTCCCATTGTGTTTATTCTGAGTCCGGGCTCAGAACCAGCCAATGATCTGACGAAATTAGCCAAGCGTTCTGGCTTTGGGACCAACAGACTCAAATGTCTTGCCATGGGGCAGGGACAGGAGAAGGTAAACACAGTCTAGAGGATATGCTACAAGTATATGCTACAGTTCTCATGTCTACAGTGTATGTGTACAGTGTAACATATATTTGACACCAGTACAGTGCACTGCGGTGGTGCATTGCATCTTGACCACCACCCATATCATAACAGACATATTTGAAAAATCTACCCTTGAACTCTACAAGACAGTCTGTAAAAAGGTACAAATATGGCATTTCCATTTCAGGTTGCATTGCAGCTGTTAGATACCGCAGTGGCACGAGGCCAGTGGCTGATGCTACAAAACTGTCACCTGTTAGTGAAATGGCTGAAAGATCTCGAGAAAGCATTGGAACGAATCACTAAACCCCACCCAGACTTCCGCTTGTGGCTCACTACAGATCCCATTAAAGACTTCCCCATTGGCATCCTGCAGAAATCCCTTAAGGTCAGGACACATTTAAGGCTTGCACATTTAATGTGTGAATATTAATTTCCGTTAACTAATGTTTTTCTCATGTTCACCTTCAGGTTGTAACAGAACCTCCAAATGGGCTGAAGCTGAATATGAGGGCGACATATTTTAAGATCCCTCATGATAAGCTCATGGGCTGTGCTCACCCAGCTTTTCGCAGTCTGGTTTATGTGCTGGCCTTCTTCCATGCTGTGGTACAGGAAAGACGCAAGTACGGCAAGATTGGCTGGAATGTGCCTTATGATTTCAATGAGTCCGACTTCCTGGTAAGTTTGCTCTAATTCGAAGGTCCTTAAAAGTAGTGCTCAGGTAGTATTGTGAATACTGAGACACTTTACATTGCATTTTGATTGTGTAGTTTCATTGTCTCTCAGGTGTGTATGGAAATCTTGGACACCTACCTGACCAAAGCCCAAACTCAAGGAGATGCCGCAATACCATGGGGAAGTCTCAAATACCTAATTGGAGAGGTAACTATCATATTAAGTTAAAGGGATAGTTCACCCAAAAATGAAAATTAGCCCATGATTTACTCACCCTCAAGTCATCCTAGGTGTCTTCTTTCAGACGATATTATATTATATTAGTTATATTAAAAAATGCCCTGGCTCTTCCAAGCTTTATAATGGCAGTGAATGGCTGTTTCTGTTTTAAAGTCTTTAAAAGGGCATCTATCTATCATATAACTGCTCCACACGACTCCGGGGTGTTAATAAAGCCCTTCTGAAGCGAAGCGATGCATTTGTGTGAGAAAAATATCCATATTTAAAACTTTATAAACTAAACACACAACTGCACAACTGTTTTCAACAATATAAAAATAAGTTTCTTGAGCACCAATAAGCATACTAGAATGATTTCTGAAGGATCATGTGACACTGAAGACTGGAGTAATGGCTGCTGAAATTTCAGCTTTGCCATAACAGGAATAAATTACATTTTAAAATATATTAAAATAGAACAAAAGTTATTTTAATTTGTAATAATATTTCACAATATTGCTGTTATACTGTATTTTTGATACAGTATCAAAAATGGATGAGCATAATACATAATTTCAAATGCCTCTTGCAGGTGATGTATGGTGGCAGGGCTATTGATAGCTTTGATCGTAGGATCCTCACAGTTTACATGGAGGAGTATCTGGGTGACTTCATCTTTGACACCTTCCAGCCATTCCACTTCTTTCACAATAAAGATGTGGACTACAAGATCCCACCACACGGACCCAAGCAGGTTTATGTTGGTACGTTGCTGCTTAGAATCCAGCATCAGAAAGACTATGGTTTGAATGTGGCAGACACTCAAACTCTCCGTGTTTTGCAGATGAGATAGAGTCGCTGCCTCTTGCTAATACGGCAGAGGTGTTTGGCTTGCACCCTAATGCTGAGATTGGATACTACACACAGGCTGCTCGAGACATGTGGACTCATCTTATTGAGCTACAACCACAGACAGGTACCTGATTTACAGTACTTTATATTACTTTATATTGGGATGCCCCGGCTGTTAATAAAGCCCTTCTGAAGCGAAGTGATGCGTTTGTTTAAGAAAAATATCTATTTAAAACTTTACAAACTGTAATCTCTAACTTCCGCTAACTGTATGACGTACGCTTGAGGGTGAGTGAAATCATGGCAAATTTTTTTATTTTTGAGTGAACTATCCCTTTAATGCATCGTGTTTTCTTCTGGAGCATATATACAATTACTATATTTAGCATATCAATCCTCTGTTGTTTTTCTTTATTTTAAAATGCTTGCTGCCTTTAAATACATTTACTGCTTTGTGTAATCTTAAGGGGACTCTGGCGGTGGCATTAGTAGAGATGAGTACATCAGCCAGGTGGCACGGGACATTCAGAGCAAACTACCCGAAGCATTTGACCTGGACGTGATCCGCAAGAAGTTGGGGCTGGAGATCTCCCCCACAACTGTAGTACTGCTACAAGAGCTGGAGCGCTTCAACAAACTTACGATCAGGATGAGACGTTCTTTGGCTGAACTACAGCGAGTGAGTGACATGAAGAGAGGGAGAAAGAAAAGAATCAAATAAAAACTATTACAGCTAACAATTAAAACAACTCTTTATGCTATACTTTGGTTGTTCATAAAATATTAAATAAAATAAAAAAATGGTAGGTTTTACAGTATACCATGTGTTCTTTCTGTCTCAAGGCCCTGGCTGGTGAGGTGGGAATGAGCAGTGAGTTAGATGAGGTGGCGAGAGCTCTGTTTAATGGGCAGATTCCTGTTATCTGGAGGAAACTGGCACCAGATACTCTAAAATCTCTAGGGAACTGGATGATCCACTTCAAGAGACGACATGAACAGTACAGCTCATGGGTGAGAATCAAATATCACACCATATATAAACATAAGTCTCATGCTCACCAAGGCTACCTTAAAGGCACAATATGTAAGATTTTTTGATTAAAATATCCAAAAACCACTAGAACAATGTTATATATTTTGTTAACTTGTGTACTTACATTATCGCAAATGTTTCCAAGAATGTTTCAATCCAGAGAAATAAGCCATTTTAACCAGGACATGCTCGTCTATCAATGACATCATACCTGCGTATGATGTCATTGATAAACCATGGAAACACCAAAGACGCTTTAATATATTATGTGTTTTATTAGACAGGTGAGCAACTGTTTGATACATTCATCGACAGAAAACTATTAATTTCTTGATTTACCGCAAGTACCATGTTTTACCATGCCTAATATCGATCTAGCTTACTGCAGTGTGCAACAAGTGTCTCATAGTAGCTGCTGAGCGAACGCACAGAGTAGCATTATAACATAACTTTCAACACACTCAAATTGATCTAATATGATAAAACAGCGCTGCATTACCCCACATACGCATGACCGGAAAAGCGGAAGCGGTCATCTTCGGCATAATAAAAGCTCCGCGAAATCAAGGAGTCATCAAGCTACGCCTTTTGTTTTGAATAAGTGACCTCTAGCAGCGAAAAATTACATATTGTGGCTTTAATTTCATCAAAAATACAATATAAACAGTAAAGTTTTGAAATATTACAATTTAAAATAACTTTTATTTTAATATTTTTAATTAAATAATACTAATATGCTGCTGATTTGGTGCTCAAGAAACGTTTCTTATAATTATCAATGTTAAAAACATAAAAAAAATTTTTTGTTGTGGAAACCGTTATACATTTTTTTCTGGATTCTTTGATGAATAGAAAGTTCTAAAGAACAGGATTTATTTGAAATTGATTTTTTTGTTACAATGTAAATTGTATGTGTAAATGTATAAAGTGTAGTATATCTGTGTGCAATGGCAGAATAACAAGGGTGTTACCATATTGTCTGTTAAATTATTTTTTATACATTTCAAATATATTTTTAGAACTTCAAATATTTCTTATTCATTTTATGTAATGTTTATTCAAACTTCCTGTGTCCTGGTTTAAATTAATTTTTAAAATGCCAAATTTTCAATGTGGATTTTTGAACCCCACTGTATGTTCATAATGTCAACTATCTCAGCTCCTGTAAATCAACATTTAATTGAATTTATCAAATGTGCTTCTGAATAAATAAATACATTTTATCTCATATTGTTTTTCATTTATGTAGGTGGATGAGGGAGAGCCCTGCGTGATGTGGTTGTCAGGCTTGCATATCCCAGAATCGTACCTGACAGCACTGGTCCAGGCCACCTGCAGGAAGAACAGCTGGCCTCTGGATCACTCCACTCTCTACACACAGGTTACACACTACAGGAGTGAGGACGAGGTCAAAGAGAGACCAGGACAAGGTAAGAGCACACAATACCCTGCACATAAAAAATTTAACATGAGGACATTGAGACTCAAACACATGTTCTTTGTTTTTTGTCAGGATGTTATGTATCAGGACTGTATCTGGAGGGGGCAGATTGGGACATGGAGCAGGGCTGTCTGGTGCGCAGCAAACCCAGAGTTCTAGTGTCTCAACTACCTATTCTCAAAATCATTCCCACTGAAGCACGCCGTCTTAAACTCCAGGCAAGATGCTTTTTTTTTATCAGGTGTTCAGTTCATGACATCTTAGAATATCTGTCTGGAAATCTATGTGATCTGTAAGTAAAGTGTATCTTTGGCTTATTTTGTAGAACACCCTGAGGACTCCAGTCTACACCACCTCAATGAGAAGGAATGCTATGGGTGTTGGACTGGTGTTTGAAGCTGATCTTTTCACCACCAAGCACATTTCTCACTGGGTACTGCAGGGAGTGTGTCTTTGCCTCAATGCTGACTGATACTCAAACTGTTATAAAATGAAATTATTTATAAGAGGATTTTAAACTTAAAATATACTAATAACTTAATAGAATAATAGAATGTTTTGTTTGTGACCAATGATTCTATTACAATTTCAAAAGACCTTTAATGCTGTCAAAGTGTTTTGTGTTTCACCACTGGGTGGCAGCACACCAATTATTGCTGCAAGAACCTGTTGCGTTCAGTCTTTGAGAAAAGATCTCAAACTTTGCCTAGTTTATTTCACACACACAACTAAAATTTTTAAATAAGAATTATAAGAATCATAAGAATTTTTGCTTGCTTAATTGCAGTCTTAACAAGTAGAACAACTTCTAAATGTTAGATTAATCTGTTCAAAGAAGAAAAAAAACAATCACAATTCATTGTTATTAAACCTGCTACAAAATGAATTATTGACAGCCCAGTCTGTTTTCTATGAATAACTCTCTGCATGTTGGTGTTCTTAACCAGTTTTGTCATTTTTAACTAAAACATACATTGTTGTTTGAAATAAAGTATAAATATAATTATTAGATGAAAAACTAAAAACAACGTAAATGAAAATGAGAAATGTTGCCTTGACAGCTAGCTGAAATAAAGTTTAAGCACAAAAAGATGTTAGCAGCAGATCCTTTAAGTTGCAAGGTGGGGTCTCCATGGATCAGACAGGGCCCATTATCCTGTAATTTGTGGCAGGGCCCATTATCTTGCTGAAAGCAGGACATTATCCATTATTTGTGGCAGGGCCCATTATCCTGCTGAAAGAGGCCACGGCTACCAGGGGATACTTGGTGGTGGACAGGGGTCAGCATGGGCACCCTGACTGGTCTGTGGCTATGCAGCCCCATACTTCTTGAGCAATTTGAGCTACAGTAGCTCGTCTGTTTGATTGGACCACACGGGCCAGCCTTCGCTCCCCACGTGCATCAATGAGCCTTGGCCACCCATGACCCTGTCGCCGGTTGACCACTGTTCCTTCCTTGGACCACTTTTGATAGATACTGACCACCCCACAAGAGCTGCAGTAATGGCTCTGACCCAGTCGTCTAGCCATTACAATTTGGCCCTTGTCAAACTCACTCAAATCCTTACGCTTGCCCATTTTTCCTGCTTCTAATACATCAACGTTGAAGACAAAATGTTCACTTGCTGCCTAATATATCCCACCCACTAACAGGTGCCGTGATGAAGAGATAATCAGTGTTATTCACTACACCTGTCAGTGGTCATTATGTTATGCCTGATTGGTGTATATAGATATGTGTATATAAAGTTTGGAAACTGTACTATTTTGATTGTTTTTTTAAAAGAAGTCTCTTCTGCTCATCAAGGCTGCATTTATGTTATTAAAAATACAAAAAAAAGCTGTAATATTGTGAAATATTATTAAAATGTAAAATAACTGTTTTCTATTTGAAAATATTTTAAAATGTAATTTATTCCTGTGATGCAAAGCTGAATTTTCAGCATCATTACTCAGTCTTCAGTGTCACATGATCCTTCAGAAATCATTCTAATATGATGATTTGCTGCTCAAGAAATATTTATGATTATTATCAATGTTGAAAGCAGTTGTTTTTTTAGGATTCTTTGATGAATAGAAAGTTCAAAAGAACAGTATTGATCTGAAATAGAAAGCTTTTGTAACATTGTACTACCGTTCAAAAGTTTTGGGTCGGTAAAAATTGTTTTTGGGTTTTTTTTGGGAAAGAACTTAAAGAAATGAATACATTTATTCAGCAAGGATGCATTAAATTGATCGTGACAGTATAGACATTTATAATGCTGCAAAAGCTTTATATTTCAGATAAATGCTGTTCTTTTGAACTTTCTATTCATTAAATAATCCTGAAAAAAAATTGTACACAACTGTTTTCAACATTGATAATTATAATAAATGTTTCTTGAGCAGCAAATCGGCATATTACAATGATTTCTGAAGGGTCATGTGACTCTAAAGACTGGAGTAATGATGCTGAAAATTCAGCTTTGAATCACAGAAATAAATTGCATTTTAAAATATATTCAAATAGAAAAAATATTTCACAATAATACTGTTTTTGCTGTATTTTGTATCAAATAAATGCAGCCTTGGTGAGCAGAAGAGACTACTTTCAAAAACAATCAAAATAGTACAGTTTCCAAACTTTTGACTGGTAGTATATTTATATTTATAATAATTTATTTATGTAAGGTCCATCCATTAGCTCAAAAACAAAATCTAACGGCCTGGTTGAAGGACTTCTGCGTGTAAGCCTTTTCAGTATTTCTGTTAAATTCACTTAATTTATTGTTATCGAATTTTAAACCTGCTGTTCTATTTATTTATTGTTCTATTGCAGGGGGTTGGATCTTCAGCTTTTGTCTTAGCAGTAAAACTGATTTTTACATTTACTTATTTATTTTTTATTATTTCTTGGAGTTAAAGGGATAGTTCACCCAAAAATGAAAATTACCCCATGATTTACTCACCCTCAAGCCATCCTAGGTGTATGACATATAAGTTTTATAATGGCAGTAAATGTCAGCCCAAAAATTGAAGCCCAAAAAATCCATCCTTTTTTATCCATACTTTTATAATGGATGGATGCACGTTTTTGGGCTTCTATTTTTGGTGAATTATCCCTTTAATTTTATGTTCCTTGAAGCTTGCTGTTCCACTGTTCAGACACTGGGGGGCGCACTGGCCACATTCAGTCTGCCTCATTAAAGTGATTGCCAAGAAACTGATTTACCTCCAAAATAAGCTGTATAAATTAAATAGTTCAATTTAAGATCCATTTATTTATTTATTTTTTCTTAAATATAATTTTAGTTATAAAGAAAAAAAATCTATTTACAGACTCCATGTCTCATGTGCTCCTCTCAAACCTATAACCAAGTAGAGACTGAGGAACGCTGACAGTAATTGAGATGTTATATTTATCAATAACTAAAGACAAAAGTAAACAATAAAGAACCCCTCAAAACTACAAGTTTAGTGGAGAAAGTTGGTGTAGTTATAGCATCAACAAGCAGAGGCTAATTGGGTCATGCTGACCATCCAAACCTTAACTTTGAGGAGTCTTAATCTCCTCTTAATTTAGCTGAATTTAAACTGATACTGAGAGCATATACTCTCTTAGCTGCCTTATCTAGCCACACTTTGACGACATCTAGTGACAACATCAGACAGCATCAGGTGTGGAAACTTTAGACAGGTGAGATTCAGTGGCATTAATCCGATATATCCTCAGGCTGTTCTCTTGCTCCCTGGACCCAGCACTGCATCAGACAGGAGGACTGCGTCATCATGTAAAGTTTGAGGAACCATAGCTCACTGTTGGGGAGGTGAACTTAGACTAAAGTAAATAATCAGAACTATACCAATTTCCTTTTTATGAGACATTCAGCAAATTATGCTTCTGTCAAACTGTCATAGCTGCATTGGCTATGGCAACAATTCAAGGGAGTCATTTGGGGAAAAGAACTAAAATGCCTTCTTCTGTGTATGTTATTAGTTGGCACAAGTTATGAAATCTCAGATTACAATAACATTTGGCAGTCCAGTCAAATGTTGTCAAGAAAGAGTTGTGAAACCTCTTGGTTGATTTCAATTATGATTCATCACTCACACTTGACATGGAAGGTCAAGTGCATTGCATTATGGGATACAGTACTTCAGCAAAAGTTCTGTTGTGTACTGCTCATTATGGCAAATGTTTACAGTATTCATACTATATACTGCCACAAATGTTGTATGGTAGTATGACATTGCAAACATATCCATTAGAACACAGTTACAAGTGAGAAAGTGCTATGATATCAATGCAAATGTTAAGATTTTGAATATCGGAGTCTGCTTTTGTGGCTCTTTGAATGTACATAAGAAAAGATTATCTAGTTTCTAAGTATATAAACAGCATCACAGATACCAGACTTGTAATCTGTTCTTCAACCAAAGTCTCTTTCCCAGTTACAAATCCCTGTTTCAGCACACTCATGACTCATGGCTGGTTTGGGACCTAATGGGTGACGTCATTGCTGGGAGGTGGGGGCCATTTACTGCCCTGCTTTCCCCGTCATCATCCATAATAAGATGCCTGCTGCCATGTTGTGATGTATACTGTACGTAAATGCTAGAGGAATGTTCACGGATCATCCTCACAATTTTTCTCTAGTAGCGTTAATTCTCTAAAAACTCTTTTTGTGTTATTTTAAGCATTGCATTCTCCACATGGGGGTAGAGTAGACACTACTATATTTATTGTCAGGCATAATCTATTTTTTATTAAAGCAGTTTTGCAAGCTATCTACACTATCTTCAAAAAAAGATTCAATATTTTTGAAAGAAGTCTCTTATGATCCCCAAGATTTGATCAAAAATACAGCAATATTCTGAAACATTATTACAGTTTAAAATAACTCTTCTTTGTTCGTATATTTTAAAATATTAGTTATTTCTACAATGGCAAAGCTGAATTTTCAGCATCATTACTCCAGTCTTCAGTCACATGATCCTTCAGAAATAATTATAATATGCTGATTTGGTGCTCAAGAAATATTCCTTACTATTATCAATGTTGAAACACTTATGCTGCTTAAAATTTTTGTGGAAACATTTATATGAAATTGAAATATCTTTGTCACTTTGACCAATGTAATGTATCAATGCTAAAAGTGTTAATTTCTTTCTTTAAAAAAAAGAAATACAGATCGCAAACTTTTTCATAATTTCTTAATTATGATATACAGTTATGCAGACTAAATTCAGCTAATTCAGTCTGGAATATAAATCCCCTCTCAAGACCCTCCTGCAGCTGTGGCTCTCTCAATGGGTGTTGATTCTGAGAAGCCAGAATGGCATAGATCTTACCTACTATGGAGAATTTTTGTCTGGGTGGCTGCTATGGAAACACTGGCAGAGAGAGTGAAGGTAAGGTAATATTGATGACTGAATATGAAATTAATAATACAGGGTTATGCAAGGCCAAATCTTACTTTCAGGCTGTTAGTTGCTCAACTCATAGTGACCTGTGACATTTCTAAATACATGCTGATTATGTGGATAATGTTGTACACTCACCTAAAGGATTATTAGGAACACCATACTAATACTGTGTTTGACCCCCTTTCGCCTTCAGAACTGCCTTAATTCTACGTGGCATTGATTCAACAAGGTGCTGAAAGCATTCTTTAGAAATGTTGGCCCATATTGATAGGATAGCATCTTGCAGTTGATGGAGATTTGTGGGATGCACATCCAGGGCACGAAGCTCCCATTCCACCACATCCCAAAGATGCTCTATTGGGTTGAGATCTGGTGACTGTGGGGGCCATTTTAGTACAGTGAACTCATTGTCATGTTCAAGAAACCAATTTGAAAGGATTCAAGCTTTGTGACATGGTGCATTATCCTGCTGGAAGTAGCCATCAGAGGATGGCTACATGGTGGTCATAAAGGGATGGACATGGTCAGAAACAATGCTCAGGTAGGCCGTGGCATTTAAACGATGCCCAATTGGCACTAAGGGGCCTAAAGTGTGCCAAGAAAACATCCCCCACACCATTACACCACCACCACCAGCCTGCACAGTGGTAACAAGGCATGATGGATCCATGTTCTCATTCTGTTTACGCCAAATTCTGACTCTACCATCTGAATGTCTCAACAGAAATCGAGACTCATCAGACCAGGCAACATTTTTCCAGTCTTCAACTGTCCAATTTTGGTGAGCTCGTGCAAATTGTAGCCTCTTTTTCCTATTTGTAGTGGAGATGAGTGGTACCCGGTGGGGTCTTCTGCTGTTGTAGCCCATCCGCCTCAAGGTTGTGCGTGTTGTGGCTTCACAAATGCTTTGCTGCATACCTCGGTTGTAACGAGTGGTTATTTCAGTCAAAGTTGCTCTTCTATCAGCTTGAATCAGTCGGCCCATTCTCCTCTGACCTCTAGCATCAACAAGGCATTTTCGCCCACAGGACTGCCGCATACTGGATGTTTTTCCCTTTTCACACCATTCTTTGTAAACTCTAGAAATGGTTGTGCGTGAAAATCCCAGTAACTGAGCAGATTGTGAAATACTCAGACCGGCCCGTCTGGCACCAACAACCATGCCACGCTCAAAATTGCTTAAATCACCTTTCTTTCCCATTCTGACATTCAGTTTGGAGTTCAGGAGATTGTCTTGACCAGGACCACACCCCTAAATGCACTGAAGCAACTGCCATGTGATTGGTTGATTAGATAATTAATATATAAATAATATAAAAATAATAGTATATGTACATTGATTAATGATCATTGAAACCCAAGACTTGGCTTCAAAACAAGTATTATAAATCCTGCCTCTAAGCAAATGATTTTTGTCTCTGGATAATAACCACTCAGACACACTCCCCTGCAGCAATAAGATGATTAAAGTCTTGCACGGAATTATAAATAAGACAGGTGGATATCTGCTCTTTTTTTGACTTGCAGTCCTCTAGGTCTGAAAATTGAGATCTGTATGATTTATGCATCTTAAAGGACAGCCACTACTGTCAGTATAAAAGATCACAATTGGCCCATTGGAGATTGGCAAATTTTATTAGTTTGCTGTGAGCGTCCTTTCATCTTCTCATTGCTTCTAGTTTTCTTGGCTTTCAGCCGTATAAATGGCCTTTCTGTGATGACTAGGAAGCTGGCTACCTGTATGGAAAGACTGTTTGATGTATGGTACAGTAGGGTGTACAGACCAACATCAAAATCAGGAGAACCAATGTGAGTGAAGCAGCATCACGCCTCTAAAAAAAAAGAGCCGTTTCCCTTGGTGTATCAATGCAGATTCGCCGATTTGATCACAATTCCAGTGCAATATCCATTTTTTTCTCACAAATACATGAAATTCTCTCTGCTAACTGTGTAAATGATACACGACGGTGTTTGTGACCGTCTTTGTGAACTCTTCATTAAAGAATCGACTGATGATAGTTTCGTTTCAGGATTAGTGCATAAGCTCATAAGAGTTGTTCGTGAGTTCGTCTGTTTGATTGACTAAAAAGAACCGGTCCATAGCGTAATTTTTTGTGAATTGGACCACACAGCATTGTGTGTTTTGCTGCGTCCCAATTCGCTTGATTTTCGTGGAGTTCCCAAGGACAACTCGATAGATGCACGGATGTTTGTTGCCATTATTTTTCGATATTACACGTTCTGTGGCATCATGCACCTTATGCACCAGAGAAACAAGCACGCATGCAATCTTTAGAATTTAGTTTGAACTTTGGATTTTGTGGTAGCTATGTACCTTTTAAGCTGCGTCCGAAATCGAATACTTCCCTACTATATAGTATGCAAAAAATAAAATAAATAAACAGTACGCCAACAGTGGCTGCGTCCGAAAAATGGAAATTGCTGCCTTCGGAGGACACATTTCAAGGTAGGAAGGCATCAAGGCATGTCCGAATCCAATGTTAGCCTCGCTTCCTGTCTCCTGAGAGACCTTCATCTGATCGATTTTTAAAGGCAGCATAGATGTATCCTTTGCTGCCTTTGATATCCCACAATCCTATGCGTTCCATTCGGTGACAGTTGAGCTAGAAAAAGTAAGATGGCGTCTGCAAGTTGCAGTTGGTCAGTTTGTGTGTAAATGTACGTTTTTGACCAATGTTTTCCACTTCTGATGTAATTTCTAGCGAGAAATGATTACTGTATAAATAATTGTTTAATTCTCACCAAAGCTCGCTTTATTTTGCTGTAGATCATTAAACTGTTATACTCAGAAGTCTGTTCGAAATCCGTTACCTTGGTGGCACCTTTAAGGCAGCGAGGCTAGGTTTTCGGATTCAGCCAGTATGCCCGAATACATAGTATTCGAAAAACAGTAAGTGAAAAGTCCCTGGATGACCTACTACTTCCGGTGAGATTCTGAAGTGCATTCAATGGACACTACTATCCCATGAGGCCATGGGAGAGAAGTTGTGAATGGAGGTGAAGCGATGTAACTGACGCTGGTAGGTCACATGACAATGACAACATGGCAGATGTAGTACGTCCGGATTAAATTCATACTACACACATTCATACTATATAGAACATACTTTTTTAACGGTCGCAAAGTAAGTTCAAATTCAAATGTTGTACCTACTCAGACTGTACGTGATTTCTGATGCAGCTCAAGAGTATTAGCTGGTGAAGTGGATTTATTTCAGAGTTAACGAAAGTTATCGCGAGCATTGTAATGTTTGAAGCGAATGTCATTACAAAAGTCAGTAGACCGGGAAGTTTTTAAAACAAGCAATTCATTCATAAATCCGTAAGATTGGAAATACCTTCATGATGTGGAAATACAAACCAGAAGAAATAACACAACGAGCTGAAAAATGGCCAATCCTCCAAAACTTATGTGAGGTACAATCAGTAACATACAACTTCTTAACCTTCTTTGGAGCCCATGGCAAAGACCTAATTCTCTTATTATTTTTCACACAGGTCCTGTCCCAATGCATCTTCTAATGACCTGGCCAAAGTAGTGTCCAAAATTAGAGCCAGTGATGCAGGCTGTCGTGGAAAGTGAGGAATGAGCACTGTATTTAGCATACACCCACATTCATATACTGCATTTATTCCTGCCCTGCACTTCCCTTTTTGTCTATAAAATGAGTCTACAACTGTCTACATATTAAACCAAATACTGGTTCATGCACACGTGTACAGTTTTCCTCCTTGTCACTGCATCCTGTCTTTGAATTCACACTTTGAAAACACACAGCATTGATGTTTTATTTTGGCATCACAAAAAGCACATTTGAACACTGGATTTCTGGATTCAAGTCCTTCAGTTCATTTTAATATAAGTTTCATTGTGTAATAAGGTTGATAAAAAAATAAAAATAAAAATAAAAATCTGTTTGGCCTCTTTGTCAAAAGTGAAACAAAACAATATGAAAAATGTACTAACCAAAATGCCAACTGCTTCTATTTGGAGAATGCAATACACTGTTGGCACTATATTCCTTACTGAAAAAAACAAACAATACAATGGCAATATTGTAATTAAGTTGTCACATGAATTTTTCATCAGATGTTACCATGAAATTGCATTTAAGAAGCAATGAACAGTGTGAGAAGTGTAACTTACATGATATTTAGATTATGTCTTGGGTCTCTATATTGCTGTTCAGCATATATGTTAATGTCATCCCTGATGAGTGTCAAATGTATGCTGATGATGTTGTTTTTCATGCACATGCAAAAATATGCAGCTGACTATACAGTTACATCAGCAAATTGAGTGTTTTTAAACCTAATGCCAAGAAAACTCTGAATATTTTTTTACAAGGACAAATTGTGAAACCTGCGGTACCTGTTCTAGAAGAGAACCTTGAGGTTTTCAGAAGTTTAGATATCTAGAAAAACAGCTGAAATTGTATCCATACTGTAAAAAATATTGTATTTGGTAACCTACAAAATGTATTCAAGTTAGTATAGATCAAATAATTTATTAAAAATAATAAATACTTATATGTAATTAATATGAATAAGTAATTGGTTGCACATATTTTTAAATCTTCAGTGTTCTTGTTCCTTTTACTTTAGAATCTGTGCATAGAATTACAGTACAAAAATTATGATTAAGAGATTATTGCATAACACCATTAAGAAAATGTGCTCTAGCTCAATCAGCCTCTTTCTTTTAAATGTGTGTAATGAAATGCAAAATGCTACTGCATGACAACTAAAAAGAACATAATAATCAGATAAAGAATGTCAAAACAAAATAATTGTAGAGCTTATTCAAAATTCAGTACCACAGACAGTCCAGTCAGGATTTGTTGATTTTCAGGACCTTGGACAAGAACCCCAACAAGCAGAAAAGTATTTTGCAATGGTCCTTTGTTAATGTTTGTTGGGGAATAAACTATGGTAAGTAGTTCTTTTCCTTATCCAATAGCATTCTTACATAGTGGTTATATGTTGATATTAAGAAAACTGGAACTAGATATTTATGTTTTTGTTCTGTTTTCGTGAGGATTTCAGTAATCATTGCAGTAGTAATTTTGGTGTTATGGTGTGTTTACCTGTTCCAGACAGAGCAGCAGCTGCAAAATATGTAGGGAAAATGGATATCAAGATCACAAAGAGAAAATCCAAAACACTTACCTCAGAGTGTGAGACCATCTGCACCTAAATAAAAGCCTCTATGCCCTTGACCACACACTTATTTGAGACTTTTTCTATCGACTCATTTATATCCAATGATTCAGCTGTTCTTTCTTTCTAACACATCACTACTATATATATACACTCACCTAAAGGATTATTAGGAACACCTGTTCAATTTCTCATTAATGCAATTATCTAATCAACCAATCACATGGCAGTTGCTTCAATGCATTTAGGGGTGTGGTCCTGGTCAAGACAATCTCCTGAACTCCAAACTGAATGTCAGAATGGGAAAGAAAGGTGATTTAAGCAATTTTGAGCGTGGCATGGTTGTTGGTGCCAGACGGGCCGGTCTGAGTATTTCACAATCTGCTCAGTTACTGGGATTTTCACGCACAACCATTTCTAGAGTTTACAAAGAATGGTGTGAAAAGGGAAAAACATCCAGTATGCGGCAGTCCTGTGGGCGAAAATGCCTTGTTGATGCTAGAGGTCAGAGGAGAATGGGCCGACTGATTCCAGCTGATAGAAGAGCAACTTTGACTGAAATAACCACTCGTTACAACCGAGGTATGCAGCAAAGCATTTGTGAAGCCACAACACGCACAACCTTGAGGCGGATGGGCTACAACAGCAGAAGACCCCAGCGGGTACCACTCATCTCCACTACAAATAGGAAAAAGAGGCTACAATTTGCACGAGCTCACCAAAATTGGACAGTTGAAGACTGGAAAAATGTTGCCTGGTCTGATGAGTCTCGATTTCTGTTGAGACATTCAGATGGTAGAGTCAGAATTTGCCGTAAACAGAATGAGAACATGGATCCATCATGCCTTGTTACCACTGTGCAGGCTGGTGGTGGTGGTGTAATGGTGTGGGGGATGTTTTCTTGGCACACTTTAGGCCCCTTAGTGCCAATTGGGCATCGTTTAAATGCCACGGCCTACCTGAGCATTGTTTCTGACCATGTCCATCACTTTATGACCACCATGTACCCATCCTCTGATGGCTACTTCCAGCAGGATAATGCACCATGTCACAAAGCTCGAATCATTTCAAATTGGTTTCTTGAACATGACAATGAGTTCACTGTACTAAAATGGCCCCCACAGTCACCAGATCTCAACCCAATAGAGCATCTTTGGGATGTGGTGGAACGGGAGCTTCGTGCCCTGGATGTGCATCCCACAAATCTCCATCAACTGCAAGATGCTATCCTATCAATATGGGCCAACATTTCTAAAGAATGCTTTCAGCACCTTGTTGAATCAATGCCACGTAGAATTAAGGCAGTTCTGAAGGCGAAAGGGGGTCAAACACAGTATTAGTATGGTGTTCCTAATAATCCTTTAGGTGAGTGTATAGTAAGTACATATTAAAAGGGTTGGTTCAACCAAAAATGAAATTATCTCATAATTTACTCACCCTCAAGCCGTCCTAGGTGTATATGACTTTCTTCTTTCAGCCAAGCACAATTGGAGTTATATTAATATCCTGGCTCTTCCAAGCTTTATAATGGGAGTGAATAGCAACTGAGATTTTGAAACCCAAAAAATTTGCATCCTTCTGAAGCAAAGCTCGACGGCCGTGTGTTATTTGTGCGAAGCACACTGTCTCGCTTTGTTTGGATTGTTATTTGCCTGCCTATTCTTTAATAAATCCTGTTTTATTTTATAATCATCTTCGTCTTCTTTAGATCAGCGTTACAGCAACAAACTCAAGCTCCTCTGACATTTCTCTTTCTAAATTCTCGTTTTAGACTTTTCATTTGTGACCGGTATTCGGTTTTGCTCTATCCTCTGCGGTTCCGTGTTCGTCAATAAGTCATGTGTCGGGTCAGAGGTCGCTATTTGGCTGTAACTAGACTCGCATACGGCCACTACCGGAAGGCAGTGATTCTACTTTATAAAGTTATAATAGATATTTTTCTTACAAAAACGCATTGCTTCACCTTCAGAAGGCCTTTATTAACCCCCTGGAGCTGTACAGATTACTTTTATGATGGATGCGCTTCAAAATCTTACTGAGATCAGACACATTATGACGAAGTAGTAGGCTATGTCCCAAAGCTTGCCTGCTACGCACTCAAAAGTATGTACTTTTTCTTCACAAAAACACATACTTTTAGGGCATACTGAAATTACGTTAAGGTCAAGGTCAATTTATTTATATAGCACATTTAAAAACACCAGAGCATGCCAAAGTGCTGTACACAACCCAATAAAACACACAAAGATATCTCATTCAAAAGCCAAGGAATACATATAAGTCTTCAGGCGGGATTTAAAAACAGGAAGGGAAGGCGCAGATCAAATGTCCTGAGGTATGCTATTCCATAATCTAGGACCGGGTACAGAAAAAGCCAGATCCCCCTTAAATTTCAAGCGAGAGCGAGGTATATGCAGGAAAAGTTTGTCAGAAGATCTGAGCAAGCGGGAGGATTGCTAATAAATGAGAAATTCGGACAAGTATGATGGGGCTAATCCATTTAACGCTTTATACACAAATAATAAAACCTTAAAATGGATCCTATGCTGCACCGGTAACCAATGAAGAGATGCTAGGTTCTGGACCAATTGCAAGTGATTCAGTGATGATTGTTTGAGACCCATATAAAGCGCATTGCAATACTCAAGTCTGGAGGTGATGAAGGCATGAGTAACTATCTCCAAATCCTTAAAAGAGAGCATAGATTTTAGTTTGGCTATTTGCCTTAGTTGAAAGAAGCTGCTTTTCACCACTGCCCTTATCTGCTTATCAAAATCCAGATCTTTGTCAAAAATCACACCTAAGTTTTAAGCAAAAGGATGAATGTTTGATGACACAGGATCAAGATTATTAGTGATTTCAGAGAAGCACCGGGGAATCCAAAGACAACAATCTCCGTTTTGCTCTCATTTAGTTGGAGAAAGTTTCTGCTAGTCCAGCATTTAATATCTTCAAAGCACTTAAAAAGGTCGGAATAAACGTGATCAGAGCTAAGAGGAATATAAATCTGAGTGTCATCATCAGCGTAACAATGGTATGCAATATTGTATTTTCTCATGATCGAACCCAAGGGGAGCATATACAGACAAAATAAAATAGGCCCCAAGAGGGACCCCTGAGGTACCCCATATCTGAGCGGTGCATAAGGAGAGGACGAGTTCCCAATCATCACCTTAACTGATCTATCAGAGAGGTATGATGAGAACCAGTGCCATGCCCCTAATGCCAACTTCATCCCTTAGACGATTAAGAAGGGTAGCATGATCCACTGAATCAAATGCTGAACTAAGATCAAGTAACATTAAAATAACAGGTTTACCAGAGTCCAAAGCAAGGAGTAGTTTGACTTTTTAAAATGCAGTTTGATATGCACTCCAAACCACTGATTCGAAACAAAAGATTTGTAAAGGTTTGGAAGCTTCATGAAGCAGTGTTTTGAAAGCGCCCATCATTAGTAAATCGCGTCCATCAACACCCCCAAAGCTTCACAGTCTTTTTCTCTTCCTGGATCGACATTTCAGTCGGTAACGTTTTGGCAGTTTTGATTATATGCTGTTTAATTGCTGCTTCTTCTTCGTCTGTGTTTTGAACCGGACAATCTGCACTCTTTCAGAGGATGCGTAATCACACCCCCTACTGTATAACAGTGAAAACATGGATTGCCGGAAATTTCTGTCATTTGCGGGAAAGAAAAAAAAAAAAAACAGTGGTGGGGAAAGAGTTAAGAGTTAAGAGAATTCCTCTGTACACTACCAGTGGACTACACAACAATTAACATACTCATAATTAGGAACATAATTATGGAACATATTAGGAACATTTTCTTTATAAATCAATATTTCCAAAGAAATCTATTTTATTGGATGCCAAAAATGTTTATAAGTTTATAAGACAGTATGTTAAACTAAGTGAAAAAAAGTATTTAGTAGGCTACTCAATAAAAAAAAGCAAAACACAACTACAAGCTAAGTATACTTAATACTTAATTATACTTTTAAGTAGCCTATATCTTGATCAAAAGAAGTATAGGTCAAATGTACTTAGATTTTTCTGTTAGTATTAGTTACTTAAGTGTAATTTTAAGTATGTTTCTGAGAAGTACATAAAAAGTAGACTGAAGGTATAATATATTTTTAGTTTACAAGAAATATACTAATAGCACAGTTAATAAAAAATTTTAAGGGTCCCCATTGATGTAGATGCAGTGGTTCTTTAATGTTTCTGTTTAGCATGAGGCTGGTTCTCTATTGGCCTGAGGACACATCCTCTAAAATCTGCCTTACATCACTGTGAAACTGAGTCTTCAGTTTTGATTGACTTTTGAGCTGATTAGTATTGAGGCGCCTCTCCTTCCTTTGTCCCTTTCACCTCCAGCTATCTTCAAGATTAACTACCTGCTGGCAACATATTCAAAGTCACAGCCCAGAGCTCCACTTAAAGTCATAATCTAATCAGATACGAGACCCTGGCCAGCCCACAAAAGCCTTTTAACGGAGAGAATAACAGTTCAGCAGTTATGCTGAAGTGAGGAGAGAAGCCATGGATTTAGTTATAATGGGACATTTTAAATAATGCCTCTAAAGACATCATTTGGTATGGTTCAGGGCGATGGTTTATAGCCCTTTTTAAAGGGTTATTAAACAGTGCAGGAAGGCTGTATAGGTCTCAGAGATCTGTGTGTGGACTGAAAGGCTGCAAGCTTTAGAAAGAAGAGTTGGAGTTGGCACAAGAACATCCGATCTGCAGCCAATGAGACGAGAGCCTGAAGAATCTTTACTGCGAGCTGTCTGGCAACAAAAGTGTGGGGCGTTGAAAGGCAAATAAATCTGTTGCACACATTCCCAGTTTGTTGGTAGAAAAGATTTGTGGCTTACTTCCCCAAACCAAGTACTATTTTTGAAGAGCTGGAGAGAACATAAAATCCCATAAATAAAAATACCGTGGAACCAGACGTTCTCTTTTCAGCATCTCGCACTGATCACAGTGCTTTAAAAGTCATCATGAAATCAAAATGGACATTTTTTATGGAATAATGCAGTATTTATTATAATGTCTTATCTGTGCTTATCGTTATTTTTTAAATTCACCTGCCCTCATTATCTTAAATCAAAATATCTTCCCCTCCCACTTGCAGCAACATCTCTTCTCTGATGATGTGTTTACAACCTGCCACTCACATGAGATCATAGCAATAGCAAACCACAACTATCTAATCAATTCCCAACTGACAAAATCAAGTCCCTCCCAACATTTTTTTTGTTTGAGAAGCACACAGATATACTTTACAATAAAGAAGAAAAGACGATTGCAACTTCAGTTTCATGTCGATTTTAAGTTAACATGTTACGTTCAAACTTAAAAAAGAGTGCTGAGAGATACATAAATTCTCTTCAATTATGTTGCGCACCTGTCCGTTTTTGAACTTGAGAGTGCCTACTATCTGAATGGCTCCTAATAATGTTCCACATTCATTAGAAAATTTACGTGTAAAAATTAACCAGAGGCAGACAGTACTTAAGTATTTTTACTTTCCAAGTAATTTTATTTTTCAAGTATATGTACTTTATCAGTGTTCTTCTTTGTAAAACTTTTACTTCACAACCTTCCAAAACATAATATTGTACTTTTTACTGCACTATGTTTCATATTGAATATCATTTAATACTTAATTACATAAAAAATGTAGTATTGTATTGTATACTTTTACTCAAGTAAAAGTAATTAACATTTTACTTGAGTACAAGTAAGAAAGTACTATATTTTTAATGTAATTAAGTATTCAAGGTAAAAAAAACAACAACATTTATTTATCAAATGTAGTGCAGTAAAAAGTATGACATTATAAATTATGCTTTGGAATATAATGAAATAAAAGTTTTCCATAGAAAAACACTGATAAAATATATGCTTGAAAAATGTACTGGAGTAGAAAGTAAAAATACTTAAGTACTGTCCACCTCTGAAATTAACACCTAATTCTGTTATTGATGAATGTGGAATATTCATCAACATTAGAACATAGCAAGTAATTTGCATAAAACACACCCAAACCATAAGGACTTTTCCTCAACTTCCAGAAGTCTTAGAAAATCACGTAGTGCTCAGTTTTTTGTTTTGATCTTTGATCTTTGTTTTTTTAGCTTCAGACTATCGCTGCGTCCAAAATCATATCTGAGTAGGTACAAAATTTGAATCTGAATTTACTTTGTGACATGAAAAAATAAGCTCATAGAGTATGAATACGGGAAGGAATTAAAAGGCTGCTATTGTTATCCTCATTTAGTGTATGATGGAGTAAGTTTTTCCTCTGTAACCATTTTCTACTCTAAGGGAATGGACTATTCTCAACACATGCTATTATCTGTTGAGATTTCATTTCTCTCCATTGATGACTTGTAAGTCCATATGTCTTTCCAACTCCTTCCACTTATTATCCTAAGACATCTTTCAGTCCTGTAGTCAGGAGGGACAGCTTTCTTTTTTCCAAGAAGCATTTTGGCATGGAGCTACATTGATGTCCACCAATCCAAGAAAAATACATAAAAATGATTAGAGAAAAAACACCAGAGAGGGAAACAGAAAAGAAAGAACCTGGGGGTTATTTTCAGAAAAACAACTGTTTGCTAAATTTAAGCCAGGTGAATATAATTGTGAAGGGAATTCAATTTGGCACAGTTCCAGCAAAAGATGGGTCTAGTTGCTGTCTTTGGCTGTGAATTGAGTGCAACAGGACTGAAATCCTTCAGGTTGATGCAGTTCACCCTTGATTAAGCGGGCACTTAGAGAAAACCAGGTCATGATCCAGATCAATATATTCCACAAGCGTGACATGAACCAGATCAATGACAGATGAGACGATCTACCCAAATGAGGAGGATTTGCTTAAACACTGGGGAATGTGAAAAAGGGGGCATGACATACTGGCCCTCAGACCAATACGAACTGAACTGCACTTGTATAAAAAGAATAAATGGGACAAAAAAAGTTAAGGTTAATTGCACACAGCCAAGGGCATTTCAATAATGCTTCTTCAGTATCTGATCAGTCATATAAGCTATTCCTTCTGCATCCCGTACTTTTTTTTAAATAATACAAGCATGAGCAGGTAATTTGGTCAGTGCCCAGATAAAGTTAAATCATATCCAGCCTCTGCTCAATGCCATATTGCATCAGGGTCAATTGGTCTCCTAAGTTCCCCACTTGAAGACGGCACACGTTGCCCATGTAGGATCAGTGGAACAAGTGATTCAGTAAAAAAGGAAATTGAAATGTATTGATTTTTGTCATGTCCATACTGAAAAGGGTAAATTCTGCACAACATACTGCAGCTCACATTCTGGGATTGTAATCTAGAGAGATATGTCTTTGATTAATATAAATTCTGAGCAAGTTTTAAATAAAGAATTAGTATCATGATGTCTTTCAAAAAATATGACTATTTTATGCAAGTATGCTTTCCTTTTGGTTTTGTTGTGTATTACATCATGAAAAAAGGGTGTTCTTGCCGTCAACGAGTCCATAAATTAACTTTATTTTGCAACATTTTTACATTTCACTACCATGAGCAATACATGGTATTTAGTAGCAGAAATCTCAGGGTGTAATACATTTTAAGTTTACTTTTTCAAGGCTCCTCAGTTGCATTGAATATGTATTTAGGAAACACTAAACAGTGTGATCAATTAGTCTGTATTAATAGGCTGCCTCTATGTAAATTTTATTCGGCCAGATTTGTTTAGAACAGAGAATTTATGATGCTTAGGACCCCCAGATATGTTGATTCCCTTGCGAAGGAAAGGTAGATATATATTTTCATGTAAAGACCGATTTATACTGTGAAAAATTAGTATTATAAATACATCTGGGAAATGTATTTTGCTTTGTTTTACATTTGTATTACTATATTTCTTTTCAGTGTCCAAACCTCTTTATCCATATCTTTATCCATCGAGACCAAGTTTTGTTATTCTTAATTTACATCAGAAGAAACCTAATTTACATTGTGGGTGTAACTGTTTTAGAAATCGAATAAAACTTTTATTTACGGTGTTGATTAAAAGTTCTGTGTCTTCATATAAATATAGACCCAAACAGAGAACCTGCCAAAAGCAATCAAACTTCTGCTGTAAATTCAGTTTATCCCTCAAGATAGGATGTATAGCTTACGGTACTTCTTGTTTTTAAAGCTCCTCTTTGAAAATCTCTAGCCATTCTAGGGATGTGCTATTTATTCAAATGTGGATGTGAATGTCTCACTCTTATGGTTCTTTGTACTTCATAATTTACATAAATCGAATAAAAGTTCTAGCTTATAATGGGAATTATATTTCAACCGTGTTGAACAAGCAGGTCATCTGGGCCCTGACAGGCCCTGAACTAGATGGAAAAAGGGCCAAGTTTTTTTTTTTCTTCTCATGCTGTTGGACACACTGAAGGATTCTGGATGAGTAATTACCAGCACCTGCTGTGTGACCCATCTCACCAGACCGATTGGAGGAAAAAGCAGCACAGGGACAGAGGAGGAGGTGACGAGTAATTAAAGTGGCCCATGGAGGGATCACAGCAGAAAGGCTTTGGTAAATGACAGCTGGGTCTGACGTGTTTACCCACCACTGGGCCCCCTTCTGACGTACAGGTGGCACAGAAGGCGAATAAAAGTGAAAATGAGGAGCTAAATTGAGTTTTCCTTATGGATATTTCCCCATCCTCCCCTTTTCCTCCAAGGGAACAGGAGCTGGTCTTCCAACTGAGTTCTGAAACCAAGCCAAACTGTTCTGACCTGATTGGTTGCCTCTAGAATTGAAGTTAAATAAAGTCTTAGAATCTAGATTAATCCTGACAGGCCAGTTATCATTACAGTAGTAGATGAAACCTAAAGTAAATATTTTCAAAGAATCATCATTATCGCCATTGTGCTTGGACCTTCAAGGCCAATTTGTTTGGGGTAGAGTTTTGAAAAAACTCTGCATTGAAAAAGGCTGCATTTATTTGAGCAAAATACAGTAAAAACTGTTTTTTCAGCATCTATTATTCCAGTCTTCAGTGTCACATGATCCTTCAGAAATCATAATAATATGCTGATTTGCTGCTCAAGGAACATTTCTTATTAGCAATGTTGAAAATAGTTGTGCTGCTTAATCTTTTTATGAAAACCGTAATGCATTTTTTATGGATTCTTTGATGAATAGAAAGTTCAAAAGAACGTATGTAACCCTCGTTCCCTGAAGTCAAGTCACCTTTATTTATATAGCGCTTTTTACAATGCCAATTGTTTCAAAGCAGCTTCACAGTGTTAACAGGAAAATAATGCCACATAATTTGATTCGGCTGTACAGCCGCTCTGGAGAAAACGGTGATGTTATCCAGCTAATTTCAATTATCATATAGTGTCAATGCGGGCAGATCAGTAATATAGTTGAAATTTAAGTGTCCCCTGAAGGAGGGAACGGAGACGTATGTTGGAACTGACCGATGAACTGGGGATCGTTTTCAGAGACCAATCTACTTCGAGTGTTTTAAAATGAGCCAATGAACATTGGCATGCGGTTCACGCATTCCACGCTCCTCCCCGCAACGCGGGTATAAATAAGGAAGTGGAAGCACCGCATCTTTGCTTTTCTGCTGAGGAGCCGAACTAGTGACTCGGCCCTTCAGCGGAAGCACAGCACCTGGCGACGGGACGTACGTCTCCGTTCCCTCCTTCAGGGAACGAGGGTTACATACGTAACCCGAGACGTTCCCTTTCAGTACGAATTGGGGATCCTACTAAACACGCCAGGAATGCTGGCCCTTCCAGCGCTCTGCTTGAACTCACTGAACCGCCCCCTTGTTGGAGCAGGAAGTTAGGCCTCTAAGCAGAGAAGGTCAGTCACTGCTGTTCTGCAAGACCCACTCAGTGTGACTATTGGATAACGCTGGGAAAGTGTGCCCGTCTCTGACCGCAAGACATGATCATCGCCGCTTCGCACGGAGGTGAAGAGGATGCCCTTGTACTTGGGAGGCCGGCAAGCGAACTGAATCGCGTAGCCGAGTCTGATGGTACGGATGAGCCAGCGAGACAGCCTGGGGAGCTCTAGCCAGGCCCCCAGAGATCGAACAAGCAGGACCAACGGCACCACAGACGTACCCGGGGTGGGACAGCGAGGTGGAACAGCGAGGTGGAACATCCAGACCCGACTCGGGAGGCAGCCCGGAGTGTTGTCTGAGTTTTTTTGCCTGTGCCGCGGGGAACGCGAGCCGCGACGCTCTCCTCGAAGAGCGCCCGGCCGGATCGCAACACTCTCAGAGGCAAAGCCTCACAATGCTCGCAGCCGGCCCCCTCGAGAGCCGACTGAGCGTGCTGCTCTCTCAGACAAACAACGCACATCAAATGTGTATCCCCACTCGTGATAAAACGTGAGCAGGGAGGAACACACTTTCTGAAACGCTGCTCGCTCGCCATAATGTGTCTCTTTTGTGTGTCAGTGTGTGTTGCAAACTTGTTGTAAGAAAACAAAAAAGTCTGGACTCAGACACAAACACAAAGCTGACAAGGACAATGATACACAGAGCGCTTGCTGAAGACAACAGAAGCTAGCGGTGTTTGTTTGCCGGTATGCTTTATACCTCCCGGGTCGATGACGTCACCCGCCTATGACGTTCCGTCTCTCCATTGGACCGATTTCACATGTGCTTCACGACGCAATCACGCAGAGGCGTTCCCAAAGCGGTGATGCAGCGCGAGTTCCCTTGAAAGGGAACAGCTGTTTGTTCGTCAAACGGGACGCGACCACCGCTGAACGTGCTATATCACCCGCACCCAATCCAGAGATGTCAACTCCAAAGGCAGACTCTAGTAACACTCTTCGTAGAAAACAACACTGGAAACCACAGCAATTGTTCGGCTCCGAAGCAGAAAGCAAAGATGCGGTGCTTCCACTTCCTTATTTATACCCGCATTGTGGGAAGGAGCGTGGAATGCGTAAACCGCATGCCAAAGTTCATTGACTCGTTTTATATACGGTTGAATACGGTTTAAAAGTTCTGTTAATTTTGTCAATCTTCTATATATCTATATCTCTCAAAATATTTGTTTAATATATGTTTATGTTATGACACAAATTATCCATAAATGCCTAAGAAAATAAGGCGTACCCCTTTCTAAATAAATTAGAAGTTTAAAATAAAACTATTCATTTTAAAATAAAATCTTACCATACTTTTTTTAGTGACACAATATACAGTTCAAAAGTATGGTAAGATTTTATTTTAAAATGAATAGTTTTATTTTAAACTTCTAAACGTTTCTTGATATCCCACCATTTATGAAAGTACATGTACAATAATGAAGAAATATAACATTTCTAAATAAGCATTCCGTTTAAACTGATCATTTACGTCCCATCTAACCTGAGCAGTATGCAATTAAAAGAGTGGCCTGACCTCTTGCAGCCCTCCTATTGCTTCTCAGGGGGAGACAGCTGGATCAATCCACATTTCCAGCTCTGGGAAGAGGTTGCAGGTAATAATAGCACCTAGACAAGCTTGCTATTTATATGCACTGATGTTTTGGTGCGAAGGTGGGCAGACAGGGATTAATCTCCTGATGTGCGTCACCAAGTACCTAAAAACAGTTCCGAAAATGTGAAAATCCACACGACACCAGCCTTAAAGTCATCCTACGGTGCCTATACCTGAGCTAATAGTGCTGTTATGATAAAACAGCAGCTTTCTCTCAGAGGATGAGTCAAAGCTGGAGGTTTGGCCTGAGTGTGACCAAAAAAAAACTAGAACACAAAATTGAATTCACCGTTGGTACATTTCAAAAAGCTCAGCTTGCTATTAATATTTTGAACATGATGACAGATACGGTCTAAAGACTCTATTCAAAGTCCATCATGGAGAATGAGGATGTATTTAAAACTGCCATCACTAATGACTAGAACGGCCTCACAAGTTAAGACACGGCCCACTTCTGCAAAGGCGACGACCCTATAAGTGGGAGGTGTTAAAACACCTCTCAGTGTCCTGGTTGTTTCTCATTGGCATTTCTGAGACGTGTGATCCTAACAACAGGTCAGTGTGTGAACTGTGATGAATATGTGGGGGATGTGAAGTTCACAAAGTTCGAGAATCTATGTGGTCCTTTCTCACAGTTTTTTACCACATGCAGATGGTCTGCTTGTCCTCTAAAAGGAATAGGAACTCAGGGCAAACTTAAACAAATTAGTTCAATCAAATTAACTTTTATGAGTATTTAGAACTTTCTTTTTCTTTTGAGTTCACGAAACTGACAAATTTTAAGTAATCTGAATTGTTTCATTGTTTCTTTTAATTTAGATAAACCTGAAACTGGGCTATTTCCCAGCATGCTTTGCCATGGCACTCAAACAGGAGAGTAAATGCTACAAATATATTGTTATATAATGTTGATTAATTGACTAAATTGCTATGCTAATTTTGAAGAGTTTATTTATTTATTTTACTATTATGGTGACAAGTGGAGCATGGAGCTTGGTTTGAGAACAGGTATAAATTGTTCTATATTGCTTTACTCATTCAGCAATTGCTATATATGCTATGCTATGCTAATGATATCAAAGCATTGTGTTACCAATTAGCATTTGCTGAATTAGCTATAGCTAGCTAAATTTCCACTACTAAAATATTTTAATTGAGATTACGTGATAATTTTAAGTTAAATGTATGAATTAACTTACTCAAAATTAAAAAGTTAAGAGCAATTAAAATGTATGAGTACAAAATTGAAATCTGCCAGTTCTGCTTATTTAAATTTTTAATTTCTTAACTTAAAAGATTTGATGTAACTGACTACCTAATTTTAGGTCTACCTAATTTGAGTTTTATCCAACTGATTTGGATTTACAGTGTATTAGACATTACATTACATAACATTCAGGGTCATATGATACACCCGGCGCAATGCGACGCCAGGCGCGACGCAAGTGTTTTTTGCTAGTTTCAGCCTGACGCAGTTATCATTTTCACGTCCTGCGCCACATTGTTTAAATAGCAAATGCACTCGCGCCCATCTGTTCGCCCATGGGTGTGCTGGTGTTCAGGCGCATTGTTGCCGCATTGCTATTTCGAGGCAACTGAAAATGACTGCGCTGACCAACAAAAACCTGGTCTAAAGTCAATAGCACAGTATTTTTGTGTTATTTAAAGGGTGCGTTAGTAATATGCGCCTATAGGTGGGTACACAAAGCGTGTACCCACTGCTTGTTACACACACAGGGACGCGCAGCAGCACACAAACATTTTTAAATATTAAAAATAAAAGGATTCCTCTCTGGAGAAGCGTTCAGTCCTTCCGCCCGCTCATTCCGCCGTGTAAATAGCGAATCTGCCATGGTGCAAGGGCAACTGGCTTTTAAAGGGAATGGGAGATGAGACTCTGATTGCACTGCACGTTACGCCCAAAACACACCCATGACTCATTAAGAGACTATTTACAGCCCTTTTGGACCATGCCTGGCATGCAGACCGTTTTTTCTGTCGTTAAACTAGCAAAAGTGGATGCGGACACGTCCTAAGTGCACCTGCGCCATGCACTTCAGTCCATGCGCTTAGATCGTTAAAATAAGGCCCTTAATTTAATTAAACATTTATTGTGCCACATATTGTGTAGCCTAATAATCCAAATCTTCTGAAGCCATTCAGTAGATTTATGTGTGGAGCAAATTTTAATTACTTTTGATTACTGAAGTTTGCTAGTGGAGTACCAACAACCACCAAGTAAAATATGTTGGTTTTGAGTTCAAGAATTTCCAATAAGTAAGTATATGCGTGTAGAAAATACAGATGAAAATGAACAAAACAACAGATAAACAGCTTTGATGTGAAATGGCAACAGGTGAACAGGCTCAATGCTTCCTTGCCTGTCAGTATAAAGTACCAATGGGACAAAAAAAGCTGCTGAAAACAGGGCACCAGGTATTTGTTCCTTACTTCTAAACAAAAACTTGTTGAGTGCACAAGACGTTTCAATTTCAGCTCTGCCTTCTTGTCATAACCACCTGGTCCACAGGCCAAATTAAACAGCCAAGATGGCCGTAAGGTCTGAGACCCTGCCAGCTAGCTTTAATCTCATTCATATGGCTTTTTTCCTCCCTCACCTGTTATTCTGCAAGTCTCCTGGAGATATTTAGGTCACTCAGCTACCATGGGATTTCTGTTTGATGACTCAGAGGAAACTGATAGGATCAAGTGTGTCACGTCACGACTGAAAGAGTGTGAAAACTGGAAGGAGGATATTTTTAACATGATCTTGGGGGAGAGAAAATGAGGTTCTTGTTTACTGTTGATTGAAAAATGTTCTAGATGATTTGATTTGCTAAATGTGGTGGATACTAGGACTGTGATGATTCTCATTCCTCAAGCATGCTCATTGTACTTGATGGGGCTGTTTGTCAGAAGTCAAAACAGAAACAAAGTGGATATAGCCTATATGTCACAATGGGGGGCAATGAGCGCAACTTCCATATCATGCCAAAAAAAATATGGATTATTTTGAACTAGTAACACATATGAAATAAATGAGTACATATAAAATATAGATAAATCAATGTTGTGTGTATTTTATAGCTGAAAAATTAAAGTAGTCATCTGTTGTCTAGATTACAGGCATGTTCAACTTAACATGGTACTGAATGAGTTTCCTCTCTCATCAATGTAAAACAAAATAGATTTGTTAAGAAACTTGAAATTTGTCTACAAACTAATTTGCCTTTAGTCGAAAGGACCTAAAATCATGAACAAGATTCAGTCAGGTGTGTCCAAACCTTTGACAGATACATGTATGCTGACATCGATCTGTCAGTATCTCCACAACAGGACAGAAGGCTGATTCAATTAACTATACCACCAATCCAATTAACGGGCTACTCATTATTTGCTGCCCACTCCCTTATTCTCTCCTCATTCATCCTCCACCTGTCTCATCAGTCTCTCTTTTCACCTCTTTCCATGTCCATCTGTTTACTTCTTGTCTGTCCTATTTCCATCACATGTCTTATATCTGTACACTCCTCCTCTGCCTTACCCTGCCTCATGGTTCTCACTGGCCAATCACCTGAGAGCATCATTATGGTCATGCCAACAAACAGATCACCCTTCAAATGGTTATTGACGTGCATATAAATCAATTGTGTTTGCTCAATAAGAAAGTCTTTAAGTTGACATGCCAAGATATATTGCATCTGAAAACCTCCTGCAGTGTATATGCTCTGCCCTTGAAGGTCATGGTAAAAGTCACACTCCATTCTGTTGATGAAATTAGACAAGTATGCACCATAATCTGATTTAGGAACAGGTCTCTCATTATAACTAAGTTATTTTTGGATTCTACCCGTATCAATTCAGCAAACTGTAAACCAGAGACATCTCTGGCATAGTGAAAATTAATTTTGCATTATTGCAGAGAAATCTAACCACACCTAATCTCTCTCAGGTGCCAATTTATTCTGCTTGTTTACTGTGTCTCGCTCATTCTGCGTGTGTTTTGTTGCAACCTGCTGCATCGAATGTGTAATGTTTGCTGAAACAAAGGCCACAATTTCAAATTGTCTCAATTCCAAAGCAAAATCTCATTACTCTGTCCCAACAAGCCGCATGAGTAATCATAACATGTCCGCTTGTCTGCAAGTTAAAGTCAAGTGGAGTTTTTGCATTAGCATCACCAATCTCAATTTAAACACATATGCAATGCATTTTTATGAAGTCTAAAAATGGAGAATTTTGCAATGAAGAATCTAAACAGGAAGCAGATAGGTCACTTTCCTTAGACTGCTTTTATTTTAAAAAATATGTCAAAATAAAATATAAAAAATTCAAAAAAAAAATCCGAAATGTTTAGGCTTCAGGTTTAAACCAGTGTTTCCTAACGTTTTTTGGTGGTAAATAAAATACTTTACCTGCCAATCAGTGGCATCATACAAACATTTTATGCACCAATCCCTCAATTGTGTATTAAATGTGTATTATTAATCAGTTAAACACACACACACACGCACACACACACACACGCACACACACACACACGCACACACACACACACACACACACACACACACACACACACACACACACACACACACAAAACTAAAACTAAAACAAAAAGTGATAATGTGGGTCAAAAACAACTCACAAAATACTACATATATACTTAATTTCATTCATGAAACTTTAACTGGTTTCTTTCCTACAAAACATTAATTACAATCAGTTATTTTAAGCTATTATTTATTTTCCTGTTTTATGGAACCTGTTTATGAACTTAATGCATTATGCATACTTCATGAAATCTAATTAAAAAACACATGATATTCCCCCACTACAGTTATTTCTGCAGCAGTCATGTCAGTTTCAGCATCAGTGAAAGTGAAGTGGTTAGTTACCGCATTAGAAAATTCCTCTTTCGCACATTTAGGAATGAAATCAGAGGAGGTTATAAATAAGTCAGTACCGCTATAGGGAAGGTGATGAACGTTGCTCTTTGCATTTGTTTCCAGCTCTCTGTGTGCTAGAGGGAACTATCAGATCACAGCATCATCCCTCTGGATGGATCTATTAGCATGATGTATAGAATAAACATGCACAATGCAGGAAACACAACGAGGGAGATAAGAATATATCTTAACAGTACTCTGACCTCAAAGCAGAACCTACCAGAGGTACAGAATTTAATTTACTACTGTTTTGTGCACAGCGTCTGAATTATAAACCTGTGTGCCATTTAGGAATAAAACTAACATTATGTTGAGGGTCATTGGAAAAAAGAAAAAAGAAGTTATGAAAATGAGCATTTCAGTGAAATTGCCTTTGCTTTTGTTGACAGTTTATCATGCTGAATCATGTCTGAAAATCTATACAATATTTCTTGAAATAGAATTTTTTTTAATGACAGCGCAAAAGGGGAAAATGCACAAGCACCACTGAAGGGGAACTACATACTTCATAATTATAATACTGTTCTATAGTACATAATGCTAATGATGTATAAAAAATTTACTAGCTTATACGTTATTTTACATATACAGTTTAAACACATAAAAATGCACAGATAATATAATTGATAAACCGATAATTATTTTTGAATTTCAGCAGTAGCCAACAGAATATTAAAAACAAAAAAAATACTGTATTTCATAAAGATAGTGTTGCAGAAAATATCTATTTAGTAGTGAGACTGCAATGAAAACCAAACACACTTGTCTTTGAAGTACTTTATTCTTGCAAGAAGGTCATTCACATACACTGGAAAAAATTATATGATCAAAAAGTTATGACAACATATGTTTTAACATAAGTATATTTCATATTCGTATATTTAACAACACAAAATAAGTTAAGCAATTTTCAACTTTTTTTTATAAGTTATACAAGATTCAACTCATTTTTTAAAGAGTTAGTTCACTCAAAAATTAAATTCTGTCATTAATTACTCTCATGTTGTTCCAAACCCAAAAGACCTTTGTTCATCTTTGGAACACAAATGAAGATGAAATGTGTTTTGATAAAATCAGAGAGCTCTCTGACCCATAGACAGCAATTTACAGCAAATCACCACTTTCAAGGCCCAGAAAGGTAGGAAAGACATTGTTAAAATAGTCCATGTGACTCCAGTGGTTCAACCTTAATTTTAATGAAGCGATGAGAATACCTTTTGTGCGCAAAATAAACAGACAAATATAACAGTTTTATTCAACAATCGCTTCTCGTCTGTGTCAGTCTCCTACGCTGTTGATGTAGTAAACACAGCTCAGCACTTTTGTCTTGACCTCATCTCGTTGCTTCATAAAATTAAGGTTGAACCACTGGAGTCACATGGACTATTTTAACGATGTCTATCCTACCTTTTTGGACCCTGAGAGTGTTAATTAAATTGGGGTCAGAGAGCTCTCTGATTTCATCAGAAATATTTTAATGTGTTCTGAAGATGAACGAAGGTCTTATGGGTTTGGAACGACATGAGGGTGAGCAATTAATGACAGAATTTTCATTTTTGGGTGAACTAACCCTTTAAGTCAGTTTAATGTGCGGGCTGCCACATTAAGTTCGCTGATGACACCTCCATCCTGGGCGTCATCATGAACGGCGATGAGACGGCCTACAGAGATAAGGTAAAAACACTATCTAAGTGGTGCAGTGATAGCAGCCTCTGCCTTAACATCAGCAAAACCAAAGAGATGATCATTGATTTTAGGAGGATGCAGGTGGACAGCTACTCCCCCCTACACATTGACGGAACTTCTGTGGAAAGAGTCAGGAGCATCAAGTCCCTTGGTGTGCACCTCTCTGATGACCTGTCCTGGTCCCTGCACTCAATGTCAGTAGTTAAGTCTGCTCGTCAGCGACTACTTTCTACGGAGGCTCAAGAAGTTTGGCCTCCCCCCAAAATCCTCACAAACTTCTACAGATGCACCATTGAGAGCATCCTGACAGGGTGCTTGAATGTCTGGTATGGAAGCTGCTCCATCATCAATCTCAAGGTCTTCCAGTTGTGAGAGCAGCTGAAATCATTATAGGCACAAAACTACCCACCTTACAGGACATCTTCCACACGTGATGTCTGAGGAAGGCTTAGGCAGGCGGTACAGGAGTATTCAATCCAGAACCAACAGATTGAAGAACGTCTCGGTTACGTATGTAACCCTCGTTCTTCTGAGGAGGGAACGGAGACGTAACGTCAGTGACTAACGAAATGGGGGGTTTCGCCTAGAAGCCTATCATCTTCGAGATCTTAGAAAACGCCCAATGGCAGGCCAATGCCATGGGTATGCGGAATTTGCATAGCGTAGCTCCGCCCCACAGCGTGGGTATATAAGGAAGTACGCTGGCAACATCGCATTATGTTTACCTGCTGAGGAGTCAAGACTGAACTCCCGGCCGTTTCAGCGGTACAGCGGATGTGGCAGAGGGACATTACGTCTCCGTTCCCTCCTCAGGGAACGAGGGTTACATACGTAACCGAGAAGTTCCCTTTCGTTCAGTCACTCCGAGTAACGTCAGTGACTGACGAAATGGGGGTCCCAATTCAATCACGCCACTCGGCTGTTGTCCAGTGCCCTGCGTAAGTGTGAGCTCCCTGTCGTAAGCTAGTACGGACGAAGGACTCCAACTTAGCACAGGAATACCAAGGTACACTGGGAAGCATATTCCAGGTGGAAGTATGCGCCAAAGTGCCTACCCGTAGGGAGGACTTAAGGACACACATATGACCCGAGAGGGGCTGCATATGGAGGAACTCTGGGGTAACCAGCCGAAGGTGGAATTTTACCCCCAGGGGAGGCAAGGGCTTGCCGAGGAAAATACACATGCTCGGAGAGGTTTACAGTGGAAATACACATGTGGGGGTCGCCCATAGGGGGAACCATGCACACGGTGGCACCTAGCCTGACACGAGGGCCTGAGCGAGTGGGCAGACGCACTGGTGTCGGCATCGACAGTGCTGGAGGAACTCAGGGTTTCGGGGAAACTACCTGAGGAAAATATTGCACGTATCCCGTCCGTGGAGAGGAATGGCGAGCAAGCGAAGACACCTGAGCCTAGCCCATTACCGGCCACCTGTAGAGGCGAGTACATGAGAGGACACTGGCTCCACTCGGAGATTATAGAATCTGGCGAATGTGTTGGGTGTCGCCCAGCCTGCAGCTCTGCAGATGTCTGTCAGCGAGGCGCCATGCGCTAGAGCCCAAGAGGAGGCCACACTCCTGGTGGAGTGTGCCCTGACCCCAAGGGGGCATGGGCGCCCCTGCGTCTGGTAAGCCAAGAAAATGGCGTCCACTATCCAGTGAGACAACCTTTGCTTGGAGAGAGCCTTTCCCTTCAGCTTCCCACCATGACAGACAAAGAGCTGGTCTGAGGTCCTGAACACTGCGTTCTGTCTACGTAAGCACGGAGGGCTCGTACTGGATAGAGCAGTGCCAAGGCTGGGTCTGCCTCCTCCAAAGGCAGCGCTTGCAGGTTCACCACCTGGTCCCTGAACGGAGTGGTGGGAACCTTGGGCACATATCCAGGCCGGGGTCTCAGGATCACGTGAGAGTCGGCCGGCCCGAATTCTAGGCACGCTTCGTCAACCGAAAATGCCTGCAGGTCCCATACCCTCTTGATGGAGGCCAAGGCGATCAGGAGCGCTGTCTTCATAGACAGGAACTTAAGCTCGACTGATCGCAAAGGCTCAAAGGGAGCCCTCTGCAGAGCGTCTAAAACTACTGAGAGGTCCCAAGAGGGTACGAGGGGAGAGCGAGGAGGATTCAGTCTCCTCGCTCCCCTCAGGAACCTGATGATCAGGTCGTGCTGACTTACCTGTTTCGTCTCCACAAGGTCGTGGTAGGCGGATATCGCGGCCACATATACCTTGAGGGTGGAAGGAGACAGCCTTCGTTCCAACCCTTCCTGGAGGAATGAGAGCATAGACCCGATCGGGCATTTCCAGGGGCCTTCTTCTTCGAGAAGAACACCAGGTGACGAAGAGGTTCCACTTCAACACATAGGCGTGTCTGGTAGACAAGGCCCTAGCGGAAGTGATGGTAGCCACCACCTGAGGTGGTAGGGTACTCAAACCTACCGTGTCCCGTCCAGGAGCCACACGTGGAGGTTCCAAAGATCGGGACGCGGGTGCCAGAGGGTGCCCCATCTCTGAGAAAGGAGGTCCTTCCTCAGAGGTATGGACCAGGGAGGGGCTGTCGCAAGGAGTAAGAGTTCGGAGAACCAGGTCCGGCCGGGCCAATATGGGGCGACCAAAAGGACCTGCTCCTTGTCCTCCCTGATCTTGCACAGAACCTCACTGGAGGGAACGCATATTTGTGGAGGCCCCGCGGAGGCAAGTCAGCAGTGACTGCGTGCGCTCGCTCGTAAGCTGCGCGCACATGGCGACTGAGTCTATATCCATACCGAGAAAAGAGATCCTCTGCACGGGGCAGAGTTTGCTCTTCTCCCAGTTGACCCTAAGGCCCAGACGGGCTAAGTGCCGGAGCACTAGGTCTCTGTGTTCGCACACCTGCTCTCGAGAGTGACTCAGTATGAGCCAGTCGTCAAGGTAGTTCAGAATGCGAACCCCGTGTTGCCTGAGTGGCACAAGGGCTGCCTCGACGATCTTCGTAAAGACGCGAGGGGACAGAACTAGCCCGAATGGGAGGACCGCGTACTGATATGCCCGCCCCTCGAAAGCAAACCGTAGGAACGGTCTGTGTCGAGGAAGGAGACATGGAAGTAGGCGTCCTTCAGGTCGATCGCTGCAAACCAATCGGCTGGACGAACGCATTCGAAAAGGCGTTTCGCTGTCAACATCCTGAACGGAAGCCTGTGAAGGGATCGGTTCAAGACGCGCAGGTCCAGGATTGGTCGTAACCCACCGGTTTTCTTGGGTACAATGAAGTAGGGGCTGTAAAAGCCGGACTTCATTTCGGCTGGAGGGACAGGCTCGATCGCACCCTTCGCCAGCAAGGTAGCAACCTCCGCACGCATGACTGGGGCATTGGGCCCCACCATGGTAAATCGGACTCCCTGGAAGCGGGGAGGAGCCTGAGCGAACTGAATCGCGTAGCCGAACCTGATGGTCTTCGCGACCCAGCGGGACAGCCCCGGAAGCTCTAGCCAGGCTCCCAGGAACTGCACCAGCGGGGACAAGCGAACCACAGGCGTACCCCGGGTGGGGCAGCGAGGCGGCGTGACCGGCCCAGATGTGGGGGCACGGTCAGCAGCCGCGTCCTGACAGAGGAGACCAGGGAAGGACGTGCGTTCCACTGGGGTCTGCTCTGAGAGGAGACTGGCGCCAGAGAGGGACGAGAGTGGCGTGGCCCGGGGGCGGCGCACACTGCCATCGGTCTCTGGGGGCTCAGGGATGGGCGGGTTAGTTCTTTTTTTGACAAAAATAGGGTGCCGGGGGCCAGCAGTGGAACAAAGGATTCTCCCCCGGCCCTCCACCGGGGGAAGGAGTGGTCCTGCTACCATCTCCTGGAAAGAACTGCCCATCCCTGAGCTCTCCGTGTCAGGAGCGCCGCTTAGCCTGGCGCTTGGCGGGCTGCGGGGCCGACACGGACTGGGGCGCCTTCCTGCGGCGTCCTCCATGGCGCGGCCCAGGTGAAGGCTGCTGCTGGGGCCAGGCGGGAGGGGTGGGAGCCGCGGGAGGGCACCCTCGGCGGCGAGCAGGCTGAGGCGACTGTGCCGGCGCCTGGGTGGAAGCAGCAGCTGGCCGCCGGGGCAGTATATGTTTAATAGCCTCAGTCTGCTTTTGGGCGGTTGAGAACTGTTGGGCGAAGCTCTCAACCGCGCCGCCGAATAGCCCAGCCTGGGATATGGGAGCATCGAGGAACCGGGTCCGCTCAGCGTCCCGCATATCGGCCAGGTTGCGCAATAAGTGTCTCTCCTGGACCACAGCTGTGGATATCACCTGGCCCAGGGAGGGCGAGGTCGGTGGCGGCACACATTTCTGAGCCCTGGGTCAGCTCTACCCTCGTGCATGTCGCATAGTATCCGGGCCTGGTAGGCCTGCAAGATAGCCATGGCATGCAAAGAGGCGGCAGCCTGCCCCGCAGCTCTGTAGGTCTCTTCGACACCAATGTTGATGTGAATCTACAGGCTTTGGAGGGGTGCTTAAGGTCGCCATGCCAGGTTGAAGCACTCTGAGGACACAGTTGCATCGCAACAGAGCGTTCAACCGGGGAATCCCCAGTGTACCCTTTGGCCGCGGCCCCATCGAGGGCAGAGAAGGCGGAGGAGGCCGCCGAACGGTCACGGGAAGACAGCGGGGTCTTCCAGGACCGCGTGACCTCCTCATGCACCTCCGGGAAAAAAGGTATTGGGGGCGGGGTCTGACGGGTGTCAGAGCGCGGCGCCCCCAAAAACCAATCGTCCAGCCGCGAGCGCTCAGGTCGGGGCGGAGGGTTCCACTCCAACCCGAGACTGGCCGCTGCCCGGGAAAGCATGGCTGTCAATTCTGGGTCCGACTCGGGCAATGCTGGCACACCGGAAGGCGGCAGCACAGCCGAATCATCATCCTCAGAGGACTCTAGCCCACCTTGAGATGCGGCGATCGACATCTCCTCGTCCTCTGTGGGCCCAAACGCAACAGACGGAACAGCAGGAGCCGGCTCTGTTGCTACAGTTTGTGCGCACGGGGGGAGCGGTGCGCTAGAGGGGGGTGTGGCTCGAGGCATGAGCGTTATTCCACACCGTCACCCTCAGGTCACTCTGGCCACCAGCCAAAGTGTTGCTTTGCGAGGAGACAGCAGATTGGGATGTGGCAGAGGGGACTCTCGCTCCGGAACGGAGCTCATTGAGTCTCGACCGCAGCACCGAGATGGTCATGTTCCCGCAGTGGGAACATGACTCATCCATGAACGCTGCCTGAGCGTGCTGTAAGCCCAAACACATCAGACAATGTTCATGCCCATCAGAGGGCGGCAGAGACCGACCGCACCCAGAAATACACGGGCGAGACATCTTTAAAAAGACGTGCCAAGTGTAAGCTCTTTTGTGAGAGGAAGCTTCGCAGTGATGCCGAAGCGCCCAGGGACCGAATACCAGCTGAATGCAGACCACTGCACAGATCAGCAGGCAGGCAGTAAACGATCGCTGGAACACGCCGTAACACGCCGTAACACGCCGTAACACCAACACCGACTGGAAAGCTGCTCGTCTCGAAGAAGCTGACGATACTCAGTCAAAGGCTTGAGGAGTGAAGAGAAACTCTTGGCTCCGAAGCAGAAACATAATGCGATGTTGCCAGTGTACTTCCTTATATACCCACGCTGTGGGGCGGAGCTACGCTATGCAAATTCTGCATGCCCATGGCATTGGCCTGCCATTGGGCGTTTTCTAAGATCTCGAAGATGATAGGCTTCTAGGCGAAACCTTCTACCTGCAGGCCATCAGAACTCTAAACAGACTGTAATGCAGACTTTTTTTCTTCTGTACTGTATTGTATTATATTGCACTTATATAGTATTATATACTGTAGAATGCCTGAGCCTCAACCTAATTTCTCATTGAGAAATCAACTTTCCCTTGAGCTTTTGATATATAAAAGGTCATGATAATATAAGAATATCCTGTAAGTTTCAGAGCTGAAAACTTCCTTGTTAATCAAAGAAAAGCTTTTATAGACACCAGGCTCAGCAAACGAGAGGTTGGGGATCTATGACGTCAAAGGAAGGCAAGCACCGCCTCAGCAGAAGAATATCAATGCCTACTTCATCACTGCCTGTTTAGCCCCGCCCAACGATTTGCGCATGTAACATAGGCCTAATTTAGTGTTAAATCGTCGAGCTACAAAGCAATAAACATGCCGTTGAGGATTACAAAATATTGTGCAGTGACTGGGTTCAACAGTAATGCAACATGTGTTCATTCTAATGCCTGATCTGAAATGTGATGACTCATGTAGTCAGATGTTCTTTGACTGTGTGTCAGTAAAACAAACCAGTGACTAAACATCAACTTGCGTTGTTTCTCTTAGTAGGATGAAAATGATTAAATTCTATAAAGAAAGCGATCAAAGAAAGCTCCCTTTGCAATCGTTGGAGCAGCGCGCGCTGAAGCTGTCAATCAAACAGAGAGTTTATCAGTGACTCCCGTTTTATTCAACGAATCTCTTAACTATATCACATTTGCACTGTTAGTGAAGATGAAAGCATTCGTTAGTGTACAGAAACTGAGTTGCAATGACGAGATCGCTGCTTTCATGCGCTCAGCATGTGTGTGATCGGCTACAATGTTCATCTCTGCAACCTTTCGTGCCACAATCTTAATATAATGCCATAGATCTAAATGTAATGCAACACTTTTCACGATTAGTTAACCATGAGAACTGTAATAGTAAAAACGCACTAAAAGAGAGAGTAATACTATTTCAAATGCAAAGACGTTAGCCAATCACAGCAGTGGGTGTTTACACTGATGTCTCCCAGCGCACACGCCCCTTAAAACAGAGCGTTCAGTGCAGAGGGCTAAAATCAGGGTAGGAAAAAAGCCTTTTATTTAAAAATTATGACAATTTTTTATGTAAAAAGCATTCTAACATTATAAGTGCACTCCAGGAAACATAAAACGATAAAAAAAAACGCAGTTCATGACCCATTTAAATGTGCAAATTGTCACTGACATTTGTATGCATGATAAATAAACTTGAAATTTGAACTTGAACTCACACATCACCCTGCTGTTTTCTTGTTATGTTAGTTTAAATGAAGATCTATACCATATAAGGAGAGAAAAGCATCTCTCACCCCTAGGTCCGCTTCTTAGAAATAGCAGGGTGTCCGGTACACATGTAACACGTTGCAAAGAAACTTTCAGCTCGTTTCAGCTGACATTTGGAATAGCACACAGTCATTTTCCACTAAGATCAGTTGTTTCTTGTCATGCAAGCACATACATACATAAAGTAAAATTAATTTCCACTACAATAGATAGTCCCTAATTCTCTGTATTAACCAACACTAAGCACTAATGATGGCCTATGTAGCAAATTAGCTCAAGGGAAATATGAATAATTAATTAAACTCATTATAATTAATTATAAATATTAGGATCAGTTAATAGAATTAATAACACAATAAACTAACCTGTTTGTCCAGTGAACACTGAGTATTAACTATTTATTCATTCTAAGAAATGTTAATTTTCTGGGTAAGGGAAATAACTTTTTTACTGCACAGTACTACTCAGACTATGTAGCCAAAATCTGCATGATTAGGGACTCGTAGGAAGTATACGAGCATGAACCACAAAAAACTTTAAATGTGACACAAACAAAACTTTATTAACGAGACTAAACACTTAGACTGATCTAACATACACACACATACATGCATACAGTTTAGCAATGGAAAGAGAGCTGAAGCAGAATACAGGAAAGCAAGACGTTATAGCATTGTTTGAAATACAGCAGATCAACAGCCTTGAGCAAACCATCATCCTTCTTTAAAAGGGGTAGGGATACTTAAAGGGGTAGTTGATTATGAGTTCACTTTTTTTACTTTAGTTTGTGTGTAATGTTGCTGTTTGAGCATAAAATACATCCGTAAAGTTACGATGCTCAAAGTTCAAAGCAAAGGGAGATCTTTTCTTTTAAAGAAATCTTTTTTTAAGGACTACAACAAATGGGACTAAGCTGTTAGGGACTAAGGAGCTTATTTATGGGTTAATGACATCACTAACCCTAACATTTACATAAACCCTGCCCCCGGAAAAGTGTTTGAATTAATAGGCCAGACCCTATAAAAGGAAAATCATGAGATGGGAAAATCGGATACATCTGATCTGTCTCAGTCGCTATACCTATATGGACCTGATATGTTGTACATCTCTAGTTTCTTGCCTTTTCTGGTTGAAATTATGTTTCCAGAGAGTGTGGGGGTGCATACACATAGCCCACTAGCTGCTACCAGGGGAAATGTGTTTATCTGTGCTTGAGGTCAGTCAGGCATGCAGCATTAACCACAACTAGCATGCAGAGCATACAGTAGCATACAGAGTTGATGCATAAATCAAATGCAATGGCAAATCAGCTTATAAACACACATTACTATAATGCATTAAAAACAGATGTTGAAGGAAGGAAGAAATGCTAATTACACCTCAACAAACAGTACATTCATGCACAGCCTTATATGGCCAGACTGACAGTTTAAAAAAAGTTCTAAATCATTTACAACTGCACTATTTCGCTCACAGGGCGCCACAGCAAAATGGCTGCCCACTGCTCCTGGTGTGTGTGTTTGCAGTGTGTGTGTGTACTACTCACTACTCCTAACTTGGATGGGTTAAATGCAGAGGGCAAATTCTGAGTATGGGTTACCATACTTAGCCTTCATGTTACTTTCACTTCCTGAGACTACATCCTCACATAATGCTAAGCAAATGTCAAACTTTATATTCTCATCAGCAGTTGGCAGGTTAACATGGAGTACCAGAACATTTCAAATGGCTCTCTGTTTGCCTGTACCTCAATGGACGTGTTAACATCCAGTACTGTTCTGGGATTGTGCTGTGCGCTGGGTGTACCAGGTAACCTAGCGGTGATGGTCATGCTCGCCCAACATTTAAAGAAGGGTAGCTTCACCCCGAAACTGATGATGAGTCTGGCTGTTTCGGATCTACTGAGTCTGATTTTTCTGCCTCTTTGGATCTATGCCCTTGTGAACGGCTGGGTTTTTGGCAGAGGTCTATGTAAGTTTTTTTCCTATGTAGTGTACTGGAGCCTCTACAGTAGTGTGCTTTCTGTCACCTTGATGAGTGTGCAAAGGTACCTGCAGGTACTGTATTCTCAGCGATGGGCGAAGCTTGGTCAAAAGGGGCTGATTTTTGGGATATGGATATCAAGTGGAGCTTTGGCTTCTTACGCTTTTTATTATCGAAGTGTTGAGCAGAAGAAGGATGGGCTTCCACGCTGTTATCAGGATTATAAGAATACTCAAGGAAAAATTGTTGTCTTACTCGTCGAGACTCTAGTCACGTTTGTTGTGCCTTTCTTCAACTTGTTGTACTTCTACCTTCGACTTCACCAACGGATAAGTCAATCAGCTGCCTTCAGCAGCCACAGGCTGACAAAACTGTCCGTCAGAATCGTAGTGGCCTTCTTCATATTCGCCACCCCATGTATGATCAACAACATTGTTTTAATGGTAGTGCCATGGGAATTAGAGGCCAGCCACAATGTAACTGGTGCACTTTTCTTTATCAACAGTTGCGTGAACCCCTTTCTTTACGCCTTTTCTTCTCAAGCGCTGCGATCCAGAAGTAGACAGGATTCCGACCAGCCACAACAATATCAGAATGGAACTGAGTAAGCAGGAAATCTTTAGTCATTTGTGACTAAATGTGCATTTCTGATGTTATTCTCTGTGTCTAATATTCGTGCTTGCTTTGTGCAAAGGGAAATGCATATAAAAGTTTTTATAATATACCGTATATGTTTTCATAACTTGTAATCTGAATAGAATATTTCCTCTTTGCAAAAATATTACAATTAACAATTAATAAAGTATTTCTGTAACAGGAAGCTATAAGAATATCTTCTGCTATTTGCCTTGGCTTTGTCTTAGAATGCAAAGGTTGTAGAATTAATGTTTTTAGTAAGCTTTCATCTGCCCTAAAAAAATGAGAAGAAATGATGAGGCAGATAGACCACACTTACTCTGCTGACAACAGCTTTTAAAGAGGAATAACTTTAGTTGAACAAGGAACACACATTAAAGGAACTTTAATTAAAATCTGTATAAGTACAACAAATTTAATAATACATATACATTTATGTAATCAGAGTTACTAGGGAGGGGTTTCTCAGGAAAATGTTATGGGGTTTCTAATCAAAATATGACTTTCTGTTAGAAAACAGGGCATTGATTTCATACATGTCTACTGTAGAGGACACCAGGACTTTTTTTTGTTTATCAGGCATTTTAGGAGACATTACATATTAATATTCCTATGAAATATTAGATATTATTATGAACATTTGCCAACTTTTACTCCCATTATTACACTTCTTTTTTCATTAGATGTTGCTCCAAGAACACATTAATATGCAAATTAGAGACAGTGTATAGATACATTGCACTGAATGGGAAAACATGTATGGCCATTTTACCCACATATTGCATAAAGTAAAATGGTATATCAATGAATTCCATTATATCTTTAATAACATAGTTGAGAATCATCTTTAAACAAAGCTTGGTTAAAAATAATCCTGAAACCTAAAAATTGATTGGTGAATGAAAAAATATCCCATTGTTTTTGTCAATTCATGTCATTTTATTTTTTTAAACAACTGAGTCCTGGTGTCCTCTTATGAGGACAAAGCATAACATATAAATAATACTAAAAATACTCAAAAAAAATACTAAACTAAAATAAATGTAAGAATGTTTCCATTAACCACTCAGCACATTTATCACTGCAAAGTATAGAATCTGGGTAAGCAAGGGTTAGCTTAGTAACTAAAAGCTTTACACAAATGTGTTTTCTCTAGGAGTGGTTTTGTATGCTGGTTTCAAACACCTATACTGTCTTACTAGTATTGAAGAAAAAAAAAATGTATTGTTCTATTTCTCTTTTCAGCATTTTACCTCTGCTCTATACACTGTAAAAAAACAATTGTAGAAAAACAGAAAATGTATAGGCTGGTATTTTTCTGCAAAGACATTATCCGTCAAGTTTATGGACATTTCCTTTAACCCTAAAATAAAACACAATGCAATGTGTAATTCAAAATGCGGCTTTCATATTAACATAGTCGCCTACATTGGGCCCTATTTTACTGATTATTTTCTTAAAACACTTTGCTATACATTCAGACAGAAGTCTAAAAAAGTATGTTCTGTAAGTAGCGTAGATTTTAACTGGAATCTGTAACTGTCTGACATGAGTAGCCTAATAGGTTGGGGCAAGTTGTTGCATCTGTTTTAAATGGTATTTTAATTTTACACATTTTATTTTTACAATCAACTGGCTGTTTAAATTCTGATGAAAAGCGAAAAGTTACAGTGTGACTCGCCTCATTATTGGGGTCAACATGTTTTTAATGAACTGCATCTTTTTTTTTTGTTGGGCAAAATAGGCTGCTGGTGGAAATGTCCAATACTGCAGACAGTATTGGACATTATTGTCCACCTTGCTGACGCCAAAGGACAAGCTGAGCCACTTTCTCCCTTATATGGCACTAGTTTCCGTAATGTCACTCGTTTTATCTGGATCTGAGAGAGAGAGAGAGAGAGAGTTTGTAAGTGAGTGGCGCGCGAGCACATTCTGTCGTACTGGCACCAGGTCACCCTTCACATTGCTGTACTAACTCAAACTCCCCTAATTAGATACCATAAACTTCACGTAGTGAAATTCAGCTGGACGTAGCGTTCCTAAACATGAGGAACAAACGGAACGTCTGACAGAGAGACCCTGAGCAGCAGTTTGAATCAAGGAGAAGAAAGGAGGCGATCGTATCTCCAATCTGCGGAGGATTTCTTTGCATTGTGCATTTCTTTCCTCCATTGCAGATGTGACGAGTGGAATGAGCTGTTTTTACACACTGGTCGTTTCACTGCAGCATGGGAACTGCCGTATCCAAGAAGAAGAATTTAAGGAATGATGCGATTTCTTCTGTTGCCGCAAAAGTTAGGTGAGTCTCTGCAGCAGCACAGGCGCGCGAGCAACGCGTCTCATGGAGGAACACATATCATCACACCTCATATCATAACACATGTTTCCTTGTTGTTGACGACTGTAAAACACATACAATTAGTCATAAATGCATCAGTGACAGCTCCTGGTGCTGTAATCGTGTTGAGGACACTTTGTATACATAAACTGCGCGCTAGTAACTTTGTATCAAAATATTTGAGTTCGACTTAAAGTAGCTTAGTTTTTCAGGGCTTTTTAAATGGAAATAATTTGTGGTGGTTTTGTCGTGACAGCATCGATCTATTTTTGAGAAACAATCGGACATTTAGTTTTTTACTGTTGAGCTGATGACATCAGTGTGACCACATTTATTGTTATTATAAGTAGTATTATTATTGTTTTTGCTGTTGCATTGTTGTTGATGATGAGGATTGTTGTTGTTGTGACGTTAATTGGTGGTGATGATTATGCTAAAATTATTAATATTGTTATAAAGCTATTTTCTGAATTCAGCAATTTACAGTAGGCTGGTGATTGGGCTCTAAACAAACAATAATATTGTATAAAAATAAATAACTCATAATTTGGTAACACTTTACAATCAGGTTTCATTTGTTAACATATATGTATTAACTAACATAATATGTATAAAAAAATCCAGCTGTTCATTGTGTTCATGTTAGTTCACAGTGCATTAACTAATGTTAACAAATACAACTTTTGATTTTAATAATTTTAAATTATTAAGAGCTTTGATTAACCAGAATGTAGTAGATAAAGTATTATATATACATGTAACAGATTATTATTATTATTGTTATTATAAATGTATTAGTAAATGCTGAAATTAACATTAACAAACATTAATAAATATAGAACTGCAGGTCATTATTAGTGAATGTTAACTAATGAAACATTATTGTAAAGTGTTACCAATAATTTTACCTAATATTGTATAATTAGTATTATTTATTATTTTTTTAATTTTTTTTAAATATTTCAATATGTTTTTTTCCCCATTGCATTTCCATTTCTGCTGCTGCTTCAAACTAGTTTTCTCAGATGGATTTTTGTTGTGTAAGATGCATTTACAGACTGGATATACTGTACACTGAACTGCACTACACAGGCCTTAGGGGAGCCTGATGGCTACTTGACCACAGAATTTCTTGTTTGTGAGATGTTCTTTACATTACTTTATAGTGTAAAGTTGGATATCAGAGCAATCATCATGGTGGAGTGCAATCCAGCGTCTGTTCTGCATAAAGTTAAACTTAAATAGATTCACTCCAAAAGTATGTTTATACACATTTGCAATCATTATGGATGGATGAATAGATGGATAGATGGATGGGTGGATTGATGGATGAATAGATGGATGGATGGATGGATGAATGAATAGATGGATGACTTTAGGAATCTGTTGTACCACATTTTTCAGCCCTTTAAAATTTCTCCCGCATCCAAAGAAAGTAAGAACCACGCTGAAGTGACAGCCCAATGCCAATTAGAGTTATGCAGTAAAGGGCTATAGATCTATAAGCCTCCCCATAGTCACACAGGCTGACATGTAAATGTCTAATTAGAGCTTAAGACTGCCTGCAGTCATACTGGAGGGAGGCCCAAATTATATGAAAACTCGTATGTTTATATGGCATTTATATGGCACATGGCATTTTCCTGTCATTTGTACTATATGTTTTGTAGAGTTATTGTGGAAAACCAATAAATTAAAGACTTTTATTTATCATGTATTTTATTTCCTCCTATAAAGTTAGTCAAAGTTTTATAGCACTGAGTACTGAGTCTCCTTTTTAAATCTATGCATTTGTGAATGCGTTTTTTTTGCGGACTGAGGATTTTCTGTTGGGTCTAATATAGTTGGTCCTGTCCCGTCCTTCAGTATCTGTCTCTGTAGAAAGCCTGCATTACACTGACTGTTCAACAAATAATGAAATATCTAAAGGTCAGACTGATAGAATTAGGGACTTTTTAAAAGAAACTTGAGTCAATTTTTACTAAGTTAGTTATATCATCTAAGATAATGTGCAATATCTTTTTTTCTTTTTTTTTGCGGATAGAAATAATAAAATCCTCCATTCTCCTGCTATTTTACTGACTGCTCAGGCTTATTTCCAATAAATGGCCTTTTTGTACTGCAGGGAGAGTTTTGAGTTCTGAAAGGTCTCGAAAAATTGGAATGGATCAGCTGGGACATTTTGGTCGATTGCCATTTGGAACCGCAATGTTTGCTAGTGCGACTAATTTAGAGACCTTCTCATTAAGTGTTAATGAATTTCTAATGAGGAGATTTTAAAATCTGCATGCCAATGGCAGATGTTGAGCATTTTCAGAGACAAACATGACTCAGTGTTTAGTTCATACTGCAAGCTTACATAAATTGTAGCTGTCAATGACAAAAACTCCTAGTTGGCACCTGGCAGCGAGGACAGTGTGAGACGAGGATCTGAACGTACACTAAGAAATCAAATTGGCAAAGAGAACACAAAATTTGCCAATTCAATACGAGCAAACAAGGAAGAAGACTGATGCGAGAGAAAGGGCTCATGTCACACATGGATGTTCTGGTAAATGCGTCTGAGGCACTCAAGAACAAATTGTACTTGCTTTTTACTAAATTAGTGTAGCACACCAAAGCGGTCTGCTAAAGTCATAGTCACCCAGGGCAAAAGCACTCATTTCTGGCTCTGTGCGTGGACGCATGAAAACAGCAGTGAACAGCTCCAGGGTGTGCTATCTCTACTCTCCTTTACCCATGTTGCCTTCGTGCACTTTTAGCCTCATGCTTTCAATCTATATGCCAGTGTGTATTTGTGTCCACATTGGGCAGTTATTGTTTTTACATCTGCTTGTATCTTCATGTTGTTCATCTGACTAGTCATCCGCCTCTTCTCCTGGAGCGCCACAGGGCTTTCGTCTAGCAGTCCTGGTTAAAGCATCTGCTTTAGTTAATGTGGTTAAAATGCTTCTCTCTGTGTTCCCTCTTTGCTTCCTTCCCTTCCCCCTTTACTGTCACATGGCTGAAAACATGAGAGATGCTTCCAGATGAAAACACTACTATACCCTCAGACAAAGTGGCATGAGATGAAGGCTAGTCTGTGTGCAAAAGAGAGAAGAGAAATATGTTTGTGAGTGATTTGGCCCTTTGATACCCTACAGTGCTTCTCAATATTTATTATTCATAATTTAATTCTCTCCAACTGAATAGCTTTGCTGTTTTTAATCAGAGATTTTTTATTTTAAAAAGAACAGTAAACTATCCTCACACTAATACGGTAATTGCTTGTGCCTTGCTCTTAGGCAGAACGTATGCAGAACAATTGGATTGAATCGCAGAGTGGATAAGCAGGCAGCTTTGAGGTTCAGCGGTTCAGCAATGAAGGTGAGGGGTGAGGTATCACTTTCCCTGCCTCACTCCTTGCATCTTTAAAAAGGATAGATTATAAAACCAATGGGGCCAGTGCTGGGGGCCTCTGAGTGTGTCAGGGACCTCCAGCTGAGAGGCTCATGGTGGCCTGACTCCAGGATACAAGCCACTGCCAATGTAAAATTCATATAAATGAACAGCTCTTGAATATGTGCCAGTTGCATGTGTATATATAACAAAATAAATGAGGAAATGAGGAATGTTATCTTTTCCTGGACCATCCTTAGCACCACAAGTTCATTTTGAACACCTTAGTGCAGATTTGATGTTGAATATTGGTTGTGGGGCATCCATTTTGCAGTGCACCAGTTGATTTGTGGGTCGGTGTCAAGAGAAATCAGGTTTCCATTAGGACCGCAAGCTATCCCACTGGCTCTAAAAACTCTTAATGGTACTCTCTTTATCGCCTGATTATAATTACTACAAAATCATGTTATGATATATGTAATTTAAACTATTATAGTGACAATTAATGTCTGTTTTAGTAAGCTTGCGTATTGCATAGCATAAAGATATCAGATTAGCCTGATAGCTTAGCTTATACACTACGCATTTGTACTTAACCTACATGTATTTGCAATAATCTTTAATGCAATTACGTTAATGTTAAATGTTCAAATATTTCAGTTATTAAAAGACTGATGCAATCATGTTTTATTATTATTATTGTTATTTATTAACAGTTTGTCAAGTAAAAGAAATTGCGTTATGTCCAATTTATTATCTACTATATATGACCCTGGACCACAAAACCAGTCATAAGTTGCACGGGTATATTTGTGGCAATAGCCAACAATATATTGTATGGGTCAAAATGATCGATTTTTTCTTTTATGGCAAAAATCATTAGGATATTAAGTTAAGATGAACATATTTAGTAAATGTCCTACCGTAAATATATCAAAATGTATTATTATTAGTAATGTGCGTTGCTAAGTACTTCATTTGGACAACTTTAAAGGCGATTTTTAAAAGGTTGTATCTCGGCCAAATATTGTCATATCCGAACAAACCATACATTTCAATACATTCCATACATTTTAATAAAAAAAATTACCCATATGACTGGTTTTGTGGTCCAGGGTCACATATAGTAAGCAATTATATACATATTTTGAAATAATATTGTTTGTGTGTACTAATGTACTTGATAAAACTATTAACTAGTAGTTGATGGAGAGAAGACCTGATTTCAAGGTAGGACCTGATTTCTCATGACAATGGCTGTCAAAACAACATTTTTACAAGATGTAAATATACAATGATTTATAGGGAGAGTAATTTACACTAGGACATCCCATTTAAGCTTCGGATCCTGGCGTACTGCCCTCAGACACCCACTCCACTTATCTATCACACATTTACAGCAGTTTTACAGGATTGCTCCCGCTCTGAGTTCTGCCTTCCAATCGTATTGAAAATGATTTGTGTCCTAGCAGGGAACTTTTTTCCAAGCAGCCCCCTGCACTATACTTCCTTCTCTGCCGACGAGCGTCCCATCCCATTTCTCCTGCTATCTGCCTGCACACACCTCTCCTCACTGACTAGAAGCTGAATGTGTTATTTTAGAACCACCATAGAGTACATTTCAAGTTAACCATGTCTGTACAATCATAACATAAACGCTGTTGGTTTCGATGAGTCGGCATAGGTCCAGTGCTCTCTTTTAGTTCTAGTCCACCCCTGCCCTGTAATGTTTTTTGATTGGCCCATCACACTTTAAAACATTTAGCTTGTACCTACTCCAGGCACTACGGATTTAGACAGTGAGAAGAATGATGAGAAAGAGATTGGACGATTGCACTCTATTCTTCCCATCTGTTAGAAGAGTTTGTTGAGTGAGGAGAGAGAGATGCACATGCTGGCTAGTATTTAATTATTCAAAGTGTTGTTGCAGGAAAGCATGGCTACTCCAACAACAGCGCCATCCCATTTCCCAGCATCCCTAGAGAGGTACAGAGACTGCTCATAGTGTGCCGATTATGGGTTTGTGTGCTTGTAGAGGTGCTTGTCAGTTCACAGCGTTCGTCTGTGTGAATTTGTGTAGCATGCACGTTTCAGTGCAGGGATGGAGGTGGGCCTCAAAGAGTCTATTTATGCACGTTAGAATCTACATATTTAGTGAGCTTGTGCAGGAGAAACATTTGTGTGGGAAGGCATCATTAGTTGGGAACTAAATTAAAAACAAGTTGAGTGAAATGGGTTGGGTGCTATTTGTGCATGCTAGTTGGTGTACTCCCCCAACATATGCGAGTGATTAGGTTGCATTAGTAGTGTTCTCGCTGGGCCACACAGGAGGGGAATACTGTCTAAATCTTTCCCATGCTTAAGAGGTGGAGAGATGCATTTGATAATGGAATCTGGTAGCTCTTCGAATGCATTAATGATTTGTATAAATCATCTATGCTGATTGTAAGGGCCATTGGGAGTGCAAATGCATGAATTTTTTGGTTTGTTTTCAATGTACTTCAGAATCGTGGAAGCCATTTTCAGTGGCATAACCACACACACACGCAGTGAAAACATTGCCTAAAGATCATCCTGCAGGTTAAATGAGAAGAAGGTTCTTTGAATCCAGTCTTTTATTGCTAAGAACACATGGTTCTACTCATAAAGCTGTTTTCTTTTTCCTTCTTTGTAACAAACTCATCTTTCTGACTATTTTCTGTAATTGACTGATTTTTTTATAGCAGTGACGGAAAAATCTGAAGGCCGTCTGTCATTTTGACCGATTACACTCAGAGTAATCTATTCTATTGTAACTTGTAACTGTAATTCCCACCCCTGTCGAGTTGGTGGCGAGTGCACGCGTGGGTTCAGCCTCCAGAACAAAATTAAAACTGCCACGAGAAGTCGCCTTAATTTTATGGCGATTAATTTGATGGCGAGCATCCAGCTTAAAGGGTTAGTTCACCTAAAAATTTTAATTATCCCATGATTTACTCACCCTCAAGGCATCCTAGGTGTATATGACATTCTTCTTTCAGACGAATAAAATTGGAGTTATATTAAAAAAGTCCTGGCTCTTTCAAGCTTTACAATGGCAGTGAGTTTCGTTTTTGAAGTCCATAAAAGTGCATCTATCCATCATATAACTGCTCCACACGGCTCCGGGGGGTTAATAAAGACCTTCTGAAGCGAAGTGGCGCATTTGTGTAAGAAAAATATCCATATTTAAAACTTTATAGACTAAAATAACTAGCTTCTGGCAGTCAGCGGTACGCAAGTCGACTTATGCAAAAGAGTAACCCCTGACGCGATGTATAGGAGCATCGCAAGCTTTGATGCCTCTCGCAGATAGGGCTGGGCAACAAACTCAAGCCCCTCTTCTCTTATATCTAAATCCTCCACCATTTCTCTTTAAAAATGATCATTTTAGACTTCTAATTCATGACCGGTGTTTTGTTATGCGCCTCTCCATTCATCAATACGCATGTGTCAAGGGTTCAAGGGTCAAGGGTAACTCTTTCGCCGTAAATCAATGCGCATTGCGGTCCGCCGGAAGTTAATTATTTTAGTCTATAAAGTTTTAAATATGGATATTTTTCTTACACAAACACATCACTTCGCTTCAGAAGGCCTTTATTAACCCCCCGGAGCCGTGTGGAGCAGTTATATGATGGATAGATGCACTTTTATGGACTTCAAAAATGAAACAAGTCACTGCCATTATAAAAATTGGAAGACCCAGGACTTTTTATGCTCCTGAAAGAAGAATGTCATATACACCTAGGATGACTTGAGGGTGAGTAAATCATGGGCTAATTTTCATTTTTGGGAGAACTAACCCTTTAAATTGATGCAGACCAGGAGGAAGATTTGACTTCAGGCAGAACGTTGATTGAGTTTAGTTCACTTCATTTTTTACATTTTGTTCATTCATATTATAATCAGAATTGTATTTTATAATATTGCGTTGTTCATATTTGCATGTTCAGGCACAAAGGTGTTTTATTGGCCTCCGCCAATTTATCTGCTTTGTGTGGTGTTGAACATAAGTAGTCTCTGTTCATCCGTTCACTTCTTAAATAAATAAATGCATAATTTAGCCTATATGCTCATCCTGTAAGTTCATGATTAAAAATGGAAATTTAAATGAAAACAAGAGATATTAAAAGTCTTATTATCATTAAAATATTTAAATGACGGTTAAAAATATATTACGACGTAATTTTTACAACACATCAAAGTGACGAACAACCTCTGTTCCTGACTATGCTTCCTGACTTCTGAGCTATTGCTCCCTCTCTTCATACAGCTAGTCATTAGGGACCATGTTTGTGTACCACAGCAGCTGAGTGGCCTCACACAGGAAGCTGTAGTGTATGCATCTATATTTCATTCGCTGCTTTACACCTCATTGCCCAGAGAAGTTATAGGATTTGGAGTTTTTCAGCATTTTTCTGCCCTCTGTGGTGGCTTAGTTTAAATGTATTATTTAAATGGGAAGCCAAGCCATAAATCACTCGTGCACATTAGTGGCCAATAGGAGAATCTAAAATTGCTTGATAAAGTTAGTGGTCTGTAAATGTCTCTGTGTAACTCTATAGAACAGGTCCATTGAAATGGATATGAAATATAGAAGCTGCTTGTAATATTATAATGAAAAACTATCTGCTTGTTAAGTCGTGGCGTATCAAATACTTTTTCTGGGTCCAACTGTCCAAGATTCTCCATTTCAAGTGAGAATACTGTCTCAACAGCCATTTATGAGCAGTGTTCAGAGATTTTGGTATGGAGATAAAGGTTAGGATTAGGATTTGTTGGTAGTACTACAGCACAAGGTTACTGTATATTAGGACCATTTTTGTTTGCTTTTGGGATCCGAAAGAGCATTTGGACCCGAAAACAGTGACGCAACATTTAACAAATGGATTATGAATTTGTACTGCGATCTGAAAGCATCAGCGTGCGAAAGTACATCAAGACCAAGAGTTTTATCTCCATGCTTTGATTTGGTCTTCTGTTTGTCTCTCTGCAGAGCAGCTCGAGCATTTGGAGAGTATCTTTCTCACACACACCCTGACAACCGCAACGGAGCAGGTTAGGTTCATTCCACCTCATGCCCTACCTCCATTTGTTCTCACGTCTTTTGTCTCTCCTTCCATTCACCTGTTTTACAGTTTGTGAAGTAATTGAGTGTATTAATACTTGCATTAGGCAAAGAATCATACTTTAGGTTTAACATTAATTTCACCTCTGACCACTCACCCCGTCATCTTTCAATTGATCATTACAGAAGAGCTTTATTGGCACCTGTTGCTTTGCCAAGACAAGATGAAAAATCTCTGTTTTTCTTGGTTTCTTGGTGTCTCTCACTTCAGATCATTTGCTGTCTGACACCTACATTGGTCAAGACACAGACTCCCCTGACATCAGCCGACTGAACAACAATAACAGCCTCCAGCCATATTCCCAACACACTCTCATAGTCAAGCCCAGTCCAGAAGAGGTTCAGCCAGGCAGCCAGTCTGCGCCCCTTCATACCAGTTCCAAACGTCGTCTCTCCGTAGAACGCAGCCTTTCTTCTGAGGACCAGCAGCGTCAAAAACGTGCGGAGAGCTCTTTGAAGCCAGCACGTGTCTACACCATTACCAGGGAGCGAGATATGCTCGGGGGCAAGGGAAGCGAGGAGAGCCTGGAGCTAGAGGTGCTGAAGAGGACCACAGACCCGCCAAGAATCAATGCTCCCTCCAGTTTACATGGCAGCCATCATCAAGGAAGCCACCATCGTGGAAACAGTGGCCCCACCCACCAGCATCACTATGGCCATGCACCTCTGACCCAACCTTTACAGAGCTCAGGAAGTGCCCATAACATCCGGGACTGGGGGTCAAGACGAAGCAGGTCTAGAGAGGACTGCACGCCGGATTGTGTTGCCTGTATTCGGCCACACTGCCAGAGCCAGCGCTCTCTGGACCTTGAGACGTCACCTCACGGTGGTGGCAAACAGCACAAAAAGCTGGAGAGAATGTACAGTGAGGACCGTGTGTCCTCTGAAGAACGAGGTAAGGAGAACCTCACGATCACTAAATGACTGTTTATTGATTTTGAGATTTACACAATATTTGCTACCTTTGCTCTTTTTGCTTGCAGAGGATCACGGGAACAGCTGGTTCCCTAAAGAGAACATGTTCAGCTTTCAGACTGCGACCACCACCATGCAAGCGTGAGTACACATGGGATTGCAATTCATCAATCTTTCCCTTCATCCATTTGGCTTCCTCTGGAGTAGGGTTGGTCTCTGAAGCAGACATGTAATTTAAGCTATCCTGACTCATGTATGTGGGAGGACAGGAGGTATTCTTTCTCTTTCCTCTTTCTCTTATTCTTTCCCTTCTTCTTTGCCTTTTCCAGTTCTTTCCATTACTGTTTCCCTCCCTTTTCCTTTTGCATTCTTTGTTCTCTTCCAGTTCCTGTTCCTTTCCCCTTCTTCTTCCACATCCTCTTTCTATTCCTTTGTCTCTTCATCTTTCTTTTTCCATTTCAGTTTCCTCTCTACTTTCTCTTTACCTTCTTCATTCTCTTCCTGTCTCTTCCTTTTGATTCTGCATCTTTAATTTTTCTTTTCATTTGCTTGTCTTTCCTCTTTGCCCTCTTTGTTCTCTTCCTTTTACTTTTATTCTTTTTTCTTTTCTTATTTCATTTTTTTTCCATTTCTTTATCTCTTTCTCATACTCTCTTTTTTTTCTTTCTCTTCCTCTTTTTCCTCTTCCATTTTTCTGTTATTTCCATTCCTGTTTCCCCACTCCTTTCTCTTTGCCTTTTTTGTTCTCTTCCTTTTCCTCTTTTTCTTTCCCATCCTATCATCTATCTCTCCCTCTTTCTCTTTTGTTTATTCTTCAACTTTTCAGTCGAGTGAATTCAGGCTTCATTTTTCTCTGTGCACAGACGCTTTCTCTCAGCTTGACTGCTTAATTATCACCTGTCGGGCAGAAGTCTTAATCACAGAGCCCACCTCCTCCCCCACCGGGGTGCAGTCCACCTCCCTCCAGCCGACATGCATGTTGTCTCCCCCTCAACCTTACTATGCCCTCCCACCTCATCATGCTATCCTCCACTCTATCCCACTTCCTGTCTACGAATAACTAGCTATCTCTGTAACTATACTTAATTCATGTTCTTTTCTGACTTATTCATTCCATCCCTTTTCTGGGTTTTAATTGACACTTTCACTAGAATCTTTTCAGTTTGTGTGAAATGTGTGTTTTTTTCCCCCCTGTCCTTTGTGGTTGGCTGTAGAGCTGTCATTTTGTAATTGACTATTACAGGTTTCTTTCATAAGATCTGGCCCAGTGTTTATATTTGAAAGACACTCTCTATTTCCTGTGTACCTTACCTTTTTTTTTACTTTTCATGTGTTTTCTTGTAATGGTTAAAGCACTGTTCTCTCTTTCCTCTTTTTAACTTTTTTTTTTATTATGCATCTTTCCTTGGCTGTAAAGAATATCGTGAGTATTCCTTTCTCATTAGCCCTTTGTTTTAAAAAGTCAACACTCCACTCCATCCCCACCCTCTGCTCCTCTGTGCTGTTGCCTCTCCTGTCCTGTGTTAACTCTCACTCCACCAGCATTGGACAGAGTGTTTGAAGTTATGGAGGAACTCTTGTCTCATACAGCACACATACTGCTCTACCAATAGTGAGTCATCCAGGTCGGTATCACTACTCACATTTCAGCTGCTGTGAAAGAGAAAGACCTTGTTTGTTGTACTACTATAGTGACCTGATCTTTGAACTTTTTAACCACTTTTTGCCCACAAATTAGTTACTGAAGCTCTGTTCCAAAACCTAGTGAGCTGCTTTGCTGTGCATTCCTAACATTCTAACTGAAATGGAAACTGATGTGACTAATCTGGATAAAGGGGCAGGAATCCAACAGCAGTATTTGTTAATATACCTTTGCTCTAGTACAGTTGAACTTGACAGAATTGAGCCTAACTCAAATGTATTCTAAATGTGTCTTAAAGGCAACCAATGCAACATAACATACGACATAACACATAACCATAACGTATAAAACAGTGTTTGATGTTAACATGCTTGTTAAAGGATGTTAAAGGTACACTATGTAACTTTTGGCCCTCTAGCGTTTAAAATGCATTTTGCGGAAGAACATTGTTTGGTTCGCTTTAACCAGTGTAGATGGAAAGGATATCAAGCTGACTGGCTGAAGATGTTACCGTAGCTATACCTCTTAATAGACACAGTACTTTCCTTAAATAAATTAATAAATTCCAGCACAGCACTACAACAGCCAAAATGAAATGACCCTTCACAATAGATCATGTTTTACAACAAAATCTGTTAGAGAGCTACATATAGCAATGTATATGTTCAATAAAATTCCTTACTCACCTGTTGAGTAATAAAAAACCCATCTCCATGTCGCAATTTCAAATCCCTTAGTTCTCGCCATTTCCAAAATGCCAAGCCATTGTTGGTTCTCATTTCATTATGAGCTCTGTCACGTTCTCTTTTTGCCAGCAGACTTTTTTTTAAAAAACAGGTGATTTAACCTAGATTAAACCTATTCTAACTAACCTATGCCACTCCCACACCATTCTCACGTCAAAGTAGCTGGAACAACTTTTCTCTATTTACGGGTATGACGTGACATGCACAGGCGAGTGATTAATATACGCAATTTCCCACAAAAACCATCTCGCTAGGTCTAAATTATAAACACTTATAATAGGCTGACCATAGTGAGTTACATAGTGTACCTTTAACAAAGCGATACTGTAATGTCTAAAACACTTAGAACATAGAATTATGTTTAATTAATTATCAATACTTTTTGATATTGAATGAAATATATTTATAATCAAAATTTATATCATCTCTATCCGCATTGCTGCCTTAAATTGTATCTTAAAACAAGGTATCTTAGAGAGTGGCATAATGTACCTACCTACCTTTAGGAATAGCTTTTGTGTCGGGAGCTTGCCTACGGTGTCCTAAAATAAGGTCTAGGTAGACAGTTGACTAGATTTTGGAACAAAGCTTGTATTTTGACTATAATGCATGGTATATTTGAACAATTTTGACAAAATAGTGGACTGTCCCTGTTAGGAGCAATATGGTGATTGCTGCCATCATTGTTGAATATTGTACACAGAATATATAAATATAGCCTGAGTATACCCCAGAAAAGTCACTCATCTCAAGATTTCCATGCAGAGTTCCAAGACCGTCGCCAGTCTGTCAAGGCTCTGAAGGATTTCAGGATACATCCACATGCAACAAATGCACACACACACAATGTCAGAAAGTAGCTTCTGGGCTGTCATTAACCCCAGGAGTTTGATTTAACATAGGCTGTCAATGATGATGGCTATATCTTCTGTCACCCTGTCAAAAACAATAGAAGCATGCTAGATATGATAACCACTCCCACAAAGATGTTACAGTTTTCTGTGAATTTATCCTCTGTGCTGGTTGGTGACTGAGTGTCTGTTACACTTGACTTTGCTGTGGTCGTAGTGTTTAGTTTGTGTACGTGCGTGTAGCCGTGTCCTGTTGACCTGTGGGTGGTGATCAGCACCTGTTGTGGTTTGAACCTTCCCGTGGCCACTCTAGACTTTTCCCTTTGCACTGCTCCCTGTACACACACCTACACCCACAGCCTATAACACTGTGACCGGTCCCAGCAGGGCGTTCCGTGGAATTGCAGAGAGAAAGAGGAGGAAAAGAGAGCAAGAGGCCACCGCACTGATGGAGAGGTACTGTCTACTGCCCCTAATGTCATGTGTCACAGCCTTTCCCAAAACACACACACGTAGAGTGAGACAGTGGTGAGATGGTGTTTTTTGTGTTGTACTGTGTTACTGTAGTATTATGGTGTGTGTGTATCGCCTCAGATCTTTAAAGTCCACACTCCAATCCTGAATAGTACACATGAAGAAGTTTCCTTCATTGCACACTTCCCTGTGGAGTTACCAAGCAGAAAGCCAGCAGCAGTTTATTGATCTAAACCCAGATATTTCTGCAGAAGCCTGTTTCCACGTTACAGTAAAAAATAAAACCAGTTATTGTGAGATAAAGTTTAAAATAAGAAATAAAATCACGATGGTTAGATGTATAGAAATTTGGAGTCAGTAAAAAAATTAGATTTTAAGAAATTCATATTCCGCAAGGAAGCATTAAATTGGTTAAAAAAAAAAAATGACAGTGAAGACTGCTGTTCTTTTAAACTTTCAATTCATCAAAGAATCCTAGAAAAAAATGTATCATGGTTTCCACAGAAATATTAGCAGCACAGCTTTTTATTTTAAATTGTAATAATATTTCACAATATTACTGTATTTTTTATCAAATAAATGCACCCTTGGTGAGCATAAGAGACTTTTTCCAAAAACATTAGAAAAACCTCCCCAATGGTGAAGTTTACATTTTTATGCAGAGCTAGTGATATTTTCTATCACCAAACCCCTAAACTTAACAAACCTCACACAAACCTCTGTGGATTTTAACATTTTCATTTTTCAGTTTTTGATGTTTATTAAGCTATTTGCTGGTCCCCACAATGTAAGTGATTTCAGGTTTACTGCTCTTGAATGAAAGCAAAACACACACACACACAAAGCACCTGGGTATTTGTGTGTGTCCGTCTATGTTTGGCTTCTTGGATCAATAGGTCAGAGTTTGTTAATCGATACAGCTGACAACTAAACACTTTTAGTTTCACTTATCAGTCTAGTGTCACGCATCACACTAACAACAGCAAATCTCATTCCCCCTGGCCAAATTGGCTTACATATTTAAAAACTTTTGTTCACCAGTAAAACCTAATTGGCCTGCTGGCAGATCATCAAAAAAGTCTTCCAGCACGAATTGCTAGAGAGAACTATTATGCAGTGCACTGAAAAATTTAATATTTGGTTTTCATCTTCACAGCAAAGGTGTAACAAAAAAAAGAGCAGAATGTGAATGTAGCTTTTAGTGTTCTCCAGAGATCCCATGACGCTGCTCAACAACAGTTCCATAGAAGAAATTAAGTCATGGGTTTAGGACAACATAAGGGGGAGTAAATAATGACAGAATTTTCATTTTTTGAGTGAACTATCCCTTGAAGCTCATAGTATTTTTAATTGTGCCAAGTTTCGGCACATCCGTTGATAAAAAAGTAGAACATGCACTAAATCTTCTGGCACAGTTGAGTTGTTTTATTTAAACTTTGAGCTGTTTCTGTTGTTCCCATTTGAATGGCTGTGCTTTTTAAGAAATGTGTGATGTTATATTCTAGGCATAAAAAACAATGTGTATATATATATATATATCTGTGAGGATCAACATGTCACACTTGGGCGATCTGAATGATCACTCTTTTTTCAGCACGCTCACAAATGAGGATTAAGATCATTAGAGCGTCTGATTAAAAATGCTGCTGAAAAGACATAATTCTCTTGATATGCGCTACTATTTTTGAAACTTGATGAAGATCTGCGCTCTTTTCCTGTCAGCCAGCTCATTGACTTTGACAGCAGTTTAAAAGGTTGTCAGCAAGATGGACATAAGGAGAAAAGCAGATCTGACAACTATACAGATGCATTGTCACCGCACTTTTTGTAGCCATCTCAAATTTAACAGCGATATTAAAAAAAGCCCTCTTCTTTTTTGTAAAATGTTCACGTTGGTGGATTTGATTAGAGGCTCATAGTGGCACAGCTACAGTACATGCTGTAAAAATGTCCTCTGCTATGCATCACTCACTGTACTGCAGGAATATTAGTTTTCTCGCAGTATATTTTACTGGTTTAGGCCGCAGTGCTTCTTTCTAATATTGTGGTGTTGTGCAACTGCATCATGCCTGCAGAAACAAAATGCTTACTCTACACTGTGGCCATCGGTTTTGATCCAGTTTTTTGTACAAGCCAAATTGCCTCATTATTTCATCCCTGGCCCGGCTCTCCTTTATTTTAAAGGCTCCACATTGAGTGTGTGAGCTGCTCTATTATTTGTTGGCAAATGAGGAAAGACCACCTACCTCTCCACACTCTACAATACTATGCTACGGTGTAACCATGGTGACATGATGCATGGAGAACAAGTGTAGAGTGCTAATGAGAGGAGGGAGGCTGTCAGTTGAACGAGTGGGTCAACTGAACTTGCTTTCATTCTCTGATGAGGCAGTTTGTAGTAGTCAATTTTCTGTGAGCGATTTTCTGGTTTGAGAGTCACCAGAACTCAGTAATGAGAACATTGAAAACAATTTTTATTTTGCTCTTTCTATCAAGTTATTCATATTTTTAGTACGTAACACGTACACACCGAAATCACATACTGTATAGAAGGAACTACATTTGAAACTTACTTCACAAAAAAAAGTATGTTCTATATAGTATGAGTGTGTGTAGTATGAATGAAATTCAGACATACTATATCTGCCATGTTATCACTGTCATGTGATCTAGTTGGGTTGCTTCACTGTCATTCACAAATCCTCTCCCATGGCCTCATGGGATAGTAAAGTGTCCATCGGATGTGCACTTTAGAATCTCGCCGGAGGTAGTGCAGTAGGTCATCCGGGTACTTACAATCACCTACAATTTTATGAATGCTATGAATTTAGATATACTACTCACTTACTATATAGTGTGGAAGTAGGTCATTTGTTTCACAGGCAAATACAGTGTTTATACTGACATCTATCTGTGTGTATGAAATGATATTCCGGACAATTTTCAAAAGCAATTGCAAATTGTATTTGCAATTACATTTTAAATTTGTGCACGCATACATTGTGACATAATGGAAACACACATGCGTGATTTGCATTTGTGTTTGGATTTTCTTTGTCCTGTATGTAAATCTGCCAAATTTCAAATGGAAACGCAAAGTCCATTTGCAGTTGCATTTCAAATGTCTTACGAGTTATGACCCTGCTATTTTGAAATAGCAATAGAAAATCACCTATTTACTATTTTACTTCCTCCGCGTCCTGCTACAACCCTCACAAAATTCAATTGGAATAGCAGTCCCCTTTGCACTTGCATTTCCGATGTCTAACACAGTCAACTGTTGATCAGTCTTGGGTGTGGGGTTTATTGATATAGTTGGAAAGTATGCCACGCCCTTGAGTGGTGGAAAACAAAGTACTGTTCATCGTTTTTCATTCCTATAAGGAAAACGGGGAGAAATGTCCGTCTAAATGTGTCTATTTTTTTGCAAAACAGATATGTTGGACGGGACTTGATTTTGTCCATTGGGAATGGATTGGTTCATTGGATTGTTGTTGTTTGCTAATTGCCGTAATCTCATGTGAGTGACAGTTTAATGGAATGAAGGAATTATTGTCCTGAAGAGTCAGAGAAGAGTTCAGCTAAAAGCTGAAAATACAGATATATAGATGAGTAAATGTGTTTCTGAAGCCTGAAGCAGTGTCAAACTGGGACAAACTGTTTATTGTTGTCCTTTTTTTTTGTAGAGGAACTGTAAGGACTGGAGATTTGTTTGGAGTGCATTGAGCTTGTTGTATAACTTCAAACACTCATCCCTGTCCATAATCTGCCATGCTAATGCTACCATGTATAAATGGATCGTTTGAAAGTGTTTAATATTTCCATTTTTGTCTCCTCTTCCTCCATCTCCCATTCTTCTTGTTATTTTCCCCCTTGTCTTATACCTCTTTCCAATCCACTGTGCTTCTGCAAACCCTTTCTATCCCAGAAACTTCCGGAAACATTTGAGGATGGTGGGCAGCAGGAGGGTGAAGACCCAGAGTGAGTTGTTTGTAGACATCCGTGTGTGTATGTGTGAGTTTGTTACTGCTATTGTACGGTTGTGTGTATGTTGTCAGTATGTTTGTCTGATTTCATCTGTATATTTGTACAATTTTTCAATGCAAATATGTGAACATGCCATTACTTGACAATAATTCATGGTGTCAGATGAATTATTTTCAGGGATTACAGATGCTTCAAGCATCTCGTAAAATGGATTGAAAACGATGCTCTTGTCTGATATACAACTAGCAATGTGACTTAGTTTCTGAACACCTTGCCTCTTTCTCATTAATAAACATTACAGTATACAGAGTGAAATTGATTCTAATATTTAGAGGTAGTCAGCCTAATGCAGATAAATCCTCAAACATGTCACATCCCAACCTCAGACAAGAGCCCAGAGTGTGTGTGTGTTGAAGAGCAGTGTGTGTGATGCTTTCCTCCTACGCTTCGTTATTAGCATTTGCTGATCGCAAAGCGAAGAGTTTCAGCCGCTCCTGGAGTGACCCCACACCCGTCAAGCCTGACTCTCTCCATGACTCCAGAGACAGTGAGTCCACACACAACACACAGCCATGTTGTCTATTTTTCTGATTTCAGTATATGTAGTACATGATTTGTCACCCACACAAAACATTCATACACGAATCTTATGATGCCTGTCAAGATCATGTCCCAGTCTTATTTAAATGTGTTTGAGATTTCTGTCTTTGCCAACTAAAGTGAATAGCCTTAAAAGGAACTTTGAAATAAAGGAAGTACAACAGCTACTATCATGATTATGTTTTTAAATACACTAACGTTCAAAAGTTTGGGGTCTGTAAAGTTTTTTTATGTTTTCTCATGATGCTCATCAATACAATGCTACATTTATTTGATCAAAAAAACAGTAAAAACTGTAATATTGTGAAATATTATTATAATTTAAAATAACTGTTTTCTATTTGAATACATTTTCAAATGTAATTTATTTCTGTGATGGCAAAGCTGAATTTTTAGCATCATTCCTCCAGAAACCATTCTAATATGCTGATTTGATATCATCAATGTTGAAAACAGTTGTGCTGCTTAATGTTTTGGTGCAAACCGACTTTAATTTCTTTTTTAGGATTAATTATTTCTTTTTTAGGATACTTTGATGAATAGAAAGTTTTCAAATGAACAGCATTTATTTAAAATAGATTTTTTTTAACAGTATAAATGTCTTTACTGTTAATGAATCCTTGCTGAATAAAAGATAGATTTTTCAAAAATCTTACTAACCCCAAACTTTTGTAGTGTATTTTATTTATTTATTACATTAATTTTTTTTATATTATGAGAACGTAATTTTCGGTAGCAGAATTTAATGTCTTAAATATGAAATGGACATGTTCTTCAGAGGCTTTATTTGTGCATTGAGCAAGATTAGTAAATCGTGCTATTCATCACTCACACACATCAGCATCTGTGCATGTGTAAAATGTCTGTTTACCACAGATGTACTCTGCGCTCTATATGTGTCCTATATGGCACTAAATGCCTTGCTTTGTAAGACCTTCTCCTCACAAACAAGCAGGAGGGGTCATGTTAGAAAGGCCAACCTCTCCGACATGAACAACAGAATGCTTGTTGATAGGACCTGTCATTTCATCTGTCGTTTATGTGCTTGTGTTTCTGTGTATTTGCATTTTACCTTATCCCCAGGTGGAGACCTCCAGGCATCTTCTGGCAATCTGGATGAAGAAGACTGTGATGATGTCGACTGGGAGGAAGAGAGAGAGTCGGAAAGAGCAGCGTGCGAGGACGATGACTTCATCCCACCAAAAATCATGGTACGTGCATCACCCACATCCATTTTGACACAGGCCAACTGCCTTCTTATGAAGTCATCATTAATTTATCATTAAATGTAAAATAAAGCTTTTTGATCATTAATGGGCATTAATACGAGTGTGTTTTATTCATCCTTGTTCTTGAACAGCTAATTTCATCAAAAGTACCAAAGGCAGAGTATGTTCCCAACATCATCCGCCGGGATGACCCCTCCATAATCCCCATTCTCTACGTGAGTATAGTTTAATGATGCAGTCATACACCGGATCAAAGAGAATCAAAGTTTTGATCATCAGTATAAAGCCCCTTGTGTTAAGCACCACTAATGATGTCTGCTAGTCAGCTCTCGGGTTCAAGTTTTAGTAGTGCAAATCATCATTGTTCGAGATTGCTGATAGCTGCTTTGTAATGCCAAGCTAGTGATTTAGTGCATATATTATGCTTAAATTATGTTAAAAGAAAAACGGCACGTAATATTTAGCAACTGATAATTCCTATCTTACATTTATGTAGCTTTTTTTGTTGTTGTTGTTGTTTATGCTTGCCCTGTTTTCTTCCCGCAGGATCATGAACACGCCACCTTCGATGATATACTAGGTACATGTTAATTTTTTTAATGCCTAATGTTTACTCCTGCTGTTTGTTTACTATGAAAAAGCTGGGCTGTAATTTCATATGATTCCCTTGCTGTCTCCCTCTCCACCTCTCTGCTATCTGTCTTCTCTCATATCTCTCTTCTTCAGAGGAGATTGAAAAGAAACTCACCGCCTACAGAAAAGGCTGCAAAATCTGGAACATGCTCATCTTCTGTCAGGTTTGAAAAATATGTGTGTGATTATTTGCATATCTTGCTTTTTCACAAGTGTGCTTGTTGTGGAGTATTTATGTGCATGCTATTTTTCACTGCGTAATTGGCTCTTTGTATTCTCAAGGGAGGTCCAGGTCATCTCTACCTTCTGAAGAACAAAGTGGCCACATTTGCTAAAGTAGAGAAGGAGGAGGACATGATACAGTGAGTGTTTGCATTCACAAAACTGTTTTGTATCGTTTAGTTCTATTTGTAATAGTTCTGCACAATTAATAAACAAAACAAAAAAATGGAGATTACAATGGTGGCTCCCGCAATGAATTCAGGGATGCAAAAATCGTCAAATTGAATCCAAAATACTGTAGGTCATTTGTGTGAGTCATGTAGACCCAATGAGCTTTTACAAGCAAGCTTTTACTCAGTTCGTAGTAAATGCTTCTCCATACAAACTTCATCTCTGTGAGCGCTGTGAGTTAGGCTTCAAATTTGAAAATGCAACACATGCAACCATCTTCCCAGATTTCCCAAACCTGTTGTCAAAAAAAACTAAACTTTAAGGTCTCTCTTCAGTATTTCCACCACAAAAAAACCTGTGGTTTAACATAAAAGATGAAAGATGATAATATAAGTTTTAGTATATTTATTAGTATTATAAGTAATATATTTGGTTACACTTTTTCGTTGGTCCACTTTAGACACACTACTAACACTAAGTAACTTTAAAACTACATGTCAACGAACTATTAGTAGACAGTTAGGTTAGGGTGAGGTGTTAGGGTTCAGGTTATTAGAATAAGTTGACATGTAGTTGCAAAGTTACTTAAGCCCCTTTTACACAGTGCATTGATCCTGGAAAATTGCCATAAAATTGCCAGAGTGCCTTCTGTGTGAACGCAAGCACATGATTCTGGTCAGATGACCAGTCCCGGAATGCGCTCTGTGTAATCAAAAGGCAGGATCAATGTCGTAAAGGGCTGTGCTGTAGTGATGACGGTGAAGCTGAAATCATTCGCCAGCTTGTGAAATGGTACATGATGCGCTAGTTTATGATCGAATCAGAAAAACAATGCAGAAGTGTGGAGAGAAATCACAGATCATAAGCAAACTTAAGACGCTGCAGAGACATTACACATCACATCGATGTCATGTGTCTTTACGGGATGTGTGTGAACGCATGCATAGATTCCAGAAGATCACTGGCAGTGTGAATGGACCAAAATCAAACTATCCTGGGACACATTATAAGTGTATTTTCTGGAATCTCTGTGTGAAAAGGGCTTTATAGTCAGTAGAATGTCTGTTGGGGGGCCATCAAAATAAAGTGTAATAAAATAAATAAGATAAAAAACAAAAAATCTTTCCAGAGGACATGCCCAGGGGAGTCACATCTTTGTCACCTTTTTTACCCTTGATAAGTTTGCATCCTTGTTAATTAAATGTGAAAAATGGCCTTTTGGTCCACTCCTGTACCGTCAAAATTTTCTATTTGCGACAAAACTAGAATGGATTTATTGTTCATTGTATACCAATTCATTAAATATAATGGTCAGTGACTGTCAATGAGCTTGCGCTAATAGTTGCGTGAAGCTATGTAAACGTGCAATGACAACTTCAGTGATTATTATCGCGTTGTGCACTGTGTATAATTAATTCAAAATCTGAATGATTGTTTTGATTCATGCTGCAAAGAGGACCTCATTATTTACTGATTAATAATTCAAGATCACAGCTCAGTTTATTTTGTATGTGTGGCTTACTTGAAGATGACATTCTGTTTACCTGCACTAAATACATTTTTAATGTGAATTCAATGAAAAGAAATTGATCACTGTGATAACAATATCAAGATAAATAATCAACTGTGAACCGTCTAGCCCTAATTTCTAATCATTCTGAGCCTTTTGTGTGCAGGTTCTGGAAGAGACTTGGCAGATTCATGAGTTTATTAAATCCTGAGCCCAATCTCATCCACATTATGGGCTGCTATGTGCTCGGCAATGCTAATGGAGAAAAGGTAGATACCTCCCTGTGTGTTTTAACCACTGTTTCATGCCAAAGGATTTTTGTCATAAAGACAAGACAGGAAATTATGAGGGAAAGATGGGGGGAATGGGATGAATATTCAGTGTATAGATAGAAAGACTATGTTCATAGTCTGTATATACAGTCATACGCTTTATATTCATACTAATTTATGACTTTTAGCACCCTTGCAGAGCTGCCGCTACTGTACAGCCTCATACTTTCATGTACTTTAATGCTGTGGCAGGTGTGTGCATGAGAAATAGAGGAAGACAGTTGGAAGTGTGTTCAGGGTGAGGCAGGGATATGATGGCCAGAGATGAGGGTGTCAGATTGACAAGCAACTGCTCTGTGACTGACAGATAGACAGTCTATCACCCCTCCACCCTCGCACTTCTCTGCCTCATATACTCTCACACACGCACATACACACACTCCAACATGTACACACACGCAGTCTATCAGTGGCACATACTGACAGTTGCCTCTGGCCACCACAGCTCTGGACATGTATTCAGTTGTGCCAAGCTGGATGTGGGGTTATAATGATGAAAAAGTGCTGTGGTGATACCACAGTGTCAGATGGCACTAAATAATTACCATGGTATTTACTAGGGGTGTAACAATACATCAAACAATACAATACATCGACAATACATCCGTACGATGTATCTATGCAATGTGTAAAAAAATTATACTTTTTTTTTTAAAGAGACACCGTTATTTTGACACTCTCCACATATTTGCGCAATGTCCGTCTATGCATTAAACAAGAATGCATGCATTAGTAAACTCACCTGGGCTCGAAAGAAAACGCATGTGTATCAGTATATTCATGAATCAGTGCATGTCGCTCTGTCTGTCATTAATCAAACAACAAAAGACAAGGAGAAAATCTCTCACTTCTCTTAACTAAATAACTTTAATATTATAAATCTATATTTAATTTATATAGTGAAGACTATGCAGTGTTATTATACACTTGCTTACTTTTTTACATTTCTGTGCCTGAAAACTTCTTAGACCTAAGTAAAAAAACCTGAAAAGCATTGATTATTTCATTTGTGTCTTTGTTTTATTGTATTTATTTGTGCTATTGCTTGTAATTTGGTTATCTATTGAAAATATCCTGCATCAAATCGGATCGTAATCGTATCACTGAATTTTTTTGAGGTATCTGCAAATTCATCAGGCCGATTTACACCCCTAGTATTAACGTCATACTTCAAGGTTCTTCAAAATGGTACAGTGGTATTATCACGCTGAATGTCCAAAATACAAAAAACCTGATCCAAGATGCATTTGTAAATTGTTTGAGATCGGATTAAAATCTGTTTTTTGGAAATATGAAGTCTGAAGGGTCAGATCAGATTTTAAGTCGCTATTGTAATTTGGGATGCTGCATGACTGACTGTGAGATCATAAATCACAGGCATGCAAACAAATGTGTCTAAATGTTGTAATGGTGAATGAATCCATATGCATATTTATAAGTGTAATGGTCTCTGACACGCATGTTGTCTGATGCGCTGATGAGTTTTAAACCACGGAGAGGTGCTGTGAGGCAGACTTTTTTGTCCTATTTTTCCAGATCTATATGCAAAGTATTCCTGCAAATCACACAGATCATTTTAAGCATAGTTAGTGCTCTGCAACACCATTATGCTGAGATTTGACAACGCCATGGTGCACCTGTATGACAGACACTTGGTAAACAAATTTGGATGCAGTCTCCTGATTGAAGTACACACAGTCCCTGATTGAAGTGCACATAACCATGCACAAAACTAGAGTCTCACTAAAATTTCTGCCACATGAGCATTTCATCCAGTCAGTTTCTGACGCAGGTCTACAGAGAGAATATAGCTGAAGTAAAGAAAAAAAAAAAAACATGGAGGCTTTTTCGCTGCATTTAGCAATTTTCCCCCATGGTCCTCTCAGCAGTGCACTGCTTCTTCTGAAAGGGAAAGAAAGAGCTTCAGTGAACTTGCTATATATAGATTCTGACCAGGTGCAGAAAGCAACCCAACAGCTCCATGCCTTCTCGGTTAAGGGAATAGTCCCGCACAAATTAAAATGCCGTCATCATTTACTCACCCTCATATTATTCCAAACTTGTATGAAATTGTATTGTTTTACACTTTGCTCTTTTCCATGCAATTACAGTTAATCAAAAAAAGATGCAAAAGTTCCATAAAAGTGTCATATAAGTAGGCCATACGGGTTATGAGTCAATGAGTTGAGAACCAGATCAGTCTGATCCATGAACAAATCATTCAGATACGTTTTATGAACCATATCAAATTAAAGAGATCCACTTCTAAAGAGTGATCTGGAACATCATGCACAAGGCGTATGGACTGTTTAAAGATACTTTGTAGCTTTTGTGTCCCTTTTGAGCCTTGGAAGCAAATTCCACAGAAAAGAGTAACCAGCATGCTATTAAAAATATCTGCTTTTGTGATTCACAGAAGAAAATCATACAGGTTTGGAACAGCATGATGATGAGAGAATTTTCATTTTTGGGTGAACTGTGCCTTTAAACTCCTGCCTTTGTGCTTTTGTTGTAGTGTTAGCATCAGATAACATACACTGTCTCTGTGATTTGTTTTCTATTAGCCATGCCAAGGCAGCAGCAGCCGGCCATATGTCTTGAGTGTTCAATACCAGAAAGCTAATAAGGTTGTAATGACTGCCTGAGCACATGTAATGTTACATTGAATAAAGGAAGGGCTTAATTTGCGCAGCAACATTATAACCATGAGCTTTGAGCCAGTTCCTCATGTGTCCCGTTTTTGCTGTTGTTGTTTGATTTTGAGCTGCTAATATTGCTTTTAATGATACGAGTTATATTTGTATATGCTGATGAAAGAGGATTCTTAATGTGAGCACTGTGGTTTAGTAATGTCGTAGAAATGGTCTGGCCTTCTCTACAATGGAAAGAGATTGATTAGCTGAGCCTGGATTCATGAGGCTTTCTGTGGCTTTCATGGTCGATTAGAGAGGTGAGGAATAGCTCTCAGAAAAGATTCCCAGATGAGAGATTATACTGACAGCAAGCAGAGAAACAGAAGTTCGAAGGATTTGGAAGAGAATAGCAGAAGGCAATTAATGCACTCTGACAGGCTTTGTCCTGATATGAAGGATTCTCATTGACACTACCAGACACCCTCCAGCGGAGGTCGATCACAGCATGGCAGAACACACAGTTTAACACTCCACCAGTTGCCCTGTTCAGCTCCCTCTAGTTTATGATGCACACACGTCGCTGTATGGCTCCTATTAGCAGCCTGTGCAGTGAAATTATCAAGTCAACCAGAGTAAAGGATTAGATTACGATTAAGGTAAGCTTTTAGTAGTTACGGAGTTTTACAGCAGTTATGGATTGGCCATTTTGAAATGTACAGACAGCCTAGTCAGTTATAACTTATATATATTTTTTCCCATTTTTTAAGTACATGGGTAATATTATTAATAATAATAATAATAATAATAATAATAATAATAATGTATTACTTTAATATAATTGTATTATTTTAATATTTTACTGCTTTGCTGTTGTTGAATAGTTATATACACACACAATAATAAGCCAATAATAATTTATTATATAGTAAATTAGTAAATCGGTAATACTAATAATAATCATAATAAAATTAAGCAATAAAGTTATTATTAATAAAATATTTTTTTTATTAAAATAGCATTGTTGTTATTATTATTATTATTGGAAACTTGTTAGAAACCATATTTTATATTTAAGCCAAAATTATGCCTATATAATATATCCCTAATAAGAATTACTATTATTATTAATTATAATTATTATTAAGTATTTGTGTATACAATATCAATAACAAGTATTAAATAATAATAATAATAATAATACTGTTACGTACTGCTCTGAGGCTTGAAGGGTTAGGATCCAAATGCAACTTTATTTAAAGGGTAATCCACAATCATAGTCAGAGAAAAGGCAAAAGGTCATACACACGTAGGCAGTCCAATCAGGCAAACAAAACAAGGGACAGAGGCAAAAGGGTAATCCAGGACGCAGGCAAGAATTCCAACGAAACCGAGAGACATGAAACCAGGGATAATGCTCAGAAATGCAGTGTGAGACAAGACAAGACTTAACCAAGAATGACAGGGTGAACAGGCTAGATATAGGCAGAGGTAATGAGGTAAATGAGACACAGGTGTAAACAGTGAGTGCTGATGAGTCCGGGCAAAGGATTATGGGTGATGTAGTCTATGATGGAATAACAGTCCGGGTTGGAGTGCCCACTGGTGGTGATCAGGGGCACTCACACTGGTGAATCGTTACAAATACATATTAAATATACACACTATATAATATACTAAATTATTATATAAAAAATAGTCAAATAACCATACTGTGTATATCTCATTTGTGTTCATTAAATGATATTTATCAAATATATTATATATTATATCTGCATTATATTGTAATCAACCTCCCTGCTCCCTAAATATTGCATTAACATTGATCATTGAAAGATATATCTGTTATAGTCTTTATTGGGATCTTGTGATTAATACCGAAGGTCTTTTGACAATTTGAGGATTTAAAGGGATAGTTCATCCAAAAAAAAAAGTGTCATCACTTACTCACCCTCATGTTGTTCCAAACCTGTATGAGTTTCTTTCTTCTGTTAAACACAAAAGAAGATATTTTAAAGAATGTTGGTAACGAGACAGTTGATGGTAGCCACTGACTTCCATAGAAGGAAAAAAAATGGAAGTCAGTGGCTACCATCAACTGTCTGGTTACCAACATTTTTTTAAATATCTTCTTTTGTGTTTAACAGAAGAAAGAAACTCATACAGGTTAGTAAATGAGGGTTAGTAAATGATGACAAAATTTTCATTTTTGGGTGAACTATCCCTTTAACAATTATGAAAAGTGAAAAGTAGTGAAACAGCAACATTTTCTTTCATCCTCAGCTTTTTCAAAACCTCAAGAGACTGATGAAACCTCATGCTATTGAGTTTAAGTCTCCTCTGGAGCTGTCAGCTCAGGGTAAGTGTACTATACACAGACACACACACACAAAAGAGATGACCACTCGCATATTCTGACACACATGCGATAAACAAACTATGAAACATGCATTTGAAAAAAAATGGAAAATACAATAATGGAAAATGTATCTGTACATCTGGCTTTGGTGGTCTGTGAAATAAACACTTGCAAGACAGATCACATACAGTATGGAGAGTTCTATGTGCCACATGAACTCTGACCCCATCCATGCCACTGCTATTGATTTGACATTTGACAGTGATTATTCCCTAATTAAATCCTCATTATCTTCTCCTACTGTTTCTGTCTCTTCCCTGGACTCAGGAGGCCCACTTGCTCCCCTCCCTCCTCTTCTGTCTCCCTTTGTCCCCTATGGACTCTACACAGCTTGATTTGCACTGTTGAGGATAATTACCACTGTTTTAAATAGAGAACTGTATTTAAAACACCCACAAATGCCTATAAAGGCTTCCTAATGTAGACCTATTTTACACAGCGGATGGTACAGTAAATGTGTGACATGCTGCCTGTGATTTTATGGTCTTATATTTAAAGGAGAGCTAAAAATGTTGTGCTCTCTCCACTCTTAGGTAAGGAGATGATCGAAATGTACTTCGACTTCCGCCTCTACCGCTTGTGGAAGAGCCGCCAGCACTCCAAACTTCTCGACTACGATGACCTTCTGTGACATTGTGTCATTGGTTTAAGCAGCCCAAGAGGCAGGTAGCTTACTTTAGGGCCCACGCGGCAACATTCCCTCCTGAGAGAGAGAGAGCCTGGGCGGAGAAGCCCTGAGGTGGAGGAGGAGGATGAGGTTGAGGATGAGGATGGATGACATTGAGAAGACGTTCAAATTCTCTGCCCTCAGATGTAACAAGATGGGAAGCAGCCATTACTGTTACTGTAGGTGCTTTGTGTTCACCCCATCCATTTGAGCTATCAGCCTGAAAGAGAAACATTCAATAGATATCAGCAGGTCTTATCTTTTAGCCTGTGTGGGGTCTAGAAAATAATGTTCAGTTTCTCTGAGAATTGAAAAAGCTGTGATAAGAAGGAAAAATAAGAACAGATTTGATTTTTTTTTAGTATTTGAGTAGCTGTTTTTGTGGTGAACTAGCAGGGACAGTGAAACAAGGCCATTTACTAAACAGGACTAGAGGTTCTTATGTTATTTACTATCTACAGGTGCAGGATAAACTGGAACTACATTAATGTTGTATGTACATATTCACTCTAAAATAACTACTGTAATTTATCTTTCAGCATAATATTGCACTGTTTTGGTTGTTAAAGTATGGTGTTTTTTGTTTAGGATTCATGTGAGGGAATATAACTCAGGTTTTATTCATTTAACTGACCTCCCTCTGTACTGTACCATCTTTAGATAGATCGAAAGAGGAGACGAAAGAGAAACTTTTATAAAAAAAAAATTAAAAATCCAATAGGAAGTTGTTCAGTCCAAAGGATTGAGCTACCTGAGTAGGGTTGAAATAACACTTGAAATCTGTATCAGGGGCTTTGTGTGCATTTAGACGTTTTAGATTTCTATAGACTTACAGATTCATTGTCTTGAATTCCATAAAATTACACACTGTATGTGTAACATTAAGGCATGTGTAGATAAAGCTCATTATAGATCAGCAGATTTTGTCTTTTACCTTCAACGTTTTTAAAAAATTTCTAGCATCTTAAGAAAAGATTGAATACGATTTTAAAATTGATTACATTTAAATAAATATAGACAATGTTAGACAGTTAGTGAATTTACGCTCGAATCGTGACATATTTGTGTATTTCTCTGTGTCTTTGTCATAAGCGTCTGTATGTATTTGACGTGATGTCATACTCTGTTTTGGGGTGTTTTCTTTGTAGGTGAAGGATAACTTATCATTTACCGTTTCTGACAAGTCAAAGTGCGATTGTATCTGCAGTATTTCTCTTTTCAATAGTAAGTGGTACTGAATGTTACTTTTTTCATAGTATACAGGATAGTACATTTAGCCTTTAAAGTGGTTTTCTGTGGAGAAAAATGTTCTCGAATCACTGTAGTTGGTGCGTGGGTGTGTTTTGGATGCACCAAACAGATAAAACGGTAGATAGTTGTAATCTTTAATCATCACGAGTGGATGTTCAAGTGCAAAACAGCAGCAGCTGGTGCAATAGACAGTCCAAAGCATTTCATCAAAAGCTGCCAGATAAAAAAAGTGCAATGTGGTTAGTCTTACTGGTGTAATAACGTGAAGATGAGAATGCATTGCAATATCCAATTGAAGCGAACAGGGAAAACATCTCTAATATCGCTATATTTAGAGCATAAAGCCGTGGAGAGTATATGTGCAGAATTACACGTATATCCATGTCTGTGTTTGTGAGTGAGTTTGAGCTTTAAAGATGTGGACAGGAGCACTGAGGTGTTATCTGAGGATGCATATCTGTTTTCCTTGTGTTGATCCATCACATCTCTTTTCATCTCTGACCACTCGTGCAGATGGTCCGGAAATCAAATAAAGCACAAAACCTGTGTATCCGTAGGACCATCAAAGGAACGGAGTGTGTTTGGATTAGATCAAATCAAAACAGCCCGAGCTTCTTTACTGAGGACACGTTTAGACAATTACATGTCTTAATATGGATTTGTATTTTGGTTTCCAAACTCATGTAATCATCACTGCACTGTTTCTACCAAAGTCATTGTATGCTATAATGCCATAATAGACTGTAAAATAGATAGTTATGAATATATATATATATATATATATATATATATAGAACATAGAATGTGATTTCTTGTGTGTTGTCACTGATTAAGCCAATGGCACATGAGAACCATAAGGACTCTGCAAGAGCTCTGAGGATCATGGAGCCATTTGGATTTGCTGAAAGGTCTATGGCAAGTCAGGTGTGAAGCGTGATGTGTGAAGACCTCCCTACTCTTGCAATAAGTGTATGCTGTATGGCCTCGTGTTGATTGTATCATGTATCAGAAAGCTCATATAGTCATTATTTGATGTTAGGTGGGATTTAGGAAATGAAAGGAGAGTTTGGTGGAAGAATGCATTTTAAAACATGCATGTGTCTCATTCCTAATAAATCCATCGTTGTGCATCTCTCCAAACTATTTTCAGTAGCAATAGACATTGTAACATGAGCTGTATTGTTTCTAGGACAGACTGTGCTGATTCTAGGACACTGTTGTCTGAATATCTTTTGGATGCTGTTTATGTTTTCAACAGCATCCGTTTTATTTTTAACCCAGCCAATGGCTTTGCAGCATAATAGGGTGTTATTGAGCTTCGGGCAATCATTTTTAAAGGCTTCAGGCAGTTTTTTCTCTGTTGACTGTACAAATTATTCATGATTCCAATATATATAAAGCAATTAAACGAAATGGTTAGTTGAGACGCTAATAGGCACTGAGATACATTATATGTTTTATGAAAACGTATTACTATTAGTTCCCTTTGGACTTTGTGGAGTAAAGCCTGAAAGCCTGATATGTTGAGATTTAAAGATAATTTGAAAAATTTTGCAGAATTTTCATATGGTTCTGGTGTTGATTTGATGTACTACATGTTTGGGGAAGAGAAAATTCCTCCAGGAGCCTGACTTTGAACTAATATGAAGAATATTAGATAACACTTCATTTTACAGTGTCCCTGTTACACATTTTACATGTAAATCATGCATAGTTACATGCAACTAACCCTAAACCAAATCCTAACCTTAATTAAATAGTAAGCATGTGTTGTTAATTAAGTACTTAATTGTATAAATTCACTGTAACAAGGGCACCTTAAAATAAAGTGTAACAGAACATTACATCAAGATTTCTTTTTTTTTAATGTCTGGACTGTTACACCGCTTTAAATGTATTCTTGTGTCTCTTGTCCTGCTGCTTTTGATTAGATTCAATTCTGAATGATTGACAACATCATGATTGCACCGTTAGACTCTTTGGCTCGTGGTAGTTTCAAGAGAAATACTGTGGGGTTTTTTTGTTTTGTTTTTTGTCTTGCAGTATCTCTTACTTTCTTTAAAGCCTAGCTGGTGAAACGGATCACTTTAAAGCATTGTCAGTAGCAATGATAATACTTTTAATATAGCCTATATTACAATTTCTAGAAAGTCTTGAAGAGTGCTGACAGTAAACATGTATGGTTTTCTTAGTCTGGCTACATAGCCAAATACATGATATGATATAATAGTGTTTAGTTCAGATAAATGGTCAATATTTCTTAAGCAAATGAGCTCATCTTGTCATTTTGCTACTTTAAATGACCTAGCTTAAGCTCATAGTTTCTATCTCTTTAGGTCAGTGTTCACAGTATTTACAATGATACGTTGTATTCAGGAAGGTAGTTTGCTCTAAAACTGTTTCATTGTACAACCTCTTCACAGCAGTGAACACTGGACATGTTTCCTAATCTGTTTTACAGTAAAATGTGCCCATTTTAAGTGGAATCTTGTCTTGAGTCTTCTTTCATCAATTCAAGTCACCTTTTTTTATATAGCGCTTTCAATGCAGCTTCACAGGGAAATAACAGAATCAACAATTCGGCTCAAGTCAGTTCAATGTTGATTCATTTCAGTTCGATAACTGTGTTTTCAAACTCATCAATTGTAAAAATGAGTTCAATTTAACTATAATTAGTGCTACTGAAGGAAATAGTGTCCTTTATTCAACTCTATTCAGTTCGGTTACACTTTATTTTAAGGTGTCATTGTTAGAATGTAATTATATATTATATTTAAGTACTGAGTAATATTTAGTAACTACATGTAATTATAGGATTAGGGTTTGGTTGAGGGTTAGTTGCATGTAATTATGCATCATTTACTGTTATTATTACTATATGGTAAGTACATGTAACATATGTAACAAGGACACTGTAAAATAAAGTGTTACCTTCAGTTTATTGTTGATTCAATTCAGTTCAATAACAGTGTCAATGTTGCGAAATTCGACAATTATGAAACAAATTCGATTTATCTATAAAGCAGCTCTGCAAAAGACAGTATCATCTAGCTCAGTTCAGTTCAAGTTATGTTCACATCTGATAGTGTCAAATCAATAATATTACTGAATATTAAGTGTCTTTTAAACACCAGCTAAGCAAGCCAAAGGCGACAGTGGCAAGGAACCCAAACTCCATCAGGTGACTGAAATGGAGAAAAAACCACCTTTCATCACCTTAAGCACGTTTTATCTTACTAAATAAAAACAAGTTACCTGCCATATCAAGGAGAAAACCAGAGAGAAATAAAAATGGGTGACATTTGCTTAGATTTGCCCTTGATTTCTCAGTCTATCAATGATGATCTCCAAACGCTGTTTATGCACCATACCATGCACACATCCCACGACCCTATCGCGGTTTGGAAAATGAATGGATAGGCCCGTACGCACATGCATGCACAATCACACACAACACTCAGAGTGGTATAGCAGCCTGGGCTAGCAGTGAGTAATCCAGGGGGATTGTAGTTCTTTTCTCATGGGCAAAAAGCTCTGGTATAAGAGTGTGGGTAATAGAAAAACAACTGAGGTGAGATTCCCTGTGGTACAGAACAGAAAGCCTGACACAAAGCCGCCGGGAAAGGTTGCCATGCGCTTAGATACAGGACAAACCGCTGTACATCATGAACTAATCTAGAACAACCTCCCTCTCTCTCTTTCTTTCTTTTTCTTTGTCACTCCTTTTCTTTTTCAGTTTCTTGTTTCCAATAATGACCCGAAGCAGTGGAGGCCACCTTGCCCAATCTCTTGACATATTCACAGATTGCACTGTTTAATTTGTGCTGCAGCGCTGGAGTTGAGAAACCGATGGTCTCAAGAGACTTTTGGTTCATTAAAAATAATGAGTCAGACAAGCTCATCAGCAACACAAAAGCATTATGTGATTCAATTGGAAAATATCAACAGAAATGTAATTAAAAACATTATTAACAACATGGATAAAGCAATAGCCTTATGAAAAGAAAGGGAGAGCGAGAATGATTGTCGTTTTTTGCTGGTCAAGCATTTCGATTCTGTGTGAGAGCGTGGAGAAAGAAGAGAGAGGGGAGTAATCTATCTCCCACCAGCACAAACACCGTACAGACTGCCAGAGAGATCTGGCTTTAGGACTTACTGGCATTGACCCCACATGTACCAAGGACATAATACCATTTAGTGTCTGTTTTATCGTTACGCAAAAACAGTGTAAAGCCTAAATACCTACCAGGAATCTGTAATGCATCACATATGCTAAAACATATTCAGCCACCCACTGCTTTCATGCAGTTATTGATTGTGATGGAAAAGAATGGAAAAGTGTATAGAATTGAAAAATGTCTGATGTTGCATGGCAGTGCATTAAGTGCTTATATTTTAAGCACCTTGAATATTCTGTAATGTCAATTAAAGCAAGTAAAATCCAGGTGAAGTGAATAATAATCAGCCTCATTTTCTGATCGACTCAGAGAGTCACTTTGAAATGAACCTATTATTTCTCATTCGAATTATTATAAATTCCTCTGGCCTATTAAAAATGCAGTAGGCAGTTATTATTTGTGTTTTACCACAAAGTATTGGCAAGCACTTTACAGAAAATCTGATGTATTTATTAGAGAAACATTGTTTCTGTTGGGGTAAATTTGAAATAGGAAAAACCCATTCTAGAAGAACACAATAAAATGGCAGAAGTTTATTGTAGCTCTATTGTCTTCACGATTCAGATTTTTAAAAAACCATTTACAAATGAATGATTAATTCAATTTAGTATAAATGGGGTATACATATAATAATGTAACATTTCTATGGATGGTTGAAGCATGTTATCAAGTTGAAATTCAAATTAAAACAATACTCACACAATAATAATAATAATAATAATAATAATAACTAATTTAATGTTTAATAGAATTATTAATTAAATACATAAACAACAATAAAGTCTAGATTATAGGATTAAAATAAAAAAAATAGGAAAATATATATTAGGAAATCTCATAAAGTGCCATCCTCATACTTGATCCAACCTGATGCAATGTTATGTTTTCCAAGCTATTTCCAAATCTAAATGGCCTCGGGGTCTCTGAGACCCTAAACAGAATTTGAGAGATCTCTGTAATGGTCAGGATAAATGTTTAAAAATACTGTACTGTGCAAACTGTTAGGTCAAAGATAATACTTAAAGAAAATGAGTCAGCAACAAGAGTGAACTTCAGATGAATGAAACACTGATATATTTTTCTTGCTATCAACTATCATCTATCCATTTGAAGCTCTGGTTTTGGCAGGTTCAGTCCTGAGGCTTAGATTTACCTTCCCTTGTCTGAATGCCTGCACACTATCAAAAGGGTTAACTGAAAGTCTGTTGGCATTAACCTGCCATGCAGCTTCTGAAGGTTAACTGGATTAAACTCAGATATAAAGCATAAAAATCATCCGGGCTTAGACAACTGCATATGCATGCAGAGGAGTGGAGTGTAGACAAGGAGGGCAGCTGTGAGTTCTTCTGGGTTATAGCAATGACATGCTGCACTGCAATGGACTGTGACCTATTGCGCCAACGACTGCCATAAGAAAGTGACCGAATCCAAGCTGAGGAAAAGCTGCATGACTTTTGCATGACTGACTTTTCCTGCCTCATACAGAAATGACTACTTGACACTCCCTCACAGAAGAGAGAGCGGCAACATTGCATCATCTATTTTAGGTTGGGTTATTAGGCGTGACTGGCTTGAGCATCTTGGTGTCTGAAGTGATTAAGGGAATGTGTGTTGATGGGAGAAGGGAGCTATCGGGTGCATTGCCCCACTGCATCCATCATGATTATGTGAAGCTAGGGAATGCTCCACCCCGCTCTGCTTCACTGAGTGATAATAATAATGCCATGATGCCACAGGTGATTGTGGAGGCTGGTGTGTAGATAGAAAAGCACCACTGAGATTTTCCATGTATTGCTGTTATAACATTTTCACATTTTGTTATGTCTGTGCATATTGTTAATGAACAAAACTGATACTGTATCATGAATATTTCAAGAATAGAACAATCTTGGTTTCTTGCTGCGGCAGCTTTCTTATTGTACTTTTATAGAGAAAAATTGGTGTAAAAACAACAGAATCAGTAAGTAACATATTGAATTAAACATGACATTTTAAAGTAAAAAGACTATGCATTAACAATTACCCTCGCACACCTGCAGGTAATGGATAGGTGTGTAGGAGAAAGAACCAAAAAAGTCCTGCACACTATCTACTTACAAAGGTATCAAAAATAGCTTTATTAGCAACATTTCAGTCTTATGACCTTCATCAGGCATATACGTAAAAAAAAGCTGAAATAGTATTTTCTTGTATTTTTCCCAGAAGCTGAGAGTGTGTTGGAGCTAATTTCATGATTTTGAAGGGTGTGAAAAGAAAAGCCAAGTGTCCTAAATGGAATAGGAAGAAAATAAATGAATTGACCAAATAGAACTATAAAAGAAGCAAGACGACTGTGAACATATGCATGCTGTCTCCTCTCAACTGGTTTACTTTAATCCTCTAGGGCAGGGGTGGCGAACTCCGGTCCTGGAGAGCCTCAGTCCTGCAGAGTTCAGCTCCAACCCTGATAAAACTCACCTGCCTGTAGCTTTTTTAGTAACCCTTCAGACCTTGATTAGCTTGTTCAGGTGTGTTTGATTAGAGTTGAAGCAAAACTATGCAGGACTGTGGCTCTCTAGAGGTGCGTTCCCTTCGACAGGGTCCCTACACAGTGTTCACTGCTCCCTACTCCCTGAGCACGGTATATCAGTTGAAGTGGACTTCGCTGACAATAACCGTTCATTTGGAACGCCCTGCAATGTCATCAAAGAAAGGCAACGACGGGGTAGCGCAGATTATGATATAGGCTAACATAAATTAATATTGTAATTTACTTTCAAATGTAAAACTATATAATAAGCATATACATTTACAAAACACACAATATGTATTTAAAAAAATATAATCAAAATATTTTCTATTAGTTTTATTAGTTTACATATACCTGTATATTTAATTGACTATGAACAGATTTGAAGCTGCACCTGTCATTCAATATGAAAATACATTTTGATTTGGTTAACTGTGTATAAATGTATTCTTAATCAATGGTCTTTGTAGCGGTCTCATCTTGTGCGCTTTCTTTCCCAAGCGCAGCTGCATAGTAAACATTCCTGAGGTTAATAAAATAAAATGTAAAAAAATGACAGCCCTCAGCTGCTTGTCAACACTTTTAATTTGTTTACATATTCATAAAATATAATATGCGAATGTAACAGTTATTGCCATAACCATTAATAAATACTCTAGTTTGTCTAATAACTATGAATATTCAAATGCATACGTAAACTCTTCCATCGCAGAGCTGTTTAAAAACTCTTCCAGCGGCTCTGCTCCATCGTTAGTTCAGACTGGTGATGCGACGCGCAATGCCAGTTGGGTGATTTTCACTCTCCACTTCCTGTGAAGTGATGTATCGATGTTCCCTTCTTCCCTACACCGTTCGCAGTAGGCTACCCTTCGAACTGAACATGTTCGCTCCCTGTGGATTAGAATCTCACTTAAGATGGCGGAATACCCTGTGAAGTCCACTTTGCAGTCCACTTACGGTCGAATGGAACCCTTAGGACTGACGTTCGCCACCCCTGCTCTAGGGCTACAACAGTCAAATGCCATTCAGCTTCACTTATAAGAATCATTGCCTTTGAAGACTAGTACTCATATATTAACAGTTTATAACTGAGTTAACTGATCTGGTTTACTGAGATTAAATTCCACGTTTATTTTTATTATTAAGTTTACACCAGTCACCATGGTATGCCAAAGTTGCACCTTGTTTTCATTCACATCAGATTAAATATGCCAGTCTATGGATTACATAGTTATTATATAATATAATTATTATACAAATTGATTACCAAAAAAAAAAAAAGTCAACTCAGTTCCAACTCGTACCAACACACAGTACTTGCAATAGCATTATGTGAAATTCATGACGCAAGTTGGGAGGAGCTTGTCACCTTCTCAGGGGTATGCAGCATCTTCTCCACCGTAGGCCTACATTCATTGCACTATTGGGAGGGGGATCTAAAAGCTTGTTCTCAATTTAAGAACAAACTTTACCCTTGGACAGCACGCCAAACCTGTTTTTATATACATTTTTGATCATGATCAAAGATCCATGTCGTACAGTGTGATTTGTAATGATCTTATAGGACTGCTGAAATCGCAGTCTGTATAGCAGGCATAATGTGAGCGACAGGAAAAAAAACATTTTATCAGAGAAGAGAAGAGATGAGATGTCGCTGCAAATGGGAGGAAAAGTTATTTTGATTAAAGAATATGAGAGCACAGTAATTTAAAAAAATTTTTTATTTCATGCTGTTGTAAACTATTTGGCTATTAGCAGCACCAAACTAAATTGCAAAAATAGTGACATTTCCAGATAGTTTCCCCACAGGCTGCCCCAAACTCGCACCATATTTTTTTAAGTGACAATCACGCGCAGGCTGCTGTCAGATTCTTTTATGGTGTTTACTGACTTAAAAGCTTCAGGCTGTTACTGACTGAGACAGAGTGTTATTTCTTAGGATATCTGTGTCAGTGAATTTTTTTTAGGTTGTAAAGACATTTTATGCATGGTATTTCAAAATAATCACAGCTTTTACTTCAGTGTTTTATCCCAAACACCATTTCAGATGTTTGTATAGACAATGGTTTTGTTGTTGTAATATGGATTACACAGCAAGTGGTTCAGTTATTAACTTAGTAGTCGATGTTAATTAGAAAAAGAATAAGACTTTTGATTGACTCCCCCCCCAAGGTTTGCTCGTTTATCCATGATGCACTTCTTTTTCGGCACCAGCTGATGCTATCATGCTACTGATTGGCCTAATTTACCTAATCAGACTGCAGTAATAGCTCATAATTTCAAGAGGCTGTCTTCTCATTTATCTGTGAACACCGTCTCAACATACTCAACAAAGTGTCCTCGGCACGTTGTGTTCCTCCATTTCAAATGTAGGTCTACCAAACTCCACTTGTTAGCAAAGGGCACTTTGTAAAACTGTTGTGCATTACATAAAAATCAGCATTATTATTTAATGTGATTACTAACCACTGTGTTTTTAAGGCCTGCTGCTCACTAGAGGTGAAAACATGTTGACAATGACTATAGGAGTGAGTCATTAATGGATGAGAACTGCTGAATAGAAGCACACCTGTGGCATCGTCACGGTGCGTTACATAAGTGATATTTGAACTAAATAACACTGGCTGTACCATGTTGTGTTCCCACAGCGCATGTCGAGTAACACATTTTTTGCCTGACAGAGAGCACTGTAACGCTAGGCTTGACCAGCAGAGACATCATGTCCTGACCGATGTTATGTAGCACAGCATTCAGGTTTGTTCTCATCTCTTCGTGCTTCTGCTCTTGTCTCAGCTTGAGTGCTGTGTCTCTCCACATCAGGCCGTGAGCGAGTGTGAGCGACCCTGACAGAGCCTTAGCAACTGCTGAGAGTGTTTATTTGCATCTTTATTGCTGAGAGTGGCTGTTATGTGAGTAGCTGACTGTCTAAAGATGAAAGTTTCCTGAAACTCTCATCATTTGAAAGAGTGTGAGGCAGCTTTTGGTGGAAGGCTGAATATCTTTTGGACATATTCTAATAAAGCTTTACTATTAAAACTTTGGTTATTCAGGAAGAATGTCATTCATATAAATGACAAATTATACAAACATTTAGCCACTTACAGTATTTTTGGCTTTATTAACTTTCTTACACTATAATACAACAATTAAAGATTAAAACGGAATGGTTTGTATTTTTTTTAAATCACAAAAATACAAAACAAAAAGCAGCACATCTTTTTTCAACATTGATAATAATAATTATGTTTCATGAGCACCAAATCAGCATATTCAAATTAATTCTGAAGGATCATGTGACTGAAGACTGCTGAAAGTTCAGGGCTGCATCCGAAATTGCATACTTCCCTACTATATAGTAGGCGAAAAGCAGTACGTGACAAAAGAAGTATGTCCGAATTCATAATACTCATAAAAGAGTAGCCAAAAAGGATGACCTACTTCTTCCGGTGAGATTCTGAAGTGTGCATACGATGGACACTTTTACTATCCCATGAGGCCACAGGAGAGGATTTATGAATAGTAGTGAAGTGACGTAACTGACGCTGGTCATGTGATAATGACAACGTGGTGAACGTAGTACATACTTTTTTAGCGATAGTGAAGTAATTACTTCAGTAATTACTATTACAAAATAAGTACCTACTCAAGAGAGTATGCAATTTCAGACGCAGCCCTGGTTTGCCCTCACAGTGTCACGAACTTCAGTCACCAGTCACCTTAGCACACTACATTTTCCATCATCCCTCACATTCCTCACCTGCCCTCAGTCAACCTTTATCCACACCTGATTCCCATCGTCACTGCAATCACCACCACATATAAGCACACACCTCAGTTCAGTCAGTGTCTGGCCTTAAACTATGAAACAGACCCATCCAGTGATCTGTTCTTGGGTGCCAACAAAGTATATCCTTGTGTTTTCTCCTTGCATTTCCACCTGGAATACTTACCTGTGCCCGTCTGTTGATGTGTGTCCTCTGTCAGCCAGCTCTTCCAAATTCTCCTAGATCAACTGTGAGGTAAAAGGACTGTTATTGCACCTCGAATTATTATTCACCTTGAGTAACTCACCTGTTCACTCCATGCTCATTGTGTCTATGATAAAGTTGTTGTCTGTCCGGTGTGTATTTTCTGACACACAGGAATAATACGTTTTAAAACATTAAAATATAAGACTTATTTTAAATTGTAATATTTCACAATATGGTTTTAATGTTTTGATCAAATAAATGCAACCTTTGAGCATAAGAGGATTCTTTAAAAACATAAAATCTTACCAACCCAAAATAATTCAATGTTTTTTTAAATTATGTTGCTATACAATTCAAAATCACTCCTAAGAGATTCAGGTAGTGCAGACAAGCCACTTTTCGGCATTGTACATTGCCTTTTGTGTCTGAAAGTGTTGCCTTCTTGGACATAGTTGTGATTTTTAGTGGCAGGCTTTCCTCTGAATGTCAGGATGAGAAAGGCTTGGAGTTCTGGACCCAGACATGCCCTGTCAAAAAGGGTGAAAGTCTGTGCCTGTCTTTACGAATACAAGTCCAATATTCACCCAGCCGATGTGCCCTTTCTCAAAAGGTAGGCCTATTCTCTCATTCTCTCTCATACTCCTTCCCTCTCTAGTTTTTAATTTCTTATCAACCAGTTTTTCCATAATCTGTACATTGGACCTCTGAGGTTTTGATAAGACTCTTAGACAATTAGAAGAGGATCCGTTTTAGTCCATCAAAGCTGTTTGGCACTAATGAATGCTTGTTCATCAGTGCATCAGATTTTCTTCTCCTAGTATCACAGATGAAAAGTAAACTGACATCAGCCTCAAAGTACTTTTAGACTTGTATTTACATTAAAGGGGTTGTGGTGTAATATGACCTAATTTGTGGTTTTGATGGTTCTCAGCTAGCTCAAGGGACCTAATATGAATCCTCATGGGCGAAGGCATCAGGCGAGAGAAGACAGTGCATGCTCACAGATTTCATTTCTTGCCAAAAGTGACTGCAACGAGTTGGACTGTCAAACTTGCCACTAGCAGATAGGAATAAAAAAAAAAAAGAGACATGGTGGTGTCACAAAATATATATATGTGCACTAATAAAACATGACAGTGACTGGTTATTTTAAAGTTAAGGGTAATGGTATTCTCGGACAGAACTCTTCTGGTTTATGCTGAAAGGTCAGAGCACAGTATTGTAAAGACATTATTAAAAAGATGGCTGCACTTTACTGGCTGACCGAGCTTCATGAGTCATTCGGGTGGTGACACGTTGTTTTGTTCCTTGGAGAACTGTGAGGTTTTGATGGCAGCTGGTATTTTATTTCAGACATTTCATTTGAAGTGTAATGGAACTCTGGGTAATCCCTCATTGATTTCAGAGTTACTTTCTGACGACGTTGTTCACTGAAGCTGTTTATTGGAGCATTTGCATTCTTCATGGTTATGTGTCTGCTGATATACTCCGTCTTTCTTATTCTGTCATTCATGTCTCAATCTTTCTCAGTATTTTTTTTTTTATCCCTCTATTCAAAGTATGAACCTGTGTCTCAGAGTAAAAAATTACACAACATATAAAGTTGCAAAAATGAGAGCCTTTATATTACAATTGCAGGTTTACATTTTGTGGCATAAAATCAGTTTTCCAGAAACTGCATAATATTCCCCATCTTTGTTTTCTCTTGTCCTCTGTTTCTGTGTTTTTGCTTATGTTTTATGCTTACAGTAAGTTTCCTGGATGATAAAAGGCTTTGATATCTGCTCCACAGCTCATTCGCACGCACACACACACACACACACACACACACACTTCAGCAAATATGGCCACTATTTCCACCTCCCTCTCTATACACCTCATTACTCTTCAGTCTGTGTGCACGTGAGCCGAACCTATAGCTCACATTAACTCAATCTTGTCTTTAATTTATCCTCTTTGCATTGTTCTCATCTTCTCACATTCACTCCCTCAGCTATTTTGCCTCCATCACCCTTCTATAATTATAATCTTCTGCCCTGAGGTTGAGTTTCTTCATCATTGCTTTTGTCATTTACACCACTCCCTTCTATTTTCATGATCCGTCCTCCCACCTTGCTTACTTTCTACTCGAAGCATCAAAATCACTCACAGGCACATAGTATAAAGATACAGTCCTCAGTATAGAGCAACACTGCCATATTAGAAGTACAGCATTCTCTGTCATGGGGCTGGGGCTGTTATTCCTTATTCAATTAGTTCCTGTGTTCCATTAAAAAACATCATATAAATATAATAACAATATATAGGTTACACTTTATTTTAAGGCCTTTGTTACAGTGCAATTATTCAAATATGTTCTGAGTAATACTATATAAGTATGTTTAGGATTAGGATTTGGTTTTTATGCATGATTTACTGTTACTACTATAGTAAGTACATGTAAGATGTGTAATAGAGACACTGTAAAATATAGTGTTACCATTATATATTATGGGAAGGTGTAAAACTATAAAACTGCTGCAACCAAATCATCAAAAACACTTTTCACTTTTCATTCACCCTATGGTGAACATTAAGAATTTGATGTAGTCTATACAACAGATCATTAGACATAACACATAATTAATATTATGCATAATTATCCATAAAACAGAACATTAAACATTAAAAATGTTCATCAAAAAATGGCACCATCACTTCCTTTTATAGCCATCAGAGTTGACCTACTTAGTGATTCATTTATATTGCCTTACCCAATATAGACTGATGAATCACAATTAAAAGAGAGAATTCTTCAGGATGGGTATTCGTATTCTCCACCTCTTATCGCTCTTATTAGTTATTTCTCCCCCTCTCTAACATTAATCAATGCATTAATCAACTAACAATGAACACTTTTTTTTTACTGCATTTATTAATGTTTTTAACATTTCAGGTTGTGTAAATTTAAGTTAACATGATTTAACAATAATCAATAGTATATTTATAAAATAACATTAACCTATATAAATGCAAACATGTTAAAACAAAATTGCTTTTTTTTTCAGCATACCTAATGCAATAATGTTAAATATTTTGAACCTTATTGTAAATTATTAAAAGGTTAGTTCCATTCCTTGATTCTGCTTGGTCAATAGCTGTGTTTTTATCCAAACTACACAACACCCTTAGCAACCACTCTTAGCAACGTAAACATGTTTGTTCTCATTTATATTGTTCATTGAAGCTTACTGTATTATGATCGAGATCATATGTATGAGATCGAGTGTAGCCTGTTACCTGCATTTAGATATAGCATTTTCCTTCAGGTCAGTCCTATGTTCATAATAAAAAGTCTGTTTGAATGTCTGCTGCGATATCTTGTCTTTTTAATAGTTAGTAGGTTTTCCTGTGTCCTGACACTGACAGCACTAGTCAAAGCATTTGTCAGTTGTGTTTTGCTTCGTGTTCACAAGAAGTTTCAGTCCTTTTAATATAAAAGTCTTCGCTACTTACAGTATGCATGTTGGGAAGTCATTAAAAAGGTGTATTATGTGTATATAAATTAGGCTATTTCTTTTAAAGATCTGACGATAGTTCCTCCCTAAATCATTCTGAAGTACTAAGCCACTTTGTTCACGTTTTATTTCAAACCCGTTTCAGTCCAGTTACCTGTAGTCAAGAGATAACAAATGACCCTGTCATTGAGACCAGAATATAATGCTGTGGCTTGCCAGCTCCGATCTATCTCCCAACACCTGCTATTGGCAAATGTGTAATAATGTAACTTCTGTTGCGATCAGGGACTACTTTTTCCAGTGGAAGAAAGGCTTTTAGTGATTTTACTTAATGAAAGTTGCATTGATACATATTTGTCTGGCATTAATATTTGTATTGTTTGGTAACCGCTTTATAAAAGCAATAAGGTACTCAAGGCTAGTGCTGTATCATGAATAAGTTGCGGCTAGTGACTTATTCACAATACAGCACAGCCTCTCGTACCTTATTGCTTGCATGCATGTTCAGATGTTTGGGGTCAGTATTCATTAATTCATTCATTCACTGAGTCAATCACTCACTCACTGAATCACTCTCACTCACTGAATCATTCACTCACTGAAATTTCTATTAATCAAAGAATCCTGAAAAAAAAATTATCACTGCTTTTAATTTTAGAATGGTTTCTGAGGGATCATGTGACACTGAAGACTGGTTGTAATAGCAAAGCTGAATTTTCAACAGCTGTCATATGAATAAATTACATTTTATCAAAAACATTTTTCATTGATATTTGGTCAAATAAATGCAGCCAATTCATTAGCATAAGTGACTTCTTTCAAAAACATTGGGTTACATTTTATTTCGATAGTTCACTTTAGACATTATACTGTGAGTAATTTTACAACTACATGTTAACTAACTCTCATTAGAGGTAGACTTAGGTTAGGGTTCAGGTTATATAAGTTGCCTTGCAAAGTTACATATATAGTCAGTAGTATGTCTGCTGGGGGACCTCAAAATAAACTGATAGCAGATATTAAACAGACTATTAATACTCTAACGACTGGTAGTTGACATATAGTTGCAAAGTTACTCATAAATGTAAAGTGGACTATCGAAATAAAGTGTTACCAGTTTTTATAACTAATGTTTTGGTGTGCATAAGCATGGCTGCAACAATAAAAGTTGTATCAGCACCCCCTCAAAAGCTCTCGTGTGTGAGGTTTAAGACAGATTACTGTCCCACTCTTCTCAGCACACTCTCTCTGGAGGCCACTGGTTATTTTAGCACCAGCTTTAGCCTGCTGCATCCTCACCCTGTGAACAAGAGCATTCAGTCTAAGAGTCATGATTCTGTGCCGATCTATTTCTGCGTCCTTCCACCGATCCTCCTTCATCTTGACCTGACAGGTTTTCCTTGCGTAAGTGCTCTATTCCTGCACGGTCCGGCATCTCTGTCCATTTACCTTATCATTGACCCAGATTCCTGCTCTCTTTCTCCTCACACTGTTAGATTAGTATTGATCACAGGGCTACAAATAACTGCTTGTTCACTGCTTTTCCGGGTCAAGGTTGCATTGCTTTAGTATAGTGTTTATGCATGTTGGGAAGTCATTAAAAAGGTGTATTATGTGTATATGAATTGGGCTATTTTTTTTAAAGATCTGACAGTTGTTCCTCCCTAAATCATTCTGAAGTACTAAGCCACTTTGTTCACGTTTTATTTCAAACCCGTTTGAGTCCAGTTACCTGTAGTCAAGAGATAACAAATGACCCTGTCATTGAGACCAGAATATAATGCTGTGGTTTGCCAGCTCCGATCTATCTCCCAACACCTGCTATTGGCAAATCTGTAAATCCTCTGTCATTTTAGCACTTCAATTACAGAAAACAACAGTAATTCACAGCCCCATTTACACCCACACATAGTGGGATAGTGCCTATCCCTTCCCGGAAAACAAATTACTGTTCGCTGAGGTCCAGCGATACAACGAGACCTCCACTTTACGTGGTCAGCAAATTAGAGATCAGTTTTAAGTGAACAAATTAATCTTTTCCCATGGGGCTTGAGAATATAAATTGTGCAATTTGTTAAGTGTGATGCTTTCTGAACAGAATACCATTGAAACGCTAAATGTATTCATAATGGAAATGAAAACTGGGTTATACTGATGCTAGTCTCTCTCACCAGGCTTTTGACTACAGAATTAGGTCTGATCCATTTGAAGCTTATTCTGGTCGATGATGCAGTCTTAGAAAGCAAGAGACTGATTAACATGTAGAGCAACCACCCACAGTTTGTTTTACATATTCTATCAACCCTTTTAAATTCAACTTGGTTTCTAAGAATTTGAAGTTTTGTAGCATAAAGCCACAGCCAATCAGATTAGACCTTGTCAGATTCTCCTTTTTTTTTTTTTTTGTGAAATATGCATTTTAATATGCAGTGAGTGAACACATGCTGATCATTATGAATTTTACCACTATTTATATATAGCCCTTGTAAACATGTCTCATAGTGATAAAAATGGTTCCATATGTCCTTTTTTATTTCCCTTTCCTATTAGCCTAATGGATTATACTTACTGGAATTTTATGAGAGTTTATATCTGAACTTCAAAGTCATATTTTGCAAAAATGCACTGAAAATTTGACTTCCAGTTATTTTGACCCATACTGTATATGTGGCTGGTATATCGGTGGTTTGTGTGTGTGCGTGTGCATCTGTGACCTGTCCTTTAGTCACTCCCCTGTTCTACATTTCACACTCCATTAGCCATATAAAATCATTTTATTCTGCTGGGAATGTGTTAGTTGCACCTTCTGAAGCAGTAATACTATGGCACTTGAAACCAAGCACAATAAACCCTTTAACGGTAGGATATTAAAGTGTAGGCTATATTACTCATATCCATTATTCTCTGTGCTGCCTTAAAAGAATATTTATTCCATATGCTTGCATGTCAGTGTGTGTTATGTTATGTTGCGTTACACTCCTTATGGCAGAAGCGCTGACATTTGAATGGTTTCAATCGATCAGCATTCTCATAACAGGCTGTGGGAAGCGCATGAACCCCACAGAGGATCTAATGTTCTGTAGACGTGTTTGTTCAGGTGGGGGGTTGTATGAAGGTCAGAGGCAGCAGGGCCAAACAAACGTCAGGCTGCTATTGCTCCAGGTGGACACACAACATTAAACCCATAGATGATGAGCAGCCAGACTTGATGGTGCTGAAGGGAAGATGTCTCATAAAATGCTTGATTATTGCCTTCTGTTCCTCAAGGTCTTACAACATTTCTGGGAAAGTATGCCCCATATGAAAGATTTGTACTTGCATGTTGTCTGAGTGGTGAAATTAATTAAACCTTCTACTGCATATGCAATGTATAATGGTAATTCTGCTACTGAATATTAATATTAAAAATATCAGTTATCAATAACAGAACAAATTAATAAATGGAAAGTGTCTTAAGGATGATGTGAATTCAAAATGTTTAAAGTGCTTATTACTGTTATTACTAATAATAGTAGTTTTATTGTTGCAATATCTGGAATGTTAACACAGTTTGTTACGTTTGTGTAAGAAAGATATCCATATTTAAAACTTTACAAACTAATCTCTAACTTCCGCTAACTGTCGTACGTGCGTTCATGAGAGAATGGCGTTCCAGCATATGACGTATGGACGCAGGTGTAGCGTAAGTTCCGGTGACGAACGCGGCAGCGCAGAAGATAGAGCAAAACAAAACTTGGTTCTCATAAGAACTAGCATGGAATACACTGGAATGCCAGTCTCTCTCCTTAATCCCCCCTTCGTGGACAAAAATGGGCACCCATAGGAATGAATGAAACTAATTCCGAGCATTTTTTTTTTTTTATTTGTCCAATAAAAATCAATAAATCCAACACAATGCAGATCATACATACACACAAATGAAGGAGTGAGCCTACAAAGTCCTACTGCAAGATTTGTTGACGCTTCCAAACAAAACATGTTGTACATTGTTTGTTTATTTTTTGATACCATTTACTTTTGAGTTATTGTTAGGTTTGTTTATTCTTACCTGTTTCGTACTTTTTGAGTTATTAAAATTTGATGTTTTTTCTTAGAAACAAAAATGATTGCTCTGTCTCCATTGTCTTTTCCTTATAGCATGGTCATTTTTGTCTGTGAGCATATTTTGCCATCTTTGTATAGTCTCACTCAACACAAATGGTTAAAACATTCTACAATTGTAACTTGTGATTAAATCTAAAACTTAAGAGGTTAAGGTCGTTAAAACATTGGTTTATAGAGTTCAGCCTATATGAAGCCAATGAATACTATTGCCATCTAGTGGCTATTGATATTTTAGCTTTTTATTATTTTTATACCATATGGTCACCAAAGTCACCACATTTTTAGGTTTTGGCTGTCTGGACTTTTTACTTAAGTTAAAGAAATATTAATAATTAAACCTGCAAGCCGCTTCCCGGTGGCCTCATGCATGCCGGTAAACATAGGAGATATATGGCAGTCACTACAATGTGCCACATTTCCTGCTGCCAGCAGGTGGCGCTTTGACTATAATGAATATTGGCATGTAGATGTCTTCAGGCCAGGACTATTATCAAACATATTAAGTTTGTGGCAGATCGGACATTGTATGCCTGAGTTACAACAGCTTCCTCTTTCATGGCGAAACCTCAGATTTTGTCAGACCGCGACGGACACGCCCTTCAGCGAAAACTCAAGATCTTCACAATTTAACATCACCAAGACCTTATGATTAGACTGACCAACATTTCCTGTTGCCTGTAGGTGGCGCTATGACTATAGCTGAATATTGGCATGTAGATGTCTTCAGGTCAGGACTCTAATAAAACATGTAAAGTTTGGGGTAGATCGGACATTGTATGTCTGAGTTACAACAACTTCGTGTTTCATGGCGAAACAACAAACTTTGTGAGGCCGCCACGGACACGCCCTCCAGCGAAAACGCAAGATCTTTACAATTTAACATCACCACGGCCTTAATATTAGACTGTGCAAATATGATGTTGATCTGATTAAATCTCTAGGAGGAGTTCGTTAAAGTACAACGTCTGGAAATGGCAAAATTTGCAACAATTTTGGAATTATTATTATTTTTTTTTAAATATCTCACTTCCTGTTGGCTTTTAGATTTCGTACCAGGAGACTTTTTTGTAGGTATTGGGCTGTTACATGTGTCTACCGAATTTCATACATGTACGTGAAACGTAGTGGGAGGGGCACTTCGTTGAAATGTTGTAGGTGGCGCTATCGAGCCATTTTGCCATGCCTAATTCTGAAACCCATATCAGACGTAAATTTTAACCACTTTTGACGCGTGTGCAAAGTTTTGTGAGTTTTCGAGCATGTTTAGGCCCCCAAAAATGCAGAGAAGAATGATAATAGGCTGAGCAATTCCAATAGGGTCCTCACACCATCGGTGCTCGGGCCCTAAATAAGCCTACAAATACCTAAAAATAAGCATATTTTACTTAAAAAAAAAAAAAAATTGTACTTTTAGAGGTAAATAAATTCATTAATACACCAAAAATCACAAAAAAGGCATAAATTGATAGATTTTATTTGATCAAAGATGGTGATATAACATTTAATAAAAAATATATATATATATATATATTGGGATCACAGCTGAGACCTTCGTGCCGAAATTTGTCCACGAAGGGGGGATTAAGGGTTGTTATGCGAAGGGAGCTTGAGTTAAAAGTGGTCGGTAAACGGCTAAGTGTGAATCAGACAAGACACTGCCATCTAACGGACAGATTGTGTCACTACCGTTCTTGGCAAAATGGTGGCAGAGCCTATTTTTTAATTAGTTATCTAGTTTTGAACGATTTATGATTGTTATTGATGTCTCTCTTTGGACAAGATGAACAAAGATGTAAACAATATGGCTTTGGAGAAACTTAATTTAGATTGGTTTAAGCTCTGTTCCCAAACCTGAGGATCTGTCTTACCGGCGGCTGCCTATAGGTCACTGCTCACTAAAACGGTCATGGTAGCTACCTCATTGTCTGTTATGAAATTATCTACATAGGCATAAATCATGGGATTGTAATGTGGTCTGCACAGAAGGAACAGCATGTATCTCTGTATCTGATGTTGTCTTTGTTCAGGATAATTCTGTGTAATAGTCACTAGTAGATTCAGCCAAAAGAAACTGACACACTTGATCATGGGCTTGGCAAGTGGCAGACTGGCACAGTTACATAAACACAGGACGGACATCCAGAAAACAGAAATTAACTTTCTATCCCAAATCTGATTTTATATTGTTAATATTAACATTATAATCACCCTACCATAGTACAATAAATAAAAAAAAGATTAAATGGTGTAAATAGCTTGTCAATTTATTTTCTAGTCATAAATCACTGCTATAAAGCTTGATAAAACATGAAGAGAAAGCGACTCTGTCTTAAAGCCCACCACCAGAAACTTGAAGAAAAGCCAGTGATTAATTATCCGTCTGTTTAGTGTTTTGGTACAGCTGGAAACACTGTCCATTCTATAAACACCAAAAACAAAGTTTAAATTGTTCCATTTTGTTTTCAGGTCAAGTGAGGACAAAATGAAGAGCATTAAATTAATGTCTGCGAGAAAAGCTAGGCAATGATGTGACATTCAACAACGATTCTGTGCCACTTTTTTTAAAGAAACTTAAGGTACACGACTGCTGAGAGCTCTGGAAATTACTCAAGACATTTCCATTATAATTTCTGTTCAAACTCTCAGTTTGTTTAATCTAATGTAGATAAAGTCCATGGCGGTTTTAAGCCTGTCACCTGTCACCGAGTTAATTCAATAGCCCAGCATCACATAAAAGAGATTAATCCCTCGATACGCTGATTGTCATTCAGGATTATTCAAATAATTTGCATTGAGTTGTTTGATAGCAGGCGCCACAAAGAAGCCCGATTAGCATTGGGTATCTTAAGTCCACACAGTAGACAAAGTTGCCAGGTAACCAGACATGAAAGCAAAGTGCATTTTGTCCGATAATAATAGTTACACAAATGTTTCTTATCATACGTCAACTTCCATCAGGCAGAGAAATGGACAATCCAACTTTGTTTATAAGTCCTTTAAAAGGCATAGTTCACCCAAAATGAAAATTCTGTCATCACTTATTAATCCTCATGTTGTTCCAAACGGACAGTTGAAGGTAGCCATTGATTGTATTTGTTTTTCCTACTATGGAAGTGCTTGGTTACCATCACTCTCTAAAATAAGAACATATGGGTGAATAAATTAAGATATAATTTTCATTTTTGAGTGAGCAATCCCTTTAAGGAATCTTTTCATTATGCATTTTTTATTTGCATTTGCTATGCAAAGAACTTGCCTATATTTAAGACAAGACCAGTAGATTTCAATGGCTTTATTTGAAAAATACACCATTCACCTATGCTGTCTTTCCTCTTTATACATAACGTATTACAAAAACAATACAAACCACAGAAAGATTCAGACTATACAGACATCAGAGATATGAGGGTAGCATGACATGGTTCTCGACAAGATTCTCAAGAACTCAAGCTTCCTTTATGAGGCACAGAATGGAGATCTTGTTAAAGTTAACTTGAACCGTGTTCAAGAGGCAAATCACAGGCATCTAAAGCATAATGAATAAAAACTTAAATAACAGCTAAGTAGAACGTATACATTTTAAAAATACAAATACCACAAAAAAATATGGAAAAAAAAACAATTCAACAGTGCCAACTTGGTTAGGTATATTGATTTCAAACTGTGGGTGTTCTTTTTTGCTGCTCATCTATGTGCACAAGTTTTCTGATTTGCGCACAATCACACATTACTTATCTAATTACAGCCCATATGACCATGTTATGTTAAGACACTTGTTATAAAAGAAATGTCAAGTGTTTGGTGTCACTGTATGGCTTAGTGCCATCTCATACTCCTGATACATATGAGAGTACTGAAATTCACAACACATGGCAAATAAGCAAACTAAAATGAACACTTAAGCTTAATTTGGATGTTGCAAAGAAAAAAAAAAGGATAAGGTTCCTCAAACACTCAGCCAAAATGAGATCACTACAATTGAGAGCAGCAACACAGAAGCCCATGAAAGGCAGGAAATAGGCCTCATCCTGTGGTGGCTGGTGAGTTCTATGGAGAATTTCCAAAGATCAGTAGCTCAACTCACAGTGGAGGCAAAACCACAAGTGATGAGTGCTTGCATCTGTACAAATTGCTTACAAATAAAGAAAGGTACACGCTTCACTTTTCAAATATACAAATCAGCAATACAAATGCACGTTTTTTCCTTTTTGGGCAACTGGTACCAAAATACTTATAAAATCACTTTCTCATGTACAATTTAATTTAAACTGATCATGTATAGATTTACTAAAACCTATGAAAATATTATTTGGTTATTTAAAACTTGTGACCCTCAAATTAGTCCTTTTATTATTGGTTATCTTAAGCCTCAGAAGCTAATTTAGGGTTGTTTTTAAATATAAAATGATATGCAAAACTCTTGAAAATCTGTAGCTTTGTAAATGACGACACTGCAAACAGCTAAACACTTTAGCTGGAACCTGATACAACATTTCTCTTAGTATATACTGTGCAATATATAGTAATATTATACCATGTACAGCTGTGCTGAATTGAAGGGTAGGCCATCTGTTACTTGCAGAACATTCATAATAAATAGTGACCTTTTCCTTGATTTGCTCTTTCAATGTACACAGCCCAGAGAGAAATCTGCAGTTCTGCTGCATTTGTCATTGTGCTTAAGTCAAAGTCCATTAGCAGGGCTGATGGGATACCCGAGGATGTGCCGCAGATCAGCCTGTGGTGAGATCAGTGCCAGGAGTCTCCAAAGTCTCAGCAATTTCACCCAACTCGTCTTGAAGCTCTGTGAAAGATGGTCTTCGGAAAGCCTCTATCTGCATGAGACAGAACAGACTTTCAGATGGTAACGCATAACATCCTTTTCCATGGTAGAGGGTTTGTTAGTTTTTAGGCAGAAATGAGAGGAAATGTGTCCATTTTTATATACACAAAAGGTAACAAGGTCACTTACCAGACAGCAGCTGGCTGCCAGCTCCAAAAGACGCTGAGGACACCCACTGACCATTTTCCTGAATGCTGACACATCCAGACCATAATCCTGCAACACACACAATCATAAATTATTACAGGCAAGGTAGATTTTTTTTTTTTTTTTTTTTTTAAATGAATGTGGCATTCAATAGCGTCAATAATGCTATTTATATTTACCTGTGTTCTTGGAAGGATTTCTGGGTCTGCCGGGATCCTAGCCAGAATTTCACACAGAACAATTCCAAAAGAGAACACATCCACCTAACATTACATAAATCAAAATCAGCAGGCGAGAAAAACCAATGCTTTAGAACACTGTGTTCATAGGAGCACAATTTCACATCTTGCTCTGGCATTCTTGAGTCATCACCTTGCGGTCGTAGGGCTCCCCGCGCAGCATCTCAGGGGCCATCCAGAAGGCGGAGCCCACAAGTGAAAGCTTCCTGTCTTTTGCAGGAAGTTCAACCACCTCTCGAGCCAAACCAAAATCAGTCACCAGCGCTTCTCTGCCCCTCGCAGTCACCCTTATAAGGCAATTCTTTGGGAGACACAAACACACATTTTTAGTATTTTTCAGTTTTCAGGCTATTTTTAGTACATCGCTATTAGTTTATTTGGACTTTTAGGATTGTAAATACAGTAGGATTTAATACAAGAAAAGTAAAAACAGTAAACAGTAATATTGGTATGAAATAGCATTACAACTTAAAATTACATGATAAAATGTATTAAAATGATTAAAGTTATGTATTCATGTGATGGCAAAGCTGAATTTCCAGCATCATTACTTCAGTCTCCAGTGTCACATGATCTTTTAGAAATCATTCTAATATGCTGATTTGCTGCTCTAGAAACATGGAAACAGTTATTGTTTCTTGTGAAAACTATAATACTTTTATTTTTTTTTTATTTTAAAGACTCAAGTTAAAACAGCATTTATTTGAAATAGTACAATGTATTTATAATGTTACAAAAAAGAGAAGAAAAAAAAATCTGACACTTGAATAATTTAATGTTTTCTTTGCCGAAAAAAAATATTAATTTCTTTAAAGACCTCAAACTTTTAAACAGTAGTGTATATGGCATTATATTTGCTAATAAATTGTATGCTGTGAATTAATATGAACTCATTTTTTAAATAATGAGGTCATATATATCATTAAATGATTTAAAATAAAATATACCAGATATAGCAAGGCAAGACAACATTTTTACATTTTTTAAGCAAGCATCTTGGGTAACAGAGTGTTCTTTTCTTCACTGCCAAAAGGGGGCAGCAAAAACCAGCATACATTTTCACAATCTCTTTCAAAATCTCTTACAAAGCATTTCCTGAATGCCAAAATAACACCTTCACATGGTGGACATTTAAATTACAGTTTTAAAGGAAAACTAAAAGTTTAAACCTGTGAAGACAAAACTATGTAATGGCTTCTAAACGCAATACATGTCAAATGCACTTACAAGATAAATGAAACAAAAACATAAGATACATGGCTGCCAGTGTGTTCTTTAATATCTGTAGCATGTAATGTGCCTTTGGAGACAATGTGCCTGGCGGCTGAAGCAAAACTCCCAGGTTCAAATGAAAGACCTTCCTCGTCATCAACATCTCCATTTAATAAATTATTCAGCTGAGCCTGTACCTCGCTAAAGGGTCTGGACCACCTACAATTCCTCTCCTCCATCTCTCTAACACCCCTGGGGTACCAATATGCAATGTTTTACCTCGCTTTCAGTTTGAATGGTCTCTAGTGATGATGTGTCATGGCTACAAGCATACCATTTAGTCTGAAAATCAGTTTAAAACACAATTATTGTGGGTATAATAAAAAGGGCTGTTATTTTAGAGGAAAGGCAACTGAGGAGACACTGAAGCTGACCAGAGTAAGGGGACTCTAGGTACAACCGAGACGTTACATAAGACCAGTGGGATTCTTGGAGCAGAAAGTGCTGATGGATAAAACAGTAAGTTCTGCATCTGGATTGAATTAGAAACCTCAGCTAAGCCTCCATCCTAAAAACTGACCTATGATTATAGGACTAAGAAAACTCCAAGCACAGCCCTGAGCCTAGAAGCCTCCAAATTTAGAACAGTAACTCATGCATATGCCAAGTGTTGCAACACCCTCTGGCTGTGCAGCTAATTGGTGGGTTTGAAAGAAAAGCACTGAGGTTGTCTGATTCAATATGAAGAAATAATAATAATAATAATAATAATAATAATAATAATAATAATAATACACACACACACACTTGCATGTATTTGTGTATCTCTAACAAATATGCATATGAAACTCCTTGCAAATGTTTGACCTCCTGTTTAAATCTTGTATTTCTGCCATTGTGCCATTCAGCTTGATGTGAACCCTTTCACCTTCTCTACATTAACGTTCCACACATTCTTAAAAACACCAGCTTTAGGAAAGCAGTCAACTTTAATAGCTTCTATTTTCTGTCAACTTCCCACAGTCATACTAAATTCTATGTTAAATGCCAACTGCAGCGCAGTGGAAATCGATGATCCCACTAACGACGTGCTAGATATCACGGTTGTGTAAATTGTGTGGCTGGCATTTTTGTTTGCTCATTGTTCATATCTGAATGGCTGACAAATAGGCAGTGGCACAAAGACAAGGGTAAAAACAAAAAAAAAAGGGGGGGGGGGGGTCTGCGAGCCTATACACTGTTTGTGCATTTAGCATTTTCAAATTAGACGGGAAGGGTTAGGGAGAGAGTGTGTATGTGACAGGGAGAGAAAGACTGAGTGGGAGAGTTTATTACCATCACAATGGACTGGCCTTGTTGCCTCGCCCTTCACCCAAGGTTTGGTGAGCACTTCTGTGAAACCTGGCAACCAATGACACTCTCACGCAAACAGTATTGAAACTATTTCTCAGGGGAGAATTCCATGTAAAGACTAGACAGCCATTCTCTGAGATCAGATGATTGCTCAGGGGATCTCCATATAAACCATATTTAGTTACTCTGTTCGTCACTAAAGATGAGTGCGAGTGAGAGTCCTGCTGTACCTTAGAGTTCAGATCTCTGTGATAGATGTTCTTGTAGTGGAGGTAAATCATCCCTCTGGTGATGTCAGAGGACAGGTCAACTTTCTCTCTCCAGCACAGAGGCACATCTTTCCTGGCCAACAGCTCCTCTAAACATCCTCCACTAACATACTGTCAAGAGAAACAGTCAGTAAGGGAAAGAAACAAACATACACTTTCACTTTTATTCTTATTGTTACGTGCAGGTCTCAACAATAAGGTCTCTAGGGCCAGTGTAATGTAAAGTAATACAAAAATAAAAGGTAAAGTTTATATAAAAGAACAAAATACTGGTATAGGCTTTTTCACTACTTAGCTCTGTTTTATCTGTAGAACTTTGCTGTTTGATTTCATTAATAATAATAATAATAATAATAATAATAATAATATGCATTGTATTAATTAACCAATATCTAACATTTAATTGTCTGTATCTAATACACTATATTGCCAAAAGTGTTTGGACACCTGCCTTTGCATGCACATGAACTTTAATGACATCCCATTTTAAACCCTACGGATTAAGAATGGAGTTGGCCCACCCTTTGCAGCTATAACAGCTTCAAATCTTCTGGGAAGGCTTTCCACAGTGTGTTTATGGGAATTTTTGACCATTCTTCAAGAAGCGCATTTGTGAGGTCAGGCACTGATGTTGGACGAGAAGGCCTGGCTCACAGTCTCTGCTCTAATTCATCCCAAAGGTGTTCTATCGGGTTGAGGTCAGGACTCTGTGCAGGCCAGTCAAGTTTCTCCACACCAAACTCGCTCATCCATGTCTTTATGGACCTTGCTTTGTGCACTGGTGCGCAGTCATGTGGAACAGGAAGAAGTTCCTTTCACTGGACCTAAGGGGCCAAGCCCAAGCCCTGAAAAACAACCCCACACCATAATCCCCCCAGGCAAGTACGGTTCTCCTGGCAACCGCCAAACCCAGAGTCGTCCATCGGACTGCCAGACAGAGAAGCGTGATTCGTCACTCCAGAGAACACGTCTCCACTGCTGTAGAGTCCAGTGGCGGCGTGCTTTACACCACTGCATCCGATGGTTTGCATTCCACTTGGTGATGTAAGGCTTGGATGCAGCTGCTCGGCCATGGAAACCCCTTCCCTGAAGCTCTCTACGCACTGTTATTGAGCTAATCTGAAGGCCTGAAGTTTGGAGGTCTGTAGCTATTGACTCTGCAGAAAGTTGGCGACTTCTGTGCACTGTGCGCCTCAGCATGTGCTGACCCCGCTCTGTGGTTTTACGTGGCCTACGACTTTGTGGCTGTTGTTCCCAATTGCTTCCACTTTGTTATACCACTAACAGCTGACTGTAGAACATCTAGTATTGAGGAAATTTCACAAATAGACAGGTGGCAACCTATCACGGTACCACGCTTGAATTCACTGAGCTCCTGAGAGCGACCCATTCTTTCACAAATGTTTGTAGAAGCGTCTGCATGCCTAGGTGCTTGATCTTATACACCTTTGGCCATGATTTGGAGGGTGTCCCAATACTTTTGGCAATATAGTGTATGTATATAAAATATGCACATTGGTAGTAAATAGCTAATTGTAAAATATACATATTTTTCTGAAATATATATAATAGTGGCAGAGAAAGAAGAAAAAAAAAATCCATATTATCGAACCCGGATAAACAACTGCAAATCACATGTCATATCTTGTGACATTTCTTAGCACAATAAAATGCATAAAATAAATTCAAACTGCGAAACAAACTCTTTCATTTTGAGGCTGACAAGATGGAGATCTCACCTCCAGAATTGGGTACAACTTGTCCTCTTTGACACAAATACCCAGATACCTGAAAAAAAGAGATAAAGAATAAAGGTTACAAGCCATCAGCATGACATGTTCTGTAAATCTGCAATGTTGAGCAAGTTTCGTTTGTCAAATGCACAACATTTGTACTGAAATGAAAAGTTACTTTGAGTTAAAAAGTGATGTTCAAGCTTCCATTTGTCATCACTAACACATTAGAGAACCATGAATCAGTGAAGCAATGAATATGGGTAAATGTAATATTTCACTGTCATGGTGACCTCATTTGGTTTGTCACATTCAGCAGTTCTGTTCATGGGTCAACATGACTGTCATCTGTAATGAGGTGATGACAGCTGGCAGTAACGGCGCAGTGTTCATTTATCTCAACTTTCCAGAGAGTTTTGAATATGGCTTTGTCCTTCCATAACGCACTGGCCATTCTGAGATTGCTTAGACAAACACATGTCATAGTACAGGATTAATAACAGTATAACAGCGCTGTGCTGGACAGGGCTTGGTGTGACTTGTAACCTTTAACAGGCTTGTCAGAATTCTTCAAAATCTTGTATAGTATCTTGCACTTTAATGACAAGGTCATATGTACACATACACTACCAGAAACACAAACACCTACTCATTCTTCACAAATAAAGTTTTCAACAGTTTCAGAATAACAGAAAAAATAATTGAAAACATAAACGCAAGTATGAATGTGGCCAAAAAAAACAAACAAATCAAAACCATCTTATATTTTATCTTCTTCAAAGTAGCCCTCATTTGTCTAGATTACAGCACTGCACACTAACCGGCTTCATGAGGTGCATCTGCATCCTGGTATGCATTTTAAACACATCAGACAATTTTGGGGTCAAATTCAATTAATTAATTGCAAGCCTTAAAGCAAAATACTTTAGATTAAAAGGTTTTAACACAATCAGTTCAGTGTGTCCAAACTTTTGACTGGTAGTGTAAATACACAGTGTACATATAAAATGAGAATGGAAAGCATAAATAATATGCCAGAATATCAACAGACCTTAGTCAGGGTAACACCATATTTAATTTTTGACAGGAATGAAAACAAGACTATGAGGGACAGTCATGCAGTGCGTTCAATGGATTGCACTGTTGTTTAACAATCCGATTGTTCAACTGACAAAAGTTCAGCTGTTTTAAAAGTTACGAATTGTGGAAATTACATGATCTAGGACATTTATACAGTGCAGGCCATTGTAAAGACTGTACATCTATCACTCACAGCCTCGCTTGCATCTGCATTAAATTCAATACGGCATCTAACTTGACTATTAGGTATAAAGGTATATTAGGCATTTAGATGAGCGCAACAAACTGTGATGCACTGTGTATTCTGACACCTTTCTATCAGAACCAGCATTAACTTCTTGTGCAATTTGAGCTGCAGTAGCTCGTCTGTTTGATCGAACCACACGGGCCAGCCTTCGCTCCCCATGTGCATCAATAAGCCTTGGCCACCCATGACCCTGTCGCTGCTTCACCACTGTTCCTTCCTTGGACCACTTTTGATAGATACTGACCACCCCACAAGAGCTGCAGTTTTGGAGATGCTCTGACCCAGTCGAGCATCACAATTTGGCCCTTGTCAAACTCACTCAAATCCTTACGCTTGCCCATTTTTCCTGCTTCTAACACATCAACTTTGATGACAAAATGTTCACTTGCTGCCTAATATATCCCACCCACTAACAGGTGCCGTGATGAAGAGATAATCAGTGTTATTCACTTCACCGGTCAGTGGTCATAATAAGAGCCCCGGCCAATATGGGTTTTTGGGGCCTGATACCGATATTAGGGAGTAAAAAAAAATATTCTTTGATATTCTTTGTGTAGTACAGTACCAGTCAAAAGTTTGGACACACTTTCCCAGTGGTGTGTTCAAACTTTTAACTGGTACTGTATATAGAATGCAGTATATACATAATATACATACATTATACATAAATACAACAGAACAAACATACAAATGAAAAACTGTTATTTTCAGGTTTTTCACATAGTTCTAAACTAGATTTTCAGGTACAGAAATAGTAAATCAAATGTAAAATATCACTTCATAATCTTCAGTGCATAAATATAGATTAACGTTATTCAGTCAAGAGCCGTGAGTGATTTTTTTTCTGTCTTTTGTTATCTCGTCATGAGAAAACGCTTCCTTGCCATTGACAAGATTCTTAAGTGTTTTCACTGTTATATGGTAGGGAGCGCTATTACACATCTCCTGAACGAGTACAGAACAGAATCTGATCAAAACACAGGCGAAGAAGAGGCAGGAACGAGCAATCTTTTATAAGGAGATATGTAAAATAACGCGATTATCAAAACAGCATATAAATCAAAGCTGCCTAATGTTACTGAATGAAATGTAGACCCAGGACGAGCTCCAGGGACTGTGAAGCTTTGGGGGTGTTGATGGACTCCATCTGTGTTTTGATCAGCTCTGAATCCCATCTGCATTTTTTTTTTTTCATGAAACTTACTCACATTCAAGTGTTAATAAAAATGAATACATGAAGATAAAATAAAACAGAGGGTGGGTTCTTTCTTTTGATATATTACATGTTCAGGTATTCATACAAGATATTCTGTGGGCCATGAAAATGTGAAAATGACCAAAAACGCTGGCGGTGACTGGCAAATTTCATGTTTACGTTCACTTAACCGACTATGTTTACGATGATACTCGACAAGACCGGCATTTTGACATAATTTTGTGTGAATATTCGCGCGCTGTGAGACGCATGGGCGCGTGTTCATATCAGTAGCATATTGGCGCATACACGCCGATGCCTACAGGCTCATATTGGCCGATAAAATCGGCAGACCGATAAAATTCATAATGTTATGCTATGCCTCATCGGTGTATATGCTATAGTTATAGGCAATATGTATTATATATATATATATATATATACACATACATACATATATATATATATATATATGTAATATATATTTATTTATTTATATTTATTATAAATAAATAAACACAAATAATAGATAAATGAATCAAATGAGTGCAGAATATGGAAAGTTCTTAATTCAGGGATACCTCACTATGTTGGGGTGTGAGAGTTTCTGCAGAAGGCTGATTTCTCTTACAATGCTGTCCTGATCAACATCATTCTTATAGATCTTTACTACCATCACCTTCCGTGTGGTGTTGTGGATGACCTGAAAATAAATGAAGCAAAATGACAATAAAATGAAAAACAGAAGTAAGGGGAAGGGAATGAATCCTAAAGAGCTATTAAAACATTCCTCTCTCTCTACAGTAAAATCAAAGAGAACGCTTCCATGTTAATATACAGGAAGGGACAGAACCGCTGAGACAGTTGAACTGTGCAAACATCGCTTATTTAATTTACACAGTAGGGACTCATCAGGAACCCATTAATGGGTATGGTGTACTCCGGCACGAGGGCCACCTCAAACTGGGCTTAGCTGACAAATATGTCCTAATTAGGAGGACTACAACACTGCACTGTATGAGTGCCAATAAGATATGCACACAAATACATACCGCACACTGGGAGACCTTCTGCAGTATAATAGGATGATCACAAGTCATTTCCATTTAAATGTATTAATGGTTTAAATGTATCACTCTTCTTCATTCTTGTTATATGATGGACTTCACTATAAAACGTTTATGATAGAATTCTGTAAAATATTATTTAATAAAATTGAGTAACAAAAATCAATATGCATGAAGTAGTCAAAATTGTACACTGCTTTATTTGCTGCGAAAAATTCTTCACAGACAATGCGTTAAAGGACTAAGCAGATAATTCATGTCTGCCAACATTTCTTAGCACCTACTGTACATATTATTAAAAATCACAGACAGATTCACGACATCAGATTCAAGATATTTTGAGCGTTTACCTTGTAAACCTTTGAGAAGAAGCCACTGCCAATCAGCTCATGTGTAAAGTTTTCCCAGAATTCTAGCTTGCGGACGGCTGTGCGTAGCTTCTGCCAGCGGTCCACATGGCAGTATGTATCAGAAGACTCTCTATATAGCGTCGGGCTGGTGGGTTCAGAAGAAACGTCCACCTCACACATCCTGGAGATCTCCGCTGAGAACCGAACACACACACACACACACACACACACACAACGTGTTGAGAGAAACACCAAAGCTTTCCAGGACAAGTGCTTGAAAGCAATTCAGCGTTAGAATACGGTTAAAAAAAATCTTTTAAAAATCAAAGAATTCTTTGTAAAATGCCTCTTTAAATATTTATCAAGCACAAAGCCTAAACCTTAACTGCCAAAGAATTAGAAGCTGGTTTCTAAAGAAAGCAGTGCATGTTTATGGATGAAAGTAAAGCTCTGGTTTGAAGCTCATACAGTAAGTACTTTAAGTAGGAAGGCTCTCTTCTGCTGTGACAGGGTATAAAAGTGACAGAACCACCATGTCTTAAAATAGCTGTGGACAGCAGGGAGAGAAAGATTTATGCAGGTGAAAGACTGACTGTTCTTGATCAAAACACAAATGAGACATCAGCAACTTCATTGAGATACATTTAAAAGGTTAGTTCAAACAAAAGGGACAATTGTGTCATAATTTACTCATCTCAACTCAAATGACTTTCTTTCTTCTGTAAACCAGAAAAGGAGATATTTAGAAGAACAGTCAGTGTGATCTTTTCACAGAGTGAAAGAGTAGCCACAGACAAAAGGGATATATTTATATGGTGTTTTACGTCCTTTTTGAAGCCCACTGACACTGTATGCTTTTGCTGTATATAAAAAGAGCAATGCTACAGTTAAACTCCGCAAAAATAAAGTCACATGGGTTTAGAAGAACTAGAAGATGACAGAATTTTCACTTTCACTTTAACAGTCTATTGTAAATGGCTTTTAAACAATGTAATGTACAGTACCGCTCAAGTTTGAGGTCAGTGAGATTTTTCTGCGAGAAATTAATACTTTTATTTAGCAAGGATGCAATAAATATATAGAAAAAGTAAAGACATTTATAAATGTTAGATGATTTCTATTTCAAATAATTGTTCTTTTTTAACTATTCAAAGAATCCTGAAAAAAGCAGCACAACTGCAATAACAACAACAAGGAATGTTTCTTGAACACCAAATGAGCATATTAGAATGATTTCTGAAGGATCATGTGACACTGAAGACTGAAATAATGGCTGCCGAAAAAACAGAAGAGTTATTTGTAATGCTCTTTCACAATATCACTGTTTTTATTGTATTTTCTAACAAATAAATGCAGCCTTAAAGAGCATGAGACTTATATATTGTATACTGCATATGGTCTGAATCTAAACCCACACAGGATATTTGCAACATGAAATTGCCACACATTACTGTGGTTTTCTTGTGAGGTTGAGCAAATTCAGCAAGAAATATAATAATGACAAACAAAACTCTGGGTAAAAAAACAAACAAACAAACTACACAGCATAACATAAACAAATATTCTCTAACTTGATATGGTATACCTGTAATATCTAAAAAAACACAATCAACAGCACTAGGTTACAGTGTCAGTTCACTCTTGGTTCATAGTGTCTGGGGTCTAGACTTGTGTTTGCAACTTATGCAACAGTATTTCATGTTGGGGAGACACTGAGAATAAAGTGGGGCGTTGAAGTCAATGGGGACTGTCATCACAGCCCAATGATGCTGCCGGGGAACAGCACGGAGTGGCACGCTTACACAACCCGCCGGGCTTTGTCACTTAAGCGGGAATCATCTAGCGGTATTCATCAAGGGTACAGCACACACATGCAGTCTTTGTGTTTCCAGCAGCAGACGCACAATCACAGCCCTTTCAGTTTTACAACCTCACTAAAAAGCAAAATGCTTAGAGTGCAGTCTAACTGGTCTCGGTCTGTGTCAATAAAAAGTGTCTTTCATCTACAGTTTTTTGTAATTTAATGCCTGAAAAAACTCCAAGAGTGACTTAAGACTTTTGGAGGTTCCTCTAAAGCTTTTGTGCATGCTTACGGACTCACTACTTTTTGACATCTGGACCCGTATTTATCAAGCCTCTGAGAATTACTCACAAGAATTGACTTAAGAGTAAAATGGCACTTTGAGATGCTTGATAAATACGAGCCCAGACCTCCATTGAAGCTTGAGTACATGATACATTCCGAAAATAATGATAGTAAATAAATAAGTAAAACAAAAAAACTTCCGGTGGAAAGCATGTTATTGCACCTACTACGGACTGACTTATAACAGAGCTGACATCTCAACTGGATTTGAGCAAGCATGCAAGCTGATTTATTTTTAGACAAAACCACAAGTTAACACTGCAGTGATAAAATTCACTAAAGGAAGTGGATTCAACCTCCCATTTTCTCTCTGAGGAAACAGACGCTATCTAAGTGACAGCTAACGTCTGCCCTCATACAGGAGGCTCAGGGTTTGTGAAATATGTGGGTCAAAAGGAGACATTGATTCAACGTTTACACAGCAAGCAGCACGTCAGAGGATGCCGTCACAAGGCACGCAACCTGACTTCACATGAACACGAGAGGAAATCGAGCCTCAACTTTTACAGGAAGACTGATGTTTTATCAAGCAGAACTAACATATGGAGACATTAGTAAAGTAGAAGCTATAAAAGGACATATAAAAAGCACATCTAATAATTTTTTTTTTTTTTTTACAAAATAATCTCTTATAAAACATCTGCTTTTGGCATCAGGTGAACAGTTGATCAACACTAGAACAGGAAGCATGTGGCAAGTTTTCTACCTTGAAAAGGAGGGGGGGGGGGGAGGGTTGAAGTACATTTAGAATTTAGATGTTAGTATTACTTTGCATGCAGTAAGTTTTTAATTAGTCAAATGTTGGAGTAATAAAAATATTTGTGATTTTATCCAGTGTTTTTTAAGCATTATTTAAATACCTTTATAGTATTTATTAATATAATTGTTAATAATAATTTTTTTTTTTTAAATATTGTATTTTTCATTTTAGGTTTTAGTAATGTTGTTATGTGCTTGTCTTATATATATATATATATATATAAATAATTTTGTTTTAGTATTTTAGTTAGTTGCCAAGTCAACATTTCTAATTTTTTTGTTTAGGTTGTCATATTTATATATTATTTAACAAACTAAAATTTAAAAATGTTTTTTAACAATAAAAACAACACAAATAAAAAAATGTTGGAGTATAGAATATGCTGTAATAAAAGGTCAGAAGCAGCAGTAACATGAGAAATGGGACGACACAAAGTGAACATGCTCCGAAAAGTCCAGAACAGAGATGAGAGACAGCGATAAGAAAATGCAAGGACGTCACATGATCAAGTCATGAAATTCACACCAAGTAAATTGCTTCCACTAATAAGCGTCTACGCACAACATGCCATGCATTCGTTTTTGTTTTTTTGCATTCTTTTTATCCACATCACGACAAGTTCTCCCTCTCTCCGCACACGGTTTCTCGTGTGGCTGCTGGGATTGTTGTGAACTGCAGGGGCAGTAGCTGTAGTCTGTTCCAGACTGGATCTGTTGGAGAAGAGAGAGCTTTGGCGTCACTCCAGAGATCTCCCCCTCACATTTTCTCCCACTCTCTTTCTCTACAGAAAACAACATTCAGCACAGTGGCATACCAAACATCAAAAATGTCAAAAGTCTACTGATGTCTTTCTCTTTTCCTTCTCTGCCTGTCTGTTTTTTCTTGAAGTTTTGGGAGCACTGGTTTGGTAATTCCAAACGCAGCATATTGAATTGATCAAACTCACATTTGTGCAAACTCAATTTATAAAGCAATTTAGGTGTAATGACTAGTCGTAATGATTTTTTTAAAGACTGTAGCCCACCTGTCTAGGACAAATCAATCAAAGGAACAGCAAGAGAAATCTAGTTTCCCATTCCTAATAATGACTCTGAACAGAGACTGCTTTGTCCACAATGATTTGCTGCTATAGGCTATACATGCAAAGAGTAACAATATAACTGATCCAGGGAAATGGTTTATATCAGCTGAACTTATATACGGTATCAGTGAATCTTAAGAATGAAAAGGCTCAGCTTCTGTACAAAAAATAAACGTGACGAGAGAAGAATGATTTTTCTCTTTTTCAAAACAGACACCAAAAACTATTCAAAAACTAGGCCTAAATAACTAGATATTATGTATTCTGAATCCTACTGTAATATACATATTTTGTTCAAAAGTTTGGGGTTGGTTTGATTTTAAAATAAGTCTCTTATGCTCACCAAGGCTGCATTTATTTGATAAAATAATAATAATAATAATAAGGTTGTATTACATTAGTTAATGAATTAGTTAACATGAACAACACCTCTATTCAGCATTAGTTAATCTTTGTTAACGTTAGTTAATAAAAATACAGCTGTTCATGGTTTGTTCATGTTAGTTCACAGTGCATTAACTAATGTTAACAAGATTTTAATAATGCATTAGTAAATGTTGAAATTAACATTAACAAAGATAAATAAATGCTTTATAAGTGCAGTTCATTATTAGTTTATGTTAACTAATGTAGTTAACTAATGAACCTTATTGTAAAGTGTTACCATAATAATAATAATAATAAAAAAGTAATATTGTGAAATATTATTACAATTTATTTGTAAATATTTTAAAATATAATTTACTAAGCTTTTTGAGAACTGAGTTTTCAGCAGCCCACCCTTAGTGTCACATGATCCTTCAGAATTCTTTATTATTAATGTTGAAAACAGTTGTGCTGCTTAACATTTCTTAGGAAACCTTTTGAGGAAATCTTTTTCAGGATTCTTTGATGAATAGAAAGATTTAAAGAAGTGTCCTCTCTGAATAAAAGTATCCATTTCTTTCAAAACAATAAAAATAAACTTACTGACCCCAAACGTTTGAACGCATATTATATATGTATAATATATATGTAATTGCTGTTGTTTGTATACTAGCCTACATATCACCCTTTGCATATCCGGTTGTATGCGAGCACCACTTTTATGTTATCAGAAAGATTCAGTCACTAATCAGAGATACTTCTTATGTCATGTATGCAACTTGTCTCCAAGCACATCTCAAGGTTCGATCAACATAAACATGACGTACTTTCCTTAAATCAAAGCAATTATCTTCTGAGGTTTGCTTCTTTTTGTTTGCTACAACCCTTAACTTTGACTTCTGACTTTTACAGCATAACATTTTTGTGCTTCACGATTCTATGCTCAACAAGCATCAACAACTACATAAATCTATGCTGCACTGAAGACAAATAAGACGGTATACAGTGTGGAAACAGAAGGAAGTACTTTTGAGGACATTAAATCTTAAAACAGTTTTATATGAAAGACAGGACTGGGCAGAGTACTTTTGGAAGGAAAGCTATGTTTCACACCAAAGGGCAGGGAGGATCTCGGCTATGTCAACAGAAGGGCACAGACTAAAAAAAATAAACTCAAGAATGGAAAATAGTGGAGTACAACACACAAGGAAACACCACAATAACTATATTTTAACCACGTGGGCATGTACTCTATTGCACTCTGTACTCCATGTAGTAATCTGAGTAATCAGACACTGACATGGCCACAAGACTTCAACTCTGAGGTAGGAGCAAGTCACAAGAAGATATGGGAACATCAATTCTTAAGGACTCTCTTCATGACATTCTCAATGTAAATCCGCTAACTGAGCTAACTGATATAAGAAAGGTCAAGTGCAGATTATCAAACCTCTCTAATGAGCCAGGCATCTCTAAATTGATTCTGATATATCATTAGACAGAGCAAAGCAGAAAACCTGTTCTTTATGACACATGCAGGTGTACGCAGCAGCAGCAGCATGTCTTTAAGGACAACTAGCTGGTTCATGTACAGGTTTTTTTTTTTTTTTTAACAAAACATTGATTAATTCCTAAGCATTGTTACTTACTGCACTGGTTTAATAAGCTATTCATGTGCATCTTGAGGTGGGTGGAGAGGCGGTCCGTCTGAGCTCAAAACACAGACAAGCTGGGAAGTGCCTATGACAGAAGCTATAAGAAAAAGGACACACATAGAAGCAACCGTGAACAGAGACACACAAAACACAGAAATGTAACAGAATCAGCAAGGATTTAGAAACACCACATTGAACACATGACATGACATTTTAAATTCAACAGAACTCCGATAAAGTGTAAAATCACATTGCACAACGAGAGAACTCTGAAATAGGCTAACGGTAGTACATATATTTGGTGCACATCGTTGTCGCATCATATTATCAGTCAACATTTAAATGAGAACATGAAAATGACAGACGGATGAGTGGGTGGATGCATGGAGCAAGATGCGGTTGTTAACAAGCAGAAATTATTTAAACATAAAACTTGCACGTAAAACATAGTTTATTATAATTTCACACACACACACACACACACACGAAACTAGTAGAAAAACAATCAAGGTGCATAACATCCTAGCACTCGAGAAAAAAACAAAACAATCAATCTCTTACTCACAGCAAAAAGCACCCCGGCGTCTTCACCTCCGCTTGGTGCTGCTGATCGATTGCTCAGCGATCAAATATTTCGACTACAAACCCCAAACAAGTTCTAGACGGAGACAACCCGGTGGCATCGCTTGCTTCTACTGCGCTTCTTGGATGAGTCCATTTACCGTCATTCAACCCGACAATACAGCGAAACCGCCCTCCTTCAGACTTACAGCTGCTAGATAGGGTTTAAAGCGGTCTACCCTAGATGAGAAATACATCTTTAATGGGCTGTGTGTAGTGTGGGAGCCAGTTGCCATGACGTCATAATTGTTACGTTCAGCCCCACCCACCTGTAGGTCCATTGCTTCAAAACCAGTGAGCTGCTTACTCAAAACTAGTGCTGTGATTTTGATTCAATGCCTCGAATCTTTTGAATCTCTTTACCAAAGAATAGATCTGGAGAATCTTCACCAGATTCATTAGTGACCATTTGTGTGCATACATTTTTGGCTATTGAGTGTTTTAAAGGGATAGTTCACCCAAAAATGAAAATTCTATCATAATTTACTCACCATCAAGTTGTTCCTAACTTTTGGAAGAATGTTTGTAACAAGCAGATCTCGCCTCCCATTTTTTTGCTAGTAGTCAATGGGGGGTGAGATCTGCTTGGTTACAAACATTCTTCCTAATATGTTCCCTTGAGTACTGTACAGCAGAACAAAAAACTCATACAGGTTTGGAACAACTTGAGGGTGAGTAAATTATAACAGAATTTTCATTTTTGGGTGAACCATCTCTTTAAGCATCGAGTATCAACGAGCTCTATGATTTTTTTTTTTATTGCATGGGCATTAATTTAAATAAACTAGAAAAAGGGTGACTTGTTTAATTAGTTTCTTTTACAAAGTTAAAGGAGATTGAAATGATGAGACGAATAATACAAATATTAATCAATAAAGTGAACAATTATTTCACTCAAAAGATTCGTTCAAAAAGTCAGGTGCTCACTCACGAACGAAACACCACGACGAACATCAAAATGATGCATGTTGTCTATGTAGAAACCACACTACGTTTTTAGAATCAGTAGCTGGGTAAATAAATTCAGATAATTTACTGTAATAACATAACAGCAACAAACATTCAGCGCTTTGCTACAAGCACCATCTAATTAAACAGTCCGGATTTACTTTTCCATGGTGTGTTATCTTTTAAGAAAGTCGCTAAATGGTTTTATGATTATTTGAACAGCTGATTTCCAGGGACAAACTGCAGATCACAGGCTGTAAATGCAAAAGAAAGTACCTCTTAATCATTTCTGCTTCATTACAAATAAACGAAATACTCTAAATACATTTAAAATTACATTTATTGTACATGGCCATACAGCAAATTACTTTTGTATTGTAAATATAAATGTTATGATATTTCAATAAATATATAAGGCCTTCGCTATTATTAGAGAAATAGCGCCCCCGTCTGTATAAATTACGCATTTACACAACGATTTTGCAAACAGCTCAAATTGTAAAATGCCTTCACAGAGGAAACGGAGACAATACAATTTAAATAATTAATAAATAATATTTTTATTGTTTAAAGTGCATGGGTGGCCAATAATTCGTTTATAATCATCTTCGCTACAAATAATGATTAATGACAGAAAACAGTCTGAAGCACAAGCATAAATAAATGCAACTCTGTGCAATTGTGATTAATAAAATACATTTCTGATATAAGGGTCGCTATGCTTTTTAAATTGACAGTAATTATGTGACTTCTAAATGTTGAAAACAGACCAAATAGATTTTGATTGACATTAGGACTCTTTTCACACTAGAACACTTCTTAAGGACTCCCATCCCCCATCTCAGGTAGCCTACCTCATAGTGTGTTTACCCTTTTTCTTTCTGGAGAATGATGCCGCAGCCAGCATTTGGCAGAAAAAAAAAAGAAATGAACAATATAATAATATAAAAATAATAATCAATAGAGGGAAGGTCAATAAAAAAATAGGGTATGTGGTGGGTGGAAGTGGTGATGTGAAACACTTCCTTAGATAACAGAATCGAAAAGACAAAAAGACTATTTTTTAACACATTCCCTCCTTTTCTGTAAGTGTTCTTGGCCCTTTGGTGAAACTGTATTTTGTTCTCTCTTGCACATTTGTAATTGCTGAATCACGATGATGTGAATCTTGTTAAAGGAATACAGTGTAGGCCTAGGCCTTCTAAACATTAGTTTAGCTACTTCAAGGTAGGCCTACTTCTAATACAATTTTAGGATTTCAATTTGGTTAAGGTAAACAGTATCAACATGTAAATTGAGACTTCTGAAAGTCATGCCAAATGTGAAGAAGATTCTGTGGACTAAAGCCATTCACTACAATGTGCTTGGAAAAAGTGCACCTTTCATAATGAAGCCTGCGCACCTCAAAAAGATTCCTGAGTCCCAGAAATCTTGTTGCATAAACTGGTTTTACACCCAGGACTTGCAGGCACAACCCCACATAAACATCTTCGAGTGGAATTGGCCGGATAAATCTAGAGGCCCATGATATTTTTCTGGCTAGGTCAGTGGAAAAGACATAACCAGCTCCAGACACGTATGGAGGATACCAGGTGTCTGGGTACAGATCCTCTGGGATATACCATTTGTTGAAGCTGTCCCTGTTAGGAACAGCATCTGAGATGACCGATCCAGTGATGTAGTCTTTCCTTGAGGACCCGCCCTGGCCATGCAGGTAGTCCACCAGGTAAGGCACATTGAGAAAGACATCTGCATCGATCTTCATGGTATACCAGGCACCCTGGCAGTAAGTGGCTATCCAGTTCATAATCATCATTGTTTTGATTGTGAGATTATGGTAACTGTCCACAAAATCCATTTGAATAATGTCACCATATTCCTTGCTCTCCCTCTCAAGGTGCTCCTGTATTACTGGGTCGCTTTGTGCGGGTTGACCAACGACAAACAAATGCAAAATATTCACACCAGGAATCAAGCCATGTTGACCCCATGTCTTTCTAATTGCAGTCCTGGCCTCTCCGTCTTTGAGAGTCACTGGAATCATAAGAACCAGGAAAGGACTGTTCTTCTCACACAGTTCTGGCTGGTTGAGAATGAATCTGTATGTTGACGGTGAGATCACATCATGGAGCTTTTTAGGAGTGGGAGTCTTCTTCGGAAGAGACGGAAGTAATGTGCTGTTGAAAGCGAAGATAACTAAAAGTGTTGTCAATCCAGCGACAGCAAGGTACGTTACAAGTTTTAACCGCAATCGTTTCCGCATATTTAAACAAAATAAAAAAAACTTCATGACCCATACACTGGGCATTAGCCTACAAAACTTGAATGTCAGGTTTGACGAAAGCTAAGACGCATGCGTTTGTTTAGCAGACGTGACCAACACTTCTTGACAGGTCTTGACTCGCTCACGTTAGCGATTATAAATAAACTGCTGACTTTTAAAGTAAAGCAACTTTCATTTTTTATCGGTTTTATGTGGACGTTATGTACAAGATAAACCAGCTAAGCTATAAAGGTTAATTATTTGAAATATGTATAATATAACCAATTACAGTATCACATGGGAGTGTTCTATCCAGAGTTGCCAGATTGCCCTAGCATACAGAAGCGAAACAGTGATATAATGATTAAATGAGGACAGACATTAGCTTGACTTTGGATTCACGATTAAGCAACAGAGTTCTTCATTTAAAATGTTGAAGAGACCCTCACAAATCATCGCAAATCAGCCCAAATGTTCTTCTTCCGTCTGCGCACTTTCCTCGTACAATCTGGCAACATATTACTAGAAAACATCACTCCTATGTTTGGTTGCAGACCGTAACATCCGTGACCGGTTTCTAATTTAAAGAAACAATTTAAAAAAGGAAGAAGAACACACAAATTAAACGTACATGCCTACACATGATTTCAAAATATGGTTTTCGTCATAAAGTAGTTCCCCTACCACCCCATTGCCTTTCGCCTTGGTCGACTTGATAAAGGGATGATAAAAAGGTCAGCCAGCCAATCAGATTGCGTCTCGCGCTTGAATAATAAATCGCGCTTTAATAAAGTTAAACACGCAGCAGCAGCCATTTGTTTATGGATTACACTTAGGAAATTACTGTTTTTAATACATGTGAAAATTGTAAATGCTACATTAGGCTAATTTTGTGTGTCCAAATAAGCACATGTTGCAAACGTGATTTATTAAACAAAATCTGTTTTATTGTAAGAGGGGTTACAAAGAAACACCTGTTGTACACCCATTTAATAAACAAACAAACAAACAAACAAACAAAAATATTCAAATACCAAAACGAGACATAATTTACACAGGTATTGTATGGGTCAGTGGTTTAGTCGATAGCAGGGTAGGGGCGAACACGAAGACTTATTCTGTATATTAATTCTTTTTGCAAACAGAAAATTCTTTTTACAAACTTTTCCTTTATGATTCTTGAACATTATACAAGCTCAAAGTATCACTTAATCCAAAGATTGAACATAGGTCCTGCCTTAACCTTTCATTTAAATCTTTTAGAGGATAACACGCAACAAATCAAGATTCTTATGCTCTGTGACTGAATGCCAATATAGTTATAGGGTACAGGAAACACGACAAAAGGTGCATATAAATGAACACTTAGAAGTACTGTAAAGGTACCGGTTCGAGAAACGTGCCACTTGACTTAAGAACTGATGAGCATCAGTTGTGGGAGAGAGAGAGAGAGAGAGAGAGAGAGAGAGCATGGGTACTTAGATTTTTCACAGACAGGCTAGAAAGAGATGAAATGATCTCTGAGCCTCCCCACTAGATATTTTTATACAGTCCTGCATATTAAATGCTGAGTTATCATGTGCCATTAAACTTCTCACCGTAATTGAGAAGTTAAAGTATTCTTGACGCTAACAATGAGGAAAGAGGCTCCAATGAAAAATACCACACACAAACATTCAACTCTCTCCACTGTAACTGTATGTGATATACAGAAAGAATAATATTATTATTTCTAACTGGAAAGCACCAAGCCAAACTCAAAATCTCTCCTCAGTCGGCATTGTATTATATAGATGTTACTGGAGTGTCTGTCTTTGGTGTGCTTATGATGTACAGGCACAGTGTGTAATGTTACACACTTCACTATGAGTCTATTGGTTTACTGTTGAACAGAAGTGGTACACACACAACTGTGTATGGACTTCAGCTTTGAAGACTTTTTTGTTCTTGTTCTCCATGAATAGGAGAGTGTAGAGAGCAGGCTGGGCTCCTGGCAGTGGCTTTGGTAGATGAAGGGGATGAGATGATGCAGGAGGAACAAGGAAGAATGGGCAGCAGAGGAGGGTAGGTTGGTTGGAGCTGGAGCGCACTGGTTTATGATCGCTTTCTCCTTCCCTCAAAGTTCCTGAAGTTGGCGGGCCTGATCTTCATCTCTGCAAACTCGATGGAGTGCTCATGACCCTTCCAGTGGAACCAGTTTACACCCTGGAGAAAAACAATTTAAATTACCTTGACATATAGTATGTATCTCTTGCATATTCACACGGATCTCTTACAGGGAACTCAAACAAAAATGTAAATCTGTCTCTAATTTATGAAAGATTAGAATGCACTTATGAAATACCTTGCTGTGACTGTTGTCTCCATATCGGCCCATTATATTGACTCGATGACAGTTTTTATACCAGAAAGCTCCCTTATAAGACAACGCACAGTTGGTGACAGCTATATCGTTGTCATGATCGTAAGTTGAGAATGGACGGCTGTGGTGATATGTCATTGAGTCACCTTTAAAAGAGCATCATCACAAAATCAGTCAGATTTTAAAACAACAAACAATTAACACATTGTGTTATACACACACACACACACACACACACACACATACACATACTGTTCAAAAACAACACTGCTGTTCAAAAGCAGTTGTTTTCAAATTTGATAATAATGAGAAATATCACTCCTAATCAGCATATTGAATGATTTCTGACTGATCATGTGCCACTGAAGACTGGGGTAATGATGCTGAAAATTCAGCTTTGTCATCACAGGAATAAATTAAATTAAAGTTATTAAAATAGAAAACATATTTTAGATTTTATTAATATTTCACAACTGTTTTTACTTTATTTTGATCAAATAAATGCAGCCTTGTTGAGCACAAGAGACTTCTTTCAAAAACATGAAAACATTTTTTGTGAAAAGTATATGTTATTTAATGGTAGTATATTATAAGAAATATATATATAAATATATGCTACCAGTCAAAAGTTTGGAAACTGTACTATTTTGATTGTCAGTGCCTCCAGTGTAGTCTCTTCTGCTCACCAAGGCTGCATTTATTTGATACAAAATACAGCAAAAACAGTATTATTGTGAAATATTTTTACAATTTAAAATAACTTTTTTCTATTTGAATATATTTTAAAATGCAATTTATTTCTGTGATTCAAAGCTGAATTTTCAGCATCATTACTCCAGTCTTTAGAGTCACATGACCCTTCAGAAATCATTGTAATATGCCGATTTGCTGCTCAAGAAACATTTATTATAATTATCAATGTTGAAAACAGTTGTGTACAAATTTTTTTTCAGGATTATTTAATGAATAGAAAGTTCAAAAGAACAGCATTTATCTGAAATATAAAGCTTTTGCAGCATTATAAATGTCTATACTGTCACGATCAATTTAATGCATCCTTGCTGAATAAATGTATTCATTTCTTTAAGTTCTTTCCCAAAAAAAACCCAAAAACAATTTTTTACCGACCCAAAACTTTTGAACGGTAGTACAATGTTACAAAAGCTTTCTATTTCAGATCAATACTGTTTTGAACTTTTTATTGTTTGATATCTTGTATTGTTGTATTGTTTGATATCTTAAAGATCTCCGCCTTTTAATATAACGGTGTATTTTTTAATTTGTTGCATTTTTAAACACTTTGTTTGGCAGTTTTACATTGTGACCTAATGCTGAGGACAGGGTAAATTACATGTGTTTCTAAGTATAGAGTGTGCTTTTAAAATAATACTAAAGAAGTTATTTAAATAATAAGCAATGAATGTCCTGAGTATACAAATTTCCCTTAGATGTAACTTTTTAAGTATTTTTATTGTGCTTACATTCTTACTTTTTAACATAAATAGGGCTTTTGTGTTTGGGACATGTTTTGTCCCTTATCTCAAGAATCAGTGACATATATATAAACACCATTTTTATATAAATAGATATAATATGTATATTTATATAAAATTCTATTTAATTCTTCTATTTATATAAAATATATAGAAGTAGGGAGAGGTCAAAGACTTTACCCGCAGTGCCGCTGTATCCTCCCACATGGACTTTGTAGCGACTGCGTGGTTCAGAGACTGAAAACTTGTCATATTGCGCATATGCAGACTCTCCCTTATCTCTGAGGTCCACACGCAGCTCATACTGCCCAGAGGAGGTGATCTTGTGGAGGTTAGAGAGACCTGCAGACACAGGCAATGAAATTTTAAGTCCAATATGCTAAAAATTTCACCATATCATAACACCTTTGGGCCTCTGTACTTAGCAATTTGCCATGTCTGCACAGATATAAACATACCCAGCCAGAATTCATCGTTCAGGTCACCGAAGCCTGCAGTGTAGTTCTTCCAGTTTCTGAAAAACTCTACTTTACCGCTCTGCCGTCTCACAAACACCTGCATGGAGGTACCACAATATTACAATGACTCTTGCTTATGTGAGCCTGTGTTTTTGCTCTCTGTTTGATGAGATTTAACTTAAAAGAAAAAATTCAAATTTAATCATCATTATTCACCCTCATGTCATTCCAAACCCTGCATGACTTTCATTCTTGCTGGAGCACTATAGGAGATAGATACGCATTTGGTACGACATGTGGGTGAGTAAATGTTTTCATTTTTGAGCGGACTATCCCATTAAAAACCTTCTCTACAGTGAATCTTTCTATCCCGCATGTAATTTGAGGAAGAATTACTCACAATCCAGCCGCCTCCATCAGTGGTCATATCGCAGTAGACCTGCAGGGGCTGATTCTCATCTCCACGCAGGTAAATAGTGTACAAGCCTGAGGCTGTGTCTCCATTCAACAGAGCCTGCGAGCAGTCTTTAGGATGCTTGTACAGCACTCCAACTGTGAAAAAACAAAGAAAATTGTTTGACCAAGGGCAAGCTTATGTTATTCAGAGTCCATCATCATGTAGTGAAGCTGCATTTCAGCACTGACACAATAATATAAATGTATTGGCTCACTGGTGGTGAAGACTGTAGAGATGATTCTGCTTCTCTTTGGCCCAGCGATGGCCTGCAGTTTGACTGTGTATTCCGTGGAGGCAGTCAGCTGAGACATGCTGTAGTACGTTGCTGTGGGGCTTAGGACAACCTCCTGAGCCAAGAGAAGAAAACCAGGAACATACAACTATCAGTACAGCAGCATTGGACAGTGCATGTATTAATCACTGTAGACTGGAAAAATGACCACGCTTTAGTTTTAAGGCCCAAATAAACTGCTGTAAATCATCATGTTTAATGTTTAGTTATTTCTTTGTGAGGCTAATTCACCTTGACAACGCCATCAGCGGACTCAAAGCTGAGGATATACCCGCTGATGTCTGCTCTGGGTGGCTTCCATGTCAACATGGCAGTCTCTGTTTGAATATTACTGGCAGCCAGATTCTGAGGGGCATCAACATCTGTGACAGAGGGTATTTAGTTATTTGTCTGGCATTCATGGTTAATGCAATACAAATGAGCATGTACTGATAATTGGCCAGGCCCATCTCCACTATGTTCTAGGCATTGTCGTATTAAGATTATATGGCATGATCTCTTGATGCTGACAATGTGTGTGGATGTTTCTTAAATTTTGGGCACTTATATCTAAAGGGTTAAAGCTAGCAGGTTTTTAACTGAAAAATTAAAAACTAGGTGAAATATTCTTATGAACCGAATATTTTTATATTTTTATTATTTACAATCAAGCTGATTCTGCGAAAAGAGTGAAAATATTATTTAATTGTATGAGTATGTTTAAATATGAATGTAAATGATTTAATTTATTCAAAATGCTAGCTATGAAATTAGCCTTAGCAAGATAATGTCGCCTTTTAATTCCAAAAATGTTTCAAATGTCTTTTTCACCACATAATGCCATAAAACACAACAATCAAAAATGTAATGGAAATGACACTGTGGTGGGAAAAAAGAAAAGAAATGACAAAATTCATCTGTGATGCATATACTGTAGATTTGGACATTGCCAGTTCATGGAGACCGAGACAGCAGAATGTGTATCCTGTTTGCTCTCTTTATTTTACAAAAGCAAAACGTTTTGTTGGTATTTTAAATGTACACAAAAAATAGACTGTTTACACTTTTGAGTGATGTCTTACTCTTCTCTATATGACCATAAATACGTTGTTTCCACCGCTATAAGGAAAGAAATTCAAGTGATCCTGCCAGTGCCTCGTGCGCACACAACATATCAGTTCTAGTGTTGCTAACTGGACATCACAGCCTATTCATTATCAAATTAATAATGCAATCAACCAAATATAAAACAAGTTGTTCAGCTTAATTTAAATGGCTTATTGTACAATGAATGCCACTATAATTTATGCTTATTTTATAGGATACTGTAAAGGTTATAGTTATAGGCTAAGGTTTATAATGTTTGTAAACATTTAATTTTATTTACTGGTATTTTTTATATTTTTTTAATGTAATACTAAAATGTGACTGATACACATTTTGTTTTATTTTTTTATTTTTGACCTGGTGCTGCTGTATTATTAAAAAGTACATATTTACAGATAGGGACCATTTCAGGCAATAAAACAGTATTGTGTTCAATACTCCCACACACACTAAATTTGGGTTTAATCACTGTTATAATTATGAGGGGGTCCTTGGGAAATGTTCTACCCTATAAGGGGTCCCTGGACACAAAAAGCTTGAGAACCCCTGAAGAAAGGGATTGTAAGGGATGTAACTTTTTTAAAGTGATCACCATGTATAGAGTGCTCATATATTTTTGCCCAGTAGGAAGATATGTAATAAAAAAAATGTCTATGAGTATACAGATGTCTTGTGGTGTTTGTGTGCACAGTTCAGTAAGCGTTCACCTTACCTGTGGTGAACTCTGTGGTGGTTGCAGCACTCTTGGCTGCCTCTCGGACTGCATAGACTTTAACAGTGTATAAGGTGGCGGGTGTGAGGGAGCTCATTTCAAACTCCACAGTGTTTCCAGACACCCTTTCCATCACTGGAGCCACTGACAAAGAACAAAATACACAACTGAGACTCACTGCTCTGTTGTTTTAGTCTGTAGTGCCTGAAGCAGCCTTCCCTCAAGAACAATGATAGAACAAAGACACTTAGAGTTGAGTTACCACTGTCTGCGCTGTAAGTGATGACATATCCATCCACAGTAGCGATGGACGGCTGCCACAGCAGCAGGGCTTCAGTGTCGGTGATGTTGACTGCTGTCAGACCGCGTGGCTTATCCAGGGCTGAGGTCCAACAGATACACACAGACATGAGAGAAGCAAAACTCACAATTTGAAGTCGATTACTAGCATTACAGAAAAGCAAAACACTTACAAATAATAGGCTTACTGTATAGGCTAAGGAGAGGTCGACTACAAACCAGTCTAATCTAGCTGTAAATATGAGGTGTTAAAAATTACAAAATTATTTAATCTATTATTAATCATTTTATAATATAATATTAATTACAATTATTGATTAATTTATAATCAATTAAATTAGATTATAATTATTAACAACTGAATTATATACTTATTCTTATTTACTACTTTTGGTGAGCGCTTTCTTGTTCCATAAACTATAAGAAGATGCAACTCATGAGATTATCATAATATTAGAGTGAGACGTACCTGTTGTGACCCTGTCAGATCCTGGTTCACTCTCCTCCAAGCCCTTCACAGCGATGACAGTGACCTGGTAGGTCACTCCAGGGGTCAGATTAGGCAGCATGGCTTGAGACTCACCTCCATCTACTCTCAGTGTCATAGGGCTTCCTGCAGGGGGAGACAGAACACTGGAATAAACTAGAAATAGCTTTTGTCACTAGAGAGCAGCATTGTCTGTGATTGATTGGCTTGGTGATATGCAAGAATATTTTGCTGATGGATAAAACATTTTGGCTTGATTGATGATGTGCACTGATAGATTCACATAACTAAAGATGGCCTGATCTAAAAACCTGCACAGATCACTGAGAGGCTAAAAGGACAATATGGGACTTTAGGGGAACATCTCTTGAATTCAATCAATTTATTATGCCAAGAAGGCAAGAGAATTTCCTCCTCGACTTATGCAATATATTACGCAAGACATAATTTATGACAAATCATAAACTGAAGAAGTACAAATAATAATATGATTTGCCAACAGGCAGCCATCCAAATGCATAGAAAACCACACAGTAAAGTCTCACTTTTCAAAGATGGCTTGTGTGTCTACAATGTGACTTGGAAGGAGGAAGAATCCTTTCTTTTATATCCAGACCAAAAGCTCCAAATGTGCTATAAATAGCATAAAAAAAGCACACGTTCAAAAGTTTGGGGTCAGTACGTTTTGTTTTAAAGAAATTAATTTGATTCAGTAAGGACACATTTATAGTGTCACAAATATTTATATTTTATATAAATGCTGTTCTTTTGAACTTTCTATTCAGCTTTTCTATTCAGTTTCCACAAACTGTTATATTGCATATTAGCATGATTTATGAAGGACCATGTGATACTGAAGACTGTAGTAATGACTGCTGAAAATTCAGCTTTGCCTTCACCGAAATCAATTACATTTTAAAATATATTAAAATAATATAAACCAATTATTATTTTAAATTGTAATAAAAAATAATGATCTAACTCCAAACTTTTGAATGGTAATGCATATAATTATAAAGTAACAGTATTGAAACCATAATGACCACATGTTACTTACCACCCTGAATGGGTACATAGGTGACCCGGTAGCTGTCTACACTGGTACGGGGCATAGTCCAGTGAACAGTAGCCGATGTATCAGTCACATCAGAAAAGCGTATCCCCTTGGGTGTACCTAGACCTGGGTAGAAATGACACACATAAGAAGCACAACAAGAATGAACTGTTAAAAAAAAAGTGTGGTCTAGCATTTGACAAATAGGTGTTAAAAACAAAACCATTTCCCAGAACAAGTAAATTCAGACCGTAAGAGAAATTAAAAATACAGTAGGTGTGAAGAAACTTCTTGAACTACCCCATTTATCCTGCTGAACAAATAGATACATGAAAGTAAACATTCAGGATGTGAGGACAACCAACTGTGCGGCAACAGATAAAGGACACACAGATAAAGGACACACAGATAAAGGACACACAGACAAAGGACCTGGCCTTAAAGCTATTTCTCAATGTTGGACCTCAGAATCTCGCGTGACAGATGCAAGAAGATTAACTTGCCCCCAGTACAGAGACACAATAGTGTGACATGCCAACATCAGACACAAGTGGAAAATGAAGCTTGCTAGTATAAAAGAAGATTGCCAGAGACAGGCATGCAACAAGGAAAAATACACAAAATAGTTGGTCTAGCTCTGTAAATAAAACATTCAATCACACAGCAAATAGAGACAGAGAAAGTAATACTGGTGAATGAGAGAAGACTTGGATGAACCAGTGTTGTTAATGAAAGTCACTTGAGCTAATCTGTAGACACAATAATAAAGAAAATAATGAGTGATGTGATTTTGTTAAATATGGGACAAATGAAAAAGACTTTAAAAAAATTGCTGTGTTTGCAAGTTTCCAATCTAGTGGACAGAACAGAACAGAACAAAGGAAAGAAAAAGAGTTGGTGGTTCCTCCACCAGCGTCTCTTAAAAATCCAATACCTGTTCGAGCTACAGCCAAAATGGGCTGGAATTTCCGTCCCAAAATGATGCCAAATAGCTCGATTTCATACTCTGTATCTTCATTGAGACCTGTCACTGCTTCTGTTCGCTTGTCTCCAGATACACTAATCTGGTGAGGTTGGCCCAGTCCATTAGAATCGACGACTTTGAGGGTGAATGTATCAAAGACGCCCTCCGGTGCTGTCCATGCCAGTTTAAAGCTGTGCGGTGTGATGTCCGAGACCAAAAGATGCTCCACTTCAGGTTCAGCTTCTGGTTGACAAAATAATAAAGTTGTTCTTTCACTGTAAACTCTGTGAAATGTACTAAGATGTTAAATGACCAAGAAGTGCAAATGTGGGTCGCAAAACCATTTTTCCTTCTTTGTGGTGTTTGTTAGAGACGATTCAGAGATAATGTTACCCATGCATGAAAATAGCCAATTGTTCAGACATCTATCAGTTGTTCCTATCGATGGCAGGTGATGCTGAAATCAGTGAGCCAGTAAATTTAATTTACATATTTGGATTAGAATATGGAATGAGATCTATTGGTTAGTAGAAAAAAAATTGACATTGATGAATTTTCCACCATTATATTAGGTTCCACCATCATAATTCTATCGTCATATAATAGCAGTCATGCAGAGTTCAAGACAGAGCTGTTCCAGGACAATGACATATCCATAATAATCATATTGACAGAAGGGTTCATCCTCGAAATGCATTTTTCATCTAGTTTTTAGCTGAACGTGCAAAAAGGCCACTGACATGAATTCTGAGAGGGACATCACTAGAGAAGCAATTGTTGTGGTAAGGATATGTAAAACTAAAAAACCTAAAGCCTTGACCACATAAGCAATGTATTGTATTTTCAACAATGGCCATGTCTGTGCCAGAATATGGTCCATTTTTAATATGCTGTGGTTTGCTCTTTGTCTTGTACCAAGAATCAGTTACTGCCTTACACATATTCCTTGCCTTTACTTTAGAAGTAGATTATAGCACCATAAATTCAGTTGATTAAGATTTATCTCTCATATGAAGGAGGAGGAATAGCATGTTAACTTGTTATAATAACTTGACCTAATTAAATATGTTAATGCAGTTAAGGCTGTCCTTAATTTGACATTGTAACTTTTTGTAACTCTGCTCAGTCTAATTTTTATAGGCTGATGAGAAAAGTCAGAACCAGAGACATCCAACAATCCAGCAGCCAGGCTCTTAATGTAATTTATTTAAAAAACAAGCATCTGCAAACATTAAAATTAAAATTTTAAAAGGAATAAATACATAGTTTATATTTAGAGTAACCACGATTTATGATATTAATCTGATCACTGTCTCCTCCAGATATATGTTACAAATTATGGAAATGGAATGGTAATTTAGTAAAGTTATTTTGAAATCATAAATGTTCAAAAAACAATGTAGTATTCATCCAAACCAGAAATGCTTTAATAGAGCCTTGTTGTCTAAAACTAAACTTTTAAGAGAAAAAAAAGACCCTTGACTGGACTGAACCTCTTCTTCCTCTAAAGCTCTGGATGATGTGAAACAGAAAAGACATTTGTTGAATGTGGAAAAGTGTTGGAAATGAAAACCAGCGAGGACAAATCCTGTGGAGCTGTCCCTCTTCATTAGCACTGTTCACTTGTTTAAGAGTGTCAGCAGTGTTTGAGGCATTTCAAGAGTACTAACATGTGCTCTCCAAGGATCACTTTCATCTGACTGGCTTCTAAGTCTCTCTGGTTTGACAAAGAGGCATCTGTTTGTGGAGGTGGAAAAGGCGCCAGCTAACCTACAGAAACAAGGTCTGGAGGCAGTAATTCTACAGCAGGCAGCTAAAACCTCTGAGGGGGATATCTGTGTTGACACAGCTAAATGCTACAGCAGGGATAAGCACACCAACTATAAAGTGAAAAGTTTCTGTAAATGATTTTAAAAGCTTGTCTTACTCAGGACAGAGGCAAGAGTTCATGGGTCATGTGACATGAATAGAGAGGAGGTTAACAGAAATCCAATCAGTTCCCCTTCTCCTCTGCCTATTTGCATGCAGACTTGAGAGACTGCTACAACTGTGGCCCCTGCAGCCACTGGCTGATAAACGCCAAGAAAATGTGTGAAAGTGAGGCATAAGAATGAGAAGTAGTGCAGGGTCAGAAAACTGGGCGTGCATACTGAAAAGATCCTTCACAAGAAGCGACAAAAACTCCTCAGGATCACTTCCATGGCAGTACACCCCAGCCTAGTCACCCGCTCTATTCGCTGACTCTCTGAGGGGGGGGGTGCAAAACTCTGGTATGCGCCTAATAAATTTATAAATTTATGTTTGTTACAATACAACTTGTCTGGTTTGCTGGTAGACTATAAATGCCACAAACCAAATGATTTAAATTGACTCACTAAAAATGTGAATTGAAAGCCGCAGTCAATTAGAATGAAAAAGCCATCAACAGTCTAACTTTGTTTTGCCCGTTAAACACAAATGTTCCAGTGAAGACATGCAGAGGTCATTTACTGCACCTGCAGGCTGTACTGTTGATTATGCAAACGTGAATGTGTGGGGTAGCATTATGATGCTGTGCAGGTGTGCTCTGAATGTCAGCATACTTCAACATAATTCAGCAGACGGGAAGAGTGTAGACATTTCACAGAATCTGCAGTTGACTTAAAAGAGGCTTGGTGGAGTTTTTTTGTAGCACTTTACAAATTTGAGAGATTATTTGCATCTGAAATCACATACTGTCAGAGTATGTACTGCATTTAGGAATGGCCAATAATAAAGTATATTCTACAAGTACACGTGTAGAATGTATAAAATCCAGACAACTACCATCAGCCATGACTTACGGCATCAGATTGAAAGTTTATAGTACTGTTTATTCTGACATATAACGTATGATGTATTGCTTTTTGCATACTACATGGGGAAGTAGGCATATTCGGATGTTGGGATTTATTCTGGAGTCAGTCATGGATGAGGCTGTGTAACAGAGGGCCAGCTAGTAAGAGCTGTGCAAGTAAACCTCACTCCCCTGGCCTCAAGAGGCGTACTAGCAACTGACACTAGAAACTGTGGTGTTTGGTGTCCTTGTTAGCGCACCTGCCTCCCATGCTGGTTCAAATCTCGCTCTTTGCAGTGCAAGTAGAACCAAATGTGTTACAGCTGCATTACGTTACGATTCAAAAGTAAGATTTTTTATGTTTTTGAAAGACATCTCCACTATGGCTGTATTAAAGGGATAGTTTGCCCAAAAATTCTAATTAGCCCATGATTTACCCTCAAGCCATCCTAGGTGTATATGACATTCTTCTTTCAGACAAATACAATCAGAGTTATATAAAAAAATGTCCTGGCACTTCCAAGCTTTATAATGGTGAATGGCTGCCCAAAATTTGAAGCCCAAAAAAGTACATCCATCCATTATAAAAGAAATTCACACGGGGTTAATAAAGGCCTTCTGAAGCGAATCGATAGGTTTTTGTATGAAAAATATCCATATTCAACACGTTATGAAAAAGAAGAATAAAAAAGGAGAAAGTCATATATACCTAGGATGGCTTGAGGGTGAGTAAATTATCGGATATTTTTTATTTTTGGGTGAACTATCCTTTTAATTATTGAAATATTATTATTATTCAAAATACCTGTTTTGTATTTTAATATATTTTGAAATGCAATTCATTCTTGTGAAGGTAAAGCTGAATTTTCAGCATCATTACTCCAGTCTTCAGTGTCACATGATCCTTCAGAACTCATTCTAATATGCTGATTTGGTACTCAAGAAACATTTCTTATTATTATCAATATTAAAAACAGTTGTGCTGCTTAATATTTTTCTGGAAACAGTGATTTTTTTCAGGATTCCTTGAAGACTAGAGAGTTCAAAAGAACAGCACTTATTTAAAATATAAAAATAAAAAATTATAAAAATTAATAAAATAAAAAAACCTTACTGACTCCAAGCTTTTGAACAGTAGTGTAGTATGGCATTTTCAAATTGGGATTTATTTTGGAGTTAATCATATTTGATGAGGCTGCATTATATTTATGTTATTTAGTTGACAGTGGCCAAATATTTACTTAACCTTTTATATTAATAGTGGAAAATTAAAACAAATACTAGTTGGAATAGTTTAAGTACTAGATGATAGATGGAGAGATGAAAACACTAAGAAGGCTACAAAATGCTGGTCAAAAACAACGTGTTAGTATCAATTCAACATGTGATGTGATGAAGAATTGCATATTAAAAGAGATAAGAGGTTAGTCTGTATTGCTGCTTGAAGCACAGCATTTGATCCAAAGACTGGAAAAGAAAAGATGCCAAAAGACAACCAAGCTGGTCCAAGACCAGGCAAGTAATGATACCTGTGATGGCTTCAGCAAAGACAGGATCTAAGAGATCTCCCTTGTACAGCCCATACAGTGTGACCCTGTAGAAAGTGCTAGGGGAGAGGTCAGTGACAGCCAGGCTGAACTCCTGGCTGGATAGTGTGTGGTTCTGGCCATAAGATAAGCCATCTGGGTCAGACACTTCAATCAGAAAGCCCTCAACCTCTCCTCTGTCCAGCTCCCAGGACACACTGAAGCTGTCCCAGGATACATCAGATATGGTGATGTTTCCCACCTGAGGTTTCTCCTCATCTGGATGACAAACAGATCAGAAGATAATTATTTTGGCAGGAAAATATACATTTAAGTGAAGAGCATCATGGGTAATGGTGACTGAAGAGATTTGACCGATTTCTTAAGACATTATCTCTTTAAGATGATGGTTGTTTTTGTTGCTTGGAGTCAAATGTATTGAAGTAAAAACAAAAACTCCTGAAAGCTTAAAAAAGACAGTGTGCCATGTTTCACATTATTCAAAACAATGCAAAGCATTTTAAGAATTAGAAGGGAAAAATCAATGTTATGTCGAGCAACAATAAACCACTTAATTTGTTACTTCTAACAAATTAATCTCCATCTGTTCCAAACAGAACAGGAACATCTGCCAATGCAGTGGAAAAAAAAGCACACACACAGTAATAACTTTCAGAAAGTTGTAATGACAAACAAACAAATTTGCAGTCATTTCTCTTACAACCTATTAACATCCAAGCACCAGCTTGCTGAGACAGCTTTGGTATTAATGGCCCTGAGAAAAGCCATTAATTTTTGAAGGTCCTGCCTAGCCTGCCTGAGCAGAGGTACGCTGAACACTTCAAACATGGGAGGCAGCCATGCAGCACGGCACAGTGCAACCTATAATTGAACATCATTGTGCATTGTCAGCATTCACAGGCAAAGTGGGGGCAGATAGCAAGGAGATGCACGGTGGGCAAACCATTATCCTGTCTATGCACATTCAAGAGAGCAGAAACGTGGTGTGCAAATAGGGTGACAATGGGAATGAAGTGAATGACCTTCCCAGCCATTAGGGCCGCTTGTCGCTTTTGAAACCTGGAAATGAAACAATACAAAGCTGTCAAACAGCAAAACAACTCATTGATCATCTCAAGGCATTCATGGGAAGTGAAATTTGGTCAAATTGTTTCATTTTGCACACTTATTCAATAGAGTTCTTTCCACCGAAAGTGAACCATGCAAGTCTGAGGAGTGGCCCTCACTGCATGCAGATGGGAATGGGAGGAGGTAGAATAAAAGAATGGCTTTATTGCGGTGAGATCCTCATGCCACAAACACCTCAAGGGCATTTGGATAAAGCCATTGTTGGATGCATGCGCAACCCTTTTTGGCTCTATAGACACCACTGTATGGTCTTTAAGACATGCATGTTCTTTACACCATAAAGTTGCGATCACATTTGCCATGGTCACAAAGTGAAATCCAGTCATTTCAATAGGAATCTATACATAATTAGGTACTTCATGTGAGGGTGAAAGATTTTCCAATGCAGATTATGAAAGTATTATGAAAGTGACTTCTGTCTGAGATTCATCATACATCACTACATGTTTTTTAAATTTAGCTGAAAATTTGCTAATGTGACCGCACCTTAACACAACATAGCATAACTTTGTGCATGCATGCATATGACTGTTTGGTCTCTCCTTTTTAGCCTGGTTATGTCCTGGTGTGTTTCCTTTGAGATCTCAGTCATCAGATTTCCACATCTCCATGTTACAAGCTGAAACTCTTCTAATAATGCCAGAGAAGCATTTAGTGAACAGAAGAAAGCCAGACCTAGAGCTCTCCCTGCCCCCCACTTTCCCAAATCCTTTGGGTCTGAGGGAAGTGTATGCCCATGTTTGTGTGCCGTGTCTAAGGCCGATAATGGCTGCTGAAATAAATGCATTGGGATTATAGTGCTGGTGATTTCAGAGACAACATTTTAACAGGCGGCTCAGCATGTGTCCTATTTATCAGTCCGCCCCACAGTTCATTGTGGTCAAATCACGCAAATCCAAAAGGGGAGTGGGATCACTCTGACGATTATCACATGAATGAGCTTTCTGTGCGTGTGTGAGAGTTTGTGTGTGTGTATTTGGGATCTTGAGGAACACTATATCTGTTGTCTTGCCTTGGCGACCAAAGCAAACAACTGAGGTTATATTTTGTAGCTCCTTGGTTTTAGTTAATGATTGCTATGTTATACAAGCAAGAACATTTGGTAACAAAATTCTGATAGTTAAGTAAGTGGCATCCTGACCACAGTGATTTTGGCTTTCATTGGTTTTTCTTTAAAAAATCAAATAAACCCACATGCCATAAATGAGGGCAGAAAATAGGGATATTAGGCTTCAATTTCCAGTGCATAGTGGCACACTGACAATATGAATATAATGAGATTTTTATAGAAGTCTTCTCAAGATAAGGAGCTACAAAATGTTTAATTCAAATTCATAGAACAAGGACTTCAGTATCTTCAAACTCCAAAAGAAATATTGACACTTATGGGGGAAAATAGTGAAGATAATAAATTCCCGAGCTGCCTTCAGATCCTCAGCGGCCTGCTGAATAAATGTTTATGTGTGAAAAATTTGATTTAAATCATTTAAAAAATTTTAAAGCTGATTTCATGATCCAAACCAATATTGCTTTTGTCATTCTAGAAGCAAGAGAAATGGGATGTGGAGATGCATTCTAAATATATAAATGAAAATGTAATGATGCATACTAACCTGTGGATGCTGACAGGGTGGCTGGCGCACTCATCTTTCTTCCTCTCTTGGCAGTCAGGCTGATGGTGTACAGCATGCCAGGGTTCAGATCACTTAGAATGTAGGTATTGGCAGCACCAGGTACCTCCAATTCAATTCTCTCACCATCCGCAGATACAAACACTAGCTCATAGGTGTCGATTTTGGCGACCGGCCTCCTCCAAACAAGTGTCAGTGTGGTCTCTGTGGTTTCACTTACTTGAAGGTCTTTGGGAGCATCAAGATCTAAAAGGACAGTGACAATACATTAAAGGATTAGTTCATAAAAATGGCAATTCTGTCATCATTTACTCACCCTCATTTTGTCCCAAACCTACCCGTACAAGAGTACAAGTACATGTGTACAAGTTTCTTCCATTGAATAAAATAGGAGAAGAAACTGGATTAAAGAAACTGGTTGCTTATTTACATGCAATTACAATGAATAGGAATTGAAGCTTTTAAGCTTCAAGAAAAATGCAAAAGCGACATTATGCTATATTCATAGTCTTCTGAAGCTAAACAATACTTTTGATAATCCAGTGGGCTGTTAACCATTGCAACCAGATCAGTGATTCAATGAGTGGAATTTATTCAAACCTGTTTTGTGAACTGGATCGAATGATTCATTAAAAAGATTCAACTCACAACAATGAATCATTCACAAATCTGACATGAACAAACCAAAAAGATTACATTAAAAAAGTGACATTATTGGTCAGTTTGTCACACAAAGGCTTCAGAAAGCACAGGGGTCATATGGACCATTTTTACGATACATGAGCACTTTGATATGGTGTTTTTTTTTTGTTGTCATTTTGGTACTTGACAGCCCCAGTCCTCCTTTTACTTTTGACATAAGAGTGAGTAAATGGTTTTTCCTGAACTATTCCTTTCAGAATTATATATCCTACAACTGAGCTTTATTATGATAGTAGATTTCACATGCACTTTTAACTCAGCTTCACTCATGCTGTTGCATATTATAAGAGAAGAAAAGGGGAAAGGCAAGCACATTGAACAAAGTTATAAATGTACATAAAAAACATGTGCGTTAATCACTATTCTGTTAAGTCTTACCAGTCACAGCATTGGTCGTTGCAGGCAAACTCTCACGCTCTTCCTTAATGGACGTCACTCCCATTCCATACTCGGTCCCTGGCTTAAGGCCTAAGAGAAAACCCAACAAAAATCATTTCTCTCAAATCATTAGACAAAACGAAACCATTAATCTCTCACATTGGTTGTTTTTGGAACCTCCATGGTAGGCAATTGTTTTTGTACTAGTGTTTCAATTTCATCTGCGCGCCATATCAATCTAATGCCTTTCAGTGACCACATCAAAGAGCTTCTCCACATGCCAGAAACAATATTTACCATCATACAAGAGATTCTCAGATCCCCACAGCCCCCATTCATAAGAGCCCTTAGCCCAAACCCCACACTTTACCCCTCTTAATGCCTGTATTGGCTCCTGCAGAGGTCACTGTGCAGGAGTCCTCCAGCATGAAATTACGCCTAATGCAGAGGAAGCTCATTATCAATAAAATCACAGGCGTGACGGCAATTACAGATAATAACTGTGTGAAAGAGACAACTAGTGAGATGTGTGTGTGTGAGAGAGCGAGGCTCTGCGTTATTAGCCAAACAGATCGTCTGCCTTATTTACAGGGAACAGGCCTCCCAAGGACAAAGGAGCAAACCAGACAAAGAATCTATTATCCATTTTGAATATATTTTTTCTCCCAGCCATGATAATCCCTGCTAGCGGTAACACATGGTTGTAGAGAATAAGAATTAGCACAGGAGATTGCCTTAAAGCACAAGTGTATAATAGAAAAGCTGCTGCGACGAAGAAAGCCTCCACTTTCCCTTTTTGACTGGGATTTTCACATTGAAGCACCAGTGTTACTTCATTTAAGGCATGAATAAGGCATTATCAACAAAAAGGGTAGCATCTCATTCCACTTTAGTCGTGTAAACATTTTACGCCACTAAAACAAAGGCGCTCATTTGGAAATAAGTGGTAAATAGTACAAGTTATGCAATTAAACAAACTTAAAATTTAGGAAAACTCTCGTGCACACTGTAGCCGAGCCTCATTTTTTTCCCTCTTTTTGTTTTCATACATAGTTTTTAATCTTTATGATCTGTTTGTAATTGATTGGTTTGTAATCTCTAGAGAGGAATTATTGTGTAATTCAAACTGGCCTCTCACCAGTGATTTTAGCCTGAGTGGTGTCTTGCGGGCCGCTGGGGAAGACCAGTTCTCCGTGCTCCCCTCCAGAAAGTGGGCCGTATTTAACACGGTAATTGAGGACGTTGGCTTTGCTGTTTTTCCACTCCAGAGTTATACTCTCATCTGTCTGCTCAACTGCCCTGAGGTGTTTTGGGGCATCCAGGTCTGAAACACGTCAACATGTGGATGAAAGAAAAAGCTTCTTGTAAACGTACGGTTATCCTCCAGGGCATGACAAACAAAATTGCTTCAATGCAGGTCTAAGTACACCACAGTTATCAGTAGACTTGCTAAAGCAGACTGAATTTTCACTTTATGATGTTCTGAAAGTATTTCTAGTTGTTGAAAGGAGTTCGTACCTGTGGTGAAGGTCTCATAGACGGGAAAGCTGGTCATCTCTCCCCTGCGGGCCATGAGAGAGACCTCATACTCAGTGTCTGGATACAGCTCAACCAAATGATACTGGGTTTCCATGGAGGAAATATCGACTGTGTTCCTGTCTGAGGAATCTGTATTTGGGCCATAGGACACAGAGATCCCATCCACCTGAGCGACAGGCTGAAACCAGGTGATGAGGGCTGTAGTGTCCGTCACATCACGCACATCCACCTGGCTGGGAGCATCAATCACTGCGGATGAGAGGAGACGTGTGTGACAGTTTGGGAAATAAAGCTACAGAATGGGAACATTTATGCAAACAGATGATCCAAAACAGCTGCTATACACTTTTTGACAGCTAAAACATTTTATTCAAAAAGACCCATTTATACTATATAAGAAAAATATTAATTGTGTCATTATTCATTTAATAGTAATAAGTAATTGTTTTTTTTTTCACATTGTCACTGTGCTTAAACCCCCAAAAAAATTATTAAAATAGTAAATGAATTGTAAATAATATCTGCAAATACTACAAAAATGTATAGTTTTTCATTGAATCAAAAAAATGCCTAAGGAAAGTAAAAATACATAATTGGTAAATGTTAGTTTTTTTCCCCATAAAATAAAACCACAACCCCAGGGGGACCCAGGACCCCAGTTTGGACACAAAACCCCCACTATTTGCTATTATACAGATGCATTCATATCTATATTCTGACAATAAGATGGGTATTTTACCTGTACACCTTCTCCAAGACTAAAAAAAGGAAAGTAAAACAACTATTTATGTGTTTATTTTCATGGTAAAATCAGTTTGTCACATTAGCATGTGCATTGAGAGCAGATACTTATGTGAACGTAAGATAATATAGAGGAACTGCATGCAGCTTAGAGCAGATTTGTGCATGCGAGATGCTCCAATGCACCGGTTATCTCACGGGAGGACAGCCTCTCATGTTGCTGAGTGGTGCCTCCCACACACTGAGAGTGAGGGAGAGAACTCACTTTGAGCAATTAGTCCTCCTTTAATGCAAATCCTATGTGGCACAAGTCGAAGAAATGGAGTAGATGGAGCGGTAGAAGCATGCTGGGAGATTTTTTTAGACATTTGTAAGACAGCAAAATCAGCTTGTTGTGAAGGGAGACTCTGGTTACTTGCACTAACAGCATAAGAGGCCACTGTAACGGCACATCTTTTCCCAAAAGGGCTATAATCTGTAGGGTTTTCTAAAAGAAGCTATTGATAAAAGTGAACGGATGTTTGGGAAATGTCAAAATGATAATATGTAGTACACCATTCGAGAGTAAACCCTTATCCTACAATCATTTAAAAGCAAATCATCTACAGTCAAAGAGGATGAAAAAGCTTGTAATGTCCCTTTCTGTGGTACTCAGAAATGTGGTGCAATACAAAAATGTTAATATTATTTGGAATGATATTTTAGTTTCATACTGATAAAGGAAGATGACAAAATATATCACAAAAGCTATAAATAAAATGATCAAATTAAAATATATTTTCAATATCATTACTAAGACTTGTATAAAGATGATACGGTAACTTAAAAAGCCTGTTCCAAATCTCAGATGTAAAAGTCTGGTCAAAAATGGTTGTGCTGCTTAATATTTTTGTGGAAAATGTGATACAAGATTTTTTGATGAATAGAAAGATGAAAAGAACTGCACTTATTTGAAATAGAAATCTTAAATGTCACTTTTGATCAATTTAATGCATCCTTTCTGAATAAAAGATGGAATTTCTTTCAAAACAAACAAATAAAAATCTTACTGACCCCAAACTTTAGAATTATAGTAGTGTATATATTGTAGTGTAATCCGATGTAATAGTAATACACATAAGTAGCAAATGGCAAGCACTAACGTCTTGCAAAATAAGGTCTTAAGGGACTAGCACTTACATTGCCAGTTACTCTAACTTAAAATAAAAAAAAATCAATTTTCAGTAACACCCTGTACTGCAAATAACTGCCAATTCAAATAAAATGCTGACTGTTCTTTCTAATTTCATGTAAGACATCCTGTCTCTTGAAAATAAAAATGCCTGAAAAGGAGCAGACTGTCATGGCCGCCTGTTAATTACTGTCGACAGCTGCTTACTTGTGACAACGTTTTTGCTGGCTGGGGGTCCGCGGGTGTTGTTCTTTATGACCTCAAGCTTAACTTCATACTCTTGTCCAGGTCCAAGACCAGACTGCTCAAAGGTGGTCTCAGGAGGGTTGAGAGAGTTCAAAATCTCACCGTCTTCTTCTTTCTGCCATTCAAAAACAGATTTTTTTGGTTAATATATTAAATCAGATCACTGGTCAAAGGTTCTGTTGGTTAATAATAGAACACCAAAAAATCATCAAAGAAGCAACCTCAGGAAAACAAAGGCAAGCTCATATGAGCTACAGGGTAATGAGAGGGTGTCCTGAGAGTAAACACTTTGGTCTTTTAGCTGATTCTACTTGGATGAGTGTTTCACTTCACAGTGAGAGTTATTTTGGCATTGACTTCGCTAAACTTGATGTGTGAATGAGACTGCCAGGCTGTGTTTTGAAAGAGAGATGTAGGGGAGGTTTGCATGTTCTAATGGTGCTGTTTTTTAAAGTTTGCATAAGCCCTTGAGAAAGAAAAAAAAGCATTACAGAGACAATAACAGTTCTGTGGCACATGGTCACACATGCTGTTGCCAGGAGTTTCTTAGAGGGTTTTGTCTTGCAAAACCGCAGACTTCTCAACAGTAGCTTTTTGCTTAGTGGCACCACTCAGCTATTTTCCATTGGACACCTTTGGAGCTTCTCATTTTAAACTATTACTTGCAAACAGAACAGTCCTTTTATATTACAACTTTTAGGAGAAAATATGAAGGCAATGATACACTTTTGGATCATAGCACTATGGATGATGCCAGGACACTCACTGTGTTTCTGAAGATGAGGTTCCAGCTATCAAATGGAATGTTCAAGGGGTCCCACTCAACCTCTACTGTAGTCTCTTTAACCGATTTGAATTTCAGACCCTCAGGTTCAGGGAGATCTGATTGTAAGATAGAGCATCTTAGCAGAATATACTCAGGACAAAATAACAAGAAATTTTCCCAAGCATCAGATGATGTGTGACTTACGTGTGGCTATTCTGGCACTGACAGGGACACTCATCTTGCTGTTCAGAACAGCAAAGACACTGATTAGGTACTCTATGCCAGGCTCAAGCTCCCTAATAGTGGCTGTCTTCTTTTCACCAGAGACTCTCATTTCCATCTCTAAACCACCAGGAGCCGTAGGCACATATGTGATAAGATACTCCGTCACAAGCATCTCATTGACCCAGGCGAGGTCCACTGTTTCTGGGTCGACTTTAGTCACTGTAAGGTCTCTGGGTGGGGAGACTGTGGATTGAAACACATCAAATTATTGACTTCATCTTAGTCAAGAACCTCTGAGTCAAAAGATAACATGCAGAACTTGGAAAACGACATCTCCTTAATATTGTGCCACAGTTTGTGGGAAAGAGAATTGTTAAGATAAATGCTTTATCCAATGGCAGCTTAATGTGCAGAGACAACTAAGTAAGCCAATCATAGGTTGATTTCCTCAAATGTGTAAACATTGACTAATGCATAACCAACTGACTCAACCAGTTATGTGAGTTTGGGGCGGAACTATGGGTTAGTGACCAATGGCAGACATGGAGAAAACCGTTATTTTTGCAAATTTTGTATGGTGATGCTGCATGCTACTTTTGTGACTCTCTGAAGATTAACTGTCATGTAATTGTAAATAACAGTCTTTTTTTGTTAATGTCACTTAACATTGAAAGATTAAATGGTTATTTAACCCTAAAATGAAAATTCTGTCATTAATTACTCACCCTCATGTCTTTCCAAACCCATAAGACCTTCGTTCATCTTCAGAACACAAATTAAGATATTTTTGATGAAATCTGAGAGCTTTCTGACCCCACATAGACAGCAACACAACGACCACTTTCAAGGCCCAGAAAGGTAGTAAAGACATTGTAAAATAGTCCATGTGACTCCAGTGGTTCAACCTTAATTTTATGAAGCGACGAGAATACTTGTTGTGCGCAAAAAACAAATGGACTATTTCAACAATGTCTTTACTACCTTTCTGGACCTTGAAAGTGGTCGTTGTGTTGCTGTCTATGTAGGGTCAGAAAGCTCTCAGATTTCATCAAAAATATCTTAATTTGTGTTCCGAAGGTGAACAAAGATCTTATGGGTTTGGAACGACATGAGGGTGAGTAATTAATGACAGAAATTTTATTTTTGGTTGAACTAACCCTTTAATACACATAAGTCATTTATATTTTCGCCTGCTTCATCTCTGAGAAAGTATACTAATAGCCAAAAATGTAAGTATAATCTATACATGTGCATATATTTGATGTGAATTATAGTGACTTACTTTCAGAGCAGTCGTCGCCAGTGAAGCCTAAATCACATATACACATTCCATTCAGGCATTGGCCTTGGTCATTGCAGTTTGCTGGGCAGGTCAGAACAGAGCAGTCCACACCAGTGTAGCCTTCAAAGCAGACACACTTTCCATCTTCACAGTAGCCACGGTCCAAACAGTTGTTGGGACACGTCTTTGTACCACAGTCCTCCCCAGTGAACCCGCTGTTACACATACACTGGCCATTTACACAACGTCCATGGTTATGGCAGTCACTGGGGCAAGTCAACTCGCTGCAGTCATGGCCTGTATAGCCAGTGTGGCAAACACACTTGCCATCTACACACTTTCCATGGTCATGGCAGTCATTGGGGCAGGTCTTGATGCTGCAGTCTTCTCCAGCAAAACCAACATGGCAAACACACTTGCCGTCCACACACTGTCCATGGTCATGGCAGTCATTGGGGCAGGTCTTGATGCTGCAGTCTTGTCCAGCAAAACCAACATGGCAAACACACTTGCCATCTACACACTTTCCATGGTCATGGCAGTCATTGGGGCAGGTCTTGATGCTGCAGTCTTGTCCAGCAAAACCAACATGGCAAACACACTTGCCGTCCACACACTGTCCATGGTCATGGCAGTCATTGGGGCAGGTCTTGATGCTGCAGTCTTGTCCAGCAAAACCAACATGGCAAACACACTTGCCGTCCACACACTGTCCATGGTCATGGCAGTCATTGGGGCAGGTCTTGATGCTGCAGTCTTGTCCAGCAAAACCAACATGGCAAACACACTTGCCGTCCACACACTGTCCATGGTCATGGCAGTCATTGGGGCAGGTCTTGATGCTGCAGTCTTGTCCAGCAAAACCAACATGGCAAACACACTTGCCATCCACACACTGTCCACGGTCATGGCAGTCATTGGGGCAGGTCTTGATGCTGCAGTCTTGTCCAGTAAAACCATCATGGCAAACACACTTGCCATCTACACACTGTCCACGTCCATGGCAGTGATTGGGACAGGTTTTGATGCTGCAGTCTTCTCCAGCAAAGCCAATGTGGCAAACACACTTGCCGTCCACACACTGTCCACGCCCATGGCAGTGATGGGGGCAGGTCTTGACACCGCAATGTTCTCCAGCAAAGCCATCATGGCAAATGCACTTGCCGTCTACACACTTTCCATGTCCATGGCAGTCATTGGGGCAGGTCTTGATGCTGCAGTCTTCTCCAGCAAAGCCTAATTTGCATATGCACTTCCCGTTGACGCATCGGCCACGATCGTGACAGTTATTGGGGCAGGAAAGCTCTGAGCAGTCGTCACCTTCATACCCAGCATCACAAATACACTCACCATTGACGCACTGTCCTCGGTCATTACAGTTGTCGGGGCAGGAGAGAATACTGCAGTCCTCACCCTCAAACCCGGGGTCACATATGCACTTTCCATTGAAGCAATGACCTCTCTGATTGCAGTCATTGAGACAGGTGAGCTTGGAGCAGTCGTCTCCGCTATAGCCAATATTGCAGACACACTGTCCATTGACACACCTGCCATGGTGGTTGCAGTTTTTGGGGCAGGTAAGCTCCCCACAGTCCTCCCCAGTAAAGCCCTCATCACAATAGCAGGTTCCATTGTCACAGCGGCCACGGTCAAAGCAGTCGTTAGGACAGATGAGCTCAGAGCAGTCAAACCCCGTCCAAGGCTCGTCGCATACACATTCGTCATCCACACAGCGCCCTCTGCCAAGGCAGTTGTTTAGGCAGTTAGTTAAACTGCAGTCTTCACCAATGAAGCCCTCCTTGCAGAGGCAAGCCCCGTCGATGCACTCTCCATTCTCACCGCAATCTATAGGACACAGCTCGATACTGCAGTCCTCCCCGCCGAAGCCCTCGAAGCAGACACACTTGCCATCCTCACAACGGCCTTGATCCTGGCAGAAGTTCGGGCACTCTGGCTCAGAGCAGTTGACTCCCTTCCAACCGGGCTCACACAAACAGCTGCAGGTCTCAGTGCTGTAGTTGCCACGGCCACTGCAGTAGGGTTTGGTTGTGACTTCACCTGAGAAAGAAAGTTTTAGTCATTTTTGGCTTCTAAAGAGAAACATGTTCATGCTGGTTTAGGTAGGGATGGGAATTGTACAGTATACTGATTGAGCTTCATATTTTTGATTCACTAAAAAGAATTGGTTTGCTTTGAGGCCATGATAAAGACAAAGTAATGGCATGAGTCACTTGTGAGGATGAAATGAATCAAAATATCTATATATACTTTCAAAGAAGGAATTTTTGGGGAATGTAAATTAATCTTGTTCAAACCAATAAAATATTGCAGCACGTTTGATATGTTTAATAATTTTTACACTCACGTATACAAACTACAAAGGATATACCCTTAATATCTTTAATAAGTTTAGATAAATAATCAATATGGCCATCATTCAGTCTCATGTTTTGAGATCCTTAATTAATTTGTATTTCATCTACATTTTTGGTTAAATTTTAAAGTTTCTCTTCACCACAAGCAGACTAATGTGATACCTCTGACAATTACTTGTTATGTATGCGGAAGAAGGCAAATTTCATTTAGCTTGTGCCTTTCTCCTTTTTTCATTTGAATATTCATTCTAACTGGTCAGTTTAGCAATAAGTGGAACATTTTGCTGCCAGCCTCTTCTAACATTCATATAGTGATTAAAACTCGTTTGGGCTACCATGTATGAAAGAAAAATAAAAATCTATATTTTTTATGTTAAAGGCATCTGTCTTATGCACTTAAAACAAAAGTTAAAGGTATAGTTCACTAAAGAAAATGAAAAATCTGTCATCATCATTTACATACCCTCATGTTTTTCTGTGGAACATAAACAAAGATATACTCCCCCATTATACTGTACAATGAAAGTCAAATGTTTGATTACCTACATTCTTTAAAATATCTTCTTTTGTGTTCTGAAGAAGAATGAAGCGTATACATATTTGGAACAACATGAGGATGAGTAAGTGATGACAGAATTATTCATTTGGGGGGAACTATCACTTTAAGTTAATCAGCTTTGTTATGTTTCTTTTGAATAGATTTGTAATGAGACTCAGCCTTTTAATGGACTGCCAAAGCATCTGTTATATTTGGCCTCACCTGTAACCTGAGCACCACAGCAGCTTGTTCCACTGGTACACTGCTCCCTTAGACTGGATACCTCTGCTTCCAGCATTTCCAGCCTGTTCAGAAGGTCCTTCAGGTCAGGCATGTGGTTATCACAACCGCAAGCTTGCTTGGGAATGTTAATCCTATGTGTAAAAACAATCTGATTCTCCCCGTCCATGGTATGTTCTATATGCTGGTCAGATTGTTCCGATTTTGGCTTCATTTCGGTTGTTCCTGGTGAATCCAAGTCCACCGAGCACTGGGATCCAGAGGGAACGTTGATGTTGTACACATGGTTGAAAACCACAGGCTGGTCAGGACTTGGAAGGGTCAAGTTCTCAGTGGTTGGTGACAGTGATTCTCTTCTGTGTCTAATTACTCTTTTAACCAGGCCAGCACTAGAGAGATGAATCAAAACGGCTACTGCCACAGAGGCCAGTAGCAGACCTCGCATCCCCATTGTGATTTGATCTCACTGGACTCTTCTTACTGGTGTGAATGTTCAAATTATTTCAAGGTACTGGATGTGGGTCTTATCCTGGAAAAAAAAATTAAAACAGTCACTTAGATTACATGTACACATTTCATTCCACTGCATTTCCAGTGTGAACAGATAGAGATCTTAGATAGAGCACTTACCCTTACAAAATGAAAATAAAACATACAAATTACATCAATGATGAACAATTCTGTCATTTAATGAATTTTAAAAACATGGACGGATCAAAATGCTTCAAAAGCAATATTTCTAAAGCACAATTTAAAACTACACACAATAAATGTTCATTTAAATAATATTAATAAATATTAAAATAAATATAAATCAATATTAATAAAAGAATATAAGCAATTTATTTTAATTAAAGATAAAAAAAAATTCAATTCAGTTCAATTCACATTTATTTGTATAGCGCTTTTCACAATACATATTTCAAAGCAGCTTTTCAGAAAATGCATGTTTCTACATTAAAATGTAGAGTGGAAGAGAGGGGGTACGCTGAAGGATGGTAAGGAGGTATTCCACACTAAAAAAGTTTGGGAACCACTGATGTAGAGTAATCTGTTATCAGGGCTGACTGTGTCCAAGTAATGCCCATATTCCAAAATGTTTAGTTATTAGATAATACAAATCATGTAGTTAGCAAACATCATGTATTCATCTAGGCAGAAACAATGAAAAGCAATTATTACAACTTTGCCAAAAAAAATTTATTAGTATGTGACTTCTCACAGCAACTGATGCTAATAGACAACATAAATAAAGAAAAGGGAAATTAGATGTTTTAACTCTTGACTTGTACACCCTTTCCAACTAGAATGGATCATATTTAAAGCAAACCATATCACAGCAGGCAGTGTTCATTTTCAGAATAACATTTCTGGAAAAAAAATCCAAAACAATTAAGCACACATGGCAGTCAGCAACACTGCCTGGGAAGATAGACCCACTTAGACTGGAAAGATAGACACTAAGCACAACTCATGTTTTGGTTGCCTTGGCTTCCACAAAGATCAACTCTGGCCAATAAAATCAAGGCATACTTCAGCTTAGGAGCGAGGCTCCAGCAGCGTTTCCTATGACAGGCTGCCATGACACACAGCAGGCAACACCTGAATCTGAGGAGCGTACTCTCCTCTCTGACGCTCTGCCCACAGCCCATGCTGACAGATTAATACTCGCGTGGAGGAGACCATCTGCAGCGCTTCCGCTAGCGTGGGTGTTCAGAGCTCACGCTTCTCATAAAAGTTAGCTTTCTTTGACCATTCTCCAGACAGCAGCAGAGTTTCGCATTAAAACACAATACTTTTCTCATTAAAAGGAGTTAAAAGTACAGTTTTTGCAGGGCTCAGGAGGCTTGTCACTTACTAAGTGCATTGGTCTGTTAAAAATGTAATTAAAGTAAAATGGAAACAGCTCTAAAACCCTTTCAAGCAAGTTACTGTGCTGTAGGAGATTGAGGATGTCTGTGTTTAAAGAGTCCTGATGTGCATGTCATATGGTCACATACTTGCCAATTACAGGATTGCAGATTCAGTTTTCCATACAGTTGTTTTCCTGAATGTTATGAAAACCAAATGGGATCCATTTAAGATGGAAATAACTGCCTTCCAAAAGTGCTGACACACTGACTTTTTTAATACTATAAAAAACCCAATATTTATGTCAAATTTGGAACATTTATGTGTGTATTTTCCAGCTTGCACCTTATCTAGCCGTTTTTAACATTCAATCATGATTGACCCTTTAACTGAATAATTTTCACTTGATTTTTAAAAGGTTCTTTATTTTTTAAAGCATCAAATTTGAACAAGACATTAAAGAGATTCAAAAGTCAATCGGTCAATTAATTTTTTTTTATTTTTTATCTTCCACTGAAGACAGAAAGTCTTGCAGGTTTGGAATAACATGAGTGGGAGTAAAGAATGACAGAACATTTTTTGGGGGGGTAAACTATCTCTTTAAGGCATGCGCAGTCCTTCAGAAACAAAAGAGCAATACAAAGTAGTTACACAGATCAACATTTTGTCAAGGCTGCAGGGGACTGACCCAAAGCTACAGCTTGCAAGGTCAATAGCAGGTAATATCTTGCCAGGATCTGTGAGTGGAGAGCTCGCTTTGACATGTGATTAGCAGGACTAACAGATGAGCTCCAGCGAGAGGGATCCCACGGCTGCCGCCCATCCGTGATTAGACAGACAGGGATGATAGCTTCTGTGATGGAGAGCTTAAGGGAGGCTCGATGATGGGAGACTCCCGATCTGGACCCTTGGGGGCGACGGGACCTACCCAGCTTCTTGTTCTTCACATCTAAACCCTGGGATTAAATCAGCAAAATAGGCAGAAAATTGCTTTGAGTCGCTTTGCGGTCTTAGTTCTGGATGGGTAGCTGGCTTTTTCACTTTGAAGCCTGGCTTGTTGCCACAAGAATCGAAGAAAGAAAATGACTTTGAAGGACCAAGCTGGTCTTTGTGTAAGAATTTAACCCCTGGCGAAGGGTGGACTGTAAATGAATGTTTTTTTATTTGATTTAAAATATGTAATTTAATCATGACAGTTTGGATTCATGGCAGCAATGATGGATATGCTTGACTAAGAAAGGATGAGCAGTTATTATCATTAGATTGGAAATTATTTATTTATTTATTTATTGCATATTGCATTTTGCATTTTGAATAACGAGAAATAGACAAAGCCAGTCTCTTTTATTAGAGCTCCATCAATACAGTGCTGAGCTCAGAGCAATATGCTAATGCTGCTGCTTACTGGCACTTTCAGATAAACCAGACACAATGTGACTGCTGCTTTCTCATGCCAGGTCTAGTTTTTATACTTTGTTACTTTCTCAGACTCTGGCTGGGCCAGTTGGCTTCCGTGTGTCTAATGTGAGAAGAATTTCAATGGGGAGTGAACCTGCTGGCACACATTTTTAGTGCCAATGATCTAAATTGGTCCTGCGTTGTGCTAAGTGCTGAATGCTGACTAGAGCATTTGAAAGGAAGAATACCTCACACAGAGACCAGATGAATACTTTTGTAAGTCATAAATTATATAGTGACAGTTAAAACGATTCTTCCACCACACCAATGTGCCACAAACAAATGAGCTTACTTGCTATTTGTTAAATTAGAAGTTTGTAGCTGCTTACATAATTGATCAATTAGTATGTTATTGGTTTGGGAATGAGGCATATTTGGCTGCAATTAAATGTATACTACAAAGACATAAAACATAAAAGGAATATGCCAAAAAAACAGATTACAAAGTACAAAACATATTATTATTCTAAACTGAATGGGAATTAGTAACACATTATATTTAGACAACTGTTGATGGGGCAGAATTAGTATAAATAAAATAATAAAAATAAAATAAAATAATTCAGGTCAAATCTAGGCCGATAGTGTGGTGATGACTCGTTAATGGAAAATTATCTGTTAAATAGCATTTATCTAACTTCAGCATACAGCGGGTTATTGAACTGTAAAATATGCTGTGGTGGCTTTTACAGTTCATCGTTCAGTTTCATATTCAATGATTAGAGATGACATTTATCAACAGTCTGTTGAACAGAGGGGAACCACAACTCTTCCTCAGTTTATTCCTATGAAATCATCAAGCAGACTTAGTTTTTGTAGGTCACCCATGACAGAAAGCACTTGCCTTCACCTTAATATGGGTCGCCCACTGTGGTGAATGAATTGGTATTGTCTCGTCTCCATTCACCTTAATAGATGCCATAAAAATGCCCTGACAGTTTGTTTAATACTGGGAAGGAGTCAATGATGAAGAAATATCTCTCCCAGAGGTATGCTGTATACACACTGCATCATTTATCCACTGGTGTGTGTCAAACTTCATTAAAAATCAATATGATGAAGTTGAGAAAATACTTCTTAATCCAGTCAGCGAAGCAGTAAACTTAGTGGATAGGGGCTTAAATGTGTCTGGTCTGGGTTGAAGACCAAAAAAATGCTGATAAATTATAATTAAAAACATTATAAATATGAGTACACTATCAAAACTCTCATTGAGAAGTAGATGCTTATTGATTGCATGGCTTCCAAGGTCATAATCAGACAGGGCTGCTGAAACCAGCACCATGAAGCAGCTCATAATCATCCAACAAGGAGATGGATTTCCAGACTAGCTCATAACGCCGCTCAATGGTGTGTGCTCGGATCGATGGCAAAGTATACAGCCACTGTTATTGTTTCATAAATGGATTTGGAAGTCATCGCCTTCTTGAGTAATGCTCATTTAGGAGGAGTGGCTCAGTTGACCATTACAATTTCCATTTGATTCTGTTCTTTCTTTCTATAGTTCTGCAGTTCTTCTTCTCTCTTACTGATATTTTCCCTCTCTCTGACATCCTGTTACTTTTTATACTGTGAACTGAATGCAGAATGTCCATTGTGACTGTCCACTGGCCTCAAATGAGCTGATGAGTGTCTATGCCTCACTACTCTATTTTGCTTGGCATGTCTGTGCTTCAAAAGGAAGTCAGTCACGGCTAGCACTGGGTTCACCTAGCAGATTCAAACAAATGAATATGTCTGGCAATCATAAACACGCAGACGTGCTGTCTCACTGCTGTATGTGCAATGTGAGCTTAAAGGTCTCTCAAATGCCACATAATGTGATCTCTCACCTAACGCATTCTCTTGGCATTTCTCCCATCGGTGGATTGACAGTGAGGTGTGAAACCAGAACCTAACAACATACGGCTCTGTATATTATATTTCCAACTGCATCATTTTCATAATAATGAGATTAAGTAATTATTAATCTTGCATCTGATTTCATTGCCAGAGCTTAAAGGTATTTCTTCTTTAATTCAATTCTAAATCAACCCCAAACGGCATAATTTTCTGTTTTTATTACAGATAATTACATTTCTGTGAGCTATTTTCTCTCTATATAGTAGAGGCATACAATTACATGCAGACTGATAAGTGAAAGGCAATGCAGGTTGTTTTCACAATGAAAAAGCTGGATTTCATGACAGTCGAGGCCCATTTACAGAGCTCTAATGATGCTGGGATATCTGATTGCACCGATAGGAGATTTGTGTGTGTGTGTAGAGAGCGATAAGCCGGTCTGGTGTATGGGCAGAGATAGAGGTGTTTGCACTGTGCTGATGGACCTGCGGTTCGCTGACATTGCTGCACTTTCACCAAAGAAGCATTAAAACCGAACACGATAGAGCTTTGGTGACATTGTCAAAGACATTGTCAAAGGTGAACTCTATCATGCTGATTAAGGAGAAATGGAAAGTTTAGGACATGTCAGTCAACATTTGACACCAGAGACACTGGAGAAGTCTGCTGGGAATGAAGTTGAATAATTCCTGACTTTAGCTTCCATGTGTGCTTTCTCTTAAAGTCCAGATGGAAGGAATGAAGGAGGAACATTTGTTACTTGCGGTCTCACTTTACATTTCCAGCACCGGTGACCCCGTGTTTATTAGCTTAACCTCTGTTACAGCCAGAAAAGCAGCCTCATATGTTTAGACCTTAAAAGCTCAAACTTCTGAGCTTCCCATTTGTCGCAGCAAAATTCAAACACTATTCCTGTACCATGCAGGGTCATAGCAAAAATACATTTGCTTTAAAAAATTTTTTAGGATATTGTGGTCTGGCAGGACCGGCAAAGAATAGAAGTCCATATAATATTATCCATATTAATCCAAAAGTCAATTTGCTACAGAGTAAAAAAACTTATTTGAACACAGCAGTGATTTTTTCACAAGCACAAAGCATCTTTCCCTTCCCAAATGGCAAGCTATTGATAATTCTTTCCTATTCTAGAAAGAATAAAAGCTACCATGTGTCTTGTTTTCGTATAACAGGAAATTGCTTTTTCTCTACCAACAAGAAATTGTGTATTTCCTCTTGCTGACTGAGGAAAGATAAGCCAAGTGTGTATATTTAAAATGGATGTTCTCTAAAAAAAGGCCCATAAAATGCACATTACCAGATCCAATTACTTACTCTACATACCTATAGTAATTAGCTTCATCACAATATGATATTTATTGCTCTTTCAACTTATTGACCCTAGACCCTAGTTTTTCTCCTTCTGGAAAGAAAAATCAGTTTTCCCACACTGAAATGCAAAAATATTGACTGGGAGATTAAGAGATCTATTTTCCCTGTTCAAATTGGAGGCAGAAATGTCATCAACTGAGATGATCTGAGCTTTTTAGATTTCCCTTTTACAACTTCCCAATTTAAAACTTCTGCTAACCTAAAATTCTCTTCTTATCCCAGGCATATAATGACAAATGCATTCTAGCATGCCGGGTCACTGACAACTAACCAGAGTTCCTCACTTCTGTGGAAGACACGTGTGCTCATCTCTTGGCTGCCACCGGTAGGGACACTGTCTGTGCTCTGAGCCCATGGCTTCCCTAGCCATGTTACATTAGCATCAGACAGCCATTAAAACCATCTGGGGCTGCAACACTTTAACACACTGAGGTCTACTGAGGAAATCTTTGTTCACTGATGCCAACAAATCATTCTGAATGCCTCTGTGGCCAATTTGGAGTGTGGAGGGAAAAAAAACCTTTTTTACAGTGCCTATTTCAAAGACAGACAGATAGAAAGAAAGACAGACAGACAGACAGACAGACAGACAGATAGATAGATAGATATAAAGATAGATATATAGATAGATAGATAGATAGATAGATAGACAGACAGACAGACAGACAGACAGACAGACAGATAGCCACAGGAGAACACAGAGGGTACAATATCTGTTTCAAGTGCATTGCCAGGCCAGGAGCAGAGCTGACAGCTGTTCAAACAAAGGCTAGTTTCCCACTCAGCTTTGTTCTGAGTGGCACTGTCAATGAATACACTGCACATAGCATCATAAAGCATTTAAACACCCTGTCTAGGCAACAACCATGTGTGGTTGGCACTTCTGATGTCCTCAAGATAATGATGGCAAAATAGCTGAGGAGATATTAACAACCCAGGAGGCATTTACATTATCACACAACAAAACAGATCAATATATATAGCTATTATGAAATGTTTAATGTGTGTATTCACATTCTGAAAATAGTCACATCAGAACTTGAAGAGAAGAAAATGTAGTCAACAATTTTTAATGCAATCATTAGCTTTGCCCTTTATAGCTAACAACTAAGTTTCCTTCATTCGAAGCAGAACCTCCCTCCTATTTAGCACCCTTGGATCCAGGGGGTCTCTGTCATTGACCCCTCCCCCCCCATATATACGTACTCATAAGGCTTCTCTCAGACCCTGCGTTCCCAGGCTAGACCCCTCCCTCTACCACACACACAAGCAAATCTTCTCATCACTTCAGTTTCTCTATTCTACTAAACGGATACAACCCATCAGTAAGGACAGCATACTGATTCACCCGAGAACCATTCACTCCTCCTTCACCGTGGATGAGGCTAGAGAAAAGAGCTGGCAGCTGACAGCGGAGCTACACGAGGAGCACAAGACTAAAGAGAGAAGCGCTAACACAAACCAGCTGCTGCTCTCCCTGGCTGGAGAGAGGACAGAGATCCTGGGAGGGATGACACTGTCTGCCAGGTAACGGACACGGCTGACCTACAGCTGCAGACAAGCCCACCACGTGTAGAGTTACAAACTATCAGAGTGCACGCTACTGTATTCCCCCTCAAGCGGAGCTGGAATAATTGCTGAGCTTAAAACATGTGGATCACTTCCCCTATAAACTATAATGAGCAGCCTACAGCAAGTTAATGCATCACTAGTAGCCTTAAAACTCCCTGGCTAACATTTACACTGTCAGAAAAAATTATACCTTCAGGGGTACAACAGCTGGTCACTGCAGTACACTTAAAAGGACAACTTTGTATCTTATCTACCCCATAAAATGTGCATATTAGGACCTAAGAGTAGTAATATGTACCCTTAAGGTACTAATTATACACCTTTTAAAGGTAAATAAGGTACAAAGATTTCCCTATGAGGCAAACTGTTGTACACCTAAAGGTACAATTTTTGCACATTTTTCTAAGTGTACAGTCTGACTTATAAACAGTCTGCTTTTTTACAACAGCATTACAAAGTGGCAAGGCATTCTTCAGATTTAGCATTAAAACACATCCAACACAGACATGCTCATAAAGAGTACAGAGTCATTAAACTCGCAAATCTGTCAGACTAACAGGTAGATGGACTGGGAGCATCACAGCTTACCTTAGAGACCAGTCCTCCTCTACAGGCGTAGAGACGTGCCTCTGTCTAGGAACTGTGATGTGACGCCAAACGAAAGGTTGAAACCATCAGGAACTCTTGAAGTGCTTTTTAATTTTCTTTAGACAAATGACAGTCCTGTCATTCCCTCCTGTCTCTCTGCTCTCAGTGAGAGTGCGCCATCCAGCCTGTGTGTGCCTGCTGATGCTGAGAGAGGGAATGAGTGAAAGAGAGAGAGAGGGAGGGAGGGAGGGAGAAGTCCCTTTCTTTTAAACAGTAGACACTTTGCGGTCAGACCCCACTCCCACCTACCACTCTTGTATGCACCCCCTCCCCTTTCACCCTCTGACTGGAAGCTGAGGAGCTGAAACGGGATGCCTCAAGGCTGAGTCGCAAACTCACACACACACATTGGGAAGAGAGGAGGAGAAAGAGTCAGAGAGTGAAAGAGAGAGACCATTTACTATAAACTGGAGCAGCCAATGATTGGATGAAAGGGATATATCCCAAGCTGCATTAACATGCATTTCAGATTAGAATTAACAGGGAGGATAAAGGAGGAAGGACCTTGTGTGTTTGATGACGTGCATGACACGGTGGATGATGGGATTATGTACGGTGATCAGCATAATCAACCTTTAATCCCCAAAATCCAACCTTACTATGGAAAAAAATTCAAAAAGACTTGTTTTAGTCAAGGTTGGTTCCCCCTTTTTTTAAACCTTAAATGTCTCTTCGAAGTGGAACCATCTCTGTGCTGCAACCTCCGGCTTTTCGTGCTCCCCTGCGCTTCTGTAAATACTTATCCCTTTCAGAGTGTCAGGTTATTCACCTTTCCATCTGCACTACCCACAAGCACCTCCCCCACGTGCACTGCAGGTAGAAGAACATCCAACCAAGCCAGCTGCAATTACCGGACTATACGGCATCCAGCATTTTGTGCAAACAGGAGCTTTTCTTCAAACAAACATGGAACAAAGAGCCAGCAGATCGGATTTTTCACTCCAGGCGCGTTTCATCTCAAACGAGCAGTGAAGCTCTTCAAAACATATTTCATTAGAGATGAGATGATGTCACTCATCGTGTCAAAAACTGACCTTTAGTTCTCTTGGGGGGCAACAAGGAGGCACCCGCTGAGACGGGGAGCTCGAACCCCCAGAGAGGAATCAAGAATGCTTTTTTTCTGATGAGAGAAAATCAACCCCCATCAGCCTGTGCTCAATAAGTCATGAATCTGTGATGATATGCCTGGTCGACATGGGATTTTAATCTAGGTCTCATTTCAGAGCGAGAATCACTACATTTCAAATCAGGCCCAGACACTGATCAGATTCAAATGCTTGTTTTTTTTTTCTGTCACAAGGCAAAAATGATATCAATTTCAGGTTTGCTGTGAATGGAAAAGTACAATGTGAAGAACAGTAGATGAACATAGGCATAGGATATTTCCCAAGGTGAACTCCATAGAGAGATGCTCTTGGTAATGGTGTGCGTGTTTGTGTTTTTCTGCAAATGTATATATGTGGTGGGTGGTGGTGAAGGGAAATGAGATGTGAACTCCCGAACCTTTACAAGAGACTTTATGGAAGTGCATTAATATAACGCCCACCATAATGTCATATATCCAGCCAGTATGTCTATCTATTTATGTCCGTCGATATGCGCAGAACATAATACAACTGAAGTGCATGAAAATCAGTGAGTGATTCTGTGTGTGTGTGTGTGTGTGTGTGTATACATATCTCTTTCTCAGGGTCTCTATCTTCCTGAGAACACATATCACCCTTCTCCATCTGTTCGTACTCTCACCTTTCTCTCACACTTTTCCCTTCATCGAATCACAGCGCTTCACAGGGAATAGCAGTGGGAGCGGGAGCATTCCGGGTTCATCAGGCGTCCCCGTGCTGTTGACATCCATGCATCCACCAGCTGATTTCCCAGATGACAGCAGTGTGCGCATCGTTCCCCAAAAGCCATTTTCTTCTAGCCGTAACCAGACACAAGCTACAGGAAGCGAGCTTTAGACACATAATAGTATTCAAAAAGAGGCTGGTTGTTAGGGAATCTACCTTGAAAATGAAGTTATAGTTATAAGCTTTTTAAAGTAGTTAAACTACTGTCAAGCTATACCTGCATGCAGATCACTGACCAAGCAGCAACAGTGTGAACATATATAGATACAGACTTCCCTATTATGCACATATTCAATGAAGTCTTATAGATCATTATACAATTCTAAACATATATGCATAAACACAACACTTACAAAAAAGTAGTTAGCTATACTACAAGCAACTAACAAAAAAGCTAAATAAATTGAAGCTATAGTTTTTTTCCTGTGAAATGTTTTTTATGCATGCCTTAAAATAGCTTTAATGTAACTCTACACCCTTGCTTCATTTAGTATACGAGGATTCATGAATATACAAATGAGCCCCGCCTCCACTCACAGGATCGTCTACAAGTCGATGTATAAGAATGGTAATGCGTTTTATGTATCACTCTCTACAATGTCGGACACATATTGGTAATTAATATGATTAGCCTTTGGCTTGACTATGTTATCAAACAGCTAATAATGTGTTGCTAATGTTAAACAAACAATGTTCATGTTAGCCATCTCAGAGTCAGAGCTGTCTTCTAAAAATGAGCATCCTTAGAATTGCTTTGAACACCGTCAGTGGAGAAAGGCATATAGTTCATCATAACATCGTAATATACATCATATACATAATTCACACGCTATTGTTAAATGTACACGATTTTTCATATCAACAGAAATATATACCGGGATAACCTGGCTTCTCTTGAGGCTTGCCTGCTTCTCAGCACAGTTAATAATATGCTAAAGCCTACCTGCACGTTGATGTGATTGGTTACAAGAAACACATGCGATTTTAAACTGCGTTTTTGAGACCTTTTTTCACTGCGGTTTTAAGGAGAAAATACTCAGCAATGGTATTGACTTATGAATTTGCACATGGTTTGTCTTAAAGCATATTAAAAACACCACATAGACATAAAAACAACATAAAAAACTTGATTTTCACCACAGGGGGTCTTTAAGAAAAACAAGTCAAAAAGATTAATTAAAGTGCATTAAGAAGTCAGTTAATGCAGTGTAAATATATTCACTGCAATATTTTTCTGGCACAAAAAAGTGTTTATGAAGGAATGAACGAACAGCATCAAACTTCAACCGACGAACCGATAATTTATATAACCGATCTAAAAGCAGTAATGAACAGCAGCATTTAATGAAATACACTATATTGTCAAAAGTATTGGGACACCCATCCAAAATCATTGAATTCAGGTGTTCCAATCACTTCCATGGCCAAAGGTGTATAAAATCAAGCACCTAGGCATGCAGACCGCATCTACAAACATTTGTTAAAGAATGGGTCACTCTCAGGATCTCAGTGAATTGGTGCCTTGATAGGTTGCCACCTGTGCAAAGTCCATTTGTGAAATTTCCTCTTTACTAAATATTCTACTGTCAGTGGTATTATAACAATGTGGAAGATTGGGAACAACAGCAACTCAGCCACGAAGTGGTAGGCCACGTAAAATCACAGAGCGGGGTCAGCGCATGCCGAGGTGCACAGTGCAAAGAAGTTGCCAACTTTCTGCAGAGTAAATGGCTACAGACCTCAAAACTTCGTGTGGCCTTTAGATTAGCTCAAGAACAGTGCGTAGAGAGCTTCATGGAATGGGTTTCCATGGCCGAGCAGCTGCATCCAAGCCTTACTTCACCAAGTGCAATGCAAAGTGTGGGATGCAGTGATGTAAAGCACACCGCCACTGGACTCTAGAGCAGTGGAGACGTGTTCTCTGGAGTGACGAATCACGCTTCTCTGTCTGGCAATCTGATGGACGAGTCTGGATTTGGCGGTTGCCAGGAGAACGATACTTGCCTGACTGCATTGTGCCAAGTGTAAAGTTTGGTGGAGGGGGGATTATGGTGTGGGGTTGTTTTTCAGGGGTTGGGCTTGGCCCCTTAGTTCCAGCGAAAGGAACTCTTAATGCTTCAGCATACCAAGACATTTTGGACAATTTCATGCTCCCACTTTGTAGAAACAATTTGGGGATAGCCCCTTCCTGTTCCAACATTACTGCGCACCAGTGCACAAAGCAAGGTCCATAAAGACAAGATGAGCGAGTTTGGTGTGGAGGAACTTGACTGGCCTGCACAGAGTCCTGACCTCAACCTGATAGAACACCTTTGGGATGAATTAGAGCGGCAAGCCAGGTCTTCTTTTCCAACATCATTACCTGACCTCACAAATGCGCTTCTAGAAGAATGGTCAAAACCTTGTGGAAAGCCTTCCCAGAAGAGTTGAAGCTGTTATAGCTGCAAAGGGTGGGCCAACTCCATATTAAACCCTACGGATTAAGAATGGGATGTAATTAAAGTTAATGTGCATGTAAAGGCAGGCGTCCCAACACTTTTGGCAATACAGTGTATTTCACTATAACTAAAAACACACAAAATGTGCAAAGGGACTCAAATAAGTGTTTTTATTTTTATCGGTTCATTTAAATATATACTGACAGAATGAACTGATGCACTAGAATTAATTAGACTTTTCGTTTAGAAGTGCGTGTTTGGTTATTATCTCAGCTCATTCAATATGCCATAAAAAATAATATAGCATTTGGTCTCATTACATTGCTACTTGTTGGACAAAGAGGCTTGTTATTGGAATAAAACAGAACAGAAAATCTACTGCCAAACTACAGAAACATTTAGCTCCCCAATACTGGCCTGTTTCTAATATCTAATATCTAAAAAACAGCCTTTTCAACCAGTTCTTAAAGGCCCACTGAAGTGCCTTGAAACGCGCAGAATTTATAAATGTGTTGACATAATTTCCACTGAAACAAGAATACAGGGCGGGGTATATCAAGTAGCTCCCCCTTTTCAAAATAGCCAATAGCGTTTCATTTATATTACAAGAAGTCTAGAGTCGTTGAGCTTGGTAAAGCCGCAGTTTCCTCCTAATCTCTAACCGTTTCTCCTCCTAATCTCCTCCATATCGCTTTAAAATAAAGTATTCTGCGAAGAATTCAAATGGGTCTGATACGTTTTGTGGTCTGTGCTGACTTTCGCATATGATCTGCTCTGTGCTATCGTGTCTCTGGACCGGAGCAGACTGTGTGCACACTGCAGCGGTTTACATAACACTGATGCTAAACCAGACTTCATTCGCCCCAATGGAAAGCATATTTACACTGTCTGATTCGATCCCTATCCCCTATATAGTGCACTATTTGCCATTCACCATGTAGAAAATACTAAATGTGTGAACAAGTGACCGATTTCAGACGCAGCTTTAGCATCTATTTATAATGTAGAGAACATTTGACAGAAAATCTGATGAGAAGCTGAAGTGCAAAGTCATCAAAATTATTGATCCATATTGACAGAAGTGAGAGACTGAATGCTTATATCTTCAGAATTTTGTCATTGTTTTGGAGCACACTAGCTTATAGATAGCATTAAGGCTAACATATTCATTCTAAAATAAAATAAAAACTTAAATTTTGATTTCATGGGGACTTTAAACACAAAGCAACAGGGGCTTGCACTATACATGTAATTCTTAACATATATTTTTTTTCTTACAATGTCTCAGTACATGTTTTTCCACATTACTCCACATTTGCTGGTTATAACTGAATCTACCCAAAGGTACCGGCTCTACAAATTAAAGAAAAGGTTGCTGAGAGCACAGCTCGCATTCAGTTCATTTACCCACGTAATTGGTGGCAGTCTATTCGAAGAAAGAGCGAGGGCATGGCAGCTAGCAAGGCACTTTCTATCAGCGCATGTGAGATCTAATTATGAGCAGAGAAGCCCTGCCTGCGGCTGTGTAAAGTGTCAAAGGAGAAGGGAGCGATGATGAGACAGGAGGACTCACAACTCACAGTCACCCTCGTGACCCGAACAGACCTGTTTACCTCATTAAAAATGAATTCACAGGTAATATTGGCTTGTGTCTCCTCCCAAGTCTTAACGTTATCTATTATGCAGGAGGGAGGCTGTGCAGGACGGGTTAACTCAGGCAAGGTCATTTGGACAGCTCGTGGAAGTAACTTGGAGTGTTGCAACCCCGGCTTTGCCACCAGGGATGGGAAATTAAAACACTAATGGCCTGTGTGAGTGTAAAAAGCATAGATTAAGTGGAAGGAGAAACTGGCCATCAGTGAAATGGGCTTGCGATCATAATTGGGCTTGATTCATAATTTATAAAGCAAAGATAGGGATTGGCATGAATAAAGAGTGGCACAGGAAGAGGTGAAAGGCTATTTTCTGCCCTCCGCATTTATGCATTAATCCAGCATAGGCGATGTGGTGAATTATGGTCATTAGGCTTTGGGAAATGAAAAACAGCCATTACATCCCTTCAAGGGTAGCTTTTTTACATAATATAGAGACCAAAACAAGAGAGGGGATGAAAGAATTGTTGCAGACACATGTGATTTGGTGATATAGTCAGAGAGAGAGTGATGTTTCAGACCACACGCAGGCCAGCATCGCTGTGCACGTACATAAAGAGCCTGTAAATTTCTGAGGACAAAGACAACAGATTAGGCTTTTCAGTGACCCCAGTGACCTCTGAGGGGTTCAGATCTCAGGAGCCACAGAAATTGTGTCTGAATTTGCTTCTGCTTTTGTTAGCTAATGGTAGATGAGCATCTCTCTCGCACAGAGGTATGTGAAGATCCATAAAAACGAAAGATCAACATGCTCTCTGAGAAACTGCACTACAAATACCACATAAAATCACACTACACAACATAACCTATAGTTTTTACCACATTTACCATAGGTCTTTTTTAATCCATTTTGATGATACGATGGAAAAAAAGGAGGTGCAGCTCTAAAGAACATTTACTCGTTCAGGGTAATTTAGAAAGCAGAATCTGCATCTTTCATTCTTTCCTCGGTTCTGTATGTTTTTACAAAGACATGGTGTTTTTTTATTCAGTAGGGCAATAGAAATGCCTACACATTCCTTTAACACCGACAGCGCTGAACAAATTATTGAAAAACAAATAAACGGTATCCTTCAGAGCAACTCACGACATTGTGAGTCTAGTGAAAGCAGTGGGTTGGGGGTTGACGGAGATATCATTGCTCAAAAAGGATTCTATAGAGTGAATAAGAGATGCCCGAATGCTCGCTTCCCATAGCTCCTGAGACGCACAGGGAGCACAAACACTCATACATCATTAACATTATGCAAATATCAGCTACATTTACAGGCTTGTTAGCAAGCATGCACATTCTGTATGATGCAGGTTTAATGTTTATATTCATACATATATTCTCACAAATAATTAATTATGACTGTCTCAATAGAATTAAAATAAAGAAGACACAATATTATCGCGAACATGCCTTCTTTACTTTACTAGACAGAACCTGCTGACTTTTTTGTATTTGTTGTCTGATTTTGTGGAAAAAATAAATCTGTGGAATGAATGTAAACATGTCAAATGTGTTAAATAGAACTGAGAAGGATGGGTCCAATATGTTTTGTTGTCCGTGCTGAAGCTCTCGTGTCTTTGGACCGGAGCAGACTGTGAAAGCATATTTACATTGTCTGAATCGTTCCCTATCCCCTGTATAGTCCACCATGCGCCATTCACCATGTAGAAAATGGTAAACGTGTGAACAAGTGACTGATTTTAGCCACAGCTTCAGCGTCTATTTAGGGGGCAGGATGCTTCAGATTCTAGAGAGCATTTGATTGGACAGAAGATGTGATGAGAAGGTGATGAGATTCAAGACTGTAAGTTTTGAATGCTTATATCTCCAAAATGCGAATTTTGTCATTTTTTTGGGAACACACCAGCTTATTCATAACCTTAAGGCTAACATATTCATACTAAAAGCTAAAAAATGTAAATTTTTAATTTCAGGGGGTCTTTAACCGCCCGGAGCCGCGTGGAGTACGTTTTTAATGGATGAATGCACTTTTTTGAGCTTCAAACTCGTTGGCCCCATTCAATGCCATTATAAAGCTTGGAAGATTCAGGATATTTATTAATATAACTCGGATTGTGTTTATCAGAAAGAAGAAAGTCATATACACCTAGGATGGCTTGAGGGTGAGTAGTTTCACAGACAGGGTTTAGATTAGGCCAGGATTAGGCCTTAGTTCAAATAGGACATTTAAATGTCCTTGTCTGTGAAACAGGGGGAAATCTTTTATTCTCATCAACTGCTTTTAACTGCTGCTTTAAAAATCTAATGACACTGAACATACCAGCAATGTGTAGTTCTTATTTAAGGAATCCTATCAATAGATGAGAGGACCACAGAGATGGGTTGGTATGCCAGCTGTATTTAATGCATATTAAAGTGTTGAGGGACAGAAAGTGTTATTTTAATAATATTTTTACTAGTATTTAATATAGTAATATATAAAATTATACTTAAAATGGTGTTTATAGTGAACAGGGGTCATTACTGGAATGCCAGAGCAAAAGATGAATCAACTATGGCATATAATACATACCTTCAGAGTATGCAGTAATCAGCAGTAATGCAATATTATAGAAACCTTTAACGTTCGTTTAGGGCCAACTTACCTGCTTTTCAGGAAATCAGTTAGGACTGTCACCTAATTAATATTCATGAGCTAGCTGAATAGTTTATAATGTTATTTAGTGTCATGCACCACAATTTTAAAAGATACAATATATAGTGGAGAGACACTTTAAGACATAATGAATCTGATTCAGACCTCTTCTCTGACAAGCTTTGGTGATTGATGTCCAACTCTCCCTGCATGTCTGATATTTCACTCCTCTCGTCATCTCCCCTTCTTTTCTTTCAAGACACCCCATCCCTCCCTCTTTCCTCCTCTATCTGCCTTTCCACAAACAGCTCTGATGACATTGTACAATGTCCCACAGATACCATGTAATCCCCAACCCACAATCACGTGTAACTCTGAGGAAAAAGTGTTTACGTCCTTTGACTTTCACCAGTTGTGACAAAAGACAACACTCTTATCCAGTGTCCCCTGCCTCTCCTTCCCTTCACGAAATAAATGGGGTAATACATCAGTTAAGGCATGTTGTGGCACTTTTATCACAAATGTGCAGTCTTTCTCTTCACCCTATCGACTCAGGAAATATTGAGCTCAATATGAGCATCTATCCGGGCCCGCAGAGTATAAAGCCATATCTCCGGCAGCGCTGGGAATGAAGTGCCGCTTCCAGTGCTGAGTAGAGAGACAGACCGCAGTTTGGACGGATGATTTATTCATACGGAGCAGGTATAGGCACAAAACTGTTTGTCAGGGTGTATTTCTGCAGAGATTAAGATGTCCTAGAGGTTTATGTCTCTGGTTCTCCAAGCTTGGAGCGCAATAACACATGTTGACTGCATGCCACAGACAAGACTAAGCCTTGGTACACCCAGCAGATCTTTACAAAGTTGTCCTTTCTCAAGCACGACTACACACTCCACAAATCCTGTAGTTTAGAAAACTCTTTAATCTGTATTTTTTTTTTTTTTTTTTTTTACTTTTTACTTAATCCTATATGGCATATTTGCATATATATGCCTATTTTTGTAAAGAGTTTTTTTTTTTTTTTTCTGAAAATATATAATATATTTTTAATTGAAACCATCCAATGCCAAAATATATTACAAAATGTTCCTCAAGGGGCACAAAACTCTTAAAATACATTTGAGGTAAGTGAAAAATGTATTTTAAAATATATTTTGGACAATATAAATATACTTAGATATATTTTAAAATTAAAATGTAAAATGAATTGTTTTAATTAAATAAAGAATTGTTTTTTTTTTTTTTTACAAATTACCAAAAATATATGAGGAAATGTTAACTAAATTAAATATTAACTAAATTAACAAAAACTTATGAAAAATACATTCATGTAAATATATTTTCAAATCTATCTATACTCATTTATGTGTTTATTATATTTCTGAAAATATATGTTTTTGCCGTATGGGATAGTGAGGATATTAGATGCTGAATGGATTGGGAGAGGGTGTGGGACTTTTGCATGGCAAGCATGACAAGAGATTTCCTGGATAGTCTCTTTTAAGACCCAGGCTTTGTGATCAGTCTGAACTGTGGATCGTCTTCACTCTCACTGGCTCTTTGTCTCCTTTCTGCCATGCATCTCTGCTTAGATGAATGAGAGGGCGGAGAAGGAACAAAGAGCAGGATAAGGGCATTTTACAGGGCAGATGAGTTGAGTTGAGGTTATGGCAGCCATCTCTATGGAGAGCTGCTGGGAATGCTCCCCATGGAAGGTGCCTTACTGACGCTGATCTTAGACCAGCTCCATTTTACCATACTATATACAGTACAATACCCATTATGAGAGAGAGAGACAGGAGCAGATCTCAGATCAGTCTGAAAGTGTCTTCTGTCAGCACTGCACAATAAACTCAGTTATACATACAGAGTCAGCCTCAGCAAAGTGTGTGTGCAGTCTGTACACACACCTCATTTGTATCTGTCTTTCTGCACCTGTCTCACCCGACCGCCTTCTCCCTTAATGCTGATGAGGCTGTTTTTGTTTTACTAGTAAAATTTTATTAAATAAAATAAATATGAAATAAAAATATTAAATATTAAATAAATAAATAAATATATTTCCCTTTCAAGGGAACTCGCTCTGCGTCACCGCTCTGGGAACGCCTCTGCGTGATTGCGTCAGGAAGCACGTATGGAATCAGTCAAATAAAGTGACGGAACATCATAGGCGGGTGACGCTTTCTGCTGGATGCCCCACTTTCTTCTGATGGCCTATTCGGCGACGCTGTCAGCACTGTCACCGATAGGTTTCAGGAGGCAAAGAAGCAGGCGGCGGCGCTCCAGCAGTTCCTCCCTTGAAAACCCCAGGTCTCAGCTGGTGCTGGGCGGGAGCAGCAGAAGCCGAGTACGAGCTCCTCATACAGGGCTCAACAGAAGCAGAGAGTCGCTACCCGCGGCCCCCCACAGAGGGGTGGGGGGCGGGGTGGTGCTCTCAGGCACAGCCTTCCATGGGTAAGACGGATAAGACGCCAAAGGGGTCAGGATTTTGAGGGTAGTCCCCTCTGAAGGCAGGTGGTGTTGACCTCATTATACGGTGCCCATCTCCCTTTGGTGCCCTCAGAGGGTTGTTCCACCAACCCCGCCTGAATGCCGGGGAGTGGAGGGCCCTTGTGAGTCATCCGAGGATGGCTCGCACCCTCTAAGGAGGGCTGTAGAGCAGTCAAGGCAGTTGTTCCCTGCCGGTTCGCCGTTTCAGGGCGCTGCGCTTGCTGTTTGAAGTATACCAGAGGTCAGTCTCGAGAGACTGATACCCCTAGTAGATTTTTCGGCAGAGTGGGAGAATCTTCCAAATATATCTCGTTGGGTCCTGCAGATAGTAGAAAAGGGGTACGCTATCCAATTCAGAACGTGTCCACCTCGTTTCAGCTGGGTCCTGCCCACAGTGGTGGGCCCCGAGTAGGCTCTGGTTATGACTCAAGAAGTACAGACTCTTCTGTGAAAGGAGGCTATAGAAAGGGTCCCTCTTCCCAGCAGGGAGTCAGGGTTTTACAGCCGGTACTTCATCATGCCAAAGAAGGATGGAGGGTTGCATCAAATTTTAGATCTGCGCCATCTCAATCGCGCAGTAGCAAAGCTCAAGTTCAAGATGCTTACATTCAAACAGATCATGTCACAAATCAGGTCCGAGGACTGGTTTGTCACGATAAATCTAAAAGACGCATACATGTATCCATCCTTCCACAGCACAGGAAGTTCCTGAGGTTCGCTTTCGGGGGAGAAATGTACCAATACCGGGTCCTTTCATTCGGTCTAGCATTATCACCCCGGACTTTTACAAAATGCGTGGAGGCAGCTCTGGTCCCCATGCGCATGCAGGGGACCCGCATTCTCAACTATATCGACAACTGGCTGATCTTAGCGCAGTCGGCACAGATGGCGGTTAAACATCGAGATGTTGTTTCCGCACACATGAAGAAGTTGGGGCTGAGGTTAAACGCAAAGAAAAGTGTTCTTTCTCCAGCACAGAGAACCACTTATCTGGGTGTGAGTTGGAATTCGATAACCATGCAGGCTCACTTATCTCCGCCTCGCATTGTGTCGATTCTCTCAGCAGTGAAAGGGGTGAAGCTAGACCAGTCACTAACTGTCACTAACAATATCAGAGACTGTTAGGTCAGATAGCAGCAGCGCCCAACGTGATACCTTGTGGCCTACTGTACATGAGACCGTTGCAGTGGTGGCTCAGAACCAAGGGGTTTTCCCCGAGGGGAAATGCATCAGGGCAGAGGTGGATCTGTTCGCATCATCATAAACATCTCACTGCCATCTGTGGTTCTCCCTAACTCATCCAGCTCCTCTGCTCCTCTTGCTTCAGCCTTTCCCAGAAGCTGAATGTGTTTGGTGCAGGTGTGCTTTATAATTTCCTGGTAGATGACCTCACCCATCTTAATTTTTGTGTCTGCGTGGATGGTGCATGTACAACACCGCACGTGAAGAGTGACTTGAGCGCTTGAAAACAAAGTCTGCTAGATTCGCCGTACGAGCTGAACTTGTCTTTCCGCACTCACGGGCCAAAGGAGTAGAGCGGAATGCGGAAGATGAGGTATACCTGGGCCTTAAATATGTGCCCTGTTCCAAAGCTGCACAGAGGCATCATTTCTCCATATACTTAGCAGGGAAGGCAATCCCAAAATGCATGAAGAGTTCAGTGGGAAAAAATATATCAAAATAAATAAATGTATTCAAACTGTTGAACACATCTATTCATTTTTCAAATGTAAATGACAGAATTTTCATTTTTGGGTGAACTATCCCTTTTAAGGGGTTTCATAAAGTTTAGAAGGCAGTTGTCTTAAGGCAGTAGGCAGTGAGGTAGCTCACTAGGTCTTGGAAGAGTTAGTATGAAATACTGCATACAAATATGTTCTTCTCAGTAAGATATATGCACTTCTGTGTCATCTAGACTGACTTTAAAATGTCACATTCTCACTGTGGTAGCCTGCCATTTATATATCTGCTTTTCCTGTGATTTCTTTCTCTCAAGACCTCTGAAATATCATTCCCTGGCAAAGCCACTACTTCATCCCACCTCCACACGATGTCTGCCTTCAACTACACCCTGTTATTCACTCCTGCTCTCTCTTTCACTATACTTCTTATCACCACTTTCTGTCATATGCATATCCACACCCCTTGTGTTAGTAATCCTGCAGGATGCTAAATAGAGGACAAGTCACGCCTCAGCACATCAGCCGCTTCTGTCAACTCCTCAGAATAAAAAAAACTCTCCTTCTCTCTCTCACTCACACACACACATACTAACACACAAATACACACCCATACATTTTTACATGCGCTTACATTTGTGCATATGCAGCACATAGTACCAGTGTTGGGGAAAGTTACTTTTAAACGTAATGCACTACAATACTGTGTTACTCCTTAAAAAAGTAACTAATTGCATTAGTTACATTTTATGGAAAGTAATGTGTTACTTTTGCATTACTTTTTCTCACCTGTGCTGGGCTTGCTAACAAAACATAAATTAAATAACAGTAACACTCTTACTTCAGCAATAAAGACAACAAAAAACAATTGTGATGTCATTTTCCCATATTCGTATGGTTGAATTGGATCAAAGGTTAGCATTAAAGACACTGTTTAATAAAGTGAGATTAATTAAGTGTTATTTAACATTTAATTATAGCATGTTTGCGGAATATTCTGAGTTTGCATTTCCCTGTTTTTTCTAGAAATACTGAATCTGTTTTGAGCAAGTGAGCAAGTGAGTAAATGCATGCTTACAGAGAGATGTCAGTCAATAAATGGAAAACAAAATAAATAAATGGATAAAAAAGTAACTCAGATATTTTATTGTAAATTTAAAAATAGTGTGTTACTTTACTAGTTAATTGAAAAAGTAATCTGATTACGTAACTTAAGTTACTTGTAATCCGTTACCCCCAACACTACATAGCACACACTACAAATGTTATGCATATTCCTCCTGAAACCTGCTTATGTTTGACTATTGAAATGTGTTCAACAATAACCTCTGACTATATTGATTACATGTAAGACAATGATATAATGGTTTAAAGAAGGACAGTTCAGACATTCAGCTACCAATAAAATAATTAACTGGGACCAGTGGTTAAATTGGGCCGGGGCTCTCCGGGGCTCAGCCCCGGCACATAAGCCTGCTCGTTTGTGTCCTGATGTGCCTGTTTGCAGTCAGTTGCCTACTGGAAATTATGTCACATAAAATTTGATGAAAGTGATGCTTTTGAAAACATATTTCTGACAATGAATGAAAGATTTTTGTAATGGCATGTCTAATTTGTCTCGGCTGAGCTGAGATGAGAACAATCGGAACACGGCCGTATTCTTGTTCAGCTGCTTAATCTCGTTGTCAGTCGAATATGATCGCGCACCACTCACGCATGCGCATCTAGGTGACACGGATAAATGTACGTAGCAAAATGAATGTTCCTGGGAGATCCGTAGTTGCGCGGGATGTGGAAGCGTGCAAAAGTTCCCGAAATTTACAAAAAGTGTAAGGAAAATAAGACTAAATCAAAATTAAATAACCAAGACTAGGTTGACCATGTGATTTTTCTCAGGAGATGTTTTGAGCATTTTACTTCAGACACCGGATTATCAGCAAACTGCCAAGAGAACTGCTAGCTGGCTACTCAAAATAAACTAGCAATCTATTCAGTCAGCATATTTGTGTTTTATCTCATTTTGTGTTCCATAGAAGAAAGAAAGACATACAGGTTTGGAACAACATGAGGGTGAGTAAATAATGACAGACTTTTATTTTTGGTTTGAACTACCCCTTTAGAGTACAGATCCTATATTATGAAGATGCATTGAATATTGGGTAAAAAAGTTTTCTAAAGGTACTTTTGGCCTATACACTAACATTATACATTAGAACATTTTATTCACCTTTCAGCTTTAGCTGTGATGAAGGAAGAAAATTAGCTGCCAGTGTTCATCTATTCAGTGAGGAATATGTGAAGACAGATGACCCTAACCCTAACCCTAACCCTATTATAAAGTTTTTTTCAAACTATGATTAGAGTATTTGAATCAGCAATCTTTCTTATTCCCTTATGATAAGATAACAATTATGTAACACCACAATATAGGAGTTATCAAATTCAAAAGTATTCAATATATTACTAGATATAGCTAGTACCTATAGCTATATATATATTTTTTTTTACATTTGTTCTGCTTCAGTAGTTTATTATCAAAAATAACTCCATCTGACCAGTCCCAGCAGACCGCTTTGTGTTCACAGGTCATTGGGCTGGTGGGGTGAGCGTGATAGGAGACCCAGCGCGTGGCCTCTCACCCTGGGTTGGACCTTAGACACCTCACCCAAGCTCTTTTTGACCCTCAGCTGAGCTCTTTTTGACACTCACAGCAGCAAACATAAGGACACTCAGAGCTGCACTGAGGGCAGAGGAAGCGCTGGTAAACGCATTATGTGTGTTATTGAACAGTGTCCACAAGCCATAATAAACCAGGGATCAAGTGTGAAAGCTCATTTCTTTGAGGCTTTGAACAAACAACTTAAGTTTTCCATGTCGAGATCTGAGAGTAACAGATAAAGCTGTGATTTTGGATTGAGACGGGTTCCATGAAAAGCTTGTGCATTAGATCAATGCCAGAAGAGGTCTAGTGTAATGTGTTTTTTTTTTTTTTTTTTTTTGAGCACATGACATTTCAAGTTTGACTTTAAATGTAAATGTAAATGACTTTTTAAAACCAAATGCCAAGATGGATGTTTCTAAGAAATCGCTTTTCTTCCAGGCATCCAAGTTTGACATATAATGCTTAAAAGAAGAGCTCATTGAAAAAGGAAAAAGGCTTTTTTTTCTTTCAAAGCTCACAAATACCTTTAAAAATATGTCATAAATGTATCATTGATGTGGTCTATACTTGTGTGCTCTATTACCAGTTTTCTGAATCAATACAATAGATTTTAGTCATTTTTCACTGAAAGCATCCTGGCACTCTATGGTGGGTTCATGAGGTTCTCAAGTTCCACTTACACTGATCTGATACATTGATCAAAATTTGGTTGTACATCTATCATACGGCTACAGACGACCTGTAATATAGCTATAATATAGCAGTAATAGAGCACTTTTATCATATTTAATTATAGATTTTGGTGTTTTTTCTTAATTGTTTAGGCTTGTAAAGCTCCAGGCACCATTCATTGTAATGCATGGAAAAGAACAACCAGCACAATATTCAAATTCACAATATTCATACAGTTTGGACCAACCATGATGGCGAGTAAATTATTTGAATTTTTGGGTGAACTATCTCTTTAAACATTTTATGCCCAGAACTGAGAAAACACTTAAATGCAATTAAAAGCAGAATAATTCCTGCCAGGTGTTACAATGCACCTAAATACTTTAAAACTGTCACATTTTGTGGACTGTCATCAAAACCATATTTGCTGCCACAAGAAAATATAAAGATACGCTTGGTTAAGTCCAGATGTCTCACATATATTGTCCCTTCAGCTGTCCACACCATTTTGCCAAAAATACTACTTTTTATCGATTTCTTTAGTTTCTCTGAACAGAAAAACATCTCAGGTCACCTTCAGGCGCCAATCACACCTATTGTTTGTGTTTAAGTTCTCCCCAAGGATAAAGCAAGTGCAATTACAGCTTGAAAAAATTCCAACAGCAACGCTTCACAAATCTCCATGGGCTCTCAGGGGACCCAGGTGTTCTAAAATAACATGGAGAAATCTGCACTGCATACACGTTTGCATGGCTCTCTCGTTTTGACAAAAGTCTGTTAAGTCCTTAACAGAAATGTGCAGTGAATAACTTTTTTCCCTTCACCATGTTAAATGACTGTTTCTCCTATTTTTACTGGGGGAGCGGGTGGTTGGAATCCTTCTAGTGTTCCCTTACAAAAAACTACCAGTTCAGATTTCTAAGAGGCCCCACAACCTCCCGGAGTGGTACTGTTAGGTTTATTTCTTATTTTTATACCCAACATTTGCCCCTTTAAAACCATAATGAAAGCATGTTTTGAATTTAATACATTCAATGCAGATTTGCTAGTTCTTTTAAAACACAGATCATGTAGAAAACAAAAACAAATGGGACCACAAGAACACAAAGTACCAGCACTTCATCAATCAAATGCTTTAATGCCACTGCTTAAAGACACAACATTGAAAATTCACTCTCATGTTGCTCCAAACCCATGACTTGCAAAATGACTTGCTGTGTTAATTTTTAGGGACTAGTGTTGTTTTGTACACAACTGACTTTCTATTTAAGCACAAAAAAGTTGAAACATTCAAATAATCTTCTTAAAGAAAGACCCTAGTTAGGAACGACATAAGTGTTTTTGGGTGAACTATACACTTAAATGAAATGTTGTTGTTAACTTAATATAGTGTTTTATTGCAAACAACTCCTCAGAATCGTTGAATTGTTACATTTAGAAAAACATCACTTGTCACTAGTATATTTATAATACATATCGTGATTCATATACCTATAAATGAGATGTAATGAATTCATTACACTTGTGATTGGAGGTTAGGATGTTTGCAAGTATATCTCTACTTAATAACGGCCACATCTGCCACAGTTATCTCACAAACATACTAGATAATAATTACAAATTGTTCCCTTTTTATATTTCATACCTGAGAGTTCTAATCATGTACGATGTAGGTTTAAGTTTCATGCATTTGTCTTGAATGTGATTTTTTTTCATGTTTCTATGTTTGTGGAACAGGTAATGTTTGTAATATATTGTTCAGAGATTCAGTCTGTAATTACAGCACTGACTTCTGTTCAATAATGGTGAGCCGAGGCAATTTCCTTCTGAAGGCTCCAACACTTCCACTATGTATTTAAATGCACATACAGGAACTTTGACAAATCTGGGCCAAGAATCAAATCCCTTTCCTTCTCAGTTTGGTTGTATAACATTGTTCATCTCTAAAGCGTTTTCGGTCTCTCTTGCTGAACAAAGCAGATCAGTATCATTGAATCTCATTTTTCAAAGACTGCATCTCTCTATGAATCATCGGATATATGGTCTCTATAATACACTACACCCCTCTCTTATAGATATGCAGTAGTTGGCGAAAGGTCACACCATTGTCACCATAAACTTGACAATTTATGACATTTGAAAGGTAATATATAGCCACCTCCTGTGGCCTCTAGAAGTTCACTTGCCAAATTTTAAGCCCTGCATAAAAGAAACAAAGAAAAACTGCTGACCAAATGGGGGGAAAATCTGCCACATATTTCTCATTGATGTGTTTATGGTGCATGATGTCATCTGTTAAACTGGTTTAAGCAGTCTGAGTTGTGAAGTCACACGCACAAACATCTTTTCTGTATCATAATGTCATTCATCTGATGTGCTCTGATAGTTAAAGACACTTGTAAAATACCAACAAAATGCAGTATATAGAGGGAAACTGTATGGTTTTGTTTTTAATTTATTGACTAAATACATTTTTAATGTATAAGTTAAGTTTCCAGCTGAGTTCTATTTAGAAAAAAGACATTTATTATGTAGATGAAGTCATTTTCGTGTGATGCTTTCTTGCTTTATATACATAGAAAGAAGAAAATCAGTAATGAGCAATTTTTTACCAGGAAATCACTATTCTCAAATGTTCCATTCTGTATCCCAATGTAATACAATACTAAGCAAATGCGTGTAATATGTGGTTCATTTTTCCTACTGTATATAATTTAATGTTAAATTCTACTTCCCATTTGCACAATTTAATTTTCTACCCCTCCAGGCAAATTGGTAATGAAAATATATTGAGAAAATACCACCTGGTTTTCTGAGGAAAATTCTTATGTATTTCCAAAGCAATCACCGAGAGATATATCACCTACCATAGTTACCATGACAACATATTACTTTTGTGTTTTGATTATTCAGGGCAACCAGTTCAACTCTAGATCTACAAACCATGACAGATCTACTCTACCAAAACAACATCATCCTTTTTCACGAATATAACTTTCAGTTTGATATTTTGTTTCATGGAAGATTTTGCTGTACAACAAAGGGTTTAATGTGTAGTGCAGGGATTAACGATACACATGGACTGCTGGGCTCAAAAACTGCTATTAGGTGTAATTGGAGATGCACATTTGCTGGAGGCCATGACCTTTGTAGTGTATTCGGAGAGCTACGAAATTACAATGGGCACAAGCAGCCTTTCCTTCGATCTATCATCCTACAGTCATAACTGCACCCAGGTGAGTCTGAATCCTTAAGTTGATGGATCTCTGAGTAATCACATAAGCCCACAGAGATGTTCACCACAGCGTTTCATAGCAACAAGCTGACACAGGGCAAAATCTCTGTCCTTAAAACAACCAGCCCTTAGAACTCCAGTAATTTAATGCCTAACTTCAAAAGCTGAGGTTTGGTTAGTGAAGATGGAGACATAGTGGTGGCCAGAAACCATAAGACATAGTTGAATGAGTTTTCTTCATCTTGCCACACTGCCATATTCCCACGGACCTCCACAACCTACAAAAGGAGGAAACACTAGAGAGATGTAAGTGACTGAAGTCGCTTCACTCAAAAACTCATCAAATGAGACTGAGCTATTCAAACATGGGTTAAATCAGCAGTTCTCATTGACTGTCTGCCAGCTCAAACATTCAAAGATATGCAGAGAACCAGAACATGGCCAAGTGATGGATAAAACAGAGTGTCTTTTATAAAGAACTGTATAAATATACCAGGATTGTGCAACATTTAGAATTGAAGAATTTTCTCCTTTTCATTCATGAGTGTGAATATGAATTCAATGAATTCAAGTGGCCACACCCCACAGGAAGTGGAATTTGAATTGAAATGAGAGATTTTTAAAAAGTCTTTGTTTAAGTTATAAGCCATGAAACCAAACCAACCTGCTATGAGATGAATCAGAACATTACAAACTTGAAGCATAAAAGTATTTAAAGAATGTGAAGCAAAAAAATTATTAAAAATACCAGACAAAACATATGTACAGTTTTAACTGCTTTAATGAGGGAAAGAACGCCTTGGTTACGTATGTAACCCTCGTTCCCTGAAGGAGGGAACAGAGACGCCACGTCGGAGTAACGACGAATAGGAATCTCGCTAGCGAGAGCCAATCTACTTCGAGTGTAACTAAACGAGCCAATGCACATTGGCATGCAATGATTGCACCAGCTGCTCATGCCACTCAGTGTGGGTATAAATGAGGCACAGGTGCTTGCATCAAATTAGTTTTTTGCTGAGGAGCCGAGTGGGTGAACTGGCACCCCAGCAGGGTACAGAGGACATGGTGACGGGACGTGGCGTCTCCGTTCCCTCCTTCAGGGAACGAGGGTTACATACGTAACCGAGATGTTCCCATTCAGTCAGTCACTCTCGACGCCACGTCGGAGTGCCGACGAATAGGAATCCCTACCAAAGCGCCATGGCCTCTGCCCCCATCCAGTGCCCTGGGGCTCACACTGAGAAGTCCATCACTGCTGTTCCGCATGACCCGCTCAGTGACTTATTGGATAACACTGGCGTGCCCTAGAGGATAAAGCGTGCCCTAGTGGAAGGGAACGCTGCGGAACCCACATCATACCCCGAAGGAGTTATCTGGAGTACAATGCTGAGCCGTAGCCCGCAACTGAGAGGGGGCTCCAGCCCCACCAATGGGAGGGCTCTCCCAAGGGAAAGACACGGGCTTCCATAGGAGCGACTGTGGAAAATATATGGGATCCCCGCAGGGTCACTCATATAACCCCAGCCCAGTACCGGTTCTCAAGGATTCAGCGGCAAGGGGCCTGATGCCAGACGCTCCACCACGTCCGGCACCGAGGGTGATGGAGGACTCGACAGAGTTTGCTTCTGGAGAAAATAAGCGCCGTGGCGCAGCAAGCCGACAAGAGCCAGGGCCTCTCAGTGCTTCTACCCGTTTGAGGCGAGAACACAGGAGGACACTGGCTCTACACGTAGACTATAGAATCTAGCGAACGTGGGTGTCGCCCAGCCCGCAGCTCTAAGATGTCTGACAGCGAGGCGCCACGTGCCAGCGCCCAGGAGGATGCAACACTTCTAGTAAAGTGTGCTCGCACCCTGAGCGGACAGGGCACACCTTGTGCTTGGTAAGCCAAGGTGATGGCATCCACTATCCAGTGGGCCATCCTCTGCTTGGAGACAGCCTTTCCCTTCTGCTGGCCTCCGTGACAGACAAGAGCTGAACTGAGGTCCTGAAGCTTTGCGTTCTATCCACGTAGATCCGCAGAGCGCAGACGGGACAGAGCAAAGCTAGGGCTGGGTCTGCCTCCACCCGGCCCAAACTCTAGGCACAATTCGTCGACCGAAAATGCCTGCAGGTCCCCTACCCTCTTGATGGAGGCCAATGCAGCCAACAGCAAAGTCTTCATAGACAGAATCTTTAGCTCTGCTGACTGTAAAGGCTCAAATGGGGCATTCTGAAGTGCTCGGAGCACCAGAGCAAGATCCCAAGAGGGTATGGAGGGGGGTCGAGGGGGGTCGAGGAGGATTTAACCGCCTCGCCCCCCCTAAGGAGCCTGACGATCAGGTCGTGCTTCCCCACCGACTTACCTTCTACAAGATGGCGGATATCGCAGCAACATAAACTTTGAGGGTGGAGAGCGACAGCCTACGCTCCAACCCATGTTGCAGGAAGGAAAGCACAGATGCGATCGAACATCTTCGGGGGGTCTTCTCGGTAAAAAGAACACCATTACACGAACAGGTTCCACTTCAAGCATAAGCCTGTCTTGTAGACGGCGCTCGTGCCGAAGTGATGGTGTTAACTACCTCTTGGGGTCTCTGAGTCAGAAGGTCCTTCCTCAGAGGAATCGGCCAGGGAGGGGCCGTCGTGAGGAGTATGGCAAACTGGTCGACCTGTGCCAACCCTAACTGTCTCCAAATCAGCTGAACCACCTGGGGGTGGAGTCGCCATTCTCCTGGGAGCACAGCTCGTGAAAGCTCGTTGGCCACACGGTTGCTCACACCAGGGACTCGGCCGTGTAGCCAATGCTGAAGCGGTCTCATATGAAGCAGGCCGAGCTGTGTTACAGCCGCTGCGGCTGCCATATGCCCAAGGAGCCTCTGAAACTGTTTCAGTGGGACCGCCATCATGCCTTAAAATGTGTATAGGCAGTTCCACATCGACTGGACGTGCTCCTCTGTGAGGCACGCTGTCCGTTCGACCGAATCTACTCCATACTGAGAAAAGAGATCCTATGCACGGGGGCGAGTTTGCTCTTTTCCCAGTTGAACTGAAGACCCAACTGGCTGAGGTGTCTGAGCACCAGTTTCCCTGTGTTCGCACAACTGATCCCTGGACTGTGCTAGAATGAGCCAGTCGTCGAGATAGTTGAGGATGCGAACGCCCTGTTCTCTCATGGGTACAAGGGCACCCTCCGTGACTTTCATGAAAACAAGGGAGGACAGGGACAGCCCGAAGGGCAGGACTTTGTACTGATATGCTCGACCCTCGAACGCAAAGCGCAGAAACGGCCTGTGTCGAGGAAGAATCGAGACATGAAAGTACGTGTCCTTCAGGTCGATCGGTGCAAACCAATCTTAGAGACGGATGCATTCGAAAATGCGTTTCTGCGTGAGCATCTTGAACGGTAGCTTGTGGAGGCTCCGATTCAGGACTCGCAGGTCCAAGATTGGCCGTAACCCACCGGAATTCTTGGGTACAATGAAGTACGGGCTGTAGAAGCCTGTCTTCATATCGGCTGGAGGGACCGGCTCTATCGCGTTCTTCGCCAGTAGGACTGCGATCTCCGCACGCAGGACATGGGCATCTGCGGCGTTCACCGAAGTGAAGCGGACGCCCTTGAACCTGGGGGGGGGGGGCGCTGGGCGAACTGAATCACATAGCCAAGCCTGATGGTCCGGATGAGCCAGCGAGACGGACTGGGGAGCTTACCTGATTCCACGAGTGGGCAGAGGGTACGTGAGAAGGCTTGGTTGCGTCCTTGAACCGTCCACTGCTGTCCGCTGGCGAAGGAGGAGGATGAGTGTGGTCCGGCGTTGGACCGTCCACAGCTCTCCGAACCCCCTTGGGACCCAGAGATAGAGGAACTGCTCTTTTTTTTTTGAGAGAGAGAGAATTTGGGTACCACTGGTTGTGACACCAGCGGCAGAACAGAATTTTGACTCAAAAGATTCTCTGCCCAGCCCTCCTCCGAGGAAGAGCAGCCCCGCCCATCTCCAGGTCACACGTCTCAGAGGTGATGTTTCACCGACCGCTTAAACAGCAGCAGAGACGGGTGGCGTCGCCTTCCTGCGGCAGACACAGTAGTTTGTTTTTTTTTGCAGGGGACAACGGCTTTGGCGACGAGCAGACTGAGGGGCGGCCCACGAGGCACTCTTGTGGTGCGTCGGGGGAAGCTATTAATTGCCTCAGCCTGCTACCGACTGCGAAGAACTGCTGGGCCCAGTTCTCAACAGTGTTGCCGAAAAGGCCACCTTGTGAGATGGGAGCATCGAGAAAGCGCACTTTGACGACCACTCACACCTCAGCAAGGCAAGCCGGGGGGTGTTTCTGGACCACCGAGGTGGACATCGTCTGGCCGAGGGCCTGCGCAGTGACTTTGATCACGGTTAGTCAACATGCGCAGCTCAACCCCGACTCAGAACTACCCTCGTGCATTAAAAGTGCAGGGCGGAGGTGGTCTGCGCACAGCCACCCCACCGTTGAGGGTAGTGAGAGAGGAAAAACTTATGCAGTTTTGGCCCCCCTGGCGTTCTCTGGCGCCAAAGTAGTTCCATACTGCCAAGTTTTCCATGCACATCCGGGAAAGTTCCCGGGAAAGCATGGCTGTTAACTCTGAATCTGATTCAGCAAAGCACACACCATTACAGTGGGCTCAGCATCATCCTCATTCCCAGAGCACAACAGCCCTCTCTCCAATGCAGCGATTGACATCTGATCCTCAGCTGGAGCCCCGAATGAAATGCTAGGTTCTTCCATAAGAAGGACCAGCAGTTCCTCCATAAGAAGGACCAGCAGTTCCATCCAGAAGCTGCACAGCTTGCAGTGTGCTAGAGGGGGAGGGTCCCTAGGGGGTTGGTTCCCCAAAGGAGAAGCCCTCCACTCCTCAGGTCACCCCAGCTATTTCACTGAAGTAGACCTCTCCTGTTGGCCACCAGGGAGGGCGCTACAATGGGAAGGGGGCAAGGGGACTGCGCACCTAGAGTGGCGAGTGAGCGCTGGGTTGCCGTGACAACCCGCGCTGCAGCCCGGCACTCGACGGCACACGACACGTAGAGAAGCGAGAGGTCCCTCCGGGTTTCCCCGGCGGGCAGCCCTCGCTGATCTCCGCGGTCTCCCAGAGTGTCGAGCAGACCTGCTGCTGTGCTTTTACACACGAGCGGCGGCTGGCCAACAACAAAGGGGACTCAAGCTTCCCGGAGAAAGAAGAGTCGCGACCGGCGTGCCGACGTGGTCATGTTCTCATTAGAAAACGTGAACCACCCACAAACACCGTCTCAGCATGCATACGCCCAGACATGTGAAACAGTGCTCGTGGCCGTCAGTGAGGACAGGAAACAACCGCAACCAGAAACGCACAGATAGAATGTCATCTTTAAAAAGACGCAAGCTCTATCTGTGTAGCTCTTCTAGGGAAACTGCACTCTGTGGTGCTGAAGCACACAGGGGGATAGTCGCGGCGACACAGACAGGGAAAAAGTGCAGCCTGTCATGCGCGCTCTCTCTCTCATAGAAGGCGATCTCTTACCAGCCATGAAAACGTCTTTTCAGTGCTCTTTACAGCGCACCGAACCAGCTGTGAGAACAGCCTTTTGTTTTTGCTCAATAAAACAAAATAGAAAAAGAGAGAAAATCGACCCCGCTGCAGTGCCATCACTCCAACACCAAACGAGGAGAGGTCCATCTGAAGAGCTTGACTCGTTAAAATGTTAACACATGCTTTGTAGAGAGTGATTTCAGGACAAATCATCCACCACTCGGCTCCGAAGCAAAAAGCTAATTTGATGCAAGCACCTGTGCCTCATTTATACCCACACTGAGTGGCATGAGCAGCTGGTGCAATCATTGCATGCCAATGTGCATTGGCTCGTTTAGTTACACTCGAAGTAGATTGGCTCTCGCTAGCGAGATTCCTATTCGTCGGTACTCCGACATGGCGTCGGGAGTGACCGACTGAATGGGAACTACAGTCCCATGAAGCATTGTGAATGACACTATTGTAAATTTTATATATATAGAAACAATATATCTTATTTTCATCAAAAATATCAAATATTTAAGTAGTTCGAGAGCATAGGAAAACTGGTTCTATGTTTTTCATAGCACTTTATGGAATTAACAACCTCATAGCTCACAGTAGGTCTACACTCACCTAAAGGATTATTAGGAACACCATACTAATACTGTGTTTGACCCCCTTTCACCTTCAGAACTGCCTTAATTCTACGTGGCATTGATTCAACAAGGTGCTGAAAGCATTCTTTAGAAATGTTGGCCCATATTGATAGGATAGCATCTTGCAGTTGATGGAGATTTGTGGGATGCACATCCAGGGCACGAAGCTCCCGTTCCACCACATCCCAAAGATGCTCTATTGGGTTGAGATCTGGTGACTGTGGGGGCCATTTTAGTACAGTGAACTTATTGTCATGTTCAAGAAACCAATTTGAAATGATTCGAGCTTTGTGACATGGTGCATTATCCTGCTGGAAGTAGCCATCAGAGGATGGGTACATGGTGGTCATAAAGGGATGGACATGGTCAGAAACAATGCTCAGGTAGGCCGTGGCATTTAAACGATGCCCAATTGGCACTAAGGGGCCTAAAGTGTGCCAAGAAAACATCCTCCACACCATTACACCACCACCACCAGCCTGCACAGTGGCAACAAGGCATGATGGATCCATGTTCTCATTCTGTTTACGCCAAATTCTGACTCTACCATCTGAATGTCTCAACAGAAATCGAGACTCATCAGACCAGGCAACATTTTTTCAGTCTTCAACTGTCCAATTTTGGTGAGCTCGTGCAAATTGTAGCCTCTTTTTCCTATTTGTAGTGGAGATGAGTGGTGCCCGGTGGGGTCTTCTGCTGTTGTAGCCCATCCGCCTCAAGGTTGTGCGTGTTGTGGCTTCACAAATGCTTTGCTGCATACCTCGGTTGTAACGAGTGGTTATTTCAGTCAAAGTTGCTCTTCTATCAGCTTGAATCAGTCGGCCCAATCTCCTCTGACCTCTAGCATCAACAAGGCATTTTCGCCCATAGGACTGCCGCATACTGGATGTTTTTCCCTTTTCACACCATTCTTTGTAAACTCTAGAAATGGTTGTGCGTGAAAATCACAGTAACTGAGCAGATTGTGAAATACTCAGACCGGCCCGTCTGGCACCAACAGCCATGCCACGCTCAAAATTGCTTAAATCACCTTTCTTTCCCATTCTGACATTCAGTTTGGAGTTCAGGAGATTGTCTTGACCAGGACCACACCCCTAAATGCATTGAAGCAACTGCCATGTGATTGGCTGATTAGATAATTGCATTAATGAGAAATTGAACAGGTGTTCCTAATAATCCTTTAGGTGAGTGTATAATTGTTATTATATAAAAGTTATTGTTCAAAATCAATTCCCCTATGGAGAAAATTAATCTATAGCCTATAAATCTTCAAAATAATGGTAAAACTTTTTTCCAAAACTTTCAAACAAACAATTTTTTGCTTTTCTGTTTAAAAATGTGTTATATGAGATTGCATATGAATTTTCTTTGAAGTTCAATTCATTTTATTTCTACTTCCATACAAATTTGAATTGTAATTTTGCGTCCTGTTTGCTACTTCAATTTTAAACTGGTAAAGGAATTGACTTTGAATTGAAAATGCATTCTCAATTAAATTCTGAATTGTGCACAACCTTGGAATTTACACAGAATTCAATTTAGATGCATTAACTTATATCAGATGCTTACTCAGATATATTTAACCCAAGTTATGAAATGAACATGGAAACTCACAAAACCTCACCATTTGTACTTGGCTCACCCATGTCTTACAAGCAGTGCAAAAAAAAGAGCCAAAATCCACTTTTCTAACATCTGTAGATAATTCGTTCTCAATGAGACAGATATTCGAGGAACAAAGTGAATATCTCTCAGGGGCATTAAAACGGGAGTCAAGAATGTGAAAGGAGCCTCAGACAGTGAGAAAAAGGAGATCAGAGAGGAAAAGATTTTATGATGAAGTGAAAAGATGTACGAGTGAGAGAGCGTGACTGACTTTAGAGAGCACCGAGGCAGCTCGGCTCTCACCTCGGCTGTCATCAGCCGTCCCCTCAGATGGGTCTAAGACCTCAACACCACTCGGATCCTAAATTACTCTCCTTCTTTCCTCTGGTTCCCTCATTTCTCTTTCCGCCTGTCAGTCAGCATGTGTTCCCGACTGTCGTTTTAAAGCATGGTCTAAGGAAGACGCTGAGGAAAAAGTTCAATCAGAACATCCTCAGAGGAGATTAACAGAGGTGAATAATTTAAAGTTCAACTATCTTCCTGACAACCCTGTGGCAATGTCTGGACTTTTTTTTCTCTTAAAAAACACACCAAGCTGAGTTGTATAATGGAACTCTGTATTCACTGCTGATTTTAACCCCCCACCCAGCCCATCTAATGACTGGTGCATCCATTTATCTCAATATTCACTCCGTGACATAAAGGAAGACTGAAGGGGCTAGGCTTACAGGGTTCATTCATGTGTGACTGACGTGCACAGCAGACCCCGATTCCATTGTGGGCCGGGCTGCAGACGCCTGCAAAGTCCATTAGAGAAAGGGGTGTGCATTGAAATGCTGGGAGAGTATCTCAGAAGGATGAATGGACATGGTGGCCCTCTTGTTTTTGTTTCCGTAACTTCAACTGTGTGTGCCACTAGGCAGTGTTTAAGACAAAGAACACACTGTTTCAGTCTCTAGGTGCAAAAAAGAGGAAGAAGACGACACAGCAGCACGTACACATTCTTCTGCGACTGGTTAAAAGTCTTATTACTTCCAGCTCAGTCCCGGAAAACTTGCAATTATTAGTATGTAATCATATAGGTAAGTGCAGAGTAATGGTCATATTTAATATGCAGAAGCATCATAACAATGCATAAGCGAAGAAAAACACATTTTAAAAAATGCTGAGGGGAGTGTTTTGATATGTATTTGATATATATATATATGTATACGTATGTATGTATAAAATAAAAAAGGCTATTTCATATATGTAAAAAATTTAAATATGAAGAAGAATCATGAGAAATCAAACTGAGGGTAAAGCGAAAAAAAATTCAACAACATATTCAAAACAAAATAAACAAATATAATGATTATAAATATTATTGCAAATATTATTGTTTTTTAATATAATATGTAATACATTTCAATATCAAAAAGCATTATGGCCATTCAAAATAAGAAAAGCATGGATAACATATTTATAATATAGGCTATTTAATATGGAATACATACAAGCATACACACACACACACGCACACACACATAAACAAACAAACAAATAAATAAATAAATTCATTCATGTGGCAATTTTGCTGCACACAAAATGAAAATGTACTACTATTTTTATAACATTCACATAACATCTTTTCTAGGCCGCAACGCGAGCCAGGGCTACCTCTATTGCACCCTGAAAATACATATGGTGCATGATGGTGCACATTGTAGTGTATATTAGGAAGGTGGTCATATTGTTATGCCTGATCGGTGTATATTAATACACCGATCAGGCATAACAATATGACCACCTTCCTAATATTGTGTTGGTCCCCCTTTTGCTGCCAAAACAGCTCTGACCCATCAAGGCATGGACTCCACTAGACCCATGAAGGTGTGCTGTGGTATCTGGCACCAAGATGTTAGCTGCAGATCCCTTAAGTCCTGTAAGTTGCGAGGTGGGGCCTCCATGGATCGGACTTGTTTGTTCAGCACATCCCACAGATGCCCGATTGGATTGAGATCTGAGGAATTTGGAGGCCAAGTCAACACTTTAAACTCGTTGTTGTGCTCCTCAAACCATTCCTGAACCATTTTTCCTTTGTTGCAGGGCGCTTTATGAGCTGAAAGAGGCCACAGCCACCAGGGAATACCGTTTCCAAGAGTGTACATGGTCTGCAACAATGCTTAGGTAGGTGGTACATATCAAAGTAACATCCACATGGATGGCAGGACCCAAGGTTTCCCAGCAGAACATTGCCCAAAGCATCACACTGTGTTCCCCAGGAAGTTAGACCATCCACGTGATGTAAAAGAAAACCATGATTCATTAAACCAGGCCTCCCTCTTCCATTGCTCCGCGGTCCAGTTCTGATGCTCACGTGCCCACTGTTGTCGCTTTCGGCGGTGGACAGGGGTCAGCATGGGCACCCTGACTGGTCCGCGTTATGCAGCCCCATACGCAGCAAACTGCGATGCACTGTATATTCTGACACCTTTCTATCAGAACCAGCATTAACTTCTTGAGCAATTTGATCTACAGTAGCTCGTCTGTTTGATCGGACCACACAGGCCAGCCTTCGCTCCCCACGTGCATCAATGAGCTTTGGCCGCCCATGACCATGTTGCCGGTTCACCACTGTTCCTTCTTTGGACCACTTTTGATAGATACTGACCACTGCAGACCGGGAACACCCCACAAGAGCTGCAGTTTTGGAGATGCTCTGACCCAGTCTAGCCATCACAATTTGGCCCTTGTCAAACTCGCTCAAATCCTTACGCTTGCCCATTTTTCCTGCTTCTAACACATCAACTTTGAGGACAAAATTTTCACTTGCTGCTTAATATATCCCACCCACTAACAGGTGCCGTGATGAAGAGATAATCAGTGTTATTCACTTCACTGTTATGCCTGATCGGTGTATCACCTGCAAATTAATTTGACAGATTATCTGATTCAAAAACTGGACGTTTATTTATTAATTCATTTTTTTGTCCAAAACAGCAAATCCCACCTTGCAGGAATAAACTGAACATCTACTGGTCTGCATGACTGCAAAATCACAACCCTCCACAAAACATCAATGAGTCATCTGTATCCAACGAGAAAAGGTAAGCCATGGATATTCATAGTGCTGCCTTTCACAGTCAGTCTCATATAGTGTCTCAAACAGCAGGTTTCAGTCCTGGCCCTATGCTCTGATCGTGCCCTGAGAGTATTAGAGCATAGTCTGATTGAGAGACTCTGGGATGTCTAAATGGGCTCATCCATATAGTATGACATGCAATATGGATCAGACAGAGATCACTCAATGTCTTTCTGTGTCCAATAAATTCATGCCTGCACTCAGTTGTCCCCTAAAAACAATTACCTGCATTGTGAAAATATTTATACTAGTAAAAGATTTGCAATGAATCGTTAAATCCTGAAATATTATCCACCACATCGACCCAGGACCCCTCCACTCCTCTTGTTACCTTTTCCCTCTATCACCTACATTGAGAGACTGTCTCTACCCACTGTCCCCCTCTCTCCACAGCCCTGTTCGAGACAATTTTATCACGATCCCTCCTCTTGAGACTGGCATATGGTAGCACCATACTGGCCGTCTGTGATGTGCCCTGCTATTGACACACAAAGTTATTATTGCCTCCTGGGAGCTCTTAAAGCAGTGGCAGTAAACACATCTCCATGCTCTATTAATCTGCTGGTATGATTGCTTGTGTTTGTGCAAAAACCAGAATGCACACAAACACCATACGTGCATGAAACTATAGCAATGCAGATTTACATATTAAGATGATTAGGAGAGCACAAACTATTTTTTCTTTATTTTTTAGGGTCATTTTAATGATATACTGTTCTGTATCCACTCCAGTTGTTGTGCTACATTATCGCCTACAAGAAAGCCATTGTCTGTTTCTTATGCTAATTTACATTGGACATTTAGACCTTGAGAAATGAAAACATATTTTTATGTTGGCGAAAAGTAAACATGCTCCCATTTATCCTCATCCAAAGGATTAAAGCGCAACAGAGACACTTTAAGCCTGTGCGTGAACCTGCATATAAGATGCCCCCCTTAAGAACAATGGGGCTAATTTTATCTTTTTACTTCAAAATAAAAACTTTTACTTTACAAATCTAAAACATGAATGTGTCCACAAATCCCTCATTAAAGAACAGACACACAGACAGGGGGTATTTATACATATTGTTCTGCAAGGATGCATAAAATTGATAAATTGACCAAAAGTGAGAGTAAAGACATTTATGATGTCACAAAAATATAAAATAAATAAAAATAAATGCTGTTCTTTTTCAACTTTCAAAGAATCCTGGGGGAAAAATCCACAAAATATTAAGCAAAACAATTGTTTGCAAAATTGCTAATAATAATAAAATCAGCTTTACCACCACTGGAATACATTTAAAAATGTATTAAAACAGAAAAAGTTATTTTAAATGGTAAGACTATTGCACGATATAACTGTTTTATTGTGCAGCCTTTGTGAGCAGAAGAGATTTCTTTCAAAAACACTATGGGTGAGAAAATGTGTGCCAACGTACTCATTGAAGTGTTGTCTAATTAAGATGCACACAAACACACAAGTGCTACTTTTCACTAAGATATTCATAGAAGCAATTTCCTCCGAAGTTAGACCAGTAGGTTCTTCTGTCAGATACCAAGGTACAGTATCTTAAAGCACATAAGTAGATTTGACACTTCTTGTCATTTTAATTCATTAACACCTCATTCCTACACAAATTTGAAACTGTCAAATGGCTTCTGCAGCCACTTATTTTTAACTTCAGAGCGAAACCACTCAGATATGGGGGATGAGCATAGTCAAAATAGTTGGCTTAATCTTATCAATATATCTAACTGAATCTGTTTGATGTAGTTCAGGAGCATGATCATATGAGCATATGTTGACACACTCCTGACCCTGGATGTATCACCTTTTCCAAGACTTCCAAGTCTAATCTCTGTGGAGAAAGGGCTATTTGTCCAGGCCATTACCAGACCATCTGTAACACCAAGCTACCTCATCCTGTAGGCATGAGTCACCGCATTCTCATTCTCTTTCTTTATAAATCAGGAATTCTTTCAATGGAGCTGTTGCTGTCGTTGCAATTTTCATGTCTGGTCAGGTCTAACCATCAGATGAAGGATACCTTTTCAGGAGACACTTGGAAAATTACCTCACTGTTTCAGTCTGCTAGATGAAAGCTGAGGAGTTTGTGCTCTTTTTGTCATTGGGAAAAGGGCAAGAATCCAAGCCATGCAAAATCCTATTTGTCCTCTAGGGTAGACAAGCTTCTCTGATTACTACCGGACCAGGCCAGTGTGTGGCCATTTTGCACAGTTGAATGGTGGATTGGAAATAAAACCTTGGATGAGGCAACACAGACACTAAACACTAAAGCCACAGAGCCAAGAACATGCTCGAGCGGCTGCTACACGTCTCCGGAACACAGCTCTACATCATCTGGTCCTTGATACGTGCAATGCGTTTTTTCCCAGCAACAGCAATCTTTGCATAATATGCTGCAAAGTGTCAGCATAAATCCATATAAATCAGTGCAAAATAAATAAATAAATAAATAAAAAACAGGCTCATTGGAAAACCATTATATTATGTTGCTTCTTGTACATTTCATGACACTTTCAAAGTGAAATGTCTAGTGAGTGTCTAGTATCTGGCCATGCTTTATGTTGGTTGTTGTACATATCGAACCAGTTCGAGTGGTGCTAAAAAGGTGAGTGGTGCTAAAAGGTTTATGCTTTATTGTGTTTAAATATAACATACCACTTACAGTAAATCCTACCCTAAACCTAACTGATAGTGTTAGCAAAAGCAAACGTCAGATAAAAACACATTTCCTGAAGCAACTATGCCATTTTAGCTTCCTTCTACAAGTCTTTGAACAGACTTGAACAGTTTTATTAAATATTTGCTAACGCTTTAGATTACAGCCTGGAAAGTACTGCGTAAGTAAAGCAAATTTACAGCATAACTTTCGGTAATTATAGTGTAACTATAAAGTAAGTGCGTATAGTTATAAGGGAACAATATGTAATATTTGGGAAATAAAGGGGTAACTATCAGGAAAATTAACAAATTATTTATACTGTAAGTATTTTTTAATTAAGGGGCAATTATCCATGTAGTTACAGGGTAAGTATGAATCTGCGGGCTGTAAATTAAAGTGGTGCTTGTTCCCCTCTTGTTTCATGTAGTTACAGGGTAAGTATGAATCTGCGGGCTGTTAATTAAAGTGGTGTTTGTTCCCCTCTTGTTTCATGTAGTTACAGGGTAAGTATGAATCTACGGGCTGTAAATTAAAGTGGTGTTTGTTCCCCTCTTGTTTCATGTAGTTACAGGGTAAGCATGAATCCACAGGCTGTAAATTAAAGTGGTGCTTGTTCCCCTCTTGTTTCATGTAGTTACAGGGTAAGTATGAATCTACGGGCTGTAAATTAAAGTGGTGTTTGTTCCCCTCTTGTTTCATGTAGTTACAGGGTAAGTATGAATCTACGGGCTGTAAATTAAAGTGGTGTTTGTCCCCCTCTTGTTTCATGTAGTTACAGGGTAAGTATGAATCTACGGGCTGTAAATTAAAGTGGTGTTTGTTCCCCTCTTGTTTCATGTAGTTACAGGGTAAGTATGAATCTACGGGCTGTAAATTAAAGTGGTGTTTGTCCCTTCTTGTTTCATGTAGTTACAGGGTAAGTATGAATCTACGGGCTGTAAATTAAAGTGGTGTTTGTTCCCCTCTTGTTTCATGTAGTTACAGGGTAAGTATGAATCTACGGGCTGTAAATTAAAGTGGTGCTTGTTCCCCTCTTGTTTCATGTAGTTACAGGGTAAGTATGAATCTACGGGCTGTAAATTAAAGTGGTGTTTGTCCCCTTCTTGTTTCATGTAGTTACAGGGTAAGTATGAATCTACGGGCTGGACAATTTAAAGTGGTGTTTGTTCCCCTCTTGTTTCATGTAGTTACAGGGTAAGTATGAATCTACGGGCTGTAAATTAAAGTGGTGTTTGTTCCCCTCTTGTTTCATGTAGTTACAGGGTAAGTATGAATCTACGGGCTGTAAATTAAAGTGGTGTTTGTTCCCCTCTTGTTTCATGTAGTTACAGGGTAAGTATGAATCTACGGGCTGTAAATTAAAGTGGTGTTTGTCCCCTTCTTGTTTCATGTAGTTACAGGGTAAGTATGAATCTACGGGCTGTAAATTAAAGTGGTGTTTGTTCCCCTCTTGTTTCATAAAAGAAAAAGTACACCAAGAAATGCTCTCATAATTAACATTTTTTTTTTGCATTCAACCAACTGTTACCAGCGCGTGCATGAGTAAAGAAGCTTCAAGCTTTCATGACGTTCACGCGCGTTTCATCTGAAACACACCTGAGAACTGCCGTCTCTGTCTTCTAGTCTTGTTTGTTTCTCATTGCTATCATCATATATTATGTTATTGTTTGTATACTGTTGTGAGCATTAATTTAAAAAATAAAAACCGACAGCATCCGACATCCGCATGACTAGAGTTTCTTGGCGCTCTCACGTCACGCTTCAAGTTACGTCAAGCGTGAAAATTAACCCTCTCATGCACGCGCAGGTGACTGCTGATCGGAAGCGATAGTCTACAGTTTAAAATTTTCTTACAAACACTTTTCACTTCAGAAGACATTGATTCATCCATTGGGATCGTATGGATTACGGTCGTTATTGCTGTATGTGCTGTTTGATGCTTCAACTTTTAGGAACCCAAATGAGTTTTCATTAGCAGATATTATTTATTTTTCTGTGTTCATCTGAAGAAATAAAGTCGTATACATCTTGGATGGCATGAGGGTAAAAGACGAGTAAACGGTGAGGACATTTCTGCGTGCACTGTATTTTCAGTGTAACAGTTATATATACATAATACAGAAAAGCTTGAGACATGATTTCTTAAGATTCATCTGTGGCAAGGACGAAAAAGAAGAGGAACAAGAGGAGGATGAAGCCAAGCAAGAGAAACGAATAAGCATTGTAAATCTTTTTTAAAAAACTTGTTTTTTAAATAAATGTTTCCGAGTGATATCAGATTTTGTATGTGTTGTTTATTGTACTTACCCTGTAACTACATAAAACGAGAGGGGAACAAACACCACTTTAATTTACAGCCCGTAGATTCATACTTACCCTGTAACTACACAGATAATTACCCCTTAATTAAAAAATACTTACAGTATAAATAATTTGTTAATTTTCCTGATAGTTACCCCTTTATTCCCCCAATATTACATATTGTTCCCTTATACCTACACGTACTTACTTTATAGTTATAACTAAATAACGCCAACATTTTCCTATTTACATGTTGTGATGTGTATAGTTACATCGTGTACTAAGACCGACGGAAAATGAAAGGCGCTGCGTAATATCATTGCACCGCTGCACCCATGGTACGGCAGCAAAGTTCCTGGATTATTACGCAGGAATGAGAGTATAGTCCCTAGCCATATCAGTCTAGAAAATTGCAACTTTTCATTTTCCGTCGGTCTTAGTACACAATGTAAATATACTAGGGTTGTCAATCGATTAAAATATTTAATCGCGATTAATCGCATGATTGTCATGAGTAAGTTAATCGCACATTTTTATCAGTTCTAAATGTACCTTAAATGAATACGTTTCACGTTTTTAATACTCTAATCGACATGGGTATGGACAAATATGCATGATTTATTATTAGTGAAACCATACTCAAAAGAGCATGAAGACTAGACATGTATCAAAGGTCATACATGTTTTTTTAAAGAACTTGCTCATGTCTCTTAAGCCTAAACTTAAAAATTCAGAATAAGCAGTACTTTCTCTTATTTTAAAAATAGAAATAGGCATTTTTACACTGGCAGTTTAGTTCAGAACGGCACGGTTCGCATGAAAAATTGGTAATGTGAAAGCTGCCATGCGGATCTGGGAGCGCACCAGGGTACCACACCGGAGCCTACCCGGAGGAGGTGCTCTGAGTTAGATTGCACTCGAACTGTGCCGCGATTCGCGTGAACAGTGTAAGAAACATGGACTCGGGAGTGCTCATTCAGAAAAGTAACCTACGCATTCGTTTTAGCCGATTGTAAAGTATTTAGTTCAACAAAACGTGTAAGTGGTGATGGTGTTAATGATTTACCTCGGAGGCTCAGATACGAGCGAGAGCGAGCTTTCAGTGTATTCGTGCATTGCGCATCTCCTCAGAGTCTCTTTGCAAGCATGCAACAGAAAGCCCCCTTCATCCGACACACATAGCCTACAGTAAACCCAAATGTCATTTACTCAGCTGCGCATAATCGCACTAAATTCAAAATAATTATTAAAAAAAACAATATATTGACCCGCGTTCTGTTTTCTATCATGCGCTGTGCATGTTTATGATTATGTAAGATGCACGCAAATGCACCAGGGTTCAATAGAATCAAGTTGACCAGCGCTGCGGGGGAAACCGAGAACTATCGTGCTCGGACATGGACTGCAGCAAACGTGCTCAGTGTAAAAACGCCCTTTTCTTTTATTTCGATCTGGAGTCTAATAAAAGTTACACAGAAAAAATGGTAGCTTATGTAGGCTATATAACGTCACTTGTTTCAGAATAATGTTAATGTTAGTCCTTTTCTTTCCCTATTTCTGTTTGCTGCTGTTAAATTAAAGTGGTGCTTGTTCCCCTCTTGTTTCATGTAGTTACAGGGTAAGTACAATAAAAACACGTACACAATCTGATATCACTCAGAAATCTTCATTTGAAAAACAACTTTTTAAAAACAGATTTACAACACTTATTTGTTTCTCTTGCTTGGGTTTTCCTCGTCTTGTTCCTCTTCTTATTCGTTCTTGCCACAGATGAATCTTAAGAAGGAATCCTATGCCTCTAGCTATTCTGTAGCTATATTATGTATTTAAAGAAAATACAGTGCACGCAGAAATGTCCTCACCGTTTACTCATCTTTTACCGTCATGCCATCCAAGATGTATACGACTTTCTTTCTTCAGATGAACACAGAAAAATAAATAATCTCTGATAATGAAAACTCATTTGGGTTCCTAAAAGTTGAAGCATCAAACAGCACATACAGCAATAACTACAGCAATCCATACGATCCCAATTGATGAATCAATGTCTTCTGAAGTGAAACGTTAAGTGTTTGTAAGAAAAATACCAATATTTTTTTTTTAAATTAAATGGTAAACTATCGCTTCCGACCAGCAGTCATCTGCGTGAATGAGAGGGTTGAGTTCACGCTTGACGTAACTTGAAGCTGACTGGTCACGCGGATGTCGGATGCCGTCTGTTTTTATTTTATTTATTTTTTTATCAATGCTCACAACAGTAAACAAACAATAACATAATATATGATAATAGCAAGAGAGACAGAGTCGCCACTTGCGCAAGAACGTCATGAAAGCTTGAAGCTTCTTTATTCACGCACGCGCTGGTAACAGTTGGTCGGATGTGAAAAGATTAGTAAATTATGAGATCATCTCTGGATGTACTTTTTCTTTCAAAAAAGAATAATACAGAATATCAAAAGACATGGATTGCTCTTAAGATCCATCAGTGGAAATAACGAAAAAGTAGAAGAGGAACAAGAGGAGGAGAAGCCAATCAAGAGAAACAAAAAAGGGACAAAACTTGCCACTTTCTGTCAGGACGTTATTATTTAAAATGAAAAGTTTATTTTAAAAAAATGAATAAGAAGTGTCATAAATCTGTTTTGAATTAAGTTGTTTTTCAATAAATGTTTCCAAGTGATATCAGATTTAGGTGTTTTTTATTGTACTTACCCTGTAACTACATGAAACTATTAATAATTACCCCTTAATTAAAAAATACTTTCAGTAAATCATTTGTTAATTTTCCTGATAGTTACCCCTTTATTCCCCAAATATTACATACTGTTCCCTTATAACTACACATACTTACTTTATAGTTACACTATAATTACTGAAAGTTACGCTGTAAATTCGCTTTAGTTACACAGTACTTTCCGGGCTGTAATCTAAAGCGTTACCTAATATTTTGACTGTTTCATGGAACTTGTACTGAGTATAAGCTGCCGAGAAAGCTTACTACTGTATGGCAGACATATGGAGCTAGCGAACATATGGAGCTAGTTATGATACAGACATCAAAATGTATTAGTTTACAAACCGTGCACTATGGTAAAAGTGTTTTGCAGTATTGTGCAAGGAACTGTAGAAAAATAAATCTTTAATAGATGATAATCTGTCCAGTAATCATATTTTGTGTGAAAAGGAACAAACGTTTTTGGTGTTTTACTGCCACTAGTGTTCATTTCAGCTGGACACTGCAGTTAACTGTGTGGTTATGTATGTTTTTTTAAGAAAATTTAGAGGCACATATAGTAGAGGCACATACTGTATTTCCAATGAGTCTATGTTGAAAAAAAAATACTGAGTGCTCATTTAATAGAACACTATTCTGTCCCAGTTTGACCTTGAAGTTACAGTATCACATGATCGTTCTGAATATCTCGCAAGAATCAGGAGTTCACCTGTTTCCCATGGACAGTTCTCATCTTCAGCAGAAGTTCCTTCTGTGTTGTTTGTGAAGTGACAGAATGGTCATCTGCTACTCAAGTGCATCTGAGAGAGTATGATGTCAGAATGCTTAACCACGGTCCCATGGATCTGGAGTGCTGAGTGTCGTTGAGCATCGATGAGCCTGTTTTTAGTAACACAGCAGACTAAATAATGCCATTGGTTGTTGTGAAGAATGAAAAGGAGCTGGCACTGATGCTCTTCATCTGGCACTGGATCTTATGGCAGAATGTTTCGCTCTCTCAGAGAGAAGAAAAGGTCTTCAAGAGACCCTAGCTTTAAATAACACTCAATCACTCCATTTCAAAACTCAATTTCTTCAAATTTTAGTGAAAGAAACGCTATTTTATTGAGCTTGGAGGAGCTGGATGTTTTACTTGTCTATTTTGATGGCTAATCTTCCTCTCATCTAAGGAAACAGCCACAGCAAAAAGTGCAGTAGAAGGTGTTTTTTTCCCTCATCCTTTTGTCATTAATTGGGTGCCAAGAGCACTTGACTGTGGAAAGATGAAGCTCTCTCTCCATGGACACTGTGTTCAATTCAGGGGAGCTGAGGCCAAATGAGTTTTGTTTGTGCCAGAGCCCAGTGGGGAGCAGCAGGACAGCTGGGTAGTGTGTATTCTGTGTGTTTTCAGTTGCTGTAGTTGGCCGTTATGTGTCACGCAAGCTCAGCTCACAACCCTTTTTAGATCCATTTCAGGAGCCAAGATTGGCATGTCATCAAAGAATGGACATTTCATTGTGGAAGTTTAGTCTCATACAGTATCTTACAAGGAAGCCAAGAGTGTTGTTCATAGAGACCGAAACAAAACAAAACAAACAGCTGAGAATGGTCAAGATATTTGAAAAGCACAAAAGGTTTCCATATTAGTTTTAAGGGAGGGATTATTTACATATCAAACAAACTTGAGTTTAACTCAAGAGCTTAACCTCTCTGATTCTTTTTTAAAACTATGCCTGCTATGGACTGCTGTATATAGACCTGACAAGTGCTGACTTAGCAGTGCTACACTTAAACTCAAGCTTATTTGCTTATTTCTACAAAGAATCCTCTGTCCAAACAGGCTCCTGTCAATTTTCGGCTTTTAAGGGCAATTATATTCTTGATCCTGGCAACTATGACCATCCCATTAGGGTCAGTTTACAGAAAGAAGCCTTTGGCAGTCAGGGAAGAAGTCTGGACAGTTCTAAACAGGGAGTCATGGAGCCAAAACATTAACTTAACACACTACAACAGACTATCCTTCAATCAAAGGATGCTATTAAGGCTGCTCAAATGCTCTAGGATGTTCAAACAATTGACTATTGAATATAACCCTAAACCCTGAATATTGTGGTTTGTAAACTTTCAAAAGGTTCTTCTGTCTCAACAACTCAGTAACAAAACTATGCTCTGACTTACCAATCTTGCCTTTTCTGGTTCAACAAAACCTATTATTACATTCTTCACTCACTGAAGAACTTTTGTCTAATGCATCACTTGACAAAGAGGTATAAAGATAGTAATTTCTCATACCTGTACCATATAAGCAGTATAGGGGAAGAAGCATGGAGGCGATGAAAGGTGCAATATCCATAATTAGCTAGTTGATATCTCATCTATAATTAATTTTAAAGCCTGTTTTTCTGGCTTATATAAGTGTGTGGTAATTTGGGATGGTGAATCAGGTAACATGCTGCAGAAAGAATTAAAGAAACAGTTTGCATTAAAAAATGATGTACATTGTTCATAGTCATCAGTTGCTGTCAAGTTCCAAAAAGGGGAAAAACCCCTAAAAGTGTCATATGATAGTTTTGTTTGTCATTTTAGAGTCTTATGGACTGCTTTTATTATGTTTATTATGGTCCTTTTCGGAGCTTGACAGATGTGGGCACTATAAATTGTCCTTGCAGATTTGGAACAACATGACTGGCCCTTTAAGAAGCTTAATTTTCCAAGCTTGAGGTTGATTGTGTGCAGAAATGCAGACTAATTATCTTTCATTTAAAATACAATAAACCTAATGCTCAACATGCTCAGAGAAATAATAAAAGAAGAAGAAAAGCCATTAACACAACAGCAGGGAAATGTATTGCTTGCAAACACAGTGAATGCTGCAAACATGATAGCATAATGATACCCACTACTCTCCTGGCATGAGTTCTTCTCCCTGTCTATGGAGTGTAACCTGCATTCTTGCCAAGGTAATTCAGGAGCAATTCTGCAATCAAATACCTCAGAAAGCCGCTCTTGGCAAGCCACTATCCGCAGTGCCTCTATCTCTCTCAGCGCATTGTTTTGCTTGTTATCTTTGGACAGCCATGATGCTCATGGGTTTCCTTGGTGAGTTTTAGCCACCGTCTCATCTCATATTTTCTCGTTAAGCTCGGTAAATACTAACAGGAGGACAAAATTTCCATCATATCTGGTAGCACTGAGAATTGATGCTGGTTAGCCTTTAAATCACACTCTCTTTTCTTAGAACACTCATCCTTAACAGCTTTCCTTGGTTTGCATATAAAAGTTTTTTTTCATAGGCGGTAAGAGAACGCACTCGCACATATAGATCATTGTTTGTGACAGCTCAGAGGCTTCTTCAATATTTGCCTGGCTATTCGCTCTCTTCCCTATACATCACAGCTAAATGAATGCATGCAATGTCCTAGCCTTCCATTCCTATTGGTAACCAAAATGGGTGCACTCTTATAAATATGAAAGTATATCTTGTTGAGGGTTTGCTATTTCTGAAACAAGTTCTAACTTATACTTTAACAAGGTAAAAGGTAATCCATATAAATAATGCCGATATAATTTAACTTACCAAGGTACAAAGATTCTATTGTCTTTTTGATAAGGGGAAACCAAGTGTGTTGTATATATTGTATGAAGCGACACAAGTGCTCCACGCATGCGACGTGCTCTCCTGAACTCGTGTTGGAGATTAATATTTTGAAAATAAAGTCTTTACTACCTTTCTGGGGCTTGAAAGTTGTAGTTGCGAAGGCTGTCAGTGGAGGGACAGAAAGCTCTCAGATTTCATTAAAAGTTTTTCATTTGTGTTCTGAAGATGAACAAAAGTCTTATGGGTTTGGAACGACATGAGGGTGAGTAATTAATGACAAAAGTTTCATTTTTGGGTGAACTAACCCTTTAAGGTTGCAGTGACTCATAATGTTTAAGCATGTAGCTCTGAATTTAGGCTTGTGAACTTCACATTTGAATGGAAAGCTACTAGCCTTTCCACTCCTGGACCTGAACATCACCACATCCTTCATGATGTCATACATAAATCAGCAACGTGAGCACAATAAATTATGCTGAACTTCAAAATAGGTGTGTTCTGGTTTGTGGTTGGAAGTATCGCCAACACAGCTGCTTGAAAGCCTAATGAAATATATCAGACCATACCCTGGAAGCTTTGAGTGACTCTGTCTCGAGCAGATCTGAAATCAATCCAACACAAAGGAAGCCACAAAATGATTTCCACTTGTTGGTTTGTTAGAATAGTTTAAACCATGTATCCATAGAATCACACAGCAACACTCTATTCATAACACAAACTCTAAAGGCAACTTCGAGCATGATTCAACAAGTAACAACACCACTAATACAAGGGTTGGTAATCACAACCAGTCCATCTTTGCGTGCAAAGTCCTTGAAGATTTGAGCTGTCTAAAAAGCTTCATGTCCCTCCTCACCCCTTAATCCCACGTCCAGACAGACTGATTCTAGCTCAGAAAAAGGCACAGCCTTTGCTCATCCTCACACTGCAGCATCATGGGATCTGAGTCAACTGTAATGGATAAAGTGTGCAATGAGAATATCTAACCAATGAAAACCAAGCATCTGTAAATGTCCATGTGACATGTACAGAATCATGTCTTTCGATTAATGATGAGCATAAAAATTTGGATGTAAAGTAATTGAAAATTACGAATGAATTTTAGAATTTCTTTGGATGTGAGACTCTTTCTTAGAACAGTATTATTACTGTTAACAAAAACTAAAATAAACATATAAATAAAAATTTTATTTAATTAAATTTGAATGACTGAAAGACTAAAATAAGTAAAATAAAAACTAGAAACTTTTTTTATTTAAAACTAAAGTAACAACTAAATAAACTAAAACAGACAATGATAAAACTAATAAAAACTAAACTAAACTAAACTGATATGATAAATTGAAAGTTATTTATAAATAAAAACTAAACAAAAAATTACAACTATTTTAAAACTGTCTTTTAATTCTTATTTAAAATTCATTTTATGCTTCTAAATTCTAAAACATTGCTTACTGCTACCTCGTTTTGATTTTCAATGTGGCCATAGACTTTTGAACCCCACTTTATAAAAATCTAAAAATTCCCACTAAATCTACAGTACACCATTGAAGTCATTAATATATCTGTGGTGCTGTTTTCATTTTAAACTACATCTAGACAAGGTGCAGTCTTACTGACCTTTACTGCAAAGCCTTCTCTATAACACCAAATGCCAACAATGCCACTTCACTGTTTAAACAGAATACCAAAGAATGCAAATCTCTACCCTGTCATTTGGTTTCTCGCTCTCTCTTGCCTTCCTCCAAAACCAGATAAAAGCGATAAGAGGAGCAGTGTCTTTGTTTGCAGTAGATTTTTATTTACAGGACATGCATAAGACCAGGATTCAATATCAGTCCTGAGCATGCCTGGAATCCTTATGAGAGCTCAAGCCATCTCCCTTCTGTTATCTCTTTCCTCATCTATCCTCACTTCCCACTATGTGCCATTCCTTCAGAGATTGACCCACATCTTCACAGTGCCACTGTGTAAGCACCATGGAGTGAGTGTCAGTCTTCCTGTGATTTACAGTCAGCATTATACACCAAATACATTCAGAGCTTTCAAAATATTCCCTCAGAGATGTTGCATGCATTACTGATCAGAGGGCTTTTTAATCTTATTATCCAGGTCAAGAGGGGGGGAGAAATGAGCAGAATCCTGGCCAAATTCAACAAGAACACTAGAAATGTATGAAGACAGAATGCTACTTTTTGGATGGGTATAGATCAATACGTCATATGGGTGTGTATAGGCTTTTGGGAATTTTTTTCTGTCAGATAAAATTTCACAAGAAAATGGGTAAATTAAAACTAAATAAATATTTGATAATGCATCTTATTGCTTTGTTGTGAAAACGATACAGAGATATTTCAGGAGCTTGAAAATCTATTCATTTCTGGATTATCAAAAAGCTTGTAAACTGAACACACAATTTTACTGAAAATTTGGTGAATGCATTGAATACCAACATTTGGGGGGAGCGCTGGAATCTAACTCCCCATCTTCTTCACCCAAAATACAATTCAAGTACAATTTCCCACAAAAAAAAGCTAGTATAGTAATAAAATGTACCTTTTTAGATAAAGTTCATCATTGCTTGTCTTCTATTGTCAGATGGTTGCTGCTGATCTGCTGGTGGTTCCTCTGAGAAGTGAGACAGATGACAGTGGGGACACCTGCTTGAGTATAAGTCCCCAGACCCCTCAACAGCTTTAGGCCCACAGGATCAGACGCCTGCCCCAAAATAGAGCTCAAACCCATCTGCAAAATGGGACCAAATATTTGTCAGACATCTTTGTTTTCTATCTTTCTGTATCTCTATGAAATGCTTAATGCAATTTCAAAAGGAGAAAAGGATCGCTTTGTATCCTTACACACCAGAAGTGATGTAATCAATCAGAAAATCCTGGAAAACCTGAAAACCTTGAGGCGAGAATCAATCAGAATTGTTAATGCACAAGATTAGGAACCAGTAGTAAATTGTGGTGAATTCTGCATTAGTCTGGATGAGGAGTTTATGCAAATCCAAGGGGCTTACAGTTATCTTACCAATGGTTTATTTTCGGGGTTTGTGGGGGGTGGGTGAGGAAGCTTCATTCTCAAGACACCAAGCCATCTGTTTGCTTGTTTCCTGGTGGGTCCAAATCTAGACCAGAGTGATTGATTGACAGCTCTGCAATCCAAACCCTCTTTTTCCACTTGTGAGGTCCACATATACACGTGTAAGTTTCATGAAGATTAAGTATCTTATACAAGCATATCTCTGAATTTCAACAATTTATGAAAATGAATGGCTGCACATGCACATGTTAAAGCATATGGATACAAGAATGTAAAGTGTTTTAGACTGCCTTCTTCTCATTAGATCTTTATGAAGATGTATTGCATTTATGTATTTTCGCACCATGAAAACCTATAAGAGTTACACAGATAATATGGTATAACAAATACTATGTATTTTCATTCAATGGCAAATTCTCACTGGTGACATTTTAGTAATGATTGTGCAGTAGGGGACACATTAAATGTATCTATTTCAGTTATCAGCAATTCAATTTGAATGAAAATTGTCCTCGTTGAGCTCTCCTCTAAGAAATGTATGGAAGTATATGCTCTTTCTCTCTCTCTCTCTTTCTCTCTTCCTGTCTGTTCAGGTCATCAGCAGATTGGTGTTGTACTGCATGACAAATGATGCAGGTTAACCCTGGGAGGCATCGTATTGAAAGGAACCATTATGAATCACACTCAGAAAAAGCACCTGGTTGATATACTAGTAGCAACTTGGCTATCATAAAACATATGCTTACTGTAACTGAGTTTTAATAGACAATATGACAACAGATAAAAATGTAAATGTCTATGCAAATAATATGTAGGTCAATAAGTTATTCTGTAAAGTTTTTAAGCCCAAGTGTGCTGTTCTTTGGGGTTGTGTCCTGCTCTGGATTCAGATCATATTTAGAGGGCAGCCATTTTGCAATCTGCCACGACAGATGGCTGTTTGTAAAAATAAATAACCTGTCCCCTTCCCTACACATGTTTCGAGACAGATCCAAGAGGAACCGGCCAAATCAATGTCTTGCACAATTTATGATGTCCCCCTAAAGGCGAATGACAATTTAACATGGAGGTCTTGTAGACCCTTTCTGACATTTTTGTCTGAGATAATCCAGAATGACACTCACCCCTCTCTTATTATACATATAAGAATCATATAAATTACTTAAATTTCAGAAATTAAAAGAATGATCATTGACTTATATGTTCCTATAGCTCAATTGGTAAAGCATGAAACAAACAACAACGTCATCTTGGGTATAATTCCCAAAAAAAGCATTGACTGATGAAATGTATATCCCAAATGCATTTGGATAAAAGAGTCAAATCCATAAATGTAACATAATTGGTAAATGTTGTACTTGGCTAAGCAACCATCATGAACACAAAAAAAATGGGGAACCTGGGGGGATGGGGACTGTTCAGCTTTTCAATTATCTCAGCAAACTTTACCAACAGATACATCACTGCCGGTGTCGGAGGAAATATCTATTACAACAGTTTTCAAAGCTTCTCAGTTTCCCCAAGCTATACCCTTGATGTGGGGTAAGAGGCTTTGGTTTATGCTTTGAGTAAACTATAAAAAAAAATTCTGAAATCCTTTTTGAAACAAATGTCTATCAGAGATCAAAGCTTTCCATGAGCAATGGCAACAATGTTTACCAATAGTTAAATAAATTTGAAGCCTTTATGGATCATATTCCTTGTTTTATCTTACTACCGAATGGAATATCATCCGTGAAAACTTTTTTAAATGAAAAGATTTTCTTTTCAAAGCCAAATTTTAGCCATGGGCAAAGGTAACCTAGTCTATTCTTTCATGCTTCCATTACCAGCAATTACATGACTGTAACATTCCATTATGTATTTGTTTTCCAATCTCCTGTATCAGCACTAAAATCAAGTATATCTTGTCTGTCTTTTCTCAAAGCCTTGCCAGCCTACCTCGACTCTGAGGAGTAACACAGAATTCTAATAAACTGCTATCACTGAACCACAGGGGAAGGTTCTTATCTGAAGGGGCCCAGCTTGTATTACCGTCAAGGGTTATTTTTTCCACCCTGTGAAAAAGGACCAGATTTCTGTCTTTGTTCAAATGCACCCATCCAAAACTCATAAAGCATCTCTCCTTTAGCCAGTGCATGCCATTTTTTCTTATCCTTTCTGAGATTTTATATTTGGTTGCCAAGGGAACAGAGAACACAAGCTCTAGAGGTTATAGATGTCTGTAGGATATGAGGTTAAAGCAGGCAAATGCACATGTGCCCACAGTCCTTCAGCTTATTTATGGCAATAAGACCAGATTTTGCACCTGTATAGACGCATGAAGCTCCATGCTCTATAATGTTGGACAGAGTGTCAGCGCAATATGGAAAAATCAGGAGTGACAGCTGCAAAGAGCGAGGCCTATCTCTGAAACTCATGAAAATAAATGAGCTACTGAAATGTGTTTATCTGGAGACTAGGGTACGACTAAACTGATTGAGGATCATTAAGGTCTGAGAGCAGATAGACAGGAGGAGATTCACTCTATAGTCCACTGGGAATCATATTCATGGCTTCTCTCACCCTTGATTGTCCCATTGTAATCATAGAATGAAGGGAAATTCAATCCTGTTCAATTTCAGCTTTTCATTGAGAAATGTCATTAAATGAATGTGTAACAGAGGGCAGACAAGTCTAATTCCAAATTAGCTGTAACATTTTGTCTCACTGAATTGTTTTCATTGTTTCAGATTTAGGTCACTGCTTCTTTTTCTGAATCATGCTAAGTCAGTTAGGTCCCCCTTTTATGGAGGTGTATTAGATTATTGGCATTCTATTGTTCCTGTCACATTTTTAATCACTTTTTCTGCTAAGGTCATATTTCATTTAGACATCTCTAAATTGTGTTAACATATTTATGGGAGAATGTTATTGAATACAGCCCACTAACAAGTTTATAATCACTGGATTTGGGTATATTACAGTTAATTCCTTATGATACTGATACAGACTGATACTATTTATGAACATATCCGTCCATCCATCCATCCGAAAAATATGATTACATTTTAAAAACAATGGTTTCTATTTTAATATATTTTAAACCTCTTTTTTTTCCTGTGATGGTAAAGCTGCTTTAGTTAACAGCATGTTACTTTTGATCAATGCAATGCATTATCAGCAGATCCTTTAAGTCCTGTAGGTTCCGAGGTGGGGCCTCCATGGATAGGATCTATTGGTTCAGCACATCCCATAGATGCTCAATCGGATTGAGATCTGTGGAATTCGGAGGCCAAGGCAACACCTTGAACTCTTTGTCATGTTCCTCAACAGTTTTTGCAGTTTGGCAGAGTGCATTATCCTGCTGAAAGAGGCCACTGTCATCAGGTAACACCATTGCCATGAAGTTGTGTATGTGGTACGTGTCAAAGTACACATAAATAATCCACATCCACGTAAATGCCAGGACCCAAGGTTTTCCAGCAGAACATTTCCAGAGCATAACAATGCCTCCGCCGGCCTGCCTTCTTCCCATAGTGCATCCTGCTGCCATCTCTTCCCCAAGTAATGACGCATATGCACCCAGCCATCCACCTGATCTAAAAGAAAATGTGATTCATCAGATCAAACAACCTTCTTCCATTGCTCAATGGTTCAGTTCTAACACTCAAGTTCCCATTGTAGGCATTTTCGGCGGTGGAAAGGCATCATCACGGTCTGTGTCTACACAGATGCAGCAAACTGTGATGCACTGTGTATCCTGGACACCTTTGTATCACGTTAAGTTTTTCAGCATTTTGATTTACAGTAGCACTTCTGTGCGATCGGACCAGACAGACCAGCCTTCGCTCCCTACGTGCATCAATAAGCCTTGGGTGCACATGACACTGACGCCATTCACCGGTTGCCCTTACTTGCACAAATTTTGGTAGGTACTAACCACTGCATACCAGGAGCCCACAAGATTGGTGTTTTTTAAATGCTCTGACCCTGTCATCTAGCCATCACTATTCGGCCCTTTTCAAAGTCGCTTGCCCATTTGTCTTGCTTCCTATATATGAAATTCAAGAACTGACATATCCCTCCTCTTGACAAGTATAACAATATAATCAATGGTATTCACCTCACTTGTCAGTGGTTTTAATGTGTCTGATCAGTGTGTGTGTGTGTGTGTGTATATACACCGATCAGGCATAACATTATGACATTATGAAGTGAATAACACTGATTATCTCTTATTATATATCCTCAAAGTTGATGTGTTAGAAGCAGGAAAAATGGGCAAGTGTAAGGATTTGAGCGAGTTTGACAAGGGCCAAATTGTGATGGCTAGACGACTGGGTCAGAGCATCTCCAAAACTGCAGCTCTTGTGGGGTGTTCCCGGTCTGCAGTGGTTGATGCACGTGGGGAGGGACGGCTGGCTCATGTGGTTCAATCAAACAGACGAGCTACTGTAGCTCAAATTGCTCAGCAGGATAATGCGCCCTGCCACAAAGCAAAAATGGTTCAGGATTGGTTTGAGGAGCACAACAATAACTTTGAGGTGCTGACTTGACCTCCACATTCCCCAGATCTCAATCCAATCGAGCATCTGTGGAATGTGATGAACAAACAAGTCCGATCCATGGAGGCCCCATCTCGCAACTTACAGGACTTAAAGGATCTGCTACTAACATCTTGGTGCCAGATACCACAGCACACCTTCAGGGGTCTAGTGAAGTCCATGCCTCGACGGGTCAGGGCTGTTTTGGCAGCAAAAGGGGGACCAACACAATATTAGGATACTAGGTCATAATGTTATGCCTGATCGGTGTATATACACACAGCCCAGCCAAAAAAGTCGCTGTTTAGATTTAAAAAGGCAAATGCTTAAGAGTCTATGATTGGCTGTAGTGGTTATATGTTTGGCAACAGTTCTTCTAACCCTAAATGATGTTGTGTGTAGCTTTTAATTTCTTACACAACCATGTAGGAAGGCACATCATGGCCATATTCCAGGATGACTATTTCAAGATTCATTAGGATCAAATTGTGAAAGAATGGTTGGAAGGGAGCATGAAGAATTATTTTTACACATGAATTGGCAACTCTGAGTCCTGTTAAATTCATTGAAATTTCCATCAAGAGGTGCATAAATTTTTGGTCAAGATTGTATTGATAATGCAAGTCAAGCACTCTGTAAAGTCTATTCCAGCATATCCCAAAGACATTCAATTAATTATCTCTCTCTCTCTCTCTCTCTCTCTCACACACACACACACACACGGTTTATTATCTTTGTTGGACTCTCCATAGACGTAATGGTTTTTATAATGTACAAACTGTATATTCTTGCATTAACCCTACCCCTAAACCTACCCATCACAGAAAACTTTCTGCATTTTTACATTAAAAAAAATAAAAAAAATCATTCTGTATGATTTATAAGCTTGTTTCCTCATGAGAGTCCCCATGAGTCAGTGTGCATTCAGGTTGAAGTCTCCACCGGGATAGAGAAACATGAACACACACACATACACACACACAGATTAATTTTTTTTTGTCTTTCAGTCTCTTGCTTTGTTGCTATGACATCCACCTTGCCATAACAATTCCATCTGTGTATTTTTCCTCCTCTCTTTCAGCAAGTCAATGCAACTGTCCAGTGCTTTACCGGCTGAATGGAAATAATTAAATAAATAAACCATCGGTGGTCGGGCCCAAATAATTAAAAAAACTAATAATAATAAAATACATGAATGAACCCAATCCAGTGAAATCTTCTCTCTAGTTAGGAGAGGGGGGTTTAATCTATTGAAGGAACAAAACGTTTTTGGCTACTATAATTAATATTCCCCTTTTTGAACCATTTAATTCACCTACACACTTCATCGTACAATGTCAAGCAAATTCATTAAGATGCAACCGTGAGAAACTAGTGATGTCTGAGTGGGTAAGTTGTTTACTTTGTAATTATTCCGTCCATTTCCACCAGTTTGACCCATTCAGGTTGATTTTCGCACATATCCCCTTCACATCCATCGCATGATTAGAATCTCAATGAGCTCAAAGGTTGTGGTATTTTTAGAATTATGCATCTTTTCTAATCAAAATTGTTTTAAGGAAGCATTGACTCCCTTGCCTTCTCAGAAAAAAAAATCTTTGGTATGACTGCCAGATCCACATGGATATGATGATATGAACTAGACAAAATCAATGGGTTGGAACATACAGTAAATGTCACAAAACCATCTTTTGCTCACAGTTCTTACCAACAGCATCTGTAATTTCTCACAAAGCAGTAGACTTCACCATAACTCAAGGACCACCATCTGTTGGCTACAAGGAAAGATTTTGTGTACTGCAATACTGCAATACTGACAATGATGTCCAAAAATAAGAAATAGTTTCCACTGCACTGATAAATGTCTGACCAACATTATGTCTACAACCTGTATCCAACATTTATATATAGCCATTATACATCTTATTTAGGTATACCTGCCAATTTGATGGCTAAATGACTAAATTAAGATGCAGTTTAAGCAATTGTATTTGATTTCTTTCACTTAGGGGAGTATCTATAAAATGAGTATGAATAATCCATTGATATCTTACTCCCCCCTTCTTCTAGCACAACATTTTTTAGGTAATCTGGTTTCCTCATCAGCAGACAAGCACTGCTGTCAAGTACACACTACAAGAACATCCCTCAGTGAACTCTGCAGACCTGCAGGAAGTATCCTCTCTCCCTGGGGAGACCTCCTGAAATTTCCTTTTAGAGATCAAGCTGAATAAAACTCCCTCTCGCTCCCATGTTTAAAGAAAATCCCTAAAGCGTTTCCCATATATGCTTTGTGGATGCACAAATAAATGGTCTGTCTCAGTAGAAAAACATTTCACACCACTAGCTCCACTCCTCTATTTGGTGGCATTATGTAACAAATTGATTTGAAGCTAATTTACATTTCAGTGTTCATGTTACTGTAAAATTGCTGATTAACATAAGTACAGTTATTGATTAACACTATGACCAACAATTTGTAATTATTTAAATATACTCTATCATTCAAAAGTTTGGGGCCAGTATGATTTTTTTTGAGAAAAAAATAATTTTATTCAGCAAGGATATAAACTGATTAAAAAAATGACAGTAAAGACATTTATTATGTTACAGAATAAATCTATTTCAAATAAATGTTGTTCTTTTGAACTTTCTATCCATCAAAGAATTCTGAATACGGCCACGATTCAATAAAAATAAAAAATGTCAACATTAATAATAATAATGCGATATTTGAATGATTTCTGAAGGATCATGTGACACTGCAGACTGGAGTAATGATGCTGAAAATTCAGCTTTGCCATCACAGGAATAAATTACATTTCAAAATATATTCAAATTCAAAATAATTATTTTAAATTGTAATAATATTTCACAATATTACTGTTTTTACAGTATTTTTTATCAAATAAATGCAGCCTTGGTGATCATAAAACACACAAAATCTTACAGACCCCCAAATGTAATATGAACAATGTAAGGTAAAGTGTTACCAAAATATCTGCCATTAACATTGTCATCTGATATACAGCATTTGAATAAAACTCTCTTTCTCACTTTTCAGAATAGCTCTAAGAATGAAAATGTGAAGTTATTTTTAAGAAAAAAATGGGTTCTTTGAAACCGCTCAATAATCTGTCCAAAGGGAAAGCTTTGAACAGACATTCAAACCACTTTTTCTGAGGCATTACTTTCACTCTAGCCTATAATTCCCAGTCAAACTTTTTCTATAAATTTCAACCCCTAAAAATGTCCAACTAAGCTGAACACACTCGAATGATCATTTTCTTTGATGAAACACTGCAATTCATCTTGCTTTAGTGTTTTGCTGCTTCGAAGAGAGCTTGTGCTGTGGAGCATAGTTGGGCTCAATAGAGGCACTGTGTACACGTGGAAATTGGAGCTCCCGAGAGATCAGCCCTTCCACTTTCAGCATCTGATTGCCCTGTAAGACCCTCAGGAGAGTGTGGCTAACCTCACGCCTCACAGTCCATACAGATTATATCATCCTCTGACTCTGGACCCCAGTCAGTCACCTCAGAGAGGCGGTGCCACTTCACAATGGGCTATCAATTACCATGAACACCTCTGAACTTTAGGATGTCACTCATATGTCAGCTATCTTACAGTAATTAATGCTGGGACTCATTTCAATTCTTTCAGTTTAGCCATTTATAACCTCAAAACAATTTGTATGTAAAATATCCAATACTAAAAGTCTAAAATCTTTCAGCTGTATTTTGTCATGTTTACCCAAATGTCTATGGACTACATCTATAAGACGTTGTCAAAAACGTGGAAATGCATAATAAACTTACAATGGAAGTAGGGATGTCAATTTTCAGAAATATTAATAACCAATACTCCACATGATAGCAATGGCTGCAGGGCTTTCTAAATGGATACAGGGCTTTCTGTCACATATGACAAATTATTTCATATCTTGGCATGACTGGTCCCAAAAAATTTGGGGGGGAGAAACAGAGAGGGTAGATGGAAGTTTTGCTGCACTTTATTTTCTCCACTTCTCAAAGACATATCTATCTATCTACATATCAACATATCGAATGATTACATATCTTGGCATAAACACTAACCGTACCACAAAAAAACAACAACTAAGAAACAGAAATCAGTGGGGTAGACGGATGTTGCTCCGCATTGTTATTTTCTCTGCTTCTCGAGTGGTATATGTTTTGGGAGAAACATATTATTTTCTCAATGTTTTTCAATGACACAGATTATTACATATCTTGGCATGAAAAATAAATCAGAGAAACACAGAAATCAATGGGGTAAGCGGATGTTGCGCCGCATTTAGTTATTTTCTCCACTTCTCAGGCGGTACCAAAAGAAATTCAGAGAACATAGACGGATGTTGTGTCACATTTCGTTATTTTCTGTTTCTCGTACGGTACAAAAAAAATAAAAATCAGAGAAACATCTAAATAATTGGGTAGGCAGATGTTGCGCCACGCTTTGTTATTTTCTCCGCTTCTCAAGCTGTACCAAATTTTTTTTGGAGAAACAGAAATATTGGGGTAGACGGATGGGCGTCGCTTTTTGTTATTTTCTCTACTTAAATTATTAATGCGATTAAATTAATCATTGATTAATCACTAACATCCCTAAATGGAAGGCTATCAGACAAGTTTACTTAAAAGGCTAATTATCTTCAATAAAAAAAAGTTAATTACTTGACCTGTAAATCTAAATCAAGTGGAACTGTTTTTTTAAGGAGGCACTTCTGTGTGCTGCTGTTGTAATTCCTGAGGCTGGAGTTTGCAGGACATCTACAAAGGCTTGTGGCAGATACAGCTACGTAACGCTCTTTCTATGTTCCTTACTGGTATCTGTGTAAATACAAAGAAAACATTAGTTGGGTAAGCAATAACAACACACTAGTCTCATGCTCAACACATGTAAGTGTTATGGTTAGAATTTCAAAATGATGTGATAACCGCATATTTTTAATGTTAATACAATGCTGCTCAGGTGTTATGAGAGCCCAGGTTGCTCTGATAGTGGCCTTCAGCTCTGGGACCCTGATTTCCAAAGGAAATGCAAAATTTACTTTCATCAGAGAACATAACTTTGGACCACTCAGCAGCAGTCCAGTCCTTTTTGTCTTTAGCCCAGCTGCAGTCCACTCTTTGTGAATCTCCCCCACATTTTTGAATGGGTTTTGTTTCACAATCCTCTCCAGGGTGCGGTTATCCCTATTGCTTGTACACTTTTTTCTACCACATATTTTCCTTCCCTTCGCCTCTCTATTAATGTGCTTGGACACAGAGCTCTGTGAACAGCCAGCCTCTTTTGCAATGACCTTTTGTGTCTTGCCCTCCTTGTGCAAGGTGTCAATGGTCGTCTTTTGGACAACTGTCAAGTCAGCAGTCTTCCCCATGATTGTGTAGCCTACAGAACTAGACTGAGAGACCATTTAAAGGCCTTTGCAGGTGTTTTGAGTTAATTAGCTGATTAGAGTGTGGCACCAGGTGTCTTCAATATTGAACCTTTTCACAATATTCTAATTTCCTGAGATACTGAATTTGGGATTTTACTTAGTTGTCAGTTATAATCAAAATTAAAAGAAATAAACATTTGCAATATATCAGTCTGTGTGTAATGAATAAATATAATATACAAGTTTCACTTTTTGAATGGAATTAGTGAAATAAATCAACTCTTTGATGATATTCTAATTATATGACCAGCACCTGTATATCTACTGAATGTCTAACATTCAACAGCATGCCACAGATGTGTAATAATAAATAATAAGAATAAGAATATATTCTCTTTAAATCACTTTAAACAGACAGGCTTAACACATAAGCTTGAATTAGACTACAGTTCAGACTGATATGGAAAAAACATTTAAACTGATTAATGCAGATTGGCAAATTTTTTGCTAATCATTTAAATCAGCCATCTACCTCTATATTAACATATTTAAATGAACAAACTTACATTTTAGGAGTTCACATAATGTATGAAACAGATGTGGAAAACTATAGAAAGGTTCAGCTTGCTATCCATAATGGAGGGGCTCAAACATCTGACATAAGTTAAGCTCACTTCCTCTTCCATCAAGATACGGGACTGCCGAGGTGAATGAGGGATGCTGGAAGAATTGGCAATATGAATGAGGAAAGCATCTGTTTATATACCATCATCTTTACTGATCTGTGAGATTATCTATCTGAACATTTGTAGGGATGTCTTTTAGAATGTCTATTTTTGGGTAGTCTGGAAATCTCCTTCACCGGATCTTAGACATTGATATTTTATGACGAAAATTGTGATTTACATATTTTTTAGACCAGATTATTGGATAGACCAGAAATGTTCATTAAAACATTTACTAGGCAGCAACCCAGTCAGTGTTGATAAGGGGTTCATTCAGAGGGAGGTACCTTAATTATTGGAAGAAAGCTATTTTTGATGTTCTTGAGAAAAAGTACTCATCCGATAAACCAATACACATGTTCATCCCGCAGAGTGTACTCTTGTGTAATATGATGGGCTTTTAAGTTTACTTTTAGTAGAGATAACATTTAAACTAGGTAAAGTACAGACACAAAAACTCTCTCAAATTGGTTTTCTTACTCTGCAGGGGCTCTTTTTACATAATAGTCAATAAAGATAATTAAGCCTAGAGCCACATCTGCCTCAGATAAATGTTTGCAGCTTCTGCTATCAACGGCCTTACTGTGCTTGGGAGAGATTTTTAATCATTGGAAGATGTTATGGCTCTTGTACTGTCATGGCTCTTGTTAGACGATGGAAAAGGAAGTGAGTTTAAGAGCTTAAATCCTCAAAGATGTGTGCTTCCAAAACAGATCAAAGGTCAAAGGATACACAAACCAGATGGTGTTTCTCATACTTCCCAGGTAGAGGAATCATAGCTGCCTGTCTTAAGGTACATTGGAGTCCTTATGTGCAAGTGTCTCAAATAGCAATAGTATGTTTTGCCTCTAAAAGCATGACACATTGTTACAAATACTATAATAAAATGCGGACCATTATTTAACTACATTAAAATATTCTAAATATAAACCTGTTCCATGCTGGTTTATAAAAAAAAATCCAGCAAAACAGCAAGATTTTAGAATTTGGATTATGTATTAGTTTTAATGTATTATGTATTAATTTTAGTTAAAATAATCGTAATTTAGTGATTTTTTTTTAAATGATTTTCATTCTGTTTAACATTTTAGGGCCAGTTGTTCAAAAAGTTTAATCTGGATCAGAGTGATCTGAATTTGGAAATCCCATGTTTTGCTATCCAGGATCAGGTAATCCATTTTACTTTTGTGTTTAAATTAGGCAAATAAATTAAATGTCATCACATTTATTTGACATGTAATTAATCTCATTGAATAGATACATTACAATCAACATATGCATTTCTCAAATTCAATGTTAAAAAGTATCTATAAATTTGTGCAATTACAAATTGTAATATATAAAATGCTTTTTTACGTTTTAGATACTGTTGATACATTAACAATGTAAGTTTCAATGTCTATGCAAATAGCTAGAATTACACTTTATGCAATTTATTGAAATGTAAATCTTTCCCCAATGATACAACTTACCCCATAAATTTCAGTTGATAGCAAGCTCTCTGAATCATGTTTGATTAGCATAAGAAATAAAAAAACTGCATTGCACAGTACTTTATTCATTACAATAAAACCTAACCCATGCCTTGGCAAAGATAAGGGAACTCCAGAAGTTAATGCAATGAAGCTAAATGGCCCATAATTGGGCTAAAATACTTCAAGTGAAAATCATCCCTGAGCACACGCACAGCTGGACCTCTCCGAAATATTCTCCCTCCAGACGTGATTCCTACATGAGTTTGCCGCCAAGCCTGTAAGAACAGAGGCTGGATCGAGGCGTTTCTGCGTAATTATGTATTGAACTAGCCGTGGGGAATGACCCAGTTTCATTGTAATTGCCAGCAACACTCTGCGTGTCCATTTGTGACATCTCTTCCCTGTCGAGTCACATCTATAACAGCTCAACAAAGATTCTCTATAATTGTTTGTTCTGGGTTGGAAGATTTTTCCAAATGGGGAGGCTCATGGTCAAACAAGTGACAACCCAAACACAAGCAAACCAAGCACAAGTCATGTGCCTAAGGACCATCACGACTGACATCATCATTAAAGCCCTCCTTCAGTGTAAATAAAACATGCTATTGATTGAGTGGACACTGATTTCAATGAAAGCTGAAGACAGATTAATGATATCAGTGTGCAGAAGAGCCTAACATAGAGCACATACAGTGCAGGTTGTAGTGCAGAGCATATGGACACATTCACACTCATGACAATGGGTGACAGAGTTTGGGCTAGAAGTGTCAAAGTCAAAGTCAAAGTAATCAAAGTCAATTAATCCATTCATGCTCATAACAAAATGTTAGACCTATTGCTAAGACTTGATGAGAAACATGCCTATATTGTAATGGTTAACGGTTTAATTTTATCATGAGTATCTGGAAAAAACAAACTCTCCCATCTCATGACAAGAATCTATTCACAATCTGTCCTTACAACCCTTCAGCTGTTCAACAGCACTGTACATAATTACTTTAGCATTGAAAAAGAACAGTAAACAGAAGTGTTCGCTGGAAAAGAAAAAATCTGGTAAATGCATTACACGCCTATAATGACTAACAATTCACTTATATAGAAGAATCCTGTTACATACATCCTCTGATAATTGGGACCAGGTTTACTTTCCTGTCTGTCTGTCTCTCTCTTTTGCCATGGCATTCATACTTATAGTATGAAGCACAGTTTGTCATTATCTAAGGACAGAGTTGTAGTCGAGATCAGCTTATTAGTCAAGACTAGTACCAGAAGAGGGTTGAGTCCATGAAAAGACCAAGGCCATGAAAATATGGTCTTAAACTGACTCTGGCTCAAACCTCTTATGGTCTCGGTCTTGACTCTGACTTGAATGAGACTACAACATTTCGACTACAAGAGATAGTTCACTCAAAAATGAAAATTCTGTCATCATCATGTACACATCCTCATGTTGTTACAAACCCATATGACTCTCATCCTTTCATGGAACACAATAAATAATAGCCATCTTTATATATATTAAGTACATATTCATGTCCTGCACTTATGAAACCACTGTATATCCTGCACTTGCTGCTATTGCACTTCTGGTTAGACCTAAACTGCATTTCGTTGCCTTGTACCTGTACTTGTGTAATGACAATAAAGTTGAATCTAATCTAATCTAATCTAAAAAAATGGTGGCTCGTTTGTCATACAAAACTATCTTATGGTTTCACATTAGCTATGTTTCCATCCACCTATTTTTATGCGCATTTTGGGATATTGCATCAAAAAATGCTGAAAGGAAGCGCCAAGATGCGCAGAAATTCTAAAAATGTGCATAAAAAACGTATGCACTCGTTTGAGTTGGATACATTTTCTATCCGATATGAAAACATGCGCATAAACTACGATGGAAATGCATTTACCGAATAAATTCCTTGATGCGCATAAAAAAATCATGTGACTTACGCAATGTAACAGCATAACTGTACTAACCAGCGAAAAAATCTTGTTTGCAAAGCATCTGAAATTGCTTTTTTGGTCATTCAGAAGTCTGTTGTCAAAGATGCTCAGTATATTCCCCTCCTAAAAACTGTCTTACACGACTGCGTTCCCAAACAGCAGCATCTGCCTCTGAAAGCAAGACAACAAGTTTACTGAGACGCACAAGTTTCTCTGAGATGCAAACAATTTATTATATACAAAAATGATTATATATGGTGGTTTCTCCTATGTTTCTTAGTGATTTTTTTAGCGGTAGTTCATCAGGAAGTGACGATTATGTTCTCTTCGACTCACTGGATGGAAACGGTGCTTTATTCACAAATGTTTTATGCGATATTGCAATTTTGCGCATAAGTTACATTCGCAACTTTGGATGGAAACATAGCTACTGACTATTTTTATGATATTTTTGTGGCTTGAAAGGTTCAGTCTCCATTCATTGCATTAGCATAAAAAAGAACAACCCACAATTTCCTAAATTTTTCCTACAGTGCTCAAATGAGAAGAAAAACTCATGGTTAAAAATGACATGAGAACGAATAAATTACAGAATTTTCATTTGGGGGCAAACTATCCCTTTAAACTGTAATAGTAAAGTTAGAAGAAAACACATTTTTGGATAGGAAAGATTGAAACAATATGCCTATGCTAACCAAGGCTGCATTTAATTGATCAAAATCACTGTAAAAATAGTAATACTGTGAAATACTATTAACATTTAAAATAACTATTTTCTATTGAATATATTTTAACATGCATTTTATTCCTGTGATGGAAAAACTGAATTTTTATCATCATTACTCCAGTCTTCAGTGTCATATGATCCTTCAAAAATCATTCTAATATGCTGATTCGCTGCTTAAGAAATTATTATCAATATTATCTTATTATCAATGTTGAAAACAGTAGTGCTGCTTAATATTTGTTGAAACCACAAAACATTATTTTAGGATTTTTTGATAAATAGAAAGTAAAACAATAACAGCACTTATTTTGCAACAGTGTAAGTCTTTAATGTCACTTCTAATCAATTCAGTGCATCTTTGCTGAATAAAAACATTTAAAAATAAATCTTACTAACTTCTAACTAAATCTTACTAAATCTTTTCACTAACTTTTTAACAGTAACCTTTTTTTAACCATCCAATAACTACAGTAGATGACTGGCCATTTCCTGCCATCTCTCTCAATTACCAAAGTGATTTTTGGCATGTGTTTCTAGGTTTTGCTACCATCTTAGAATTCATTTTGAGATTCAGAATATTGCCTTATATCCTGTAAAGCGAGCCTTCGTGTGCATTGCCACAATGCCAAGAGGAGAGACATTCTCTTTCATTGAACCTGAAAGCAAGCTGGAACATTGTGTTAGTGAACTAAGTATCCAAACACGGTTACATAACTGGCCATGAAGGCTGAGAAAAAGTCAGAATGCTTTCCAGTTTATATATACATAATTGATTGGGGAAAAAATACACATGAACGGAACAGAGACTGCATCAGAAGGCCATATGATTTATTTTGTTCTAATCACATGACCAGAGCATCACTGGAATGTTTCCCAATCACTAGCAACAGAAACTGCTGTGGAGGAAACACAGCTGTCTCTTCCTGTCTCTTATACACTCCCTCTGGATTTTTATGACTTCTGCTGCGCCTTACTCATAGTCTGTTCATTCACTCTTTCATAAAGCAAGTTCTAAAGTAAACTGTCTACGGAAAAGGAGAAGCCAATACCACAGAAAAACTGACTCATCTAAAAAGCACCAACACAATCCAAAGGAAAGCACTGGACACTTGAGAAAGTCACGATACAGTGGCGCATGGACAATAGTGCTCTGTTCCAGGCGGTTGGGCTCCCCTCCTCAGGCTTTGACTGAGGTCAGGGCTTCCCCAGTGACATCACTGCTCAGCTGATTTTAAACATCCGTTTTTCATTATTTCAGGGCAGACACAAAGGCTTCCTCACAGGCTCTCTATTCACATTTGGCGGACAAACTTGAGACTGAATTTAAGCCCAGGTCACAAAAGAACTAAAGGGACGGGAAGTCTGATTCCGAATTTTATTTTCTGTGAATGGTTCTGTCGTTTTCTGTGAATCACATTTTCTCAAAATTTGTATTCAAAACATGACATTATTAAAAGTGTTTTACTACCCAAAGTCTTAGATTAAACAAATAAGAAATACTCTAATTGAGCTATTTTTCGCTTTATATTAAACATGAATTATATCCCAAGGGCCATGTCCTGTGGCCTATGTACCAATCTAATGCTAACATTAAAAGACAGAATTTAGGATTTTTGAAAAATGGGAAGCGCAACAATAACATGACCCAGCTGGAGTGTTCCTGCTCCAGATTTGAGAGCTTTTAAAAGCTCAGGCCTGGAGCCATAGACTGCTTTCAGAAATGAAGAGATAGAAAGAAAAAAGAGAGGAAGAAACAAAAGAGTAGATGTTGTATAGGAATGATTCGTTTTGTAGTGAATGAGCACTGTGAAAGTTAATCGATACTACTGGTGTGGACTGCTGCTGAAAACCCAACCTCATTGTAGACTAATAATGTCTTCAGTGGATTCTCAGTATTGAACCAAAACATTACTCCTTGAATCAGACAGAATTGGATTTGTTACCATAGAAATTGACATAGACAAGTGCTATTTGATGTAAAAAATGTATGTCCAGCCTGATTCAGGTTTATTCGTACTGTATGTAATGTTTACACATACATTATTGCATGTTTGGATATGCGCTAAAACATGTAATAAAGACATATTGGCAGCATCTAAAAATTGACATACTGTATATGCACAGCTTCATAAAAGTAAAAATCGTTTTCAACGTTGATAATAATAAGCATGAAATCAGAATATTAGAATGATTTCTGAAGGATCATGTGACACTGGAGTAATGATGCTAAAAATTCAGCTTTACCATCACAGGTATAAATTACATTTTAAAATATATTAAAACAGAAAACAGTTATTTTAAATACCAATAATATTTCACAATATAACTTTCTACTGTATTTTTGATTACAGAATTAATGCAGCCTTTAGAGACTTAGTAGTGTATAGGCAGATAACTGTACAGTGACAATAATTTGTTACAATATATTACTATATACACTGATTCCTGGACCATTTTTGCTTTGTGGCAGGGCGCATTATGAGCTGATGTTATGCCAGGGCAATGTTATGCCTGATCGGTGTACATTCTTTTATCAAATACAACAACATGTTAAATTCCATGAATTCAATATTCTAATAAATGTGTATATTTATTGCTTAAAAGCCTATGTTTTAGATACTGTAAGTATGTTAATAATGTACACCTCTTCTTTATCCAGTAAATGTATGAAAATGTATGCGTGCAAGAACCACAGTTTACATATGAATACCTGCGATTACTAATGAGATCACGTTGATATGCATCTTCTCTTATGGGGACATTATCTCATCGTCTGCATGAACTACAAAGACGTATACTATCACAACTGTCATTCTATAGAAAAGAGAAAAAAAAAGCTGTTATCCATCATCTTTAAATCACCTTGGATAATTCTTCAAGGAAATTACTTCTGGATAAGTAACAAAACTACTGTGTTGAAATATGTGATTTGCATTCAAGTTGCTGTAGCTCAGAGCTAGAACAGTATAGAGACATCTGGAAATAATCACGTTTCAAGAAGTTAAGGGGTAAATGGACAATAATTTCACAGGCTTAACTTTATCCGGGTGCATTGCAGACAGATGGAAAATAATGCAGTTCACCTACATTTCTCACATTTTCTGACACAATGTCAACTATGTGATAATGGTGTTGAAACCTGTTATATTACAAACATATTTCGATTTAGTCAGTTCAGTCAGTCCATCTAGGCCATCTGTATTTTAATATTTAGCCAGCAGGTTTACCCAGTAGTCTAACAGTTAAACCTGGGTCTGGAAGCTGTTAACCTGATGTAGAATAGATGTCTTTTGATGAAAAAGGAAGATGAATTACTTCTCTGTGCACTTCTCTGCATTCCAAAATGACAGTTGGGGATTGAAACAGAAATGGAGATCTATGACCTTCCTCACTGTTTATCTTTCCTCTTGAGGTCAAACCTAGCTAAAACAGGGGCACTTGCTGCCACAGGTCAGTGCGCACGGCACCAATTAAGAGTTCAACAAGATGTCTACAGACATTAGTATAGGCTTTGCAAATAAGCAAACCAGACATGCCTGAGTTTTAAAACTATGGAGACAAGGCGAGATGAAGGACCTGATTAGCATTAACTTTAAAAGAATATTCTACATTCAATACAAGTTATGCTCAGTCCACACCAGTTGTGGCATAATGATTTTAGTGTATGAGGGGAAAAAAGCTTACTTTTCTGTGTAAAGTTATATCCAGTTTTATGGCTTTATTGCATTGACAACACAATGCCTAAACAACCATACAAATGACTAGAAGAATGTTACAGCTCTAATAATAAAACATTTTTTACATATAAATTTTATGTAAATTTCATATTTTTGGCCCCATTTACCCACTGTAAGCGCCTCAACGTAACCACAATTTTTTAAGGTAAATTTTCAAGGTAATTATGCCACACATGCTGATTGAGACCATTTAAGCTTAACTTGTATTGAATCCGGAATATTTCTTTAATGCCGTTATCTGGGTGGAAGCAGAAAAAAAGTGACTTGTAAACAAACTTAAACACAAATAGTCTTAAACGAAGGCCATTTTAGAGCGTATACATGGCAAACAGTACATCTTTGTTTTCCCTCTGAGGTCAAGAACTCCTTTGGCTTGCCAGAAGGTTTGCAGACATTTCACAGTCTAGGTGAACCCCTGCTACTTTATGTATGTTTATACAAAGCATTGTGTCATGCTACAGGGTTTTAGACCTTTAGTCATCCATCAACGTCTCTCCTGACTTCCTCTGTCTGTAGGCCACCATTTCATTCTTTATGCACTTGTTTCTCAAACACTTACAAAGACCTATAGTATTAGGTTTTTGAGTAACACTTTACAATAAGGTCCCATTAGTTAATGTTAATTACTGCATCAACTAACAATGAGCAATAGATTTGTTACTGTATTAAGTTTCATTAGCGTTTGTTAATAAAAATACAACTGTTCATTGTAAGTTCATGTTAGATAAGGTCAACAAGTTTTGATTTTAATATTTATTAGTAAATGTTGAAATTAACATTAAGATTAATAAATGCTTCAGAAGTATTTTTCATTGTTCATGTTAACTAATGTTAACAAATGTAACCTTAAAGTAAAGTGTTACCACTTTTTGTTTTATTTCATTTTTCTTTTGAGATGATTGATAACAACATCCCAATGTTTCAGATTCAGGATGAGGAAAAACAAATGTTTCCCACAAAAGCGGTTTCCTCACACAAGTCCCCCAAGGCTTCAAGACGAAGTGAAATTGACTTGAGCTGTCCTGGATGAAAACCATTTCATCTCAGAGTAACTGAAACGAAATTTAGTGCCGGAGTGTTCACAGCTTTGGGTCTGTGAAATCCCCAATCTATTACCGCATCCAGCAGAGGGGCAAAATGAGTTCACCATGTTGTAGAGGTGTCTAGGCCTCTACTCAACATCTCTCTCTCTCTCTCTCTCTCTCTCTCTCTCGTTCCCTAGAACCACAGAGGGACCACTTATGCTGTCCTCTCCTTTTCTTAGCTTCCTTCTGTTATATAATTCAAAGCTACTGTTTAAACACCTCTATTTCAGACCTCCAAACAGAAGTGTAGCCACTAAATAACTGTCATTATCATATAACAACACATCCTACACGCAAACTACAGACATGCCCCAGGTGCCTGTGTAGGTGCATGACCCTGTAAAACTATGTTAGTGACAAGATCAAAGTAGAAGGTTATTTTAAAGGTTAGTTTAAAGGTGTAACGTTGTCTTTAGGCTATATATCTGGAGAACTAAATAAATAAGAAGAGGTAATCTGTAAAAAATTAAGAGAAGGTGTTGAAAGTAATAAGCGGTTTTGGGGAGTAAGTAACTGAAAGTAGCAATGCTGCTGACTTCTCTGAAAAATGGAAAATCTGTCATCATTTACTCACCCTCACTTCGTCCCAAATCTGTATGCCTTTCTAACTTCTGTGGAAAACAAAAGAAGACAACTGAATACACATCCGGTTTGGTGAATTCACTACAATGGCAGAGCATTGTGATTCACTTTATCACTTTAATAAAGCACACAAGAGTGAAACAGTGCATGTGGCTGGCTGTTAATTTGCCAGGTGTGTTTTGTGTGTTTTGGTGAACAAGAACCTGATATTTAACCCACTTTATAGTAAAATCACAGCTGAAATGTGCCTTAGTTTGCCAAAAAAGAATGAAGAATTCATCCAACCAGATATTAGTTAAATTATACACATACACGTTGGGTTTCCATATTTTATGGGGACTTTCCACAGACATAATCATTTTTAAACTGTACAAACTGCATATTCCATCCCCTAACCCTAAACCCATCACAGAAAACTTTCAGCATTTTTACATTTTCCAAAAAATATGTCCATTCATTTAGTATGATTTATAAGATGTTTTCCCCATGGGGACCAAAAAATGTCTCTACAAGGTCAACGATTTCTGGCATTGCCATCCTTGTGGGGAATACATTGGATATATATATATATATATATATATATATATATATATATATATATACACACACAGTAAAAAAAGTAATATTGTAAAATATTATTACAACTAAAAATGTTCAATTTTAATATATCTTAAATCATTTATTCCAGTGATGGTAAAGCTGAATTGTCAGCAGCCATTACTCCAGCCTTCAATGTCACATTAATCATTTTAACATTCTGATTTGGTGCTCAAGAAACATTTCTTATTATCTATATTATCAATGTTGCAAAACAATGATGTGCTGCTTATGTTTTTTGTTTTAGGATTTGTTTTTAGGATCATAGGTTTCTATGATCAATAAACACTTCAAAAGAAAAGGATTAATTTGAAATAGAAAACTTGTAAAAACTTTACAAACTTTTAATCAATTTAATGCATAATTTCTATATCAACGGATATTTTCCCTTTAAGTATAGTTAGCTACTTTGATGCTGCAGCTAACAACTAAATGATTTTGAGTATTTGTTTCAAAATAGCTTCCTCAACACAGCTAAAATGATATCTAAAATTATAGGCTAACCCTAAAGACAAAAAAAAAAAAAAGTACTTTTAGCTGGCTTTTAAATATTTGTGGTCTTCAATCATACCATTCGCCTTGTTAGACCATGTCCCCATTCCGTCCATATACCTCCTGAGAGCTGAGAGAAAGGAGGAACATCATCATGTATTCTGTGCTTGCACTGTATTTATATTCTTGAAATTTCTACCTTTCTATAAAACAGACATCCTTTTTATTTCCAAATGACCCACTTTTTGAGTTGTGTTTCTCATGTCCCCTTCAATTTCCTCTGTAGATGTTGGAGCCGTGGCACAGTGGGTGGTGCGCGTGCTCATAGGAACATAGGTTTGGGTCTGACTTGTGCCGTTTCCCGGACCTGTTCCCCCTCTCACTCCCTCCACATTCCTGTCTACTCCTCAATGTCCTGTACAGGAAAGACAAAAGCCAATAATTAAAAAAAAGGTTTCTCACTAGCTCTGAAGACAAAGCATGTTACTCGATAGTTTAACATGAAGCTGCTACATCAGTCAACATAGGTGCCCAATATGCAACAAAGTGCTAACATCTGTGAGACTGCCTGCGCCAAGCTGAACATACTGCAGACATGCAATAAACCCCTGCTTATGCACTTCCTAATGAGAGCCATATTGAGTTCCTGCTTCTTCTAACAGTTTTTCCCCTTTCTCATAGGCTTTTGCAGATGTGAAGGGAAATTCTTAATTTAGCACCATGCCTCTCCACGTCAGCAACGCTCGATCAGCGAGAACACAAGCCCCTCGAACAAAAACAGTAGCCGTTGACAAGAAAAACATAGCCTTTTCGAGAGGCCCTCCTGTCTCACAGTAGCCATGCTTCTGAAAGGAAAATAAAGCCTGGTGATCCAGGGGGTTGAGAGACATAGCCTCCTCTACATCTAACCACACAAACCTCCGCTAGGTTATAAAACCACTGAAGAATGGATTCATTGTTGAGTGCGAGGACATCTCACAAGGAAAATTAGATGAAGACTGAGTCGATAGCCGAGCCTAAAGAGCTACTAAAAGACTCAAGGACAACTAACTTCAACAAACTTTAAATCACCATGAAAGTCTTGTCTTTTTAAATCTTCGCAACTTTTGAAATCACACGTAATAGGAAATGTGGACTAAATGGCTGTGATTTTCATACAAATCAATTAAAATTCTATTCAAATAGAAAAAAAGAATACAGTGATGTTCTTGCCTGGAGGAATTCTTCATAAAATTACTTTCACTGTCGTGTTCCAGCTATACATTCCAAGCACCTGGTGTTCCAGAACATTTCAGGTTTTCTTCAATAAATCAGTATATTGCAAAAGCCAAAACTTAAAAAGTTATACTCAATGCTTACAATGCTGAGCAGCTCTGAAACAGGCTCTGTCTTTTGCCACAAGGTGTGTTATGCATAGTTTTAAATGAATAACCTAATTTGTGTTAAATGCACTGCCATTTGTAAACTGCTTTAGTTAAAATCTGGCGAAAGCATAAATGTAACGTACAATGTGTAGATTTATTCCAAAACCTAGTACATAGCCTCATTTTCTACAGCCTACAGAGTCATTTAAAAATGTGGTTGCATTTACTGATGTTCGCCAAATTTGTGTAGGTGAAATCCAATCATTTCTATAGAAATCCACACACATCAGGAATTTTACAAAAAAATTTGTGCATACTTGCCACAGAAGGTCATACTTTCTTGACTAGCAGAAAGATGCTTGGATTGAAAGCTTCTGTGTGATCTGTGCTTCATTCAGCACTAACCTATTGACAATTTCTTTTTTTTTTTTTTTTTTTACAGCTATTTTGCTAATGTAACCACACCTTTAAGCAGCATCTTTACCTCATAAACAAGCAGCAACTTACAGGAAACTGCTTTATTGTTAGCATGTTGCTAAGCTAACAGCACAATAAGCATAAAAATACATCGCAAAAAAAATTATCTTTTCATTACACTGAACTGTTCATCTATACCTTTCAGTATTGAACGTCATACAAGTATATTTATAATCAACATAAGTCCACCACCATTGGATTTATTTGTTTTTTCACTGAGCTTGTTGCAGTATATTTGTAACCTTAAAATGTGGCTATAAGAAGGTATCATATACTGTAGCATAAATAAGTTGGTTATGTAGTGGAACAGTCTTTGTGTCATCGTGAACATGCACATGCGAGGCCTTAAAATATTTTTTAAAGATTTTGAAATTGCCCATTTATAAGCTACTACAGATGTGTAGATTACTTACAAATTTGTAATCGGTTACTGATTCCAAATGATATGACAAAATTGTAGTTAGTAACTTAATCCATTGCATTAAATATTTAAAGCAATATAATCAGACTACTTTTGGATAACTTTCGACCTAACTTATTACATTGATTTGAGTAGAATAATCTTGTACCATATTGATATAAAAAATACAAAGAGAAAGAAAATATATTCCATTTTCACTTTATCATCAACAACATGAAGTGCATTAAATATTACATTATGTCAGGGTTTGACTGGGGTTTGTGATGGAACTGCAGTTACATTTTAAAATAAAAATAATAAAAATAAAACACTAACTAAAATTGTATTTGTTTACCTGCATGTCATGTGACCATTTACCGACATCGGAAATTAATTTTATGAATTATTATTATTTTTATTGACTTAATTTTATTATTGACCTAACTTACTAATTAAAATCTCAGGGAGTACTTCAAGTAAATATATTAGGTCAAAGGAATTTCAGCTGACAAAAAAAGTTGGGGAATCCCTGCATTGCGTGCAAACGTGAAATAATGTGAATTTGTACATTTTAATGTGTTCGAAAGGCAAAAGCCTCAAATCAAATGATTTCTGTAAGTCCAGTGATCAAATGCTAGGTGGGTCTCAGTTTTCAGTGATAGGTACATGACTAGGAAGACTGTCTGAACGTATACAAGCAGTAGACTTTTTAGAAAGGAAATTTAAAAGATAAAAAAGAAGTAGTTGAGAGAATCAATAAATTTGTAATTGTGAGAATAGCATTTAATCATGTAATCAATACAAAAATAATTGTAGTATGAATACGAGTATTTTTAAATCTAATATAATGTAATTACAAGTACTTCATTTTTGGAATCTGATTACGTAATCCAGATTACATGTAATCAGTTACTACCCAGCACTGGCTACAACAAACGCCTATACAGACTGCTGTGGAATTCAAATTGACTGACAAACTTTAGAAGAAAGGATCTCAATATAAATATCAAAACTCTCAAGCATAGAGACCAGTTTCCATGAGCTCTGTGAGCTGCCCATCCTGAAAGAATGCAATGGATAAACCTATGATACTAATCATTCACTCTTTTCTGCCACATAAGCATGCTAGTTTTCTTGCCATGCTTTTAGTCTTAAACATGACAAATGACTCCCTTCCTGTGAGGAATTTCTTTTGATTTGCTGGAGTTTCTGGTGCCTAAAGTCAATTTAGGCACAAAACCAGATGGAGGTAAAAAGTAGAAAATGAGCTGTTTCTTCCACATGTGAAAGGATCGCCATAAATTATCTAAATGTTACTGTTTGACAGCCTTCAGCACACTCAAGGAATCACTGATTTTATGAAATTCCCTCTACAGAAGATAAATACGGCTTTTAAAAACTCTTAAGAGTGTGTTCATTTCGTGATCTGCATACTATTCCTTGATATTAGAGATAATGCTGCTCTGCTCTGTTTGGATTTAAATTGCATCATTAGTGGCTTCGGTGAGTTACGTGCATGCTGAAATGCGGTCATGGGAGGAAAACGTACTGATGTTAATGTTTTTTTTTATCACTAAAGTGCTCAGTGGAAACATTTTGCAGTCATGAACCGCAGCACAGTGGCGAGTGCTTTCACCCCCAGCCCTTTCACCTTTCATATGCTTGCGAATTCACACCACTTGTCGCCACCTGTCCAATTAGAATGCAGCAGAGGAAAAAGAGAAAGGACCTAGACAACCTTAGGGCCCCTTTTTACTGACATGTACCAATCCAGCATCCTGCTGAGGTGTCATTAGATACTCTCTGCCTCGTGGGAGCAACTGCACTGCTCTCAATTTTGGACCATTTTCTGACCTTAAGAGCTGGGGTGTGTACCTTACAGAGGCCAGTTTTGACCTCTGACCTTCTGCTTTTATTGGCCATGCTGAGTTAACGAAGTATAGAGGTGACACTATGAGTTTTAAAGCAGGAGATGAAACCAGGAGAAGCTTAATTCTCATTTTGGCTTGTATGTACATACTACAAGTTGTAGCATTGACAATTAAAGTATTCCTCCTCTTAAAAAGCATTTAATAACAGTTATCTCTGCACAACTAAAAAAAGCTCCTAAATGAGATGTTACCAAAGCTACCAACCAAATTAATATTTAATACAGGCATGATTCCAATGCAAAGTCTAGTCCAAAAGGTAGATAGCAACATCAAATTATTGTCTGAGATACTCGATTTTGGCCAAATTCTAAATGTAATACTAAGATGAAAAAAAAAAAGTTATTTTGCCCAATGTTTGTCTGTTTACAAAGCATTTTTGAAAGGACTTGTGTTGTTATCTTAGCAACAAGCTAACGTTACACCTTATTTTTAAACGGGCTTGGCCATTTTTTTGGCAAGGATTCCTGTGTTAGCCACTTCCAGTTATTTTAGTCTGTAATTCTGCTTGATGTTGCAAACTGGTATTTATCATGCTAAAGTTAATTATTGTAATTAAACATTGGTTATAGTTTTACAGTTTACTGTTATGTTACACTGCACTGTTATTCTTCTAGTTTACCTGTAGCAACTAATGAATCTGAAGTCTCGCAAAGTCACAGGAAATAGCTTACTTTTTGCCTTGAAAAATGAGATTGGGGTGAATGTGTCTGTTTATGCTATAAGTTGCGGCCTATATACAGTATGCCTTAGAAGATACAGTGCTGAAACATAGTGAGCCGCATGCTATTTTCCAAGTGACAATTGATCAGCATTGAAGTTATTTACTACTAAGACTGCAGGACATCAGAATTTTCAGAACTCTGAGATACAGATTTCTCTATGTGGTATGAGGGAAAACTTCCAGTAATCCATAATCATTACTCTTTCTTGTAAAAACCATGAATAATATAGTGGTACAATAGACACTGAATTTTTTTTAAAGCAAATTATACGTTTTATTTCCAAGGATTAATGATGCTTATTGGGGAGAAGTCACCATGTCAAACACATTGGTCATTAAAACCAGGGTGATGAAGGAAGTTTAATTTAAAGCCTTACCAAATCTTTTGAAGAACTACGAGGTAGAGCCGCAGACTGGAAGCAGCCATGGAAGTGAAGTCAGCTCAAAAAAATGCATGAGATCTGGAGGACCACCACATGAAAAGATCTCTCAGGGTTTAGTAGAGAACTTTTCCCTGAAAACAGCCTGCTACAGTTTTAAGATGCTGACACAAAACCAACAAACTTTAACATCTCTTTAACATCACTTGTATGAATTGACTACAAACAATTCACTTTTTGTCACTACAGAATGCTTTAAAGAGTTATGATATTATGAATGGATAAATTAGACGCATAACCTCACATGTAATAACATATTCTTCATATTTAGGCTGCTTTAAATGCTGTTTTTGTATCTGACAAAGTTCCAAAGTTCCAATGCCTATGTAGATGAATTACAGGAAAGGGAATGATTACAGAACACACATTTTCCATCTAACATACAAATGCTGCCGTCAGAGACATTTTAAAGCAACCATCAAAGGCATGGAAACCTCCATGTGGGAAAAGGCTTAGAAAACCCAGTCACTCTCAGCATGATTCCTTCAGTGCTGAGCCTGTTCTCTCAGCAGGTAGACCTATTCTGTCCAGTCACCTTCCCGAAAGACCACTCAAACGTCCCCCACTGTGAGCCATAAACCTGCTACGCTAACCCTCAGAGCCCTGCCTCTGTGATGCAAGAGAGCTTTACATAGACATTAAAAGGATAATTCTGTCAAAAATCTGTCATTTACTCGCCCTCATATCATTCCAGACCTTTACGGCTTTTTTTCTTTTGTTGAACACATAAGATATTTTTAATAATGTTGCGGGCCTAACATGATTGGACCCAATTAACATTTTCCAAGTCTTTTTCCACACGATTAATTGAGATTTATAACCTGCAGCCAAAAAAGATTTAGGAACAGCAATATAGAAGGAATTTGACTGCTTCTTGTATTCAATCAAATTAAGTTTTTTTGTTTTTTTTTTAAATCAGTATACTCTAAACTAATGGTTGAACCAATGGTTTGCTTAGCTATTCTTTACATCATTAGAATCAGTATTATTTATATATTATTAAAAAAAAATACTTCCGGTTTCACGGACCAGGTTTAAAGGGATGGTTCATTTTTCTCAAAAAAGAAAATTCTGTCATTAATTACTCACCCTCATGTCGTTCCAAACCTGTAAGACTTTCGTTCATCTTCAAAACACAAATGAAGATCTTTTTAATGAAATCTAAGAGCTTTCTCTATACTCTCCATTGACAGCAGCTACGCAACTACCACTTTGACACTTCAAAAAGTTCATAAAGAGATTGTAAAACTAATCCATATAAATTGAGCGGTTTAGTCAAAATTTTCTGAAAAGACACGATCACTTTATATGATGAACAGGTTTCAGAATTTAGGCTTTTATTCACATTTAAACATTGATCAGCGAACATAAACAGAAGCTCAACCGAAGAGCTTGACGCGCAAGAACATACCTCATTGGTTCTTGAGGAAGCTCAAACTTGCTGCGTAACACATGAGAATGAACCTCATTGGTTCTCGCACATCAAGCAAACATGCTTGAGCTTCCGTTTACCATAACTGATGTGTGAGTTGATGAATGTTTATATGTAAATAAAATCCTAAATTCTGAAATCTGTTCATCATATAAAGCGATCATGTCTTTTCAGAAAATTTGGACTAAACCACTCTAATCATATGGATTAGTTTTACGATCTCTTTATGAACTTTTCGAAGCGTTAAAGTGTCAGTTGCGTAGCTGTCAACGGACGGACAGAAGGCTCTCAGATTTCACCAATAAGATCTTCATTTTGGTTCCGAAGATGAACAAAAGTCTAACGGGTTTGGAATGACATGAGGGTGAGTAATTAATGACAGAATTTTCATTTTTGGGTGAACTATGCCTTTAAACCTAGTCCCAGACTAAAATGCATGTTTGAGCTGTTTTAACTGAAAGCAACTTGCACTGGCATATCTTAAAATATGTCAGTGCCATGTCACACCAGTAATGTTTTTTTTTCTAAGGCATGTTTATAAAAGCTACTTAAATTTTATAATTGAACTAAGCCCTAATATAAGCCCTGTCTGTGAAGGCAGGCCATAATTTTTTGAAGTTTTCATTTCAATAGTTATTTCAGTTAGTCATTTTAGTTCTTCAATTTAAACTTATTTCAGTTAGTTGCCAAGCAAACATCTCATTTTAATCTATATTTTTATTTTATTTAAGCTTTATTTCAATTAACAAAAAGTTTTTCAATAGTTAAAATTAATAACCCTGATTAGAATGCAGGAAATATTAACTTTGTGACAGGAAAAAAAAAAAAAGTACATATTCATCATATAGCATATTACTCTCTAATCAGGCATGCTTTATTTTTTGTATCATATATTTTAAAAGTTACTGAATAAAGAACAACCCAAAAAGGAGTTATTGCCTTTTATTTTTCTAAGCATTACAGCAGTTCCTTCGAATAGATTTGCAGGTTGACTTTGGCATCAGGTGCAATACTTAAAGGAGCCTGTGGAACAGCAAGCATAATCTGTTTCTGCTAAGACAAATCAGCAGTTTTTGGGCTCCAGGAGGATGTCTGACTCTGTTTTCTCAAATGGGTCAAAGTGTTCTTTGTACATCTCTAAATGGTAACCTGAGCCCTAGCACAGGGGATGTCTTTAGGGCTGCTGAGATGATGGGAAATCAGTGTGTTGCAGGTGAAACGGACTCAGAGGAGTTTGAAATGAAACAATATTTTGAGGGTATAATAAAACACATTTATGATACTGAGAAGAAAACTGATAATTGTTCCTGACATTAGTTTGAGCTGCAATGGTCAACCTGATCATTACTGAAAAGTAGGCTGAGTATCAGTACAGATTCAATTAGATTATTTTTGAATTTCAATTTCACTAAAAATTCATCTCAGCAATTATGCCTATTGTGCTTACAAATTATAGAAATTCATGTTTGTGTAATTCACAACTAAGGTCAAATATTATTTCTTTGGTGCTGAATATGCAAAAAATTAACTAGTAGCAACTTGGTCCTAACTATAAAATTAGGTGAGTTAGTTCAACAGAATGCAGTGAAATATGCAGAATAGACAGCGCTTTTCATTATAAATAGCCATAGAGTAAAAGAACGATCTTATGATTTTAGGGAACAACATCAGGATTGTTCAAATGAAGTGACTGTGATTAATCATTAATGTTTTTACCCAGCTGTACTGACAAACCTCGAGCAGTGGACCGATTTATTCCTTTTAGGACCATCATTTTCTATCTGCTGACTACACACTGAGAGGAAGCTGTGATAGAGGGAATACCCCCTTGTTAATCCTCAGATTAGGGTCTGTTAACTGTGATACAGAGCTCCAGATTTGCCCAGGGGAAAAGTCATGGACAAAAAGCCTAACTGAAGATTGTCTAGTGGGAAGATCTCTGCCATTGCCCTTCTATGCCAGAACAGGGGGTGGGGGGGGAGGGGTGATAAAGAGAATATATTGAACTCCTATAAAAAATTTAATACATTGCTCACCCACAAATGAAAATTCTGGCATTATTTACATCTTTAATGGTCTGAATATATTTAATAGTCTATCCAGGCTTTACCACAAAAAGCCTTTAAAGTTAGTTCACCCAAAAATTCTGTCATTAATTACTCACCCTCATGTTGTTCCAAACCCGTAAGACCTTCATTCATATTCGGAACACAAATGAAGATATTTTTGATGAAATCCGAGAGCTCTCTGACCCCTCCATAGACCAGGCCCAGATAGGTAGTAAAAACATTGTTAAAATCATCCAAGTGACTCCAGTGGTTCAACCTTAATTTTAAATTAGTTGTATATTTTATATTAACGGTTTTATTCAACAATTTCGTTCTAGCCTTTGTTAGTCTCCTGCGCAGTTTCCGTTGTAAATAATGCAGCACTTTCGAGTTCTATGGCAGCCGATGCGGTTCACTTGAGCACCACTGTGCATGTGTGTGATGACACGGGAGCTGCACTGTATTTACAATGTAAACGGCGTAGGAGACTGGCACAGGCTAGAACAAAATTGTTCAATAAAGTTTTTTTTTTTTTGTGCACAAAAAGTATTCTCGTCGCTTCATAAAATTAAGGTTGAACCACTGGAGTCACATAGACGATTTTAACAATGTTTTTACTACCTATCTGGGCCTTGTCTATGGAGGGGTCAGAGAGCTCTCGGATTTAATCAAAAATATCTTCATTTGTGTTCTGAAGATCTTACGAGTTTGGAACAACATGAGGGTGAGTAATTAATGACATTATTTTCATTTTTGGGTGAACTAACCCTTTAAGAGAACAGTTCTTAAACTGCCCTCTTAAGCAATCTTCCATCCTTGTACTTTCATTTGACATGTTGGGTGAAAATAATAATAAACAGTGAACTGTTCCATTAACCAAAGACCGAAGCTTCACAATGACAGATTTTATACGAATTATAAAATTCATAAAGCCCATATTTAATCCATTTTAAGCTATCAGGCTTCATGACTGGCTATCATGAAATCTTTCTTTTGTATACATGTTTTAGGATTAACACAAAGATCTAGAATATTTCCCCCCTACAATGTTTTGTAGGCTACTGAACAACAAAAGACATTTTTCTACAGATAATATCACCATGAGGAATTTCAGCTGAATACTATTTAACCAGATAAAACAAACCACTTTCAGCTGTGCCTCTAAACATCAAGTGATGTGGGATGTGTGAGATTGGCTAAAAGTGCCATTGCTCAGACATCACCCTCTTCACCTCTTACTGTGGCTCTCAGTCCAACAGGGAAACCCTGAACTCAAGAGCACTTCACTGGACTCTGTGAAGCCCTTTTATTACACCTCCATAACTCATGCTTCCTGGAATAGAGTTAGAAATGCATTTACGTGATGTAGAGATTATGTTTAGACATGTACCTTTGATTCACTCATTACAATGTACAAAATAATCACATTAGTTAAAAGGAAATAATTCTCTGCTAAACGCAACTCGTCTTCTAAAATGATCCTGTATCGTAGTGCATAACGAATAATGGCGCGTGAGCACCCCCATGTGGTCATAGGTGATATAAAACAGAACTTATGACCATACAAGAGCAGAGAAAGAAGAGAACAGAAAAGACTTTATTTTAGATATCACTGAGGATTAAACCATAAACACAGGATGAATCACACAGAGGTTCCTTCCTTGGCACATCAACTACCACAATTTGCGGAAGAAACCCACAGTGCCTTCACAGTAACATCTCTAGCTCTGTAAAACAGAATCAGGAAGATCAGTGGCACTGAAACACCATGAGAAAGGCATACAAAGTTACGTAGAAAGTTTGATTATTAAAGCAACCTCTATGAAATGCAACCTCGGAAATAAAAAGTATACAAATCTTAGTCAGCTGAAGAAAAACAAAAAATCAGTCCTGGAAATTATTATTTCTGTGAGTTTTAATCTCAACGGTATGCAAAAACTTAAAAAATAGCACATTTCTAGTGTAGTGTATGCTTATCCAAAAATAAAAAGGCAAGTCAGAATCAGTTCTTACAGATAAAGGGGGTTCTCACCCACGTAAGGTCAAGCATTTCCTATTCACCTCTTCAGCTTATGAATATGAGCCCAGATCGAGTGAATGCAAACAGCAGATTTCACACTCAAGAACAGGAAGGACACTTGTATAATTGCACAAGCTAAAATGTGTGCACTACTACTATTAAATCATGTGAAGGCTACTCAAAATAATAAGTATGTTTACCAAAAATCTCAAAGAATATTATTAATATGATTCAAATATGATTGAATACAATACAACACCCTGCTGGCCACATGCAATGTTAGCTAAAGCTATGTATAAAGAACATTTGTATAGAAGCAGTTATGCTACAGAGGCACATCACACCTGTAGAACTAATCACACAAGTACTTTGAAATCTCATTGGGGCAAAAAGCAAGCTGGGAAATCTACGGTGGTGAGATTTATTCATGTAGACAGGTTCTTGAGAGAAAGAGAGAGGAAAAACCGGAAGATCTTTCAAAGTCCCTCAGAGGATGCTGCCAAAGTTAAGGAGAACTTACCAAAGCCCTAAATGAGCCCGAACACATTTTGAAACCATCCCAACAGGAAATAGTACATTTGTTATCTATATAAATCTATAATATATATTTATGAATCATATTTGTTATATCCAGAGCTACACCAGTCATAAAACTGTGTACACTGTATAGTTTATCTATTTATACTTAAACAATATACCACACTCACATTTATAACTGTCATATACTGCATCTCAATCAACAGATAAAAAAGTAAAGCAATACAAATAAAATGTTGGTCTACAAAGTAAACCAATAATTTACAATATATTTTTTTTTCTTCTCTATCAAAACATCTCATGCACAGAGAGGTTTCGATATCTGTGGGAACTGGTTTGAAAATAGGCTGGGTCCAGGTGCTTTGTTAGCATAAAGGCATCTTAAAAAAGCATCTCAGACTCCGTTTCAGAAAATAACCAGACCAAAAAGCTCACATGGAAGACGTACTGTATACTAAAAGCCCTTATGTAGGATTTATGCATTGTACATGTTTAGTAATTCCTTCTCTGGTTGCAAAAGAAACAAATCTCATGGACAAAATGCACTGAACTGTCTCTCTATTAAGGACTAAGGCTACTTAAAATGGCATAACAAATCACATTCCTCGTTTTCTAGCACATTTACAGAATGCAAAGCCCACAGTCTTTCTGGGATAAAGACGACAGGTATTACTGACTACGAGTTCTCAAACACCTGCTTGGCTTATTCTGATCGACATGTTCCGAAGCAGGTCATATAATTTTAATGGCATCCATAATGTTTGCCCAAAGCAACACAACATCAACAGAACACCCAAAAACACAGGAAAACATCAAAATCCTAACAAACATCAGCCTTTCCACGTCACAATAAAGCACATGAGATTATCTGTCCTACTTACACGACCTTTAGGCTAAAGGCTGCACCTTTTATTCGTGTATAACCATGTCGGCTGATGAGGCATTTGAGGTCCAAAGGAAAACTGGATGCTTTTAACACCAGCGTGATTTAGTTGTTTTGTCTTCGACAGCGATTTTACAATGAAACTGCCTTCGCTTCTCAGGCTCAGGGTGTAAACCTGGTCTGCTGCTAACTTGAATGTATCTTCCACAGATCCAACATGCAAACTAATACATCAAAGAACACCGAAAATGGAAACGAAGGCCAAAAAACAGGTCACACCTTCACGCGCACAAACTTCTCAACTCACAAGCAGGTTATCAAAACCCAAATTCTGCGCTTTGGACTTTGGAAATTCAAGCAATGTCCACCACTACAAAGAACCAATGAAAACGAGAAACATTCGAGGCACACAATGCTAAAAGGGAATGTCAGAAGACTGTCGATGCGTATACTCAGAGTATGAAGCAAGTTAACTATGCAGTCGCAAAATAAATGCATCAACATCATTCGTTAGTGTGACTCCATGTCCGTCTACGCATGAAACATTCACTTACAAGTAGCTTAAACACTCAGGAAAGGAAAAAGTACCCAAATAGGTAGCACGAAACAAGCTCAGCGCTTGGAAATTAAATGACGTCTGTCTTGTGGAGAAAGTCTTCTCAATCTCTATAAAAGGCAAGGTGCCACATCTATGGCACAGGCAAGAAGTTACGTTACAATCACAGCTGACAGCTATCCCACTACGAGAGAGTGAGAGGTTCCCAAAGGGCAACTATATTACAGTAGAACTGCACAAACTCTGGGAACAATTTTGGTACATAATGCAGAGTGGCATCACGCCCAGCGCAGTATTGCACTGGGTACCGTTAGTCTCTTTGGGCTCAGCCGAGCACGGCAAGGAGCTCAGGCTGAGGGAACATGCCTCAGGAAAAAAGTACTGCACGGGAACCACTACAGGCTGTAGAAAGGAGCATGGCGGAGCAGCAACATCTGACACCTTAAAGGCCTGTGAGGTCAACAATGGCCTTGATGAAGATCGTGTCATCTCGGATGTAGGAGTTCTTGGAGTCTAGTTTGGAGAGAGGGCAGAAGAGAGGGCAGCCGCTGGCAATGTTCATGTCACTCACAGGCCTCTGGAAGGAGGAAGAGGAAATGTCTGGCCGGAAGGCATCAATGATGTGCTCCCTGTTGTTCTGATCCAGCAACATGAGGGTGACCTAAGGACCAAGGTGTTGGATAAACCAAAAAGGCCTTTAGACAGATATGAATAGATACAAAACTGAAGCCAGTCATTCATGATTCAGTGGAAGAAACATTAGGGACCCCAGAAAAAAAAATTAAGGGACAAAAAATGGCCACATTCACATTATATGTGGGTGAATATATATTTTTTTAAGAACAGAAATCTTGAAATGGTACAAAACAAATTTAATGACTCTTTTCTTCTAATTTAGGCACATTTGTTTTAACACTTTCCACATTTTCACTCAATGTCAGTCTATGCATTATCGCCAATGTGTGCATTCTCGTTTAAATTACCTTTTTGATCGGGTCAGTGCTGAATCTTCACTAAAGTTTATAATTTGCTCGTAATTTGCGCCGCTCTGTATTGGAGCCTTTCATATTATAATACTTTTGCTCAATGAAAGAATATTAATAGCATATCTTGTTCTGTCCTACCTACCTATAATATGTTGTTGCTTCATTAAAAATCTGCGCTATACATTTAAAAGAAATGTATAATTAATTTTATAGTATTTATATATCATTTTTTCCCCCTTGTTTATCAGTTTTTTGACATTACACATTTTAGCACTTAAGCCTAAAATACTTTCTTGACTGTTGTCATGTCATAAACTGTCAGTAGATTACTGTGTGAATTTTCTATTTGTGGATGTCCCAATCAGGGTGCAGGAAATAAATGTTTATGTTATATATTTTGGTTGCAGTTGTGAGTTAGTGTAAAACAGGCACATAATATCATAATATTGAAATATTGATTGATATACCCCTGAATCGGAAAATATCGTATCGCTGGCTATGAGAATCGATATTGTATCTAATCCCGTGATGAACCGTCTGATTAACACCCCTAGTAACCATCAAGTGTAAAGTAAAAACATACACAATGAATGATTTCAGAAGGGTCATGTGAGAGTGAAGACTGGTATAATGGCTGCTGAAAACTCGGCTTTGACATCATAGGAATAAATTGCATTTTAAAATATATTTAAATAAAAAATACAATTCAAACAGAATTACCGTTTTTACTATATTTATGATCAAATAAATTCCTTGATAAGAATTAGAGACTTCTTCCTAAAATAGAAGAAAAACTATACAGACCCCAAACTTTAAAACGGTGGTATATTTTCCTAAAGGGATAGTTCACCCAAAAATGAAAAATCTGTCATCACTTACTCACCCTCAGGTTGTTCCAAACCTGTATGAATTTTTTTTCATCTACTGAACATAAAAGAAGAGATTTTGAAGAATATGGGTAACCAAACAAATGGGCCCCACTGACTTTCATAGAACAAAAAAAAAAAAAAAACTATGGAAGTCAATGGGGCCCATCAACTGTTTGGTTACCGACATTCTTCTAAATACCTTCTTTTGTGTTTAGCAGAAGAAAGAAATTCATAGAGGTTTAGGGCTGGCATAGACTAGCCGAGTAATTGAGAGACCAAGTCAACCACTAGTTGGCGCTGTCGGAAACAATCGACTACTCGAGTGTGCATTAACCATAAATGAATTCAAAATAGTGAACGTCACCAACAGACACCACACATGAGATGTGTGGAAGTAATTCATCAAGGATGACAAAAATATTGTAATTTGCCAATTCTGTAAGACTACTTTAAAATACAACAGCAGTACAACAAGCTATGCACAACCACCTACGATTGAAACATCTAACAACAAAGGCAAATGTTAGTGAGACGCACACCACTAAGCAAACAAGCATTGGTGAATTCTGTAAACGCCCGATTACAGAGAGAAGACAATAACAGATTTATTTGTGGATTTTATAGTGAAGGATGTAAGACCACTCTCTGCAGTTTCAGGAGAGAGATTCAGGGGAATTATCAACTTTAAAATTAAAATATGTAATGTCATAATTATAATGTTTTGAGAGTTTACTTATGTAATTGTTGCATTAGATTAGGCTATGAATTAATAAACATTTATTGATAAGAACTATTTCATGCCTTTTCATTTACAGTAGCATTAACCACAAGTAGTTGAGTAACTCGAGTATTGTTTTGATAAAAAAAATTGACTAGCAGAAATCAGTAGTCGTGCAACCCCTAGGAACAATGAGTAAATGAATGAATTTGTATTTTTGGGTGAACTATCCCTTTAATATCTTAATCATTCTTTTAAGGTAAAACTTTTTTTTTTTAATTATTAATTCAGGAATGTTATTAAGTTATTGGGGACTCGTACCACAAATTGCATTTTTTTATGCAAGTTATAATACTAAATAATAAATTAATAGTACAAAAGAAGCAGAACTTCATTGAATCAAATTTCAATTGAAGTCTGTCAGGATTTCAGGAAAGAAAAATGGTCAGACACACAATATTTTAAGTTGATCACACTGACCTTCTGATTGAAAGGCCACTTGAGCAAGGCATCACTGTGTCCCCTCATCACCACGAAGAACAGAGATAAGTGAGTACCACGTCCCGTCCCGTCCCCATTCAGATAGATGCGCAAACACATCTTATAGCCATATTTGCTTGTGTAAAAGGCTGTAAAACACAACAGGGTGCCTTGTAGTGAGATGTCACATCAAAGCTCTTCGAGCAGAAATTCCTCACACTTTTCCTAATAATTAATATTAAACCGTAAAGAAAAATATTAAAAATAAAACTACCAGGTGAGAACATAGCAGGCGCCCGTCCAGCTACAGCATCCTGTCTCTTCTTCGAGAAGTCAGAGATTTTCCACACAAAGACGCCATCGTAGGTGGCAGCAGACATCTCCCTCATCTTTGCCTCCATCTCCACGATGGAGAGATCCCTAAGGCCTACCGTCCTCTCCAACTGCCGTACCTGCACAAAAATCTAGTATTAAAGCAAAGAATATGTTCAGCAAAAAAAAAAATGATCTGCTTCACATCAGACAGACACTTTACCTTGTTGTTGAGTATCTCAATCTTGTCCTGGTCAAGCCGGTGTTGGCGGTTATAGGCCTCCATGGTGGTGGCGGAGCGCTCCATCTCACGGTTGAGCACACAGACGATGTTCTCAAAAGTGCTTACCTTAAGCTCCAGCTCCTGACAGCGGCGGCTGAGCTCCGCCACTTTGGTCTTCTCGCTATGCAGCTGCAGCTCCAAGGCTGCTCCAACAGCAGTAGGGAGGGGAGTGAAAGAAGTACCCAGCGTTGGAGCCGGCGGTGGAGGCAGCGGTGCGCAGGCCCCCTGCACGGGAGCCCCTGCTCCACTCAACTGGCCCATCTTCAGCTCCAGCTCCCGCAGAGACTGATGCAGCTCGTAGATCTTATGGCTGGCCAACTCCAAACTCTGAGGCTGCAGACTCTCCAAGTTCACCTTGATGCCCATGATGAAGTGCAGTAGAAGGTTTAAGTGCTCATAGGAACAGGCTTGCTCATGGTCATGGATCTTCTCCTTTTCCACCTATAGGAAATCAAAAAAAAAAAAACATTCATGGAACGAAATGAATATGTCTGATGGATGCATAAAAAGGAGGCTTACCTACCGTCATATCACAGCCTACCACATGAAATCTGCAAGGCGTTCTGAATTTGGTGCACAGTTTAATGTGGTCCACATACTGTTTAGGGGGGGAAAAAACAGTAAAAAGAAAGTATTTATCAAAATGTTCTTTCCATATAAGAAAAACATCACTTGACCACAGAAAACCTTTGTTCTAGTTGAGACACAATGTAAACACAACAGTATGTAAACAGCCTAAACACTATTTACTTACTTTCTCTCTTGGAATTTTTTTCTTGGCACAACCTTCACAAATCATGGGGTATTTAGGGCATATCTCATCATGAGCCTAAAAAAACATTCTTTAGTAGTCACAAAAATATCCAAAACCGCATTTGTAAAAAGATTAAATGAAAGGCATATGAATGAATATTTGATTTTTTTCATACTTGATTAATTATTCTCAACTGTTAGCTTCACGGTAGCAGGACAGTTGGCACACTTTTTTTTATTGCCTTTACCCTATTTTTTACACTTTATTTTTTAATTTTATAGTTGTTTATTTTTTTTAAGTTTTGCTGACTGTCTTTAAAAAGAGACCAACCTTAGCATTTAAGCTGAGATCTATGCTCAAAAAGGGTGCTGACGGTTAACAGGTTAAGAAAAATAGCTCTGTGGTTATACTTTTTAACCCTTGTGTGCTCTTGGGGACGTTTTCATCCACTATGGGGTGCTTTTGAGTCTTAATTTGGCCACAACTCTGTGTTTCAGCAAATGGAATGATTTTTGGTGACAAATCTTATTTTTTACACAAACTCAATGATACACTGTGGGCAAATTCACTACCCTTTCGTTATCTTTGTGGATGAAAACATCCACTAAATTAAACTGCTGTACAAATGTATCAGATACATTTTTTCTCCCTCATTTACTCTTCGTGGCTGTTTTTGCCCCGTTGACTTCCATTATAACCAAATTTTTTGATTGCAAAGCCATGACACCATATAATCATGCATTTTTGATTGTTGATGGTTTTCCCTGTTAGGAAGAGGTAAAATTTAAAATTTTTACAGTTGATAACCAGGTGGCACCATTAACCCTTTAGATAGGCCTGTGCAAAAAAAGCTTAGATTCTGGCTTTTATATGGACTTTTATATGGAGTATAACAGCATATTATTGTGTGTGTGTGTGTGTGTGTGTGTGAGAGAGAGAGAGAGTGAGAGAGGCCTTTGCGCACTTACCTTGATGCATCTGAGAAAATCAAAATATGCACCTCAGCTACAGAACTACATGGAGTAAACCAAAACAAAGTAAGTGTATTTATGCACCTGCTGCCTTTTGATGGTCTAAGTACAGACTAAACAAAAACAAGATAAGTGGATTTAAACACTTGCATGCCATGCTGCTGGTCATTTGATGGTGAGAAGAGCAGCATGAGAAAGGGCTTGACTTGTACTGAAGGTTTAGAAACAATTATGCAGCCTGACCCTTCCAGTGAGCTGCAGGATGTATTGTCTTCTCCATCTGACACCACAGACTCAGGAGAGTCAGATCCTGATTTTGTTGTTGCACCGTCATCCTCTCTAGCTTCCACTGAAGGTGAGGAGGATTCAGAGGATCCTGGATCTGGGTGGATTGGGAGAAACGGCGAAGTGTGGTTTTCCACCAATGTGGAGACAACTCCCTTTATTCAGCCTGCCAGAGGCGTGACTCCAGGGCCGACGCGTTATGCCATCCCAAGGGTCCAGAACATGGATTCTGTGTTCAATCTGTTTTTTACAGAGGGGATGATTTACCTCATTGTCAGCATGACCAACCTCCAATGGGTGCCGCACAATGAGAATCTGGACCGAGGTGGACTCCACAGATCTCCGTGCCTACATGGGGCTACTGATTTTGGCCTGAGTCTACAGGTCCAGAGGAAAGTCCACGTTGCCTGTGGGATGATCGCAGTGGTCATGCAATTTTCAGAGCCACCATGTCCCTCTCAAGATTCTATGAAATCAGCAGAGCTCTGCGTTTTGACGACAAGCTGCAGAGACCAACTCGTCATAGAGAGGACAAGCTTGCCCCCATCAGATCCCTGTGGGATAACTCGTCGGCCCTGGAGTCAAGCCTCTGGCAGGCTGAATAAAGGGAGTTGTCTCCACATTGGTGGAAAACCACACTTCGCCGTTTCTCCCAATCTACCCAGGATCCTCTGAATCCTCCTCGCCTTCAGTGGAAGCTAGAGAGGATGATATGGGTGCCACAACTAGGGAATGCGTGGTATACCGGTACTGGGAAAATACCGGTATATATTTTAGTTCAAACGGTACGATATCATGATTTTACATATTTCAGTATATGCTGCTGTTCCGAAGTTCACCGCTAGGTGGTGCGCTACCCAAACTGACGCGAAACTGGCAAATGTGGCAAGTGGCAGCATAGAGGAACAAAATGGATAAAGCAGTTGAATCTCACTCAACATGCCTGAAACTAATTAATAAAGAGAGGAGTAGAAGTGAAATTTGGAATTACTTTGCTTATAAAACTGATGAAGAACCATCAAACTTAGCCAAGCATCTGTGACTATCCTGACTTGAGCAAGAAATTAAGAGATCGACAGAGATCGACAGTGCATCATTCAAACCATCTAATTTAGACATTTATTTTCTTTTAACACTGATCAACGCACATACATACATAAGATTGAATCGTTTAAATATCACGAAATCTCCAGCGTTCGTTTCAACCAATGATGATCTCATAATATTTGCACGCATACTATTGCACTATTTACATTCGCGTAACATAACCGACTGTTTATGTGAATACTCACTAAAGACGGACATTTTTACTTAATTTTGTGTATTTGACTGTTTAAGGAAACTTAATTTGGAATGCGCAAGCTCTTTACCAGCCTTGTGTGTGCGTTGTTGGTATGAGCGCAAAGAAAACTCTCTCAAAGAGCTCCCATCCCATGTATTACGAAATGCTATAAAATCGCTTGAATGTTCAAATTTGCCAGGTTTAAAAATACGTGGGCAAGTGATTTCCGTTAGCTGTCCCAAAACGAACGTGAAAATGTTGAATCGGAGCATGCAGATTGCTTTAGTGTTGGTGCGATGTCTTTTGAAGCCAGAAGCAATTTGCTCATTTTGAGTGATAGAGAAGGGAGACATGCAGTATTGCTGAAATTTCTTCTCACAAGAAAGTTTTCAAATGACTGATTTGATGGGATAAACTTTGTTGGGATAAACTTTGTTGATTAATTTACTAATACACATTTGTGGTAATTTCTCACTTTATAAACCCAAAACTTGCGAGAATGAGTAAAACTATGCGCAATACCCGCGCCAAAATCAGAACCTGTGTGGTATCGATTTAATATCGGTACTTCGGTATTAGATTGTGGTACCGTAACAAAATCAAAATTGTGGTATCGAGCCATCCCTAGCCACAACAAAATCCAGATCTGACTCTCCTGAGTCTGTGGTGTCAGAGGGAGAAGACAATACATCCTGCAGCTCACTGGAGGGGACAGGCTGCATAATTGTTTCTAAACCTTCAGTACAAGTCAAGCCCTTTCTCATGCTGCTCTTCTCACCATCAAATGACCAGCAGGACGGCATGCAAGTGTTTAAAAGTGTACTTACCTTGTTTTTGTTTAGTCTGTACTTCTGACCATCAAAATGCAGCAGGTGCATAAATACACTTACTTTGTTTTGGTTTACTCCATGTAGTTCTGATACACACACACACACACAACACACACACACATTATGCTATATTACTATACTATAATATGCTGTTATACTCCATATAACTCCATATAAAAGCCAGAAACTAAGCTTTTTTTTGCACAGGCCTATCTAAAGGATTAATGGTGCCACCTGGTTATCAACTGTAAAAATTACAAATTTTACCTTTTCCTAACAGGGAAAACCACCAACAATCAAGAATGCATGATTATATGGTGTCATGACTTTGCAGTCAAAAAATGTGGTTATAATGGAAGTCAATGGGGCAAAAACAGCCACGAAGAGTAAATGAGGAAGAAAACTGCACAAAAACTAACAATGCATCAAAGCCAATGTTGTTTCTAATCTTTCACATGCCCAAGACTGTGATAAGAGGTAAAAAAAAAATCCAGTCCACAATCACTTTTAATATTGAAAATAGAAATGTTTTATGTTTTTTTCCCCCCAAATCAGTGACATCATTTAGCAAGTTGGCAATTAAAGAGTTATGATTTTTTTTTTAAAAACATTTAGTAGTTTTGATCAGGACTGAGGTTGATTAATAAATGTATGCAAAAAAAAAATTGAAAAAAATATTTATCTGATACATTTTTTACAGCAGTTTAATTTAGTGGATGTTTTCATCCACGAAGATAACAAAAGGGTAGTGAATTTGAAGAATGCACAAGGGTTAAATGTAACTAAGAAAAAAAAGAAGTCCTACCTTAATGTTTTTAAAATGAAATGGCTCCTTGCAGTATTTACAATTAAGAGTCCTTTCTGGGCATTCTCTCTCATTGTGACGTTCAACTTCATTGGCTCTCAGAAGCTCTTTGCATGATGGGCAGGGAAGTATCCTGAAGTCACACTTTCCTTCATGGTTTGCCTTTGAGAGATGAAGAGATGCAGATCGCTTGTCAGACTGTATGAACATGATCCCCCGCTGTAAGCCGTCATAGTCAAGACGCGTTAAAAAATGAACGCATGCAAGAAGACTCATCCGGAGATTTATATCATCATTCCGTGACATGTTCAGTGACGTGAGCTGCATTTAAATGCGTGATTGAAATGGTGGCTAGCAAACAATCTCTAGCGTTAATATTGTTCATGGCTTGTCTTGAAAAGAAAAATGGAAAAAGACGAAGACAATGTGCATGGACCAAGTGGTTTGTTGTTATCTCGCTAACTGCGTCATCAGGTTCTGCGTTCCTATTTGCTTGTGATTTGATGGTTGTCGTAAGAGATGCCACACTGCAGGACTGTGCGCCAAATCTTCTGACACTGCCAGAATTTCGTACGCATAAAATTTGATCATAACATCATTATCGGCTGTCTGCAAACATGTCAAATTAGCGATGTGACTTCCGATTTTTGCCTAAGATCAGAGGAATCTTTTCAGATTCTTAACATTTGTCTCAGATGGCCAATATCATACCGTGTCGACCTGGCTTTAGTTGATCACCCAGCCTGGTAAAGTGGGACTGTTGGTGGGTATAGACATTATTCACAGAAGTGTCACCTTTGATTTTTAACGGGAATAAAAAAACGAGGCTGTGAGGGATAGACATATCTCACATCTCTTCAGTGGGTTGAACTGTTATTTAATGTGTTTTTGGATTGTTCTGCTGATGAAACCCTGCAAAAATATTTAAAAAAATACAATATGAGCTGTGGAAAATTTTAAGTGTATGTTAGGGTATGTTCACACTTGTAGTTCGGTTTGGGGAAAAAATGATTTAGTCCTGGTCCGCTTAGCATTCACATTGGCATTTTCACATGGAACCTAAAGATTCTATTCTCATAGAATTAGAATGATTATTATTAAAACTCTTTAGTTATCGTCCTTGGTATGAACAGGCCTTTAGTGTTCAAAATATATATAAACTGAAAACACAGATTTTTTTTAAATTGACCTACCAAATTATTTTATTTGATGAAATTAAACATATATATATACATATATATATATATATATATATATATATATATATATATATATATATATATATATATATATATATATATATATATATTCACAACCTGGTCAGCTTTTATTACATTTTGCAACAGACCATCCAAAACAATGCTGTGTGCTGGGCTAAATGCACTTGTTGTATGTGTGTAGCCTATGATGGTATTTTGACCAGCTGAGAACTCGTGAAGAGCTTATAAAATGTGTAAAGGAGTCAAAACAGCGGCAGGAATCCTTCCGTCACACACACAAACGAAGATCTACTGCAAGGAGACACGGTTCTGATGCCTGTATCGAACTGTGATGGGCAACATCGCGACTATGATGAGAAAAAACAGGTGTGCGTGACCATTCTGTCCTTTTTAGGGTCTCATTTTCCCGTTTTTGGTTTGTTTACATGTCTTTGAGCCGTGTTGCATTCATAATTTATTCGAACCGCACCAGAAATTGCTTGGATGCCGACCGAGACCCATCTTTTCGGATGGCAGAGTTCACGCTTATTCAAATGAACCGCACTAACAGGGCAATCACACCAGGGTTCATTTGAATCAATCCAAACATACCAAGTGTGAAAACACCCTTTTACAGCGGATGCAATTGAAAACACGTAAAGTCTATACCTCACAGCCTCGCTTTCATACCTGTCATGGCGCTGCTCTGAATAAGGTTTATATAGGGCCTATATAGGGTATATAGACCACTTTCAGCTGGTCAGACTGGGAGATCAGCTTGCCAAGCATCTAAGCACCAGCTTGGCAAAACCTGTTTTTTTAAAGCAGGGAAGGAACACACAGTACCTCATATTCTTTGATGGTGCCTGTCCAGCTGCATTCCTCATTGATGCAAACAGCTTCAAGAGCTTCCACTTCTCTCTTGGCAGCATTATCAGGAAAAGCCTAAAATAAATTGCACATATTGAAAGTGAAATCTCCTTTCAACTTTTATGCTTCTCATTACTAGCAGTAAAAAATTGGTAAAGGTCTGTTTACACCAAGAACCGTGATTATAAAGTCAACCATTACAATAGCTATATTATTGCACTGCAGTTGTTGTCTGCCTCCTCAAATGCTGAAGCTCTTTCTGGTTAGCTGTCAATGTTTTTATCATTCATCAGTTGGAAAAAAAAATCATTTTTCTTCTGTGTGGTGTGGACTTTTCTATTCTCATAGAATTAGAATGATTATTATTAAAACTCTTTAGTTATCATCCTTGGTATGAACAGGCCTTTAGTGTTCAAAATATATATAAACTGAAAACACAGATTTTTTTTTAATTGACCTACCAAATTATTTTATTTGATGAAATTAAACTCATTCATTCAAGCTATAACATTATTATAAGGGATGTAAAAAATAACAATTATGAGGCACTGACAGCATTTCGTCTTTTACATGAAAGATACAGGATTGAAACAACTATCCCTTTAATTCTAACTACACTTCCCAAAATGTACCAAACAACAGCTTCTGTCTAAATTGTTACTAGTTACTGTACTATAGTAAAAATCTTAACGTTGTATTATAGTAAAACTGGATTTCAAAACTTTGTATTAGCCACCATGGTAACAAAGACATCAGAAATATACAGAATGCAAAGATTTATTGTGGTTTTACAGTAGTAACAATAATTTAGCAGCTGTGGCATTTTGGTGGAAACTACAATGACTATGCTATTTTTATTTATTTATTTTTTTGGAAGGGTAATAAGCACTAATAGTATATTCCAATAATTTTTCTATAATTTAATTCATACTGTAAAATAACGCAAATACTTACACAGCCCTGTTTCAAAATTGATGTTGGTTCTTCAAATATGTCTTCTTTTATACAGGCACTGCATTTCTGTGGTCCGGAGCTGAGATGGAAAATAAGAGGTTTAATACACATAAGCTCAAAGATATCGCTGATAAATACAAAGGCACACCATATAATAAGAGTTGATTTTGACAATAGCTGCAACAGTCTGGCTGTTGTAGTTTACAGCTCGCCCTGCGAAACAAGCCGCCTAACACAACCTGACAGCCTGCATTTATTTATGTCCCCCGATATGAAGCAACGTTTACTGTTTGTATACTCATAAAATATGCCATAAAAATGGCACGGGAGGCCTGACAGGTCGTGTTCATCTTTTGTAGTGTCGTGTCAGGTGGGCCATCTGTACTGAATGACGCTTACCTCACTGCTTTAGTAAAACAATATGAACAGAAACGATGTCCGCACTGCGCCTGAAACGGTCTCCTAAGGATTTTCAGACAGATATTGCACAGATGCTTGTCCTCCAGCTTGTTGGCGAGTATTTTCTTAGGGAAGCCAGGTTTGTTGCCTTCTAATGAAGATGGTGGTGAGGGTTCCTGTGCAGCCATTATTCCCGAGCGCGCATGTGACCAGGCTCCGGAGAAGAGACACGGATCTTTCTACACATTTCACTGAAAGAGGTTGTAAACACATGGTTTTGCATTGTATCACACAAAAGGATTAACTTAAATATGTGTAGTTAAATACATCTAAATACACACATTGTTTAATGTTTATGCAGGAATTATAAGCTTTACATAACAAGACCATTGTCTTAATACCGTTTTATAGTTGCACGGTGCATTTACTGGATCTCTAATTATTTCCAGAACAATAAATAGTGTTACGTTTTAAAATCACATTTGTCCTACCATATTATGGTCCAACGAACATTATAAAATCTCCTACAGTGCTGTGAAACATTGTATCAAACACATTCAGCGTTCTTGCCGTGTGCATTTATAAATATAATCATAATTTATTGTTATTATTTAAACTGTTCTTCAGAAATGTGTGTAACGGTAGGCGTCGTGTTCTCTCCAGCTGATCATGGATGGTAGAGTCCACTAGGGGGCGAATCGAGTGATGACAAAATATTCGAAGCTAGAAACTTCAATGTACTTTAAAAAAGACAGAATAAAAGTATTTTATCTTTTTACATTTTCAGTACAGTTAATGTTTTCTTTTATTAAACAACGTATGATGCATATTAAAAAATATAATTAGAAAACAATTGGACATTTAGAGATAATAAAGACAGAAAAATTACTCAATTTAGTTTGTCTTTAAATCTAAAATTAATTAAAATGAACTTTTATTAACAATGTATTATTGTATACACAATATAAGCTATAATACAGTTTTATTAACATTAAAGAAAATGCATTGTAAGAAAATGCACGTCTCTGCCGTTTTCAGTATTTTTCACTTTTTAGAAAAAAAAAATAGAACAGACAAAATAAAACGTCAAACATAGATGTATCATAATTTTCAGTAGAGCTACTTTTCCTAATTGTTTATTATTCTCTTATCAATCGTTATTAGTTTTTTTTTGACGCGCATTTTCGCCTTTTATTTTGAAAATATGAATAATAACATCTCCGTCACCATATGTCAGCGTTGCTGTTTTCACGGATACAGTCTCTTGTTGATACTGTGTCACGAAACGAAAGCTGAACTGATAATTGGGGTAGTTGACACAGCTCAGGCCAGTAGTAGTTTATTATTTGTTTCTGTGTAGATTTACTGAGTCCAATGACTCGAGTCTCTAGACACAGTACGTTACTATAGTGAGCGTTATCTGGTCAGCAATGGACACTTCGAGATGGCAGCCTAGACATTTAGATTAAACTAGACAGACTTTAAAGCAGCTATTTAAAACACCCTTGTGCCTATTCGGATGTGTGGACAGAACACCGTGGACTGTCTTCATATCCTTGAATAATTCATTTGAGAACAAGGGCGAAAAGTACTAGCGAATAGTTTACTTCTATACCAAACTCCAGTTTACAAGCTTCAGCGAACGATAAGGCAAGTAATGTTAGTAAAAGTTACATATCTAATTCTAGCAGCTACTTGTCTGTTGGGAAGAATAGAGAATTAACGTTATAACACCGCCGCCTTACAAGTCTGTTCAACGTTTACACTGAACGAAGGCATTCATTTAAATGTCCGAGTGTAGTTTCCCTACGGTGTATTTTCCTCTTTTATCATGTATATTTTATCGAAGATATTTTAAGCCAGAAACTGTTTATTGGAGTAAGGTACGCGCTTAATGAGTTTTCTGTTTCTTCACACAGACTATGGCCGAGGAAAATACCCAGTTCTGCAGTAATTGGTAAGAAAATAAATACATAAAATGACATTTTGTCGTCATTTACTCACCCACATGCCTTTTTCCGTACAGCACAAAATGGAATGTTAGGCAAAATGACTCAGTCACCATTTATTTACTTTCATTTCATCTTTTCCCATGCAAATGAATAAGAATGCCTAACATCATCTTCTGTGTTGCGCAGAAGAAAGACAGTTACAGGTTTGGAAGTAAATGAAGACCCGGTTTTTATTTTGGGCTAAACTATCCCTATGAATAAATATGTAGTTTCGGTTTATTGGACAGCCTTTTGCTTTCGTTTACTGCAGGTGTGTTCCCAGAAACCCAGTCCCTCCCACCAAGCCTTCTGACTGTACTGCAGTCAGTGTCCATCCTTCCTGATTATTATGACTATTGAGGAATTAAGCTGACACGCTTTCATATAAAAGCCACTTGTGTGTTATACTTTTTACAGGGACAGTTCCGTGGTAGTTAATAGTCAAGGATATAATGGTGATTGTGGTGTTTATAGATCACTCCTTTGAAACTACAGTGTGCCAACTAACCATGTTCTCTGTCTTTAGCAAGCATGACATTCCAGAAGCCAACTTTACAACACATGAGATTCACTGTCGGCGGAATATTGCTCTATGCGAGGTGTGCCAGGAGCCTTTTCCTCATGCTGAGCTTGTGCAGCACAAAGAGATGGATCATGCAGAGGTATGATCCTGCCATGATGTATGATTAATTGACTGTATGTGTGATAATAGTATCGCTATGGACCTTAGAGTACTGTAGACATGAATACAAAAATAACCTTTTTTAAATTAAAAAAAGACTTTGAAGGGTAAGTGCAGTCTGTTTAATGGGTTCAAAGTTGAGCAACTTTCCACAAAAAAAAAAAAAGAATTCCAGGCGACAAAAGACTCGCATGGGTTGCAAAAACTAGATATGTTTGGATAAATTTTAGATTTCCAAACCTGTATTGACTTTCTTTATTCTGAAGAACACACATGATATCTTGAAGAATGTTCTGTTTTTTGTCCGTACAATGAAAGTCATTGCGATCCAATGAATCCATATCCTTTTCTCCAGGCTGCTAAATATAAGTTTTATTCAATCTAAAATCTTTTTACAGGAACAATGCAAATGTGGATTAAAGATAGAGAAAAGGTTCCTGGAAACCCATCAGGTAATGTTGTGTGAATATAAGCAGTTATGCATATTGCTGTTTTCATTTATTAATTCTGTAGATTTGACTACTTCTTGCCCATCTCAGAGGTCAGAATGCAGTCATCGACTGGTCCCGTGCCAGTTCTGTGATCTGGAGCTGGCTTCCTATCAGGCTAAAGAGCATGAGGAGTACTGTGGGACCCGCACAGAGCCCTGCCCTGTCTGCAAGTGTAATGTTATGCTGAGAGAGCAACACATCCATCCAGCACTGTGCGGAAGTCTGACTCCACCTCAGGAGAGGCACAGCAGTAGGGCAGGGCCCCAGTCTCCTGGAGCATGGTTTGAGGCACACTCCATCCATAACCTGTTGAGGGCCCAAGAGAGGAGCCACAATAATAACAACACGGGGGCCGCAGACCGCAGGGGTCCACCACGACCCTTGGAGGACAGACTGCATAACAGCCCCAGAGGAACAGTGAGGGGAGGAACCAGGAGAAACACAGAAACAAGGAACAGTGTATTTGCTTATTGTATGTATCAGTCTTGTTGTTTTAGTCCTGTCCTTGTTTATACATTTTGTTTACAGTACAATAAACTAGTGGTGTATGATATATCGGTACCATAACTTATCTGCAGATAATAGACATTTTTTTAATTGATCAAATATGTTGATATTGGATATTTAATTGTGCATGCTCATTTCCTTTATTTTTTTTACATTTATGGCAAATTTACACGACAAAGGACCTTCTGAAGTGGCAATTAGGTGTCTTTACACAAACTGTGTAATGCTGCTCTGAGGTGGCATAAATGCATTTACACAGCAATTTAAACTGCATATACTAGGGGCTGAAGTGGATCAGAGCAGGAATAATTTAGTCTTTAATGCTGCATTTTAAGGTGTCTTTGTTACACTAATTATACATTTAAGTACTGAGTAATATTAAGTAACTACATGTACTTACTATAGGGTTAGGATTAGGGTTTGGTTTTGTTTAGGGTTAGTTGCATGTAATTATGCATAATTTACTGTTATTACTATAGTAACTACATGTAACAATGACACTGTAAAATAAAGTGAAACTGAATTTTGAGCCCAGAGCAGACTTATTTCAACGGTGTAAAGATTATTTTTTGTGGTTATCTAATGCTCACTTAAACTAAACCTTAAAAAACTGTTAACTGTTAACTGGCAAATCTCAAATGTATTACATGTTTTGTTTACTGTACATTGTTGTTATGCCTAAATTCACTTTTAAAATTATAGGTTTCAATTTTAAGTTTTTTTTAATAAGTAATTTGGACAAAATCCTGTAGCTCAATGGCACTAGCGACGGTAAGATCATGGGTTCGAGTCTCAGGGAATGCATTAACTTAATAAAATGTGTACTATATAAATATAAAATGTAATGGTGTAGAATTTGGATATTGGCCATAACAAAAATAACTGACCTATTGTATCAGTCAGAATTGCAGAATTGTAATATCAGTTCATCCCTACAATAAACATAATGGGTGTATAAAATGATGGGAGTTTTCATTGGGTATTAACAGGATGCTGGGAAAAAAAACTAACCTTCCACTCTGCTCATTTCCTCAGTGCTGGATCAGGAAACAGAGCTGGGGAACAACAACAACAGCCTGCTGTGGTCTCTGGGACAACTGCCAGACTACGAGTCCTCCAGTCTGGACTACATGCTGGCCCTCAGCCTGCAGAGTGAAGGTGACTTGGAGAACCCCCTTCAGGAGGGCGTGTGGACTGATGTGTGGGACAGTCACCTGGGAAGGACATCAGACCATAGCAATCTCACTTCCCAGCTCTCCTCCAGCACTAACAACAACAACTGCACTGCATCCCCCCCTAAAACCAACATGGCTCCGCGCCACAGCCCCTCCTCAAACATCATGCTGCCTTGCGAGTTCTGTGAAGAGCTCTATCCAGAGGAAGACCTTATCTTACACCAGGTAAGTGATGAGGCCTCAATCATCCCATCATGTTACACTCCCTCATGGCTTGATATTTAAGCCAGGACTGTTGTGTCTTGCTAGAGCTGGAAAGTGTGAAGTTGCATCAGCCACAGTGGTACTTGGAGCCTCTAGAGTCGCCTCTTTTGAGTGCCTTTACATGTTTACGCTAACAGAGTACAACATAAGCCATGTTTTCCACGGCAGGCTATTGTAATGTCAGCACTGATGTTGAATCTCCCACTCAATTCCTTCTTGTCAGATCCATTGTTTCACAATGTGGTGTTTAGTTTCCATGGGAACCTCCTTGAATTTCAGCCCTCTAGCTTCTCCCACAGGCCGAACCCTGATCAGATTCTTCTCCTCTTTCTGAGGCCGTAGAGGAGGGCTGTGTTATTGGAGTCGCTTGTTTTAGATTTTTGCCTTTAGTGGCCGGCATAAAGTAAATATTCTGTTTTTGTCTTCTAGACCGGCTGCAGCCCGGCCTCTGCGATCGCTTCCTTCAGTAAACAAGCGCCTTCTTTTCAATATGAAGACATCATTACTCAAGGGGCTGGGCATGTCATTCCTCCCCGCACACCCAGTCCGCCCACCCTGCCCCTCTCCGTTTCTCCACTCTCCTACAGTTCCTCCTCCAGCCCAGTTGAGGGCGACGTGCTCATTCCTTGTGAGTTTTGTGGCATTGCTTTGGAAGAGAATGTGCTCTTTCATCATCAGGTATGACAACCTGTGTGTTTTTTCCAGAACATAGCCCTTACAAATAAAATTGAGGCAAAGAAGCTAAACAGCAACAAGAAGTAATAAAATAATAATAAGAAATTTTGTTTTTGTTATGTCTTTGCAATAAGTAATACTTTAAAAAAGACTTTTAAGAAATGGCATAGGCTAATTGTAGGCTATTTTTGTTACACATATTGTTAAAAATGTGTAAAAAATTTTTGCACTAAATCATATTAGAATGATGCAGAGGGTTTTTAAAGATTCTGCAATTTTGTCTATAATATTTTGCAGAAATCACATATTTAATTATAGGATTCACTTTAGAAAAAACAAGTTTCTGCATATTGAAACGTACTAATTCTGGATGTCATCACAAAAATTTTTTGTATACATTTTTTCATAAAATTTGCATAAATAAAGTACTCCAGATATTTTATGTCGAAGAAAACACATTTACATTGTTTTGTAAAGAGAGCATAAATGTTCATAAATGTTATGATAGATGCCTACAAACAAATGAAATGCAATTTCATATTATTTAATTCAGTTTTTACCATCCTATTTTAATGGGGATTCTTCTTATATTGTTTCTCATTTAAAGTTCTCACAGTTCTCATGTAAAGCAAAAACCCTTTAGATATGTAAATATTTTATACAAATGTGTAAAATTGGCTTGCAAATGTAAATTTGAATACATTTGTATGTACACACAATTTCACTTGTTTATATCCAATTAGTTTTGCATCAATTGTGATTCGTTTCTGCTAGTATGTTTAAGCACTTTTGTGGAAGTAGAGCAGAAATGGAGCCCACCATTTAGTTGAGACTTTTGTTGATTCTGTTGAATTTTGTTATGCTGTACAGGACAAGTGTGACTTCCGCCCCCAGACAGCTTATTCAGTCGATGGAGTGTCTCCACGAAAACCAGACCAGACCGCCAAAGAGGCCCAGGAGAGGAAATCTCCTGAGAGGCAGAGGAGGGTGAGACATCAAGGTGAGTCACCAAAATAGATAAACACAATCTCCACTTTGTAATCCACTCGTTCATTTTTCTTAATTACAAAAGATGCATGTGCTTGAAATCAGTATGTATTCATTGATCCCTTTATATCTTACTGCAGCTGAGCCAGGTGAGGGGCTCCTGCAGCAGATGGCTCAGGGGCACCAGAGAGGCACCTCAGGTTTAGACCAATGGCCACCCTCAGCCTACAGTTACGCTAAGAACACGAATGTTGAGCAGCAGGTGAAGAGCAGGAACCAAAGGCTCAAATCTGTAGAAGCAAACACGTATGTCAACGACAGCCTCAAGCCCTGTTCACAAATATGCTTAGATATTTTTCAGAAATAATGATGTATGTACACATATGCACAAATTTTGAAAAAGTTACATGAAAACTAAAATGTTCATATTTTTCCCATGACAGACCTCCACTCCGAGGAAGACAGGAAGGTCGAACCAGTGAGAAAAACACAGAGACACCAAAGGTACGTATGTAAATTATTACAGGGAAATTAATACATTTTTTTAAAGACCTGCATGCAGGACATATTAGATGATGTTATCAGATATTTGATTCTACAAATACTATTTGACCTGTTATAATTTTTTTTTTTTTTTTAATCTTCAGGTGCCTAAAAAGCATAATGTTGAGAAAGAGGAGGAGTAGAAAAACAGGGAGGAAATAAACCAGCTTAGTCTCTGTGACTCAAAGCAGTGACCTCTTATTACTGTTTATTGGCTATTATGTTTGCGTCTGTAAAACATTTACATTTCCAAGTGAATTGATCATTTCTTTGGCTTGTAAATGTATTCTTCTTCTTTGATTGCACTATTATTTTTTTAATTCTTCATTGTATTTTTTTCTATAGTGTTTGAATGTGATTGTAAATGTTTGTTTTAAACTTGGTTGTATTTTCTTTGTTTTAAAGACAATGATAGAGAAATGTTTTGTATTTTATTTATAACTCTACACACAAGTTATAGTATACATATAGAAACTTGCATAACTGTAATGTTGTATACATTAGTTAATGCAATTGTGAACAGTGGAAAATACTGCATTTATTAATCCTGGTTAATATTAATTTCTACATATATTTTATTTAAACATTAACATTTGTGCATGTTCATACTGTTAGTTGATAATGCATTGTGAACTAATAATTCACTAATGACCAATATAATATTTAGGAATTAACATAACAATGATTAATAAATGCTGTAAAATAATTATACCGAATGCATTAACTAATTCATTAGTTAATGTTCTTCAGCATACAGAACCGTATTGTAAAGTGTTACAAAAAGGACAAATTCTTATCTGATCCTGAACCTTGTGAAGTAATTTTACAATGTACTTTTAAAAACATATTTTAGTGCATCAACAACAACAAATCATAAACTTCAAATTTGTGGATATTTGAGAGCTTTTATTGTAAGACTGTCTGTATGGTGGCATAATTGGTTTTGACGTTATTATGATTGTTTATCTTCCTTTGGTCATGTAACGCATCTTTTAAATAAAAAGATCTTGCTGCAGCTTATAGTTATACTTGTTTTTGATATGCACTATGTGCTCTGCTGTTTGCACAAGAAAACCTTACAGGGGTTGTGAGCACTTATTAAAGACATAAGATACATTACATATATAAGAACTGTGATTATAAGTACTTAAGGGTAAAGTCCTCTGTCTTGACTACAACGACTCTTTCTCCATGTTTCTGGCTGTCCCAGACATAAGAGGTAAGAGTAAGACCATCAAAGATCTGGAGATGGCCATCTCTAGACAGCACATTGAAAAGTGGAGGAGTGCTGTCCAAAAAAAAAGGTTGGTTGTCATAATTGTTTACTGTAAATCATAATTAAAGTTAGCCTAATGGATTTATAAAAGCGTTTAGATGTTCAAATGTTTTTAAGTTAAATCTCTCAGCATGGACCGGATATATATATATTTTTTCCTTCAGGAGAGTTGACATCTATGTCCCCAAGCTGTCTCTGAAAACATCATATTCCCTGAATGATATTTTGAAAGGCATGGGAATGGCTGATATGTTTACAGATAAAGCCAACTTCACAGGAATTTCAGAGGAAAGTATCTTCATTTCAAAGGTAAAGTCTCAAATCACTTTCTAAATTATGATTTAAAATTAACAGATTATATTTTTTATATACTATAAAAATACAGCAACATCCTCTTCTTTGGAAAAGTTGTCAACCCGGCGGAAAAACTGTGATGTGGCATCCAAAATGTCATAACAACATTAGCCAGCAGGTGGACATGATTTAAGTGTTGTACCATTATTTTGCTGACTCTATAGCATGATGATATAGAGAGGAACTCAATCCTTCTCCTAGAGGTTCACGTTAGTTCCAATGCTTATCAAACACCTGAACCACTTTATCAAACTGTTTGGATTTGGTTTGGAAATAAATAGCAGCAAAGAGAATCTACAGCACTAAGTACCACATGTAGGCAATGCTAGATCTGTTTCCTATGGTCAATGTATAGGTATATACTTATCTGCCAACTGTTATATGTAATGCTTGGTTGGAAAAAGGTGTTGAAAAATGTTAAGTAAAAAAAAAAAAAAAAAAATACAGCCTTTGTCTTACATTATGTTCATACATAATAATAAAAAATGACTTTGCTGTTGCATTTGGCTTGGTCTTGGACTTGCTGTGTAACTGCTGAGGACACGAGTTCAATCCTGTGCTATCCTGGGTTTCCACCATCTTTCTAATAAATTAAAACCCCAAATTATAATAAATGTATGCAATTTATGCATTAGAGCAGAGGTTTTCAAACTGGGGTTTAGAAAACAAAATACTTGTTAAAAAAAAGTAAAATAAACATTTAGAAAGGAATTAACTGCTTAATTATATGAAACATATTTAATATAAATAATACACAATTTAGTACATTTTAATGTTTACCTCATTTGATATTGACTTTAAAATATCATACTTACTAATCTTACATACATATAGCCGCCTTTATATTTTAGTCCCTTGTAAGATGATCTCTATATTCGTTGGCATCAAAACATTTGAAAACCCCTGCACTAGAATGGAGGTCCTGTGTTACATGAGTAGCTCACTGGGCTATAAAAGTGTTGCATGTGTCCCTCCATAGCACTAAAACACCCTTAATAAGAGTTTGGCTCTGTTGAACAAGATTTTCAGAAAATGACAGGTAAATTCAAAGCAATACAAACATAACTTGAACTAAAAGTCAAAACAAATTCAAAGTGTACTATGTGCAATTCACCCAAAGTTGAAGCCACTTTACTTTCAACAGATCAAGAAAACTGCCCCCCTACCCACACCAGAGCCAATGATATTGTCTGAGCTATGAATAAAAAAAATATATATATATATATATTTCATATTTTCTCATTGTATTTGTCTTATCGTATCCTTTTAGTGTAGAATGAGTAAAGCTGATTGTTTTTAGGATGACAAAAATGTTAAAAGTTAAATTTTTAGGCTGATTATTTTTTTAGGCTGCTCTACCTCAGTGGTCTAACAGCACTCGTCAATGTCAAAATGATCGAGATGGCCAATCAAATCAAAGAAGGCAGAGCTTACTGTCATACTGTTACTGTCACAATGCAAAGAGAGCTCGTGGAAAGATGCAAGTAGATGCAAGTCTTGATGCAAGACAACTGTTTTATGATAGAAATGTTCAGCTACCGACAGTAATAGACTGCAAACTACTAAATTTCGCCGTTTGGAATTGAAAAAATGCGATCAAGATTCATGAATGTGACGACGAGGCAAAAAACATTTTCACATTTGCATTTTCTACATATTAGACATACGAATAAGAGTGATATCTTTTAAAATATAATATTTGCAAATAGTTTAAATTGATTACTTCATTAGCCTACTACAATTAGACCTAAACCTTTACCATTCTTATTTACTTATTCCCTTAAATCCTTTTTAATCCTTTAATTATTCAATTCATTTATTATTATTATTTATTATTATTATCAGGGTGCGATTTGTGAAAAAAACAAAAACAAAGGGGGGATGCTTTGAAAAGTTTTTGTTTTCCTTTAAAAATGAATCACAAACCACAGTGGAGCTATAGATTATTTTTTGGCAGCTGTTACATTTTTTTTTTTTTTATAATAAATATTCTGGTTTAACGTTGAGCTTTGAAGTAGGGCCTATTAAATAGATTAGATAGCTTCGATATTTGACCACTATGTACAATGACACTAATAATTCTTAATTTCTGATAGGAATGCAAAATCAATCTGTAGTTTTTAATATTTTGAATAGAACAATGAGACACAAACCTGTACATATTCAATCGCGTTTGCTCCCATTTATTTTTGATCACAGTGCTTCAGTACACAAGGCTACAAACTTTTAGTCCACATTTGGAGAAATATGCATTCACACGTTTACCTCATATTTCTTTAGATGTAAAAGAATCATAATTTCTTAATGACTAATAGAAAGACGATTCTCTGCCGATACATTAGTCAATATTGCGTGATAATAATTCTTACCTTATGATTTCAGCAAAATTCTGCATTCTGTCTCATTATACATTTATGTGTCCATTATTATATATAATATCTGCATAACGTCACAATAGAGTGAGTTTTGAGCAGAAACATAGTATTAATCTCATACTGGCACTGAAATAGATTAATGGTGCGCGGCTGACTTTCTGAAAAGCTCTGCATGGAGTGGGCACCTTGGGTATAATTTATATTATTATACCCCCTATATACCCCCAAGCACAAAAGTCAAACTCCGCCTATGGTGGCAACCAGCATACCATAGTTTAGTTGGACAGGATCCACGCCTGAAGTGCGGGACGTCCAAGTTATAGAACCTGGCAAATCTAGAGGGCGAAGACCAACTAGCTGCCACAGACCTTCAGCGTGGACGAGGTTCGCCCATCGTCCAGCTGTGCTGAGACGCCATTGGTCTTCACAGTTGTACAGACATGATTCAATCAGGCTTCAGTATTTTCGGAGAAAGGGATTTCCCCATAGCGTCAGCTATCGGCGCAATGTGAGTGAACCATTATCAAAAGGGATCAAACTTGTATTCAAGGCACCACGTCAACAGAATATGGATCCACTTGGGAACTATAATTCACAAGTTCTTTCACCTTTTCACACTGCTACACCATATAACATTAAATGGTCATGAAAACCCCTGTTTCAGCACCAGTTAGTTCTCATCACTGTTTTGAAAAATGCTACAAAAGTAGGTGTGGTAATCTGCGGAATGGAGCAGGAGGAGGGGAGACTGACAACCAAGCAACGGCTATTTCGCTGTTGAGATAAAATCATCAAAGCTTCCCACAAATTCATGCTGCAATTCACTATTACATGCAACAAAACACATATATTATACATGGTTTTGTAAGCTGATTGTAAATTACACAAATATATATCCTGTGACAGCTATAATTTAATGCACAAATAAATGCACAGCCGTTAACATTTGTACTTTGCATATATGAACACGCTGTTGCATCTTTAATCACTTTTGAGGCTTATTTTGCGGTAACTCAGTGTGGATGAATCATGTTTGTGTCAAGACTCAGGATTTATTCATGTGTCTACAAACAATATGAGGAACTTTCTTATCTTTTTAATGGATTTTGCTGACACTAAAGGGCAATGTCTTCCTTTCTCTTTACCCAACCTACGCAGTGATCTGTGTGTATTTCAACATTAAGTGGATCAATATCCCATGTTAATTACTCATTTGTTGACATGACCCATGTTTTTATTCTGCTTGCATAATAATACAGGTCATGCAGGGGTGGGGGTCACTAGAATTGTGCTGTTAAAAAACGTACTCGGTTACTTACGTAACCTCTGTTCCCTGAGATAAGGGAACGAGTACTGCGTCTTAAGACGCAATGGGAAATAATCTATTTCTCGAATTACTGAAGCATTTTTGTAAAATCATGCAGTACTACTGCCCAGTCAAAACAGTGTCGAGACATCTCGCACGCTATTGGCTGGCCAGTGGGAACTGCATGAACCAATGGCAGAACAGCGTAACTGAGCGAACCAATGGGCACAATGCCCGCGAAGCAGGGCACAAAGCCCGCCAAAATGGGCGTGGCATCTGCCTTAAAGGTACGCTGTAATGCCCTAAAACGTCAGGTTATATCGACTGAAGCGACGATCACCCGTTGTTTTAACGCCATAGCACGGCCGTCTACGTAGTACTCGTTCCCTTATCTCAGGGAACCGAGGTTACGCAAGTAACCGAGTACGTTCCCTTTCGAACGGTCAGTCATACTGCGTCTTAAGACGCAATGGGAACCTGTTCAATCCCGCCGTGCTATATAGGTGCAATGACATGTACTCACTGAAGTTGAACACTTAATAAAGGGCCCAAGACTAGAGTTATTGACACATCATAATATATACACTCACCTAAAGATTATTAGGAACACCTGTTCAATTTCTCATTAATGCAATTATCTAATCAACCAATCACATGGCAGTTGCTTCAAGGGGGTGTGGTCCTGGGGTGTGGTCCTGGTCAAGACAATCTCCTGAACTCCAAACTGAATGTCAGAATGGGAAAGAAAGGTGATTTAAGCAATTTTGAGCGTGGCATGGTTGTTGGTGCCAGACGGGCCGGTCTGAGTATTTCACAATCTGCTCAGTTACTGGGATTTTCACGCACAACCATTTCTAGAGTTTACAAAGAATGGTGTGAAAAGGGAAAAACATCCAGTATGCGGCAGTCCTGTGGGCGAAAATGCCTTGTTGATGCTAGAGGTCAGAGGAGAATGGGCCGACTGATTCAAGCTGATAGAAGAGCAACTTTGACTGAAATAACCACTCGTTACAACCGAGGTATGCAGCAAAGCATTTGTGAAGCCACAACACGCACAACCTTGAGGCGGATGGGCTACAACAGCAGAAGGCCCCCCCCGGGTACCACTCATCTCCACTACAAATAGGAAAAAGAGGCTACAATTTGCACGAGCTCACCAAAATTGGACAGTTGAAGACTGGAAAAATGTTGCCTGGTCTGATGAGTCTCGATTTCTGTTGAGACATTCAGATGGTAGAGTCAGAATTTGGCGTAAACAGAATGAGAACATGGATCCATCATGCCTTGTTACCACTGTGCAGGCTGGTGGTGGTGGTGTAATGGTGTAGGGGATGTTTTCTTGGCACACTTTAGGCCCCTTAGTGCCAATTGGGCATCGTTTAAATGCCACGGCCTACCTGAGCATTGTTTCTGACCATGTCCATCCCTTTATGACCACCATGTACCCATCCTCTGATGGCTACTTCCAGCAGGATAATGCACCATGTCACAAAGCTCGAATCATTTCAAATTGGTTTCTTGAACATGACAATGAGTTCACTGTACTAAAATGGCCCCCACAGTCACCAGATCTCAACCCAATAGAGCATCTTTGGGATGTGGTGGAACGGGAGCTTCGTGCCCTGGATGTGCATCCCACAAATCTCCATCAACTGCAAGATGCTATCCTATCAATATGGGCCAACATTTCTAAAGAATGCTTTCAGCACCTTGTTGAATCAATGCCACGTAGAATTAAGGCAGTTCTGAAGGCGAAAGGGGGTCAAACACAGTATTAGTATGGTGTTCCTAATAATCCTTTAGGTGAGTGATATATATATATAGATATATATATATATATATATATATATATATATATATATATATATATATATATTATACACACACGTATATATATACAAATATACATATTTATTGGTAAACTAAAGATTCTTCATATTGAAATAAATATTAAAATGTACTGTATTATATAATAAAAAATGTAATCAGTTTGAGAATTATGGTGAATAATACTGTATATCAATTACCCAAATACATATCCGCTGTCATCTCATCAATGTGGTTAACCACTGATACAAGCAAACTTTTATTGCACTAATTTGAGTACATTCTTAGTAATTAATAATAGTTTTCTTTGCAGAGTAATAAAAAGTAAACCGAGTAAAGGTTGTTTTATCATCAAACTTAAAATGCACAATATGTACAATTTTTGGATTAAAATATCCAAAAACCACCAAAACAATGTTATACATTTTGTTGACTTGTGTACTTACATTATCCCAAATGTTTCCAAGAATGTTTGAATCCAGAGAATCCAAAGCAATTTTAACCAGGACACGGACCGTGAGTCGTCTATCAATGACATTAATGGTTTTATTTTGTAGAAACCATGGAAACACCAAAGACGCTTTAATATATTATGTTTTATTAGACAGGTGAGCAACTGTTTGGATAAATTCATCGACAGAAAACATTGTTATATAGCTCAACACAGTTAATCTTATCGTTGAAATTATTTCATGATTTACCGCGAGTAATGTTAACATGTATTACCATGCCTATCAATCTAGCTTACTGCAGTGTGCAACAAGTGTCCCACAGTAACAGCCGAGCAAAAGCACAGAGAAGCATTATAACATAACTTTCAACACATTCAAATAATGTATCTAATATGATAAAACCACGCTGCATACGCATGACCGGGAAAGCGGAAGCAGTCGTCTGCGGCATAATAAAAGCTCAATGAAATCAAGGCGTCATCAAGCTACGCCTTTGTTTTGAATAAGCGACCTCTAGATGAATTATAGACTTAATAAATTACATATTTATCAAACTCTGTAGGATATTGTTTGATAAAGTCTTTCTGTTAAATTTCCTCAGGGCCTTCAAATGAGACCATGGGAATTGAACCTCGTATGTGAATTTGCACTTTTGCAGTTGTTCACCCAGTCATCCATGGAAATCAAGAGACTTTACCACAACCTTCCATCAGTGATAAACTCCCATCATTGATAAAGATGAACAATGATTTTGCTTTTCACCTGTACAAGAGTCTTGAAGAAATGCCAGAGTATTAGTCCAAGAATATCTTCTTCTCTCTACTGAGTGTGTCCACAGCTCTCTCTGCATTGTCTTTAGGAGCAGGTGGTGAGACCAAACAGCAGTTTCTCAGAAGCATCGGCCATAACAGCTCCATCTTGTGCAGAAGACCTTCCAAATTTTCTTGAAAGAAATCAGCCAAAGAAGGGTGGACATGGATGTAGGTAGTGCTCTTTATGTAAGCGACAAATCAAAACCACTTCCCGGGTTCTTTGAGAAGATGAAGCAGCTTCACCTGCCAGAAGGCTTCACTATGGATTTTCACCTCAATGAAACATAAGACAAGATTAACACTTATGTCAGGGAAAAGACACACAGGAAAACAGATCAAGTTCTTGAAGATCTGGACGCTAATACCATGATGATCCTTCTTACTTAAATATAGTTTAAAGGTTGTAACAAACTTTCCTAAATCGCAGTTTAAAGAAAGACACAATGAAAATGTGGAATACAATCCGTTGAGTTTTTGATACCCATATATTTAAAGTGTCATAGTGAGTATAAACAAGCCACCTTCACACACAAACAACCCTTTCCTTTCGAGAGTACTCTCGTATTGCGTAAGTTTAGCTTACGCTTATGGAAATTCCTATTTTTTTTAAATATGAAGCCAAAAATTATCCATATAATTTATATAATGTAAAATGCAGTGCAGCTGCACAGCAGACCCAGGCAGAGCGTACTGGCGCGCTGATTGGCTGTGCTGCGGCAACTGCACAAACCTACGGCTGAGGCGTGCACCAATTGGGTCGCTTCGCGCCCAAAAGCACGTCTAGACACTGCTAAATTTAGCATATTTAAGCTATAAAAGCCCATGTAACGCCATAGAATTCAGATTTAATTTCCTTCAGCGGACTCACCCTTCGCTGAACTCCGGATCCAGAAGTCGCTGCCGTTGAAAAGGCCTTCAGCGCATCCAGCACCTGCTTTGCAGTCTGAGGAAGCCGGATCCTGCCTTCGCTGGACTCCGCCTTCAGCCGCTGTTTCCACTACGCCATCCGGTGAGCCAATATCCTTTTAAAGCTGTGTGTGTTGTTGTCGCTGCAGCACTCACACTCACAAAAAGAGCCAGGTGTTGTTAAAAATGCACCGTATTTCCTGTGCCTCCTGTAGAGGCCCCCTCTTCGGCGAAGATTGGCACATCCTGTGCACCGTGTGCCTGGGCTGTGAACATGCTGAAGTGGCACTCTGTAAGGGCGGCTGCCCAGAGTGTGACGAGATGGCGCTGCCGACCCTGCGGGCGCAGCTCGCCATCTTCAATGAGAACCCTGCTCGCTCCGCTCTCCCTGGCGGGCCACGCAAAAAGAAGCACCGCACGCAGAGAATGCCGGAGCAGGCTGCGCCTTTTATGGGCTCAGCACAACCTGCACTCGCTAAGGGCAGTGCATGTGCCAGGCATTATGAACCAGGGTCCAGATATGCTATCCAGATACAACGTTCCCCCAGGGGAATGGTCTCTTAACCCACAAACGGTTCAGCTGTTTTGGAGCATCTTCGGCAAGGCGGAAATCGATTTTTTCGCCTCAGGAGACAATGCTCATTGCCCAACATTTTTCTCCAAGTACAGGGATGCGCTGGCCCACGACTGGCCCAGCCGCCCGCTGTATGCTTTTCCTCCGATTGCGATGTTGCCTCAGGTCATCAAACGGATCAGAGAGAGCAAGTGTGCTGTGCTTTTAATAGCTCCCCTCTGGAGGAACCAACTGTGGTTTTCCGAGATCATTCAGCTGCTAGAAACAGCCCCATGGCCAATACCGCTGAGGAGGATCCTCCTCATGCAGGCGAAGGGGACGATCTGGCATCCCCGTCCCGACTTATGGGCCCTCCATGTGTGGCCCATCAACGGATACCCAGGAACCTCCCTGAAGGGGTGCTGAATACTATCTCTGAAGCTAGAGCACCCTCTACCAGGTAGCTTTACGCTCTAAAATGGTCAGTGTTCTCAAGCTGGTGTGCAGCTCAGAACCTGGACCCACACTCATGTGGAGTGCCTAAAGTGCTCTCCTTTCTTCAAGAGCTTTTGGACGCGGGTCACTCCCCCTCCACGCTCAAAGTATATGTGGCTGCCATAGCAGCGTCTCACACTCATGTGGCCGGACAGCCACTGGGGATAAGCAACCTAGTCGCGCTTGGTCCAGTGGAATACCACTTGAAGATATCTTTATCAAATTCTATAACTTATAAGTTCCTGCGTTACAAGCGTTTGGTTCTTTCCATATAAACAAATGCTTAATGCATTTTACAATACCATATGGCCCGAATTTACGGTCTGGTGTTAAATCTTATACCATAAGGAACGATGTATAACATAAACATATGTTCTAACATATTCTATACTATAAGGCCCGATTATATCTGGTCTAGTTTATCTAATTCCATATACAAAGTATATCATTCTATAACATAAGGCCCGACTCTGTCCGGTCTAGTTCCTATAATTATATGACACAGGAATATATTTCCTGCATATACCCTTATGTGAGGCTCACTGCTCGTTGGCCTCTTATTGGGTCTCATACTTTACTCTGCTATGGGTAGTGTAGTGTAGGGCAAAGTTTTTAAAGCATGCACAGGGAATTTTAGAATTGGGTTCCCATAAGCGTAAGCTAAACTTATGCAACTTATCGGTTACTAACATAACCTCGGTTCCCTGAGAGTAGGGAACGAGTGTTGCGTAACCCACCGTGCTATTGTGCTTAGATCAGGGGATCGCTTCAGTCGATTTGACCTGAATCCTATGGCGTTACATGGGCTTTTATAGCTTAAATATGCTAAATTTAGCAGTGTCTAGACGTGTTTTTGGGCGCGAAGCGACCCGATTGGTGCACGCCTCAGCCGCCTCGCCATAGGTTCGTGCAGTTGCCGCAGCACAGCCAATCAGCGCACCAGTACGCTCTGCCTGAGTCTACATTATATAAATTATAAGGATAATTTTTGGCTTTATATTCTCGAGAAAGAGGAATTTCCCATAAGCGTAAGCTAAACTTGCGCAATACGAGAGTACTCTCGAAAGAGAACCTGGGTTTCCAACGTTGTTTGGCCGTTGCCAATCAAATTGTCCCAAGCGCTCCAAAACCGGCAACCGGCACGATGACTCAATGAACAATCCACAGATAGTTAGTATATACTCTGCAGGTTTATCCAGTTCCAGGCAAGGCAAATCCAGACAAAATAATCCAATGGCATTTCCCACACGCATTAAGCAGTTGAACTTATTACTAATAGTCCGATAAAGCAACTTGACTCAAGACCTTGTTTAATACATACTTCATTTAAACATATGGCTCTGATTTTCAGTAGAAAGAAACACATTTTCCCATCACGGGCCTAACAAAGGATGAAAACAGTGAGCTATAGCTCAACCATCCTGATTTCATATTACCACACTTCCTTAACTACTTTTTCTTCCTTTCTCCTCTTAAGCTCCTCTGGCTTTAAAAAAAAACCTTTCAAATCCTATTAATTAAACCTGTATTTTCCACATATTTAAATAAAGCGTCTCTATTATCAGTTCCCTGTTCTAGTTTTAATGTGTTTCTCAAAGTTATATCAGTCTCCTCTTCCCTCAGAATATCTTCAAATAATTTTTCTCTATCCTCTTTATATCTTTCACAATACATGATAACATGTTCTACTGTTTAATTTTCTCCACACCATTCACAGAGTCCTGCTGGATGCTTGGACATTAATTTCAATGTTTTATTAAGTCCTGTATGTCCTATTCTAAGTCTTGATAATATGTTTTCCTCCCTTCTACTTCCACCTGAGTACCTCTTTTTCCCCACTTTTGGCTGTATTGCATACATATGTCTACCCTTAATTCCTGTTTCCCACATTTGTTGCCATCTTTGATTTATTTACTTTTTAATTATTCATTCCCTTTTACCCCAACATGAATATTACCCTCACTTTTTCCTGCTGTAACATATATAATTCTTGCAATATCTCCACTACTAAGTCCTGTCTAGTGTTTGACTGTTGTGCTTCAATGCACATAAGAGCAGAACTGGAATCTGAACATATTACCACATCCTTTAATCCTGCCTCATTTATCCATCTCAATGCCATCATTATTGCAATTACCTCCCCTGAAAAAACTGATAATTTATTTGATATCCTTATTTTTCTGGATATCTGCAGTTTTGGAACAACAAACGCCTACATGTTCATTATCTGGATTCTTTGATGCATTTGTAAATACTTGTGTTTTATGCCCATAATTTAACCATAAGTATTCCCTTACCTGGATTTCCTCTATTTCACTCTGACCTTCTTTCTGCCTGTTTTCCAGCATCCTTAAATCAACTGACGGCTGTGGCAAAATCCACAAAGAGACTGCTGGTAACACCACTCTTGGAGTAATTCTTAACTCTTTAATATCCAACTCTTTTACTAAATCATCAATCACCCATCCAAAAACTATTACACTTCCTTTTTCCATACTTCCAACACTGCTCTAATACCCTCAAAGTAGGATGAGATTTGTCCTGTCCCATAAGATTTGCCGAATATACTGCATTGAACTGTTGTCTTCTTAGTTTGAGAGGCATATCTCCTACTTCTACCTGCAACGCTGAAACAGGTGAAGAAGGGTATGCTCCACAACAAATCCTTAATGCTTGAATTCGCTCTAGTTTGTCCAAGTGAGTCTTTGCCGCTGATCCATATACTATGCTTCCATAATCCATTACTGATCTAATTAACGTTATATAAATAGTTTTCAGTGCCAGCCTATCTGCCCCCCAGACTTGCCCAGACACATTTCATTATATTCAACACTCTTTTACACGTATCTTCCATTTTCTCAATATGCCCTTTCCATGTGAGTCTGCTGTCTAACCAGATTCCAAGAAACCTTATTTTGGATACCCGTTCTAGATTTAGATTATACAACTTTAATTTAATTTCATCATCAATTCTTTTATTAGTGAAAAAGATTACCTGAGTTTTTTCCACTGAGAATTTCAACCCCACCTTAAATGACCATTCCTCAACTTCTTTTAATGCATTTTGCATCCTCCGTATAACATACTTTATATTCACCCCTCTGAACCACAGAGCTCCATCATCTGCAAACAAAGTGTGGCGAGGTGGACGAGCGAGAGACGTGGGAGGCGCGCGCGAGACCGGTGCGTGATTGAGAATGAGCGTCACCTGCGAGGCACACCGGTCTCGAGTCCTCTCATGAGGGAGCTCGGAGGCAGTACCGTCGCAAGGGCTGTGCTATCACAATCTCTTTATTAACCAACGCCTTTCTAATATCTGACTCCAAGCAAACTACTGGGTCCATCGTTCCTTGTCCCCCCCTAAATCCACTCTGATTTAGAGATAACTTCTCTTTTTCCATATAATACATTAACCTGTCTGTAATCATTTTTTCCATTATTTTACGTACATGGGAGGCAAGTGCTATTGGTCTATAATTTGTTGGAATACTATGATCCTTCTCTGGCTTCCTTATATGAATAACTATTGCCTCTTTCCAGCTCTTAGGTAACACTCCTTCCATCCATATCCTGTTTGCAAACTCCAATATTACACACAATGCCTTTTCACTTAAATGTTTTATCATACTATAACTTATTCCATCTTGCCCAGTAGCAGATTCTTTCACTCTTTTTAATGCTCTCTTCAATTCAGCCATTTCAAATGGAACATCTAACACACTGTCCAAAACTTCCCTCCTGTCTTTCACTGTTGGATTTCTTTTTAACATCTCTTCTCTTATTCTCTTTCTCTCTTCACACAAGTTTCTGGAAGAGTTAACCTTAATAAACTCATCTCGAAACATTATTGCCTTCTCTTCATCTGTTACTGCTAACTCCTCACCCATTTTGAGCACTGGTAACTCAAATTCCTTTCTTATTCCTCTCAGTTTTCTTAATCATATTCCATATCTCTTCAACTGGAGTACTTCGCCCTATTTCATGACAGAATGATCTCCAAACCTCCCTTTTTGTCTTTCTTACCACTGCTTGAGCCACTTTATATTTAACTATATTAGAGTTCTCTTCAATTTCCTAAATGCTTTCCTTTTATTTCTTATGGCTTCATTGCAATCTTCATTCCACCAAGGAACCATTTTAGACTTCCTAATTCCTTTACCCTTTGGTATTTATTTCTCTGCTGCCCCTTTAATTATTGCAATGATCCTATCATTTAAAGCATCAATACTATTTCCTTCTGTTCTTTCCATCATACTCAATTCCTCCTCACTTTCTCTTATAAATTCTGCCCAGTTAGCCTTTTCATATGTCCATCTCCCTGTAGCTCCCTTCTTTTTCTCTTCTCTTCTTCTACTCCCCATAACAATGATTATTAGTGGGTAATGATCGCTACCCATTGTGCAATTCTTCAAAATTTCCCATTCTGTTATTACTCCTAACACTCCTGATACCAATGTTAAATCTAATGCAGACTCTAACCCAGAAGATACATTTATCCTCGTTCCACCCCCATCGAGACAAACTAATTTTCTCGCATCTATTAACTCTTCTACTACCTGCCCATTTATATCCACTACTTTCCCACCCCACAATGTATTATGCGCATTAAAGTCTCCACACCAGATAACTCTCTCATGATCATGTCCTTCAATTTTTTCCAATTCATTCAATCCTAATCTCTTGCATGGGTTATACAAATTTATTATCACATACTTCTTCCCATGATCCCATACTTCAACCACTACCTACTCACTTGTTTTCCCTATACCTACTTTCCTATATGGAATACCTACTCTAATAAAAGTCACACACCCCCCTCCATTACCTTCTTCTCTGTCCCTTCTCACTGCAGAATATACTTTCAGTACAAAATCAAGTCCAGGTTTAAGCCAAGATTCCTGGATACAAATCACATCCGGTTTCTTTTTCATTTGATTAACAAATCCTTTGAACTCCAAACCATTAGCCAACAGGCTCCTTGCATTCCACTGCAGTATTAATATCATCAAGATTGTTGACCAACCCATATTTCCTGACTTTGCTGAGACTCCAAAGTTAGACCATCTCTAACTTTCTCCCATGTGAGTCCTTTTACACCTAGAAATCTTTCCGCCTCCTTCACAATTATTTGAATCTTCTCTGTTCTTTTATCCGTTTGAGCTGTGCAATTAATAACTTCTGCCATAACAAATTCTTCTTGCTTACCACTAAAACTTACCGTCCCTTCTTCCACCCTTATTTGATCTCTCGGCTTACTTACATTCTGCCCTTCTTTATTGCCTTCCTTTAGCTTCTCCTTGCTCTTTCGTTCCACTAGTTTCACTGCTTCAGCATATGTCAGATTATTTTTATTCTTCTCATTCTGAACTTCTACTGCTTTCTTCCTTACTGCGCAGCCCCCATATGCAACATTGTGCGCACCCCCACAGTGGCAGTCAGCACCTTCCTCACATCTCCCATAATCATGTTCACCTCCACATCTCCTACATCTTGCACATCTCTTTTTTGCCTTGCACACTTTTGCAATATGTCCATATCTTTGGCAATTATAGCATCTCAATGGCGCCTTCACATAAGCTCTTACTGGGAAACTTATATATCTAATTCTAACCCGCTCTGGTAACATTTCCTCTTCAAAATGTAACATCACTGATAAACTATCCACTCTACTTCCATCTTTGTTTGTTTTCCTTTGTCTGACTTCTCCTACTTTCCCTCCCTCAATATTTTTCTTTATCTCTTCCACTGATACCTCTAATGGAACTTACCCACATCTTTTCACCTAATGGTTTGCAACTCACTACCTCTTGTTTACACACCTTTTTGATTCTCATTATTTTTACCCTTTGCTCCTCATTAACACATATCACCAACAATGCTCCATCCTGCAATACCTTTGCACTTTTTATCTCACCTATCAACCTTTTTAACTCAATCGTCAAAGCTATGGGACTCACCCCTATCATTCCATGACCCTCTTTAAACCTAACTATTAACTTAAACTCATCCCTTCTCCTTTCTATCCATTCTTCTTCACCACTTTCCCCTGAACTACTTGCTGTCCCTTCTTTATTTTTATTTTTCCATTTCCTTGTCCCTACCATTGTGAATGCTCTCCTCTCCTCTACATTTTCACCACCTACCTCCATCCTATCTCCTTCTCCTTCTTCTGAATCCTCTATGCATTCTTTTGTCTCTGGATCAGCCACATTCTTTTTTATTCGCGATCTAGTCATCTCTCTCTCTCTCAACGTAAAAAATCCCGTTGATGGATTTTGTTTGTTAATTTCAAACTCTGCGCGTTCCTCCGTGTCCTCTCTCTCAACAGGAAGTCTGACGTCACTGGCCCACTCTGTCTGTCTCCCGAGCCCACACCACCAGCATTCCACTTCCTTAACTTTACTTGCTCTCTCCTTATATTGGTGACCTCACCCTCATGCTTGAGGACATTGCCCCCTAGTGTTTAGGAAAAGAACTACAGTAACAGTAAATCCATCCTTGAACTGTTACACACCCTCCCCTTTAGAAGAAGGCTGGACAGCCCCAAAGAAAGGTTTACATTTTTCAACATATGTGTCAGTACCATCAGGATTATCTAGCATTTTTACCTTGTAATTAACCCTGTTAACCTGTGACACTACTTCAGCTGGAACTTGCCATTTAGCAGCTAACTTTGCCATGAAAGCGTCACCTGCACGAGATAGTGGATGAGTGAGTATCTCCTGGCTGGTATTGTACTGATCTTCTTCGGAGGTCATAGTATCGGGCCTGTCGGTCTTGAGCTCTGTTTACATTCTCCTTCACTCTCTCCAGCATTGCTTTCTGCTGCTCGAGCAAACTATATGCTAAATGATCAGGGTTTGGAGGCTTATGTACCAGGTGTTCCAATGGACCTTTCAATTTCCACCCTAAGGCGATCTCAGCTGGAGTATGACCTGTGCCCTCCTGCCAGGCGGAATTGATGGCATAGCGAAATTCAGCAACCCAACGGTCCCACTGTCTGTGATTATCATGGACATAGGAGGCTATCATCGTCTTGAGAACTCTATTGACACGTTCTGTAAGATTTGTCTATGGATGGTAGGCGGTGGTAAGTTTCAGTACCACTGCTTACAGGTCTCATTCAGCAGTTGGGAAGTAAACTGTGGTCCTCTGTCTGATATGAGATACACTGGTGTTCCCCACCTAGTGAAGATGTCTTTGATTAAAATATTAGATACTAGAGGGGTCTTCATGGATCTCATCTCGAACAGTTCTACCCACTTGCTACAATAGTCCACTACCACCAGTAGGTACTTATTCATGCAAGGGCTTTTAGGGAATGGCCCCATCAAGTCAACCCCCAGCATATACCCTGGTTTGACCACTGGTGTGGACTGAAGACACCCTGCCAATTTGGAGATACAGGGTTTATATTGTTGGCATACTTGGCATTCCTTACACATCCTCCAGACATCTTTTTTCGAATCTCGGCCCAATATGTTACCTCTAGTAATCTCCATAATGTCTTTATATGCCCAAGATGACCACTTAATGGATTGGCATGTGCGTACTGCAGACACTGTTCATGGAGTTTAGTTGGCATGACAACTTGTAAACTCTGACCCCCAGTCTTGTCAGTGGTACTTCTGAAGAGATAACCATTCTGGTTAACATAATGCACACGGTGGGAACTTGTGTTACCATCTTCTGCCTCATCCCACAAAGGTTGAAGTGTAGATGTTATCCTTCTGTTCTCTACCAATATCCTCCCAGCTTACCGGCAAATCATATGGCACACTGGTTGCCTGTGAAAGGGCTATAGTCCCTTGGACTTCCTCCTCCAACCCCCGTGACAATGTATCTGGACTAGGTTACATTGACCTTTCCAGTACTTCACTGTGAACTCAAAGCTCTGCAGCCTTATCGCCCATCTCATAAGACGGGATGAAGGTCGGGGTTGGTTAAAAACCCAGGTAAGAGCAGAATGATCGGTCAGCACCTCAAAACGCCGGCCCTCTAGGTATTCACGCCATTTCTCCACAGCCCACAAAACTGCCAAGCATTCATTCTCTGCTGTAGAATATGCCTTTTCAGCTCCTTGCAGAAGTCTTGAAGCATATGCAACAACGCATTCTCCCTGCTCTGACTCTTGAGTAAGAACAGCCCAGAGCCCGATATTACTAGCATCAGTCTGTACTCGAAAGTCCCGACGGAAATCAGGAGGTTGCAATACAGGGGCCATTGTAGACCATTCCCATCTAGCCCCTTTCTTCTTTAGATTGTGGAGAGGTGCTGCCTGCTCGGAGAAATGGGGAATAAAGTGATGGGAGCAGCCCATTAATCCAAGAAAATTTGGGAATGGGGAAGTTTTGTATAGCTTCCACCTTGGAGGGTTCAGTCCTCACTCCCCCTTCTCAGACAACATGCTCGAGAAAAGAAAGAGATTTTTGAAGAAAATTACACTTTTTCATGTTCAACTCAGCAAATAGTTGACGAAGATGTCCATAATGTTCCTGGACATTGGCAGAATATATCACAATGTCGTCAATATAGACAAAGCAAAACTTGCTAATGAACCTCCGCAGGATGGAATTCATCAATCGTTGGAAAGTTGCTGCTGCATTTTTCAGCCCAAAAAGGGGGGCATAGGAATTCATATTGGGCAGTTTTGGTGGCAAATGCAGTTTTAGCCATGCTGGCCTCTTCCATGCATACCAGCCAGTACCACCTCAAATCCGGTGTACTTAACACTGTAGCTCAATAGAGAGAAGTAAGGATGTCATGCACTTGCAGCATAGGGAAGAGCAGATCAAGAGGATTCTTGGTGTTCAGAGCTCTATAGTCAACACAAAAGCGCATGCTCCCATCCTTCTTCGATACTAGTACTACTGGAGCAGCCCATGGAGAGGTAGAAGGTCTGATCATTTCTTTCTCCAGCATTTTAGCTATTTTGTCATCTATAAACTTTTGTTTATGGACATGTGTTGGATATGCTTTTCCCCTTACCGGTATTTCGTCTTTAGTATTAATTTGATGGGTAATGCAGGAAGTACATCCTAATGAATCTGTGCACACCGTTGGCCATTCGAACAACAGTTGTTCTAGCTGTCATTTTTGACTTTGTGAAACCTCAGCGACATCAATCAGTTCTTTTATCATTGTTCGATTAGCATCACTCATCTGCATTGCTGGGAGTGCTACATGCAGTCTAGTGGCAGAAGGTAATACATAAACAAGTTTCAAGCCAGCAGGAGCCCTAAAATAATGTGATGACTCCACTTCAGGGAATACATAGGATGCATTAGCAAAATCCCTCTCTTCTTTTAAATCTCGTTCCACCAGCGTGCCTACACGAACTAGCTTATCTATTGTGGATACCGTTCCTCTTAGAATGCTGGCAATGCGTGGATTGCAGTTCCTCAATATAGCTTGAAATATCTTGTGCTCTGTCATGCAGGCTTCAATCTCAGACATAGAGCTCTACATTGGTAAACAAAAGAACGAATGTCCTCATCCACTGCCTGCTTTCTTTCCCTAATCCTTCTCTCTGCTTCCACCTCGTGGTCTTCAGGTAAAAATGACTGAAGAAAGACTGAAAGACTAAATTGTGTCCACGACTTGACACGCGCCTTCTCAGCTACCCACCAGTCCATATGGGTAAGAACAGTTGGTAGACAAAATCTCCGCATTACTTAAAGGTTGGATGGCAAGATACTCTTCGCATTTCTCTAGATAGGCAATAGGGTCTTCTCCATCCGAACTGCTAAATTTTGGAAACTCAAATTTTATGGGGGTTTTGAACTGAATAGAGCGAGAGTACCAGACGAGGGATAGGGTCTTATCTAGCAAAAAATAAATAAACTGCTCATCTTGCGCTGCTCTGCGACATGCCATGGATTGTGCAATCATGGCGGAAAGGTCACGCAAGACGTAGGCAGAATAGCTAGACGAGGGCGCATAGCAGCCGCAAAGGTTAAGCTTAAATAACGAATGGGACACTCTACGGTCTTGTGGACTTAACGGACACACGCACGCAGCGGCCATTGTAAGTTCACAAGACCGAAAGGGTACATGAAGTGTGCCATTTGGGACAGGGCCATAGAGGCTTCACAGAGCCTTCCTTAACTTTACTTGCTCTCTCCTTATATTGGTGACCTCACCCTCATGCTTGAGGACATTGCCCCCTAGTGTTTAGGAAAAGAACTACAGTAACAGTAAATCCATCCTTGAACTGTTACAAGGTAAACCAACTATACACAGACACAAACTCTACTAGTCTAGTAGTCATACTGTACTTCAGGCTTCAAAGAACTTTCTCCTGCTTTCTTTCTCCAGGAAAATGGACCATGCCGTTTGACCCCAAATTTACTCATGAGGCTGAATTGCATATGGATGCTAAGACCACCGTTTCAGTTCAAAGGATGAATCAAAAAGATAACATTAAAATATTTTATGACACACTACTCTCAACTAAAGTCCTTTCTCTGGACTACAACAACTTATTTCCTTATTTCTGGTTCTCCCAGACAATTCAATCACTGAGCTGGAGAAAGTTATTAATCGACAAGACATAGAAAGGTGGAGGAATGTGGTCTGGAACAGGTTAAAACTCTTATCTGTTACAATAGACACACAAACACAACACTTTTAAATACTCAAATGTCTCTTTAAGTTCAATGTCTTAAACTGGACTAAGGCTCCATTCATCAGAACTTTTTGTTTTTGTCCTTCAGACTGGTTGACATCTATGTCCCTAAGCTGTCTCTAAAAACATAATATTCCCTGAATGATATTTTGAAGGAATGCAAATGACTGACATGTTTACAGAGAAGGCTGACTTCACAGGAATTTCAGAAGAAAAAAATTTCATGTCACAGGTAAAGTAATACACTATGCTAATTAAAATAAAAAGTGAAATTGTAAATGTAATGTGAAATTCATAGAGCCTATTTTTATATACATTCACTTGTATATTTAAACATTTGAAATTGACTTTCAGGTTAAACATCAAGCCGCTTTCGATGTAGATGAGGAAGGAATAGAAAGGCCAGACTTTGGAATAGAGTTCTCCAGCAGTAAACTACCAGTTTACAGATTCGACCGTCCATTCATGATCTTTATTGTCGACCCAGTGGGAAAAATTTCATGGGAAAAATGGTCAACCCAGTGGAAAAGCAATGGTATTCAAAATGCCATAAGTGACATTAGTATTTTAATAGTACAGCTATTGCTTGAAAAAGTTTATCAGTCAGATTATGTAAATACTTCAGATAATTTAATAAAGACTGATGTATACAGGTTGAATTGCCTTATACTGAAATGCCCTTTGGAAAAGGCATAGAAAAATAAACTCTTTTTATGTTTCGGGTGTCTCGTGTTTGTCTGTAAAGGTGTTTTTTTATATGTACACAAAAGAGGTTTGATATCAATGAAGACGGGACACTATTGAGCTGATATAAATATTTATTTCCTCTTTATATATTCCATCTTTACATGCATGTCAGGCATCTCAGTAGTTGAAAAAGTTTCAGTGGGTTCAACTAAAGACCATTGTAGGTCATATCAGAGTTGGCATCCCCACAATAACTGTTGTGAACAGACAGTTGTTAGAGCAGGCACATTTCTAATTTTAAGGGGCTTCGCTTTGCTTCAATGCAACGTTGACAGGCTGACGACACTGCCACAGTTTTTGACTAGAAGATTCAAAGGTACAAGATATAGAGAAACCTTAAGGGATCCCCTCAGGAATTTCAGAAAATTCTGTACAGAAACTGGCTACTGTTGGCAGGTTTCCTGAGAAACAACAGCGAGCGACACTCTAAAAACAAACAATATCACCTCATCGTTAGTGAATTAGCACAGAGGTTACCGCAAATAGATCAGAGAATCCTGGCCTGTACACAATAGCAGTTCTATACAGTGTGTTACGGTGCAAACCAGGTCTTTTTAGGCTTCTAAATCTCATATGTGTTTTTGTTCCATAAATGAACCATAAATGAACCAGAAATGCACACTGACTTTCTTCATTATTACACAGCTTCAAATCATGCATAGTAGGACCATTCTGATTATACAGAGGCTACATAATATCATTTAGGGTTAATCTTGTGAGCACAATTATAAAAAAATAGTAAAATCACCATTGGTATTTTAAAAAATACAGTCACAGACGAATTTGGTAGAAGAAAAAATAAAATATGCTAACCGTATAATTTACGTTGTTCCTCAAGGGGCGTCATCTTCCACGTCCATTCTAAATATGACTAGTGTTTGCAGGCAAGATATGTTCAAACAAGTAATTCTATAAACAAGTTTCCTTCCCATTGCACAGTATTCACAATATACTACAGACGACGTCATAACAGAACTCAGCAATGACCTGATATTAAATGAGTCTTGAGCTGGTATCAAGAACAGATCATGTTCAAGCTTTTTGAAAGCACAGAGGACGCCCTGGCCCTTATGTGTGTTTATAGCAGACATCACTATCAAACAGTTCCAGAAGACTTAAGGAAAGAGATACGAACTGTGCATGATTATATAGGATGGGTGCAACTAGTCAGAAATCCCATGCAATGTTTTACACATCTGCCATTAAATTGAAACGTACTACAGCGCAGTGTCCTGGTCCGAAGGGGCTGGTCTTTAGAAAGAATGCTTGTGTACGTGTGAATCAAGTTAATAAAGCAAATTATTTCTGACAGTGTTTCAATGCATTCTGTTTTAGATCTCGGATAGAGGCTGCCATCTTGTATTTGACAGCACAAAAAAACTGCCCTCAAATGTCCATACGAACCACGATGCAAGAGCAAATGACCTTCGTGACCTTGCCTGAATGGATCAGATGAGGAAAGCACACCATTGTGGATTCATGCGTGTTTGTGCGTGATGCATCCTCTGAGTTCTCGCGTTTAGTTGTAACTCCTCTGCAGGTGAAGATAAAAGGTGGAATCATCGAACAGTGGATTCTTCACTTCCATTTCCCCGGTCTGGAAAGAAAAAATAAACTTTCAAACACCATGTCACTATGGGAGACCTCATACTGTAGCACTGTGGGTGACATATAATACCATCGACTACACCTGTAGGAGGTGTTATTTACGACAGCGTTAGGGAAGATCTCTCTCCTACACCAACACAAACATAAGCCGCTTTTCAACCGTCAGGTCAAACCGCTGTCTTTGCTTAACCATTTCATTCCGTGTCAATCTGGTCCAGCCGGTATGGATATGGTGGAAAAGCAGCTATACATGCTATCTGTCACACATTTAGAATAATGAAGTACTGCTCTTACTGGGGCAAGTCCAGGGCACTCATACACAGTGAAGTCTCCATCTTCATTTTCCTCATCTGAAGTGGCTCCCGACTCAAGAATCTTGGAATCACTCCGTTGTCTGCATGAGGATAACAAGACACTGAAGCCATGCCACTTAGATATGAATAATATTGTAAATAATGTATTTTTTTTTAAATTTATTTTAAATTTAAATTTTGTCAGTATTGGCCAGAAAAATTGGCTGATAAATTAAAGGAACACACGTAATATAATTGCGCCGCTGCACCCATGGTACAGAAGCAAAGTTCCTGGATTATTACGCAGGAATGAGAGTATAGTCCCTAGCCATATCGGTCTAGAAAATTGCAACTTTTAATTTTCCGTCAGTCTTAGTACACAATGTAACTATACACATCACAACATATATATAGGAAAATGTTGGCGTTATTTTGTCATTTATTGAGCAGTAGGCTAGCTGGAGCCGTTTACCTACAGTCTTTGTGCTAAGCTAGGCTAGCGGGGGGTGCGTCAGACAGAGTTATGGCACGCACAGAGATAAAAATGGTATGTATGGACTTATCTAACTCTGGGGGATACGGTGAATAAGCTAAAGTCCCAAAAAGTCGGCGTGTTCCTTTAAGTGATCATGGGACCTTGCATTATTTCTGTTCGTCCTACCTATTTTTTAAATATATATAAAAAAAAAAATTTACTTAGAGCTTGTAAAGTTTTTTGTTTTAATTATTATTGGTGCTCATACATGTTCCACTTCTCATTTCACTTTTTTAAAAGAAAGATGTATGACTTCTAATATTACAATGGTTCATAAAAAGCCTACATGTGTTAAATGATTGTGGGATAAGAAATATTGTTTCCTGCTTTCAAATTTAGATGGAGTAGATGAAGAACATATATACATATATAACATATATACCATTCAAAAGTTTGGGGACGTTAAGATTAAAAGTCTAAAGAAGTAAAAAAATACAATTAAAACACCAATATTGTGAAATGTTATTACTATTTAAAATAACTATTTCTATTTTAAATAAATGTTCAAATTTAATATATTCTTGTGATGGCAAGGCTGAATTTCCAGAAGTCATTACTACAGTCTTCAGTGTCACGTGATCCTACAGAAATCAGTCTAATACACTATATTGCCAAAAGTATTGGGACAACCCTCCAAATCATTGAATTCAGGTGTTCCAATCACTTCCATGGCCACAGATGTATAAAATCAAGCATACGGGAGCTCTCGGGAGCTCAATGAATTCAAGCGTGGTAAAGTGATAGGTTGCCACCTGTGCAATAAGTCCATTCGTGAAATTTCCTCACTACTAAATATTCCACGGTCAACTGTTAGTGGTATTATAACAGAGTAGAAGCAATTGGGAACAACAGTAACTTAGCCACAAAGTGGTAGGCCATGTAAAACCATACAGCGAGGTCAGCGCATGCTGAGGCACACAGTGCGCAGAAGTTGCCAACTTTCAATAGCTACAGTCCTCTAAACTTCATGTGGCCTTCAGATTAGCTCAATAACAGTGCGTAGAGAGCTTCATGGAATGGGTTTCCATGGCCGAGCAGCTGCATCCAAGCCTTACATCACCAAGTGCAATGCAAACCATTGGATGCAGTGGTGTAAAGCACGCCACCACTGGACTCTAGAGCAGTGGAGGCGTGTTCTCTGGAGTGACGCATCACGCTTCTCTGTCTGGCAATCCGATGGACGAGTCTGGGTTTGAGAACGGTACTTGCCTGACTGCATTGTGCCAAGTGTAAAGCTTGCTGGAGGGGGGATTATGGTGTGGGGTTGTTTTTCAGGGGTTGGTCGTGGCTCCTTAGTTCCAGTGAAAGGAACTCTTAATGCTTCAGCATACCAAGAAATTTTGGTCAATTTCATGCTCCCAACTTTGCGCTTCTAGAAGAATGGTCAAAAATTCCCATAAGCACACTCGTAAACCTTGTGGAAAACCTTCCCAGAAGAGTTGAAGTTGTTATAGCTGCAAAGGGTGGGCCAACTCCATATTAAACCCTAAGGATCATTTGGTCATTAAAGTTCATGTGCATGTAAAGGCAGGTGTCCCAAAACTTTTGGCAATATAGTGTATGTTGATTTGGTGCTAGTAACATTTCTTTATAACTTTATTTTCATTGGTAAAAACAGCTGTGCTGCTTAAGGTTTTTGTAGAAATTGTGATAATTTTTTTCAGGATTCTTTGATGAAAAGAAAGAACAGTGGAAAGGAATAGCATCTATTTTAATTAGAAGTCTTTTCTAACATTATAAATGTCTTTTACTGTCACTTTTGACTAATAATCTTAACAATTCAGTCTTTGCTGAAAAAATAAAAATAAAAACTCTTACTGACCCCAAACTGAATGGAAGACTATATCTAATGTACTCAAATTATTCCATAAAGCCAGGCAGGCAGGTTGAGTATTGGTGGAAAATGTTGTATGTATCCATGAAAGGCAGTTAATGAGAGACAGGAGTTTATTAATGCTATTTGTGGACTACTCACTTGAGTGACATCATTTGCTGCTTCTGAAGCTGAAAGTGGTACATCTGGGCACTCTGGGCAAGCGTTTTATCTCCAGTCTAATATTAGAATAATAGAAGAGCATGTGAACATACAAACCATAAGACACATGCCTGGATGTCACTTTGTTCTTGTATGTGTATATATGCTCTACTCACCATTCCACTATCATAAGAATTTGGACCTATCAACCCAAAAGCAGGATAATCAACCTTCTGGGCCAGACGACTGCCTCTCTGCATCCTGAGAAGGAAGATGACACAGCGTCAGTATCATACATGTCTACTTGCTCATCCAACAATGTTTTGAAAGGTTTTTAAAGACCTCATAATATATAAGTTGGAGTTTTACAGCTTTTAGTCCTTATGTGGTTTTTGAAGATTTTTAAGTTGTTCTTTAAATTTATCAACATGACCATTCAAAAGCTTGGGGTCATTTTGTGTTGTTAAAAGAAGTGTCTTATATTCAGCAAGGCTGCAATTATTTGATTAAAAATGCTGTAAATAATATTGTGAAATTTTATTACAATTTAAAATAACAGTTTTTTTATTTTAATAATTTTAAAATGCAATTTATTTTTGTGATGGCAAAGCTGAATTTTCATTTTTTGCCAGTCTTCAGTGTCACGTGATCCAGAAATCATTTTGATATGCTGATTTAATGGTTAAGAAACATTTCTTCTTATTATCAATGTTGAAGACAGTCAATCTGCTAATTTTGTGGAAACTGTGATACATATTTTTCAGGATTATTTAATAAATAGAAAGAACAGCATTTATTAGGAATAGAAATCTTTATTAACTTTATAAATGTCTGTCATTTTTTATCAATTTATTGCATCCTTGGTGAATAAGTGTCAATTTCTTAAAAAAACAAAAACAAATTTTGAACGATAGTGTATATGCTATATATACGATGTGCTAACATTTACATAAAAGTATAATCTTTCTCTTTCAGGTTTTTTAAGTTCATTACTGAGAAAGTACAAAATACAAATCAGACTGGCATGTAAATCATGCAAAATCTCACCTAACCCAACACACTCCAGTCAAAACCATAGCCACTGAGCCCACCATGAGAAAGACGCCCAAAAATACTAAAGGAGAAAAACAAAAACAAGTATGTTATGAAAAAGTTATAGAAGGAAAAGGACAGCAGTCCACAAACTCTTATATCTTTATAAACATCAACAGACAATATATAACGCACTGATGAAGGAGTGATCCTCAGAGGGGTACGGGATGATAAAGGGGGCGCTGTGCACAGCAGAGATAAATGGAGTGTGTGAGGCTGGGCTGGTGCTAGAGGAGGCAGTGGTCAGGGCACTTGTCAGAGGCTGTTCTGATGTAGCAGCGGTAGAAGATACTTCTGCTCTGTGCTGACTGCTTGGCCAGGAATGATCTTCAGGGACTCTGGGAGCAGCTGGAGAGGGGGCTGAAGAACATAAGGAAAATACAAAAAGAAAGACTGTTAAGTCTGAAAGGAAAATACTGAATTTACAATGTTCAAGAAAGTATGTAAGCTTTGTTTCTGCTAAGGAATAAAAAAATTAAAAAGATAATCGCGACTTTTTATCTTGGAATTCTGACTTTATTTCTAACAATTGTAAGACATAAATTTGCAATTCTGAGAAAAAAGTCTAAATTGTGCGCTATTGGGCCCTATAATACACCCGGCACAATGCAAGTGTTTTTTACTAGTTTCAGCCCGACGCAGTTATCATTTTCACGTCCAGTGTCATATTTTTTAAACAGTAAATGTACTCGTGCCCATCTGTTCGCCCATGGCCGTGCTGGTCTAAAAACAAGGTGTGTTCAGGCGCATTGTTCGCGCGTTGTTATTTTGAGGCAACTGAAAACGACTGCACCATTGACCAACAAAAACCTGGTCTAAAGTCAATAGCGCAGAATTTTTTGTGTTATTTAAAGGGCACGTTAGTAATGCAATGCGCGGGTGCACAATGCATGTACATTCTGCTTATTACACAGACAAACATGTTTAAATATTAAAAATAAAAGGATTCCTCTCTGGAGAAGCATTCAGCCTTTCCGCCATGTAAATAGGTGGCCATGGTGCAAGTGCAACTGGCTTTTAAAGGGAATGGGAGATAAGACTCTGATTTGTTTATTTCACGTTACGCCCAACAACACACCCATGACTCATTAAGAGACTAGGTACAACCCTTTTGGACCATCCTCTTTTTCTGTTGTTAATCTAGCAAAAGTGGATTCGGACACGCCCTAAGTGCACCTGCGCTATGCGCTTCAGACCATGCGCTCAGATTATTAAAATAGGGCCCATAAGGTCACAATTACCTTATTTATTTTTTATTCTGTGGCAGAAACAGAAAACAGAAATAGATGTCCATAAGAAAGACCTATGTAGTGGGTGCCAAATTATGGCAGCACTCTTTTTAAAGGAACACCACAAAACAAATACATTTCCTCACTGTAATATTGTTGTAAATGACATGCTGTTATTTTTCTGTGAAACACAAAAGGTGAAATTTGATGTGCCTTTCTTCCCACACAAAAGTGACCACAGCTGTCAAGCTCCAAAATAGAGAAAAATAAAGACCATACATATGTATATAAATGTTGTCTTTTGAAGCCATATAATAGCTTTTTGTGAGAAAGAGCAAAAATTAAGTCATTATTCACTGATAATTTCCCCCTGCCAGGTTACAAATTACATTCTTGCTTACATTTAATTCAAATATTTCCTTTAGATATGTCATGCCACACCTGACATCATCAGCACCAAACACCATTACATCTTGTGTATGTGACGTAAGCTAGTGTTTCAGTTTAAATGTAAAAAATATAGTGCAGAAGTAGTATGGACCTGACAGTCATTTTCACTGTCTGAGCTTGTACTTTGTCCTTTTATGTTCCACAGAAGAAAGTAAGTAATACAGGTTTGGAAAGACATGAGGGTGAGTAAATGATAACAGAATTTTCATTTTTGGGTGAACTATCCCTTTAATAGTGGGATCCACATGTCTTACCTAAGTGCTTCATCTCTGATTCTCTGTGTTTGCTGATGATGGAGGAGAGAATGTCTATCTCTTCATCCAGCTCTGGGAGATGGTTGACCTTGGCTGCTTGGGAAAGAAAGAATGAAAGTGAAACATGAGAGTTACAAAGGGAGAGATAGGGAGGATGAAAAGAGAGAATAATTTAAAATTTGCAGAACTTACACTAGCATTCGAAAGTATTGGGTCTGTCATTTTCTAATGTTTTTGAGAGAAGTCTCTTATGCTCTGCAAGGATGTATTTATTTAATCAAATAATAAAATTGAGAAATATTATTACGATTTAAAAAAAAAAAAAAAAAAAAAAATATATATATATATATATATATATATATATATATATATATTTTAAAATATAATTTATTTCTGTGATGGCAGAACTACATTTTCAGCATAATTTCTCCAGGCTTCGGCATCACACGATCCTTCAGAAATCATTCTAATATGCTGATTTACTGATATCAATGTTGAAACCAGTTGCAGCTGCCTAATATTTTTATGGAAATGATGCTTTTTTCAGGATTTTTTTGCTGAACAAAAAGTTCAAAAGAATAGCATGTATGTGAAATAGAAATCTTTTGTAACAATACAAATGTCTTTGCTGAATAAAAGTATTAATTTCTTAAAAAAAAACTTGCATATGAAAGTGTCCATATAGCCTACTTCAGAGAAGCTAGAAAACTGGGTAACACTTCAGTATGGGAAACACACATTCACTATTAAAGGGGTCATGAACTGGCTTTTTTTAAAAATTTTATACTGTTGTCTGAGGTCAACTTATGACGTTCGTGTGATTTTTACATTCAAAAACATCATAATGAATAAGTAATAGACTATTTTCTACCCTGGCTTTGAGTCTCTCTCATGGAACGCTTGGTTTTTATGGGCGTGCCGCACTGAAGACTTGGAAGCAAACGCCCACTGCTATGATTGGATAAGCTTTGCATATTATAATGAGTTTCGTGCTCCCCGTGAGTACACGTGAGGGATTGCTTTGAAAGCGTGTGGGAAAACAGCAACTGGAATGATTCGCCCACAGAGTTCGCAAAATGTCTTTATCAAACAAACACAATGATTTATCTCTCATCCACCCGCAATTAAGTGGAATGTTATTTTTTATTACTTGGCCCGCACGATCGGTGGATATAACCGCGAACCGTGCATCACTAACACACACACACACACGCACAAGCCTCACTGCAGAGTCAGACAAATCAGCATGATCAAAACTTCCGTGAATTTTTCCGTCAAATATCAAGTCAAGAGAGTGAACAACACACATCAAGAAAGGAATGTTATTTCACTATTTAAGCCCGTCGGCAGGCCGGTGATACGTTTTGGTAGCCCGTCTGAAAAAACACATAGCCCCGGGACGTTTGGCTTTGCGAGCCCTGGCCCATAGCGTTACATATCCCAGTCTGATCCCGAATCGCAGCACAATGAAACAACAACACCTCAAATAAAGGATTCTCCAGCCTGTGACAGCGTGCTAAGTTATGTTCAGTTAGACACGTACACATAATCAAAAGATATCAAATGATCTGTAACAATGCAATACTATCACATATAAAAAACATTTTTACTCACATAAGTGTGTTGCTTCATTTATTCATGTAATCTCATCCTGTCTGCAAATCCAGTCTCTTGTTTACAAATGAATCCGTGGTGAAATGAAGGAACAAACGCGCAATGTCTTCCCCACGTGAGCTGGATATTCATTAAAAATAAAGTTCATCCATGCATTCATAATATTAGAATCCGAAGGAAGCTTATGCAGCATGTTTATTGCTTTGAAGTTTGATCCGGTTCAGCTCCACGTAGGCCAATGTTATTTATCTATAACATGTCATGCACAAATCGGTGGGCGGGGCTACAGAATCAGGCGTTCATCTTCTTCGGTTAAGGTGGTGTTTCACCACACTCTGACGTCACAGGGAGGCACATTCTGAGATTGAGCGTTTGCTGGGCCTGGTGTCAATAAAAGCTTTTCTTTGACTAACAAGGAAGTTTTCAGCTCCGAAACTTACAGGATATTGTTATATTACGATGAACTTATATATATCAAAGGCTGAATGAAAAGTTGATTTCTCAATTCATGACCGCTTTAACTACAACTTTTGCCTCAATAAACTCCTAATTTACTGCTTATTAATAGTCAGTAAGGTAGTTGTTAAGTTTAGGTATTGGGTAGGATTAAGGTCTGTAGAATAAGGTCATGCAGAATAAGGCAGTAATATGTGCTTTATAAGTACTAATAAGCCAATATCCTAGCAATATGCATGCTAATAAGCAACTAGTTAATAGCAAGAACTGAACCCTAAAATAAAGTGTTACCAAAAACTGTAATAGGTCAGTTACAGAACTATCTAAAGTGACAACTTCCAATAAGTTCAATAATAATGCACCAAGGAATATGACATCTTGGCATGGTTTGTATTGCATTGGGTGGAATGTCTATGCTGTACTTCTAGCACACATATTTATGAGCATTTAAAATTATTCATTGTGACACACACCAAAAAAATTGTGTGTGCTTAAGTGTTAAACAGTTAGCTGCGTATGCATAAGTGTGAGAGTATGTGTGTGTGTGTGTGTGTATACCGCAGTGTGTGTAGGTGGATTTGGTCAGTTGGTCTGTTGTGTGGTGCTGCTATGCGTCTGTGGGCAGTGGGGTGTACAGGCGGCAGGGAGAGAAAGGGGGAGGGGCCTCCACAGATTCATGAATGAAATTTGTCACCATGGAAACCACTGGGAAAGTGCCAAGAGCAAAAACTTCACAAGCAGGATAAGAGAAATGACAGATTGAGGTTGAGAGAGAGAGAGAGAGAGAGAGTGAGAGAGAGAGAGAGGGTGTGTATGTGTTGTGTATGTGAAAGAGAAAAAGATGCTTAAGCCAATTGTGAAAGATCTATTTTTACCAGAGTGAGATAAATTTACATCATAATGTCAGATATACTTCCAATAACATGGGAAAACAGCTTTTGTTTGATGTGAACTACACATTTAAAATGTGAACTACACATTTGAACTACACATTTAAAATTCTGTCATCATAATCACCCTCTCGTTGTTCCAACTGTAAGACTTTTGTTCATCTTCAGAACACAAATAAATACATTTTTAATCAAATCTGAGCAATTTCTGTCCCTCTATTGACAGCTACGCAACTACTACTTAGGCGCTTTAAAAAGTTCATGAAGAGATTGTAAAACTAATCCATATGAATTGAGCGGTTTAGTCCAAATTTTCTGAAGAGACATAATCGCTTTATTTGATGGACAGATTCAATTTAGGCTTTTATTCACATTTAAACATTGATCAGCAAACATAAACAGAAGCTCAACCGCAAATGCTTGACGTGCGAGAACAAACCTCTTGTGGAATCTTAAATGCGCAGCGTAACACACGAGAATGAGCCTAATTGGTTCTCGCACATCTATCCAACATGCTTGCACTTCCGTTAACCACAACTGATGCGTGAGTTAATGAATGTTGAATGTGAATGTGACTAAAAGAAAATTCAGCATATAAAGCGATCAAGTCTCTTCAGAAAATTTGGACTAAAGCACTCAACTCATATGGATTAGTTTTACGATCTCTTTATGAACTTTTTGAAGCGCCCAAATTGCTCAGATTTTTTAAAAAGATCTTCATTTGTGTTCCGAAGATGAACGAAAGTCTCATGGGTTTGGAACGACATGAGGGTGAGTAAATGATGACATAATTAAAATTTTTGGGTGAACTATCCCTTTAAGGGATACATTTTTGTCTAGTGACCTTGAAATTTCATTAATAGGCCTACACAGACTAGATAATCTGCATTTCAATTAGAATGCTCCAAAAGTGTACATTTGCATAATTAAACGCATTAACAAGCACATAATTAAACACATGAATTAAAAAACTACAAATGAACTAATAAAAATGAAATCAGCCACTTTCTTTTTACAAAAAAGCCCCTAAAACAAACTCGATGTTCTATGTACATAGTGAATCATACAATTAAGGATCAAAGGCAACATAACTGAAAAACTATGTGCAATAAGAGCTCTTAGTAAATTAAAAGACATTGGGTCTCATGTGTACTCCTGTATGGCTGTATTTATATGTAAACCTGTGTGTGGACGTATTCATACAGAAATCATGATTCATCAATAATTGCACAATTATGAGAGTCCAAATGGGTTTCATTCACTAATAATTGCGTAAAAGTGTTCTTATGTGAAAAGGGTTTCATGTCAAATTTCTGCCATCATTGTAATGTTGATGAATTCAGACTATTCTGTGAAGGAGCACTAACCCGCAGTTAGTAATTTGCATATTGCACGCCCTAGTCATCACCATATAAGGGCTTTCTGCACAAACTCTTTTTTTACAGCCATTCCTCAATCACATCCAGAGATCAAACATGGCAAAATGTTTGAGTAAAGTCAAGTTTGTCAATCTCAAAGCCAGCTGAAACAAAAAAACACATTTTTAAATGGGTCTTTACTGCACCTGATCAAGATACAATAGACATATTTTTTGTTATTCTAAAAAGAATAATTACTTATTCAATGTCTAATAAATAATAATAATAATATTTATAAAAAATATATCTAAGTATATAAATAAAAACAGTTCAGCTTTTCAGTTTCACATGGACTGAATCCGAAATCGCCCCCTATACCCTCAAATATGGCATTATTTGAAGGGACAGCCATTTGTAGTTGTGTCCGAAACCATAGTGGACATTATTGAGTGCACTCATTCAATCCCACATTGCACCACAATAATGAGTGTACAGCCGATGTACACTCAACAGCTGTCCAACTTCACGCACTCGTTTTTATTCACTCCTTCAAGTGAACTATATTAGTGGACTAACGTAGAGAAATGGTGAATTAGGGGTTTAGGGGGCAATTTCGGATTCAGCCAGTGTTTTAGGAGACCAACAGGACTTTTGCAAATCTGGCTTGAGTCAGTTTTAAATAAAAATAAATAAAATAATAGAATTTAATACATTTATAATTAAGATGCAAACGTATTTATCAATCATCAATTGATGTGAAACCATCCACACACAGGTTTTTAAATAATCAAAATATCTGTACATAAAACACGGTTAGTAAATGAGACCCAAAGGCTTTGGCTTAAGCAAGAAAGCAACACAATAGAAAGAAGATCAAATAAGCCCAAGATTAAACCAAATATGCCACACAAAAGTGCAATTCTATATCAGTCTAAACAAAAACAGCATTTACATAAATACAAAATGAGTAGCTGTGTCTGTCATGAGGAAAAAAAGTCTGTGAAAAAAATATTCAATGCCTCTAAGTTCTTCTGAATAAACTAAAAAAGAAAGAGGAAGTTAAAAGAGGGAGAAGAAAAGGGTGCTGTTCATGCTCCTGCCTGTTGAATGGTATCGATTAGATGTCAACAACAGCACTGCCCTCCTATGGCAGCACTAGAAAATTACTGATCGATAATCCTCAAGGCTGTAGTCAAAATTAACCTTTTTTTTGGCTACAAACTGGAAGCTGAAAACGAAAATGAAACACTTGACGATATTTACTTCTAACGGCTGCTTGTTGGTATGGTTAAAGCTAAGTGGATTTTCACCAGCATTTGTCAATCCCGACCACTGCAGTGTAGAAAGAGACCGCCTGAATTATTTCATTAGCCCCCCTCCTTCCTGTTGCATCTGCAGCAATGTGTGGGTGGAAGAGGGGGAAAAGGAAGCCAGACTGGAAGGTTGCGAGGAGTGAGAGGTCTTCCACTGCAGTTCAATGCATATTCCAAAAAATAATGGGGAAGCCTGAAAATGCTTCCTTTCATTTTGAAATGCTACATATCATATCCACTCTGTAGCAGTCTTGAAAATAGCATGCAGTGATTTTTTCAGTCAAAAAACTGTAAACCCTGTGCAGTAATACTGTGTACAATGATGAAAGACTGAATAAATACCAATATGGCGCCATAAGTCTCACCTCAGCCAATCACCAATTGGTAAAGTCATTGTGTCACTGCATTAGAAGCTCCAGTTTGCATAAAAACAGTCAGTGTCCTTAGATATTGTGCTTGGGCTTACACATGGGCCAACCTGAGGTATACACTTTTTTAACACTATTTGAGCATAAGAAACTACATTTATGGGACAGTTCAAGTCAGTTTTTGTTGCTGATTTGTAATGTTATCTTAATTTGAGTTTGGCAAGAAGTTTTTCAGATTTCCCCATTCATAAAAGTTGGTCTTGCATGCTGCCCGGAGCTGTTGAAAAAATGAAAAGGTACAACTTGAAAGGTACTGATGTTGACAGTACTCACCAGAGTGATTTCTTCTCCTGACCACACACTTCCCTCGTTTGTTCTCCACAAATGGGTCTAGGCATGGGCCGCAGTGTGAAGAGCCAGGCTGGCAGAAGTGCCGTCGCTCCTGGGCACAGTCCAGACTCCGAGGACAATGTCCCACAACTAAGACAGGAAAGACAAAGACCCATGAACCGCTTTCCGTTGAGGTTCTGATGACCTTGTTGGGGTTCATTTAGTGATAATTGCCTAACATAAATGACCAATATTTTTTAAATGATCACAGTGACCTGACAGATGACATATAAATCTACTGAGGCATTTAATTATATGAATTTTGTAAGGGGCAGCAGGAACCTATGAATGCAAATAAATTAAAATATATATATATATTTTGGCTTTACTTGATCTTAAAATTATATAATAAAGATGCCAGTGGATTAACAAAATTCTCTTGACTCTCTCAGTCAAGTTAGTATGTCTAATTTCGAGAAGCCCCAAAGCGATCCAGCTGCAGCTTAAGTGAAGCTCAAATATTACACAACATTTTTTTTAGCTTCCACTGATACAAGAACATGTCAGGCTCTTTGTCACACAGAATAATTGCATAAACATCTAACAGTAATCAGCATGCTCATGTTAGCATAGCTTTCTTTGAGCTAGTGTGCTGTGTCTTGTTACTGTTATAAAGCAGAGATTAGGAATGACAGTGAGGCAATACAACAGCAGTGCTATGTGGGCACTGCAGCTGAGGGCAGAACTAGGGAAGCAGGTTAAAGTGCAGAGGAGATCCAACACCCAAAAGTCTCAAATGATGTTTGTGAACAACAAAGTAGTTGTGTGTCTCCCACTGATTGTCAGCAGGGATCTATACCGAACAAATGTTCATTATAACACCACAAGTGTTAGTATCATTCAAACAAACAATGTTTGTGGAGCTTGTAAAGGTTCACACAACTCAGCTGTTCATTCTTTTGTCGGTATTCATCAGGGAGATATGAATAATAAAAAAAGAATTATTATTATTAATCTTTTATGAAATATTAACAGCAAATCTCTTATTTAAAATTTGATATTTAATCATGTTGAATGTAAACACCTGTGGATGACAATATCTACAGATGAGATGCACGTTGAAAAGTGTACGTGGAACAAGACTGCGCATCAAACTCCCTGAAGTCTATGTGAAGCATAATGCGTTCAACTTTAAATGTGGTTGAAAGTTTAGTTGACATTTGGGTTTCCTAATAGTGCATCGACATAACATAATTCAAATAATAAAAAAAATAATTAAAGATTTCATTTTCTAGTAAAAACGCTTTCAGACTTAGAACAGATTGCATGCATTGACTTTTGCCCTATCATTTGCACAACCGACAGTGAGAGACAAATGCAATAAATCAAGCACAGATGAATTATATAAAAATCAGCCTGAGATTAGGCCATGATGTTATGTTTTATGCACATCAATGTGTGAAGATACATATTTGAAAAATATGTTTTTAGAAACCAATTTGAAAAACTTTTTTTTTATTACAGTGCACCACTAATTAAGATAAATAGCATTTAACAGACAAACAAATGGAATGCATATTTTATTAGCTTTACAAACACTCCTTGACATCAAAAGATATAGGATGTTTTTTCTCTTCCCTTTTAAAAGTCAGTTATTTTGCTATTTTAACTATGCATAATTATATGGTGAATTGCATTTTATTATTTGCATTTGAGAACTACTAAACTCTATTATATTATAATTGTGTATAATTAAAAAATAAATTACTGTACAAGTGTCTTAAAATATAAAGTAACATATTTTTGTTCTTGTTACCATTTTATGAAAGCAATAAGCCATTCACAGTCATGCGTTACAAAGATTTTAACATGCCAAAGGCGGTTTTAGGCACCTCATTGCATGTTGTGCCTATTAGAACACCTCTTATATAAATAGTAAAATCATTGTAATGCACAGTCTCAAGTAGCTTATTGCTTTATTGAGTTCTACTTCTGAAAGCCTTAGCCATTGAAACCTTGGCTGCTGTTTCCATGACAACTGCTATGGCAACAGAGTAAGTGTGACATCATCAGGTGTGAGTCACTGCCAATGCAGTAGCTGAAAAGGGGGTGGGGATGAACTCTTCTGAACCAGAGCGAGTCAGGGGAGAGAGTGAAGGAATAAACCACAACAATTGAGAAGATGCAAAAAAACAACAAAGTTCAAAAAAGTAGATGCTGTGCAATATTAAAGAACTACATGTATTAACTCATTAGTATGACTGTCTCATTAGTAGTCATTATTTATAATAAAAGCATTACTGACCACATCGTTTTCAGACTCATCTACAAATCTCATATTTTTAAATGCCATTGATTACAAATGCTCAAAACAACAGTCATTGCATTGCAATTTCATTTTTACTGGAACTGACCATTAAGTGCATAAATGTGAAGAAGTGACTCATTAAACCTATGATGCATCAGCAGTAATGGTTTTTACCAGAATCCCTCATTGTCACTGTGCTGGAGGTGATGCAGAGATGGACATCAGGGTTTAAAGCCGAGCTTCTCTCCGTTGTTTTTCAGATCTTAATCTCATTAACAGAGGAGCATCAGGTTTTTTTATTTGACAGTCTCTCAATCACACATACATTTATGTACACTGTTGCACAAACACATTTTACTGCTCTTTATCACTCTTGAACACAACAATCCATTTGTCTAAAAATCTTTAGCTATCAATTTAGCATAAGAAATCATCACGTCCTCACATGAGATGGAGATGACTATCAAACATGCATCTGCATGTGACCGTCTTAATCAAACCACGTGACTGAAGGATACTATAGGTCCAAACTCAGTGTTTTGCCTTGTGCGGTGCAAGTTGTGCCTCCTCAAGATAAATATAGTTCAACTTTTTCCATTCCGCTGATCTACATCCAGCTGTTTTTGAACACAAAAACACATCCTTTAAACCAGACTAATTATACAGGGCTAAAACAGATTAGCTGATTAGTCATTCAGACAACCAACTGACTAGTTGGATATTTAAAATGTTGCACATACTAAGTCTAGATAAGAAGTTCTATTGCAGTTTTGCAAGACTTTGTGATTAGAAGTGAAGGGAAATAGATCCACAGTAATCTGTGTTACAAGCAAATCTAATACTTCCTAGAACACACACACACACACACACACACAAATGGACCACCACTATCATCTCTCACTCCTGCCAACAAAAGGGGCTCTACTGAGGGTGGAAAGTGTCGGCGTCTGGCCGCGGTTCAGACATGCCTCAAGGTGACCCAGTCATGCTGGTCTTGCTGTGCAGAGTAAAGATGAAACTCAACCAGTACAGACTGAAACAGACCTCAAAATATCTCTGACAGAAGGACAATATAAGGCAGAGCTGTTTGTGGCATATTGATTTTAACACCACTTGTATATTTTCACTGTATCTTCGCCCCAAAGGCTCAAAAGACATACAACTTCAGCATGACTCTACTGGGTTGAGCCTTTGTCTCATTGAAAAGAGTCATGTGATCGTGGTTGGTGTCCACCTGAGTTGACGTCATTCGCCACCGCCGCTTTTTCAATGATGCATGACTCGCATTGACAGGGAATATCGATCTGTCTGCTTATATGGCAGACGCAAATGTGCATATCCGATTCTTATCAGATTTATTTCCATTTTTTTCTGCTCAAACGTGTGCGTCATATCCGATCTGTGCCACATCATGGGAGGAAAAAACTGGGTCACATGAACCATGTAATGTAAATGTATCCAAAGAGGTACATCTGGTTTGAGAATGAAGGTAAAGATATGGTGGCCGAGAGAGCTCAACGTGCTGCAACTGAAGAAAACATATGCAAATAGAAAAAACACCAGCAAATAAAGAAAACATCTTCATCAGTTTGACAACACATGCGCTGAAAAAGTTCACAACACATGCAAATACTGATGAAGATGTTTTCTTTATTTGCTGGTGTTTTATTTATTTAAATAAAAAAAATTTAATCCAAAGTTCATATTTGACCCACCCAACCATGGGCTGAAACAACACAGCATTTTTTAGGGTATTTTTATGTTTAAGATCTGGCCTTTGGTGTTTTAAAGAAACCTTATGTATGTTTGTCTATTTAGGGTGGACCAACAAATCCATGAATGCTTCATACAGGTGAAACACATCTACATCTTTTATATTTCCACTATTTTCCCAATGAACTTCAGCTGACATTCTTGTGAATTATTATTCGCCTAGCAACACCATTCTGTGAACAGTGAACACAACAGAAAAAGGAATGATGTTGTTATTCACGCCAGATTAAGCCAGTCTTTAAAAACTCCCTGTACACTTGCTTCTTAATGTGATTGAAAAAAATGGCAAACTATGTTAAAGTAGTGTGGACTGCATGCTGTCACTCTCAGGAACTTTGTGTTAAATGTGACATGACAGGCTGACTGACGAGGGTACAGAGTAGAGAATAGAACTGCAGGGTTTTCTCGTTTTTTGGAGACGTTGAGTGCCTTGAATTCTCTCATTGTGAAATGCCAAAAAAACAACAACTTATTTTTGAAATGTTAAAAATAATATGACAGCGAGTCAATAAACAGTCCCATTTAAAGCTGACTCATAAGAGCACTAGGCAAAATACATTGCAATCCTGTCAGTTCTCATAATTGATGTATTTTCCGTTTCCACTTGATGTTTTATGCTAATGTTAATCTTTTCCCCTATAAACTGTTAAAAGAATTTAAATCACATATACTGAAGGAACGGATGAAGTACTTTATAAAAAAATATAAACAGAGAAAAAAAATATGGGATGTGATACATTACTAAGTTTGTGGATGGTAAGATTTTAAGTCTTTTATGCTCACAAGACATCAAAAATGAATGCATCCTTGCTGAATAAAACTTACTGGCCCCAAACTTTTAAACAGTATGACATGATCTCATAACCTTTGTATAAAAATGTTACTTCAATGTTGACTGAATGACTGTCCTAGCATCACACATTAAAGGCATAGTTCACCCAAAACTGAAAATTATCCCCAAAATGTACTCACCCTCAAGTCATCCTAGGTGTATATGACATTCTCTTTTTCAGACTAATACAATCAGAGATATATTAAAAAATGTCCTGGCTAATCCAAGCATTATAATGGCAGCCCAAAATGTTAAGCCCAAAAAAGTGCATCCGTCTATGTGCTCCACACGGCTCCGGGGGGTTAATAAAGGCCTTCTGAAGCAAATCGATGGGTTTGTGTAAGAAAAATATCTATATTTAAAACTTTATAAAGTACAATATCTAGCTTCCAGCGGACCGCCTTCCGTATTCTACTTACGAAGAAAGTGTAACACCTTTCGCAGTTCAAAACTCTTACGCTACGTCCGATGTCATCGTTGCGCCAGTTATGCTTTTTTCGTAAGTTGAATACAGAAGGCAGTACGCTGGAACCTATTTTACTTTATAATGTGTAATTTTCATTTTTGGGAGAACTATCCCTTTAAGTGTGTAAATTCTGTGCCACAATAGCAGCACCAAACAGAATTTCAAAAAATAATTACTGATTTAAATAAATTTTACAAACACTTTTCATGAAATAGTTGGTTGAGCCTGCCCACTAAGATTGTTCGTACAAAGGGTTTGCTTTTCTATTTGGTGGTGTTAAATGGCAAAAACAGTCCTTAATGAGACTGGAGTCTAGAAATAGCATTTTTTCATCAGCTGCTGTCGTGATGAACTCTGAATAGCATAAAAAATTTAAATGGAATCTTCCTTTTTTAGCCACCTCACATTCTTACATTACCGTCTGCTTCCTGACCTCAGATTGGTGCTCATGCATGAATACATTTGTCTCATTCAGGGCAGAAGATAGGTGGCTGGCCAGTATTGTCTGTAAATTAGTAATGAGATGAAATCCATTGTGTCACTTAGAGGGGAAATGTAATTATCCAATTAATCAATAATGTTCAGTAAAACATGACATTTGCATCATTGCATGTATTACTGACTCAATAAGAGAGCCCCAATATAAGATGAAAGAAAAATATGAATTTATGAACAATCCAAAATCTCTGCCCTCGACTAAGCTTAACATAGAATGTCACTTCAGGATAATAACTCAATATCTAAAGGAGGAAATATGGACTGCAGAGAGACTGCTAGGCCACCATGGCTCACACCAGGAGACAGTGTATACTCAGGTGAGCATGACCTTATGCGACATATGTGCAGCACATCAGCTTCTCTACAGACACTGTATTGATCCTTCAAAAAGGAGCCAGAAAGATTTCACACATGCTCTGCACTCTATCAGATCATAAGGATGTCAGGTGGTGTCACGCACTGAGAACATTTGACTTGAGCACAGATAGAAAGATGTTTTTAATCCTGACAATTTCAAAATGCAATAGAACTAACATACACATGGTGAATGATTTTATTATAATAAAACCTAAATACATTTTCCCTGCATACTAAATGAATGAATACCGCATTTCAGGATGGGGAATAAAGGATTCATTTTATCATCAGCGTAAAAATCACATAAAGTATGTTCTTTGCCCTCAAAACTGTTCTAGCAAGGTTTAACTGTTTATAAATATATAAATATATATAAATATATAAATATATATATATATATATATATATATATATATATATATATATATATATATATATATATATATAAAATAAAATAAAAATCAGTAACACTTTACAATAAGGTTCCATTAGGTACCATGAACTAACAATAACTTCTAAACCTTTTATAAACCTATAAATAAAGTCTAAAAATAAAATTATCTACTGCTACTGTTCCTTCATCATCATTAAAATTGGCATCTATCACTCAAAATACTGGTGTGGATTCTAATGATCTAAATAATTATTGGCCCATTTCCAATCTTCCTTTTATTTCAAAAATTCTTGAAAGAACAGTGCAAATGTAATTCAAGTTGAGTTGCTAAAGTAATAACCTATTTGAGCACATTCAGTCGGGCTTTAGATCTAAACATAGTACTGAAAAAGCTCTTGTTAAAATGACAAACGATCTTCTCCTTGCAGTTGACTCTGGCCTTCTGTCTATCTTTATTCTTCTGAACATTAGTGCTGCCTTTGACACTATTAGTCATTCAGTATTATTAGATATATTGGATTGTATTGGAGTAGCTGATAATGCACTTCTTTGGTTTTCATCCTATTTAAAAGTAATAAAATGACCCTGAAGATGAACGTGGTCTTAAGGGTTTTGAACGACATGAGGGTGAGCAATTAATGACAGAATTCAATTTTCATTTTTGAGTGAACTAACCCTTTAAAGTATTAGTTCACTTCAAAATGATAATTTCCTGATATTTTACTCACCCCCATCTCATCCAAGATGTTCATGTCTTTCTTTCTTTAGTCGAAAAGAAATTACGTTTTTTGAGGAAAACCTTCGAAGCGCTTTGAAACTGCATTGATTTCAACATTTTGGTTGCCATGGAAGTCTGTGATGGGGAGAAAAATCCTGGAATGTTTTTCTCAAAAAACTTAATTTCTATTCGACTGAAGAAAGAAAGACATGAACATTTTGGATGAGATGGGGGTGAGTAAAATATCAGGAAATATTTTGAAGTGAACTAATCCTTTAAGTGATAGAAAACCCTAATGTTTCCCATCCCCCTCTTGCACTCATTAAATGTTTGCAGGATGTTAACACATGGATGACTAACATTTTCTTAAAGCTTAATACTAACAAAACAGAAGTTTTTCTTGTTGGGTCTATATGTATATAGGTCTACTATGTAAATCTCAATCTTTTGGAATGCTGGGAGATTCCAATTGTAAATGTTTTCCTGCCAAGCATGCTGGTATGATACATTTCAGAGTGTGAGCTGCTGTTAACCCATATTTAGCGAAGAATAGGGATTTATTAAATACTTAAATGTGTAGCAATTTTGCTGCATTGGGTCTCTGAGGGTCAAAAGAGAGAGAAAAACAGAAAAAGACAGATAAGCAAAAACAAATAAGACAGAAAGCAGAGCGCAAAGAAATTTAGGAGCGTATGAGAGAAGAGAACAGAGAAAAACAAATAATAATAATAATAATATCTGAGAGTGAAAGAAAGCAGCGCAAGACGAGAGACAGCTTGAAAATATTCATGATGGATGATTTCTATGGTGCAACTTTTGAGTGGCAGCTGTAACCTTTGTGTTTGAATAACACATCTCTCTATTGTGTGCCCCTTTATTACATCAAAAGAATGCACCAGAACTGAAACAATGGAGAGTGACAGAACGACTGAATAATACATATTATACCAGACATCTCTCCTATTGTTAAAATATATACACAAATTATAGAGCATGATAGAGCATGAGAGAAAGACACTTGATGGCAGATCTCTTCACTCTCACAGTTGTGTGGAGTAAATTTTAGGTTTAGGCATCTGTTTTGATGTGAGATTAAAATGACAGAGCAATCTGAAGTCTCACATGCATGCACATGAGGATTACAGTCAACCCGACGCGCTGCTTAAAACATCTCACCCTCTTTCACGGCAGCTTATGTCTGACGTGACTGCATGAAGTCACACAAATTCGTACACACATACACACAAACGATTCATCATGCAAAATCACAACAGGAACTCAAACACAAAAAGCAGTGAGAGAGAAAGAGAGAGTGAGTGAGTGAGTGAGTGAGTGAGTGAGTGAGTAAGAGAGTGAGTGAGTAAGAGATAATGAAAATTATAATTTAGTGAGGCTTACTTAAAATCCTTGTCTAGAACTGGCAGTCACTTTTATACATCAAGCTTTTGGATTTTCTTTTTATCCCTCTCTCTTGCAATAGCAACAACACCTACCTCTTCTCTCTGCATCCGAATGATCTATATTATATCTCTGTGGTTGCATAACTGCCTCTATACAAGTTCTCTGAAAGGTTACTTAAGTTGTCTTCATTCTCATTAGATGGTCAATTATTGACTTCACAGCTCCTCTACAGTGTAAGCAAAGCCCTGGCAACCTCCAAAAGCCTTCAGAAAATGTCTTTGCTTCTTGGTTAAATATCACCCACCATGGTCACAATTAGAGTTGTCACGATACTGGAATTTGCAACTTCGATACGTTACCTTGAAAAATATTCGACATTCTACACCATTTTTGACAACACAGGGAAAAGCTGCCATATACAGCCATACAGATAATTTATTATCATCTCATCATTTTTTGATAATTTGGGTAATTTTGTTGCAATAGCACAGCAATTTACAAATTTACAAAAGAACAGTAAACAGACAGTAATAAAATAAAAACAAATGGCAAACAATAGCAAAATAATACACAAATGAATACAATAGAATAAAGAGACAAATGAAATAAACACAGCTTTAAGTTTTTCAGGCGGGTCTAACAGTAGTATTCAGGTAAGAAATAGGCTACTACAGAAATAAACGTAATCAAATGTAAAATAACACTGGATAGTCTTGTTTGTAAAAATTAAATACAACTTAATGCTTACAATTAAAGTTACAAAAGTTATTCAGTCAAGAGCAGTAAGTGATTTTCTTTTTGTCTTTTGTTCTTTAAATAACATGACAGACAGCAGCAGGTTTATTAGGCTGCCGTCACTTTAAGAGTCACGGACCCAATATACTGTTACACAACAGGCGTTTTTTTTCTCAACTATTTACGCTCCAAAACGGACTTTATTTACCTGAATACTCGCCAAGATGGGCATTTTGACATCATTTTTAGGTATTTGACCGTTTAAGTGGAATAAGCCACAAAAAAGAAGTCAATTTGGTACTCGCAAGCTGTTTGAGATAGGGTACTTATATAGATCGTGGTCCACACGCTTGGGTGTGAGCACGAAACCTGCAGGAATGACTCAAATTATGCGCACTACAAGCAGTACTCAAACAGAGCGAATGTGATTAGTTAGTGCAAGGAAGCAAAATATGCCTAATCGGCAGTCAGAGAGAAGAGAGAGTTAGAACACGCAGCTGGTATAGGGTAAACGTACCTATTAAACTCAAGTACCCATTAAGCACACGACTATCTTTGAGCTCAGATTATAAAAAGAAATATATATATATATATATATACTTGATGTCTTAACCAATTGATGTGTTTGTTACTATATACCTCCTGTAATTTCAAGCTAATCAGACCATTGCACACTGAGATATGGGTATCCATGTGTTCACACTGTCTGGTGGCCATTTTGAAAGCTGTCTGAAAACTTTCACCAGGAGCCCCTTAAATGTGCATTTTTTAGATATTTAAGCCTTTATTTTGGATAAGTATAACTTCTTATTGCAAAATTAAGAGATTAATGTTTAGACTTTTGCATATTATAACCTGGAACCTGGATGTGGGAAATAATTACAGTTAGATCCAAAAGATAGTTTTAGCAACATAGCGCAGGTGCCACAGAACATAGTTCGCTTACTAGCTGTATAAGATTGTGTGCTACACTAATATATTACTTCACAGGCATTACTGGCTTATACTTTTAAATCTATTATATTATACATTTACAGTTTATTGATGTTCTGTGGTGTTACACCAGACTTCATATTATTTTAAGGTGAGCTTAAAGGGTGCACTACTATGAAAATCACAGCTTCAGTGTGATATAAATAAGAAAAAGTATAATTTCATAGATATTTTCAATAATAGCGGTCCATATGAAAATATGTATGAACTTAATACATGACCTAGATTACTTATTTAGCAAAATTGTCCTTTTAAATTTTATTTAATAATATTTATTAATAAAAAAAATGTTTGCTGTTCCAGTTAAGCTCAGTGTGCTCCCTTTAAGCTCATCCACATTGAATGTCTATGTAAATAGTTCATAAACAGACTTTAAATATTAACTGATGGTTGTCACTTCAAGTTAATCTTTATAAAATTATTCTTTAAAAATGTTGTTTAAAATAAACAAGAATTAAAAAAAAAAAAAACATGTTGTGACCTTAATGGGAACAGGGGTGTGCTTAAAGGGTACAGACATGTACAGCACAGCCATACTTTTTGCATTTAATGATGTACATCTTAATTGAAATGCCTTTGTCATTTAAAATAAAATAAAATATTATTGTGTGAGAGATTAATCTTTTATTTTAACATAACTTCTTGTTGTGAAACCAGTACCCTGTGCACTAAAATGTCTCAATGTAGACTTTGGTGAGCTTAATAGGTACGTTTACCCTATGTGTATCGATACTGAAATATTTGTAACGGTTCCAATACTTATTTTCTGCAGTATCAATACACCGATACCAGCATCGTGTTCTCGCTCTCGTTTCAGATATTTCAGTAGCTATAGATATCGAAATATCAATATTTTTGACAACACAAATTACAATCACAGCCCTGTTCTTTCATCTGTTTTTTTGAAAGATAGTTTGCTGGTGATGTGTTGACTAACTACTGCAGCACAAAAAAGATACAGTAATGATATACTGTATAATAGATGTGCTGATGTTATGGCCGATAACCGATAAATGGCCAGTACTCAAATTCTATACTATTTTGTCTATATAAATTAAAAACAAATCACAAAACCACCGAAACTAATCATTTTATATGCTACAAGTGAATATCGGCATCACAACATTGTAATGTACAGTATGAAAAATTGATTCATTTTGAGATTAGCTAGAGATTACATATAACAATGTTATTAAATTATTAGTTTTGATACTAAATATAAGGGAAAATGAGCATGCACATTTAAACATCCAGTGTCTGCTGATATACAGCATATTCAATATCAACCTATACAAATAAGAAAAAACTATTATCAGATAAAAAACAATATATTATATCTATATAATGTATTCCTAATAGTAATGTGTTACTACTGAATGATTATCGTTCTGCAAAGACACCCACCGTATTAGCCCAAAACAACATGGTGATACAATTTTGCTGGTGTATTTTGCGGCAGAAAATAAACAAGAATTAAATATGTTTAAGTTATGAATTCGTCTTGCAGACTATGCAGAGTGATTAAGTCCTTTGTTGTTCAGTTTTTCCTCAAGGTTGGTCCTATGTAGGTTTGGGAGACTCTAGTGACAGTCATGTTCTACATTCTTCTTATTCTTATTTATAGCCCAGACCTGAGTGGCAGAAGAGGTGTCTGGAGTTCTCAGTCCTAACTGCTGATTGCCAGTTTCCATTACACAACAACGAAGGGTTACAGAATAGCCCCTGGGGTGAGCGTGTGACAGTGAACAGTATGACGCTATCGGGACATTAACGCAAAGTGTAGAGTAGGACACAAAGAGACATGACTCAAACTCAAGAGGAATGACTGTCATAATAGGCATGACATCAAAACTATGTACATTTGAGTGCACCCATCTCCAAAAAGTGACAAACATGTGGATGACAGGGGTCTATCTTTGCCACTTGCGTCAGCGAGATTTGTTGTTCTTTCTTCCTGCATCATAACATTTATTAGGACATCTCATATTGAGTTTGGATTTTTTTTTTTTCAAACAGCCGAATATTTCATTCAAATCAATATTCATTCAAATCAAGACAGAAATTCAAACAGTATCTAAGCCTGAATTAATTTAAATGGGACCTTCAGTCACTGAATGCGAGCAAAAACATTCCTGTATAGTCAAATTGTTAAACAAACACTTTGCAGTGCACGTGTAGAGAGAAAGACAAATATACAACACACATCCTCTCTATGTGGCTGAACAAGCTGTTATGAGCTATATGAATACCCAGAGACAGTTTTCTTATCCCAAGTCACCGGCCTTACACCAATGCCACGAATTAAACGTGCCTTACCTGCCATTGCAGCGCTGACGGCGACTGTTGTGAGGAGGAAAGCCTCGGTGAGTAACGTTAGCGAGGCCCACGGTCGGCTCAGTGATCGCATCCTTACGAACAGTACAACGGCCCGGGGGATATCATTCCCCCGTCCCACAGTTGTGGAAAACCTGTGCCTACAATTTCTGTGCAGTGACACTCAAATATGTAGTGGGCAAGGTGTATTTACGGTGCGCGGGATCGTTCAGTGCTGCGCGTCCACCGCTGATGCTGATGCTGGTGCCTGTGCGCTGCGTGTGATGAGACCTCTGCTGTCTGCTCTGAGCGGGGAAAATACCCGAGCTTGTGCACTCATGCTACGCAGAACAGTGTCGTCATCACGTCTGGATATGTTTCGGTCCCATCTAAAACAAAGAATTGCCGTTTTAACAGGCGCATGTTGGGGATAATAACATTGTGGGAGGATAACGCCAAAGGCGAGAGTTCATTTGTGTCAAATAATTAAGGCAAAATGTTCAAATGTTATATTTTATTTATATTTTAATTTGTATATACTTTTATGGCTGTCATAATTTGTTTTGCACGAATGGACGAGCTGTGACGAATGAACGAATAGTTCTTCAAATACTGATTACAACTGCCAACAAAAAGCATTAATTCGTGTACAGGCGCTAATATAATATATATTATATTATATATATATATAATATTATATTATATTATATATTAGGCTATATATATATACACCCCCCTTCACCGAACGTGTAAATTGTTTTTCTTTTGTGTGTGTGTGTGAACAAATTCAAGATTCGAGTCACTGGTGAATCAAATGTATCACTAAATCTCATCCCTATGTGCTCAGCCCCGTGGTGACAAAACAAGCGTGACAAACGCTTGCACTGCCTCCTGGTGGTGTGACACATATATCATGCCACATTTTAGTACGTTTTATTTATTCGTCTATAAATGTAGTTATATGGCTGCACTCAATTATTCACTTTCAGCAAACAACAACAACAAACATATATAAACTGTCAGTGATTATGTAATTATTGTTTATTTTTCCAAAAGATAAACAAAACAGAAGGATTTGTGCAGGATACAAAAAATGTAAAAAAAAAAATGTAAAAAAAAAGTATAGTACCAAGTGCTGTAACTAATAAATACAGATATCCAATTGTGTTATTAAAATTTAAAGTAGTTGTTATTTCATAGATAAAACTGTACTTTAAAAACAGCAAGAAAGAAAATAGGAAGCTGTTGTGGCCAGATATATCGGAGTTGGACACTATAGAAAACACATTTTGCACATCAATCATTTGCTTGTCATTTCAATTTGAAATACAAATACTTAACATAACTTTCTGGTTCCCTAACAGTGGTGCTGTACTAATATGAATAAGAATTGGATGGTTCTCATTTACTGGACTCCCCTTTTCAAAAGTCACCTGTACAGAATTTAAAGCATCATAACATGACACATATCTCCACTACCACCCACAACCTTTACACAGTATCCTCTGCATAATCTAAAACTACTACAGTGCATTGCAATTACAAAAAAAAAAATATTGAAAAATTAGGAAAAAGCACCATATGGAAAATGGCTTATGTGGTCAGTTGTACTAGTTTGAACTGGTAAAGGAAACAAAAACAAAAAAACAATTTAGCCACTTCTGCATATAACAAAAAATGGAGGCAGTGTTTAAGAAAATAACGCTTACTGTACCAGCTGCACCAATGCAAGCAATACTTAAACTAGAAGCGGCTTATTTGGCGTCCCAGCAAGTAGTTGTTCACTAGCTAAGTGTCTCGTTTGCACAAAACTCAGACTTTCTTGTCCAAAAAAAGATCCTTTGATTTACAAGCCATCTCACTGATTAAGCATAAAACACACCTCAGCATAAAAACTTAGTTTGAATTCTGGCAGGGTGGGTACTGTATCATAAGCAATAAGCATCAGATGTGACAAATTTAAATAAGGCACTATATACTATCAACATGGGGCATAATGTGGCTGGTTTCCACTGCATCAAAAGCATCATGCTTCTGTAGTCTGTTATTCTGCACCACACACAGAAATGAAAAGCTACTAAAATAGGAACAGAGATCTAAAAAAAAAGTGGATATCATATTTATGAAAAGAAAGATGAAGACATTTTGACCAAAGATGTGTTTATAACCGAGCCCAGCTCTAAGAGTGACATTTAAGTGCAAATAAATGTGACAGTGTGCACACAAAAAGACAGGAATTTTAAAATAGACAATATTAAATGTCTATACAGTCAGAGTAGTGAGACAAAAGTGTTTACAGACAAAAAAAAAAGCTCCTGTCACTCAGTCAAAGGGTGATAGATTTACTCACTGTTTACAGGCACAAACACACAATTAAGTGAGTTATAGAGTTATGAGATATTTCATTGGTGATCCATATGTGCACCTTTTTCCTTCCCAGTGTCCTCTCCTGTTTCTGAGTCATTGCACTCCTCCTTTGCCGTCTGATGCTCCTCCCCATCTGCTTCATTAATGGGTGACTGGAATCCGCTGTCATCGTGCTGTGATGAAGAGATGGGTTTTTCCACGTGGGAGTCTTGAGTGCTTGCCGTAATGTGATTTTCCTGTTGGTCCGATGTCGTCATGACTTCCACTTCCCTTATTGGTGAATCCAAAGGCTTCTCCTCTGTGCTTGAAGATTTATCTTTGTTTGTGTCTGCTTGGTTTAGTCGTGCCCCTTTTTGGCAATTTGGGGCAGAATCTAACTCCTCAGCTGCAGTTTCCTCTTTTGAGGATGATGACTTTGCAGCTTTCTGTGTCCTGAGCTCATGTTTCTCTTCCTGTACTGCATTCTCAATTTCCTGTATGGCACAGTCTATGGCCGACTTGCTCTCCATGTCCTGCAGTGACTTTTCTGTTGTGCCGTCTTCCTCTTTTAGTGTACTTCTGTTTGTTGGTGGTTTCTCCTCAACCGCATTTCTGTTCACATCCTCTTTGGTTCCGTTGGGTACTTGCTTCTCTGACTTTTGGGATAATGATGCATCCGAACGTACCTCTGTCTCCTCCTCTGGAATATTGCCCACGGTGGGCACTTCCAGGCATGACTCATTGGGCAGCACAGAGGGGTTGCCTTCCACCTGGATCATGGAGACCACCTGCTTCATTCTGCGCCTCTTCTGAGCCTCAGGATCTCCTGTGTGCTCTCCATCCACCACCTCTTGGCCTCCTCCATACTCCTCAGCCCAGTCGATAGGTGGGTTCTCCCCCAGCAGGTGAAGGTTAGGGTCGCTGTTGGTCAAAACGATGCTGTCTCGGTACAGGTTGTGTCTCCTCTGGACGGCTGCTTCCTTTACAGCTGGAAACAAAAGAAATGTTGATAAGACCAATAGGAAATGGTAATTCACCCCATCCATTTTCTAAATGGATTCTATAGATCTCATTGTGAACGATTCATCCATTCATATTTTATTTTTTACATTATTTTGTATACTATGAGTTTGTAATGTTTAATTAAAATGTCAGAATCTCAGAACAGTAATAACCCCCCTAGGGTAAACAGAACAGAACCAACATATTGTATTGCAGATATCATTAATGTCAATATTTAATGTACAAAATAATTTGGGAATTTTCATGGGTCTGTGTGATTTTTCCTCGATTGTGAGCTCCATATTCACACTAATATATATATATATATATATATATATATATATATATATATATATATATATGTGTGTGTATAAATATAAATATATATTTATTTATTTTGTCTAAAGGTTCAATAAACAGTTCCATTTCAAAAAAATTGTTCTGACCATCATTTTTTTTCAGGGTTAATCCCCGGACCTTTCTTATAATTGACTGCAAGCTCCCATTAAGATCTGCCTCCATCCAATCAAAAACCAATGGATGGAACAAAGTCCCTATTTTCTTATTCAATAATCTTACTAGTTTTACTTGGGTGTACGTCAAAATATGGAATTAAACATTTGTTGCTATTTCCTTTACATTGCAATTTTAAATGTTTTAATATGTTTAGTTGTAATGACTCCTACTTTTAAAAGAAGTCTTACCCATCATTATATCTTTCATCACCGTGTGCAGCACCACTTCCTCAAAGATGTTCTCCACCAGAATGAAACGAGAGAAATCCTCAAAAATGAGCTCCTGGAAACGAGGGAGTTCCTGTGAAAACAACAAAATAACTTTTATTATTATGAGTAGTTGTAGATTATAAGAGGCATTATTGCTATAACAGAGACAGGACTTACAGAAGAGCATGATGGGGAGAGCTGTTTCAGCATGTAGGGGATGAATATCTGCAGAAGAGCCTCTCTGAAGAACTTCTTACGAACTGTGCTGCTGTCATAGTCATATTTCTAGGGACCAGATTAAAAACAAGAAAATAGTACACATTTTTAAATGTCAAATAAGGACCTGCTGGTTCAAAAAGATATGATACGCAGATGGACGTTCTGTTTCACCTTGATGACACGATCCTGACAGCGCTGGATAGTTTTACAGAGATCCTCCCCTTCCTGGCCCTCCAAACTCTGGCGCAGGAGCTGCTCAAATGTGTACACCGCATCATCCATTTGCTGCATAAAACATATGGATATATGCCTAAGGCTGGAATACAATACACTATACAACTTTTTGACCAGATTTTGTCCCCTGATTTGCATTCTGGAGAAGTCAGTAATAGTTGCCAAAAGTCATTGCCAGATTTTGGTCAGTCATAGTTGACATATTTCACCAAAAATCGATTACAGATAAACCCTGCATCCGAATATGCCTACAATCATACTATATAGTAGGTGAAAAGAAGTATATGAGAAAAGTAGTATGTCCGAATTCATAGCATTCATAAAACTACTTCTTACGTCAAGATTCTAAAGTGCGCATTTACTGGACACTTTACCATCCCATGAGGACACAGGAGAGGATTTGTGAATGGCAGTGAAACGACGCGTATGATTCCATCCACCTGATATCAAACATGTTTGATATTTTGAGCTGTTTTGAGATATTTTGATATTTTTAGATCTCATAACATTTTCATGTGTCTCCTAAAAATTAGACACATGTTTGTGAGTCAGTCTTTTTGTTTAGATTTGAAAGCACTAGGCAGCATGCACTTGCTGACTTTGTAGATATTAAAAGTCATCTAGTGTATTCCAGCCTTTAGCCGAAGTGTGACAGGATCACATGGAAATAAATAGACATAGACAAAAGACTTTTCAAAAAGGACAACAGAGATTTCATAAGCAACTAATGTCTGTTAATCCATATTGCCACAAGGGGGCATATTTCACCACACAGAAAGGGTGGATCAACATTATTTTGATAATTCACAATACATGTTTAGTCTTGTTTCTCCACTCCCTGTGCTCTGAAATTCTGTCTCTGTAGTAAAAATGTATTTTATATAAAGTGCTAAGAATGGTGTTCTTGTGCTCATAATCAGCAGTCATATGCTAGTCTTTAAAAATGCAGCTATGTAATTTAGTGACCAAAATGAGGTTTACCATCTCTACCACAACAGCACATACCTCCTCAGGGCATACAGTTTCATACACAACAAAACCACAAACCAAACTCACATAGTGACACACAGACACACACAAACCGCTTGTTTTGCCTACAAAAGCACAAAACCCCCTTAACAGAGAAATTTGTATACTTCAGCTGCAGTGTAACGATCCATCTTGATTGCATAAACGCATGCAAATAACTCAGATGTGTGGTACATATTTGTACTTTGTTGTTTTACAATACTTGCCAGTATTAGTGGTGGTTGTTTATAAAATAAATTCTTCCAAGTTTGCTGCTGTTCTTGGTTCAAAGATGACTGACCTCTCGCATTAGGATTTGGGCTCTCTGGACAAACACGGAGGGGCTGGAAACGTCAAATCGCTGCTGCAGTCCCTCTAAACTCAGAGTCTCCACCCTCTCATAGCAGCTCTGCATCTTTACAGGATGGAAGGCTAGCATGGATATCTTCTCCATGTGCTGGACACCAAAGACAAAAGAGTTTTAAGCGATATTAAAAGGTTTTCATGACTCATGCAACATGCGCGTGCTATTGGCATTGATAGTAAAACCTATGGAAGCTTGTTTCTTCCACTAAAGAAAAAAGAAAAAAAGGTAATAGCAACTTTTTATCTCGCAAATATGACTTTTATATGAGTGATATAAACTCTCAATTGCGAGTTTTAAAGTTAGAATTGTGAGAAGAAATTATCTTTTAAATTGTTTTATTCTGTGGCAGAAACAAGCTTCCTTAATAAGCAGATGCCAGGAGGGGGGACAAAAAAAAAAAAATTTTAATGCGTTACCTCCCCAAGTTTTTCCTTGTTGCCATCATTGAGGAGGTTCTTGCTCATGTCCACCAGCTCCCTGAAGAACAAGTCTCGGACCTCGAAGAAGCCTCTGCTGGTGGGCTCCATCAGTGCGTCCAGGATTGAGCTGATGTACGGCTGGATGCTCACCTTCAGAAGCTTCTCTGCCTTAGACAGCACAAGAGCTACAGACAAACAGAAAAAAAATCATTCAACTGCATCATGATTAAAGGTTAAGAATGCATTGATACTAAAATTCTGGCCAATACAATAAGCCGATAATTATTTTCATGTTATGAATGATATAAATATAAAATTATAACTGCTAAAAAACAAAAATAAACAAGGGAATAAACAACCAAAGTATTTTTTTTTACCTTATTTACCCTGAAAGAGTGGATATTAGTATTAAATGTACATATTAGAAAGAAGTTAATAGGTTAAAGTGACTTTAGGGATCACAACATGATTTTTTTTTTAAAGGGGTCATGAACTGCGTTGTTTTATTGTTTTATGATGTTTCCTGGGGTGCACTTATAATGTTAGAATGCTTTTTACATCAAAAATTGTCATAATTTATAAATAAAAGGCATTTTACCTACCCTGATTTTAGCCCTCTGGTTTGAACGCTCTGTTTTAAGGGGCGTGTCTGTTGTAAGACTTCAGTGTAAACGCCCACTGCTGTGATTGGCTAACGTCTTTCCATTTGAAATAGCTAAGTATTACCCTCTCTTTTAGCGCATTTTTACAATTACGGCTCTCATGGTTAACTAATCGTTACATTTAGATCTATGGCATTATATTAAGATCGTGGCATGAAAGGTTGCAGAGATGAACATTGTAGCCGATCACAGACATGCTGAGTGCATGAAAGTAGTGATCTCATCATTGCAACTCAGTTTCTGTACACTAACGAATGCTTTCATCTTCACTAACAGTGCAAACGTGATGTAGTTAAGAGATTCGTTGAATAAAACGGGAGTCACTGATAAACTCTGTTTGATTGACAGCTTCAGCGCGCGCTGCTCCAACGATTGCAAAGGGAGCTTTCTTTGATCGCTTTCTTTATAGAAATTAATCACCATTAAATAACAGATTATTTTCATCCTAATAAGAGAAACAATGCAAGTTGATGTTTAGTCACTGGTTTGATTTACTGACACACAGACAAAGAACATCTGACTACATGAATCATCACATTTCAGATCAGGCATTAGAATGAACACAGTTACTTACATGTTGCATTACTGTCGAGTCCAGGCAGTATCCTCAATGGCATGTTTATTGCTTGGTAACTTGATCTGGTTTAACACCACATAGGCCTTGTTACTTAGGCTACCTATTTTATTGCATGTCATGCGCAAATCGGTGGGCGGGGCTAAACAGGCAGTGATGAAGTAGGCGTTGATATTCTTCTGCAGAGGCAGTGCTTGCCTCCCTTTGACGTCATAGATACCCACTTTGAAAAACCTGTTGTTTGCTGGGCCTGGTGTCAATAAAAGCTTTTATTGGACTAACAAGGAAGTTTTCAGTTCTGAAACTTACAGGATATTCTTATAGTATGATGACCTCTTATATGTCAAAATCAAAAAATTTGATTTCTCAGTTCCCCTTTAAGGTGCAGTGTGTGAATTTTAGCTGCATCTAGTGGTGAGGTTGTGAATTGCATCACACACCGCTCACCCCTCCCTTTCGGAGCACATAGAGAAGCTACGGGGGCCGACACAGGACAAAAATGCCGTTGTCGGGGAGAGCAGACAGTGACTAGCACTCTGTAGAGAAGTTTGTCCGTTTAGGGCTACTGTGGAAACATGACAACGCAAAATGGTGAATTCACTGTAAGGGGACCCACGGTGTATGTAGATAGAAGTAAGTCATCCTCATTCATCAATAACACTTGAGGTAATCTGTCAAAATGTGACATTTGTCGTCCGCCTTCTTTCACAACCCCTTTAAAATAAATTTCCTTGAAAGTGAATCACCAGGAACCTGATATGATCTGATGTCAGTTTTCCTCGGATAAACGTTTGGGAGTTTTATTTCCAGGTAAGTCACAAGTGTCCTATTTGTGTCACTTGATAAAGATAAATAAAGGAATAAAATCACCAATTAAAGCTACCTCTTATTTTGCTGGTCACATGCTCTTTGGAAGTGATGATCTGATCCATGTCCGTGCGGATGGTGGTTTCCAGTGGGGGGCGACCTGCTTCACAGCTCTGCACTACTGCTTCATATTGTGCCTGAGCCTGGCTCTGAACCAACCCATACACGGCATCTGATATCTGACCACAAATCAGACAGAAGCCATTGTAATACATCCAAGTTGTTGTAGAATAGAAAGTCCAGGGGCCAGTTGCATAAACAGTCTCTATAGCTGCGTTTCCACTACGGGAACTTTCCCCAGAAACTAGGGACTTTGGGGTGGTACTCTGTGTTTCGACCACAGGAATCAGGGTCTAAATAAAGTTCCAGGTAAAAATTTCCCCCTCAAAACGGCCCTGCTTGCGAGGTAGTACTTTTTCAAAGTTCAGGAACTTTCGGGGGTGGGACTTGGGCACTGAACATGCTGATTGGTTGAGTTCACGCAGCATTTTATTTCAACCTAAAAGTCTGTTGTGGTGCGTACAGTAAGAGTTGTTTGCTATTCGAATCAACAATGGAGTTTAAAAAATACGACTGATGGACCGACGACGAGGTTCAGGCTTTATTAAGTGTATTTGCGGAGGACAAAATCCAGTGGGCTTTGGAAAGTCGCGCGCAGTCCTACGCCACCGGACTAATCTTCACGGTACTTTAGACCCCGATGGAAACGCAGACAGCAGCAGGTCTGGAGGAAAAAAAGTTCCTGGGAAAAAAGTTCCTGGGTCAAATTGTTCCGGGTATTTTCGGTGGAGAAAGAAAAAAAGAAAAAAAAAGAAAAAGAGAGATGACTAACTTGTAAGACTAGTCTAAGCAGTTTATGCAACCAGCTATGGATCCTTCTAAAAAGACTTTACAGTGCTTCTGAGCTACAGCCACATTGGTACAGTAAAGACCCACATATTATTCTCTGTCATAAAATTAAAAAGTTGCATCTCATGCAAAGTCTCTCTATTAGCATTAATAACACAAGTAGATATAAATCATAGCATCAAATTTTTACTGTAAAATAACTTTTTTTACTTGTTTATTAATTAAATAAAAGTGCTTTATCTAAAATGCATGACCTACCAACATCCAATTCCTCTGTCTTTCATGCAGCTTGCCCTTTAGCTTGGGGGTGATGAGGTCTCTCATCTCAGGGAGGAGGGTCTCCATGACTAGGTTGGCGAGGATCTGAGAAAATGATCGGAAAACAAATAAAAGTAATTCCTGAAAAATTATAAAAAGTCAACAGTATGTGTGGTTGAGTGACAGTTCCGGATCATATAGGCCTGGAGGCTACATTAACTCATTCCCATCATATTCTTGAGATAGAAAAGTAACCTGGCTTGCCTGGAGCACAATACAACTTTACTACTGCCAGACTGGTCTGGACACTGATCATATACCATTAAGCCTTTTATTGTGAGTTTCCCTGAAAACCTAGAGGACTTTTGTTACCGTCTTACAAGAAAAATAAACCTGTGTAAGCTTAATCTCTATTATTCAGATAGAAATATTGCGAACATGGTTTATCTGTTCCCTAAAAGTCTAGAGTCACAAGTTACTGGAGGACACACTCCTGAAAATTTCATGTGATCTCTGTTTGTTTCTCTCGCTCAAGAGAGAAAACAATGTTGTTTAACTCAACTAAGAAAGAAAAAAAATACTACTGTGATGTATACACATGACCTATACACACACATACACATACTCAAGATATTTCTTTATCAGATTATATGTTAGAGATGGTTAATTGGCCACTGTAACTAAAGTATGAATTATTAAATTCATGTTACAATTCACAATGACAAAAGATGCCCATCAAGGTCAGAGATTCCATCAACATTGTTTATATTCTAGTTCTTCACTCATTCAGTCAGTTGAATGTATAATAATATTGCAGTATGTACAGAATTTAATATAAATATCTATTTTCTATACTGATCTATATCTATTACCTATAAACCCCACCATACCTGTTTCTCTGATGCTACTCAAAATGTTTCTACAGGGACACCATGATGATTTGAAATGGGTCACTTCCTGTGAATCAATTTAGCTCTGACCTTCATGTCTATTTTATTATGGCTCAAACAATTACTGTGTGACATTCACCTCCCTAAGCAGTGCCTTTTTTCACAAAAAAAAGAAAAAAGATTTACAGTACTACTGTTCCCAACGTTGATGTAGGATCATTAAATAACTGCATTGTTTTTTTGTTTTTGTTTTTCAGCACAAAACTGCTGGCACAACTTGTTAGCATGCATTTGTGTACTGCAGGATTCAGCGGATACAAAAAATATTTTTTTTATAATAAATTCAAATATCTCTAAAGAAAATTATGTATTATTTTTATATTTTGCATCCTCAAAAGTGCTAGCATACATACATACATAAGGGATGGGCGATATCAAAAAATTCTCCCCACGATAAGAATTAGTCTTCCCGCGATAATAACGATAAAGCCTAGTTGGTGACGCGACCCATTAGCAGCTCACGTGCAGAGCGAAAACAACTATGTCGGAAGCTGCGGAGGAGTTTATCGCTAAACGAGGAGCTACTTCTACAATCTGGAACCTGTACACATATATATTTTCACTTGCTGAGCGCTTGAGAGATTCGCGCACACTATTTCAGTTAATCTCAGTGAATGCACAATATATTTGACGCACAGTATAAACACTAGTGTGAGGCGCACGACTCTCCGTCGCTTTGCTGAGAGCGCTCAGTTTCTCTCACACACTCAAAAAGAGAGTGAGAGAGTCTTATACCACGCAGAATTGACGTGCTACTTGTAAACAATATTATTTGTTGTATTTCCCTGTAAAATAACGGCCTTCATTTGGAGTTATTCAGCCTTATAAACAAGAAGAAACAAATGCGCAAACTGCAATCTCATTGGCTGGCGCTCACCTATTACTGTCGCTGTTTTGATTTCAGCAAATCAGTTTGAGCGAACGCAGACAACGTTTAGACAATTATTGTTAGTTTTTTACATAAACACTGAATGACCAGCCATGTCTTAAGCACCACCAGTTCAGTTAAAATGACATATGCACTCATACATTTTCATACGCACAGGATTACCAAGGTTTAGTTCAAATTACTTAAATTCTATCATTAAATCATTATTTGCCTTTTTTTTTTAATCAGAAGACATGGTTGGGATTATTACTTTTGCTGTCTGCACTATTTTTGCAACTGTTTGCACCATGAGAATATGAATAAATACAAAATCTGTGTTTACATCTCAAACTTGTCATTGATTGTTTGTATTGTGTGATGTTTTTCAGCACAGTTCCACTATTTAAACATTACTTGCACTTTTACAGAAGAAAAGTATATCTGCAACTTTTCCATTTCTGAAAAGGCTGGTTTTTGGATTTTTACTGTTTTTTTATTTTTATTCTTTTATGTAATTTGTTTATTATAGGAGCCTTTTTGATGATAGGTACATTTACTTTAGATTATTGTTTGTTTTTCTGAGGCTCTCAAGAATGCATGCAGCAAGAAAACATGGGGAATGGTACTAAATTTATATCGTCATTGATATCGTTATCACAATAAATACCAGTAAATATTGTGATATATTTTTAAGTCCATATCACCCATCCCTAACACACATACAAGTACAAGTGCGTTTTACCTGTGGAGGCGTCCCACACATCATGTCCCAGGTTCCATAATGACCATGGGCCTGCCGATAGAGTCGCACTGCGTCTGTGAATGCGGGGGTCTGAACTTTACATTCTTCAGGCAGTCCTGAGCAAGAGAACAGGACTTCATCATCCTTATACTCAACATATTCAAGAAAATGACAAAACTTTTTTTTAACAAATCATCAAGAATCAAACACCATAAACATTCATTTCTAAATACAATGACATAATAACAACAGTATGGTACAGTTCCTCTCCATTTAGAGAAGTGAAAATAAGGGGTGACATCAAATGAAAGAAGGGTCATATTTATACACACACACACACACACCAGGCACGTCTCAATCATATTTCCTATTAAACCACAGACTTCACTCTGCTTTGGTCATCGTCGTCAACAGGAACCATTGCCTCATCAGTTACCATGGTAATTCCCTAAACAATGCTATAGTTACCACAGTATACCTTAGAGTCATAGGGGACTAATCCAGCTGAAGTATGAATCTGACATGGTTTTTGAGACAATTTGACTCAAGCTCTTTACACTGACAAGCTGCGGCTCAAATTTATATGTCAGTTATGATAACACTCTAAAAGTCCACATATTGCAAATGCCTCCTGTACATACACAGAGTATGTGTGCACCAGTGCCTGAACCCTTACAAAGAGAGGAAGTTCAAGCAAGCTGGGTGTGGGGGGCTGGAGGAGAACAGACAGGAAGTACAGCACTCCACATCAGCACAGCTTGGCGCTTATTAACGTATTTATGAACACGTGGGGAGAGCTGGAGAAGTGTTATGCAAAAACAAGATAATAAGAGTTTATTTAGACATAATAAAAAATAAGTAATATAATATGCACACATAGGGGAAAAAAATATAATAAAAGATCAAATAAAATCCACACATGGGCAAGCATATTTATGAACACGTGTGAAGAAATGGAGAGGTGTTATGCAAAAACAAGAGAACAAGCGTTACGGGTCGCTTATTCTGGCGTGGTCACCACAAAAACAACTGATTTCAAGTCCAAAAACACCAGGTGATCAAAGTACAATGAGAAAAAAATGAGGATCTTTGGTGAAAAAAAAACAATTACACACCATACCGTAATGACACCAATAAGCTGATAAATACCTTGCACAACATGAGACTTGGTTCTGATAACATCAAGTTCAAACTTTGAGGTTTCACATTTTTATCCCTTTCAGTCATCATGTAACGGTGTGTAAATAGTGTTCAGAAATTCTAATTATTCTGACTATTTCCTCATTTCGTTTGTGTAGTTTATCAGGTTGTCACTAAGGCCTTTACGACGACAGTCAATAGGCTTTCAAATAGCAACTTTGTGTCTGGACCCTGGAGACATTTTAAACCACCTGGACTCAATTCATTAACATGCCTGTAAACCTGTTCAGTTGCACAATAAAACCTTTTCCCAAGACTGACATGTACCATATAGAGTGGTGGAAATGGTTGAGATGCACTGGGGGAACCCTAGTTACATATTTTATATCTTTAAACTCTACATGCAGAATATCCCATTCTTTTTCAAATTCTGACCATATATATTATAAAGCTTAGTGGGATGTGAGTCACAGTCTAGCTACTTCATGTAGGCCACCTCATGACCATAAATAACACAATTTTTAGCACAGTTAGATTTGTGACCTGCCCAGATGCTGCCCAGACATTAAAGTCTCCCTTGCCCAAGCCAAAAATCACACAGGGAAGATCAGAAGAACAAAAAGGACAGAATGGTTCAATTAATTGCCGTCGCATACCAGACTTTACTGGCTCGCCAGTCCAAACAGATTGCTCATGACAGAACGGGCTCACAGAAGTCAACAAGCCAGTATACTTTGCAGTCTAGCATAGTAGGGTAGCAATCCATGCACTTCTTCGACAGCCTTAGGATTAAGCAGTTTTAAACATTGTACATGCAAATGTTGCACTTCCAAAAACAAGCTAAGACTTGTCAGGATCCAGCCCTGATCTAACTCTGTTCATGCACGCTTGGGTTTACTCCTCTGGGCATCCATTCACAGAATAACACTGTCCTGTTGGAGCACTGAACGTTCCTGGATCCTAGAGTCCTGCCACCTTTTGGGACACAGATTAGTGGTTACAAGCAACTTAATATATTGAGTTACACATTACATTTAACTCTTTATAGAGAGCTAGTGTAGTGCAATTTGAACCAACACTGATCCAACACAATGCTTACCACGACCCTATCGAAGACATGTGCCTGGCTCATGTCTTGAGTTTAGATAATTCTCAGAAGAAGTTGTGCCAAATAAACTCACATTACCAACACAATAAAAATAAAACTTCTGTTAGAGTCATCTACTGTCAAATAAACAAAGAGACATTAGTCGACTTAACTACATTTGATTTTAATTTATGTATTATATTTAGAGTCATGTAAAAAAAATTAAAAGGAGCCTGTGTTTTGATTAAGAAACATTTTCTAATAACCAAAAATGTTTTAAACACAATATATCTATTTAATGAACAATATAATTCATTAAAATATAATTTATAAAAAAAAATGTATATAAATATATATATATATATATATATATATATATATATATATATATATATATATATATATATATATATATATATATATATATATATATATATATATATATATATATATATTTATTTTACATCATGGTGATCAGTCAGCAATGATACTGATTTAAGCTTCAAAAATTACGGCGGCTTAAACTTAGGTTAAGAAGACAAACCCCAAAACTTGCTTTGCTTCAAGACAGTCATTTGATTGTGAATCAGACAAATTTAAAAAGACATTATTTTGTTTGCCATAATTATCAACTCAAGTTAACTATGATTACTTTTGCTGTATCAAAGTAGATTTTACAGCCTCAATGCTCAAAGCATTGGAGGAAACGCTGCCACTCACAAAATAATGACTGTACTAGGACAGTACTTAACATAAATACAGTACTTACATAATGAACGTGTGATTTTGACAGGTAAAAGGGAAGGGCAATTACATCAATGATCAAATTATGAATAACAGCCCATTACTTATCACTCAAACCTCTTCTGCAGAGCTTGCCTTAAACTGTCATGGTGACCAGGTACATACAGAAACAACATCTTTTTAACCAATGAATCAGACCAGTGTTACATAACACTACAAAGAGCATTTGTTCTGCTGTTAAAAGCAATCAATACATATACTAAACTGTTTAAGCAGTGTTTAGATAAATTCCAGAAATTAAGCACTACAGGGTTTATACTTCATTGAAAGCCAAAAACCACTTATCCACTCCTACAAGTATCTGTGATAAACAGAGAGAGAGAGAGAGAGAGAGAGAGAGAGAGAAACTATTTATTATGTGATGTCAAAATGGTCACGGTCACCTCTCTAGAAGCGCATGGTCTCCGCTAACATCTAACCTTCTAACCAAACAGTGAGAATTGAAAATTACAGAGTCTAACATATTTTAAATATTTCAGAGAACATCTTAAACTGACTAATTAATAGCAAATAACCACAACTGAACCAGACCTTATTTGGGAAAAAGGCTCTGCAGATGTGCTTGCATTCAGAACATACTACACGCAGCAGGGATTTGGCTAACTCTAACGCGCACACACACACTTTTAGATGGCCGCCTTAATACCCTAGGGGACATTACTGCCCTCGCCGCAAGTGTGCATTCCCCTCTCGGCAGCCTCCCATCCAAACTGAATTATGGGTTGACAGCCCCAGCTGTGACCACTCTGGAATCTTGACTACAGCAGAGAGAAAACAGCTCTAGTAGACGTAGAAGCCATCATGAGACGTCTATGAGACACAGAGAACCTTCATGACCCAACACTTACAACACAATATGTATAACAAGACTACATTTCTATGACATCAATTAGTATCAACACTGTCAGACCCCTTTCCCCCAGGGACAATGAGTAGGTTAAACCATAAGAGGGACACAGCACCCTCTGAAAACTACCCTACACTGTAGGAATTTTTTTTTTTTACAGAAAAACACTATAAAAATAACAGTAAAAACTGTGAACTGTAAGTTACCTTACTATATACGGTGAAATGCAGAAACCACATTATATTTACTTTTACTGTGTGACATCACATATGATTATATTTTGTATAAATAATTTAGTTTCTTATTTTTGTTATCAGTAATGTACATATGGCATAAGAGTGTTTTGAGTTACATTTTCTGTTATTTAATTCATTTTTCAACCCTCTACGCACACCTTGGCAATAGAATCGCCATTAGCTAGTACATTTTTGTTTACTGGCCAGACTTATATACTATTTTATTTATATTAGTGCTGTCAAATCAATTAATCGCGATTAACTGGTTCATGAATATTAATCACGTTGTCTGTGTTCGCTCGAACTGATTTGCTGAAATCAAAACAGTGAAGATAAAATAGATGAGCACCAGCCAATGAGATTGCCGTTTGCGCATTAGTCCCGCCCAAGACCAGAGAAACGTCTCGGTTACGTATGTAACCCTCGTTCCCTGAAGGAGGGAACGTACGTCGGAACTGACAGACGAATTGGGATCTATTTTCAGAGACCAATCTACTTCGAGTGTTTAAAAAACGAGCCAATGAGGATTGGCATGCGGTAGACGCGTCCCACGCTCCGCCCCGCAGCGCGGGTATAAATACGGAAGTGGAAGTACCGCATATCGCTTTGCAACTGAGGAGCCGGCTAAGTGGCTCGGCCTACAGCTGAAGCACAACACCTGGCGACGGGACGTACGTCTCCTGACCGAGCTCGCTGGACCACACCTAGGTTGGTGCTCCAGTCAGGGCTCCAGTCAGGGAGGCCAGTCACTGCTGTTCCTGCAAGACCCACTTAGCGTGACTATTGGATAACGCTGGGAAAGCGTGCCCGTCTCAGGGAGATGGTACGCTGCGGAACCACGTCCTTCAGTGGAAGGAGAGGTGGAACACTCGTAAGGACTAACCTAGCAGGGTAGTGCTACCTATAGCAGTCTCTGGGGTGGATCCAACCTGGTCCCAGGGGGGAAAGAACACCACCAGAGACGACAGAGCGGGCTCTGTCAAGGGAAAGACACAGGGCTAGCCGAGTAGGGTAGCTGGTACCGTGGAGAATACACATATGGGGTTGCCGTTAGGGAACCGCTACATATGGAACCCAGCCTAACACACACGTTCCACAAGCATACGGGTGTAGGCCTGGTGTCAGACGGCCGCAACATCTGACACCGAAGGGGTGACGGAGGAGCTCGACAGGGTTAGCCGTTTCCGGGGAACACAACTGGAGACAATAGACGCACGTATCCGGCCCGGAGGCGGGAGTGGTGTATGCAAGCCGACACTAGAACGGGTACTTAGCGCTACTGGCCACTGGGGGCGAGGATGCGGGAAGATACCGGCTCTACACGGAGGCTATAAAATCTAGCGTGTTAGGTGTCGCCCAGCCCGCAGCTCTACATATGTCCCGGAAGGGAGTGGTGGGAACCTTGGGCACGTATCCAGGCCGGGGTCTCAGGACAACGTGAGAGTTGGCCGGCCTGAATTCTAGGCACGATTCGTTGACCGAAAGTGCATGCAGGTCCCCTACCCTCTTGATTGAGGCCAATGCAGTCAGGAGCACTGTCTTCATGGACAGGATGTTTAGCTCGACTGACTGTAAAGGCTCGAAGGGAGGGCCCTGAGCACCAGGGCTAGGTCCCAAGAGGGTACCGAGGTTGGCCGAGGAGGATTTAGTCTCCTCGCACCTCTGAGGAACCTGACGATTAAGTCGTGCTTACCTAAGGACTTACCTTCGACTACATCGTGATACGCCGCTATTGCGGCGACGTACACTTTGAGGGTGGAGGGAGACAGCCTTCTCTCCAACCCATCTTGTAGGAAAGCAAGCACGACATTAATCGAACACCTTCGGGGGTCTTCCCCCATTCAACGAACAGGTTCCACTTCAGCGCATAGAGGCGCCTCGTAGAGGGGGCTCTAGCTGAAGCGATGGTGTCTGCTACTGCCTGTGGCAGACCACCTAGAACCTCCGCGTCCCGTCCAGGGACCAGACATGGAGTCTCCAGAGGTCTGGACGTGGGTGCCATAGAGTGCCCCGTCCCTGAGAAAGAAGGTCCTTCCTCAGGAGAATCGGCCAGGGAGGGGCTGTCGCGAGGAGTGAGAGTTCGGAGAACCAGGTCCGGTGAAGGTTTGGCGACAGTAAGGAGTAACTGAGACCCGGAGGGCGAGGTCCGTCGCGGTACGCAGTTCCTGCATAACGCCTGGGTCAGAACTACCCTCGTGCAATTCCATGAGCGCTTTGGCCTGGTAGACCTGCAGGAGCGCCATGGCATGCAGAGATGACGCAGCTTCTCCACAGGTCGTGTAAGCCTTGCCGGTTAGCCCGGACGAGAACTTACATGCCCGGGAGGGGAGGCGCGGATTTCCCCGCCAGTCGGTAGCGGTCTTAGGACACAGTTGCATCGCAACCGACCGCTCCACTGGGGGGATCTCCACGTAACCCTTCGCCGCGCCACCGTCGAGGGTAGTGAGAACGGAGGAGTCAGTCGATCGGTTTCTAGCGCTATAAGGCGCTGTCCACGACTTCGTGAGCTCCTGATGCACTTCCGGAAAGAAAGGCACTGGGGCGGGGCGCTGAGAACCAGCACGGGCCGCCCCGAGATACCAATCGTCCAGCCGTGAGGGTTCGGGACACGGTGGAGGGTTCCACTCGAGCCCGACACTCGCAGCGGCCCGGGAAAGCATAGCCGTGAGCTCTGGATCGGACTCGGACAACGCTACCACACCCGAAGGGGGCAGCACAGCCGAATCTTCATCTCCTGAGTCCATTAGCTCGTCCCCCGATGCGGCGATCGAAACCATATCCTCAACCGGAGCCCCGAAAGTAACAGCTGGTCCCCCGCTGGAAGAACCAGCGTGCTCTTCCGGAAGCTCAACCGGCGCAGCGGAGGGGGGAGGGGCCCGAGGAGCCTGTTGGCCCGGCGGGAGTGCCCTCACAGTAACCCTCAGGTCCCCACCAAAGGCATCAGCCAAAGTAGCAGCCCTCTGCTTCGGGGCAGGAGGGCCACTAGATCGGGGGATGCGCAATGGGACTCCACATTTTTTAAGGTAGTCGAGCCTGGACCGTAATACTGCGATGGTCATGTTCCCACAATGGGAACATGAGTCATCCACAAAAGCCGCCTCAGCGTGCTGAACGCCCAAACACGTGAGACAGCGATCGTGTCCGTCAGCTGGGGACAGGTAACGTCGGCATCCAGAAACACACGGTTTGAATGACATCTTGAAAAAGACGCAGGGTCAAACCGTGTAGCTCTTTTAGAAAGGAGTTTGCTCTTTGACCAGTGCCGAGGCACACAGGGGAAATGACCGCGGCTCGCAGCGGTTCTGGGGTGCAAGCCCGCTGAAAGCACTCAACCCAGCAAGCTGTAAAAACAGCTGTTTTGTTTCAATGCGATCACCGCTGACAGCGCCGTCTCACCAACACTGGCCAGGAGATTCCTCTTACTCTCGATGAAAAAAACACTCTTCGTAGGAACTAACGTTCGGCTCCGAAGTTGAAAGCGATATGCGGTACTTCCACTTCCGTATTTATACCCGCGCTGCGGGGCGGAGCGTGGGACGCGTCTACCGCATGCCAATCCTCACTGGCTCGTTTTTAAACACTCGAAGTAGACTGGTCTCTGAAAATAGATCCCAATTCGTCGGTCAGTTCCGACGTACGTCGAACGTGACCGACTGAAAGGGAACCAGCATATCTTCTGCTTGTTCTTAAACGCTGAATAATTCCAAATGAACTCCGTTGTTTTGACAGGAAAATACAACGAAGAATATCGTTTACATGTCGCGCGTCGATTCTGCGTGGTATTTAAGACTCTCTCTTTTTGCGTGCGTGCGTGAGTGAGAGAGAAACACAGCATTCTCGTCAAAGCGACGCAGAGTTGTGCACCTTCACGGTACGTCACATACAGGTACGCTGCACATCGGGCGAGCTGAACTTAAATAGACTGATCGCTTGACGGAGATCGAAACTGTTTCTCTGAGTTTTCAGCGAGTGAAAATATATGTATGCAAAACTTATTCTTAGCCTCTTAGACACGCACTGGCGAGTAAAATCTAAGCATTTATTAGCCAATGGCTTATGATAAGATATTATTTATTCGCCCAGAGTGAATATTTACTCGCAAATGCGAGTGATTTACTCGCATTGTAGAGGGTTGTGTTTATTGGATTATTTAAGTGTCAAGTGTGTTACCCTGATGGTGGCCAATGTAAACAATAAACATATTGGTCATGTTTTATGAAAAGGCCTTTTCCGATGAATTTGTCTTCATGTGGCTTTGTACCATCTGTATTATTATGCTGGTTATTAGTACATTTCAAGCTAAACATCTGATTTTGTATTAACATTTTATCAGTAAATGAAATGTATGGTTATAAATTGCACAGTGTACATGCACCCATATGCCATCCCACAATAACAGGAACATTGTTGCGTCAGATTTTTTTACAGTGAATTTACAGGATATTTTTTAACAGTGCAAAACCATATCAAGGGCCCACCAAGCAGGTGACATATAGCCTCATGAAGTTTAACAATCTTAACATATCCTTCAAATAGACAAGCATACACTTGATTAAGTGGCTTTACAAACAGCATATCAAGTAATCTGGCAGTGACATCATTGTGAAAGAGCGAAACTCTCACAGTAACACTGAACCTTCAGGTAGCCTTAGGCATGGTGTAACTATATTTACACAAGCAAATTCTTGAGAAAGATGTGTAAACTTAAATGCAAGCATATCGTCTAGAAATATAACCGAAAAGTTTTTTCTGGGAATTGACTTTGACTAGAATTATACAACAAATAAAAGGTCTTTTCAAATCACAGAACATACAAAACATAGAAAGAGATATTTTACGGTAAAATACCACAATCTCTGCTAATTATATAAGGTTCTAGAAGCTCTACAGAATAAAGAGTCATAGAGCTCACACACAGGGAATGAATGATGGCAGCACATCTCCAGCTTTCCCTATGATCTCATCTGACTCTTTTTACAGCCTTGAGCGGTAAAATTCTTTCTATTATCAAACAGGCCAAATGAATACAGTCAACCGTGCCAAGCGTTCCGCTCGAGTTTCCTTTTTGATAAAAGGATGTCTAAAAGAGGTGATTAATGAAATAACACATCAGTTAATCTAGCAAGTTTGAATGCAAAAAAAAAAAAAAAAGCAATAACCGTAATGAAAGTTGAGTCATGCCTTGAATATGTGTTTGGATGTTAAAGTGACAGAGGGGAATGTGGAAACTTGGATGTCTCAAACGTGAAATTAGTATGGTCCTTTTTAACAACAGGCTTAAGACTCACCATTGTTGGTGTGTCGGACGCAGTCTTGAAAGACGGCGTTCCACTTCTGCTGCTCCTTCTCAGTCACCACACAGAAGTAGTAGTGACGAGCATAAGGGTGCCAGAGGATGAGGGGAAACTGTGTCGCACATTTCAGGAATGGAGAACTGCCAACTTTAGCTTTTACACCTGGAAAACGCATGTTGCATGATTCAATATTCTATTAAATAGGGCCTGATGAGAAGATCTCCATAGTCATCATGACCCACAGTAGGGATGAAACGATTACCGGTTTCACGATAAACCACGATAAAATGTACTGATTTATCATTAAAACAGTGTTTGATTATCTCGATTTTGTAAACTAGCCAGCGAGCGCAATGTTGTTTTTTGAACGAGAAGAAATGGCGGAAGGCAGTTACAGCGGCGGGAGATTTTTCAGCCTTCTAAAAGGACCAAATCTGAGGTGTGGACATATTTTGGATTTTACAAAAGTCCTGAGGGAAACTTAATCGAGTATGGTCACCCTGTCTGCAGAACATGCAAAAAGAAAGTCGCTGCAATAGGGGCAAACACTTCAAATCTGCGAACGCAAGGCAAGTGGACTTTGACCTCAATACTAAAACTACATCTGGGAAGTAAAAACGTGAAGCTTGAGCCAAAGACGAATGAACAAGCTCAGACAAGACTAGAGTGACATTTAAGGGATAATAATGTATTCATTGTACACTTATTACACAGATTTTCTTTACCACATAAATAATTAAGCGGACATATTGGACTGAGATTAATGTTTTAAATCTGACCTGTTTATAAATCCATTTTGTACAGTGTACGAAACAATCGACCAGACAAGATGATCACAAGAAGTTATAGTAATAATTATAGTAGTATTAATAGTAAAGTCCTCTGATTTCATTTTCAATACAATCAAAAACAGAGACACAAGACGCATTTGAATGAAATGAAAGTATGGATGTGCGCTGTGTTATAATGCGTTGCTATTGACGACGGTCATTATAAGGAAGGAAATGCCACAGAATAGAATCTTGCTTAAAAAAAGTGCACAGAGCTGCTTGTTTTATTTGTTGTTTGTTGATTTTCAAATATAAAACTTGTTGAAATGTTTTCAGTGTGTGCATCAGTTCTTTTTGAACACTTTAATCTCATTTGAACAAAACCGTGATAATATTGATAATCGTGATAATTTGGGTCACTATAATCGTGATATGAAATTTTCATACCGTTTCATCCCTAACCCACAGCTGCACACCAAACAAAGATCACAGCACATTTACACTCTTTCATCACTTATCTGGACTCTACTCTCCATTTATTTAAAAGGAAGGCTGCAGGTTCAATATAATAAATACTTATAAGTTATAGTGAGGCACTTACAGTGCAAGCACACAGGGCCGGGTAATAAACACATGGTTTTAAATGTCAGAGCCACATGACTTAAACATCATACGTGTTCACAAGAGTCTCGTGTGACAGAATCGCTTACTGACCTTGTCTATGTAAAGTTATCTAATCTTTCTACTTCGTTGTCATTATGATGTGACCCTAGTAAAACCGGTAAACCATCTTTCTTTCTCATATTCCACTCTCTCCTTTAGACTGACCTGGTAGGCTGGTGTTAAGGAGCTCGAGGTATTCCTCCATAGAGGTCAAAACCCTGTAGCCAGCACAGTTAATGACGCCTTTAGGATGCAGCCCTCTGTCATGGGCCTAAATGAACAGAAACAGATAAACCAAAACTTTTTGGCCAAAAAGTTGTTTAGGTGACCAGGCAGGTAATATTAGTCTATTACTACTCAAATGTGGTTCATTTTAGTTCATTAAAGTCATTACCTGTTTGTTATCATAATAATTGATGTTATAGGAGTCAGGAATAAAGAGAAAGCGATTCCTCCATTTTTTGTTCTCTTCTAGATACTGAAACAAAGCCCCTGAAAAGATGGACTTATTCTTAAGAGGCACCTATGAAAGAAACAAGAATTAAAGTGGGGTTAAACAAGGTCCTGTTTAAGCAGAGAGAGAGAGAGAGAGAAAGAGAGAGAGAGAAATGGAAGAGAGAGAGAGAGATGTCCCTCTATTTTCAGTGAAGACCCTGTACCTAATTATACATTATGTAGAGAGATGTTAAGACTGGAAGTACTTAATTTATGTTTACTTTGCCCACCCAGTGTGTCTGTCTAAAGACATACACACGCACACACACCACGACTGACGAATAAAAAGTGTGCAAACTGCTCATCTTTACAGGGTCATACTGTGATAATACTACACATTTCAAATAAACAAGTCTGCATTTGTTCAACAGAGCAATTATCCCTAATTACGCTTTGCTATTTGACATTACAGACCAACAATTCAGTTAGAAATTACCCTGATTTAATTAGAAAAGACAAATAGAGCTGAAAATGAGGAATAGAAAAGGCAGAGCTTTACCTTCCTGTGCAGGAGCTGAGGCTGAGGTCCTCCTCCACCCTCTATGTCAAAGCGCATCTGGTTAAAGAGCGCGACTGCATACTGCTGTTCATATAGCCGACCAAAATCTCCCATCAGCTCCCCTGTCCGTGCTAAAAAAAGAAACACACACAAAATCAATGAACATACATATAGTTATTATATATTATATTACAGGTATGTTAGACCTAATGTCTATAGACAGCATCTGTGATTAAAATGCTAAATTGGTGATACCAGAATAAAAATATTCATGATTCTGAAGCTGAAACTACAGAATTATTTTAGACGAATATGCTTGCAGTCTGTCACTGACTAGATATACAAAATAATGTAGGCCACTTTTTACTGGTAACATAAGACATTTGGCATTATCAGGACCCACAAATATTCCCAAACGGCATTATTATACATTATATTCAACATTATATATAGTAGTTTAAATGTAGTACTGACACTAAAACTCATAAATAGCATTTTTGTATTGCGATATATTGTTACACCCCTGGCATTTATTAAACAATAATGTTGACTTAGTTCGTAAAAAAAAACCACTCACAAATAAAGAAACTGGGATATATTATATATATACACTCACCTAAAGGATTATTAGGAACACCATACTAATACTGTGTTTGACCCCCTTTCGCCTTCAGAACTGCCTTAATTCTACGTGGCATTGATCATCAATTTTCCAGGATGAGTGGGAACCCTGCCGGAGTGGTTCACGTCCTCAGACTCAGATTTATACATTTCTATGTCAACACCGAAATTAATCTGCAGAAGTCAGGTGCTACAAGTAAGAGCGCTGTAAGTTTGTTTATGTTCGTTATTATTGTCAGGGCTCGACATTAAGCCTGTTAACGTGCTTGTCCTTCGGACAAGTAAATCTGGCATTCACTTGTCCGAGTAAAAAATGTGCTTGTCCGGAAATTTTAATTTTTTTTGTGTTGTAAATATAATTTATTCTGAAGCAATATTCTCACCAGTGTTCAATCAACTTCGACATATTTAAAATCTGCATATTTGTGATATTGTTACCTTTAAATGCCTATAGGGCATTCTTAATAAATGTAGGCTATGCTTCAGCTTTAATTTTATATTCTTAAATTTGATCAATAAATTGAACTAGAATAAGACACTATAGGGCTGTTACCAATCAAATTAAATCATTTACACTGAAAAATGACAACTGCATTAAATAATGTTATGAGATTGTTTAAAATATTTTTTTAATAAATACAAATAAGTTGGAAAGAATGTTTAAACATTAAACTAAACTGCCAGTAGGTTGCGGTAGGTGACCGTCTTAATGGGGGGAGTCATTGAGTCGATTCGTTGAAACGGCTAATTCGTTTAAGAATGAGGCAGTCATTTACGAATAGGTCATTGAATCTTTGATTCAATCGATTCATTCAAAACGCTGAATCATTCAGTAACGCACTGTTGCTGTGAGATGCCTTATGGTTCTGCGGTGATCTTTGTTTGGAACCATTTTCCCTGCTGAAATAAAACAAAAAGTCAATATTGCATCTAAATATGTAAGTGACTTGATGTTAATTCATTGTTTATGGAACTGTCATATTAAATCATTGTCACATTTTCAATTGTGATGGTATTCAGGAAAACAGCACTCTTGGTCGTGTGATGTTGTTTAACTGTTACAAGTACGATTTTGGCAGTATTATTTGTGTCCCCTTCAAAAATTGAACCGAAAGAAAGAACCGACCCTCTCTTTTATTCTAACTTCATGCATTCTTTTTTATCAACACTTGAATGTGGGTACGTTTCATGAAAAAAGCAACATTGAGGAAAAAGCTGAGAAAATCGCGTTTTAAAAAAAGACTAACTTGCATACAGATGGGATTCAGATCGGTGATCAAAACACAGATGGAGTAACAGATCGAGTGCATCAACACCCCAAAGCATCACAGTCCTGGGTCGACATTTCATTCAATAACATTAGTTTTGATGTACATGCTGTTTAATGTTGATGATCGCGCTATTTTACATATGCACCTGCTTATACGAGATCGCGCGTTTCTGCCTCTTCTTCGCCTGTGTTTTGATCAGATTCTGTACTCGTTCAGGAGATGTGTAATAGCGCCCCCTACCGTATGACAGTGAAAACACAGAAATCATCAATGGCAGGGAAGCGTTCTCATAAAAGACAATAACGAGATAACAAACACACAAAAAAAATCACTCATTGCTCTTGATTTAATAACTTTAATAATGGTTAATCTATATTTATACAGTGAAGACTACGAAGTGATATTTTACATTTAATTACTATTTTTGTACCTGAAAATCTAGTTTAGACCTACATAAAAAACATGAAAATAACTGTTTCTCATTTGTATGTTTGTGCTGTTGTATTTATGTACAATGTATGTATATTATACATACTGTATTATATACACAGTACCAGTAAAAAGTTTGGACACCAAAGGGAAAGTGTGTTCAAACTTTTGGGTATCAGAATTTTTTTTACCCCCTAATATCGGTATCGGCCCCCAAAAACCCATATTGTTCGGGCTCTAGCAAGCATATTACTAAAGCCAAATAAGTTGATTCAAATAGTATCAAATGAAAATAAAATTATTATTATTATTATTATACATTAAACAATGATAAAATGTGATGCAAAAAGCAATAAAAAAAAAATCATAATATCATCTGAATATATTCAGATTTTAGACTTACTGCAAGCAGCTGCAGCTCTACAACAGACAAGTACGGTATACAATAAATCAATGGCCATTCAATATTAACAGCAATTCACACTGAGCTCCATGTATCTGATCAGAAGTGGAGATTATAATGTTTGAGCTTCACTGCTTTGTCCTTCACATGCATGTAAAAGCAGATCAACACTGCAGTTGGCACAGGAACAAAAGGCAGCTCCATTATTGACTGCTTTCTGGTGGGATGTTTTCCAAATGACTATGTAGGGCTTGTTATAAAACTTTGGAGGTATTCAGTCTCTTGGAAAGATTCAAGGAAAGAGAAAAGAAAAAACAACAACATTCCTGTCCGTTAGCTTACAATGTGAAGATGCCAATAAATTAGAGAGGGGCATGAAAAATAAAGCACTTGGTGATGGTCAAAGACAGAGAATAAATGTAAAACTTAGTTATCTAATTGCCTTTAAATGCCTATTGATGCTAGACGAGATCACCTGCACAATAAAAATAACTCTTAAAATAAACATGACATACAATTAAAATAACAGTAAGCTAGGAGACATTATAAGGTTATATATGATTGTTATGACTCAATAAAAATTAAGTTTCATACAGGGAGAGACTGCAACAAATCAGATCCATACAGCTAAATGCTCAAGTTCAACAGGATCATTACCATCAAAAGTTCCCATCAAAGCAAATTATAAACAGACCTGACATTTAGCATTTACATACTTCTGCCAAGTCAAATGCACACAGGAAAACCCTAAAATGTTCCCTCTCTGAATGTATATGGTCTACTACACTGCAGAAATTAAAAGACTGGAGCTGAGCTCTGCTTATGATTTCTCCCAACCAACTCTCAATCCATCATATTTGCCCCATAAAGCCAGAGAATATAATTAAATGAACTGCTAAAGCCATTAGGCAGTTGTGCAGGCAGTACTTAACAGAGAGGAATGTGAAAAAGGAGACAAGGAGGCCGAGAATAAGGTCACCCTAACCATCTGCATTGTTTTAGCAAAAGTACAATATTAGAGGCGACGGGAAATACGTGATGATCTTACATGCCAATATGAATTGTACCTACTGCAGTGTTGTTAAAGCTGACGAAAACTAAAGTTTTCATTAATTGAAATAAAGCTGAAATTAAATAAAATCCTCTATTAAGCCATGAAGACAATGCAAAAACTTGGGCACAATTCTCGTTTCTACAGTAACAGCATCTTGTCTGATTGGCAGATTATTAAAGACACTGCCCGTTTCAGGATTATGGGTAATATAGTTCAGCTATTACACACGTACAGACAGTAATTGTGGGAACAGAGCTGACTGTAAGGGCTGGGCAGTTTGCACACTGATCAGGCATCAATCTTAAACAAACATCCTAGGGCAGATCCTCCAATGCTCCGCTGCCATGCCAAATCATTCCTCATACAAAATTTCACAATCCATGTCTCAACACAAACCCAACAAATGAAACACGCTTTTCTCAGGAACTGATTTCAACACCAAAACAAACATCTCAGTAATATGCATGAGTCTGATGGTGGGAATAAAATCTTGCAAGCTCTGCTTTGGTAATGTGGAGGTTTGGAGACAGACATTTAAAGAGTGGTTCCACTAGTGGAAGATAATTACAATACCATCATGCCGACCACACAGGGGGAAGTTGGTCTTCAGGGGGGTGGGGAAAAAGGAAAAGGAAGTTTCTTTGGAATGTGTCCATGTCAGAGCAGACAGAGTGAAAGCTCTTCTGAGGGAAATCTGGGAGCTCAGATCCTGGTACTGACATTAGGGCTGCACGATTAATCGTAATTAACCAGCTTTTATTCAATTATTATGAAACCATTGAGGCTGCGATTATTTTTTATGCACAGCTGGTCAGTGAAGCACGGCTCTGTGATCAGTAGTAAATGCTGCTCCATCTGAAAGCACTGCAAGTCGCTTATAACGTGCATTTGAAAAAGCAACGTGTCAAACATCTTTCCAAACATGAGAAGCATTTTTGAACCTCTTGTCCAACAAAAGACAACATAATAACATGTTTTTACTCCAAATTCACGTCATAACAACAGTTGAGCATCCTTCTGTGAGATGAAGTTCTTACACAGAATAAGGCACACAACATATCTCATAGTATTCTATACCGTGATAAAGGTTATGTCGATTAGCATTGACATACAAATATACTTTATTATCATGAAAATACCTGTGAAGGCTTGAAGAACTCAGATAAACCATACGAAACGGCTTGGGATTCGTTTAAAAAATTTTTTATCTGACTCAGAGTTGACTCTTACTTTTGAGAGACAATAACTTTATATACGATGCACTTTCAGATTTAAAACTTTGCAGGATATTTTCATTCACTTAGAACTATGTTACACACTACATGAAATAATTTTCAAAAATCCATAATAGGGGCACTTTAACATTGAAAATGGCATGCAATGAGATTGGTTCACTATTGGTTCGCTGGTTAGTGCAGCAGTTATCCAATCACATGATCTGTTGGGGCAAATTTATGACTTTGTTTGTGCATCAAGGGATTAATTCGGTAAATGTGTGAATCAACTTCTGACAGGATAAAAAAAAATGTATGCACATTTTTAGAATTTATGCCTATCTTGGCACTATCATCCCATGTTTTTATGCACTTCAAAATTTGCATAAAAACAGGTGGATAAAAACATAGCTAATGAGAATATGCTCTGAAAGTACTGGGAAGGAGAAAGGTAACATGGAAATACTTTAGAAAAGATGAAAATGTCTCTTTGGAATCCAGTACCAAGCGTTCCCACATTTTCGGGCCAATTAATCTTTCCAGGCCTGGACATTCCAAGTTGTCCATGACCATGGGAAACTTGTAGAGCATTTTCTGCTATATGATGTATGGAAAGAATTCACAATTATTATATGTCTAAGAACGAATTTACAATGAAAAAGGGGTGCTAACAGAGCACACTACTTTGAGAGGGTTAAAGAGAGTAACCCGGGGCCTGGGTCTGCAAGAAACCACAAGACACAGGGCATGTGTATGTTCATGTGAATATATAAGACTGGCTGCATTTGTGAGTGTGTGTGTGTGTGCTGTTTGTTTATGAGTCACCCACTGAATGAGTCTCATGTGATACTTGGTGCCACTCCTTGTTCCTTTTTAATTTCATTACAAGCTGAAGAGCAAATCAAATTAGCATTACCGTATAGCAGCCACTTCAAAGAGACTCTGGAGCCTCACACTGAAGATAGTGATTGCACTTCATTACCCAATAAAAAACTATATCATAGAGCAGCTCAATTACACTTATATAGTGCAATAAGAAATATCTTAAAGTATTAATTCTTAACTTTCTTTACATGTTACAATCATACAAGCTCAGCAAAACCTGCCTGCTGGAGTCATTCACACTTATCTAGTTGAGCTCAGCTCACAGCAGGAAATCCCAAAACACTTTGGTCATGGTCCTGTTTTATTCTATAAAGAAGAGCATGATAATGGAACCTTCACAAACTTCCAGAAATCATTCTGTATAGGAGGTTTGTAACCATGCAAAAGACTTTTGATCCATTTACGCATCCTTATTGGATACAAGGATCAACTTCTTTACAAAAATCTCTTACTGACAAACTTCTAAAAGGTCACTTTTTCATTCAGTGTTACATTTTCTTTGGTATGCGTGGAATAGCACATTACCATCTCAGGTTCAATAACTCAATGGTCTGTCATCAAATACAGCACATACTATATACAACATAGCATACTCCTCATCTAGTTTATAAAACATTCCATTAACATTTTATAACAAACAGGTTTTGAATTTGACAGCTCAAACACTTTGGATAAATTATGTTGTTTGATTATACAGTACTGGTCAAGGAGTGAGCTTTTCGCATTCATAGAATTTATGGGAAAACTGGCAGTTTTAGTACAGCTGATATAAAATCTGACAAGGGGGAATTTAGCAACTGATACATGCCTTGAGGACACTTTGGCAAGGCCATAACTATACAGTTCCTTTGTTAACAAAATTAAATAAATCATAGCACAATACAAGTTTAAAGTTTTATGAGAGTAGATAAAGCAGTATGCTGTTGTTTTTTTTCTTTTTTCATTTCTTTGAGCACAATACGCTTCAATTTAGCATATGATGAAAAAGATGATACGTTGATCAAATTGCAGTGTTATTCGATGATCTGTTGCTACAGTAAGTGAAGCATGCTGGGATGTGATTTATAAACATGCTGTGCTCATCATTTGTTCTAATTGTCCTGAGAGCCTCATTGGTGCTGAGTCCAGCACTGAGCAAGCCTGAAGTTCATCATGGAAAATTCCCATTTAAACCTACATTGGCTGATGATGGAGTCACATAAACCCTTGAGCAGAAATCAAATTCTGAAGAATAAGCATACGCCTTCATTTAATTTCACAAACAAAATCTGTGCTTCTTGCTTTCCCACGGTGACACTGACATTCCAGCTAGATGATTTTTCAGACCAACTCTGGACTAACTTCCAGTCAGTTCTGTGGATGACTAAGAATTGTACAACTGAGAAAAGGATAAGTCAGCATTAGCAATATGAGCGCCAACAGATAAACACACACACACACACACTATAGGAAGTAAGTGTGGGGTGGATTGTGCACTATGACCTCACTACAAAGCTCTATTACAAACATGCTCTGTTTAGAAGAATCCTGCTCCATTAATGTTCCACGACTTCCTCTTCCACATTCCATTAAAGCATTTCCTGCAAGATCCCCCTCACCCCCCAACTACTCAAAACTACTGTCATTTTCTTCCCCAAATGGCTCCAACTTCACCCTTACCTCATGATGGAAGATTTATCCACAAAACACACTTCAACAAACATAAAAATACCATAAATCTTATGAGATACAATGTAAAATAAACATTTGCAGCACCTAAAGCTGTCAACCATTGTAAAGTGCACAGGAAATGCTGAGGTCATTCTATTCCCAATCTCCCACCCACTATTTTGAGAAGATGACTTCATCCATTCTCTAGAACACAGGAAGACGACGTATAGGACTTTGACCTCACCTTTCCCTGGTCAATAAAGAGGGAGTCATCCAATTGTGAAAAGGGACTAAAGACAACAGCCTATTGTAGACGTATCATATTGTCTGACAAGCATCCTCTATGAATTAGCTTATGAATATTACATACACTTAAAAAATAAAGAGTGCGCATATATGACCTCCTGAACAAAGGTTATCCAAATGCTGAGCATGACAGATCATCCAGACAGCCTCCTTACTGCTGTTAGTCTCCCCATGCATTCCTGAGATTCCATATCTGATATGTGCATTCTCTTAAAATGTGCAAAAGAAGGGAAGATGGAAAGTTAACAGTTCTCTCTTGCCCTTCCCAAATGCGATTTCATCAATTTATATTAAAAGGGATAATCGATAAGTACAAATTTTTTGACATTGACATTGTTAAAAAAAAAATTCTCCCACAGTCAGTGACACTGACATTCTAGTCAGATGATTTTTCCAGACTGACTAAATCGGTAAGGAAAAGATTATATAACGTATTCTTTAAGTTAATTTTTTTTTAATGAACATTTCTTACAAAAAATAAAATGAATAAACCGACATTTAAAATGTGTGAGGAATTCAACTTGTTATGGATCATATGGATTATGACTAGTTATAAGCATAGTGACCTGTAGCTCTCAAATATATTTACTGAAATAAGTGTTGCTAATATGAAATGGTTTTTAATTGAAAACAACAACAAAAACAGCAGAATTCAGCCTTGAAAACATTCCCAACAGCTCATGAAACTTCATGAATGTCATCTACAGTGACCATACTGCATTATGTACAACATTTGTATTTGATGCAGATAAGTTAATAGCCTTCATAGTTAATAGTCATAATTGTTCATATTGATCATTTTTATGTCGGTTAAATCATTTTTTTGTACATAGACATAGTACAGTACATGCCTTGTTATATGGTTTGAACACAAATGCCCTTAAAAATCAAAAATTGCCCCTAAATACAAAAGTTTCAGTAACTTTTGGCACTGATAGGTAGGCTACTACTAGTTATCCACTGTGAATGTCAGCATTTACTCAAACCTGTTCCACCCTTACCACACAGCTCTGAGGAGATGCAGGCCACCTAGCCACCCATACAAATACATTTAGGCTTCACTTGAATTTTGGTGTCATGATTTATTTGAGATATCAACAATAGTTAGGTTGCGCAGCTCACATTCATCTTGTAGATTCTAATGGTACAGTGAAGCACCTTTTTTTTCTTCTTTTTTTCACAGTGAAATCACTACATTATCTCACTGATTATTCATGCAGTGTGTAATTCAAAACGTCTAAAAAGTAACAGGAAATGTTGTGCCACGTCGCAGCAAAGTGCCTTGAAGGAACAGCACAACGTTTATTATCCCAAACGTTTTCTTTTTGGATCGGAATGTAAACCCTTTCACCCAAAAACCCCGGCACTGGCCTTAACTGAAATTGCATTGCAACCCTTTCGCAACACCATATTTTGCATGCCGACACTGATTATCTATCACGTCTTGCTGTTAGCAGACACTTCCATTGGAGCACTTACCTGTTATAACCTCCCGTTTGCCTTCATCCAGATGAGTTGAGATAATATCCCCCATCGCGCCGCTATTATATGGCAAAATTTGGCTGGATCGGACAACTTCTCCTTCGGAGCAGCAGCTGTGTAGTTGTAGCAGTAGGGCGCTGGTTTCTTATGATAAGATATAAACTGGAATTGATTTGAGCGGCTCCTCCCTCTTTTTACTCAAGTAGTCTGAAAGCAGTAAAAGGTTGAAGTTGTATATAGAGTTGACAGGCACCGTGCTGGATTACTGAAGGCAGTTTTCCATAACTCTTGAGTTAAGGCTTCTTTAGTCCCGCGTGAAGCACAGACCCTGTACTCGGTTTCAGCGTCAAAACACACTTGTCTTTGGTGAGCGTGCTGAAGGCGGGTTTACAGAAATCTGACTTCACCTCCAATTAGAGGCGGGACCCGGGACTCTACGTTCATTCTAAGAATCGTTTTTTTAGAGCAAGGTGAACGAACCGTTCCCATCAGCGTCCATGCACTCACTGGTTACATTTTATGTTCACTTATGTTATAGCGCGTGCTTTCCTGACTTCAAAGTCTGACGACTGAACAAATACGCCCCGTGCACTGAATGACATTGAATAACCTACCTGAATAAACGAGGCAGCGAATGTGTACAAATGACTATTACTATACATAGTTAAAAGTGGGTATAATATCGTGACTGAAATTCGTAATTATTAAGTCTATTGTTGTCTTTTTTTTCTATAGCTTAATTGAAGTCAAGCAATAACGAAACGGAGGGGGAAACAGCCTATAGATCTTAAGATTCAAAAGAATCGAATCACTGGGATGATCCACATTTCTCATATTGTACAGAGCTTGATTTTAAGAAAGTGTCTAATGCAGGTGCTGACAAAATCAAAAAAAAAATCTAAAAATAAAATTAAAAAAGCCATTACAAATGTGTGCAATGAATACTGTAAATAAAGCATTCAATGTAATTTAACTAATTCTAACAATAACTATTATTTAGAATAACCCATTTTTTTACTGATAGTCTATAGCCTAGTTTTTGTTTCGTTTGTTATGGTTTGTTGCTAAAGCCTATGTAAGATAAATACACAACCCCTATTTCTGTTCTTTTTATGTATGAAATAATAGGCTATAATTTTTTAGAGAGATTTAAAGACATTTTCATTAAAATGGTGAGTGAAGTGTGATGAGTGAAGCATCTCTGGTGTGTTAGGCAGAATAAAAAAAAGAAGATGTCGCCCTCTAGTGGGTACTAGTGGTCTTTTTCTGTTAATTCTTTAGCCCGATTATAAATACATTGTCACATTATTCTCGTGCACATCATTCATTTTAATATTTCATGACGTTAATTTAAAATCTCTCATATTGGTTTATATAACTGTATTCAATACCCCAAAACATGAATCACAAAAACAGTCAGACACTTCATCCAAACATAATAGAAGCTACTGGAAGGCTAAGCTTAATATGCACAAATGCACATGTCAACATTGAAGCTGCGGAGGCGTGTAGTGGGATTAGGCATCGATCGACGCAAGCACCACATCCCATTTACACCAACTGTAGCTCTGAGCGCGCGCTCACTGTGAGTCCAGCAGGCAGAGGCAGCAGGTGACAGGATGGCATCTCTGGGACTCAAGGCGATTGTCGGAGAAAGTAAGAAACGTTTCGCTGAAGTTGCTATAGGGCAAACATTACTGACGTTTTTGAATGGTATATTTCAGATATTTCTAATTAGTTGAATTATTGACATTAAAATGTGTGTGTAGAAATGCTTTATTATTAAGTAGCCTATTACAATAGGCTATTGACTAACAATATAAGCCTCATACAATAACACCGCTTAAATCCTTATTCTTCAAATTTGACACATGCTTTTATTATATTATATTATATTATAGTATAGTATAGTATAGTATAGTATTAATCAGTTTCATTTTTTTGCACTATGCATTAAAAGGAGTGATGTTGCTAAAAGCACACAAACATCGGAGATACACACTAATCTGTGTAGTCCTGTGGGATTAAGGATATAAAGGGGCGGATTGCGTGGAAGCACAAAGAGTGGGAAAATAGGCCTGAATACAAACAATACAGACTGGCAATTGCTCTTTGAAAAGCTATTAAACAAGGCTTTGGTGTTAGATGTTAATGGTTGAATTTTGTTAAATAGGTGTTGTTGTTGTATCTATCTATCTATCTATCTATCTACCTATCAATTTAGCCTACCTGAATGTAAATCTTTTGTAATTCCTTATACCATATATTATTGACCTGTTGTTTTATCTATAGGCTCAATGGATGTTAGGTGTTCCATACTCCATCTCATACAGTTACTTTCTGAAATGCCAGTTGCAAAAATGTACTTTTCCCCCCCAGCCCTGGTTCATTTCTGGACCTAAATGCAACCATGAGGATTAATGAGATTTTCAGGTGTTCATAATTCACTCTTGATTCTTTCTTTCATCACATCTGGTCTTCACTTCTTGCCATCTGCCTGTGTCTTTCCTGTTATTTCTGCTGCCATATACAGTGCTGGTGTTGATTAAATCTTAGAGCTTCTGAGAAAAACATCACCAATTATCAGGTGTGAGCGTTAGTTACTTCGGCAAATGTGATGATCAAGTAATACATATTTATGACTGAAGCAGCATCAAGAAATACAGAAGTCTGCTGGAGGGTGTGTGTCTAGTCATGTTTTTGGACATATTGGTTTGAACTAATATTGTATCTGATCTTTAATCTATCAGTAGGTAAAGTTTTCAGTCTGTATCTAATGCTTTCAATCCAGTTCCCATGCACCCTTAAATATTAATCACACCAGCAACGTTTTTATACAGTTATTTTGTCAGACTGGATGCTGATTTGTTGTTCGGTAATTTTAGTAATAGCCTGTGAGATTCATCACAAGTTTATTTAAATGCAACAACACCTCTGGGTGTCGGAACTGACAGATCCAGCGTCAATAGCTGTGAAATGTGTTATATGACTGCAGGAAGCTGTTGCGTTTGGGATCTTGGATCTTCAATGGAGATTTTAGGATGGCAGTAAAAATGATTAAGGTCCACTGTGCTCACATCCAGTGGAAGAGATGCAAAGAGAGACTGAGAGTGAGAAAAAAAGAGTGACAAAGAGCAAGAGAAAGAGAGACAGGGGAAGAACAAAAATAGAGAGGCTGGTGCTGTAAGAGGATTGGGAAGAGATTAGGCCTGTGATTGCTGGGTCTCTCTCACCACACTGAATATATATCATATAAACTAACAAATAAAGTTGATAATTTTCTGCTGTCATAAAAAACATGGATTGTAGATTTGATCTATTTTTTATTATTTCATACAACTTTTTTAATCCCCAAGAAGCTATTTAATGTGGCCAATAAAACAAACAAAGAAACAATAATAACAACGCAAAATTTAATAACATAAATATGTGAAAATAGTCATAAAAATACAAAAAGAAGACAATATTAATATATGAATGAATATGTGTCACGCACAGTTGAAGCAAGAGATGAAAAGAGAGATCTAAATCCAGGCAGTTGATTTTATTTACAAAACTCAAAAGATAACAAAAAATCTCTTAGGATACTTAAACTGGCAAAACATGAACAGAACAACCAGTACACATGAACAAGATCAGACAATAAACAGAACAAACACAGGGTTTAAATACACAAGCAAACACATCAAAGAAATGAGACAAAAGTGATACAACTCAATCAATCAATGAAAAACCATGGCAACACGCTAAAGATCCCAAAGAAAACTGATCTAGAAACAGTGAAAAAACTAACTAAATGTAAAAAAAAAAGAACAGAACAAGGAAACAGAACAAACAAGGCATAACCCTTACAATATGACAATACACACACACACACACAAAATAGCAACACTTTACAATAAGGTCCCATTAGTTAACATTAGTTATTAACTAACATTACATATATAAGCAATAGATTTGTTACAGTATTTATTAATCTTTGTTAATATTAGTTAATAAAGTTCATGTTATGTCCATTAAATAATATTAACAGATACAACTTTTGATTAAAATGTCAGTTCATGTTAACTAATGTAGTTAACTAATGTTCAGAAACAGAACCTTTGAAGTGTTTCCAAAATTATTATATAAATAGAAAGACTATTATTAACACTCACTGAATCAAGAATGAAAAAAAGATTTAAAATTATATATATATATCCTAATATCATACTTCACAAAGGTGATTCTAAGCAGTAACCCATAATATGAATGTACCTTTATAAAAAAAATATATATATAAAGAACCCTAACCCTAACCCCAGAGCTGTGTTTTTAGACTCTGCGGAGAATATTGTGCTGTTTTAACCATAAAGACGAAATAAGATTTAGACTCAACACTAGCAACACTTCTACCTGATACTTTTGGCAAACTCTGCATAGTTAGTGGGGCTGTGTGAGCGTGACAACATCTGTTAGAGACTATGATTATGCACAGCTTTAGCACACACCTTTCAGATATATTTAGAGTATGGCAGATATCATCACACACCTCTACCAACTATATTTCATGCTCTTTATTTTAAATGAGCATTTATGAGCTGGACTCTCAATCTGAAAAGATCTTTGTTTGGATCTCTGTCTGTCAATGGAATTCATAACATATATCTAGCATTGTAGCATAGTCACTTTGGTAAAAACCTAAGCTAGAAAGCTTTGTTTTAAAGTCTTTATTTATGTTCTGTCTTTAATTCATTTTGTGATGCTGAAAGCAAACTTTTGAGAAGGTTCCTGTGATCTTGGCTTTGACTCAGATTTACTTAATCACTTGCATTCTAAATGTATTGGCTATTCTCCCTTTACATTGCCTATTCTGCTATCTCCATTTTGCAGAAATTAATTTAGTTTTTTTTTTTTTTTTTTGTCTTACAGAGATTATGAATGATGTCATTAAGAAGGTGAAGAAGAAGGGAGAGTGGAAGGTACACATGAACATCACCCTCATTTCTGCTGAAGAACATCTTGTGTTTAAAAGTCAAACATTATGAAAAAGATTGTCCTAAACTATAGCATATAATATCGGCATAACAACATTCCATGATAGCAACCAGCATTCAAAACACAACACACTGTGTTACACTGGTCTTTTCAGCCTGGTTGTAATGGTAACAATCATTTTTTGCATGACCATGTATGCTGTTCATAGATTATGTACAGTATGCTGTTCTCCCTCAGGTTTTGGTGGTGGACAAGCTCAGCATGAGAATGATCTCATCATGCTGTAAAATGACAGACATTATGTCTGAGGGAATCACAAGTGAGTTTTATTAGAACAAATTCACATAGCAGTATATAGTAATTTGGCTCAAATGTTCTTTCTTTCATAAACTTTTTTTTTCTTCTCCAGTTGTTGAGGACATAACCAAGCGCCGTGAGCCTCTTCCTACCATGGAAGCCATATATCTCATCACTCCATCTGATGAGGTAACATTTATTTTTATATATAAAACGGAGCTTATACAGGAGTTTTCTAACCTGCACAGCTGTTTTCAACATTAATAATAATAATAAATGTTTCTTAAGCACCAAATCAGCATATTAGAATGATTTCTGAAGGATCATGTGACACTTAAGACTGGGGTAATGAGTCCTGAAAATTCAGCTTTGCTATCACAGGAATAAATGACATTTTAAAATATATTAAAATAGAAAAGTTATTTTAAATTGTAATAATATTATTAATAATATTAATTAATTAAATGATATAGTCTGCAATATTACAGTTTCAAAAACATAAAAAAAATCTTATCCTAAACATTTGTACGGTAGTGCATATAGGCTATATCATTTTTTATTACATATGGATAAATAATATATATTTGTTTGTTTTTGTGTTCAACAGTCAGTTGAGGCACTCATCAATGACTTCAGAGATCCCCGTAATCCCGTATACAGAGGGGCACACGTGTTCTTCTCAGACAGTTAGTATGTTTTTGGACCCCAGCAACTGTTTTTTTTACCACATCTACTTGATAATTATCTAGAATATGTATCTCACTCAGTCTCTGTGTTTATTCTTGATTTCAGCAATCCCAGACTCTATGTTCAACTTGATAAGTAAATCCCGTGCCTCTAAATCCATAAAGACACTGACTGAGATTAACATCGCCTTCCTGCCCTATGAATCACAGGTGAGAGCCTTTACATTAGACCCTGGGACTTCCTAGGACCTGAGAGAGAAAGAATGATGCTTAGGAGGAAGTATGGAGGTGTGGGGGAAGGGTGGTGAACTCATGTATCATGCCAGAACATTCAAGAAGAGCTTTAGTCAGGCCATCTCTGTGCATGCAATCCTCTGTTGTTGCCCTTTATAATTAATCCTGAATCAGCCCTCCCTATCCCAACCCTAATCCCGCTCCTCATTGGCTAATGCCCGATCAATGAGTACTGGGTAGCCAATGACAGAGAGCATGGATTTGGAATTTGATTGGATGTCAGTGGGGTTATGTTCATGTGACAGATGGGGCAGTATGTTTAGGCTAGTGTGTTAGGATAGGGAGAGAGAGATACAACACTGATATGGATTATAGATCAAACTGAGGGAAGGTAAGAGGATAGTGCAGTTTTTATGTAGCAGATTAATCGGAATACCATGTTTCTGGCCAAACATGCAGAATGTATAGGACATAGCACATATATACAGGGAGAGGTGAGACAGGTGACATATCGATGAGTGAAAGAGGATTATGGGACAGTAACAGCCATATACAGTACAATGTGTTACTTATGCATCCACAAACTGCCAATATTAACATTCATCCCTACTTCCCTATTATATATGATGTGAAAAATAGTATGTGAGATGAGTAGTATGTCTGAATTCATAGTATTATCCATAAAACAGTAGGTGGAAATATCAGGCCACTACTTATGGTGAGATTCTGAAGTACACATCTGATGAACACTTTACATCTAATTATTGGTAGTATCATATAGAACATACTTTTTAATAGCCATGAAGTATGTTTCAAACCAATTGTAGTACCTACTAGACAGTATGCGATGCAGCTCCTGCGTCCAGTTGCATGAATAACCACATTTGAATGCATTTAAATCAGACTGAAGATCTAAGATGTTATGAATAAAACTAAAAATCTGTATGTTATAGTGAGGCATTTATCTATTGTTGGTATGTTGTCCTCAGGTGTTCTCAGTGGACAACTCAGATGCCTTCCAGGATTTCTACAGTCCGTTTAAAGCTGATGTAAAGAACCAGGTGTTGGAGCGTTTAGCCGAGCAAATAGCCACCCTGTGCTTCACACTGAAAGAGTACCCAGCTGTGAGATACAGAGGGTGAGAGAGAAAGAGGAAACACATAAACATCTCGCTGTCAAATTTATCTGCTGCCACATATCTGTAATGTGACTCCAAACATTATTAGCCATCTGCAAAGACAATACAAGAAACACAAGCAAACTGTTATTTAAAAAATCAGATATAAGCCGTCGTCATCAGGTTGCATCATGATTGAGTACTGTATGTGTTGCTGTGTTTTTCAGAGAGTACAAAGACAATGCAGTTTTGGCCCAGATGCTACAGGATAAACTGGATGGTTACAAAGCAGATGACCCCACTTTGGGAGAGGTGAGTCTGAGAGCTTGTAGCACAATATTTTGTCTCGAATGATAAAAATAAACTGCTTCTGTCTCGCACCAGTGACCTTAATTTCTCACTGTCCAACTTGGATTCCTCGCCTTACTGTTTTGTGCTCTATCTTTGTCTTTTTCTTTTTTCCCCTTTCTTTCACAGGGACCTGATAAAGCACGTTCCCAGCTATTGATTCTAGACCGAGGTTTTGACCCTGTCTCGCCACTTCTACACGAGCTCACACTTCAGGCCATGGCCTATGACCTGGTGTCAATTGAGAATGATGTCTACAAGTAATAACTCATCTCCAGCAGTTTGTAAATGATCTATATACTGCTCTATGGTCGCTCAGATCATTTGAACTGACCCTCGGTCAAGTCCAAGTGTTTCACATTTTATGATGTTAATAACTCCTTCCATTATCACACTGTACATGTGTACTGTAGGGAGTTACTGGTGCTGAAGGTGCATGTGTGTGTGTCTATCAGGTATGAGACCAGTGGAATGGGTGACACTCGTATAAAAGAGGTGCTGTTGGATGAAGATGACGACCTGTGGATGACTCTGAGACATAAACACATAGCAGAGGTGTCAACGTAAGTCTGTCCTGCACAGATTTAGGTGTACGATTATATAAATATATGTCACGTTCTAGTCCAATGATGATGACAATAGGCACAGAGGATGAAATTGTAGTGTATTTATTAAAATTAAAAAAAATCCACAAAGGTACAAACTCACAAGAAACAGTGTGCCATGCATGAACAATACCAGACAAAGGAAGAGAAGAAACTGAAGGGCTTATATATACACACACACAATACATTTATTTGATAAAAAATACGGTAAAATCGGTAATATTGTGAAAATATTATTACAATTTAAAATAATAATATTTTAATAAAATATAAAATTGCATTACTCCAGCCTTCAGTGTCACATGATCCTTCAGATATGATTCTAATATCATTTATTGTATTTATATCATTTATTATTATTATCAATGTAACTAATACTAATTAAAATATTTTGTAACATTATAAATGCCTTTACTGTTACTTTAGATCAATTTAATGCAAAAAAAATCGTACTGACCCAAAATTATATATATTCCAAACTAAAATTTGAGTTTTAACAGATTGCAAATAACATAAATATATACTATATATATATATATATATATATATATATATATATATATATATATATATATACTATATACTAAATAAAGCTAAACTGAAACTGAAAATCAAAAGTACAGTAAATAAGAAATACAGTGAATGAAAATAAAATTTAGTGACATCTTCAAAACTGTATTGCATAAACTATAAGATATATTAGTTTCTCTTTTTCTCTCTTTTAGGGCTGTGACTAAATCGCTTAAGGACTTCTCTGCAAGCAAAAAAATGAATACAGGAGAGAAGGTGTGTTATTTATCAGTGATCAAACCTTAACTGCAGTTTCTTGATTATTGCCAATAACTAACAAGTTATTTTTGCACCTTACAGACCACCATGAAAGAGCTCTCCCAAATGCTTAAAAAGATGCCACAGTACCAGAAAGAGTTAAGCAAGGTACTGCAATAATGTATACCTTTTATATGAATTGATTCAATGGGATAATGAAGCCAATAGTGCTGATCTTTCTTATGGTGGTTTTGTAATCCTGCAGTATTCAACTCACCTGCACTTAGCAGAAGACTGTATGAAGCAATACCAGGGCACAGTGGACAAACTGTGCCGTGTTGAGCAGGTAAAGCTTTTCTTTGGTCGATCTGTCTGCTCAATTCAACATATTAATGAATGTTAATAGTGTTTATGTGCTCTGTCATAGGATCTAGCTATGGGCACAGATGCAGAAGGTGAGAAGATCAAAGACCCCATGAGAGCCATCGTACCTATCCTTCTGGATGCCAACGTCACCATCACGGACAAGATCCGTATCATCCTGCTCTACATCTTCCTCAAGAACGGTGAGTTCTTGTTTTGTTGTGTGTGGGTGAGATGGGGGTGGTATGTTTAACATGTACAGTTTTTACTCTTTAGTCATTATTACTTACTTAGTCATTATTACTAATATCACACAGCAGTGAGCAAAACTGGTATAATGCTGGGCTTCTAGGATTTAGAACCAAACTCTGTAATTCTCTGTATAATTATGTATAATTATTCCTGGTTGACTATGTGTGTGTCTCATAGGTGTGTCAGAGGAAAATCTGTGTAAGCTCCTCCAGCATGCTCAGATTCCTCCAGAGGACAGTGACATCATCTCTAATATGGCCCATATGGGGATTCCCATCATTTCAGAGGTCAGCTGATACACAGGAACTGTTCTTTATTCATATGAAGCATGTTCCCCTCCTTTCTCTCACCATATTCACAGAATAGACAGACACCATGGGTGCAGCAATAAAGTGACGTTCAGCAAAAAAAAAAAAAAAAAAAAAAAAAAAAAAGCCTAAATAGGTAAGAGTAAACGAGATAATAACATACAGGTGGGAGTAATCAGAACATGATTAGTCCAGGCAATGGGTTATGGGAAATGTAGTTCATGGTGAGATAAAACAGATGGAAGGAGTGCCCTCTGGTGGAGATTGGCACTTTTATTATTATTGACTTATTCATCCAGAATTCGGTGCATCACTAATCATAATGTCTGAGGTCAAAATGCATAGCTTTTTAAATATGAATCCGCAGCAAGCAACCACACGCAAAGGGAAGAAATCTGACCGCAAAGAAAGAATCAGTGAGCAAACGTACCAGCTCTCCCGATGGACTCCACTAGTTAAAGACATCATGGAGGTGAGCTAAACCAACAGTACTTGCTTTACTTTGGATTTGTCAACATTCTGTTCATTTAACTTCTCCTAAATTATGATAGGATGCCATTGAAGACAAACTTGACCCAAAACAGTATCCTTACATCTCCACACGCACAGCATCCACAAAAACGACCACAGCTTCCAGGTATTATTAGCTGCACAAACATATGGATTCATATGCAACATCTTCTCATTAATCTACTGAAATATCCTGTGATAACACTAATGTTGTCTATTTTTAGTGCCCGTTATGGGAACTGGCATAAGAACAAGAGCCCAGGAGAGATACGCAACGGCCCACGCATTATCGTCTTCATCATTGGGGGTGTGACCTACAGCGAGATGCGCTGCGTCTATGAGGTCACACAGGCCAACGGCAAATGGGAAGCACTCATCGGTGAGTTGCAGTGCTAAAGGTTCCTTCCTGACACCTCAAAACTGCCAATGACTCACCATTTCAGAGACAACTATTAGAGCACACAGCATTACACAATTTCTTCCCTTTTTATGGCTGTGTTAACGTGACTTTTAAAATTCCAGGCAATATATAAATCAGATTTTTTTAAAGAAATTAATATTTCTGATCAGCAAGAATGCATTAAATTGTTAATTCAAGGCTTTTACATTGTTATAAAAATTTTATATCAAATAATTTCCATTCTTTTGGACTTTTTTATTCATAAAAGAATCCAGAAAAAAAATGTATCATGGTTTCCACAAAACCAGCATATTATAAAGATTTCTGAAGGATCATGTGACACTGAAGACTAAAGTAATGGCTTTGCCATCTCAGGAATAAATTACTGATTACTGTTTTTAATGTATTTTTGTATTTTTTTTAATAAATGCTGCCTTGGTGAGCATAAGAAACTTCTTTTAAAAAACTGTAGTGTATTTTTTTGCTGACCTTAAAGGGTTAGTTCACCCAAAAATGAAAATTCTGTCATTAATTACTCACCCTCATGTTGTTCCAAACCCGCTAGACCTTCGTTCATCTTCGGAACATAAATGAAGATATTTTTGATGAAATCCGAGAGCTTTCTGTCCCTCCACAGACAGCAATTTTATTAACACTTTCAAGACCCAGAAAGGTAAAATTGTTAAAATCATCCATGTGACTCCAGTGGTTCAACCTTAATTTTATGAAGCGACGAGAATACTTTTTGTGCGCAAAAAACAAACAAAATAACGACTTTATTCAACAATTTCTTCTAGCCTGTGTCAGACTCTTACGCTGTTGACGTAGTGTAAACTGCAGTGCTTCCTAATTCTACGGCAGAACGACTCTTGCGCATGAGGTGTGGTGCTCACGTGAACAGTGTCGGCCAATGATAAGCCAGCTTTCTGGAAGTGCTGCACTGTTTACACCACGTCAACAGCGTAAGAGTCTGACACAGGCTAGAAGAAATTGTTGAATAAAGTCGTTATTTTGTTTGTTTTTTGCGCATAAAAAGTATTCTCGTCGCTTCATAAAATTAAGGTTGAACCACTGGAGTCACATGGACAATTTTAACGATGTCTTTACTACCTTTTTTGGACCTTGAAAGTGTTCATTACATTGCTGTCTATGGAGGGGTCAGAAAGCTCTCGGATTTCATAAAAAACATCTTAATTTGTGTTCCGAAGCTGAACGAAGGTCTTACGGGTTTGGAACGACATGAGGGTGAGTAATTAATGACAGAATTTTACTAACCCTTTAAATATGAATTATTGAGCACTGAAAGCATTCTGCGGTGGGACACATGGGTTATGCTTCGAAATTAAAATGCAGTGCAGTAAGTGACAGAAAAGGTGAATGTTTACTGATCACTGCATATCTGTGATGATTAGTATACTGCATTTAACCACCCCCACAATGTGAGTTCATTGTTTTAATTATGGTAGTTTAATAATTTTTTTTGTTTTGTTTTTGTCACAGTAAAAGCCCTGATCATGTTTATGACCTCCCTTACAGGCTCCACCCACACTCTCACTCCCATTAAATACCTAAAGCATCTGCAGCACCCAGACTTCCTGGACCCCAATGCGGCCCCTGAGGACCAGCTTCCTGTAGAAGATAAGTAACGAACACAAGAAACAAGGTCAGACCTTTTACTATCGTTTAAATATAACTGTTGACATTTTTTATCATTACATTTAGCACTTTTAATTATGTAGATATCTTTTCATTCGCTGTAACATTAAACAAAATGTGCCTTGTTTTCTCGTTCTCTCCTTTTAGAATGTGGTGACATCCTCACCCTCCCTCACTATTCTGACATCCTCAGTGATATGATCCACCTAAAACAGAATCTTCCTCAACTCACACACCCATACATTGTTTCCAATGTTGTCAGCAATAGGCTATAGTGATGTATATTATTACATAAGTAGTCTCTGTACTATTCATAATCGCCTAAATATGAACCTCAGATTATGTCAAAGTTTTTCATCTAACTGAAGGGAACATGCACAGTCAGTCGGTCATTATCAGCAAACAAGGAACTATTTAGGTGTCATTATGCATTGTTGGTAACATGGGACCAGTCGACTTGAGTGTAACTACAAAAATAATAGATTATTTATATACTCTCAGTGTACTGCAAATTGAGTTTGAGATTCCATTAGTTTGGCCTGCTATACAGTGGTCTGGTATGTCTGCCAAGCATGATTGTGTCTGTTATATTGGATGTCCCATTGTGAATATCAGATGCTTTGTGTTGTTTTAACTTTGTGGTTAGGAAATGATAGTTAAATGATAGATAAGTTTTGTATATCGAGTTTGTTCTTATAGTAAAGCCTCCCTCTCTGATATTCTGTTCTTTTAGACATTGTTTTACATCTTCAGTAAGCACAGAACAACTGTTCCTTGTGCAGTTATGTAGTATGATTTTTATGTTGTAATCTGTTATTTATTTACACTAAGAATACAAATTCATGCAGTATAAATATACAATATACAATATGTATGCCATCTTTAAATCTATTTAACATGTTTAACACATCAGAGGTTAAGAACTGCAAACCACTGTCTTGTGCATATATTAAAATAAACTGGCTTCAGTTAAACATTTGATCATGACATTTGTGAGTTTTCATGCCATGCAATCACACATTAGGGTATTTCTCATAATATTATAGAAAATGTATATTAGTTCAATTATAATATGTTGGTGGATGTTGAATGCCAAAACATTAGGGGTGTAACAATACCCTCATGTCACGATTCGATACATATCACGATAGTGAACTCACAATACAATATTTTTGTGTTTAAAAAAAAAAAAAAAAAAGGACGTTGATTAAATGCTTGGACTTGGTGCTGGTAACTCACAGGACAATGGTGACACCAGAATACAAATATTATAGAAGCTGAAAATACAGAATTATTTTAGACGAATATGCTTGCACTCTGTCACTGACTAGATATATTTAAAATAAATGTAGGCCACTTTTAATGGTAACATAAGACATATGGCATTATCAGGACCCATAAATATTCCCCATTGCATTATTATACATTATATATAGTTTAATGTAGTACTGACACTAAAACTCTTTTGGGTGAACTATACACAATACAGATGATCACTATCCACGATACATGTTGCATTTTTGAATTGCGATAAATTGTTACACGGTATATTGTTACACCCCTACAAAACATTATATCAAAGTTAATAAGACATTTTCAAACTTAAATGTTACGTGTCATAAAAAAGGGTACATTTAAAATAAATAAATAATTAAATAATTAAAATCACCTGCAAAACTTTGAATGGTTTCAAATGAATTGCAAAACTAGTTAGATGAAAAAGTTAATTGAAAAAAAATAATAATAATAAATAAATAAATATATGTATATATAGCAGTATAATATATTTAAATATTAAATATAGCACTGCCGTGCAAGCACTGCAAACAATTAAAACCATGGCCTTCATTTGAACACATGAGGGCACCAAAACACAACTTCACCAGAGAAGAGAGGCAAATGAACAGACGTCAACACTTTTTAGGTGGACGAGACGAATAATAGCAATATGATTTAACCAAGTAATGAAAATATGAATGAACTAGACATATAATTCAGTCTTTAAATATTTATTTAAGTCTCTTTTGCAGTTTGGCATAAATCATAAATATTTCAGGCATAATATTGATACCCTCAGACTGTGTACTGTCTCTACAAGGTATTGCTCTGTAATCAGCCTACGATATTACAGTTCCTGTAAAGTTACAATATTATGGGTTTCACATAGCAAAGTACAACAAATTACAAGCAACAAATAAACAAAAAGAAGATCTCTTTAAAAACTTAAAGACATACTACCTGCATAACAGTGATGTATGAATAAAACATCTGAAGGAAAGAGAACATCCTTTGGGGTTGAAAAACGAATATGCTTATATGTTTCTATACTACGTGATGATGTTTTGGTTTCATATTTGACATTATATCAACAGCATGTGCCAAAAATATATATTACATAAATAAAATATATACAGCTTTACATTATTTTACCTATGTACAATAAATCTGTATGTTGCATAATCAGGAGCCATGCATTTACATATAATTGAAACACTGAACATCTGATCTCTTCAAAAAACACATCTTCATTATACCTCGCTCTCGATAACCCATCTCTGAAGTAAGCACACTGACATAAGAGAGGACTAAAAGATCAGGATGAATGTTTGTGAGAGAGAGACAGACAGAGACAGGGAAAGAAAAGAGGGATAAAAGCAAAAGAGAAAACAATGAGATAACTCTAGCTTCCTCCTCCTCACTCGTTCCATCATTCCAGGAATAATTCTGATCCTCCAGTCAGATAGTATAGTAGTAGTGTATTAATATCACATTTCAGTGTATTAATATCATTCCGCTTCAGTACTTCAGTAAGTACTACTGAATTCAGGTCCTCTCATAATAAAATATACGAAAAACCGTCAGAATCAAGGAAGAGTAACAAAACCCCTCCAAAAAAATAACTACTGTATGCCAATTTTAACTTTAATATGATTAAAGTGATATGCAATCTTCTGTTGGGGTCTCTCATAATCAGGTATAAGAAGAAAACCATTTATTTATTATTATAATAGCAAAGTTGTGTGTGTGTCTATATATATATGGAAGAAAACTTTTAATTATTTTAATAGCAATTATGATAGTATTATCAACTATATGAATTGGAATCGATGAATGACTTTGATGATATACACACAATTCCATTCAAAAGTGTGGGGTCAGTAATTATTATAATTTTTTTAATTTATACTTTTATTTACACAAATATTAAGTGGCACAACTTTTTTCAACATCAATTAAAATATGAAATGTTTTTTGAGCACCAAATCAGCATATTCAAATGATTTCTAAAGGATCACGTGACACTGAAGACTGGAGTAATGGCTGCTGAAAATTCAGCTTTGCCATCACAGTAATAAATTAATTAAAGGAATAAATAAATTACAAAAATGTTAAATATATTAAAATATAAAACTTATTTTAAATTGTAATAATATTACACAATATTAAGGTTTTTACAGTATATTTTCAATCTAATAAATGCATCAAAAACATAAAAAAATCTTACCGACCCCAAACTTTAATGGTAGTGTGTGTGTATATAAACTTCATTGAACAGTACATATATTTGGTGGCACAGATTTGACAGACTTGACATAACCCTGATTTTGTCCGGTCAAACATTTGACCATCAGTCTTGGCTCAGCAGATCGTCCACTGAAACATACCTTGTTAATACAGTAAATGTGTGACGGCTGGTCGCTGATGTAGCAAGAACACAGACGTAAGGTGGGTGTGTTGAAGCTTTTGAACTCTAAGCTAATTGTGAGTCAGACATGACAAGCATGACTCATTCGGCCGCCCTGTGCGGACGTGTAGTAAAGTGCCAGGTCTTTGCAGTGCTGTCAAGTGAAACTCTCGAGGAACGACTTCTACAGAGCAGAGTTGAACTCAGCGATCAAAAAGTCGACATGGTCTTTGTCTTTGGTCTTAAAAGCCTCCGCAATTACTCGAGTCGCCTCCCGGTGCTCCATTCCTTTAAGTGACACGCCGTTCACCTCCAGAATCACCTGACCCACCCGTAACTGCCCACAGATATGCACAGAGCCCCCCTTCTGGGAGACAGAAAGAGAAAGAGAGAGAAATAAGCAAAGAAAGTCTCAAACTTTCTGAAAGAGAGATCATCTATCAAAAGTGCGAGAGAAAAGACAAGTGGGAAATGGGGGAGAAAATGAGAGCTTGCCCTCTCTGATATGGCACTTTATATTGAGAGGTCATTAGCTGACCTCCTGTCATAGTATAAAGATAAAGTGCCTGAGGACAGGTGGAAAGAGATATCAAAGACGAGCGTTCTGGTTGTCATTTTTTGTTCAGCTGGAGGGAGGCGGGTCTAATCGCAGTCTAATAGCCCTGCTACATTTGGGCCAACAATCTCCTCTATAGTCCACAATCAGGCACTAATGGTCACACCATGAAAGCGCTGATGCTATAATCCTGCTGGGGTCTTATTTAATATATATATTTTTTTTTTACATTTATTACAATATAACTCAACATGACATCTGAGCAGTAAATGCCTGATTAAAGATTGAATAGTGATTGCTCTCATAATGAACAGTTTGATAAGATTCAAAGTGGATCTTAAGGAGTCTGGAAAAGCGGTAGCCATGGTTACACCTATGATATCGGCTCATTGTGCCGTGTGTTTCTTTCAGGTTGGATTCAGTACATAACTCACTCTAACATGCTTTAAAAATACTGCTTTTAAAAACCATAATGAATAGCCATTATGCCTGTTTTGTCTTTGAAATATGATCAACAGCACTTTTTTTCCCCACAACTCTGAATATGTCATGTCACATTGAGATATATTAGCATTACCTTGGCATAAAGACAAACAAGGACTAACATATTGTCAGGGTTCTCTCACTTTGGTCTGTTTATTCTTGATTTAGTGGCAGAGCTCTGACACTCCCTCTGTCTTGTGGTTGTGAGCGTGCGGTTCTGAGTTTGCTCAGGTCATACACTCTTCTGTTCACGTGAGTTGTTTTATGTGTGGAGTGTGGTGTTTGGATCCCGGCACTTCGGACTAGTTTGGTTTATCTTCTGTTGTGAGCGCACAGGATCAGCATTCGTTCATTCTCCATGCGCTCTGTCTTGTTGTGTGAGTGTACGGGTTTCAAGTTCGCTCGGGCTGTACGCTCTTCTGTCCACATGTACATTGTGTTCAGTTCGTGTTTATTTTGTGTGCTTTTGTGTTGTCATGTTCTGTGTGGACATGCAGTCAGTGAGAGCTCTCATTGTTTCTATGTGACGTGCTCTCCTGGTTAGTGTCTAAGGGTATGTTTACACAATGGCTGTTCATTTACACAACAACAGCGTTTTGAAAACGGGGTTCAGGGGGCAAGGTTTTGAAAACGATGCCTTTACCGTCTCCATGTAAACAACAAAAAACGTGAAAATGGTGACGTCATGCACATGGGGTATTACATGTTCACGCATGTGTATTACGTGTTCAAAGGGTGTTCCTTGACAAAGTGACATTGCCATCTACTGGCCTGGCAGCAATATACAGCCTTTTTAGTCATTTTTGCAGATCTGTCTGAACGGGGATCATTTTGACAACATTGCCATCTGTTTTTAGTACATTGTTGTTGTGTAAACAAACCCTAACCCAGTTATCTCTTGTTATCTGATTATCGGTTCATTTCCTCCACCTGTCCTCACTCGTTACCTGATTTGTTTGCTCTCCCTATTTATTCTCCTTGTGTTTTCAGCCTTGTGCCAGTTCGTCATCTTATGTACCATTCATGTCCTGCCCTGCCTGATCCTGTTACCATGTCCAGTCCGGCTTTGTACAGATGCCGGTCTTGTTTTCCTCCATGGGGTAGTTTTTGTTTTATTTTATTAATAATAAAAAGCCCATTGTTCGCTGCATCACTGAGTCCTTGCCTCATTCCTTCACCCAACCCTGACACCTATTTACTATTCATTAGCTCAAAATCAAAGCTAAACCAAAACATTCTGTTAATAATTATTTCCTATGAAGGTCAGCCTTTTCAAGACAATCAGCAGAGGAATATTCTGATTGTATCAAACAACACTTTAAAAACTTTTCTCTTTACATTTGCTGGAAACACTTTATTTCGATAGTCCACTTTAGACTTTCTACAACATCAGCTACCAGTCATTAGAGCTTAATATTTACTAACACTTACACTATTTTGATGCTCCCCAACAGACGTTCTACTGACTATATGTAAGTCTTTTGCAAGTACATAGCAACTTATTCTACGAACCCTAACTTAACAGTTAGATGACATGTAGTTGCAAATTTTTTAAAATCTAAAAGTATAACCCAGCTGCTATTTCTTCTAGACTACATTAGGTTGTGTTCAAGTTCTCCTGGGAAGTTTGTATTTAGAAAATTAATTACTTTGCACATCACCATTCTGCTCCAAACAAAGTGATTTGAATGCATTTTCTACAAAAAATTCTACTTCTATAAAATAACGAATAAAGAATGCGCACTGGGTGTGATTTATTTGTTTTGATTTAATTTATGAAGATTCTGTAAACTTAATCTAAAATTTCTCACTTGTAATTACTGAGGTCATACTGAGGTGACATTCATATATGTTCAGCTCACAAATATAATCTTTCTGACATGACTTGAACACACCATTAGGCTACGTTCAGACTGTCAGCCGAAATTAAATTTTTGTGCATATCCAAATGAAGTCTGATCAGATTTAGCAAGTTTGAACAGCAAAAAACAGCAACTCCGTTTTGCGCTACATTCATTGCTGTTGTTTTTGGCGTGTCAGCACACCCAAACTTGAAACAGACAGAGAGTGTTTCTGATCGGCAAAAAAAAAAAAAGTAGGCTGCTCCCCAAACTCTTCTTTAAAGAACCCAGGGCTGTCAAAGAAAAGGGTGTGATGTCTCAGGTCATTTTCTGGAGAAAAAAATATTCCGCACTTTTAAAGCTGCTGTCCGTAACTTTTTTTGTGTTCAAGATTTACAAAAATTATATAATGAGAATGTACAACATGAATCCATTTTCCAAACCGTGTTTTTGTCATACCCTGAATCATTATGGTACACTTGTAAGTGTTTATATTGGGACTATTTCAGACCGGTCTTGTAGGAACCGCTGCGGAGGAGCACAGTCCCTGTGTGGTGTGACTCGCCATAGACATAAACAGAGAGAAGTAGCTCCGGTTGCAATGTTCTTCCGCAAGACGCATGCAGTTCTGTTTATTAACCGCTAGAGCACCAAAAGTTACCGACTGCAGCTTTAATTATGGAACATGTCCAGATGGGTCTGTGACAGGCTGTGTTCTTCTGTGACCTTTCCAATGGTGAGATTTACACATGCTGGTTGTGTAAACTGACATTCTATGCAAATTTCAAGGATACTCTAGCAATCAACAAAGAATACAAATACAGCAACACCGCTACAGCACTTTGTCCTCATTTAGCAGTATCGGACATCTCTATAAACGCTATTTTCATCCCCTAAAGCTATAGGCATATCACTAGATGCTTGATCCCCATCCAGTTTGAATATGCAAGCAAACATATTTCTGTGCAAAGCCACTTTGCGCTAAAGGGGAAATCTCTCACCTTCATGTCGAGTGAATACAACACTGATAGAAGCAAGCACACAGACACATGCACATAAACGGGTCCTGAATATGCTAATGCGCTATATTAGCAATAAAAGAAATGAGGGGAAAACAAACCTGCTACAAAACTTCCTGTAAAGTTATGACTAAAGACTAATCTAGCATCTTAACACTGCAAGATGCACAGGGTCTATCTAATAGGGAAAGTATTATCTGTGTCATGAGTCATTTCTAATAAGAAAATTGGAATTGTTTTGTCATGCGGAGCTATACTTTTTGTCATATGATGTATAAGCAGGTTTTACTGACCTAAGCATTCATGTGTCTATGAAAGAGCAGCTTATAAAAGCTTTATGAAACCACATTATATAAGTTACAACTGTATATTGTGCCTTGATGGTTGTAATATCAGACCTTCACAGTACATTAGCTACCCTTTCCATTAATGGAACAAAAGGTACTTTCTGGGAATAGTAATTCTAAGACTTTGTGATACTTTTATGTTAACATTTCATATTTGTTACAGCACAAAATTTCTGTGTGGCTGAGTTTAAATACTACAGAATGTCTAATCAACATACTTTATAGCTCTGCACCAAAACCTACAGTAGCAAGCTGCCTAGCTTTCTAGGCTATTAGCTACAGTACATAGGAAGTTTTTATTTTTATTTAAATGGAAGCTCATAAGTGACTGATCTGGAATATTTTACATAGGAAACAACTTCACAAGTTCAAAGCAGATTAGACTCATACATACTTGATTTCAACAAAGTATCATTATCAATGTAACTAATAACATAACATACACGCATTTGTGGTAGCCGTCGTTTTGAACTTTAACCCGTTCTGACCCACCTGTATGGTCGCAATGCGTGGCAGAGGCTGTCTGGTGTTGGCACCCCCTTCAACAGCAATACCCAGTGTACTGGCACACTTGGGCACCCGTACAAGTGTAGGCTCCATTATTCCCATCTAAAACAATGAACAAAAGGGACGCTACTTTAGACATCACACACAAAATGACAAAAAAGACAGAGATTTCAAAGAATATGCAGGAGGAATACAAAAGAGTTTAACATGAATGAAGAAAAATCTGAGCTAAACCAAAACTCTCCTTAAACAGCAGCAGGACAAACAAGACTAAATCCTTACAATGTGACATTAAGACATACACTCACCTAAAGGATTATTAGGAACACCATACTAATACTGTGTTTGACCCCCTTTCGCCTTCAGAACTGCCTTAATTCTACGTGGCATTGATTCAACAAGGTGCTGAAAGCATTCTTTAGAAATGTTGGCCCATATTGATAGGATAGCATCTTGCAGTTGATGGAGATTTGTAAGATGCACATCCAGGGCACGAAGCTCCCGTTCCACCACATCCCAAAGATGCTCTATTGGGTTGAGATCTGGTGACTGTGGGGGCCATTTTAGTACAGTGAGCTCATTGTCATGTTCAAGAAACCAATTTGAAATGATTCGAGCTTTGTGACATGGTGCATTATCCTGCTGGAAGTAGCCATCAGAGGATGGGTACATGGTGGTCCTAAAGGGATGGACATGGTCAGAAACAATGCTCAGGTAGGCCGTGGCATTTAAACGATGCCCAATTGGCACTAAGGGGCCTAAAGTGTGCCAAGAAAACATCCCCCACACCATTACACCACCACCACCAGCCTGCACAGTGGTAACAAGGCATGATGGATCCATGTTCTCATTCTGTTTATGCCAAATTCTGACTCTACCATCTGAATGTCTCAACAGAAATCGAGACTCATCAGACCAGGCAACATTTTTCCAGTCTTCAACTGTCCAATTTTGGTGAGCTCGTGCAAATTGTAGCCTCTTTTTCCTATTTGTAGTGGAGATGAGTGGTACCCGGTGGGGTCTTCTGCTGTTGTAGCCCATCCGCCTCAAGGTTGTGCGTGTTGTGGCTTCACAAATGCTTTGCTGCATACCTCGGTTGTAACGAGTGGTTATTTCAGTCAAAGTTGCTCTTCTATCAGCTTGAATCAGTCGGCCCATTCTGACCTCTAGCATCAACAAGGCATTTTCGCCCACAGGACTGCCGCATACTGGATGTTTTTCCCTTTTCACACCATTCTTTGTAAACTCTAGAAATGGTTGTGCGTGAAAATCCCAGTAACTGAGCAGATTGTGAAATACTCAGACCGGCCCGTCTGGCACCAACAACCATGCCACGCTCAAAATTGCTTAAATCACCTTTCTTTCCCATTCTGACATTCAGTTTGGAGTTCAGGAGATTGTCTTGACCAGGACCACACCCCTAAATGCATTGAAGCAACTGCCATGTGATTGGTTGATTAGATAATTGCATTAATGAGAAATTGAACAGGTGTTCCTAATAATCCTTTAGGTGAGTGTATATGCTTCTGTTTAACAGTTGATTATATGATGAAATGACACTAAATCATTTCAACAACAGAAGTTTTTCTCTGCTCTCTCACCTGTTTTGCGGTGGCCTGCGGGGGTCCGTCCGCTCTGCGTGTTTCACCTATGACCTGCAGGAAGGGAGGTTTACCTGGCCGCGGGCTGCTGTCCTTACTCAACCCTCCAGCCTCTGCGATATCCACTCCACTGTCCTCGCTCAGAGTCTGTCCGCTGTCTGACAGCTGGGACAGCGTGGCTCCTGGGAATACAGACAAATGAGCACACAAAGCCATAAATAACCACACAATTTAGCTTTTAGAGATTAGAGGTCTGTGTTCAGAATTTATGTGAACCTCACACATTATTTGGATCTGAACAGAGTTATACAGCTGGATGAATTCCCTAAGTGCTGAACTTCATCAAGGTTTAGATGTGACTACTATGGCTGTCAATTTAGCATGTTAAATTAGTGCGACTAATTATTTCAAATGAATGAGATGCCGCCTGACCCCGATGTGCATTCTGTAATAAGGTATCCTGCCATCTGAGAAACTAAAGCATTAGGTACCTTCTTTTATCTTTATATTGACATCTAAAGCCAGTTTTTATAATGTGTATACAAGATGGCTGGGTATTGATAGAGATTCCCAGATTAAATTAGATTGTGATTAATTTTGGTATATTTTGCTTGTGTATGAAAGACATTTCTTGTGTAAAAACTGTTATTATAATAATGTGTAAAATTATTGTCATGATTCCTGTCTTGTGTTCCCCTGTTTAAGGACTTTTAATTTTAAATGTTTTCTGTTCCTATTATTTCTGTGTTCACTTCCTATTTAGCTACTGTTTGCTTTGTAACTTGTTTGTTTCCATAGCTTCCCTCATTTGTTTCCATGACAATTCATCACTTTCACCTGTCCTGTGTTAGCCCCTTGTTATATTGTGTATTTAAACCCCATCCAGCTCTCTTTTGTATTTGAGCTCACCCTGCATTGCAATCATTATAAAATTATAACCTCAGTAAAAAGTATAGAAAGTTTGTCTTTTTTAAATTATAATATATATATGAATATATAAATAAATATATATATATATGAATATATATATATATATATATATATATATATATATATATATATATATATATATATACATTCAGTATCTCAGAAAATTAGAATATTTTGTTCAAAAAGACAACCATTGACACCTTGCACAAGGAGGGCAAGACACAAAAGGTCATTGCAAAAGATCCTGGCTGTTCACAGAGCTCTGTGTCCAAGCACATTAATAGAGAGGCGAAGGGAAGGAAAAGATGTGGTAGAAAAAAAGTGTACAAGCAATAGGGATAACCGCACCCTGGAGAGGATTGTGAAACAAAACCCATTCAAAAATGTGGGGGAGATTCACAAGGTTGATGATTGAGGTTTCAGCTGTCGCATTCCTTGTGTCAAGCCACTCTTGAACAACAGACAGCGTCAGAAGCGTCTCACCTGGGCTAAAGACAAAAAGGACTGGACTGCTGCTGAGTGGTCCAAAGTTATGTTCTCTGATGAAAGTTAATTTTGCATTTCCTTTGGAAATCAGGGTCCCAGAGTCTGTAGGGAGAGAGGAGAGGCACACAATCCACGTTGCTTGAGGTCCAGTGTAAAGTTTCCACAGTCAGTGATGGTTTGGGGTGCCATGTCATCTGCTGGTGTTGGTCCACTGTGTTTTCTGAGGTCCAAGGTCAACGCAGCTGTATACCAGGAAGTTTTAGAGCACTTCATGCTTCCTGCTGCTGACCAACTTTATGGAGATGCAGATTTTATCTTCCAACAGGACTTGGCACCTGCACACAGTGCCAAAGCAACCAGTACCTGGTTTAAGGACCATGGTATCCCTGTTCTTAATTGGCCAGCAAACTCGCCTGACCTTAACCCCATAGAAAATCTATGGGGTATTATGAAGAGGAAGATGCGATATGCCAGACCCAACAATGCAGAAGAGCTGAAGGCCACTATCAGAGCAACCTGGGCTCTCATAACACCTGAGCAGTGCCACAGACTGAACGACCCTGCAGTAATTCAGGCAAAAGGAGCCCCAACTAAGTATTGAGTGCTGTACATGCTCAGACTTTTCATGTTCATACTTTTCAGTTGGCCAAGATTTCTAAAAATCCTTTCTTTGTATTGGTCTTAAGTAATATTCTAATTTTCTGAGATACTGAATTTGGGATTTTCCTTAATTGTTAGTTATAATCATCAAAATTAAAAGAAATAAACATTTGAAATATATCAGTCTGTGTGTAATGAATGAATATAATATACAAGTTTCACTTTTTGAATGGAATTAGTGAAATAAATCAACTTTTTGATGATATTCTAATTATATGACCAGCACCTGTATATATATATATATATATATATATATATATATATATATATATATATATATACATAGATAGAGAGAGAGAGAGAGAGAGAGAGAGAGAGAATTGAGTAAATTGTTTGTGAATCGAACTACACTGGTTACACTACGTTTATGATTCTCTAAAAAGATTTGGTTTAAAATGGTCATTTGTCAAATAAAGACATGTACACAATAAACATACCAACTATAAATCTAACTGGTGTAAGGCTAACTTAAAGGGATAGTGAAAATTTGATACAAAATTTGTTATCATTTACTCACCCTCATGTCATTCCAAACCTGTATGACTATCTTCTGTGGAACATAAAGAAAAGATGAAAGATATTTTGTTTTTTTTTGTTTTTATAAATGGAAGTTAACCAAAACTGTTGACCAACCTTCTTCAAAATGTCTGCTTTTGTGTTCCACAGAAGAAAATACAGGTTTGAAATGGATTACATGCACACTCATAATGCAATTATAATGGGATTTTGGCAATATTGCGATTACACTTTACCTGATGTAAATACGAGTCTGAACAAACTAAAACAATTAAGCTCATAATCGTAGTAACCACAATCACAGTAAACTATGTGATGTAAGCCGAGTTTAAAGGGTTAGTTCACCAAAAAATGAAAGTTCTGTCACCCTCATTAATTAATTACTCACCCTCATGTCGTTCCAAGCCCGTAAGACCTTTGTTCATCTTATATATTGCAAAAAAAACTAACAAAAAGAAGAAATTGAATAAAGTCGTTATTTTTTTTGTTTTTTGGGCACAAAAAGTATTCTCGTCGCTTCATAAAATTAAGATTGAACCACTGGAGTCACATGGACGATTTTACTACCTTTCTGGGCCTTGAAAGTGTTCATTACATTGCTGTCTATGGAGGGACAAAAAGCTCTCGGATTTCATCAAAAATATCTTCATTTGTGTTCTGAAGATGAACGAAGGTCTTACGGGTTTGGAACGACATGAGGGTGAGTAATTAATGACAGAATTTTCATTTTTGGGTGAACTAACCCTATTAATCACAATAATATGACATGTAAACACATTACATGCTGCTCTGACCAAATTTTGCATGTGCTCGGATGTACATGTACACAGCTTCATGAGTAAACTCTGGGACATTATTCTGAAGTTTTCCCTCCACTCAGAATCGCTGAACTCTGTCAACACAACTCACTGCGCAGTCTCTGCTGCTTCATCCAGAGATGGTGCAAAAAACACGACGGCAACACAGATCCAATACATCCATAGAAATGTGTTTTGCATTTGATAAAAGTAGATTAAAACAGTGGCTAGTAACATGCCTACTGTATGTCCATCATTTGTCCTCTGGTGTAATAATCACACTGCTTAGCATAATCAGAATAATGGAAATTGCATAAAAAACGGGAGTGAAGAGGTTTGCTCTGTCATGTAAACATCTTACTGCGATTAAGTCCTTATTCTGATTACTGGAAATAATCACATTATTGGTGCAATGATGACAGAAAATTTCATTTTTGGGTGATTTATCCCTTTAAGATATAATTCCTTCACCTCGTAGCTGGGGTCTTTCCTCTGCCATCTCTGGCTCAGTGTGTAATGGGCTGTTCTGGGTGGCACCACAGCTGTGTGTAGATGGGGAGCCCTCGAGCTTCTCTGGGCTACAGGGAGGTGGTGCTGGCATTAGCAGTAAAGGCGAAAGGGACGGAGAGGAGCGGGGAGAGATCATTGGGGTGCCCTCTCGAGAACGATTTGGAGACTCTGGGTGCGGGGAGAGCACAGCCGCATGCCTGCTCATCAGAAACTGAACCAGATCTCTACACGGTGGTCCGGAGGAAGGGCTAGCGTGATAGGATGATGATCGTGGAGAGCTGTGATGGTGAGAGCAGGGTGGAGGTGTATGATGGACAGAGCAGGTGGAATTGGTGTGGTGGATGGTACACGGGGAGTTGTGAGTAGAGCATGGCGAGTGCGAGTGATTGTGGGTGTGGTTTTCCTGGTGCCGCCTACAGGGGGCAGTGAAGAGCAGGTTGGTCTGGAACAGCTTAGACGAAGGTCGTTTGGTTTGACTTTTTGGGCTGGCATGTCGAATAGGTGGAGGGGGAGGCTTGAACGAGGGGGGTGACTCAGATGCCGGTTGCATGTTATCCTAAAATAAAGCAGAAACATACCGTCCATTTTTATCTCCTCACTGTCACTTGCATATACTAAGACAGGCAATTAAAGGATGCATTATCATTGAGGGAGGTTATGATAATGCTGTGAAAAAGAATAAAACACATTCTGACATTTTAAAGCTTTTAAAGGTGTCATTTCCTTCCCAAAAGTCAGCACATTGTGAAATTAACAGATGATAGAGTTGTCAGTGTACAATCATTTAGCACAAGCAAATGTTTATAACAAGGCGGTCAATTATGGATTCATCTAAGATAATCGTTTATTATTACAAGTGTTAATGTTGAGCTACTGGTGCTTAATTAAACAAATGAAAAAAAATCTATTGAACTTGACAAATTCAAACTTCAGCAAATTGACTGATAAAAAGGAAATCTGTCACGTGGATGTGTTCGGTTTTAGAACCTAATGGCACATTTTATGATGATGTCACCATGCATTTTCTATTTATCAAAGAATCCTTAAAGTTTCCACAAATATATTAAACAGAACAATAGTTTTCAGCATTGATAATAAGAAATGATTTTTTTTTTTTTTCTTTCTTTCTTTCTTTCTTATTAGAATGATTTCTGAAGGATCATGTGACACTGAAAGAGTAATTATCACAGGAATACACTGCATTTTAAAACATATTAAAATAAAAAACAGTTATTTTAAATTGTAAGAATATTTCACAATATTTCTGTTTTTACTGTATATTGACTACTTTCAAAATCTTACCAAACCCTAACTTTTGAGTAGTAGTGTATATGTTGGTGTTATTTCTTTGAGTTTTGTGCCCTTTTCAAATGTATTTTTCGATTTAAATGTAATGATATGTGGCATATATTCTGCATATGCTGTTCTTGATTTACAAAGACGTCAAGTAGAGGCATCCTGTACAGTATATATACACACAACTAAATCACAAAGTATGAGACTGATCTATCAATCTTTGAGATTACAAAATACAGCTGTATTAGTTAGAAACACCCAAAAAATAAATAAATATTTTGAAATGTTCTTAGGTTTACAGGGGATGTGAAAGTCTTTGTTTTTCAGGAATAAATGTTTTGTTTTCCTAGCCCTAAATCTTGTCCCTTTCTTTCCTTGTTACACTCAACAGATAAAAAACCAAAAACAGTGTAACGCTGGCTGATTTTACTCCACCAAACGTTTGTTTAATCCAATCTAACAGCATGTAGACACACAACAAAAATAAACAACTCACCAGAGCAACATCAGGAAGAGAATTGGCATCAGGTGGCATCAAACTCCCATCCAACCTGCACTCACTCTATAAAAGCGAAGCAAAAAGCATAAACAATCACTGAAGTGACTCAGTTGAACACAGCAACAATCACTCCAGAACAAAATACAATCCAAAAATGTTTGAGTTTAAGAATTCACACTTCACTTTAGAGGCAGTTATTCATTTCTTAGCCTTTCTCATCAATTCAGCTCAACTGCCAGCTTGCATTGAGGGAGATTTACAATTCATAATAATGGTTGGAATCAAATCATGAAATTACCAAGACACAGTAGATCAGACTATTCAATGCAGGCACAGAAGAAATCAGTCGGAACAAAGTTAGCTATTACAGATACAAATAATGATCCCTCTTCCTTGAAAAATGGCATTATAAGCATGAGGATAGAGCATTAAACTCAAATATTATATTATATTATACTATGATGTATTTTGTATTGAACTTTGTTTTCTTTTCAAAAACATGTAAAATTAGTATTTGTTGGTTTTAGTATCATTTCTTTGAATTTTGTGCCTTTTTCAGTTTTATATTTATAAATAAATAATTATTATATATGATTGATATAAATGATTATACATCACTTTTGATGTATACACTATCATTCAAAAGTTTGGGGTCAGTAAGATTTTTTTTTTCTTTTAGGAAATGAATAGTTGTATACAGGTAAACAAATAAATAAATTGGAATAATATTTCATAATATTACTGTTTTATTCAGCTAAATTAAATATTCAAAAACAAGTACATTTGTATTTTTACTTAAGTGGAAATTTAAAAAAATCCTGAAAAGAATGTTATTAAAAACCATTGTAAATAACTTACAGTTAGGATAACCTCCAACCTGTCTTAAATCCCCAAAAGTAAGATGTTTAATGAAATTATTGGGTTGATTCAAATATGATTATTTGCATTACAACATATGTATTACAAGATAACGCTACACATAATACATATTAATAGTACCATGAATGTGACTCTAAAGTGACACAGTCTTAAGAATGTTTCAAGAATTGTACTCAGGAACATTCTTATGAACTTCTTAGAATTTATCTTAATAATTTTCTAACTTCTTTTTTTTAAGATTTTCGTGAATCCGACCCCTGTACTTTAATTTCATTCACCAGTGCATGCTAATATTCCCAGCACTGCACAAAAACACATCCACATGCCTTGTTGTAGCCGAGGACTGCTGGGGTCAGCTGGCAAGCAGAAGAAATGTGACCCTCTGGATGGGTGACGCAGATTGAATCAGGGTGCAGAAGGCCTGGGCCTCCATGCCGAGCTCTCCACGCCTCCATCTCGCGATGTAACACCTGCCCGTCGAATCGCTCCAGGTCCTGCGGAGCGATCAGAGTCCGCACCTCAGCCAGCAAGGACAGCTGGGAAGCAGAAACAGCCAAGAGATCATTAAATGAAACACCTGAAATCATCCAAAATATTATACACTTTTGCTAACTATCAAACTAAGAGTTTTCAGTGACATTATGGTTTGTTAGCAATTCTTCTGAGGGTTTTTGCTGTCAGCCTCACCTTGGCATGTGTGTTAAACAGTTCAAACAAGGCCATAGCCAGAGGCTCTACCCCGATGTGTGCGCGCTGGTACTCTTGAATGTAGTAGCTCATGGTCTGTCTCTCTGTCTCTGTTAGAAGCATGAACGCTTGTTCCTCCAGCGAGTTCCACGCTCCTGTGCGTACCACTCCGACTGCTGGCACAACAGCTTTACAACAGACTGACTGCAAAAAAGGGAAGATAAAACAGTAGAGGGTGTCTACATGAACTGTAATGTTGTGCAGGAGTGTGAAACCTCTTATTGTCCAGTCAAATGTTTGCATCTACGAAGATGCCTTCATTTGTTTTAAAGCTGCACTATGTAACTTTCTTGTGCTCAAAATTGACTACATTTATATAATGAGCGAGTACATCATGAATCCATTTTCCAAACCGTGTTTTTGTCTTATCCTGAATCACTACGGTACACATATAATAAGTATGTTTATATTCATACTATTTTAGTCCGGTTCGGGTCGCACCGCTGCGGAGTAGCACAGTACATGCGTGACTCGCCATAGACATAAACAGAGAGAAGTAGCTCTGGCTACAAGGTTCTTCCACAAGACGCATGCAGTTCTGTTTATTAACCGCTAGAGTGCCAAAAGTTACATAGTGTTGCTTTAATGTCCTTTCAATTGCATCTCAGAGCAACACACAGTGGTCTTTCATTATTAATGTGTTTATGAAGAAATCATTTGAGTGATTGATTCAACAAATGTTATTTTAGTATCATTGAAATGCTATTATAGTTTTTATTATTACATTGTTCGTCCAATCATTGCATTCGGTCCAAATGCAAGGATATGATGTCCTACCTGCCTGTCAACATATGTATTTCCATACCTCCGCACACCCTGCTCACACAGATATCACATCACACATGGATTTGGAGAGCGCTCTGAATGGAGGGTTGGATCTCATGCTTTCAAAGCTAGCTTGCTATTGCTAGCTGCTCCGCAATTGCCTACCCTACCCTTAAGTTGTAGGTAACTATAATAACCATGTCTAATGACCCATGTTGTTTTAATGAATGAATCAATGACTCTCCAGACATGGACTTGTCACCACCTACTGGCAGTTTTAGTTTTATATATCATTTCATATTTCAATAATCAAAATTGTATTTAAAAAAGCAATGCTATTCATGCAATCACAATTGTAAATGCATATATGCCACGTCTAAGCCACATTAAACAGTCTGTGTAAACTCATCTAAATGCCACTTCCTATAGTGTCTTATTATTCTAATTGGATATATTTATTAAATATAAGAATTTGACATAAAAGATGCATCATCTATTAAGTTTAGAAAATAATTTACATTTACAAATATCCATTTTTTTTATTTTGCTGATTTCTACTGACAAATTAGCACTGTAGTCACAAAATTTTAGATTGTTAAGGTCACATTCATTTTTTTATATAATTTGCATGATTTTATGGTGTCTCAGAAGCCTGTCTGAAACCCTTAGGAGGTATCTCATATTAAAACGCTGCCTTTGAAGTCTGGGAAGGCAGCTGGCTTGGTTTTCTGATACAGCCAAGGTTATTTATTTATTTTTATAACTGAAAATAATAAAATAGTGGCATGTAGTGATACAGTGATATAAAATAGTTGTGCAATCATTAGTCACACCATGTAGTTGATATGAACTGATGTAATGTTCATGTTCAGGTCAGTGTGTGGGCAGCAGGCACTCATGGGAAAGAGAGAATAGCAGCTGCAGGACTGCATCTCCGAGACCTCACCAGTCAGCCATGTCTAATATGTAATGTTACATACCCAGGGGTAACAAACTCGCTCTCTCTCTCTTATTCATGCACCTTTTCTTTGAAAACATGCCCCTCGTCAGATTTCTACTTTTAGACATTCTACTTAATCAGACCAACATCACAATAACTCCAGCAGCTATCAACAAGCTTCATCTCTCTCACTCTCCCTGCCTCTATATCTCCAGGTGCTGCTATTGCTATAAAAAACAACAAACACTGAAACACTGTGCATAGTGTATCTATGCCGCCAGGCATCTAGCTGGTGACTTACTCTGAGAAAAACAAATTCAGAAAAGAAACATTTTTAAAGACATTCGATACACAAACCTTCAAAAGTTTAGTGTGAGAGAAAACAGGGACACATCCATTCAACAACGCAGAGGAGTGGCTCTCAACTGGTGGGTCATAACCTAAAAAATGGTCTGATATGGACAATGCTAAATGCAAATAATAAAACACATTTAATTATTTAATCATGCATAGTTTGCAAACTAAAATGGCCTTCCATGTATTGCTGACATCAAAGGTTCTGCATCCAATCCAACCTTATAGAATACATTAAATACTGTTTTACTTGCAAGGAGGATAAACATGGTTATGCTGACCATAATTTGTTTTACGCAATGAACTATTTGCTCTCTGGAACCATCATAATTCATAAACTATTAGCCATCTAAAAATAAGATTCCTATTCTGTCCACATAATGGTAAACATATAGCATATTGTTAGCCAAGTTCATGGTGATACGACATCACATTTTATTGTTTGATTTTAAAGGTAATTTTCTTTAATTATGGTAAATAATTTTGGATTGTATTGGGTAGCCACCTAATGTCTGATGTTAAGTAATGTAAAGTTGAGAACCACTTGCTTCCATGTATGTTAGTATTTGTGAGAGAAATTATGTGTAAGAGCATATACAAACATAATATATGGATGCACACTATGTTTAATTTAAAATAAATAAATAATACTTTTATTCAGCAAGGATGTGTTAAACTGATCAAAAGTGATAGTAAAGACTTTTACATTGCTATAAAAAAAATTATATTTCAAATAAATGCTCTTGAAATTTCTATTCATCAGAAAAAAATACATTTTAAAATATATTAAAATAGAAAACAGTTATTTTATATTGTATTAACATTTTAAAAATATTACTGTTTTTACTGTACTATATTTTTGATCAAATACATGCAGCCTTGGTGAGCATAAGAAACTTCTTTCAAAAACACCCTAAAATTTTGGAACGGTAGTATATATGCTATTAAAGTGACAAAATAGAAAGGAAAAGAAAGAGAAAGATCAGGGAAAGAGAATGACAGACCGAGAATAGACAGATTTGCTCTGACAAGCACAGTGGTTTGCTTGCGAAATCAATACTTTTTTTGTATTTAGTTGCGTCTGTCCTTGAGTGCTTTCATTTAAAAAAAAAAAAAAAAAAAAGTAATGTCTTTCCCATTTCCTATTCTATTTCTCTACTCACAAATGATGAATGGTACAACTGATGATCAGACTCAAAATACTCAGTATGAAATACCGGTATGTATGGTTGTAACACAGACAGCTTAATTCTTCTAATTATCGTGTCTTTTGCCTCTTTTCAGTGTTCTAAAAAGTGCTAATTTTCATCCTGTTGTCATCAGAAAGTACATGTCCTCGTTCCTCACCTCACACCATCGGTAACCTCACATTATAACGTTACTAACCAATGTCATTGCTGGTTATTAGGGTACATTTACACATCAATACGTTTTTCGCATACAGACGACAATTGTCAAAACGATCCCTGTTTATGGCTCCGCGAAAACGACTAAAATACTGGCCATTTTGTAAAGAAAACTATAGACTGAACATGTAATACACATGCGCATGACGTCATAGTTTTCACAAATACATGTTTTTGTCGTTTACACAGATACGATAACGGTATCGTTTTCAAAAGTTTGCATTTTCAGGCCCCCAAAACGGCATTGTCATGTAAATCATCTTACATGAAGGTTTCATTCGGCAAGCTGCTTTGCACTTTATCTCAAAATGCCTAGACAGATGATGCCAGGGGTCTGAAGAGGACCATCCATCCCTCATTACTGCCCTCATTCCTGGATATTGCTGATCCACAGCCCTGATCACTAAAACTGTCCCTTGGCATTCCATTGTGCCAGCCTTAATCAATAACTCAGGATAAGGCTGCCTCAGCCAAATTAACTCTTAAGTTTAAAGGCACATGCATAAGCACCCTACTGACAGACTCATCCCCCACAACAAACATTCATTACCAGTCTCAGTTCCACCAAGGACTATTGCTGAACTGAGAAATATCTAGCTATTCTTTAAGAATGAATAGTCATTGTGATTTACAGGAAGTACTGTACATTACGATAGCAATGACTATGGATGCTGGTCTGACTTTGTTGATTAAAATGAGTTATGACTCAGAGCAGGATGCAGGACTAAGGAGTTACGTCAACAACAGGAAGATGAGGCAGATCCTTTCTGTCATTATAATGTGAAAAATTATTTGAGACAACCAAACAATCTATAATAAATATATGGAAGTGACACAAAGAAAGAAAGATATGCTGTTCCCTAAAACACTGTATTAAATCTTATAGAAACAGTTCACTCGAAAATGTTATGTTTGTTACTGACACTCCAAACAGAAATTCCAAACATACACACTGCTGTTCAAAAGTTTGGGGTCAGTACGATTAAAAAAAAAAGTCTCTTTTGCTCACCAAGGCACCATTCATTTTGATCAAAACAGTAATATTGTGAAATATGTTTTTAATTAAAAATAACTATTTTCTATTTTAATATATTTTAAAAGGAAATGTATTCCTGTGATGTACAGCTGAATTCTTCAGTGTCACATGATCCTTCATCATTCTAATATGCTAATTTGGTGCTCAAAAACCTTATTATCAATATCAGTTTTATGTATACTTTTCCACTTGTGTAACTTGTGGGATTAGATTAATATGCTCCTCTCTATATCTTATATTGCATAAAGTGGAAAGGATATTCTTTAAAAATGAACCTTTTGTAATCCACTGAAGAAAAAAAGTCATACATGTATATTTAAGCTAATCATTTTGATTTTGATGTAAACTATTGCTTTAATTCTCTGGAATTTAACGCTACACATATTGTCCTCTCTGTAGGCTATAGACTTGCTAATACATGAAACGAGGCAACTTGAATAAATCTAAATAAGTCTTTTTTCCATAGGTCATAAAGAAAGTAGTTGACAGTAAACCTACTGATGCAGACAGAGAGGGGGGCCTTGCACCCTGTGCACACAATAGTGTTCAACCAGGTGTATTTTGAGTGACCTACATAAGTCCTATTGAAGTGGTTTGCTCAGGCTTGTTGAAGCTCTGATTCTTCAGGCTACACATGATGGACAGCTTGTATTGTATCTGTTCCGTGAAGCCTTCTAGAAGGACACAGCCCTCTCGCCTGCCCGCTGAATGATGGAAGGTTTATTCCAACAAAATAAAAGCGTGCCAGTCCTGAGGTGCAGGGAGGGGAGGGCAGCGGGCAGTCCAGCTTAAAGCAGTGGGACTGAGAGGAGTTATTTACACACGACCAAACAAGCTATACAAACTGCTTAAGGTTACTGAGTCAAAATACAACATGAATCCAGAAACCATAGAAAAGATCTGATGGTCTCTGAAACAATCATTCCTCTTTTGTCCTTTAAGTTTAGTTTTTATGCTCCAGGAAATTATTTAATTTCGCTTCCCTAACACACCTTAAATGCAACGAAGCATGTTGACTAAAAATCCACTTACAGATGCCGCCATTTGCCTTTTCAGCACAAGAATTAACAACAAATTAGCAAATAATTTACCATTTAATTTATGTTTCAGCATTGCTCGATGCATCTATTTTTCTGTCCTCATTCAAATGTAATTGTGTAAGCCATAAGCAGTTCTGACTGTAATCGTCTGAGTAACAATGAATTAGTATGCCTTGTCTCAAATTCACAATAATGATCTACTGATTATTGTGGGTGGAAATACAGTGTTTGCTTCGGATAAATTGATGGCTTCATTTGAGAAAAGCTTTTAATTTACATTTATCTGAAAAACGTTTAAAAATGTATACGAGTCAGGGCTGTGGCTTAACCCCTAGAGGTCGACGATCAACTCAAATAAACACATCAACAGTCCTGCATGTAGGCCTACTTTACATCGTTTTGAGACACGGTGAGGAGGAATAATCCTGAAATAATTTACCTCATGAAAAGCTGTTTATTTCTAAGAGCAACGGATTCAGCCGTTTGTGAGGTAACTTTATTCTGTTAGTGTCTGTGAATATTAAACGCAAAAAGAAAATGTCATAGACGTAAGACTGTTTAGACAGTATTTCTTTGGCCTGTTTTGGACAGATTATGAAGTGTTTATTGTAAAATAGCCTAGTGTCACATCAATAAAACTTTTATTTGCAAATTTCTGCTCAGATGCTATAAATATAGTAGGCTATCAGTCAAACGTTTTGTGTTCAGTAGCCATTAAAACTTATTTTGTTTCATATTGATGTTTAAATATTATAGCCTAATGTTATTTTTTAATTTAATATATGTTAATTGTGAAAAGTGAACAGCACAAGTAATAAAGGACACATCATAAAATGCACAATGTATCTTAATTTGAATCAATGTTTTTTAATATATTTGCTTCTTATTTAATAAATAAGAAGCAAATATAGCAGACAATAGCCTATAATCATGACATTGCACGCATGTCTCATAAATGAACCGAAACGCAAATGATATTTGAGTATTCTGTGTATCGGATACATTTTTGCCATTGAAATGACTGGGAAAAAAGTGTACCAATCAACCTGAATTCACCCTATACTCTTTGAAATCATAATTGCATTGCATTATCTTGTTTTAAATCCCAAATATTTTATTTATAACATTCATCATTACCAATTATTCAGTTATTTGTATTTACTGAATACTGACTTGTGTTCAGTGTCACAATATTACTGTTTTTTTTAGCAAATACATAAAAAATAGTAGTCAAATCTTTTGATAATTTAAAATATAATAGGCCTTTGTAATGTGCCTTTGTTGACTACATTCTAAATAAACTACAACAAAATATATTTCTTTTGTCCTGTTGCTTAGTTCTCTCAGTCACATACCTGAGGCCCATTCATTATGCAGGTCATTATGCAGCTCATTATGGGTTCTTTTGTCTCTCAGGTGGGATTCACAGCATTATTCGTGATTATTCACACCCCTTCGCAAACGGCCTTTGTAAAGAAAAAGTGTCTTACAAAATGTAAATCAATATATATTTTTTTAATGTGAATGAGCAGGCACAATGATTCTCACGTCAGTTTGAAGCACAAACTCTAGGCAACAACACCCATTAGTCAAAAGTCTTGTGGACACATATCTATTGTGTGTTTTGAGGCTTTAAATTCAGTGACTTACATTTTTTGTTTTTTCAAAAACCATACATAAACGTTATTCTCTCAAAAATACAAACATGTATATACATGTTGCTCACATATTATGGTAGCCCAGTTTGTGCTGAATACAGTGTAATGACACTTTTGCACAAATGTCAGAGCATGTCAAAACTTCTGAAGGGCCCCAAAACAGCTCAGACTTCAGAAGGTTAAGCCTCGTTCAAACTGTCAGTCCAAATCCGATTTTTGTGCAAAAAAAAAAAAAAAATCACATGAAATGCGGATTTCTGGAAACCACTCAAATCGGATTTTGCATGGTTTATGTCTCTTTCTCACGCCACGTAAATCGTAAACATGTCAGACGTTGTTATAGGAAACATGCTGGAAGTCGCTGCAGAAACAAGGTTGTGTTGTTGAGCCGGTTGAGCAGAAAATTACAATATAATGGAGACCGGTGGAGATGACAGCATGGAATAAAGTTGACTCAGAAGACATAGTAGTCCAGTGCAGCGGCTACATATTGTCATTATGTAAATAAGACAACATTTGTATTGCAAACCCCTCCATGTCGCTATTGTTGTTTTTCCACCAACGCAATGTCATTGCCATAGAAGGCAATGCAGATATTCCAGAAAAAGAAAGAGTGCCACGGGACACACAAACCAGATCTGAACAGTTGCGTTACACAGTGTGGACAGTCAATAGTTTAGATCAGATTCCAATCGGATACACAAATAATTGTATTTGGACAGACCATGTGATCAGAGCCTTAGTGGATAGTGCAGGTGCTTGAGATGAGACTTCTTATCTGGTTTGGTTTGTAATGACCATCAGGGTTGGGGAGTAACGGAATACATGTAACGACGTTACGGATTTAAAATACAAAATATGAGTAACTGTATTTTGTTATAGTTACATAGATGGTAACCAAATTACAGTTACACCAGAAAAGTATTTTAGATTAGCAAAGTGATTACTTTGAATTTTAATGTCATTTATTTTATTTAATAGTACTGTTGATTCTCAGACTCTCTTTTTCTCATGGAAATACAAAGACAGTTTTACTAATAAATATGAAAAAGGACGTAACATCACAGTGCAGTGTAATGCAAGCTCATACTTTGAGCATTGTATGGTTATCATTATGTTTAGGTCTAGGTATTTGAAAAATGACACAAAATCCTCATAGAATTAACATTTAACATCAAATTAACAGATCCATATGAATCATGCATTAAATAAAGTTTTATAAAGTCACACAATGGCTTTGTGTGCTTTACAGACAAACTTTAAATCTTAATTCATTTGAAATATTCAGGTAGATCATCTTGGCATGTTTATGCGAGTTCATGATCCGATTCGTGAACATATTGTTTATTTGAGGCAATCTTTTCAATTAATCATTTGTTTTAGTTTACAAAATCAATGTGAATGATTTATTCACGAATCAGATATATATCTGGGGTGTGTTTCCCAAAATCATCTGCCCTTAGACGGGCAGCCCAGGGACGGAAGGATCTGGGACGGAGGAGGACCGGGGGGCTCCACCCACAAACACCTTGCCGCTGGCTCTCCGGAGTCCAGCGGTACCCACATTTTCAATAAAAGAGCAGTTTCCTTTGTCCCTGGGCCTCAAGAGGGCCAGGTCGGCAGTGTGTGACGCCTCCGGGCCTTGCCACTCCTCTCCTCGCCAGGGGGCAGCAGTGTGCGGCTCAAGGACACCTCCGGGCCTTCTCTCCCACACTCTGCCCCACCCCGGAACGCTCAGACAACACTCCAGGTCACCTCCGGGCCATTGGTCCTGCTTGTTCGGTCTCTGGGGGCCTGGCTAGAGCTCCCCAGGCCGTCTCGCTGGCTCATCCGTACCATCAGACTCGGCTATGCGATTCAGTTCGCTCACCAGCCTCCTAAGTTCAAGGGCGTCCTCTTCACCTCAGTGCGGAGCAGCGACGCCCATGTCTTGCAGTCAGAGATCGATGTCCTACTGGCGAAGGACGCGGTCGAGCCGGTTCCTCCAGCCGATATAAAGTCGGGGTTCTACAGCCCCTACTTCATTGTTCCCAAGAAAGGGGGTGGGTTATGCCTATCTTGGACCTGCGTGTCTTGAACCGGGCCTTGCACAAGCTCCCATTCAAGATGCTAATGCAGAAACGCATTTTCGAATGCATCCGTCCCCAAGATTGGTTTGCAGCAATCGACCTGAAGGACACGTACTTTCATGTCTCTATTCTCCCTCGACACAGACCGCTTATCAGTACAAAGTCCTGCCCTTTGGGCTGTCCCTGTCACCTCACGTCTTCACGAAAGTCACAGAGGCAGCCATTGTTCTGCTCAGAGAATGCGGCGTTCACATCCTCAACTATCTCGACGACTGGCTCATACTGGCTCAGTCCCGGGATCAGTTGTGCAAACACAGGGACCTGGTGCACCGTCACCTTAAGCCCGTGGTTGGACCCTTCATTTCTATGGGCGGGAGTGCCCTTATAGCAAGTGTCCAGGCATGCTGTGGTCTTCACAGATGCCTCATCCACCGGCTGGGGGGCTACGTACATACAACGGGCATGCAGTTTCGGGTCTGTGGACGGGGCCCCAACTGCATTGCCATATCAATTGCCTGGAGTTGCTAGCAGTACGTCTTGCGCTGGGCTGCCTCAAAAAGCCGCTACAGGGCACAAATATGTGTTTCCCCCAGTGAGCCTTCTTGCACAGACCCTGTGCAAGGTCAGGGAGGACGAGGAGCAGGTCTTGTTAGTTGCGCCCTACTGGCCCAACCGGACCTGGTTCTCCGAACTAACACTCCTCGCGACAGCACCTCCTTGGCCCATTCCTCTGAGGAAGGACCTACTTTCTCTGGGACGGGGCACTCTATGGCACCCGCTACCAGACCTCTGGAAACTCCATGTCTGGTCTCTGGACAGGATGGGGAGGTTCTAGGTGGCCTGCCACAAGCAGTGGTAGACACCATCTCTTCTGCTAGAGCCCCCTCTACGAGGCACCTCTATGCTTTGCGTCCGCGCTCTTCACACTTACGTTGACCGGACTCAAAGCTTTAGGACCTCAGAGAAGCTCTTCATCTGTTACGGAGGCCAGCAGAAGGAAAAGGCTGTCTCCAAACAGAGGTTAGCCCACTGGATAGTGGATGCTATCGTCTTAGCGTACCAATCGCAAGACGTGCCTTGCCCGTTCAAGTTGCGAGCACACTCAACTAGGAGTGTGGCTTCCTCCTGGGCGCTGGCTCAAGGTGCCTCGCTGACAGATATATGTAGAGCTGTGGGCTGTGCGACACCGAACACGTTCGCTAGATTCTATAGCCTCCGTGTAGAGCCAGGTTCTTCCCGTGTACTCGCCCCCAGTGGCCAGTAGCGCGAAGTGCCCGTTCTATTGTCGGCTTGCATCCCTGACTCAGCGATTCTGTTGTAGCGGTAGTATCGCCATAGAGAGGATTATCAGAGAACTAATCATTTAAAGTTTGTTTACTTAGATTACTTTTGACTCTAACAACCTATATTATTAACATTATTTTGTTGTTCTGTTATTTAATATTGTATTATCCCTCTGATGCACATCTCAGTAAATATCATTTAGGAATTATATATCAATAATAGGTCGGAATGATTATATATTGATGTGATATTAAAAGAAACAAATATTTTCATCATTTGTGCATCGAGATATTGACATTTTTATCAACACATAGGTTATGTATAATAAACTGCTGAAATATATATATAAATTAAAACAAATTTTAAAAATAATTTATAATACATTAAATAAAAAATAAAAACATCACTGCACAAACCGCAAATTCTAGCCAATTCAATATTTTACAGCTGAGCATAGATTGAAAAATTATCTACATTCTATACTTTTTCATTGACTTCTTCCAGGATTTTACTAATTGATTTAATTTATTGTATTAATTTATTAATAACTTTAAATTTATTAAGAAGGCCTGTCGCCTGGTAATGCTAGTTTATATTTCCCTGATATTTCAGGCTTTCCATGACCATGGGATCCCTAAACAAAGTCTAAGAAATCACCTTCCTTCACAAGATAATGTAATATGTCCAACTATAAGCTTAATACGACTGTGAAAAAAACTATTTATTCATTTATCGCTGTCAAACATTGTGTGAGTGGGGCTGTATTTCAAGATCTCTTGAGTGACACTTCTATTTCTCTGCTACCGATAATGCCTCTATATATTTAAAATACTTCAGTGAAGATCCTTCTCAATCCCTTAGGTCACCTTGAACATAAATGGGTCTCAGAATTCCTGCACTTGTGCCAAAGTCCTCTGACAGGACTTGGAATGCGCGGAATGGGAAATGGAATCGAAGAGTGTTACAAGAGAAGGTAAAGACACACAAGCTCCTGTCATCAAACTCCATAATCATTTCCAGTAAAGTAAGCCATTCGCTTCAAATGCTCATTTTTCTGGGATGGAAGATTGAACTAAATAAGTGAAAATCATTCAAAAAATGGCAGATGCTGCAATTTTGCCTTTTCTTCCACAGGGTCCTCTAACCATTCTTCAGTCACCCTAGATAAAATATAACACCAAGGATGTGAATAAACATCATGTGTGCTCCACAGCTCAGGGAAGGCCACTCAAACCCTAAGAGAGTTTTGATTTGCCCAGCAGGATGAATGTGTTCCTCCCTATCTTCAGCCGATGAGACAGGTGCTTCATACAATCAGAGCAGTTTGATGTCTCCCAGCTCAGAGATGTCTTTTGCACTCAGTAATGGAGTGATGTGTTAGACAGAGATCACAGCCTTACAGCTGTGCAAAGACAATCCTTTAACAATCATCAGATAAAATCTCTTAAAACAATAGACTGTACAATGTGTGGCGATGGGACACACCGTTAGCAGCCATACACACAACACACACACATACTTTTTTGCTGTAGTGTGTTTGCTCTGAGATAGCAGTGTTTATTCAATTTGCACACTAAAAAGCTTAATTGCTTTGATCTCTGGGTAGACTGCAAAATATGATGTAAAGCCAATAAATCCCTATTTTCAATATCACACTGACCTTAATATTAGCTTTTTGTATTCCCATTTCTTAGACTTATTACTTGGAAATAAAACCATAAAATGGCATTTGGTTAGATATATTAAAGAGAAAATGAACACTGGACCTTCTAATGAAATCTAAACAGTTAAAATAAAAAAATGTTAGTGCATTTTGTACCTCACCTTTCCTGAACTTCCTGCTCCGACATCAACAGATAGAACACTGTGAGGAGAGAGAGAATTTAAGTATGGATGAAGAAATTTGATTGTATTAAAAATATACTCAATGAGTAATTAAGCAGTCAAAAATCGAACTGTCATCCATCGCACCATACTTTCATATCTGTTGTATCACTCCATGATTTCTCTTTTCTTAATTGGCACCATATTGTGAATCAACAAGGTTTGCCTCGGCAGAATAAAAGTAACTTTGATTGCAGATTAATAAATAATATTGTAATATTGGTACATTGTCATCTTGTTGCTAGGCAGGTTGGTTTTCTATATTATAGTGGACTATTTTTATTAGCAGAAGCTTAAGATAATAAAATTATTTCAAATCAATATTTCATTAAAAGTAATTTATTTGGCAAGTATCGTATATAACACGCAGTATACTTCACATTAAAAGGTACTGATCCCCATGCATGGGTTTATTTTGTGATGACCGACTGGCTGTACAGTGTAATATTTCAGTTTCATATCATGCAGTGCCCTTGTCATAAGGGGATACGTAGGAAAATTCGGACACCAGCAATCAAAATGCAGTTCACCTCAGATTTTGGAAGACAAGACTAATGAAGCATGGAACTAAAAGGCACCTTGCCGGATTTCCAGGGGAGCACTTTAGAAATGAGCACACCCTCCAGAGATCCCAATCAGCCATTTCCATTTGGGCCATTGAGAGAGCAAGAGAGACGAGATCCCTGCTGTGAGTCATAGTGCTACTGTCATCCCACTAGCATACATCAATTTCAACCATAACTGCCTAAGGCACGTCATCTAACAATAGCGTTTACATCTAGCTTTAAAATCATCTCACTGTTATTTTTAGAGTCCCTCTTTCAATCCCACCATCTGTATGACTGGACTCACTGACCTGGAGTATAATTTAGTAAAGGAGCGAGACCACAGCCGAATTTAAAAAAAAAAGCTGAATATTGCATAAAGTGGAGCTATTACAGTAATGGAAAGAAATTAATACATTTTCCACATAATTGTCTAAATTACATTAGGTGAAGGATCATTAAATGGTGTAAGCGCAAATAATTTTATTTCATAACCACCTATTAAAATGTGCAAATCTTAAAGTAGATTTCAGCATGTAGAAGGAAATAGTCGCATTGATCAGTATTCACAATGATCGGTATCTCTTAACATGCAATTGCAAATTGCAACCTTTTTTCCACCAAATATCACTAGATTGCTTTATTACATTTCTAATCATGTGAAAGTGAAAGAAAGAAAATAAAGCAACTTAAATCTAAGGAAATTAAAGGTTTCAGCATATATAGGAAAGGAAAAGTACAATCTTTTATATCTAAATTGTTCTTCCTAGAAAGTAATGGGATGAAATGGGTGCATTCCCGAGAAAGCTCTAGTAATCTCACATGTTTCTTCTAAGAGCTTTCAACAATCTTGTACAATCGAGACAATATGAATCAAACATTTCTATTAAAATTCCTCCATAAGTATCAGTATCTGGTCTATGGCATCCAATATTATAGCTCTATACTCTCATTGTAGGTCAACAATTGCCTGTCTGTTTTTATTTCTCCTAAGGAATTTTGGGAGAAAAATCAGAGGCAAAGTTTATAAGTAAGCAAATGACTCAGAGCAGCCCCACTGTCATGTTTTAAATTTCTTTTTTTATCTGTTTCTCTGTTATATTCATGTTTGAGTTCTTTGTTCATCCTCTAGTCTGTTAATTAGGGGCCAAGCACCGAAGGTGCGGGCACCTATTGATATCGTTAGTTCCCTTTCAGTCGGTCACGTTTGACGTATGTTGACGAATTGGGATCACTTCAGGGAGCCCCTATCAGCTTCGAGATATAGAGAACCGGCCAATGACTATTGGCGTGCGAGATTTGCATCTCGCGCTCCGCCCCGCAGCGTGGGTATAAAGCGGAAGCGAATGCAGCGCACTGTTGTCATTCACTTCGGAGCCGAACGGCGTTGATGAAGAGCGAAAGTGTTGCCTGTCTATTCAGCAGAGAGAGAGAGAGAGAGCGTGAGGAAGACGTTACGTGCTGGTGTGACGGCACAAACAGCGCGACCGCGAGTTCACTGCTGCTACAAACAAACTGCTGTTCTCACAGCAACTGCTGGTTCGGTGAGGGCGTTTGTTTATTAGTGAGTGCAGACACAGGCTGCACCTATTTCCTGTGTGCTGCCGCGGTCTTCCCCTGGGTGCTTTTCCAAGATGTCATTCCACCCGTGCGTTTCTGGATGCGGTCGTTCCCTGTCGCCAGCTGATGGTCACAATCGTTGTATCACGTGTCTGGGCATTCAGCACACTGAGGCAGCTTTTGTGGATAGTTCATGTTCCCACTGCGGGAACATGACTATCTCGGCGCTTAGGTCGAGACTCACCTACCTTCGGGAAGGCGGAGTCCCCCTACCCATACCTCGATCTAGTGCTATTTCTCATAATAGACCTACTTCGACGGATGGCCGGGGTGACCTGAGGATTACGTTCAGGGCAAACCCACCGAGCCAGCCTCCGCAGGACCCTGATCCCTCACAAGCGCAGCAGCCGGTAGAGCTTCTGGAGGAAATCGCTGGCCCCTCCCATGGGCGTCCAGTGGTGACCTTTGGGGCTCTGGCAGACAAACAGATGTTGATCGCTGCATCGGGGGGAGTTCCGGTCCTCTGAGGATGAAGATTCGGCTGTACTGCCTCCCTCTGGGAGAGTGGCAACGGTCGAATCGGACCCCGAGTTGACAGCTATGCTTTCCTGGGCTGCCGAAAAGGTCGGGCTTGAGTGGAACCCTCCACCACGTCCTGAACTTTCTAGGTTGGATGATTGGTTTCTCAAGGTGGGTCGCGCTGGTTCTCAGCGTCCCGCCCCGGTGCCTTTCTTCCCGGAGGTGCATGAGGAGCTCACCAGGTTGTGGACGACACCATTTAGTGCCAGAAACAGACCTAGTGGCTCCTCCCTCCTCACTACCTTTGACGGCGGGCAAGCCAAGGGGTACGTGGGAATCCCGCCAGTGGAGCGGGCCGTCGCGATGCAATTGTGTCCGGCGACCGCCTCCAACTGGCGCGGTGACTCGCGTCTCCCGTCCAAGGCCTGTAAGTTCTCTTCCAGTCTAACTGCGAAGGCTTACAGGTCTTGTGGCCAGGCTGCGTCCGCCTTGCATGCCATGCCGTTGCTTCAGGTGCACCAGGCCCAGGCACTCATGGACATGCACGAGGGTAGGCCTGACCCAGAGCTCCTCCAGGAGCGTTCTTCTCACACTCGCACACCCCCTCAGCGGAAGCAGGTAAGTGTTGCACAGCTCACTCAGACCCCACTTTGGGCCGCTACCATGCCGTCTGAGTCGGGTCCCTGCATGCCGCCTCGCTGCCCCACTGCGGGTACATCTGTGGTGCCGATGGTCCCGCTTGTATGGTCGCTGGGAGCCTGGCTAGCGCTCCCCAGCCCGTCTCGATGGCTCATCCATACCATCAGACTCGGCTATGCGATTCAGTTCGCCCGGCGGCCCCCCAAGTTCACTTCACCTCTGTGTCGAAGGAAAATGCCCCTGTGCTTCAGGCGGAGATCGCAGTCCTACTGGCGAAGGACGCGATAGAGCCGGTCCCTCCAGCCGATATGAAGACCGGCTTCTACAGCCCGTACTTCATTGTACCCAAGAGGCTACCGTTCAGGATGCTAACGCAGAAACCCATCTTCAGGTGCATCCGTCCCCAAGATTGGTTTGCAGCAATCGACCTGAAGGACGCGTACTTTCATGTCTCGATTCTCCCTCGACACAGACCGTTTCTACGCTTTGCGTTTGACGGACGAGCATATCAGTACAAAGTCCTACCCTTCGGGCTGGCCCTGTCGCCCCGTGTCTTCACGAAAGTCGCGGAGGCGGCCATTGCTCCCATGAGAGAGCGGGAGTTCGCATCCTCAACTATCTCGACGACTGGCTGATCCTTGCCCAGTCGCGAGAGCAGTTGTGCGAACACAGGGACATGGTGCTCAGTCACCTCAGCCGGTTGGGTCTTCGGGTCAACTGGGAAAAGAGCAAACTCTGCCCCACGCAGAGGATCTCTTTTCTCGGTATGGAGCTGGATTCGGTCGGCCTGACAGCGCGCCTCACCGAGGAGCGTGTTCAGTCGGTGTTGAACTGCTTGAATTTGTTCAAATGCAGGACAGCCGTACCACTGAAACATTTTCAGAGGTTCCTGGGGCATATGGCATCTGCAGCCGCAGTAACGGCGCTCGGATTGCTTCATATGAGACCGCTTCAACGCTGGCTACACGACCGAGTCCCGAGATGGGCGTGGCACAGCGGATCCCTCCGTGTCCCCGTGACTCCGAGGTGCCGCCAAACCTTCAGCCCATGGTTGGACCCTTCATTTCTACAGGCAGGAGTTCCCCTAGAGCAAGTGTCCAGGCATGCTGTTGTCTCCACGGATGCCTCATCCACCGGCTGGGGTGCCACGTACAACGGGCTTGCAGTTTCGGGTCTGTGGACAGGGCCTCAACTGCAATAGCATATCAATTGCCTCGAGTTGTTAGCAGTTCGTCTTGCGCTGGGCCACTTCAAAACGCAGCTACTAGGCAAGCACGTTCTGGTCCGTACGGACAACACTGCGGCCGTTGCGTACATCAACAAACAGGGTGGTCTACGCTCCCGTCGCATGTCACAACTTGCCCGCCAGGTCACTTTGTGCTATTCACATTCTGGGCCTGCTCAATCGTGCGGCCGGCGAGCTCTCACAACAGCCAGTGCTCCCCGGAGAGTGGAGACTCCATGTCTGTTCCCTGGACAGGATGCGGAGGTTCTAGGTGGCCTACCACAGGCTGTGGTAGACACCATCACTTCCACTAGAGCTCCATCTACGAGGCGCCTCTATGCGTTGAAGTGGAACCTGTTCGTCGACTGGTGTTCTTCTCGCCGAGAAGACCCCCGGAGATGTTCGATCGGTTCTGTGCTTTCCTTCCTACAAGATGGGTTGGAGCGAAGGCTGTCTCCCTCCACCCTCAAAGTCTATATCATGCTAATCATGACATGGTAGATGGTAAGTCTCTAGGGAAGCACGATCTGATCGTCAGGTTCCTGAGGGGGGCGAGGAGACTAAATCCGCCTCGCCCTCCCTCTATACCCTCTTGGGACTTAACTCTGGTGATAACCGCACTGCAGAGGGCGCCCTTCGAGCCTTTACAGTCAGTGGAGTTAAAAATTCTGTCTCTAAAGACAATACTCCTGACTGCATTGACCTCTATCAAGAGGGTAGGGGACCTGCAGGCATTTTCGGTCAACAAATCGTGCCTGGAATTCGGGCCCGGTAACTCTCACGTAATCCTGAGACCCCGGCCCGGATATGTGCCCAAGGTTCCCACCACTCCCTGGACCAGGTGGTGAGCCTGCAAGCGCTGCCTTCGGAGGAGGCAGACCCAGCCCTAGCTTTTCTCTGTCCCGTCCATGCTTTGCGGACTTACATGGACAGAACGCAAAGCTTCAGGACCTCAGAGCAGCTCTTCGTCTGTTATGGAGGCCAGCAGAAGGGAAAGGCTGTCTCCAAGCAGAGGATGGCCCACTGGATAGTGGATGCCATCGTCTTGGCGTAAGAAACCCAAGACGTGCCCTGCCCGCTTGGGTTAAGAGCCCACTCCACTAGGGGTGTAGCTTCTTCCTGGGCATTGGCTCGTGGCGCCTCGCTGACAGATATTTGTAGAGCTGCGGGCTGGGCAACACCTAACACGTTCACTAGATTTTATAGCCTCCGTGTAGAGCCGGTATCTTCCTGTGTGCTCGCTTCCCATAGTCAGTAACATCGAAGTGCCCGTTCTAAGTGTCAGCTTGCTGCGCCACTCCCTTCCCCATTAAAAGGATACGTGTGCTTATATGCTTCAGTCAAGTTCCCCAGAAATGGCGAACCCTGTTGAGTCCTCCACAACCTGCAGCAGTCGGATGTGGCGGAGCATCCGACACCAGGTCTAATACTCGTATGCATTGGTGGAACTTGTGTTAGGCTGGGTTCCATATGTTGTGACCCCTACGGCGGTCCCATATGTGTATTCTTCCACGGTGCGGCTCCCTATGGTGAGCCCGTGTCTTTCCCTCGGCAGAGCTCTCTGCTGTCTCAGTCGGGTGTTGTTCCCCCGCCTGCTTGACCGGGGCCATCCCTGGGACTTCCGTATGTTGCACTGCCCATGGCCAGTCCATACGTGTATTCTCCACATGGTAACTTCCTTCGGGCATGATGTGGCTTCCGCAGCGTTCCTCCGGGCAAGCTTTCCCAACGTTATCCAATAGTCTGCTGAATGGGTCTTGCGGAACAGCAGTGTGACTCTCCCTGCGTGAATTTCCCGCCCGCAACAGACGGGGTCTGAGGGGCTCTCGCTGGGCGTTGGAAGTGGTAGTAACTGTGCCGTTTTCCAAAGGGATCCCAATTCCCAATTCCCTGAAAGGGAACGTCTCGGTTACATATGGTAACCCTCGTTCCCTGAAGGAGGGAACAGAGACGTATGTCCCGTCGCCACAGTTGCTTTACCAGTCACTAGTTCGGCTCCTCAGTGAAAAACAACAGTGAGCTGCATTCACTTCCGCTTTATAACCGCGCTGCGGGGGCGGAGCGCGAGATGCAAATCTCGCACGCCAATAGTCATTGGCCGGTTCTCTATATCTCGAAGCTGATAGGGGCTCCCTGAAGTGATCCCAATTCGTCGGTGACGTCCGCCGTACGTCTCCGTTCCCTCCTTTAGGGAACGTGGGTTACCATACGTAACCGAGACGATTTCTTATTATTATTCCGCCATTGGAGTCTATGGCAGCCCATAGAACCGTTTGCGGGAAAGTTGTGAAATTTGGTACACTGATAGAGGTCAGTACCAATAGTAACCACACCAAATTTGGAGTCTCTAAATCATTCCCTCTAGTGCCACCACCTGTCCAAATTTTCACTCATATTTATGCTAATAACTTTTGAACCATAATGGCTAGAAACAAAATTCTTTTTTCCTTTGATTCCTTGGCTCAAGCCGATGCCTTTGCATTATATGACGTTATGTACATTTTCCCACCATTTTAAAATTTCCTACTTTTGAACTCCTCCTAAGCCATTTTGAATTATGTGCTAAAATTATGTATTTTATGAACACATGAACGGATTGTTACGAAACTGAGTATGGGTCATCACCACAATGCCCTGAAGGAGCCTGAGAAGTTTCGAAACAGCGCCACCTAGTGGATATTTCCCCCCCCAAATGCCTATAACTTTGGGTGTAGTCAACTTATTTTCACGGAAGTAAGTTTTTTTATCTCCTGAAACCTTGCCGAGTCCAACAATACCAAACATGCCAGGTTTTGTGCAGCATTGTAATTTAGCGCTTAAAAAACATTTGCAAATATCTTCGAAACCGTTAGTCCGATCGAGACGAAACCAGCTTAGAAAACACAAAATACAAGTTGATTAACTAAATGTAAAAGCCCAAATGTCAAATTTTTGATAGGAAATAAAAATAAAGTCGTCCATGGGTCATTTTTTTATGTTGTTATTGATATTAATGTCTATAACTCCGAAACTAAATGAGATATTGTCACCAAACTCGACACACATATGTATGGTCTAATTCTGAGGACACTTCAAAAAATGGTGGGATTGTGTCTCTTAGTGGCGCTATAATAGAGCAAAACATGAAATTCCCATTGACTACAATGCAGTATTATGATATAAAATGCTAATGCTATACTTTACGAATGCATTGGTGTATCATTACAAAACTTGTTATGTGTCATCAGCACCATGCCTTTAAGGTACTCAAAAGGTTTCGAGACAGCTCCACCATGTGGTCCATACTTATAATGATAAGGCCTCTTGAGGCTATATCTCTGCAATGACATATTGACACCATATTGACACCAAACTTTGCATGTGTCATTGTTCCCTTATTCTGACCACACCACATAAATTTCATAACTCTGCCACCTATTGGTCGAAAGTGATAAACCATTAAATCATTATTATTGACTATTTATAATTTTACAGCTATTTTGCCTAAAAATCACCTTAATAGGTCTTTAATGGCTCACTGTTACAGTTGGTCTGACACTCCTAGCCATGCTGGCATGTCTTATCTTCTTCTTTGCGCTTGGCCCCGATAATGGCTGCTTGCAGCTATATTTAGTCCAGTTCTCCTCAGTTCTCTCCCTGTTTGTTTCTATGGTTTCTAATTGATTGTGTTAGTTCAGTTCAGGTGTGTTTCATTATCTTGTCAACTCCTGTGTTTGCCCTTCTATTTAAGCCCTCAGTCTGTTCATTGTCTAGCTTTGTTTAACATGAAGTGTGACTGTAGTCTGTTTCTCCTTGTTGAATCTCCTGTTTAGTGTTTGTATTATTTTATTAAAAGTCTCCTGAAGATATCTCCTTCGTCGTGCGCTTTAGTACTGCATCCACTCATGACACCGACACAGCAACACTGGCCAATGGTGTGAGTTTGCAATTCCATTTGGTGATACAATTCCATTTAGGTGGCATATTAAATGGCATAATTCAGCTTTAAATTAATTACAACTGAGAACTCAATTAAGTCTCCTAAGCTCCAAAGCTGAGCTATGAAAGAAAAAAAACTGTCCAATAAAATTTTCCCTATTGGAAGAAGTGTAATGAAGATTCACCTCTGGGTGTTGCTATTGGCCGAGCTCTCAGCGATCTGTGCACTAGGGATCCATTTGGTCTCATCCACCACAGTGCGTGCATGAGGCAGCCGCCCCACGTCCTTTATGGTCATCAGCATGTGGCTGGAATTCTTCAAGATCTGCACGGCCTCATCATGACAAATGCTCCGGAAACTACGTCCATTGACCTCCAGAATCTGATCCCCTACCTACAAAGATGGAAACAGAGAGAGACTTGAAATGAAACAATTCCTTGCACAGCAGCGCAGATCCCACGCACCACATGAACCTGTTTGAAAGAGCTGACAGAGATATAATCACACAAAGATATTTTAAGAGTAATAAATGATAAACAAGCCATTCTTTCAGCATGATTTGTAAATGAAATTATTCAATCTGTATTGCCATAGCAATTGTTGCTGTAAAATGTGTCAGGTAGACAATAATCTATGAATATCCTCTTTGCCTCTTTATGATGTCTCTTTGCCAAATTCCCTCAGTAACAGACTGACAGAGGAAGTAAGGGAGTGGGCAATGAAGATAAAGAGAAGATGCATTGACTAAAAATTATTCCGTTACAAGCCACAGATAAAAGAGCTCAATCTGTTCTCTTTAAACCTACATGGCCATAGCAGATAAGAAGAATATTAGTGATGTTCTGCAAATCAATGTAATGAACATAATTTATGAAAAACTCTCTAAGCAGTTCAGCACAGTGGGACAACAATCAAGAACTATAACACTATTGTTTTACTGTGCTGGCATAATGCTAGGCACATTTCGCTTACCGTTCCAAACCTGTGTGCTGTTATTTTTGTAGCTTTTTTGGAGATGTGGTTACTATAAACGGTAGTTGTATGGGGGGGGGGGGAGCTCAATAAACATTCTTGAAAAAAAATTATGTAAATAATGACAACATTTTCATTAGTAACTATTTCTGATAGCACAACAATCTGCTGCACTGATATACTGTACAGATGAGGCTGGAATGTATTGGGTGTATATAGGCTGGAATATATACTCCTCCACCCTCTATACCATTACACCACTTTTTCCACCACTCTGCTGTCCCTCCATCCAATATCATGTGTAAAACAAGCACTAAACTCTATTTTTGTAACTGTTTAGTGTAATAGTAATATTTGTTTTTCTGGAGTGTATTGTTTTACAGCATATTTCATGCATTTCAAGTCTGTGATGCAGTATTCACCCTGAACTAAGACTTTTACTTTTTTCATGAGACCCATGTATAAATAAATACCCTGTCAGCTTTTGTCTGAGAAACACTAAAATTCTAAATTTTGGATGGAAATTTTGTGAAAGGGAGAGAGAGAGAAAAAAAAAAATTCAGGATGTTTACAGTTTGGAGGAAGAGTGCAAAAAAAAGTATAGCAAAAAGTGCTGAAACTTAAGAGTAGTTTGTCTTCTTTTGACATTTTAGGGACACCCCATAAGAAGAAAAAATTATCTTGGAGAATCTTGTTCCTTTCACAAAAAAAAAAAAAAAAAAATCACAATATTGACATACATGATTTTTGTTTGCCTAACATTTCTTCCATCACTGGTGCAAACCAAACCACTTCAATTCCTCCTTTTGTTCGCCTCAGCAAAGGAGAAATAATAAAGAGAAATTAGTTATCGATGTGTGTCTGTTTTTTCCTCTCTGTGCAAACGTTCTTCATGCATGGAGTCAGCAGCTAGAACACACCATAATTCACTGGAGTAGAGAGAGGGATAGCGTGTGTGTGTGTGTGTGTGTGTGTGAAAGAGATAGAGAATGGGGGGGGGGGGGGGGGGGGGTTATAAGCTCCAGGAACTCAAGGATCATTCATTTACTCACAGAAGGGAAACCACTGCCATTCTTCTACCATCCTTTCTTTCCCTTTATCACAATCTCCAACGCTCCACTGCACCCTGAATCCCTCTATTCTACTACTCCACCCTCTGCACCATTACACCACTCTACTGTCCCTCCATCCCACTCTCATCTAATAGCCCTTTACTATATAACTATATACTTTATTATTCCTTACTATCAACACTAACATCAAACATGTAGCAAACAAATGTGCAAAAGCATATGATGTATGAATAAACAAACAGAATGTCAAAACATTACATGTTCATATGCATTACCAGAATGAACCTAGACAGTTAACAGCACTAAAACAAGTTAACATGTTATGTACACATACACTGTGTGCCACGGACAGACAGACAGATGGACATATAGAGCTCTTTTTCCATCCTCAGTTGCTTCTGGCTGTTTTCTCCAGGTGGATCTAAATGAAACAACCATAAAAGACTAAAAACAAATTTATTATACCACAGACAGGCTTTAGAGCCCCTCCTCAAATATAAAAACACATCGTGTGTGGGCCTCACACATCCATCTGTCAGCTACAGATGCACTGGACACCAGCAGCAGTGAGGTACAGATAAATGTGTCTGACAGACGTCTGCCACAGATCCAGGTGAGCCCAGTTCCTCTTCGAGGGGAACGGACATTAATTAAGCCCAGTGTTGAGCTACGCAGATGGGACAGATGCCGGGCCATCAGTCAGTTTTACCTCTAGCGCAGCTGAAGTTTAATCTACGTGGCTCTGAGTTAAGCAGACAGAGAAAAGGCTTCTGGGAAAGGGTGAGGGTGGCTGCTTGAAGGGAAATGCGGTTCAGAAAAATTATGGAATGAGTTCAAATGCCAGGAGTTTTGCCAGAAGCCCTATCTATAAAATGTGGAAAATGTCTACACTGAGGCAGACTGCTTTGTACTATATTACATACACATTATCATTCAAAAATGGGGTCAGTAAGATTTTTTAAAAGAAATTAATACTTTTGATTAAGCAATGATGCATTAAATTGATCAATAATAATAAATAAATAATATATAAATACATATATAATAAATCTATTCAATTTCAAATAAAAGGTGTTCTTTTGAACTTTCTTCATCATAGAATCCTGAAAAAGATGTATCATGATTTCCACAAAAAAAAAAAACTCTTTACAACATTGATAATAATAAGAATTAGAATTATAAGTTTTTTTCCCCTCAAAACAATGAGATCATAAATCTGAACAATTAGTTTCTTGTTCACATCAGATTAGAATTTCTTATTGATTTAAGAATATTGCATTTATTTGGGCACATGTGTGCAAAAGAGTTAGTATAATTGCCTACAATTTTCACAATGACTAAATGCACATGGCATTTAAACATTTTGACCAGTGTAGCTCACACAATGATAATTTTGTATTTATTTTGGTGGCATTGGCCAGTTTACTGACACAATAACTAGGTTTTGAAGCATGAATTAAATGTTTTGGCTGAGTAACTACATTTTTCAGACATGCAATAGAGTTCTGATGTTCCAGCAAACAGTTGAACTTACAGTTTAGAGAATGTTAATACTGTTTTGAAAAATGTGCTAAAGCAATTGAGAAAAACTGTAAAACACAACAAAACATTTACCTCTGATTCTCACAGCTCTTTAAACTTTAATCAAGCACTTCATTCATAGTATGTGTGTCTAGCATCCTTTCATCTTCAGGCTTATTTAGTTCTGCTTCTAACGGCTATAAGAAAGAGAGTTTTTCAGTTGTAGACATATTGAAGAGGAAACTGGGGTTTAGAGGGGTTCATTATGGAGTGTAACCTCTGATGAAAGGTTCAAATGAAGAAGCAACCTTTCACTAAAATTCAAACAATTATAGAGAGAGCCAAGTGAAAAGCCTCTCCAAAAAATAAGCAGTCAATCTTTCATCTCCTCATCTCAACCACCACTCTGCATTAGAGCATTACATCAACAGTTGTGCACCCCACAGAACACTGTTGAGCACAGTGGGAGATTTATGTGTTCTTGCAATACAGTAAGGTTCAAATCCACCTCAAGGAAAGACTGGGGCCGATAATTGCATTATGCAATTAAAAGAAAAAATTAGGACCGTCTCCCAGCTACTTCTCGGAAAGCTGCAGTACGGTACATTTCGGTGACATTCGTAGCATGTCTAAGTGCAAGTGTGTATAAAAGGTTTTTGTATGTCTTTGTTGTGCAAGATCAAAATATTACCAGACAAAAATGGTTTTGACCTTTCATGAGTCATTTAATAGTAATATAATAGTGATTTAAAAGCTAAATGTTTTCTTGCCACAATTTCTACTGCCTGCAAGGTGGATCTCTTTTGAAATTAGAGACACCTGTTGAATATGTGGCACAGCAGTTACCATGTGTGTTCAGGATGCAGCTTTGAATGAACTCACAAAAAACTCAATAAAAACATAAAATGTACCCCCTTTTCCATCTGCCCTATACGAAGACTTGCCTATCCCATATACATTTTGAAAACCCCTGCTCTAGAGCAGAAGGAAAATGAAACTGAAAATGTCATGACAGCCCTCATCAGCTAATGGCACCACAAAAACAGTCCCAAACCACTAGCAACTCTCCAGAGCCTTGACATGAAAGGCAGCAGGCAGGGAACAACATCTCTAACAATCCGTTTTAAGCCAATAAGAGCCCTCCAAAAAGAAATGGTAAAACATTGGCTGGGTCTAAAATAATAGCATTTCAGCATATATGTAATTCTTGAATAGACATTATTGGAGAAAGATGTTCTTTGCAGCCAGATGTTGTAATTGCGGTATCTACCACCAGGGAGTAAACAGCCATGCTAACCAATAAAGCATTGACCCTGTTGGTCTATAGATTATAGATGATCTAGTTTTACCTAGGCTAACCATCTGCCATCCTGTTGGTGGCCGGTCAATAGGGGGCGCTGCCCTCTCAAGTTAACCAGAGAAGAAAGCTACTTCAAAATGTTAAAAATAAGTTAAATATATATTACAAAATAATTACGAAATGACATTATTTAGTCATACTATTCGACTGGTAGTCATATTAGAACCTATTAAAATTGTGTGTGCGGGCGCCAGACAAATGGATGTCAATTAGGTCTGTAATTTTTTTTTAAACGCATGTGATTTTTGTCATGCCTTTTATTGTTTTCCCTGTTTGCTATTTCAAAGTCCTGTCACCGAAGCATTGTGGGCAACAACATTTTTTAGCACCATTTTTTAACAAAATTTTTTAACACTAGCCACCACTGCTGCATCCATGTCTAAAATCTTCACATCAGTAATCCTTGTCATTTCTGTCCAGATACACTATATCTTCTATCACCACCATTCTGATGCTGAATAAATTCTACAAGACAGTCTCAATGTTGTGTTGTCTCACTATCCTGCCAAATTATAAGAAATGTCTAACTTGCTATCACCAGCAAAAGTAAACACCAGCCCTGACATAAGACGATTACAAATCAACCCTTTAGTTAATATTTTTGCCATGCAACAAAGCAGCGATAATACAAATAATCGGTTGTGGACATGCAGAAGCACGGAGCTGCATTATTAAAAAGGTGACGTAAAATATTTATTTGTCTCTGGTGGGGCAGAGGTAGTTGCTGAAGCCAGTCACTGAATAACTCAAGCACATAAGGTTACAAAGAGAGACAAAGCCTGAGCAAGAAGTCTGGACTGATAATATCACGTGAAATAGTCAGCAGCCATATCACCCTGTAGCCCAAGACTGGTTTCCCACTGAAGCTAAGCAGGGCTGAGCCTGGTCAGTACCTGGATGGGAGACCTCCTGGGAAAACTAGGTAGCTGCTGGTAGAGGTGTTAGTGAGATCAGCAGGGGGTGCTCACCCTGTGGTCTGTGTGGGTCCTAACATCCCAGTATAGTGATGGGGACACTATACTGTAACAAGCACCGTCCTTCGGATGAGACGTTAAACCGAGGTCCTGACTCTCTATGGTCATTAAAAATCCCAGGATGTCCTTTGGAAAAGGAGTAGGGGTGTAATCCTGGCCAAATTTGCCCATTGGCCTCTGTCCATCATGGCCTCCTAACCATCCCCATATACTGATTGGCTTCGTCATTCTGTCTCCTCTCCACCAATAAGCTGGTGTGTGGTGGGCGTTCTGGCGCAATACGGCTGCCGTCACATCATCCAGGTGGATGCTGCACATTGGTGGTGGTTGAGGAGATTCCCGCTTTCTATATGTAAAGCACTTTGACTACCCAGAAAAGCACTATATAAATGTAACAAATTATTATTATAATTATAATTAATTAATTATTATTATTAAAAAAAAAACACAAAACATTGATTATTATGTGCAAATTAATCTCAACAGATTAAAGCAAATTGATGCTAAGATGAAGACTCAGGCATGCAATATTTTCCAAAAAAGCCTGACCGGCCCATTCTCCAGCTGACTGGAGAAAGAAGAAGCATCTTTCATCTTTCTGTCCATGGATTGATGCCAAAATGTTAAGAGCTCGCTCAATCTTTTATGAGGCCAGCTTTGGATTTAGTGCCGCTTTGTTTCTACATCTTCCCGTTTGGCAAGGCCACCTCAACCAATATACTCACACCACAAATTTAATTAGACACACTAAATGCGGTCATGCCGAACCCCAGCAACACTTCTGGTCACTAGTGACTTTATAAAAAAATAAAATCAGATGTCAACATGTCTGAAACAATGTGTTCGTTTTAGCAAGCAGGTGAAGAATATTTCCAGTCAAAACACAATGACTTGCAGTTTCAAACATTAACTTTTCTGTCAGATGTCAGGTGACGTTAATTTTGCACTCAGTAAATGAGCCGTTTTCCACTTTATTCATTATTGATGAATCACTGATTGACTGATGAGTTCCCCGCAACCTTAGTAACAAATCACTGAACACTGCTCCCATCCAAAAGAGACGCTACAGTGTAATTTAGACTGAAAAAGACACAAAGGATTGCGATAAAGTCGAAGCAGGATCTCAAATAGTCTAAGGGTGCTTTCACACCTGAGCGTTTGTTTCAGAATCTGGTGCGTTTTCTCCCTTAGTTTGGTTCATTCAGGCATATGTGAACACGGCAACCGCGCTCTGATCTGCACCACAACAATCATTCTGAGACTGCCTGAATGAGGTGGTCTCAGCCCGATTGCAAACAAACTCTGGGGCTCGAGGTGTGAAAGCAATCTGCTACAATGGACCAACAAACCAAATGGTATTATAATTCATAATGGAAAATGTGCTATATAAAAAGCAGTCGTGTCTGATTCTGTGAATGAGCATATTAGTTATCACAGTTGAAAACCAAAAGAGCACCTCTTCATCTTAAAATGTTGTGTAATTGCACTTCTCCGTGCGAGAATGCTGTCCCGATAAAGCCTTTCTTCCTGCTCTAGCTGCATTATAACATTCGTATAGTGTTTGTGTCTGTTTTGAATTTGCTGCAGTATTAATACAAATGTAGTATATAATTTAACAGCAGGAATGATGGCTACATTTGAATAGTGTTTGCGTGTCTCGACAGTTAAAGCCACAAATAAAGCCACGTTGTCAATCATCTTGATGGATGACGCAGAGGAAACTCAGACCAATATGAGGACAGTTATACTTGCATATGACTTGCGTGAACACATTTTGGTATGCTTTGAAAGGTTGCCTTGTGAAAGCAAACCGAACCAAGAAGAAAATGCAACATTGTAACAAATTAAGTCCTTGTTTCAGAACAAAACAAACAATCTATAGGTGTGAAAATGCTAGGCCATGTTCTCAAATTATGACTCAGGATATTTTACCTTTAGTCCACTGTACTCTGCAGCAGACCCTCGGTCCACTCCGGTGATATAGATGCCCAGAGCATACTCAGCACCCCCACGAATCATCAGACCCAAAGATCGCCCATCATCCAGTGAGATGTTCACCTGGGGAGCGCGCACACACACACACACACACACACACACACACACACACACACACACACACACACACACACACATATATATTAAATTTGTTAATTTCACTTGTTTATGAATACACTAACAAGTCCTCACAATTGCACAGCTCCTAAAGCAATCTAACCATACATATCCATTTAATTCTCTACAGGAGCTGAGCACTAGGCTTCCACGGGCTATTGCGGGATTGACAGCGCAGAAAGGTTTGAGAGTGTCAAAAAGGTCAACTTTATACAAATGAGGTGAAAAACAGCAGTGATGTCTGTCACAAGCATTTTAAAACTTGCAGATAATACTGGAGTTTCTGTTGGATTCAGTGCTTAAATCACAGCTACAAATTGCTAGATTTATTTCAGATTCCAAACTCAGATTTGCACACTTTCACTGTGGCTATACTACGGCTGCATATAATACACTTAACAGAAGTGTATTATATTTATTCTGTAATATGTTTGGTATTTTTTCCATCTGTAATCTACTGTAATTGGATACAATTATGGGTGTTTCTTTAACTTTTAGAAGCATTTGTGGCTCTGTGGACTAGGAAAATAAACTGTAAAACACTTTTCACACTCTTACTGATTTGTTCACCAACAATACCAGTGAATATAGATTCACTATAAATAAAATTGCATGTATTTATTTATTAATTTACTTGCTTATTTATTGTGAAGGTAATGAAAATTGGCAGTTTTATTTGCCTTATCCCAAATGAGTCATTGTGTTTAATATAATTTTTTTGGTCAGAATGACAGTTTTTATAATTTATGGAATAAAACAGTCAACTCATTTGTCTTGCAGTTGGCACCTTAATAAATAGACACAATTAAATAATAATTTCACACATTTTACATAATTTGACAAAGCTATGGTAGTTTAAGGTGACCTTCATAAAACAAAAACAAAAAGTTGAAATCTGGAACATGAAGTGCCTAAAAATGAAGAAACACCCATTCAATGACTATATTGCCCATGTATTGAAAGAAATCAAAGACCACACTGAAAACAGCCACACTGCTGTACACTTTAAAGACACACCTCCAAAGCAGCAGGTATCTAGCATTTTAAACAGACATGTGGACACAGGGTTAGTGGGTGGGATATTTACCCCTGAGTTGATATTGTGATTGCACACTTCATTTTGCTTTATCAGTTATGGATGCCCCATTACTAAAGGAAAATGCTGAGACAATGAAGAGGAGGTGACTATAAATTGACTCACCAACCCATCAGAATTCTAGTGATGTTCGACCTGAATGAAATACCAATAAGATTTAAGTCTGGGATTCAGCACAACCAACCACTGCAGCATTCAAAACCTAATGAACAATTATCAACAAATCAAATAAAGCTGTGTTTATTACTTCTCTGTGGACGTGACTGCGGGTTTGATCTTTGTGGTGATTATGTTTTATCAGTTCTCATTTGTCTTGCATCGTTTAGCACTAAAACAATCACCAGATTCCCAAAATCCAGATATAATTCTCTTCAGCTTTATTCAGACTGACTATGGGAGTAATTTCTGCATGTATCTGTAGCAAAATGAAAGCTTTAAAAATGAAGCAGCCAGTTACTGACCTTTTACAGAGCCATGCACATTTTACAAGCCCTTATAGATGTGTCCGATTGGTTAAACTGATGTGATAGATGTAATGTACTGCTTGCTGGTAGGTTCTAGTTTGAATTCATAGCATCTCATGACATTAAAAGTCAGCTCTGCAGAAAATGCTAAAACAAATATATTATTAAATATACAGTACATATATTAAAAACAAGTATAGATTAGTAAACAAACATCCAATATTTATACCTCATGCATTACACATAGTGGGATAAATGGGTGATGGATTTGGCTAGTTCATCTGAACTCAGATGATAGTTCAGATGGGTCATATCAATCAAACTGACAAAGTGAATTTCAGGTGAGTCAGGCCTAAAATGTGCCTGTAATACTCTTATCAGCAGCCCCGAAGCCAAGTCAAAACAGCACAGACTCCCCCTAAAGAATCTCTGCAGCTTCACATGCTCCACTGCCTCCATCCAAAACATATAGATCATTGTCAGTGCTTGTAATTAGAGCTACCTCGAGTCATCCATAATCAAATCTCAAGAAACAAACAGTTTTTGTTGTTGAATTAACCATTGTCTGGGGTTTAGACAGTTATTATGAGTGACAATCTCTGTGTATAAGTTTATGGCTTTATAGGCTGTTAAGGTACAAAAATACCTTTTGCCATATCTGCCAGCAGTTTTTATATTGCTTCTTTACAGAAACTGCACGGAAATCTGGCACATTGTAATTATTCTATACATTTTATTTTGTGGCTCAATGCAGAGAGTATTTCACATATATGATGCAATAAAAAAAACTTTTTAGGCTTTTAGATATGCAATAAAAACCTTTGATGATACATTTTGCACGAAGATAAAAGTTGTGAGTCACTTGAGTCATGACAGATGTTGTATTTAGTACTGTAACTTGCATTTGGCAGCAACGAATTTGGACCTTGTCGGCAGTGTTGTAATGGGTGACTACTGTCCTTTGGGTGTTTTTAGCTGAAGAGGCAGAATTTGGGATGAAGGTGTAAGAGGTCATAGTGAGCAAAGCTGATGAATGTGTGTGTGTTATATGCGCCTATAGAGAAAAAATCTGCAGAGCTGGTTTGCAGTTAGCAGAAAGGAATCACTGAGGCATTACACTCATTTCTACACTTGTTAGAGCTGTCATTTCTAATATGAATAAACTGAGTGAAATAAAACGTAGAGGGAAAAACCACAGATGTTTAGCACTCTGAATTTTAAATTGCCTTAAATTCCAATTAATCTGTCATGAACGCTCTTTTACACTCACCTTCTTCTCAGCATCCTCGTGGCGTATGTGTGTGTGTCCAAGCTGCTGGATGTCCGAGTGTCGTCCTCCTGGGCCACGATGGTCCACCAGGTCTGGGGGTGGGGACACACTACGGCCTTGAGGGTCCACCCATGTGTACACGTGATTGGTCACATAACCACCAGGGATCCGTCCCATAGAACAGACTGACATGGATAGCTTCTTAGAACCCTTCAATACCTGTGAATGAAAAAACGATAGATGAGGACAAGAAAGGAAGCAACAAAAAGAGGACTGAAGAGGATATTAATATATAAATGATAATCTCTCTGAAAAAGCAATATCTATTACTTCATATGTACACAGAAATAGTTAGTTCTGCCTCCAAATTATTTATTAATAGGGATGCATATTAGAGATTTTTTATTCATTTTTTCTTTTTTTATATTACCTTTGCTGTCATCTAACAATCATGTAAAGCTCATCTTTAAAAACCATAAGATGTAATAACATTGTTAAATGTAATCTTTAGCAAATCTCAAAATGTATATCCATTTTACATATTGTACATTATAATTATAATGATTGATTTTTTAGCATTTTTTTTATTTATTTAGATAAAATAGTATACAGAAATTTAGCCATAATTAAACAGATTTTAAGCCATAATTGTCTGCTTTTCAGTATCTGTCACGTGTAGATGAACATTCACGAATCAATTAATTCCAAAAGTCTTCTTAATAATCCAGGAGAATACGCAGGAGAAAAACTATACAATAACATAAACGATAGAGAACACTGAACTGAGGCCACCCAGTCCCCCCCCCCCCCCCCCCCAAGAAATATCTGTGTACACACAAAACCACTGAAACCGACTAAAAACTATGTAGTATACATGCCAGAGCAGTGTGTGGCGCTGTAAGATACACTAAAAATGGAGAAGAAGACTTGGAGCATACTCATGCAGGGTGTTTCTCAAACGGAAGGCTGCATCCTACCGAGACTGCGTCCTTCCTAGTCCAGTCCTTCTGAGGCTTGTAGGCTAGTGTCCTCCTCAGCAATTAAATGCTAGAATGAGACAGTCTAGTAAGTGTGCATGGTTACATCACACATGTTCCCACACCCATGGTCACGGCACGAAAATACTATTGAAACTTAATTTTGGAAAAATACTTTGGAATTATACATTTTTATATTAAATTGCTTTCTATTAATGCACTACAGTGAATGACAGCCGTCTGCGGTCTCCCAGTGGCTTACACTATTTCAGTTTAGTGTTAAGTAATTAATTTACAACAAAACAAAAGATAACATCTATGCTTTCATGTCTGAAAACATTATTTTTATCATTTTTTCATAAACTCAGACAAGATCAGTACCGACTCATTTTCTGTCAGTTTCTTTTCGTGAATGTAAATGTGTGCAAAGAATTGTGGGTGATTTAAGGCTGTGAAGGATATATCCGATGCATCCTTCAAAACAGGTCGAATGAAGGACGCGAAACGAAGGCTGCCTTCCAAGGATCCTTCAAACTGAGATGGCCTTCAGCGATGTTTGATGATGTGGCAGCCGAGATATGTAGCCTTCGTAGGATGCAGCCTTCCGTTTGAGAAACACCCCCCGGTGTCTGACAAGGGTCGAGATGTGGGGTGATGACATCGTTTCACAAAATGTACGGATTGGCTGTACACATGAAAACACAAGGGCGTCGTTTTCAGATGTATCCACTCTGGGACCCGGTTTTAAAAAATTGAGGTTTCAGCCTCCCAAAACGCGGATCCGTCTGGACGAAATGCTAATATGATACAACATTTTTACGTATACAGCTAAACGTGTCTCCGTGTGTACAGGGCCTGAGAAAACCAAGGGTTTATAAACACAGGCAGTAATCAATGTAACAGTGAACAGGTGTGAAACTCAAATCAGCTACTAATAATGACAGGGAACACTGGCAAACAGAAACAGAATGAAAAGAATGGGTTCATTGAATATGTAAACAATTGTAAACACCAATATTAAGTCATAGTGGCCGATCAATGAAAATGAAATGACTCATTGTTAAATGTTTACATTATAAGCAGAAATTACACACTGCAGCTTTAAAACAAAAGCTGGGTTATATCTCAGCTGTAATATTCTTCTCCTGAAGACTTCACAGTGATTTGACCTTTTGGTACGAGCCAAACAAGTCCAATAAAAGATCTCTCTGACTCTAGTGCAGGTCTCTTGTGGATTGGCTCCAGCCATGTAAATCAGTCCCACCACCTCCCTGAACTGCTCTCATCTCTGCAGCAGATGTCCACAGACATCCATCTCTGACATTATGGGACAGAGCTGGATGTCTCAGTGGGATGGGGAGTTTTTTTCAGCACAACTCCAGATACAGATATCACTTCCCTGTACTGATCATAAGGTTCCGACAGACACCAGAAGTCCCTTGGAAAGGTTGGATCAAATTACGTAGAAGTATTTCCAACCTTTGGACATGCAACCCTGTGTTTGGGCTTCCTCAAAGCAGATAGAAAAGAAAAGGAGAACAAAGAGAAAGACAGGTATAGCGAGGCAGGCTTGCTGGAGTCAGTGCTACAGATAAAACATGAACAATAGCAACTGATTATCTTTGGAGTTTGTTCCTCAAAGAACTTCAAATGATCCAGACAAAGAAGAAGTACAATATTTGTACAGAAACTACAAAGATTACAATTAAGAACATTTAAAACAAATACAGATACTACAGAAGGCTTCTGAAAATCAAGACAAAAAGCATTCATTGGCATAAATGTATGAGCCGACAGAGCCATGCTAGTGAATGAAATCCCTCTGGCTCGCCTCACAGAGAAGCACCTGGATCTACATAGATTAACATAAATGTTTAATTGGAGCGGAACAACACATTCAGTGTTGCTTTTTCTAACCGTTCCTGCATGAATTATGAACAATGGCATGTGTGTCCTGGTTTAAAACCGCTCACACAAACACTTTTGTGCAAAACTAGTATTTTTAGCAGGGGGCTAAAAATACGAGCACCAAACCTGTAAAACCATGTGGAGCGTTTCATCTGCAGCCTTTGAATGGAGCACTTGACCAAATGTGGTCAGCTACATAACACCTCAGTGTGCAAAAACAACAGCACGGACAGCTACCAGAGCTACCGAGCAGATCTCTTACATAACAGGCAGTATGTGGGGAGTTCAGAGCCATTGAATAAGAGAGACAGAATAAGAGAGAGACTCAGTGCTGTGTGGATGTACAGCGGATGAGTCACGTTATTCTATCTTGAGAAAGAAAGAGTAAGAGGGTTCAAAATGTAATTTAAATAACAGGCCTTTCAGATGTCCCACATATTTATCATTCCATCAAACTTCAAGCTAGTTAACTATACCAAAGACATTATACGGGGAGGAGACTATGAATGAGAGAAATGGTAGCACTAAAAATGGCAGCTTAGAGCTAAAAAGAACATAACACAGCTCAATATAGCGACTATAAGAATGAAATTCCCGCTTTACAGCTAAAAGAGCCAATCAAAAATTTAAGCCTTTACCCATTCAAGTAGATTAAAGCTGTATTGCATGATTGCATTTATGTCACAAATTCCCTTTTACCCCTAAGCAAGTGTATATTGGGGTCTACAGCCTCCCAGAGCCAAATACCAGTCTGAGCTAATTCTTCAAGCTTCAGCAAGAGAGTAACAAATACAAGGTAAGAAACAGGGAGATGTAGGCAGATAGGAGAGGGAGAGGGAAAATGAGGGCATCTGACAGGGCTTTAGTGAATAAACCATAAGCCAGTGTCTCTTCATCACAGAGGCAGAGGACACACCTGACATTTCTGTGCTGAGCCTCAGCAGACACAGCCCTCTTCTGATAAGAACGTGTAACAAACCTATTCCACGCTCCTTTCCAGCCACCCGAACAGATGCCAACTGAGACCTGTGGTGATCTGGAGATAATGAGTGGTAACGCAGCTGGTGATGACTAGACAATGACCTCACCGCTTTTAACATAGACAGGTCTGCTTACTCATTCTAAGCAATGCAAATCTGCTTCTACAGTCGCAAGCATTAAAAACTGACAGTAAAGGGATTTTAAAATCATTGAAGCTTTTTTAAATTATGGTGAAACGGTTACAACCAAAATGGACAAGTGTTGGCAAGTTAGCATAGCCATGTTTGCCTCTCCTGTTAGATGCTGTAACTGCACCATGATGGATTGGAAGCAAAAGGTATTTTTCTCAATGGACGTTCATTCACAATTTTGCGGTATATTCTGATGAAACAAAATGTATATGTTCTACATGCAAAACAAGCAATATGTTATACATATATACACATGAATTGCATTTATATTTTTCTCTGTCTGCCACCTTTTATTCACAGTTCAGGATAGTCACTAGTAAAGGGTTTGGGACTGTGCACATCTTGGGCATATGTCACTCAAGTCGGAAACATAAAATGGAAATAACCTAAAAAACAAAAGAATATTGTAGATTTTGAACAATAAAAAAAAATATTTTTTTATCAATTATTTATACATGGTATCAAAACTAAATGTTTGTTACATAGAGCATACCGTGAAAGACAAGTGATTACCTTTACAGTTATTTATCAGTTATACACTCACCTAAAGGATTATTAGGAACACCTGTTCAATTTCTCATTAATGCAATTATCTAATCAACCAATCACATGGCAGTTGCTTCAATGCATTTAGGGGTGTGGTCCTGGTCAAGACAATCTCCTGAACTCCAAACTGAATGTCAGAATGGGAAAGAAAGGTGATTTAAGCAATTTTGAGCGTGGCATGGTTGTTGGTGCCAGACGGGCCGGTCTGAGTATTTCACAATCTGCTCAGTTACTGGGATTTTCATGCACAACCATTTCTAGAGTTTACAAAGAATGGTGTGAAAAGGGAAAAACATCCAGTATTCAGCAGTCCTGTGGGCGAAAATGCCTTGTTGATGCTAGAGGTCAGAGGAGAATGGGCCGACTGATTCAAGCTGATAGAAGAGCAACTTTGACTGAAATAACCACTCGTTACAACCGAGGTATGCAGCAAAGCATTTGTGAAGCCACAACACGCACAACCTTGAGGCGGATGGGCTACAACAGCAGAAGACCCCACCGGGTACCACTCATCTCCACTACAAATAGGAAAAAGAGGCTACAATTTGCACAAGCTCACCAAAATTGGACAGTTGAAGACTGAAAAAATGTTGCCTGGTCTGATGAGTCTCGATTTCTGTTGAGACATTCAGATGGTAGAGTCAGAATTTGGCGTAAACAGAATGAGAACATGGATCCATCATGCCTTGTTACCACTGTGCAGGCTGGTGGTGGTGGTGTAATGGTGTGGGGGGATGTTTTCTTGGCACATTTTAGGCCCCTTAGTGCCAATTGGGCATCGTTTAAATGCCACGGCCTACCTGAGCATTGTTTCTGACCATGTCCATCCCTTTATGACCACCATGTACCCATCCTCTGATGGCTACTTCCAGCAGGATAATGCACCATGTCACAAAGCTCCAATCATTTCAAATTGGTTTCTTGAACATGACAATGAGTTCACTGTACTAAAATGGCCCCCACAGTCACCAGATCTCAACCCAATAGAGGATCTTTGGGATGTGGTGGAACGGGAGCTTCGTGCCCTGGATGTGCATTCCACAAATCTCCATCAACTGCAAGATGCTATCCTATCAATATGGGCCAACATTTCTAAAGAATGCTTTCAGCACCTTGTTGAATCAATGCCACGTAGAATTAAGGCAGTTCTGAAGGCGAAAGGGGGTCAAACACAGTATTAGTATGGTGTTCCTAATAATCCTTTAGGTGAGTGTACATCACACCATTAAATTATAAAAATATACAGCATGTAAAATAAAAAAATTTAAGTTGCAAAATATGATTCAATTATATAATTATAATTAATTATAATTTACTACTGACTTTACCTGTTCAGTGTTCTCTGTATAGAAATTATATATACACATTATAGAGATTATGATATCATCTACATTACAGATCAGTGTTTCTGCAATGTTTAAATGGACACAACCCTTCCAACTCGGCAACTCTGCATTTTAGAATTAAGTTTTCCACTTGTAAATAGGATTTCGCTCAGCCATTCATGTGCTCAGAACTTGTAATTACGATATTTCCAACCTTACATGAAGGGCACTATGGTCACATGGAGTTTATGGTTCAGAAGACTGGCTCAAATTTCCCGACAAAAGCCACGTTAACACCAAATTACCCAAAACTATTTGTCCCAGGAACTTTTTTCTCCCAGTCTGCATTTCCATCACGGTCTAAAGTACCGTGAAGATTAGGCAAATTAGTCTGGTGATGTAGGACTGCACGCGACTTTCTAGTTCCCGCTGGATTTCATCCTCCGCATATAAGCTTAATAAGGCCTTGTTGTAAGAACCTCGTCGTCAGTCCATCTGTCGTATTTTTAAACTCTATTTTTGATTTGAATAACAAAAAAATCTTACTGCACACACCGCAACAGACGTGGATGAAATAAAATGCTGCGTGAACTCAACAAAATCAGCATGTTCAGCGCCAAAGTCCCACCCCCAAAAGTTCCTGAACATTGAAAAAGTACTACCTCACGAGCAGGGACTTTCTGAGGGGGAAAGTAACAACTGACAAAGAAAAGAAAGAAACAAAAGGGTTATATATATATATATATATATATATATATATATATATATATATATATATATATATATATATATATATATATATATATATATATATATATATATATACAGGGCTAAACAAGCTTAACAAGATAATAAGTTAATAAGACACACCTGGGGAAGACAATCAAATGAAAAAACTACAAAATGACTACAAAAAGGCACATGGGACAGAAAACAGTCCATAGACAAACACAGAGGACATATATAAAATAAAAAAACATGAATTTTTTTTTTTTTTTTTTAGAAAAATCTAAGAAACAGGAGACAAACGTCCTCATTAAATTAAGAGAAATAATTAAGATGTTGAAAAGATCTCATTTGTGATATCTCTTATATGAGACCAGTATAAAACTGAAGACAGGAGGAAGGGTTTTGATGAAGGGAGGAAGGTTTTTTTTTTTAAATAAAGAAAGAAAAAGAAAAAAATACCCTGAAGGTTGCATTATTGCATACATTTTAAAAAATCATGATAACATGAAGACTACTGCAGGGGTATTCAATTAAAGTTCAAGAGGTCCGGTTTATCCTTCGCAGTGGAGGATCGTGACAGAAAAGATACTGTATGGGGGTGCAGGGTTTTCCTCTTGAAGTCTGGACCAATTTTATATTTTGCTTAAAAAAGTATCTACTAAAAACAATAAAACAATGTACATAATAATCAAAACACCCTCATCATGAAAACATTTGTGTTGTCTTTCCTTGCCATTTACAAATAATTTTCCCAATTATAACATTTTAACAGTTTATTATGAAATGCTCTTAACAAACTGATTAATACATACTTGAATGGTTGGCCAAGCCAGGGTCCGGAACTGGACCATAATCCACTATTTGACGACCCCTGGACTACAGAATTGGACCATCCTCTGTGCTTATCTGAGCTAATTCTGCTCTTATTGTGTCATCACAATTACGAATGATTGACATAAACAGCACTGTAATTCAGTTTTACAGGGGATTTCACGAGCAAGGATCACGCCACAACAATGAATGTTGGAGAATTATGTATTGAAGAAGTTAGGGATGATTAGGGAGAGGATGAAGGAGAAGAGAGAAGGGGATGGTAGTCAGGCTGATCTGGGCATTTGGTGTTGGCGGCCGGGAGACTCAGAGTGGGGGCATCATCGCAGTTAAATGTAGGCCGAGTGATTAGGACCCCCCGATACAACCTGGAAGGGAAGAGAACAGGGGATGGTAAAGATGGTTGAATGGATGAGAGAGGGAGGGGAAGGGAGGGTTTGAGAGAACGAGACAAACAGTACTGTAAGGGGCAGCCCGATATAAGCAGGTTTTGAGAAGTCAGGTGATTGGTTGAGGCGTTGCCCCACTCCCAAACCTCAGTTAACTAGTTAACTCCATTAATAATTAAGCACAATGCCTTCTATCTCAGTTTCAGAGTCCTAAACCACAGGGATCCGTGGACAGTTCCAGAACAGTCCGTAAAAGCTTTGCAATATGTGCACTACCCCCTGAAGACATCAGACCTAGAAACACCATTAAACAGTAAAAAAAACTAGGTCTGAAGCACAACATTAAAAAAAAATCGTCAAGAAAAGACAACCTTCACTCTGTACCATGAGGAACTTTATGAACATACTTCTCAGCCTTCTTTCTGTCAGATTAGCTTAAAATGCTCTGATGGTACTAAATATCTTACATAAAGATCTTTAGGGACATTGAAGCACTAAACCTGCCATAAAAGAGCAATTCTTTCCTCTCAGTCTCATTTCTGTTCCTTAATACACTACTTCATATGTCACTCATTCTCTGTAAATCTGGACGGTGAGCTCATATTGTGTTGAAGGAAAGGCAGAGAACTTTTCAGATTTCATGACCCATTCAGAATGTAAAAGGTCAAGAGAAGAATGTATGCCTCCAGGGAGGCACAAAAATATCTCACTTGAAAAGTTTGAATGCAGCAAAGGTTGGTGAGATAAATATAAACATGTTATATATGTTTGCAGGGAAGGCATACCACGTACTGTATGTTCATTTTTAGTTGCTGAAAAAACATGGCAAACCTGACCAACGGGAGCTAATAACACAGAGGTTATTGACTATGAAGCCTGAAAACAAGAGAGATGTATTCATTTCCAACTCTCCTCATACTTTAAGAGAAGAAATTGGGAATCACAGAGCGTATTTGAGTCACCTGGGTTGCCAATATTTTAATTTGCTTGTTTATTGTTCCATTAACTGTGGCAACGCAGTGTGAAGACAAGCAAATAAAAGACGCACACTCCATTAAAACACTGATAGCAGCTATTACCTTCAATATAAATTTTGATTATAAATGTGTAAGTGCACATTCCCACAACAGCACTGGAGAAATATGGTATGGCCTCTAAAAAGGAGAATAATAGAAAAAAAAACAGAAGTTTCCCTCATCGCTCTCCACTGCTTTCTTCATTTTTCAGCATAGCTCGCAAAAAATCTAAACTCGGCAACAAAGTGTATACTGTATATAAGGTCACAAACACACTGTGGCAGGGAATGATTGCTTTCTAGACATGCATATGCACTGCCTTAAACATTAAACATGCTTTAGACTTCATGGTTTCCCCGAAGACATATATATTTTTCCAATTGACAGCCATTCAAAAGTAATCATATATTCTGACATAATTTTCCAAAAAAACAACTACCACTGAGACAAATGGGAATGCTAATGTATAAGACCTCCTTGGTTAGAAAGAAAAGAAAACTGTCCTAGGTTCCCTTAAATGCACTGCATTGCCTGAGTCTTTTATACCTTGCCTTGCCAACAAAAAGGATACTTACAAAATTCTTAACTAACTACTTAATCACTACCTAACAACACAAACGTCTCGGTTACGTATGGTAACCCTCGTTCCCTGAAGGAGGGAACGGAGACGTACGTCGGACGTCACCGACGAATTGGGATCACTTCTGGGAGCCCCTATCAACTTCGAGATATAGAGAACGGGCCAATGGCCATTGGCGTGCGAGATTTGCATCTCGCGCTCCTCCCCGCGCTGCGGGTATAAACAGGAGGCGAATGCAGCGCACTATTGTTTTTCACTGAGGAGCCGAACTAGTGACTCGGCCATGCAGTGATGGTACAGCAACTGTGGCGACGGGACGTACGTCTCCGTTCCCTCCTTCAGGGAACGAGGGTTACCATACGTAACCGAGACGTTCCCTTTCAGTCGGTCACGTTCGACGTACGTCGGACGTCACCGACGAATTGGGATCCCTTTGGAAAACGCCACAGTTACTACCACTTCCAGCGCCCAGCGAGAGCCCCTCAGACCCCGTCTGTTCCGGGCGGGGAATTCACGCAGGGAAGTCACACTGCTGTTCCGCAAGACCCACTTCAGCAGACTATTGGATAACGCCGGGAAAGCGTGCCCAGAGGGACGCTGCGGAAGCCACATCATGCCCGAAGGGAGTTACCATGTGGAAAATACACGTATGGACTGGCCGTGGGCAGTGCAACATACGGAAGTCCCAGGGGTGGCCCTGGCCAAACAGGCGGGGGAACAACACCTAACTGAGACGGCAGAGAGCTCTGCCGAGGGAAAGACACGGGCTCGCCGTAGGGAGCCGTACCGTGGAAGAATACACATATGGGACCGCCGTGGGGGTCACAACATATGGAACCCAGCCTAACACAAGTTCCACCAATGCATACGAGTGTTAGACCTGGCGTCGGACGCTCCGCCACATCCGACTGCCGCGGGTTGCGGAGGACTCAACAGGGTTCGCCGTTCTGGGGAACTCGACTGGAGCATATAAGCGCACGTATCCGTTCCAAAGGGAAGGGAGTGGCGCAGCAAGCCGACACTTAGAACGGGCACTTCGGTGTTACTGACTATGGGAAGCGAGCACACAGGAAGATACCGGCTCTACACGGAGGCTATAAAATCTAGTGAACGTGTTAGGTGTCGCCCAGCCCGCAGCTCTACAATATCTGTCAGCAAGGCGCCACGAGCCAACGCCCAGGAAGAAGCTACACCCCTAGTGGAGTGGGCTCTTAACCCGAGCGGGCAGGGCACGTCTTGGGTTTGGTACGCCAAGACGATGGCATCCACTATCCAGTGGGCCATCCTCTGCTTGGAGACAGCCTTTCCCTTCTGCTGGCCTCCATAACAGACGAAGAGCTGTTCTGAGGTCCTGAAGCTTTGCGTTCTGTCCACGTAAGTCCGCAGAGCATGGACTAGACAGAGAAAAGCTAGGGCTGGGCCCGAATTCCAGGCACGATTCGTCGACCGAAAATGCCTGCAGGTCCCCTACCCTCTTGATAGAGGCCAATGCAGTCAGGAGTACTGTCTTCAGAGACAGGATTTTTAACTCAACTGACTGCAAAGGCTCAAAGGGCACCCTCTGCAGTGCGGTTAGCACCAGAGTTAAGTCCCAAGAGGGTATAGAGGGAGAGCGAGGCGGTTTTAGTCTCCTCGCCCCCCTCAGGAACCTGACGATCAGAACGTGCTTCCCTAGAGACTTACCACCTACCATATCATGATTAGCGGCGATAGCGGCAACATAGACTTTGAGGGTGGAGGGAGACAGCCTTCGCTTCAACCCGTCCTGTAGGAAGGAAAGCACAGAACCGACCGAACATCTCCGGGGGTCTTCTCAGCGAGAAGAACACCAGTCGACGAAAAGGTTCCACTTCAACGCATAGAGGTGCCTCGTAGAGGGAGCTCTAGCGGAAGTGATGGTGTCTACCACAGCCTGTGGTAGGCCACCTAGAACCTCCGTGTCCCGTCCAGGGACCAGACACCGGACGCGGGTGCCATAGGGTGCCCCGTCTCTGAGTCAGGAGGTCCTTCCTCAGAGGAATGGGCCAGGGAGGTGCTGTCGCGAGAACCAAGTCCAGTTGGGCCAATACAGAGCAACCAACAGGACTTGCTCCTCGTCCTCCCTGACCTTGCACAGAGTCTGTGCAAGAAGGCTCACTGGGGGAAACGTATACTTGCGTAGGCCCTTGAGCTCCGTATACTTGAGCTCCATACCGAGAAAAAAGATATCCTCTGCACGGGGCAGAGTTTGCTCTTTCCCCAGTTGACCCGAAGTCCCAACAGGCTGAGGTGACTGATCACCGTGTCTCTGTATTCACACAACAGGGACAGTCCTGAAGGGAACGACCTTCAGGTCGATCGCTGCAAACCAATCTTGGGGACGGATGTACTCAAAAGTGCGCTTCTGCGTCAACATCTGAACGGGCGGTTTGTGAAGGGCCCGGTTCAGGACTCACAGGTCCAAGATTGGTCATAACCCACTGCTTTTCTTGGGCACAATGAAGTAGGAGTTATAGAACTGGTGGTGCAGGTGTGTCAGCGGGACCGTCCCGGAAGTGCTAGCTAGGCTTCCGGAAACCGTACCATGAACACACCCGCCCCACAGACGTACCCGCAGTAGGGCAGCGAAGTGGAGGGCAGGGACCCGACCCAAGAGGCACAGCGTCCTGAAGTGGGGTCTGAGTGCGCACGCAGCACCTACCTGCCCCCACGGTTGGACGGAGGGTATGAGAGAAGGCATGGTAGCGTTCTCAAGCCATACGCTGCGGTCCGCTGGTGACCGAAGAAGGGGCAGAGAGTGGCAAGGCTTTGTGGCGTCACACACTGCCTACCTCACCTCCTTCCTCAGCGGGGAACAAGAGTGGCGAGGCATAGCGTCGCACACTGCCGTCCTCACACCGCTGAGAAGAGGGGAATGAGAGTGGCGAGGCTCCCCGGCGTCGCACACTGCCATTCTCGCCCTCTTGTGGGGAGGGGAATGAGAGCAGCGCGGCTTCATAGCGTCACACGCTGCCATTCCTGAACTCCCGAGACCCAGAGGTATTGGAACTGCTCTTAAGAATTTGGGTACCACTGGCTGTAACACCGGTGGCGGAACAAAATTTAGCAATGATTCTCCACCCGGCCCTCCTCCGGGGAAGAGCAGCTTCTGACTGGCAGCCAAGACGGGTGGCATCGTGGGATGCCCATGGCGAGCAGACTGAGGGGTTCCATCTGCTTTGCACTGTGGAGGACTGCTGCACAGTCACCGACAGTGTCGCCGAAAAGGGTCACCTTGTGAGATGTGAGCATCGAGAGAGCGTACTCTGGCGACGTCTCACACCCCTGCAAGGTAGCCCAAGGGTGTTTCTGGACCAGGGTGGACATCGTCTGGCCAAGGGCCAGCGCTGTGACTTTAAATGTAAATCAGTCACTGTGCGCAGCTCAACCTCAGCTCAGAACTACCCTCGTGCACTAAGAGCGCGGGGCGGAGGTGGCCTGCCAGTGGCACTGCCACCTCACCGATGAGGGTAGTGAGAGAGAGGAAAACTTTATCCAGATTATGGCACCATTGGCACCCCATATTTTGGCACCAAATAGTTCCACACTGCCAAAGCTTTCCAATGCACATCCGGGAAAAAGGCAAGGGGGTGGGCAAGGCGATTTACGAAGTGAATGACAATAGTGCGCTGCATTCGCCTCCTGTTTATACCCACAGCGCGGGGCGGAGCGCGAGATGCAAATCTCGCACGCCAATGGCCATTGGCCCGTTCTCTATATCTCGAAGTTGATAGGGGCTCCCAGAAGTGATCCCAATTCGTCGGTGACGTCCGACGTACGTCGAACGTGACCGACTGAAAGGGAACTCTCCTTGTCTTTCACTCTATGGTACTAAATATCTTACATAAATACTTTCATAATACAAAACTACAGCTCTGCTAATCACTCTACATTCAGGCTCTTCCTTACCTTTTTGTTCAGCATCAGACAGACCCAAGACTGGATAACACCCTCAAGCAGCAAGATAGTTGAAACAAGACACTGAAATGCACCATTTAGAAAATGTAGTACATGAAAGAATACAGTTTTCGCTGCGCAAAATGTGAACAAAACATTAAATTCAGAGGAAGCGATATTCATTCAGGCAGATGGCTGAGAGCTTTTTCTGCTCTGAAAAGTATTAGGCTAAAAATTAGATTAAAAAAAAAACTAGTTAAGCACAGGTAAATAGAACTGGCTAGGTTCTGCTCTAAAATATGGTAAATAAGTGAGCAGATACATTTGCTGTCACCTTTGATATGCATGGAGAATTACCTTTGTCCACCATTTGCAATTGCTCTCTGTCTCTCTTATGTCTCCTTGCGTTAAAATCAGTCTTTTCAATTCAATATCAATAAAAACAGGGCTACTGTGCACCCTTGCAAACAAACTGTCATCTCACAAAAATATGCTTCACTGTTGATTCACTGAAATGATTCAGTGCAGTAAATGCAGCATATGCACAGCCAGGCACTTATTACAGATGGAGTATATGTCATTTCCAAGGGCAGCAGTGAGACACATTCTGATACCTCGAATCAGACATCTGGGTGCTGTGAGACTGATCTAATATCTGTCAAGGCCAGCAGGCAGCAACAATAGTAGACAACTTTACCAACTGATCAGTACGAAACTGCTGTCCTCACTGTGGTAATTGCTGTTTTGGGGCTTGAATAGAGAGAGATCAAAGTGAAGCAAACATAAACAGAAAGAAATTTAAACGGGCAGCAAGTGTCACGACAGAGGTCGAATGGTAGCTGGTTGCAGTGCTTTGTTTTAGACAATGTAAAATTGTAGATAGATAGATAGAGCTTTAGAAAAAGAGCAGAACAGCCCATCAGTGCAGCTATAGATGAGTAATGCCTCTCAGTCTGCTATTCTAAAACACTCACGGATTTAATTATACAACTTTGTAAAGCAGTAACGAAATAAACTGCATTTGCACTACCAGACAAAGGTTTGGACACCTTTTCATTTTGCATTATTAGTTTCCACTACCATTGCACAAATTGTAGTATGGGAATTACGTAGTGACTAAAATGATTAAACAAAATCAAAATTATATTTATTATATACAGCAGATGTCAGCTTAACAAACTCCTGACATCCTCTGGTCTCACTAATGCAAAAAAAAGAATCAGTTCATCCAAAAAAGGGGAGGGAGGAGGGAAGTAAAACAATGTTGTTGTTTTTTTATTCAAATGTAGTTTTCTAAAGCACAATTTACCATTGAAAATGAACAACAACACAAGCATGCAGTGACCAGGGACTAGAAAGATAGATAGGACGACAGATAGACCGACAGACAGACACATACACTCACCTAAAGGATTATAGGGAACACCTGTTCAATTTCTCATTAATGCAATTATCTAATCAACCAATCACATGGCAGTTGCTTCAATGCATTTAGGGGTGTGGTCCTGGTCAAGACAATCTCCTGAACTCCAAACTGAATGTCAGAATGGGAAAGAAAGGTGGTTTAAGCAATTTTGAGCGTGGCATGGTTGTTGGTGCCAGACGGGCCGGTCTGAGTATTTCACAATCTGCTCAGTTACTGGGATTTTCATGCACAACCATTTCTAGAGTTTACAAAGAATGGTGTGAAAAGGGAAAAACATCCAGTATGCGGCAGTCCTGTGGGCGAAAATGCCTTGTTGATGCTAGAGGTCAGAGGAGAATGGGCCGACTGATTCAAGCTGATAGAAGAGCAACTTTGACTGAAATAACCACTCGTTACAACCGAGGTATGCAGCAAAGCATTTGTGAAGCCACAACACGCACAACCTTGAGGCGGATGGGCTACAACAGCAGAAGAACCCACCGGGTACCACTCATCTCCACTACAAATAGGAAAAAGAGGCTGCACAAGCTCACCAAAATTGGACAGTTGAAGACTGGAAAAATGTTGCCTGGTCTGATGAGTGTCGATTTCTGTTGAGACATTCAAATGGTAGAGTCAGAATTTGGCGTAAACAGAATGAGAACATGGATCCATCATGCCTTGTTACCACTGTGCAGGCTGGTGGTGGTGGTGTAATGGTGTGGGGGATGTTTTCTTGGCACACTTTAGGCCCCTTAGTGCCAATTGGGCATCGTTTAAATGCCACGGCCTACCTGAGCATTGTTTCTGACCATGTCCATCCCTTTATGACCACCATGTACCCATCCTCTGATGGCTACTTCCAGCAGGATAATGCACCATGTCACAAAGCTCGAATCATTTCAAATTGTTTTCTTGAACATGACAATGAGTTCACTGTACTAAAATGGCCCCCACAGTCACCAGATCTCAACCCAATAGAGCATCTTTGGGATGTGGTGGAATGGGAGCTTCGTGCCCTGGATGTGCATCCCACAAATCTCCATCAACTGCAAGATGCTATCCTATGAATATGGGCCAACATTTCTAAAGAATGCTTTCAGCACCTTGTTGAATCAATGCCACGTAGAATTAAGGCAGTTCTGAAGGCGAAAGGGGGTCAAACACAGTATTAGTATGGTGTTCCTATTAATCCTTTAGGTGAGTGTACATACATACATGCAGGGGGGGGCTTGAGACCTTTAACCATACCCTTTTTGATCACACCACAGTGCCCCTGCGAACGCGATTTCTAATTTCTAACAGAGGCGATTTAACCAACACCCCCGCAACGTGCTGGTCTGAAAACTAGGTGTGTTCAGGCGCATTGTTGGCGCGTTGCTATTTTGAGGCAACTGAAATACACTGCGCCATTGACCAACTGAAACCTGGTCTAAAGTCATAGCACTAAATATTTTTTTTGTTATTTAAAGTGCACGTTAGTAATATGCGCCTATAAGCGGGTCCGCAACGCATACACTTTGCTTATTGCACACACAGAGACGCACAGCAGCACACAAACATGTTTAAATATGAAAAATTAAAGGATTATTATTGTGTACATGAATATAAAAATGCCTACATGTCATAATGGATAGTCAATGCATATATTAGAATTACCTATTTGCAAAATGACGAATGAAATTGGCTTATTATTTGACCAACTGTGCCAATACAAACATGTATTACTCGTCAGGTTGAGGGTGTCTGTATTCCGCCATGGTGCAAGCGCACCTGGCTTTTAAAGGGAATGGGAGATGAGACTCTGATTGGTTTATTGCATGTTACGCCCAAAACACACCCATTCGTTAAACTAGCTGTGGCGAGGGGGGCGTGGTTTAGCTAAGTCTGTGACAGGAGAGAAAGTCAGAGGACGAGCGGCACGTAAGTGAATCAAGGCCAAATGAGAAACACCTGTCTCTTGTTTCAGTGATTGGCGTGGAGAGACAGGATATAAGCCACGCAGGGAGAGAGGAGCTGGACACACACGCGAGGACTCGAACACAGAGTGGGGGAACGTGCAGAGAGGAACTGCAGAAGCTAAACTGCTGATACATAGACTGAGTTTATTTTCGGCTGGCTGGAGACTCGAAACAGGTATTTTATTACTAAAGTGGATTCGGACACGCCCTAAGTGCACTTGCGCCGTGCGCTTTAGACCATGCGCTTAGATCGTTAAAATAGGGCCCATAGTCTTTAGGGTTAGTAGGGTTAGAAAGTTTTATGTAACAGCAGGGGTCCGTTCTTCGTACGTCGCTAACTCAGTTAGCCGGATTTGATTGTTGACAGTTTTGCATGATCTTGGATTGTTTGGTTCTTCGAAGCTCATCCTGGACTTGCTGTCATAGCAACAGGTCTGTAAGCTTAAACCTGCTCGGGAGCAGGCTTATTTCATGTAAACAGGATTAGATTGCATCTTGAGGTGATACTTACAATCTGTCCCAGCCACTGCTACTTTATTACAAGAGTTCATTACTGAACCTGGGGCAATAATAATTTTAAATAATAATAATATAAAAATGTATTTGAAAATAATATTATAATGTTGTATACAGTAAAAGGTGTATAATACTATAGACACAACCACTTGATTGAGAGATTTATTTGTGATGGAATAATTACTTTATAATTTTATTAGAGTCTTACGCACATGCTGTAACATTAATCTGAGCTGTGCATTAATTTGAGTGATGACAGATATTATGGGAGTGGCTTGATGCAGCGCAAGAGATGCAGATAATTTGATCTTGACCCTTAAGAAGCTGTCACGTAACAAATCTGCTACTAATTGACTTAAAAATGTAATTAATTGCTAATTACAACATTGAAATAAAAATGTAAAGGGTGTACAAATACTATAAAATCGTGAATATAAATTATTGGGAATAATTTTTTAAAAAACATTTATCATTTATCTATTATAACTTTTATGTTGGTTTGGTCGTCCAGAAATCCGTGGGGCTTTTGTGTGTTTTTTTCGTTGCTGTCTTGCCGCCAGCCAATCGCTGCATTACTGATCGTGGTTTCGAGTATCGATACATCTGCCCTCTTCAGGGAACACATCAACTTAATCCAGATATTTTAATCTAATCCGCAAATTCGTTTGAAGAACCAAATTAGCCAGAGATCAGTTATCACAATTATAAGATCTGGGATCTGTCAAATCATCTCAGATGTATTAAGCGAGGTACGAAGAACGGACCCCTGTTCTACCAATATTCTCTATCTCACAAATATGTAGGGTTTGAGGGCGCACCATACACCAGATGATTTGTTCGTGCATAATTCCACACAAAACTCAAATCAACAAATCAACAATTTATGGCCTTAATTGAAGTGGACGCCGGTCAGTCTGCACCAAGCTGACAAAACCCCCCAGCTAAGTACTTTATGGCCTGCAAACTTTGACAAACACTAAGAAAACGGCTGAAGATGTTCGACTCCCAAGACAAAGAGTCAAACCAGATCTCCGTTTTTCTCAACGACGTTTAAATGAACTCTGAGTGACACAGTTAAAATCCACAAGAAAAACCCTAAGAAACTGTAGTTACATATAAACTGCATCAAATCATTCAAAAAGAATGAGAGCCGGACTTACATTCAAACAGCCTTCTACTGCATAATTCAATATCATGTCTATAACCAATACACGTGACCATTATGCATATATATCACTCACGATTCATATAATTGTATAAATATTAAATGATTGATTGAAAGTGTATCTTGCTTGGTATCTTTGTTTTTGTATCCTTATAATTCAAAAGATGGCTTGAATGAATTTTGTGTAGAATGTATTGTGTTCTTATAATAAGAAATCATGTCTAACTGTACTCTGCGTAAGAGCGGGAAGTTAGGAGACCAGAGATAACAGATAATTTATGGTGAGGGTGGGGACACAATCACCTCTGAACCAAGATGATACCTAATTGGTCAGAACCCATCCAGGAGGATGGGCAAATATTTGAGTTTATAATCTCAGAACACGAACAAAGTTTTTCAGACAAAAGAGTTCAAGGAGACATATGATATGACGAGATAGACGATCAGACGATCGTGGCAGACAAAGATCATTCAACCCATTTCATTTCATTCTAAATACTCTCGTCTTACTTTCCTTTCTTTTACAGGTGCTGGTCATATAATTAGAATATCATCAAAAAGTTGATTTATTTCACTAATTTCATAAAAAAAGTGAAACTTGTATATTATATTCATTCCTTACACACAGACTGATATATTTCAAATGTTTATTTCTTTTAATTTTGATGATTATAACTGACAACTAAGGAAAATCCCAAATTCAGTATCTCAGAAAATTAGAATATTGTGAAAAAGTTCAATATTGAAGACACCTAGTGCCACACTCTAATCAACTAATTAACTCAAAACACCTGCAAAGGCCTTTAAATGGTCTCTCAGTCTAGTTCTGTAGGCTACACAATCATGGGGAAGACTGCTGACTTGACAGTTGTCCAAAAGACGACCATTGACACCTTGCACAAGGAGGGCAAGACACAAAAGGTCATTGCAAAAGAGGCTGGCTGTTCACAGAGCTCTGTGCCCAAGCACATTAATAGAGAGGCGAAGGGAAGGAAAAGATGTGGTAGAAAAAAGTGTACAAGCAATAGGGATAACCACACCCTGGAGAGGATTGTGAAACAAAAGCCATTCAAAAATTTCACAAAGAGTGGACTGCAGCTGGAGTCAGTGCTTCAAGAACCACTACGCACAGACGTATGCAAAACATGGGTTTCAGCTGTCGCATTCCTTGTGTCAAGCCACTCTTGAACAACAGACAGCGTCAGAAGCGTCTCTCGCCTGGGCTAAAGACAAAAAGGACTGGACTGCTGCTGAGTGGTCCAAAGTTATGTTCTCTGATGAAAGTAAATTTTGCATTTCCTTTGGAAATCAGGGTCCCAAAGTCTGGAGGAAGAGAGGAGAGGCACACAATCCACGTTGCTTGAGGTCCAGTGTAAAGTTTCCACAGTCAGTGATGGTTTGGGGTGCCATGTCATCTGCTGGTGTTGGTCCACTGTGTTTTCTGAGGTCCAAGGTCAACGCAGCCGTATACCAGGAAGTTTTAGAGCACTTCATGCTTCCTGCTGCTGACCAACTTTATGGAGATGCAGATTTCATTTTCCAACAGGACTTGGCACCTGCACACAGTGCCAAAGCAACCAGTACCTGGTTTAAGGACCATGGTATCCCTGTTCTTAATTGGCCAGCAAATTCGCCTGACCTTAACCCCATAGAAAATCTATGGGGTATTGTGAAGAGGAAGATGCGATATGCCAGACCCAACAATGCAGAAGAGCTGAAGGCCACTATCAGAGCAACCTGGGCTCTCATAACACCTGAGCAGTGCCACAGACTGATCGACTCCATGCCACGCCGCATTGCTGCAGTAATTCAGGCAAAAGGAGCCCCAACTAAGTACTGAGTGTTGTACATGCTCATACTTTTCATGTTCATACTTTTCAGTTGGCCAAGATTTCTAAAAATCCTTTCTTTGTATTGGTCTTAAGTAATATTCTAATTTTCTGAGATACTGAATTTGGGATTTTCCTTAGTTGTCAGTTATAATCATCAAAATTAAAATAAATAAACATTTGAAATATATCAGTCTGTGTGTAATGAATGAATATAATATACAAGTTTCACTTTTTGAATGGAATTAGTGAAATAAATCACCTTTTTGATGATATTCTAATTATATGACCAGCACCTGTACTTAATTTTTTTTCTTTCCATTGAGTCTCGTGTTCTAAGTTAAGTTTTGCGGCAAAGTTTAGCTCGACGAATATACAACAGAGTGCGCTTCAACTTCAAACAACATCCACAAGACTTTCCATCCATCCACCAACACGCCACGTGATTGGCTTCCCAAGACTTCGATCAAAGACATGACAAGACCATCAGCAAATCAAAGAAACCGAGGAACCCCTCTGCAGCCAGGACGAAGAAAGAGGGAATCCCCATTCAAAGACGATACGAGAGTAACCTACAGATTCTAACTGAACTGGTGCATTGATATCAAATTGAATAACCCCTCCTCAGAAACGTTTGGAGGGTTAAATTAATGATTGATGGTTCATTCAGGTCATGTGTTATAAATGCATACATTGCTAGAAACTTGGGATTTCATCACTTCACTCCCTTAAAACTAATTATTTCCTCACTTTCTTACTTTCGTGTGTTTGTGTTAGATATTAGTTTTATGTGTTAAGAGTAATCAATAAAGTTCTGTTTGTACTTAAAATAAGTGTTCTTGTGTTATGTGCTTACGAATTTAATGTCTTAAACTGCTGATCTATGTTACCTGGCTAATGTAGTATTTCACTACTGTGTGGATATTAGTATCTGCTGCAGAGTAGATAGTTATGGCCCGTTCAAATGAACGCTGGATGAGTCATTTGCTCGGCCGTAAAATAATTGACTCTTTCAAAATTCCCTATAAATTAATTCATTCATTAATTTGAGCTAAATAGACCTGTTTCCCTTATACAGAGTCCCTACAAATAGTTCCTAAGGACATTTGTAACTCCATAAGTTTGTAACAGCAAAGTGCAATATAAGCCATATTTAATGAAATTACGTAATAATTACTCATCTTCACTGTCTGTTAAGAAAGGATATGCATCTACACTCACCTAAAGGATTATTAGGAACACCTGTTCAATTTCTCATTAATGCAATTATCTAATCAACCAATCGCATGGCAGTTGCTTCAATGCATTTAGGGGTGTGGTCCTGGTCAAGACAATCTCCTGAACTCCAAACTGAATGTCAGAATGGGAAAGAAAGGTGGTTTAAGCAATTTTGAGCGTGGCATGGTTGTTGGTGCCAGACGGGCCGGTCTGAGTATTTCACAATCTGCTCAGTTACTGGGATTTTCACGCACAACCATTTCTAGAGTTTACAAAGAATGGTGTGAAAAGGGAAAAACATCCAGTATGCGGCAGTCCTGTGGGCGAAAATGCCTTGTTGATGCTAGAGGTCAGAGGAGAATGGGCCGACTGATTCAAGCTGATAGAAGAGCAACTTTGACTGAAATAACCACTCGTTACAACCGAGGTATATAGCAAAGCATTTGTGAAGCCACAACACGCACAACCTTGAGGCGGATGGGCTACAACAGCAGAAGACCCCACCGGGTACCACTCATCTCCACTACAAATAGGAAAAAGAGGCTACAATTTGCACGAGCTCACCAAAATTGGACAGTTGAAGACTGGAAAAATGTTGCCTGGTCTGATGAGTCTCGATTTCTGTTGAGACATTCAGATGGTAGAGTCAGAATTTGGCATAAACAGAATGAGAACATGGATCCATCATGCCTTGTTACCACCGTGCAGGCTGGTGGTGGTGGTGTAATGGTGTGGGGGATGTTTTCTTGGCACACTTTAGGCCCCTTAGTGCCAATTGGGCATCGTTTAAATGCCACGGCCTACCTGAGCATTGTTTCTGACCATGTCCATCCCTTTATGACCACCATGTACCCATCCTCTGATGGCTACTTCCAGCAGGATAATGCACCATGTCACAAAGCTCGAATCATTTCAAATTGGTTTCTTGAACATGACAATGAGTTCACTGTACTAAAATGGCCCCCACAGTCACCAGATCTCAACCCAATAGAGCATCTTTGGGATGTGGTGGAACGGGAGCTTCGTGCCCTGGATGTGCATCCCACAAATCTCCATCAACTGCAAGATGCTATCCTATCAATATGGGCCAACATTTCTAAAGAATGCTTTCAGCACCTTGTTGAATCAATGCCACGTAGAATTAAGGCAGTTCTGAAGGCGAAAGGGGGTCAAACACAGTATTAGTATGGTGTTCCTAATAATCCTTTAGGTGAGTGTATCTGCCAATACCAAAGACTGGCCAAAACATGTTTAAAATTATATGGGAAAGTAATGAAGCACAGAAGTATGAGACAGAGAGTGAACGGTGGAATTTGTATTCTAAATGAGTGCAGAGTGAGATCGGGTGAGATGTAGTCATTCTCCAGGGACACCATGAGGCAGAAGGAGGCATACACAAGCGTGCAAACAAGAAAGAAAGGAAGAAAGAGTGATGATAAACTACTTCATTCAAGGCCGGAGGTGTGTGCACAGGCAGTCTATGACTACAAACTCCAAACGTTCATGCTCCACAAGAAGGTAATTGTTAAATTCAGGTTAAATTTCCCTGGTGCAGGCTCAAACTCACTGTGATTTTAACATGCTTCCAATCCTAACCAAATGTCTTTGACATTCCCCTTGCCCCATGAGACAAGCTTGTGTAGGTGAATAATGTAGAATAAGCACATTGTCAAGCTTTAATTTTCATACAAGGTCTTGATGTAGAAATAAGTTATTTATTCATACTTACAGTAGGACCATTGTGAGTTTCTGTTAAGAAGGAAAAGCACTTTGCAACATCTTGGTGGGTCTATACAAGTCTTCTTCTTGAAGCCTCTCAGCTAAAACTGAGGGAAAAGAGGTCTCTAATTGACTCTACATCTATCGGTCCTCCGGCAGCCGCTTGGCCTTTTAAAATCTCCATGACAGTGCAGCAGATGGACTGTGTAAAACTCCATTCCCATCACCCTCTGCCCCTCCCCACATAATATATCTCACTCTCTCTCGCTTACTCTAAGCTATGACAACAAAAAAAATCTCTCTTGCTTTGATAAATTGAACCATCTTATCTTTCACCCACCCATTCAGCACTTCTGTCTTTGATGATCCTCAGTGGTTGGAAAAACAAATCAAACTTTTCATTATTTTGACACATATATAACCACAAACTCTCCCCCTATGGCATTATCTCTGACTTTCCCTTTCCCTCTATAAGTTATAAAATGGCCAATGTGCAACAGTGCCATTGAGCTGTATTTGTTCCAAAGCCATCAAATATGGAGTGCACATTGTTTTGGGCTCATGTACTGTTGGGAGTGGGATGGAGGGTTGTTAGCTATTCACAGGACTAGGGAAGTCTCACTGCTTACTGCTAATTCTACTGACAGAGATCAAGAGAACGAGATAAATATAGTGAATCAAGATAAGACTTGAAATACAGAGGGATACAAGCAGCTGCGTCGCCATTATTTTGCATTGCCGGCACAATTTGTCATTGAGAATAATTACTTAAGACTGGCAGGTCAATAGGGGTGAGACTCCAACAGAGAGAGCAGATGATGTGACTTTGTTTGCTGTACTTCTTTGTCAAATCTCCTGTTATTCAGCAAATCACTTTAAAACAAATGATTAATCTCTAGTTATTCACATTTAAATGACTGAACAGGATTTGAGTGTCTTTTTTGTAGAGATGCACCGATCAACCGGCCAGGGACCAGAATCGGTCGATTTTCCGTATGACTGGCCCGGACCAGTAACCGGCCGGTCAGTCTCACGTCTTTCTGATTCCGAGCCAGTCTGTTTTATTGCCAGCGGCACAGGCAAAACCATCAGCTGCATGTTCTCGCTCTCTTCTCTCCGACAGCAAAGTGACACACACCCGCATCCTCTAACTCACTCACGTCTCATTCGCTCCAGTTAAATAGTGCTTGTATTGCGCATAATTTTACTGATTCGCGCTCACACCAAAAGCATGCGCACCACTGATCTATGCACAAGTGGATTGCACAAGCCGCCACTCAAACAGCTTGTGAGTCGCAAGAACCAAAATGAGTGGCTTACTGCACTTAAATGGTCAAATACATACAAAATTATGTCAAAAAGACCACCTTGGCGAGTATTCAGCTAAACAAAGTCAGTTTTGGAACGTAGTTGAGAAAGATAACGCACGTTGTGTAACAGTATGTTGGGTACATGCATAAACTCTTAAAGTGACAGCAGTCTAATATTCCTGCTGCCCTCTGTCTTGTTAATCAAAGAACAAAAGACAAAGACAATCACTTTCTGCTCTTGACTAAGTTTTATAACTTTATTTGTAAGCATTAATCTTTTAATAATAAAGACTATCCAGTGTTATTTTATATTTGATTACTTTAATTTCTGTAGTATTTCTTACCTGAACACTAACCTACTGTTAGACCCACCTGAAAAATGTAAAGCCATGTTTATTTTATATCTCTCCTTACTCTATTGCATTTATTTGTGCTGTTGTTTGCAAATTGTTTATTTGTTCTTATTTTATTACTGACTTTTTACTTGTTATTTATGAAAATAAAATTTAGTGTTGAAGAAAAGTACATTTTTGTTTGTATATGCTGTCAATTATAGGCTAGTTCTTAGAAAGAAAATCTGAATTGGCAGGTCTGAAATCGGAAATCTAAATATTGCAATCAGTGCACCTCTACTTTTTTGCTAGGCTGTGATCCTTCTAAGAGTAAGATACTAAATTTGAGTAAATTGAAAGTCAATTCACGCAGCGTTTAAATGAAATAAACGTATCCCTGGTTACGATTTAATCCTTTGATTTATTGTTTTCCACCCATTGACGCACCTCACTACATGCCAAACTCTCTGTCAGAACTAATCAAGGTTCACAGTTGAGGCAGCTATGAGTGTTCTCCAGCTTAAACACTGTCTGTTTAATTAAACGATTTTATGAATTATTCAGCTCCTAATGGGAAGCAGAATGGATCCAATTAATAAATGAGAGCAGGAATCCCAACAGGACTGGCTCTGAACACCCCTATTAGCTTGGCACGAAAACAGGAACTACGGCAATTAGCGTGGAAATATGGTGCTGGAAGAACTGCTGGAATTCAGGTACAACATCAACATTTACTATGTCGAAAAGTGTGATCAGTCTTGTTACCAGAGTTATGTTCATAAAATCATAATTATTTATTACTTTGGACTGATGGATGAGCACATTTGCAACAAAAATGTGCAAATATTAAACCAAAAATTTTACTTATTTTGAAAAGCTAGGGCTGCACAATTAACCAAAATAAAATAAATTTTAATCTCCAGAGATTAAGTTCTTGTGGAGCAACATGCACCAACTATCTTCTCAAACATGTATGAGAAGTGTTTATAAACCGGTTGTCGTCAACAAACGAGAAGCTTTGAGGGCTCCCTGCAATTTTACGGCAAAATAATAGCTTGATGGTTCAACATTTGAAAATGAAGACAATAAGACAGACATAAATATTAGTATTGTATGGATCCCCTAAACAGACCTTTGTAAATATAAAAAAAAAAAAAAACAGACTTTTGCATGCGCACAAGAAACGTTTTGTGTGCTCAGAAAAACTATTGTAGTGATGCTCGCTGTTAACTTAGAATTGAATGAAGGAATTCAGCATTTCTCAGACACCCGTGAGGAAGCGTTAAACCCTACAAAGTGGTTTAATAAACCAATTGATCTTTTATATGGGATAATATAAATATACTGCCCTAAAGAAAGCCAAATTGTGAGCAATTTTTGCTGTACCAATCAGGGTCAGATCTAGGCATACGCAGGGGTGGGCTGAGCCCACCCAAACATCTGCCTTGCCCACCTAATCAGAATTTAGGCACAGATAGTGTAAATCTGTTTTTTATGATTTAATAATAATAATTTGTTACATTTATATAGCGCTTTTCTGGGTACTCAAAGCGCTTTACATATAGAAGGGGGGGATCTCCTCAACCACCACCAATATGCAGCTGTTACGGAATGTAGACTCGGAACACAAAGAGGAATGGTTAACAGAGACAGCATGAATAAATAGGCAATGTAAACAGGTGAGTAGACACACAGTTGAGACTTGATGTTCTTTGGATGTGAGAATGATGGAATGTCTTTTTACTTACAGGTGCAGGGACTCGTGGGATTCAGGTGAAATGGAAACCAGGTTGGATGCACACACCTCTATCTTCGACGGATGAACATGGAGAGTAATGGTAAGACTTGAGGGATATCGCTGGAGAACAGGACACAGGAAAAATCGCTGGAGAAATAGGTAGGTACAGCTGCTGGTCATATAATTAGAATATCATCAAAAAGTTGATTTATTTCACTAATTCCATTCAAAAAGTGAAACTTGTATATTATATTCATTCATTACACACAGACTGATATATTTCAAATGTTTATTTCTTTTAATTTTGATTATTATAACTGACAACTAAGGAAAATCCCAAATTCAGTAACTCAGAAAATTAGAATATTGTGAAAAGTTTCAATATTGAAGACACCTGGTGCCACACTCTAATCAGCTAATTAACTCAAAACACCTGCAAAGGCCTTTAAATGGTCTCTCAGTCTAGTTCTGTAGGCTACACAATCATGGGGAAGACTGCTGACTTGACAGTCGTCCAAAAGACGAACATTGACACCTTGCACAAGGAGGGCAAGACACAAAAGGTCATTGCAAAAGAGGCTGGCTGTTCACAGAGCTCTGTGTCATTAATAGAGAGGCGAAGGGAAGGAAAAGATGTGGTAGGAAAAAGTGTACAAGCAATAGGGATAACCGCACCCTGGAGAGGATTGTGAAACAAAACCCATTCAAAAATGTGGGGGAGATTTACAAAGAGTGGACTGCAGCTGGAGTCAGTGCTTCAAGAACCACTACGCATAGACGTATGCAAGACATGGGTTTCAGCTGTCGCATTCCTTGTGTCAAGCCACTCTTGAACAACAGACAGCGTCAGAAGCGTCTCGCCTGGGCTAAAGACAAAAAGGACTGGACTGCTGCTGAGTGGTCCAAAGTTATGTACTCTGATGAAAGTAAATTTTGCATTTACTTTGGAAATCAGGGTCCCAGAGTCTGGAGGAAGAGAGGAAAGGCACACAATCCACGTTGCTTGAGGTCCAGTGTAAAGTTTCCACAGTCAGTGATGGTTTGGGGTGCCATGTCATCTGCTGGTGTTGGTCCACTGTGTTTTCTGAGGTCCAAGGTCAACGCAGCCATATACCAGGAAGTTTTAGAGCACTTCATGCTTCCTGCTGCTGACCAACTTTATGGAGATGCAGATTTCATTTTCCAACAGGACTTGGCACCTGCACACAGTGCCAAAGCAACCAGTACCTGGTTTAAGGACCATGGTATCCCTGTTCTTAATTGGCCAGCAAATTCGCCTGACCTTAACCCCATAGAAAATCTATGGGGTATTGTGAAGAGGAAGATGCGATATGCCAGACCCAACAATGCAGAAGAGCTGAAGGCCACTATCAGAGCAACCTGGGCTCTCATAACACCTGAGCAGTGCCACAGACTGATCGACTCCATGCCACGCTGCATTGCTGCAGTAATTCAGGCAAAAGGAGCCCCAACTAAGTATTGAGTGCTGTACATGCTCATACTTTTCATGTTCATACTTTTCAGTTGGCCAAGATTTCTAAAAATCCTTTCTTTGTATTGGTCTTAAGTAATATTCTAATTTTCTGTGATACTGAATTTAGGATTTTCCTTAGTTATCAGTTATAATCATCAAAATTAAAAGAAATAAACATTTGAAATATATCAGTCTGTGTGTAATGAATGAATATAATATACAAGTTTCACTTTTTGAATGGAATTAGTGAAATAAATCAACTTTTTGATGATATTCTAATTATATGACCAGCACCTGTAGTCCGTGTTGTATGAAATAGATCAGACAACTGACTGAGGTGAGTGAGCTGATGAGGGTGCAGATGAGGAGCAGGTGTGCGTGATTAGTACTCTGGTGATTGGGTGCGCTGTGGTTGACTGGTGAGAGAGCCTGGCAGAACTGTCTCAGCAGCATCCACCTGGATGATGTGACAGACGCCATATTGCACCAGAACCACACACCAGCTTATTGGTGGAGAGGAGACAGAGTGATGAAGCCAATCAGTTTATGGGGATGATTAGGAGGCCATGATGGACAGAGGCCAATGGGCAAATTTGGCCAGGATTACACCCCTACTCTTTTTTTTCCGAAGGACATCCTGGGATTTTTAATGACCACATAGAGTCAGGACCTCAGTTTAACATCTCATCTGAAGAATGGTGCTTGTTACAGTACAGTGTCCCCATCACTATATTGGGACGTTAGGAACCACAGACCACAGGGTGAGCACCCCCTGCTGATCTCACTAACACCTCTTCTACCAGGATCTATCTATCTATCTAGTGTATTATCCTCCCCTCCCCCAGCCCAACCAGGATATCTGCCAGCCCACCCCTGTGTTAAAGCGGACATAAGGCCTTGAAATATGACATACTGTCTTAACGAAAGTCTTAACGAAACTTTGTAGCACTTTTTACTGTACCAGTAAGAGGAGTAAGAATTTGTGGTATGGAGGCAAAACAGTGGAAGAGGTAGAAGAGGCCAAGATTGTAGACATGTTTCTGATGAAGTAAGGGCCACTATTGTGGACAATGTTCTCAACCATGACCTTATGGCTGAGGCGGGTCAAAAGGTACAGCCGAATGTTGGGAGAACAACCATGTCCTCAATCATTCAATCATTCATGTTCACTATACTGTAATACTGTACACTTATTGTAATACTACATTACAGTAGTCCACTTGCATTTTACATTATACAGTAAATATACTTATAGAGACATAGTGTAACACACACACACACACACACACACACGTACATATATACAGTAGACCTATGTGTGTATATATAGAGAGAGAGAGTCTTGTCTTTTTCTTTATATCACAATGATATTGTACTGTAATTTGTTGACAGACCAACAGTAAAAGTGTAACTGTGAATCCTCCATCATTCTGATGGCACTGATATGTTCACTGACATAAATACTTACTTTTGAGATATGAACTAAGGATTTTAAACAAGTTACATGCTTTTGCATGTAATCCATTGTGTGGTGCTGTTTTTTTTTTTTTGAGAAAAAAATTTGACTGGTACCAAAGCAACTGAGGAAAACTACCACTAAGATGGTAGTGACACACAAAGGAAACAGGTTTTAGTACATAAACTGTAAATGTAAAATTCCCATGTGCACGTGAAAAGTTTCTTGTGTGTACATGAAAGTCATGAAGTGTATTTTTTTTATTTTTGCAATGGTCCCTTTAGGGGCTCCGTAGTACGGTAATTTTACAGTTCTATTTATTCAATTTTTTCTTAAATGAAATTTTTGTATTTTAATTGTATAATAATATTAATAAGTATGATTTTTGTATAATATTTTTTTCTTAAGGGGGGGGGTGTCTAATGCTATTTCATACAGAAGGTGAAGGCAGTGCTGTCATTTTGTTTTTAGACCACGAAATCAACAATCTCACTAAAGAAGTGTGTTTTTGGTTGTTCAGCTTCTCAAATAACCTGTTAAGGAAACAGTGGATGCAGTTTGTTTTACTGCAGCAGCAGCGGAGTTCTGCTCGGAGTGTGTGTGTGTGTGTTTGTATACATGGTTCAAATTGTGACAATCTATCTGGTTGGTCACTTAACATGTTGGTCAGACCAATTAGTGGTTCTTGCCCAGAATAAGAGCAATGTGGGCAAGCTTGCCTTAAAGCTAAAGACCATGTCATTTTCCATCAGATATTTTGTTAACAACTCTGCTACTGTCAAATCAGCTCAATTCACACCTCTGCTTTATGGTAAACTATACAGCCAATGCGAGACTGCCAATTCTCACCTATCTTTATTTCGAAATTCTTACAGGCTTGCACTTTGAGTAAACATGGTCAATCACTTTTAATCACTCCATATGGAACCTGCTATCAAGACAGACTGACTCACTCAATAAAGCTTCACAAACAGACTCGCATTGTTTTTTGTTGTGTGCTTTTTTTAGCTTGTGGATTCAATTCTGACAGGCAAACAGGATTGTGACACGAGTAAGACAGGTACAACAAAGCAAGGATGATAGAAAAGAACGCTGCACTTCCCTCAGCAGTCTAACATGAATGCTCAAAAAATAAAAAATAAAACAAACATAGAATGAGCCCACACAAATAGTCAAAAAGAGAGAGAGAATGAGCAAGCAAAGAGGAGAGGAAAGTAAGAGTGAGCCTGTCATTGCTCTTCTTCTGGAAACTGTACAAGCATCAATTGTTATGTAACCTATGATTTAACTCTCAAATCTAGAACTAAAATTAGAGATGATAAGAGATTCCACCACAGGCAAATTTCAGCATATATCTATCTGGACGTTACAGTTGATCAAACACCAATACCTCCAATTATTTTCACAAAGCCTGAGACCAGCACCAGCTCCAGTGGTGTATTTTGAGTCAATTATCCAATTTTCTGAAATTACCTTTGCACACACAGGGAATGAGAGCAAATGTGTTAAAGGGGTCATGATTAGGAGGACCATGTGAAGAGAAGAGAGCAAATGAGATTTAGTCACAGTGGCCAGTTTGGGGTTCAGGCCAAAAGTAAGAGCACAGTTCTGTGTAATTAAGTGGGCAAAATAAATAAAAAATAGATTTTAGCCCTGCTAAAGCCAGTAACTCTTACTTGGACTGCGGCCAAAGATTTTTCTGCAGGGCTATGACACTGGTAAAGGACTTTACATGATCCGAGGAGGGAAAGGGGAAGCAAATTAGACTGTTTGGTACAAAAAAGTAAAGTCAGCACTGTAAAAATAAAAAGATACTTGTCTTGAAGCACCAATTGGGGTTCCACAGACTGCCACACTGAATGATCCTTCAAGAGCAGTGATTACCAACCAGGGTATGAGTACACAAGGATATACATTTATATTTTGCTTTGTTAAACTGAAATGATCATTTATTTTATCGTTTTAATAGGACTATGTCAGGGCTGTCAAACCCTGTCTTCTGTACATCCTGTATTAGTCACTGTCATTTTTGCATACCTGCTCTTATTGCTCGTTATTTTCCTTTATTTACACATTTTGATTGTGTACACATCTTTTTTAGTATGCAGGTTTTTTTTTAGGTATTCTGTTTTTAATTTTGTTACTCTTCCCGATTGCTGGATCAGTAAAGTCTGTCTGTCTGTCTGTCGATCTATCTTCATTGTTTTCATTGATAATCTTTCTCCATGATTACCAAAGTTAAAACCTGTGAATGACCAAAAATCTCAAGTGCATCAAAACCCTTCACTAATACTGGGTTTACTTTATAGGAATACTTGACTGTTTTTAGAGTTTTTGCATTAACTTATCAGAGAACTGCCCTTTTTGATAAGGGTCCTAGAAGTTTTCTAGAAGTTTCCAGCAGTGTTGCAGTCTGATAAACACAAAATGATACATCAAGTGTCTTTTTATTTTTCCAGTGAAAGAATTTCAGACATAACAGATTAACGTAAGATGTTGAGGACGAGAAATGTTCAAATAGAGTGCTTAAACACACACACACACACACACAAACATCACCTTGACTGCCTCTCCATGAGTGACTCGGTCAAACACCATGTTATTGACTTTCATGATCTGGTCTCCAACTCTCAGCCCCTCTCTCTCAGCGGATGATCCCGGCTCCACCAAAGACACATAGATGCCAACTCCATGCTCTGACCCACCCCGTATGCTGAATCCCAGGCCTTCGTGGCTCTTGCTCCTTTTCAGCGTAACTTGGCGGATTTCATCAGGCGCTTCCTGCATCAGCGCTGGCGCTGTCCCCTCAACTGTGGTGCTGAAAACAGGAGCCGCGCGCACAGATCCGTGACTGGGACCGGCCTGCTCGGACTCGCGCAGAAAGTGCACCGAGGATGCTCCTGCATGCGCGTTTGTACTGCTGATGTCTTCCGAGCACTCATGCTTGACACTACCTGTCAGCAGATCCGTCTTCAGATAAAGCCCTTCCGACGTGTACTGGTCGAATAGCAGCTGGTCCGAGCGAGGTATGACCAGGCGCAGCATGGGTAACAGTTGGCGCTTGTTGGGTGTGTTGAGAATAACTTTGAGAGTCTGCACGAGATCGAATACATTGCGCTTGGCGTGGTAAATGTTGAGGCAGTGGATGAACTGCTCCCTTTCGAAGTCGTTGAGCAGCACGTTGAGCGCGTTGTGCAACTTCTTGACGTTAACAGAGAGCGCGCGGCCACCGGAGCCCAGCGAGTTCGCGCTCGACTTGAGAGAAGCGCGCTCCAAATCCGTGCTCATTCTCAGACACCTCAAAACCACAGGGGGATTTCACATCAGGCATTAGGAACGGAGCACGGTCACTGTCTCTTTCTAAAAACAGAAATGAACCGCGATTCGTGCGTTAAACTGGTGCTGAGACGTGTCATGCTGAGTTAAGTCCTCGTTTAGAGCGCGCGCTCAAAAAACTACGATACGGTAAAATGGCAAAATAATTAGTGCAATACAGTTTCGAAACTTTTGAGTATGAATAAAAATAGTTTCATGATCACTTTGAATGCTATATATAGTGGGAAAAAGTCCACTGTTCGTCCAGAGACAAACAACAAACCCGAATTAAGTCCCGCGAGGATTTGACGTCCGTAATAGTGACTTTAATCCTTTTGGTAACACATTGTGCGAAAAGAAATGAGACATCCTGCAACGAGAAAGAAAACAAACAAACAAACAAACACACAATACGAACGTTTTAAGTTTGACAGCCGCGCTCAGAAGAGGAGCGCGCGTGGTCAGTGTGGCTCGCTCGGATTTCTTGTCGCTACTACTGAGTCCGTAGTGAGATACCGACACAGGCGCTCTGGAGGAAATGACGCAAGCGCGAGGCGCCTCTGTTGCTTAGGAACAAACAATTGTGAGGAACGCATTTGGACAAACAAAGCCACATTTTTCCTGCGCGTGAGCTATTTTTAATGTTCAAGGCCGCCGGGCTATTGACGTTAATCAATTGAAAAGTCGTTTGCAGAGAGCATTGCGCACTTAGGGCCATAAGGTAAAAAAGTTCGTAATGGCAAAGTGTTTCTTACAGGAAAGCCCAGTTGAAACCACAGCCACATGATCTCAACTTTACAGATATCTGCCATGGGCAGATCCTCCACGTGTGATATGTTTCATGTGGTATCATGAGGAGCCAGTCTGTCAGTATTACAAAATAAATCCCAGGCCAGTCAGTCAGTACTGGCTGTTGTCCCTCTTATTTAGAAGCAAATAGATTGTAGATTAGCCTTACGTTTCTGCTCAGAAAGATACAAGTGCAACAAGTACAAAATACAATTTAATATTTATTAAACATGATTAATATATGCATTATAATAAATCTGCAATTAAACATGAAAGTTGTGCCAGTATGGTGCTAAGAGCAATGGTGGAACATCCAATTTAGAGGTCAAAAATATATTCCGCAATTAAAATAAATCAGAATCAAGTATTTCAGAGAGCCATTAAATCAAGAAAACGTAGTGACCTAAATATATTTTTCAGTAAAAACTAATGAAATACACATTTGATTCTGATTGACGTTTTCCTTTGGAACACTTAAAAAATCCCCATCTCAGATAAATGTAAGTCAAAGACTTACATTTCGATCTTTCAGTTGATGTCTTATCCTAAGTTACCAGGAGGTAGTGAACAGATTTACAAAACAAGGGCAGTGTTTGGATATGTGTGTGCTTGATTTATGAGTGCTCCATTTATACCTGAAACTCTCTAATCCTCTGTATCTGAGCAAAGAGTTTAATATCACATCTAAAACCCAGCTCTGCTCAAATCAGTTTGTGTTGTGAGAACCCAACTCTCACAGATGCTGTGTCTGATATTGCATCTGCTGAGAAAATCTGTATAATCCATACTGTACATTCAGGGCAGTCCATGAATTAATTTGTATAAACAATAATAATTATCCATATTATATTTGTTCAGTCTATGTTGTCTGATGTGCTAAAAAAGCAACCAGCAAGGTTTTAGTCCAGACTTTGGATTTCAGCTGCTGTAAAAGCTCAGTTAAAACACACGTGTCATCCTCTAAGCTCATAAAGAGGAATTAGAAAGGCCTGTCAGCAGACATCCACTACCTACAGTACACAAACCAGAGCCAATAATAGTCTTATATGGACAGACTGTTGCTCCCTTTAAGGCTTTATTTAACCTCATAATTTTTTTTAAGTTTATCTGCATCACCCAATTTTTTTTCAATGAAAGTAAGTAAGTAAAGCTTTATTCATATGGCACCTTTTAAAAAAGTGTTTACAAAGTACTTTACAGAAAGAAATACTCATGCATTCAGAGAAGAAAAAACAGTTGTGGTCAAAATTATTGGCACCCCTGGTAAATATGATCAAAGATAGGTGTAAAAATTAATCTGTATTGTTTATCCTTTTGATGTTCCATTTTAAAATGGGGGGGGGGGGGGGGGGGGGGTTGGGGGGTTATTTCACATTATGAAATAAATGTTTTTCTCCAAAACACATTGACCACAATTATTGGCACCCCTACATTTTTTATGAGTAAAATATCTCTGAAGTATGTTTCCATTAATATCTACATTTAAAGTAAAACAAAAAGAATATAGTTCTGATGTGCAGCAAAATATTGTTGAGCTTTACAAAATAGAAAGTGACGGTAAGAAAATAGCTAAAGCATTGAAAATCCCCATTTCCACCATCAGGGCAATAATTAAGAAGTTCCATGTGATGTTATGAATCTGCCTGGAAGAGGATGTTGTCTTAATGCATGGCGAGGAGGAACGTTTGAGTGGCCAAAGACTTTCCAAGGATCACAGCTGGAGAATTGCAGAGATTAGTTGAGTTTTGGGGTCAGAAAAAATCTAAAAAAAATCAAACAACCCCTACATCACCACATGTTGTTTGGGAGGAATTCAAGAAAATTCCTCCTCACTCTTCCAAAAACAAACACCAGCATTTTCAGATGTCAGACATGACTGGAACTTCTAATGGGACCTGGTTCTGTGGTCAGATGAAACTAAAAAAAGAGCTTTTTGGCAGAAAACCCAACAGTTTGGTGCAAACAGGGATGAAAAGTACCCCATGCCCATATAAATATACTGTTGGATCTTTAATGTTGGATCTTGTTAAGATACATGGTATCTACAGCATAGCTGCATACATTAAAATTACTTCATTTTATTTTGCACCAAAGTTGACATGAAACAAAAGTCGCAATAGTCGTTTCGTCCTTATTGTGACGTATATCCAAGTAAAATGGCTTTTGGAACAAGAAAAAAAATGTAGGGCAGACTTGAAGCGAATTGATTTGATGGTTCTGGTTTGCTATTGCTGTGATCTCATGTGAGTGACATGTTGTACCGCCCTTGCACTGGAAACATGTCATCAGAGAACAGATATCATTACGAGGGCACTTTCATTTGCACATGAATAAATCATTTATAATAAATACTGCAATATTCCATAAAAAAAAAAAGAAAAGTCAATTTTGATTTCAATTTTGACTTTAATAAATAAAACAATAATACAAATGAAACAAAAAGTGCAGCATAATAAAATGAGAGAATAAGTACTAATACTTAAAATAAATAAATTACAATCACATCCGTGGCTAAATTGGTGATTTAAAATGGTAAATTTAAGATCAAAATGAGACTAAACACATGTATAGACCCTCTCAGCTGAACTTTCTTCATCCTTCTGGATCTCCAACCCACTGATTTACAGTCCTTTAAGAGCAAAGGAGTCAAATTCATTGATAATTTGCAATTACAGCTCTTGGCATCAGAGCATTGTGGCAGAAGTTAATGAGCAATTAATGGGCCTAAATGAGACAATAGAGATGCTCACCGATCTTTATGCATTGCAGAAGAGAGTGTAAGGCACACATGTGCTCAAAAGTGCTCCAATATGTCGGATAGTCATTCAATTAGGTGCTGAAATACCAAAGATCTTTCCTTGACATGGACAACTTTCTCTCAACGTACGCATGTTTGAGAGAGTGATTTAATAAAGCTGTGTGGTTAGGATGGTTTAACCTAATTTGAGTAATTCCTGTTCTCTTGACTTGAGATTTCTCCCTGCACCACCACAGTTGGCTGGTTTATGCTCTCCACTTAAAGAGGACCACATAATCTTTTGAGAACCGAGCGAGTGATGTACTGAATAAACAAGTAACTTTTACGACAGGTTATGCTCAAGGCCATTAAATTGCCACCGTTGGCTGCACTACACAAATACCAAAATACAGTTTACTTACATCCCCTATAAAAAAAAAAACAGACAGAAGGTCGTTTTTACACTTAAACATGTTAAACTGTATTACTCCCTGACACTTATACAACGTCGTTTACAACAGCTCATAAATGCAACACAAATTTTCACTCTTCAACAAATATAAACCAGGGACAGAAGGTAGAAGTGGAAGAACTGATCGGTAAACGTTGAGTCAGAATGCGGTACGGCTTTGATTAATAGCAGAATGTTTAATGGGAATTGAGGGAAATGTGCGTCACGCTGGGCTCTGCCAACCCCATAATTACTGCAATATAAAAGAGCAGAGGGATCGTATGCTGCAGTGCCATGCCCCAGTGCCCAGTCTGACAGAGCACACCACGCCATTAAACACTGCATTACGGATACTTTGCTGAGGTGTATTTAGCTTTCACTACAGGACAGGGGTGATTTAAAAGCCATGTCATAACATCTGACCCATGCAGTCTGAAAAAAAAAAACTGCCAGCAGTGTATATTGTATGGGTGTGATGTAAGTTAAATCATCTCTTTTTTTGCTGCGCTGCTGTTCAGTTTGTATATGATAGATACCGTGTCAGCTGCAGGTTAAGAAGAGGTGGGTGGAAATGATGTAAACTGAAGCTGACATCCTATGGAGCACTATTTAAAACTTTGGATTTGGCCTCTAGCCACCCTGTTTTGTGATCACAAAAAGTACCTGAAATTCACCCTTTTCTATAAATATTAAATGAACTCACTCTGTAAAGAGCCAAGAGTTTCCAGTTGGCATCTAATTCACACAGAATTCAGGTGTTCCAGTACAGCTTAAATTCCCTAATGATATTATTTTTCAGTTAAAAGCACTTAAAGAGAGCTGTAATTTCATTAAGTAAATGGAAAACTAAATCAAGGAAAATGTTATAATGGAAAATTAATTTTTTAAATACAGTACCTTATGAAGAGGAGAAATTAATTTAATCTTTCAGAATCTATGCTCTAAAGTTATTGTGATCATGTTCATAGAAACAGCAGTCAGGAGCTTGTGAAGGCACAATTTGGAATAAGAAAAAAAAACTTCTGATAAATACTGTCATTAATTTCGGCAGATGGATGCCTCTATATACTGTCGCTGCACATAAGAAAGTTCTTAATGATTGAATGCTATTATGGCCACTGTAGATGTTTAGAGGCTGTGTCAATCTGTTGATGCCCCACTGATGCTCTCTGTATCCCGATGAGCAAAACTTCTTGGGAAGATGCCGATTTTTCCAGCAATGTGCCCCTCTAACCACTCCTCATTCACTGCAAAATGGAGAAAAAAGAAAAATACTGTTCTTACCCCAACGCTAGTGTGTAAAACAAATTAAAATTCTCTAATAATAAAGAAAAGACACCCCTGTGTTTACATACCTTTACTGAGAATGTCAATTGTGTCGCCTTCACTGAATTCCAAATCCTCTGGGCCTTGTGCATTGTAGTCATATAGTGCCACCATCTGATAAAGAATGGTCCTGTTGGCCAGAGGGTCCTCGTTCTTGGGACAAGATGAAAAAAAAGAAAGAAAGTTGCCAAATATTAAAATTTGCTAAAGTGGTGTAACATTCATTTGTGATGGGTTTTTTCCTCACAGTTTAATAAACAAGTAAACTATTCATAGATCTTGATTTCCTAAAATAGTGTAAACACTATGTGACTATGTGGTGCTATCAAAACACTGCTCTGTTTGAACGTACACACACTAGCTCAACCATTGGTGTGAATTTTTGGTGACACAATATGACCAATCGCAGACAGCATTGTGCATGGGAAACTGTATTCTGTTTGGTGACAGTAGAGGTGCAGAAATTACACACAATGAATCTCCTTTAACAGGCTTCACTGAGAGCTGTCAATCAAAAATGTCATTAGTAAGATTACCTGACACCAAATTTGGGCACGTCCTGATTCAGCCACACCCTCTAAGCTATTCAGTCCAACGTCACCATTTAGTGGCATTAGTACTCTGGTGCCATGCCTTCTGTGTCTGTGAGAGGAAGTATAGTATTGTGCGTTAAGGATGGTGTGGGGGTTTGTTCAATGGAAAAATGTGACCAGAGTTTTAATATACTTTAATGCTGGGAATTTATGGCAACTATAAGCAGGTCAGCCAGACTGCAGGTCTGCAATATTACCTGAGGCGAATGTTCGTCACAGGCTGTCCTAATTTCTGAGCGATTTTCTCTTGCAGATCCCGGAAAGGAGTTTCTAAAGGGACTCTCAGAGCCATGGTGTATGTAAAGTGCACCTTGACTACGATTGATCCAGAGTCCTGTGGTGAAGTTTGGGCCTGAGAAATGGAGGTCACATTTGAGGTTATGGCTAATGCAACAGAGATACATCTGAATCAGATTTTTGCATTAAACTGATCATACGTATAAGTGAATGAAGTTATAATACAAGAACATGAAAAAATCAAGTTCCCTTTTCCATTACAAAATTCTATCTTGTGCACAAGGTATTGGGATGTTCAAATATAAGTCAATATAAGGGTAATTGGGTTTCTCTACCAGGCAGTGGCCTTAAATAGTCTCCTCTTCAGATTTTCAGCTTTCTTTTGCTCCCTTGGGTATATTTCTGACTGAACCAGGCCAAATCAAAGGCCTGCTGCCTCAATACTCCACTCCACTTCTTGTCTGAGTCACAAAACTCGTTCAAAAGATCTCATCTCACACAAAAGATCAACCATGACGGCCACTGCATTAATCATGCTCTGCTTCTATTTCCATTTACAGTACATGATACTGTCAGAAATGTTGGCTTTCAGGCTTAACAAATTGGACAGGGAGATAAAATGAATTTGCAGAAGTATATAAGATATAAGCACTGAGGATCTAACCAAATATTCATGATTAGAGGGCACCAAATGTTAAAGTTAAAGAATGGAAACCCCATGTTTATAGAAAACAAATCTGTTAAACATAAATCGTTTAAACTAGCTTCTAGTTATCGGTGGGAAAAAACTAAATATGTTGGAGTGACGTACTAAAGGGATTTGTCCTGCACAAGGTGAGCATTCTTTCATTTTTTTTCAAGTGTGTTTTATTACTCACTTGCTGCGTAGGGACGCGGGTGGAGTTGCTGGTCATTGGAGGAGTTGTGTGGGTAGCACCGGCACAGGATGGGTGAAACTCTACAGAAGAGAGGATACTGGTACAATCTTTCTTCAGAATACTGCTACAGTCATTTTATTTATTTTTAGGACAGTTGAAGGAAAGACATGAAATGATAACTGCATCATGCAACATATTGGAGCATGCTCTTTTTTTATAATAATATATATTTTATAATAATTCTATAATAATAAAAACAACGTTAGTTATTAACAAACAGTTTTAGTTTCAATGTGTCTGTTTTATCTGAAAACATTTTTACTGTACCTAATGTACGTTGAGATGGACCTTTGGGTCGATTTGGGGGTTTTAGGGCTGGTGGATGTGGGATGCCATTGGCGAGTTCCTTCCAAGTGATATGCAGAGAAAAGCACTCAATATGTTATTGCTTATAACAACTTTAATTAATTCAGATATTGAACATCAGAGGCTGAAGAACAAGGTCACTGCTCCTACAGTATGCAAAACAAGCACAATTAAACCACATCTCTGGAAGAATGGGTAACAAGAGGCTATAAACTTTTAAATCATTTTTATTTTCATGATTGCTATTTCCCTAGAACGATACTGAGTGATAAAGAGTGATGAAGCAAAGTGCAGTCTTTGCCAAATCTCTGTGGTTTGCAGAGTGTGTAAGCACATTTTTAACTAACATTTTTAATAGTCTCCATTCATAAATTAAGCATTTTACAGCAAGCTCAATATATATAAGAGAAAGGCTGGATGAGCCTTGGAAAATAACAAAACCCTATTAAAACCCATAAATCACAAACAGTATACTGTGGGAAATGAAAGAGGTCATACAAGGAGGTAAAAAAAATAGAACACTTACAATTCGCTTGAATTTACCCTTTTTCTTGCCCATCGGTTCAAGCAGGAAATTGGGAACCAGACCTCTCTGACATTTAAAAGTTAAAAAAAGAAGAAGAAATAGCCCAGGTGTTACTCTATATTTTCTTATTAGTTTTATATCACACATTTATGTTGCCACTCAAATTGCTTTTGTGAATGTCAGAAACATAATTAGAAAGCAAGAATATCTGCTTGTTAAGTCTGACCTGTTTTTGGGTCCAAACGCTTAGATTCCAAAAGCAAATGGTGCTAATATAAACTAAAAGTCATGATCCTAATATTTACCCCTATACAGAAATCTCTGATGGCCAGATAGTGATACATTTTTTATGAATTGTTGAAATATGGTGTCCGGGATGTTGTGAGCCTGGAGATTGTTGTGTACACTGTTTTAAATATGATATGACTAAATAATGCTTATAAACTGCTGTTAAGATTGGATTCCCAACTTAAACAAAAGGAGGCTTGAGTATCTCTTCACTCCTCAAGCCTGATACTAAGTTCATCAGCTTCTTCGAGACGAGCAACTCTCCAGTCGGTGTTGGTGTTACGGCGCATTCCAGTGCACATTGCCTGCCTGCTGATCTGTACAGTGGTCTGCATCTAGCTGGTGTGTGTTTCCCTAGGCGCTTCAACACTACTGCTGAGTTTCCTCTCGTAAAAGAGCTTGCACGTGGCGCATCTTTTTAAAGATATCTCGCCCTTGCACTTCTGGGTGCGGTCGGTCTTTGCCGCCCTCTGATGGGCACAATCACTGCCTGACGTGTTTGGGCTTACAGCACGCTCAGGCAGAGTTTGTGGATGCGTCATGTGACCATCTCGGTGCTGCGGTCGAGACTCAATGAACTCAGTGAATAAGAGCGAGAGACCTCTCTGCCACACCCCAATCTACCGTCTCCACGAGAGGCGGTACTTTGGCTGGTGGCCAGGGTGACCTAAAGGGTGACGTATGGAACAAAGCCCTGACGCAAGTTCCTCGTCCCACGCCCCCCACTAGCTCACCGCTTCCCTTGAGTGCCCGGACTGAAACAGCGGCCCCGGCTCCTGCCACCCTGCGTGTTTCGTTAGCCACTCCAGAGGACGACAAGATGTCGATCGCCGCATCTCAAGGTGGGCTAGAGTCCTCTGAGGATGGTGATTCGGCTGTGTTGCCGCCTTCGGGTGTGTCAGCACCTGGCTGATATGCGGGACGCCGAGCGAACTCGTTTCCTCGATGCTCCCATATCCCAGGATGGGCTCTTCGGCGGGGCAGTTGAGAACTTCGCCCAACAGTTCTCAGCTGCCCAGAAACAGACTTATGTCTCAACTCGCCCGCCATCTCCTCCTATGGAGTCAGAAGCATCTGAGGTCGCTTCGTGCCATTCACGTCCCGGGAGACCTGAACCGTGCAGCCGACGAGCTCTCACGGTTTCAACCACTTCCTGGAGAATGGAGACTCCATCCCCAGATGGTTCAGCTGATTTGGGAACAGTTCGGCAACGCACAGGTAGATCTGTTTGCCTCCCACGACTCTTCCCACTGCCGCCTGTTTTACTCCATGACCGAGGGAACCCTCTGCACTGGCGCACAGCTGGCAGTGGAGCAGGGAGGACAAGGAGCAGGTCCTTTTGGTCGCCCCATATTGGCCCGGCCGGACCTGGTTCTCTGAACTCGTACTCCTTGCGACAGCCCCTCCCTGGTCGATTCCTCTAAAGAAGGACCTCCTTTCTCAGAGACGGGGCACCCTTTGGCACCTCAGGTGGTGGCTATCATCACTTCCGCTAGGGCCTTGTCTACCAGACACGCCTATGCATTGAAGTGGAACCTCTTCGTCACCTGGTGCTCTTCTCACCGAGAAGACCCCTGGAAATACCTGATCGGGTCCGTGCTCTCGTTTCTCCAAGAAGGGTTAGAACGAAGGCTGTCTCCTTCCACCCTGAAGGTCTATGTGGCCGCTATCTCAGCCTACCACGACCTTGTGGAGACGAAAAAGGTAAGTCAGCACGACCTGGTCATCAGGTTCCTGAGGGGGGAGAGGAGACTAAATCCTCCTCGCTCGCCCCTCGTACCCTCTTGGGACCTCGCAGTGGTCTTATCTGCCCTGCAGAGAGCTCCCTTTAAGCCTTTGCGATCAGTCGAGCTTAAGTTCCTGTCGATGAAGACAGCGCTTCTGATCGCTTTGGCCTCCATCAAGAGGGTAGAGGACCTGCAGGCATTTTCGGTTGACGAAGCGTGCTTAGAATTCGGGCTGGCTAATTCTCACTTGATCCTGAGACCCTGGCCTGGATATGTGCCCAAAGTTCCCACCACTCCGTGGTGAACCTGCAAGCGCTGCCTTTGAGGGAGGCAGACCCAGCCATGGCACTGCTCTGTCCAGTACGCGCCCTCCGTGCTTACGTAGACAGAACGCAGTGTTTCAGGACCTCAGACCAGCTCTTTGTCTGTCATGGTGGGAAGCTGAAGGGAAAGGCTCTCTCCAAGCAAAGGTTGTCTCACTGGATAGTGGACACCATTGTCTTGGTTAATCAGACGCAGGGTCATCCGTGCCCCCTAGAGGTGAGGGTGCACTCCACCCGGAGTGTGGCCTCCTCTTGGGCTCTAGCGCATGGCGCCTTGCTGACAGACATCTGCAGAGCTGCAGGCTGGGCGACACCCAACACATTAGCCAGGTTTTATAACCGCAGAGTGGAGCCAGTATCCTCTCTTGTACTCGCCTCAAGTTGTGGCCGGTAACTGGACTGGCTCAGGTGTCTCCGCTTGCTCGCCATTCTACTCCATGGACTGTATACGTGCAATATTTCCTAAGTTTGCTTCCCTGAAGCCTTGAGTTCCTCCAGAACTGTTGATGCCGACACCAGAGTGCATGCCCGGTTGGCCAGCCCCCGTGTTAGGCTAGGTGCTGCCATGTGCATGGTTCCCCTGCAACTTCCACATGTGTATTTCCACTATAAGCCTATCTGAGCATGTGTATTTCCCTTGGCAAGCCTTGCCACTCCTGGGGTTTAAAAATCCACCTTCGGCTGGTTACCCCAGAGTTCTTCCATATGCAGCCCCTCCGCGGGTCATATGTGTATCCTTAAGTCCTCCCTGCGGACGGGCACTTGGTGCATGTTTCCACGTGGAATATGCTTCCCAGTGTACCTTGGTATTCCTGTGTTAAGTGGGAGTCCTTCGTCCGTCTACAACAGGGTCTACGATAGGGAACTCACACTTACGCAGGGCACTGGACGACAGCCGAGTGGCGTGATTAGATTGGACCCCCATTTCGTCAGTCACTGACGTAACTCGGAGTGACTGAACGAAAGGGAGCGTTTTGTTACGTATGTAACCCTCGAGACGATTTAAACACTAAGACTAACTGTGTGGAGCTATAACAATAATTACTTTTCTTTCGATGAATGTATTCAAAGAGTTGCTCACCTGTCTATTAAAACACATAATATATTAAAGCGTCTTTGGTGTTTCCATGGTTTCTACAAAATAAAACCGGAAATTGAGGTTAACGCAGGTATGATGTCATTGATAGGCGATGCATGGACATGGTCCGTGTCAATATTACTTATTTCTCTGGATTTTAACATTCTTGCAAACATTTAGGATAATGGCAAATGACTTGGGCAATTATTTTAGGAAGGTGACGATATTATGCCTTTAACAAGCAGATTGTCATACTGGTGGAAAAATATTAAATGTGCCTCCAAATCAAAACAAATCCCCAGTAATCATCCTTCACATCTAGAATGAAAGAGTATCCCACCTTTCCATCATAAATGACTACTGCCAGCCCATCCTTGTCGTCATCACTATACACAAACACTTCTGCTCCAGCAGGAACTGTTAGCTCCCCTGCACCTTTTGCCACATAAGCACTCTTCATTACCATGTAACGAGAGTCCCTATGCAGGAATGGCATATTATATCATATATTATCTCAGTGTATTAAGCTGGTCTAATCTTTAATATTTTCAGAATACTTACTGGCCGTCAACTACATTTGGCTCATAGTACCCTGGTTGCTGCAGGGACATACATAATCAGTGGAGTTAAGTGAGAAACCAAAAGACAGTGAAAATAATAGAAAACGAAATTTTGAGGTTGTAGCGTCACAGGTGGTAACTTTACCTGTGGTCTGAGTGGATCAAAGCCCCTGAAGTCATCATTTGGAATCAAAGAAGTGATGACCTGAGAGAAGAAGAGTTTAGTTTCAGGGAATGTTTGTCAAATTTCTTGTATAGTGCTTTTAGTGCAGAATCATCATGTGTATGTGATTACAATCATTTAACTGTTGAAACCTGCGGATGCATTCTTTTTTGTGCAGCTTTTAAATTCTTACATACATATACAGGTGCTGGTCATATAATTAGAATATTACCAAAAAGTTGATTTATTTCACTAATTCCATTCAAAAAGTGAAACTTGTATATATTCATTACACACAGACTGATATATTTCAAATGTTTATTTCTTTTAATTTTGATGATTATAACTAACAACTAAAGAAAATCCCAAATTCAGTATCTCAGAAAATTAGAATATTGTGAAAAGGTTCAATATTGAAGACACCTGGTGCCACACTCTAATCAGCTAATTAACTCAAAACACCTGCAAAGGCCTTTAAATGGTCTCTCAGTCTAGTTCTGTAGGCTACACAATCATGGGGAAGACTGCTGACTTGACAGTCATCTAAAAGACGACCATTGACACCTTGCACAAGGAGGGCAAGACACAAAAGGTCATTGCAAAAGAGGCTGGCTGTTCACAGAGCTCTGTGTCCAAGCACATTAATAGAGAGGCAAAGGGAAGGAAAAGATGTGGTAGAAAAAAAGTGTACAAGCAATAGGGATAACCGCACCCTGGAGAGGATTGTGAAATAAAACCCATTCAAAAATGTGGGGGAGATTCACTAAGAGTGGACTGCAGCTGGAGTCAGTGCTTCAAGAACCACTACGCACAGACGTATGCAAGACATGGGTTTCAGCTGTCGCATTCCTTGTGTCAAGCCACTCTTGAACAACAGACAGCGTCAGAAGCGTCTCGCCTGGGCTAAAGACAAAAAGGACTGGACTGCTGCTGAGTAGTCCAAGTTATGTTCTCTGATGAAAGTAAATTTTGCATTTCCTTTGGAAATCAGCGTCCCAGAGTGTGGAGGAAGAGAGGAGAGGCACACAATCCACGTTGCTTGAGGTCCAGTGTAAAGTTTCCACAGTCAGTGATGGTTTGGGGTGCCATGTCATCTGCTGGTGTTGGTCCACTGTGTTTTCTGAGGTCCAAGGTCAACGCAGCCGTATACCAGGAAGTTTTAGAGCACTTCATGCTTCCTGCTGCTGACCAACTTTATGGAGATGTAGATTTCATTTTCCAACAGGACTTGGCACCTGCACACAGTGCCAAAGCAACCAGTACCTGGTTTAAGGACAATGGTATCCCTGTTCTTAATTGGCCAGAAAACTCACCTGACCTTTAACCCCATAGAAAATCTATGGGGTATTGTAGAGAGGAAGATGCGATATGCCAGACCCAACAATGCAGAAGAGCTGAAGGCCACTATCAGAGCAACCTGGGCTCTCATAACACCTGAGCAGTGCCACAGACTGATCGACTCCATGCCACGGCGCATTGCTGCAGTAATTAAGGCAAAAGGAGCCCCAACTAAGTATTGAGTGCTGTACATGCTCATACTTTTCAGTTGGCCAAGATTTCTAAAAATCCTTACTGAATTTGGGATTTTCCTTAATTGTCAGTTATAATCATCAAAATTAAAAGAAATAAACATTTGAAATATATCAGTGTGTAATGAAAGAATATAATATATAAGTTTCACTTTTTGAATGGAATTCTAATTATATGACCAGCACCTGTATTTCTATATTTTCAACAGATTTTCAACTGTTAGTTTCAAATGCCCCCACTAGGGGGCCTCAGAAAACTTCTAAGGTGGCCTCAAGATGACTTAGAATTATGAGAAAAAAGACAAAACAAGCATTAAAATAAGCTAAAATAATAATACAACTTTTTTTTTAATTCACCTCCTTCATATTTTTAAAAGAAATAAGTGACTTCTAGATCTGGAAATGTTACAGAAAAAATAAAATATTGTTAATAATGTCATTAATAAAAATTCATGAGCATTTTTATACAATTTTTTTATTTATGCCAAGCTCAAATATTTCAAATAGAAAATATTTGCGAAAATCCTCATCCTTCCTCCATATTGTTGTGGACAATTGGGGGAGCTGAAGTCAAAAAGGCTGAGACCCACTGACTTAGAGCACTTGAAACATTAACAGTTTGCCTTTTTGATGTACAGCATACATGTCATTACAATGTATTTGTCTGTAATATTTGATATTGCACATTTAGGTTTGTCTGTTTTTTTATTGAACCACTCCTTTTGTGCTCAAATGTTTTGTACTTTACTATTTTTGGATTATAGTGAAGTTTATCATATAGTTAATTTTCAAACAGCTATTAAAGCAGCAGTACAGCGTGAAAATGCAAATCACCTTTGCTTCACCCAAGAAGTCCCTCGGTTTAAGCTGGTCAACCTCCTGTTTCCTGGGACGGAACACTTCACCCTTTGGCACCAGGAGAGGCTCCAGAACCTTTCTCCTCTGGGAATAAATTGGACAGAAACATTAAGTGACAATGTTTAGTGGAGTGTTGAAAACAGACTTCAGAGATCATTACAAACCACTGTGTTCAGTGATACATTATCAGTAAAAGGGCAATAAAAGCTAGCGGTGGATGTCTTGCAGTATGAAAAAGCTTTTCAGCCTTCTATTTGCATTTTCTTAATGTAAGTATCACATAGGTCTTACAGAAATAGCCTCTAGAGCTGTGTCTATTAGGTTGCTTCGGCCCGCTCCTCTCTCCTGTGAGGCCGCCAGCAAAATGTCCCTGGCTTTGTCCCATTGTTGCAGTCTGGAATGAACGGCTGCTGCATTATAAAGGACCTATAAGTGAACAAACCCACACAAGTTGTACACACTCTACATTATATCATATCAACAGGACAACAAAAGATTATACAGTACTGTTAAAAAAATATTGTTAATATTTTTTAACACTTTTATTCATCAAGGATGCATTAAATTAATCAAAAGACACTACAGACATTTATTATAATTTATCATTTTTATTTCAAATAAATGCTGTCCTTTTGAAGTTTCTATTCAGCAAAGAATCCTAAAAAAAATATCATGGTTTCCACGGTTTTAACTGTGATAATAAGAAATGTTTCTTGTGCACTGATTTCTGAAGGATCACGTGACACTGAAGACTGGAATAATGCCATCACTGGAATAAAATACATTTTAAAATATATTAAAATTGAAATTTATTTTAAGCCTTAATAATGTTTCAAAATATTATTGATTTTACTGCATTTTGATACTTTGATACTGTATTTTTTCAAATAAAAACCTTGGTGAGCATAAGAGACTAATTACAAAGACATTAAAAAAACAGCCCCCAAACATTTGAATGGTAGTGTGTGTGTATACATACACCGATCAGGCATAACATTATGACCTATTGTGTTGGCCCCACTTTTGCTGCCAAAACAGCCCTGACATGTCGAGGCATGGACTCCACTAGACCCCTGAAGGTGTGCTGTGGTATCTGGCACCAAGATGTTAACAGCAGATCCTTTAAGTCCTGTAATGTCCTGGTTGCCATGTGTTCCCCAGGTAAGCGATGCACACGCACCCGGCCATCCACGTGATGTAAAATAAAACATGATTCATCGTCTGTTTGATCGGACCACACGGGCCAGCCTTCGCTCCCTAAGTGCATCAATGAGCCTTGGCCACCCATGACCCTGTCGCCGGTTCACTACTGTTCCTTCCTTGGACCACTTTTGATAGATACTGACCACTGCAGACCGGGAACACCCCACAAGAGCTGCAGTTTTGGAGATGCTCTGACCCAGTCGTCTAGCCATCACAATTTGGCCCTTGTCAAACTCACTCAAATCCTTACGCTTGCCCATTTTTCCTGCTTCCAACACATCAACTTTGAGGACAAAATGTTCACTTGCTGCCTAATATATCCCACCCACTAACAGGTGCCGTAATGAAAAGATAATCAGTGTATATATCCCTAAAGTAAGATATTTTTGTTACTACACTCAAAATTTTTTTATTAAATTAAAAAAAAAAAAAAAAAAAAAAAATATATATATTTATATATATATATATATTTATATATATATATATATATATATATATATATATATATATATATATATATATATATATATATATATATATTTTTTTTTTTTTTTTTTTTTTTTTTTAAGAATACGAATCACATAAACTAAATGGTCCATTCCCATTTCCCAATTCCCTCAGATTTATACAAAATGTTTTATTAAGCTCTAGTTTTTTTAGTCAATTAAAATAATATCAATAATATGTAAGGACTATTCAATTTTACTATTGAAATGCGTAAATCTTGAAAAAAGGCTTAAATTCTTTTTTGAGTGTACCCTCTTTGGAGTCTGTAAAATTATTAATTTCTTCACCCAGTAAGTAATGAGGCGTTATTTCTATTATTCTTCTAGTAAATTGCATAAACCATACCACTTATGTCTAAAGATGGACAAGTGGTGCAAATTTTGCATGTGATGGTCATACATTGCCTCTGTTATGTGTTTGAGGAACCTAAAGGTTGCTTCATTTATTCAGGCTAAACTGAGGAATGCTGGATGTCTTATCTTTTTTCAGCCTGGCATTTGACATTGCATAACTATGGAGCTTTTTTTACACAGCCCTCAAAGAGGCCTTGTAATAGCTATCTGTGCAGGTGAACTCCACCAAAAGTTCATGTTTAATGGCAGAGTTGACACATGGTTCGACAGAAAATTTCAACAATTTCCTAAATTGCAATGTTACCAAATAAAACGTGCACACTAAATCCAGACAATCATACTTTTATAGATGGTTATGTCTTACTTTTTTTTCACAATCAGATAGAAATATGCTTATGTTCTTACCTGCCAGCTGTACATTTTTATAGCGAAGACCCAGCTGTTTGTAGTCAATGACAGGGTTTTCCCTCATGTATTTCTGAGCCCATATACAATCAGACAATGCCTCCTCCAGCCTGGTGTTAGAAAAAGTGACATAAAAGACAACGAAAAAAGAGAGAGAGTAAGAGAACAAAGAGGCAGTGTCAGATGAAAGTGAATCAGTTGTCCAGAATATCAACTTTAAACAAAAGAGGTCAATGTTTGTGTTGCATCACACTGTGGATTACCAGACAGACTGGTCTACTCATTCATAGAGATCTACAGTATAAAAACAGAATAGGTCTATTTCTCACCTGTTTGCCATGATATGAACAGCAGACCTCTGAAAAAATCCCACAGCAAGACATGAATCCTTTGCGATTACCTGGTCGAGAGCCTAAAAGGTATCATATGACATTTCAAAATGTACACCTTTTTAACTAACATAACAATCATGACCTATACCATTCGTATTTCCTAATTATATCTTTTTGCGACCTTGAAAAGACCAATTTATTAACTAAGGGATTTTTAAACTGGGGTCTGGGGACCCCCAGGGGGCCGCAAGGGAGTACTAGGGGGAAAGGAACAAAAAAAAAACTGTGAAGAAATGTTAAAATAAATAAACAATAAAACTTTAAACTTAACTAATTAAATAAATGGTATATATTATTATTATTATTATACATACACCTAACTGTACTGTACTATAGTGAGTAGAACAAAAATGTTATGTAACATAATATAAACTAAATATTTTCCAAATAATATTTTACACATTCATATTATTCATTTTCACAGTATCTATTCACTGGGTCTTTATACATACAAATATATAGCTTTTATACAGTACATCCTAAATATATTGTAGGATGAGGGTCCCTGGCATAAGGATGATCATATTTGGGGATCAGTGGCATCTAAAAGACTGAAAACTCCGGAAACTAAACTATAGCTCTGGCAATTGCTATTTAACACCTTAAACAAGGATAACTGTATTGGAGTATCATTCCAGATACATTTCTATAATTTCTTACATGGTTAAGTACCAAGATTGGTTAAGTACCTTGATGGCCAAATCCACTTGACCCAGGGCGATGTGTGTCGACGCGACCACAAACATAGTGCGACAGTTGTGATCTGTGATCTGGTTGAGATTAGTGAGAGCGCCCTGCCTAGTCCCGGCTGTCTATTGCCCGCACGGCCTCATCCCACAGCCTGATCAACTCTATGTACAGCATGGCCCTCTAGAACAAAACAAAAAGGATCAAATGTTATTTTTAAATCACAATATATATTCAAAAAGAGATTAATACCAAGCTGTACTCAGAAAACACCATATTTTGGTCACTAATAGCTTGAAATGAAAATAATCTGACAGCTGCCTACAAGTACAGGTGAGACTAGCTATGCAGGTTGTTTAAGACAGTAAAACCATAAAAGCAAAACCAATACTAGTACAATGACCGATACTTACCACTGCACAGAAACTGCAAGAGATAAGTCAGGAACTTGAATTGCTTTCTAGAAGTGATTGATCATGAATAAGAGTGCGGCTCCTGAACAGGTGTAAGCCAGAACTCTTAGTTGGCTCACAGGGAAGTGATATTTGTAGTGTGACACACAGCTGTGGTTCCCACCCACTTTCCTTGCCATCAGGAAGTCCTGCATTCCCAAGAGATAGAGAGAGAGAGAGAGAGGAGAGAGAGAGAGAGAGAGAGAGAGAGAGAGAGAGAGAGAGAGAGAGAGAGAGAGAGAAAGAGAGAGAGAGAGAGAGAGAGAGAGAGAGAGAGAGAAAGAGAGAGAGAGATAGAGAGAAAGAGAGAGAGAGATAGAGAGAGAGAGAGAGAGAGAGAGAGAGAGAGAGAGAGAGAGAGAGAGAGAGAGAGAGAGAGAGAGAGAGAGAGAGAGAAAGAGAGAGAGAGATAGACTTGTTGAACAGTAGGTAGGGCACGTACACAATGGCTCAATTAAACAAAAATGTGTTGAGTAAGTCAAGGAAATAGAAGAAAGAAAGCCTGCACACTACCACACTTATCTTCAGCACCCTATCTATATGCATATATCATTTGCCTTCAGGGTTGGTCTAATTGATGTAACGAATAAGCATTATGGGCCACATTTACAAGTTATTTTTCCTGCTCATAACAGATATCGAAAATGTTGATGTTTATTATTATTATTATTATTATTATTTTGAATTAGTGCTGTAACAGTTAGTAATATATTTGGTATTTTCTTGGATAACATGGATTTAGAGTTTGTTCTTATATGTTGCTGTTATTTGGATTTTTTTAATACATTAGTGCACATGCTCTTGTGTAAACCATTGAAACATATTAAAGACAAAAAAAATTCACTTATGGATTTCACAAGATTTATTTATTTATTTATTTATTGTTTGTCCTTCTATATAGTTCCTGTTTATAAGCATTTAATAATACTAATACTAATAATAGGCTTTCACAAAAACATACAATGACATTTAATATTAAACAGAATTTGAGGGATACAAACAACAGATATTACATCGTAGAAGGTAAAACAATACTGTGCAGTATTTTAAAACGATTATCCACTATTTACTTATTTAAATACATGAAGACTTTTACATTAAAATGATTCCTGACTTTTACTCTGACTGAAACTATTACTGTGTAAACTATTGTTAAACTGCGAATTTGCTCTTTTCATGGTTCAGACAACATTTAACTTTATAACGGTGTAAATCTTTACAACGGTGTAATACCAACAGGGATAAACGATTTTCTGTAACGTTTATAGAGGTCACTAAAGTCACATGACAGCTGACGTGATCACATGACAGTCAATACTAGTCTGTGAAGATTTTCATTCGATTCCACTGGATTTCTTGCTTAATCTATGGGGTCTCTGTGAGAATGGCTGCACGGTGGCTTTTCCTTGGATTCTTGTTGCTGATCCTCGGTGGAAAGACTGAGACACGTTTATCTGTGGTAAGTTCTGATCTGCAGTTGGTTGTATTTTGAAATTGTGAAGTTACTGAAAGGCTGTTCCAGTTGTTTTCATACAGATTATAGACAATTCTTTGCTCTGTTATTCCTTACAGTTCTTTGGAATTGTATTTCTTCCTTTCTTTTAAGGAAAAGCTCAACAATGAGGTCATCCGATCTCACAGAGACCATGCTGCTGATTTCAAGGAAATGTATTTTAAACAGATTTTAGACCACTTCAATTACAACAGCCTTGGTAATGGCACATATGATCAGCGCTACCTTATTACAGGTAATCTGCCATACTCTTAGTCTTAATTAAAAAAAAAAAAAAATCCACACTGAGTGCATTGTGTGTTTATTTTAGATCAGTACTGGAAGAAAGGCTATGGACCCATTTTTTTCTACACTGGCAATGAGGGGGACATATGGGAGTTTGCACGGAATTCCGGCTTCATCACGGAGCTGGCAGCAGTGCAGAGAGCCCTGGTGATATTTGCTGAGCATGTAAGATGAGATCTGAGATAAGATTGAATCATATGACCATGGAGGAAGTTAGAAAATAGGAAAGAAAGTCCCTTATGCTCATAGAGACTGCATTTATTTAATCAAAAATACTGTAAAAACTGTATTATTGTCAATGATTTTTTTTATATTTTAACACATTTTAAAATGTAATTTGATGGCAAAGGTGAATTATTCAGCTGCCATTACTTCATTACGTCATTCAGTCAGTGTCACATGATCCTTCAGAAATCATTCTAATATGCTGATTTGGTGCTTATGAGCAATTATTATTGCTGCTCAGTTTTGTGGATAATTTGTTTCAAGATTCTTTGATGAAAAGAAAGTTCAATGAACAGCATTTATTTGAAATATGAATCTTTTGTAACCTTATGAATGTCTTTACTGTCACTTTTGAAAATAATGTGTCCAAGCTGTATTAATTTAAGCAATAATTTATTTTAAAAAATCTTATCCCAAACCTTTGAATGGTAGTCTATGGTTTCCACAAAAAATACAACTGTTTTCAACATTAATAATAATAATAATAATAAATGTTTCTTAAACACCTTATCAGTATATTAGAATGATTTCTGAAGGGTCATGTGAGACTGAACACTGGAGTAATGATGCTGAGAGCTGGGGTCATGTTCAGCTTTGCCATCACAGGAATAAATTAAAATATAAAATGCATACCGAAAATATTTTAAATTGTAATACTTTTTACACAATATTGCTGTTTTCAGGTTGTTTGTTTTTGACCAAATAGCCTTTTTTCAAAAACATTTTTAAATTTTTTTATTTATTCCAGACTTTGACAAATAGTGTATACCTGTCCACTAATGGTTACCTTTGCTTTAAACTCTAGAGGTATTATGGAAAATCTCTTCCATTTGGGAAGGATTCATTTAATATCCCTGAGGTGGGGCTGTTGACAGTGGAGCAGGCCCTGGCTGACTATGCGGTCATGATCACAGAGCTAAAGAAGGAACTGGGAGCTCAGACATGTCCCGTCATCGTCTTTGGTGGAAGGTGGGGGGTCTTTATATTAGCTTTATATTGACCTATTATCCCCTGACAGACACACACATGTACATATACATAAATATCCATATCCCATAATTAAATAGTTTCATAACTAATAGTAATTTTATATAATGCAGTAATAATTGCTAATAATAATAATAATAATATAGCAAATAACATCTAAATGTTATTATGTCTGTTTCTATGTCAGCTATGGAGGAATGTTGAGTGTTTACATCAGAATCAGGTACCCGAATATTGTTGCTGGTGCATTAGCCGCTAGCGCTCCCATCCTGTCCACCGCAGGTCTTGGAGACTCTAGACAGTTTTTCCAGGATGTTACTGCTGTAAGTTCATATTAAATTCCTTTCAGACACTTTAGCTTTAAAACATGACTTTTAAAACTATTTTTTTTCTTTAAATAAAAGGATTTGATTTTGTATAGAGGGTATGCATTGACATCACTTTCTCGCCGGAACACGCCCCCCTCATCCGGACTGAGTGGCAAACGAGCGGCTGCATGAATGGATTTAATAGGGGAAACTGCAAAAATGGGAGTAAAACGAAGGATTATCAGTTTAAACTAAAGGTTGGGCTCCATATAGTGTTCCTTACAACTTACCAAATATCCAGTGATCCATGGATATTGACATGCAGTCAGGAATCGTGTTTCCTTACATTTATATAAGCCTGATTTTGACGTTAGGGAAATGCATAAAGCAAATTTGCCTGTGAACGCTTTATATAAATATAAATATAATATAGGTGGGTCCCAAAATTCAAGATATTGACAAATTGAACACTGCAAATCCACGTTTCGCTGCCTGGAGTCCAGTTGTTTTCTGTAAACTGCAGCAATCCATTTGCTTCTCTTTTCTGTAGCTTTTGGCAGTCTGTAAAAATATACCTCAGATTTCTTGTGAAATGTATTTGTACAGTCAATCTCAAAGCTCTTTCCCTTTTTAGATGTTTTGTGTGTTTTTCGCGGCATTCTCACTGAAATCCAATGCTGCCGCTGAGTCTTTTTGCCACTCAGTGGGCGTAACCTCAGTCACACTGGCCGACGGTGACTTTGACGCACATACCCTCTATTGGAGTAATATTAATGTGTTCTGTTTGCCTGTTCAGGATTTCGAGAAGGTTAACCCTGGCTGCAGAGATGCAGTGAAAGGAGCTTTCCAGAAGCTAAACTCTTTGGCACAACAGAAAGGTATCCATAGCCATTCACTCAGGATGCTTAACTATTTCACTCTGCGTTTGTTTCATTCTCTTGCTCCTTGTTCATTCTACATAGAATACAGCCGCATCCAGTCTGCTTTCTCTCTGTGTAAAACACCCTCCACCCCAAAGGACATTCATCAGCTGAATGGACTCTTGCGCAACGCCTTCACCATGATGGCCATGTTGGATTATCCCTACAGCACTCATTTCATGGGCAGCATGCCAGCCTTCCCTGTGAAGGTACTGGACTTATCACTAGCGTGAATTTTGAAAACTCCATCACTAAATGGGAAGGGGATAGTATGAAAAATAAAAGCTTGCCACTGATAGGCTTTAATGCAGAAAGCAAAACCTAATGGTGTTAAACAAATGTTTCCCTGATGCTTAGAGCAAATGAAACCATTCTACCCCATCTGGTTCCATTTAAAGTGGCTTAGTAGTGCAGTTCCTACAGTTGGAATGGAATCATTATGATTGTGTCTTAAAGATAAAGTTCAGTACTTTTACTTTCACAGGTGGCGTGTGAAACCATGCTGAATGGCTCTGATCTTATGCTGGCACTCAGAGATACTGTTGGTAAATGACCGCAGCTTTGCACAGATTTCAATTTCTTGAAATTTCTTTTTGTTGTAATCCCTCTGGTTCAAAAGGCTCAAAAGACTTTTGCATCTATTTTGTGCCACCCCCACAGGCATTGTGTATAATTCCACTGGGCAGCACACATGTTATGACCTCTACAGTCTCTATGTGGAGTGTGCCGACCCCACCGGCTGTGGCCTTGGCTTTGACAGCTATGCATGGGATTACCAGGTACCTAGATTACTTCTCCCTAATCCCTGAATATTAGTTTTTGGTACTTGCTGAAAGTTCACTGTAATAGTAGGGCCACGATCAATGATTAGAGCATATCATAAATGTAATTTCACATTTATGTTAATAATTTAATAACACAAGTCTTCAGTAAAACATTTATTTTGAGACTGAGACTTATTTTGTAGGCCAAACTGGAAATTAGCATCACCCTGGTTCCCTCGCTAAAAAGCCAGTAGGTTTTTTTCTTTGGCATTTGGATTACTGCATAAAATAAGATCTGTGACATAAACAAAAGTTTATGATTCTTACACGTTTTGTTCAAGATAATCTTCACAACTTAACATAACTTTAAATGCATTTTGAAGTTTAAAATTATCCCCAGATGTAGAAACAAATGTCACATGACTGTCAACACCACTCTTTCAATCTTTATTTAAACGCTGTGATGACGTTTAATGGCCCAGACAACTTCTGTAGTCCCATTTAGCCACTTATTGACAACCGCCTTTTTCAAGACATTGAAAAGTTCATGAAGGGTATTACTAATGTATTTTGTTGTAGAATAAAACATGAACATATTTTGTTAATCACAGACCTTATTTCCAGCATTTAATCAAAAACCCATTAAAAAACCCTGTTGACTTCAGGACAATGCAACTGGAAGTTCAAAATGCTAAATCGGGACTTTTAAGGCTAATTTTTGCAGCACTTTATTCAGTCCAAATACTTGACACTGTGAATTTCTTTTTTTTAAATTATTATTATTATTATTTTTTTTTTTAAAGACCTCTATAAAAAAATATTTTTTCTTTTAAAATTGTGTTTGCAGTTTACTCCGATATATTCGGTTTCATTGGAATAGTCACTTGTAATCATATATAAAAAATATCTTTTTTAGGCCTGCACTGAGATCGAGATGTGCTATGAGAGTAACAATGTGACAGACATGTTCCCACCGATGAGCTTCACCGAGCAGCAGAGGGAACAGTACTGCTCAAAGAGATGGGGGGTGGTGCCACGGCCAGGGTGGCTCAAGACCCAGTTCTGGGGCCAAGGTAAGCTACAACTACCAAACTGTGTATAGGTTTGTCTTTCTTTACCTCATGATTATGCACCAGGTGATAAACCTTAGACAGGGTGGGTCCTGATGCCTATGGACATTTCTGGCTTTCTGTGTTTTCACTGTTATACGGTAGGGGGGCGCTATGACACATCTTCTGAAAGAGTACTAAATCTCCTGATCAAAAGACATTTTGAAGAAGCAGCAAAAACAAGCGATAGCATATGTAAGCAGATGCTATGTAAAATAATGCAACCATCAACATTAAACAGCATGTAAATTAAAACTGCCTAATGTTACTGACTGAAATCGACCCAGGATGATCTATAGACTGTGCAACGTTACGGGGGGGTTGATGGACTTGATCTACTCCATCTGTGTTTGATCATCGTACTGAAACTGATCCAGATGTAGTCTTTGACAAAAATGAGCTTTTTGCTCAAAATGTTGCTTTTTTTTATTTTTATGAAACTTGCCCACATTTAAATGTTGATTTTAAAAAAAGAATGAATTAAGCTAGAAAATGTTGTTTGTTGTTGTTTAAAAGCAGAGGCTCTGTTCTTTCTTTTGATACATGGCATGCTCAGATATTCATACAACAAAATATTCTGGGGGCCATGAAAATTTTGTGAAAATGATAAAATTCTGCTGGTGACTTTTTTAAAAACACTGGCAGGGAAAGAGCTAATATTCATTGGATGTATGCAGTGAACTGGGATCTAAATGTTGCATCAATTTAAATCTATTTTAGATCTCTCCACCGCAAGCAATATCATATTTTCCAATGGTGATCTTGATCCTTGGGCTAATGGAGGGGTAAGTTTACTTTTTAAAACTTTGTAAATGTATTATTTAGTTATTTAAATATAAAGGTGCACTCTGTATTTTTCCCTACTAAAAATGATCCGAATACTTAATTTCAGTAATTCCCTTGTTACACACTGAGTGCACTTTTTTTAAATTCTTTGTGCTAGTAAAGGATATTTTGTTGCTCTTCTCTGTAAGGCATTTAATGTAATTATTTTCACCTGTAGATCAGGAAGTCACTCAGCTCATCACTGGTTGCAATCAACATACCAGAGGGAGCTCATCATCTGGATTTAAGGTGCGAGTTAAACTTAAGCCATTTCAGACTGCAGGCAAACTGGATTTTTTTTCTCAAATCAGATTGTTTCAGGCAGACTGTCTGCACTATTAATTTTAAGTGGTCAAATATTATTTGCGTGTCCAGACTCCAGACATAACCAACCTATCTGCATGGGTTGCTTTGGTAACGCCATAGGCATACTCCCACATATGTGATGAGGCTTCCAAAAAGGATGCAGGAATAATGGAGGTGCATCATCTCACTCTCCAAATAAGTGCCCTGTCGAGATGCAGAACCCAAAAAACCCAAAGATTTCGGCCATGATTACAGCACGGAACATCACAATATATACCAGTCTCCTGGACATAACAGTTTGAGTGCTGTATGAATATGTTGCGTTAAGAAATTTGAAATCTGATTTGAGCCGCCAATGCATCCAGACTGAGACATGTCTGTAAAAATCTGATTGGAATTGCATTTCAAGCCAACTCCAAATGTGGTTTAAATCATATTTAAAAATGGTTTTGCTGTCAAGACTTTCTGAAATATGGAATATCTGGATATGCAAAAAAAAACAAAAAGTGTTACATATTATGTGATGTGTGAGAGATAAAGACATTGAAATGCTATATCATCTGACCATGCCTTCTACCTTTTTTTCTTCTTCCAGGGAGTCCAACCCTGCTGATCCTGAGTCTGTGATTGTGGCTCGTAAGAAAGAGTCTGAAATCATTGCTCAATGGGTGAAGGCAGCAAGGAAGGAGACTTCATGAGTTATTTTTATGTACAATTTATTTCAACATTTGTGAACTTGTAAAATATTGAATAAATCCATTTATTTTCCACAGAAATGGACATTAAAAATATATATTCCAGAAAAATGAATTTGTCAATTAAAAAAGCAAAACATTTTCATGATGTACAAGCTCACTCTCATGTCTAAATCATCATTTACAAATTGCCAAATTGAGTTGGGGTACGTAAATGCATCATTCAAAGGAATATGTACAGCTGTACCACATTATTATTGCCTCTGTTTTAGAAAATTCTTTGAAATTCATGGCACGTCTTTGGTGTATGAATGATTCAGAACTATGTTGATTTGTCAATATGCTTGAGGCAGATGGTAATTTAAGACATTTGCACAACAATTGAGAGTGAGGCATGAAAAGCCCTTCATTTTAAATCTGTGCGATACAAAAACACCCAGAAATGGCGTACAGATAGCAAGTAAATTAAACGCTTACAAACCGTATTATAAATAATCACAAAAATATTTAATTCACAAAAAAGATGAGTAAAAAGCTTCACAACAGGAATGAGATGATTAAAATAGATCGATTTCTCATAATTCGATTTTCAGGATTGAAAATTGACAACATTTGTCATTGCTCTGTATGTAAAGGCACACGCGGAACAGAACACCTCACCACAGCACGACGTCGAGAAACCAGTCAATGCTCAGCCCTTTATAAACATCTGCAATGGCTGTAATGTACACACTACCTAAACAAAACTCTGGATAATATTACTGTAAGATTCTGCACAGTGAGACGTAATGTTCAACCAGCTTTTCAAATACAATGCACATAATACATTTGTGATTGTGTAAACAGCAGGTCTATTGTTTAATGGTCAAAAAGTTGGTAGCCCTGCCTGGTATGAGTAACCTTAAGACATTCTATACATTCTAATCTATTTAAGCTCAGGCCACAAACTGATTCGCAATCAGCAGTGGTGAAGAATTAATAACTTAAACATTCAATTTTTCTTCCTGCATGAAAACATTTGGAATTTTAAAGATTCTTTACAGTTCTAAGAAAACCACCCCAAAAAACAAAATCCAATTTTTCATATTTCACAAAATATTCTACCAATACCATATGCTTAAAGTTCATCATTACATATGAAAATACTACTTACAGAATCTCATCTTATGTAGGTCCCGCGGAAGAGTGAGATAACTACAAGTGCCATAATGTAATAGACCCTTATTAAAAAAATGCAACCACAAAAAAACTGGACAAAACTGAATAAAAAATCTAATAATAATAATAATGGTTCATATGACCACCTGCTAGCAATTTAACACCAACACCAAAATCAACACAAAAATGTACATTTCTCCTATTCACAGGAATGGCATTAAAATCCTTCACATCAGGGTTTGGGGTTTTAGGCAAAAAAAATGAGAAATATTCAAAATAATAAATGTTTGTACTTGATCACAAGATAAAATTATACAGTGCTGTCTGATTACTACATTTTTGGAAACACTTTACAATAAAGTTTTATTTGTTAACATTAGTTAATTACATTAGATTACATTAACATTAACAATTTACAAAACTTCTACAGCATTTACTAATCTTAATGTTAATCTCAACATACATTTTTAAGATCAAAAGTTTTATCTTTTAATATAAGTTAATGCACGGTGAACTAACATGAACGTACGTTTTTATTAACTAATATTAACAAAGGTTAATAATTGCTGCAGAAATATATTGCTCATTGTTAGTTCATGTTAACTAATGCTTTAACTAATGTTAACAAATGAGACCTTATAGTAACGTATAACCACATGATCCAAATGCTCTAGAAAACAAATAAAACCATGGAAAAACTAATTTACAAAAGCTAAAGGACCATCAGATAATGGTGAAAGACTCCCTAAATCCCCACAACAAAAAAACAGCAGTGGTTCTTTCATTAAAAGAATATACACACACACACACACACACTAAAACCCCAAAAACACACCATAAAGTGCTTGCAGTCCCCATAAGGTTTCACAGTATGAAGGTTTTTTTGTCTGTGTGCTTGGGCTAAGAGACTGCACATACTGATTCAGTGGGCTAATTCATCAGCCCAGCTGATCGAAGTATCAAAGAAGCATACATTGAGAAACTCTATTAATAGAAACACACAGATCACTAGTACGCTCAGAAACTACAAACAGATTCTTGTCATGGCTCTTGTAATTATTTTACCAGGTAGTGACTTTCAATTACGAAAAAGAGTTCCTAGTGTAGAAAAAGATGGCAGTTTGAATATCAAATGTGATCACGGCCCTGAGAGAGGTGTGTTTGGTTACGCATGTGTGCTTGTGTGTCCATCACTCAGCTTGTGGCCATATGGGAAGAGGATGGGCCTCAGTGTTGAAGACGTACTTGTCTAAGCTGATAAGGTTAGGGTCCTCGGAAAACAGCAGGTAGAAGTATTTGAGCGTCTCACCCAGGAAGAAGCTCTCCATCTTGTCTCGAGGGCTGGGATAGGACAGGTCACGGACGTTGTTTATGGATGTATAACCTCCCGTGGGAACCTGTGGGGAGAGGGACCGATGAGTCAGAACTGAGAGTTGTTTGGTAAAATCCTTGTAAACTGTTTATATGAAGTGAATGCTGAATGTGAAGTTCAGAAATGCAGAGAGAGAAAGTGTAAGTATATTTGGAATAGAGGCAAGGCAATGTTTGTATAAACCAAGCGAATTATGAGAAGCCAAGTAGCAACGCGTCTGACATATGAGAGTCAGACCTGAGACAATAATATTAGACTTTCATTCTGACAGAGCATCAAGGTTCGTCTTTGAGCCAGTATGAAAAACAATCTTAAGACATTTTATGACCAATTACTTTCCACGACTTTTCCATGATGAATGGATAAGGTGTTTTAAGGATTTATTTGAGATCTCACTTACAAAGAGTATGTCAAATGAAAGAAACAATTAAAAACTGAACATAACTTGTGGAAGCTTGTTTCCGCCACTGAATAAAAAAGGTAATTGAAACTTTTTTTTCCCTCATAATTGTGAATTTACATCTCATAATTCAGAATTTGTCTGACAAAGTCACAATTGCAAACTATAAAGTCAGAATTGCGAGATATACATTTGCAATAGCGAGGTAAAAAAAAACGCAATTCTGACTTTATAGTTCGCAATTGTGACTTTGTGACATCTCAAGGTAACAGTGGAACTGTTTCTCACTCTCTCACATACCCTTGTGTACTTATTGAAGTTCTGTAGGATCTCCCAGCCCCACTGCTGGTACTTCTTATCCTTGGTGAATCTGTACAAGTAGAAGAGGCTTTCCACGGTCTCTGGCCGCAGAAGGTTGTGCCGGTCAGCAATCTGCAAAATATTACAAAATCACAAAGACCGTTTCATTTCACATTCTCAAACAAACTAAGTTTTGACTAATCTCTGCAGTTGTGAAACATATAAGCTCTTTGTCAGCTCACCTTTACATCTACATCCTTTGTGCTGTCCTCATGCATGTTGAAATGAGCTATCTCCGGGCTCAGACCCGTCTCCATCTGGGCATACATCTGGTAGCAGGTCTCAATCAGCTGTTTTGCCAGCTCCATATGATCAGCAGGAAGGCCATAATGTGCCCCCAGTGCCAGTGTGCCAGGCAAGAAACACACTAAATGGTCCTAAAAGAAACAAGACAGGAGAAAAAGGGGGCTACATGAGCTATTTGACTCGAACTTGAAGTCTTGTTATTCTTTGAGAACAAACATACCATTTTGGGACTGAAGTGTCCATGGGACAACTCTCCTACAAATGTAAGGCCTAGAGGAGTAGACTTCTTCAGCAGGTTCTTCTTCACCCCTTCCACAGCCAGCAGGTAGTCATCTAGCAATCTGAACACATGGAAACACAAACAAATTTTAATAATAAAAAAACTTCAGCAACATCATTCTAAAGCCAAAATTCTGGTATATCGACCCAACCCCATAAGGAAAAAATTATAACGTCCAAACAACCCTCTACTCACTCATTCTCCGTCTTGCCTCCCTGTATCCACTGCTTCAGCAGATACTCATAGTAGCTGTCAGCCCTGGCACCCAGCGTGTAAACGCCCTGATGGGTGAACAGCCCGTTGTTGGTATTTATAAACATCGGCACCAGTCCATCTTGCTTTCCGTCTAGTTTATGCACCTGGTTCATCACCTCCATCACAGCCAACTACAGAAAAAAAAGACATGGATGATAAGTAAATACCTGTTCTAATGAGAACAGAATTGTTTAAATGAGTGTCCAGGCCTGAAAGGACCACGCCGACTTTTTGGGACTTTAGCTTATTCACCGTATCCCCCAAAGTTAGATAAGTTTATACATACCATTTTTATCTCCGTGCGTGCCATAACTCTGTCTGAAGCACCCACTGCTAGCCTAGCTTAGCACAAAGACTGGAGGTAAACGGCTCCAGTTAGCCTACTGCTCAATAAGTGACAAAATAACGCCAAAATTGTTCTATTTACATGTTGTGATGTGTATAGTTACATCGTGTACTAAGACCGACGGAAAATGAAAAGTTGCAATTTTCTAGACCGATATGGCTAGGGACTGTACTCTCATTCCTGCGTAATAATCAGGGAACTTTGCTGCTGTATCATGGGTGCAGCGGCGCAATGATATTATGCAGCGCCTGAAAATAGGCTAACTTCCATCAACATAACCAACGTGACAATCTGCTTGCACAGAGAGCGTGCTGGGGTTTAAAAAAATAGCGTGCTATTTTCAGGCGCTGTGTAATATTGCACCTGCTGCACCCATGGTACGGCAGCAAAGTTCCCTGATTATTACGCAGGAATGAGAATACAGTCCCTAGCCATATCGGTCTAGAAAATTGCAACTTTTAATTTTCAGTCGGTCTTAGTACACGATGTAACTATACACATCACAACATGTAAATAGGAAAATGTTGGCGTTATTTTGTCACTTATTGAGCAGTAGGCTAGATGGAGCCGTTTACCTCCAGTCTTTGTGCTAAGCTAGGCTAGCAGTGGGTGCGTCAGACAGAGTTATGGCACGCACAGAGATAAAAATGGTATGTATAAACTTATCTAACTCTGGGGGATACGGTGAATAAGCTTAAGTCCCAAAAAGTCAGCGTGTTCCTTTAATTGTGAAAGACTATCCATTGTCTTGACCTTGTATTTGGGATCTCCAGTGAGCCGGCTGAGCTCTCTGAACTCCAGCTGAATGCTAGTGACCTCAGCTACGGTGCTGTCTGAAGTCCATCGCGGAGGATGAGCCGTCCCCTTCCCAATATTCACATCAGAATAGGGGATTTTAGAGGCAGTGTTGAAGGCAGGCATCAGTCTGGAGCCAATATCTTTCTGAAAAATTATTCACAAGATAAAAATACCATCAAATCACCAAAACATAGTAACAGGGAGAAAAGATGCTTTGAGCTACCCGGGGGTTTACTTCTTACTCACAGCTTTATCCAGGAACATAAGGTCTCCAGTCAGATGGTATGTACTCAGAAGGCCCCCCAGGATACGAATGGTGCTCTCGAAAAGATTAACATCCACGTTTTTATCAAAGGAGAGCTCTTTGGCCACCCACTCCCTGGCCTCCGCAAACTCTGTCAACAACATTTATGTAAATTAAGTAAGCCACTTTACATACACAATAAACAGCTTCAGTGAACATCATAAAATGAATAGGTGAAAGTCAAGTGTACTTCTTTTCTGTTATATGTGAATGTCTTCATTTTAAGATGGGATAAGAAAAAAATATTCCTATCCCATCTTAAAATGAAGACATTGACATATTACCATTATTAAAGGGATAGTTCACCCAAAAATGAAAATTGTCATCATTTACTCATTCTCATGTTGCTCCAAATCTGTATGGATTTCTTTCTTCTGCTGAACATATTTTGAAAAACATGGGTAACCAAACAGTTGATGGACCCCATTGACTTCCATAGTATGGAAAAAAATTACTATCAACCCATCAACTGTTTGGCTCCCGACATTCTTCAAAATATCTTTTTTTTGGGTTTAGCAGAAGAAAGAAATGGAAACAGGAACAACTAGAGCGTGAGTAAATGATGACAGAATTTTCACTTTTGGGTGAACTATCCCTAAAAGTCAGTTGGTTGATTTCCCCCCAAAAAAAGTGTAAAAATCGCTTTCTTTCTTTGAACATCTCAACCAGCCTGACACAGTAACATTGGCTTGAGTTTGGTGGCAATCTGTTTGTCCAGCCAATATAAGATGGGGAAATGTTTAGGAATATTATAAACATACTTTTGAAATCAAAATAAACTCAGTTCTAATTGGCTCAGACTATAGGGTTAAAAGGTTAGAATAGACATTTCTGCCTACCAGGGTTACAGGTGTTTGCACCATTGCTCAGTGTGATTTAGACAATTTTTTCTAATGACACACCGCTTTATATGATGAACAGATTAAATGTAGGTATTTATTCACATATAAAGCGATCGTGACGCGATTGGACTAAACCGCTCAATTCATACGGATTAGTTTTTCAATCTCTTTATGAACTTTTTGAAGCGTCAAAGTGTCAGTTGCGTTTTTGATTTCATCAAAAATATCTTCATTTGTGTTCCGAAGATGAACGAAAGTCTTACGGGTTAAGAACGACATGAGGGTGAGTAATTAGAATTTTCATTTTTGGGTGAATGTACTTCAGTAATTAATTTAACACTTTAAGGAATTTTTAATTAATCGCATACGTTAACACGTTAGCTGTTTATGACAGCTTAATATATATATATAATTTATTTATTTATTTAATGCCTTGTGACTTGGACTGAACTTTTTCCAGTCTATGCCACAAGGCATTTTGGATCTTGGGAAAATGAGACAGAAAAAAAAAGAATATTGGTCTGTGTGGGCTTCTGTAATGTATTTTCTCTAGCAAGCTAAATTACCCTCTTTGAGACCCAAGATCCACATGGTGTCCAGAGCATCAATTAGGGTCAGCCCAAGTCCAAACCACTCTCCATATGATTTAGAGATGGGTTTGAGCTCATCATGACCCCAAGCAAAGTCCTTGTAGCCCTTCCAGGCATGTCTAAAAGCTTCTCTCACAGCCTCCAGCCTGCTCTCAGCTGAAAGCAACAAAAACACAGGAAACAGCTGCTTCAGTGCAATACAGAAAAAGAACCAAATGAATTCAGGCAGATCAGCTGCATAAAATGTGTTTATATTTATAAAGTATTAATAGATTCAGCAACTGGCTCTTTTCCTGTTCAGTATCAAAGGAATAAAATGTAGCTGACAAAATAACAAACCAAGTGCTAATGAAGCTGGGCCGTCTTGGTTTCCTGTGTCTTTAGTGTTAGTATCAGAGGCCTGTTCTTCATCTCTCACAGATCCACGCCAACTACAATCATGTAAGAAATAAATAATAAATCAAATAATAATAAACAAACCACAGGAATATCTAAAATGCACATGCTGTTGTGTTTCAGTATAGTTGACATTTAAAATCAAACCTAATGATCGGCTTTTCTCTCTCAGATCCTTTATCTGCATTCTTTAGGTCCGGTCCATGATTTTCTTCTCCCACCAGACCTGAAACATTCATTTTGAATTGCAAACGGTTCTGCAAGATAGGAGGTCCACGTCTATGATAGTCCTTTCTCTGTTTTTCAGGAGGAAAACATATGTTACTGCCACAAACTGCAAAAAGCAGCACAAAGCACAGCCTGTAACCTTGAGTTATCAGGTTACTTATAAAAGGAAGGCATCAAAAAACGACAAATGGGTCACACTAACCTCAGAGGGCGGCTCAGGAAGAATGGACCTGTACTCATTTTTCAGGTCAACAACAAACTGCTGTTTCCCATCGTTCCTGTTCCCTCCAACTGCACCACCTGAAAAAGATAAACACAGAGGAGGTATAATTAGCTTCTCAATCAAACCTTAAAAGAGATATTAGGTTAAAGTTGACATGAAATGGAAGTTCAGTTTTGTAAATGCAAGTTATAGATCTTATTGTGAAAGATTCATCCATGGATGTTTTAATTTTTTACAAGTTGGTGATGAAGAAAAATGTCATGTTACATAGAAATATTTCACCCAAAAGGCAAGCCTGTGGATATCTCGATATGTCTGACAATCGTCAATACAAGATACTATTGTCTATCGGCACAACCTTAATGTCAAAACTGGATCTTCCGGTGAAACGACAGACTTCTCTCTGCTGACATATTCCGGTCTTCTCCAATCATTTAGTCCACTTAAGCCCCGTCCCTTTCTTACAATCTACTGCAAAGCTTGCTTTCAGATCTGCCTCCATCCAATCAACAACAACAACAAGTCCCCGCCCTAAATTTTATCTATTCCAAAATCTGGGGGGAGAAATATAGTGGTTCACCTCTCCAGTGTCCTATGAGAGTGGGAGATGTGGCGATTCCACAAACCAGCAACAGCATCAATGTAAGCAGAATCAGGCTGCGCTGCAATCTGGACAGCTGTTTCCATCTCTGGAGAAAAAGGTGATCATACAAATCACCACACCTTTGCAATCAAATGCTACTAAATAAAGACATTACACTACAGATGTATGGAAGCATATTGGTAGCAATATTCAATTTGAAATGTAATATGCAAAATGGCAATGTATTTCTGTATTTAAATGTACATTTTCCATACCAAATGTGCAACGTTTTGCTATTTTCTACACTAGTTTTAACATATAATTTAAACACATATTTTAACGTTTTATGAGTTGCAAAATTAAAATTAAAATGTATTACCGAAATGATTAGATATGTTTAACATGTTTAAGCAAAAATTTTAGCAAAATTATAATTTAAATGTTATTTTTCTTAATTGCATTTACACTGACAGTTAAGATACGATTGCATTTTTTATTAAATGTCCCGCAAGGAATATTGAACAATTAAATGTGGAATTAGTGTAGGAACTAGCTAATTTAAGTTATATTACTGAATTTGAATCAGCATTTTGCTCCAAACGTTGCACATTTGGTGTGGAAAATGTACATTTAAATACAGAAATACATTGTCATTTTGCATATTACATTTCAAATTGAATAATGCTAGCCATGTGATATGCTTCCATACAGATGGACCTAGAAGCTACTCATAGATAAAACCATCATATAAATAAACAAATGACTTGAATATTAAGCTCACCCTCCAGCAGGACTGCCGGCGCCACTGCTTGCTGTTGGTGTAGTTGCCGCTTTCACCTAGAGTCAGAGATACAAAATCCCTTCTTGATGGTGGAAGCATGATTCCCTGTCTCTCCCCAGACTGTTCATAAACTCAGTGACCAGGTTTCTGTGTACAGAGAGAGAAAAAACAAGCTGTGTCTCAAAACCTAGAGAGCTGCCTACCTGTAAAATATGTCTGGGTTGACTATGAAGTTTAAAAGTGCTGTCTATGTAGGCAGTTCACCAGGTGTTGAGACACAGTCCGTGTTGACAGTAACGTTAGCTGCCTGCGTGGGCAGCAGACTGGCACATACAGTACTGATAACACAGAAAAAAATTGACACTTTACCGGAGTCGGTGGCATAAATAAATTATGATGTATTTTGGTTAACATAAAATACTTATGTTTTATTCACGGAGAATGTCTAAAACTGCTTCATACCATCAGCTGATGAGACCTGTTAATAACTGACATCAGAATACACATTATCTAACTATACATTATACTAAAAAAAATCTAACTACGTTAGAATAAAAAAAATACTAAACAAACAGAAACGGGTATCATATTTCAATCGTTGACGGATTCATTCTAAATATTCAGCAACCACTTCGAGAGTGTTTGATTCATTCAAAGGAACCGACTCATAAGAGTCATTTGTTCCGATATCGTCGAGCGAATATATAGTTTTAATAGTCATTTCAGTACGGTGTTTCCTCCACAGCGGCAGAAAATCATAAATATAAATGAGTTTTAATCAAGGAATTGTTATTCAGAAGCGGTTCTCGGTTTCCATTCCCAACCACACGAGCCAGCTGTCAGATAACGCTTTCTCACTGACTAAAAAACTGACTTAAAACTATGTCTGACTAAAAAAATTGACATAAAATGATATCTGGTCTAATGATCCCTTACACCTATTTATATTTTATTTGGTAACGTTACAACAAAACAGGTCACTTTCTCGATTTAGTAACACAATAAAACTCATACTGGGTTATATTTATCTGACGTGTATACACATTCAGGCTTACGCGCAGAGATCAGACATCAATAACTCATTCACCTCGAGTATCTTTCCGGTGTATGTCGAGCCTCCAGCAGTGTGAAGCGGAGCTCTGGTCGGCTCAGGATCTCACGACGGTCCGAGGCATCACTGAAGGGCCTAGAGCTCACCAGCGGTCTGTCACACTCACACAAATCTCATTTTGTTGCGAATACCATGCGACTTTCCAAAACGACACGTCTGAAATCGTGAAGGATTAACTGGATCATATCGCAGCCATTTCCTCAGCTGATGTTTCAAGTGACTTCCTGGAAACGAAGAAAACATCCAGCTGTAAGGAGGCGTGTTGAACTGTACACTAGCAACTTGTGGCTTTTCCAATTAACCCCCCAGAGGGCGCCAGACACCCCACAAACTGGGAGCAATACGAGAAACATAAAAACTCATTTATTATTTACCACACAAGCCTACAGGTTTATACACTACACTGAAATGGTCACTGGAGTTTACTGAATGAACATAAAGGTATGTATTTTTGATCAAATTCTTTTTTTAAAGATAACGTTTAAAAAAATCGTACTGACCCCAAACTTGTGATTGGTAGTGTATTGTATAATTAACTCATATTTTTATATTTAGCCATATATATATTTATATGTTTTTTGTTTTTATCTCAGTTTTACTTTAGTAAAGTTGTATTTTAATTCAGTCAATGCATGTACAAATCATCAGTACATTTGAATGAGCCAGACCAGTCTTGTATAAATTAATATGCACTTCCCTTCTGCATTCATCTAAGTAAAAAATAAAATAAATGCAGTTATTAAAATTCATGCTGAAGGCACCATGCATTCATATAGGAATCCAGAGGGGGAAAAAACACAAATCCTTGTACATTTTTTGCATACTCAACAAATAATAATAAAAAACACACACTCATTTGAATAAAATCAGTTTGTTATTAAAACAGATTGCAATGAGTTACTTTACAATGACCTAAATTATCATTTTAAATGGGATTGTTTTTGTAATTTGCACACAAGAACAACTGACACTTTAATAATGGTCATCATAATTTGTTAAGCAAATTCCATCATAAACAATGGGCTCACAGCAACTGTCTGACAGCACTAAGCTTTGTAGGAAGTAATTCATGTTATTAGACTTATTAAGCAGTGCCTGATATAAATTTGAGGCACATTGTTTAAATATGTAGTATCAGATTTGGGTGCCACATACACCACATGACCAATGGTGACAGCAAATCACTACATCCATGTTTGAAAGCCTTCCAAGATGAATAGAAGCGGTTACAGAGTGGACAAACTACCTATTAATGCCAAGAGTTTTGAAATGTTCATACAGGGGTGGTGTTAAAGGGTCCACAAACTTTTGGTCATGCAGTGTATATCACAGTACTCTTTTTCATAAGGTGCAACAAAACCTGAATTAAAGGGTTTTTTAAAGAAATTATGGTTTGTGGAAGTGAATTGCTTTCTAAAATGTGACAAGAACAGTAACATTAAGACATCATATAAATAATCAGTTATTTAACAGAAAACAAGCATTGTAAACAATATACAACAATATATTACAACTCCTCATGAGAAACTGCACCAGATAACCAACAACAGACAACAAACCAGTTCATTGTACTGAAAGTACACTGTAAACTGAAGGTGAAAACTTAATTAGGAACCTCCATTCCCACAGCAGATGGAGAACAGTAGAGTAAATAAAGTCCTGATTTCTCCACAGAGAGCTACTCAGTAAGAGCTCTGCAGAACAGTCCTCAAATGAGAGAGTGTTTATGTTTTAGCTGAAGCAGACGTGTCCTACAGTAAACTGAAACTCTTCTGTTGTGTCGCTGAGGCCAAATAAAGCCACATCTCTAATTGGTAAAAGCTCCAGGTCTTCAGTCTCAAACTGGAACACAGACTCCTGAGGGCCTGTATCCAGCGCCTCTGTATGCTAAACACAGACAGAAAGGGGACATAATAAATTCAAGTGAACAGCAATGCAATCCATTATAATTTAGTTACAGTTGTCTTACTTCACAATCCAGTAATGTTCCCAGGAAGCTCTGTCTTCTTGAGTCTGCGAGGAACTTAATATCTCTTTCACTGGAGCCCTGGTGGCTGTTTGGCTGGCATGAAAATGTGATGTTCTGCTTCGCAATCTTGCTGTTCAGTCGTAGGAATCTCATTTGTACCACACCAGTTTCCGTGTAATCAAACTATAAAGTAAAGATTTACTCAGGGGCTGGGACATGATGGCAGGAAGATATTCTAGTTATTGGTTCTGATCAAATAACATACCTGAAAGCCGCCATCTCTAGTGCTCAACCATGTAAATGAGTCCGACATGGCATCTTTGAGCCAGGATCTCATGGGTATCTAAAGCAGAGAAGTGTCTCATTATCAGCCTAATATGAATTAAACAAAACTTAAAATGGTCATGTAAGATTTGAAAGGTAGGGTAGGCAATTTGTTTAATAAACACTTTTTGTTATACTGGTTGAAACTCTTTACATCCTATTATCAATCAATAATAGAAGTGGTCTCAATATTAAAATATGTACATATCTTCTGTGGAAGTCACAGGACCAAAAAAAATTCAGTCCAAATGCAATAATATGATAACCTAACTGCCTGTCAGCATATGTATATCCATATACTTCTGCACACCCTGCTCACACAGACATCACACGTCTTCAGCACGTTAAGTAAGGACAGGCTGTACGGAGTTGTAGACAAACAATCACTGAGCGCCACAAAGAGCCGCCGCCTTTTACAGTTCCTCCTGAACCAAAACAACCAGCTTATGCTGCGTTCACGGCATGTCGAAACCGTAATTACAAGATGGCAACCCGTGACGTTCTACATGGAGCTGTTCATGTCCTCAGACTCAGATTTATGCATTTCTATGTCAATTGTTAACACTATCAATGGCGAAATTAATCTGCAGCAGTCAGGTGGTACAACTGGAGCTCTGTAAGTTGTTTACAATCATTATTATTTGTAATGTTATGTGTAATTTAACGTGTCTCTCGCCTCGTGACGCTTTGCAAACGCTGCGGTGTGTGTTGCATTCATGTGTTTTGAAGGAGGTGTGACTTTGGAGATGCTCTGAAAGGAGGGTGGGATCTTATGCTTTCAAGGCTAGCTTGCTACTGCTAGCATGTCTGAAATTGCCTACCCTACCTTCAATGTGGGTTCAGTAAGATTTTTTTTTTTTTTAAGAAATAATACTTTTATTCAGCAAGGAATACAGTAAAGACATTTTATATTCATCAGATACTGAGGAAACATTTTACTTACCTGTGGCTTCAGGGGTGACAAACATGTTTGTCCACCTGCACTGAAGTTACAAAATACTAGCAAAGCATCAGAAGAGCTGCCCTGATTTGGGTCAATATAATACATTCCTAAGACAAGAACAGTTAAATAAAAATCATTAACAATAAAGTAAGATTATTCATGCAGCCCAGAATCATATATCCATGTCCACAGATTAGCATTAACATTCATGCGAATGACTCTGACCACTTGTTAAGTTAGGATGACTGATCATCAGCTCCAAGCAGGTGGTAGCCGGATGTTCCTTAGTGCCATCTGGAGGATCTATGAAGAAACGCAGGTCTTGCTGAAGGGAGTCCAGCAAGGTCCTAATAAGTGGATAGTTGGGCTTGTCGGAGAGGTACACAAGGTTCTGATTTGTGTGAATAAAAAATATTGTCACATTACAATTAAGTTTAAACCTGTGTATTTATGCATGTGATATGATGAATGGATCTTGAGCAACAACAAAAAAATATGTAAAATCATTCATCAGCTACTTGCTTTTATCTGAGTCAGTGTTAGGTTCAGAGATAAGCCTGGTGGACCTGGAAGGCCTGGTGGACCCTAAAATAAACAGCACTATTATAGTTACTACATTACAGCCATTAATGAAATGTTTTACATATACCACTTAGCTAATTGTAAATGAGTACTGTCAAACTCACAGGAGGTCCTCTCTCTCCTTTTGGACCAGAAAGTCCTGGATATCCTTTTAAACCCTGAAAAAATTAATCATCAACAAATATTAATTGCAAAAGTGAACTAGTTTTTATTTAATGAACATCTGTATTTAAATGTTTGTTCCAAACCTTTTCTCCAAAAAGGCCCTGTAGAGTGAGCAAATGGACATATATTGAGTATCATGAGTGTATGAAATGCTACTGGATTTTTGCTACTGGACTTTTTTTAAATAATTCATATTATGTACCGGTAATTTGTCAAATATTTACTTTATCCTAAATGTACACTACCTTTCAAAAGCTTGGGATCAGCAAGATTTTATTATACATTTGTTCAGTAAGAACACATTAAATTGATTTTGATTCTTGACATTTACATTCTTACAAAATATTTTTTTTAAATGGCTGTTCTTTTGAACTTTCTATTCATTAAAGAATCCTGAAAAAATGTTTCCCGTTTTAACAAAAATATTAGGCAGCACAACGGTTTTCAACATTGATAAAAAATAAGAAGAAGAAACATAGCAAATCATCATATTAGAATGATTTCTGAAGGATCACGTGACACTGAAGACTGGAGTAATGATGCTGTCTGAAAATTCAGCTTTGCCATCACAGGAATAAATTACAATTTAAAATATATTAAAATAGAACACAGTTATTTTAAATTGTAATAAAATTTCACAATGTTACAGTTTTTACTGATTTTTTTTTATCTTGTGAGCATAAAAACTTTTTTCAAAAACATTACAAAAATCTTACTGACTCTAAGCTTTTGAACTGTAGAGTATACAAATATGACATTTTAAAATACCAATGCAATTATTGTGAATTTAGGTAATTAGGAATTATTTGAAAATAATATACTTTAGAAATATACTTAAAAAAAAATCAAAATCAAAATCTGATAGAGGCGATAACTTACAGGCAGCCCTGGTAGACCTGGGGTTCCTCTTTGACCTGTTGAGCCAATATCCCCCTAAAAGTGACACAAATTACTCTATTTTCTACATGCCAACAGTCTCATTGTATGATTACATGCATATCTAAAACTGTCACCTGCTCTCCCTTTGGCCCATGTCTCCCCTTGTCTCCGTACAGACCCTGCTCCCCCTGAAATGAATGAACAGATATTCAGCCACTCCAAACAAGGAACATTTACTTAGAGTATGTACACAAAATACTATCAGGAGCCGTTTCCTTCTACTGTTTGATTGAGATGAATGAAGGTACCTTCAGTCCATCTCCCCCTGGAGGACCAAGTGGCCCAATTTCCCCCTTTTCTCCCTTTAGACAGAAAGAAGAGTAAGCCTCAAGGTTCTCAGTTTTGTCTCTCTACCAGTTCTAATATGACATTTCCATTAATGCCCCAAACCTCAAAGCCCTTTTCACCGCTCTCTCCTTTCTCGCCTCGAATGCCTGGTAAACCCTGAAACAATACATGTAGACAACTAATAAATATTCACATCATCTTTATGAATTCATAAAACCGGGTGAGGGAAATTTGTGTATTCATTTACATATTGTCCTGGTCTGCCAGGAGGTCCAGTCTTTCCCAATGCTCCCTTATGACCCTGTTACACATCAAACAAAAGCTGGTAAAACGTATTATAAATTATGGCAAGCACCATGCTTTTACAGGTTAAATAACATCTAAATATGAGCAATGAATACATGAGTACCTTCTCGCCTATAGGTCCTCTGAGACCCCTCTGACCAGCTTTTCCTTTTTTTCCCTAAGAGTGAAAGAATGGCTCAAATTGTTCTTTTAATGCTGAAAATGTTTCCTTCAAACCGTAACAAAACTTATCAATGTACTTACTCTTTTACCAGCATGTCCAGTCTTTCCAGGAGGTGCATCTTGACCATCATTTCCCTGAAAAATTAGAAAAGTATATAAGACTTATTGTTATAGAAATTAATAGAGCAACTGAAGAATAATTAATTGAGCAACTGAAAAAGGAAAAAGTGAATGTAATGATATCAGATTACAAATTCAATCATAACATATGATGAAAAGAGATTTAGATCACCCTGACCTTCTGACCTTTTGGTCCCTCCCTTCCCTGAGGCCCAGATTTGCCCTTTGGACCCTAAAGCATTTAAACAGAAATAATACATAATACCCGATCTTCAGGACGTAAAAGAATCTTACCATTTAATTACTGATAGAGAATTTTCCTTGATATTATCACACAAATACTAACTTGTGGTCCAGGTGGGCCAACAGGGCCATCAGCACCCATTTCTCCTGGAAGTCCCTGAAAATAACAGCAAAAAGTTTTAAATGCAAAAAAATTAATTAAAATAATTGATACAAAATAAATAAAAATGTGTTATTCTTATTGGTTTAGTACTGCTCATCTTCTTTTTCTCTGTGGCTTATTTCAATTATCATTTTTCTTTTCTTTTTGCTTAATTGTATATAGCTGTAAATAAGTTAGTTTTTTTGTGTGTTTTCATTTGTGCAAGTTATATTTATGTAGGGGACGTAACAATACTAAATAAATAAATACTAAGCATACATACACACATACATACATACATACACACGTACATACAAATGTAGTGTATTGAAGAATTTTTGATAATATGCAAAGAAAATGAATGCTATATTTAATATTTAACATAATATTAAAGGTGCAGTAAGTGATTTCGCTGTTGAAAATTGAAATCAATGCCTAAACAAAATTTTTTTTGATTATTTGCTAGATGTCTGTTCTGAAATTTTTTTATTGTGTTTGTACAGTCCTGTCTGTGTAAATAGGAGAAATTAAAGAGTGATCCATGGAGCTCCAAAAACACTCTTGTAGCCCATTAGCAGTAGGGGGCGTATACGCTCATTATGGGAAAGGAGAGAGAGTGAGCAAGCAGGACATTGTAGAAAGACTGTAGAAAGAGCGATGGCTGAGATATTGCCAAAAAAGAAAAGGTCAGAGAAATATATTTGGAAGAAGGGTTATGATCAGGCAAGCGCTAGAACCCGTGTTAATATTGGAAAAGCTTTCCAGCGCTGGAGAGACGGGAAGGCCTGAAAACGGAAGCCAAGGTTGCTTTTTTTCTGATTGACTTTGATTTTTTGCTGTTTCACAGAACCAAGATATGCTGTTGTTGTTGTAGAATCACACCCGATTCCTCATATTGCACGAGCTGTCTGATGCGGCAGCTTTATGTGGTTGCTTGTTTTACATAGCGTGTTCGTTATTTTGGGGGCGGAGCAATGATGGGAGAGGTGTGTTTATTTGGGTGTTGAATTCAAATATCAACAGTGTTTCTCAGAAATTGCTTACTGCACCTTTAATATGACTAAAGTCCAATTTCTGTATTTAAACAATTTGGACAATTTTATGGAGAAATTCTACCTCCTTTCCTGGTAATGCAGAGGGTCCTTTTGTACCAGGGAGACCCAGTGGTCCCTGTAAAATAGAGAGAGTCATCAGTTGACACCAAGCATACTTCAGTCACTCATTATAAAATGTGTTATTTAATTCAGAGCCTCACAATCCGTCCTGGAGGTCCTTGTCTTCCTGGTTCACCTTTAGGTCCTTCTTGTCCCGGCGTACCCTTTGGGCCCAATAAGCCCTCGGGGCCTCTGGGACCCATGGTTCCCTGCAATAAGAGTATTATTTATCCCCTGAAAATGTAGCACTGTAACCGAGATTTACCTTGAAATGGTTAGCTGTACTAACCTGAGGCCCTGCCTTTCCCATAACCCCTTGTAAGCCTTTCTGCCCAGCCATCCCCTGTAGATAAAAAAAAAGCATAATGACTTTAATTTAACATTGGGGGTTCCCTCAGTCCCTGTAATCTTGGATAGCAGCTAATATGTATGCAACAAGGGCATTGACACTAATGCGGCTTCTCTGGGGTTCACAGTTTACTTGTATGTGCATTTGAGATGTTATTTGACCCAAACTGTTGTAATATGGAAAACAGCCATTGATTTTACCCGGCTGCCTTGATCTCCTGGATAGCCAGTCGCTCCAGGTGATCCAGTTTCTCCCTTTTGAAACAAAGAGCAAGTCTGTTACATTAGGAAATGTATAAGGGTAATCTTGATCTATTACAAGGAACATTGATGAAAGAAACTTGAGGAAGAAAAGGGAGTAATACCTTTAGGCCTGGTGAACCATTTGCTCCTGGTGGTCCCAGAAGACCCATCAAACCCTGCATTTAAAGCCAACTTATAGACTCAATCAACCCACTGCAAACATATTGTCAATCAAAAACTACAATCATGTAAGTTGATTTAGGTTTTAAGCGTCTTAAATAAAATTCATACCTCTAAACCCATCAAACCAGACGGACCAGACTTTCCCATCAAACCATTCTGACCCTGGTGAAGAGAAGATCATTATTTAAATCACTACAACTAATACATATTATCAGTGTGTAATAGACGAAGGGTCTGTGCGGCGCGCAGCTGGAGCTCATTATCGCTCGTCACCGGCCCGCTCTCACGGTCCCTCGCCTCACTGCTCGCCACAGTCTGCCCAACAGAAACAGGATTTTTTCAGCAAAATCACTAACTTGTGGTCCAATGTAGCCTTTATTCCCCTTTACTCCTCGCTCTCCTCTATCCCCCAAAAATCCAGATGGGCCTTGTCGTCCAGAGAATCCTCGATGTCCAGGGTCACCCTGAGTGAATAAGAATGTAGCTACTTCACTTTGTGTAGAAACTGGTCATTGTAAAGACCTCTACAGCACATTTAATGGAATTTTAATTAAAAATAACCATATAGTGAAATAATTTTACCTTTTTTCCTTTAGGTCCCGGGTCTCCAATATCACCTGGATGTCCGATACCTCCCTGCATATGAAATATCATACTCATTATAACTTATTGCAATGCATTTTAAATGAATGAGGACTTTTATGATACAATACCGCTTGAAAGTTTGAGGTCGGTAAGATTTTTAAAATGTGTTTGAAAGAAGTTTCTTATGTTTACCAAAACTGCATTTATTTGATCAAATATTATCTATTTGAATATGTTTTAAAGTGTAATTAATGAATGTAATGGCAAAATTATATTTACATCAGCCATTATCCCAGTCTTCAGTGTCACATGATCCTTCAGAAAACCCTCTAATATGCTGATTTGGTGCTCAAGAAACGTTTCTTATTATCATCAATGTTGAAAACATGATGAGCTGCTTATTAAATTGGTAACACTTTATTTCGATAGTCCGCTTGAGATATTCTACTAACTTTGCAATTACATGTCAAGTTGTCAACTACCAGTCATTAGAGTAGACTATCTGCTAACACTTTATTTTGATGGTTCCCCAACAGTCTACTGACTATAAGTAACTATGCAACTACATGTCAACTTGTTCTACTAACCTGAACCCTAACACCTAACCCTTAACCTACTACAGTCTGTCACAGTCTACAAATACTCTAATGTGAGTTAGTTGACATGTACTTGCAAAGTTACTTATAGTTAAGTAGAATGTCTAAAGTGGACTATCGGAAAAAAGCGTAACTATTATTTTTGTTGAAACTGTGATAGATTTTTTCAAGATGATTTGATGAATAGAACATTCAAAAGAATAGCTATTTATTTAAAATAGAAATGTTATAAATGTCTTTACTCTCACTTTTGAATAAACGTTTTTTTACATTTTTGCTGAATAAAATTATTAATTTATTTTAAAAATAAATAAGTAAATAATACTAATAATCTTACTGACCCCTACATTTTAAATGGTAGTGTAGCTTAATAACAGGACTTCTCTTCTCAGCCTCAGGTAATCAATGACACTGACCTCTTTGCCACGTGATCCCGGTGCACCCTGCATCCCTTGAGAGCCCTGAGGCCCGTGTTCCCCCAGAGGTCCATTTGGACCAAGCTTTCCAATGGGTCCAGGTGATCCCTTAAATCAAATACCCTAGTAAAATCATTTGGCATGAAAAAGCCTGGAGTGGAAGCTGACAGACTCCATGATAAAGTTTTTTGTTGGATGTATATGAACCAGCATCAATATTTGGTACTTACACATTCCCCTTTTGGCCCTGATGGACCATCAAAACCAACTGGACCAGGATGGCCCTATGAAGAGAGAGTTGTGTCAAAACATAATTCATGTTGAATTTTACTAAAACAAGAAAGGGTAGCTGATGTACAGCATTTCAACAAAGATCGCCAGCACTTATACTATGTAAATGTTCCCTATATCAAAACAGTTCCCTGTCTTTGTTAAAAACATACTGAACCAGAGATCAGGTTGCTTGCATTTTTGGAAATCTGCCCAAGAAGTCGATACAAACATGACACCTAACAGCAGTTAATTCTGCATATACTGAAATGAACTGACCTGTGGTCCATCTAATCCAAAAGATCCAGGGTCACCAGAAGGTCCTGGTAATCCCTAAAGGAGGGTATTATAAAGTAAATGCTTAACCATATGTGTTATGTAACTTGTTTTAAGAAATTGAAATGCTCACAATACCTGCTCTCCTTTTTCTCCTGGTCGACCAACCATTCCACTTGTTCCCGGTGAGCCCTGAAGAACAGCAGAATGTGATCAGAATCTTAGAAACAAGCTCAGAATTGCAACATCCTCTTAATAAAAATAAAAAAAAATAAAAAAAAATAGCCTAAAATGCAATCAAAATGAGGGGTACCCACTCACTGGCAATCCAGCTGGTCCTTGTTTTCCCTGTGGCCCCTGAGGTCCCTGGCTCCCTGGGGGGCCTTGCTTTCCAGTTACACCTTCAGTACCTGGCAGTCCTGAGGGCCCCTGAATTGACAAATACACACACACACACGCATTAATTAATGTACAACATTTTATATAAAAAAACTGAAATATTACAATTTTACCAAACTGTTTTCTATTTTAATATATTTATATATTTTGAAATGTAATTTATTCCTGTGATGTAATGATTAATTTTCATTATTCTGGCCTTCACTTTAACAAGCTAATATGCTGATTTGGGGCTCATGAAACTATACAATACAAACACTTTATTTACTGTACTTTTAATTATTATTGTTTTTTAATTTCTGCTGAAAAATCGAAATGCATGCTTTAAACTGAGGGCTACATACAGGCACTCCTTGCAAACCAGCAGTTCCCGTTTCCCCTTGGCGACCCTAAGAAATTTTTTGGAAACATTAAAGATGCTCTCTCTGAATATTAAAAACAGTACTTTTAAAGTTTAAAAATACATCTAGTCTCTGTATTGGGGAAGTCACTTTACCAGTGGTCCACGTGGGCCTCTCTCACCAGACGGGCCTGGTAAACCCTTAGAATGTTAACATGGTAACAATTATTTTAGAGAAGAAGTGACCATAACATTAATGATACTTATTCAGTTGAAAAATGTAACTTACAGATGGCCCTCTCTGCCCTGGTGTACCAAGAGGTCCCCTGATGCCAGGTTCACCCTGCAGTTGCACATTCACACAATACATGATACAACACCCAGAATAATTAGAGAAATATTCATTGTAAAATATTTACAACAGAGAGTTCTAACCCTCTCTCCTATGTGACCTGGCCGTCCACGAAGGCCGATGGCTCCCGGATAACCCTGAGAGCAAGAACAGCATATACAAATCAAATCCCTGCTACAACAAACAGATCATGAATTTTTATGCCAGTCCAGACTGGTTTATGCGGGATAGTGTCACTTACATACATGCCTACAGGCCCCTGAGCACCTGCAATGCCTAGTTTTCCAGTGAAGCCCTGATATCAAAAACACACAGTAATGATACATGTGTATTATTTACACACACTGTGTACATATTGTATATTATTTACATTATTAATGTTCTGACAGCAATATAAAGCTCTGGAGAGGCTTACCTTCTCACCGGGAGGGCCTTGGATGCCATCTTGGCCTGGTTGTCCAAGTGGACCCTAATGAGAGGAGAAACCATGAGCTGGTGATGAAAAGTGTAACTTTTGTTCCCTTTCAGTCGGTCACGTTCGACATTATGTCAGTCGGTCACGTTCGATGTTACGTCGACATCACCAACGTATTGGTATCCCGAATTGTCTGTGACGTCGACGTAACATCTCCGTTCCCTCCTTCAGGGAACGAGGGTTACATACGTAATGAGATGTTTTCAGTAGTGATGGGTTGAAGAATAAACAGTTCTGAATTTCAAATTCTGTGATGGTAAGGAATATGAAACATGACCATTACTTTGAGAACCCAAATACGTCGGTGACGTCGACGTAACGTCTCCGTTCCCTCCTTCAGAGAACGAGGGTTACATACGTAACGAGACGTTTTCAGTAGTGATGGGTTGAAGAATAAACATAGTTCTGAATTTCAAATTTTGTGATGGTAAGGAAAATGAAACATGACCATTATTTTACCATGCATTTTCACAGTTTGTCTTCTCTGTTTCAATGAAGTCCTTGCAATGAACTTTTTAAAACTTTATCAGTTTGTCCTGTTGTTATGCATACCTGTGAGCCTGGAGTGCCTTGTTTTCCTGGTTCTCCAATCATGCCCCTCAAGCCCTTCAGATGACAAAGATTACAGAAAATATGATGTATGACCAAAAAAAAAAGAATAAAGTCCATACTGAATATTGTTTGATGTAAAATTAAGATTTAGGATTCTGCACTATTTCTAGGTTACTAATCAAATTTGTGACATTGACCACGTTAACTTTTCAGAATAAAATGTTATTTTTTCCACTGAAGCACAAGATGCTCTTTGAATCATTCTCAAATCATGCTGGATCACATGATCATCACAATTTACACAAACGTGTAGAGTTCATGCAGCTTCTGTGCTGCTGACAAGCAAAAGAGAGATAAAATAAATGCTGAAATTCATGCTACTTATTCAACTTTTCACTTAAATTGTTATGCATATCATTTTTAATGATATATAAAACTTAAAATATAAGAATTTTCACTCTTGGTCTCAGTATACCAGTTTAACAACATATCTGACTTACAAAACATGTTTCCATGTTACTCTTGCTGTCAAGCTGAAACAGAGATCAACCCAACAGACTTGTTAACAACCTTGTTAAGTTTAATAGTCTCTGATCTTTTAACCTTTTTCAGGCCAGTCTGACCTTAACAACCATCTGCTATTATTATTGACTGGTTTTTACAACAAGCTTTTATTATAGCAGTATATTAAGTATGGCTAAAACTCATAGAATATTTTAGTTGATGATAAGAAACATACATCAGGGCCTTTATCCCCTGGGCTTCCAACAGAACCAGAAACACCCTGCAAGGCACATACAGAAAATCAGCACAGGACAAAAAACATTTAATACTCAAAATTTTGATGTCTTACTTTGCAGTTATGTTAAAGCAAAGATTCATATATGATAAAGCACTATGACTAATATAAAAAAAAACATGATATTAAATGTATGAAATGGGAACCTGTGTACCAGGCTTTCCTTCTGGTCCCTCAGCACCAACTTGACCTGGTAAACCCTGGAAAAATAGAAAAAAGTATATATGATCGATATGAAAAGTATAAATCTTGACTCCTTTTACTCATACAATTCTCTTACCACTATTCCAGGTATACCAGGGGGACCATGTTGGCCAGCTCGACCCTGAGAATAATAACATAGGTGAATGTGATCAAAAGATACAGAACGACTTCTTTAAATTTTGCTTATTCATAATACACAGTGTTTAATATCTAACTTAAACATAAAACAAAACATGAATGAATTAGAGACCAAAAAAAAAAATTATACATATATTTATGTATGTATGCATGTATGTATGTATGTATGTATGTATGTATGTATACACCAATCAGGCATAACATTATGACCACCTTACTAATATTGTGTTGGTCCCCCTTTTGCTACCAAAACAGCTCTGACCCGTCAAGACATGGCCTCCACTAGACCCCTGAAGGTGTGCTGTGGTATCTGCCACCAAGATGCTAGCAGCAGATCCTTTAAATCCTTTAAGTGCGAGATGCGGCCTCCATGGATCGGACTTGTTTGTTCAGCACATTCCACAGATGCTCGATTGAATTGAGATCTGGGGAATTTGGAGGCCAAGTCACCTCAACCTCTTTGTTGTGCTCCTCAAACCATTCCTGAAACATTTTTACTTTGTGGCAGGGCGCATTATCCTGCTGAAAGAGGCCACAGCCACCAGGGAATACCGTTTCCATGAAAGGGTGTACATGGTCTATCTGCAACAATGCTTAGGTAGGTGGTACGTGTCAAAGTAACATCCACATGGATGGCAGGACCCAAGGTTTCCCAGCAGAACTTTGCCCAAAGCATCACACTGCCTCCACCGGCTTGCCTTCTTCCCATAGTGCATCCTGGTGCCATGTGTTCCCCAGGTAAGTGACGCACATGCACCCGGCCATCCACGTGATGTAAAAGAAAACGGGATTCATCAAACCAGGCCACCTTCTTCCATTGCTCCGTGGTGTAGTTCTGATGCTCACGTGCCCACTGTTGGCACTTTCGGCAGTGGACAGGGGTCAGCATGGTCATTTGACTGGTCTGCGGCTATGCAGCCCAATACACAACAAACTATGATGCACTGTGTATTCTGACAACTGTCTATCAAAACCAGCATTAACTTCTTGAGCAATTTTAGCTACAGTAGCTTGTCTGTTTGATCGGATCCCCATGTGCATCAATGAGCCTTGGCCACCCATGACCCTGTCGCCGGTTCACCACTGTTCCTTCCTTGGACCACTTTTGATAGATACTGACCACTGCAGATCGGGAACACCCCACAAGAGCTGCAGTTTTGGAGATGCTCTGACCCAATCTTCTAGCCATCACAATTTGGTCCTTGTCAAACTCACTCAAACCCTTACGTTTGCCCATATGCCTGACTGGTGTGTGTGTGTATATATATATATATATATATATATATATATATATATATATATATATATATATATATATATATATATATATATATATATATATATATATATATATTATGAAATAATATTAATATCAGCAATTATATTTCTCAAATTATTGTGAATGTTCCCATTATCACCTTTCCTTAAATATATATTTTTAAACATTTTAATTTTTATATTTAAAAAATTATTTTAAAAATGTATGCATTTTTATACGAAACAAAAGTAAATTTACTCTGGATCCTGTGGGTCCTGTTCTTCCATTAACACCAGGTTCACCCCTACTGCCCTATGTTTCAAAAAGAAGAGGAAGAAGAAAACAAGAGGAAGAAGAAAACAAAAGGAAGAAAGGTTATTGATTTAGGTACATGTATTAATAGGACATAATGAAAGGGCTTTTGGGCAAAATTGTTTTAAGAGTAAATCTCATTTGAAAGATCACAGTAGGGTTGATGTAAAAGGGTGAGCTATAAGAATGTTTTGGTGCTATAGCTCCACCTGAAAGTCATAAACAACTCTGACCTTTTGACCCTCTTTTCCAAGCATTCCCTGAGGACCCACTTCACCATCTATACCCTTTGGGGAAAAAGTGTGAGAGAAAAAACAATGTAATTTGCCAAGAAATTTTCTTTTGAACCTCAGTTGTCAAATATTATGCCTGTAATGCTTTAGTTCTGCACATGAGTCTATCTGCTTGTTTCACCATTGCATGAAGTAAGGCATGCTATAGGGAAGTCTCTCTGCAATTGTATACCTGGATACCTGGAGCACCTGGCTGACCTTTGACACCAAGTAAGCCGGGGAGGCCTGATTGGCCCCTCTCTCCCTGAGGACCCATGATCCCTGGTGCTCCTTGTGGTCCCTAAAGACATACAGTACAATCATAAATTGGAAATTTTATGAATCCTTCAAGTATGTGTTTAAATATTTTAAACTTTTGAATGTATTGTGTTGCTGGTGATTACTTTTTTCCCCTTGGGACCTCCATCACCCTTCTCTCCATCCGGGCCCCTTTTGCCCTAAATTATAGGCACTAATTAGTGAGGTAATACATGATAAAGTACTTACTATAATTTCAAAGAAACATATAGTAGATTTGAATCAGATATCTTACTGTGACACCTGGAAAGCCTTTTGGACCTGGATGTCCAGTCATACCCTAAACAATAAAAAAAGAAAGAACAATAATTAAAATAAATTAGGAACATTGTAAATTAATAAAAATGAATAAATAGATAGACAGTAATCATTGACTCCTAACTGAAATACTTTTTTTTTTTTTTTTTTGCTATTTTTCTGAATTATCATCAGACAAAAAAAAACACCAGAAAGATCCCAATTATATTGTGTATTCCCAAAACCAAAATTCCCTCTTTTTTTTTCAAGGCGTCTGCATGGAAAGCATGTTTCTAGCCTGCCAGAGCACAACAGCAACTAAGATTGCAATATGGCTGGGTGAAATTTAATGGCGTTTTAAAGCCAATGTGACTTGCTTCAACCCAAATGTACATCTCTAGTATGTTGATCAGAGTTATAAATGTATACAATACATATACAGTGCATAAAATGTGTTATAATTTGCAGTATGAGTTTATAAGTGTTTTCTTATAGCTTACATTTAGTATATGAGAAACAGACTCACCATGGGCCCTTCAATGCCTTGTAGCCCTCTGTTACCAACTGGACCATCTGGACCCTGTCCACAAACAAAAAACATCTAAAGCATCCATTTCATAAACACAATATGCTATTGTACATGACAGATCGTGTTTGGGAACTAATGAGTTCCCATTTAGTACATGCACTCAGGAAAAGTATCATAACTTACTTTGTCACCTTTGAAACCCTGTGGACCACCCTGCCCGGGAAGTCCCTGTGGAAAAAAACATCCATGAACGATGTTAAATGTCACATTAGACACATATTTGTATGTTTTTTTCTACTTTAATAGCATTGCTAGTCTACATGGTGAAATTGACCTGTGATCCTGGATGACCAGGTAGGCCTCTATGTCCCTCGATCCCTCTAGGCCCCTAAGAGGAACGGTCAGAAAAAGTTTCATATTATTTCAGCCTCTGATCATTCTGTAAGAACAGGCTTCATGAAGCAATGACACAATAAAATGTCAGTATACCTGAGGGCCTTTCCGCCCTACAGGGCCAGCAGGTCCAATGTCCCCCTGTAACAGCAAATGTGCTTTGGTTTATGAACAGCTTCCAGTCAGATTTCAATATTTGTTGGTGACAAAGTCAGACAATGTTGCCTTCCTTTATTAGTTTGTACTAGATTGCACTACAAATTCAGTAAGCAAGTCTCAATCAGGGCCGTCCTAACTTGCACTGGGTCCCGCCCCATGCTTAGGATGCCCCTGTTCGCAATAACTTACTTCTGAGCCATTGACACCTTGTGCACCAACGAATCCTGTAGCACCTGGTGCTCCCTGGCAAGACACAAACACATAACTGAGCATTATTAAGTAGTATCTTTAAATAGCTGGATAAGGGTGATTCCTCTGTTAAAAGTAGGGTAGGCAATTTCGGAGCAGCTAGCAATAGTAAGCTAGCTTTGAAAGCATAAGATCCCACTCTCCCTTCAGAGCGCTCTCCAAAGCCACGACTCGCAGATTCAGCAAAGCCGCGCGTCATAAGAGATGGCATTAAATTACCTCATGTCTTAAAGCACATAACATTACAATAATAATGAATGCAAGTAATCTTAAAGAGCTCTTACTTGTACCACCTGACTGCAACAGATTAATTTCGGTGTTGATAGTGTTGCCAGAGAAAAGCATAAATCTGAGTCTGAGGACGTGAACGGCACCGGTTAGAACGTCACAGCATAAGCAGGTTTTTTTGGTTCAGGAGGAACTGTAAAAGGTGGCTGCTGTTTGTTTGCAGTGCTCTGTGACAGTCTGTCTATAACTAGTGCAAAAAGCCTCATGGGATGTGTAGGACATTGTATGAACATTCAGTCCGAATGCAATGATTGAAGGGGACATTTTTTGGTACTGAGACTTCCATAGGCAATATATGTACATGTTTTAATATTTAGATTATTTATTTCTATTATTGATTGCTATCAGGATGCAGTGGTGTAAGGTATTTGAGTAAATGTAATTAGTTACTGTACTTAAGTATCTTTTTGGCTACTTTGTAGTTTTACTGAGCATCAAAGATATTAGCAACTTGTACTCTCTACTTGACTACATTTTTAAATAAGTAAATTTACTTTTTACTCCAATACATTTGTGTTGTATTGTGTTGTGTTGTAATTACACATTACATTTTGCATGGCACCTAACTTTTTCTGCAGCCGTTTGTTTCTGATATAAAGAAGTGATATCACCATCTAAGGGCATTGAAGGTACTATATCTTGTGTGTTTTGCCTTTACTCACCCAAACATGTCAACAAGGCTACTTTTCGTGAATGAGAGTGCATTTATTCTGAATCATCATGACTGCAGCCGATCATGAAGCTGAAACCAGCACATCCAGTGCAAGTAGACTTTGACTATTTAATTTTACTTAACATATTTGATTTATCTGCTATATTGAAGAGTCCTTTTAGAAGGATATTGCTAACCCTTTTTGAGCTTAACTGATACTTGTGAGTTTGTAGACGTTTAAAGTCCCAGTGAACCGGAAGTTGCAACTGATTTTATTTCAGTGCTGTGACGTATTTCCAAGTGAAACGAATATTGAATAGAGGGAATAGAGAATAGTGCTCCTCCTTTCCATCTCTCACTCATTGCAGACTAACGGTTGAAGGATGTTCAAACCCAAGCCGTTAAACTGACGTCATCGGAAAAGGAACGCCATTCCAGACCAGAAGTTACTTTTCAGATTTTGATTAAAGATTATACCACGGCAAACAATTTTTTTCTGTGTATTAACTTGCTCGGATTGTTCACCCTAAGACCAGTAATGTTTGCTAACAAAGTAAATAAGGTTTAGATTTTATGAGGACTTGATTTATTGAATTTTTGAGGTGTTCAGTTTTATTTTGATTTTAGAAAATAAACATGATTTCTTATCTTACAAATCAAATGTTTCTTATTTTCACTGGCATTTCAGGTGTCGAGGACTAGTGCATCTTTGAGCAAACAGTTAGCATGAGTAAAATACTTAAGTACTGTTAAAATCAGATACTCTGAGACTTTTACTCAAGTCATATTGGAATTGGTGACTTGTAACTTGTATTGGAGTCATTTTCACTTATCTGTACTTTTACTTAAGTGTGGTTTTTAGGTACTCTTTACACTTCTGTCAGGATGTGAAAAAAACAAAAAATGTTTATGAAAAAAAAATTGCCTACCCTACCTTTAAGGCACATGTGACTATCCCGAAAAAAAGCTATTTCTTTGAACTATGTTTTAATCTAACAATTGGAAACAGTGACTCTTTCTTAAAGTTAAAAACAGATTATTTATGACTCACCACTGTCCCTGGAGGACCACGTTTTCCATCATTTCCTGGATCCCCCTAAGAAAGTAAAATGGTTTATACTGTCAATATCAATATAAAAAATAAATTGTGAGTTATTATTATTCAATATTTATTTAAATATATTGTTATTTATTGAAGCATGAGGGCATGATGACTATTACAAAAGATAATTCAATTAACTCACCTTAGATCCGGGTAGTCCAGGAATCCCTTCCACACCCTGTAAACCAACAGATCCCTAAACAAAAAAAATTAAAATAAAAAAAATAACAATATAGGAAATGTATTTAAGAATACTGACATCAGTTAGTAGTAATAATGCTTGAAAGGAGCAGTACAAGAATAATGTTTGTGTGTGGGGTGGTGGGGGTGTATGATTTACTCACTGGAGGACCAGAAAATCCAGTAAACCCAATTTCTCCTTTTGAGCCCTTTAAAAAAAATAATGATAATAAAAAATTAACACCAAAAAATGAAAATAACAAAAGCATAACAATTATTGCATTTGTCAATATATGTCTTTTAGTGGTAGTGTCCCCTCCTGATCCACTAGGGGGCAGAATATGTGTTGAATTTGTATATACACACACACAGAGTACACAAATAAAAAAAATTGTATAAATACTTCAGGTGCAGGTTTTTCTTACCTTTTGGCCAGCCTTTCCTTTGTCTCCTCTGGGGCCAGGAGCACCAGGAAACCCCTACTCATGAAGGAAGGAAAACTGCTTTATGTACATAAGTATATTATAAATTACAGGGGAGTGTATTTCAGAATATTATGCATTCTCATGTTGTACCTCATCTCCTTTGTCACCAGGGGGCGCTGTGTCACCTTTGTAACCACGAGGACCCTTGAACCACAACCAGAAATATACTGCATATGGTTTTCCACAATTTAAGTACATATGTTCCATAGCCACAATTTACAGCTTCAGAATCTATCCAAAATCAGTAACATACCCACACTTGTGTCCCAACTTGAACTTTTACAACTACTACAAAAGCTATACTATTGACATCCCATGCCCTCCGTCTCACCTGTAGGCCAGGAACCCCTGGAGATCCTGCCACCCCATCCGGCCCGTTCTCTCCATCTCTTCCTCGAGTCCCTGCTCGGCCTCGAACACCCTTTGGTCCCATGTCACCCTATTAGAAAGTGCTTGCTTGTAACTCAGCCCTGTTGATGCCTTGCATAAATCTATACTAGTGTTAAGTTTGGGGTCAGTAAGATTTTATTTTTTAAAAAAGAAAAGAAATTACATTCTGTAATGATTTTGTACTAGTGAGGAATAGTTACCATATCGCCTCTGCGGCCTGGTGTTCCTGTCTGGCCTGGGGCTCCAGGTAATCCCTTTAAAAAAAAAAAACATATTTAAATCCCTTTTTAACCACATTACTCTATATTTCAATATGGAAAATTCTAACAGTGAACAGTACTAGTCAAAAATGCACAATGACCCTCAATATAGTTGGTGGTCACTGTAATATCCTTTCATACTCTGCAACACAGGCAAGTAATGTGTACTTTAATAGTTCAGGCTTCATTAATGGTGTTCTGTGTGTTTGATTATGTTTACTCACAGATAAACCAGGACTCCCTGTCTCACCCATTGGTCCAGGGTCTCCCCTCTCTCTCTGCAGGACATCAGAGGGAAAGAGTTAAGTAAGAGGGACCATGTGCCCATTTTATAATGATGTTTTGCTAATTTATTCCAATTTCGAATACTTACAGGCCATCCAGCTGCTAGCAACTGATAATAAGATGTTCTCTAAAAAACAAATGAATGAATGAATGAATGAATGAGAGCTTAGGTTGAGATCAGACAGGCAATATGAATAGTCAAATAATATATATCAATGTTGTTATTGTTGACTAAAAGTAAAACTAAATATTTGTTTTTGTTAACTGAAATAAAGTTGCAACAAAATACAAGAAATATTTGATGAAAAACTCACACTTGAACTTTATCTTAAACTACAAAAATATTGCCTTGCAAAAAAACTAAAATAAGTTTAATCAATAAATCACTAAAACTAAAACTGAAATAAAATAAAGCTAAATAGAAATATTTTTTTAAACTAGCAAATAAAAAAAATGCTGAACACTGAATATATAAAAAGCTAATTTAATTTAATTTAATTTAATTTAATTTAATTTAATTTAATTTAATTTAATTTAATTTAATTTAATTTAATTTAATCTAAATCTAAGTGGTCTCAATTCACTCATTTACACTCACATGTAGCATTCACTATGTAAAGAATATTAAATGAGCAAACAAGCAAGTGGTTTTGGACCCAGCATCATTCTGCATGAATGCATAAATACAATTCAGACTGCATTCAAGAGGTGATGAGAAATGCTGTACCTGACTAGCATTAAGAGGAAAAACAACTCTGCTCAACAACAAATCCTCAATCTAAACTTATAACACTTAATGCCTGTATATTTCAATTCATCTCATTGAGTAAAACAAACCAGGGAGTGTTGAAAGGCATCTCTCCTGTTCAAATAGAGGAGAAGAACTGAAGGACAGTGTACGCTGTCTTTACAGTGTGGGCTGGAAAAGCTGAGGCCTCGAACCCACATAGACACACAGTCTCTGTCACACTGTTATTAAATCACCCTAGCCGCCTCCGCTTTATACAACATTTGTCTTGGCACATGCTCAATTTGGCACCAGGGCAGGGGTTCGGCTCACTGCTGGTCCAGAGAAGGTGAGGGAATCGGACCTCCCAGTGCACTTGCCTAGATGACCATCAAAAACCTTAGTGTACAGTGAACATTTAGACATTGTGATAATGTAATGACCTAAACTAACCATCTAACGAAATAATCTTTAAATATTTGTTGGCCTTTTTTCATCATGGTGACAGAAATCGGAGGAAAAAGGCCAACTAAATATTTAAACAATTTATATACTTATTAAAACATGACAATGTAGTGAAGATTTATATGGAAAATTGGACCAATATTTTCTGCCAAATATGAACAAAAGAAATTTACTTCATTTTCCGAAATAATAGCCAAATTATACATTACACCATATAAAATCTGATCTTCCATATTGAAGCATTTATATAACTTTTTGCCACAATTATCTAGGCAAAAAAAAAAAAAAAAAAATCACATATAGTAATTACTCTTCCATATAAGTAATTAAATCGAATCAAATCATCACTCAAGGGAAGGTATTTCAAATGGTGAAACCTAAAACCTATGGGGCAGCACAGAAAATATGTAACAAAACAAAAAAACACAAATCACAAAAAGTAACAGTATCTTAGAATGTACATAAAGTCTCACTCTTTCAGAAAGGAACAACTCCCTCACCTACCACCCATGGCTCAATATACACACATGACTCCTCTTTAGAGGACTAAACACATCCATCATAATCCAGGATTCTGCCAAATGATGAGGAAAAAAAACAACAACATTTGGACATGCTCCACACAAAAAAAAAAAAAGCATTACATAATGCCAAGTTGCCGCTGCACGATCACAAGCAGATATTCATGACTGTTTCGAGTTATGAGAATCTACAGGGAGGTCAAACCTGTGGTTTTACAATTACACTTAAATATATGCTTAAAAATAGAGAGTCACAAATAGATCGAATACAAGGTCTGGCAGGAACACAGAAAGACTGGATCATCCAAAAGCTTTGAAAGACACAGGGCGGTGGCTCACTGCACCATGTTCAACTTTGGTAAGAATGGGCAGTATAATCGACTAATATCTAGATTCATGTAATTTATGCAAATTCATCTTAATTTTCATGGCTAGTCAGACTGTTGAGGCCTACCCTGAATGCAGCCCAATCCTCCTCTGTGTTCCTCCAAAGGTAGAGGGCTGGGAGTCCCGGTGGACCTGGGGGTCCTGGTATGCCTCTTGACCCATCTGCTCCTCTGACTCCTTGAGAACCCTGTTAGGACATACAGGTCAAATCAGTGTCACCTTCACAGAACACTGCGATGAGTTGCATTTGAAGAAGTGTTTTTCCTCACCTTATCACCTTTGAATCCAATATTGCCCCTTTTACCTGTACACCCCTGTGCAAAAAAAAAAAGAGTCCTACAGATGAAGCAGAAATAACTTTAAAGGGACTTTGGCATTTATTAAAGCATTTCACCACAGAAAAGTGTCAGGTTACTGTCATTAACCATCATGCTAAGTTTATAGAGGATTGCTTTTCATTTTCAAATATAAGCATGAAAAATCAAGACTTCATAAGGCATCCATAAGGCTCATAAGTTAATTAATATTTATAGGTCCATGCTCTTTTTAATCTTATGTATATTACGTAATGTGACACTCTTAGACATGCCAATTCGTAGAGTGCTGCCAGACCTCAAACCTTATGCAAAGTGCAGATTTAGAACTAAAAGGACTACAGGCCTGATATTTTGGTTTCATGCAAGAAGGTTACAATTTAGAAAAGGACAGATGTAGTAATGTAAGGTTACAGATGTGAAGCATAATCAAATGAAAGTGAGGGATTCTATAACATAACAGGGATTTATATAACATCCAGCTTTCAGCAATGACGTATTCCAAAATATGAACAATAAGTTTTCAGACTAGCAATGTAATATAACTTTAGTTGTTTCCAGCTCAAACAACAAAGCTATTGTAAATTCCAAAATAGCTTTTTTATTAAATGTTTTTAATACACACTATATGTCTTAGCAGCTACTTGTTTTAGTCAACATTTTACTGCCACGACTATTGTCGAATACTTGATTGTGATTGGTCAAATCGCAGAAAGGCGAAATTATAAGCACAATCAGGATTTTCACGCAAGGTTGAAACATTTCCCCAAGCATCACTTGTATAAAATGATTTCAAAGGACTTCAGTATTGATATTAGGGCACTGTAATTGTGTTGCAGTGTTCATCTTATTGCTCCACTAATTGTTTTGTACATTCTAATAGACTATTTTCAAGAATATACTGGTAAAATTATATATTCATTATCCCTATATATTATCCCTTTAATATTACATCTGAAAAGATAGTATTCATATAAACAAGTTTAATCTATTCAGTCACTATGTGGGAGAAGGTATTTTTGGATTCAGATTTCTAATTTGGCACATTTTACAGAAAGAAAACCACTTAAGCATTATTAGCTGCCCTGAGAGCATGTGATTTCACCTCATTTCATCAGGATTTTAGTTGTTTTGAAAACTCACTCTTTTCCCTGGTTGTCCAACAGGCCCTGGAGGTCCACTGAGAAGCCTGTATCTCCTTCCATCCATGCCTAATATAACATCACCGTGTTTAAGTGCAACTCGTCCCTTGCTTGAGTGCTTGTAGTCAGCTTGTCCACTGCCTACTAGTGCTTCATACCCTCTTTTTGAGTGAACATAAACCAAAGGCTGTTTAACTACTTTACGGGAGTTTCCAGAGAAGCTCTTCGAAGGAAGTAAGAAACCTTCTTCAGTCAGCTGGTTTAATTCTGGAGGAACTGTAGGCCTGACAAGATCCTTTTGACTGGCTGATGTCTTCACATTCAAAACAGAATCCAGGTCAGCAGTGTCCCCAGAGGGCTTCAAAGGGAGCCGCTCCAGACGCCCTTCACCCAAATCTGTTTTCATTTTTTGAGAGGTAAAGCTCTCATCTGATGATTTGAAGATGGTGGACTGGATCTTTTTGTCAATGGTGTCCTTATACCTGCTATGCGTGCTGATGGCGGGAGACGTGAGTCGGTCAGACTCATCCACCACTACAAAGCCACGAACTGAATGCTTTGAAGTTCTGTTCGGATAAGACGAAATGCCCCATTTACTATGAAGATCTTCATTGTGGGAAGAGACGCTGGAGTTCTGGAAGAGAACAAAATAGTACAAGAGATAGACTGTAAGGACATTTTTGCACGGCACACAAGATCCATTAGGAAAACACTAAGGGGCTGTTCCACTAAACATTTTAGCACAAAAACCTGTTGTCCTCATTAATCATTTGCAATCTATTTAACCGAGTGCAATGTTGCGCTGTGGATATTTAAATCAATTCATTGTCATTCCTTTTAGCACAAACATGCTTGCACCTTATTCACTAAAGTCGGTGCTACTTAGCTGGAGCAAAAAATGATTGTATTATTACTGTCAAGAGAAAGCAAATGGAAAACCATTATTCCATTTAAAAAATATATTTTGTACATTTTCTATTAATTATGGCAGCAACTATTCATCTAATTATGGAGAACAGCATTTTAACTGGGCATACAACCAGACATGACACACTTTCTGCATTTTCTTTTCAAACCAGGACACAAGTGCCAGATGATCACTAAATGAGGTACCATGAAAATTCAGTGAATATTGCAGAGCGCGATAAGGAAAATGGCCTACACGTGATTCTGAGCTCAGAGACCCAGAGGCTCCATCCCACTGTCCTTCTCTCTTTCTCTAACAATAAGCTACAGAGAAAGAGCAGTCAGGCACTTAACACTGTAAGGCGGCTGCCTCAGATGAGAGGGACACTTGATCCTCTCAAGGGTGACACAGCTCCCCAAATAATTGTTTTACCCTCCTCAGTGCTACAGGTTACATCTTTGGCTGGAACTGTACCTAACACTGGAACAACTCCTGTGAGAGAAGCTGGAGCAGAACCAGATGCTACAAGACACAATTACACTTTGTTCAGAAGATACGCCAGTGGGATGTTTGAGAGGAAGTGAGCTACTAATGTACATAATTCAAATAGAAATGAAGGTGCATATTGCATGTTTAAGGTTTACATTAATAGTTTCTACAATAAAACACCAAAAGGTGCTAGCCCCCTCTAAAATAAAATAATAAAAAAAACACTATACTGTTAAAAAGTTTGCAACATTGATAATAAAAAAAATTTCTTGAGCAGCAAATCAGCATATTAGACTGGAGTAATGGCTTCTGAAAATTAAACTTCACCATACAGAAATAAAAAAAATTAAAAACATTTGAAATGGTAGAAAACAACTATTTTAAATGGTAAAAAATATTACTGTCTTACTGTATTTTAATCAAATATTTTTACTGTATTTTAATCAAAATGCTGCTTTGGTGAGCATAAGACACTTATTTAAAAAAAAAAATTAAATAACAAAACAACAACTTTAGAATGGCAAACAAACTGCATCTTGCTCACATTCTGCATATATTTACTTTTATAAAGTGGTCCCAAAATGTATGAATATATTTGAATTACATAACAAAATATTAACCCCAGGGACATTTATTTTAAAATAAATACAGTATATAAAATATAGTACAAACTCACTATCCAAGCAAAACAATTCACAAAAATACATTTGTAAGGTTTCAAACTATAGATGCATTGTTTAAAATTAAGATAAAAGTAATTTTGGTTGTCAAACTATGCAATGAAATATCCCTTCGGACAGATGTGAACTAGGACACCTGTGTAAACTTGAGGGGAACTAACGTCATACAGTTACAAAAGTAAAGCTACTTCTGAGAAAAGCTTTAGCATCATTTGCAGATGTCACTTGGTTTGATATTCCTAATGCAATTAAATTAAAACATTTATGTTTCCAAAATTGTCCAAATACTTTCTAAGGGCCATTGTTTTGAACCATATTTTGTGCTATACCACTTTTTCTGCACTACAATGACCATTTGCACTACTCTGTCATTTGTACCATTTTTTATTTATATGCTAACTATGACACTTCTGGTTAGATGTGATTTCACTGGCTCTGTACAGTACTTGACAATGACAGTAAAACTGAATCAAACTAAAAGTCTATAGTGCTAAAGACCTAAAACTGAAAGTGACTGAGACACATATTAGATGAAGCATCTGCCAGTGAGAAGGTCATAGCTACTAACTCAGTCTGGAGGTTTACGGATATAAACAAATGTTTCACAGAGGCTGGAAAATGATGAAGTACAATGTCAGAGCTTGGAATCCAAGGCCCCGAGCAGGATATTATCAGTGTTCATCACGGCTGACCCAACAGTGAATGAGAAGAGACACCATAAATCAAAGTTAAGACACATATGAGGGAAATCCTTGCAGGTCATTTGCTGAAGGACCCAGCTGGGCTAACCGGACACTCCCATCAAGAAAATTAATCAGAACATTTTTGTGGATCATCAGAAAGGAAATCGTGGTGCAATTGGTAAAGAAGAAAACTACTATAGAGTATACGGTTTACTTGGCTACCAATAACCTCAGCACCTCAGGTCAATCAGATTATCTGGACAAAAACAATAAACACTCAATTAACATGTTGTTGACCTCCAATTTTATTGGCGTCTTACGATCCCCTTAAACTTCCACTCAGCGTTGTAGTTTACAGCCCAAAAATACATATTGTCTGATATTATACATTTGCATTTTCTGCCTTTAGAATTAAATAGGCAGACAGATGTATAATTAGATAAAAACAGATCATAAACATTTTTAACACTTTACTTAAAGCCTTTATATATAATGCATTCTAAAAGTATTTTTAATGCATTAATTATGCCTTGTAATGCACCATATAATACATTGTATATGCATATATAATTGTAACCACAGTTATAATACATCATAATACTTATGTTACCCCTTTAGAAAGTAAAATGCATTAAAACACATGACAAACAACCAAATTCAGATGCAACAAGGAATCTGCAAATATTATAATGCCTTTTTGGTTACAATTAAATTGGTTATAATGTACATTATGAATACCTTTATAATGCATTATACATAAAAGCTTTAAGTAATAAAAAAAAAAAAATCACTTTCATGTTGGTTTAGGTGATACTTGCACTAAACTTCCAAACTAAATCTGACCATCTAATAATGAATAATGAAATGAAGCACAATTCAAAAGGAAAGACATGTATTTGTTTCATACCATGGCTTTCCATTTGCCCTCCACATGCAATTCCATATGCAATCCAAGCAGAAGGAGATCTAGTACAAGGTAACATCCCATACAGGCACAGCACACCATGATTGCTGGAGATACACACTGCACCACAGTCTCTGTATCCCTGCTAAAGCTCCCAGACAGTGCAGGCTTTCTCCAAGTGCCCTCCCAGAGAGAGAACCTCCCAGACACAGGAGCTGTGCCCAGGCTTCACACACTCAAGCCAACTAAACCTTCAGGCAGCCATTAAGATGAACAGCACCAAATAAAATGTGCAATGGCCACTTGTAGTGTCTTATTTGAATTATGTCTGCAGAAGAAAATGGGCTATTAGGTCGTTTTGAGGGGTCATGGAGGACATACACTATTGTTTTCATGAGATTTTTTTAAATGTTTTTGAAAAAAGTTTTTTTCAGGTTCCTTTGATGAATAGAATGTTAAAATTTAATGCATCCTTGCTGAATAAAGTATTTATTTATTTTTTAAATCCTGCTTTTTAACGGTAGTGTACTTTGTAATATTGGCTTCAATTTATAGAAAATGGGATGAAACTGATGGCTTTTAAGGAGGGAGCGCTCAAAGCTGCTGGACGTAAAGTGAAATAAATTGTCTTTAAATTTTCATTCAAGAAAGAAAATGCTATCATTCCAGTCTTTCCTTATGACTTGCTTTCTTCCATGGAACACAAAATGAGATATTTAGCAAAATGTTGGTGCTGCTATTCTCCATACTACAAAAGTCGATGGAGCAAAGGTTGTACAAAAATAAAATCCTCTCCGCTGTAGATGTCACATCTAATTTAGCCATTTTGAAATACGCAAATTGCTTATAAGACACAATTGAAGTCAAGCCTTTGACATGCCATATTATATGTTAACATAGATGACATTTGAGAGCTATGTTGGAGAAGATTACCAATGGACACATTTTGGTGATTTTCCTCAAACAATGACTTGGAATATAGCATATGAATCATACATGGACTACATTCATGGAACTTTTTGTTATTTTTAGAGCTTATTAGCTTGACAGATAAGGCAAAGGGGACATGCTTGGAAACTTCATATCAGACAGTCAGTTTCAGAACCAAATTAAGCTACTTTAGATTTAAACAAAGGATTTCTCCATCACTGCTGAACCGTGACAAATAAAAAACACATTCAGACAACTAAAACATGGTATGAATGACACACACCAAAAAAGAAAAAGAAAAAAAAGCAGCAGAGAAGAGACAGATTTATGAAAGCACTGCTGAACCATCAGTTAGAAATGACAATTTGTTCCAGAAATAAACTTGATGGAGTTAGTTTGATTCAAAGCAAGTTTTTAAGCAGACCTCCAGCTCTCAGAATCAAAGCAGTGGGATGCTGCGTGACCACAAGGTCATTAAAACAGAGAGGATTAGTGGTAATGGCTGCCATGGTTACAGAGGTAACTCAAGGAGATCAATCACAGATGAAAACTCTGTTGCCTGGCTTTCCTGTGGGACCCTGACTCTGAGGTTTTCACAATTTCACTGGTGGTGGGTGTTGGAAGCCATGATTCCACATAGCCTAATTAATCAAGCAGCAGAAACCACAAGGAATGATGGGAGATGGTCTTTTCATCTAACATATCCTGTGTGCACGTATATACTGTGGTTCAAATGTCTGAGATCACTAGTGGAAAAACTTTAACATTTATTTATTTTCAGTTTATTACAAATTGCATTATTTGAAATGTTATATTATTTGAGTGAACGTTCTACAAGAAAAATTAACATGGATTTTAGAATTTATTGGTTATGGATATAATATGAATCTATCAGCTTATTTTTAGGTTTTATTTATATTATGAATCTCAGAATGTATTGTGGACTTTTGGACCTCACTGTATGTGCGTTTACTAGTAATTTTTTTTAATGAAACCATGAGAATATCCCAGGCTGAATATTAAAAAAAAAAAATTCACACTTTTTCTACGTTTAGATCTACTTTATGACTTATTTTAGCTTTAAAAGGATGCACTAAATTACAGTGCAGAGATAGTAATAACATGTCTAACATTTGTGAGGACAGAATAAATTGATGACAGACAAACATTTCCAGGAACATTTCCATGCTGTGCTGATGGACATCTGCAGAGCAGAACTCCTACAGTTCCTCTGCTTTATCTATAATTACTCAATACAGGATTGATCAAGTAAAAAAAAAAAAAAAAACTCAATCTAGGATTATATCTGCTACAATTCACCTGGCGTTTAGGGGAGGATGGTATTTTGTCAAGAGTGGCAGTATTGTCCTCCAGTAGTTTATAAGACTCTAAACAGACAACATCATGTAAAGTGGCCACACACCCACAGCCAACTAATATGCAGGCAGTTTCTAGTAAAATACTGCAGGTTGAATCATAAACAAAAGCTTGTGAGGTGCAGTCTTTAACAATCAAATCATAATGTACAGCCCATAAAGCCCAGCAAACTTCTAAAATAATGTCCTGCAGTGCACAGTGCAAAAGCAAAGAAGGGGTCTAATGACTTTCCAGGCGATTTGCAAGCTTTAGAGATGATCCTGGAGTACACCAGAGAACTCTCAGGCTACCCGGTCTTAGTCTCCCAGACAGGGCGTTTATCAAAAACGGCCCACCATCTCAGCACAGACACCGTGCTGAAACAAGACTGTTCCCATGAGGATAATTCATCATCACCCTATCATTGTAGGAAAATACAGCAACAGCTTTATGAGGACAAATGAGAAGTCAGAGTAATCCGTTCTTTCTCATTTATTCAATTTCCTGACCTTTAAAGCCATCCATCTCTCTCCTGCAGCTGAGGTTCATTCTTCCCATATTGTACTCAGGCTTTGTCTATTCACAGCTGCATAATTACTCACCATGGCTGTTTTAATCTGAGCTTTTATGCTATAATTCATACACATATTACTTGTGAACTGACTATTTGGGATCTCCAAGTAACATTTGGGCTTCTCTTACAAAGCCATGCGATTCTCTGGGTTGAGGCCTAAACCCTAGAACTGAAAGAATATTGGTAGTATCGTCAGTGGCAGTGGAGGGATCTGATGATAAAGTTCTGTCTACTGTTGAGCCAGCTGAGGATAACAAAGAGCTCTGTAGGTGAACAGAGGACATACATTCAGTGATCAAGATTTTACCAGAATTAAAGGTGAAGCGTGTAATTTCTGTCCCAACAGCATCATCAAATTCAGTCGCAAAAAAAAGAAAGACTTGCCAAACACTCCGACCATTTGCCATTGGTCAACAAACACATATTGCCCCATCCCAAACTCCAAAACAATGAAAGCCCAACAGAGCATCAGTTTACACACTTTTTATGAAGTGGTGTATTTCCAGTTATGTTTGGATAGGAGCAGTGTTAATTTTTACAAAGGATTTTCCCCCATTTATTTATAGATTTTGTCCTTTAAATAACCTTTAAATTTAGTCAATATATTGTCATGTGAAATTCATAATTTTTGTGATTTGAATGCATTTTAGAAAAAAACTGACAAAAAAAATAAATTAAACCAAATATTCAAACATTTCACAAATATCTCTAACACCGTGTCTACACCGGACACGACCATTGACGCGTCGCACCGTACTGCGCCGTGCTGCAACAGCTAAAGGCTGACTACACTGGACGCGACAAAGCGAACGTTGCAAAGCATTTGTCCTTCATGTCAGTACATCATAAATAGAACAAGGCATCAGTTTACTGTCGGGGATTTGTCATTTCGCTCCACGGCGCATCCAGTGTAGACAACATCACTGATTATAATGGGTTCTATTGTCTTTTGTTGCGTCGCACCGCTCGCGTCCGGTGTAGACACGGTGGAACATCACTGTCATCATCACCATCAACTAGATTTTCTCCTTCAAGAATTGTTAGTGCATTGTTGCATATGCATATGTTGGTGCTGTTTTTTATGTTTTAATTACAACCGTTTAAAGGGGTCATGAACTGGCTTTTTTTTATTTGTTTATACTGTTGTCTGAGGTCAACTTATGACGTTTGCGTGGTTTTTACATTCAAAAACATCATAATGAATAAGTAATAAGCTATTTTCTACCCTGGTTTTGAGGCTCTCTCCTGCAACGCTCGGTTTTAATGGGCGTGCTGCACTGAAGACTTGGAAGCAAACGCCCACTGCTCTGATTGGATAACAGTTTTGCATAGTAATTAGTTTCGACTCCCCCGTCAGTACATGTGGGAATTGTTTTGAAAATTTCCAATGTTGGAGAAACGGCAACCAGAATCCGCCCACAGGGCTCGCAAAATATCTTTATCAAACAAACACAATTATTTATCTCTCATCCACCCGCAATTAATATGAATGTTATTTTTTTATTACTTGCCCCGCCCTATCGGTGGATATAAACGCGAATCACTAACATCACTAACACACACACACAAACGCACGCGCCTCACTGCAGAGTCAATGGGCTTTGCGAGCCCTGGCCCAGTCTGATCACGAATCGCAGCACATTTAACCAACAACACCACAAATAAAGGATTCTCCAGCCTGTGACAGCGTGCTAAGTTATGTTCAGTTAGAAACATACACATAATCGATATCAAACGATCTGTAACAATGCAATACTATCACATATAAAAAACATTTTTTACTCACATAAGCATGTTGCTTCATTCATTCATGTAATCTCATCCTGTCTGCAAATCCAGTCTCGTTTACAAACAAATCCGTGATGAAATGAAGCGAACAAACGCGCAATGTCTTCCCCACGTGAGCTGGATATTCATTAAAAATAAAGTTCATCCATGCATTCATAATACTGGAATCCGAATGAAGCTTATGCGGCATGTTTATTGCTTGGAAGTTCGATCCGATTTAGAACTAGGTAGGCCTCTATGTTATTTATCTATAACATGTCAGACACGAGTCGGTGGGCAGGGTTACAGAATCAGGCGTAATTCTGTTGAGGCGGTGTTTCACCACACTCTGACGTCACAGCTTGGCACATTCTGAGATTGAGCGTTTGCTGGGCCTGGTGTCAATAAAAGCTTTTCTTTGACTAACAAGGACGTTTTCAGCTCTGAAACTTACAGGATATTCTTATATTACCATGACCTTTTATATATCAAAAGCTCAAGGGAAAGTTGATTTCTCAATTCATGACCCCTTTAAAGAAAAAAAGACATCAGCTAAAACAAAAAGTACTATTCGTAAACAGAGTTCATATAACTGCAATTCAAGTACACCAAGTCCACAACTCTACCTCAGTGCTACTTTCTGTCTTAAGAAAGCTGCGTCCTTTCAAAGGTTCACACATATGCAGATGAAGAGCACAATGATTCTTGGCAGCATTTGCATCTCCCATTATGAAGGTCATCTGTCTCAGCTCTCCCTATGAAGACAGACATAGACGTCAAAGACAAATCTGAGCTATGACATCATCCACATAACAACCCATTAGCTGAGCATTGATTTCACAAGAGCGTTGGTCAGACGTTCACTCACATGCCTCATTGATTTAGGATGAATTGTGAACTTGATACCATGGTCGCCATGATAAAAACTCATTGTAACTCCTGGCATGCTGTTTGACCATTCATTTTTAAGTTAAAGACATTGAGATGATGGTTTTCACAGCTGAAAAGCAAATTGGTGTGGCAGCCAGACATGTTTCCCATGACGCATTGCTAGTGCTACATTAGCAGGATAGCTCTAGTTTCTTTAATAAACATTATTCTAAACCACTGTGTTGTAGTATGACATATTTAGAGTCTTTAATCAATGACATTAGGAAAGGCTGGTTGCCCAGGAATTATGGAATCTTGACACTGACTTATAGTTATGTGTACCTGTCTTTCCTTTTTCCATACTCTTCTTGCATATGACAAATGAAGTATACAGTACCTCAAAGGGTGTCTCAAACCCCTCCAGGATGCCGCCTACCACCAGCAGACCATCTGTAGTGATGCCCATGTAAGGGTACATCCAGCTCACTTTCTCCACCAGCACACAGTCCACATACACAGCCAGCCATTCAAATGCAACCCCAATTGAGATCCAATGCCACTGCGAGTCAGACAGTCCTGACACAGAAAACCTGAAGCCAGAGGAAAACAGCTGATGTTTAAAAGACAGCTGACAACATAATGGGGTTTCAAGTACTCTATTATAACATCAATGTTATTTCAGTATAGGGAATGCTTAGTGCCACGTGTTAAATGGTGTTTGTACTCATAGTCACGCTGCTGTGTGGTGATGAAGGTGATGCTGTCTGGGCCTATACGGATCTGGAGTAAAATGTGATTGTAGAAGTTCAGCAAAGTCAACACACTTCGGTCCACATCCTGAGAGCTCCGCATTTGAATCAGCACACTGAATTCATCGGCAAAGCTATGAACAAAAATGGACACCAAGTATCAAGACTGAAACTATTTAATTAGAACTGAGAGAACTTAAAACATACACTTCTGTTCAAAGTTTTGGGATCGGTAAGATTTTTTAAATGTTTCTGTCTTATGCTCACCAAGGCTGCATTTATTTTATCAAAAAAAAATACAGTAAAAACAGTAATATTGTGACATTTTTCTAAAAAAAATTTCAATGCTATTTATTCCTGATGATTTCAGCATCATTACTCCAGTCTTCAGTGTAACATGATCTTTCAGAAATCACTCTAATATGTTGATTTGGTGCTCAAGAAACATGTATTATTATTATTATTATCTGAGTTTAAAATGGTTGTGCTGCTTAATAGTATACCATCATACATTTTTTCAGGATTCTTTGATGAACAGAAATGTTAAAAGAACAGCATTTATTTGAAATAGATTTTTGTAGCTTTGTTTCTTTACTGTCACTTTTGATCAAATTAATGCAACAAATCTTATTTTTTTATTTTAAATACATAAACAAACAAAAAAATAAATGTCAAACCTTGATCCAAATGCTTCCTGGGTGGGCATAGTGAGTGTGGAATACAGGCCAATGTCCAGCACTGGACATCCCTGGTCCTCCTCATAAAGGGTCACGTTCCTGCTGGTTGGTACTAAGCCTGAAAGCTGCTCAAGTAAATCCACCGTTTGTGTGAAGAGATTCAGATGGGTGTTGAACCCCTCTGTAAAAACACAAGACACAAGGTTTACATGGATAAGCTAAGCTGTTCTCGAAACAGAAAAGGGCCTTAAAAGACATTTTAATCAATTCAGCAAGCGACCTGCACAGAAACACATTATTTAAATCAAGTGGCACTTGATTCATGCTCATGATATTGCATTTATTAAAAAAATAATCACAGAATAGTGGGACGTTGCATCATGGCTTTATTCACATTCTAGCTGACTTGTTTTAGCCCATAATGGGAAAAAGGGCAAGTCTCAAACTGTCCAAATCTCCAGGGCTTATGTAAAGTGAATTTCCCCTTCGAAACGCTATCCACAAATGACCCTACCCCATTGTGCACAAACACAGTCAGGGCTATTGCTGATGGATGATTCTGGGGTGAAGCATTGCCGTGTAGGGCTGCATTTTTCCCACCTGATCCGCTTAGGACATCAAGGGTGGAGAGAGCAAGTCCTTTATTAACTTTCCATACCTTGCCTGCACAACATGGCCAAGGAAACCCTACAAGACTCAATTTCTTCATTTTCCATTCCTTTCAAGTACATCTAACAATGGAAGGTCATCCTTCCAAACCGAAAAAAAAAAGTTCTTGGACAGACAAAATCCACATCAACTATGAAAGCAAGATGTTAATTTTATAACGCACTGTTTGTTTTCATTGGACATCAGACTCAAAGCTGTTCCCGCTATTCAAGGCGACAAAAAGAAATCTCACGGCTCATTTCCATGGATGTTGAAACGAATTCAGAAATAACTCACTGTTTATTTAACCTCTACATAAACACAAATCCCAATAGCCATAAATGGCAGCAGCAAAGTGCTGTATGATTTGTTCTTCACAAGAGACTTCAAGACATGATACATGGACCTTACAACCAGATTAGAGATTTCCGTTAAGAGTATTTCCTCTTTAGCTGTGGCCGACTTCTCGTTTCATTCATGGTGGTGAAAAGGGCTTTTTACGCTCACTGCATTCAGGCTTCAGTCGTCACTCATAGCCCTGCAAGCACCGTGACCATAAGCAGCAGACTCCAGTCACACATGAGCACTCGCTGATAACCTGATGAAAGGTGTACATGCCACCATTCTCTACATACCACAAGCCAAACCACCATACATGTCTAGCCACACACACACCACAAGGGTCACACAACTTATTTTATTTTACACTGCAAAGGTGTTTCAGAAGCTGCATCTGATGTGGCCCGTGCACAGTGACTCTGAAGGTATCGAAGGATCTAAGGATTCTCAATAGCAACCTTCTTTAGGAGAGCAACCATACATCTGTGTTGTCTTTTTTTTGTATATGATTTAATTTTATAATCATTATTCGTTTATGTAGTCATTTGATTTATTATTTAATCCTTTATTCATTTTTATTTGCTTTACATAATTTATCATTTAACCATTTTATTATTCAATTTTGTCATTTTGTTTTTATATTTTATATGATTATTTTATTTATTTCCTTGCTCTTGCAATGGTATTGTTGTTTAATCTTATGATTGTGTGGTTTGAAGAGGGGTTTGTCTTCATGAGTAAGAGATTAGAGAATGTCTCCATTTCAAGGTTTTTAACATCACAGAATGATGTTCTGAAGCAGTAATTTTCCATTGTTTTTGCTGTGGTATAACAACACATGTTGGATTTGTACTGGTCAGACTAAGTCTGAGTATTGAAACATCCAGACGAATTCTGAGCATTGAAACATAGACAACTAAGATTATTAAATAAACTCTACTCTTTTTATATCATCACTCTCCTGCTTCTGCTCTTCCCATAGCTTTCTCAGTCAAACTCTCAAGCCAATAGAAAACTGTTTTGGTTTTGGATACCAGACAAAATTAGATATCTTCTGACAGGGATCCGGCATCCAGCATCCGGGTTCTGATCGAATATATTTCATATTTCTGACATGAAGATCCATCCGAGCTAACAATATGTATAAATGTCAATGCATTAGGTAAAATATCAAATAAACTGACCTTTATTTTACAGAAAGATAGTGTTGGCAAACTTTTGAAGCAAAACATTTAACAAAAACAGGTTGTAGCATATCATATGTAAAATGATAAAACAATATATAAGCTAAGTATTGCTCAGCATTCTGACACTGGTTGTCAAACATTAGTGGAATATTTTCATTGTAAATGTGATGAGCTACACCTGTGTGAACGGTCTGAACTGACTTCATACTTCCAATAAAATTACCTTAGGACCAGCTGGTCAAAAGTAAATGACTCAGAAAGGTGAAGTTAGTTCTAAGAAAAGGCCTCACATTATTTGTTTGCAGATGCAACTTTTCTTATGCAAAGAAAATCTGATATTTTAAGTGCCTTAAATGTCCAAATTCTTTGTACTATTGTATAATCACAGGTGCATTTGAATGTTTAATGCTGCAAAAAGGCAGTATAAATGCATTATACAGGAGTGTTGGCAGGAATCACGTTATAAAAATGAATGTTGTGTAATGTAACCTTGTAGGGACATTTTTGGTATAACAGCTTATAAATCATATTAAATTATGTTTTTTGAAAAAGTAAAAATGCAGAAAGCTTTCTGTGATGGGTAGGTTTAGGGGTAGGGGATATAATATACAGTTTGTACAGTATAAAAACCATTACGTCTATGGAATATATAATGAAAACCCAATGTGTGTGTGTATAGGTTTTGTTTTGGTCCAAAATATCCTCACTATTAAAAAAAAAACCTGTTGGACACCAACTAGTGAGCCAGACCTCGCTAGTTAAAAAAGAACCAATGATTAGATTAGGTTTATGTTTAGGGGTATAGGGGTCAGGTTAGAAAATACCATTAACCTTATATACTGTAAAAACAATGGAAGTCTATGAGTGAGATGTCCTCACTAATAGTCAAACAAACGTTTGTCTAGCTTGCAAACTGTTTGGTATCATAGCATTTTTCTATTTTATTGAGTAAAATTAATTTATAGTACTGATATAATGGAAAAGGGTAGTTTACTAAGTTACTTAAAAAGTTGAGTTTAGGATTATATGCAAACATTGATTAACAAAATCAGTTCTTTGCAGTGAAATTTTTGCAGGACTTCAAAGGGATACGTGCAACACCCCATAACGTACAGACCACATGGCTGTAACACAAGACTTTAAACAGCTCAATATGATTTCTGTGGGGTTAGAGTGAAGCCAGATCAGAAGAGCACATCACTTTCAAAGAAAATGGAGTGACATGAACAGGTTAAAGGGGAGAAATGATCTAACATCTTGAGACCATGTGCAAAACTGACATTCCCTTTCCCACCTTGGCTTGTGGTAATTGTGTTTTGCAGGTATTCATTTTCCACATATGCTAATCTATGACTAACTCACCCTAACCATGTCTCAAGAATGAGAATGTTAAGAAAAACCACAAAATAGATGAAATAGACTACAAAAAATAGTCTGTGAAGGGTCAGTGGGTACTCATGCCTCCTCCTAGAGAACAGCTGAACAAGCATTCATCAGACACAGTCATTAATATCCATGTACATATCAGTGTTGTGTTTTGCTTACACAAAAGATGAGATGTGACATTCGTGGGACATTTCACCCTGGCCTTTTTGTCATATTTTTGTAAAAAAAAAATTAATTCTAAAGTATTTACAATTGTTTATACAATAATATAATCATATTATATTGTTATATATTGTTATACTATATTTCATGTTAAAGTCTCTTAAAATCCCATAAAACAATTGAATGCAACATAGATTGATTTTTATATAAAATATATTATTATATTTCAGTAATATATTTTATTATTATATTATATTATGATTTCACACATGACATTGATATCAGTCAACAAAAAGATGCAAAGATTTCTTTGAGACAAAACTGGATCTTTACTAATCTGTCGATCTAAAGATTTAAAGGTGCTGGTAAATGTCACAAACAACCCTCAAAATGAAAATCCTTTAAAAGGATAGTTCACCAAATTTTTTTTTAATTGTGTCAGCATTTACTCAAGTTGTTTCAAACCTGTATGAGTTTCTTTCTACACAAAAGAAGATATTTAAAGAATGTTGGTAACCAGACGGTAGCCATCGACTTCCATATAGGAAAAAATACTATGGAAGTCAATGGCTACCATTAACTGTCTGGTCATCATCATTCTTTAAAATATCTTCTTTTGTGTTCAACAGAAGAAAGAAACTTTGGAACAACTTGAGGGTGAGTAAATGATGACAATTTTCATTTTTGGGTGAACTGTCCCTTTAAAATCTGCATGCATGAAACAAACACATATAATAAGATGCAGTCTCAATCACTCATGTGTTTCACATTGTACGACAACAAAAACACATTTACTGTCACTTGGCTTGCTGAAATTAACTGTAGTTGCATTAATGAAAGAAAAAAAAAAAAAAAATGAAACACTATTAAAAATAAGAAACACTATTTTAACAATTTCCCCCCCTTCCTTCTCAAATTCCCAGTCAATTGTTACTACAGGAAGTGGATGTTGAATGCCAATCTGTAATTTCCAAAAGTCCATTCATCTAGCGTGCACCCAGATTCAGGTCTGTTGTTTGGCTACATTTATTTCCCATTTAATGCCCAATTAGCCCCCCTTGTGCCGGTTTGTGTTTCATTTACATGGACGGTTCGCTTAACAAAAGTCTTGCGGTAGCAATTATGGAATAAAGAGGGATGAGACTCCATTTTCTAAGTGGTTTCTTCTTCCAATTGTACTGTGAAGCATAACCAGAGTAGGACTGAGGGTTTTTATCTCTTTCATTACGAGCTTGAAGATGGGACACCGCCTGACACCCAAACGGAGGGAAATGAATTCTAAAAAGTAAAAGATTTCTCTAACGGTGATGGCCTCTGCATTATCGAATCCACATGGCCAACCTAAACCCATTGCGAAATCTGTGAGGGGAAATCTTTCACCCTTATGCAAAATTTTAGATTATGTGGATTCCTATTGAAATGACTGGATGTCGCCAATGAAAGTCCACCAAACAATGGTAAATGTAACAGCATCCTAACTAACATTGGCAGGTAATAACATTTTCAGGACATTCTGTCACCTTCACCTAAAACCCAACCACTTAAAGCACTTTTCATTTCCCCCCTATTAAAAAAAAATCTTTTAATATTGCAGAGTGACCCTGGGTAATCAAAATCCACAAGTACGCCTTAAATGAGAAGCAACCATAGAAGTACCACTTCATATTCCAATATGTCCCATACCAACCCTATTTATCAAAAAGACTAATGTTCAACCCAACACCAAAACAACAGAAACAGTCTGGACCAGCATAAAAATTATGTCAGCAGGGATAATGAATAAATGTTCTTGTTAATCAGAAATACTGTTTGTCATATGCACATCTGAATGAGAGAGGATTGGCAAATCAACAGCCAGGAACTTCTAAAAACATGAACTGACCCCCATAATATTTAATGGGGTCTGGTTATGTGGCGTGTGGCAGACAGAGAGTGAGTGAGGAAGACTCATTAAAGCCTGTGAAGCATTGTTCCCTAAACACACTTCAGCTCTGTGCTGTTAAGGCAATTAGGAAACACATTAAGGAATTAGGAATGGCTCCATGATCAAGATTCACAGAGTTTCAGGATGTTTTTCAGGAGGCATTCAATCTTTCCTTTTTCCATGCTGGTCTATGTGCTGATAACATTTATAATCCTCTGGGGCACCTAAATCACTGCAATGTCTTTGCCTCAGATTTCCAATTACTTACAGATTCACTCAGTTTGTCTGTGGCTTTTTCTTCAACAATGTGCACTTTGGTATTGTGGACATTATAGAAAAAACTAACAAATGTCAGTTCAACCTTATATCGTGTTAAAATAGCATTATATGGCAGACATCACATCTTAAAGGGTTAGTTCACCCAACAATTAAAATTCTGTCATTAATTACTCACTGTCGTTCCAAACCCGTAAGACCTTTGTTCATCTTCTGAACACTCATTCTTTGACGCTTCAAAAAGTTTATAAAGAGATTGTAGTATCTAAGTTTTAAGTCAAAGATTCAGTTGCATAGCTGTCAATGGAGGGATGGAAAGCTCTCAGATTTTATCAAAAATATCTTCACTTGTGTTTTAAAGATGAACGAAAGTCTTATGGGTTTGGAACGACATGATGGTGAGTAATTAATGACAGAATTTTCATTTTTGGGTGAACTAACCCTTTAAGCATTTGTGGAATAAAAGTTTTTGGTCCGGAAATTATGGAACAGTCACAATTTGTGTAACAAAATAAAGATATTAGCTACATATTACAATAAATCCACATGTTGGTTTTTCTAAACAACTAGTTCCTGGGATTCTCAAATGTCAGATTTTGAGTCTGAATTAATTAGATTAATGTAGAAAAAAAAATAGGAGCAATTTCTGATAAGGTCATGTCTGGGCTCTTAAGGGTTGGAATGAGTATTTTCACAGGTGGCATTACACACAGATAGTTTCCCTTTGTGAATAATGACAGTAATTTTAGGAGTTTTTCCACACAATCATTCATTTTTGAATTATTAATTAATCAAGTTGTCAAATATGTCATGATATCAACCTACTTAAATAGCTCTCACACTGAGTTCGTGTTTCCATGTTAAGTTGTTGGTCAAACATTGAAAACCATTGGCTTCATATAAAATAGTGAGACTCTGGATATTTTAAGAATCAAAGTCAAGCCATGCAATACACATTATATATTTTAGACCCAATCAAGTGGAACAATAGATTTTATAGAATTGTGAACAAAAGTTGAAGACAAGCTAAACAACCTGGTTATACAGTAATGGTTGGAAAATCATGGTAAAAAAAAAAAAAAAAAAGCTTGTTTCCCAAACTCCTTAGGGATTCATGTCAGAACACACAGGATAGAAGAGAATTCAAGATGTTGCACGGCAGGAAGCCAAGGTGAAAATCCTTACTTACATCAGGCAGTAAATTTACAACTCATTATCACTCTTACACAGTATTTACCTTGTCAACCTGTAAAAAAAATGAATTTCTCCAGATTTCTATGCATTCCATTGTCAAGGAAAGTTAAAGCTGAAAATGTTTGATTTGCTCTTATTTCACAGAAATAGCAGAATACACAGGCTACTCTTTTTTTCCATATAACTAATAGGAGTAGGAGCTTGGACTGTCAAGCTTTGCAAAGAACAAACAACAACAACAACAAAAAACACCATAAACCATTTGCTATATTTCAATTTTCTTGAAACAAATAGCTTTGTGCGAGCAATAGACCAAAATTATGTTAATAAAAGATGGTCTTCACAAAAATATTCCACTAAAACTCTTAAATCATCTTATTTCAAAAAGAGAAAAGGGTTAGTGAATCATGACAGAATTTCCCTATCCCTTTAAATAGTCTGACAATTTTGTGTCATTTGAGTCATTTCTCCACACAAAGAACTCATTACAGAAAACACTGAATGGCTATAACAAAGAAGTCAAGTACTACTGGATGATACTGAAATAAGGAAATAATGTCCTTTCATATATGGTTCCCCTTGACCAGTAACCCCAGAGGTCTGCTGCGCTGCAGTGGTGACAGCTTTGGCTGTAGGTTAGTCTGGGCACATTCTGTGATGAAGGACAGGGTTTCAGCTCTCTATAGGATATGGTACAGTTACAGTAGTAAGGTACACATTCCAGCTCCTAATGAATACAGGGCGCTGAACACACAGGATGCATACAGGCTGATAGAAGTTTATCAAAGAGACTTCTGGCCACTTGCCCAACATCAACCCCAAACCCCTTTTGGATTGGTATCTTTTTGGATTCAATTCAACAATGCATCGACCCTGACAATGAATAAAAGTGCAAAGGATAGGAAGTGAAGAACTGAAGGGCTTTTCATAAATATCTTGTATGTACGTTGTACATATCATCATCTGGCCTAATTTACAAGAACAGAATTTCAATGGAAAAGCAGATGATTTTAAGAAAAAGTAATGTGGACTAATTAAAAAAATGGTTAAACTTCACAGAATGATGTTTAGAATATGCAATACATCATAAAAAAAAAGTTAATTAAATATTTATGGAAGTCTATTGCCTGGTTTCACAGACAAGGCTTAAGGTAGTCTCAGACTAAAACTGAAAGCAACGTGCACTGACTTATCTTAAAATATGTCAGTGCCATTGTTTTGTCTCAAGATTTGCACCATTAATTTTAAGGCACATTTATAAAAACTACTCAAATGTCCTAATTTAAATAAGGCCTAATATCCTGGCTTAATCTAAGGCCTGTCTGTGAAACCAGGGCTTTATGTTCACCATGACAATATTAAACATGAAGAGACATTTCATTTGTTAAAGGCACAGTTAAAATATGCAAAAACCACTAGAACACTGTTATATATTTTGTTGACTTGTATATTTACATTATCCCAAATGTTTCCAAGAATGTTTAAATCCAGAGAAATAAGCAATTTTAACCAGGACACGGACCGTGTCCATGCGTTGCCTATCAATGACATCATACCTGCGTTACCCTCGATTTCCGGTTTAATTTTGGAGAAACCATGGAAACACCAAAGACGCTTTAATATATTATGTGTTTTATTAGACAGGTGAGCAACTGTTTGATACATTTATTGACAGAAAACGAATCATTGTTATACAGCTCAACACAGTTAGTCTTGTTTAAATCTCGTTTTCTTGATTTACCACGAGTTTTACCATGCCCAATATCGATCTAGCGTACTGCAGTGTGCAACAAGTTTCTCATAGTAGCCGCCGAGAGAACAGAGAAGCATTATAACATAACTTTCAACCCACTCAAATAATGTATCTAATATGATAAAACAGCGTTGCGTATGCATGACCGGAAAAAGCGGAAGCGGTGGTCTGCGGCATAATAAAAGCTCTGCGAAATCCAGGCATCATCAAGTTACGCCTTTTGTTTTGAATAAGTGACCTCTAGCAGCGAAAAATTACATATTGTGGCTTTAACTGAAGCTTCAGTTATATCTGGACTCAATATCTTGATAATATTGATACTCCTTTAGGTAATATTTTTTAAATATGGTATGTCGTAATGCTTTTTTATAGCTTTTTATAAAGTGTCAAGATTAAGCTTTTAGTTAATATGCTCCAGGATTAGGTTTAACAGGTTGTTGTTACGTGTTGTACGAGTATGTTGTATGTGGAAAGATTTCACATGACTATGTATGAATGCTGCAAGCGATTGCAAGCATTTTGCTGCCAAATGTAATGATATGTGTCACGTAATGGGACATTTTAAGTAAATAAATAAATTGCTTACAGCATCTTTAACACCACTGTTGCCCTAAGCCCTTCTAGACATACATCTCTCAATCTCGCTGTTCTCAAAACAAAAGCGAATAACTTTCCAACTGCCAGACAAGCCATGACAAAACTGTCTGTAAATGTCATTCAGGTGGGAGTATTTGCTTTCCGTCAACCGTTGTTGCACTGACATCTCAAAATGTTCCAAGACAAGATCTTTAGCTGACACGAAGCAGGTAATAGATCAGCTCAGAAAAAAGGATTGTCCAGAATACAAATCTAACTAAACTGATGATGATTTTTCAAAAAAACATACTGAAATTATCTCAAATTGTGATATACACAGACTAAAAATGTGTTACATCACATGAAACAGGCTTCACTTAACTGTCTCAATGGATATAGGTAATAGAGCAATCTTGAAGCAGCATGGGAGACAGGACTTCAAGGTTTCCCTGAAGGAAAGACAGTGCCAAGAAAACCCAAAGAGCATCATTATCCACTCTGACTTTCCTTACAGAGTTAACAGGCCTGTTCCTGTCCACCAGCCGCAAATCAACCGCACACTGAAATTCTGCCAAATGTTGCTTTAAGAGTGAATTTCTCACTAATCAAATCAGTGTTTTGAAAGCCGAATGACTGGCGTCAGAAACGTCCACAGGCGCCCACAGGATTCCGATCCATGGTAAGTGGGAAAAAAAAGAAGAGGGACCCACACAAGTTTGACATTTATATTAGGGACGTTGGCAACAAATCGCAACACCCAACCATAACATATTAAATGATCTTAGTGAAATGTGACATCATCACTATATACTGACCTGTGAGCCATCAAAGGATCACCTCTAAGGCTACGGAAGTCGGCATGAAATGAAATGTCACCCTATTCATTTTCTGTTATAGATCTTATTGTGAACAATTCATCAATATATGTTTCTTTTTTTATTATTTCTTAATTTTTAATCAAAATGTCATATCTTCCAGTGAAAATGAGAGACTTCTCTCTGGTGACAGGATTTCTCCAATGATTTAGTCTGCAAAACTAAATCAGTGAAATCAGTGAATCAGTAAAACTAAATTAAATCAACAAAAATCACTGTTTGGATTGGGGGTAGGGTTCTGTTCTGTTATGTTTATGGAATGTTGCCGTATTTATTATAAATTATTCATCATTACAAAGATCTAATATGAATATACATCACAATAGGGAAGAAAAGTCTATCACAAAAGTCTACTTCCGTTTCATGCTGACTTTAGAGAATGAAACCTTACAATGAAATGTTCACTCTCCTAGACCAGTGGTTCTTAACAAGGGGTCCGGGGGCCACTTGGGGGCCTCAGGGTGACTTAAAATAATAAAAAAAAAAGACAAAATAAGCTAAAAGAACTAAAAATAAAAAAAAAAACAGATGGGTTAGACTTTATTTTAAGGTGTCTTTGTTACACTGTAATTATACATTTAAGTACTGAGTAATATTAAGTAACTACATGTACTTACTATAGGGTTAGGTTTAGGGTTTGGTTTGGTTTAGGGTTAGTTGCATGTAATTATGCATAATTTATAGTTATTACTATATATTACTATAAATATTACTATATACACACATGCAGTTAGTACTATTATAGTAACTGCATGTAACATATGTAACAGTGACACTGTAAAATAAAGTGTTACCAAAAGATGTATCTTTTTTTAATTCACCCCCTCAACAGCGGGTTTTTTTTTCCTTTCTCTTTGAAGAACCAAGGTTCCTACCATCTTAAAAAAAGGATATATGAGTTAGACTAATTATAAAAGGTGTAACCTAGAGTTGTAAAAGTCATTGGGGACTATAATTTCTATACATTTTATGAATAGGTTAGGTACTATACATTTTTCCAGTTATTATGCCAAGCTCTAAAATGTTTTATCTGGTAGAATTTATCTGCTAGTCATTATCCTTAATCCTTATTCACTAAATCACAAACAACAACAAAAAGTCATGGGGTCTTCAAATATTGTTGTGGGATCAAAAAGGTTGAGAACCACTGTCCTAGACCCTAGTACTGCATCAAACTTTATATGAATTTCAACAGGTCTCTCACTAGAAAAGTTCTGGCTCATCCTAAAAATGTTCTCCATTGAGAGACTGTTTTTTAGCAATAATGTATATTCCTTCCAAAACAAACTATGAACTCTGAAAATGTTAAACAATGGTACCGTACTGGCTTCTATAAGCCATAAGACATCATGATTTCAACTTCATTTTTAAAAAATCATATTTAACTTCCAAATGACAAGACAAGCACTACATTACCCAGAATCCTGTAGAACTGGAGAAGTCACCTTTTCCATGGGAAAGAAAATTGCAAAGGTCACTGCTCACTCCCACATACTCAATGACTTTGCAACCCATACTTCCACCATAAGAGAGGCTCTTTATTTAAGATTTGTTAATGCCTCTGAAAGGAAATTATTAGAAACAAAATACTTCCGGTACATTAATGATTTTAGAAGCTACCAAATATTTATAGCGAAATACTGGTGTGGATAATGTAACCACTTGTGGGTAAGAGCAAAATGTTATGTTAATGTAGATATTTCATATTCAGCATGGTAAAATTCTGTAAGGAAATATCTAGATATCTAGATAAGAATATCTAGAAAGAAAGAAAGAAAGAAACTTAACATTATGGAGAACAACTCAGAGTGCTGCAAATCTATACAATTCTGAACCTCTAATTCCATATAAATGGAACATTTTCTTAGCATTTACAGTGATAAAATCCAGAAATCTCTCTCATAGATTAAAAACATAGCTAAGTGAAATCATGTGCACATTTTACTAAGGCACAGATTCAGCTCTCTACTTCTTGGTTACTGATGTGATGTGATAAGAGTAACACTGTCCAGATTAGGTCTAGTCTCTATGGCTGCAGTCCAGACAGCCTGCCTGCAATGCCCTTACAGTACAGTAATGCTACAGCCTCCAGACAAATAACCAGTAAGGTTTAGGGGGCTAGTTTCACCCTGGCTGCTCACCAAAGGCATGGTTATCAATCAGGCACAACAATTATGTATGTTACTATGGCTCCCTGCCTGAAGCCACCTCACAGAGACAGACACACCAGAGCTTTGATTTACAGTCAAAATGAAAAGAAAGAAAGCACTGTGTTCGGAGCAAACAGACCATAACCTCGCATTTGACAGCCAATCTGTCTATTAACACTGTGACATCATGCACACAGCTGATGTTCTCACTGTAATGATGGAGTAGGGACATGCTTGGCTGAGAGTTATTAGAATACAGTAAAAGATGTTACACAGTGTTTGAGGAAAAACATGTGTTTAGAACAATCTTATGACCTTTTTCTTTACTCTGCGGTTCTTTGTAAATTTTATTCATTCAAAATTTGGGGTCAGAGATTTTTTAAACAAATGTATATTTTTATTCAACAAGGATGCATTAAATTGATCAGTGACAGTAAATGCATTTATAATGTTACACATGATTTTAATTTCAAATAAATGCTGTTCTTGACCTTTCTATCCTGAAAAAATTATCACATTTTCCACAAAAATATTAAGCAGCACAAATGATTTCAACTGAAGACTGGAGTAATGGCAACTGAAAATTCAGCTTTACCATTAAAAATATATTAAAATAGATCACGGTTATTTTAAATTGTAATAACTTTTCACAATATTACTATTTCTAACTGTATTTTTGATTAATTAAATGCGGTCTTGGTGAGCATAAGAGACTTAAACATTAAACAATCTTATCGACCTAAAACTTTTCACATGACGTTTATTTTAACACACGTTTTAATATTTATCTGAACTTATTCGGCTTTGGTTGAAGTTCAACATATTGTACAAATTGAAAATATTATTTTCATTGTTTGAGAACAAACAGTAATTGTTAAAGATCCTTGCCAAAAAAAAAAATCATAAAATGAAAGGATGCATTATTATCTGTATAAGTAAAACTTGAACATGTCCCAAAAACTATAATACAGAGACCTGATCATTCTCAATCATCTCTGAACTCTTCAGTTATGTAACTCAGGGTTTAATCTGTATCTGTATGAATCTAATGTATCTGTCTGAATTTGAAAATGTTGCCAGTGTTAAAGGTGATGGAGCTGTGGCTATATTCTAAGAGGCCTAGTGACTTAAAAAAAATCAACAAATTCATTATGAACACAGACTCATGAATGGCATATTTAATGTTGTAAAACATGTTACTGCACTGATCACATAATGTGTTCTGCAGACCCGCTCTAATAATCCCCAGATTATCTGCAATGTTCTCCAACCATTGAGAAGACAGGTGGCTGAAATAGGGCCCATGAGAAACAGTTGTAACATAAGCTCAATTAGAAAAATCAAATCAGATTCCTTTCACATATGGACGTTTTTAAGCACAAACTGTGACATGGTGGTATAAGACTGTGGAACAGATTTCTGGAAAAAATGTAAAGAACTTGAATGTGGTTATATGGCTTTTCACAAAGAAATATGTTCAACAGCTGTTAACAGGACAATCACGCCATGAGCTTTACCAACAACAGAGTGTAAACTGCAAATATATTATATGATTTTGAAAAGTGTTTAATAGTTTTTTTTATCTTTTAATACCAAGATTTGGTTTTAACAAGACAAAAAAAGGTTAATGTACCATCATTTAAGTGCTACTACATCGCCCCCTCGGGATAATGTGGATAGTACTACACGACACAACTGCCCTGGAGAATGCAAAAAGTTAAAGTTATATTAAAATGATCAGAAATATCCACAAACCATGCAAGGACCGATTGTGTCTAAGATAATCTTTTGCATTATGAGCGAATTTCAGACGTAATCTCCACGAATTAACAAAAGTCTTGTTCTTAATCACCTGTACGTTCATTTTAGGTTGTCAACGTAATAACAAATAACCTTACTGTCAGTTAGTAAGGTGAATGCCCCTTAATCTAATTTAAAAATATATTAAAACAAGCGTCAACTAATTATGTAATATGAATATAACTGAACGCTACATGTTTTGTTTACACTACACGCCAACGACTGCAGGTGAAGTGTTTCCACTCTGTTCTTACCTGAGTCCGGAGCACCAGATCCTGTTTCAGAGAAGTCTGAATGTAAAGCTTTAACCAGTGCAAAAATTGAAAAAATGAACCACATCTTTGGAAACCAGTGTTCTTCCAATACTGGCAACAGTTAACTCAGCAGTTGAAAATGCTACGGGGAAAAAAATCATTAAAATAAATTATAGCCTAAAAGCTTATACGTTGCTGTTGGAAAGTTTACAGAAGTACTAAGCGTGATATCTGTTATCAGTGTACTTCTAGAAGACTTGCTCTGCAAGTGCACTCATCCTATGAAACCCCGCCCACATTACACGAACCAGTCAATCAGATCCCAGAAAACCTCCAGACAGGTGGAACACTGATTCACCTTGGCTTGCCACTCCTGTAGTTTCATGCTTTGATCCAACTGTAACATCATCAATCAAAAGGAAAATGCACTATGTTGCTGCAGATATCATAAATATTCCCCTTTTAAGAAAAAGTTGATGTGTGCAGTAAAAACGTAACATGCAGATTTCCAGAACAATTGAAATATCTAATAAATCACCAATCTGTATCATTTGAGGTTTTGTTTTTTTTTTAATTCAAGGACTTCATACAAAATGTTATAGTAGAAACAACTGCAGATTTCAAAGTCTGGCCATGGAACAGAAATCAGGCAACAAACTAATCAACAGCAGAATTCAAATAAAGGATGTCCCAGCTCATATGCATGGATGGAGCTGTGTACATAGTTCAATACTGTTTCCTTTATTTATAAATGTTTCAACAATTCATTTTTTTATTCCAACAAATCCCCTAATTCATATCAAAGGTCATTTAAAAAAATCAAACCAAAAATGAATACATTGTATCAAAAAGTACGAAGATAAACCATGGGTATTTCAACATGCACATACATTTTAAGACCATGCAAACATTAATCTTTCTGGAAACAGCCATATTTAAGCTTGGTTGATGTACAGGGGAAAAGAGCATTTCAGATTTTGGCAATCAATTATGAAAGGTTAGGTAGATGGATATGATGTTTTTCCAAATCATAGAGAAGCTGAAGTAATGGGTTTTTCAACTGAAGCACAGTCTTGATCCACTATGGCAACATGCCGAAGGACATCAATGCTGGGAGTGCAAAGATTTGTTCCATAATTACACATGAACAATGCAACAACTCATAACAATATCAGCAAAATGTCAGCACATCCTTTAACCTCAGTCTCACAGAGTATGTAGAAAAATAGCAGTTGTTCAGTCTGTAGATTTGAAACATTTTTCTTTTTCCCCCTGACAAACTGGACATCTCTGATGCATGCACATAGAGAAACTTGCATTTTTTTTGTTTATATATATATACATACATATATATATTTATTATTTTTTTTATTTTTTTTGTGCCTTTATGCATTCTAAAATATATGTTTTAATACATTTTTTAATGTTTTTTTTTTTTATTTAAAAAAAGAAGATTTGGTCACTATCATGCTAAAGCCTGAATCTGGATTTCCCAGCAGGTAAAGCTACAAAAAAAAAGTATATTTTTCAAAGTGTCATCTCGTTGCATAGCCCTACGTAAAGAAAATATATGTTTAAAAAAAATGAAAAAGGAAAGAACATTCACTGTCAGCAAAAGCCCTGACACATCAGTGGCCAAGAATCACCTGCTTTGCCAAACAATTCTCCAAGCATCTAATGTACTCATGTATGTTAATGCGGAACACGTGAAATGATCTTGGACCATATAGTGTCCCAATACAGAGGTTTTTTTTCTGTTCTTTTAGACCGCCACACCCTCTGCATTCAGGTGGCTAAATATTCCTCTCATGTTACCAGCGTGATAAAAGGAGTCGGCCATATTTCTATACAGCAAGCAGCTGGGGAACGGCGGCAGAATGAAAGCTGTGAGTGTGTATGTGTGTCTGGGGGTGCTTGGAGGAGTGCCATGAGGGGGAAAGTTTAACCTTAAACACAGATCAGCCTACTGTACCGGTGCCAGGACCCCGACTCAACGCAACACAACACGCGCTCACATCGGGAAATCTGCTACATGAGCAAGGCTCACTCCTTTGTGACAGTTCATTGGTTCTCAGTCCTCGCATTTAACCGTAAAAGACCAAACAGAGAAGGCAAATAGCAATGCAGTCTGAGCATCTTCATCAGGACAGGAAATATACACCGTAAATATTGGTTTCATAACCATGGTTGATCAAGAATTTATGACTTTTTTTAACATGCAATTTTATAACTGTGGTTATAAAGTCCCCGTCAGGACAAATACACAACTACTGCAGTTTTTTAATAGTTACTCCATACTAATATATGCTTTTGGTAATGGAATTTTCAATATTCCATTTAGTACTAAAATTGTACAAAAAAGAAGACAAGAATTTAAAAAAACAAACAATCATACTGTAACTTCCATTCAAAAACCTAATGTGAATTCAAAGGTACTGTGTCTTTGTTTCTGAATTAAGGCCTGCGATCGTAACACCTTGTAGTTCCTTTTAACCCTTAGAGCTTGTTCAGTTCACTCTATCAAGTGTTGATGCATTAAAAAAGCTGAGGTTGCATCACTACTACATTATATTCAAAAGGTTAGGCACTTTGTAAATAACATGTGGAGCAGTCAAAAAGAATCGATAGACCTGACAGTATGGTGAAGCCGTAAGCGATTTAAGTAAAACCGTTCGTCTTTACAATACAAAAAGCACATAATGTATAGATAAAATATGTACAACAATTTGATATAAAACAAAGTACATTATGGTTGTCAAAGGTTTCACACACAGTGATATGTGCGAGGAATGGTCATCAGCAGCATAACGAACAATCTGCTTTTCGCAACAATGTGAAATAACGTGTAATTCTCTTAGATGGCGATAGGGGGCACACTGCTATTGTGCGTTTTGAAAAGAAGAAAAAAACATTGTTGCTTGCATTTCCAGCCACTTCTGTAAAGGTTTTGCTCCAGCAAAGCTACACCTATAATGCCATGGTAACATTTTCAAGGGGATATTTGCATTTAGAGTGCGTCTCAGAGGCTTGCTTTGAAGGAAACTGGCTAGAGGCCCATTGCGGTCTACATTTGTAGCAGTGGGTCACTCTTTTCCCAGGTTACACAAGCACGTTTTGGCATCTGAAAGGCAAAGATTAAGAGAAAGAGCATGTGTTTTCACATCAACTGTCAATCTCATGTGTTTGTAAAGAGACCACACCTATGAACTATTTAGCCTGACTGCAATACATCAAAGTCGGGTGGGTTGGCGCCTTTTTTAAATCACATCTGCTGCTTTGTACATGTATACTTTATCCCCTGGATATTAAAAAACAAATACATGTATTACTGCATTTAACACCACCCGCAAAATAAGATGATAAAACTCATCATGATTTGAAAACAAAAACATCATTTGTATGTGTTGTGTAAATAAAAGCCATGCTAGCACCAGTCGTCCACCTCTGCCTCTGGGAAGTACTGCCGTGCCCGTCCTCTGCTGGTTCCGGGGCCCGCGGTGAAGTGGTATCCGTTGGGAACCCCGCGGAACTGCTGTTGGGGAGGTGGGGGAATCGCCACGATCGGCATCCCTACAGTCTGGGCAGAACGGCCCGTCTGAGGGCTCGGATCCTCTTGGAAGACAGTGTAGGCTTCGGGCTGGAGGCCGGCAGGGTGGTCCGGGGGGCCCAAGAAGGGTTCTGAGTTAATGCGACTGACGGGGGCCGGCGAGCTGGAGATGGAGCCGCTGTATAATAGGGCGTTGTGCTCGGACAGACCGCGGCTCAGCCTGCCGGGACTCGGGGGAAGCAAGGCCGCCTGTGTGCCCAGAAAGTGCACAGGGGAGGAGTTGGCAGTCCTGTAGGCCACGGAGGGACGAGGAGTAAGGGGGGTCTGGGGCAGCTGCCTGCGCCCACGGCTTGGAGTGCTCGCCCCTGAGGTCAACAACACCGGGCTCCCCTTAGCCCACCCACTGCCCTAGATGAAAATTAAACAGGCAAATCAAAACAATAAAATGATGAGGGGAAAATGCCCAAAAGGTTAGACAGGGACCAGGAGCCAAAAAAGGAAGGAGGGAAGGAAGGAAAAGTAATATGTTGGACAAGACAGCAGAAAAAGATGGAAGATGAATAGGACAAAAATTAAAGACAAAAAGAAAGGAGAAAGTGAAGATGACAGTGAAGACAAAAAATGAAAAGACGGACAAATGTACAGAGAAATGGTGTGGAAGAAGAGTAGAAAGAGAAGTGAAAGCCTATGAGTGGTTGCACTACAGCCGAAGAAAAGAGAAACTTTGTTTATATCACAAAATGTAAAACACTTTATAAGAAAAAAAAACCTATAATATCACATTATCTTCATGGCTTGAGTAGGAATGGTTAGTGTTTCACAGCAGCTCTTCAAACACGCTGTGATTGGTGCCCTGAGAGCTTTAGAATCTAACAGCAGCCTGTGCAGAGGAGTCTAACTGTATTATAGCCTCTTTCTTCACTTTAACATCTAAAATATGTAACGGCTAAACTGACTTTACAAGGCTGAAATTTCTACAGTGAGACTGTAATACTTAATATGATTAATATTGGGCGGGTGGTTCAGTTAAAAAGGTATAAAAGCTAATTGACCTAAGATCATTTTTAAGTAACTGACTAGCTCATTTATCAGTCCAATACTCACTATCCACCTTATTTTTAATAAAAGTGGTCATGGCTATGTGCGAGGCTTCTGGTGTCAGCCACTTCCAGTTATTTTAGTTGCACAAAAACAGTATGTTATCCTGCTTGATGTTGCAGGGAATTGTTATCAAAATTATTATAAACACACTGGTTAAGAGTGTAAATAGTTTCACCGCTTACTGCAGTTTGTTACTCTTCTCATTATAGCAGCTAATAAACCGTAAGTTTCGCACATTTATAGAAAATAGCTTAGTTCTGCGTTGAAAAATAAGGTGGATGCCTTAAAGGAATATTCTAGGTTCAATACAAGTTGAGCTCTACTTCTACAGACAGTAGTTAAACTGGTCTGTAGAAGAATTACAGATATTACAGAAACTCAGTCTGTAAAAACAATAAACACTTTTACATTAATGCAATTGAAAGGCATGATGATGGTTTGCTATAATTATAATACATAAAATACGCTATATTATTATATAATATAATTATTTGTGATCAACTGTAATTAATGATGACAAAAAAAGTTTGCTACTACCACATTTTGAGAGAATCTGAGATTTTAGACCATGAGTCTATTGAGTTGTAAAGAAAATATCTAGTTACTGGCTGGATCTTCTACTTTCCGGATATTATGTTATAGTTATTAGTGGAAATTTGCTCCAGTCCTTTGCAAAAAGTTACCTTCTTTTCTGTTATCCTTGCACGCATCATGTGAAGAATACCAGATTATCAGATCATAACATGAGTTAAAAGAGACTATTCATCATATGCCATTTCATCGTATTAGTCCTATATTATTGTGTACAATATTTAAGTCTTAAAAATGTGTTTTAAAACAGTGTTTATTTTAAAAATCTCTTTCCCCATTGGCTTCCATTGTAAGTGTACAACTATACAATTGCTTTTTTTTCTATATTGAGGGGCACAGATGCTGTCCATAGAGCTTAACTTGTGTTTAACTTGGTACATTATCTTCATTACTGTATAATGCATCTCGGCACTTACCACAGATTTCAGCCTTCATCATTATTTAATTTGAACCTTGTCTCATTCATCGCACTTATCAGATCCTTTAATTTATACCCAGATCATTTTCCAGTCTCTAACCCCTGACCCAACCTTTCCTTTTAACACATGTCCCTGTCCTGTCTCAACACCCCCCGTCCCACCTGCTTGTTGAGATTGCCCTCCTCGGCCTCACTGGGTGAGGTGGCACAGCTTGCCACGGCACACTTGCTGGGACAGTGTTCCCGACTGCCATAGCGATCACATGAGTAATACCGCTGCTTTTCTGCGGAAGACGAATGGTGCTTCCTCTCGTGGGAACGCCCCCGGTCGTGTGCCCTCTCCTCTACTGGGTCAGCTGCTGTGCCTGAGAACCAACCAAAAATATGCAGGAAAGAAAGGCAAACCATTAAAACATTCACTGCAACAACATTATTTTCTTAATCAGTACATCTTATCTAAACAACAGAACTATGTACAAAAGTATTTAAGAATTTTTTTATTAGTAGTAAAAAAAAAATGTAAACATTTAATTAGTTTTGTTCTTGTTTTTACTAAAAAAATCACTATAAAATATTATTTGCCAAATTAAGTTAGAAAAACAAACTGAATTCAAAGATACACTATATTGTCAAAATTTTTTGGGATGCCTGCCTTTACATGCATATGAACTTTAATGACATCCCATTCTTAATCCATAGGGTTTAATATGGAGTTGGCCCACCCTTTGCAGCTATAACAGCTTCAACTCATCTGGGAAGGCTTTCCACAAGGTTTAGGAGTGTGTTTATGGGAATTTTTGACCATTCTTCTAGAAGCACATTTGTGAGGTCAGGCACTGATGTTGGACGAGAAGGCCTGGCTCACAGTCTCTGCTCTAATTCATCCCAAAGGTGTTCTATCAGGTTGAGGTCAGGACTCTGTGCAGGCCAGTCAAGTTCCTCCACACCAAACTCGCTCATCCACGTCTTTATGGACTTTGCTTTGTGCAACAGGAAGGGCCATCCCAGGGTTGCCAACTTTCACACATTTGACGTGAGACATGTTTTCAGGCTCTGTCTCACGCTCTCACTCTGCCCAAGTAAATCTCACGCCAAATTGGCAACCCTGCTTTTGATATGAAACAAAGTATAAGCTTTTAATTTATTTTAAGTTTTAATACGAAATTCAAACAATAAATACAGTTTTGGCGCACTTAATGTGGCATAACAGTTAAAAACAGAGCTGTTGAAAAACAGAGTTGCGACATGCTTTCATCTTGCGGCGGCGCGGTCACGTGGTTCAGGGAGCTCTCATTATAGCTCCAAACAAACCAGTGCTGCCTACATTTGAATGGCTTAAGCAGGATATACAACAGTTTTTCACTATACAGGTTTTTGCAGCAATTTTTGGTAAACAGTACAGCATAGTGTGCATTGATTATTACATACTCATTGGTGGTCAAATGTGACCATACACCTTAACAATTTTAGTTCAATAATATTTTTTGAATATTTTTAGGAAATCCTACTATTTGTGCAATAATTATGGTCCATTAATTCTTATTTATATTACAATTTTTTTATTACAATTTAAGTTTAAAATAGAGAATTCCAATGCAAAGAGGCAAATTATGAAAAAATTATAATTTTCATTTGTAATGCCATGGTTTACCCACTAGGTGCCTGTATGACTCTTTAATAAATATACATGAGTTACTCAAAAACATATTGCAGATCATAGCTGCTTACTTATTTTTAGGTGTTGCATTTAAATAAATATTTAGACATGATCAAACACTAGATTTTTTTTTTTAAATGTGAAATTTTTAATTTACATCCCAGTATTTTTAATGATACTTATATAAGCACACACAAGTGAATATTAATGAATGCAAGCAAATATAATTTAACCCAAGAAAAGCTTAAAATAGTGCTAAAAAGGCAAACTTATTTATCCTTATGTGTACAGTAGGCTATATAGGCCTACATATGACACACACACACAAAATCTCACTCCAGCCTGAACTTAAAAGTTGGCAACCCTGCCATCCCCCAAACTGTTCCCACAAAGTTGGGAGCAGGAAATTGTCCAAAATGTCCTTTCACTGGAACTAAGGGGCCAAGCCCAACCCCTGAAAAACCCAGACTTGTCCATCAGATTGCCAGACAGAGAAGCGTGATTCGTCACTCCAGAGAACACGTCTCCATTGCTCTAGAGTCCAGTGGTGGCGTGCTTTACACCACTACATCCAACGCTTTGCATTGTACTTGGTGATGTAAGGCTTGGATGCAGCTGCTTGGCCATGGAAACCCATTCCATGAAGCTCTCTACGCACTGTTATTGAGCTAATCTGAAGGCCACACGAAGTTTGGAGGTCTGTAGCTATTGACTCTGCAGAAAATTGGTGACTTCTGTGCACTATGCACCTCAGCATGCGCTGACCCCGCTCTGTGATTTTACGTGGCCTACCACTTTGTGGCTGAGTTGCTGTTGTTCCCAATTTCTTCCACTTTGTTATAATACCACTTACAGTTGACCATAGAATATTTTGATGGGAGGAAATTTCACAAATGGACTTATTGCACAGGTGGCCTTATTGCACAGCAACCCATTCTTTTACAAATGTTTGTAGAAGCGTCTGCATGCCTTGGTGCTTGATTTTATACATCTGTGGCCATGGAAGTGATTGGAACACCTGAATTCAATGATTTAAGGGGGTGTGTCCCAATACTTTTGGCAATATAGTGTATATTCTTTTGAAATCTTAATACCATAATTTTGCTTCTCATGTTAGATATTTTCATATATTTACTGGGGAAAATGTCAAAATAATTATTAAAATCTTAATATCTTAGACAATTTAACTTTTGGTATAAATTCAAGTTTAGATACAGTAAAATAGTTAAGAAAATGTATTGCATCAAAATGGTCTTAATCAGTATTTTAATCTAAACATCATTAAAAGAAGGGAAAAAAATTACGCTAAAATTTTTTTGTGAGAATTGAAATACTTCTTTTTTTTAACAACTGAGAAAAAGGTGCTTTTATTTTAAATTCAAGTTGAATTATCAACTCTGAACTTAAGAAAAGGTCAGGAGTTTTTGACCCCCGGCTGATTTTTTAAAGAAAATTAAAGGAAAAACAAAACAAAACAACAGGATTTCTTGAGCTATTGAGCCCTGCTGTGGCAGATCCATCTCTCACAGTCACCCCTCTCCTCTGGATTTCACATTCTTCAACAGACTCCAGTCAAAAACCTGACTGTCTCTGAATTTTTCTTCCCTTTTCTCGATTGGCCTGCTGAGAGGTAACCATAAATTAGCAGGTCATGGGCCTGCATGTCTGTCAGCCCCTTTTATCTGGCTAATAGAGGCCAGCTGTGGCCGGACGCTCTCACACCAGGCCCTGCTTCTGCACTTAACCGATCCTCGACACAGCCCGTCTGGGTTTAGGATCAACTGAACTAACGCAACAAAAAATCTCCAGAGAAATCCGTAGATAAAAATATTGTGCAGCTTTGCTTCATGCAGTTAACTTTTGAGTTGTTGTTGTTATTTTTACTACTACTACTTTTTATCTAATGGCAATGAAAGTGTATTTACCTGTAGGTTTGTGTTGGCCAGTAGGTGACCTGTCGAGAGATCTCTGTTTCTTGTCTCTTTCCCTGCGATGATGGCACCGATGATGATGGTGATGGTGATGATGTCGTTCTTGCACAGGTTTCTCCAAAGTGTAGTCATTCAGATTCACCTCCTGAGGGCGCTGCGGTGCAAAAGTGGATGCGGAGCGTCTCATGGGGGAATCAGGAATGGGCTGAGAAAGAAAACAAGGGGGTGGTTAGATGAAGTCAGATGAATGCTTTTGGACATTGTTATCTTGGAATATTACAAGGAATGCTGTACTGAAAATGCCTATAATAACATTGTCTTGTATGCTAAACCTCCATTTTATCTCAGATGCATCAAAACAAGGATGAACTCCAAACTGCGGTATGGATCTAAGGGATCATTATGGTATCAAAGTATCAGAGGCAGTGTAACATCTGTAGCAGCTGAGCTAATCCCATTTGAGGAAACACTCATTTCGGGTTTAGACCCTCAATTTATGCTCCCATCCACAGGTGCGTTTTAACCCTAATCTGTCTGAAATGATCAAAGGTCACTGACTCTTGAGTCACAGTACTAGACTTCCTTTGATTTCATGTTTTGCAGTACAATAGGCTGCTAATCTTCAGATTCCTACTGACACTAAGGATAAACAGACCTGTGACTCAACTAAAAACATTACAAAGTTTACCTTGGATTCTTATCTCAAAACTTGTTCAAGTCAAGAATACAGGGAGTGCAGAATTATTAGGCAAATTAGTATTTTGACCACATCATCCTCGTTATGCATGTTGTCTTACTCCAAGCTGTATAGGCTGGAAAGCCTACTACCAATTAAGCATATTAGGTGATGTGCATCTCTGTAATGAGAAGGGGTGTGGTCTAATGACATCAACACCCTATATCAGGTGTGCATAATTATTAGGCAACTTCCTTTCCTTTGGCAAAATGGGTCAAAAGAAGGACTTGACAGGCTCAGAAAAGTCAAAAATAGTGAGATATATTGCAGAGGGATGCAGCAGTCTTAAAATAGCCAAGCTTCTGAAGCGTGATCATCGAACAATCAAGCGTTTCATTCAAAATAGTCAACAGGGTCGCAAGAAGCGTGTGGAAAAACCAAGGCGCAAAATAACTGCCCGTGAACTGAGAAAAGTCAAGCGTGCAGCTGCCAAGATGCCACTTGCCACCAGTTTGGCCATATTTCAGAGCTGCAACATCACTGGAGTGCCCAAAAGCACAAGGTGTGCAATACTCAGAGACATGGCCAAGGTAAGAAAGGCAGAAAGTCGACCACCACTGAACAAGACACACAAGCTGAAACGTCAAGACTGGGCCAAGAAATATCTCAAGACTGATTTTTCTAAGGTTTTATGGACTGATGAAATGAGAGTGAGTCTTGATGGGCCAGATGGATGGGCCCGTGGCTGGATTGGTAAAAGGCAGAGAGCTCCAGTCCGACTCAGACGCCAGCAAGGTGGAGGTGGAGTACTGGTTTGGGCTGGTATCATCAAAGATGAGCTTGTGGGGCCTTTTCGGGTTGAGGATGGAGTCAAGCTCAACTCCCAGTCCTACTGCCAGTTTCTGGAAGACACCTTCTTCAGGCAGTGGTACAGGAAGAAGTCTGCATCCTTCAAGAAAAACATGATTTTCATGCAGGACAATGCTCCATCACACGCGTACAAGTACTCCACAGCGTGGCTGGCAAGAAAGGGTATAAAAGAAGAAAATCTAATGATATGGCCTCCTTGTTCACCTGATCTGAACCCCATTGAGAACCTGTGGTCCATCATCAAATGTGCGATTTACAAGGAGGGAAAACAGTACACCTCTCTGAACAGTGTCTGGGAGGCTGTGGTTGCTGCTGCACGCAATGTTGATGGTGAACAGATCAAAACACTGACAGAATCCATGGATGGCAGGCTTTTGAGTGTCCTTGCAAAGAAAGGTGGCTATATTGGTCACTGATTTGTTTTTGTTTGGTTTTTGAATGTCAGAAATGTATATTTGTGAATGTTGAGATGTTATATTGGTTTCACTGGTAAAAATAAATAATTTAAATGGGTATAAATTTGTTTTTTGTTAAGTTGCCTAATAATTATGCACAGTAATAGTCACCTGCACACACAGATATCCCCCTAAAATAGCTAAAACTAAAAACTACTTAAAATATTGATACAAAAATATTCAGCTTTGATATTAATGAGTTTGTGTTCATTGAGAACATGGTTGTTGTTCAATAATAAAATTAATCCTCAAAAATACAACTTGCCTAATAATTCTGCACTCCCTGTATATTCCTATTAAATTGAATATTTTAAAAGTGGACCATACTTCCAGTAAAGTCCCAGGACAATGACGAGATTGACTCCTCTGATGAAGCACGTCAGAGGATAAAATGGAGCCCAAGGGCAGAGAAGACATGGAAAAAAGATAAAAGCATATTGCATGAAAATAGACTGTAAAGAAACACATTAAGTCATGCCCATTTTCTCAGAGTGACTTGTTTTAGTCACTTCAAGGTTAAGTGTGTCATTTTTTAAACCAGTATTACAATTGCAAAATAATGATAATGAAAACATAATTTATGTTTGGAAATAATCAAATTTTTTTTTGTTGCAATATTTAGTGATACTAGTGGCACAGAAAAGTTAGTTTAGGAAGTTAGTATCGTCTAACAAAAAATATTAGATTATTGCAGAAAATAAGCTCTGAGACCAACAAAATTTTAAGATTCTTCCATGTTTTTTTCCATCAAGATAATCTTCACAAAATCAACAATACAAGCCTAAATACAATTGTCAAAAGTAAAACGGCTATAAACAAACTACAACAGAATTCAGTCACCACCACTTTTTCAAGACACGTAAAATCTTTACAAAAAAATCACGAGTGTGGTATTACTGATGTATTTTATGTTGCAGAATAAAACATGAAAATATACTGAGCTCAAAAAAACCATTGACTTTGGAACGGTGAAACTCGTTTTAGAGTTTTAGAACTAATTTCTGCACTTCCCTATCACACACTTCACCTTAAATACTTTGAATAAAACAACACTGAAAACCCACATTTGTAAATGAACAAAGTCAAAATATTGTTCTGAATGCTTAAAAATGGTTTGTTATTTTCATACACTGATTTATTTTTATTTGAAGCAACCTAAGCTTATATCATCTTTTATCATCTATCCTCTTCTATCCATCCATGACAAACACAAGTCATTACTTAAGACACACTTGTCAATCATAATGTCTTCGCAGATCTTCCGCATATCATAGTTATGCAGAGTTTCTAAGTTGTGGTTTAAATGAATATGTGTCTGATGCTGATATTTGGCTCCTTACATCCATTGAGCAGAAGGACTGTACATGGCCAGGTGCCAGTGTAGAAGGGATTTCCCCCGCAGATATCAGAGGGATTTGGCCATATTAGCAGGTGCTGAAACATTACATTCAGCGTCTAATGTCTTTTATCGGTTAGACCAGCACTTTAAAGAGATTTGGTTTTGGATGGGAATCAAATTTGGAAGTGAAATAGAGGCACTCTGTGAGCCTGAGCAGCCCATTAGCACTGGAGAGGTGTGGGATAGGTGTGATTTGATAGCATGAATATCCTGATGAGTCTTAATGGACGGATTGTTTTTTGCAGAGTACAAATGGAATCTGAATGTCATACTCAGATGATTTTAGATAAATTTTTCCAATGATGCTGTCGTTCTGACATTAAGCAAACTGAATGTTAAGATCCAAAAACAATACAATCCATTAGAAAAACCCATTAGCCTTTTAGACCGTTCTGTGCAAATTACATTTAAAATAAAAGCAGAAGAATGCCATCCAGTAATCAAGATGGATCCATCTCAAAGTAACCAAAAAGTAATCTCAACTTCTTTCTTGAGAGTCTACTTATTCTGACAGTTCACTTCCTCTTAGTCAGAACAAGCCAAAAAACAAAATGATCCTAGGCTCAGATCTGGCAACCTATCAATGACTAATTGTATTTTTTTACTTCCCCTGAGCCCTGAAATAGGACAAATGTCCAATTTTCATTAGACTGGATATGCAACAATATATCAACATGTGTTTGTTCTAGGAAACAAGAGTAAGATTATGTATTAAACTATAAGAAGCGTAAAGGATGTATACGTATATGTCTTGTGGCATGAGTATAAGTTGCTCTAAACCATATACAAGAACCATATTCCATTTAATAATCATTTAACAATTATTAGTCGGGGAGAGGTTTGACTGCAAAACCTTCACCCAATAGAATACCTGCATCTCTGCATTGAGTTTTGGCATGGATACCGCACGTCCTTGGCCCTCAAGGCCGCCAGAGGTTGCTGTGTTGGCACTGTTCTCCATCTTCTTCATTTCTACGGACTCCTATTATATGCACACAATAAGAGATTGAATACGCATCAAAGAAAGACTCTGTGTCAGAGAGAGTCAATGCAGTTATTTACAGCACCTGGGCGGTGTTTGCATTTGAGGCATCCTCTGATTGACCTCGGGACATTGGCCGTCGTTTAGACCGTTGGACCTCCTTGGACTTCTCTGCGGCCCAGGATGAAGATCCTTTAATAGGGTTGTCAAGACTGGGCATGGAATTTGACAGAGGAAAGAACATATTGGAGTAGACACACTTGTCATGGCAAACAGGTTAATCCAAGTGTGTACTGTATATGTATGCAGGAGGGATTGTATGCTCACTGTGTGCGTCCGTTATTGAGCGTGGTGGAGCTGGGTCTGGTCTGAGCTTGAAACTCTGGGGCCAAATCTACACTGTCCATGCCCTGATCTTGTATGTGAGTTAGTGGGAGAATGGGCTCTAAGAGAGCACTGACTTTATTCTTCAAACAGAGAGAATTTAAAACACACTGTTATGAATACAAAGTGCATATTTTTGTAACTGATTAAGACGAAGATTAGACAGTTCTTTAAAAAAACAAAAAAACAACAGAAGTTTGGTCTAAAGGCTTACACAGGATTTTAGCCACTATATAATGGTTCTAATTATAGTTTGACGACTTTAATATTATTTTAAAATGTGCAAAACTTTTGACTAATAGTGTAAATATGTATCACCTGAGATCCAGGTCCTGCCTGTTCCCTCTGCTGCTGTTGCTGCATCTGAAGTCTTCTGGCTCTGTTCTGCTTGTAATAGTCAAAGATCATAAGAGCTGCATACACCTTCCCCACTGTAAGCTCATTGGCTGCAAAAGAGACATATGCATCTTTTAGAAGTATTACTGCTGACCACTAGAGGTCACTGTGTATTACTTGTGTTTGGAGATCTGTGCATATGCAAGTGGTGCTCATTGCAGAGTCAATGACGTCCAGCTCCACCTCTCTGGATGTAAAATGGGGTGGAGGGATAGAGCTGTGGGTAGGGTTAGGGTTTGGTTGGATATTCTAGCTCCACCCATTAGGCCCAAATTACATTCGCTCCTCTTCACTGGACGTCTAGTGAGGGGGAGCTAGACCTAAGCTCCACCCATTTGCTCTGCATCTGCAGATGTGAACTTTATCTGCATTCTGTTTAGATAATTCATAAGTGTGTGGCTGTACCTCAGTGTTAGTCTTGTGATATGTGGACACAAGTGTGGAGAGCATTTTCGTGGCAAAAGTAAGAAAGAATCTCCTGGGTGATGATTCATTATGTGTTTACGTTTGTGTGGAGTGACCAGCAGGTCCATAGTCTTTTGAGACAGGTTTGGCCAGACTGTAGCGAGCTCCTTCTTCAGCTCTGCGTCTGACAGACGTTGGGCCACCATGCCTGTGGAGAAATTCATGAACACAAAGGCAAGAGTTAATGCGACTACACAACTGGGTCCTGTCTATTATTGTGGTGTTTACAATTATTTAAAAAAATATTCTCTTCACTCCTCAACAGTCCTGTAATATTATCATTATTATTAATCAATTATTTAAGTTCAGTGAATTTAGAGCAATGCTTTGAGATAATTTAGTGTAGCTAGAAACACTCCTTTCATGTAATAATAAGAAAAAGAAAAAATGATTTAAGTTCAATGAATTTAGATCAATGCATTTCAAGACAAAAACTGCTTTGCTGAGGAGTTGCTTTGAGATAATGTAGTGAAGCTAGAAAAACCCATCCAGTGCCAAACATTCAGAGAGACACAACAGATGCCACACACACCATCCCACACACATTGCTCCAATAAGTGGAAATGGCACTAGCAGCAACAGAACAGATCACACTGAATAAGTGAGTAAATCTCTCCATCAGGCACTAATCACATTTGGAGTTATATGGAAAAGAGACACTCTCTCAAAGGAGAAGGAAGGTTGAACAATTATCTAGATATTAATTTATACAATAATTACACAATCATTTAGACAATAAAATGGGTACCATACTGACCTGATGCCAGTTTGATCTCCAGAGCAGTGCGGATCAGAGCCATCAGAGTAGAGGTGAAATGCACACTGTTGTCATCTGCAATAGGCATGTTCATTTTCACCAGCCGCTAGGGGGAGCCATTAGGTTCATTAGTGGGATAAAAACACATCACATCTCCAAATCAGCATCATCAACATCATCCCAAAAACTCCAACAAAAACGTTTGTGTGCGTCTGAAATTAGACTTGGTTATTTTTATACCCTTTTATTTATTCAATATATTCTATGAATCAAGCAACAAATATACTCCTAATGCAGAATGATGTGTAGTGTTTCAAGCACACAAACAGTTTTGTTCACATAAAGAATAGGAACATACAGAATCGAACATTCACATTCACTGCTATAGGCTACGATCTGCAACCAAAGTGCACTGGTGATAAACTGACACCGACTCGAGAGTGAAGAAAAGCATGAACACATAACCATGAGGGGTTTCAGAGGATGTGGGAGCTCGACTCTGGGAGTTACTAATCAATAAAAGTTCAGCAAATAGCTGCTTTTCAGCTGTGGTCTTTTTAAGCTGAAATAATGCTAAACACACCAGCAACTTTCAACTGGATCATTCTGACAATACCATTGTAAAAATAGTAAACAGCAGGTCAATTGTGTAATTTTTATTTAGTGCCTATAGAGTCTCAAAAATGATACACTTTATCTTTAAAGGTGCACTCAATTGTTTGCTTATATTGCACTAGAAAGCACTTACTGTATACTGACACTTTGTGGTGTGGATGTAGCATTACTAAAATATTTCAGTTACAACGCATTTGTAGAAATGCTCTATTAGCAATCAGTCATTAATAATTTATTCTGTGAGCAAAATTGTCCAATAATGATGGAGGGAGTATTTAGCTTTTATCAGAGTGAGTACACATGATTTCAAAAGTACTATTAATTTCTGTATGCTTAAAACTTTTTAAAGAGGAAAATATCTGAGTGCACCTTTAAACGTGACATATCTGTTGTATCATGGGATGTACAGGTGTACAATATGGTTAAGTGTGATTCACTGTGAAGAGTTGAGCTCCCCTGAGCAAAGAGAGCATACATCTACTAGCAGAAGCAGTGCAAAAAGAAACAGATAACAATGAAAAAAAAGATGGACAGTCTGACACACAGACATACATTCTCACATACTGCAGAGAGAGAGAGAGAGAGAGAGAGAGAGAGAGAAAAAAAGAGATAAGGCTAGAAGAGAAAGAAAAAAAGAGAGAGGAAATGGTCAAGTGGATGAGAGATAGACAGCACAAGCAAGACCGCCAAGAGAGGAAGAGAGGTCAAGTGCATAGTTCTTATGACTGAAAGCAACTTAGGTTACACACACACTGCTCCATGAAAACAAGGGTGAGAGGGGGTCCTTTCCTATTCTAACACAACATAAGGGCTCTAAGAGGTTTTTGAGCTAAATTTGGGGCCCTTGAGTGAATCCCAAAGACACAGAAACCCACAAAAAGAGCAATTGGCCACATTTTTTTTTATGTAAATTGAGTTTACATAAAATGTTTTGCATTTATAATGCATATGATTGGTGCAGAAAATCATTTTTGTAATGTCGTGCACAAACCCTTACACAATGCAACTTTTTATACACATGAAGTATGACCATAGATAAAATTGAGATTTAAGTTTCTCTTGTTTTTATTATAATTAAACAACATAGGCTGATTGGAAATATGTGCCAAAATTCTAAAGTACCTATATGCAGTAAATACAATTCATAGCAGTTTCCAGCTGAAATTACCACTAGGGATAGTAAAACAATAACATTTTATTCCTTTTTACATAGATTATGATTATGGTGCAGATTATCGATTAATAACGACTTTTTTTCATGAGGTTCCTTGCACAATACTGTTATGACCTCAAAACACTTTTATCATAGCACATGATTTGTAAAATAATACATTTTGACATTTGTATCAAATAATCAGCACCATATGTATGGCTTTTCTTACATAGTAAACTTGCTCGGTAGGTCACCTGGCAGAGCATTAACCTTTTAGCACCACTCACTGGATTTTTAATTTCCCGACTGCTGTGATGCGTACATCAAGCAATGCAATAAAATGTTTCCATATTCACGTTCATCTGTTACAGATAAAACTGAAGGCACTTTTAGTGGCGCTACTGGACATTTAAAATGTGCAAGGAATGCAGAAATGTCAACATAGGCACATATTTCCCGTGCGCCTGGGTTGTAATTAAACACTAAATGGACTAAAGATCTGCAGTCATACTCATCATTAGTCTGTGACCATCCCTAAATGACACAGGAAGTGGTGGGGAACTCTTGAATAAAAAGAGAGGGGGGGAGGGACTACACCAAAAAGATTAGAGCGTGGGGAGAAAAAATAAACAGTTAAACAAAAAAAAAGGGGAAACACTGCAAGAGCACAGAGATTGGCTGAAGAATAAGCCAATGGGAAGACAGTACGAGCAGGGGGGAGTGGGGGGGCATGTGAAGTTGAGCTACCTTGTAGGCGATTCGTGGAGGGCATTTCTTTCCCAAACCTAAAGGTGGGGACATGTGGAGCAGCATCTCATACATATCGAGGTACTTGATACGGCCACTTCACAGTGCAGACAACGCAAAAACCCAAAATAAAGAAAAGGATGGGGAGTTAGAGAGACGGGAAGAGAAACAAGGGGGACAGAAAGTAAACCAAACAAGACCAAATGAAAAAAAACAAAAACAAACAACAGACGACAAAAAACAGAAATCTTTTGTTAATTAGATTTCCAAGAGTGTCATGGACAGGGATGCCATTCTGGCCTGGCAGGGTCAGAGATGGATCCCAAAGGTTAGAGGTCAGAGGTGAGAGAGTTGATCCCTGATAAGGAGAGATGGAAGAGGTGAGTGAGATGACACGAGGAGTGGATGGTGACAGAATGGCTGCATTGTTTGGAAGATGTCTGCATCTGCATGCTGAGACATCAGGGGGAGTTTCCACTTTCAGTGCACAGAAACAAAGGTTTCAACGCCAGTTTCTGTTCTGTTCTATTTCATTTGAATGGTTAAGATAGAAATGTAAAAATCAATATGGTTTGATATTGTAACATCAGTTTAGTGACAAAACCCTGAATTGTTAATACTTAAGTGTCATAAAAGTTCCATTATACCCAAGTAAAGGAGGTTTTCGGTTTATATGTGGCCTTGAAATCTTTGTTTCCCATCCAGCATCATTAACCAAAGCCAGTCAAATCTGGTTGGGCAAGTGCTTGTGTGTAGGCAAGTCATCTGAGCACAGCCATTCAAGTTTGGGTCTCTGGGCATTTGCACACAGAGGCCACACGAGTGGAAGAAGTTGCTTGGGTTGCAAACCTTGTATGCTACCCTATTAGGGCAGTTCTTCCCTAAGCCAAGGGGGGGCGAGATAATTCGCAACAAATTGTACATATCCTTATAGGAAATCCGTCCGCTGCGGAAAGAACAAGCAAAACATGACACATACATGAAGTAAGCTTGGAGAGCATATTTGTGTTGTGGACAAGATGCGGATAGGAGTACAAGATCCCATTCACATCCAGACCACAATTCTTACGGGCATTGCGTGGGAGGTCTTCAATCACACATATAGAAAAAGGGGGAACATTTAGCATTTATTTATGTGGTCTAACCTGAGAAGGCTTTTGAGCCCTAACAGAATGATTCTCCTCTCAACTGTTGCCAAACTCAGTTACTATATTTATCACAAGAGTAGGTCTCCATCTGGCGGGGGAGTGCAGGTTGAAACATACCATGCGGCAGGGTCATACTCCGCCCACACTCGGATAAACTCATCCAGGTGGTGAGGGCCCAGGATGGAGGAGTCACGTGTCAGATATTCAAAGTTGTCCATAATGACAGCCACAAACAGGTTCAACATCTGGAGAGTGGCAGGAGAAAAGACTGAAGGTCACAGAGCAGGAAAAACAATCTGAAAATATCTGGGAGGTTAATTGTAAATTAGGGCTGGGTAAAAACATAGATTTTCCGATTAATCATAATCTGAAAAATAGTCCATGGCTGCTTTGTCTTCAGCACTGTGACAAAATAACAAATTACAATCAATAAAATATTTTACCTCAGCTGTAAATGTGAATTTGTAGTCTGCATTTGAAAACAACATACAACATGACCAGTGCAGTCCGATTTACGAAAAATTACTCTCATGAATTTATAGTGTCCTTTTTAGTAAATCAACAACATAGAAAAAGGACCATTGTAGCCCAATAGTCCTTAAATTATTTTTTAATAAAAAAAGGAAATCTACATCGATTCCCAGCCCTATTCTAAACACAATGGAATATTTCACACATGTTCAGCTGTTTTTTTAGATTCAAGCAGTTTTTTGGCAGTAGGATGTGATGACATGCTACAATAATGATGAGCCTGTTTTGGCTGGTATGAGCACTGACCAGGAAGGAGCAGAGGAAAATGAAGGAGACAAAGTAGAAGTAGGCAAAGTCACTCCCGCACTCCTTTCCATGTGTGCCTGATTTTTCGTCACAGGTGCGCTCACTCAGACAGGACAGCATGATCTCATGCCAGGCTTCACCAGTGGCGCTCCTGCAAGAGACACGAAGATGAGCTGATTGAATAAACGCAGCATCTGCTATTAAACCCAAGAATGACTGTCAGAGAATATGACAGAGACCGCAGCTAATGGGAGTATTGCTGATATTTAAATTACAGTTGAGCCAGATTTCATTTATAACACTGTTGTCACACTGATGTGCTGTCTGCTCATGGCTCTCAGCTCAGAGGAAGCTTCAAGGTAATGAACATAAGGGAAAGATGGTAATTTATTTATGAATTTCATTAGGAAATGTTTTTCTAGCATTATGGCTGATACTCCAGATGGTACTTTAAAATTCAATCTGACCAAAAGGGGAGACCAGAAAGAGAAACAGCACGGCAAAGAGATGTAAACAAAGTGATACAAAGCACTATATCTATGGATGGATGGATGGATGGATGGATGGATAGATGGGCAGACAGATCCTTTGATTCAGTAAGGTAACACCCAGATGTGTAATAGGATCAAAATATGGTAATCTAACCTAAATAGATATCAGAGTTCTCAGATGATACATGAAATGACATCTCTTTTTAATATGAAGGTAATCAGACAGAGCACAGCGGAGATTTTTGGCAGCCCTATAGCTTGAGATCAGACTAGGTTGGCTGTAGTTAGGCCTTTATACATTAATATTTTCTGAGTATGAAGATCTTGATCAATTATAAATACAGCTCTCTACAAAATTCTAATTGCATTAGGCAAATGTGCCCTATTAATTTTGATATCAGTCAAAGTCTAAATATAGTGACCAGGCTAAATATAGTGTTTAGAAGCAGTACAACAGTAGAAACATTCTAAATCCATAATCCTAGCTGAACTTCACTGAAATTTGCCAGACCTTGATTCTGTTATACAGAACTTAGCCTCTCTAAGATTTCCTGCATTCTCAGGTGGCTTTGATTGCATTAGTTAAAGAATAACAGGTGTGTGCAGACCTGAACAACAGCATAAGTGCTTGGAGGAAAGTGCGAAAGTTGTTGTGACGATTGATGGCAGTATCGTCATTCAATTCAATGTTCCCAAACACCTGCAATCACAATGTTATAATAAACACATTGATACTGAACAACGTTCAGACACAATACAGTTTATATATTTTAATTAATAAAACCTACAATAAAATACACTCCAGCACTGCAATGATCTTTTAATTCCAACCGCTGAAGCACTGATATTATTGTAGATAGATACCTGCATGCCAATGATGGCGTAGATGAAAAACAGCATGGCGATTAGAAGGCATACATAAGGCAGTGCCTGGGAAAAAAAATGAAGAAATTGTTACTTCTTAAAGAGGTGGTTGATTATGATTTCACTTTTTTAACTTTAGTTAGTGTGTAATGTTGCTGTTTGAGCATAAATAACATCTGCAAAGTTCAAAGAAAAGAAAGATATTTTCTTTGAAAGAAATTGCTTTTTAAAGACTACAACAAACGGCCAGTAGGGACTACAATGAGCTTCTCATGGGTTAGTGACATCACTAACCCTAAAATTTACATAAACCCCGCCCTCGGGTACACGCAACAAAGAGCAATTATGTAGTAGTGTTGTTGCCATGCAGTCGACGCTGGACGCTTCCTATGGACAACAATGGATTAAAATTATTTTGAACTCAGTTCCTGAACATTATAATCCAAATATAGCTCTCTGTGCTGCACATTTTACAGAGGATAGTTTTCTCAAATCGCAAAAAAGCTTGTCCTCAAAGATGGAGCAGTTCCCACTTTAAAAGCAGAAGCTGTTGTTTATTGGCCACAACCTGTAACTATGTTTTATTCTTTGTTGATGTGTTTTCCATGAATAGTTTATATCGTTATTTTTATGCTGTAGCAAGGACGTAAACAAAAGGAAGCTGTTTGGTTCCGCTAGCCAGTTACCTAACTGCTAATTCAAATTTATCCAACAAAAACCTACAAACTTCCTTTTAATCCCACTAGCGAACTTCGAATGTTGCTGTTTGTTGGCGTTTAAGTGATCATTGTAAATGCAGGCACGCTAAACATGGTTCTGTGTTTGATTTGGCCACTGTAATAAATCCATGGTTAGTCTTCATAATGGTCTTATCATTCAGGCGACAGATATTTGGCTACACTCGTTCTATAAAGACAAAATTAACGGTGCTCTACAGTCAGTAGCGATCACTATAGATCCACAGTCTGTAATCAAATAATCTTTTCGACTATAGTATCATTTGTTAGTGTGATTATATGAAAAAAATGGCTACAATGCAATTCTGCTGTACTAAAGCTTTAATAAAGATAAAACCGTATATCAAAAGCTAACATCAACAGTAGTAGAATTTACAAATAACAGCATATCTACAAAGTATGAGACAACTACAAATAAAAAACATACCATTCTGAAACGTCCTGTAACAGCTGTTCTTGCGCAGGTTCTGCTCGATCCTCTTCACTAATATTCTCTGGGTCTGATTCGGGCTCAAACTGATAAGGCAATATTGACGCCATTGTTTACAATACACCTGAGCACATGCAACTACCCATAATGATAAGGGGCGTGACTTTTCCGGACAACGTGCACTAGGCGGTTAGCAAATCACAACACACTGGGCCAGCTAACCAATCTGAGCCCATTATGTATTTCTGAGGAAGGGGCTTCTTAGAACTAAGAACTCATCTGACCGTTTTTACGAGAAGGGACACAGTGGTGTAGAATAAAGTGAAATATGTGAAAAATAATATTTTTTTTTAAACGAAGCATGAACTCATGTTACAGTGTACCCCATAAACACAATCAAGCCTTCGAAAAAAGCTGATCAACCACCCCTTTAAAAAAAAAAAACAGCCTCCAACAATGAATGTCAAATCTTTTTATTTAGTTACCTTAAAGGATTGGACGAATGTCCAGAGCAGGATGCGAATGGTGTATCCCTGCCGGAGGAGCTTGATTAGTCTGGCTGCTCTGAAGAGCCTCAGGAAACTCAAGTTCAGCAGACGATCCTGTGGGAATGCAGGGTTTGTCAATTAGAAAATTCATTTCTCTTAATTTGCTCCTTCAGCACTCTATTGCCCAGTTTCACAGACAAGGCTTAAGCTAGTCCCAGGCTAAAATCCATGTTTGATCTGTTTTAACAGAAAGCAACTTGCACTGACATATCTTAAAATACATTAGTTCCATTGTTTTGTCTCAAGATGCACATTAGTAAGGGTTTTCTAAGGCACGTTTATAAAAGCTACTTAAAGAGATAGTTTACCCAAAAATGAAAATTTTATGTTTATCTGCTTACCCCCAGAGCATCCAAGATATAGGTGACTTTGTTTCTTCAGTAGAACACAAATGAAGATTTTTAACTCCAACCGTTGACCTCACTTACCGGAAGTGATCGCGCGCTGAAGGCTGTTGGACATAGTGGTGTATTAGAGGTAAAAAATGATATAAATACTGTTTAGTTTCTCGCACAAACCGATCGTTTCGTGTCTTAAGACATCAATGTGTCGTCAGGAGCCGCAGGGTTTATTATGGATTTGTCTGTGCATGTTTTTTTATGTTTTTTTTACTCTCATAGATTTTGCTACCATTCACATGCATTATAGGACTGGCAGACTGCAACGGTTGGAGTTAAAAAATCTTCATTTGTGTTCTACTGAAGAAACAAAGTCACCTATATCTTGGATGCTCTGGGGGTAAGCAGATAAACATCAAATTTATTTTGGGTGAACTATCCCTTTAAATGTCTTAATTTAACTAAGGCCTAATCCTGGCTTAATCTAAGCCCTGTCTGTGAAACCAGGCCTTTATTTCATCCCTCATATCTCTCAATAACATCAGGTTTGTATTTTTGAATCCTAAAACATGCATTACAGCATTTTATTAATCCTTAACGAGATTGTCCACACCAAAATTTTAATTCTGTCATTATTTACTTACTCACATGTCATTTCAAACTGGTATGCTTTTCTTTCTTCTGCTGAACACACACAAAGATATTTTGAAGAATGTTGGTAACAGTTTTGGTTCCCATTATTTTTGTCTATACAATGGAAGTCAATAGACCTTATTCAAAGCAGAGCCATCTTTGATTTTTAACGGGAATGAAAGTGAGGCAGTGAGGGATAGACATACATCCTTCACTGGGTGGTACTGTTATTTAATGTGTTTTTGGATTGTTCTGCTGACGAAACACTGCTAAAATATCTTTCCAAGAAACTAGTAGACATAAAACTCCAGACAAGATGAGCTGTGGAAAACTATAAGTGTAGGAGCTTTATACAGCATTTTACAGTGGATGCCATTAAAACAAGTCTATCCCTCACAGCCTCACATTCGTACATATCATGGCGATGCTCTGATAAGCTCTATGGGAACCACACAAAAGAAAGAAAGTCATACAGGTTTGGAATGACATGAGGGTCAATAAAGGATGACAGAATTTAAATTTTTGGTTGGACTATCCCTTTAATCTTAAAAGTTCTCAAATTTCTTCACACGAACCTGATTTTAATCTGAGTCTGAGTTTAAATTTGTATTGTTCGAGTGTCATTAAGTCAGGGTTTCTCAAACTGCGTTTTGCAAAGAGTTTGAATACTAGCTAATAATTAAATTATAATATTTGTAAAAAATTTAATAAATAATTTACAATAAAAGCAATCAAAATAAATCACATAAAAATGTGCAATATTTTATTTGTTTCATTTTTTCTGTGAACACTAACCAACATCAGAGAACTGTGAATATGCAATTGTGTTAATTTATTCAAATATTAGACATAAATATAAAATTTTAGGTCAAAGGGATTCAGCTGACAAAAAAAGTTTGGAAATCCCTGCATTAACACATCCAGACCTTTTCAGAAAATTGACACCGGATTCAGTGTAAAAAATTCTTGGGTAATATTTTAGTGATTGTGTCAAGTAGGGTGTGTTCTTGGATCACTACATTTTGTTGGTTCTAAAACAACAATGCTGACAATCCAGACAAAAATATGTTGGACCAACATGGATGTCGATCCACGGTAAGCAGTAGTGAACCCTAATGACTTCAAATAAGATTTACTACATATTCAACAGACAACCATGGAGTGATTGTGAAAAATGATGGTGCATTATCTTCAGTAAAGGTGAACCTTTAATAAGGGAGAACCTTAAGATGTGCCATATACAGTTTGTCTGCAATAGGAAGTTCTTTCATTCCCAGCAGGGTGGGATAGACATAAGATCAAAAACAAGAGAGCAACTCACCGTTGTCTATACATGAAGATGTTAAATCGTGGCAGGAGCAAGCCAAGATTTGAGTGAAGACATTTAAGGAACACAGGAAAACAAGAACAGCCATCACGCACAAATATAGTTACAGAACAAACACAATTACCATCAGTAGCAGCTTTTGACAATGACAAGGACGTCAAGACATACAGTATAATACAACATAAGACTTGTGAACATCATAAACACAAATCAAAGCCACAAACTAGTGATTTGGTCAAAGTGAGCATTACCAAATGGATTTAGTTACTTTATTACTGTCATTTTATCAGAAAAAAAACAACACATAGCTCTCTTCCTTCTGTTCCTGAGCTAGAGCCAAAGCTGTGATGGTTATCCAGCTCATCTTTGTTTGCGCTTTTCTTCTCAGCCTTTCTCTGCTGTCTGGTATTACACTTGGTCTAGCTCTGAGACTATTCTCTAATAGAGCTCAAACGCAGAGGTCAGTGCCGCCCACTTACCTTAATCTCAGTGACTAAGATGTCAGTGATGCTGCCCAGCACAGTCACAAAGTCAAACACATTCCAGGCATCTTTCAGGTAATTCTGAGAGGAAGAGAATTAGAGAGATAACTCAGGAACAGGCTGGAGAGCTTACAATTTCACACTCTAGCATAGGAACATTTTCCTGTGAATTAAAGGATTAATTCACCCAAAACTGTCATCATGTACTCACCCTCATGTTGTTCCAAACCTGTATGACTTATTTTATTCCGTGGAACAAAAAAAAAAGATATTTATAAGCTGCTCTTTTCCAAACAATGAAAGTGGCTGGCGATCACAGCTACCATGATTTTCAGTGAATCTGTTCCTCAAAAGCTATCAAGTTTTGTTTTTGGGTGAAATACTCCTTTAATATGCTTTTAGGTTCAGCTCTTTTTGGACCAAGGTGTATAATATTGTTAAGGGTATCAGTGATAATACTTACCAAGGGGCCGAAAGCAATAATCTTGAGAACACACTCCATTGAAAAGAGAGCAGTGAAGACAATGTTGAGATACTTGAGCATTGCATCGTAAGACTCAGGCGCCCCATGGAACTGCAGGTATAAGAAGACAAAAGGGAAATGTTTTATTTATGTGAAAGTGAGATGAGTAATGAACACTGAAAAAGTAGGACATTTAATTTTTCATTACAAAAATAAGCACATTTTACCACAAAACCATAATTTGCCTGGATTGTTTTACTTTTGAGTTTTTTTTGTTGTTGTAATTCTCATTCTCAATGGTGATTACCTATACATTTTCCTTACTGCAATGCAGTAATTATTTAGCATATTACAGTAGAAGAAGATTATTTAAATTAGTACAAAAAATATGATGTACAGTACACACTACTGTTCGAGATCGGTAAAGATTTTTAATGTTTTAAAATAGTCTCTTATGCTTACCAAGGGTATATTTATTTGATCAAATGCAGTAAAAAGAGTAAAATATCTTGTATTTTAAATGTAATTTATTACTGTGATGTTAAAGGTGAATTTACAGCAATCATTACTCCACTCTTCAATCACATGCAATATGCTGATTTGGTTAAGAAACATTTACTATTATTATCAATGTTAAAAACAGTTGTACCGTTGTGTGATGCTGTGATTTTTTTAAGGATTTTTTGGTGAATAGAATGTTTAAAAGAATGCCTTGCTCAATATAATGATTTATTCCTTTCAATATTAATAATAATAACAGTCTTACTGTTCTCAGACTTCTGAATGGTACTATAAATACTTTTTATGAATCACTAAATGGTTAGAAAATGTGCAAAATTAATGAAACGTTCATAGCTGTAACTCTCCAAGGACTCTACTGTTACTGAAAGAAAAATGGCCGAATGACCTTCATCATGAGCACCACGGTGTTGAGAGCAATCATGATCATGATGGAGTACTCAAATGGTGGAGAGACCACAAACTTCCACAAGCGGTACTGAAAGGAATGCTGGTTCTGTGGCATATAGCGGGTCAGTGGTTTGGCATTGATAGCAAAGTCGATGCAGGCTCTCTGAGAAGAGAAACAGCAAAAGAGGAATTAATTCACAATACAGACACACAGACAACTAGGCTAAAGTCACATTTTCTTTCTCATAATCACAACTAATCAGAAATGCCATAAAAAGAGCAGTGATTGTGGAAGATATAGTTTAACCTGTGGAAGAACAAGAAAATAGACTCGTAATTGAGCTGATATTTTTCTGGCTGTTTTGCTGTGAATGTTGATGATAAATTACCTGAGGTCTGGGTTTTTACCACAGTTTGTGAGTCATGTTAGGCTGGCATAAGGAGAATGAGAGAGTGAAACAGCACAGGCTCTACAGACGACTGAGCCCGTCTAATGGGGCCTCAGAGGAAATGGGGCAGGAACATCTTGCTGACTGCTCTTCCATGGGGCTGGCGGTTTCTGTGTGTGTCTTTAGACACTGTGTGTCACTGTATGAATTTATACCTGTTTCTGAGTATGTGTTTAGGTGTGTGTGGTCCGCCGCAGGCACATGCATTAATCCTGTCAAAATTCTACCTGAACATCTGCAGCTGTTACCATGGCTGGCTTCACTGTAGGTACCGTATCAAATCACTAAACACGAAAAAAAACTCCTCCAGTGTTTGTAAGGGAAAGATTAATGTTTGCCTCTGTATCTCTTACCGTCAGCCTAAAAGCAGCATTCTTTTTGTTGATATTTCGTTCAAAATCTAAACTAAGAGAACTAAAAAAATTATAAATATATATATATATTTTACTTTCCAATAAACATTATTTTCTATTAGAAGTTATTTAAAAATATATTATATTATATATAAAATATAAAAATATTATTTGTTATATTACTTTTTAACACACCTGCCAAATGCAAGTGAAATTTGCAAATTATTATATTATATTATATTGCATTATATATAAAATAAAAAAATATTATTTGTCTTAATTACTTTTTTTTCTCAGGTATAACTGGACCTGACATAAAAATGTAATAACAAAATTGTAATATTATAATATTTTGATGCTGGATTTTGGATTTTGTACCAGTTCATAGCTATATTTTTTTCTTCAGGGTAGGATTTCAAGAATGAGTTGGTTACATACTGTGGATTTGTGGGGTGACCATATCTGAACATTATTCAGTCCTACCTCATTCTTCTCCAGACTGCACTCTGACAAGGCCTTATCACCCTGTTCCTGGAATGTGATGATTATCAAGGCCACAAAAATGTTGACAAAGAAGAAGGGGAAGACTACAAAGTAGACCACATAGAAAATGGACATCTCAATGCGATAGCCTGGACTGGGACCCTGGTCCTCAAAAGTGGCGTCTACAGAGTGCTTCAAAACCCTGTGCAAAGACAACATTACACCATTACACCCTAAACTTTAAGATAGTAAAGTGCCTAAAGAGACATAAGTACATAGTTTACTTTACCCTCAAATTGCAGATCTAAGACAATGAAATCACAGTATAATCACACATTGAATGGACAGATTTTATTAATTTAACAGATTGTTTTTAGCAGTGCGGCCAAAGTAATAAACATAAAAGCAAAATTTAAGCATGTGAGTTCCTCCAGATTGTGACAATGGATCTTAACCTGAAGCATTTTTATAAATCCTGCATCATTGAATTACTAATACACTGAAATTGTCTAATTAAATGATTAAAACGTGAGAGGGCAGGGAAGAAAACACTTGCTCACCAGATAAAGAACAAGCTTGTGAACAACTCATAAAAATAAATCACAGACAATTACAATGGCTTGTCCAGCACATTCATGAGTTTGGCTGTGAGTTTGGGCTGATGCTGATTCATGAATGTCTGCCTACTCTGCCTCTTGAGAGCTGTGCTCTACCAGTATCACAGATCCTCAAAGAGAACCACTTCAAACTGATTATGGCCTTTAAAGTGAGAGAATAAAAGGCCACTGGGGGGGTCAAAGGACACACAGGAAGTGTTTGAAGAGGACAGAAGCTTTTATGGGTTTCTAATCCTTACAAAACATACTGAATAGCAAATGGTTGTACTATATATACCAAACATACCAATATACCAAAATATACCATAAAATCAGTGATATAAATATAATTAGGGACCATGACATGTTTGCTGACTTACGTGGGCCACCCTTCTCCAGTAGAAACAGTGAAAAGAGTGAGAAATGCCCACAGCACATTGTCATAGTGGAACTCATATTTCCTCCATTCCCTTGGCTGGGCCGCCACGTCGTCCTTATCATAATCCAGAAAAAGCCCTCTAAATGCACAAAGACAATGACAACAGAGACAGAATATAAAAAGAAATATCTATACATCAATTTTCAAAGCACTACTTAATTGAACCTTGTGCTATCAACACACACACACACACACACACAGACAAAATGTAAGATTTTAAAGAATAATTGTATATAAATTATTCACAAAAGGCAAATGGGGAAGTATTTTAGAGCTGAACATAATTAGAGAAATGTACAATCACTACAAAAATGTCCACGATTTTCCTAGCATTTATGTATTTTATTTCACTTTCCATGGCTTGTTTTAAAATTCCATGATAGTTTTGAAAACATCAAAACTATTACCAGAGGTTCCATAGTTGTGGGACATAACACGTTTACATTTTCTCCACTCACTTCTGCATGGGTTTGGACAGTACTTCTGTGTGCCTGCAGGGGGAGCTGCAGGTTTGAGACGTGCTCCTGTATTAAGCCCAATTTATATTTCTGCGTCGAGTGTACGCCGTAGCTACGTCGTAGGCTGTGTGTTGCACGTGTAGCCTACGACGTACCCTGACGTGCACCTCTCCAAAAATGTAACAATGCGTCAATTCTACTCGGACCGCAAGCGCTGTGATTGGTCTGCCAGAACCCTTCCCTCAGGGGTTATCATGCTCCCTCTGCATGTTTAACTGCACGTTGACAAGGACAAGGACGCAGAAGTATAAATGAAAATCGCCACATAGGCCACGGCGTAGGGGCTACGGCGCAGGTCCGACGCAGAAGTATAAACGTTTACACAACTACAATGTACTAAAAACTGAAAAAAATGTCCTTTGCGTTTTCGCGGACAGAAAACAACATTGTCAAAACGATCCCAATTCACACGGATCCGCGAAAACTACTAAAAATGCATGCAGTATGCATGCAAGGACAGTAGTTGGCAATGTCATTTTGTAAAGAAACACAATGCGCCTATAGATACAACCTGTAATACGCATGCGCATGACGTCACCGTTTTCACAAATTTGCGTTTTTGTAGTTTACACACACAGACAATAACGGTATCGTTCTCAAAAACGTGCACTTTGAATCTGTTGTTTACATGCTGTTGTCATTAGTTGAAAATGGTGTGGTGTAAACGGCCTCTTAATCCCACTCTACCTGCAGTCTTTCTCCAGGCCCTTGGACTCGTCTGTGCAGTAGAAAAACTTGCCCTTGAAGAGCTGCACAGCAATGACAGCGAAGATGAACATGAACAGGATGTAGACAATGAGGATATTCAACACATTCTTCAGGGAGTTCACCACACAGTCGAACACGGCCTGAGAGAGAGTAGACACACATACAAATACACTCTTGTTAATTACCAATCAACTCAAGTCATAAAGCTCAATGCAGACTCGTGAGAATCTGTCACAACTTAGAATAATTCATTTCTAATTATCCACACCTGGAGTGCTTACAGGTGTTTATGAGGCTCTAGCTCTCACTGTGAGGAACACAGCAGGCGTCCAGCATCATGGGCGACAGTGATGGGCAGGGCTTGACATTAACCCCCGCCAACCCGGCATTTGCAGGTGGATTTTCAGCTGTGGTGTGTAACACAGCCACTCCCACTAGCCACCTTGGCGGGTTGAATTTTATTGTAGTCTTCTCAAAAGGCATCTGTTATAATCGCGCTGCGCCTTATAAACAATCACTCATGATTCTTTTGAGTTTTATAAATGCAATGTCTAATAATCAGGGGCGTTCAGATTAGTCATCGCTGAAACGCCAGTGTTTTGTTCAGAGCGCGTTCTCACTCACTGAAATCTGCACTCTCATCATAAACAACAAAGCAGAGATGTACGTGCGATGTACGTAATAGATTCATTCATCATACAGTGATTGACTGTTTTTGTTCAATTTCAGCAGTGAAAATAGTTTCAAACAAAGATCACAGCAGAACCATAGCGCATCTGATGTGACTGCCATAAAGTCGGCTTGATGTTGGATGTTCGATAATCATGAATTTAGGTACCGTCTCTAAAGTTACACGACATTGGTATACACGTTTATAACTTCAATAGCATTTGAAAAGAATGACTCACAGCAATAAAACCAATTGTAAAGTGTTCATCTAGGTGTCAGGTACAATGCGCACCTTTTAGACTTTTGATATTTAATCAAATAAACTGTCAAATCACATGAAAATATGGATATGTATTTCACTAGGCTACTGTATGGGCTCAAACAGTAATTATGCTAGATTTAAATATGTCATAGCTAATAGAACACTGATGAGAATATTGCTTGAGAATAAATTATATTTACACAAAAAAATCTTTATTTTTTCAGACAAGCAACTGTTTTCTCTGTCTAGATTAAGCAGCTTTACACACAACCATATCACAGCTATTTGATGACCTGTCATGTTACATTTCATGCAGACTTGATTTGGGTGTGTACAGTGGTCATTTACATATAGCCAACAACAAAATTCCCAACAACAAAATTTTGGCCAGTGAAAATGCTGAATGGCTAGTAACTTTGGAAAACCACTAGCCACAGTGGCTGGTGAGCAAAAAAGTTAATGTCAAGCCCTGGTGATGGGCAATTCATTTCTTTTTGATATGATGCCAAGTAATATCAAGGGCAATACTGTTGATTTTACCAATTGATAACTCTATTGAATGGAAAGGTTTTACGATTTTTGAGGATAAAATAGTTAATTATAGCAATTTAATAATATATTTGAAAGACATCATTTGTAACATTTAGTTGCAAATGATCAAACTTTATTTTGCCAGCAATTACAGCAATTACAGAACAGAAACAATCTTTCAACAATTTTTCATGTAAAAAATAATTTTTAAACACTTGAAAGAGTGTGTTTCTATCCAGAACATTTTTATTGGTCTACACTTTTGTGTCCTGAAGGGGTGTTTCGTCCATAGCCCCGCAATGTGTTAAAAATTACAACAAACCTGACTTTGACTAAATGTATATATTTATATACAGTATATATAGGTGCCATGATGAAGGGATAATCAGTGTTATTCACTTCACCTGTCAGTGGTCATAATGTTATGTCTGATCGGTGTGTATATACACTCACCTAAAGGATTATTAGGAACACCATACTAATACTGTGTTTGACCCCCTTTCGCCTTCAGAACTGCCTTAATTCTACGTGGCATTGATTCAACAAGGTGCTGAAAGCATTCTTTAGAAATGTTGGCCCATATTGATAGGATAGCATCTTGCAGTTGATGGAGATTTGTGGGATGCACATCCAGGGCACGAAGCTCCCGTTCCACCACATCCCAAAGATGCTCTATTGGGTTGAGATCTGGTGACTGTGGGGGCCATTTTAGTACAGTGAACTCATTGTCATGTTCAAGAAAACAATTTGAAATGATTCGAGCTTTGTGACATGGTGCATTATCCTGCTGGAAGTAGCCATCATGGAGGATGGGTACATGGTGGTCATAAAGGGATCGACATGGTCAGAAACAATGCTCAGGTAGGCCGTGGCATTTAAACGATGCCCAATTGGCACTAAGGGGCCTAAAGTGTGCCAAGAAAACATCCCCCACACCATTACACCACCACCACCAGCCTGCACAGTGGTAACAAGGCATGATGGATCCATGTTCTCATTCTGTTTACGCCAAATTCTGACTCTACCATCTGAATGTCGAGACTCATCAGACCAGGCAACATTTTTCCAGTCTTCAACTGTCCAATTTTGGTGAGCTCGTGCAAATTCTTGCCTCTTTTTCCTATTTGTAGTGGAGATGAGTGGTACCCGGTGGGGTCTTCTGCTGTTGTAGCCCATCCGCCTCAAGGTTGTGCGTGTTGTGGCTTCACAAATGCTTTGCTGCATACCTCGGTTGTAACGAGTGGTTATTTCAGTCAAAGTTGCTCTTCTATCAGCTTGAATCAGTCGGCCCATTCTCCTCTGACCTCTAGCATCAACAAGGCATTTTCGCCCACAGGACTGCCGCATACTGGATGTTTTTCCCTTTTCACACCATTCTTTGTAAACTCTAGTAATGGTTGTGCGTGAAAATCCCAGTAACTGAGCAGATTGTGAAATACTCAGACCAGCCCGTCTGGCACCAACAACCAGAAGACCCCACCGGGTACCACTCATCTCCACTACAAATAGGAAAAAGAGGCAAGAATTTGCACGAGCTCACCAAAATTGGACAGCTGAAGACTGGAAAAATATTGCTTGGTCTGATGAGTCTCGATTTCTGTTGAGACATTCAGATGGTAGAGTCAGAATCTGGCATAAACAGAATGAGAACATGGATCCATCCTGCCTTGTTACCACTGTGCAGGCTGGTGGTGGTGGTGTAATGGTGTGGGGGATGTTTTCTTGGCACACTTTAGGCCCCTTAGTGCCAATTGGGCATCGTTTAAATGCCACGGCCTACCTGAGCATTGTTTCTGACCATGTCCATCCCTTTATGACCACCATGTACCCATCCTCTGATGGCTACTTCCAGCAGGATAATGCACCATGTCACAAAGCTCGAATCATTTCAAATTGGTTTCTTGAACATGACAATGAGTTCACTGTACTAAAATGGCCCCCACAGTCACCAGATCTCCACCCAATAGAGCATCTTTGGGATGTGGTGGAATGGGAGCTTCGTGCCCTGGATGTGCATCCCACAAATCTCCATCAACTGCAAGATGCTATCCTATCAATATGGGCCAACATTTCTAAAGAATGCTTTCAGCACCTTGTTGAATCAATGCCATGTAGAATTAAGGCAGTTCTGAAGGCGAAAGGGGGTCAAACACAGTATTAGTATGGTGTTCCTAATAATCCTTTAGATGAGTGTATACACCGATCAGACATAACATTATGACCACTGACAGGTGAAGTGAATAACACTGATTATCTCTTCATTACGACACCTGTTAGTTGAAGGGATATATTAGGAAGCAAGTGAACATTTTGTCCTCAAAGTTGATGTATTAGAAGCAGGAAAAATGGGCAAGAGTAAGGATTTGAGCGAGTTTGACAAGGGCCAAATTGTGATGGCTAGACGACTGGGTCAGAGCATCTCCAAAACTGCAGCTCTTGTGGGGTGTTCCCGGTCTGCAGTGGTCAGTATCTATCAAAAGTGGTCCAAGGAAGGAACAGTGGTAAACCAGCGACAGGGTCATGGATGCACGTGGGGAGCGAAGGTGCCCGTCAAGGTGTGGTCAAACAGACGAGCTAATGTAGCTCAAATTGCTCAAGAAGTTAATGCTGGTTCTGATGGAAAGCCAACTAGTTTGATCCATGGAGGCCCCACCTCGCAACTTACAGGACTTAAAGGATCTGCTACTAACATCTTGGTGCCAGATACCACAGCACACCTTCAGGGGTCTAGTGGAGTCCATGTCTTGATGGGTCAGGGCTGTTTTGGCAGCAAAAGGGGGACCAACACAATATTAGGAAAGTGGTCATAATGTTGTGACTGATGGGTGTATATATACATAAATATAACAAGTACATACAAAATATTTTTATTTTTAAATAAGGGTGTGTTCACACATGGCAGGTTTTGTTTGATTAAAATGAACTCTAGTGCGATTGTTCTGTAGTGCCGTTCATTTGATTAAGAGTGAACGCTGCCATCTGAACCCTGGTGCGCACCAAACAAGCGAACCAAGACCCCCGAAAAGGTGGGTCTCATCTGCTTCCAAACAAACTCTGGTGCGGTTTGACAGAAATATGAATGCAACACGGATACCAAAAACATCTAAGTGAACCAAAAACAGGACAAGATGGGACCCTAAAAAGGACAGAATGCTGAAGCATACGTGTTTTTTCTCGTCATAGGAGCTACATTGCCCATTATAATTTGGTACAGGCGTCAGAAACTCCATCTCCTTACAGCAGATCTTCGTTTGTATGCAACGGAGGAATACCTGGCGCTGTTTTTACACACTTAATAAACTCTTTGCGAGTTCTCAGCTGAATGCCATTATACGTACGCACATACAAGAAGCTCATTTAAGCCCAGCACACAGCATTGTTTTGGATGTTCGGCAAGTTCCGTCTCAACATTTAAAAAAATATATATATCTTTAGGTTCGGTCTTAAAAAAAGACTAAACACTAAGTGATTTCTGAAGGATCATGTGACACTGAAGACTGGAGTAATGACTGCTGAAATTTTAAAATATATTCAAATAGAAAACTGTCATTTTAAATTGTAATATTATTTAACAATATTACAGTTTTTACTGTATTTTTAAATGAATAAAATGCAGCCTGTAGCACATAAGATACTTATTTTAAAAACTTTGATCTTCCCTTAACAGTGACAGCTGTATTAATGAACTGCAACAAAATATGTACCTTCAGTTTTGGTAGACGTTTAATGGTCTTCAGAGGTCGCAAGACTCGCAACACCCTCAGGGACTTGATAGTGTTGATGTCCTTGCCTTTGGTTCCTCTATACGAGTCAAAACAAGTGAAGAGTCAGTAAACTCAGGATCAATCACATGTTGTAGTCAGCCTTCTTCAAAGCATTCATACAAATCCAGACAAAACACATGAGAATACGAGTAAACATGATGTAAATGTTCCTTTGGTTAAAATATCAATAATGCGGTACTAACTGACACTAGACTAAACATACTCACCACCTTTCTATATTGACAAACACAGCTAAATCTCTAACAAATGAGCATCTTTTAGTGTCATAGCTTTAGATCACTGCACTAATGGATTGGTGTTATTTCACAAAAGCACATGCTTTGGTGACAGAGTATGAAATACATTGCATGCATGTAATACCTCTGCACTAAATGCCCTCTATCAGAAATGTTAGCCTGTTATTGAATGATACAGTATTAGCACTATTCATGCATAAAATAAGAAAGGCAACATGGATTCAACCCAAATGCTGCTGTGCATCAGATTCTAACACAACAACACACCACCAATGATAACAAAGAAACCGCACCCTGAAAAAAGGGCATTGTTTCTTTTCAGGAACCAATGCTGTTTTGAGGTTATCAAGCTGACATGCTTCAAATGCGTCAACTTGAATAACTGACTGCATAGATTTGAATACAGTGCATGTATTCATTAAAAAAGAGCTTACAGCAAGAAAAAAAGAGGAATGCCAAATAAAATGTTATAAAAAGTTATTTCACCCTTAATGAAAAGAGCAGTCCTCAGCAGAAATCAGTCATGCTTTAGCTCCTAAATACTCAAATCATAACCGCCAAGCTTACAATGTCATTTAATGAAGTAACTGCAAGGACAAGCATAGTCGATAACTAAATCATGAGGAAATACTCCATGGTCATATGAAATAACTAAAGCCCTTTGCATTATATCTAATGCAGGCAAAGAGCAAACTGAATCACATTATTTGTGAGACATCACATTCATTCAAATAACCTTCACTAAGCCCCTATTTTGATGCAGGGCATGTGTTTTTTTTTGGATGTCTGACAAAATAAACTGCAGATAAATTACTATTTCTGTACTGATTCATTTTCCCAATTATCTTATGTTACAATACAACTAATTATTACACGGCTCTCTGTATTGCTAGATTCTGATTGGTTAATTGACATTCTGCGGCCAGATATTTCCTGCCGTCACTCATGGCAATGCTGTATATAAATCCGCTTAAACTGCCGCAGTCTCTTGTATCCCACCGCAGACTCGCTGTAGCTGCAAAAGCAACTGGCATCATCTTGCATCTAAGTTATTGACTATAGGGAAAATTACCTTGGAGGACTTTTAATATTGGTAAAGTGTTTGTATTGTTGCTTGACTGATTGTTTTGGACTATTATTTTCTTCTTAGCCAATGTTTTAAATTGATAACATACAGGCAAAATAAAAAATGTTCAACTCAAATAAATATTTAATATCCAAGTATGTATTTATTTGGTGAGCAGCCGTGTAATAAGCGATATAATGTACAGTAAGCTGGTCATTATCATTTGTATTAGTTTGCAGGTACCGTTTAGTTCTTCCAGTGCAGCAATGGAAGAGAGAACAACAGAATATCTGAGAGGTCATTTCGCATCTCATTTATTCACGGTCTCTTACTTCGATAAAGCAAGGCTTTGGCAGGTGTATGATTGGTGCTGACAGATGAATCAGCAGAAAATAACTTCAAGAAATTATTGTGAAAATGCTTACAATAGAAAAATCCCCAAGCAGTGATTCCCCTCCATTGCACATAGACATGTTTCAAAACAAATGACCTTCAACTACAACAGACCTTTCCATGTGCAAGAGCAAGTGGTATTACATGTGCAGATTTCTAGCATTTACAATAATGAACAAAGTTACATCTTCACCCTTAGAAAGTGCCAAGGTCTACTCACACATGCACAGTTCATACATTCTTCTAAAAATCCAATGAACACCAATCTAACAGAAAATCAGCAGAGACCTTAAAGCATGGTCACCAATCAGCATGGTGAAGTTACTCCTTTGGCCCAATCAGAGGGCTCAACAAGGTCATGCAACTCCACCCATGCTCCCTGATGCACATTAGTCTAGCATGCAATTACTGTACAGGGCCTGATGTTTATCCCCCAAACCCACTACAAACTATAAAGAGCCTCAATAACATCCCACTGGACACCCTGGTAACTTTCACAGGACCCCAGATAACAATTATGGAGGAGAAATGCTGTTTCACATCAATACAACATTCACTAAGAGGTTCTGATGAAAGCTATCAGTGTTATTGTAGAGGCTCCCACCCTGTACAGACAGTCTCACTCCACTAATATGTAGTGACAGTAAAGGACATTATCCCAGTCAGCCCGGGACAATGAAGAATAGAGGAGATTTATCAAGGAGAAGAGAATATCGGGGGTTCCCCACCTGTTAACGCTTTGATGTGATCTAATGAATGAGAAGAACACAAGGCAAAAAGCAAAACATTATGACAAAGTACCTCTGCACTAACAGTAAACCACATCATCCTTTCAGAACATTGCACATAATACTTCAATGAGAATGAAAGATTGAATTTTTACGAGCGCCATTACGTTCCTTTGTGCGACTAAAACATGAGGCATAATGACTTTGATGACTGTATGCTGGAGAAACAGGAAATTGTGGTAGTGTTTTTAGGCAAATGTTTCGGAATTTGGCAAAAAGGAGGAAGAAGCTTTGTATTGTGGGAGAAACAGACACTTCCAACTGCCGTTCATTTCTTTAAAGGATGTAACAGAATGACAGCTTCTTTTGCAGGGGTCTGCAGAGACAGCTGCAAGAGAGATAAAGGGTACACTTGACAGAGAGGGAACATCTGAGTGTGGATCTGAAAACCAGCACAATCAAGATCTGGAGCGAATACTAAGACATGCCAATCTATAAGAGATGGTGGAGCCGTAGATAATGGGAATTGAATCTGATTCATATCACCCTTATGAATCCTGAGCATGGTTGAAAGATGCCAGCAAATGGTTATAAACCTAAAAGGTATAGCATTACAGTTATACTTTATTGTACACTTGTTATTTTTGGTCAGTTGGCACATGGGCAAAATGTTATATCTAGGGATGTATGATATCTTGGTATCATATCGTTTATAGGTTTGTAATATTTTATATTTTAAATTTATCTGTAGATAAATTTGATATTTGATATTTATCAGTTGATATTGGATATTTTATTGTTTATTTCCCATATTTTAAATTCAGATTACCTTTTTTGTCTGTCATCCAAAACTGACTTCTTAAAAACACAAGTTATTTAATAACACTGTTAGCTAAAATTAGCTTTTCAAAATGAATAACCATTATACCCACACACAGAGAAAAGGGGTGTCAGAATAGCTTGTCACTGGGGCAGTACCCTTAATAGGACATCTTTTTTACCACAAAAAAGGTTCATAGAAGTAACTTAAGGTACGTAGTTGTACTCTAAGGTACTAATATGCACCTTTTAGGAGTAAAAATGGTACAAAGATGTCCTTTTAAGGGTACTGCCCCAGCGCAAGGTACAATTTTGACACTTTTTATCTGTGTAAAATGTTCTATTTTAGTGTTTTAATTTAAATGTATTTAGTCAAAACTAGTTATAACTCTATTTTACGCTTTAACTGTTAAAGATCTGGCCAATCACAGCAGCCACATTTTGCAGTACATCTCTCATGTGAATCTGAAAACATGCAGAAAGGTGGGCATGAAAATATGTTTGTGTTCTCATGCCTGCCAAATCAATGGAGTTCCGATGTGATGTTTGAAGTGAACGATGGTTCAATCGTTGGCCTGAAAAGCCAGACCTGTCCATATATACCACTCCAACACAAGTGAACAGGTCTTCTTTGATATGATATGACACATGCACTGATCATCCTGTCTGAGGTCACTGTGGGGATCGTCCAGGATGCTTCATATTCAGTAAGTACCGTAGACCTACTGAGAATGGTAGGAATCTTTAAAAGTACATAATCAATAGTGTCTGCCCTCCATGACAATGGAGAATTAAATGACATAGAGAAGAAGAATCAAGCTAATTTGCTGGAATGCACGAGTGATGTTAAATGATGGATTATGGAGAGGCTGAAACACTGAAGAAGATCCCATGCTTCAACACTTGCCTATGGGCTAAGCATTATTTGACTCAAACAGAGATAGGCAAGAAGACGAACAGTGAAAAGGAGAGACAGAGACAGAAACAAAGACACAGAGAGTTAAGGCGTTACCCCATGAAGCTCCTTCAAGCGATCCCAGGCAGAGAGAAACAGAGGAAGAGAGGAAAGTCAGTGGCAGCACATCAATTCACTCAGGTTTAACACGCCTTTGACATGACAGCACAGCAACAAACATAAAAAACGAACAGGAAGTAGGACAGATTAGTCAGTACAGCGCTGAAAACTCAAGCCGAGAGACCCCTTTATTCTGAAGGCTCTTCTCATCGATGGCTCTTCTCCGCTTGTCTTACTCATTGAAAATAAATTGTGACGTGGCGGGAAACAATTTCTGAGCTCTGATCTCACTCTGACCAAGAAAGTCTTGCTGGTTAAATTAGTTAAGAAGCCTGGTGGGGACACCACCAAAGCAGTATCCTATTCCAATGATCTGCATCCAAAACATGCCAGTGACGGCCAATGCTGGTCTTATTAACAAGGTTATCAAATATACACAAATATGATACAAAGAAAGTCCATTCCTTAAGACCTTTTATCACAGACTTGATTGATGTCATCAACCATTTCTAGTCTTAATAGTTAAATTATGTGTCGGGCGGTGGAAGGGTTGGTGCTATGGTGCATGTGAAGTCAGAAATCATAACATTATAGCTATTTTCTATTTCTGTTAAACTGGCAAGTGTTTCTTATAGCAGCTAATAGCATTTCCTTAATACTAAAGCATTGCAATGGCCCATCCATTACTCCACAGGAGATGAGCGAACAGCTGATAGTATCAGACAACTCCTTTATTAGCTCCCTCACACACATACACACACACACATACACGCACACACTCATTCTTTTTCAGACTGCATTCTCAAAAGTGCAATAAAGTGATGTCAACTGACCCACACCTCTGAGAGAAGGACAGGAAGGAAACAACAGATCAGTGGGAGTTGGCAAATCATAATCAAAGCTTAGTTTTCTTGCAGCACAATGAAAAGGAGGAATTTAACACATAGTAAATGTCCCGCTTTGAATGTGAAATACAAAGATAGATTTAGACACCCTTGTCACAGTGTGGGAATAAGTGTAGAGTAAAACCTTTAAAACAAAGCGATGAGAGTATTCGGGCAAATTCTTGCAGTAATAGGTGACTCAAATTACAAAGTATTTTAGTCAAGATCAATGATAAAATTCAAACAAAAAGTTTTAGTTAAAAGTGTGATTTATGTAGGTATTTGTAGGTACTTACGAGAATGCGAATGCCACCAGTGCACCACTGACCACAATGAAGTCCAGAATATTCCACAGATCTCTGAAGTAGGAACCAGGATGCAGCAATAAACCCAAATCCACCATCTTTTCAAATGAGAAGCATAAATATGAAAGATTATTGAGTGTAAAACCTTGACACCATCAATAAAGCCATCAAAGCACCATTTCTGTAACAAATTGCCTATAACAATAAATTTTACTGACAGACTTCATATTGCTCACTGTGAGCAATGTTCCCATTATTATACAGAGTCCTAGTAAGAGTCTTTTATTGTGAGGAATATGACTTTTGAGTTTTGTACAATAAAAAGTTATAGATATTTGACCGGTTTATTTGTCAAAAGTCTGTCCGTTACTGTACTGAAGAGCGAAAAAATACAAAATAACTTTTCAAACCTTTCAAAAGTTATTTGATATTAACTTCTTGTTTATGTCTTGAGCCAGTAGTGTTGCATTTTTAAGATATGTCAGTTCAGCTTTAAAAAAACATGTGTCTCGAGAGCCCTATGTTGCACTCCATCTAACTGTTTATAAACACAAGAACACGTCCTATGTGAACCATCTTAACTAGTTGACCAGTCAATCAGGCAAACCACTGACTAGTAAATTATGAAAATACATAGTTTTGCACATGCCTGATATTAATATGGGTCAATGTGCTTCACATAGATAGACTGGCACCAAATAACCACGTCTCAGGTCAAAAGAGGACTTTTGGATCACGTCGCCAGTGAGATAATTAAACACTGTAATGTACCACAAAATTACCTTAATGACCATCTCAAATGTGAAAACACCAGTAAAGACATAGTCCAAATACTTCAGGACCTATGAAGCGAAGAGTAAAATGGTCATTAGATTATCATCAGTCATTTTGGACCTATTGGAAAATGAGGTCAAACACTAATAAAAATCTGACTTTGAACAGCAAGACCAGTACAGACGAAACATGAGTGACTCACATTGTTTCGAGGAGCATTGGCTTGGACTGGGTCCTCCGCAGCCAGGGCTATACTGCTCATGGCAATGACCACCAGGATACACATCTCAAAGTAGCGTAGACTCACAATGTAATGGCACAGACGCCTCACCCTGCAAAAAAACACACACTATGAGAGTTATGCTGAAGGCAATTACATAATGAAGTCTGAAACCTAAACATTACTTTAAAACTACAGACAGGTACATTTAATTAACCACCGATAATGAATATTTTCATGCAGGCCATAGGCAAGTTCTGAGAGTTCAACGATTAATTCAGTAATAGTGTAGATTTTAGAGGATGTATTAGTAGGCATGGTCAGGTCAACACTATTGTGGCATTAATATATTGTAAAATAAAACTAATTCTATACTGTTACAACATCCACCACAGGGCCATGACAGACAGCTACATTTGGCAATTGCCCTTTAAAACACAGCTTTATGTGGATGTTTATGAGGTTGGATGCGTTTTTAGACTCAAAAGATCTTAAACCTTAACCTTAAATACACACAATCAAACTTTACAACCATTCTTAGGGACGTTTAAAATGAGTAATAAGCTAGAACGTTTGCAGATATAAAACTATTGGTGGTTTGCCAGATGCCATCTACAAATGCTGTATGTGAATGTTTAAGATGCCACTCACCAGTGTTGAGGAAGCTAATTTGAAATTGTGCCTTCCTTAACAACAAGCTACTCATAATTTACAGTAGGAGTGACAATGTCGGCATGGAATGAAAATCCATTGTATTTCCAATGTAATCCATTGTACTCTCTGGTGACGTATGCTGGATTTCTCCAATCATTTAGCCTGCTGAAAACCAGCCTCTTTCTTACAATTGACTGCAAGATCTGCCTCCATCTAATCAACAACAGATGGATAGAACTTCCAGCCCTACATATTTTTCTTTTTTGAAATATTCTGTTTCACTTGGATGTACCTCACAATATGGAAGAAAAGGTGTGTTCCATAAATTAGCTATAAGTCTGAAGTTACTGTTTGATGTCTGAGTGTGTACTTGATATGCTCACTTGACTGTCCCATGCTTCACTGCTACTTGTTGACAAAGAAAATAGCTTGTTACTGGAAAGCCTTTTTTGAATGTGAGCTACTATCAAGCAACAAAAAAATTGTTGAAGGGGTGTTTTTGGTTCAATGCTCTATCAACAGTAGTTGTGACATTGCACTGGAATAAATGTTCAAATACACTGTTTTAGAAGTTTATCCAACATGTTCCCTAGAACTGCCACACACAGACTCACGGATTGTTTGGGCTGAAGATGAACATCGAGCTGAAGGGGAGAATGGGGCGAGGGCTGCTCTGGTTCAGATCCTCCAGATTCTTCTCAGTCATGGGCATCGTCTCACTGTCTATACTGTTCACTAAGAAGATAAACAAATGTCACTTTTGTTAGACCAACACTGGCTTCAGCGTTAACACCCTTGAAAAAGTGGCACATAAATGTGAGTATAAAATGAGTTAAAAATGAGCCACCATGACCTGATATGACTATATGAGAAATACTAACTGGGAATAAGGGTTGTTTCTCCTGGGGGAGATGTGATGGTCACAGGTATGTGTGTGCCCATTCCTCCAGTCTGAGCAATATTTCGCTTGTTGTCAGAGTCTTCTGGTTTCTCAAGACACCATCGGTTCCCAACTGAAGGCTGATGGGGATTTATAGCCAATGAATCTCCTCCCATGTCCATGTGCCTGGAGCAGTGAGTCAAACCAAGTTTACACTTTGATGTTTTGGTCATGAAAGACTCTGAAGTTGAAAGACTGTTCAGTGCTTCTAAATTAATCTTTTAAGTGAATAAATCATTTTAATTCAAATCCATTCGCTGATTTATATTTCAGAATATTTCAGACCAACTCAATAAATAGACTCTTCAATGAATGAGTTGATGTTTTGAGTGTGGATTGGCTCAGTAAGGCACCAAACTAATTGAGATTTATAAACAAACTTTTTGTTAATGATGTTGTGCTGAATGACAAATCACTTACCATGATTCTGAAACACTCATGAATCTTAGATATGCACATTCTTATAAACAACAATAAGATTTGTTTCTGGCTCAAAATGTTTCTGAAATATTCTGCTGATTACATGAATTTACTCAGATGTCCCTCACTGGTCAATAAAAAGAAAGTCACTGAAAGGATCAATTAACAAATATGAATACAATTTGCTGAATGGATTTAAAAGAGTCATTGGAATGAATCAAAATCCCCACCACTAGAAGCATTATTGCTCATATACGAATAAGATCACTAGTGTCGTAGCTACTGGAACATGGTTCAGTTTTATTTGTCAATCCAAGAAATAATTTTAAAATTACATCTTTTAAAAACTATTTGAAAAGAAAGTTTTACCTGTGGCTGGCTGACTTGCTCTCGTCCTTCTCTCCATTCTCTGGTTGCTCCTCTCCTTCCAGTGTGGACTGAGCTTTACTGGTTCGCGGCCTGTGCCGCCTTCTCCCTCCATTACCTCCATTTTCGCCCTTGGAGCACCTCTCTCCCTCCCTTGTTCCTGATCGTGAGCCTTCCTTCTGTCTGCACCGCCGTTCGCTCTTCCCCCCAGCACTGACCACCCCATTGCCCTCCCTGTTATGCCTGTGGGAGTGATGGTGACGATGTTCTCTCTCCCCACCTCCCACTCCCTCGTCCACCGAGCTCTGATGGTGATGTCTGCGGCCCCCCTCTCTGCTCCGGCTCCTGTCGGCCTTCCCCTCCTTACACCGTGTCCCATCATGCTCCTTACTGCGGCTGTGATGGACATGATGCCGGCCTTCTTTGCCATGCCCGGTGTCACCATTTTCATTGGTCTCACTGGAGGGACGCTCCCTGTGACGGTGGTGCTTGCGAGGTGGATGCAACTGTGGAGGCTCCATCACAGGGGGGACTCGTTCCTCCAGCGTGCCGCCCTCCCCTTGCAAATCCTGGGGTTTGTCCCAGCCTCTGTGAGGGCTGATGGGGCCATCACAGCGAGGTTCCACCACCAGAGGCCGGTCCAGGTGGGTTTTGATGTCAGGGCGGAGGTGAAGGTTGGAAGTCAGCCGGGGGTTAAGCTCTTCTTGGTACAATGCCTCACTGCTGGCCAGCATGTGCTTCCGAATCTGGGTGGTGCGCTGTTCCCACACGGACATCATCTTTAGGGAACGTTGCTGTTCTTTACTAGTGAAGAGAAGATTTAAGGAAACAAATCTGTTAGCCTCAGACAGACAAAGTTAAATAAAACAATTAGGCATGGTGTTGACATTAGTCTCCATCCATGTCGAGACCCCCTTTCATAATGGTGATTTTGTGTTTGCTTTCAAATTTGGGCTTAATTTTGGATGGCTGCGATTTACACAAGTTACACAATCCAGAGTCCATGACAAGACCAAGACCATGAAAATATGGTCTTGGTCTAAGACTCGAGGACCAAGATCATTACAAAGTATTGTCCACATGCTCCTCAGTCCATGACAAGACCATGAAATATATAGTCTTGGATTCAGACACAAGGACGAGGACGAAAACCATGAAGATACGGGAGCATGTGGATTCTGTCTTGACTCTGACGGGTACCTTTTCTGGGTCTTGACTCAAACTCAAATGAGCTGGTTTCAACTACGACAGAAAAGCAGAGTGATACAAACAGTGAAAGGTTCCAGTACTGCTGGACTAAATATTAGTGCTCTTGGAACGGTGTTTGTCCAAGCAGATTTAAGGACTGGAACTAACTGAGGTGTAAATAAAAAGAAGGTCTTTATGGATGCCTGATTACAAAGATTAGTTATGGGCATGCTTTACTCATCCTGCAAATGTTTGTGATTAATGGTTTGGGTCATGAAGTTTAACCATGCATTCTATACCTGCACTACACAGCAAGTGTAGGATATTTAGAGGGCTTTGCCAGGTTTAATGACCTAATATATATATATCCCTTCCGAAGAATAGTTCACCACCAAAATAACTTTTGTCATTGTTTAATCACCCCCATCTCATTCCAAACATGTTCTTTCTAAGGAACACCAAAGGAGAATTTTTTTTTTTTAAATGTACAAAGTGAAAATTCACTGAGATTCGACTTAAAAGATTCACTCATGAATCTGACTTCATTTTTTGTCTCTAATGAACTTGCCAAAAACACACAAAGGTTTAAAAGTTTGGGTTCAGTACGATTATTTTAAAGAAATTAATACTTTTATTCTCCAAAGACACATTAAATTGATCAAAAGTCACAGTAAATACACTTTTAAAATTATATTTCAAATTTAAAAAAAAATATATTCAATAAAGAATCCTGAAAAAAGCAGCATGGTTTCCAAAAATATATTAAGCAGCACAACTGTTTACAACATTAATAAGAAGAAGAAATATTCACTAAATCAGCATATTAGAATTATAGAATGCTATTGTTACAATATTACTGTTTTACAGTATTTCTGACCAAACAACTGCCACCTTGGTGAGCAAAAGTAACTTTCAAAAACATTTTTAAAATAAAAAAACCAAACTTTTGAACGGTAGTGTGCGTATTAGAATGTGTGCGTGGGTGTGTGTATATATAAATGTGTATATATATGCATTTTTTCCATGGAACAAAGCCAGTCATATGGATTTGGAACAACGTGAGTGAGAACAAATGATGACAGAAGTCTCCTATATTTCACCTTATTTCTTATCCAATTAGTTAGCATGAAGAGAACGTGAATCAAGACAGATTTTGCTGTAAAGAAAAGTAAAGGAAAAGATTCATCTGGAGAAAAGTAACACATCTACGCTTCTCTGTTCTTCACATCAATTTATTCTGAGCACACCTCTAGCAGGCAGGTCGTGTACCAGGGAGCAGGTGTGATGAGTGAACTACAGCAATGTGTAGACAGGTGATGGAAAAGAGAATGCTCTCTGAGGCTAGGAGTGGAGAGACTGATTTTCAGACTCTATTTACTGCTAAAGTACTAACAGGGCTTTGCGTTGTGAAACTGTACCTCTTGTGGACTAGCAGGACGAGGTGGTGCAAGCTCTCTGATTTTACAATATGACAGGACCTCAAGGTGTGATAATCATTTCCCTTTTCTGTTTATTTGACTTTTGGCCATGTTAATAATCGATAGCAGAGAGATCACACACACTAAAACAAAAACAAAAAACTGTGGCTCTACGGCTCATGTGTCAGAAAATGCAAACTAATTAATCCCTACGCCACAGTTCTGATTTCCCTTTTTCTATTAAATATTAACATACTTAGCAAAAATAAGGACTGAGATGTTCTCAACGTGCTACAATACAGTACTTTAAAGCTGCTGTAAACAGTATTAGCTATCTTGCTAACTTCCGGCTAATTGCTTGGGCTTTGCTAATTTGCTAACTTTTCTCTGGCTAATAAAAACTATTCACATCCATTAAGTATGGTATTGACAAAAAATTGCTTACAACAGCTATAAAGTGCAAAGAGTGAAATGTTATTGATGAATGATTTTTTTATGGCTGGCTAAATGGTAAAATGAAATCACAGGTTAACATTGACATTCGTGTATGAATGTGGGGCAAAATTCTGGAATGTCCAATATAGTCCACATTGTCAAACACTATGAGGTGTGTCGTGGATGAGTATTAGTCTTTTGTCATACAGATGATCAAAATACGTCCATTCATGTACTGTAGAAATAGTCATGCCCTATGTGGTACCATTACCTCAAGTAGTGATGTGCAGGGGAGCAGACATAGCTCCTAAAACACATACAGCACACAATGAAATACACAGATACACACTGACACGCTAAGAGTCCCCACAGTGCCACAGAAAACAGGTTAGAAGACAAACATTTGACAAGAAAATCTGAAAGGAATAAAGATGTATAAAAGAAAGACATGACAAGAAAATCAGAAAGGAATAAAGATGTATAAAAGACAGAGGAAAACAAATGGTGGAAAAATTAAAGAATGTACAAAACAGAGGAGAGAAGTAAGATGATGGCAGACTTATCCAGACTCTCTACAACCCTAAAATCTTGAAAACAGAAGCATTACTGGAATAGTTCGCAAAAAAAAAAAAAACTGTCATCATTTTCTCACCCTCATTTAGTTACAAAAGTAAGTGACTTTTTTCTTCTGTGGAACACAAATGTTTAATGTTCTCACTCTTTTAAATATAATGAAAATCAATGAGGACTGGGGCTGACAAGCCCCAAAATGGACCATACAAGTACAATAATAGCATACCATATTACTTTTATGCTATATTTCAAATACGGCAGCTCTGTACTGACATAAATCTTGAAATTATGAGTTCATGAGAGTTCATCAGAGAAGTATTAATGTCAGATTCATAAATTAATTATTCAGACCTGTTTTGTGAAGTAGATCAATCAGTAGATTCATTGAAAAGAATGATTCAATCATGGATATGACTGATCTGGTTCTCAGAATGAACACACTGAATCAATGATTTTGCAGCTAACTGTCCACTGGAGAATTGAATAATTATGATAAAATCATGAAATACACCTTAATTTGTGTTCCTCATATAAAGTTAGTGTATAAATTTACATTATCACTTTTTACTATATGTTTGTCTTGTAACAGCCACAGTCCTCATTCACTTTCATTATGTAAAAAAAAAAATCACCTTTTTTGCTCCATGGAAGAACATCAGTCATACAGGTTTGAAATGATATGAGGGTCAGTAAATGATGAAAAACTTTTCATTTTAGGGTGAACTGTTCCTTTAAATTATCAACAACTAATTAAATAAACCAATTAATCTATCACTAGATTGAACATAAATGTCTTTAAATGTTTAAATGAGCCAACTTCTGAGGATCTAATTCTATATATTCTATTTAATTAAGTGTCTAGTAGTGGATTCCTGAGTTCACCTGCCAGTATGTATAAGAGTGAGTATGTGCGTGTGAGTGTGTGTCTACGCTCTCACAGTAGGTTTGTCTGACAGGAGTGCTGACTCATTAGGCACTAACAGTAGCAGAAGCTCTAGTAGTGATGCTCACTGGGAAACAGACGGCCGCTTCTCAGAACAGGGCTCAATGCCAACAGCCACCAATGAGCCCAGTTAACAGTTAATCTAGTATCCAGAAACTTGTCTGACCTGCTAGCTAAAGAAATACGACAAAAATAACGTTAAAAAAGAAAGTAAATAATCCACTGATGAAGTTGCAGTAAACTGAAGCAAAATAACTGATAGCTTACCTAAAGTCCACATTTTTTTACAGCAACACTTTACAATAGCTTTTATTAATAAGACACCATTTTAACATTTAAATGGATTTTCATAAAAGAAAGGAAGGAAAGCCATTTTAAATGTTACCCTTGATTTATTGCATTTTTAATGGTTTTTCTTCTTCTTATGACAATGTTTCCTCAGTCATCTGTTAATCTATGATCTAGCTACACTACGAATGACTTTGGTCAGCGAGACTAGTTCGGCTGTCTGGCATCATGTAAGAGCAGTGTGCTGGGACAGAGGAGGAGAGGAGATTTGAACAGAGAGTAAATTAACTCACGGTGAATGAGAGCTGGAGTTGGAGGAGCTGCATGAAAGAGCACCAGGAATTGGCCTTATAAAACTGCATATGCCAAAAACAAAAGCCATCAGAGGGGAAAGAAATAGTTTGGTGGGGGCGGAGTCAGTGGCAGGGACTACAGCTGTCAATCACTCTGACTCTAACTCCACCCAACTCAACGGGAAGTACATATCAACAATAGTGTACCTTCAAAACAGAATTAAAAACAAAATAGTTGCGAAGGTATTACAGTATTAAGAAAGACATTCAAATTCCAGGTGCAAATTGGATTAAATTAATTAATTATATTACATTAAATTAATTAATTATTATATTACTCTATTTAATAATATAATAAATTGACTTTTTAACACTGGAAAAATGTCTTTCATAATTAAAAAACCATTACAAAATATATAAAATAATAAATAAATAAATGTTAACGTAATACAAATATTACAAAAATCTGTTAAAATTTCTACAAGATCCTGAAAAAAATTATATCCAGGGCCGTAACTACAAATGATATTGGAAATGATATATGTTACCCCAATATTCCGAATTGTGATTGATCAAGGTTTTTAACACTTAATTTACATATTTAGCATCAGTTAAACAATTTAGGTTAAATTGCAAATAACCAAATCAGATTTTGATGATTATGATGATGGCATGATTCATTTGAGCTAAATATATTTTCCACTGTACATAAATTGGTCTACAACAAGTCTAATCAAACACAGTCAGTAAGGGAGCATCAAAAAAAATATTTAGATTTCCACACAGGCTGGTTGAATCAAGTATACATGTCATAGCTGTCTATGGGTGCAGAGTCCTACAGAGACATACTGAGTTACCAAATAAAAGTGACAACAGAAAAAATAACAAAATAACCAACACTCAGAAATCTGCTTACAGAGACAAACAGGAATATGTTTCTTGGGACACATAAAAAAGCAATGAGAGGACATCATGGGTTGATGAACAGGTTTTAAGAAGGGTTAGTGAAAAGGGAGGGCAGTACCCTGACTTCAGGTTTAATGCCCTCTGACTTACGCTGTGATGGAAATGTTAGCGGCCGAAATGGGGCTGACCTCCTTTACCTCCTTGGCTTTCTGCAGAGCCAGTTTCTTACTGATGGCCTCCTCCTGCTCCTCCTCATCCTGAGAGAGGAGTAAGACAGAGAAACAGAGAATGACAGACGAGTATAAATTTGGATCCCATGTCAAGCACCGTGGCTAGCATTAACAAATCAAAGTAGTAATGTCCCAGGAGCCTTACGGCCCTATACTGTTGGTGCCATCTTCACGTAAGGCTGTAAATCCCGCAACGGGCTGAAAGCTTCATTACCTTGAGTTATTGACCAGGGCAAACATCAGTCAGATCAAAAGAACCCTTACAGACAGTCTTATGAAACTAATAAAAATAGAGATAGGATCACACACTTCGTGTATACAACGTGAGACTCATGTGGTGTATGTGCAGGTATGGATGGCTGGTACAGTGTGACAGTGCCAGAAGATAAGTATTGGCATTGTATACTGTATACATTGTATACACACTGTATGTCCATAAGTAGGACCCAAATATGCCCAACCAACCTTGGTGAGTTCTTGTGCATTGGCAAGGTTATCAACAGCAATGGCCAGAAATACATTTAGGAGAGTGTCTGATCAAATGTGCTTTAAGGAATTGGGGTGAAAGTGATTAATAAATAAAAAACAATTTTTAACACATACACTATTCATTCAGATGTTTGGGGTCAGCAAGGATTACTTAAAATTATAACATTTATAATGTTATTATAAAATTCAGCTTATTACCATCAAAGAAATAATTATATTTTAAAATTAAAATAGAAAAGTTATTTTAAATTTTAATAATATTTCACAATATTACTGTTTTAACAAATATTACTGTATTTTGAACAAATAAATGCAGCCTTGGTGAGCATAAGAAACGTCTCGGTTACGTATGTAACCCTCGTTCCCTGAGGAGGGAGCGGAGACGTAACGTCCGTGACTGACGAATGGGGGTTTCGCTTAGAAGCCTATCATCTTCGAGATGTAACAAAGCGCCCAATGGCGATGCAATGCCATGGGCATGCGGAATTTGCATAGCGTAACTCCGCCCCACCTCGTGGGTATATAAGGAAGTACGCTGGCAACATCGCATTATGTTTACCTGCTGAGGAGCCGAAACTGACCTCCCGGCTGTTCCAGCAGGACAGCGGAAGTGGCAGAGGAACGTTACGTCTCGTAACCGAGACGTTCCCTTTCGTTCAGTCACTCCGAGTAACGTCAGTGACTGACGAATGGGGGTCCCAATTTAATCACGCCACTCGGCTGTCATCCAGTGCCCTGCGTAAGTGTGAGCTCCCTGTCGTAAGCTAGTACGGACGAAGGACTCCAGCTTAACACAGGAATACCAAGGTACACTGGGAAGCATATTCCACGTGGAAACATGCACCAAGTGCCTGCCCATAGGGAGGACTTAGAGACACACGTATGACCCGCGAGGGGCTGCATACGGAAGAACTCTGGGGAAACCAGCCGAAGGTGGAAAACTTTTACCCCAGGGTGGCAAGCTTGCCAAGGGAAGACACATGCTCCAGGAGACTTACAGTGGAAATACACATGTGGGGGTCGCCCGAAGGGGGAACCATGCACACGGTGGCACCTAGCCTGACACGAGGGCCTGAGCGAGTGGGCAGACGCACTGGTGTCGGCATAAACAGTGCTGGAGGAACTCAGGGCTTCAGGGAAGCGCACCTGAGGAAAATACTGCACGTATCCAGTCCGAGGAGTGGAATGGCGAGCAAGTGAAGACACATGAGCCTGTCCAACTACCGGCCACTGCTTGAGGCGAGTACATGAGAGGACACAGGCTCCACTCGGAGGTTATAGAACCTGGCGAATGTATTAGGTGTCGCCCAGCCTGCAGCTCTACAAGTGTCTGTCAGCGAGGCGCCATGCGCTAGCACCCAGGAGGAGGCCACACTCCTAGTGGAGTGAGCCCTCACCCCTAGGGGGCATGGACGTCCCTGCGTCTGATAAACCAAAACAATGGCGTCCACTATCCAGTGTGACAACCTTTGTTTGGAGAGAGCTCTTCCCTTCAGCTTCCCACCATGACAGACAAAGAGCTGGTCTGAGGTCCTGAAACACTGTGTCCTGTCTACGTAAGCGCGAAGGGCGCGTACTGGACGGAGCAGTGCCAAGGCTGGGTCTGCCTCCTCCAATGGCAGCGCTTGCAGGTTCACCACCTGATCCCTGAACGGAGTGGTGGGAACCTTGGGCACATATCTAGGCCGGGGTCTCAAGATGACATGAGAATCGGCCGGCCTGAATTCCAGGCACGCTTCGTCAACCGAAAATGATGGAGGCCAATGCGATCAGGAGCGCTGTGTTCAATTAGTTCTTTCTCACATAGGTTGCTGCCGACCCGGGGGCCAGCAGCTGAGAGAAGATTCTCCCCCGGCCCTCCACCAGGGAAAGGAGTGGCCCTGCAACCAACCCCTTGAAAGAACTGCCAACCCTGAGCTGTCCTCGTCAAGAGCGCCGCTAGCCTGGCGTACAGCGGGGCTGCGGGGCTGGGGAGCGGACAAGGGCGCCTTCCTGCGACCACCTCCACAGTGCGGCCTGGGAATTGGCTGCTGCTGGGGCCGGGCGGGAGGGGTGGAAGCCGTAGGAGGGCGTCCTCGGCGGCAAGCATACTGAGGCGACTGAGAATGATCGTCGGGGTCTATGCCACACCACAGCCCTCGGTCACCCTGGCCACCAGCCAAGCATCCCGTCACGTGGAGAGGATAATAGGGGTGTGGCAGAGGGGACTCTACCTCCATACGGGGGTCATTGAGTCTCGACCGTGGTTGCAACAGAGCGTCAACAGGGGGGACTTCGAGGACCGAGTGACCTCCTCATGCACCTCGGGAGAGAAAAGAGATCGGGGGCGGGGACGCGCCAAAGCTGTCAGGACGCGCCAAACCCGAAGTCCAATCATCCCCCGAGATGACATAGCTGTCAACTCTGGGTCGGACTCGGGCAATGCCGACGCGCCCGAAGGCGGCAGCACAGCCGAATCTTCATCCCCAGAGGACTCCAGCCCACCTTGAGGTGCGGTGATCGACATCTCGTCGTCATCTGGAGCGCCGAACGAAACACGCGGGGCGTCCGCAGACGGTCCCGCTGCTTCAGTCCGAGCACCCACGGGTAGCGGCGTGCAAGAGGGGGGTGTGGCCCGAGGAATGATCGTCGGGGTTTGTGCCACACCGTAACCCTCAGGTCACCCTGGCCACCAGCCAAAGTACCAACTCTCTCGGAGACGGTAGATTGGGGTGTGGCAGAGGGGACTCTCTCCTCTTTACAGGGGTCATTGAGTCTCGACCACAACATCGCGATGGTCATGTTCCCGCAGTGAGAACATGACTCATCCACAAACGCTGCTGGAGCGTGCTGAAGCCCAAACACGTCAAGCAGTGATTGTGCCCATCAGATGGTCTTTAAAAAGACGTGCCACGCGCAAGCTCTTTTTGTGAGAGAAAGCTCTGCAGAGTGCTGAAGCGCCCAGGGAAACACACACACAACTGTTGCAGATCACTGCACAGATCAGCAGGCAGGCAATGTGAGATCGCTGGAACGCGCCGTCACACCAACACCGACTGTAGAGCTGCTCGTCTCGAAGAGGCTTGAGGAGTGAAGAGATAGATGCTCTCGGCTCCGAAGCAGAAACATAATGCGATGTTGCCAGCGTACTTCCTTATATACCCACGAGGTGGGGCGGAGTTACGCTATGCAAATTCCGCATGCCCATGGCATTGCATCGCCATTGGGCGCTTTGTTACATCTCGAAGATGATAGGCTTCTAAGCGAAACCCCCATTCGTCAGTCACTGACGTTACTCGGAGTGACTGAACGAAAGGGAACTTCTTTCAAAACATAACAAAAACCTTCCCAACCCCAAACTTTTAAATTCAATCTCTCATTATAAGTGCTTCATTCTGTTCTGTGTGATTACTAAAATATTAAATACACACATCCAATGCATACACTCACCTAAAGGATTATTAGGAACACCTGTTCAATTTCTCATTAATGCAATTATCTAATCAACCAATCACATGGCAGTTGCTTCAATGCATTTAGGGGTGTGGTCCTGGTCAAGACAATCTCCTGAACTCCAAACTGAATGTCAGAATGGGAAAGAAAGGTGATTTAAGCAATTTTGAGCGTGGCATGGTTGTTGGTGCCAGACGGGCCGGTCTGAGTATTTCACAGTCTGCTCAGTTACTGGGATTTTCACGCACAACCATTTCTAGAGTTTACAAAGAATGGTGTGAAAAGGGAAAAACATCCAGTATGCGGCAGTCCTGTGAGCGAAAATGCCTTGTTGATGCTAGAGGTCAGAGGAGAATGGGCCGACTGATTCAAGCTGATAGAAGAGCAACTTTGACTGAAATAATCACTTGTTACAACCGAGGTATGCAGCAAAGCATTTGTGAAGCCACAACACGCACAACCTTGAGGCGGATGGGCTACAACAGCAGAAGACCCCACCGGGTACCACTCATCTCCACTACAAATAGGAAAAAGAGGCTACAATTTGCACGAGCTCACCAAATTTGGACAGTTGAAGACTGGAAAAATGTTGCCTGGTCTGATGAGTCTCGATTTCTGTTGAGACATTCAGATGGTAGAGTCAGAATTTGGCGTAAACAGAATGAGAACATGGATCCATCATGCCTTGTTACCACTGTGCAGGCTGGTGGTGGTGTAATGGTGTGGGGGATGTTTTCTTGGCACACTTTAGGCCCCTTAGTGCCAATTGGGCATTGTTTAAATGCCACGGCCTACCTGAGCATTGTTTCTGACCATGTCCATCCCTTTATGACCACCATGTACCCATCCTCTGATGGCTACTTCCAGCAGGATAATGCACCATGTCACAAAGCTCGAATCAATTCAAATTGGTTTCTTGAACATGACAATGAGTTCACTGTACTAAAATGGCCCCCACAGTCACCAGATCTCAACCCAATAGAGCATCTTTGGGATGTGGTGGAACGGGAGCTTCGTGCCCTGGATGTGCATCCCACAAATCTCCATCAACTGCAAGATGCTATCCTATCAATATGGGCCAACATTTCTAAAGAATGCTTTCAGCACCTTGTTGAATCAATGCCACGTAGAATTAAGGCAGTTCTGAAGGCGAAAGGGGGTCAAACACAGTATTAGTATGGTGTTCCTAATAATCCTTTAGGTGAGTGTATATAGCTGTATGTACAGTAGCACCCATTTAACAGTAAATGAAGAAACAATTTTATAATGAAAATATTATTTTCAAATCAACAGCAAAAACAACTTTATACATATAATTCCAATCCTAAGTATGGGAGAAGTTATTAATTATTCATTTACTTATTTAATTATTAAGTGTTTGCATTACCTGTGCAATCTGAGCCCCCCCCCCCCCCCCCTTATTAATGTTTTTTGTGACATTAATAAAGTGCACTGTTGCAGAAATCTATCTCTACCTCTGGTGTCATTTGTACATATTATTTAGTTTCTGTTACTTAATAAAATTAGGCCATTAAAAAGTATTCAATTCAATGACAGTCCTACAGATATGTTACATATAAAGGATACAGTTTCCAAACAGTGTGAGCACAATGAAGTACACAGAGCAGAACATTCCCCGGTGCACTCCTCCCTGGGATTCGATTCCATGATACATCACTGCATTCCAGTCCTCTCCTGTCAGAATCTGATGAGATAAAATACATTATGGAAATACAAATATCAAACGAGAGCCTTCAGACACATATCACCAGACGGTCAGTACCTGAAACACTGTCAGGATAGCAGCTGGGAATGTGTCAAAGTTGGTCGTCGGGGTCTCATCTTCAAAATTAAACCTAGAAGAGAGATGATAAGCAGTGAATCATTTTCTTGGATGAGTCTCATGTGTATGCTTAGGAGCCAGCTTTTCTCTAATTTCAAAATCTTTCATTTTTTCCAATTTGTTTGCTCGCAAAGACAGCAAAAACTGAATTGATATGTTCCAATAATAATGTTTCATCTGCATATAAAAGCTGAGCTGAATTCTCCTCTCTGCATCTCTGGAGCTAATAACAAAAACATAATAAATATGCTTTCTTATTTCACCATTCTTCTCCATGTACACTCTCAGGGGCTCTGCAGGGGCCTCATTACTACAGAATGTAGAGAAATGCTTAAAAAGAGAGAAGAAACATCTCACAACCAATGTTATTCTGGAAAATAAAAAAAATGTTGCCCAACTATTGTTCCTCATTTTTATTGCTAGAAAATAGTACAATAACAGTATTAATGAAGAAAACTGAAGTTAACAATGATTATAAACAAGTGAAAGTGAACAGAAAGTGATTTCTGTATTCAGTGACATATCAATGACATTGTTATATCTAAACATTTCTTGATTTTATATAACTTTCATACTAAATATGGTGATAAAAATAGTGATGAAAGCCATCTTTTGGCTTTTATTTATGTATTTATGCAGTGAGAAAGCCTTGCCCCCAATAAAATCTCATTGGGTTGAAAATCCACATAGCTGCACATTAATAATCAAATGTTTATTGTTTTGATTGGCTGTGATTGTTTCATTGCACAGCATTTTTACCTTAAGTGAGGACAAACACATTACTTTTTACGTAGGGTTCAACCTGGTTTGTCTAATTTTAGTATTCAAGTTTAAATTTAGTATTCATATTCACATTTAAATTTATTTATAAATGTTTATTTATTTCACATATATATATATACCGATCAGGCATAACATTATGACCAGATGAAGTGAATAACACTGATTATCTCTTCATTACGGCACCTGTTAGTGGTTGGGATATATTAGGCAGCAAGTGAACATTCTGTCCTCAAAGTTGATGTGTTGGATCAGGAAAAATGGGCAAGTGTAAGGATTTGAGCGACAAGGGCCAATAATAAGACAAATTGCCAAATTGTTATGGCTAGACGACTGGGTCAGAGCATCATAATGTTCCTCATTATGATGCGTCATAATGTTATGCCTGATCGGTGTGTGTGTGTGTATATATATATATATATATATATATACACATATACACACATTAAATATTCAAATTACTTAAAGCAAGAATGTTTCATCTTGTCTCATTGTTTTCAGCAGCTCTGCTCTCCGATGTGCTTCACAACCGAACATATGACACCGTCTCTTTCATCCAGCCCAGATAATGACTTCATGGATCAGACAGTCAGTTTATCATGTCCATCTATAGTCTTAAATATTAATGTGCTATGGAGCTGAAATCAAGTACCAGAGAGGCACAAAAGCAATTTCTCATTTCACTAAGCACAGATCTGAAAAGACTTCATCGCCATCAGGGGGGAATAGTCTCTCCAGCAGCTATCCTCACATTGTTATGTTTTAATAACATTTTCTAATTTCGCACTGACTATTTGTTTATCTGGTGCTGTTCTTATTAAAGTAGATCACATGACAGCATGTTTGCGCTTCTAAGCTGATATATCTCATGGGAAGCATGCATAGAGGCAATTCTTCTGCTGCAGCATACGATTAATAATTCATGGAACATAGAAATGAAAACTTGCACTGTCTGGATCAGCTCAGTCATGTTTGTTAACATGTGGCTGAGGGGTAAATGAAATGACAGGGCTTGGAAGAGTCACAGATGCTTATGCAGAGAGGAATGTAAACAGTGGTCAGGGATGATTTATCCATTTTTGGTGAAAAGTACATCACACAAGTGCTCTGAAAAGTAAAGGGCCTAGATCCGCGGTTCTCAACTGGTGGGTCACAGGTCTGTTCTGATTAAAGAGAGCAGGGGGAAAAAACTAACCATATAATTGTGTATAATAAGGACAACAAATTAAATAGGCATATTTAGGGAGGAGACATGCTTCCCATAAACTTTTGTTGACAGTATTTAGGTACAAATCTCTTGGTAGAATCTGATCATTCAATAGTCATTAAATACATATTCACATATAACCATGATTTGTGCCATTTGTGCAGTAAATTATTGGTTGCTGAGAGCATTAAAATTAGAATTAGAAACTAACCACTCCAACTTTAAAAAAACAAATCCCTGTTATCCAAGCACTAATCATCAAATATTGTTTATAGTTATATTAATAAAAAATTGTTTTACTTTTGCATGATAAACTATTCTGGGACTGTGTTGGCTTGTAAAAGTTGGCAGTGTAAAACCTAAAGCAAAAACAAAAGCAAGAACATGGACTAGATTATGCGAGTGCGTCATGGTACTTACTGTCCTCCAAAGAGCTGCATCCCCAACAGAGCAAACACCACGATGAAGAGGAACAGCAGGAACAGGAGACTGATGATGGACTTCATTGAGTTGAGTAGGGACACCACCAGATTACGCAATGAGTTCCAATACCTACAGAAATATTCCATAATAACTACAGCATTAATACAGCCACATCATTAATTGGAGTGCTTGTTGCTACTCGAGTATATTAATTATGCTTTTTTATTTCATATAAATCATAATTCAATGGTCTAGCGCATAGACCGTAAAAAAAGATGGACGATGCCCCTTCACTATCTTCCATTGTAGAAAAGTGAAGCTGCCAATGTCTGAATATGGCGCTGACATCTTGTGCTGATTTGGGACCTGCGTCTGTGCAGTAGTGACCTCAGGACCTGAGTCTGCGCAGTGGAGAGCAGGAACTAGAGCCGCGATATCAAACCCCGCCCACACTCCCGCAGTATCTGTTAGTACAGTTTAGTGCAGAACACATCCCACATCCCCATTTTTTTTATAGCATCAAATAACTAACTAAAACCAAACTTATTTTACAAACACTTAAACTTACATCAGCGTGATTAAAAACTACCTAAAATGACAGAAACCATCTTTGGAAAAAAAATTATTTGATTGTTTAGTTTGTCTCGCATCCCATTAGAATACATGGAGGGGCGACAGTTATGAGCTATACTGGGACCAACCACCTGGGGGCGATCGAGATGCTTTGGCTTCACTTTTCATGACGTGTGCGGCACGCTTGGCCTAGAGTCAGTTATTCTACTTTAATCAAAAATCTTTCCATCATTTCTATACAACTTCCTTAACTAGTGTCTTTTGAAACTTAATTTGAAACTGTTAACCAATCAGAATCAAGCATTCAACCATGTCTTGGTATAAATATGATCAATTTAGGACATTGATCTACAGAACAGGCAATTTTGATCTCTTACTTGGTAACCTTGAATATCCTCAGCAAACGCAGTGCTCGCAACACACTAATGCCAAAAGATGCTCCTGGTTTTACGGCTGCCCAGATCACCTCGAAGATGCTACCCACAATCACCTAAACACACCAAAGACAGAACACAGATACACCAGGCACAATGTATATTTTTTTTAAATGATAATTTTTAGCATTTAAGCAATAATATCCATTTATCCATCCATTCTCCAAACCGCTTGTCCTATGTAGGGTCATGGGGATGCTGGAGCCTATCCCAGCATCACTGACTGTAGGCAGGGAGAGACCCAGAACGGATGGCCAGTAGAAATCATTTCATAAATTATAATTATTAACATAATCATATACATCACATATAACCAGCATTTAATTTCTCCTAAAAAAATAAATAAACAAGATTTGTGTTCTGCTTCTTATAAGTCAGAACCCCTGGCATTGACTGAAAAAGGAACATGTATCAAATATCATTTGTATCTGATGGCACGTTACTCACCCCAAAGTCAAAGCAGTTAAATGAAGAGTGAAAGTAGGTCCTGGGCCCGAGGCCATACATCTTCAGACTCATCTCTATTAGAAACAGACCAAGGAAAACAAACTCCGCCAAATCTGTATAAATAAAGAAAACATTTATCAAAGGACTATGTCAGTCACATCACTTATCATCTATATAAGATCATTATAGTGAAAGATGTAATAAACTACTGACACTTTTTTTACCTCATACTTTGTTGCTTCTTTTACAGGTTTCAAAGTAACATAACAGTTAATACAGCTAAAGAATAATCATCCCGGCCATCATAGTGGTCTAACGGTGCTAAGTCAGAGTGGTGTGGCCTCACTGGTAAAGAACTGGGCAGGTACACGAAAGGTTCTACTTCCACGTTTAAGCCTTAAAAGGGGCGAATAATAAATTCCATCACATTGTGCCCCTGAACAAGACCCTTACATCTCTTGGGGGAGCTGTCCCTGCAATAACTGTATTGTGTGTGGCCTTGGATAAAAGCATCAGCTAAATGCCAATTAATAATTAGTAGCAGCTGGCATGCAAGCAGAGGTAAATTTAGGAGGTGGGGCAAAGCTCTTTTGTCATTTTTGGCACCAATCTGGCACAGGGAACTCTATACAGTGCGGACTAGAAACTAACGAATTGAACTTGGGAGAACAGATTGCACCCCTTATGTGGATCCCAACAAGCTGACTCAGACTTTTTTGTTTACATTTTTTTAGGGCTGTTTTAAGAAGAAAAATACCAAGATACCAATATACTTATAACGTGAACTATATAGGTTACAGACAGACGATGAGTGACAGAATGAACGATCAGGAATAACTTTTTTGATAAACACAGAACATAACACAACCATAACTTTAAATGAGATCATGAATTGAGGCATACTGATAGCTTAAACAAAGCCACTGGAAGGCAAGCCTGCCAACGGCTAATGCTAACGCAGAGGCTGTGTCGGTATGCAGGGAAGGAGACCAAAAGCCGTTTTTTTGTGAATGGATGTCAATGTAGCTTCACTACACTGAATAATTCGCATTTGTGGGGAAATAACTTATTTAATGAATCGACTGCATGTCATCTAATATTCAACTTGTTTTAAGCTAAACAATACTTTTGTTGGGAACAATATGTAGATTTTACTGTGATACAAAGGTTATTTTATAAAAGTCAGATAAGACTCATTTACGGCATTACCTTAGTATTTAATAGTAATATTGAGTGATATTGTAACATTCTACAAACAATGCAGTTCTACTGTATGTTTACTAACGATATAACACCAAATATAGAACACTTATTCTCAAGACCAACACGCATAAAACTTTGAACGTCACTGCCATTACACGATAGGCTGAGGTCCAAGTTAGCTGTTACGCTTCCTCCCATGTTAAAACCCTCTCATATCCCCAATATAAGACAATCTCTGGCTTAAATACACAAGGAAAGAGTATTAACGGAACAAGGAACAGGTGTGAACTAAACAGGAACCATGACAACTAATGAATGAATGAAAATGACAGGGAAAACTAAACAGAACATAACTGACAGAACATGATCATTTTATTATATAAATTCATTTATATGAAATATAATTTTTTGTTTATAACAATTAAAAACTGTCTTTCACTTTTGATCAGTTTAATACATCCTTGATTGTTTGTAATTAAATTACATAATAAATAATATGTAATATATAATAAATCAATCAGTGTATCATGTAATAAATGTAATTACATTTTGAATGGAATGAATGTTCTTTTAAACTTAAAATCACCATGAAGTTTTTTTACTTTTAGTATGAATATGTTAGATTAAGGTTATCTACAGTATAAGCTCCAGTGTGCTCCAAAACAATGACACATTTCACATTTAGAAGATATAAGCGTTCAAAAGGTGCAGTCTCTTACTTCCGCCAATATGGATCAATGATTTTGATGACATCACTCTGCACTTCAGCTGCTCATTAGATTTTCTGTCCAATCAAATGCTCTCTAGAATCTAAAGCGTCCCGCACCCTACACTATAAATAGGCGCTGAAGCTGCAGCTGAAATCAGTCATGTGTTCACACAATAACTATTAATAATATGATTTCCATTAGGGGGAATGAAGTCTAGTTTAGCGTTAGTGTCACGCGAACTGCCGCAGCGCGCACACAGTCTGTTTCAGTCCAGAGACACGACAGCACAGAGCAGATCATATGGGCGAGTCGGCACAGACCACAAAACATATCGACCCATTTGAATTCTACAAAGAATGTTATATTTTAAAGAGATATGGGGGAGATTAAGAGGAGAAACGGTTAGACAGATTCGGCATTAGTTACTGATGAGTAGAAGAGATAACAGTCCGGTGCCATGCACTAACACAACTTACACACTTTCAAACTACACACCCTCAGCATTATTCCATGATAACAGTTTCATATTAAATCTAAGAGGTGGAATCTATTACACTGTGGCTGTCATAAGCTGTCAAATGCGGCTTTACCAAGCTCAATGGCCGAGCTGTGATATAAACGAAACACTACTGGCTATTTTAAAAAGGGGGAGCTGCTTGATATGTTCCGCCCTGTCTTCCTGTTTCAGTGGAAATTATGTCAGCACATTGATAACTCTGCACATATTAAGGCACCTCATTGACCTTTAAGAAACATAGCCCAGTCACAACAACAGGGTCAGATTTATGTCAAATTCAAAGGCTAAAAACTAAAGCTAATTTGAGTTAAATCGTAAGATAAGTTGTACAATTAATAATGCAAATACAAGGAGCATAGTACTTAAAAGCACTTGTTTTGCATTGATCTTTTTTAAATGACTCCCAATGCACCTAAGCCATGTTCAAATATAGTTCACATAAACCTGTGATCCTCCAGAGAGCTGCAGTGATGTTTTAAAGATGTGGTTTACTTACACAGTGCATATGTGAGCCAGTCGGGCTGGTCGTAGTGGACTATAGCCACACACAGTGTGTTCAGCCCCACTATACACAGAACGGTCCAGTAGAAACTCTGGGCCTTTACCATCCGTCGAATGAAGAAGCGAAACCTCTTCTCTTTTCTGCGAAAGTACGACGAGCTCTCGTTCTTGCTGCTCTTCACACTTGTACGAGTGAATGGAGAGCCCTGGGGAGCTGCGGAGAGAGAGAGAGAGAGAGAGAGAGACTATTTCTGATGTTCACAAAATGATGGAGAGGAGAGGAGAGGGTTCTATCTATCTATCTATCTATCTATGTATCTATCCACTCTCTCTCTCTCTTATTTTGGTCATTACTCCCTCTTTTTTATGAAAACATCACTGATGTGAGATTTATGATACATTGATTTGTTTTTTTCATTTTCTGTGCTGATTTTGGGAGAAAGTCACAGGTCACAGGCATCAGGCCTGGAACTTACCGACTGATGAGATGTCAGTGAAGTGGTCTTCTCCTTCTTCTGCATTAATAAGGTCATTTTTGCTCTTCTTGGCTCTTTTCAATACTAAAAATGTTGGAAAGCAAGTAAATAAACAGTAGTAGTATCAATTATAATAATATATTTTAACAGCTTATTTTTGACATTCTACTAACTATAAGTAACTTTGCAATTGCATGTAAACTACCAGTCATTAGAGTATTCATAGACTGTCTGCATAATATCTACTAAGACTTTAATTTAATGGTCCCCCAACAGATATTATACCGAATATAAGTAACTTTGCAAGTATATGTCAACTTATTCTAACCCTAATCCTAACCCAAACAGTCTATAAGAGTTAGCTAACATGTAATTTACTTGCAAGACTTACATATACAGTAGTTAGTAGAACATCTAAAGTGGACTATCGAAATAAAGTGTAACCATATTATTAATTATTATTTATTAGTAGTAATTATTAAGACTCAAGCTATTCTGCTCATATTATTCATATATATAATAATTCATTTTTCAACGACTACCTGGGTTGTTGCATTTCCTCTTGTACCAGGCACCATCTTCCTTCTCCTCTGCATTTTTATCTTCTTCAGCAAGCATGACTTCCTCTGAGACAAAGAATATATTTTACTACTCACCTACACTATATATAACTTGTGTCATGAGTTATAATATAATATCAAGCATCTAAACCAGAGCCTGAAACTCTGTTGTGGCTGGTTGCCAGGGCATTGCTATGTGGCAATATGCCATTTATATTTTAAATGGTTGCAAGGATGTTGCTAGAGTGTTCTAGTTGGTTTATAGGTGGTTGCACAAGATAAAAGGCAGACAAAAGCGACCACTATAAGACTTTTTGTAACCTGATGCCACACACAGTAATCCCTGCTGTCACTACAGCTAGCAGGAGGCAGGGACAGCAGTGAGCAGTATATTGCCCAACATATTAACGTTTCAAACAATGCAGTGAAGATCTAACTGACTATAATGGCTGTACTGTAGCTAGATACATAACAAAGTCAAAGCACATGCAAGCAGTTAATTCCATCATGATTTAATGGTGTTAAACATTAAAGCCAGGGCCACCATGGAGGAGTTTGGGAAATCACCTCACTAAGTCAATTAAATCCCCATGGAAGAGCTCTAGTGGGCTTCTGGGAAACAAAAGGGAGGATACCACATGCTGTGACAGAGCTAATTAACCCCTGAGCTGGTAGAAGATCAGAAGATTTACAAGAATCTGTGCCACCCTAAAATATGAACTACAGTATTACAGGGCTGCCAACTTTTCAAAAAAACTTGAGAGATTTGGTGGGGCCAATCAAAATTTTGCTGCGTACAAAGCAAATTTTTTTGCCTCATTCAGCATCATTACCACACAATTTGTTTTATATATATATTGTATTGTTTTTTATAATTTCTTTTTTTGCCTTTGATAGATAAGTATAGGTTGATACATAAAAAATTCTGTCTATTAAGACAAAATGCATGCATCTATATGACGCTTTGTATAGTCAGATATACAGTATATCCTATAGACACACAATTGTAAAGCACTATATAGAGGCATGGTTTTGTCTAAATAGAACAAATTGATTATACATAAACCTACAGCTTTTACAGGGAAGAAAAAGGGGAAAAAACTGTCTGTTGCTGTTCTGTCTGTCCAATCTGTCGTTTGGTCTGTCCTCTCTGTTGTGTGGCTCTTTTTTGCTGTGGCTGATCTTTCAGTAAAAAAAAAAAAAGTAGTGTTGGGCAAGCTACTCTGAAACTGTAGCTTTACAAGCTACTTGTAAGTTAGAGTAGTTAAGTTACATTCAAGATACCCTTTTGAAAAAGTAGCTACACTACAAGTTACTATCAAAAATGTTTTTTTACAATGACATTGTTACAAATAACTGAATAATTGCTGAAGAATGTTATAATATTTGGGGTTTCAAGCAACATAATAACAATGTAATTATGATTCAAAGAGTATAGGGTGAATTCAGGTTGATTGGGACACTTTTCCCCCAGTCATTTAAATGGCAAAAACTGTCAGAATCATTTGACTTTGTAAACTATCCGATACACACAATACTCAAACATAGCCTATATCTCAAACTGGCTGTCAAAGTGCAAAATGGCTACACATTTAGCATCAGTGCAAAAACAAAATGTATGCAACTTAAATTAAATCAGTCAGGATTAGTCTAAAAATGCAGGTTAAACTCACAGCAGTAGGCTACAGTACAGATAAATGTCATGTCTGAACGGGATTTGAGCGAACGTTGTTTTACCGGTGAGCGCGCAGTTCATGAGTGGAGCGTGCCTGCATAGAGCGTCACACCGCTCCGCTTCACTCATTACAGGCTCGGTCTCGTCAGAACCCAAAACAGAATGTAGCTTTTGGTTACGCTACACCGTATTTATTTGCACATTTATCTTGAACCCTCCTCACCGAAAGCATAACTAGTCGATCACGAGTGGCTCAACAGGTAGATCTATAGATAAACTCATCTTTCAGGCATTTGACCGACCGGGTTGACACTTCAGCGTGAGAAATCAGGGGTGTGGCATGTGAGCATGTGAAACCAATCAAATGCGTGTGTCTCACGGCCAATGCGTGAGAGTTGGCAGCCCTGGTATTTGATAATGATGAGGCAAAACTATAAAACCCAACAACAACATTTACAGAGCTAAAACTTTCTAAACTTTAGGAAAATAATGTCATCCATTGTTTTCTGATTGGTTTTTGTTATGATAATTTGTTGTAATGCCTGTTTCACACAACCTGCATGTGCATTTACATGGAAAATCAAGTGAGCATTTGCATTAATAATTGGCATTAATTGTAAAATGATTATTGGAAGTGTACCACTGGGAATTATTACATTACATTTTCATGAAATCTACTTTACACAAGTAAGAGTGTCACATTTACATCCAAATGGTCATTAATCTACATAGCACTGAACCCAAAAAGTGTAGTTTAAACATCAGGTTAAATCATCTATATTCAGTCAGATTCACTGAATGGAAAGTGTCTGTGTGCATGTGGAAAATCATCAAGCATTACAGACAATTTTTGAAACTACTAGGTGAGAAATTTGTTATTTAATATTGCATAATAAAAGCCTGTATTGCAAAAGATTGTGATGATAACTATAATTCTATTCAAATGTTTGGTGTCAGTACGAATTATCAGGGTTTCCACAAAACTATTAAGCAGCACAACTGTTTTCAACTGTGATAATAATAAGAAATAATGACTGTTGAAAATTACATTTTTAAAAGAATTAAAATAAAAAACATTTATTTTAAATTGTAATCATAAATCACTGGGTCTTATTCACTAAACATGCATGTTTTTACTATATTTTTTTAATCAAATAAATGCAGCCTGAGTGATAATGGACTTCTTTCAAAAACATGAAAGTCTTACCAACACGAAACTTTGTAACGGTATTGTACATTTATACAGCAAATGTATTTTCTGCTGATTTCAGCAAGTGAGACCCAATAAAACTTTTAGTAGTTTCAGGGATGAACTTGAGAAGACCATTACTAAACTGGCCACAGATCAGTGCAAATCTACAGGCAAAGAAAGCTCCAAGACACTGACTTTCTGAGTCCCGGCGAAGTTGCTGATGAAAGAGCTGTTACAGGCAGTCATGGGAAGACTGAGGGTATGAACCAGCTGGTGAAGCGAGTGGAAGGCTATTTAGTTGCCATGGAGAGAGGAAGTGCTGAGCAACAGACAGGCACAGATACAACAGCTCCCACTGCGGCCGAACAGAGATCCGGGAAAGGAGTGAGATAAACCGTCATGGGAGGAAAAACACTGGGGGACAAAATGCTCTCTAGGGAACAGACCGATGCCTTCTGGTGGTTGCGATGTAGATCATTCTCAGGTTCAGGTGTTGAAAAATGCATGAATGTCTCTGAATTTGAAAATTGGTTCTGTGGCGATTACTGTAAGTGGTAATGGACATATTGTTCATTTTTAGAGACTGACCTGCCTTGCAGATCCACTCCAAGTAACCGGTCAGCTCCCTCTCTATCTGCTGTTGTCTGCGCAGCTTGAGGAACTCCTGTCTTTTCTCCACACGCTCTCGCTCCTTTGCAAACTCCCTGTGGAGACAAATGCACATACATACATGAACGCACTGTACTGAACAGAGGTATCAGGGGAGCCATGCTCTATGGCACATGTTGTGTGTGAAAGAGCAGAGCATGTGTGTGTCTTGTAATAAATGTGAAATCTCATAATACAGTGATATATCCACAAAAACAAATGACTCTATTGATAAGACCACAAGGTTCATGGTTGAGAAACAAAAATGAATGAGAGAAATGCACCAAAATGAAACATTACAGAAAAGAGCAAATACAAGGGTGTGGCATTCACATTTGCAAGTGCTGTAGAAAAATCAATGTTTTAGAATCAATAGAAAACAACAGCTAAAAGTCTACAGTTTATGCCTCACTTAAAGCTGAAGTGTGCAATTTGTTTTTAAAAGTTACAATTCTTCCTCCTATGCCAACTGAATATACAAAGACAGACGAGTAAGCCATTTTTATAATAACTGTCAAAATATAATTCCAGGGCAATTCATTAAATAAGCTACCTATTGAAGTCTACAAATCTAGATCAATAGGTTTGAAGACTTCAATAGACCTGCTTAAAAAAGACTTATTGATCCATGTTATACATACTGATATACAATATAATACAATTTAATAATATACAATACTGTTAAAAAGTTTGAAGTTTAAACTCACCAAGGCTGCATTTATTTGATCAAAAATAGAGATTTACTCTCTTTTGATCAATTTAAATTTTATCTTTTCTGAATAAAAGTATCAATTTCTTTCACCCAAAAAAATCTTTTTGACCTTATACTTAAAGTAGGGCTGCACAATTATGACAAAAAAAATCATAATTGTCGATTATTCCCTTGAAATTGTAATTGCGATTATTAATTTAGATTATCACAATTTACATTGAATACTGTTTTGAATAGCTTTATACCATAGTTTGAAGCAACTGCGTTATATTTTTATATAAAATAAAAAAACCAAGCTTCCTAAAATAACTTGTATTGCTTTTCTACAGCATTAAGCCTCAAATGTCAACTATACATTGGTTTGGTTTCTTCTTTTTTTTTTTTTTAAATGTACTAAAGGATCCTATAGCAACATTTTCCTGGTTGCATTCGCACCAACAGTAGTAACTCAAGTGACGTTGTTCGCGCTTGTTGTTTTGACTTTTATTTTGACGCCACTGAGAACGCCAGAGCCTGAGCCCAAAACGCTCACATTCTCCGTCTTCATCAGCTCACGATTTGTTTAACAGTCCTGTCTAATGTTATTAGGTAGAACTATTATACAAAGAAAGTAGACAGTATATGAAAAGGTATCAACGTTAGCGTTTGCCGTGTGGTTGATGTGCAATGTAACTAGCTGAGCAGAAATACATAATCATGTTTCGCCTGGTCCCCTCAAAGTTGCGTTGGATTTTCTCCTTAGCATAAAGATTGAGAGGTCCATCTATTACTGTTTTCCATGTTTGTAGAGTTAGTTTCTGTAGTTAATATATAGGTTGTGTACACGACTTTTTAAAAATGGCAGGTGCTGGTGTTCCGCATGGGTTCGACCAGTCCGCGTACACTTAACGTTACGTCACTGGTAGTTCCTATTGTGTTGTGTTAGTCCCTAATCTGAAGTAGTTGTGATTCACCTCTCACAACGTAACATGCTCTAAACACACCTCTTAAGCACACAGAATAATGTACTTTTTTTTTTTTGTAATCGCGGTTTTGAAGGATTACGTAATCGTGGTATCCGTAATCGTAATCGCGATTAGAAATTCGATTAATTGTTCAGCCCTAACTTTAAACAGTAGTGCAATTATATAAATTAATTTAAATAAATAAAAATGTACATAATATAAAATAATCATCACCATCATCAGTTAAAACCAGGTGTTCAAACAAACCCATCGGAAATTCGTTATTTTTGCAATTCTAATTGATGATGGTAATGGTGCACTTTAGCCTCACAACGAAACAGGGGTTAATCTATTTTACTCTGTAATGCACCTACAGGCCTAGACATTTTTTCTCATCTGCCGTCTGATCTCTCTAACATTCATTCCATAGTATGACAAAACTGTGTTGTGATAACTTGATTATATATTTAGCTAGCATAGGTCACAAAGAGTGGTATTTACTGTACTGAGAAATAGCCATTCGGTAACACTTTACAATAAGGTTTATTAGTTAACATTCATTTACTACATTAGTTAACATGAACTAATAATGAACTGCACTTATAAAGCATTTATTTATCTTTGTTAATATTAATTTCAACATTTACTAATACATTATTAAAATCTTGTTAACATTAGTTAATGCACTGTAAACTAACATGAACAAACCATGAACAGCTGTATTTTTATTAACTAACATTAACAAAGATTAACAAATACAGTAACAAATGCACTGCTCATGGATAGTTCATGTTAGTTAATACATTAACTAATGAAACCTTATTGTAAAGTGTTACCAGCCATGCATTGCCTCTGAGAGGCACATTTTACCCTGACTTGGTTATTAAATGAGTCCCATTCATTTTCATAAACATTATAGCTTTCTCTGCAACATGATTATGGAGAAGCACTAAGGGATAAAAAAAAACTGTTTGTGCCCCCTCACAACCTGCCATCTGTTATCATGCTAATTAGAGGAGAGTGCGCTGATGGACCACCATTACTCTTTAACAGGTGTGCAGAGTGTACAGAGAAGAGGTGAAAAAAACTATATGTGAAAAGAAAAAAGAAAACAAAAGTAGGGTGGAATTTAGTAACAGAAAATAATAAATGTTCTGCCCTTAGTGGAGAAAGAAAATCTAAACTTGCATACTGGCTAATGCTGTTTTTAGTGGATTTGCATAACCATACACCAAAACTTGCTGGTAAAGGTGGCAGACTAGCATGATCTATCTGACACAGCTGGTTGACCAAGTAAATCTCACAAGTTAGAAACTATGGAACACAAAAGAAGATTGTAACAGAGACAGGGGCACGTCAACTGCAACAAAAGGGCCCCAAAGATTTTTTTGAAAAGTTTCAGCACCACTGCCCTAAATGCATAAAGGCATAAACATGAAGTGACGTGATGATAAAGACAAAAGTTCAGTGTTTATTCTAGGAATTGCAAAAATAAAGGTTTCCCAATGGTGTGCAAATGGTATTTACAGAGAAAATGCAAAAAAACTAAAATATAATAAATTAACTGTTCAAAAGTTATATACTTTTGCCAATAAATTGACCAAAACACAGCAATTTCACTACACAACTATACTCCAACTCACCCTACGAGCTTCCAAACAACTCTGAGAGGCCATCTTAAAAGGCCAAGGCCTCTAACTTGGATTAAACTATTTAGAAATGAAAGGTATTATAGAAATTTTAAAAAGAAAAATAAATGTGATTTAACAGTAACAAAGAGTTAAACTGTTATAATACAAAAATACATAAACATTTGGAACAAAACATACTCAATTAATTATTAATGTTAAATAATGTTCAACAAAGGATTAAACAGATCACCAATCCCCCCCTTAACATTGAACTGTGCCTTCTATTGGCGGGAATGAGATCTTCAAAGTGGTGGCATTTACTGTGCCTGGGTTTTGTCTGGGATAGAATTTTTTTTCCAGTACACAAGTATGACTATTTATAATATGTTATATGGAAACAATAAACATTTAACATGATTACCAGTCTTGTTTTACTTCTTAATACAACACATAACACAATACATAAATCAACAAATTTAAGAATCATTAAATGTTAAACTGAGAAACAAATGGCATGATGGAGACAGGAACAACATTAAGCAATACATATGATCAGTGAGACAAACATATCTGTGTTAACTGGTGTTCAAATTTGCGCAAAACAGATAATGTGTGTTATAATGTTACCATGAGAAGTGTATGTATGCATGTATGTTCACAGTCCAGTGTCAAAATAAAAGTCATTTTCATAATAAGAGTCTCTAGTCACAGAGACTGCGTTTACACTGGCACAAAAAAATCTAATTTGTACTCATTGTTTTAAATCAGATACATATCCGATATCTGGAAATCTGACCCGAATATCCGATTCCCCTTTGAATTCCAAGCCACCACAAGGCGAGGGCGACACGTTTGCCCACAAAGATATCTATTTAATGTTGTATTATGAAGCAGATGTGCCTGTATGCACTTGCTTGCAGCTTTTTTTATTGAAATTGCACGCACACAGAAACATTCAGTAGCTGGTTTTCAACCTCTGTTGAATTCATAGATAAATGTAATCTTACAGCGCTACTTTATTTCACTTCAGAATTTTAGATCTAACAAGTGGTAAACAAAAAATTGACAAAATTACAAACAAAAATTATTATTATTATTATTTATTTTTATCGTTATTTTCCTGTATATATCTGTTTGGTCAGATTTTGCACTGCAAAACATCCATTCATCACAGCCACCCGACATGAATTGTATAAATAATTTTAATAGCAGGGCTATTCAGAACCAGAGGGTCTACCGTGTGCATAGTAATTTTCTCACAATTTACAAATAGTTGGAAACATTTGGGATATTGTAAGTACTCAACTAAAAAAAATATAACACTGGCCTAGTGGTTTTTGGATATTTTACATTAAATGGATGTAAATTCTTTGGGGGGTTAACTATCCCTTTAAGAACCTCATGTTGGGCACTAGCACCAAAAACACAACATACGTTGGTTTTCAGTAGGATTCCCATACTACAATGTGGAGAAAGTCCTTTTCTTCTCCCCTCCCTGCATTGCAGTGGCAGTGTGACATGACAGTAAGTGTGTGACAGACAAGGGGGAATACTAACCCTGCGGCAACATCTACAGTATTTCTCTCTCTCTTTCTCTTTGACACAGACATACGCATGTGCGTACACACACACATATATGCAAATACTCACATGAGCCCATGAAGTATAAACAGACTCCAATCCATTATACTTCTGTCTCAGCATGAAAGCAACATCGTTCTCATAGAAGAAACTCGAGTAGTTTGTGCACACACACAAATACTGAGAACACACACAGAGGCAGATGCACAGAAATGGCTAGCAATGCTGCATCTCAGCATGTTTATTTTGGTTAGAAACACAGGTGCTGTTGCACTTTGGAAGAAGAAGCTCATTTAAAAGTGTCCTTCCAGAGCAGACTATAAAAGAGTGTTACACAACTAAACTAAACTAACCACTAAATTATCAAATGATTCTGAAGCTTTAAACCTCTCCTGCACTGATAACAATGATTCTGTGTTGAAGTAAATACTACAGAAAAAATATATGCTTTTATTGAACATTGATGTAGCAACAGACACGAGGCGCTGCGTAATATCATTGCGCCTGCTGCACCCATGGTACGGCAGCAAAGTTCCCTGATTATTACGCAGGAATGAGAGTATAGTCCCTAGCCATATCTGTCTAGAAAATTGCAACTTTTCATTTTCCGTCGGTCTTAGTACACGATGTAACTATACACATCACAACATGTAAATAGGAAAATGTTGCCGTTATTTTGTCACTTATTGAGCAGTAGGCTAGATGGAGCCGTTTACCTCCAGTCTTTGTGCTAAGCTAGGCTAGCGGTGGGTGCGTCAGACAGAGTTATGGCACGCAAGGAGATAAAAATGGTATGTATAGACTAATCTAACTCTGGGGGATACAGTGAATAAGCTAAAGTCCCAAAAAGTGGGACCTTTACAGAGTGTTCCTTTAAGAAAAGTGCTGAGCTGAATTTTTAAAAGAGAATGACCCTGTCCCAAATGGCACCCTAAACACTCGCGGTCTTCCTATGAGTCTGCACTTTCATGAAGTAACACCGCTTTGACTGTAGGGATTAAGTTTGCTGCTGAGCTCGCTTCAGTGCGGGCTCAACAAAAGTGCGCATCGAGGGCGCATATCGACCGCAAAGGCGGCAGTCGCGAGCACCCTTCTGAAACCTAAAATTACAAATGGGACGCCCTGCGGTCTCATGGACTTAACGGATACGTGCACGTGGCAGCCATTGTAAGTCCACAAGAACGTAAGTGCATTAGAAGTGTGCCATTTGGGACAGGGCCAATAAAGTCAAATGCGACTTTTAGCCCTGTTGTACCCTATATTTTACTTGGAATTGTTTATGTTTTCAATGATAATTTGAATAAATATCAAAGTTATAAAATTAAGTAAAACCTACTCAACTTTCTGATACTGGTGTTCCCATCATGCACTGGGGCAGGAATAATTAATAAGGTTACATTTTCCCCAGTTTCCTAGTTGTACTAACACTGTTTATTGTTGCTTTTGTTGTTATGTTTAGTAACTTGCTGTTTTGTGACATCTGGAGTTAATTTTCTTCTCAAAATGACCAATTCATACTCAAAAACTATCCACTGATTGTTAGCGTTAGTGTGTATTGTAGTGTGTATTGTAGCGTTATTGTATATTGCCAAGTTTTCCAAGAAGGTATAACTGCAGACCGGAGATCTCCAAAATGGGCAGAACCTGCAAAAGAGGACGGGGTCTCCAAGTGAAAAGACTTTCGCTATTGGCTCTAATAAATGTAATAAAAGGGTAGGAGGGGGTAGTGACGCTGGGTGCAACTAAAAATGTGCCAATGTCCGGTGAGGTCCGGTTGGGAAGCCATGGACAGCCATAGCTTAGCAATCTCATATCGTACAATCTTATTACTGCTTATCTCCTGAACTGCCATTTTCTTTAGCATGCTATTCAATGCAAATCACGTCTTGCAGTCAATTTCACTGGTTAAGGTTAGGGTGTAGGGTAGATTTAGGGGTTAGAATTGGTTGTAGCTTAGCACTGTATGAAATCAGCACTGTGATTGACGTGACCAATGAAATCTTTAGAATCGGCTGCGGGGTGGAATTTGTGCTGAACTTGAAAAAAAAAATAACGCATGCATGTCATGTGCCTGTCTGTCAATGGGAGGAAGCCACAGCCTATTTTGGAGCGTGACACAGAAAGTAAACTTCAAATGAGTGAGCAGAAATTACTCGAACTCTAACTGACCAAGTTAAATTTACTTATTCTCTTTGTTAATTTTACATAGCTTAAGTAGATTTAACTTAATTCCAAAGTAGATTTAACTTAATTCCAAACATGTGAAATGTACTTTAAAGGGTACATAACACAGTTTCTGCCAATCTCATGTTAATCTTGAGTAGCTATAGATAGTATTGCAACCTTCATATCTCCGAAGAGTCTTTAGTTTTATCATATTTATAAAATACAGATACGCTGTACTGATTCTTTCCGAAAACACAGAGCTCGTGCAGGCGTGCAGTGGGCGGAGCTAAAGAGTCATGAGCGCATGCGCGCACACACACACAATACATCACTGCATTATCCCTGGACAACTTTCAATTTACTAAACGTTCGTGTTGTTTACATTATATGCACTTGCCAACAAAACACAGACATTTGATGCAGTTTCACTCACCGCCTGCGGTTTCGTCTCGTGACCGGGAACCAAGCGGCAACCTCCCCTAGTTTCTCTTGAAGCCAATACAGAAGTGACTTAAACTGCAATTCATCGACTGGCTGCTAGGGACAGGCTCCAAAAGGGAGCAGAATCTCATTGAGTTCCATGTTAAAATGCCCAACTTTACAGCAGGAAATAAAAACATGTTAACAGCCTGGTACAAATTGTGGTTTTGGTCTATACGGCTAATTTTGCCCTTCATGACAACTGTGAGGGGGGGTAATTTTTTTTATAACTCATTCGTTTACATTATATAAAGCCTTAAAGTTCTGCATAAGTTCTGCATAATTACGCCCAGCCTCTTTGCCCATTGTCAGTTATCCGGGAGTGATGCACGGTGACGCATTGCCAAGTTGGCAACAGCCGACTTTACGCTTCAAAAACTCTCTTCGGAAACCTATGGGTGACGTCACGGACACTACGTCCATATTTTGACATTGTTGATTTTGTGGTCTAAAAACAAAATGGCCGCACTGTCGATGGCTTCTTTAACCCGAACGAAGCTCTCGCTCAGGTTGATGTGCGCACATGCTCATCTGGGAGAAGTGCCCATATACAAGCAATTCTGCCCTTTATGAAGTCATACTCAAAAAAAACTTTCCGAAACTTGTTCGAATCAAATCTCGTTCAGATCTAATTTACTATTTTGGTGTAGATGAATGATATTTCTGTACCATAATATAATATAATATAATTATTTTTTTTTTTTTGTAAATCAATATTGACAATCTAATTTTGCATGGTAATTTCTCTCATTTATACATTTAGATTAACTTTGCCATCATCTAACACTTACTTAAGGTTAAAACATAAATATTAAAATGTTGCATTTGAAATAATTGATTTTTAATTTAATCAAACAAAATTAATTTTAATATCAAAAATGTATCGGTTAACTATAGGTGAAGCTGTGCTTTCTGTGTACTCTTAAAGCAAACATCACTGGTACTTATAATCTTCAATAGGGCTGCTCATACAGTTAAGATCAAAAAGCCATTGTGAGGTGAGAGAGATTGAGATGAAATGGCTATGAATTGGCTTCTTGCAGGATCCCTGCTGCCCAACCCACAGAGAAGATGACACAGCTGCCCACCTCTCCTCAAACTACCACCCCAGGGCAGTCTCTCCATGAGGCCTCAGAATGACCTTTTGCTTTGAAAGCAGTGTGGTCAGACAGGTGAACTGATCTCCCGGTCCTCACACACATACACACAACCTTGATAGACACAGTATGCACCATGGCAACCAGAGCATCAGATGAGGACTAAAGGCTTTAAGGCTGGTTCACACAGCCCCAACAAACACCAACACACTCAATGTTTGGGGTCAGTAAGAATGTTTTGTTGAAAAATTGACAGTAGAGACATGTAAAGATTTCTATTTTAAATAAATGCTGTTCTTTTTCAACTCATTCACATTTATTTGTATAGTGCTTTTCACAATACATATTGTTTCAAAGTAGCTTTACAAAATAAACATGTGTTTTCATTACAATTTAGAGTGATTTGTTATCAGAGATTACTGTGTCAAAGTAATGTCCATATTACAGAAATGTACAGTTCTAAGATAATACAAATCATAAAGTTAGCTAACATCATGTATTAATTTAAGGAAGAAACAATGAACTCAATAAAGTACATAATGATTACAATATATAGAACATTTGGCAGTGGTGCAAGAATATTTGGCAAAGGTGTTCTTTTGCACTTCCTATTCATCAAACAACCCTGAAAAAACATGAATCACGATTTCCATCAAAATATTAAGCAGCACAACTGTTTATTATATATATTATCAAATATTTATTGAGCACCAAATCAGCATATTAAAGTGATTTCTGAAGGATCACGTGACAGCAAAAGACTTGCGTAACGATGCTGAAAATTCAGCTTTAACATTACAGGAATCAATTACAATTTTAAAAATATTAAAATTAAAAACGGTTGTTTTAAAATATAATAATATTTTATAATATTACGGTTGTACCGTATTTTTGATCAAATAAATGCAGCCCTGGACAGCATAAAAGACCTATTTCAAAAACAATAAAAATCTTATCCACCCCAACATTTTTGAAATACACTTTGATAGTGTATTTTATATTTATTATGAATGCAGGCAGCTTTCTAATCTAATATTAAAGAGTACATGCAATATTTGTCATTTTAAAATGGTTCACACTACAAGACAGTTTAAAATAAACTAGTAAAGGCAAAAAAGGCAAAAAAGAGTTAATGGTGAAAAAATTGACCAATTTTCCACATAATAATATTATAAAATAAATATAATAATATAAAAATAATAATAGAATAGAATAGAATAGAATGTAGAGAATTTCCCCAAACTCGTAAATGTCTCCTCTTATACCTTCACTTTTAATGCACAAGGAGAATGACATAGCTATAGAGAATCCTGTGCCATGCCTTTATGTAACGCTTTATTTTAGCCTAATTAAATCTGCTCCTGAGCTCCCATCATTCTTTGCGGCCGGTGGTGCAAAGACATTTCACACATCAGGAGGAGTTTGTAGAAAGCTTTTGGAAGTGTGAATATTTGAGGGCTGCACAGCACTCTTGAACGCACAGTTCGTTTGAACTGGATTACCATGAGGACAAATACACTGTTAGAGAGCTCTCACTATACATAAAAAGACGGTAAAAACTGCACAAATATTCTGTGACTTCCATACACACAGACACACGTCCTTGAATGTGCACATTAATATTTTCTGGCAGTAGTAACTATTAAAACTTTTATGCAAATCCTCTCAAGAATGTGTGTCTTTGAGGGTATGTTTCACCTTTAAAACTAAAAACAGCTTTAAATGAATAAATTTCACACTGTGAGAGCGGTGACTGATAACATTACTTGAAGGACGACACAAGAGCATGAAAATTAAGAGAGGGAGAAAGACAGAGAGAGAGGATGTGGGGACTGAATGAGCATTGAGGAAAAAGTAACACGTTCATCAGCATTATAACCACTAAGAGTTACACACAGAGTTTGGTTATTTACAGGAGTAACAACTGCATTGTACAAGCAAACACTAAACAGATCTTTCAATCACATGTCTCCACTAGAATTTCAGAAGAGATCTCAATAATTGTTCAAACTATGCTCAGATACAAAATTACGCAATTAAATTTGTAATAATTTCATACTAAAATAAGTCAATATAAACTCAAAATTGAACAGTAAATGATCTGAAAAATTAAATGTATAACTCCAAAATCTTACTGTATGTCAACATCAAAAAGTTTGGGGTCGGTAAGATTTTGTAATTTTTTTTGTGCTTAAGAAACATTTATTTTCATTGTCGATGAAAACCGTTGTGCGGCATAATCTTTTTTTGAGAAAACCATGAACATTTTTTCAGGATTCTTTGATGAATAAAAGTTTAAAAGAACAGCATTTAGCAATATTTTGTAACATTATATGTCTTTACTGTCACTTTTGGTAAATTTAACGCATTCTTGCTGAATTCAAGTGACCTATTCATTTGTTTGTTTGTTTGTTTTAAAAAGATCCCAGACTTTTGAATGGTAGTATACACTGATCAGGCATAACAAGCATGACAGGTGAAGTGAATAACACTGATTATCTCTTCATCACGGCACCTGTTTGTGAGTGGGATATATTAGGCAGCAAGTGAACATTTTGTCCTCAAAGTTGATGTGTTAGAAGCAGGAATAATGGGCAAGTGTAAGGATTTGAGCGAGTTTGACAAGGGCCAAATTGTGATGGCTAGACGACTGGGTCAGAGCATCTCCAAAACTGCAGCTCTTGTGGGGTGTTCCTGGTCTGCAGTGGTCAGTATCTATCAAAAGTGGTCCAAGGAAGGAACAGTGGTGAACTGGCAACAGGGTAATGGGTGGCCAAGGCTCATTGATGCACATGGGGAGCGAAGGCTGGCCCCATGTGGTCCGATCAAACAGACGAGCTACTGTAGCTAAAATTGCTCAAGAAGTTAATGCTGGTTCTGATAGAAAGGTGTTAGAATATACAGTGCATCACAGTTTGTTGTGTATTGGGCGCAACAGCCGCAGATCAGTCAGGGTGCCCATGCTGACCCCTGTCCACCGCCGAAAGCGCCAACAGTGGGCACGTGAGCATCAGAACTAGACCACGGAGTAATGGAAGAGGGTGGCCTGGTCTGATGAATCACGTTTTCTTTTACTTCACAAGGATGGCTGGGTGCGGTGCGTGTGCGTCACTTACCTGGGGAACACATGGCACCAGGATGTACTATGGGGAGAAGGCAAGCCGGTGGAGGCAGTGTGATGCTTTGGGAAATGTTCTGCTGGGAAACCTTGGGTCCTGCTATACATGTGGATGTTACTTTGACACGTACCACCTACCTAAGCATTGTTGCAGACCATGTACACCCTTGAAGCGGTATTCCCTGGTGGCTGTGGCCTCTTTCAGCAGGATAATGTGCCTTGCCGCAAAGCAAAAATGTTTCAGGAATGGTTTGAGGAGCACAACAACAAGTTTAAGGTGTTGACTTGACCTCCAAATTCCCCAGATCTCAATCCAATCGAGCATCTATATGCCCTATCAAACGAACAAGCCCGATTCATGGAGGCCCCACCTCGCAACTTACAGGATTTAAAGGATCTGCTGCTAACATCTTGGTGCCAGATACCACAGCACACCTTCAGAGGTCTAGTGGAGTCCATGCCTCAACAGGTCAGGGCTGTTTTGGTAGCAAAAGGGGGACCAACACAATATCATAATATTATAATGTTATGCCTGATCGGTGTATGTATAGTTTTTGAATAAATTAACATTTTTTTAAAACCACACAAAAGAGAGAGAGAGAGAGAGAGAGAGAGAGAGAGAAGCACAACCACATAAAAATCTGTCACCTAAAGCCTTGAAAAAAAGTGTCAAAGGACGTTCAGAGTCCCTCTGAAGGAGCAACAATAAATATCTAATGCCACACAATAGCAACACAGACATGAAGAGCCATTCGGTGAAATAGAGTAAACATTAGATTGAGGATTTGCAGGAAATCATAAATTCTAATCCCACCAGCAGCTAAATTCACCACAAAGCATTCATCCAGAGACCTTCCATTAAAACAATTTGTTTGTGTGTGTGTGAGTGAGTGAGAGAGAAAGTGGCAAATAGAGAGTGAGAGAGAGAGCAAGAGAGGTAAAGCATGAGGGAAAAATAAAGATGGTTTAGTGTGAGTGTGTGTTATTTGTTTTATAGAAAGTGAATGTGGCTTTTGGCTTGATCACAATTGATGGGGGAAAAACCTAATTGTGACCAACATTACATTGGCAAAATAGAGCTGCCTAATCAAATTGAGAAGCAGGGCTCTACTGCACTTAACACTGAGTCTACTCTCTATACGCATAAGCTAGGTGAATAGATTCCAAACTGTAGGACAGAAATTATTTTATGGGGCTTTCAATGGTTTAGGAAAGCCCATTTATTTCAAAAGAAATATAAGCGCACACAAATAGCTATAACATGCATCCCTTTAAGATGCATAATTTTAAAAGGAATGCTGTTTGTTTGCTTCCAATATAAGGTTCAAATGGTTACTGCATACTTTGTATTGGTACATTTTTAGATGTATGTTTGCAGCCAATCAAGAGAATGAATTCTGAAGGAAGACAGATTAGTTAAACAGGTTACGTGAAGTTTGCATCCCTCTCCATTGAGACAAGTGTTGAATGGAAAATCATATAAAACTGCAAGCCAGGGTCCTTTCAACTCATAAATGAACTGAAATCTTAATTTAATACAACTGCAAATGACAGGAAAACACCTTTACTAATTCAACAAAACAGAAGAATCTCACTAGTTCAACACAGGTCTTGTGATTTAAAAATAATAATAATAATAATTCCTGATTATGATTCTTTTAAAATAGTTATACTGCACTGTATGTTTCTGGAAATAACCCATATGTTGTATAATATGTTTATGGGAAATTCATGCTGGAAAATGAAATACATACCAGTATTATTAAAAACAACACAGCAGTTCAATTCCTTTACAACACTTCAATTCCTTTGAATTTCAATTTATTCGATTCAAACTAAATTCATGTTTGAATTAAATTAAATTTGAATAATTTTAAATTATTCTACATACCCTTACTTAAATTCATATTAAGTTACTGAATTTAAGGCACTCAAATAAATAAATAAATAAATAAATGGTAACAATTTAGTTTAGGATTCAAATCTCACTATTAACTAGTTGCTTATTAGCATGCATATCACTAGGATATTGGCTGTTTATTAACACTTATAAAGCACATATTAATGCCTTATTCTGTATCCCTTAATCCTACCCAATACCTAAACTTAACAACTACCTTACTAACTATTAATAAGCAGTAATTAAGCATTTATTGAGGCAAAAGTCATGTTAAAAGTTAGGTAATAGTGAGAACTGGACCCTAATCTAAAGTTTGACCAAATAAATAAATAAAAATTTCCAATTTACACCATCTCATCCCTAATGACTATAATGTCAGGCCAGGCGTTTATTTTCAAGAAACAGTACATTTTAAGATGAATGAGGTTAAATTCCAGAGAATTCCCACACAGTTGGGACTAATGTGATGACTCTGATTTCAGACTCACCCTGACAGCACACCCAGAACCAAGTTGAGCATGAAGAAAGAGCCAATGATGATGAGTGGGATGAAGTAGAGCCAGTTCCAGGTGTTCCCTGAAGCATCGTTGGCCTGCAATGAGACACAAGTTATGAAACTGAAACTGAGAAATTGAGAAGGAGCACAGGTACAGAGACAATTAAACATCAGTGCGAGAACACATACAAATCTCCACAGGCTTCTCACTGCCTTGAAATCCTTCACTAACAATCTCTGTAATAATCTCTTTAAGACATTTCAAGATAATACATCCACAGCGGTAATCCTTTTTATTGTTTGGATAATTGCTTTTTGGTGAGATCCCATGGTCTTTTTCAGGGTAAAAAAGGACATAAAAAGCAATCTATTGGTCATCGCTCTGTGAAGAAAACCCTTCTAGACTAGTGAGTGACACTGACCGAATTTCACTATGCAGCATATACAACACTGGGCCATTCACAGCGTTTATGAGGCATGAAAAGACAAGATTTCTCCTAGTGGTCATTTATTTGCAAATTGCTCTCAAATAATGTCTTGTAATTGTTAGGGGATCAAGGAGAATGCTGAGTCAGCACACACATACAGATCCTCAAACCCCCTCTACTCTCTTACACAGCTGTTTCTACGGCAACCAGCTCGTCGTGCCTACCTCTGTCCCTTTATCGCTCTTGTTTTAGCTTTAAAATTGCATTTTTGGCAAGAGCAGTAAAGCAGTCAGAGCCAAATTCCACTGCTGCATCTCCACTCTTCTGAGTATTAAATGTATTACAGTGCTGTAGGGAATTTGTCTGACTGACTTTTTCTTAATCATAATTTATTACTGCTAAAATCTATATCGGTTACTGTTTCATGCATCTGAATAAAAGATGACAGCACAATAGTATTTCTTACAAAACATTTTTTTTTTTTTTAAATGAAAAGACTCTTAGTGCAAGGTAGGTTGCCAGATATTGCCATCATTGTGGTTTAAAAGGAATGGTAGATGAACGCCATCTGACACCGGGGGAAAAAGGAGATGCCACTGAAACAGTTTTATCTCATTCTGAGGGTGCATGGAACAATGTTAAATTGCCTACACTTCCTCTAAAGCCTGAAAATTGTTGTGTAGCCGAAATGCTTGACATTGTCTCAGTGGTCTGAAGGGTTAGATGTTTTATGTGGCCATTGGATCACAGGTCCAACCCTTGGGTGATATAGGGATCGGAGGAATGCTGAATACAGACTTCACCAGATCAACACAGTAATGACAAGAGCATCTGCTAACCAGACATGAGAGACAGTAATGGTTAAGCAATTTAACCTGGGCCAATTATCCAGTGCTTCCAATCCAACTACCATATTTTATGAGGTGTGAATACATCTGCTCTTAAACTGACAAACGATACACAAATCTTGAGATAGTTCACCCAAAAATGAAAATTCTGTCATAATTTACTCAGAGGCGTATTTTGTTCAGAGGCGGACTTAACCATTAGGCAAAGGTAGGCGACCGCCTTGGGCCCCCGAAAGCCAAGGGCCCCCTAAAAGGCTTTTATACAAGATGCGCATTCAGCGCGGACACACAAGCTGCGCATCCGCGTCGAACGTTCTTGTAGAAAGTGTAGAGCCTTATGATTCAGAAAATGCTTACAGGATCATGGAATCTATTCATTAAATGTCGGAATGAATGGCACAGACACGCAGTTTCGTTTACTACTGAAGCATGCGCAACGCTCGCGGTGCTCGTCTGCACAATTCATTACACAAAGACACAAAACATGCAGGATTCATATTTAAATAGTATTTTTGCCGTTTAATATTCACATACACTAGTCCATATCGCGACTTGATTAAGTGTATTGCATGCATTTGATTTATTCATCCAAAATTTGACAAATTCCTCCGCGTTATACAGTAAATTCCATTTTTATGACTGGATTCCACTATTCCGTCCACAATTTCTGCATCGCGGAAATCAGGGCCCTACACTTCACAAGCATTGTACCGTTTCATTTGAGATAAACTATCATAACTATACACACAGAAAAAAGGCATTCTTTAACGCAACCCGTTAAGGCAAGGCAACCCGTCAAAATAAAAGTTTGGTTATAATACTGTTGAACAGTATAATGTAGTCTTAATGTCTTAATGTAATAATTTTAACAGTAGGCCTAAACCTCTGTTGTGTAGCACTTTGAATGTACAAAAAAGGGTTTGTTTAATTTTTATTGGAATAAAATATAATGTTTTATGGCTTCATTTGATTACCAGAAAAATTTAAATACATAAAACAAATAAATATATTTTGTTAAACTTTTAATAATTTGATGTTAAATTAAACAAGTTTCATGATTTCAATTAATTAGACATATAACCATCCAGAAAAAATTCAAACAGAAAAAAAAAACCAGGATTTTTTTTTCCGGAATGAAGTACCCCTTTAAATACGGAACAAAAGTGCCTATTAATGTTTATTGTTTTAAATGGCGCTCACTCGTTTCTGTAAAGGACAATAGTAGAGGATGCAAGCGCAGTTACTTTCCACACAGGCACACTTCATTTTTGGTTGAAATAATTCTTATGCATGCAATCATTTCCTTCAGTTTCATTTAAATATGTGTGGGGACAAAGTATTTTTAAAGTTTAGAATTAGTCTTGTGTTGTTTAAACAATTGTGCAGTGAAAATTACCTCAAAGTACCACCTAGTGTCCAACCTACTCTAATACTGTTATAACCTGTTTACACAAGAACAAGGGATCTACAACATGACGAAAGTAATTATTTATAACATGTACATGATAAAAAATAAATAAATAAATAAAATGGATACAATCATGGGACAAGGTCGTGCAGCAGCAATCACAATATCAGTGAAAGGAACCTCAAGGTTGTAAATGTGCAATTGTATAGGGCCCCATTCCTGTATTTTGCCTGTGGTCCCCAAATCACTAAATCCGCCCCTGATTTTGTTCATGACTTTTTTCTGCAGTACAACAAAAAATACATATTTTGAAGAATGTTGGCAACCAAACAGTTTTGATTACCACTGTCTTCTATTGTATGGACAAAAAAATCTCAAAATATATTTTTTTTATGTTCATTATTCATTATATTGTATATTCATTTTGGGTTAACTATCACTTTAAAGATTTAATATGGATTTTCATAATTTGTTATCTTTTTTTTTTTATCAAATCACCTCAGATATAATATTTTGAGTTTCTGTTGATTAAACCAATCTCTTTCTTTGTATTAACTCAAATTTTTCATTTCAATGAACTCAATTTTAAGGCAACCTGGGGCTTATACCATGAGGTCGGTTTAGGTGGATAGCCAGGTATACATTTCAGTGTAGTTTGTGCCAACCCTGGGTTTTAGGCACCATGAAAGTGGCTCAGTCAGCTTTTAGCTGTGTTCATCACCATGGTAAATTAGGGGCAGGTTATGTTCTGGGTAAGAGATCTCAAACCGAAATTGGACCAATCAACTGTGAGAAAAGTGACATATATCTCATGCAATAAAGTCACTCCCCCAGTTTCTCTTGCTGCAAATTAAAGGTCACTACATAGTAAAAGATTTTTAAATACAAAATTGTCTGGCTTTTAGCGATGATCATTTATTATAATTATTTTACATTATTTATTATATAAAAAAAATATTATTTTTATACCCCTATATATTTTTATTTTACCCCTAATCCATTACATGAGCAAATTTAAATTAAAAATTATAGGTAGATATAGATTTATATATGACTACATGTGAGCTTACATGTCCAAGTCTCTGTATGTATGTATGTATGTATGTATGTATGTGTGTATATACACTCACCTAAAGGATTATTAGGAACACCATACTAATACTGTGTTTGACCCCCTTTCGCCTTCAGAACTGCCTTAATTCTACGTGGCATTGATTCAACAAGGTGCTGAAAGCATTCTTTAGAAATGTTGGCCCATATTGATAGGATAGCATCTTGCAGTTGATGGAGATTTGTGAGATGCACATCCAGGGCACGAAGCTCCCGTTCCACCACATCCCAAAGATGCTCTATTGGGTTGAGATCTGGTGACTGTGGGGGCCATTTTAGTACAGTGAACTCATTGTCATGTTCAAGAAACCAATTTGAAATGATTCGAGCTTTGTGACATGGTGCATTATCCTGCTGGAAGTAGCCATCGGAGGATGGGTACATGGTGGTCATAAAGGGATGGACATGGTCAGAAACAATGCTCAGGTAGGCCGTGGCATTTAAACGATGCCCAATTGGCACTAAGGGGCCTAAAGTGTGCCAAGAAAACATCCCCCACACCATTACACCACCACCACCAGCCTGCACAGTGGTAACAAGGCATGATGGATCCATGTTCTCATTCTGTTTACGCCAAATTCTGACTCTACCATCTGAATGTCTCAACAGAAATCGAGACTCACAGACCAGGCAACATTTTTCCAGTCTTCAACTGTCTAATTTTGGTGAGCTCGTGCAAATTGTAGCCTCTTTTTCCTATTTGTAGTGGAGATGAGTGGTACCCGGTGGGGTCTTCTGCTGTTGTAGCCCATCCGCCTTAAGGTTGTGCGTGTTGTGGCTTCACAAATGCTTTGCTGCATACCTCGGTTGTAACGAGTGGTTATTTCAGTCAAAGTTGCTCTTCTATCAGCTTGAATCAGTCGGCCCATTCTCCTCTGACCTCTAGCATCAACAAGGCATTTTCGCCCACAGGACTGCCGCATACTGGATGTTTTTCCCTTTTCACACCATTCTTTGTAAACTCTAGAAATGGTTGTGCGTGAAAATCCCAGTAACTGAGCAGATTGTGAAATACTCAGACCGCCCGTCTGGCTCCAACAACCATGCCACGCTCAAAATTGCTTAAATCACCTTTCTTTCACATTCTGACAGTCAGTTTGGAGTTCAGGAGATTGTCTTGACCAGGACCACACCCCTAAATGCATTGAAGCAACTGCCATGTGATTGGTTGATTAGATAATTGCATTAATGAGAAATTTAACAGGTGTTCCTAATAATCCTTTAGGTGAGTGTTATATATATATATATTTTATCAACTATAAACAAACTTAACTTTCACTTGCACTGATATAGCAAGATATGTTCTTCTTGCTCTGTAAATTAATTTAAGTACATCATATTCTTCAAAGAGATTTTGCTGATTCTCTTGCAAGAAATGAAGCATGTGATTGGCTGTTTGCTACTGATGTGATGTCACACTTTAATGTGCACATGCTCCATAAACTCAGGGTCAAATCCAGAGTTGACAGAGAAAGTTTATGGTCAGCATCATGGTACCAACAAAGCCTGACTTGGTTTTGTCAACTTGAAACTCCTGTAACCCTACCATCATGGTATAGGCCCCAGATTACTTACTTTTTTATGATAAAGCAACAATTTTTTACAGTAAGAAGTTGAGAGAATGCCAAGAGTATTTACAGCTGTAATCCATAAATAAATATATAAGCCAAAAAATAAAAATATATATATTTTTAAATGATAAAGCAAAAAATAAGCACACTGTACATGCGTGTATGTTTTTTAAATTGACCAATCGGTCCTGTTATGAGAGTTTTTTTGTTAGTTTACAATATTAAAAATATATATATTTTAAAATATTTTATACAAATATTCCATGTAGTTTCTCAATTAACATTTTAGGTGGAATATAAATGTTATGTCAGCAACTCACATACTATGTGCATAAATATTTATTTATTGCAACTGATAATAATTTGGGCAAAACAACTGTATTGTGCGAAGTGAGAAAATCAGGCACTGCAATGTTTGAAAAAAAATTTGTAACTAAAAATACATTTAAATAGGCATTACCAATAAACTAAAACCACAAAAAAAAAAAAATTCTGTGTTTGTCAAATGTGAGCATTTCTAAACAAGATGTGTAAACTGTGGATAATAATAGTGTGATAAATGTGGTAATCGAGTTCTCAGCAATGCACTGGGGCATGAACAAATAGAGCTGTGTTACTATTTATTGTTTTGCTGCTTGCATGTATGCTGTTGTTGTTGTGTTTGTTGACATCTTCAACTATTTGTCATGTGGTAAGATCACAATACTGTTCTTTCACCGTTCACAAATCTGCAAAATAGCAAGTAGCTATAATGTGGCTCCTCTATCCTTTACACATTTATCATTTATCTGTAAATAAAACAAAAATCAACAAAAATGGCCTGAAATAAATTCAGAGACAGCATATAAACCTAGAGGCTGTAATCAAACTCCCACAAAAGAGAATTAAAGATTTGATTCCTTTTCTATGATTGCTCTGTCATTAATCAGACACAGCAGAGTCTAAAGGGACATATCAATTGAGCAAAATATTTCTCTTAGCTGAGAACAACTGTGCTTTATTATTAATATTTAAGTGGCATTATTGTTTTTATTAATGTCTATTCCTTACCATTAACATTGATTAATGAGACTAGGTTGGGTAACTACTGGAATGACTACAGTAGGTGACTGACTAGATTTGAAAAAAAAAGTGCAGCTACATTTAGAGTTATTCTGCAAATTTTCACGAGGGGAATCCAGTAATTTCGATAGGAATCCATGCAATCAGGAACTACCTTCAATATTTTTGAAACCATGGTGCAATGGTTAACACATGTTCATAATGTGTTGAATCGAGTCCAACCATTTGATAGACATGTAACGCAAACCAATCACAGTTCTTTTTGTTCCGTGTCATGTTTATGGGCGTGAAAATGTAAAGTCAATGTCCCTGCAATAACAGACGGGCGTGCATCTATAAATTATTCACTCAAGGAATGTTGTGAAAGTTTACTGCAACAATGGTGCCGTGAAATTCACATACTTTTGAAATTCCTGGTAAGCGTTCATTGTCACAGTTGTAAACACGACAGCATTCTTCTTCCACAAGGAAGTTTGGCGTCACGGCATTTGTTTCCAGGCGGACTGCTAAAGAGCGCAAACTTAATTAAGCTGCCTTCATAGATACCTCCATTTGGATGAGTTAAAAAATAAATTCAAGTAATCAAAATAACAAAAATTTCATAAACATAAATTTACACAACTGTTTAAAGCTGAATTTTCAGCATCATTACTCCAGTCTTCAGTGTCACATGATCCTGCAGAAATCATTCTAATATGCTGATTTGCTGCTCAAGAAACATTTATTATTATTATCACAGAATTTATTTGAAATAGACATTTTCTGTAATACTATAGTTGTCTTTACTGTCACTTTTGATTAATTTAATGCATCCTTGCTGAATAAAAGTATACATTTCTTGTAACCAATCACGTCAATATGCGGGCAGGCTTTAGCATATCATCATTACTATGCTATGAAGCAGGGGAGTCTCAAGAGAATTCATAAAGGTATATTTTTCTGTTGATATGAAAAATCGTGCACATTTAGCAATATAGCGGGAGAATTATATATAATGTATATTACGATTCTATGATGAACTACATGCTTTTCTCCACTGACGTTCTGAGTTGTTCAAAGTGTTTAAGGATACTGATTTTTAGAAGGCAGCTGTCTGACTCTGAGATGGCGAACGGGAACATGGTTTGTGTCACATTAGCAACACATTATTAGCTGTCTGATAACATAGTCTAACATAGTCTAACAAAAGGCTAATCATATTAATTACAGTTATGTGTCCGACGTTGTAAAGAGTGATACCTTTGTGCAGCCACAGCGTTTACTACAGTAAAAGTTGACTGAGTGGGTTTCTGAGCTGGTGTGAGTGAGTGGAGGCAGGGTTAATTTTCATATTCATGGATCCGTATACTAAATGAAGCAAGGATGTAGAGTTGCATTCAAACTATTTTAAGGCATTAGGGAAAAAAATTCACAGGAAAAAAAAACGTTTAAACGTAATTTTGGTGATCAAAGATGAGTTTTATATGTCATTGAACACTGAAAAGAATCAAAAAGTTTAATAGTTCAGTGTATGTAAATATGGATTGTTTACCCAATAATTGAAATCAATTGAAAATCCATTCTCCAGCATGGAGAGATATTGGCGGGGTGCACTTACTTTTGGCCTACAATATGTAGATTGTTTTAAATCAATCATTTATGAGGTTCAGTGTTTAGGATGCTCCTTTAGAAGCTTTAGTATGTAGGCTATAAGAAGTAAGGCAGATCACCAGGTTTTGGAACAGAGCTGCTTATATGTCTACAGAGAATTGGAGTGCACAGAGGATGAGGATAAACGGATGCCAGCTTCTAATTTTCCACTGATGTAAAATTCTAGTGTCCGAGATAATCAGATTATCTCTATGAGAGCCAAGGTCTGGATGCTAAGATCTAGGAACATTCATCTGTCATTAGATCTCTCATCAGGGATCCCAGAGGACTGAAAGGCCAGTTTGCAGAAGAACACTTAAGGAGGAGAGAAACAGAGAAACCATGTGCTATTGCTCAAGAGTACAGTCATTCAGTGGTCATTCCACTCATAATTGCAGCGGACTGTAAAACATTCTATACACTGGCTGCTGTCAACAAACTACAAACTACCAAAGAAAATGTTTATTTTCCAAATTAAATCATGTCATATACAAAGGACATCCGCAAAGCACAAAAAAAAAAACAATATGAATTTCACTTCCAACCTCACACATACTAGGAGATTGAGTGCAGTACGAATGAAATAGTTTATTTTATAGGTGGCTGGTCTTCCAGTAAAACGCATGAAGAGACAGGACTTGGCACACTACTGTGGATCCAAAAACGATCCATCTTTGCTCCCTGCGGGGCTATTTTTAAACATTTAACAGTAGATTGATCAATTGGGCTATCATACTAACAATGCTGAATGCCAGGGAACATGGTCACCATATACCACACAGATCACCCTGTCAGTTGAGTGACTGTACAGCATCACGCGGCCACCTGGTAGACACTACTGTTTAGAGTGCTACAGAGATACTCATTCAACACAATCAAGCATAAATATAATAAAGTTTCACACAAACAAAGTGGGACTGAGTGGTAAAACATCCTGCAGCATGACTGCCTTTAGTTGGGGAAACTGCAAAAACAGGAGTAAACATAATATTTGCTTAAATTAAAGGCAGTTGGACTCGACAGTGATCCTTACAAAGAACCAGTGGTCCATGGACATTGACATGTGGTCAGGTATCGGGTTTCCTGACATTTAGGCCTACCTGATTTTGACACCAGGGAAATGCATAAAGGCCTGTGAATGTGCTAGACAACACTATAAATACAATATAGGTAAATCTAAATCCAGATTATCTTATATCATTGTTAAATATCGTCATATCGCCCAGACGTAAAAATTGCTAAAGCACTAAGGCATTATAGACATAACATTATGACCTTGGAAACAATGTGTATTGTGAAACGCTATACAAATAAATTTAACTTGAAGCTTGGTCAAACTTAAAGATGAGGTTTGTTGGCAAAATTAAAGTGATAGGACATCAATGGATATTCTGGTTGTTTCAATATATATTGTAGAAACTTTTAAAGTTATCTGGATAACTCTCAGCTGTTTACCGACAGGCAGACAATACAGAGTTCCACGGTGTAATCTCTTAAAAAAAAAACTCCTTTGTGCTCCTATCTACTTATCTATCAATCCAATCTTGCTTTGTAAGGAAAACTGGGTTTGTCTAACACTATCGAACCATCCCCCTTTGTAGAACACAAGGCATTTCACCCATTTGTGCGCCCATGGTGTTGGTCTGAAAACGAGGTGTGTTCAGGTGCATTGTTTGTGTGTTGCTATTTTGAGTGTTTTTGTGTTATATAAAGAGCGCGTTAGTAATATGCACCTATAGGCGGGTCCACAATGCGCATACACTTTGCTTATTACACACACAGGGATGCACAGCAGCACACAAACATTTTTAAATATTAGAAATAAAAAGATTGCTCTCTGGAGAAGTGTTCAGTCTTTCCGCTCGCAAATTCCGCCATGGTGCAAGCGTAACTGGCTTTTAAAGGGAATGGGAGATGAGACTCTGATTGGTTTATTGCACGTTACGCCCAAAACACACCCATTACTCATTAAGAGAAAAGGGACAACCCTTTTCGACCATGCGCTGTGTGCGCCGACCATTTTTCATTTAGCAAAAGTGGATTCGAACACGCACTAAGTGCACTTGCCCCGTGTGCTTTAGACCATGCGCTTAAATCGTTAAAATAGGGCCCTCAGTCTTTTTGTGACTCTGCCTACTGTGATGTCATGTGCATACCCTCTATACAACAAATAAAAAACGTTTTATTTTATTTTATATTTATCTATCTATTAACCTTTTCTACGTACCAAGAACCTCACAATTATTTTAAGAACTTTTTTCAATAATTTACCTTTTTTATTTCAAGTAAAAATATTAAGAAAGCAGATAAAAACAATTTCAAGAATATTAGGAATTCAAAATATAAATATATTTTAAGAATATAGAAATCAAGAAGATTTTCTTGCTTATTAAAAATGTCAGAAAATAGGAAGCAATCGTTGTTAAAAAGAATTTTATTCTTAGGAATATTTCATGAATCTTGTCCCTGGTCTAAAACTGTAGTGTGTAAAATTAACATAAGTTGTTATGAAATAACCAGAGAGTTCTGAAAAATTCATTGCATGCCCCAAAAATAACTGGATGTCTGAGTTGAATATTTCAGAGATATTACGCAATTTCTCTGGCTACTTTTGCAAATGAGCTGCGTACTGATTGGAGCCTATCAGAGCTCTATTATGAGAAAATGAGGAACCGAGGAGAAGCATATTGATCTCCGGAGAGAAGCCAATGATTTGATACATATATCCCGCTTTTCAGCCTGGACTCTGTAGTGAGGAGACCTAATTAGAGAGGAGACGGCCAACGTTAACACGCACAATTGTTCTTAAAGAATGAATGAGAACTTGCTATCCCTGAAAAGAACCAGCATAGTAGTAGTATTTTTAATAAAATATATGCTTAGCAAAACAAGGGTGTGGCTATTTGGCAGCAAAACACAATTAGGCATAACATTATGACCACCTTCCTAATATTGTGTTGGTCCCACTTTTGCTGCCAAAACTGCCCTGACCCGTCGAGGCATGGACTCCACTAGACCCCTGAAGTTGTGCCCCTAGCACCGAGATGTTAGCAGCAGATCCTTTAAGTCCTTTAAGTTGCGAGGTGGGGCCTCTATGGATCGGACTTGTTTTTTCAGCACATCCCACAGATGCTCGATTGGATTGAGATCTGGGGAATTTGGAGGCCAAGTCAACACCTTAAACATGTTGTTGTGCTCCTCAAACCATTCCTGAAACATTTTTACTTTGTGGCAGGGCGCATTATCCTGCTGAAAGAGGCCACAGCCATGAAAGGGTGTACATGGTCTGCAACAATGCTTAGGTATGTGGTACGTGTCACAGTAACATCCACATGGATGGCAGGACCCAAGGTTTCCCTGCAGAACATTGCCCAAAGAATCAAACTGCTTCCGCCAGCTTGCCTTCTTCCAATAGTGCATCCTGGTGCCATGTGCCCGGCCAGCCACGTGATGTAAAAGCATACGTGATTTATCAGACCAAGCCACCTTCTTCCATTGCTCCATGGTCTAGTTCTGATGCTCACGAGCCCGCTGTTGGCGCGCTGACCCAGTCGTCTAGCCATCAAAATTTGTCCCTTGTCTAACTCGCTCAAATCTTTTTTCCTGCTTCTAACACATCAACTTTGAGGGCAAAATGTTCAGATGCTGCCTAATATATCCCACCCACTAACAGGTGCCATGATGAAGAGATAATCAGTGGTCAGTGGTCATAATGTTATGCCTGATTGGTGTATATACACATACATAGTTTACATACAATAATATGCATACATGAATAAATTTACATGCAATCAAGTCAAGCCATAAAAATACTAATATTCAAATAAATATCTTCATTTGTATTTTTAAGATGAAGGAAATAAAGAGAGTAGGGAGTTTGGAACGACATGAAGGTGAGTATGATGACAGAATTTTCATTTTGAGGTGGACTATCCCTTCAACAAAACCATCATTTCTGACTACTGTTATTTGTATAAAAAATGTATAAACGCCATTAACTAATAAAGCATTCATCTCAATGCAGTTCTGCATACTCACAGTACCACAGGAAAACACATTGCACTGAGGAAATATATGAAAGGTCAGTGTGAAGAAAAGCATTATCTAGATTAAGAACAAAAATAAGGTAGCAGCTCAGCCATATTTGCCTCTCCCTCAATAAATTGTATTTAAAAAGCACATTCCCCCTTACTCTACTAACTATCAAAAGGCAACACACAGCCCCAGCAGACCAGCCTCCTCCATTAGCCTAGTGCAGTATCATGTTGCAATAGCCCTTAGCTAACCACAGGACCATTAGCTTCTATCCGTCTATCTTATCCCTGTCATTCTGAATGCTGCTTACCACTTCAATGACCAGATGTCTGCTTTATCATTCAATTAACCAATATATACACTGTCCATACCATCTGAGAACAAAACTAACTGTAAACTGAACGTACAAAGTGGATTTTTTCAAACATACTTGCCTTTTTAGAAGTACAATAGGGAGCCAATCATCACGAGGAAAAATAAATAAATAAACAAAATATAAAAAAGTTATACCATAGCACTTGCCTTTTGTTTGTCAAACTAATCCATTTATGTATGCTCCAGTCCAGTTTTTTTTTGATCCAGTACACACATTCAGTTACACTCACAAACTACATTTTTTACAATGTGAGATATCTTGCCCAAGGTACTAGAATCACCACCAGATTTTAGGATTCCTCCACTAATTATGAGAATGAGTGCAACCATACGGATGTCTTTAATGACCACACATACAGATTCCTGTCAGAGGGTTTTTCTTTAATCTTGTGCTTCCAGAACCACCAGCAAGACAGCAAGAGGCTTTAACAACAGGATTTCAAAGTAATGGCAGGAAAAGAGACAAGCCACCATGGGGACTGGCTTCTTCTCAACATCTCAATCAAATACATCCCACATTAGCCTTTCGGACACTTCCTAAATATCTTTTATTCATATTACCTTGCTGTAAAACACACTCACATTCTCTCTCTCCATGATGGATAGCAGACCACTCACAGATTCTATATATTCTCCAGAACCACAGGGCTAAATTCAACACTAATAGCTTCATAGGACACTGTGATTAATCATGATATTTTTGGTCTTGGTGAGAGGAAGGAAAGACACTAGGTAATTAAAAATCCAGACATAGAGATTATTCATGCTGGTGTAAGGAAAGTGAACCAGAGCCCCCTAAAGATCAGAAATTAAGTGAGCATAATTCACTGCTTAACTGACAGCGCCAACTCTAAACACGCTACAAAAGGAAACATGATAATGCTCCAAAAACACATCCACAGATGGAGCCATCTTTTCCTTAAACATTGAAATATTATATACTTACAGTAATAAAATAAATGCTAAATTGTTGCAAAGGTGTTGATACATCTGCGAGGTATTATTGTTATGTCATTTTAATTGAGACAAAAATGAACTAACATGGAAACTTATTTTGTTATAAAAAATATTTTGTGCTTTACTAAAAACATTCAGGGCTTTAGCACTGAAAGTCCAATCCCTAATGCCACCCATAGTTTGAGGCACTTTGAACCAAGTATGTAAGATGTTTTTGAGTATTTTCTGTTTTGTTTTCAGAGATCAGTTCAAGAAACAAACATTATTGGACTATACAACCTTTTTCGGATCTGCTGTGCCATTATTTGCAAGAGCTACCACTTTGTTTCCCATCAGGCTTTTATTGTGGTATCATAGATTTCAGATCTACCCACCGCTAAACATCTTATTAAAAAAGCAAACTGGTCATTCAGATGTCACTCAGATGGACTCTTCCTGTCTAAGCAAACATTTCTTGGTCAAAATAAGAAGTGGACCAGACTAGAATGTCTGGATCATGACTTTGTGGCACAGTGTTCAGACCAAAGTCCCTTTCAAGGAAAGTCTGTTCACTCGGTGGCCATTCTAACAACAGCTGCAGTGATGCAATGAATTTACCAATCAGAGATTGACTCTTTTACTTAGAAGGAGGGATGCATTTCGCCATATTGCATGTTGCAGTTTCTCCCATTCAAAAGTAATAGGAGTGAACCATCTTTGTATATCTATAGTCTTTGTTCAAATTCAGCAGTGTGTAGCCTGGGTGGTAGGAGTCTATTGATCGTGAATAACTGCAGCAGTGTAGAGCTATTAAAAAGGATAGTTCAACCAAAAATGAATATAGCCCCATGATTTACTTACCCTTTCTTCTTTCAGACAAATACAGTCTGAGTTATATTAAAAAATGTCCTGGCTCTTCCAAGCTTTATAATGGCAGTAAATGGGTGTTGATATTTTGAAGCCCAAAAAAGACTTATAAACATACTTCACACAGCTTAATAAAGGCCTTCTGATACGAAGTGATGCGTTTGTGTAAGAAAAATCAGGCCAGGGGTTACACCATAAGTCGAAGCGTACAGATGTCTGTCGGAAGCTCGTTATTTTAGTTTATAAAGTTTTAAATATGGATATTTTTCTTTCACAAACACATCACTTCGCTTCAGAAGGCCTTTATTAACCCCCTGGAGCCGAGTGGAGTACGTTTATTATGGATGGATGCACTTTTTTGGGCTTCGAAATATCAACACCCATTCACTGCCATTACACTGTAAAGCTTGGAAGAGCCAGGGCATTTTTTTATATATCTCAGATTGTATTCGTCTGAATGAAGAAAGTCATATACACCTAGGATGGCTTGAGGGTGAGTAAATCATCAGGTAATTTTCATTTTTGGGTGAACTATCCCTTTAACTCCAGCTTTAAGCATTTGGACATCACTACTGCTTCAGTATTATTTTAAAAGAAGCCACTGAAATGAGAGCACTGTGTATTATTTTGATTGTTTGGTTCATAAAATAAATATTACTTTTTTTACAGATGAAAATTCTGTTCTCAATGTCTACAAACATTTTCTGCTCATTTCTTTAGCGTCATCTATACAACCGTTCTCGGATGTGGTTTGGAGTTGGTAAGATTTAAAAGACATTTTTTTTGAAAGATGTCTCATCCTCACCAAGGCTGCATTTATTTGAACAAAAATACAGTAAAACAGCAATATTGTGAAATACTATTAAAATGTATACTAACTTTTTTTAAAACATTTTTTTATATATTTTAAAATGTAATTCATTCCTGTGATGGCAAAGCTGAATTCAGCATCATTACTCCAGTCTTCGGTGTCACATGATCCTTCAGAAATCATTCTAATATGCTGATTCAGTGCTGAAGAAACATTTCAAATTATTTCTTAATATTTTTGTGGAAACAGTGATACATTTTTTCTTAGGATTCTTTGAGGAGTAGAAAGTTTATGTGAAATTTAAATCATTTGTTACATTATTAATGTCTTTACTTAGAGTTTTGATCAATTGCTGAATAAAAGTGTTACTTTATTTAAAAAAAAAATCTTACTGACCCCAAACTTTTGAATGGTAGTGTATCTACATTGTCAACTTTACATAGCCTAAGAGCTAACAGTCATGGGCTAAATGCCACAAAATTCCAATTCTAAACTACTGTTAAAATGATCATCCATCTCTCTCTTTCACGAGTGAAGTCAAAAAACAGTTAAAGAAGAATAATTTATGTCAGTAATCATGCAAAAAGCTACAGGTACGAGACTATTAGACTCACATTGTAAAGGATGTCAACCCATCCTTCCATAGTGATGCACTGGAAGACGGTGAGCACAGCAAACAGGATGTTGTCAAAGTTTGTTATGCCGAAGTTTGGACCGGTCCAGTATTCCCTACATACAGTTGTGCCGTTTTCACACGTCCGGGCTGGTTCATCAAACCCACATGGAAAGTCAGCCACCTGTTCCCCTGATTGAACAACATTACTGTCAGCAGTAAACCATCTCAGCATTCTTTACAGCAACTTAAGAGTGTATGAGTGCTTATAAACACAATAAACTGAAACCACAAGCTCCATTAGCATGCTAAAGCTCACATACCGTTATCGACTCTGAAGCAGGTGCGGTGGAACTTGCCCAAGTAGAAGTCTAGACCAATGATGGCAAACATGAGAATAGCAAAGAAGAGCAGAAGGCCGATCTGAAGCAGAGGAACCATCGCTTTCATGATGGACTTGAGAACCACTTGGAGACCTTATCACACACAGAGGAAATACTGTATGTACTGCAAGCAGCAAAAAACTGACAACTAAATGCAAAGACTAGTAAGCTATGAACAGTTTAACAACAACAATTTCTCAATTAATCTTTATTTTTACAACAAAAAAAACAAAACAAAAAAAGAGTAGAAAAAAAAAAGCTTGCAGTGTATTTCATTTGTAATATGACTTACTTGGAATTCCAGACACCAGTTTGAGAGGCCGCAAGACTCTCACTGCCCTGAGTGTCCGCAAGTCAAAGTCTGGTCCCACTATGGTCAGAATCCTGTTGAGAAAACACACCAATGATACAGTTTATGGCAATATACAGCCTATGCAATGGGTTTTCAAGCGTTCTGATACCAAGGACCCCCAAATATAATGATCCCTTTGTGAGAAAAACCCTCTATACAATATAAAGGCAGAAATACATTTTTATTTTTAAAGGTCTACTTATACTGATAATATTGAGACAACATTTTGTTTCCAAAATGAAATATTTGGGTTTTTATAATATCAAATTTACTAAAGGCAGAGCAATACATTTAATATTATCTAGAAAATATTTATGTTTATTTATTAAAATTCACATATTTTAAATATTATATAATATTATATAAATTATATAATATTCACAACGTTTGTAATTAAATAAACATTTATTTGTAAAGTGTTTTTCACTATAAATTAATAAATAAATTAATACTTTTATTCAAGGATATATTACATCGATCAAAAGCGACAGTAAAAACATTTATAATGTTACAAAATTATTCTATTTGAAAAATATGCTGTTCATTTGCTCTTTCCATTCATCAAAGAATCCTGGGAAAAAAAATCATAGTTACCACATAAATATTAAGCAGCACAACTGCTTTATATATTCATAATAATGTAAAAGAAATCTAAAGCACTAAATAAGCATATTAGAATGATGATGATTATATGACACTAAAGACTAAAATTCAGCTTTGCCATTACAGGAATAAATTCCGTTAAATTATATAGAAAACAGAAAAATAGCAAATATAGAAATACAAAACAGTTATTTTAAATTGCAATAATATTTCACAATATTAAGTTATTTTTTAATAAATGCAGATATGCAAATAAATGCAGCCTTGATGAGATTTCTATTAAAAACATTAACAAATCGTACGACTCCAAATACTTGAACTGTAGTGTATTTTTTAAATGTAATAAATATTGATTAAATATTATGTAAATAATAAATAAAGAAAATGTATATTTGACATTTACTCCATTTAAAAAATAGCCATAATCAACATGGCCAACAGAACCAGATAATTAAAAGACCTCATCAGATGTGTTACACTGTCCTGAGTGTCCCATCTTTAGAATCATGACGGATCACTCCTAAGAGTGTCCTGTACATGTATATTTCACTGAGACATTTAAAATGTATTTCCCCCATGTTGACTCGCCTTCCCTGATGGCAGCTCACAGCTGAATTGTGGAAAAAATCCTCCCCATTCCCTAGGGCACAGCCACACATAGTACTCCTGTTTGATTCTCTCACACACTGCATCTGTGACTAGTGAAAACTCTGACCATTCTCCTTTCTCAGGCTTTCACGTGGTGAAAGGGAGAGTCTAGGACAGTCTGCATTAATATATTAAAAGCATTCACTCTAGCCACAGTTCCCTTTCATTCTTTCATATCTTAGATGTGTGCTTTTTAGTCTAAAAACACCATACAGAAGAGTCCTCACTGACCTCACTGAGAGGGACAGCCCAACAAATCATGGCCCAAAGCACAGCTTGGATTCGCAGCTGGTATGGGGACACAGTGACAGTTAACTAAATGGGTCTGGATGATGCTGAAGGCAGATGGATGTTTGCTCGAGGACAGGAAGCAAGAAAATAGAAAGAACCTGGTGTGGTGGTAACTAATTATTGCAGTCAATGGCTTCAGATATAAAAATGGAAAACTGTGCTCAGTGTATAACCTCATTTTAACTGTTCAAGTTGATCTACATGTTTTTGTCTCCTCAGGGCAAGAAAATATGAAAAGAAAAGACAGGCTTATTGGAATAGTTCACACAAAAATAAAAAATCTTTCATCATCCTCATGTTGTTTTGCAAAATATATGTAGGCTTCTCTTCTCTCTTTCTCTTCTTTCATACAATGAAATCATACAGTGATCAGGCAGTCAAGTTTCATAAATGGCACCATAAATCTATTCCATATGTTTTGTGATCTACATTATAGTTCAAAAGTTTGGGGTTGTTACACTTTTTTTTATGTTTTTTTAAGAATCTCTTATGCTCATCAAAGTGGCATTTATTTGATCAAAAATACAGTAAAAACAGTAAAATTGTGAAATATTATTACAATTAAAATAACTTTCTGTTTTAATATATATTTTAATTTGCTATTTATTTCTGTGATAGAAAATCTGAATTTTCAATAGCCATTACTCAAGTCTTTAGTGTCACATAATTTTTCAGTAATCATATTTCTTATTATTATCAATGTTGAAAATGGTTGTGCTATTTAATATTTTATACATTGATACATTTTACTAGGATTCTTTTGGAATCTATTGGAATATTGGAAATTGATTTTATTCGCAACAATGTAAAAGTATGTCAGTTTAGATCAATTTAATGCATCCTTGCCAGATAAAAGTTTGAATTTTAAAAACCCTACTAACCACAAACTTTTGAAGGGTATTTTGATAAATTGTGTGAGGAAAAAATCACTGAAAAATGTGATGAAAGTCTTTTTTTCTCTAATATTCAAAGTTGGCAAATCATCATTGGTTATGAATATGAAACGTGCAGAAATCAATAGCATTTGGCACTTTTACACATTGTACAAAACCACATACTTGTATTAGACATGTGTGGAATTAATGTGGGAAAAAAATAAATACTCTGAACCCCAGTGAATTTACACAAACTGAGAAAGGAACCTAATTACCAAAAAGAAAATGATGAAACAAAAATAATCTTCATGTCTCTGACGCACTACCTGACCTACACTAACTACCTAAACACATATAATGACCACTGACCAAGTCCGTCAAATACTGACAAGGACAAAAAAAAGCACCATATAAGTGGTCCATCCATAAGGTTTGGGTGGCATATTCAAAATCTTTAGAAGTCGAAATTGGAAATTGTAATAATTTACTCACCCTCAAGTTGTTCTAAACCTACATGAGATTCTTCAAAATATCTGCTTTTGTGTTCAGCAGAAGAAAGAATGTTGTTAACCAAACAGTTTATGGCCCCCACTGATTTTCATAGGATTTTTGTCTATAGTGGAGAGCGGGGCACAACCTAAATCTTAAGTTAGTGTTGATTTTTAACAAAAAAAATTTTAGGGTTATTTGTCTGTTTTTGTTTTTAATTGTTGATGTTGCTGGGTATAACAACCATAATATACACTCACCTAAAGGATTATTAGGAACACCTGTTCAATTTCTCATTAATGCAATTATCTAATCAACCAATCACATGGCAGTTGCTTCAATGCATTTAGGGGTGTGGTCCTGGTCAAGACAATCTCCTGAACTCCAAACTAAATGTCAGAATGTGAAAGAAAGGTGATTTAAGCAATTTTGAGCGTGGCATGGTTGTTGGTGCCAGACGGGCAGGTCTGAGTATTTCACAATCTGCTCAGTTACTGGGATTTTCACGCACAACCATTTCTAGAGTTTACAAAGAATGGTGTGAAAAGGGAAAAACATCCAGTATGCGGCAGTCCTGTGGGCGAAAATGCCTTGTTGATGCTAGAGGTCAGAGGAGAATGGGCCGACTGATTCAAGCTGATAGAAGAGCAACTTTGACTGAAATAACCACTCGTTACAACCGAGGTATGCAGCAAAGCATTTGTGAAGCCACAACACGCACAACCTTAAGGCGGATGGGCTACAACAGCAGAAGACCCCACCGGGTACCACTCATCTCCACTACAAATAGGAAAAAGAGGCTACAATTTGCACGAGCTCACCAAAATTGGACAGTTGAAGACTGGAAAAATGTTGTCTGGTCTGATGAGTCTCGATTTCTGTTGAGACATTCAGATGGTAGAGTCAGAATTTGGCGTAAACAGAATGAGAACATGGATCCATCATGCCTTGTTACCACTGTGCAGGCTGGTGGTGGTGGTGTAATGGTGTGGGGGATGTTTTCTTGGCACACTTTAGGCCCCTTAGTGCCAATTGGGCATCGTTTAAATGCCACGGCCTACCTGAGCATTGTTTCTGACCATGTCCATCCCTTTATGACCACCATGTACCCATCCTCTGATGGCTACTTCCAGCAGGATAATGCACCATGTCACAAAGCTCGAATCATTTCAAATTGGTTTCTTGAACATGACAATGAGTTCTCTGTACTAAAATGGCCCCCACAGTCACCAGATCTCAACCCAATAGAGTATCTTTGGGATGTGGTGGAACGGGAGCTTCGTGCCCTGGATGTGCATCCCACAAATCTCCATCAACTGCAAGATGCTATCCTATCAATATGGGCCAACATTTCTAAAGAATGCTTTCAGCACCTTATTGAATCAATGCCACGTAGAATTAGGGCAGTTCTGAAGGCGAAAGGGGGTCAAACACAGTATTAGTATGGTGTTCCTAATAATCCTTTAGGTGAGTGTATGTTTGTTATTTAGGGTGGGGGTGTTACGTCCTTGCGTTGTTTATGTTTTTTCTCTCATTAAGTGATTTTAAAAATCAATATAAATAGTACTAGATCATGCGTTTAAAAGGATAAAAGAGTTTGAGTATGTGAATGTGTCTGAGAATTAGTTTTAAAGGTGCACTATGTAACTTTTCCGTCCGCTAGAGGTCGCTTATTCAAAACAAAGGCGTAGTTTGATGACGCCAAGTTTGAGCGCAGAACCTTGGGACATGTGGTCTTCAACTCACAGCCGGTTGAAAAGAATCGGGATAGGATGGATCATGTTCATGGATGCGATTATTAACGTTACTGTAGTATGAAGCAGAACAGGACCGAGTGTTGTGGGAGCTGAGCAAGGCCGCTAGAGCGATTGTTAATAAGATGAACGCAACATACGCCTCACGAGCAGCGGGACTTTTATTATGCCACAGTCGCTGGTGCCATTTCCGCTTTTCCAGTCATGAGTATGAGGTAACGCAGCTCTGCTTATCATATTAGATAAATTTGAGTGTGCTGAAAATGATGTTATGACGTTACTCTGTGTGTTTGCTCGACGGCTGCTATGACACTTGTTGCACACTGCAGTAAGAGTAAAGCGCTTCTGCAAAATAAAACCAGAAACCGAGGGTAACACAGATATGACGCAATTAACAGGCGACTCCCTCACACGTCCCGGTTCCTTGGTTAAAAAAGCAATTTTCTCACGATTTACAAATAGTTGGAAACATTTTGGATATTGTAAGTACTCAACTGAACAAAATATATAGTTTTTGGATATTTTACTGAAATGTTTACTGAAATGTTACATAGTGCACCTTTAATCATTTACTCTGTTAGTGTGTCAGACAATGACTTGTTTATAAGAATAAACAATGTATTTGTGACCCACATCTCTTGAGATATTCCCTTAAATATGAGCATGCAAAATGTTGACTGTATTATCTGCTCCATGTGTCTGTATTAAGCCACTCTGAGAGAAGAATTGCTTGCCGTTACACCATTTGTCTTTGGCCTCATTTGTGTTTTATTTTTATTTGGCCACAAAGTTTATTATTTTCTTAATTTCTAAAATCTCTATCTAAATCTAGTAAATCTAAATCTCTAAGAACTAGCCATGTCAGTCAGACCTTGTTGCTCCAATCATGAGCAAGGTCAAATCATTACAAGAGCTGCACCCAAAACACATTAAAGTTTCATACACTGCCTTTAGGGCACTGTTCAATCTTCAGAAGATCAGAGAAGCTACTGCACTAATTATAGGCCGAAGGACGTCACCTAGATGGCACTAAGTACTATTTTAAAGTTAGGGCTGTATCTCCATTCCTTCATTGGATTTTACATTAGGCAGTGTGCAGACAGAGAGCCACACAAACAGAGAGGCTGTGTAAGACACCATCCACAAGCTCAGAATATAAACAAAGACATTCTCACTGTACATAAACATACAAAGGTAAACAACACCTACAGTATAATAAACATTTGACAAGAGACATACTGTACATCGACCGTGAGACCTTCAATTGCTTAATTTGTCTATTAGTGTAATATACATGCAATGTATAATTCTGCCACATTTTCAAATGTTATGAACATGGTTACACTTTATTTTAAGGTGATGTAGTTACATTGTACTTATTCAAATAATTACTGAGTAATATTAATTAACTACATGTACTTACTATATAGTTACGGTTAGGGTTTGGTTTATTACTTATAATTATGCATAATTTACTGTTATTACTATAGTAAGTACATGTAGTAACATGGTACTACGTCACCTTAAAATAAAGTGTTACCATGAACATTTCAACCACAGCGTAATTTCCTTCACATCACAAATAATGTGGCTTATGTAAGGATTTTTGTGATGGAAGAGATGCTTTTTAACATTTTTATAATAAATGTCTGATTCTTGCTATGGCTAATTTCTGCTAGCATGTTTTGTATTCTAAATGCACACAAATTATTTTAACTTGATTTTTCTTGTTTTATTTACATATCACATGATGTCTCAAATCTTTCAAGTTCTTTACTTCACTGTAAAAAATCCAACTCACAAAAATTTAGACTAATGATTATGTTTTAGTTAACTGGACAATTGAATGCAAAAAAGTTGGCTTAACTAGTGAAAAGAAGTTGGTTCAACAATCGTTGGACCAACCTAGTATTAATTGCAAATTCGATTGGTAAATGCAAGTTAACAAGCATACAAGTTGCAACAAGTTAACAATGCATTCTGGGTGCATCATGCAAAACTCATCCATTGCTCCCAGAATGCATTGCGGAATCAGCATGTCACCATTGTTGAGATTCATAGGCTGATTCTTGATGTCTGTGGGAGTAAATCTCACAGGTCAAAGTGCTTAGTGTACAATCTGTTTTAAACCTTAGTCAGCTATTCTGAATAAAACCGTGCTTGATTTTTTTCTAGAAGCACAATAAAAAAAGTTAATAGTATATTGCTCATATTAAACTCAGTCATAAAATCAGTGAATTGAGCCACTACAAAATGATTATATTCTTATCATCGGGCAGCTGACAGCATTTGATTGTGTTTTTTCTTGCAGAACATTAAAAAGTCGTCAAACTGGCCAAATAAAGAAAACACTAATCACCATGATGGTGACATAAAAATAATTCAACAAAAAAAAACTTTAAAAAAACTATAAAAACTCATTAGCTGAACAAAAGATCTTAAACTGGGAGACATGTGACCTTACTCAGTTAATTAAGTTAAGTGAACTACTTTGTTTAAAAGTTGAGTAAACTCAAAAAAGCTGTGCAGCAAGTTGCCTTACAACTTTAAGTTATGCCAACTTTTCTTTTTTTACAGTGTTATCATGTTGTCTCAAAGTAACCAACTTATTAGTAAACTAACTGAAAAATATATATATTAGGGAGGCAATTGTTGTTTTGGAAATGACAGAGCAAGTGAGTTCATAATGAGTCATTTTGGTGAAATACTGGTTTATTTTACTTTTTTTCTAAATGTACTTAGTGTATTACAGATTTTCATATTTTAAAATTGAAAGTCTCAATCTGGGATGAGGGCAAAAAATAAAATATTGTAAAAAAAAAAATAATAATAATGTTTTATATATATATATATATATATACACTCACCTAAAGGATTATCTTGACCAGGACCACACCCCTAAATGCATTGAAGCAACTGCCAGGAGAAATTGAACAGGTGTTCCTAATAATCCTTTAGGTGAGTGTATATACACTCACCTAAAGGATTATTAGGAACACCTGTTCAATTTCTCATTAATGCAATTATCTAATCAACCAATCACATGGCAGTTGATTCAATGCATTTAGGGGTGTGGTCCTGGTCAAGACAATCTCCTGAACTCCGAACTGAATGTCAGAATGGGAAAGAAAGGTGATTTAAGCAATTTTGAGCGTGGCATGGTTGTTGGTGCCAGACGGGCCCCGAGTATTTCATAACCTGCTCAGTTACTGGGATTTTCACGCACAACCATTTCTAGAGTTTACAAAGAATGGTGTGAAAAGGGAAAAACATCCAGTATGCGGCAGTCCTGTGGGCGAAAATGCCTTGTTTATGCTAGAGGTCAGAGGAGAATGGGCCGACTGATTCAAGCTGATAGAAGAGCAACTTTGACTGAAATAACCACTCGTTACAACCGAGGTATGCAGCAAAGCATTTGTGAAGCCACAACACGCACAACCTTGAGGCGGATGGGCAACAGCAGAAGACCCCACCGGGTACCACTCATCTCCACTACAAATAGGAAAAAGAGGCTACAATTTGCACGAGCTCACCAAAATTGGACAGTTGAAGACTGGAAAAATGTTGCCTGGTCTGATGAGTCTCGATTTCTGTTGAGACATTCAGATGGTAGAGTCCGAATTTGGCGTAAACAGAATGAGAACATGGATCCAGCATGCCTTGTTACCACTGTGCAGGCTGGTGGTGGTGGTGTAATGGTGTGGGGGATGTTTTCTTGGCACACTTTAGGCCCCTTAGTGCCAATTGGGCATCGTTTAAATGCCACGGCCTACCTGAGCATTGTTTCTGACCATGTCCATCCCTTTATGACCACCATGTACCCATCCTCTGATGGCTACTTCCAGCAGGATAATGCACCATGTCACAAAGCTCGAATCATTTCAAATTGGTTTCTTGAACATAACAATGAGTTCACTGTACTAAAATGGCCCCCACAGTCACCAGATCTCAACCCAATAGAGCATCTTTGGGATGTGGTGGAACGGGAGCTTCGTGCCCTGGATGTGCATCCCACAAATCTCCATCAACTGCAAGATGCTATCCTATCAATATGGGCCAACATTTCTAAAGAAAGCTTTCAGCACCTTGTTGAATCAATGCCACGTAGAATTAAGGCAGTTCTGAAGGCGAAAGGGGGTCAAACACAGTATTAGTATGGTGTTCCTAATAATCCTTTAGGTGAGTGTATATATATATATATATATATATATATATATATCATGCAATATCTATGCATAAAATGAATTTGAAAAGAAGCAAAAATAGTGGAAAAAAAGATGATGGCATGATAAAAAGTTTCCATGACACTTTTAATGTGATCATAATATTAAAATAAAAAAATAAAAAAAACACATTGAGAAATAAAAGTCCCCAAAGTTGAATAAACACTAGAACAATTTAGAATGCTTAAAAAAGATGGAAATTGTAACTGACTGACAGAAAAATAGACATATGCATTTAAATCTGCATAACCATCTCGTCCTGAAAAGAAATTTCCAATTAGTATTTTTCTTTAGGAAGAAATAGCTATAGCACTATTAATTCCCCCTACACAGCTATCACATACAACCTTACAAACATTTCAAGTTAGCAACATCTTAACAAGCAGGCATAAAAACACACAAGCCCTTGCTGGGAGATTAGCTACTTAATGGAGCTGAAGAGATCCGCAGTTTTACTCCAGCGGTCATTCTCAGGAAGACTCAACCATAAAAAAAGAGTTTTCCTCTCTCTGTGGAGAGAGGAAAACCTTCCAGAAGAACAACCATCTCTGCAGCACTCTATGTGGTAGAGTGGCCAAACGGAAGTCACTAATCAGTAAAAGGCACATGACAGATTGAACTCTTTGGCCTGAATGGCAAGCATCATGTATGGAGGAAACCAGGCACTGCTCATCACCTGGCCAATACCATCCCTACAGTGAAGCATGGTGGTGGCAGCATCATGCTGTGGGGATGTTTTTCAGCAGCAGGAACTGGGAGACTAGTCAGGATCGAGGGAAAGATGAATGAAAACCTGCTCCAGAGCGCTCTGGACCTCAGACTGGGGCGAAGGTTCATCTTCCAACAGGACAATGACCCTAAGCACATAGCCAAGATAACAAAGGAGTGGCTATGGGACAACTCTGTGAATGTTCTTGAGTGGCCCAGCCAGAGCCCAGACTTGAACTCGATTGAACATCTCTGGAGAGATCTGAAAATGGCTGTGCACTGAAGTTCCCAATCCAACCTGATGGAGCTTGAGACGTCCTGCAAAGAAGAATGGGAGAAACTGCCCAAAAATAGGTGTGCCAAGCTTGTAGCATCATACTCAAAAAGACTTAAGGCTGTAATTGGTGCCAAAGGCTGTGAATACTTATGCACATGTGATGTTTTTTTTTATTTTTAATTTTTAATAAATTTGCAAAGATTTCAAACAAACTTTTCATGTTGTCATTATGGGGTATTGTTTGTAGAATTTTGAGGAAAATCCATTTTGGAATAAGGCTGTAAAATAACAAAATGTGGAAAAAGTGAAGCACTGAGAATACTTTCCGGACACACTGTAGTTAACTGTGCCAACATCATCCCAGGCAGCATCTTCAGCTTCTACAATAGGCAGCTTTTATACACAAATTAGCTGATGAGGGGTCAAAGTCAATCTGTCAGTAGCACAGCTAAGATGCCATTCATTATTCTAGACTGATCTTTGACAGGCAGGTTATTACTCCAGCCAAAAGAACCTGTGATGCGGCTCCTCTTTGTTTGCTTAAACCAAACAATGCAAAATTAGGCAAAGCACTGTCAATACAGACAGAAGATCTGACAGAACAAGGTCTAAAATACCTGATGAAAATGAAATCAAAGACGACAATCAGAACTTCATGAATGCTATCAGACTGATGGGTGACAAGCAACTGCAAGAAAGTTCTAGCAGTTACCGCAAATTAACAAACAATTTCATGAGCCAGAAAAATGCAAGAGTTGCATATTTTGCAATTAATCTAATGCATTTGACTGCACGGTTTTAGAAAATTGGCTTGCATGCTTTAAAATTCACCAGGCTTCAGAAAGGAATAAATAAAGCATTTGCTCAGTGCTACTTCACCGCAATCAGCATAAACAGATGAAATCTAGATGTGCTGTAGAGGTGAGAGATAATTTTTCAATTTTGTGACAATTTTTGAAAGCTGTACAGAACAAACACTTATATATCTGTTTTTCATTGAGTGGTTGTACAAAGTAATAAAGTAATTTGGAAAAACAATGCTCATGAAGTATGATTATAAATAAATGTTTATAAAGATGGAAATTTACCATGAAATCCATCTTCCTAGCATTATTCCCACTCATTTGCAGGGTCCGCTTCACACACACATTTGATTTGGCACAGGTTTTACGCCGGATGCCCTTCTTGACACAACCCAGCACTGAGAGTGCTAGGACACATTCACACTCACACACACTCCTACGACAATATCCAATCCACCTAACCTGAATGTCTTTGGACAGTGGGGGAAACCGGAGCACCCTGAGGAAACCCACCGGGGAACTTCTTGCAGTGAAGCGACACACTTAGCCACCGTGCCACCCTGAAATTTACCTTAAAATGATTGGAATAATAGAAAAAGACTTTTCATTTGTTGAATACTGATCTGAGAGCTATTTGTTCATGCCACTGAATGTCTCTCTGTAATGCAATATGAAATCTCTCTCATTCTCAGTGGTCGGAGATGCAAGCAGACCTCTCAGCATCACAACAATAATAAAAACATATGGCACATCTGTAAATGGATTCCATAACCCCTCGGTAATGACCCTCCAGAACCCGCTGCACAGATGAGCTATCAATTCCCCTGCGAGGCAGATTAGATTAGATTAGATAAGAAAGAGATCACTGAAATCATTATAGTACTGGTGGCTGAATCTATAGAGGAATTCTGTTGCATTCTTAAAGGGACAGTTCACCCAATAATAAATAATAAATAAATAATCTTCATTCACAAAGTTAATTATGACAAACGCTGTCAAGCTTGCACTTTATAAGTCATTTCAAACCATAAAATAGATCTGTGTAAAGAAAAGATCAAAATTTAAGTTCTTACATCTCCGCCATAGCGTTCAAAAGTTCAGAGATAATTCAATATAAAATATCCAGATATTATAATAAGCGTATTGATAAATAGTAAAACGTGACAATAAATAAAAAATAAATAAAATGAGCAAGTTTAATTACACATTTGGTTTGTATTAATACTACTACTACTATACTACTAATCCAGGGTTTTTCCTGCATAGAGAATTACGAGGCGGCCGCCTCCGTCTGTCGACAAAACTTAGACAGGCAGTCTCTTGCTCAGATTAGGCCTGTTGTGATAATTAAATAATCATCAGAAATATATATCGTCACATGATCCTTCAGCAATCATTCTTATATTATGATTTGCTGGTACAAAGTCATCTAAAGCCATTCCACAGCTGAATGTGAGGGACAGAAGAATATTTATATTGTTAAATTAAAGTTCACGGAAATTCGTTACCACAGGCAGCACGGTAAAACTCTCTTCATTATCATATATTCCCGTTATAATACTTGATCTGTAGATAAAGGGCTGTGGATTTGCATAAAATGACACTATCTTGCTGGAGTTTATCTAGCTTCTGAACGATGTTGTATTCGCTACCGGGTGACAACACAAGGACTATTAATTAGCATCACGCGCACAATACCTGGAATTTAAAACTGTGAAGAAACAAATTATCAGTAAACTGTTGGACAGATATATATTATAGACTAGGATTTGTGCACTCAACATCTCTTCTCTTTGTGCTGTGAACTTTTCAATACGCACTAGTGCAGCACTGCGCACTCTGACTCCATGTTGCTTTAAGCACATCATTCTGCACTCGGGATGCGCATAAGCGGTTTGTGCCGCTCTGTTTTGAAGCGTTTCATATTATCATAGTTCCCCTTCAGTCAGTACACTACGAGTTACGTCAGTTACTGACGGAATGGGGGTTTCGCTTAGAAGCCAATCGCCTTTGAGCTCTACAAAACGAGCCAATGGCATGAAAATGCCATGGGTCTGCGGAATTTGCATGCCGCAACCCTGCCCCACGGCGTGGGTATAAAGGGCGTTGCGTGGCAATCTCGCATTATGTTTCTGCTTCAGAGCCGAGTTTACTGCCTGAGCGCTTTTCTCTTCAAGACGAGTTTCTCTCCAGAGTGTTGGTGTTACGGCACGTTCCAGCGAGTTCCGCATTTCCTGTCTGATCTGTGCAGTGATCGAGCACAGCGTGCGCATTCTCCCTGGGTGCTTCGGCATTCTGCAGAGTTTTCACTCCTCTCTAAAAGAGCTGCACGCGGCACGTCTTTTTAAAGATGGCTCGCCCGTGCTCCGTTTCTGGGTGCGGTCGACTGGTGCCTCCGTTCGATGGTCATGATCGCTGTTTGGCGTGCTTGGGCCTCGTGCACGCTGAACGCGCGTTCATGGATGAGTCATGTTCTCATTGCGGGAACATGGCCATCTCAGTGTTGCGATCGAGACTCCATGATCTCCGTAGTGGGGAGAGAGTCCCCTCTACCACAACCAATCTACTTCCTCCACTGGACGGGGTACTTTGGCTGGTGGTCAGGGTGATCTGAGGCTTACGGTGTGGAACAACCCGACGAATCCTCCTCGGGCCACACCCCCCTCCTGCACACTGCAACCCGTGGTGTTGCCTGATGAGGGCGCCGGGGCTTCCCGTTCGGGGCCCTGCGTTTCATTTGGCACACCCGCGGAGGATGCTATGTCGATCGCCGCATCACAAGGTGGGCTTGATTCGTCCGGAGATGACGGTTCGGCTGTGTTGCCTCCTTCGGGAGTTCCAGCATTGCCCGAGTCCGATCCGGAACTCACAGCCACGCTTGCCCGGGCGGCCGAGACGATTGGGCTTGTGTGGAACCCTCCGCCATGTCCCGAGCGTTCCCGGCTAGATGATTGGTATCTGGGGGCGGCCCGTGCCGAAGGCGCCCGTCAGCCCCCAGTGCCTTTCTTCCCGGAAGTGCATGAAGAGGTGTCGATATCGTGGAAGTCTCCCTTGACTTTTCGCGATCGCTCGGCAACCACTTCCGCCTTCACTGCCCTCGATGGCGGTGCGGTGAAAGGGTACACTGGGGTTCCCCCTGTTGAGCGCTCTGTTGCGATGCAACTGTGTCCACAGAGTGCTGCGACATGGTGCGGTGACCCAAAGCACCCGTCCAAAGCCTGTAGATTCACGTCCACGTTGACGGCGAAGACCTACAGAGCTGCGGGCCAGGCCGCGTCCGCCCTGCATGCCATGGCCACCCTACAGGTCTATCAGGCCAAGGTGCTCAGGGACATGCACGAGGGCAATGCTGACCCTGCATTAATGCAAGAGTTGCGGACGGCCACCGACCTCGCTCTACGGGCGACGAAGGTGACCGCTCGCTCTCTCGGTCAGGTGATGTCCACTTCGGTGGTCCAGGAGCGACATCTATGGCTCAACCTGGTTGATGTGGGAGAATCTGAGCAAACACGTTTCCTCAATTCTCCCATTTCCCAGGCTGGGCTATTCGGCGGGGCGGTCCAGGACTTCGCCCAACAGTTCTCGACCGCTCAGAAGCAGACTGAGGCAATTAAACACATTCTGCCCCGGCGGCCAGCTGCTGCCTCCACCCAGCCGCCGGCCAAGAAGCCTCAGTCTGCTCCCCGCCGAGGCCGCCCCCCAGCGACTCCCACCCCTTCTGTCCGGCCCCAGCAGCAGCCTTCACCCGGGCCGAGGCGTGGAGGACGTCGCACAAAGGCGGCCCCGCCCGTCCCAGCCCCCCAGCCTGCCAAACGGCAGTCTAAGCGGCGGTCCTGAGATGGGCGGCTCGGAGGTGACCTCGGTTCTTTCCCAGGAGATGGTAGCAGGACCACTCCTTCCCCCGGTGGAGGGCCGGGGGAGAATCTTTTGTTTTCCCATGAAAGAACTGACTTTCTCACCTCCGAGCCCCAAGAGGGCGCGGCTGGCAGTGCGCGACGCCCCATGGCCTCGCCGCTCTTGGCCCCCTCTGTCGCCAGCCCCCTGGCAGACGAGACCCCCGTGGAACGCTGGTCCTTCCCTGGTCTCCTCTGTCAGGGCGCGGAATTCGACCCCGCCCACACCCCGGGACGCTCCCATGCCTCCCTTGTCTGGGCCGGTCATTCCGCCACGCTGCCCCATCGGGGGTACGCCGGTGGTTCGCATGACCCCGCTGGTTCAGTTCTTGGGAGCCTGGCTAGCGCTTCCCAACCTGTCCAGTTGGCTCGCCCGCACCATCCGGTTCGGCTATGCGATTCAGTTCGCTCGGTCTCCTCCCCGCTTTCGGGGAGTCCGCTACACCATGGTGGGTGGCAATGCCCCTGTCATGCGTGCGGAGGTCGACACCCTACTGGCGAAGGGTGCGATCGATATCGTCCCTCCAGCCGAGGTGAAGTCCGGCTTCTACAGCCCTTACTTCATTATACCCAAGAAAACCGGTGGGTTACGGCCAATCCTGGACCTGCGCGTCTTGAACCGAACCCTGCACAGGCTTCCATTCAAGATGTTGACAGCCAAACGCATTTTCGAGTGCGTTCGTCCCTCGGATTGGTTTGCAGCGATCGACCTGAAGGACGCGTACTTTCATGTCTCCATTCTTCCTCGACACAGACCGTTTCTACGGTTTGCCTTCGAGGGGCAGGCATATCAGTACACGGTTCTCCCTTTCGGGCTAGCCCTGTCCCCTCGCGTCTTTACGAAGATTGTCGAGGCAGCCCTTGTGCCGCTCAGGCAACACGGGGTTCGCATCCTGAACTATCTCGACGACCGGCTGATTCTAGCTGGCTGAAACTCTCCCCAGCGCAGAGGATCTCTTTTCTCGGTATGGAAATCGACTCGGTCGCCATGTTCGCGCAGCTTACGAGCGAGCGCGCGCAGTCTCTGCTGACTTGTCTTCGCCAGTTCGAGGGCAAGAGTGCGGTTCCACTGAAACTTCTTCAGAGGCTCCTGGGGCATATGGCGTCAGCAGCCGCGGTGACCCCGCTTGGTCTGCTCCATATGAGACCGCTTCAGCACTGGCTCTGCGATCGAGTCCCGAGATTGGCATGGCAACACGGCACCCTCCAGGTCCCAGTGACCCGAGCCTGCCGTCAGACCTTCACCCCGTGGTCGAACCTCAGCTTTCTACGGGCAGGTGTTCCCCTAGAATGAGTTTCCAGGCATGTTGTTGTCACAACAGATGCCTCTTCCACGGGCTGGGGCGCCATGTGCAAGGGACATGCTGCCGCGGGCTCCTGGATAGGACCCCAGCGCTTATGGCATGTCAATTGCCTCGAGTTGCTGGCCGTACGTCTTGCCCTGCACCGCTTTCGAGCCCTGCTCAAGGACAAACACGTTCTGGTCCGTTCAGACAGCACGGCGACAGTAGCGTACATCAACCGACAAGGTGGTCTACGCTCCCTGTCTCAGAGACGGGGCACCATATGGCACCCGCGTCCCGACCTGTGGAACCTCCACGTGTGGAACCTGGACGGGACGCGGCAGGTTTGAGTACCCTGCCACCTCAGGTGGCGGCTACCATCACTTCCGCTAGAGCCCTGTCTACCAGACAGGCCTATGCATTGAAGTGGAACCTCTTCGTCACCTGGTGCTCCTCTCGGCGATGCTCGATCGGGTCCGTGCTCTCCTTCCTCCAGGAAGGGTTGGAGCGAAGGCTGTCTCCCTCCACCCTGAAGGTCTATGTGGCTGCTATTTCAGCCCATCATGACCTGGTGGATTCTAAAACGGTTGGACAGCACGACCTGGTCAGCAGGTTCCTCAGAGGTGCGAGGAGGTTAAATCCTCCTCGCCCACCTCAGGTACCCTCTTGGGACCTAGCAGTGGTCTTAGCTGCCCTGCAAAAGGCTCCCTTTGAGCCATTGCAGTCAGTCGAGCTGAAGTTCCTTTCATTGAAAGTGGCGCTCCTGACTGCTTTGGCCTCCATCAAGAGGGTAGGGGACCTGCAGGCATTTTCGGTTGACGAAGCGTGCCTGGAATTCGGGCCGGCCAATTCTCACGTCATCCTGAGACCCCGGCCTGGATACGTGCCCAAGGTTCCCACCACTCCCTTCAGGGACCAGGTGGTGAACCTGCAAGCGCTGCCCTTGGAGGAGGCAGACCCAGCCTTGGCACTGCTCTGTCCAGTACGCGCCCTTCGCGCTTACGTAGACCGGACGCAGTGTTTCAGGACCTCAGACCAGCTCTCTGTCTGTTACGGAGGGCAGCAGAAAGGGAAGGCTCTCTCCAAGCAGAGGTTGTCCCACTGGATAGTGGACGCCATTGTCCTGGCCACGCAACGCCCTTTATACCCACGCCGTGGGGCGGGGTTGCGGCATGCAAATTCCGCAGACCCATGGCATTTTCATGCCATTGGCTCGTTTTGTAGAGCTCAAAGGCGATTGGCTTCTAAGCGAAACCCCCATTCCGTCAGTAACTGACGTAACGTCTCCGTTCCCTTCCTTCAGGGAACGAGGGTTACATACGTAACCGAGACGTTTTGTGCACTGAACGATTATTAAAAGCCAATCTTGTTCTCTCATATCTATCATATCTTTGTTGTCCCATTAAAAAGCTGCACATTACGTTTACAATAAACATCTTGTAATTTTATATTATTTGTGTAGGCCTATATATAATTATTTCCATTCATATATAAATATAAATGTAATAATATAAATGTATTTTATAAGAACAGAGTAATTTGAACCTTTTTATTAACATGTTTAGATTTTATAAAATTAGTCCAAAGATTTTTTTCAAGAATTACTTTTTGTAATTTGTAATTGCAATTTTTGTAACTATCCACTCACCTTGTTTAATATATATTTTTGTCATAGCTTATGATTATATATTTTTATTCATTTATTGTTTTTTCTATAATGAAGTAGTGTGTACTTAGTGGATTCTGGATTGTGTTTAACACATAAAAGAGTGACCATTAGTTACACAAACACAGATGTATAGATATTCTATAGTGATGTAGAAATATATGAATGATACATTTATAACCCTTTTATTTTGCAAGTTTGTTGTGATTGTTTCAGTTATTTACTGAATTGAATAAATACTTAAATATTTAAAGGTGTTAGCTGTAATCTTACACTGCAAAATGATAACTTAAAAAGGATTAAATTCATAATTATTTAATATATTTGTGTGCTTCGATAATTAGCACACAAATATATCAAATCATTATGAATTTAATCCTTTTTAAGTTATCATTTTGCAGTGTAAGATTACAAAAAAAAAAAAAGGATGACAATGTATAACAAAGCCCTAAAACAATTAATTGGCATAATCGCGAGCCAAGCAGGATTTTACCACCTCCACCTCATTTTGAGCCAGGAAAAACCCTGTAATAATAATAATTTAAGAGATACAGCAGAGGGAAAAAAAACTCTCATATTGCTATAGCCTTAAGGACTACTTTTAGGGTCAAATTCATCATATTTTCTACATAAAAATCATACGAACCTGAAACGACATGAGAATGGGTAAATGATGACAGAATTTTCATTGGGTAAACTTTTCTTTTAAACTTCATTGTAGGCTAATGACTTAAGTTGGCTGAAATAAGATAAATACACTACTTAACATTTATTAGTGGAACATCGCTAAATGAATATTCTCAGCTCAGGCATGTACACAGAAATGCCATCTTTGTATTTAGTGTTTTACCAGTTGGCCAAACAGTTCATTAAACATTTTAGCTCTATTATTCTGTGCTGGCACAGGGCACGCTTACTCCGTAATTGTAGAGTACGGCTCATAGCTGAGCAGATTCGAATATAGCTGCATCTTCCATGTCCTTTTCTTTTCCTCATCCAAACCCAGAGACATGAATGAAACGTGTCACAACCTATGGTGATCAAAAACTCTCAAAGACGCTGGAGAACTGGAAATAGGAACTTTAATAACCAAACACTCAGGATACACGCAGGGAAACACACCAGTTAACATAGACGACAACCGAAAAACACTAAGGGAGAACTGAAGACTAAATACACAGGGCAAACAAGGTAATTGACTAGACACAGGTGAATGACATCACTAATTAACAAGACACAGCTGGGACAAATGAACTCATAATGACGGTGACCATGGAAACAAACAAGTGCCAGGAAACAGAACAAAGGAACATGTGACACATGTAAAAACACAACTGACACAGATTAACATGTGACAACATACAAGCGGTAAACCATGAAGCGTCACAAAAGTAAAATTATCCTGGAGCTAACATGTGCTTTCTGTGCATGAGGGACTGAGATTGCTTGGAACAGGTTTACCAAAAGGCATCTGTATGTCTCTAATTATTACTTAATCACAATGTCTAGTAGCTGCTTTAAGCCTCAGTAGAAGCCATAAGGTTCATTCTTTTGAACTGGCCACACTCTAGATTAAATAAGTGTTGTTTTAGAACCTGTATTGACTCATCAGGGGAGAAAATGAAGGGCTTTTCCAACCACTGAGCAAGAAGGAAACACACACTGGAGACAGCCCATTTCATCACCATAGAGACAAAGGTCTCCACTGCTCTCATTAGAACACTATGACAGACAGAGCGAGAGAAAAAGAGGAAAGCAAGAGAAATAGAGATGGGTTTTGGGAGCTGGGGACAAAAGAAAACAAAAAGCAAGACAATTTGGAACGTGAGGGAGTTTGCACTGCCCTTCTCCCATCTTATGTACAAACCTTATGCTCAAAAGATGAGCATTCCAGTCTCATTTAACACATCACTATATCAAGACACCACTGACAGCCTTACAAATCATATAAAGCGGAAGGCCTTAAAAGCAATCCATCTGACAATATCTATCAATCTATCCATCCATCCATCCGTCCATCTATGATCTTACAATTTCTATCTATCCATCCATCCATCTATGATCTTGCAATTTCTATCTCTATCTATCTATCCATCCATCCATCCATCCCATCCATGATCTTAAAATTTCCATCCATCCATCCATGATCTTACCATTTCTATCCATCCATGATCTTACCATTTCTATCCATCCATCCATTCATCCATGATCTTACAATTTCTGGATGGATGGAAATTTTAAGATCATGGATGGATGGATGGATAGAAATTTTAGGATGGATGGATGGATCTATCTATAGAAAGATGATAGATAGAACGAAAGATAGATAGATAGATAGATAGATAGATAGATAGAATGACAGACAGACAGACAGGATAGATAGATAGACAGACAGACAGACAGACAGATAGACAGATAGATAGATAGATAGATAGATAGATAGATAGATAGATAGATAGATAGATAGATAGATAGATAGATAGATCTGGTGTACCAGAAAATTAAATATTAACAACTTATGACAGCAAATAGGTCACAGTGGCCACATCAAAATGAAGAATCAATCAAAGAGCTCAGTGCTCTTGTAGCTTAGTAGGCCATATAAATATTAGATATGGTGAGTGCAAAAATAATTCCGAAAAACTGTCTGAATAGTGTCCGTGAATGATTCCTTTTCTTCACAAACACATCAAAACCTGGAGGCCACAGTCAGATTATTCTAAAACAAAAATACAAAAATGGAAGCCCTTAAAATAAAAATCACTGAATTCTAACAAGTGAACTAATAGGCAATCATTTCTGAGCTCTGCGCAATGTGAGTGCATTCAAGCTCTTTAGACAATAACCACAGATCAATGCTTTATGTGGAGATAATGCGAGGAGTGCCAGACACAACGCATTGTGTGTCTCTTGTTATGGATAACAGCTTTTCTCTGTGAGCACCACTCAGCTCAACACATCTCTATCCCATGACTTCAGGTCATCTTATCATTGAGGAGTGATTGAGCATTTAACACTTATTTATGGTTACTGGAAGATTTATTGAGAAGCCACATAATTTGTCGCCTTTGGAGGTCCCTTCAGCAGTGTACCAAAGCTTATACATAGTATACTATGCCTTTTTGTATAGTGTCATGAAACCCCCCTGTTTTAGCCTGGTTGTTCACACCTCAGAGTTGGAAAAAGACTCAAGAAATGGGCATGTAAAGCTGTGGAAAAGTGGGAGTGTAGAGGAGGGAAGAGAGGAGACAACCAATAAAACACAGACCTGCAACACAATCATTATACAGACACATAAATATTTATATGACCACAGAGAAAGAAAAAAAACATATTTGAGGGCACCTTGATGCATTTTAAAAATCTATATAACAACAAACTGCCAAAACGAGGGAGAAACGCGGAAGAACATTTAAAAAGTCTAATAATGTTTTCAATACATTTAAGAGCATTACAGTCTGAACAAATGACACACGTCAGTTTAACAGAAAGAATAAAGACTACTTTTTTGGCCATTCTTCTTTGAATTTTCGGTCTACATTATTGTCTTCTGTGTATCAGAATAATTAATTGTGCCATCACATTCATGATTAAACGTATGGCTGTATCAGTGTCCTTATTTGCACATACACCGATCAGGCATAACATTATGTCGTTGAAGTGAATAACATCACAGCACTTGTTAGTGGGTGGGATATATTAGGCAGCAAGTGAACATTTTGTCCTCAAAGTTGATTTGTTAGAAGCAGGAAAAATGAGCAAGCGTAAAGGATTTGAGCGAGTTTGACAAGGAACAAAATGTGATAGCTAGACGATTGGGTCAGAGCATCTCCAAAACTGTTCCCGGTCTGCAGTGGTCAGTATCTATCAAAAGTGGTCCAAGGAAGGAACAGTGGTGAACCAGTGACAGGGTCATGGGTGGCCAAGGCTCATTGATGCACATGGGGAGCAAAGGCCGTGTGGTCCGATCAAACAGACGAGCTACTGTAGCTCAAATTGGAGCTGTTTCTACATATCTGTTCACATCTCAAAAAATCTGTTCACAATCACCAAATCTCAGAACTCTTTCTGACAACCAGAGAAATGGATGCCCAGGGAAAACATGCTAGTAAGAAAATAAGGTAATCGATGCAGACTGCACAGGCTGTCAGTTCTTATATTCAGTGACTAATGAGTGTCTCTCTCCACACATCCAGCTAATAGCATTAAAGCATCAACGCTTCCTCTCGTCAACTCGACTTCCTGCTAACAGCCTCTGTCTGAGCATGCGGATGCGTGAAGTGATACAAGCGAAAGAAAAAACTGAGACTTTTGGAAAGTGGATGATAAGAGGGAAAGTGAATGAATCAGGGAAGATGAAAGAAAGAGGGGTCTGTTGGGAAAAGGAGAAGTATTCCAGGAGGCAAAAGAGAGGAGAGTGATGTAAGATTGGGAGAGAAGTAAGCAAGGGGACCCCAGAGAAAAGGAGAGAACCTGAGGGCATTATGGGACCCTATCAGGGGACAAACATTAGCCCTTGTCACCAACCCAATTAAGTGCTAGGATTCACACTATAAGCTATTTTTATTTGTCTGTTTGCTTGGCAATCTGCTTAAAATACCCACTGCAATAACACTGACATCTGGCTACCGGACGCGCATGGCATGCTGAATAATGCATCCGCAGGGATCACGCCGTCAGTGTCCACCGTCTTCAACATTTACACAGCTTGATGTGTGTGTATTGATGTGTTTAGTGAACAGAGGCGCTGTGGTTTGTGGTGAAAGGTGACACGCTGTCACTGCAGAGGGACTCCACCCAACAGGGTTTCCTCACACACCTGTCCGAATGTCACAGCATTTCATAATAAAACTCTGCCTGACCCCAGTAGCTGTCGCATCATCTTCACGGGTCTCCAGGGATGAGCGAATAAGCCTCATCTATAGTTCATGATATGTACAGGAAGTGTAACTGTGACTTTCATGCACATTTGAGGTTATCAGAGACTATCAGGAAGTCACTAGCTGGGTTTCCATCAACATACACTACAGTTCAAAAGTACATTAAATTATATCGTTCAAACGTAACAATAAAGACATTCGCAATGTTATAGAAGTTTTCTATTTCACATAAATTCTGTTCTTTTGAACTTTCTATTCATAAATTCTGAAAAAAAAGTATCATGGTTTCCATACAAAAATATTAAGCAGCACAACTGTTTTCAATATTGATAATAATAAGAAATGTTTCTTGAGCAGCAAATCAGTACATTAGAATGATAAGGAAAGGATCGTGTGACACTTAAGACTGGAGTAATGATGCAGAAAATTTTGCTTTGCCATCACAGGAATAAAAATATATTAGCATAGAAAATATTTAATTTAAATTGTAATAATATTACTGTTTTGACTGTGTTTTTGAGCAAATAAATGCAGCCTTAGTAAAAATAAGAAACTTGTTTCAAAAAACAACCCCAAACTTTTCAATTGTAGTGTATTTATATATAAATTTTGCATTAAAAATGTGCTAAAATGTGCATTAAATACATACATACCCTAAATTGTTTATTCAGCGGAAGACATGCACAAACTACATTTCCTGAAACACATTTCCTGAATATATTCCTAGATGTGCATCCAAAAAAAAAGTCATGTGACTGAATAAGTTGCTATCAGACAAGAAAACACAAGTCTACAACTTCTGTTTGACCATTTTGCATCAATTTCCCTAGATCTATCAATTTTGTTCTCCTGAACACATGGGATGGAATAGCAGATTTATTCTGAATAGATTCAGCAAAATATTCAGATTTTCCACATAAATTAAATATGCAGCTCAGAACAGAAACACTTTTAGCTCTAACTTAAACTTGTCACAATGTGTATGGTTAGCACATGGTGTAACTGAAATACGATGCCCTACGTCTCATTTCAAAAGTCAATTGCTGATCCTGTTTTCTCTAAAAAATGACTTTTTCACAGCCAGGCTGTCCAACCTAAAACTGAAGAGAATATGATTCATAGCTCTTTACAAATTTTTATATCAGTGTATTTGTTTGTTTCGCAATAAAGAAGAGCTGAGTCACAAAGGTCATCTGACTCTAATGGCTCTATCCAAAGCAAACAGCAGTCCTGTTATGACATCCCTTTATGTAAACAGACAATCCCTCTATTAGAGACCCATGTGACTCAAGAGAATGTGATAAGACAGACTTCAAATTATAGCCCGTTCAAAGAGACTGAAGAGGCCCGGACCTGAACGGACAGGCTCTGAAATATTGTTTGCATTTCTTTATGAGACAGAGACGCTTTCAAATATTTGACTGGGCCGCTGTTCATTGTTTAGGATTAAATGACAGCTGATACCTCCAACTGCTCCCCCAAATCACCAGATTTCAGAGTGCTATCAGAATAAATGCAGCAGTAGAATAGAGTCTGGAGGTTCATTTTACATGCTCGCACACATACTGTTACACAAGAGCAAACAGACACAGTGAGGTGAGCCGAGGACTACAGAAATAATTATTCCCTGGCTGTATGTCTCAGGTCACAGTGTTATATAAAGAGGTCAACCTACCATGATAAAACATCACTACGGAAGTATTGCTGGAAATAAAAAAAAAGTCTCATCTCAGCTGTCTGTGTGATTTTAAAGGCCAAGGACTTGCCTTAAAAATAATTTATGGGTCTTCATCATTAACACTAAATACTCACCACCTGCAACAACAGCTCAAGAGTTCAGCACAATAACAATCTTAATGATCCATGAAATCACTTCTTTCCCGGGTTAATGCATTTCCTTTTATGAAAAAGGGAAGTTTTATTTGCTAAAAGTCCATTTTGTCAACTTTTAGAAGGACGCTAACTTCAAAGCTAATAGATAAGGAGGCATGAAACTCCAATTTTGATTTCTTGGATTATTATTATTGAAATAATTAAATAATAAACAAAGCTGCATTAAAAATCTGTACAGAAATATGAGTTGGTCAGAGTTGTTAATGCATGTGCTTCAGACACATTGAGCCTTGTGTCTCAAATCAATTCTCTCAACCTATAATTTCCTGTCGCTTTGCTTGTCAATAAAAATAGGCAAAAGCTCAAAAAAAGAAATATGAGACTGAACATACAATAAAAAATAAACATGAGCCCTATAAACCAACAGACATCTTAACAAATGTAGCAAATTCCTGATATAATAGAAAAACCGCGATACACCACCCACGGTACGACCCGCGATAATCTCATGTCGAGAGTATCAAGTTGCATGGTGGAAGGACCATAGGGAAAGACAAAGAGAACCAGTTTCCCCATTTAGCCAGGTTGGCTAAATGCTACCTTGGAGTCCCAGCAACATCGTCATTTTCGTAGCTTGTTACAAAATAAAAAAATCTCTCTCACCTCAGAAAACCGCTTTCCTGTCCTGTCATGTCAGCCGTTATACTGTGCTCGTAGCGCACACTCTTCAATTACATGTGCAAATGCAGCGGCGCGCTGTATATCACTTCATAAAGCACAAAAGAAACTATGAGCAACGTTACGTTGTCAATTCGTAAGTCATGAAATAAAAGTAAAATACCAATAAATCACGTAAGCAGTTTTCATGTTTCATTAACAGTTCATGATGTATTGTGTATTCGTAAATGGTAACTGCTGTTTCCATAACCCCAAAATGCCACTTTATTTTCACTTTATGTTATTTTGTTTATTTTTAAATAAATAATGTGGCGGCTACTTTATTGTATTAACAAAAACTATTTAATAGCTTTAACTTATAGGCCTATTTATTCATCAGTATTAGTCATAGTCATACAAGTTAATAGGCTAAAGTGGGACATTACTGTGTGTGTGTCATCAATTTTTATTAAATACATTTGCTTTTTTATATATAAACATTATGGTAAATGGTGAAATGAGTAGATTATTTCTGACTAGTCTATAGTGGAGGCATTTATTTTATTTTAGTTTACTCAGGTATGCTACCTGCTCTAAAGAAAACGTGAAGCCAATGTATAAAGTTAATAAAGATAAAGTTAATAAGTTAAATTATTGTTGTTGTTATTATTAAGTTAAAAGTGAATCTAGTGTTATTATTGCTGGTGCCCTGCCATGAACCCTGCCTCCACAGCAAACCGAATCGAACCGTGGCTCCAAAACCGTGATATGAACCAAACCGTGGCATTGGTGTATCGTTACACCCCTAATAATAGTGCTTATTTACAGGAGCATTTCTCCTATATCTTCTTGGTTCAATCTTTACATTAATAGGAGCATTTATAGGCTTAACTAAATATCTTAAACAGGGTGATTTTCCCCCCAAACCAGTTCAGTGCAAACTCCAGCCCACAGCCAATTCTAGAGATTTCATTGGTCGTTGTCAAACACAGTGCTGATTGCCTGCCCTACACATGGCTACAGCAAATACTAACCCCTAACCCTACACACACTAACCTTAACCAATGAAATTGGCTGCAAGGTCGGATTTGGAAATGGTTTGGGATAAAAAATATATATTAATAATTAAATCACGCTAAAACATGATATAATGGTCATTCTTGACTTTCAAAAAGCCAAAACAGACTAAAAGCTGTAACAAAAGAATGACTTATCCTTGTTCAGATGTTCTACCCTACAGACCACCATAAATCCTGATAAAAAGAAAAACAATAATTTCTTTACGGAAAGTGCCTTAGTGGCAAGTTTTGTTAGAGTAAACAAAAATCCATGCTTGGCCATACAAGAGGAAACTACATGTGCTCATGCGATTGAGAAGTTGGCTTTGAAAATAACAATGGGGCAACCTGCTTAAGATGCTAATAGCAGTGCAGATGCTATGGAGAGATCAAGCCAGAGAGATGAGAAAGAGCTCTGATAATTGATCGGTATTTAATCTAAACCCCTCCCTGCAAACCTAACACCCTGCTCTCACACAAAACACACTGATACTTGTCAGACTGAAGCACCCCACAGTGTCTCAGTGATGTGCCTCAACAGGAGGCAACAGAACGTCTATAAGCCTCTTCAACTGCTCTCAGGCGAAACCTCAAAGGTTTTTCACAGGCAAACCCCTCCAAACAAAACATTGTGTTGTGCACAGCTGCTGAATCACAGCGGTAAAGACATATTCATTGATATCTAATTTCACAAAGGACTGAATGCACATAAACTGAAGCTGCTGTCTCCACTGGGGATATTTCACCTAAAAATGAAAATTATGTCATTATTTAACCACCCTTCTGTAGAAAATACAAGATGTTTCGTGATTTTTTTATTGTCTATATACTGTACAATGCAAGTCAATGGGCTCCAATGTTGTGTTTATGTTCCTTAGAAGAAAGAAAGATATATATAATATCAAATATAAGACAACCCCTCTTTTTCAAGATGTACCTTTTCAAAAAAGGCTTTTTTTTTCTTTTATGAAGAAAATTATTTTATTTGAAAATAATTTTCATATTGCATATTTTTCATATTTAATTTTTTTATTTTTATATTGAAAGTATGGTAAATACTGATAAAATATACTAACAATCACATTTAAAAATAAACACTTTATGGCATACCATAAAAATAATCTGTACAGTGACAGATGTTGTCACTGTCAAACATGTAAAAAAAACACAAGAGTTTGATTCACATTACCTATCTGATCCAAGGGATAGGAATGTTTTTTCCTTAGGCCAATCACATAGCGCTGAAAGACAGCAGTTTCTCCTTGAAGTCAGAGGGAAAGCGCTGGGCAAAACTGTTCCGCGGCGCAATGTTAATCTATTATGCCGCATCATTCTTATGCCGTTTCACAGCAGCCTCTTCAAAGAAACTAACAGGCAAGTGTGTCAGCACGCAGCCGAAACAAGAAATGAGGGTATGTTCATTTCTTTGGTGATATCCAGTGGCGGCTCTGGTTATGGGCAGCCCCTCATTTCTTCCCTCGGTACGCACTGACACACCCGCCTGTCAACCCCTCCGAGGTGGCCACTCTTAGAACCGCGGTAAGCTTTTCTTTGACTGTTCGCTTTTTTAAGACTGTTAGCTTTTTTTTGGGCTAGCCATCTTCTAACATTACACTCTGACACAACGTAATTATTAGCTGCTTAATGAGAGTTGATCGATGACTCTACTGTGTTTATCAGTCCTGGGGGGCACACTCATTTTACACGTATTTGATGCTCCCTATTGTTGCGGGTGTATTATTGACATGTAAAAGTCTAGACCCTGAATATAAGACGACCCCATTTTTTTCCAGATATATTTCTAAGAAAAAAACACTGTCTTATATTTGGAACAATACGGCAATTACAACTATTTATATAAGAACATGTTTCTTAGCATATTAGTATGCTGTGGTATCAAAAATGATGGAGCCCCACACATGACATGTAGGAAAAAAAATGTATATCGTATTAACAATTCATTCCCACGATTTAATAATACGTCAGCACATTTCACTAATGTAACGTGTATGTTCTGTTATGTTCTGTTTTCTCTGTGTTCTTTTCCTGTTTTGTCAGTGTTTCCTTTGCTAGATTGTCTCCATGGTTTTTGATTGAGTTCTCATATGTTCCTAGTTAATTTAATTATCCCTGTGTGTATTTAAGCCCTGAGTTTCCTTCGATCTAATGTCTGATATCTTCAATATTAAGGTCAGTGTTTATGTAGGTGTGTATTTCACAAGCCAGCGCCAGAGAAGTAGACTAAGCCAACCATCGGCCAGGAGGAGCCCGGGCCCCACAGAGAGTCTGACCAGGTGCATGAGCCGGCAACACCATGCGTTGCTGTGGGACTGCTTGTAGAGTACGAGGGCATGGAGGGAAGCCCTGCCCATACACCCATCACTGAGCTGCAGCTGACCTGTCAGCTACGCCTTGATTCCTCCCTCCTTCAGCTCCAATAGAGACCATCATCCTTACGGCTCCACCGGGCTCCCTCATCCCTCTGGCTTTGCCTTGGTCAGATGTTGCTCTGCCTGCACCACGAATTCCAAGCCGTCCACTGCACTCCGACTCGCCACCCCTTTGGCTCCATCTGGCTTCGCCTTCCCTACGGCTCTACTTCAGTGCTCAGTCTCACCGGCTCCACCTCTGCCTCCAGGACCATCGGTGTCACATGGTCTCCTCATCTCTCCATTTGCATCCTGGTCTCCTCTTCTATCAGCTCCATCTCTGTCAGTCGTCCCCTTGTTGTCATCAGCCAAGTCTCCACCATGGTTCCTCCCCCCCACAACTCCCCCATCATCTCTGGGTCCCTGCTTTGCTACTCCTGCTTCTGGCTCCTCCCGCCGTCATCGCCATCCTGGTCTCTCCATCAGTCACCTCCCCTGGTTACCTGCCCTCCGCCTACTCTGCATCCTCCTCCAGAGTCCCTTCCCTCCCTCTGCAATTGGACTTTTACGGTGCGAGGATGTGCCTTCCCGGGGGAGTGGGCGTACTGTAATGTGTTCAGTTCACTACAACCAGACTGTGACAACTAATTTGTTCCCTCATTTTAGTAAAATCAAAACAATGGAAATAATTAGTTCAATGTGGCAACAATTTACAAAAACGAGGGAATGCATTAAGTCATGGGAACAAATTCTTAATTCATGGCCACAATATATATATTTTTGTCCGCATATTCTTATTGAAAATCAAGGAATTTCACTGCCATTGGAATCAACTACTGAAAAATGGTATCATGACAACCCTACTCCCTAGTTTAAATGTCACCAGAGATGGAGGAAATGTATGTTACACTGGAGAAAACTGCAAGAACTGTATGAGATGGCAACTCTCTGAGAAAACAAAGGAAATGAACATCTGAACTCTCTCTTGTGAAATTACCATCCCCATCCAAGACGAAATCCCCCAATCACCCAAGTTCACCAAAGTATTGCCTTAATTTACATTTCATTCTCCTCACCCTCATCTCTCCTCTCCACATGTTGAAATTCACCCAAAATCTATATGAGTTAATGTGAACAAGTACTATACAGTATTATACATGTTTGGAATCATTTGAAACGTCTCCGTTCGACTGGTATAAAGGTCTCATTCCCACAGAAGTAAAGCAAAAGGTAACAAAGGTTTTAAGAGTTTAGAGATATTTTGCTTATTGTGTGTGGGTGTATCCTCTGCCAATTGGTCTTTACCTCCTGTCCTCAATAACGTGTAAATTACAGGTCTACAGGACTTGATTAATGCAAATTCCCATTGTGAACTCATGTTTACATTTGAAAGAAGTTTTTGTCTTGGTCTGAGTATTTAAGGGATGTTGCAGAAGGGTCAGGGCGCGATCCTTTACTCAGGTCAGCCCGTAACGCTGGGTGTCTTTCAGACACTCAGTGTTATGTAATTTTCAGATGTCAGGTATCTATCTTTTACTCTTTACTTCAGAGCATTTGATGTTATGTATTGATTATCTTTGAATTGATTATGTAATTGACATGATACATTTACCTGACTAATAATACATTTTTACATTTGATTTTATTCTGACGTCCTCTGGAATAATTAACTCTAGTAGATTACGTTAAGTAATGGACTAGAGCACAGTTCTGAGTGAAGCAGAGGGGCGCACCAGACTTATGTTTTAGAGTTCTGACTAACACATTGGCATTAGTTACGTATACTTAGACTGTAGGCTAGTAGACCAAATGGGCCTTCCGTTTAATGCAACAAAAAGTTGTTAGACCAATCTAAATAGGGTGAGCCTCAACTCCTGATTATTGTAATATTATTCTAATTACGTGTACGTGGGAAACCACGGCATGATTATGTAAAGTTACCATTAGAGGAAGTTAAATTGGTCGTTTGGTTCTATGATAATGGTCATGGTTAGATATAGTCTTGCATTAATTAATTGATCGGATCTATGGGGACAGAATAAAATATTCTAGAATGAGCAACGTGGAACACAGGCATCTAGGATATCAGTTAATCGCCTCTGTCTAATGACCAAGACTGACGAGTTTGTGATAAAGAGATCTGAATCCGGCCTGTGCGAGACTCAAAGTGTTATTTGGATCCGGATGAACGGGTATAATTTCAACAAAGGGTTAAACAGAATAATCAAATGTGTAGTTAAACTATTATACAAATGACCAAATAACCAATCGGCATTCTAACCTAAATTCAAGGTCATGATAAAATGGAGTTAGATAAAAGTAAATTGGAATTAAATTACTTTGCACCGCTGAAAAGACTGAACGTGCAGAAACCTTCACCCGCTTAACGGAAGCCGTCATTGGGACGATTGGGCGGGCCTTACATGTAGCAACAGTGGGAGAGTTGATTCAATATGCTCAGCTTCAATGCAAAATTCACAATCGTTCGATTCCACACCTCTTGACCTGGCCACCTCTTGATGTGCTAAAATATGCACAGAACTCACTTTCATTTATGCTATCAAAGAGATCACAACATGATACATAGAGCAGAAATAATCCACACAGAGATCAATCACAAATGAGATCATCACCTTGTTTTTAAATGCTGACATTTCAAAGCATTTGACACTATCCTCATCAACTAATGACATCAGCATGTTTAGGCCAGCACCAAGGGAGGATTGCAACACCCTGAAAGTCTAAAATACTGCATCTCCCTTCAAGCAAATTACTTCAGTCACCCACAGGAACACACCAGTATTGACAGGTAAAGGTCCTCTGTGGCAACCACAGAAACCCAATCTACTCCCAGAGAATCAAGAGCAAGGGAATCAGGATATTGCTTTAAGAGGTGCAACTACTGCGAAATATATTACTTCAACAGTAAGGTGGAATAGACACAGTGTTACACAATGCAGTAAAAGGAATCAATAATATATACAAACATTTACCACATACAGTTGGGCACACAAGGGGAGTTAGAACTAGATTTTTCGAGGGAACATGACTCAATTACTCCCCAGACTGCAGCGATCAAACAGGACAAAGCAAAAGCGAAGGCTCTGGACAGATGGCGTTTAAAACTTCAGTTTGTTTCTTGACGTTGTGTTAGAAGCAGCAGGATATTTTATACCACCTACACAACCCTCAACAGATGGAGGAGTAAAATATAAAGTAAGCACATACATTTAATGAAAAGAAGACATTAAACTACCAGCTAGTTTCTGACTCTCAAGCATTCATAGTACATCCTTAAATCCAGCATGGAAATAGGTTTTCATTTACTGCATTTTGGTTTGTCCTTTAATGTTATCTCATACTGTTCTTAATTTTTTCTTAAACAGCAGCCCATTATATTAACATAATATAATTTCTTTTTTCAATATGGCTTATTAAAGGCCTAGTTGACGACAACAACAAATTGTGCTCACATTGTTCCAAAAACATTTGTGTAACTGTACGTCAATTATAACCAAGCCAATAACAGTATAATAAAAAAATTATTTGCATTTGTCACTAATGTTCACCTGGCGAGTGACTCCCAGGTAAATATCAGGTTAAGCATCTTTTCTAAATCATGTTCTCTCAGACTCAATCTCATTTTGTAATTTTAAAGAGTTAGTTCATCCAAAAATGAAAATTCTGTCATCAGACTTTAGTTCATCTTTGGAAACCAAATGAAGACCTTTTTAATGAAATCTGAGAGATTTCTGTCACTCCATAGACAGCTATGCAACTGTAACTATGACGCTTAAAAAAGTTCATAAAGAAAATTTAAAACTAATCCATATGAATTCAATTTTCTTAAAGGGGGGGTAACACACAGTTTCAGCCAATCTCATGTTAATCTTGAGTACCTACAGAGTAGCATTGCATCCTTCATATCTCAAAAACGTCTTTAGTTTTATTCGATTTTTAAAAGACAGCTGTACCGACTCTTTCACGAAAACTTGTGCGTGGAGAAGTGCAGTGGGCGGAGCTAAAGAGACACACACACACCTATGACAAACACACGCACACACAATACATTCGTGGCATTATCCCTCCCTGGATAACTTTCTATTCACTATACACTCACCTAAAGGATTATTAGGAACACCTGTTCAATTTCTCATTAATGCAATTATCTAATCAACCAATCACATGGCAGTTGCTTCAATGCATTTAGGGGTGTGGTTCTGGTCAAGACAATCTCCTGAACTCCAAACTGAATGTCAGAATGGGAAAGAAAGGTGATTTAAGCAATTTTGAGCGTGGCATGGTTGTTGGTGCCAGACGGGCCGGTCTGAGTATTTCACAATCTGCTCAGTTACTGGGATTTTCACGCACAACCATTTCTAGAGTTTGCAAAGAATGGTGTGAAAAGGGAAAAACATCCAGTATGCGGCAGTCCTGTGGGCGAAAATGCCTTGTTGATGCTAGAGGTCAGAGGAGAATGGGCCGACTGATTCAAGCTGATAGAAGAGCAACTTTGATCGAAATAACCACTCGTTACAACCGAGGTATGCAGAAAAGCATTTGTGAAGCCACAACACGCACAATCTTGAGGCGGATGGGCTACAACAGCAGAAGACCCCACCGGGTACCACTCATCTCCACTACAAATAGGAAAAAGAGGCTACAATTTGCACGAGCTCACCAAAATTGGACAGTTGAAGACCGGAAAAATGTTGCCTGGTCTGATGAGTCTCAATTTCTGTTGAGACATTCAGATGGTAGAGTCAGAATTTGGCGTAAACAGAATGAGAACATGGATCCATCATGCCTTGTTACCACTGTGCAGGCTGGTGGTGGTGGTGTAATGGTGTGGGGGATGTTTTCTTGGCACACTTTAGGCCCCTTAGAGCCAATTGGGCATCGTTTAAATGCCACGGCCTACCTGAGCATTGTTTCTGACCATGTCCATCCCTTTATGACCACCATGTACCCATCCTCTGATGGCTACTTCCAGCAGGATAATGCACCATGTCACAAAGCTCGAATCATTTCAAATTGGTTTCTTGAACATGACAATGAGTTCACTGTACTAAAATGGCCCCCACAGTCACCAGATCTCAACCCAATAGAGCATCTTTGGGATGTGGTGGAACGGGAGCTTCGTGCCCTGGATGTGCATCCCACAAATCTCCATCAACTGCAAGATGCTATCCTATCAATATGGGCCAACATTTCTAAAGAATGCTTTCAGCACCTTGTTGAATCAATGCCACGTAGAATTAAGGCAGTTCTGAAGGCGAAAGGGGTTCAAACACAGTATTAGTATGGTGTTCCTAATAATCCTTTAGGTGAGTGTACGTTCGTGTTGTTTACATTATATGCACTTGCGCGCCGATTGCCAACAAAACAGACATTTGATGCAATTTCGACTCGTGACTGGGAACAAACAAACACACTTGCAGAACTCCGTTGCTGTTCCAGAAAAAACAAACTGCATCCAATGTTTCCTTAACGCTGGGTTATTTGGAAAGCTGAACAAGGTTATCTTTCCCTCACAACCATAAACACACTTCTTACATTTACATTTAATCATTTAGCAGACGCTTTTATCCAAAGCGACTTACAAATGAGAGAGCAATAGAAGCAATCAGACAAACAAGAGGCAACAACATGCAAGTGCTGTAACAAGTCTCAGTTAGTCTAGCACAGAACACACAGATTTTTTTTTTATAAATAAAAAGAAAATGAATAGAATAGTTAAGTGCTGGTTCTTTAATGACATTGTTGATTTTGTGGTCTAAAAACAAAATGCCAGCGCTGCCGACAGCTCCTGTAACGTTATCTCCCACGCATTCTTCCTGGAGAAGTGCCCATACAAGCAATTCCACCCTTTATGAAGTCATACAGGGCCATACTTGAAAAAAAAAACCTTCCGAAACTTGTTTGAATCCGGAAGGAGTGTATTTGGCACAAAAATACTGCCATACGTCCAACTCATTTTTTGACATTTTGACCATATTTAGCATGAGCATCCAACTCTTTAACAGTGTAAATAAGTCAGAATGCATGAAATAGCATTAAAAAACATAGAAAATCTTAGAAAAACTGAGCTCTAGATATTCAAGAGTTATGGGAAACAAATTTAGAAGAATATAAAAGGAGTGTCAGCTTTCTTGTAATGCATTATAGGATGCATCTCATGCAATATATATCTCAGGCAAAATTTGTATCAATAAGAATTCTCAGCTATCAAGCCTCACACCACATAAAGTCCACTAACAAAAGGTCATTACAGTCTAGCTTCATCCAAATGCAATACATTTCCTCTACATTATATTCAAAGCCCTCCTCAGGACACATTTCTATGAGAGCCCAACACAAGGCTGTGAACATAATCTTCCTCCAGGGAACCCATGCAGCTCATTAAGAGCGACTGATCTGATTCTGAACAGGGAACCCCAGTGGCCATTTGGTTCATCGCAGCATCAACAGCAGCATGATCTCTGGCCATCACCACACCCCTCACCCACTAAAGCTGGTTGGAACAAGGAGAGAGCAAGAGAGGGAGAGAAAAAAGTGTGCCGCTCAAACACACAGCCATAAAGAAGAGTGGTGTAGCAAAGCCATTCCCTTACTGTTTGGTTCAATACAGTATTGATCGAGATGTGAACCCAGAGAGTCAGATATATTCTCTTATTAGCAAGTCCAAAGATCTTATTGGAGGCACATTACAGCTGTGAGACTGGATAAAGGAGGGGAAAACTACTTATTTTATTATTATTATTATTATTATTACATCATTTTTCCGATAGAACGCTATTATTTTACAATACTGAGAGTAATAAAAAAAAACGAGAATAACCTATGAAATTACAATGACTAATTTACATTAATGACTAACAGTTTACATTAAACTGACACCAAGTCCTATCCAGAAGCTATGTGTTCCACGTTAATCCACAACAAACCCTACATTTAGTCGTTTCTAGATCCTTACAAAGGATGCCATGTGGAGAAGCATCACATAACTCATTAAAATACAAGATATGTGTTTTATGCTGTGAAGTTCATTGAAGACTAAGCATACAGACTTTCTCTGATTGGATCCACTGCAGTTAGTATGAGCCTACTGACAACCAATACACATTTTTTAGGTAAAAGGCCTTCATTACATTGTTCAGAAATATTCAAAAGCCTTTCCATGTGTGATTTATACTCTGATAGTCGAACAGCAGTCTGGGGTTGAAACATGGATCAATAATTCTTGACCGAGACTGATCATACTACTGAACTGCTCACCTGCAGACTCTTTAGGGTATGTTCTGATTGTGATTATTACCATATTATACCATCTTGCCCCCCCTCCCGATATATAGAACAAAAAGCAAATTATTATTTATTTATATAATTCCATGTACAAAAACATATTTTATACACATATAAATATATATTCACCTTTTGCAAATATCAAATATATATTCACACAAATACATTTTAAGTGATACTAATGTCTAGTTTAAGAGACACACGGTTATAATGTGACATCTTTATGTCTGTTAAAAATAAACTCCGCTGCCTGCCTCAAATGCCCAGAGGCAAATAGACAGCTCTATATCCTCCGGCTTTCTGCACAGCCTCTTCCGCTGCAGGAACAGAACTGCTTCCACTAAATCTGTTTATTGCAGTGAGGTGATGGGCTGACGTAAGCCTCTGTGGATGGACAAAATAAATCTCCCTGCCATTAGGCAGAGAAAGGCAGGACACTCCCTAGTGGTGCCAGTAACCATACAGGGACCAGCTCCAATGTAACACCATGCCCGTCACGGCACAGTCCCCCAGGATGAGCGCATATCCCTGTGGTCCGTCAACCAACACCAGCAGAGCCAGTCATGTTCTCTCGCTTGCTGTCCATTTTAAATAACATCACCTCTTCCGTAAATACAAAATGAGTCTGCTGAGGTCCTCAGTTTTCATTTTGATTTTAAAGTTTTAGTAATTTTGCTGTGTGTTTTTGTCCTTTTTATTAGTTCTTTTAATATGTTTCTATAGTTTTTATAAATGTTTATTTCACTTTTAGTTACTTTAGCACATCAAGTTAAAGAGGCCATATTATGTTCATTTAAAAAGTCTTGATTTTGGGGTCTACTAGAATAAGTTTTCATGCTTGAATGTCCAAAAAACTTATTTTTCATATATTTTACATTGTTGCAGAGCACAGTGTGCTCTGATTTACCATAAATGTTTCAACACACTACTAACGCAACTCAACCAGGCCTTGCACCTTTTTTTTCGCTTATGCCCTGGGCAGGAATTATTTAAATGAGGAATACTGTGAGTGTACGTTCCCAGAAGACTACAATTGAAATGTTTCAGGGAGTTCAGAAACAGTGCTTACTGATATAGAGAATAACTCCCTTTAAAGTGGACTTTGTGCTTTGTAACTTTGCAGACCTTTTTCATGTTCAACCAGCAACATTACACACTTGAAAATGTAAAAAAAAAAAAAAAAAAAAAAAAAAAAAAAAGCATAATAGGTCCTCTTTAAACTAAATGAAAATGAGAAATGTTGCCTTGGCAATTAGCTGAAATAAAAGTTTTTTTCAACATTTATTTAATTTCAGGTAACAAAAATGTTTAGTTCTAGTTTACTATAATAGGCTTTATGCTGAATGTGACATGAACAAACAAGAAAACAGGTCTCACTGCATCCGCTTGTCAGAGAAAGTGTTAAATGGCAGTACGAACTGATGACGATATCTATGGAATTTTAAGGTAATCAGCTAACCTTGCTAAGCTAAGTTATTGTTGCCGTTTTAATCAAATATTATTTAAATATCTATAAAACTTTCAGATATCAATTTGCATATGCAGTGTACATAGTTTAGGCTCATCTTTGCTCACTTCTTCGAAGGCAAATTGAGTAAAACGTCTCTAATGGCTGACAATGGAAATGGCAAAAAATGTGTACCATACTGAACTCGGTGGAAACATGCCATTACGAAGCACATACAAAAGACCTGCATTAGAAGCTATTGTACAGTATTGAACCTGTTGTACAGAATACGGAAGTTTGTTGCGCATAACCCCCATAAACCTGCTACTAACCAATAATTTAACTGATACATAGTGAAAATAGCACTGCACCATCCCTGTATAAGAAAATACCTTATGATGATATTACTTTTTACAAATATTTGCAATGCAATGCAACTAAATAAGTAATGCAAAAATCACCATGTAAATTCAATAGTACCAGGAACAAATAAAGCTGGATCCTGATATTGACTGATGTTGCCTCTCACAATACCATCTAACAATGCAAATCCATTTCAGAAACACTTCAAAAACAACCAAAACTAATAGAGCAACATCTCTAGGCAAATACGATACAGACAGTGGCAATCATTTACACTAGAGTATACAGCTATAAATAAGGATAAGTAGCTCCATCTCCACCCCGTTACACCTCCAAAGTACCAGCCTGGTTGTAATATTGGAGTGCAAGCCAGACCGCAGGTAAAATTCAAAAACATAATTTATATACACTCACCTAAAGGATTATTAGGAACACCATACTAATACTGTGTTTGACCCCTTTTCGCCTTCAGAACTGCCTTAATTCTACGTGGCATTGATTCAACAAGGTGCTGAAAGCATTCTTTAGAAATGTTGGCCCATATTGATAGGATAGCATCTTGCAGTTGATGGAGATTTGTGGGATGCACATCCAGGGCACGAAGCTCCCGTTCCACCACATCCCAAAGATGCTCTATTGGGTTGAGATCTGGTGACTGTGGGGGCCATTTTAGTACAGTGAACTCATTGTCATGTTCAAGAAACCAATTTGAAATGATTCGAGCTTTGTGACATGGTGCATTATCCTGCTGGAAGTAGCCATCAGAGGATGGGTACATGGTGGTCATAAAGGGATGGACATGGTCAGAAACAATGCTCAGGTAGGCCGTGGCATTTAAACGATGCCCAATTGGCACTAAGGGGCCTAAAGTGTGCCAAGAAAACATCCCCCACACCATTACACCACCACCACCAGCCTGCACAGTGGTAACAAGGCATGATGGATCCATGTTCTCATTCTGTTTACGCCAAATTCTGACTCTACCATCTGAATGTCTCAACAGAAATCGAGACTCATCAGACCAGACAACATTTTTCCAGTCTTCAACTGTCCAATTTTGGTGAGCTCGTGCAAATTGTAGCCTCTTTTTCCTATTTGTAGTGGAGATGAATGGTACCCGGTGGGGTCTTCTGCTGTTGTAGCCCATCCGCCTCAAGGTTGTGCGTGTTGTGGCTTCACAAATGCTTTGCTGCATACCTCGGTTGTAACGAGTGGTTATTTCAGTCAAAGTTGCTCTTCTATCAGCTTGAATCAGTCGGCCCATTCTCCTCTGACCTCTAGCATCAACAAGGCATTTTCGCCCACAGGACTGCCGCATACTTGATGTTTTTCCCTTTTCACACCATTCTTTGTAAACTCTAGAAATGGTTGTGCGTGAAAATCCCAGTAACTGAGCAGATTGTGAAATACTCAGACCTGCACGTCTGGCACCAACAACCATGCCACGCTCAAAATTGCTTAAATCACCTTTCTTTCCCATTCTGACATTCAGTTTGGAGTTCAGGAGATTGTCTTGACCAGGACCACACCCCTAAATGCATTGAAGCAACTGCCATGTGATTGGTTGATTAGATAATTGCATTAATGAGAAATTGAACAGGTGTTCCTAATAATCCTTTAGGTGAGTGTATGTCCCAGGGTCAAGCAGACCAATTTGCTTCTCCACTCAATTTCACTGAGGTTTTTGTCAACGACAGCATTAAAACAACAAAACAATTGCCTATTTTCTTTTTCATGTCATAGACCATGGCCATATTCTTTATATATATGCTTTCCTTTGGTTTAAGGTTTTTCATTTAGATAAAAACTATTCAGTGAGTAGCAATTTGAAGAATATTTAAACTTACCCCGTCAACACAACAACAAAATCCATAATATTCCACCCATTGTGGAGGTAGGAGCCTTTATGAAAAGCAAAGCCTAGAGCGATGATCTTGATCCCGGCCTCGAAGCAAAATATTCCGATGAAGTAGGGTTCAGTGTCATCCTGTCATGAGTGAGGAGAGACACAAGCAGTTATTCATACAAAATAAGACACAAAATGCAATTTTACAATGAAAACTAAGAGGAACATAAATCTCTCAGTGGCAAGCACACTGAATATTTTACAACTTTCATTAAACTGATGTTCTTCCATAGAACACTAAAGCAGTAAAATAAAGCAAATTAAAGTAGAAGAATGTGAAGCCTTTTACTATAAAACAGTCATTGTTCAGTATATTGTCAGTATAAATATTCAAAGCAAATACCTCTAATAGCAGAGTGGTGCTATTAGAATTGCAGTTCATAAGTGAAGCTCATATTCAATACCCTGACTATATGGAAGTAAATAACCGATGTTGAGACAAAAACAAATCAAATGCAAGCAATAAACTTTTAAATTATTATAGCATATGTGCACGTTTATGAAATCTCAGAAGAAATATACGTAATACAGAATAACACAATATTCACTAAATAGTTTTAGCAGACAGTTCATTTATAAGTTTATTGCCCTCTTTTATTATAGACACTGAGATGTCAATTAAATGTCAAGCACCAACAAAGATCTGTGGATCAATTTAGTAGTTTAACTGCCGTTAAAGGATTCACTGTTGAATGACTGACAGCAGCTCACAAAGGACAGAAAATGTCTGCTAAATAAATCACATGACTGCTACTTAAACCTTTGGTGAAAAAGTTTCGAAAGTAAAAGCTATCTGCATCTAATACATAAACAATAAGGGTGCACAAAGGATCATTATAAAATTGCAGAGCGATTAATGAGGGAAAGTTCAACTCACCAGCCGCTTTGACATGGGTGTCTTGTCTGAAGCTGGTAAATGCTGCTCTAAGCCCAGTACAATGCAGTTTGCTATGATGGTGGCGAGAATCATGTACTCAAATGGAGTGATGGCGTTAAGGAAAGAGCCCATGGGATACAAATAGTTAGAATTAATTCACAGCAATAGCATGATCATCAAGCAGTTTTGGAAGCTATGGCAGAAATCAATAAAGAATAGTATAAAGAACAAATACATTTCACTTAATGCTGTATCTATGGGAGTTACTGAGACTTCTTTAGTACAATATTTAAAATGCACCATACGATAACTCCAATTAACAAGAACTACTGCTAAAAATAATCTCACTTCATCTCAGGTAGCTTATGGCTCAGTCAAGAGCTGTGTGTGAACTGCACCATTCCTCACAAAGCTGCTGGTTAGTGGAGAGGAGGATAATTATTTCCCGTGGCACTCCTCTAAACACATTTGCGTCAGACTAGTAGACTCATTGTAGTCTGAGCATAAAGACATTATAAATAAATGGGGGAATTTCATTAATTATACTCCCTTAGCGCTTGAAATTGAAAACTGATAATTGAGAACTGGGACAAAACAGATAACAAAAATGAAGAATTCAGATATATGTCTGAGTACAATTTCCATTTCTCACAAAACGTGTTTTAGCCACCATTATGGTTCAAACTGATTTTCAGCTCAATCTGATTGAATATTAATTGGAATGATTTCACAGGTGAGGTTGGCAGATGAAGTTGTGAGATATATTTTGTTCCGTATCTCAAGAGTCAATGATTAGCAATGGATTGTTTGTTGAAAAAACTCATTACTTGACTGTTTGTGACTACAAAGAGAAATTGATCACATATTTAACTAAGTTGGCCGTCTAATATTAATAATACAGTCAAGTTGGACACCAAATGTGAAGCCTACTGCAAATAGAAAAAAATTACACCTTTTAAATGCTTGTTTGTTCACTAAATGTTAAGTTAACAAAATCGAAATGTTAATTCTAATCTTTATTCTCTTGTGGTAAACTATTCAGGCGCAAACTATTCAATAGGCCTCCATCACTTTCGCTTTTCTCTGGACGAGTATTAAACACGTAGGCGTTTCAGCACCTTGGAGAGCGACTTAAACAGCCCCTAAACTTTTCCACGTAAAAGGGAAATACTCATATTGCTCGAAATCATCCAGATTCGGAACCATCCATATTTGAGGACCGTCGGTTGGGCCTTGGGAATGATATTAGCGCCCTTAACTTTTAAGCACTAAACTGTTCCGCTTAAATTGGCTAGACTACCAACTTTATTGCTTTTAGACTGTATCCTTCGACATAAGCTGCAAATGCTCTTATATTATAACGTACAGAGTAGCAGCATGTATATCTCAGTTACTTTATGACTGGTATTCCCAGAGGCAATTGTCCAGAGACTGCACAGCAATTTAGGCAGCCCAATGCAATAGCTGTTTTGGTTGCCATGAGCGACAGAGACCGAGTCTGGTTTCCTGACTGAAAAGAATCAATACCGCAGTGACTGGATGTGAAAAGGACAAAAACAATAAAAACTCTAAATGGCATTTCACGTCACGAGACTTAGCCTATATATCAAACAGTCGCGAAATACATTGCGCATGCTAATCGCAAATATAAGCTACTTAAAGAGCTATTTTCCGGGGTTATTTCGTGAAAGGAATATCCGAATGACCCCTCTTGTAATAATATTAGCTTCATCAGCGAGACACCACCCTGAATAGGCTACTGCATGTCACTTCAGTCCAATAAGAGTGAATGTAACAGACACAACTTTTACTTTACAACTTGTAGCCTATGTTGAATAAAACGATACCTCTATTTCCGCCAAACTTTTGCGATCTTAACTAGCATATTAAAACACTGATAGGTGAAACCGAATTACTGCTGATTACAAACTGCTCTTTTTACGGTCACATTAGGGTATTTTACCCTCTTACAAGTGCCTGTGATTTGTGTAAAGGATATGGCCACTCTGTTATTTTCTTTGCATATTTCCGAATGATATTATCTTCGCTGAAGATGAAAAGAGATCGGTTGACCGTGAGGCAGTTCTGTTTGACCGGTATTGGGTTGTATATGGCCATTGTCCGGGCTCTTTGGGCCATTGTTTGCTTATACATCCTCGGTCCGCTCGGGGGACCTGGCTGCCGGCTGGCTCCTCTGCCTGGACCCGCTGGAGAGCCACCGCCTCCATACCGGGTCGGGAGATCGTCTTCGAAGCGAGCCATTCTAGAAACGCGCAGATTTGACTATAGAAATCCAAATTCACATCAGACAGAGTGTAAATTAGAAGCATCACAACGCGCGATGTAGTTCCAGCCACGAGTTCTTCTCATCCGTACAGGTCTGGCATCCACAAGAGCTTAGCCACCACATAGCCTACACAAAGAGTTGCTTAAAGTATTCCAGCCATTCAGAGCACATCTAAACGCATCTCTGTTATGAAAAGAACGCCAGTTAAAGTTTATCACTCCACGTTACAGAATCCATCAAAAAGCGACCGGTCATATCCAATAATGATCCTTTTCACGCCTCACTCGAAGGATTTAGATAACCAGCCATGTCATTAAATAAGTCCTATCAGAAAAGGTGCCTTTACAAAGTGTGTCGCGATTGAATGGAGTCAAGCCCACAGATTGTAAGATCCTGCTTCCCTGCGCGCGATGCTGTTGCAGATGCTTCGATGTTTTCCTCCGATCTTGCCTGCACTCTTCGCTCTAACAAATGATAACACGCGCAGTCCGTCGCACTCGTGTTTTTGTCGTTGAAATGAAAACGAGCAAAGGACATTAACACCCTTTTTCCACTAGACCGTAGCCTGGCAATAAAATTTTAACCAATTTCTGCAGCCGCTGCTTCTTCTAAATCAGATCACGTGACTGTGAAGCAGTCTGTCAGTGGCTCCACCTGTGCCGCTACAGTATCCATGGCACTGGGGCAAGAGGGGAAAATACAGCATGTCCTCGCTTCAGACCCTAGCAGTTCCTTAAACAGTTACCCGAATGGTTTTAATGGTTACTTTAAAGCAAGTTAACAAGAATCCGGCACATTATAGTGTGCATCGGTGGGTTTGCAGCTGCACTTCCTACAACTGTAAACAGATCGTTGATTTTAAAAAGGGTGGAACCGCTGTTGGGTGGGGTAAATCAGGACATTATCTCAAGACTGACGCCTTTCGGAAGGTCTTCGATCGCTTTCAGATTTAACCCTTCAGTAGAGCTGAAGCCCAATCCGTTTGTAGCCTACTCCTAAAACCCGGAAGAAAATTAGCGGGGGGTTTTTGAGACATGGTATCCCACGGGAATTTCTAATGGTTTTTTTTAAATGGAGGTTTCGATTTGAATAAATTCAAGTCGGCGTTTTACATTACTCGAAGATACTTTCGCGTTTTGCTCTACTACATAATTTACGTACCTCAAATTACGTGCTTTATCAATACCCAGACATACTCTTTGTAATTGTACTCCTTATATAATGCCTTGCAATTAATGTAAACCTTGTAATATAATGCCTTGCAATGTTTTTAAAAGCACACATGCAGTGGGTTTGACTTTGAGTTTAAGATATTGCTGCATGACATTTATGTGTTAGAACAAAACGTGAAATTTACTTTGAAAAATACTTTGATAAAAAAAAAAACCCAGTGTGCTTCAGAGTGTGCTGACGATTACAAATACTGACGTAATTACTGAACAGCTGGTTGCTTTGAGCACATTGTTTTACTCGTTTTCAGTTATTAAAAAAATACTACATTATGTTTAAATACCACAAAACAACAAAAACATATGTGTATATCTATACACTACCATTCAAAGTGTTAGGTTAGTATGATTTTTAGAACTCTCTTGTGCTTTAATCAATCAAAAATACAGTAAAACAAGAATGTTGTAAAATATTATTTTTTTTAATTCTATTTGAATATATTTTAAAATTGTATTTATTCCTGTGATGGTAAAGGTGAATTTTTAGCAGCAAATAGCCTACTCTACATTAGTCTTCAGTGTCACAAGATCCTTATAAGAAATCATTATAATATGCTGATTTGGTGCTCAAGAAACATATTATTATTATTATTAGCAATGTTGAAAATAGTTGTGCTGCTTAATATTTTTGTGGTAACCGTGATATATATTTTCTTTCAGGATTTAGTTTAAAAGAACAGCATTTGTTTGCAATAGAACATTTTGTAACATTATAAATGTCTTTTACGGTCAAAATTTTGATACGTTTAATGTGTCCTTATATATATATATAAATAATTTCATTATTATAATTAATTATATATGATGGAGTGACAGATGAAGCACACTATGAATTTGTTACATATAACTGTAATGCATAAACAAATTCATATTGTACTTTAGTGAAATTTGTGTGCCGACGACAGCGTGAAAGACGAATGGGCCACAGCTAAATTACAAACGACCAAATTAATAATTAAAAACATCACTGAAAGCTTTATTTCTCACAGGTATGACAAAAATTCTGTGAAATTAAAATTCTTTGTGAAATTTCAATAAAAACAGATTAGAAAAAAGCCCTGATCTCTGCTCCTGAGAAGACAGAGTTTATAAAACTTGTTCATCTGTTCTACTTAATATTTCATTTTATTCATGATAATCATCTAGAAACCCTTAGTTTTTAATACCAAGTTTATAAAAATGAATGCCTAAAATGTCTATTACAAATGTCTATTATGCTAATGTATATATCTTGTACAATTAAGGAGCCGCTTCATCCTAAAAAAAAAAAATCCTGTGAGACATGCATTCAGATACAAAAGGCCATTGATTAAAAGTCTTATTACAAAATGTCCACAATGGCACGATGATAAAATGATGCTGTATCTCTGCACAAATTGTCCTCCCTTGGAGCTGAGATTCAGGAAATGATGCGTTGCACTCCTGACCATATTTATTTGTTAAAGGCCTCAGCATATCCTGCTGTACGCGTGGAGGGCTCAAGGTTGAGTAATTGATATAGCCGTGTTAGCTGACTGAATGTGTTCCACCTGAGCAACGGTCTGATCACCGATCATTCGGACTGAGCAGTCTGCGTGGTTCTGGCCCGGAACGGCCTCAGAGTATCTACATTTCGCAGAGCCACACTGACAATGGAAGTACTTTTTCTTAATTTGCCAATAGGCATCACCATAGTCAAACCTGATGGAAGAGAAAAGAATGGATAAATATGACAAATAAGGGATAAAAAGTGCTAGAGGTTTATAAAAAAATCATTTATAAAGATTTACCCAAGCTCGTTTCCAGGTTGAATAGGCTTGCTTGCATAGAGAGCAATTCGGGGAAAGCGCATGTCCTGGTGTTTGGTGAACACGCGGACAGGGAACAGATTGGGTTCGCAAAGATGATTCATAAACCTACTAACATTACCATAAAATTGGGCATCAATGCAGTAGACCTCTCCAACCTAGAAAAAAAAGTCACCATTAAATACACACAAATGTGAAGCAATTCAAAGGAAGTGTGCTTAAGCTCCATCCACATATGAATATACTTTAGCGCCCCCTGGAAGTCACAAGTATGAAATGCACTGAATTTGAGGGGGGGAAAATGCATTTACATTTCAGCAAAATTTTGCGAGGACAAACCTCTAAACTTGCCTTATTGTCTAGGTTGAACATGTATGAGTCATTTTCCCGAACATTAGCTTCTCCATCTGAAATTATTTCACCTGCAAACCTGCACACAGACCAAAATCCTCAGGGCAAAAGTATTGGACCAAAACAGCATGAGATTAATCATGTCTAAATAATTAATAATTCCCCTAATGGCTTTCATTTTTGTAGCAAATTTCACATTAAATTTATATCCTTGACACTGGAGTCAGTATGAGGGTTCTTCAGAACACAGGCTGTGCTGTGTGTAATCTTTTCACAGTAAAACACTTATATACCAGGTTAAAGGGATAGTTCACCCGTCACTTACTCACCCTCAAGTTGTTCCAAACCTGTATTAGTTTCTTTCTTCTGTTGAACACAAAAGAAGATAATCTTGGTAATTAAACAGTTGACGGTAGCCACTGACTTCCATAGTTGGAAAAAAAATACTCAATGGATCAAATACTCAACTGTCTGGTTACCAAGATTCTTTAAAATATCTTCTTTTGTGTTCAACAGAAGAAAGAAACTCATAAAGGTTTGGAACAATATGAGGGTGAGTAAATGAACATTTTCATTTTTGGCTGAACTATCTCTTAGTATTTAGAGACAACTATAATAAGCCATTTAAAACAGTGGTTCTCAACCAGGTGTAAAGCAACTGATCTAAAGAGAGGGACGTACTCGCATACAAAGGTTCCTTCTGGAATTTCCTGCAGTGCTCGGACCCCCCAGCCCATCTTCTCAGTCCTAAACACCTGCAGTCTCACCCTGAGGATGAGAAAATAATGAATTTATGAAGAATATGAGTGCATAAATTCAAAGTTTACAACACTTTCAGAGAATATGCAATAATACATATATATTAGTTATATTACTTAAGGCCATTCTGTATCACTCTATTCCGGCATGTTCTCCAACAGGAACAGGCGTGGTTACACTCAAACAGCAACGGTGGATCTTTCCTGCAGAACTCTTTCAGCAAGCGGCCATCCTGGGTACCAAGAAATCATAAATACAGATTAAGAATCATTAATAATAAGCATTACTCATAACACAAGGCTAAGATGAAAATCACAGCATAGTCATGGTTAGTGAGTAGTAACATGTTGTGGAGCAGCTGCAAAAGAGCCGGGACTGGCATCAATTGTTTATATGTCACTATATTATTACCATGTCATTTATTCCGCTAAAGTGAATAATTTAGCACTAGCAGCATCTTACCTTGTCATACCAACAGCGCATGCTGAGCTGGCCACATATACAGCTGCTAGACGCACAGTCATCTTTACAACTGCAGTGCTATTCCAGTGAAAGAGAGAGAGATGAGCATTTATTTTAGCTGTTATAACAGCATTTACCGTGTTATGGCTTTTGACACTATGACAGCCTCTTACCTGTAAGTGAGTTATGTTTTCGTCTATATTTACTTGAGATGTAAAACAGTTCTCTGGAACATATTTGAAGCTGGGGCAGGGCTCATGGTCCACCCCATTCACGCAGGGCACAGGGATGTCCTCATAGCCTCGGGACACATCTCTGAAACACCACACACAACAGTCCCACAAGTGACATAAGATTTCCCCACATTCTGTGTCAAATATTTAATGGATTTTGAGGCCAATCTTCCTTCTAAGCTGCACATGTTCAGAAATGTGTGGAAACTATAGATTTCTAGAAGTCGAGCTAAATGAATGGGATAGTGATTCAGCTGTAGCAGGTTTTCATTGATTTTCAGTATGGATATGAAGCTGCAACAAATCTTGCTTGGAAATATGTAGTACTGATTAATTAAATTCATAGCACTTTCAAATGCAATATCAATCGAGAGAAGCAAAAATATTTCACAAAACATGGAATTTTTCAACTTTTGGTATATGAAAAAATGTCCAGTGTTTATCAATACAAACTTATCTTGCCAAAAGTTGTTTTAGTTTTTCTTGACTCATCTCAAGAAAAAAAAAAAAAGGAAAAAATCAGGGGGGTTCTTAACTAGGGGGCCGGGGCCGACTATTAATATAGTAATCTAACTAGCTAAAAAACATAATATCAAAGCTTAAACTAAAATCATATTTCTTTTTATTTTGCCTTTTTTATTGAAGAACATAAACTGAAGCAAACTAAATCCATAAGAACTCTGACAACATCTACAGGGTGCTTGGAGAAAGAACAGAACTTCTAAAACTTCTGCAGTCAAACCCCGATCTGATCCAAGATTTAATCCACGTGTTCTTGCATTACCTGCAGAGGAGTCTTTCTCTGAGGCTGTCTCTGCCTCTTCTAGCATCTGTCAGCTTCTTATTGGTGTTCAGGATTGTCCACATCTTGGAATTTACAATACAGCAGTCCAAAGGAGTCTCGCCATCCCTGTTCTTCAAATTTACATCTGCTCCTCGAGATAGAAACAGCCTAAAGACACAGGTTCAGATTATTACTGTACAACTGACAGATTCAACCACAAACCTTTGTCAGTTCTGTGATGATACAGACATTAGTGCCGTGACACACCAAGTCGACGGTCAGCTGTTGGCTGTAGTCGGGCTCAGGGAGACGGCAGTTCAGCCGATTCAGCATGTTGAGATCACTCTGTTTACGGTTTGTATATCTGGAGTCCTAGTTTTGGTTTTTCTTTTTGAATGACGAATATATAGACTACTGATATAGACAGTTATTTCTTTACACGCAGTGCTAGTTCAAGCGCAGCTTTATGTCGCAAGTGCGGCTGACGTGAGGTGACAACACAGTTGGCTTTTCTCGCCGCTAGTTATTTGACGTTAGCTTAGTGGGTCACGGCTTTTAGATTAATTCAGGGATTCCCAAACTGGAAGGTTAGGGAGCTAAAGAAAAATCATTAAAAATGCTAAATTAATTAAAAAAAATATATTGTACATTAAAAACAATCAAAGTGAAACAGTCAAAAATGTTTACCTGCATGTCATGTGACCATTAACCAACATCAAAGGTTGTGAATATGCAAATGAAACTTAAAATCCCGGGATGTGATTCAAGCAAATATTTAGATCAAAGGGGTTCGGCTGACAAAAAAAAAAGTTTGGGAATCCCTGGATTAATCTTTTCATTCTGTATAAGATGTTTAGATTTATGTTAATAGGGAGCATAACACAGAGACAGTGTAAATAGGAGGTGGACCACTAGTAAAAAATGAATGAGACAGTAATGCTCAAAATTAAGGTCAATATATTTAGGAAATTTCAGTTATCCAATACATCCAAAAGTCATTCATTCAAGCAGATATGAGATGTATTTGTATGTCTATAGCCTACAGAGAAACCTAGTGTGTTTCTTGTTACTCAGATGGCCTACAGTGAACTAACTTTCCTCAAAGGGAACATTAATATTTCCTTTATATTTCAGGGTCCTGCTCCCAGTCATCTAGGTATACTCCACACTAGTAGTTCTACACTTACATTACACAGTCCAGCTGGTTCTGTCTGACAGCGATGTGGAGAGGTGAGTCTCCATGGATGTTCACAGCATGTAGGTCAGATCTCTTGTCAAGCAGCAGCTGAGCAATTTCATCACAGCCAGAGAACGCTGCCCAGTGGAGGCAGACATTCTCCTCCTAGAAATCAGACCACAAGCAACATTCATCTCTGGCTGATATATTCTCAAATCCATCGGTATACTCTACCATTCAAAGGTTTGAGGTCAATAAGATTTTTTAATGTTTTGAAAGAAGACTCTTATACTCACAAAGGGCCGGTTCACACAAAACGCTGTTAAAAACGCTGTTTTTTGCTGTTAAAAACGCGAGCCACAGGTCAGCAGAATGAAAAAAAGTTTTTTAAATGTTAAACTTCTTTTAACTTGAGCACCGTGTCACGTGTGAAACACTGCAAAAGACGCAAGTGCAATGGTTAAAGACATGTGTCTTTACATTGTGTACAATGTGTTTACATTGAAAAACAATGGAAAAGTAGCACAGCGGAATGGAAAAACACGTTCTTTGTGAACGCATTTATTTGATAAAAAATACTGTCAAAACAGTAATATTGTGAAATATTACAATTTAAAATAACGGTTTTATATTTTAATATATTTCAAAAGCAATGTGATGGCAAAGCTGTGATAGCAAAGCTAAATTTTCAGCTGCATTACTCCTTTAGTGTCACATGATCCTTCAGAAATCATTCTAATATGCTGATTTGGTGCTCAATCATTTTATATTATTAGCAATGTTGAAAAGAGTTCTGCTGCTTAATACGCTTTTTTTAGGATTCTAAGACAAAAAGAAAAAGATCAAAAGAATTTTCTAAATATTTAAAGTCCCTGTAAAGTCAAAATTAAACATGTGTTCTGAGTTTGTCACACCACAGACAAATGTGTTATTAACCACCAACCAAATTTGAATCATAAAAAAATCCGGCAAGTAAATAAATTAGCTTATTCAAATTTTGAAAAAATAAGCAGCATTCTCTGCTCGCGGGAAAGCTGCTGACCGTAAGCACACAAGACAAGACAGCTCATGACGGCATCCGATGTCAGCGGGACGGGAGGATGAAGGCCGGGGCGGGAGATAGTCGGTTCGGCCCCATTCTGCAGCGGATTATCAGTGAATCCTAGTTGTCTCCAATGAAAGTTTGTAAAACTATCCGGTGTAAAGTCACTGCAGAGGCAGGTGTTGGTGGTGATCCTTAGCTCTCCATCAAGGTAGCTGTTCACAAAATGTATCCACCTCTTATTGATATCATCGTTTTTGTTTTGTAAGCTGTTTTGTAAATTGTAGGCTGTAGTAACTAACGGTACTGACAGTAACTCGCAATCGAGCGGGCGAACTGATGCAAATGTGCTCTAGTTATGATAGTGTTAGGGGACGTGCCATATGCTCAGTGGCTCCAGTGCGTCAGAGCCACCATTTTAGCCCCGCCCAAAAAATCCTGAACAACAGCAATGGTGAAAAACTGTTCAACGGTCTAACTTCACAATTCAATACTACACAGTTCACAGTCTTTGTAACGTGTTTTAGCAATACATTTCTAACATTTATAATGTGTTTAGAAACAAATCTCAGAATTGCCAGAACAGGGACTTTAAGTATTAATTTATTTTTTTAAATGTACTAAACCCAAACTTTTGAACGGTAGTGTAACTGCATGTTCACAGTCAGATTGTTCCACGTGCAAATATTTGTAGGCAGTGATGCATTCATGCAGTCTGATTTTAAAGATCATCAAACAAGGTGAGATAAATAACTGCATCAAAAAGCTGAAATACGCAGACACAGACCTTATCTCTTATTTGAACATCAGCTCCCGCCGAGATCAGCATCTTCACCTGCTCTAAACGCATATTCTCAGTTGCCCAGGTAAGAGGAGCCCATCCGCCATCATCCTGACCAAAGGAACCCATGGACCCATAATTATTACAATCCCTTTAATAACAGCACCTAAGCACTCCAGTATCCATACAGCATCTAACAGTGGGTAAATTCTGCAGTTAAGCACTACATCCTCAAAATAAAACTAACAAATTAAAAATGTAATTTACTGGTAAATAATAAATATGGCATGTACACAGAATATATATTTTATACACTAATAGCAAACTTGTGCAGTGTTACCTTACAGTTGACTTCTATGGATGCCATGGAGAGGAGATACTGCAGCACACCTGTGTGTCCTCCTCTGGCTGCCAAATGAAGACATGTGGAGCCTCTCATATCCTGTAAGTTGAAGACATGAATTACTAGATTTTAGACATGCAAAAGCCTTGGCATACAGTGGCTTACCTCATTAACTCAGCATGTAGTATAAGATAACAAAACATTTTGTATTTCACAGTTGACTGACAGATAAAGGGCCGCCATCGTACCTTATGACCAGTAGAAGCACCAGCTTTCAGCAAGTATTTCACTGTTTCTATATGATTGTTCTCACAGGCGTACATCAGAGGAGTTCTCTGCTCCACATCACACATGTCCAGGTTTGCACCAGCCTACAGAAAAATAAAGAGATCATTCACATTACTAAAAATTCTTTCAAAAACACAAAAAAACCCTAACTGGCTTTTTAACAGTAGTGTATATTTAAAGGAACATAGATGATCTTTGAATGTGCATTGTTAACATATGCAGTACCTGCACTAGTATATGACAGATCTCTTTATAGCCCTCCTCGGCAGCACAATGCAGGGAAGTCTTTCTCTTTTCGCTGTCCATCTGCAAGTTTGGGTCCACACCTTCTACTGATTACCATCACAACAACCACACTTGTCAATCACAAAGCTTTTTGTACCATCATGAATAAAAAAAATATATTATATATATATATATATATATATATATATACACTCACCTAAAGGATTATTAGGAACACCATACTAATACTGTGTTTGACCCCCTTTCGCCTTCAGAACTGCCTTAATTCTACGTGGCATTGATTCAACAAGGTGCTGAAAGCATTCTTTAGAAATGTTGGCCCATATTGATAGGACAGCATCTTGCAGTTGATGGAGATTTGTGGGATGCACATCCAGGGCACGAAGCTCCCGTTCCACCACATCCCAAAGATGCTCTATTGGGTTAAGATCTGGTGACTGTGGGGGCCATTTTAGTACAGTGAACTTATTGTCATGTTCAAGAAACCAATTTGAAATGATTCGAGCTTTGTGACATGGTGCATTATCCTGCTGGAAGTAGCCATCAGAGGATGGGTACATGGTGGTCATGGTCAGAAACAATGCTCAGGTAGGCCGTGGCATTTAAACGATGCCCAATTGGCACTAAGGGGCCTAAAGTGTGCCAAGAAAACATCCCCCACACCATTACACCACCACCACCAGCCTGCACAGTGGTAACAAGGCATGATGGATCCATGTTCTCATTCTGTTTACGCCAAATTCTGACTCTACCATCTGAATGTCTCAACAGAAATCGAGACTCATCAGACCAGGCAACATTTTTCCAGTCTTCAACTGTCCAATTTTGGTGAGCTCGTGCAAATTGTAGCCTCTTTTTCCTATTTGTAGTGGAGATGAGTGGTACCCGGTGGGGTCTTCTGCTGTTGTAGCCCATCCGCCTCAAGGTTGTGCGTGTTGTGGCTTCACAAATGCTTTGCTGCATACCTCGGTTGTAACGAGTGGTTATTTCAGTCAAAGTTGCTCTTCTATCAGCTTGAATCAGTCGGCCCATTCTCCTCTGACCTCTAGCATCAACAAGGCATTTTCGCCCACAGGACTGCCGCATACTGGATGTTTTTCCCTTTTCACACTATTCTTTGTAAACTCTAGAAATGGTTGTGCGTGAAAATCCCAGTAACTGAGCAGATTGTGAAATACTCAGACCGGCCCGTCTGGCACCAACAACCATGCCACGCTCAAAATTGCTTAAATCATCTTTCTTTCCCATTCTGACATTCAGTTTGGAGTTCAGGAGATTGTCTTGACCAGGACCACACCCCTAAATGCATTGAAGCAACTGCCATGTGGTTGGTTGATTAGATAATTGCATTAATGAGAAATTGAACAGGTGTTCCTAATAATCCTTTAGGTGAGTGTATAAACTAATTGCCTGAGAAAGGTCTTACCCAGCATATGCAAGATCCTCTGGAGCTCTCCTCTCTTAGCAGAGAAATAAAGCTGCTTTGGGGGTAGCTTGAATTTCTTATACCTTTAAAAATACGCAATAATTATTTTAAGTTTAGGTAACAAAGCAAGTCTAAAAATGGTGAACATTCAAATAAATATAAATTTATTTAATATATTAACTTATTTAACAATACAGGACCAGGATATCACTGATGTACAGGACAAAGATAGTAGTGATAAAAGACAGGAACGCTTACTTCCCATCCTCCAGTGCATTTAAAACGCTTTCCATTGATTCTTTAGCAGGGTCAACTGCTCCACCAACAGTTACAGAGTCCAGTTTAGCCCTGCTGTGAGAAACAATCATAACGAATAAATAAAGCAACCAGAGTGAGCAAACACATCAAGTGAAATAAGCTGGGAACAGGTACAGTTAAACACAATCAAACCCCAGGATCTAAACTTACTCCATTAAGGCGGTGTCTCTTTTGTGTGCGGGCAAAGCAGCTGTAGGCACCGCAGTAACACAGTCAGGTTTGGGGATCGTGACCTCCTTAGCATGACTAGCCTCCTCGCCACAGTGGGGGCAGTAGACCTGACCTCTGATCAGAGACGCACAGCTCCGGTGAAAGCGGTGAGAGATGTTCCCGTCTGGCTGACATTCCATAAACGTCCCCTGGATTAAACAGACCACTATATAATTAGTTTTGCCATTTCAGTCTATCAGGGATTAATGTCCATAACTGAACTATTAAAGGAGCACTCAGTAATATATTATCATTAAAAAGTGTAGTCCCTAAAGGAATTAATAGCACTTTTTAAGTCATGCACACCCACGAGACTGTAGTCATATCAGTGTGCTAAAAACACTTATTAATCATGGCTGACTGCTAATAGCTGATAAAATGTGATAATTGCACATTTCTATAACGGCATCCCAAGGCCAACACAGAAACTATTCCCCTGATCTATTCCCCTGTTTATTAGAAGAAAAAAATTAATGATAAGTGCACTGTTTAAAAAAAAAATACATTCATAATGTTGGGATGCTTCTCCAAAAAAAAAAAAAAAAAATCACTTCATACACCACTGATTTTTTAGAAAGAAATGAATACTTTCATTTAGCAAGGATGCATTAAATTGATCAAAAAGTAAAAGTAAAGACTTTTACACTGTTTTATTTCAAATAAATGCTGTTCTTTTGAATTTTATACTTATCAAAGGATCCTAAAAAATGTCACATTTCCACAAAAAAATGTAAACAACATTGTTAATAAGAAATATTTCTTAAGCACCAAATCAGCATATAAAGGCTAAATCACACCACACCGACAAATTGGCGTTTGTCAGGTCATGGAATGTCTGAGAAGTGATGTACTGTAATCTAGTGATTGTCCCTGTTTGTCGGCATCTGTCAATGCAGAGTGAATTGGCCTTTAGAATGATTTCTGAAGGGTCATGTGACACTGAAGACTAACGGCTGCTAAAAGAGTAATCCTGCTAAAAAAAATTAGCTTTGCCATCACAGGAGTGAATTAACATAACTTTTGACTCCAAACTTTTGAACGGTAGTGTATTTTTCACTCACAGCCCTGCAGAAGAAACCACAGCCTGGGCAGCTCTGGTGTTTCACCATGCCTGCACGATGATCCTCACACAGCACAAGTAATGGAATCCTCAGAGAGGGACGCATCATTTCCTGCTTCAGAATCACCTTCCGACATAAACTCAACTAGAGAGAGAAAATCATATTGTCCAAATCATGTCCACTTTCTTGAAATCTATGAATCATTTAGTTATAAAAACACATTAGTATAAAGCTATCGCAGAGAAATTGTGTGAACGCAACTATATTTAGCACCCTAAAAATGACCGTTGCAGCAGTGTGAATGTAGCCAATGAGTTCATTTTGTAACCTTTGCAGATGGAAAATAAAAGAGGTGAAGCAAGTTCTACCTTTCCATCCACACTCTCTACAGCCATGCACTTGCCCTCAGCCAATGTTACTACATCCTGGTTCTTCGGTGTCTCCATACGACAGCTACACAGTGGAGGTTCCAACGTGTCATCAGCCTCCATGTTCTCTTTATCCTCCGGCAAACCTGATAAACACAAAAAACCACCTGCACTGTTCATTTTAAGTATAAATAACTGCGTTAAGTACTTGAAAGTGGATCTCTTACTATTTTGGCTACTAGAATGTCCTATGCACTAAACTCTTTCTTCTCGCACTATTTCTTTCCATTTCTTCATGATCTAATATTAGATTAAGCGAATATGCAACAAAAAGGTTGTTTATTTTTACACAAGGGTCTGCGTGTATGTTGCCATGTGATCTTACTGCCTCACAAAGTCAGAATGCTCTGTCTGAAACCTGTCTCTGCTCATTCTGAGACCAACCTATCAGATGAAAACAAACAGACAGGAAGTATACGCATTTCATGAGGTGGCAGCATGAGATATACAAGCAAGCAAGCAAGAAGTGGACCTCAATTCTATTGTCTTCATGTGCAGATATCATCTACCTGTGGGAATTGCTGTGAACATGCTATCATGAGCAAGAGCATGTAGAGGCAGCTCTGTGTATTCTTCAGTGTGGCCTTGTGGAACGTCCTCCGTTTCCTTGTTCTTGTGCAGTTCTGCTGCATTGTCTCTCTCATCCCTTGAAGTTTGCTTCTCTGGTTTTTCAGGACTAACTTTATTTTTGAATGCCTCCTCAATGGACATCTGTACACCTTTGGATCCAGCTGTATGTGATGCCTCCTGGAGGGTTTGGAAACAAAGATCTTATATGTTCACATTTAACTGAGACGGAAGACTCTATTTCACACACATGGAAGTAGTCTCTAATGTGCTAGATATCAGACCTGCGCATTTGAGACATTCGGTTTCTTGGACACTTTCGGTTTCTTTTTGGGAACAAAATTATACAAGCCCATTTTTCTTTTCTTCTTCTTGGAGGCTGCAGAAGAATACAAACAAAGGGGCATGCCATTTGTTTTACTCTCTTGTGTTGTAAACAAAGAGAATTTAATTCAGCTTAGCTTTATAGCTAAACATCCCCACCTGTTTGTGTTGAGTCTTTGAGTTCCTGAGGTAAACTGAGATGCTGTGTGGGTGAGGACTCCACGTCTCTCTCATTCATGCTTTTCTCTCTGTTCATTGTCTTTGCACGTCATTGCATTAACAAAAACAGACATATACATATAATATATGAGTCTTTTTTCAGAAACTTTGGGGGCAGAATGATTTTTTTTAAATAAATTAATACTTTTATTCAGTTAAGATTCATTAGATTGGTCCAAAGTGACAGTAAAGATATTTATAATGTTACAAAAAACTATTTTAAACTGTTAAAATAATAACAATAGTTTTTGGGTTTTGTTTTCATTACTATCATGGGTCGATGAGGGGGGCATTACTAAGGTACTCATTAAACCTATTCATTGGGATCAGCAGAGAGGGGGTCCACCCATACATTTTTTCTGGCTCCATGAATTTTACTATCCACCAGTACAAATCTCCAACCACATTCAGAAATGTCTGTTCATCTCCCACACTTTTTTGTTTTAATGTGCCTCCCACATTTATTACTATGATGCCTACATTCAACCAAGCAAATACAAAGTAAATAACAAAAAGCAAACAGCAGGCTACCTTCAGAGCAGATGGAGCTGGTGCTGGTCTAACCATCGTTTTCCAAGCCAAACGTGGAGGAGCAGGATTCACAGCTTTAAACTCCTCCGGCTCTCTCTGAGCATCCCCTTCGTGTCTGGCTGCAGGTAAGAACAAAGTAGGGATGCTCTTGGCAGCATTACCAGACTCAGAACTCTGTGTTTCTGGAGCATCTTGTTTATCTTGCTGGATAGAGCCATGATTTCCTGAGATTATGTTTTCAACTGGTGGCTTGAGGGATGTCTGACCAGAGGGAAGCTGAAAGCTGGGCCCTGTGCTCTTCCTTTTGCCTGGAGAGCTCAGTTGTTTACCAGCTTTTGGAGCAGCACCTAGGGATTTAGGCTTCCTGCCTCTTTTTGGAGGGTCCGCAGAGTTGTCCATACCTACAACCACACCGTAATGAAATATAAAACACTAAGGTATGTAAACAAAGTGCATTTTAAAAAACTAGGGTACGTAAACAATGTAAATGTAACACTTGCTATGTGAATAAAATCTGAAAAAGAATACCAGACAGACACTGTTGCGTTATAAAATGCATTAACTGAACTCTTGCATAATGACAGGAATGTAATTATTTATAACATTAATAACTTGAACTCACCTTTCTTGGACTTGGCCATGGCAGGGGGAACCTGGAGCAATCCAAGACCACCTCCAAGCTCCTTCCTCTATGAGAATTTACAGTGTTAAATTTTAAAATAGAACAATAATTGATTACTTTTTTATTGATTTTCACAATGTCTGTATTAATCAGTTATTTAATATAAAAGTAAATGTGCGTCCAATTAACACAAAACAACTTTTCATAACATATTAGTAAAGAAAATAACATAAATATACAGTATATGCAAATTCTATTGTATGTTTGCAGTCTAATGGTTATTTATTAGTATGTAAAAAGGCAGAACTAGAGCAATTGCGGTTCTAGAGATATATATATATATATATATATATAGTAAGCTTCCTACCTAGAGCATTTTGGCCATCAAATCTGTATCTTTGGCCCTCTAAAACGCTAAATTTTACAGCCTCGTAATTTCATGCGTCTTATTAACTGAGAAATAAAACAACATTTGTTTATGTTTATGTCGGATGTAGCGCGTTCACTGTGGGAGGAATTACAATGAACAACATGAAACAATGTAGCTAACACAACACGCGCATGACACCAGCCACAACAGCACAATTCTATACGAAAAAATGCATGCACCGACAAATACAACAACATGGGACATTTATCCACAAAAAAACTGCGTTGCTTATACTTACCCGTTAACTTATGATGGTTTGCATTTTTGTTAAATAAAAATTCCGAAAGTTTAGAGGTTTGTCTTCCTCTCTCTACTTCCCTGCTACATGCGCCCTGCGACTGTCATGTGACCACACCGCGCCCTCTACTGGTAAGGGGAGAGGTTGAGGATTTGGTTGGGGAGTACATTAATCCAACGTGTTACAAGATAAATGTTTCAAACTACTTCTTAGCAACAAAACCGACAGTATTTTATGTCAATATTTATCACTTTATTTAAGATTCACGTATCACACGTATATCACAAAAAATAATAAGACATTACTGTTAGTGTGTGGGGAACCTTAACAAATTGAGTCCAAAGAATTAGAGAAATTCCTAAAATGAAGTAGAACACCCTGAAAGTTATTGTATAATAACATGCACATCTCCAATGTGCAGCAGTTGGCACCTTAAGGCCGAACTGTATCATTTCTTTCTTCTTTATGGTATGTATGTCAGCTTGAAACGGCACTATTGTTACTGTACTTATTAGCAAGCTCTACGATCCTGTTTGTTTAACTTTCTGATCAGATTCCTGATCTTCATCTGGATCTGCACAAGGCATAAATATAGCCATCAGAATCAAAGATTCATATCAAAGTCACAAGCAACGTCACTGATTCATTCACATTCTGTTTAGAAGTACACTTTTTCAGTTAGTGCAATTCAACTGCAAAATGAATTTGTCTTTATATGCATGACATTGATTTTCAAAATAATTTTATTAATCTGTGCACTACATATAAATGTAAATCACTGCTTAAATACAAAAACATTTGAACAATCAAGTAGTGTGCAATAAAACTGTCTTGGGGGGGGGGGGGATAGGGGGTACTATCAAAGTCAGAAAATAATAATTAAATACAACAAAACTTTAATATATTCAGTAGTCACGTATAATGAGGATGATAGGTATATCCAAACATAATCTATATATAAAGTTACAATTTCAATTAGAACTGGATCCTTCTGTAGCTTATCAGGAACAAACAAAAACAAAGTCTGAACATGCGAATAAAACCAAATATACCTTGGAGATTGTGTGTTTGCAAGCACAAATGTACAAAACAAGGGATAGTCTAATAGTAAAAGAGTACTTAATACTCTTCCATGATAAAACTCCTAAAAACAAGTTATAAAATAACTTTTGCAAGAGGAAGATCTAATTTCCAATGACAAAAATGAAAAGAAAAAAATGTCCAACTGTTTGGCATTATAGTTGCCAAACCACATCTGAAGTATTATATCAGGTTTAATATCAGAACTCAGAACACAGAATTTGTATATTTACACATTTGGTTCAAAGGTGCTTGAGGTCTGCATCTATTATGAAGTCACAGGAGTGTTATGAATGTTTTTAATGTTTTTTTCTCCCTTTTTCCTTTGGTTGGGTAACATCCTATGTATTGCAGCTATCTTCATAAGAAGGTGGAGGCTCTGTCAAAAAAAAAAATCGAATTAATCATCAGGTAACATTGAATGATCAATGAAATATAATAATAGTAATAGAAATTCTACATTTTAAATATTAAAATTTAAAAGTAAGACCTGTTTCACATTGAGATTTTATATGATGTGATCCAAAGGCTGAATCACATTGTATAACTAATAAACAGACTATTCAAATGTTTCAATGCAAAGATTTCCCCATACCATGTGGATATGCTGAACTCCTATAGTTTGGAGGCAAGCTTGCTGAAGAAGACATTTGATTTATGTTTGTGTCTTGAGGGCTGGAGGTTGAACTGACGGCCAGTGCTGATGGGCCGTTGGAGTTCGGTCTCTGTCTGAAGCTGAGTCCAGGAGCATAGCTGAATGCATTAGGGGACACTGGAGCCTGGGAACCTGACTCATGCTGGGGACTCTTTATCATTTCCCCGTTGTAGTTAGCCACACCTGGGAGTTCAGGGTACAGATCCGCTGGAGGCGCACTGGGGGACACGTAGGAGCTACGAGGTCTAGGTTTGGGTGCAGTTTTAGGGGTTGTGCGTGGTGGCAGACTAGGCAGGGCTGATTCAGTGGGAGCAGCTGCAGGAGAAGGGGCAGTGGCAGGGGCAGGAGAAGGGGCAGTGGCAGGGGCAGGGGTGGGGTTGTTACGAGGGGCTGGCATGGGTGGAACCGGCCGGGAGGGGGAAGGCCGAGTGGGATCCACTGCGACGTTTCCAATGTAAATGGGCAGAGTTAATGACGCATCTGGGTATTTCAAAGAGACCTGAAAAAGCAGAAACAAATGTGCAAATGAGAGTCATTGAGAGGAAGGAAGCAGGAAATACCAAATGTATTTTGCATGAACTTCTGATAAAATGCATCTCTCTGATATGCATGTTGCCAGTGATTATGTACGGCCAGTTATTAAATGCTCAACAATGGAGCAAAACACTTACAGGAAAGAAATGAGTCAGACTTGCATTACATTATGTTAACGTAATATGCATAACAAAAACTCACCTGAATGTAGTAGCAGATATGGATGAGGTTTCCATCAGTCAGGGAGGACTGATGAAGTGTAGGTACAATTATCTTCTCTTTCCATACAGTTTTATTTCCACCCTTAACTCCAGGTCCTTCTACCTCCGCTACTGCCCGCAAGTCATATGTCGGCTTCTTGGTATTATACGTTACTTTCTGAAATGAAAAGATGAGCAATATACTATATCATATCATGATACTGACCAAAGATGTAACTGCATATTCAACCACAACCATTGATAAACCCATATCAGTCAACAACTAAGTTGTGGCGGCACATCAGAGGAAGCAAGGGAGGCACAGCCTACTAAAATTGAGGTGGAAAATGGGAGAAGGACAATTTATGTTAATAAAATCCCCAGTCATTCATTTTCATTTTATGTCACAGAATGTGAATTTCTTGTTTGTAATTTCACCATTGTAACAGTGATATTTTATGGTGAAGTCAGAACTACCGCTGCTCTTGCCCGAACGTGCTGAATCTACTGTTCAGAAACCTGCTAAGGCGAGTCTGAGAGGATAGAGATGGGGAGGGTGTGGCAAATCCAGAGCCAATCACCATCGAGTAACTCACTTTCAGCAGTTAGGCAAGGCAAGTTTATTCATATTGCACATTTCATATACAATAGTAATTCAAAGTGCTTTACACAGAAAAGGAATTAAAATATATTTATAAGAAATAAAAAATATATAACCTGAATCACTAAGTTCAGGGTACCCCTATCTGGAGTGGAAGAAAATAGAGAGAAAAATATTTGTCATGTAAATGTGCAGGGCTATACGGCCAAGTTAGTGTTAAGAAAAAATACACCGAAAAAAAAATACACAGCAGAGGAGACTAGCCTCCCTTGGTATAACCAATCAATCATTGTAGAGACGTATATTACTTGATATTAGTTTGAACTGCTCCTGCTGATAATGTACCAACTACTTTATTTATGGAGAGTAGAGATACTAAATATTTGATCGCCAACAAATTTACCATTCAAACAGCAGCTACAAATTAAAGGAAGGAGGACATATAGACTACAGTAATCAGCTTCACTAAACGGCCAAACGTGTTCTTGAAACACAGACATTTAAAAGGACAGAAGGATGGATTTTTTTCTTCTTCAAGTGATAGGCTAGGTGAGTGAAATTATAATTTATATTTTCTTGCTGTATGCGTGTCATTTTATGTCTAAAAGTGACCAAAAAAAGCCATTTTAAAGCAGAAATCCTCAAGAGGATCCCCAGACTGCTAAAATTAGTATGCCTCTGTGCCTCCTCCATTTTAAAATCCATGAGCTGCCACTTCTAATCTGAATAATGGCCAGACATACAGTACACTACCATTCAAAATATTTGCACATATTTAATCAAAATGTGCAAATATTTAATCAAATATTTAAATATTTAATCAAAAATACAGTACAAGAATAATATTGTTAAATATTATTACAATTTAAATAAAATTACAGTTTTTCCATTTAAAAATATTTTAAAATTAGATTGTGATGAATTTTCAGTCATTACTCCAGTCTTCAGTGTCACATGATCCTTCACAAATCATTCTAATATGATTCCAATATCAAGAAACTTTTATTATCATCAATGTTGAAAACAGTTGTGCTGCTTAAAAAGTGTTAGTTCACCCAAAAAAAATTTATTCTGTCATTAATTACTCATCCTCATGTCGTTCCAAACTGTTCGTTCATCTTCGGAACACAAATGAAGATATTTTTGATGAAATCTAAGAGCTCTCAGTCCCCTCCATAGACAGCTATTTAATTACCACTTTCAAGGCCCAGGAAGGTAGTAAAGACATTGTTAAAATAGTCCATGTGACTACAGTGGTTCAACCTTAATTTTATGAAGTGACGAGAATACTTTATTTTTTGAGCTCCTATCTCTTTGAATGGGGAAACATCAAACTCTCCAAAACTGTATAAAATTTTATATTTGAAATAACCAATAAAATCTAACAACTGTCTCAACTGTAAATTTTGTTAATAAATCGAATCAAGACAAAAAAAAAAAACAGATTTTTCAGCCTGAACAAAGCTAATGCTAATCCTAAACGCACGTCTCAGAACACTGCCCGTTTCTATAGCTAGCGGAGCTTCTAACAGCAACTGCAGTGATGCGATGACTTTACTAATCAACGATTGGCTCTTTCATTTAGAAGCCGGGCTTATTTGCCATATTGGCCGTTGTACATTTTCTCATTCATAAGTAATCGGAGAGCACAATCTTCCTATATATAAAGTCTTTTTTAATTTTCAGGTTTTTTTCTAAATAGAATGTTCAAAATAACAACATTTTTTGTAACAATGCAATATATTTTACTGATACTTTTGATAAATTTAATGCATCCTTGCTGAATAAAAGTATTCTTTTTTTTTTTTTTTTACTTTTGAACAATATTGTATCCCCCTGTAATAATAATAATAATGAGCACTGCTTTCACACACTATATTGAATTATTTGAGCTCATTGAAAACAATATAATGCAGAAAAGAGTTTTAAAAAATTGCCTTGCTTATTGTTATAATCAGGTTCATAATCCAGATCACTTGCAGTCTATGACAGCACAGCACAATTAACAAGTAGTTAGTGTCATCTTACCTGCATTAGACTGGCAACCACGTGGCCTGTTGACTTCTCAGATTTGTTTTCAATCTCAGCGGACACTTTAATGATCTGTCCAGCGATATATCCTCGCATGTCACTCTCAGCTTTCAGAACCACTGTCCCATTCTTCACAAGCATGTATGAGAAGTTCTTGGTTACAGAAGATGAGCTAGGTTCCTGCACAAAGCAAATAGTAATGTAAATCACTGGCACTAGATAACAGAGCAGATAGCATGAATCATGTAGTATATAAGTAATCAAATTAAAAGTGTATTCAAATTTGTGGTTGTTTTCTTTGGATGTCTGTGTTGCACACATACCTGTATACCAGGTATTTCATTCAGGTTGACTGTGTTCAACATAGAGAATGGCTTCTCTATCTTGTAGTCTTTTGCAAAACGAGGCGTATCTATGAAAGCCCGAACTCTGTATATAATCTGTCCATAAGGCCCTTCAAATGATGCTGGTGCAGCAGCTACAAAAGAACAATGAATTAATTTGGTGACTTCTCACAACTAAAGTTTGGGCTTTTGCATTACAACAATGTTCTTTTCAAGCAAAAGGTTTAAAAGGGTGTATTTTGCATTAAGCTCAAATATTTTTAGTGAAAGGCTAAAAACCACAGAAACCAACGTTACAGCACGAGAAGGCACGTTTCTCTAAGAATGCTATTGTTCTGTTAGGTGGAGCTGAAGAGTCTCAAATAAAAGAGGAACAGCAGATGGAGGTTTCAAATAGCAGCCGAGCAGCTCCAGACAATAAAAGCAGCGATAAACTAGATGGGCTAGCGGGTGTCCTAGGTTCACATTGTGAGAAGAGTGAATTAAATGAACAAATATTAAGGAATCCAATTAAACCTCTAGCTGTGTGACAATTGACTGACATTATCAGAATTCACAATTTACATCATAATAAGCACCAGTATTCTGTGAAAAATGTAATTTCTGCTCTTAGCTGGATAGGGTGGGACTGCACAGGAAATACTTTCATAAAAAAAACCCTCATGGTCATCACATCATTCCTGCTTTAGTGATTTTATCGATCACAAACAAAATATCAGCTTGTTAGATCTTATTTACACACTGTTCAAAAGAAATGTATATTTAATAAAACTAATCTGAATATTGGGTTGATATTTAATAATATTTTATGTTTGCACTATTCAAGGATGCATTAAATTTGTCAATAGTGACAGTAAAGACATTTATAATGTTACAAAAGATTTCTACTTCAAATAAACGCGGTTCTTTTAAACTTTCTATTCATCAAAGATTTAAAAAAAAAAAAGATCAGTTTTCAAAAAAATATTAAGCAGCACAATTGTTTTCAACTCTGATAAGAAATGTTTCTTAAACAGCAAATCAGTTTATTAGAATGATTTCTGAAGGATCATGTGACTGCTATCACAGGAATAAATAATTTTTTTTAAATATTTTAACAGAAAACCGCTACGTAAAACTGTAATAATTTCATAACATTACTGTTTTACTGTATTTTACTGTATTTCTGTATTTAAAAAAAAAAAAAACGTTACAGACCCCAAACTTTTGAATGGTAGTGTATGTTCATCCACCTATAGGACAAAACTGTAAATTCGGTCATAATTATTTAGTTATACAAAGTTGAGTTTTTATTTGTTGTTGTTCTGTTGCCGAGGCTAAATGTAAACAGTAGTTAACGAATCTTGGAGGAATGCAGAACAACAGGTCAGTGCAATTACATAAAAGTGTGTCATACCTGGCAAGAGAAACTTGAAGGGAAAACTGTGCTCGCCCTCTTTCAGAGTGCCTGGGAAACAGATGGGGAGAATCTGTAAGGGATTTGAACAAGCATCCTGCCATTTAATGTGTGAGCGAGACCATGACCCCTGTGTACCTTTATCTGCTATTGAGACTGAGCTGCTGAAGTACTGCTCCTCATCTGTCCAGTCTGTGTCATTTGATTTGCTGGTCACTCCACAGAAGCCCTGGCAGTTCACTTTGATTGCTGATTATGAAATAAAGACATAGGTCAGTGAAAAGAAATGTGCCTACACCAATTCTAATATGCAAAAAATCCGCAACATTTCAATTGACAAGAAATGCATCAGTGCATGAGGTTATGTTGAATTCCTGGTAACAGCTATTTGAAATGAGTAAACTGGATGACTAGAATTGTCTGGCACCAAGATGAGAGGCTTGTTCTTTGACTGAGAACTTAATTTGACCACACTTTGCCCTTTACTTTTACCAGCAGGATGTTGCATTAACACAATCAGACTGCCATGGTAACAGACAAAAACACATACATTAAGCACATGCAGTCAACAGGGGAGGTCTAGACATAGCAGTGAGGTTAGCAAATTTATTTACTTCTCATTTCTCAAAACATGTTCTGCAACCTTCAAGTTATTTATTCAGAGAGAAAATACATCTTGCATGATGAAATTATCAACAGGGCAAAGTAGAAATGTTTTGCAATTGAATTTTTCACAGAAAAATTGACCATTTTATTTTTTTTTTTACTTTCATAAAAACACAACAGTTAATGCAGATAAATATCATTCCTATTTTTCCAGAATAACCTTATTTACTTTTTTAAACACCACAAACTAATTGTTTACAGACTATGAATTAAACATTTTGTCTAGTTTACTGAAAATGTAAATTCTACTTAAAACAGTGAGAAAACATACCTAATCTGAAATATCAATGTGCAAAAAGATCTGCAACAAAGTCCCCAAACCTCTGCCAGAAATCAATATAGAGATGAACATGCGTATTAATACAGACACTTTATATGGGCATATTAGTCTTTATTTGTCCATTTCTCTGTGATTATATCTCTATCTTCACCCCTCCTCCCTCCTTCTCTCTGTCTCTCTGTCTCTCTCACGGTCTCTCTCTCTACCCTCCAGACACACATTGAGTGCTAGTAAGCAGAGATGTAACCACAGATACATAAGCAACCATGGGAAATATGTCAGAAGAGACTCTATAAGAAACTGGGTGAACAACAACATTTGGAATCTTGAGATTTTATGATCAGACACTGACTTACTAAAGAGAATATGAGTGCTACTAAACTGACATTCAAAAATGACGTGGGTGGAAACTTTTTGTCCAAACATAAATAAGCATCTGCAAAACTATTGCTCGGGTCAACAAAAAAAAAGTAATTTAATTTAAAAATAAACACTCAAACAGTTATCGTTTCAAATACTGTCTGCTGACTTCACTTCTCCATGATGTTGTAATGGTGACTGTGTGCGATTGTTATTCTTGTTGTCCTTGAACCGGAATGTCAGCGAACCAGTTCGGTGAGTATTTTTGATCAGCATCTCAGCTCAAACAACAGACCAGCCCCAAACCACTGACATGACCACATGACTTCTAGCACTGACTGCATATCTGATACTGTTACTTTATGGGGTTACATCTCTGCTTAGTAGCGCTCACTGTTTTTTAATGTAATTTATATTGTATATGGTGTTAAATGTTGATGATATTTGATATAGTGTACAGCACATTGGTCAACAATTGTTGTTTTTAGTGGTAAAATAAAGTGTAAAATAAAGCTGAGTTGCCTGTGAGGTGTGACAATTTTTAATTGTTATTTTATTTGAATGATCATCTGACTGTACTCGACTTATTTTCAGTCTTATCACATTTGCCTAGCCCACAGCAGTTCTCAAAACAAGGCACTTTTAATCATACTTAATCATACATTTTTTTTTTTTACACAGGAAGGAAGGATGGCCTATATATATATTACACTGTATATTCAGAGACATTTCATCTTGAACCCATGGCCAAGTCAAACAGTAGCTGCTTTTTCTTTATTGACAACAGATTTCGCTGGTTACTTTCATATTAGTTTTATGGGTGTATAAACAAGTCAGTGCTGTACCGTATCTGCAGAGAAAAACGCATTCAATATATGCGCACTATGCTTTTGAAACTGAACAGCAAGTAACAAAGCCTTGTACATTTTCAGATAGCTAGTTATTTATTTATAATACGTGCTATTCTGCACATATACCGTTACTACATAGTAATTCTTCTGTAATGTAATTTTGTATAATGTACAGTACAAGTGTTATTTATTATTCACTGTTGTGTCAATGCAATTCTAACAGTAGAGACGTGTGAGAAGTAAACTATAAAGTCCTCAGTACTATTAATGCAGAGCAGAATGTGGTGTGCAATTATCAATTGGATTGTAGGTTTCCACTTACACAGGACAGGACAAGACAGGACAAGGTTTGATGGGTATTACCGCCCCTTGTCCTGTCTAAGTGTTTGTGTAAGTGGAAACTTACTATCAAATTTATAATTTCTATTAATGACAACAAAAATTATATTTTGATTTTTTAAGACTCCATAAAATGGCTTGACCGGCGCAAATGGCAGAACAAATTACATCTACATCTTACATTCCTTTGCATATATTGGGAAATCAGAGCAAATTTATACTGTCCTAATAAAATATAGTACAGAATAAGCAATACTGAATGTGTATAGGCTCAGACCCTAACATGAACAGGTGGGTGAAAAGATGCATACAATAGCCTATCCCTTTATTTTTGTACCAAGCAGTCGGACCAGTACTGCAGCAAACTAGTTTATTTATGGTACGGAGTCGTGATTTGAAAATCTGCTTTGTTGAACCATTTAGAGGACGGTTACAGGTCTGAATGATTTGACTCGCTGCTGAAGGTTTAAGGCATAAATATGCAAAGGGCGTTCGGAAAAACAATAAACACCGCAAAGCAGCTGCCCATGCGTTACAACAATGTTTCTTTACACTATTTTACTTCCTAGTGACTAACTTATACTTAAACACAAGGCCTTCGTATTTTATTTTGTCACTGTTTAATGAACCTGATATCCGAAACTACAATTAGTTCACCTGGCACGTTATCGAGAAACAGAGTAGACTAGATTATACACATTTAAGCCTGTTTATAAACATTTATTATTGTCAATGTCCTTAAGTACAGTCTGTTTCTGTTTTTTACGGACATTTAGGAGAACTAATCCGATGAAAACGAAAGCGGGAAGAGGTTTTTCCTAGATGGTATGTCAATAAAACATCCGCAACAAGTTTCGCTCGAGTCGATGCCAGTTTCAGTCCTCGATGCGCGAAGACAAAACCAACTATAAACTCGCGCGCGTCTAGGAAAACAGCCAGTAGGCTAACATGTATATCTGGCACACAAGTAGGGTACTTTAAAGTGTAAACTTGTTCAGAAACTTTTTAAAAAACATCCAGTAAAAACACAAAGGGTAGCTGCGGTGTGCGATCGTTGGTTTACCTACCTTTACATATTATGGGCTGTGTAATTGAGATTTTCAGAGTTCCAGAGAGGGATTCACCAGGATTATAAACCGTTTTGTTGTTATTAAGAGTTATTTCGAATTCCTGAAGCTTTCCCATTCTGTTGTCTATCCACCGTAAACAGGTGGGTGAGCGAAACGGATTCACAAGGAATAAAGGAAATGCTCTACCTGTGGCCGTCGACGTCACGCACCTGGTGTAATGACGTCACTCGGAGTCCTACGGTTCTCACCCAAACACTGAGCCATTCTCCTACAATGGCACTGGATGTTTCTGTGGAGATTTGTAGAACATTGTTTTAAATTCTAATACACAATATGAAAAGTGTTATGAAAGCTGATCGGTCTATAGGGGCATTTGAGTTAATGTATCTACTCTTAATAAGTCTTTCAAAATTAAATGGATAAAGTAATTTTTTCATTAAAAAAAATCCTACATCTCTTTGGAAATTCATTCACAGTTTTTGTTGCGTTGCAACTTTGACATCTCTAAAATACCTTTAACTTTGTCCTTTAAGTTTCTATATACAGGCTTTAATGTGTTAGTCCCTAATATATAACTGTAGTTCCCTTGTGATACTACACAAGTACTGCGTCGTTCGTCTTATTAATATAAATAAGACAAGACGCTACAGGGAAAACTTATTTTTTCTCCGATTCTGAAGCCTTTATACAATCACGCAGTGAAAACTGCACGTCGATTGGTTCAAAAAGCTAAAGAAATTGAACCAATGACAGCACGGCACACACGAGCCAATGGTGAGCGAGCCCGCCGAAATGGGTGGAGACTTGGGCTATAAAAGCGGCCGTTTCACCATGGCAAATTGATTAATTCTCTTTCAGTGATGCAGATTACAGCTCTTTGTTGGAACTCAAATTGAAGCCGCCTTCATCTGCAAGCAGCTGGACTCACCGCTGATTCTTGCACCTTTGTGCAGTTGATCAGCTTGCCTCCCTGCTCGCCGCTCTCTATCAGCTTGCTACTCTCAAGCAGCTCGTGCCTGTGCAGCCACTGCTTTGAGCAGCCGCAGCACTCTCTGCTCTTCAGCTTGCCACTGGCTAGGCAGCATCTGCTTTACACTCCATGGCGATTCTCCAAGTGTATCAAGCAAAGCTGCTAAAGGATTTGGATGAGGCTGGACATGCCACCTTCAGGGAGCTGCACAGCGCCACAGATCTGGCTCTGCGTGCCACGAAGATGACGGTGCAGGCCATCGATGGCCAGCTTGGTAGTGTTGAAGCGCCACTTGTGGCTGAACTTGACCGAGATCAAGAACAGGGATAAGGCAGTTTTCCTCGACTCACCAGTCACCTCCACCGGTCTCTTCGGACCCGCCGTCAATGGCTTCGCCGAGCGCTTCACGGCAGCACAAAAGTCGTCCCAAGCCATGCAACACTTTTTGCCAAAGCACTCCACTTCCTCTGCCCCGAGCCGCCCTAAACTATTGCCAGCTCAGCAGCAGATGCCAAGGGAAAAGTCACCAGCCACCAAACCAGCGGCGACCTCTGATCACAGACGGCACTCGCGTTCACCTAGGCGCCACCCCCCTCCGGTGCGACAGGGCCCCCAACCCAAAATAGTGTTGGACCCTGCAGCCCAGAAACCGGCCTGATGGCCCAGAAAGGAAGAGGAGGAGGCTAAGTCCTGCTGCGGCCAGACCACCCTCCAAAAGGCCTCGCCCAGTTTTCCAGCCACCCCATTCAGTTCCAGGTGCTTGAAAAAGAGTGTTTGTAGCCCACTCACAGCCTGTTCATATGCCATGCTTGGGAGCCACTGTTATAGCGGAAATAAAAATCAAACATACTCAAAAAGAGAGCAAATTTCTTCTTTCACCACACACATGCACCCCAGTCCCTCACAGTGATTTAGTGCCTGTATTAATTCAGCCCCTCACCACACGGGCCGAGACCTGCCAGGCCATCCCCGGAGTGTCAGCCTGGGTTCTGAACATAATAAAACGAGGTTATATACTCCAATTTGCTCAAAAACCCCCGTTATTCAATGGTGTGGTTGAAACCTCTGTGGAAAGCAAGGATGCACATGTCCTGTGTTCCGAGGTGAACATCATGCTGGCGAAAGGAGCTATAGAAATAGTTCCTCCAGTGACGAGCAAGTCAGGCTTTTACAGCAGATACGTCCTCGTCCCCAAAAAGGATGGCAGTCTAAGACCCATTCTTGATCTCAGACATCTGAACAGGGCCGTAATAAAGGAATAAATGATCACTCTGAAGCAGATCTTCCCGCAAATACGCGAGATGCTTACTTTCATATCCAGGATAAAGAACCAGTCTTCCAAGCGTATTTGCGGGAAGATCTGCTTCAGAGTGATCATTCTGAACGAGCGCTTTATTACGGCCCTATTCAGATGTCTGAGATCAAGAAGTCTGACTTGCTCGTCACTGGAGGAACTATTTCTATAGCTCCTTTCGCCAGCATGATGTTCACCTCGGAACACAGGACATGTTCAGATGTCTGAGATCAAGAATGGGTCTTAGACCGCCATCCTTTTTGGGGACGAGGAGATAACCCCCCATCACAGACAGTTCTTGAGATTCGCCTTCAAGGGAGTGGCATATCAATATATGGTACTGCCGTTCGGCCTGTCCCTAGCCCCCCGCACTTTCACGAAGTGCATGGATGTGGCTCTCTCCCCTCTGAGACAGATGGTAGTGCGCATTCTAAACTACCTCGACGACTGGCTCGTTCTGGCCCAGTCGGAAGCGGAACGAATTTTCCACAGATCCGTTATTCTCAACCACTTAGAGTGCTTGAGTCTCAGGGTCAATTTTGCAAAGAGCTCATTATCCCCCAGCCACAGTGTATCATTCCTGGGGATAATTTTAGACTTAACCCTTTTGAGGGCCACAGTCACTCCAGTGCGCGCTCTGGCTATTCAGCAGCTCACACAAACATTTACACCCGGGTTTTTCTACCGCTCAGAACGTTTCATAAAATGCTAGGCCTAATGAGCTCAGCATCTCCAGCTCTGCAGATGGGGTTGCTTCATATGCACCCTCTGCCGTTCTGGCTAAAACCACGGGTCCCGCCCTCAGCCTGGCACCACGGCCGTCATTCGCTCAAGGTGAACAAGGCATGTGTCACAGCTCTGGCCCCTTGGACGAACCCTTGCTGGTTCAAGCAAGACGTGGCGATAGGTGCTATGGACAAGAAAGGAAAGTTGTTTTCACAAATGCCTCCAAGACAGGTTGGGGAGCTCTGTGCGACAACCGCCCAGCCTTCGGGGCTTGGAGCAGCCTGGAAAGCGAGCTACATATCTGCCCAATATATTTCTCAAAAGCCAGGGATGCACTGGCCCATGATTGGCCCAGCCTCCTCCTTTATGCTTTTCTCCCGATCGCTCTGATTCCCCAGGTAATCAAGTGAACCAGGAAGGGCAAACACAAGGTTCTCCTGGTGGCTCCTCTTTGGAGGACCCAACCATGGTTCTCAGAGCTGTCTCGTTATCGCCCCTGAGGCCATGGCCGATCCCTCTGAGACGGGACCTTCTCTCCCAAGCAAGAAGGACAATTTGGCACCCCAGACCCGAGCTGTGGGACCTTCATGTGTGGTTTCTCAAAGGGAGCCTCTAAGCCTCCCTAAGAACATTTTAAACACTATTTCTCAGGCCAGAGCTCCGTCTACAAGACGTCTTTGTCTCAAAGTGGGCCGTCTTCACCTCCTGGTGCAAAACCCGGGGCGACGACCCTCTAATCTGTGACATCTCAGATATTGTAATTTCTTCAAGACTTAATGGATAGAGGCCGTTCCCCCTCTACTCTTAAGGTCTATGTTGCGGCTATAGCAGCATCACATGCTCCTATAGCAGGGCAGTCTTAGGACCTGTCTGTGGTTTTCAGGGGCCTTAAAAGCCCTCCATTTGAACCCATCTAGACTGCTGACCTTCGACCCCTGTCGCTAAAAACCGCCTTGCTGCTAGCGCTGGCATCGATTAAGCGTGTGGGAGATTTGTAGGCGCTCTCTGTTAGCCCTTTGTGTCTTGAATTTGGGCCTAACGACTCTAAGGTCGTCCTAAAACCTAGACATGGATACGTTCCAAAAATCCTATCTACCCCTTTTAGGGCGCAGATGAACAGATGAGTTGAACCTTCTCTGTCCTGTCAGAGCCCTGAGGACGTACATTGATCGCTCCACCTCTTTTTGTCAGGCGGAGCAGCTCTTTGTTTGCTTTGGTTGCCACACAAAAGGTCTTCAGGTCACAAAGCCTAGACTATCTAGATGGATAGTAGACGCCATAGCTCTTGCATACTTCTCCTTGGGCCTTCAATGTCCCTTGGGAGTCAGAGTGCCCTCCACGAGAGGCATGGCACCCTCATGGGCATGGATATCTGGTGTTTCCATTGATATCTGTGCAGCGGCCGACTGGGCCTCATCGTCCACATTTGTTAGATTCTATAATCTAAAGGTCCCTGCGCTTCAATCGCAGGTCCTTTCTGCATTAAAATTCTGCACTCAAAGTTTCTTGTTATATCCCCGACTTAGTCCGGGAGTAACCACTGTTTGCCCTATATACACTCACCTAAAGGATTATTAGGAACACCATACTAATACTGTGTTTGACCCCCTTTCGCCTTCAGAACTGCCTTAATTCTACGTGGCATTGATTCAACAAGGTGCTGAAAGCATTCTTTAGAAATGTTGGCCCATATTGATAGGATAGCATCTTGCAGTTGATGGAGATTTGTGGGATGCACATCCAGGGCACGAAGCTCCCGTTCCACCACATCCCAAAGATGCTCTATTGGGTTGAGATCTGGTGACTGTGGGGGCCATTTTAGTACAGTGAACTCATTGTCATGTTCAAGAAACCAATTTGAAATGATTCAAGCTTTGTGACATGGTGCATTATCCTGCTGGAAGTAGCCATCAGAGGATGGGTACATGGTGGTCATAAAGGGATGGACATGGTCAGAAACAATGCTCAGGTAGGCCGTGGCATTTAAACGATGCCCAATTGGCACTAAGGGGCCTAAAGTGTGCCAAGAAAACATCCCCCACACCATTACACCACCACCACCAGCCTGTACAGTGGTAACAAGGCATGATGGATCCATGTTCTCATTCTGTTTACGCCAAATTCTGACTCTACCATCTGAATGTCTCAACAGAAATCGAGACTCATCAGACCAGGCAACATTTTTCCAGTCTTCAACTCTCCAATTTTGGTGAGCTTGTGCAAATTGTAGCCTCTTTTTCCTATTTGTAGTGGAGATGAGTGGTACCCGGTGGGGTCTTCTGCTGTTGTAGCCCATCCGCCTCAAGGTTGTGCGTGTTGTGGCTTCACAAATGCTTTGCTGCATACCTCGGTTGTAACGAGTGGTTATTTCAGTCAAAGTTGCTCCTCTATCAGCTTGAATCAGTCGGCCCATTCTCCTCTGATCTCTAGCATCAACAAGGCATTTTCGCCCACAGGACTGCCGCATACTGGATGTTTTTCCCTTTTCACACCATTCTTTGTAAACTCTAGAAATGGTTGTGCGTGAAAATCCCAGTAACTGAGCAGATTGTGAAATACTCAGACCGGCCCGTCTGGCACCAACAACCATGCCACACTCAAAATTGCTTAAATCACCTTTCTTTCCCATTCTGACATTCAGTTTGGAGTTCAGGAGATTGTCTTGACCAGGACCACACCCCTAAATGCATTGAAGCAACTGCCATGTGATTGGTTGATTAGATAATTGCATTAATGAGAAATTGAACAGGTGTTCCTAATAATCCTTTAGGTGAGTGTAAGTCTCAGGTGTCCCCAGAATGTGTCTGTGAAGTTTCAGCTCAAAATACCCCACACATCATGTTGTAACATGTTGTAAATGCCCATTTTTGAGAGGAAGGAAAAACATGCTGTTTTCGTGCATGTATCTTTAAATGCAAATGAGCTGCTAGGAGCCTGCTACTCCCCATCCCGCTTTCCAGAAGAGGGCGCAGCCTACAGCGTGTGCCTCTGATACTCTGCCAAAAACGAACAAAACATCTGTTTGGCTTTGATTACCATCTCGGTCATATTGCGGTCATGGTCACTTGACACCGCAGTTCTTTATCATCATGAAAGTTTATTATCTGTATGTGTTTTAAAGCTATATCAGTCTAAACTTCTGACATATGGTTTTCTGAGCGTACACATTGGAAGCACGCACAGAAAGCTGGATGTCAGACGGCGAGTCGTGTGACAATGAAACTAAGTTCTCTTTCATGTGTTATTGCGCTTAAACTGTCAAATACACAAGGTTATGTCAAAAACACACAAAGTTCAAATAAACACAGTTGATTATGTCTGTGAATGTAAACAGCAAGTAAAGAAATTAAAGAAATGTATATTAGATCTGTGTATTAAAGTGAAAGCAGTGAAACATACAGTACCTACTACTATATATGCTGTTAATATGAATCAAACAACAAAAGAAAAACAGAAAATCACTTGTGATTGAATAACTTAATAGCTTTAATAAAAAGACATTTCTTACTTGAATGCTGCTGTTAAATGCTCTGGCGAGGAAATAAACATGGCAGACTGTACAGCTTACTCATGGCGGGGTCTATACTAATAGGGCAAAGTCCGTCAGCAGTTGTGGGCGTGGCCTAAGCAGTTGTGACATCACAAAGCTACAGTCTGCAAACTCTTGTTCTAAAACACTACTTATGATTTATGGGGATTAAATAAAAGAGGAGTAGGTAGATGTTTACATTATAAACCACCATATAAAAGTGAATTTTGCATAATAGGTCCCCTTTAAAATGCCCTAAGAGACAGTAAAAATGACATTTCTGTTTACACTTTGACTTAATGTTTCTGATTCAATTTCCTTTTCAACATTGTTTTTAAACCTGATTACCCTAAGAGATCTCCTGATTGCTTTAATAAAATTACGTGATCCAAAAAAGTAGATTAGGGGGTCCAAGCAGCAGTTGATTCCTGCCAATACATAGCATGCATAATATGCTGTTTGCAACTGCAACAGAAGCTTGCATTTTTTAGGGTGATACTTTTTCACGATTACTCCGATTGTCCGAACAACATTGAGAGGAAGAAAGCAAAGGCCAAATATGACCAGACATATCCCTATCATCCTCAAGGATTTAGTCTTGACCGATTGGCCCTGAACAGAACTGATGTTGATGCGGGCCACTGACCTCGCCAGTCGACTGTAGCAAAACACTGATACAATTAAGGGTAAAATACACCAAAAGAAGAAAATCACAAAGTTAATAATAAAGTAAGAATCTGTCAATGCTGTCTGATGAATAGTAAGACACTGCCCATGATTTTCCTCAGTGGTTACAGGAAGCAGCCATCCATAGACAATGCCCATTATTATCAGAAAACACCAAATCCCAGCACACAGCTTCTTCACGAAAGTTTTCCTTTTCATCAACGAGGAGCGGTTGAAGTGAACCACGGTCAAATAGCGATGAACGCTAATGAGTGTGAGGAAGATAACACTGCCATTAAAGTGGACGCTGAGCACGGCAATCTTCAGCTGGCAGACGAAATTCCCAAAAATCCAGTCGCTATTCATGGCGAAGTACGCTGCCATCAGTGGGGTGAGTGGAGTAATGATGGCGTCAGATATAGCCAGATTGAACTGCAGAACGGCTCCAGAGTTCCATTTGTGAATGCGACAGGTGAAGACCCACAGGCTGAATCCGTTGAGCAGGAGGCCCAGCAGATAGACGAGACAGAGGATCACAGCCAGAGACATGTGCTGAGGCTCAGGAGAACATGTGTCTCCATGGCTCGCATTGCTGCCACTTACTAAACTAACTGAGTCTGAGGTGTTCATCTTAGAAGAATGCCACTGCGCAGGAAAAAAAAAAAAAAAGTGTTATTTTGATCATATTTTGTGTAGGGATATTGCACATTAATAAACTTGGAGAATTTCATACAAATGCACTGGACATGCAAATATATTGCTATATTGAATGCTAATGAATGTCATCATCAGAGCACATTATAATTTTTTCATAATGTCTAAAAGGTTATTTTGTTAATATATTTGAGCACACCACTAACTAATATATATATATATATATATACACACCTCTTCATGAAAATCAAGCTACAAAGCACTTACCAGGTCATGCAACACTCCCCTCAAAACTACAGAGTTGACTATATGAAAGCAAATGACTTTACTTGGACATTTAAGTATCAGTGTACGTGACAAAAAGGAACCAAGACAGGATTTCCTTTTATTAGTCAGCAGCCATTAACCCAAACTCCACCCTTGGCATTCTAAGTTAAAAATGAACTCTTTAAATAATGTATGGCTATTTTTTCCATCTAACTATTCTAATGTGGCTTATATATTGAATGGCAATGAAGACAAAAATAAACCAATAACAATAAAAAATGTATAAGCTGCACTTAATCATTAGCTATCATAAAATGCATTAATTATTAAAATATAATAAGCATATAAAACACTGCATGTCATTTAAAAAAAATCAAAATGCATACATACTGCATATTACATATGCATAATATCATCAATGTTTGCAATTAAGAGCACAAACAGCAGTTTCCTTGCTATCTGAGGCACTGTTCTTGCTAACATGGTGAGTGTTATGAAGATTCATCATGCCTTGTTTCAAGCCTTACACCTATTCTACTAAGAGATTAACATTTTTATGGATCTCCACACTGATGTCCTGCATGTGAACATACATGCATAATTAACTGTTGTAATTAATATGGTAAGTACCTACATGTAACATGTAACAAGGACACTGTAAAATAAAGTGTAACCAAATGGCATTATTAATACCATTATTATAAATCATTATGGTTACTATAAAGAAATATAAAAGATGAAATGTAGGTTAGACTTGAATTAGTTGAACATAGATGACCACAGATGCTATTCATCTGAATATCAAATTTTTTTAGATTAATGCTGCCTTCACGTGCTATCTGAAATTTGATCATTTCCACTTCTGAAGTCGTGATTACGAGCTCATCGCATTCAAATTTTGAAATTGGAAGGCATTCATGTGCGACTTTTTCCTAGGAAACTTGTATTTACGATAATTCCGATAGCACGTGAAGGCAGCATTATTCTATGGCCATTTCTGTCTATTAAGGGAGGATTTGTATCAGCAAATATTATGCTAAAGTGGAATATTTTTTGTTTGTTTGTTATTTTATAATTTAATAATTACAATTAATGCACCTCATGTCAATCTTGAGTACCTATAGAGTAGTATTGCCTCCTTCATATCTCGGAAAAGTCTTTAGTTTTATAATATTTATAAAAGACAGATGACCGTGAACCTTTATCGTTGGGGCCGCTCCATCTTTCAGCATTAGACGATCTGCAAATCGGGAGTTGAACTGGGCCTTGTTTATAAAACAATCATCGCCGAAATGCAGGGAACAAACAAAAACACTTTCGCAACTCCGTTGCTGCTCAGGAAAAACAAACTCCATCCCCTGTCCACTTAACGCTGGGTTCTTTGGGAAGCTGAACATGGTTGTCTTGCCATGACAACCAAAAACACACTTCTTTGGTGACATTGTTGATTTCGTGAAGTCCTGTGACCTGTGCAGCACAGCCGACGACTTCCCTAAAACCGAGCAAAGCGCATTGATGGGCGTGCTTTCGCTCTCTCGCTCTGGTCGACGCGTGCGTGTGCGCCTTTCCGGGAGAAGTGCCCGACGCCTGTACAAGGAAATTCCTGCCTGGTTGACGTCACATAGGCCCATATTCGAAAAAACCTTTCCGAAACTTGTTAAAAAAAATAAATAATAAAAAACCTTTCCGAAACTTGTGAGAAACCGGAAGGAGTATTTTTGGCACAGAAATACTCCATCAAACGTCCAACTTATTTTTTGAAACTTTAACCATGTTTAGCATGGGAATCCAAGTCTTTAACAGTGTAAAAAACTCAGAATGCATGAAATAGCATTATACCACCCCTTTAAATTCAGTTATTCCACTAAATTGTCAAAAAATCATACATTTACATAGTTAATTTACATAAATGACATCTTAAAGTTATTCGTTTTAATTTCTAAGCATTTTAAATAGTAAAATAGCAACTAGCACCCAAATAGCACTATAAGATGATATAGAAGACACAGATCCCTGGTCTTCATCATAATATTTAATTCATCGAAATTTCAAGGTTATCTGAGGTTAACAGATGCTTTAAATATTAACATTTATAAATGGCTCCTCAATAGATTTCGAACCAAATTAATATCTGTTTTTATCATTTATTCACTACACATTGTAAGATTTTTTTTTTGTAACAAATAACATTTTGGTATGGCCTATATATGTAATATTTTATTACATATATAGCCCATACCAAAATGTATACATTTGCAAAGATTCAAGAACACACATTTTGTTACCTTTGAATCCACCAGAGAGAAGCCTGGATATCTTGATGGCTACAATAATGGTTTAGACTTTTGCATGGCATTACATATGCCAAGTAAAGACTTCCTGTAATAATTTAAAGGACATTTCCTTTTGATCACAGTGACCAAAGTGTTTTGATACTATCTTCAATTTATGTGTCACCATTTTTAAGGTAGGTGTATGCAAACTTGACTTTTCAACTGCAAAAGCATAACTTGTTAGGAGCATGCAGTGGGGATGCATCTTGTCACTTTGTATTTGGCTGCAGTAACAGTGAAAGACAGAAGATATGTAATATATAATTAGATTATCTGACACTGTGTAAGTGTCAGGGGTTTGTTGTTGGTATGAATCGTACAACAAAGATGAATAACGTAAATGTAAATATCTTTAATGACAAAAGCTCAGGAGATAAGGGAGACTAACCAAACTAACACAACATAGTACTAATGAGAATGGACAGAAAATGAAGGAGAACACAGGGTATAAATACTGGAGCAAACAAAGGGAACTAATGAGCTAATTAATGAGGCAACAGTTGCGTAACTAATAGATAATCAAATGCACACTTTGTCTGATTTAGATAGCATCTATAATTTTAATCTATATAATCTATCATTTTAAATTTATTTCTTTTTATTTGACATTCAGCATATTTCTTTTGACTGCAAAGGATGTGATTTGCATGCCACTCACACATCCCTGAAGTGAAAGGTCATTAATGTCCAGGTGTTGGCTTGATAATCCCATACACAACTGATTCCATTTTAAACAGTTAGTTGCCAACTGTATTTTATTTTATATTAAATAAAGTGTAAAAATGGCCTCTGGGGTTTTTTAGTCCTTAACATCAGACATCAGCATATATATAATTTGTCAGACTCGTATGAACTTGTTAACATTCATTTAAAATTCATGGCCATTAATCGGTTTTAGTACATAATCCTGTAGGAGTGAGCGGGGCACAACCTACAACCCACAACTAACGCAGGGTTAGTTGTAACACACATGGTTTAAAACTTTCCACACATGCCAGCATGACGAAACTTAGTGTATTTACTAGTTGCCATATCAGTACTATATAGAGAAAAAAATTGCATCAAAATTAAAAAATCTTTGGAAGATATCACTGAACATTTATTTAACCATAGCAAAAGTACATTTCCTACTTAAGATAATTTCTCATCTCTGTTTTTTGTGTTTATTTAAAATAAGACAAATCTGATATTATTTTAATCTTATATCTGTTATTTAACAGTTGAGATGTTAATGCTGATCTAACCAGCAGAAGACACCAGCCGAGTTTAAATCCCAGTTGCGCAGGTGGGGCATGTTGTAAGACTGTGTTACAATGTGCTCCTATTTGAACTATGCTATTATATTCTATACTTTTATTAATTATATTGAGAAATCATGAGAAAAAGGTGAATAAAGACAATGTTCAGAAATTATTAATTATGTATAACTGTGTTTTGCAGTGTGTTTGCAAAAATTAGTTTATTTTTAATTATTAAAAAATGCTGTTATTTTATTTGGAAAAAAATTATAATTGTATTTTATTGAAAAAATATTTTAGTTTGTCTTGTGTATTTTTTTGATTATATCAGATAACATTTTAATCTGTCATATGGTCATGTTACAATGTGCCCCTCACATGTTATACTGTACCCCACCTATGGGGCATGTTGTCACATTTCACTTCCATTCTTTCGGGGTAAAACAAGAAAAAAGTATAAACTGTATTAATGAAACAAAACCACATAATTGTACTAGACACTAGACAAATTAATGTGGGAAAAAATAAATACTCTGAACCCTAAGTGGATTTAAGCAAACTGAGAAAGTCAAAAAGCGTTAGGTTGTGCCCTGCTTTCCCCTATATGACTGTTGTTAAAATATGATTATCATCACATTGAACAGAGTAGTGTGAAAAACCATTTGAGTAGTGTGAGTAGTGTGTCACCATTTGCCAGTGCATTTACCCTTTATTTTCACAGTAGCAGCGCTATTGTTATATGTTCCCTGTGACATGTTTGGACTTGTAAGTTATTTCCTGTCTCATGTGCCATGTTTGTAGTTCCTTGTAGTTTTCTTCTTGATTTCCCCTTGATTGTCTCCCCCAGGTGTTCCTCGTTTCCTTGTTAAGCTTGTTACTCTCTGTGTATATATATATATATATACACTCACCTAAAGGATTATTAGGAACACCATACTAATACTGTGTTTGACCCCCTTTCGCCTTCAGAACTGCTTTAATTCTACGTGGCATTGATTCAACAAGGTGCTGAAAGGATTCTTTAGAAATGTTGGCCCATATTGATAGGACAGCATCTTGCAGTTGATGGAGATTTGTGGGATGCACATCCAGGGCACGAAGCTCCCGTTCCACCACATCCCAAAGATGCTCTATTGGGTTGAGATCTGGTGACTGTGGGGGCCATTTTAGTACAGTGAACTCATTGTCATGTTCAAGAAACCAATTTGAAATGATTCAAGCTTTGTGACATGGTGCATTATCCTGCTGGAAGTAGCCATCAGAGGATGGGTACATGGTGGTCATAAAGGGATGGACATGGTCAGAAACAATGCTCAGGTAGGCTGTGGCATTTAAACGATGCCCAATTGGCACTAAGGGGCCTAAAGTGTGCCAAGAAAACATCCCCCACACCATTACACCACCACCACCAGCCTGCACAGTGGTAACAAAGCATGATGGATCCATGTTCTCATTCTGTTTACGCCAAATTCTGACTCTACCATCTGAATGTCTCAACGGAAATCGAGACTCATTAGACCAAGCAACATTTTTCCAGTCTTCAACTGTCCAATTTTGGTGAGCTTGTGCAAATTGTAGCCTCTTTTTCCTATTTGTAGTGGAGATGAGTGGTACCCGGTGGGGTCTTCTGCTGTTGTAGCCCATCCGCCTCAAGGTTGTGCGTGTTGTGGCTTCACAAATGCTTTGCTGCATACCTCGGTTGTAACGAGTGGTTATTTCGGTCAAAGTTGTTCTTCTATCAGCTTGAATCAGTCGGCCCATTCTCCTCTGACCTCTAGCATCAACTAGGCATTTTCGCCCACAGGACTGCCGCATACTGGATGTTTTTCCCTTTTCACACCATTCTTTGTAAACTCTAGAAATGGTTGTGCGTGAAAATCCCAGTAACTGAGCAGATTGTGAAATACTCAGACCGGCCCGTCTGGCACCAACAACCATGCCACGCTCAAAATTGCTTAAATCACCTTTCTTTCCCATTCTGACATTCAGTTTGGAATTCAGGAGATTGTCTTGACCAGGACCACACCCCTAAATGCATTGAAGCAACTGCCATGTGATTGGTTGATTAGATAATTGCATTAATGAGAAATTGAACAGGTGTTCCTAATAATCCTTTAGGTGAGTGTATATATATATATATATATATATATATATATATATATATATATATATATATATATATATATATATATATATATATATATATATATATATATATATATATACACACAGGTGCTGGTCATATAATTAGAATATCATCAAAAAGTTGATGTATTTGATTAATTCCATTCAAAAAGTTAAACTTGTATATTATATTCATTTTAATTTTGAGGATTATAACTGACAACTAAGGAAAATCCCAAATTCAGTATCTCAGAAAATTAGAATATTGTGAAAAGGTTCAATATTGAAGACACCTGGTGCCAGAGAAGGAAAAGGTGTGGTAGAAAAAAAGTGTACAAGCAATAGGGATAACCGCACCCTGGAGAGGACTGTGAAACAAAACCCATTCAAAAATGTGGGGGAGATTCACAAAGAGTGGACTGCAGCTGGATTGCAGCTGAGCAAACTCACCTGACCTTAACCCCATAGAAAATCTATGGGGTATTGTAGAGAGGAAGGTGCGATATGCCAGACCCAACAATGCAGAAGAGCTGAAGGCCACTATCAGAGCAACCTGGGCTCTCATAACACCTGAGCAATGCCACAGACTGATCGACTCCATGCCACGCCGCATTGCTGCAGTAATTCAGGCAAAAGGAGCCCCAACTAAGTACTGAGTGCTGTACATGCTCATATTTTTCATGTTCATACTTTTCAGTTGGCCAAGATTTCTAAAAATCCTTTCTTTGTATTGGTCTTAAGTAATATTCTAATTTTCTGAGATACTGAATTTGGGATTTTCCTTAGTTGTCAGTTATAATAATCAAAATTTAAAGAAATAAGCATTTGAAATATATCAGTCTGTGTGTAATGAATGAATATAATATACAAGTTTCACTTTTTGAATGGAATTAGTGAAATAAATAAACTTTTTGATGATATTCTAATTATATGACCAGCACCTGTATGCATGTATGTATATATATATATATATATATATATATATATATATATATATATATATATATATATATTTCTGTCATGACAACTCTCTGAGTGTTTGGCATGGTAATGGATATGACAATGTTGATATGTTTGGTCTTGGCGGAATAGATATGTTACACTGCTGCTGTTATTGCTGCTGTTACAGAGCAAGTACGGGACTTGCTACTGCCAAAGCATACACAACACAGGCTGAGAGCAAGACATGCTGCTGCTGTACAATAGCATACATTAATTACCCTTAGCAAATCTATACAGGTGGAGCTGGGGAAGGTGGAGGATTTCTAAAAGTGCGCTGCAACTGCTACAGCAAATGCTGACCGAGTATTTGAAGGTTGAGCAGCAAGCTCATTGGCTACTGATACAGCAGGAACCAATCATCTGTGCCCTATAAAGAATGATGTGATTGCAAGCCGATTGAGTTAAGGACCTATCAGCCTGCGCCATCTAGAGTTTCATGACAGAAATTTGTGTGTATATAACCCAGTGTTTTATGTTCATTGTTTGTTTTTGTTTTTGTTGAGTTTAGTTCTGTTTTTTCCTGTGTTCCTCGTTTTCCTTAGTTCCTTAGTATGTTTTTTATACTAAGTTTTGTTAATAAATGTACACCTTTTGCATAAATGCTTCTCTCCCTGGTTTTCTGTGCTCACAGCGCATTACAAATAACAGCATATGAAGACATTCAGTGGAACACTGTCAGAGTCCATGTAACATGTCTTGAGCATTTGATGGATAATAAAATGAGGCAGCATTGGTGCTGTGAGGCAAGTATGACGTTGTCTGAACTGACAGAACAGGGACGTGCAACTGAACAAGGAAGTGGTCCTGCCAATCTCAGACATGCAAACTACACTTTGAAACACAGCAACTGCTTAAAATTTACTTTCAAAAGTCTGAAACCACATTGAAAGTCTCTTTCTTTTTTCTTAACTTTTAAATCTGGAGTTGTATTTTTTTTTTTTTATCTATAACAAAAAAACATGATGTTTAAGAGCTTCTGTTAAAGGTATATTCTATTGAAGAGCCATTGCTTTGACAGTAAAACAGGCTTTTTAACTCAAATAAAAAGAGGAAGAGTTTGTCATATCTGTGGAAGCTTGGCTCCTTATCGGTTTCAATTGTGGGCATGCCTTCCTTTTATATATGTTCTCAATTCCTTTTTACCCAGTATTTTGGAAAGTAAACATTTTAGTGGTTTGGGGAATATTTTAAATACTGCTGTGATTATGTTCTTTCCAATGGGGTAACACCACACTCATTTCCACCAGATGACGACTGGAAAAAATCTGATTGTATGCCATCATGATACTTTTTGACGTGATACAGAATTTATAGCAATTGACAATGACATGAATGAATCAGAACCCCCCAAAATACTCAACTATGAAAGTCTGAGATTACAGTGGGACATCTGTCAGTACAAACCGAAACAAAAACTGGACCATCACAAGACAGAAGGCCATTTACATGAGCCCAGCTCTGATGGCAAGGCACTAGGAGCACCGGTTTCATTTTGTTGACAAAAAAATGTTGACTGTTTTTAGGAATAAAATGTTATAAATCAGGTGACTGTTATATGAACAAACCCCTCTAGATAGGAATAAAACGTTTGGTATATGTAAGTGCTACTGAAGTGGAGAAAAAAAACACAATTTGAGAAAACAGTATTTAAAGATAAGATATAAGACTGTATAAACCTCCATGACACTTCCAGGTCTTGAAATCACATTTTTCCATATTATCTGGATTTCTATGACCACAGAATAGTGTTTGCCCAATTTAATAGCCATGTCATTTTAATATTACTGTAATAGCCATGATAAAATTGACACTGGAAAGACCTTACCTGAGACCTTAGAAAATAAAGCAAACAAAAACATTCAAACTGTGAGCTCTACATAAACAGTGCAACACTGCAATAAACAGTGTATTGCATGACAAAGATTGTATAAGTCATTGAGGTTTTTTATTTACTTGATTATGCATTTATTTCTTTGTGAGTGTGAGACAGCAGTTGGTTTGCAGAAAGAGAGAGAGAGAATCAAATATCAAAGTCTCAAATTGAAAATTTGTCTAACCAATTATTTTATTTACACAAGGGTGTGACTCCAAAGCAAATGATATTCAAACATGAGATGCTGTACATTAAGACAAGACTACATATTCTTAAAAGAAGCATAGAAATTGAAATATCTTAACCCACAAAATTGCAAATTGGAAAATGCTTTAAAATGACCTTTATAAAAAGGAAAAACAAGAAAAACAACAAAACACAGTTCCATTTTACACATGTTTAGGTCAGTCTTTTTGCCATTAGATGTGTCATCTACCTCCATTTCTGCTGTTGCTGCCTTTTAGTAGCTGGAGCGTCCAGTCTCTGTCAGACAGGGGTTGTGGGAGTGGAAGGGGTGGGAGGCACAGTAACAGGGTGAAGGCCGAGATCCAGAGAGGGGGCTTCCTCTGGTTCAGGGGGGCTTTTCTTAGAAGCCTCGAGCTTCTCCTTCAACAGGGTGTACAGTTCTTTCACTGACTCGCTGCTCTGTAATAACATGAATTAAGATTCAGTTACTATAAGGTTTTCTGCACAAGAGAATCAGTACACAGAGGAACAGAGAGAACTTTTATCATTTGTGAACCAGTGTTGTTATTGTTAACTATGAGTAAAAAGAACTATTAAAAAGAATTTTCGGCAATTGAAATAAAGCTGAAATAAAATAAAATATAAATATTAGATGAAAAACTTACATTTAAAAAAAATTGAAAATGCAGCTAACTAAAATAAGTTTAAGCTGAAGCACTAAATTTACTAACATTTAAAGTGTAATATATATATATATATACACACACACACTCACCTAAAGGATTATTAGGAACACCATACTAATACTGTGTTTGACCCCCTTTCGCCTTCAGAACTGCCTTAATTCTACGTGGCATTGATTCAACAAGGTGCTGAAAGCATTCTTTAGAAATGTTGGCCCATATTGATAGGATAGCATCTTGCAGTTGATGGAGATTTGTGGGATGCACATCCAGGGCACGAAGCTCCCGTTCCACCACATCCCAAAGATGCTCTATTGGGTTGAGATCTGGTGACTGTGGGGGCCATTTTAGTACAGTGAACTCATTGTCATGTTCAAGAAACCAATTTGAAATGATTCGAGCTTTGTGACATGGTGCATTATCCTGCTGGAAGTAGCCATCAGAGGATGGGTACATGGTGGTCATAAAGGGATGGACATGGTCAGAAACAATGCTCAGGTAGGCCGTTGCATTTAAACGATGCCCAATTGGCACTAAGGGGCCTAAAGTGTGCCAAGAAAACATCCCCCACACCATTACACCACCACCACCAGCCTGCACAGTGGTAACAAAGCATGATGGATCCATGTTCTCATTCTGTTTACGCCAAATTCTGACTCTACCATCTGAATGTCTCAAAAGAAATCGAGACTCATCAGACCAGGCAACATTTTTCCAGTCTTCAACTGTCCAATTTTGGTGAGCTCGTGCAAATTGTAGCCTCTTTTTCCTATTTGTAGTGGAGATGAGTGGTACCCGGTGGGGTCTTCTGCTGTTGTAGCCCATCCGCCTCAAGGTTGTGCGTGTTGTGGCTTTACAAATGCTTTGCTGCATACCTCGGTTGTAACGAGTGGTTATTTCAGTCAAAGTTGCTCTTCTATCAGCTTGAATCAGTCGGCCCATTCTCCTCTGACCTCTAGCATCAACAAGGCATTTTCGCCCACAGGACTGCCGCATACTGGATGTTGCACCAACAACCATGCCACGCTCAAAATTGCTTAAATCACCTTTCTTTCCCATTCTGACATTCAGTTTGGAGTTCAGGAGATTGACCAGGACCACACCCCTAAATGCATTGAATCAACTGCCATGTGATTGGTTGATTAGATAATTGCATTAATGAGAAATTGAACAGGTGTTCCTAATAATCCTTTAGGTGAGATATATATATATATATATATATATATATTATACTATAGCTAAATAGAAATATTTAAATAAACAAAAAACGAATAAAACTGACAAACGCACATGAAAAAATTACTAAAATTAAAACTAAATGAAAACTGAAAATATAAAAACTAATTAACAAGATATGAATAAACACTATAATAGTATATAAATAATACAAAAATCTTACTGTAAACAGAAGTGTGCCACCTAGTGACCTTTGGAGACAACATTAAAACAAACTTGGCCTCATTTACTTTTTTAATGCATGTCCCTAGTCTTTTGAATGTTTCATTAGTGCATGTTGTTTTTGTAATTTTTTATTCATAATTAAAATTACTGCAGGATTCAGGTCACCCTTACTAAATGGATTTAGTCACCCTGATGTGACTAAATCCATGTAGAGCAGCAGACTATTGGGAAATGTTAACCAGCAGCCCATTAGCTATTTAGAAATTGTGTTTAGCAAACTCAAGTTCACTGTTTCCATTAAAATACCTGTTTTGGTGGTTCAAGTGTCTTCATTAAGGTTTCCATGTAGGACGCCAGCACCTTCTGATGGAGATGGTTCAGCAAGCGAAGACTGTGTCTGTGAACGTTCTCCTTACTGCAAATGAGAGCGATAAGCTCGAATATACTAGAACTGTAGTGAACTGAGCCACTGTATTACCCTTGATTTTTTTCTAGTAATGAATATTTTTCTTTCAAACCCTGAAGAATTTGCAGTATATAATACGATTAAAAAAGATAATACAGACCTAGAGAAAGATGTGAGGAGGAAGTTGTCAAAGACGGCAGTACAGAACTCCTCTGATCCAAATTCATCAGAAAGCAGAGTCAGATGACCAGTGAGAAGATGGAGGAAGATGTCTCCAAACGCCATGTCGTTATAGGTATCCACTGCAAAAACACACATCACACACACACAGTGATCAGTCTCTGTGCAGCTTTGCCTTGAGCATCCATTTAACCAAGAGTCCCTGACAGGAGTCTTACCCAGTCCAGGCAGAAGCCGCTGTAAAGCATTTTTATTCCTCAGCTTAGCGATATGAAGCGCATAATAAAGACCAATCTCACATGCCACCCTGTTCTCCTGTATATACCTAGACAAAAAAGACCATCCATTTTAGAAAGAATTAAGCACTTGCTGAATATGCTGGGTTGAGGAGTGGCATGAGATGGTGCAGATACCTGGAGAAGGTTTCAGGCAGGGTGGTGGGGTACGTGAGAGAGGTCTTCTCCTCACTTGGTAGTTTCTGCTCCACAGTGAATGTGTAGTCATCCACCACTATTGACATCATGGCAGGCAGAAAGCGTGTTACCACCTCCAAATCCTGATGGTGAACAAGACCAGATTTGTCTAATCGTACAAACCCATTTATTCAAATTGTACAAACATTAGACTAGTGTTTACTGAAGAACACAGACAATTGATCTTACCATTCGGGGCTCTTTAAAAACCTGGCTGTCAATCATGTCCCAGGCACCTTGGCCAAGAGAAAGCATCCGCAGCAGGAGGAGAAGTTCAGGGCTGTCCTGTACATGAACACAGATTGTTTGGTTATGTGCTCTTCTCAATGCATTCTCTTTTTATATATATTTAAAAAAAAATGTTTTTTAACAACTTCAACTTAGTTTAGATGCCAAGGCAACACGTTTTTCAAGTTATTGTTTAATTGTTTGAAGTTCTTCCACAGAAGATATATGTAAATGTTTTAATATTTAGACCACTTCTATTATTGATTGCTATCAGTATGTGAAGAAATTTCAACCAATATAACAAAAAAGTGTTTATGAAAAACATTGCAACCCTACCTTTTACCTGTACTACACTATTAGCGATGAAAAAGCATGGATAGTTATAGTTTGCAGCAAAACTTATTGCATTTGCATTTGTAGAAGTTTCCCTTTCAGACACAAAATGTATGGGAGGAGAGTGTTTAAATAAATCAAGCAGTGTGATTTATAAAGGTTTGAGGGAGTCAATTTACTGGTATTTGGGCCATTATTAATGCCCCAAAGAAGTCAGTCTTAACCTTTTTTGCACTTGACATGGCTGCAATTGTTGCGATATGCGCTTTTATGGGATTGCGGTCTCAAACCAATTTGCCATGCTTAGTAAATCTGGCCCTAAATCAGAAGAAACAAAAGACGTCTATAGACCTAAAATCAACTATGGAGATGGAGGTCTTACTCTGGGCAGGGCGTCCTGGCTCAATAGCTCCTGAATGTTCCTCACGGTGCTCAACACTAGTGTGTTACAGGCAAATGGGTCACAGAGGATCATCGACAGGTCACTGTGAGAAACAGAGACAGAGAGTGTTACATTTTTATGGGTTTAATTGTACACTGTGTCTGAATGGATATATGAATCTCATACCCTAACACTTGTTCCTGCCCTTTCTTCACACCATCCAGGAAGCCTTGTAACTCTCGAGCCCGTTTAGCATCCACAAACTTTTCCCTGATGCAGGCATCCAAACACCAAGAAAACTACAAAAGGATAAAACATAAATATAGAGTGTGTTTTTGGGTGCAGACCATTTGAAAGTGGGTCACCACTATGGTACATGATCACAAATTGCAATAGTTCCAAACAGTTTTTGATTGTTTATAATTATACATATTTTAATCATAAACAATCTAAAGATGTAATTACTTCAAGGTCTGACTTCCAGAAAGTGTTCATTTCCTAAAACTGTTATTTAGGTCATTTTGTACAACCTTGTGAAATGGAAGGACCCTACAAATGGTGCTCAATAATCATGATGTTGCAGTTGAAAAGGTGTGTTGTCTACTACAGATGGGAAACTGGTTCCACACCTTGTGACAGGGGTCGACTGAACAGATCTCACTGATGTCGAGGTCATGAAGGGACATGAGCAGCTCAGCACGTAGGGTGCAGTAGTGCACGTTCCGTGTGCGCAGGAACAGCGTCCGCAGGAACTGTAGTACCATATCGTAGAGCTTCACGTTCTTCCCAATCATCTGAGTCAGCTTCAGCACCACCTAACGAAAATTCAGTGTTTCATTGTTGACATAAAGATGCAACAAGAGGACAGTGTTGTTTGTTGTTCCACTGCAAACGTAATCATTAAAATCCAAGTTTGCAAAAAAATTAGAAATATGCAGATTAAAATTATTCAATGATTGTATGAAAATTATATAAAAATAAAGAATAAATAATTTAAAATAATATTGAAGCATCTTACAACAACATTGACACAACATTACCATCAAATGAACACTAAATTACCACGCATGTTAGAATTAGAAGAACACAAGATTAATGTTAAAGAAACATTATGATCACATTGTTACAACATTACATGAACAGTAACACTATTTTATAACTCATATTAACATTCAAAATGAACCTTGAAATGTCTTAAATGTTTGAGTATTATAGTATAGTAGTATAGTCATAGTATTGTCAGAAAATAATAAGAATTTTTTTGAATGGTTTAAAAATGCTTTAGAATGTCAGAAAAAGAAACATCACATTAATATTAACACAATTTTCTAATTAAAAAAGATTCATTATCCAAATGGTCAAAATTAATTCTAAAATTTTAAATAGCTTAAGAGAGAAAAAAACACCTGGCACATACCTCACCCTGTCGCCGTGTTTTGGGTGAAGGACTGAAAAAGTTGTGAAGGATGGAGAGGTCGCTGCTAAAAAGAGCCGCCTCCTTCTCCACAATATACTGTTTCAAAAGAGGAGACACCTCATCCCCGAAAAGAGCCTGATTGTCCTGCCAAATCTGCCGTTTCACCTCCACTGCACAGACTTTGTACAGCTCTTTATCAGCCATAACCTGCTTCAGCTTCTTCTCAGGTACCTGCATGAGCATCCATTAATATTGTTATAAAATTATAAACTTCACAAAAAACAGATTGCACACCTAAGGCTGAAATGATCTGCAAAAGTCTATATACTGAGAGATCTTGAAATGTCTGTCACTTGAGTACCAGAGAGTAATGCACAAAATCAATGCACAAAACACATTTATACCTTTGGCAGATGTTTCAGCACTTGCATGACAACGGGCTGTATGGACGGCATCTTCACCAATGGGAAGCTTTTCTCAAGAAGTTCTTCCAGCTTTACATATCTGTGTGAATTTAGGGGATGCATTAGTATGACTTATGATCCGCCACGCAAAGGAATGGTTTGAAATCAAACTTTCCATTCACCTGTCCTCCTCCTTGCCCTCGGCAATGGTGGCAACACGCTCCATAAGCTTTTCTCGAAGCTCATCAAACACTGACTGATGAAACTCCAGCCGCGGAGTCCCGTGAAGATCCAGGAAAGGCAATGCAGACTGTAGGGTTGGCAACAATATGCCATTTTCCGCCTGTAAATGACAATACAGTTATAATAAAATGAACTAATATCTTTTTTATAGATAAATAAGTGTTACTAGTACTTATTTTTATTACTAGTAAGAAACCAAATAGTGAGTAGTATCAGTCACTATTTTCAAAGTCACTATTAACTATTAATGAAATACTACTACTTGTTTTCAGTAGTGACAAGTATCTATTAAATTCTGATATATTATGTAGATACTAGTACTTATTCTTTTGCTGCTAGTCACTATCCCAACAGCAAAAAATAAGTATTATATTGTTACCCGTCTCAAATTCAAAATTTTACCAATGCACACTTAAACATACTTAAAATAAAAAAGTACTTATTATGGAAAAAATAGGTTACACTTAAAATAATATACTTAAGTGCAAACTGAAGATGTTTTCAGACACTTAATTGCAATGAAAATGCTATTTGTTGAATGTAAGAGTGATTTTTTACCTATTTAAGTAGGAACATTTTAATGTGATTGTAAGTTCATACTTAACTGTATTGTCTTTGAAATATTATTAAAGTGTACTGCCAAATGCACTGACAAGCATTTATGGTGAACTAATTTTTACTTTAATGTAAATGTTTACATTTTTTATTTAAACTATGTACTACTTGTTTGAAACTCTATTTTGAAGCTACTTGTCATGTAATATTTGTAATTGCACATTTGAATGATGAAGTTAGTAAATGTAAAATATATTAACATAAAATGTCATATCAAATAACATGCTACAGTTTAAATTGTAATCAAGTACTTTACATGTGATTTAGTAACTTACTTCTTTAAAACAGGACAAAACTTTCACTTTAAAACATAATGATTTAAAATGTACTAAAACATTTAATTTTACAAAGCAGCGGCAGCACACTTTTTAAAAGTGTACTTAAGTGTGTTAAGAAACAGTTATGTGTGCTCTTTTTAGGTACACTTAAGTGGCATTTTATTTCATTAATGTTATTTTATTACTTTTTTAAATGTACTTTTAAGATTTGAAGTACACTACAAGTGCGCATTTAATTCAATTAAGCGCCTTTATTTTTCACAAGGGTATTCACTAGGTAGTGGTAATTATTCCATATTGGATTACTTACTAGTAATTAAAAGTATTACTATAAACTTTATTGATATTAGTTAGTCAGCTCAACTGGATAACTGTTAAAGCGGCTTGTCATAGGCTGTCATATTACAAGTCACACTGAAAGCGACGCCAGAAACTAGATCCCTCCCATTATAATCAATGAAGATGACTGCTGCATGCGAGAGAAGTTCTTTATGTCTGATGCAATACATTTGAAAACTGTGAATATTTTAGAGAGACATAACCTGACCTGAAACTGGTCGATGGCTTTCAGAGGTTCTGTACAGTTAGTGAGAGTTTCTTTCAGATCTTCTCCATTGGATATTCCCAGCTCAGGTAACCCTGCGAACATTTTGAGACGCTCTTCTATTTTAACTCTCCACTATGAAAAAAAAAAAAGAAATGCATTGACAGCAGAAATAAGACTAATTTTGGCTAATAGATTTGCATTGTTCGTTGTTATCTGTATTCGCACACTTCCTAACTGTCCGACCTCGTCAACAGACTGTTGTTTCTGATACATCGTAAAAGGTTCCGCATCAGAAAGGTTCCTAGCTGGGCTTTAGGTTTCACATTTCAAGTCCCCTTATCATTGAAACCCCGTATTAAAACACTCTAGTGTCAACATAACATTTGAAATTGATAGCATTTTAATGAACAATAAATGTGCAATGTGTGTCTAATGACAATGTAAAAATTCTGATTCTTGGATAAAATAAAATATTAAATAAAAATTAATAAGCATTTAATTTCACAATAAGCAGGGCTGTGTCAGTAGGACAAAGAGGTAATGTACTGCAACCTTTTGTGTAGGCGATGTAATTTTCAGACTTTTATTTGGATTGGTATCAACAGGTTTCATAAAACCTTTCATAATTTTTGGCCCACATGTTCCTCTGTTCAGCTGATTGAGGATAAGAAACTAAGATGTTTCACAACAGTGCATGACTATAAAAAGTTTTTTTTTTCCCCTTACATTTCCACACTCCCCAAAGTTATTAATAAGTTAAGCAAATCAGTTTAAAGAGCAGCAGCCAGTTGCATAAACTACTAGTTAGTAATCTAATTTCTATGACTGGTCACAACTTTTTTTATGTCAGTTACATAGAAAGGCAGAATGGTCAAATTTGAATCTGAAAACTTAAGTAACGTTGAAATAAAAAAAAATGTATAGAATATTTTTCTGGAATAAGTATTATAGCCTAAATTAATTATCATTTTTTAAATGAATGTGCCCTCATAGGCCTAATCTTTAATCAAAAGAACCTTCCGTCATCTTCTCTTCTTGGATGACGTGTTCATTGGCATGAGGGCGGGACAACCTGTCACTCACATTGTCTGTTTTAATTTTTTTTTAATAACACTCACATGAGATCACAGCGATAGCAAACCACAACCATCCAATCAATTCCAGATGGACAAAAAGTCCTGCACTACATTTTTATTTTAAGACTACTGCAACTTTAACAGTATTAGACATATTTAATTAATGTCATAATTCAAAACTTCTCATACATCTTCATGAATTCCACATTCATTTAACTGCAAATTGCATTACAAAACACATGAACAATCCGACTTTTTTTGATACAGCAGTATTTAATATACAGGCAATACAAAAGTTTGAACTTTTAGTGTGCAGCCTTATTGCTTATTATTTAAGGAATGACAAACTCTTTAGTGCATAATGATCAAGGGTAACAACATAATTTAGTAGCATTCCTTTGGTAGGATCGCAGCAGAAACAATATAGACGCGATAAGAAGTGCTGAAAAGAGGAAAGTGACAGCACGCCAGGCATCTGTGCGCAGTGCTTTTCTCAGTAACACATTTTCAGCAGGCAGCAAGTTGCTTAAACTTAGCATGTAGCCAAGGGACCAGCCGACAGAGTTGTCTTCAGCCTGCAAACCAAAGTAACATGTAAACATTGGCTTGACAGAAAATTATAACTTAGCCTAAAACTGCATAGAGCTGTCTTACTTTCCCCTGAAAGGAGATGTGTGGGAAGGAGAGATTACTGAAGCCATATCCATCGATCAGAAGCACCCGCAGAAGAATGGAATCTGCACAGTAATCCCTCAAATGGTTCCCCTCATTAGGAAACTTATTTTGCATCTGATAGAGAGAGAGAGTTAGAAAGAGATATTGCTTGAGGAAATATTTAAAATGTAATCACATTTAAGTTTAATTAAAAACTAGCCTTAGGAATTATTAGCTCTGGCAAGTGTGTTAGACTGTTGGATTGAATTCCATGAACAGCTAAAACAGCTTAAATATTGCATCAGTTGTTAATGATTCAATCAAACAATGCAGTGAACATACCAGTGAAAATGCAAGTTGTCTTAATCTATAATGTTGTTCTTAGGTTTCCTGGTCAATTATTGACAAGAAAGTCATCTTAAAGTCATCTAATCAAAATGAACTCTTCGGGGTGATACCTCCTGAAAGCTCATGTTGCAGACGACACGGGCAGCGTCCTCTAAATGTGCTGGAGACGTGATGGTGATGCCTGTAGCATTTTGGAGGAACAAATGAGTGTAGAAAAATGCAGAAAATGCCTGTGCCAAATAAGGAGAGATGGAAATCGTAAAACATTTAACACTTTACAGTGTTTGATTCACGAAAAAAGAATCAGCTCATAAGGGTCATTAATTCAATAGTCAGACCACATTGATTGCACTGTATGTTTTTGATTCACTAAAAATAACTGATTTAGAGAGACATTTATTAAGGAATCATACTACACTGGTTGTGCTCTGTTTTTGGCTGCGTCTGAAATCGCATACTCTCTTGAGTAGGTACTTATTTTGAACAAGTAATTACTACACGACCACTAAAAAAATATGTTCTATATAGTATGAATATGTGTAGTATGAATGTAATCTGGACTAATTCATTCGCCATGTTGTCATTATCATGTGACCTACCAGCATCAGATACATCGCTTCACTGCCATTCACAAATCCACTTCTGTGGCCTCATGGGATAGTAAAGTGTGCACATTACAGAATCTCACCGGAAGAAGTAGGTCATCCGGGTACTTTTTGCCTACTCTTTTATGAGTAGGCCTACTGTGAATTTGGACATACACTATATTGCCAAAAGTATTGAGACACCCCTCCAAATCATTGAATTCATGTGTTCCAGGTGGGTCGCTCTCAGGAGCTCAGTGAATTCAAGCGTGGTACTGTGATAGGTTGCCACCTGTGCAATAAGTCCATTCGTAAAATTTCCTCACTACTAAATATTCCACGGTCAACTGTTAGTGGTATTATAACCAAGTGGAAGCAATTGGGAACAACAGCAACTCAGCCACGAAGTGGTAGGCCACGTAAAATCACAGAGTGGGGTCAGCGCATACTGAGGCGCACAGTGCGCAGAAGTCGACTTTCTGCAGAGTCAATAGCTACAGACCTCCAAACTTCATGTGGCCTTCAGATTAGCTCAAGAACAGTGCATAGAGAGCTTCATGGAATGGGTTTCCATGGCCAAGCAGCTGCATCCAAGCCTTACATCACCATGCAAGTGCAAAGCAAAGTGTCGAATGCAGTGGTGTAAAGCACGCCGCCACTGGACTCTAGAGCAGTGGAGACGTGTTCTCTGGAGTGACGAATCACACTTCTCTGTTTGGCAATCCGATGAACGAGTCTGGGTTTGGCAGTTGCCAGGGGAACAGTACTTGCCTGACTGCATTGTGCCAAGTGTAAAGTTTGGTGGAGGGGGGATTATGGTGTGGGTTGTTTTTCAGGGGTTGGGCTTGGCCCCTTAGTTTCAGTGAAAGGAACTCCTAATGCTTCGGCATACCAAGACATTTTGGAAAATTTCATGCTCCCAACTTTGTGGGAACAGTTTGGGGATCCTGTTCCAACATGACTACACACCAGTGCACAAAGCAAGGTCCATAAAGACACGGATAAGTGAGTGGTGTGGAGGAACTTGACTGGCCTGAACAGAGTCCTGACCTCAACCCGATTGAAAACCTTTGGGATGAATTAGAGCAGAGACTGTGAGCCAGGCCTTCTCGTCCAACATTAGCGTGCCTGACCTCACAAATGCACTTCTAAAAGAATGGTCAAAAATTCAATAATCTGTAATCGGACTACAATGGTCGTCGCATTGGCTTTTGTCAAACTATAGATTCAGTAGCCTACCGGTGTTGCAATGTCACTGAAGAATGAATCTTATAGAGAATAGAGTATTTAAGTACAATGTTCCGTCTGCATATAAGAGGAAGAATGCAGGAGCAAAAACCATTAACCATCATTTGGTCTATTTATTTTTTTATGGATCAAGTCAGTAAAACTTATTTAAAACAATATAATGTAAGTGAATGCATAAAAATGTTCACATTTTCCATAATAAGCACACTAGAAACTCTTACCATAAAGCTGCCTGTAATGTTGGGCTGGAAGACTCCACCAAAGGAGCATTTGGAATAAGAACAGTTGTTAAAAGAAAAGAGACGAGTAACATTTCCCAGGCATTGATTGTAGTTTCCGGTGCCCTTTATTTGCAGGTCGTCATCAGGTTTATAGGGAGTTTGTCTTTTATTGCATGAAGTGTCAAACACACTGCCCAGCTTAATGGAGTGATTGTAACCTGCAGGATAGCAGGGATGGTCTATGGAGCTGTCTGAACCCTGAGTCTATAAGACACATAATGAAAGAGAAAACATCAGATAGTATACTCTAAATACTATCACATCAGCTTGTCTGATGGTAATTTAAACAACCAGTCTAAAGGTTTGCACTTAACCGTGATCAGATGTGCCAGCAGTCTGAGTAAGACCTGGTCTCGGCCGTAACACAGAAAGCTCTGAGTGTAAATCTGATAGTCTTGTCCGTACAGCCGCAGTTTCATCAGATTGTCCTTGTTCTCCACTGTTTGTTTGGTCACAAAGGTGATCTGAGTAGAAGCTCCACCCAAGTCCAGTGCACCAACCGTGTCTCTACCTGGAGACAGCCACTGACCCACAAAACCATACTAGAGAAATGAAAGAGAAAAATTTATGGTAATGGCTGGTAACAAATCTTTATTAAAGAACATTAAGATGTTATGAGATACACAATATGTCTAACCATATACCTTGATGTAGTTTTCAAGCAGGTAGTTGACTGTGACCCATCCATAAGCTCCCTCCTCTTGTCCACTTAAGATAGTGGCACCTTTGAAGCTGAATGGGTAGGTCTTCAGTTTGTCTCCCACTTCCTTCAAAACATCATCTGACTCTTTGGGTTTGGAAATACTTTGTGATATGACAAAAAAAAAAAAAGTTTATTAGTTATCTGTGATCCATTAAGGAGCATTCCACTCTATTAATCCAGAGTACTATGAACATATGATGTGAAACAGCATTGCTTTGTTGTTTTTGAAAAAATGCAGAGTGGACATTAAGAAAAGCTCATAAGAGTATATTCAAGGCAAGGCAAGGCAAGTTTATTTATATAAAAGCACATTTCATACACATTGGTAATTCAAAGTGCTTTACATAGAAATAGTATTAAAATAATGATAAAATAATCACAACATGTATGTATGCATAAGAAATAAAAATCCTGAATCACTAAATTCAGGGCACCCCTGTCTGGTATGGGAGAGATTGAGAGTCAGTTTTCTGATTTTGCACTAGAACTTTTTGGCAGTGTGTAGTGTTTGGCATTTAGTCTGTGTACTGTATTCATCATCTGAACAGCTTTGTAACTCACTTCAGTAGTCTCATGCCTGCTGTGGCCCCGAGATACACAGGAGTGAGTTTGTGTCTTGACTTTGGGATCTTCTGCACAGCCTTTTCCATGCATTCCTCAAGACTACGAGCTGCTCCTCCTCTGATACCTGCATAACTGGAGATCCCGTCTCCTGGGTAGGGGAGGGGGGGAGGGGGATCAAAGGAAAACTAATGAAATGGAGCCCAATCATTTTATTCTGGGGGCTTTTGCCGCTTTTATAGACGGGACAATGGAAAGGTGACAGGAAATCAGAAGAGAGGGAAAATGTGGCAAGGACTTAATGCAAGGCAGTATAAAAAGGCTTTGTCTGTTGTCTCATTTACATTTATGTGGATGTTTTGACCTAAAGCGATGTCCAAATGAGAAAAACAGAAGCATAACAATGAGATAAAAAGCAACAGCAAATTCAGTACTGTATTTGGGGAAAATTATATTAAGTAAAATGTCTGAATTTATTCTTTGAATTCTGATTTTCAAATATATTATTAATACAAATTAATAACCAGGTTATGGATAATTGTTTTCTTTTTTCAAAAAAAGATTTAAATTTAACTGAAAATTGAATGAAGCTCTACACACAGATGTTCATAGTATTCTCACACTATTTGTCTATTGTAATAGTTATATTCTGTTATGTTCTGTTTTGATTTATAGTTTCATTGTGTTTTAGTCCTATTTTCCCTGTTCATGTTTGCCTGTGTGACCTAGTTTCCTAGGCTTCATCCGAAAACGTAAAAATGCTGCCTTTGGAGGACGCATTTCATGGTAGGAAGGCATCAAGGCCCGTCCGAGTCCAATGTTAACTTCACTTCCTGTCTCCTGAGATACCTTCATCTGATGGATTTTTGAAGGAAGCATAGATGTATCTATCCTTCGCTGCCTTTGATATCCCGCAATCCTATGCGTTCCATTCAGTGACAGTTGAGAATGTTTTCCACTAATGGTCATTTCTAGCGAGAAAATACTACTGAAGTAATTCAATATTTATTTAGTTCTCACCAAAGCTTGCTCTGTTTTGCTGTAGATCATTAAAATGTCATGCTTCCTCAGAAGTCTGTCCAAAATTTTGTGAGGTAGGGGAGACCGGGTATAGGTGTAACACGGGGAGAGTTGTAACACTACCAATTCCACGAATCACGGACAAGATAGGAGTCATATAACAGTTTCAGTTTCCTCTGGCTTCCTTTACGATCCCACATGGAGGTTTTTCAGTCTGTGTTGCTATCTCTCCTGAAACTACAGCAGAAAATCTAATTCTGAGGTAAGAAAAAAGATAATATTTTGTTTAGTACTTCTACCGTTGTAGATAATGTTGTATGAGTTATATCAGGTCAAAGTGTTTCTATAGTAAATAATGGTGTATCAACCTCCTGCTAATTTCAAAGCACCATGCTAATACAGCTAGCTGAACAATGGGTGACAGTGGCGGGGTAGGTTGTAACACGTGTTTTGAAACAACCATCCACTTACATACAACTAAGAACATTTTTGTGATTTTAATAATTCTACAGAATGCATATGTTTATGTTAATTTGCTCTCGCACACACACACACACACACACACACACACACACACACACACCCATATGAATGTGCACGTACAGACATGCACAAACACACACAATGTGCACATACACACGCCATATTCACATATATTTTATTGTTGCAGCCATTCATTTAAAATAAAACTGTGGTTGTGGCATATCACTTGGAGTACCCTTAGTTTTTTTGGATTTTGTCTACCTGTTACAACTTACCCCAGTATTTGTTACCACCTAACCTAGTTGTGCACAAACGCTGCCTGCAGAGTCATTGCCTACAAGTCAGCTGCTTAAATTTTCAGCTGCCAGTTTGTTCCCTTGATTAATGATTCTGTTCAACTGTCATTCAATTAACCATCTCATTTAGTCTATGTACTGTATTTATACTCCCTGTTTTGTTCTTTGTCTGGTCTCATTTTGGTGACATGGATGTGTTACCTGAGATTCTCCTGCAAGTTTTTGTGTATTATTGGACTAAAGACTGTTTCCCATGAACTATTTGTCTTTGTGCGCTTACTATATACAACCATCTTGTGACATCTATACTTTTTCTTCTTTTTCCTCTATACTTTTTACTGTCTACTCACCCTTTACATGACACTCGCTGTGTTGACTGACTATGCCGGTCCCATTCTGCTTGTCTGCTGGCCATTTGTAAATGTACATGGAAGTATGAGTAGATCCAGCATCCAGGACTATTCCATACTGGGGGGGAAAAAAACAGAAGCTAAAACTGCCAACTGTGGATATCTGCAGGTCGGAGTAATAGACGTGCCAAAAGGTCTTTACAATTGTAAATGCATAAGTGTTTTAATGTGTTTCAACCCATCCGACCTCACATATTAGAGGTTAGTTTCTGTTGTAGCATTGTGTAGCCTACCTTTCGGCACACCCATACATTTCGGCATGCCCATTACAACCTGCAGCTATCCTGTCTCAAAACTGGAGCTAAGGCTAAAAAACAATTTACAATTTACAAATGAATGATGGCACTCTTATTTTACTTGTTGTATGCATTTATTATAACTAAAAAAAAAACTTCTGTCTTTAAGTCAACTGTTTCAAAACTTTTTTTTATTAAATTTAATAAGAGCTTTCGCAAGAATCTATTTAATGTTTCTGATCTATTTGTAGCAGGAGCAACGGCAATCATGATTCAAAAGCAGCCAGTCAGCTGCCAGCTGCGATTCAATGGCTGCCTACCATGTGCCAGAAGATTTCTCTTCCTCTTGACAGATAAGGTTTTTTTTTCTAGAATCAAATCTAATCAGATAGCTCAAACATTCTTTGCCTGGACAGTCTTGTGTCAGTCTTTGTCAGATTTGTAGCCTATTTCACATATGAACAACAAAAATATCATTACCATAAGCTGAGCTGGTTTTTTGATGTCTTCAGGGTTGATGACGAGGAGAAGGACGCCTATAAATGAAATAACTAGAACTACCAAGGCGGTGCATATTTGCAATTGCATTGTAATCTATTGTAAACAAAAATACAGTGACATTTACTGACCGACTGTAGTCAGACTATAGCCAGGATGGCTCAGAACTTTTTGATGTTTGACACGTTAACACTAAAGTAAACCAACCTGTCAGACCTGTTTGGGCATGCAAACTGTATCATCTGTATCAAGAACAGGCGTTAATTTATATGAAAAGTCTGACTGGTGATGTGTGCACTTGTTTTGGGGCAATACTGATTCAATAATGCAGGCCATGAGAGTTCAACTTCACTTTCATGTTCATCAAACCACTCTTTCACCAGTTTTGCTGTGTGTATCAGAGCATTATTATCCTGATACATGGCACCACCTTCAGGGAACAAACCATTGGGTGCAAATGTTCCTCCAGAATGGTTCGGTAGTCCTTGGCAGTGACACACCCATCTAGCACAAGTAGTGGGCCTAGGTAATGCTATGATATTGCAGTCCATGAATAAATGGTTTGAGGTTGGACTCATTAGAGAACAATACATGTTTCTCATTGTCCACAGCAAAAGTTTCTGCTGCTGGCACCAAACTATTTAGCATTGGCACGAGTAGGCAAAGGTTAGGCAATAGCAGCCCAACCATGAATATTGAACCTTTTGGTTTTTTTTATTTTTATATACAATCCGGTTCACCAACAACCCAAACCCTACCCTTAAACACAACCCTCGCAGAAAACATCATTTTTACAATTTATATAAGATTATGTGACACTGAAGACTGGTGTAATGGCTGCTGAAAATTCAGTTTACCATCACAGGAATAAATTACATTTTAAAATATATTACAACAGAAACAAGTTAATTTAAATTCTAATAATATTTCACAGTATGGCTGTTTTTACTGTGACAAGAGAAATGTCACTACTTTTGTGACCTAAAAGTGTCTGGATGTCAGAGACCATAAAATACAGAAACACAAAACTTCTATTCAGGGATACAAACAGACATCAGTCAGCCACTAGGTGGCGCTAGAGCAAACATGTTTTTCTATCATTATAATCAGGAACGATATAAACAGTATACATTGTGAAAAGTACTATACATATAAATTCAGCATACTCTTTTTTTTTTTTATACACAAGACATTCTGTAAGATTCTGTCATTGGGCCAATGGGGTGAATAAATTGAACAAAGAAATGTCTTGGCTTTTGAGATAGAGATTTATTGTGTTTTATGACCATTTCCTTGAGGATCTCCTTCTCTACTACCTAAAATACTGTATGGGTGTATACCATGTGTAATGATTTAAAAGTGGAGAGTCACATTAAAGAATTTGATTATATTCCAAAAAGTGTTCTTTTAAAGTTATATTTTTGGCCTTTTATTCCTTGATTAGATAGGACAGGCTACGGGCATCAAGGCTATTGCTCCAACAAAGAAATATAAAAGTGATGAATAGATTTTGTCCTGTGTTTCAGTTCTTTGAAACTGGAAATTTAGGCAGGGCATATCAAAGGACCCATCTTTTTTAATAGCCAGTAGTCTTTAGTTACAATTTGCAGCTTGGTAGCAGGGAGTGTTGCACAAGATGAATCATCAATATTTAAAAGTGAATTTTGTCAACATTTAGGACTAGGAGTGCAAAAGTATATAGATTGCTTCAAAGCTAAGAGACACAGACTAAAAGCCCAAAACATTTAGCGTTCTGTTTGTTACCTGTATGTTATTGTTATCTACAAAATGTCTCACAGAAAAATTAGTAAACACATTACCTTATTTAATATTACAAAAGCATTCACAATTCAGCAGGAATAGAAGCAGGCAATAGTACAGTTTCCAAATCAAACTCATTATTGTATCTGCAAAGCTACATTATCAAGATTTTCCATTTTGAATATTTTCAGTGCCTTCGACTTTGTATTACAGCACACAAGCATAGCTCACAAATAAATCTAGCAGGTTTTAAAACAATAGCACCTGATTCATTAAATGGTGTTAAGGCACAGCACACAATATTACCTAAAAATGTACATTCAACAAAGACAGTGATAAAGTTCAGTGAAAATTAGTAAGCAGTAATAACATCATGCTCATGTTTCATGTTTTACACAAAATGTTTTACGCACAGTCTCTTATAAAATTATAATTTATATAAAATATGCTTGATAAGAAATAGGTTATTGAAACGTTGATGAAATGTAATACCAGAAGTTCTTTGTGCATCCTTGCTATGGGCAGTGCATAACGATGTACATAGGGAGCAATATAACTCATTCATTATTAAAGGACATTATCAGTGTCTTTCTTACGGATGGCTCGCAACAGAAAAAATAGTGCCATAAGAAGAAGGACTGAAAAGAGGAAGATCAGAAAACTCCAGCCACCTGAGCTCAGCGATTTTCTCAGTAAAACATCTTCAGCAGGCAGCAGGTTGCTTAGGCTTAGCATGTAGCCAAGGGACCAGCCGACCGATGTGTCTCCCGCCTGCAAACCAAAGCAACGTGTTGACATTTTCTTGACTTAGAGGGGGCCATTTATTCATGAAGCTTAAATGAACATGAAACAGCTTTACTTCTGTAATGTGCTAAATATACTTTTTAAATCAAAAATACAATGAAATGTAGCACTTGATTTTGACTGGACAGTGAAAAGTGCTCTCTATATGACATGTTTGGACGGAAAGGGTTTAATGAGGGCTTGGGGATGTCAAAAAGAAATGTTGTGCACCTATAAATAGGGAATGTGCATTAAGGAAGTAAATAGAGTCAATTTTGGCAAATAGGTCTTGCTACCTTCTTTTGGAAGAAGATGTGTTGGAAGGAGAGATTATCAAAACCATATCCTTTGGCCAGTAGCACCTGCACAAAGACAGAGACTGCGCAGTAGTCCTTTAGACGGTTTCCCTGATCCGGAGCCTTATTTGACATCTAGAACACAGAGAGTGAGAGAGAAAGTTGAGTGGAAGAGGTCAAATACTTTAAAGTATGCCCTCTTACAAAGTTGATTTTTAGGGTCTACTAGAATAGGTTTTCATGCTTGAATGTTCAAAGAAAAACATTATTTTTCACATATTTTACATTGTTGCAGCACCTCTCTTCCCAGTCTGTCAGTAACCCTCTGTTTGGTCAGTGTTGTGATTGGTCAACGGCTTCAAGCGTGTTTTAGATATGTCACGATCCCTTACCATAACCACGAGTTTCAACACACTACTAATGCAACTTAACCAGGCCTCATCTTATTTTTGGCATATGCCTTGGGCGGGAATTATTTAAATGTTTTTAAATAAGGAATACTGCGAGTGTACGTTCCCGGAAGAAAACTCAAGATTGCAATCGAGGCATAGTTTTTTTATCCCTGAAAAAAAGCATAGTAGGTCCTCTTTAAATTAATTTATTTTCCATTGGAAATATCTGAAAGTCATTTAATAAACTAGGCTAAACAGATCTGTTAATTCAGTATTAATTCAATTGCTTAATTAAACAAAACACAGTGTATATATTATTATCATCAAGGATAATGCAAGTTCTCTTGATCTGAGAACCTGAGACTTTCAATCATTGGTCGATTGCTGAGATACGGGGAAAGTCATCTCAGAATAGCAGGGCTCGAAATGAGCTTAACGGGGTGGTACCTCCTGAAAGCTCATGTTGCAGACGACACGGGCAGCGTCCTCTAAATGTGCTGGAGATATGATGGTGACACCTGAAGCTTTCTGAAGAAAGGAATGGGTGTAGAAAAATGCAGAAAATGCCTGTGCCAGAAAAAGAAAGAGAAGGGTGATGGAGAGAGAGATTGCGTAATCATAATAATGACACACAACTGCCCAGAAGACGAATTTATGATTTATTTTAATGCTTTGAGCTGTCCCACTTAATAACTGCTTTCGCAATCACCACAACCATCCCCCACCAGTAAAGACATTAATGTTGCCTAAGGCAGGAACAAATTTCATATGCCGGTTGATAAAATATATATATATTTTTAAATATTCAACTGAATGCATTAAGTTTAAATTATCCACTCTAGAAACTCTTACCATAAAGCTGCCTGTAATGTTGGGCTGGAAGACTCCACCAAAGGAGCATTTGGAATAAGAACAGCTGTTAAAAGAAAAGAGACAAGTAACATTTCCCAGGCATTGATTGTAGTTTCCGGTGCCCTTTATTTGCAGGTCATCATCAGGTTTATAGGGAGTTTGTCTTTTATTGCATGGAGTGTCAAACACACTGCCCAGCTTAATGGAGTGATTGTAACCTGCAGGATAGCAGGGATGGTCTATGGAGCTGTCTGAACCCTGAGTCTATAAGACACATAATGAAAGAGAAAACATCAGATAGTATACTCTAAATACTATCACATCAGCTTGTCTGATGGTAATTTAAACAACCAGTCTAAAGGTTTGCACTTAACCGTAATCAGATGTGCCAGCAGTCTGAGTAAGACCTGGTCTCGGCCGTAACACAGAAAGCTCTGAGTGTAAATCTGATAGTCTTGTCCGTACAGCCGCAGTTTCATCAGATTGTCCTTGTTCTCCACTGTTTGTTTGGTCACAAAGGTGATCTGAGTAGAAGCTCCACCAAAGTCCAGCGCACCAACCGTGTCTCTACCTGGAGACAGCCACTGACCCACAAAACCATACTAGAGAAATGAAAGAGAAAAATGTATGGTAATGGCTGGTAACAAATCTTTATTAAAGAACATTAAGATGTTATGAGATACACAATATGTCTAACCATATACCTTGATGTAGTTTTCAAGCAGGTAGTTGACTGTGACCCATCCATAAGCTCCCTCCTCTTGTCCACTTAAGATAGTGGCACCTTTGAAGCTGAATGGGTAGGTCTTCAGTTTGTCTCCCACTTCCTTCAAAACATCATTTGACTCTTTGGGTTTGGAAATACTGTGAGATATGATAAAAATATATTCAAATTTAATTTTCAATATATTTTTTCTATACCTGCATATCTGTCACAATCACCCGCTGGAATGACCAGGATATCCACTAGAGGGCACTCCTCCCCAGACCATTGTCATTCCACCATGAACTGCATTTCCCAGACTCCTTTGCCCAAACTATTATCCCTCAAAGCCTAAAGGGTCAAAGCCTAGTAATGGGCGATTTCGAAACACTGCTTCATGAAGCATCGAAACCTTTACGAATCTTTTGTTTCAAATTAGTGGTTCGGAGTGTGTATCAAACTGCCAATGTCACATGATTTCAGAAAACGAGACTTTGTTACGTCATAACTGTTTCAAAACATTTCGAAATGTCAATGGTTCACCGCTGGGGGGGGGGGGGTTCTCTGTGAACCCATGAATCATGTGGATTCACTGAGATGAAACATGACGGCGCAAATTATCGATTTCACAGTAAGGGGACCCACGGTGTATGTAGATAGAAATGGCTCATTCTAAGGTAATAAAAACATAACGGTACATTATGTAAGGTCCACTGAATATGGTTTATATTATGTATACACCACTGAAAACATGTATATTATATTGCATCTGTCAATAGATCCTCATAAATATTACACACTGCACCTTTAATTGAACATTGTAGAATTTGTATACACACACTACTCAAAAGTTTGGGGGCGGTAAGATTGTATTAATGTTTTTTTTAAAAAGTGTCTCATTTATTAAAAATAAATAAACTAATAATATTGTGAAATATTATTATAGTTTTTATTTTAATTTATTTTAAAATGTAATTTATTCCAGTGATGGCAAAGCTGAATTTTCAGCAGCCATTATTTCAGTCTTCAGATTCACATGATTCTTCAGAAATCATTCTAATATGCTTATTGTTGCTCAAGAAACATTTATTATTATTATTATTATTAATGTTGAAAACCGTTGTGCTTCTTAATATTTTTGAGAAAACCATTGATGAATAGAAAGTTCAAAAGAACAACATCTTTTCTGTCACTTTTTGTCCAATTGTGTCCTTGCTGAACTTTTTTCTTTGGAAAAAAAAAACGTACTGACCCTAAACAAATAGAATTTAAAGTTATATGAGGTAAGTTACATTGAACACAATTTGTATACATAGGATAGCTGATACTTTCCCCTACATAATGATCATTTTGTCATCAATGGTTTAAAAAAATGAAAAAAAATGTAAAATGGCACAAAGCTGTGAGCTTTCTAACTCACTTCAGTAGTCTCATGCCTGCTGTGGCCCCGAGATACACAGGAGTGAGTTTGTGTCTTGACTTTGGGATCTCCTTCAAGGCTTTTTCCATGCATTCCTCAAGGCTACGAGCTGCTCCTCCTCTGATACCTGCATAACTGGAGATCCCGCCTCCTGATTACAGAAAGTGATAGAAAAAGAGAGGAAGAGAAAGGGAAGAGAAGGGGAAGAGAAGAGAGAGGTCATGTCACTGGATATCTGAAATGACTCATAGAATAACTTAAGTAGTATGTCCACACAGGGTTCATAAAGAATATCGGTTCCTATTTCACTGCCTGATATGCCACTGACTTTTGCGACCATAAATGCAACTGGAGATTTTTTGGGTGCCTACTCCAGATGTTGCCGTAAAACATTGCAAATCAGCAATATTTGCAGGGTACTAGGAGTTTAACATCCTGATTCTGTTATTGTCAGATTTTGTCAGACATTACACAAGGTTTTAGTAGTCTCACATCCCTATTGAACTGTTCTTTTCCTTATCTAATGTCCTCAACTTTATCTGCTGACGTTTAGTAGTCTTATAACAGGCGTTTTTATCCAGAGGGACTTTCAAATGAGGAACATCACAAGCCGTTTATCAATACTCACCCTTTGCATGACACTCGCTGTGTTGACTGACTATGCCAGTACCGTTTTGCTTGTCTGCTGGCCATTTGTAGATAAACATGGCCGTATGAGAGGATCCAGCATCCAGGACTATTCCATACTGTAAAAAAAAACACAACAGCAAAAAAATAAGGCTAAGACTAAACTTGATTTCTAGAGAACACATGCACACACAGACACAATACCAAAATGCAAACATTGAAGTCACTTGAAATAAAAATGCCTGACAAATAAATGTAATGTAAAGATGACATGGGACAATTGTTCTTAGATACACAGGCGAAGGGTTCAATTTACATAAATAATCATAAAAAAAAATTCTAAATACACTACCATTTAATAGTTTTTATTCAGCAAGGGCACATTAAATTGATTAAGTGACAGTAAAGACATTTATAATATTATAATATAATATCAAAGAATCCTGAAAAAACATGTATCACAGTTTCCACAGAAATCTTAAGCAGCACAACTGTTATCAACATTGATAATAATAAGAGATGTGAGCAGCAAATCAGCATATTAGAATGATTTCTGAAGGATCATGTGACACTGAAGACTAGAGTAATGACTGATGAAAATTCAGCTTTGCCATCACAGGAATAAATTACATTTTTATTTAAATATATGAACATAAACTGTTATTTTTAATTGTAATAATATTTTAGAATATTACTGTCTTCACTGTATATTTGATCAAATAAATGCAGCCTTGGTGAGTGTAAGAGACCTTAAAACATTAAAATAAATCTTACTGACCCCAAACTTTTGAACGGTAGTATACATAAATTACATTAAAGTCTAGTATATTTCATTGTGTAAATGATAAATATACTGGAAGTGTTTCTATAATTAATCAGTGTGAATAAACAAATACTAATACAATAAAAATTTGACATGAATGTATTTATATTATTAGCACTGAAACCTGGACTGAACAGAATGACTAAAGTCTGACATGAGTTCATTGATTGATCCATCTGCCATTTTATTCCAGCCATTACTCCTGGATGGAGGCTTCAATTAATATTTTGCTTATCAGGGTTACATTTTAAGTAAGCGTGTAAATTGTTATCTAGCACTCATTTAACCAACAACTAGACTAAGTTATAACTTGCACATAGCTGCCGCAACCAGCCCCAGGTTCACATGCTGCTAAAAACAGGGTGTGTATGTGAGCATTAGCCATGTGGGAACTGTTTTCACTGAGGCGCTGATAATATTGTAAAATAATTCTCCTACCATCTCTTTGGTTAGCTTATAGGATTATAACGTCATAAGTTAAATGAATGCTGATAAATTCAAACATATTAAATGTAGGTAACACTTCAGGTTTTCTGACCAATTAACTCGTCCCATTTATACCTTTACTAGCTGCATCTTGTTGCTTTAAAAACTCATTTAGAGACATTTGAAATGATCAAGCTTCTTCCTTCCTTATTCATAATGATGATTATTATTCAAGCAAACATGACTCACCTCTGTAGCCACCTTTGCAAATATATGAATATGATTTACTTAAAGCAAACCCTTCTTTAAAGTAGTGTAAAGTGCTTGCTCAATTATCAAGATCAAGAAATAAGTGTCATTTACATATACCTCTCTCTTTTCCCTCAAGTCTTCATCCCTTTCTTTTATCACACACCTGTGCTACAGGCTTCCCAAAGGATTGTGTATTTTGAACAAGACACTGACTGAACTCTATTCATGCTCACCATGATAATCTCTTTCAATTACTGCTCTCAAGCCTTTGCCTACAGTTTGCATACAGCCATTTTAGCTTAGTATAATAGCAGTGTCTAGCAGCTCTTAGTCTGAAAAATTTCTGAGTGCAATACGTGACTAAAAACATGTTTAAGCTTGCCTTTCTAAGTAATTTTGACTCCTTAACTCATCTGTTCAGCATGTTGCTTTAATGTCTTCAAGACATTATGTTACCCTGAAGCTCAACAGAATTGTCAAAATATGCTGTAGGCATATTAAGTAATTTAACAGTAGGTGTGTATGAGGTTACAATACTATATGAAAATTGTTTTTCAAATAGATCTTCAAAACCACAATGACTCACTGTCCAGTTTCAAAGAAAAAAGGGATTAAAGCATTGAATCAAAACGGCTGGGAAACACAAACAATGGGATTCAGTCAATATGAACAAGAGTTTTATGCGTTTAAAACTGTGTAGAGAAACTGGGGTCATAAATCAAACAGAGAGCACAGCTGGAGAAATATTTATAGCTCACCCTCTACTATCAGATAGATAAAAAAAAATGTAGTTTGGCAAAGATGGGACATCAGGTAAATATACATTGAGTGATCACTTTTTAGTATCAGGAGGCATATAGGCAACAGTCATTCATAATTTTCGTAAGAGTTCTTATTCTTAAAATGTTATTATTTGTCGACATATAGATATAAATTAACTCAGCAAAAACATGGAAAACCCACCGGCTTATGTGAACCCTCATATTCTATAAGGAATAAAAATCACCTGCTTTAAACTTTTATTGTTGTTTCCAAGTAATGACTGGATGTTTAATATAAAAAGAAAAATAATTGCAAAGAGGTATTTCATTATCTAAAAGTGCTTACAGATACAGTAGGACACTTTTTAAACTGTCCTGGTGGATTATGTTCATTAAATTTTACTCTATTATGAGCTATCCATGTAAAAAATTGTATGGTCATTAGATGGTCTGAGCTGATGTATATGATGGATCATATGGACAATCAGTTTATGGGGCTTAGCTGCAGAACCACAAATCACAGTAGTCTGAGGACAGGGTTGAGATCTTAACCCTGAGGGTTGAGCTGATAGTCGTGTATCCCGCCCCAACCACTAACCCTACCCTTCACTATAACTATAACTGTGCTTTGTCCGAACTGCTTGCACTTTATTTTATATGTTTCAATTGAACCATTTTTATTTTTGGTTACAATTTTATTTATTTCTGAAGAAAAAGGTTTGGGCTGGCTCTGTGGTAATGTAGCGTGGTTAAGAAGTTTCTGGAAGAGAAATTGAGATTATGTGGGTAAATGCAGCACAGTTAAGACATTTCTGGAAGATAAATTGAGATCACGTGGGTAAATGCAGCACAGTTAAGAAGTTTCTGGAAGAGAAATTGAAACTGTGTGGGTGATTAATCGGAGCGTGGACTGAAATAGTCCAGCTCTGCCTGGCCGATTTTAGGTGAAAGATCGGATCTGCTGGAGACGTCCAACAAATTATTTAGGAGCGCTGAAAGAAATCCACAGAGAAAGAGACAACCAGTATGGGGAAGTCCCAGAGCAAGTGGAGAAATTAATTAAATATAAGCTGAAATGTTTTCAGATGAGAATTCTATTTATGTATAATCTTTTTACTCTTTTAATTCCTTTAATAACTCTATCATCTTTTTTTATCTCTTTTTATTCCTTTTATAACTGTTTTAATTTTCCTTACTTTTATTTTGTGATTATTTTAATTCCCTTTTCTATGTAAAGCACTTTGAATTACCAGTGTATGAAATGTGCTATATAAATAAACTTGCCTTGCCTTGCCTTTAAGCTCTACCTTAAAGGGTTAGTTCACCCAAAAATGAAAATTAGCCCATGATTTACTCACCCTCAAGTCATCCTAGGTGTATATGACATTATTCTTTCAGACAAATAAAATAATGTTGTTTATATTAGGTTATATTAAAGTTATAATAAAAAAGTCCTGCTAATCCAAGCATTATAATGGCAGTGAAAGGGTAGTTCTATAACGTTTTAAATTGGATATTTTTCTTACACGAACGCTTCAGAAGGGCTTTATTAACCACCCCCCCCCCCCCCCCCCCCCCCCCCCCGAGCCGTGTGGAGCAGTTATATGATGGATAGATGCACTTTTATGGACTTCATAAATGAGGCAACAATTAACTGTCATTATAATGCTTGGATTAGCCAGGACTTTTTGAATATAACTAGATTTTATTCATCTGAAAGAAGAATGTCATATACACCTAGGATGACTTGAGGGCGAGTAAATCTTGGGCTAATTTTCATTTTTGGGTGAACTAACCCTTTAACAAATGCCCAACCCCACCCCACCACTAAACATATTCTTAAAGGGATAGTTCACCCAAAAGTGGAAATTCTGTCTTCATTTACTCACCCTTAATTTGTTTCAAATCTGTATACACTTCTTTATTCTGCTGTACACAAAGGAAGATATTTGGAAGAATGTTTGTAACCAAGCAGATCTCGGACCCCATTGACTTTATAGTATCCCCATAGGGGCCGAGATCTGCTTGGTTACAAACATTCTTCCAAATATATTCCTTTGTTGGATTATTTGTCCAATTGGTTATTATTGGATTGATATGATTGACCAAGCTGGTTAGAATCTGTAAAACACCTTGGACCAGCTACCATGTTCCAAAAAACAGCTTGGCCATCCTAGTCTGAAATGGCATGGATTTCCCAGCAAGAACACCAAATTTGACAGCTATTATAATTCGTAGCCTACTTAAGTAAACAACTTTATATAAACCTCTGACTACCAAATCATTTTGCTTAAAAACGTAGGTAAATAAATCAAATCCAATAATTATTTGAGAAGCGTGTAATAAAAACATCATAGTTTCACTTTGTTATGTCAATTGAATCCGTGAAAAAATATAACAGTAATAAATAAACAAAAAGAGTAAATATTTCAGTGATGCTTTGGATGAACAGCAGTGAGCTCTTTTGACAGCGCCTCACGAGCTCAGCTTCCGGAACATGGCAGCGGGCGCGTCACAACAGCAGCTTGAGATGCCGTTCGGTGAACAGGTGCTTTTCTACGGCGAGGAACCTCTATGTCGGCCTAATTCAGACGGTTTCAAGTCAACGGTCTGAAGAAGAACTATTCATTGGAATTGACGTTCGGTGCCCCATCTAATGCATTATTTTATTTTATATCCCAGAATGTATATTGCGCTAATGTGACAGCTGCAGATGTTCAGCAGAGTCACCAACACCTGCAAGGCTGCATTAGGTTTAGGAAACCTATTTCACACACAATGGCTTGCATGTTACCCAAATTCACTCATGGTGTCTTTGTTTTGTAGGCTATCCTAAAAAGCATAGGTATTGCTCTGTGAACAGCGCATTACAAAACACATCTGAGAGAGAAAGCTTTTATTTGAGCTTCATTGCGAATCTGCCAAAAACTTGTGAAGTACTGTGTTCAGCCTGCGAGAAAATCCACACTTTTCAAAATCCCTCCTATATGAGGGGGGAAAAAAGTGAAACATGCAGAGGAAGCGCTCTGAATTGTTTGCACTACCGGAAAACTACCGATAGGCTATACAGATAAGCAGCTTATTCTTTTCCTGGTCTTATAACGTGATCATCGAAAAGTCGCGGGGATGCTAAATGTCCCCTTTTCCCCTCTTTTGGATTTGTAGCCTGTGTGTGCGTGTGTCACGAATAAGAAAACAGTTATTACCATAAACTCTGGCGGCTCTTTGATGTCTTTGTTGGGTACGACGAGCAGAAGAATGCCAGTGACTGCCAGAAACAGAGCCGCCGTGGCGGTAATGATCTGGCATTGCTGTTGGTTACCCATGGATACCATCCACGCGATGCGATCCACACAGGACAAATGACAGCGATGGCATTCGTTGCCAAGTCAGGCACTATTGTGACGTCGTGTGTTAAATACAGGCGATAAGCGGGCACATCGCAAGTGGGCATGGCACTATATTGTTCCTGTCATGTGTCCGTGGTGCAGGTGTTCGCGGTTAGACTGTGTGTTAGACTTAACTACACGAGTAGGCTAAGTCTATTCGAACGTGTAACGAGACTCTGGGGAGTTTATTTTATCCCTGTTAGTTTCATATTCTTATCTTAAGTGCTTTTCCAAACTTTAAAAACCATTTTCAATTTCATGGATGGTTCTACAAGTAGTAGGCTATACTAAAATGACATGAAGAACTGTTAGAGCCTAGAGGCTCTTTAAAGAACTTTGAAAAGAGTTCTCTGCAGAATGTTGTTTATGGCACTAAGAAATAAAAATATACTGAAATAGCCTACAGGGGTTTGCCAACGTTATCTCATGTGATTGACAGGTTGTCCCGCCCTCGCGTCGGTACACACGTCATCAGAGAAGAGAAGAGATGTCGGGGAAGTTGTTTTGATTATGAGGGCACATAAATAAAACAAAAAATGATGATGCGCACAGATAAATCATTTATAAAAATATACTGCAATATTAAATAAAAAAAGTCTATTTTGATTGTATGCTGACTTTATGAAACTTTTGAACTGTGTTTAAATTACTTCTCAAGACGGCCTTTTCCGTTTTTTGACTTTGTGGTTAACACTGATGTATGAACAGCAGATGTGTTTTAAACTAATCAAAAGTGCTGTGCACGGCAATAAAACTGTCATCAAGATTTTAAACAAATTACAAAAACATTAAACTCTGATATCTGAGCTCATATTGTAGTGCAGGGGATGTAGCCTATTGGAAGCTATGAGCAGATGCAGGGTCATTCACCACAGAAAATGACTGTGCTTGTGTGCCAAGAAGATTTATTTAATATTTATTTAAACAGGGCCTGCATTATACAAAATTAACACAAATTATAACCACAGACACAATATTACACATTGAACAGTACTATTACAATTTAACAACTATTACTCCCTCTAATGTCCATTTTAGGCAGGCATATACATTTACTGTAGGCTATATCTACAAGAAGACTACTTCTGATGTACATCAATAGACTTTACATTACTACAGTATTTTCCCTCTTTCTGTTAGGTTAAAGATGAAAGTATTTCAGAAATAGATAGGCTGTGTGCATGACATAGACCTTTTCTTATGTATTCATTTCCCCTCGCTCTCCCTCAGTCTCTGTGCCCCTTGGAAGAGTGTTCTTTGTAAGCAGCTGTCACGGCCTCGCAGCTTCAGGCTGGTCCATATGAAGAAAGCCTCTGCTCATCCATCTCAAACAGCACATACTCTGAACTGCGCTCCGGGTCCTGGCACATGTGGTTAACAATGAAACACTGGTAGTTCCACAGTAGAAGCAGCACCATGCCACACAATGCCAGCAGAACCAGGCTGACCAGCAGGAGGCGCTGTTTGTCCAGGCAGCATCCGTTCTGACAGCGCTCATCGGTGAGATGTGTGTACTTCCATCGAGATTTCTTCAGCACACATCCCGAGCGCTGATGTGGATACAGAGACACGGCGAGATCTTTTGTTTGCGCTGTACTCATTGTACGGGAACCACTCAGAGATTCATACAAGCAGCTTGCTGTGGGAAAAACAAGCGGTAGGGCCGCAGTGATTAAATGAATATTTAAGTTCAAGTTGTACAGGCCTGACTAGGGCTTTTGTGATGTTTATCATAAATATGCAAACAATCTTTTTAGACATATAATTAATCAGTGTTTAACTAAAAATAGCGACGCTACTACAAATAGCCAAATATTGTTTTTTACCCGTAACAAGGGTAAAAAATGTATGAAATGAGAAGACGTTGGAAAGTCCGATTCAAATGTAGTGAATCAGTTCGTCCAACATGTTCTCTCTCACATTATGTAGCCTAAGGGTTAGGGTCGCAATTCAGAGGCTGCATCCTTTAAGGGATAGAACGGATGGATCCTTCGCAGCCTAGTCAATCCCAAGATTTTTTGCACTTTGGTGATGTAAAAAAATAAAATAAAAATTAAAGTGCTGTCATATCTTACTAAGATGCGATTTTATACATTTGAAAGTTTACATTTCAACAGGTTGTGAATCCTGTTTTGACAGTTTAATGTAACTTTCAAAAAAGTCTAGAACAAACGTTACTGACGCTTGTAAATGGCAGCTGTCACAGTTCCTAGACTGTCCCATTTAACAATGCTTGGTTCAACCTTCCTGGACTTCAAAGTTGTGCCCTCTGAAGTCTGAGTCCTTCAAAGGATGCAGCCTCTGAATTGGGACACAGCCGTAGCGTTGGAACGTCCGGTTCATTCTACTTGATCAGTTCGTCCATATGGTCCTCATAGCCTAATGTTAAAGTGTAATTAATTCTAGTAAATCGGTTCGTCCAAATGTTCCTCTCACATGTAGGGTGCTTCTCAAACGGAAGGCTGTGTCCTAGTAAGGCTGCATATCATGCATTCTGCTCGTTTTGGAGGATGCATCTAGTGCAGGGGTGTCCAATCCTGCTCCTGGAGGGCCACTGTTCTGCAGAGTTTAGCTCCAACTCCAATTAAACACACCTGAACCAGCTATTCAAGGTCTTACTAGGCAAGGGATGTCCAAACTCAGTTATGGAGGGCCACTGTCCTGCGGAGTTCAGCTCCAACTTGCCTCAACAAACCACCTGTCTAAAAGTATGCCCAATACATTGATTAGATAGTTCAACTGTGTTTCATTTTTGGTTGGAACTAAACTCTGCAGGACAGTGGCCCTCAAGGAGCGGGATTAGACACCCCTGTACTGGGCAAGCTAGAAACTTCCAGGCAGGTGTGTTGAGGAAAGATGTAGCTGAACTCTGCAGAACAGTGGCCCTCCAGGACAGTTTGAACATTAACGTTTAATGCTAAGGAGGCTGCACACGCCTTAGAAGGACTGGAGCAAGGACACAGCCTCACTAAGATTCAGCCTTCCATTTGAGAAGCACCCATTGTGTTGAAACGTCCGTTTCATTATATCGAATCAACAGATTCACAAAAATGATTCATATTTGACTCTGCGCTATGTAGGTATTTTTGACTTGGTTATGTAAATTAGGTTGTTTTTGTTTAGCTATTTAGTATAAATGTACTTGTTCAAGTTTGCTTTATGGCTCTGATTAAATTATAATTTACATAAGTGTATAAGTTTTATATATTTTTTTCATTTATTTAAAAAACCATTGCAACCCTGCTAACTTCAGTGTAGTTAGCTACTTTTAATAGTTTCAAAACTGTACTTTAACAACTTAAAATTATGATTAACTTTCAAAGTAGCTTCCCCAACTCAACTCTGGAATTCATTGTTCTTAAATTGAGTGGGTGCTAAATCCAACCCTCATAAGCCAACTATATTTTGAACAAGCTTTTGATAAACTAGTACTAATTGTGGCACTCCAAATGGATAAAAAAACTTTTAGCTTCAGGTGCGTAGAGCCAATAGAGTCTGGATTGAATTCAGTGTGCGATCAAGCTTGAAATAGACTCTAAATAGAAGAGTTACTGTATATTGAAAGAAAAAAAAACCATTATTTTAAAGATAAGAACATCGTTAATATCGGGATCCTATAGATGTGTATAGTTCCATAGCTATTAGGTTTTTCAGTGTCTGAAAGGGCTGCATTAGAAACTCCCTAGCTGCCTCACCTACCATGGTAGTGATATAAAATAGCACAAACGCAATATAAACACCATTATAAACGCCTACCTTTTCAGTTGATGTAGAAGCTGTAGGGCTGCTAGCTTACAAAGACAAGCAAGCATCAGGTTGCAAGATGCCCGAGGGTTTGTCCATTCACTGACCTATGTGCCTGTTTGGATTACTTCTGCTCAAAATGTCAAAACAAACAGATTCAGAGCACCTCCTCCTCTCCCATCTTGGCACAACATCTTCTCCACACCAGATTGTGACCACGTCTGTTTAATGTGAGAGGCGGATTGTGCAATGATAATTAATTTTATGTTATTTTAACATTTTAAAATAATACTTTACATGCATGACCAACATGTTAAACTAACAGCTATGAATATAAATGATGAATGAATATTCCCTACGTTATTTTTTCCTATTGTAAGAAAACTTACAACTGCATCCACATATTCATCCACATTACAGAAAACCCTGAAAGATTAAAATAGATTTAGTCAGTTGTTCCCTACTTTGATCGTGACAGTGAAACAAATGGCATTGTGTGCTCTCATGCTGTGCAATATCCTCATGAGAGCAAGAGCATGAGTGGTGCCAAGATAGGGATGATAAACATTATTGTGGCATATTTCATATCTTTTTGAATAATGAATGTGGGCACATTACGTTAATGCAGTCAATTTTGTTCCTCGTGGTAAACCCATTCAGTATTATAGGGAACTAGTAAACAGAGTATATGTAATACATTACACATACAATCAAACTAGATATGTCATGAATAGTAATGTAAATATGACATCTACATGGTATTTATCCAAATATGAATGAGTGTATTCCGTGTGAAAGTTCACGTATAGAAGCACAGTTAATTATAGCGGAGAGAAGGCTAACCTTTGCTCTTAATCTTGTAGTGAATCCTCATATCTGATTTTCTGTTTCTAAAACATTCGCCTACCACTTCTAGTACTCCTTTATTAAATAGATATGAAGATACTGATTTGCTGAAACCTTAGTCTTTCTAACAAAAACAGGGTAAGGGTAGAGAGAGAACAGTGAGCATAAAGTTATTCAATCCAGGTTAGATTTTTTCATTTGATACACATTTTATTGGCACACTGGAGTATAGCAATTATACATTTTTAAACATATCTTTGTTTGAATTCAATTCCGAGTTTTTTTCACAAACAGTATTGGAATAGTCATCAAAAGCACATTTGGTGGTCGAAAAATATGGTAAAAGCAGATTCAAATGGCCTTGCAATATCTTAAAGCTTTAGAAATAATGCATGTTTGCACACAACAGTGAATAGGACAGGTTGCATTGCTTTGTTTGTCAAAAAATGTGCTTCCTATATTGAGCCACACACTTTAATTCATTCCTGCTAATGTCGTGGGTTTTCACCACACAGATTCTAATTATATGATCAAATATTAGCTTGATGAACATAGCAGTACATATATTTTTCTAAGTAGGTCATATTTAATATTCATGAATCTACAGAGAATTTGCGTATCTGCTTAACACGTTATTCGCTTCGAAACGAATTTCACTTTGACATAAAGCAGCTCACAGTCATGTTCACAGTAAAACTGGACTTTAGACACTTTGCTGAACCCAACCCAACCCAACAAACAGAATAATATTGTCAAGCAAAGACCACCAGACCCTGAACTATGAATCTAACTGTTTTTCTATAAAAAACTCTCAGTTTTAATCTAAAACTCATGTTCGTGTTCATCTTATAAAACAGCTCCATAGCTTAATGTTACAGTACGCATAGTTCACATTCTAAACTTCTCACAATAGTTAGCAAAGCCCTCAGATTGATTGTTTGAGACACACGATCTATACAGTGATCTAATACTTTAACTCGCCTATAATTGGTCAGCATACTTTTAAAAGCCTACTTAAAAAGACGACTGACTCAGATTATAAATTACCACTTTTGCTGGTAACCATTTCACTAGTCCACAGAGCAAAAGCTTGACAACAAACAATGGAAATATCATCTAGTGTTATTATTACACACAGACAAAATATAATACTGCTCATATATTATAATGACATGATGAGATATGTATAATGCGAGGAAAGGTCCCTATGTGGTAGCGAAAAGATGCACGCTACCAGCTCACACCATGATGCAGAAATCATTACAGGGAATTTCAAGCAGGGTTCAACATGAAGCTCAAAAGATCCTGTAATAATATCTGCTTCATTACATCTACGCCACTCTTTATCATAAATGGGTTCCTTTCGTTTGCTTATAGTTTTGCCATTAAAATTTTATGATAAACAAGGTCGGATCTGCTACATTAAGCCCCTGGCTGAATAGACCCCATATAATATGCTGATATTCAGATAATTCTCATTCAAAAAAGAATTATATATATATATATATATATATATATATTTTTTTTTTTTACAAAAGATAAAAAACATAAATTAATTAATAAATAAAGTAGAGAAACAAGGTAGTCAAAAATCCACAGTATGTGTCCAAAGCAACTTGGGCCACTTTAAGAGAGTGCGTTTTGAAAACGGCAGTAAAGAGAGAGAATCGAATATTAGGAAACGCAGTGCAACGATGATCAAAATGTGCCAAACTTTCACCTACAGTATTATTTATAGTACTGCATTTTCTACAATGACCCACTTTTTCCAAATCTAAATACACAAACAAGTCAAAGATATGTTCTGTGTTTGCTCTTTTCAAATGGGAAAACATCAAAACACTACCAAAGTGTTGAGATAAGCTACATATATCTTAGGTGGAGGTAGAAAGATGTATATTACATATGTACTGTATGAAACATAATTATGTCTGTATCATAAAAGTGAAAAACTAATTCGGTATTATTTTCTCTTGTTAAGACTGAACGATGACCTATTGTGGAGAAACACAAGTCTGAATAGCCTATATTTACATAATTCACAAAAAAACTCTTTAGACGTGTGCAAAAAAATTGTAAAAAGTGAAGCACTTTGTGTATCTGTGAGTGTGTTGGTCTGCTGTGAAATGTATGGCAGTGTGGATTTGCTCCAGTGTGGTTGAATTTGGCACAGTGTGTCCATAAAAGTTTCATACCCAGTGTGCATATGCTGAGACAGGGTGGATTTTGCTCAAATGACGGTGCTGAAGGTGTTGTCTCAAGCTGTCTGATTCAGAGCCCACCGCCTCCTGCTTTTCCAGTCTCTCACTCTCTCTCTCTCTCGCTTTCTTTCTTTCTGCCTGTCAAATTCTCTTTCTCTCTCCACTTTCACACCACTGTGCTCACAGAGGGGTCTGACAGGTTGAGCTGGCCGGTAATGTCCGTGGGATATGGCTATAGATGAGGAGGAAACAGAAAAAGAAAAAGTAAGAGCAAATATATGTGCATAAATATGTACTGTACCTCCTGGTATTTAGTTCACGTTTGTTATGACAGAGACGATCACTCCACCCACTGCAGGCCGTGTTTATCTGTCATCCAGAATAATTTGGCTGTGTTTTAAAAACAGACAGGCCTCCTTGGACTGTGGCTTAAGGTAAATAGAGTGAACGAGGTCACGGATTCATTACTGTACAACTGCTTTCTTAAAGGATCATTGCTCACGCTTACAGTGCGAAATGAATATGCTTCCTTAAACGGATACCGTATATCAACACACGAAAATGTCTGCACAAGAAACCTGTAATGGCACAAACGAGAACACTCTGTCTCCTGGCCCACGGCTAATAATTTACCTGACCTAGGAGTATTGTCGCCATAGTAACTGTCCTAATGAAATATGACAGCTGGACCTGATATGCAGCACAAGGTGCAGTTCGTTCTAGTCCGCCACAGGTTTCACCTTCAGTATCTCTCAATTTCTGAACGATTTTATAGGGTTATTATACTGAAAGGTTTATTTTGATACTCTCCATATACAAAATATTATTTGTGGAAAAGGCTAACGTTTAATTAAAGGAATACTTCACCCATAGGTCACCATTTACTCAGCCTTGTTTTTGTCCCAAACCAATTTTCTTTCTTCTGTGAACCACAAAAGAAGATATTTTGAATAATGTCTGTTTTTGTGTGTGTGTGTGTGTGTGCTTGTTTATGTGATTTATGAGGACACAAATTTGTATAATGACATGGGTATTACACTGGTATTACAACATAAACGTGGTTTATGAGGACATTTCCTGTGTTCTCATAATAAAAATAGCTTTAAAAACATACTAAACAATGTTTTATTAAAAATGCAGAATATTTTCTGTGATGGGTAGGTTTAGGGGTAGTGTAGGGGGATAGAATGTACAGTTTTTACATTATAACAACCATTACGTCTATGGAATGTCCTCATAATGATAGGTGCACCAACATATGTGTGTGTGCGTGCATGTTTTTGTCCATACAATGAAAGTCAATGGGGTCCAGTGTTGTTTTGGACCCCAAGTTCTCTTCAAAATATCAACAAATGTATAGACCTTCACAGCAGCGGCATCTTTGATTTTTAACGGGAATGAAAGCGAACATGTTAAGTCTATCCCTCAGAGCCTCGCTTTAAGACCTGTCATGGCGCTGCCTGTCAAGGTCTATTCCGCAGAATAAAGAAAATCATACATATATGGAATGATGATGATGTGAGTAAATGATGACAGGATTTTCATTTTTGGGTGAACTGTCCCTTTAAGTCATGACAACATGACAAGGATATAGTTTTGGCTAGAAGGCTTTAGTGGGTGTCGTGATACCATCACTCATAACAACGTTGTTTATGGTGTTCCGACTCAAAAACCACAGCGCCCCCTGTCTACAAACAGGGGGAAAGCATGAGATAGCTCTATTCTACAACCAGAAGGTTCATGCTGGTAGAGGAAGAGAGAGGCAGTGGCATGTGGTGTGGACACCGACATTCAAAACGCCATTCAAATCCATTTATAAAAAACACTGATAGAAAAGAAAAGGATGATTAAGACTGTGATGGGTAAACATCAGTTAAAAAAGACATTGTCACCATTTAGCTTGTAGATGTTGTATCTTTAATCTGCTCCTATTCTACCTTCATCTTTGAAAAATATTTTATAATAACATATCAGGTTTTTAAGAACACATTTTGTGAGCACCCTCACCTCTATACATGATTTAAACCATCTTACTGAAATGTGAGTTACATGGATTTGGATGTTTCTTCGTAACTGTCGACCAAATGAGCTGCTGATCAGAATAATTTTGGAAGTTGAGGGAGAATGCAACAAAGCCCCAGGTCAATCATTGCCATACCCAGAAAATGTCTAGCGAGCAATTGAAAAAGTACTCAGTCTAAACCAATTAAAGTAATGCAATGAAATAATCTGTGTTTGCACATTTGTTTGTATTGAATCCTCAGAGCCGGTAGCTGTTTAGTTTGAGAGCTACGTCTTATTAAACCTGTGGGACCAAAGAAACAGTGAGGAGGCGTTTGTGTGAACGAACTCGTTTGGGAATCTAGCTCTGAGAGTTCAATACGTTGTAAACGTAGACACAAAACCCATCTGAGCAGCATTTCCTGAAAATGAAAGGTTTTTTTTATTCATAGAACTGCAAAGAAAACATTGGATGGTTAAAAATAAACGCAGAGATCTTGGTAGTGCAGGCCTGTCGGGGGGAACAGCCTAGTTTATTTTAGTGTTGCTCGTCTTTGGCTGTTAATGGCGATACCGTGCATGGCGGGAGGCATACAGGGTGACTTTGTGAGAGCAACCACATAAAATGGGACAATAAAAGGAAAATGAGGTACATGAAAATAACCATTACAGGACTGAGCGATGAGAGGAAAGACACACGAGTACACATAAAGAAAGGAGAAAAGAAAACGTGAAAACAGCGTAAAGTCACATCAAGATTAGGCACGGGAGAAAGACCAGCACAGGCGCTAAGGAGGAGAAGCTACCTCGCCCCCTCCTGCAAGGTCAAACCCACAAGCCCCCCAAAAAATGTGCTCCTCTGTTCCCTCTCCACACTTTCCCTGGCAGCTAGATCCCTGATTGGGCTTTCCCAACAGATGTCTGGATGGAGTATAGATGGCTGACTGACAGACATGTGGCCATGACTGTAACTCCATGTGTGAGGGTGAAGATAGTCTGAGATGAGACGTTTGTTTTGGAGAGGAGAGATGAGATGACAGGAGAAAGGAAGAGAGCGAAAGAAACAGGGCAGGCCAAGGAGGAGGAGGAAGAGAAAGAGGAAAAGAGCGAGAAGATAGAAGTACAGGCAGGGCGTCATTTTCTTAATCTTCTTACCGTGTCTTTGGACGACCTACGTCTCTTGATGTTGGAGGCCAGGTTGGCACTGATGGACCTAAAAGAGGCTTTCTTTTTGGGGTCGGGCTCTGCTCTACCACTTTTCCTATCCTAAAATAAATATACAGTATATGTAGAACAATTATTTGTGCTCTCTGGAAGAGCGTGTTTGGTTTCCAACCATCACCACCCACCTCGACTACGAAAGCTACTGAGTGGCACTACCCTGCTAATTTTAGTGCTAATCACAATTAACATGGTGTCTCCTGTCCACTTTCCATTTCCATCCTGGCTGTGAGTCAGAACGGTGCATTCGCGCACCCACAGCGTTCTACAAGGAAAGAGGACACTGGCATAGACTGGATGAGAATGTGTACAGAAAGTCTTACTTCGAATCTTTTACAATCCTTACACTCTAGAGAGGGGAGGAGGAGGACTTCTGTGGATTGTGTGATCATCCACAGTTCTGCAACTCCATAAATGGAAAGCCAAAGCATTAGCAAAGGAAAAAAGCAAAAGAAACATAATCGGATGGGGGGTGGGGGGGTGGGGGGGGCACAGGCTCCGTTTTGAAAGGGAGAAGAGGTTCTTGTGTTTTCAGGGAAAATTAACAACTCATCAACAAACTTAACACAGTCCCTTGGCATTATACCCCAGTGAGGGTATAATGGGCATATGAAGGAAGGAGGAAGGGGTGTGCAGGCTCATAAGAGGAGACAAGAGCGTCTGGAAGGGGGGTGGTGAATTCAACCAGAATACATGCAATAGATGGAACCAAAAAGGAAATGCGAAATGAATGACATGACAGTTGACCTTGGCTGGCACTGTCACTCCCTCATTTACTAGCACATTTGGACCATGTGTCTGATCCCCTACAGGTGAGCGACTCAAAATGTGACCATCTGCAACTGCACTTTACTTTACAGCAATACAATGTATGAATAATTGTACCAAAAACAGGTTCGTGAACAAGTTTACATCTATATTGTTTAAAACAAATGTGCCAAAAATGTATTCATGTTGGTTTCACATGGTTTTGAAAAACTTATACACCATTTTCAAGAAAAGAAACAGAACCAAAAATACATTGTTTAAAAGGCACAATATGTAAGATTTTTGGATTAAAATATCCAAAAACCACAAATGATTTTATATATTTTGCTGACTTGCGTACTTGTATTATCCCAAATGTTTACAACAATGTTTAAATCCAGAGAAATCTGCTATTTTAACCAGTGTAACGGTCGCCTATCAATGTCATATCCGCGCAACCCTTGATTTCTGTAGAAACCATGGAAACACTAAAGACGTTTTAATATGCATTTTATTTTAGGTGAGTAACGCAGTTAGTCTTATTGTTTGAATCTATTGTTTTCTTGATTTACCACAACATTTTACATGTTTGTACCATACCTTAGTGACAACGCGATTTTGTCAAATGGTTAACATAGCATAATCAGAAAGAGCTTTATTTGTAGTAACAATAATACAGCATTTTCACAACCATACAATATAGTTTAAATTGCATTCCATTTAGCAACACAAGTCATCCAACTATTATTAATATGATATTCTAATATCGAGCTTACTGCCATGTGCAACAAGTGTCTCATACCAGCCACAGAGTGAACGCACAGAGTACATATATGCATAAACAACAAAGCAAAAGAAGCCGACTGGGGTATATAAGCACAATTAAAACAGCAACGTGTTGCAGGCTCTCAGCTCCGCCCTGCTTCGTACCACAGTAACGTTAATAAAACTTTATTACATTAGCTCACCCATGAACATGATTTCTGCCTGAGTCCTGTCGGATTGCTTTCCGTCGGCAATGGAGGTGAAGATGATAACTCCCACGATTCCACGCTCATTCACCGCATAATAAAGCGACCTCTAGTGGTGAAACTTACATACTGTGCCTTTAAATGTATTTCTCAAGGGAGTCACACTACATGACATTGAACTAACCTGAACCTGAACTAACTTGCCTTGTCATTAAAAAAGTGATCTAATATTTAAGAGAGTAATTGATCATGAAACACAGTCATGATGATCTGCAGAGTTCCTCTCTAAATGACTTTTAACCCAATGTCAACAAAATGCTTCTGTAAAGTAAAGTGCATTAAACATTTTTTTTATTCTTTTAGCATTTTGAGAATCATTAGTCACTGTCTGGCTCTCTCAAACAACATTGCAAAAGAAACAAGACACAAAAAATGCCCACAATAAGATTTTCATCTGTTTTTACATAATGTATTCTGGTTTCTCTAGAAAGGGTGACCGTACAAGCTCCTTTAACCGTCAGTGATTTCATCCATTGCATTTCAAAGCCCTGTGATGAGGCAGTGCCTCTCTGGAGTGGGCAGCTAGCCCACATCACACGGGCTCCTGATCTGCTCCTGGCTCACTCTGGTTTGAAATGCAAATGCATCCAGGGCAGATCTGCCTGTTCATGCATTCAGGAAGCAGTTGTGTGTACGGCTTTTGCATACGTTGCATGTGCACCTGGAATGAGTGTGGCGGTTTTAATGTGAAATAATTGACTTTAGCTTTCAGGAAGGAATTATTCATCGACGCACTCGGTCGCCATTAGTGCTGGTTAAACATCCATATTTGCCCATTCTGATGGGGATTACATGGAGGCTCATTTGCAATTAAATTATATAAGCATTATTTTTCTTGTATTCGATAAACAGTGGGAGGAAAAAAGACCTTGTCCGTGGTCAAATATAGTTTTTTTTTGTTCATCTCAAATTATGAGCCTTCAACAATGCTTGACCTCTGACTGGGCGTAGGCGGCACATGTGGGCGTATTAACTGTGCAACATTGTCTTGTGACTCAAGTAGGCGGTAAAGCCCGAAGGTTAAAACACTTGACTCCCTATAACATTACTCTCTGATGTGTGAAGTCAATCAGATAGCTGTCGGTTTTGATAGCGCACTGACACTTGATCCATTAGTTAGATTTAGTGTTTTGCCTTGTGGTGAAATATGCGCCTGCTAATAATGAGTCTAAAGTAACAAGGCCACGCTCAATGAATTGCATCCCATTAGGAAAAGTAATCTCGTTTCAACAACGCACTAACTTTCACAGCAGTTCAGAGTTACGGTCATGTGTTGTGCAAGCCAGCCAGGTCTCAAGTCTCAATTGGGCTGACCTTGTTACTTTTGCCAACATCCAGGCATCATGTTGGCCTGTGACCCATTGTGTATGGATACAGCTGGAGGCCAGCAGCGGACAAACACTGATCTGTATAGGGCGTGAGGACGCTTTGATCCCTGCTGGAGCCCAGCAGGGACATTCAGCCGGCCTGCTCAGCATGCATCTTCCTGACTCTACAGCAGCATCACAGGCTCCTTTAATGTGTGTGTGTGTGTGTATTTGTCAAGCTGCTCAATAAAAGCAATGCCACTGGCTGTAGTAAGGCTGCAGGAGCTGCTTTATCATGCTGAGCGTTTCGATTGGATGGTAAGAAATGTGTCTTTGCATGGATCTGCTGAGAACCACTCTTATCATTATTATAAAGAAATTATTTTGGACACTTGTGTGCTGTTGCATGGCCAAATGTCCAAATTTATGAATAGGCCTGTTATCTTTTTTCACCTTGAGGAATTGTTGTACAACTGTGAGGTTATATTTATTAAGCAGATATTCACAATCACACTGTATTATAAACAGTATGTAACTCTGGATCATACTTTGCTTTCTTTGAGTATATTAGTATTATCTGAAGCAGTATTTTTTTTAAGTTTTTCATGCCAAAGACCCATTTATATTATATAAAAAAGTTATTAAGCATGATATTTTAAAGACAACATGTTGTTTCCTAAATTAAATTATTGGTTATTATATTAACCTTTTACTAAAGCCAAAGCTAAATATACTTTTTTTTTGAAAATGAAAATGTTTATCTTTTTTTAGATGTATACATCTAAAATTACTTGCCATTTAATTACCATTAAATTGATAACAAGTGAAAAGTAAAGACTTAATTTGTTGCAAAAATTATATTTAAAATAAATGCTGTTCTTTTGAACATTTTATTCATCAAAGAATCCTGAAAGAAAATGTATTTGTATTTGTACACATTCAACACAGGAATAAAACACTTTTTTTTTTAAATATATTAAAATAGAAAACATAAATAATAAAAGATATTTTAAATTCTAATAATGTTTTGCAATATTACTGTTTTACTGTATTTTTGATCAAATAAATGCTGCCTTGGTGAGCATAAGAGACTTCTTGAAAAAATCTTACCAACCTCAAACTTCTTTACATAAGAAAAGCTTATCATTTGCTTTACATTTTAGGAAGTGTATAATCAGATTTCCTTATCATCAAAAAGTTTAAGAACCCCTGCACTAAAGTTAAGCTCATTGTAAGTTCACAAATATATTGACAAATGCTTTAGTTTACTGTAACATTTTCTGCTTAGTTTGACTACCTTATTTGGCTGTTCTTTTTTTTCACTCTTTTGGGAATGTGTTAATTTCTGCCTCATCATGACCTTTAAGTCGCATCATGAACGGATGACAGACATGCGACTAGAAGAAATCTATGAGACTTCTTCATTCTGTGGCAGAAACCATGGGTTAGCTGCAGATTGGCCTATGTTTTGGCTCTAATATCTTACAGCATGAGTTTGGGGGTTGGGAGGCGGCTGTACCTGTAGGTTCTTCCTCCAGACATTAACTGCTGCAAAGGCCAGCTGCATTTGCTTCCTGCGCGCATCCTTGTGCCGTTTGTATGCAATCTCAATGAAGATGAGGAAGATCCCGGCAACGATGCCACCAGCAACCAACATAAACACGCCTGTGTGATAAAAAATTAATTTGATTAATTCCAGACTGTCTTCAATGTGATAAAGAGGGCAATAGACAGAGACTATTAATAAGGGCCGTTCATACTGACAGGGATTTGTATTTATTTTCAATTAGATTCTTTGTTTTACTTTTTGGCAACAGGAGCTTCAGTGACCGTTGGTGATATGATAAGTTCGTTTTAATTTAATGCAAATGAGCAGAGACATGATGTGGCAACTTCCAATATTCTAGCTTATACAGCTGGATACCACGGTCGAGTAGAAATGCCTACTAGCAACCAATGGTCCAACTACCTTAGGGATTTGATCACTGTCTTTAAAAAGCAAAAGAGATCCTGTGAGAGGTGGATCATACCTGCCATATTCTCAAAAGTGAGTGTGGCTGGTGCATTGCTTCTGGAGTCACACTCCTGATAACGGACCCAGGTTTTATCCAAGTCCTCCATGAAGCCATTCTCATGGGAACTATTAATTCAGAGATCCAACACATCAGTCAAACATTCCGTTATTCCAGAAATAGAAACAGTTGACAGATTGCGGTAAGCCTAGGGATTAGCTAAAAGGAACAGGGGAGGGGAAAAAAGAGAAAAACAAACAAAAGTATTTCGGCATACTGTGGATGATTAGTCTTGACTGAGATTACCTGAGGATGGCCAGTGAGACATTTTGCTTCCATGGGCTGTCTTTGCGCATGCCAATACCGAATCCAGAGCGGAAGAACAGCTCGCCTGTGGTGACCAGGTCACATTTCTGCGAGGCCTCAAACTCCAACACTGCTGAATCCCATATAAATGCATGGAGTTTGCTATGGGAAGAAGAATATTTTAATGAAAATATGATAAGTCTTGCATTTTTGCAATTTAAAATTCTTTATCTTTACAATACCATTCAAAGATTTTTTAAAATAATTTTGAAAGAAGTCTGTGATGCTCACCAAGGCTGCATCTAAATTGATCAAAAATACAGTAAATATACAGTAAACAAAATATTGTGAAATATTATTACAATTTCAAATATCTCTATTCTATTTGAATATATTTTAAAATGCAATTTATTCCTGTGATGGCAAAGCTGAATTTTCAGCATAATTACTCCAGTCTTTCAGTGTCACATGATCCTTCAGAAATCATTCTAATATGTTCATCATAATTACCCATGTTGAAAACTGCTGCTTAATATTTTTTTTGAAACCATGATACATTTTTTTTCTCAGGATACTTTGATAAACAGAATGTTCGAAAGAAATTAGATCCAAGACTGTTATAGTCTTAGACTTCTGGACCCCACTGTATTCAATAATTCATTTGCACCTCTACTACTTTTTACACAAACAGCTTGAAGAACTTGCATCTTCAAAATGGAGATAAGTGGATCTAATTCCTGGAGATTATAGAACTCCAGATGTTAAAAATAAAAGGGAAATGTATTAAACACTGGCTGTCTGCCATCTGTTCCCGTCTTAGCCTTGTACTGAAGGTCTTTCTTTAAAATTCTTTAAAAACTCCCTACCCTGCTTTGTATTCAGCAACAATGCTGTACTGAATCACACTAACAGGAGTTCAGCCTCTCTCTGCTCTTTACACACTCACTGAGGAGAGAGGAATATGTGTCATCCTTTATACTAAATGGTAATTTATCTCTCTGCTGCCCTCTTCCTGGCATTGATATCTATGCCTGGCCCCTTAAAACAACAGCTTTCAAATCCAATAAACCTGTTCTGGCACAACAAAAAATAACAATGCTTTAATTTAGGGGAAACTCTGATTGTTGACTGACTTGTCTCGCACAGCCTGGATGGCTTCAGCGGCGCTCTCGTAGTTGTGCTTTTCCATGTGGCGGTACATGGTGCTTAGCTCAACTTGGCGCCGGAAGTAAATGTCCACCGAGCTCTGCTTCACTGTGGCGTAGATGAACTTGTCTGATGGGTTTCGCAGCTGGAATACAAGGTGGGATGGTCTGGATTAACTGTTATAAATGGGTGCTATGCAAGATAATTTAAGTGACCATTTATTCAAAACATGCTGAATAATTTAAATAAACTGGTGTTTGGTGTCTGCAAATGAAAAAAAACTGACTTTTTGTCTCTGCAATTACATTAAATATTTCTGAGAAGAAAATAGCTGTGGGAATACAGGGCAAACCACGGTAAGTATGACCTAAAAATGTTCAGTTAAGTCATGCTGCTGTGCATCTACAACTGTAAGTACAAAACTACATTTATAAGTAAATATCTCATATTATATTAGAAAATACCATTCAGAATCTACCTATACCCAGTTGATTTTAATATATTATTTATTACTATTTATTTTACTTTTATTCAAATGTTTACATTCAGTCCTTTGCTAATTTTCAGCCCACATGACCGAATCAACATAGGTTGTTATGATGAAACAAGGCACATAAAAATAACCTTTGCTAACAAATGACCCATAATTATGTGTCCTTGGCGAGCTTAATTATATGTGGTGTTTTTATGGCGTGTGAAATGTGACGGTAATTTAGAGTCTTATTTGATATTCTGTTGTATAACATGCAAAGCTGCTTCACAGTTAGTGCTCACCCTAGGGTCGTTGATGCCGGTAATGCGCTCCTCAGGCCGATCCAGCACTAGGAAGGCTGCCAAATTGGCAGTATAAGATGCAACTATAATCATAGCAAAACCAGCCCACACCATACCTAAAATCCTTGCTGAAAAGCTCCGAGGGGCACCTGCGAATGTAAGCGGGGAGGTGAGCAATAGAGAAAATTATGCTTACTGCAAAATCAATCAAACACAGAGTCAGCAATATCTCCACCTCACGGGGCAATAGACCAAATAATAATCTCGTTGCTGATGTCTACCTTCTCCAATGCCGGAGTTCAGAAGTACACCCCAGGAGAACCACATAGCAGAGGATAAAGTGAGGGCATCTTCTTCTTCCTCTTCACTATTTACTTTAAACCTTCCAAACGGGCTGCAGGGCAAAGCGCATATCAGTCAGAGACAGATGCTTTTAAACTGCATCCAGAAAATGTTGTTAATATTCAGCCAAACTTCTGAGATCTTCTGCAAACTTTCTTAATATAAATACATTCTCACAAATGTGTGTTCAGTCATTTCTACATTTCTACATCTTCACAAAAGAAGATGCTTCAAGAAACGCTGGGATCCAAACAACATTGAACCCCATTGACTTTCATTGTATGAAAAAAAAAACCACTGAGACATTTTTCAAAATATCATCTGTTGTGTTCCACAGAAGAATGAATGACATACAAAATTGGATAAACTATCTCTTTAAGGTGTCATACATGTGACAAGTCTTCCTTTACCTGAAACGGTCTAATAGGTAGAGCATCACCGCCACAACATGGACCGATAGACCCACCAGTAACCACAGAGTACTCTGAAAAGGCTGCATGAACGAGTCCAGTGTACTGCGTGGTATTTCCTGCAAAACAACACAGCTTTATTCAATCCAACAAACACCACCCACATTGCCAACATGCATCGCCATATGGTGTATCAAATGGAGTTTACATCTACGCTGGTTAGAGGTGTATTAATAGATTTCACTGTACTCACTGTACAGAGTCAATTGATTTATCACAGCATTTCCTCAGTACAGAGATAAGCCCACTTCAGGGAATTCAATTAAATCAAGAAACTGTAATACTATTTCTGCCCCAGAAAATCATGTTCTCAGAGGATTTTTCCAAACGTTAATTACATTTCAGATACTTTATTTGAAACTTAGTAGCCATGAAACTGACCCCAGATATTTATCTATTATTTTCTCATTGGTCACTGGAAATAATGCAGTTTTAAAGGGATAGTTCACCCAAAAATGAAAATTATGTAACCTTGTAACAATTTAAATGTTCTTCTAAAGCTTTTTTTTTTCAGTGGAACAGAAAATTAAGATATTTTAAATAATTGTTTTTGCCCATGCATTTAAAGTCAGTGGGGTCCAGAACAACATTGGTCACCATTGACTTGTCAAATTGGGTGAGCTATCACTGTAACACAAGTCTGTACATTAAAGGTCATCTGAGACTCACCTTTTTGACAAGTATTGTGAGCCCCTGATACTTGAATGGTTTCGAGAACTCTATGTACTGGGCTCGTTCATTGTTGATAGTAAGTGGAGCCACGATCATGTCTGCCAAGCCACTCAGGAGCTCTCCCATCATGCCATTCCACTCCTTCTTGTTGCTGTTATTTACCTGGTATCAGAAAGATAACGTTAAGCAATTTGTTATGCCTAAATGTGCTTCACTTAATACATCTTTCAGCAGATTCTTAATGGCATCTTTGAAGAAAGGCTTGGAAATGCACAGACAAGCCTAGTTGCATGACCTTTGCTACAGGCAGGTAAAGAATCAATAAAGTTATCATATTACTCACACGCTCCTGAGTGCCAAATTTGCCATCAGCCACTAGATGTACTTCATAGGTAAAGTTCATTGTCATTGCAAGTTTGATCAAAAGATCAATGCAGAATCCATAGCAGCACTGAGGCACTATGGGGCGACCTATAGAGTTACACAAGCCAGTCAGATCTGGACAAAGCACAACTTTGGTCCAAAAATATTGTATATAATAGAATACATAATACCTGGAATGGTTTCATTGGGGCCAGTGCAGATCACTTTTTTGATCAGGACTCCATTTACAGTGTACTCTTCCTTACATGTTCCATCTCGTAACGTCGGTTTCACATAGACAAAGGGCTCTTGATGAATGGTGACAATCTACCAAAGAAACAAGAGAACTGAATGTAAATGCAAGGGGTTTTAAGAAAAAAAAAAAAAAAAAAGCATCAAAACCCCTGCAATGAAGTACCTTTAATCTTGTTGACATCTGATAGCCTTTTGGCTTTTCAGTTTCTCCTCCTGGCCAAATAATCTTCCTCTGAGTGTTCATTACGACCTGGAACAAAATATTTTCTGGTCATTCACCTTCATTCATTTCCATTACTATGCATTCATTTACTTTTAGATATTGTAAAAGTAATTAAAATGTTCTATAACTGAACAATGTAGGCTTACTTATAAAAGTTTCATTCAGTGTAATTGTTTCATTAAACACACACACACACACTGAAAGGATACTTTAAACTAATTTGTCTGCTAGTTTGTCTAACTTCACTGCATTTTAAATAACGTAAATGATTTAAGATAGTCAATCACTTTTAAAAACATTAATCTTGGTTAATGTTTAATTTCTACACACTGATACCTAGTTAACATGTTGGTTTGTATAAGTGAATTAATTCCTACTTCAAGTTAAAGATGAATTAGAGTATATTTATGAATTAACATTTATCTGCTGTAAATTGTATAAATTATAATTTATAAATGCTGTAAAAAATAGTTGGTAATTGTCAAGTGATGCTCACTACAGAGCCAAATGACGTCCAGCTCCACCTCTGTTGATCTAATAGGTAGATGGATATGGCTATGGGTAGGGTTATGATGTGGTTGGATATTCTAGATCCACACATTACGCCCAGATTACATTCAGAGAGGGGGAGCGGGACGCCACGCTCCACCCATTGGTTCTGCAGTGAGCAGCATCTCTTCATTGTTCAAAAAAACCTAATGCTGTGACCTTCCTGTAAAGTGTTACAATAAAACTACAGTGTGCTACTGTCAAAACTGTTAAATAGCAAATGTTTTCGCCAAGCAGAAGGACATTAAAAAGACTGAGCCGATTTCATACTTGCGAGCCATTGTAGACGCCCACTTGCACCAGCCGGGTTTTCTGGTAGTTCAGAATGCTGTAGTGGGCGAACCTCCTGTCTCCGTCATCATTAAACTCCACGCGGCCTGTCAGGCCATCTGGGTACTTGGATGACATCAGCACTCTAGTACACCAGATGGGTTTTTTTTAGAAAAGGCACAAAATGCTCATTCAAACACAAAAGAAAGACATTGACGATGACTGGAAGTAATGGAAGTTTACCAGGAATTCAGAGATGGGAGATGCAGGTATGTCTGAGGAAAAGACATGAATAACTAGGGAAGATTTAGGGAGTGTCATGTGGGGGGGAGACAGATGGCACATAATGTGCAGGCACAGACATAGGAGAACAGAAATGACACCTGTAAGGGTCTCAAATTGGGTCTCAAATGCATATAAGTGCCACCAGATTTCACAAGGCCAATGTAATCAACAACTTAACAGGCTTGATGTGTCCGTGCACTCTATTATTACTCCTTGTGAGGAGTGAAGGCATGGTTTTAGAAGCCAAATGCTTGTGATTTCAATGTTTGTGGTGTGAAAGCTTCCACTCTTGTCAGTGCCAGACCAGTGGTAATGTATGACAATGCATGACAGCAAATGGATGGTTGGTTGGTTAGAAAGCTAGCGAATGCTAGCCAACGCTCATCCCTGGCCTCACCGTTTGAAGAGTGGGCCAGTCTTCCAGATGTTTGTATTGCCAACACAGCCTCGAGGAGGCTCTGTGATATTCTCCTTCTCAAAGAGCTCCTGAATGGATTGGGCCACCACAGCCACGGCATCGTAGATGTGCGCAGACTCGTTCTTGCCATTGATAAGCTGAAGGCCGAGCAAGCCTGCCCAGTTGACAACATTACATGGTGTTGGCCAATGCCTCACAACACGACTCTCACTTTAAGAGCACGTCAAGGCATACTCATAATAAAGAAATTTACACATTGCCAGAGAGAGAAACAAACGTGCATTGCATATGAGCGACGCATTGTCTCAAGACAGACAGAAGGACTGTGAAAGTCATGGGGGGGTTAGGACAGGGTCAGCACTGAGCAGAATGATGTGAAGTTTAACACGGCTGTGTATATAAAGAAGCCGGGAACAAAGAAATGCGGTTGTCGCTTACCATCGTATCCGCACCTTAATGTGGAGGTAGCAAAGCACCACTTATAAATAAACTCATGACAGCCAAACCTTAAAAATGTGTGCACATTCAAACCAATATGGATTACCACAACTCTCTATTGCATCATTTGTAGTCTACTGAAAGAAAGGACAAACACTCAAAAATGAAACAAATTAAACATTAGACATAAAGCACAGTACAATGAGTAAAGAATCACTATGTTTAAAACCTTTAAACATGCAGATGTTTAAACGTTTAAACACGCAAGTACAGCACAGACACTGATTTCGTCGGTGGGGATTGCAAATTGTAATCGTATAAAAAGCTTAAAAGGCAAACATGTTCAGTTTGTTAAACAGCCTAAGAGAGAGAGAGAGAGACAGAGACAGAGAGAGAAAGAGAGCAAGAGAATGAAAACGGAGAGGATGAAAAGTACATACCATCTGGGGCTTCACTCAGTGCTTTACCAGACATCTCCCTTTCTCCAACCAGCCACACGTAACCAGAGCCTGTCATATTGAGCTGGCGTGCCGCTTTATAAATGGCTGCGGCTTCATCTTCACTGCGATTGGACATAGATTGGTTATAATGGATTGGACTAAACACCTACAATTTTAATGTTATGAGCAGGCCACATGGAATCTGTGAGTGCAGGACACCGAATTCAGATCATTCACTATTCAGAAAGTTCCTTGCATGTTTCTTTATTAAATATTTTGGCGAATTTGGCCATGCTTTTATTCACCAATGAGTAAAACACATTTTGCCATGATTAAATCCATTACGCAGAATGCCTTAAAATTTCCCTCAAGTCAGTCTGCATATTCTGTGTGGGCCTGATTATGAGTGACTCATGAAGGGCAGACAAACGGTTTGACATTTTGAGGCAATCTCTTGTCAACAAATTAGATGTTGGCTCATTTAACTAGAAAACGCCTTGTTTGAAGTGTTTGTACTGAGGCTGGACATCATTTAAGCTTCATTTGCTATAATTTTTTTATATTTTAATGTATAAACTTACTGAAATTGTTAGCTTTTCAATTATACACAGTGAATTGAGAATGCCCTTTTTAAATTCCAATTCAATTCTTGAACTTGGAAAGAGATTTTGGAATATATTGAAATTCTAAGAAATATACATACTTTATATTATATTATATTATAATATATTCATATAACATATTACTTGTGGACCAGGGTAGAAGAACACTTTATTTTCCAGAATGCATTACCTGAATTTCTTTGACTTGCAATTCAGTAAATTTCTCATCCCATCATTCCAATTCAAAATTCAATTAAACTTCCTGTGAGATGTGGCCAATTCCAACTGAATTAAATAGAAGCCATTCAGTACTGAAAAATTCACTCTGATAAATAAACATCTTTTATCAGATTTCTCAAACCAAAGCTTCGCCATATTTGCCTGCACCACATGAGTTTCGTGGCTGGCCACAAGTATTATTCAGTAACATTAGCGATTAGCATTCAGAGATTAACTCACCTTGCAGACAGGATGATAACTCGGGCCTCTAGCTCTTTGGCCTCCTGGAGCAGAGCCGTCAGATTTGTGTCTTGGCTGAACAGGAGCACTTTCTCTGCCTGGGATTAGGACACAACATTAGTCAAGTAGTTGACTCATTCCCACCATGAACCATGCTCTTTGAGCGCTTGCGTTTTTTTCTCTCCTTTTTTCTTTTTTTTTCTTTTTTTTGGGGGGGGGGGGGGGGGGGGGGGGGGGTTGGGGGAGGAGGGGGTTTAAAAAAATGAAGTAAAAAAAGTTTCTGAGATAAACTGCTTAAATGAAAAAAACTTAAGTAAGCTTTGAGCAAAAAAAAAAAAAGTTCTGCATTTTCACATGCAAACTCAAGGGAATCAAGACTCCAAGGAAAAACGTGCATGTTAGAGGAAGAGGGAGAAGAAGATTGATGCAACCCGAAAGCAAAAAACAGGTGAAGGCAGGTGGTGGTGGTGGCTTCTTTCCCAACCAAAAACAAAAAAACAACAAAAAAGGAAGAAATGCTGCAGAAAGGTGGGAGTAACATCTGGATAGTGCCTGTCCCACACGACCAGATCTCCACGCACTGTGTCAAAAGAATAGACTTGCAATCTTGCTGGCTTCAATACATGCATTCCTTTATACAAAAATAAAAAAGTGACAGGTGGGGGAGCGAGATTTTGTATACGTTTTAACAGAAAAAATAACCCATTCTCGATTGAAATCATAAAAAGAATCCAAACAAATAAATAGACGTGCTGGCAGGATAAGGATCTCTGGAATCGGTTTGTTGATTGTTTGACTGCTTTCTAGTGGCTACTTTCAGATAACTTTTGGGCGGCGTGCATTGACCATGCAAATATACCTTGGGTCCTCGCTTGTTGTCAAAGGACAGTTGGTCGAGGTTTTCATAGTTCCTGTTTTTACTCTGATGAATAATGTGCACAGAGAAAATATGCAGACACAGAATATTATAAACAGTTATATATGGTGCGCAGTAAAGCATTCCAACAAATCTCCACTTTTCTGCTTCAAATTGGGAAACTCTAATCCTGGGGCTTGCAAAAACATCAACAAACCTTATCTATCCTTGCAAATGGTCTGAACATGTTCACTCTTATTTCGATGAGTTCATCTGCTTTAATTCTTCTTCATAATATTTCATATTAATTAAACCTTTTCACCTGAATTTAATTAAAAAAACCTGAGTGTGCCCTGAGTGTGATCCTTGCTTTACCACAATTAATAATAAATGCTAATGTTTTCTGAACTCTATTTTGTTGTAAAGCATTGCTGTTTTGTTAATTGTGCAGCACATTCAAGCAAACCTAATCCAGTTCATGCCATCAATCAATTTAAATTTCTTTGTCAATCTACCGTAAAAGAACATCAGCTACAGCTCATGAAGCACAGCAAGTTGCTGCCACAAGGCGTGTCTGTCCAGACACATGCCCCAAAATAAAATATTTTAAGCTCTATATCAAAATAATACACATTCTTCAGAGACATGACTCTGGATTCCTATATTTTTCTGTTTGTCTGTCAAGCATTTGTTGCTTTTACAGAGCAGAAGTAAAATTAAAGAGTAAAATTCTGATACATTAAATGGATGGACATGGATTATTTGAGATTATTTTTATGCATTTAATACATATTTGTATTTTTTAAATATTTTTTTGTGCAGTCAGAATATGCATCAGGCCTCAGTAGCTGATCATATTCTCAGACAATTTTGGGGTATTTTTTGTGTAATTAATTGCTTTGTTTTATATATACAGTCAAACCAAAAATTATTCAGACACCAGATATAATTTTTTACTAGTGGGTGCAGGACACTATAGTTCATGTAAGTAAGGATAGCAAAATAAAGTAAACTGTGACATATTAGACCCAAAAATTCTTCATACAGTGGACTAGCAGTAAAATTTATAAAAATTTGGGACCAAAATTATTCAGACACTTTAACCTGACCATGTTTAGCTTAAGTGTTTTTTCTTTACTTGCTAATGCGACCTTTTACACCACAGACTGAACAAAATGAAGCATTGCTTGGTAATTGGTTGACCTAAATTGGTATTATCTAATTGTGTACTTAAATTTAACAGCTGACAGCTGATTGGTTGATTGTTTACATACCTTTCTATCAAAGTAATCTGACATTATCAAGATGAATTTGTTCTGACAGTTTAACTGAGTCATATTTTATTACCATTTTCTAAACTATAGCGAATAAACTGTGATAATGTGAGAAAATGTTGAAGGTGTCTGAATAAAGTTTGGTATATATACACTCACCTAAAGGATTATTAGGAACACCTGTTCAATTTATCATTAATGCAATTATCTAATCAACCAATCACATGGCAGTTGCTTCAATGCATTTAGGGGTGTGGTCCTGGTCAAGACAATCTCCTGAACTCCAAACTGAATGTCAGAATGGGAAAGAAAGGTGATTTAAGCAATTTTGAGCGTGGCATGTTTGTTGGTGCCAGACGGGCCGGTCTGAGTATTTCACAATCTGCTCAGTTACTGGGATTTTCACGCACAACCATTTCTAGAGTTTACAAAGAATGGTGTGAAAAAGGAAAAACATCCAGTATGCGGCAGTCCTGTGGGCGAAAATGCCTTGTTGATGCTAGAGGTCAGAGGAGAATGGGCCGACTGATTCAAGCTGATAGAAGAGCAACTTTGACTGAAATAACCACTCGTTACTACCGAGGTATGCAGCAAAGCATTTGTGAAGCCACAACACGCACAACCTTGAGGCGGATGGGCTACAACAGCAGAAGACCCCACCGGGTACCACTCATCTCCACTACAAATAGGAAAAAGAGGCTACAATTTGCACGATCTCACCAAAATTAAGACAGTTGAAGACTGGAAAAATGTTGCCTGGTCTGATGAGTCTCGATTTCTGTTGAGACATTCAGATGGTAGAGTCAGAATTTGGCGTAAACAGAATGATAACATGGATCCATCATGCCTTGTTACCACTGTGCAGGCTGGTGGTGGTGGTGTAATGGTGTGGGGGATGTTTTCTTGGCACACTATAGGCCCCTTAGTGCCAATTGGGCATCGTTTAAATGCCACAGCCTACCTGAGCATTGTTTCTGACCATGTCCATCCCTTTATGACCACCATGTACCCATCCTCTGATGGCTACTTCCAGCAGGATAATGCACCATGTCACAAAGCTCGAATCATTTCAAATTGGTTTCTTGAACATGACAATGAGTTCACTGTACTAAAATGGCCCCCACAGTCACCAGATCTCAACCCAATAGAGCATCTTTGGGATGTGGAGGAACGGGAGCTTCGTGCCCTGGATGTGCATCCCACAAATCTCCATCAACTGCAAGATGCTATCCTATCAATATGGGCCAACATTTCTAAAGAATGCTTTCAGCACCTTGTTGAATCAATGCCACGTAGAATTAAGGCAGTTCTGAAGGCGAAAGGGGGTCAAACACAGTATTAGTATGGTGTTCCTAATAATCCTTTAGGTGAGTGTATATATATATATATATATATATATATATATATATATATATGAAAAACTACTGTGAGAAAAACAGCCATCCAACACTGTGGACAATGTGCAGGCAAAGTTTTGCTGTAATAAATAACACAACAGAAAGACTTTCATGAACAGTCTGAGCATGTGCATATAAAAACAGCTGGCCTTGGGGCTGCCATTACTGAACATGACATTGCAACGACATTGCGGGTGTCCTAAAAATACGGTGCCATGCTAATGGATTCAGATCCTGAAGAAATGTCTCTTTTTACTGAATTACAAATCTTTTTTTTTTAATCTAGACAATGTATTTTACATTATACACATACATATGTGTACAAATGCAAACCTTAAAGAGGTTTAACACAGTGTGTAACTACCCTTACCTTCACAATTTATTGTGAAATACTTTCCTATATAATGTGAAATATTTAACAGTGCAAAGCTGCACAAAAAGAAAACGTAATAAATCGGTCACAGTCTGTTGCTGGGAAGAAATTCCCAACAAACTCAAAGCATCCAAATCCCCTGCCTGATTTTTTGGTTGATTTTTTTGCACAGCCCCAGGCTAAGTCCCTCATTTTGCTCCTGTTGTGGATAGACAAATAGGAGAATCTGACTATGGTAAAAAAGCAATGTGAGATGAGTAGAAAAGTACAAAGTTTTGCAGATAAACCACTTAAGACGCTGCTGATGCCTCTGGCATAAATAATGTTAGCCAATGGAAAGAAATGTGTTTACACAACAGAAAAAAGGAAACATTTAACATATATAGAGGACCTCTGAGATATTGGTTAGAGGAACACACGCTGACTTACAGACGCACACTCATTTAAATGCTGGTCCATGTGAGTCGACAGCCACGCATCTCACCTTCGTCTCCCTCTCCTCCAGCAGGGTTTCCAGTCTTTTCTGTGCTGCTCTTCCCTCATGGTCATCGCTTACAATCAGGATGATGTGATTCCACTGGAACTCACGCATCATGTCAAACCACACTTGGGCTTGGTGGGAATAGGGTGGCACCGTGCGCAGAAAGGAGAGGTGGATGCTCTAAATGGACGGTTGGGGGAAAAGAACTGGTGAATCTTAAAGGGCCGAGGCAATTTCAGTTCATTAGGACTTACTCAATTTAACTGTAATTAATTTAGAGATGGATCCCAAGATGCCATAAGGCAAAGAGTATAAGTGAATCTAAAAGAGTCAATCAATCAACAAGCTATGCACATTTATCACATTATTCTGCCCTGATGCAGGAATAGAAAACCATCCTGGAGGACCATCATGCAATATTCTTATCCAGAAAAGGTGTTCACATTTCAAAACATTTAAAAAAAAAAAAAAGGTTGACTGAAGAAAAGGATAGATGATAACTGCAGTGAGATGCAGGAAGAATTTGAATCTGTCTGAAATATATGCCTATTAAGGTGTAGTCAAAAGCCAGTATCTGGTGTTCTCCCACACTCACCTTATCGGAGTAGATGGACATGCGGGTGGTGAGGCCCACAACAGGGATACGGTAAAAGCCAGCCGTGTAGGACACCGGAGTGGGAGTCAGATGGTCGTTGGATTGGGGTGGGTGGCTCACCAAGATCGCATACACCTGAGGACATAAGAATCATAGTGAGGAGAGAAATTTGAGAAAGCTTTGTCACTTGTTTTGTTTTTGTCACAAAAACTTAAATTCTGGTATTTATGTACCTATACAAACCTACTTGACCTAATAAAATCCACTGTACTAGAAATATATTGATAACCAATATTGGATTTAATAAAGACCACTAGGCTAACAAACATGATAATAAAAGTGTCATAAACATTAACTAAATAACATAAAACGTCAACGTCGGACAGCCATTGAGTGTACATCGGTTGTAACTTGCACTCATTATTGCGGTGCAATATGGGATTGACTGAATGCACTCAATAATGTCCACTATGGTTTCGGACACCACTACAAATGGCTGTCCCCTCAAATAATGCCCTATTTGAGTGTATAGGGGGCGATTTCGGATTCAGTCCTAGGCTGCGTTATGTCGAAGTTCGCTTGACTTGATAAAATGCGTTCATTCAGAAATTCCTGCAACGTCATTTGAGCACAGTCGAAAATCTAGGCTGTGTCCGAAATCGCCCCCTATACCCTTAAATAGGGCACTATTTGAAGGGACAGCCATTTGTAGTGGTGTCCGAAACCATAGTGGACGTTATCGAGTGCACTCATTCAATCCCACAATTCACTGCAATAACGAGTGTACAACCGATGTACGCTCAAAAGCTAGATAATACCCATAATGCACCGTGAGTGTCGCGCGTCGAATTAATGCGTCTGACCACAAGATGGCGCCGCAGCTTTTCCAATGTGGCTACAGCGTATATACAGGTATACATTCCTTTTTTATAAATTGCTTTCTGTTGTTTATAGACGCTGTATCATTCCCCTCATCCGGGTCACGGTACGGACCCACTTGTCCGTGCGATACTTCTGCCGCGCCGCCCGCACCCCACTTTATTCCAATGGGTGACGTCAAGCGACTATAACCATAGACAGTAAAAGAAAGAAATCAATGCTGCGCGTCAAAAAAGCTGGCGGATGACCATCTTTATGCAAATGAATTAGTTGAACGCGACGCGACTATCCAATAGAAGTAGAGCACATAGAGACAGCATAATAGCGTCTCTCGCGGGTCCTTTGTTTTTCATTCCCCGCTGGCTCAAAACCACACCCATAGCGGTAAACTTGAGGAACGCCCATTAATGTACAAAAGAGGGGAAGCGTCGCAACACCACGCTTCGTGTCGCAGTACCGCTACTGAAACTGGCGCGACGCTATTATGCTGCCTTCACGTGCTATCGGAATTATTGTAAATACTAGTAAAAAAAAAAATTTCCGATACCACGTGAAGGCAGCGTTACTTGCTTTCTTGTTACATAAGCATCTGGCCATTTTCCAGTTTCAGTTATCGTTTGTAGCGAATATTGTTGTCGAGAGTGTTCGACTTTTCCCGCTTAAAATAATATACAAAATAATTTAAATTCAAATAAATATTTCTTGCCACATATTTATTTATTATTATTTATATTGTTAAAATGGACCCCCGGATCCTGTTGAATGTTTTTATTTGTGCAACATGCTCTTAATGAAGAATACAAAGTTACAGTAACTCAATCTGGCTGAAAATGACTATCCGTGAATGAATGCATGTATAGCCTATGATTCTGAAGATTTTTTATTTTTTTGTGATTGTTTTTAACAGAAACAACGCCTAGTAGCCTATACAGCTGAAAAACTAACAAAAAAACAAACAAAATAAAAAATATATTAAAAATTAAAATTACAGATGCTTTGTCTTTTTTTTTTTTTTTTTTGCTTTTTTGCTTTAAGTCTGATATTGGTTTGATAGCCATATGATAAGCGGCATTATCACTTACATAATGTGGGTAACTGATTGTTATAAGCAAAAAATAGGCTACAAGAAACAAATAATTCAATAAAAACAAAATCTAGTGTATAATAACACACATAAATGGAACGCAATGATTTACCCTTGCCAGACGACCCAGTTGACAGTAAAATGCAAAGGTGTTGATCTAGCAGCAGTTTGATGGTTGTCATGAACGCACACTTGCGTCTGTGCGCGTGCGAGTGTATGTTAGGGCGGGTGTGACTTGGATGGTAATCCGTGTTACAGCGTTGAAGTCTATAATCTCTGCCTCCATGCTGTGTAATATTCTGCTAGAGTTTTCCTCGCAGAACAAAGCAGCTGTTATCTATGAGTCTGGCGCCATGTTGGCCTCGTTTTTTATTAAAATAGAGGCGGAGGGCCAGTGGTGATGCCATGGCGCCTCGTATAGAGGGGTCAGTCATGTTACCTTAAACGCTTTACTTATGCTTAGATTTGTATTTATATGACGCCACATTTATCACAGGTTGTCACATATCCTATATATTTAGCATTATTTCAGGCTCAGTTCATATAACATTTGAGCAGTATTCTCAACACGGCAGTGAGGCTGCAGAATGCTCACTCATTGGTAAGGTCAAAATGGACCCCCGGATCCTGTTGAATGTTTTTATTTGTGCAACATACTCTTACGATTCGCGACAGCGCTTGACCTTGGAGAATACAAAGTTACAGTAACTAAATCTGGCTGAAAATGACTATCCGTGAATGAATGCACGTATAGCCTATGATTCTGAAGATTTTTTTTTGTGATTGTTTTTTTTTTTTACAGAAACAACGCCTAGTATATAGCTGTATATAGTATATAACAAAATAAAAATATATTAAAAAAATAAAATAAAGTCTGTTTTTTTTTGTGCTTTAAGTCTGATATACAGTAGTAAATTCACAGGATAGTGTCATCCAAGACGGTAACCTATGTTTAGATAGATAGATAGATAGATTTCTCTCTGCAAATACCAGAGAATCTGTTAAACAATTCTGAGCTCGCTTGACTTCGTACTTTAAAATAAGCAGAGTCATTAGAAATGGTGCAGGATTTTTTGAAGTTGTAAATAAAAACGAAAAAGTTTATTGTACGTTTTACAAGAAAATACGTTGTCAGTTTTTCTACTTCAACATTTCACGTTTAATTCAACATGCTACTGTTTCTATAGGCTAATTGTTTGTGAAATCTACTAGCAGCAGTTAAGTGAAATATTAACTATAATAAAATTACTATCATTATTTAGATAGACCGAGATAGATGTTTCTAAATCGTTTACATTTTTGAGAGCATTAGCTATATGACATCGTACTTTAAAATATTTGATCAACAAATGTAGCCTATTATACGTTTTCAAATGCATTTTTCTGACTATCCTAATGTTTTGCGAGTGATAGGCTACCTGGTTAGAGATGAGGTCCTCACATACGGAGAGTGCCATCTGGATGGCGTTTGGCTTATGGGTGACTGAAATAGCGTTCATCTTGAACTTATCTTTGCCGTATATATTGTTGGCTTGAGTGACAGCGTCTTTGAACACTTGTTCATATCTCTTCTGGCTCAGGACAGCCCCGATGTTCACAGTTTTTGGTTCGCATCCGCCTCTCGCACAGGAGCACGAGATGAGGAAGGCGAACAGAACCAGACGCATTTTGCCCTGGATGGCAGAGGAGTCCAGTTGAGTGCCCCGTGGAGGATGCGTGTCGATGTCCGTTAATTAGACAGATCCGCTCTCACTGCGTCCTCTCCAGCAGCACTGGAATGCGATCGCCTCAGTCTAGTCCGCTGAGGAATGGGCTTCACTCATTGAGTCCGCTCATGAAACCCGGTCATATTCAGGAAACCCGTCAACACGCCTTTGTAGAAAATGATACTCGCTCCTGTTGATAGTCGCCTCACATATGAGCACACACTCTCTCTCTCTCGGGAAAAGGTGGAGAAATCAGTTTGGCAGTAATGTTGTAGTCATCTACGTTCACATCTCCCTCTCTAGCCGTGACTAAATCGTAGTCAAGGTTTTGTCAAGGGTGACCTGATGCTCTGTGAGAGACGCTGTCCTTGGTGCTGAGAACTGTGCTCGAGCACCGATGCGCGCGCACTCGCAGATTACGCCTGATATCACAGAGCTGTCACGGTCGAATAGACTTCAAAACGTTTGCGTTAATGCGAGGAAAATCTCAGGTCATCACAGTACCGTGTGATTGAACTGATTGGACAACGTTGATGTGTAAGTCACACGAGATCAGTAAGATGTAGCCTACGTATTAGTTGTGTGAATATTTAGATAAAAAGAGATAAATAAATTAATAAGGATTATCGTTTTTTCATATTATGTAGCCTATTCATCTGTTGTCCAGAATTTTCTCACACGAAGGCAACATATTTAAACTACACTGACAAACTGGTTAGTTTCCTTTAATATGACATATTACAAGTTAATGTAGCCCTGTTTTCGTCTTTGTAAAAAAAAAAATCCATTAATGGCAACCTGATAAATCCGTGTCATTCTTATACATTTATTATGATCATCGTTTACATGCGAACTGTCGATAAGCTTGTTTTCCAATTATTTAAAACAGAGAGGATGCACAATTGTCTCCTAAAAATAATCAATGTGAGCTTGTCTCCATCTATCACCCGTAGATAGCTCCAGAACAGGCGCGTTCATGTGCAATGGAGAAATTCAACGAGACCCCCGTTACCAAGGAAACAAGCATCTCCGGCTTGAGGTGCGTGTTTTTTTCAGACACAATAGCTAACTTACAATTATAAAATCTGCGTTTTATAAAATAAATCTAACATATGAAGGCTTCTACAAAAAAAAGTGTGTAAGAAAAATGAAATAAAACAAAAAAATTCTAGTGTCACAGGAAAGATATGCTTCATTTTGATGTTGCATTTAGATTACCTCATTACTAGTGCCTGTCTGAGAGGACATCACTCATTATCACAGTTAGAAAAACTGCAACTTAAGTCAGACATGGATGGAATTTTGATTTTAAAGATCTTGTCTAGGTACAGCAAGTGCCATCGTTGTACCTGCTGTAGGTTATTGTTTACCTTTACAAACATACAAGTGCATTCATGTTGTCTAAAAACCAACCACTAACGGAAATATATATATATATATATATATATATATATATATATATACACTCACCTAAAGGATTATTAGGAACACCATACTAATACTGTGTTTGACCCCCTTTCGCCTTCAGAACTGCCTTAATTCTACGTGGCATTGATTCAACAAGGTGCTGAAAGCATTCTTTAGAAATGTTGGCCCATATTGATAGGATAGCATCTTGCAGTTGATGGAGATTTGTGGGATGCACATCCTGGACACGAAGCTCTCGTTCCACCACATCCCAAAGATGCTCTAGTGGGTTGAGATCTGGTGCCTGTGGGGGCCATTTTAGTACAGTGAACTCATTGTCATGTTCAAGAAACCAGTTTGAAATGATTCGAGCTTTGTGACATGGTGCATTATCCTGCTGGAAGTAGCCATCAGAGGATGGGTACATGGTGGTCATAAAGGGATGGACATGGTCAGAAACAATGTTCAGGTAGGCCGTGGCATTTAAACGATGCCCAATTGGCACTAAGGGGCCTAAAGTGTGCCAAGAAAACATCCCCCACACCATTACACCACCACCACCAGCCTGCACAGTGGTAACAAGGCATGATGGATCCATGTTCTCATTCTGTTTCCGCCAAATTCTGACTCTACCATCTGAATGTCTCAACAGAAATCGAGACTCATCAGACCAGGCAACATTTTTCCAGTCTTCAACTGTCCAATTTTGGTGAGCTCGTGCAAATTGTAGCCTCTTTTTCCTATTTGTAGTGGAGATGAGTGGTACCCGGTGGGGTCTTCTGCTGTTGTAGCCCATCCGCCTCAAGGTTGTGCGTGTTGTGGCTTCACAAATGCTTTGCTGCATACCTCGGTTGTAACGAGTGGTTATTTCAGTCAAAGTTGCTCTTCTATCAGCTTGAATCAGTCGGCCTATTCTCCTCTGACCTCTAGCATCAACAAGGCATTTTCGCCCACAGGACTGCCGCATACTGGATGTTTTTCCCTTTTCACACCATTCGTTGTAAACTCTAGAAATGGTTGTGCATGAAAATCCCAGTAACTGAGCAGATTGTGAAATACTCAGACTGGCCCGTCTGGCACCAACCATGCCATGCTCAAAATTGCTTAAATCACCTTTCTTTCCCATTCTGACATTCAGTTTGGAGTTCAGGAGGTTGTCTTGACCAGGACCACACCTCTAAATGCATTGAAGCAACTGCCATGTGATTGGTTGATTAGATAATTGCATTAATGAGATTAGAAACAGGTGTTCCTAATAATCCTTTAGGTGAGTGTATATAACAATGAGAAATTGTTTGTATGCACCAAAACTATAAATACCAAGCCTGCTACGTCACATTTACATATAGCATACAAAATGTGCTTTGCATATTAGTCGCACACCCACAAACACATGCAGAGGGGGATTAAGACATGACATCACTTGAGTGCAGGCGCAAACAACAGCAGGGCAGGAAATACACGGATCTAATAATCGGCAACCTCTTTATTATGTTACTTTCACACAGTGAAAGTTATGTGATCCGTGGACTCATTAAAAAGTAGGGGAATCATTAGACAGCAATACACAGAGCACTGAAGTGTGGATCTCTGCAAGACAAGGGAACGTGAATAAGAAGAGATGGCAGCCGAACCACTACTGAGATGCTTCAGGCTCTCAATAAATGATACCAGCAGAGTTAGTCTCAAACTGGCTCTCAGCTCCCAAAGTGTCAGTTTGGATCATGCAGTAGTGATGTACTGTATAATACATGCTGCACTGCTTGTTAGTGTGATTTCAGTAGGGGATAACTCTGATATGTATCTCCCACACAAACTCGAATGCAAACAACACAAAACATGTATGCAGATGCATTAGAGATATAAGCAAAACACTGCAGCTTTGCTACATTGTAAGATTATTTTAAATTGCAGTTTCCTTCTGGATTTAAGTGAGACTCCTGGAAATTGAATTTAGTTGATACAGTAAAGCAGTAATGTTTCAGTCATGTTTCATTGGCTGTATGCTTTATCAACTTTTGTGGAACATGTGGTCCTTTGCATACATAATTGAAATCATTCTTCCATACAAAAAAAAAAAAATATCCAAAATGTCTGTTTAATTATTCTCAGCCGTGCCTAATGAAGAGGCTTTCGCACATAATTATCCAGTACAACGAAAACAGACACAGCCTTGTAATGGTGCTATTAGCGCAGAGGGAAATGGGATTCAGCTGAATGTTTTTATCTCTTCATTCTGACAGACGCATTTTGATAAATCTAAAGGAGATTACTTGAAATTAAACCGTGAAGTGTAAACACTGTGCAGGGCGGGAAATACATTGCATGTGCATGCAACATTTAAAACCTTGTGGTTTTCTCTTCCACTCAGAATTTAGCAGAGCTTCAGGGCACAGTCATTTGCAACACATTGGATAATGGTTTGGTCTAAGCTCTGTTTTAATTTTGAGTAAAGCTTTCCTTAGTGTTTTTTTTCTCTCTTAGGTGTGTGTATATGTATGCATGTATGGGTATATTGTATTAGTTAAAAGGTAAGCAGGGTTGGCAGTTGGCATTGTTGTGTGTGTGTGTTTAAAGAAAAGCCTTTATGCAAAATAGCATATGCTGTATTCTCTATGTACAATGCTTATGTACAATGTACAATGTCTTTTTTGGCTTAATTATATTGCTTTTCTTTTTTTTTTTGTACTGTCCCTAAGTAATAATTTAATTAAAAATAAATATTTTGAGAATGCCTGCAAGAAAATTGCAGAAGAGATTTATTGTGGACACATTTATTGTATATTAATATATTTATTGTGCATGTGTATTCAGCTCTCCTTCTGATCCAGATCCAAAATATTATTTACTGTATTCATATATTTTCCCCAACACACTGATATTTGATTAATGCTAGATGTGTTAAAACATTGTGGTGTTACTCTTAAGACCAGGGGAGTGCAAAGTTGTGTGGCAGGAAAATAGCTCCACCTAATGGTGTAATAGTAGACCTTCAAGTCTGTTTTAAAGATGCAACTATGCAAGGCAATCATCCGAGAAATTTGAAATGTTATCTGAAGTCTCAAGAGTGCATATTTAGCTCATGGTTGAGTTTTCAATTTTATTAAAGTACAATAATATTTTATCCACATATTTTGACTTTTGCTTTTTAATGAAATGTTATTTTATTGATAACACTTTATAATGGGGTTTCATTTGTTAACATGAACAATGAAAAATACTTCTACAGCATTTATTAATCTTAGTTAATGTTAGTTTCTCCTTTTACTAATAGATTTTTAAAATTGTTATTTTAAAAAGTTGTTTCTGTTAACATTAGTTAATGCACTGTGAACTAACACAAACAATTGGTTTTATTAACATTAACAAAGGTTAAAAATATTTTGCTTATATATTTAGTTAACTAATGTTAACAAATGAGACATTATTGTAATGTATTACCATTTTATGTTTAATACATTTTTAAAAAAATTGTTTTAATATTTAACAATTACAATGGAACAAAACCGTCATATTCTACACTCTAAAAAACACTGGGTTAAAAACAACCCAATTTCAGTTGGTTTACCGAAAGAAATAACCCAATATTTTTTAGAGTGAATAGTACATTTTATCCTTGACAATGCATTAATTAAATAAAGGGCATGTATGGTATGCACACTAAATTATTAAGGGCTAATTGCTGTAGGGTTAAATCATACTTGTCTGAAGTGGTGAGGGGCTTGCCAAACCACTGCGTCATGCCAGGGGATCTAGAAGTTTGAGTGGGCATGTTAAATAAGTGAGATTTAAAAAAAAAAAAAAGCTGCAGAGATTTCTGCTGGTTTCACAGCACTCACATCATCATATCAGCATGAAGCTGGAGTGTTATCAGGGTTTGCACCTGGTCAATCTTATGCCTGACTCTTTTTTCTTATTGGTCTTTTGCTCAGGTCCCCAGTGCTCATTGTAAATCTGATTGCTATCCTTTCTAAGTTTTGCCAATAGCTCTTTGATATTCTCCTTTGAACAATGAATAAATCAGATATGCATTAGCAACCTCATTACTGAATGCCTCTTAACAGACTATAATTACACCACATTTTATTAAGAGAAGAGCTCAGTGACATGCAGACTGGTTTGTTTACACTTAGTTGATGAAAGAGATAATCACAGCAGCAAAAAGAGTTGGCTCAATCAAAGACAGATATTAGACTTTTATGAATTACTTTGTTAGATAAATTCTATCAAATGTACTGTTTTGATATTTTGGTATACTATTTTGCTGTATTTTGCTATGACAATTATGTTTTCTGGTGTGGCTTAAGTGTCCTTACTTTTGGGGACACTTATTGAATTAAAATAAGGTCAACATTTTTTGTCCTTAAGAATTCCATTTTCTATCCTGTCGTCCTACGATATCAGAGAATGAAAATCTGAGCTCACAATGCAAATAGTGTATGGAAACACCCAGCTATAGTCCTTACATCAGTTCATTATAAAATTAGTGTAAAGTTGCATGAGAAAAAAAAATCGGCATTTTCTGTTATCATTTATTTTAGCAGTAGCATTAGCTGTTTGCACACTGCAAGACAACAAGCACAGTTTATTATTATTATTATTATGAATTATGATTATGTTAATAATAATACATCTTATAATACAGTGCAACTTTTATCTCGGAATATATTTTTTTGTATTAAATATAACAACAACATTACTAATAATATTCATATATTGATGTTAAATAGTAATAGTTGTAATAATAATAATAATTTATTGATTGCTATTATTATCAAGCTGTACAGCTTTTGCCATGTTCACTGTCAGTGTATGATAAAATACGTTTTAGTATCATGAACTGCAAATTACTATTTGACAGTATTTTTAGTTATAGGCCTATTTACGCTTGCTGTCTTGCAAATAAACATGTTTGTCCTTTAAATCCCCGCGCATGCGCTGTGAGATTCTGTCACGCTGAAGCCGCTACATGCTTAGCTAGCTCTCATATTGCACAGCAGCACTTCACACCTTTCTGTCACTCATGCCGTGATCTTGTGACAGCGAGACAGAAGAGTCGGTCAGTATCCTTTCTATGATTAACTCATTAACCCTCACCACTGGATTGCACTTACACTGGGATCTTCACGGATATTAAGTTTTTCATCTGCGCAAACAGCTCAGCAGTGTAAAAGGTCGTGAAGCGTTCAAGATGGCGACTGTTTGAAGTTTGCTCTCTGCACGGTAATACATTGTTTTTGTGGCGCCTGGTACATGTTTAATGTGCCACATTTGTCTTAGAATAAGTCGGGTTTTAGTACAAATAGATGGCAAAAGCTGTCATGGACGTGAGGCAGAGTTAAAGCCCTCGCTTGCCAGCAGTGATAAATGCGCTGCTGTCACGTAGTACATGGCGTTTACAATAACTGCTTTGCTTTATTCGTTTAACACTTGCTGTGAGACTCAGGGTAACATTTAAAGGTCTTTAGATTAATATTAGGTTTAGTATTTGTGAAGTCAAAAGTCCAATTGCCTTTATTTTGCATTCAGTCTTTATGGACACTCGCAGTCCAACTTTCTTCGCTGGAGAGTCTGGATCCAGCATGACAAGCTACAGTTGATTTTCATAATGGCTGCGTCTCAACACCTAGTAAGCTGACTACCTAGACAGCATTTTTAGGCATCATAGACGAGTGGGTTGTTGAGATTACACCCTTACAAAATACTACTGTGATGGCCTCAGATGGTTATATCATGGATGAATACCATGTTCATGTACTTACCTGGTGGTATTTTAAAGAATACCAATATGTGCCCAGACAGAAACAATAGTACTACCATGGCACATGTTTATCCTTTTGTAGTTTATATTCTCTTTGTATATAAGTGGTTTTCAGCAGTGTTTAGAAATGGGCAAATCATCAAAAAATGGCAAATCATCAGAGCTCGTTTAACAAGAGCATCTGTAACCTTAACTGCCCCATAGTTGTGTGTGTTTTAAGAACAACACTCTTTATGTACACAAAGCATGGCAAGACTTCATCAGCAAAGAAGAATAGAGGGCAAAAACTGGTAGGGACCGTCGAACACTAAGAAGAATTGGGTCCAAACAACACAGAACAACTGCAGCAAAGTGTCAGCAAACCACAGTATTCACCCTGGAGACCATGTTTCCACAAAAGCTGACCACAGAAAACTTCAAGTCAACATAAATGAAAGTGCTGCAACTGCTAAAATGTAATCTCAGACACCACTGCTAAAATGTGAAAAAGATGGTGTTATGATCATAAATCCTGGACAGTTCGAGTGCCAAGATGAACTTCATCTGCCCTGGTCAGCTTAATCAACTGACTTGAATATTACTGAACTACTGTGGGCAGTTTTGGAGAGAAGAGTGAGAAGCAGATTCCCTCCTTCAACATCTCTGAAGCAACTGACTGATGTTCAACATTCAACTGAAAAGTTGTATTAATCTATTCTAATAATGTTGGAATCTGTATTAAAGGCAAATTTTGGTAAACACATTAATAAAGAAATATTGTGTATTTCCCGGGTGTTCACATAGTTTTGTCCAACCCATGTGTATACACTACTGTTCAAAAGTTTGCTTTGATCGGTAAGATTTTTTATGTTTTTAAAAAGAAGTCTCTTATGCTCAGCAAGACTGTATTTATGTAATCAAAAGTACAGTATAACATTAATATTGTAAAATAATTTTACAATTTAAAATAGCTGTTTTCTATGTGAATATAATGTAAAATGTCATTTATTCCTGTGGTCAAAGCTGAATTTTCAGCAGGCATTACTTCAGTCTTCAGTGTCACATGATCCTTTGGAAATCATTCTGATATACTGATTTGCTGCTCAAGAAGCATTTCTGGTTATCAATGTAAAAAAAAAAAGAAGCTGTGCTGATTAATATTTTTGTGGAAACAGTTTTGCAGAATTTTAGAGAAAATATTTTTATTCAGCAAGGATGCATTAAACTGATCAAAAGTGAGTGAATATTTCTGTTTCAAACTAATGCTGTTCTTTTGAACTTTCTATTCATCAAAGAATCCTGAAAAATAAAACATATTACGGATTCCACAATAAATGTATAACAGCACAACTGTTCAAATATTGATAATAATCAGTAGTTTCTTGATCAGCAAGAAAATTCAGCTTTGCCATCACAGGAATAAATTACATTTTACAATATATTCACAACAGCTATTTTAAATTGTAAAAAGATTTCACAATATTATAGTTTTTACTGTATTTTTGATAAAATAAATACAGTCTTGCTGAACGTAAGAGACTTCTTTCAAAAACACAAAAACTTGTACCGATCCCAAATTTTTAAACGGTAGTGGAATCTATATGTATGTATGCATGTATTTATGTATGTATGTATATATTATACACACACACACACACGTATGTATTATGTGTGTATAGATGCATGTAGATTTAGTAGCAAGTTTGTCTTCATTCAAATTATTGTCTATTATGTTTTTAATAGTAGTTGTTTTGTCTCCAGTTCATGCATAGACACCCCATGCTGACACCACAGGGCATCGGTTTATGCTGTGACAAAGGCATCAGTCCTGCCCACTGTCCTGCACAGCTATGGCCAAAGACCAGCCAAATGTGTTTGACCTTGTCCCTCTTCTGGGGTCCACTGACCTGCACGAGCTGGAGCAGGTCAAAAACCTGCTGCAGGAAACTCTCAGTGCAGGTTAGTCCTTTCTTGTTTACATAATTATTTGGGTGCATTGGTCCAATTGAGAACATTGTATCACTAAACTAGTCCAACTTCTGTTTGAATTTCACTACTTTTTGTTTGTAATTTGTTGTCAGTATCAGTGAATACATTTGTTTTAATTTTGATCGGTAGATAAAGGGACCATGTTGCTGAATAGCCTCGTGGACTATTTCCTGGATACGAGCTCATCTCAAGCTTTGGACATCCTGTCATCTGTCAGGGAGCCCCATGATAAGGTGAGGGAAAATGGCCACCATCTTCATCTTCCATATACACATTTGATGAATAGTGTTATTAATGTCACTATGTCATCATGGATTACAGAATATCAGTGATTGATTAATCTCAGCCTTATATGGATTCGTTTCTCTGTAGTATCTTTTAGATAAGATGAATGAATGCATGGGCAAGCAGAGCTGCCGTCTCTCTACTATCACCCTCCTTGGCCATGTTGTTCGCAAACAGCCTCCATGGATCCACAAGATTGCACGCTTCCCTCTTCTTGCCTCACTGCTCAAATGCCTCAAGGTACCAAACTAAAGGCTAGTGAAGTGTGATGGGGGTTACAAATGGGATTTTGAACATGGAGAATGTCCTATATGCAGGTTGTTCTGACCTGAGATATTTGTGAAATACAACAGTAGAAAATGTTTTGAAGGGATATTACACCCAAAGATGAAGGTTGTCCTTTATTCACCTTTATGTTGTTAATTTGTCTTCTAAATAAATGTGTGTGTGTATATATATATATGTATGTGTATATATAATGTATGTGTATATGTATGCATGTATGCATGTGTGTGTATGTCTACTAGGGGTTGACTTCAGATGTTTTTAGGTGGACATTTGTGATTTAAATGTGCAGTGTGTAAATTTTAGCGGAATCCAGTGGTGAGGTTGCGAATTGCAACCGCCCACCACTCACCCCTCCCTTTTGAAGCACATAGAGAAGCTACAGTCGTCTGAGACAGCAGAGAGTAGCTAGTGCTTTGTAGAGCAGTTTGTGCGTTTAGGGCTACTGTAGTAACATGGCAGTGCAAAAGGGCGACTTCACTTAAAGGGGACCCGCGGTGTATGTAGATAGAAATAGAGGGTTATGATAAGGCAAGAGCAGATTTCAGATAAAAGTAGCACAGTAAAGATTACATTTATGTGAATGCATTAGTGAGAGAGAAATTGCGTGTGTGAATTAATTCTACCTGGCAGCATTTCTCGCTATTTTATTGATAAATCACAGAACAGTGTTGACTATACATTTCTGCATACTGAATGTTTCTGTGTGTGCGCGATCTGCACGTGATGTGCACGCTGTCTGTGTGTGTGTGCATTAGTTTAGAACAGCGTTTAACTTATGTGTACAATAAGCTGTTTAAAATGTGCATTCACCTAATCAATATTGAGCATCCAGATAATCAAACGCATCTTGTGGAACGCTCACAGATTATGCATTTATTTGTCATTTTAACTGTTGGAGTTGGACTTCAAAGATTTCTTATTCTGTTGCACCCTCTATAGGCCATGATCAGTGACTATTAGATGTCAAGCTTAAAGCGTCATGGCAGAGTATTTAATGTATTTAAAAATGTAACTTTTCCTGTGATTCCGGTCTTCAGTGTCACATGATCCTTCAGAAATCACTATAATATGCTAATTTGGTGCTTCTTATCAATATTGAAAACGGTTTTGCTGCCTAATGTTTTGTAGAAACCGTGAAACATTTTGTTCAGGATTCTTTGATGAATAGAAAGTTCAAAAGAACAGCATTTATTTGAAATAGAAATATTTTGTAACATTAATGTTACAAATAGTGTTTACTGTCTTAGATCACTTTTAAAGCATTTTTGCTAAATAAAATAAAGAAAAATCTTACTGAGCCCAAACTTTTGAATGCTAGTGGTAGTAGTTAATATTTTTTCTTTTCCACTTCCAGACTGACTCAGATGTAGTAGTTCTCATAACTGGTGTGCTGGTGTTAATCACTCTGCTACCCATGATTCCTCAAACCAACAAACAACTTCTGTGCGAGTACTTTGATATCTTTGGACGGCTTGCTGCATGGAACCAACGTCACCCAGGTACACTGGCATAAACATTGCAAACAAAATTGTCTTTTGTCTTTTTTTAGCTTCATATCTTGGAAGTGCTATGTTTAGATGATGCATAACTTGGTGTAAAGGTACTCTTTCTATGGATGTGTCCTGTAGGTGCTCAGGGAGTGTTTGCAGTCCATCTACATGCCAGCGTGTACTCGCTTTTTCATCGCTTATATGGGATGTATCCTTGTAACTTTGTTTCATATTTACGTGCCCACTACAGTATGAAAGAAAATGTTGACACATTTGAGGAAGTGGTGAAGGTGAGCTTTATCTGTCGTGCCACACAATTTTTAAGAATTGTCACTTAATGTAAGTTTCAAAATTATTTTTACTATTCCAAAAACCTGTTCTATAATTTCCTGTTTTTATGTCAGCCCATGTTAGAGCATGTACGGATACATCCTGAGCTCATCACTGGAACCAAAGACTACGAGGTTGATCCAATTAGGTATGTAAAATGAAATATTATGCTTTTTTATTATATCATAATGTGATTGTTTATACTTCACTGTTTTTAATTTTGTGTAGATGGAAGAGATTTGAGCCACATGATATTGTGATTGAATGTGCCAAAGTTTCGCTGGATTCTAAGGAGGCATCATCTGAAGAGGGATACTCCTCTCTGTCAGATCACATACCACGGCGCCCTGTAGACCATAGCCGATCATACTCAGAGCTCAGTATCCATGGTAAAATGACATATAATATGCAGTGCACTTTTCTGTTATTAATTCAGTGAAGTCCTGTGTTGCTCTTTCCTGTATATCTTACTAATGGAAAATTGTATTAAAAAAAAGCCTTTCCGCACACAGGCCTTCAACACAAATAAAGAGCAACGATTATCCACCCCATCTTTTTTCATAAAAATCTTTGAGCCAAAACATCTATGAGCCAAAACATTATGACCTAATATGCTATTGGTCCACCCTGTGCCATCAAAACAGCAGACCACGACGAACCATGGATTCTACAAGATCCCTGAAGGTGTGCTGTGGTATCTTGCACCAAGACATTAGCAGCAGATCCTTCAAGTCCTGTAAGTTGCGAGGTGGAGCTGCTGTAGATGGGACTTGTTGATCCAGCACATCCCATAGATGCCCAATCAGATTGAGATCTGGAGAATTTGGAGGCCAGGGCAACACCTTGAACGCTTCATGTTCTTCAAACCATTCCTGAACAATGTGTGCAGTGTGGCAGGGTGCATTATCCTGTGGAAAGAGGACACTCTCACCAGGGAACATTATTGCCATGAAGGGGTGTACTTAGTTTGCAATGTTTGGGTAGGTGGCAAGTGTCAAATTTACGTCCACGTGAATGGCTGGACCTATGGTTTCCCAGCAGAACATTCCCAAGAGCATCACACTCAATTCACCGGCTTGTCATCCCACAGCACATCCTAGTGCCATTTCTTGCCCATGTACACAGCTGTCCATGTGATGCAAAAGAAAATGGGACAGATGAAACCATGCTACTTTCTTCCACTGTTCCATGGTCCAGTTGTAGTTCATGGGCATGGGCATCATGGGCACTCTGACCGGTCTGTGGCTACGGAGCAGGGTGCCTTGTACAGTGAGTTGTGACATTCCTCCCATAACCGTCATTAAAATTTTCTGTGACTTGTGCCACAGTAGTTGGTTCAGACCAGAGACAAAATAGCCTTTGTTGCCCTCGTGCATCGATGAGTCTTGGTTGCCTAACATCCTGTCGCCGGTTTGTGCCTTCTTGGACCACTGTTGGTAGGTTTTCACCGTTGCTGGCCTGGAGCCAATGACAAGCCTTGCTGTTTCAGAGATACTCTGACCCATTTGTCTGCCCATAACAATTTGTCCCTTGTCAAAGTCGCTCAGATCTTTATTTTTGCCTATTTGCTCACCTGCATCCAACACATTGACTATGAGAACTGATTGTTCGCTTACCATCCAATCAACCCAGACTTTGAAATGTGACCTTGTTAGGAGAATAAACATTTTTTACTTCACCTGTGAGTGGTCATAATGTTTTGGATAATCAGTGTGTGTACACATCAACTAAACTCTTTTATTATCAACTCTTCATTCATCTCTTAAGATTTTTTACATGTAATAAAACTATTTTTTTGTGTATTTAATAATTAATAAAAATGTTCACTTACCTACTTTTCTCCTAACAGAAATCACATCTGTGACACCAATGGCTGCTGTTCATCAGTCTCTTTCTCTGTCACTACCTTATCTCACTGTAACCCAAGACTCAGGTTCCAGCACACAGGCCCCCAACCATCAAGTAAGCATCCTCCAATAATTGATCCAAAAATGTATACAGTTTTTACCATGGTGTGGAAACAATTATGTAGATGATAGGAGGTAGACAATCTGACCAATATCTTATATTACCTTATGAGAAATTTTATTTCATGATAATGATATATAGCACAATATAGTTATTTTGTTCTGGAAATAAGGTTGTTAAAATGAATACTAACCCATCTAATGTACAGTAAGAAGTAAAAGTTCTCAAGCATATTGAAGACAAGTGAACGGTCAGTAATAAAATAAGAACAAAGAATGTCAATACAAGCAATATGACAAATAAATACAATAGAAAAAAGATACAAATTAAAGTGTGCTTTAAAGGTGCTGAAAGCAATTCCTGAGAACCATTGTTGAACACTGTTGATATTTGAAATCAACCCAAACAAATGAACACACAGTGCGAGAGTGGACGTCTCTTTATCATAGCAGAAGCGAAGCAAAATAAAGCGAAGATGACTAACGAATGACAAGGAAGAACAAAAAATTAACATGCAGTACACAAGTATATACAAGCAAGAGTTCATTGTTAGTCGCCAGCAGCACGCACTCAAAACCAATGTTACTCTTGTATGGAGCAGAAAGAAAGCAAACTTTGCGTTTTCAGGCCTTCCCGATTGTATCTCTCCAGCGCTGGAAAGCTTTTCTAATATTAATGCAGGTCCTAAAGCTCTTGCCTTATCATAACCTTTTTTTTTCCAGTGATATCCCTTTGACCTTTTCTCTTTTGTAATGTCTCTCAGCCTTCTCTCTTTCTACAGGCTTTCTTCAAATCTCTTGTATTGATATACATCCAGTTTGATATGTATATGATATGTATTGATATACATTCAATTTCTATCTCAACTGTCTATGTCCACTTAAGTCATAGCTGACTGTTTTTATGTAAATACTCTGCAAGAAGGGCATTTTGACAGAGCGGTATATCGCCCACCCCTTGTAAATAGTCAAAACAAGCCTTTAAAAATAAATTTGCACTTATGTGATCCGTTACTGCATGAATGTATGCTTGGTCCATCAACAGAGTGATGAGATGAACTCTTCAGGGACGAAGGAGGAGATGTGGAGCCCTTCCTCAATGTGTGGGATGACCACCCCTCCCAGCTCTAGAGGAATGTCCCCCACCACAGTTTCTGACGTCTCACATAGTGCCTCCCACCTCTCAGGAAGGATCCCCAGCACTCCAGGTCAGCCAAATGCATTCTTAACTATAAGGCATACTGGTTCTGTTTGCTTGTTTGGTCTCTCAGATGGCTTCAGGGGTTATTTTTGTTACAGGTGATGGAAAATGGGCCCTATCTCCCTCTACGCCTTCAGGGTCATCTCCTCTCCCATCACTTTCAGAGGACATAGGGCAACCTGCCCAAAATACCAGCAGTACTCAGGCTAAGGTACATTGATGTATCAAGCATTTTCTTTGTTACTTATTAAACTCATTAAGAGAAAAGATCCATGTACATGTTTTCATGAAAATGATTTTCTGTCTAAAACTGCTCAGGTGATTCAGATGGGCAAAGAGCTGAAAAAAGTCACACCCAGAAGTATTAATAACAACGGTGAGAGTATTCGCTGAGATTTATACCGTGTCATTTCATTGAGTAAGTGACGCACTGATTTATATGCTTTGCTTTCTGCTACTTTTAGGTGTATTTGATGCTAAGAGTCCAGTGTCATTGGCACAGCTCTCTGACATTGTCAAAAGGACAGACAGACAGGGAGAGGATGGTGAGAGTGGTGACATCATGCAGAACAATGCGTGCCTCAGCTTTTCAAGTGTTTTCAATCATCCCTTCGTTTTCAATGAGTTCTGCTCTCACCAACATCTCCAACATTTTCTTTCTAGATACCATCAATGAGGAGATTTTGAGTCTGACCCAGAGGAGACTGGACTTCGGAATGAGGCCAGGCCTGGATTGCACTTTTTCCGGCTCCTTGGACACTCTTCTCTCATCTCACCCCAGCCATGAGCAGAATTTAGTGTCCACACCAGACAGGGTTGAATGCTCTGCAAAAGGAGGAGAGCCGCAACCTTCCTGGTCCCTCTGGCCCGCTTTCACCCCCATCGAGAACGGGAAGAGCAGTCAATTTTCTCTGTCTGATCTGACCAAGGAATCCATGCCTTATGAGCCGCTCTTCGACCTTGCCCTGCCTAAGGTGGCATCTCTGTTTTTGGAGTGGAAGACCGCAGAGGCCTTTCAGAGGGCTGAAGGAGAAAAGGAGGACCGAGAGGAGCTGGAGGGGGAGGATCTTTCTGCCACATCCCCTCTGGAGGTGTTGGACCGTGTTATTCAGCAGGGTCACGACACTCATGAGAAAGTGCTGAAGAGGTATGCTTCTGTTCTTCTGACTTATATTATGACTAGTGAAAGTGTTTTAGAGGAAATGTGATGGAATGTCTGTTTGCTCTCTTACAGAACTCTGTCCTCTCAAAGTCAATCAGCAGACCAGCACTCTGGAGGTAAACAGCATAACAATAAAGGAAAAGGTATTTAGTAATTTTACTAATTTATAGGCTCTCCGTGCTCAAGATGATTGTGTCCTCCAACTTTTCTCCTACAACCGCTCCTGTGTTTGTTTTCCTGCCACTTTCCAATACAATTTTTTTTTCTTCAGATTCTTCTACTGTCTTCTATGTAGTTCACTATCAAATCCTTAGAAACAGCTCTGTGGTGGTCCTATTCAGCTACAATCTGAATTCCTGTAGATTCTAAGTAGAGCTGTGTGATATATTGAAATAAAAATGTGATATTCATTTGTTTGTTGCAGTTAGTCCTGTCAAATTTAAATTTATTATCATTTGACTTGGCTAGCAGTACATGATCATAATAAACCCACTGCTGTCTATCATTAAGGATAATCAAAGAACAAAAGAAAAGGAGAAAATCACTTACTGCTCTACTTTTAACTGAATAACTTGGACAGAATAATCCTTATTAAAGCTACAAAAGTTATTCAAATTCATTTATAATTTATGCAGTGAAGACTGAAGTGTTTATTAACAATTTCTGTGTATATCCTACCTGTTAGACCTACCTGAAAATCGTAAAGCACTGTTTACAAGGTTTACATGGGTCAAAAACAACAAAAACAATAACTTTTTGTGCATTTTGACAGGGCAAGTAAAAATCTGAACCAGTCCAATAAAAAAAGCCCAAATAGACTGGGCCGACAGAAAAAATTGAGCCCTGATATATTGAAGGGCACAGGTAAATGTGATATTTATTACAATAAATTGGGAGAATGTGGAGAATGTTTTAAGGTCACTTAACTTCAATTTAAAAGTTATTTTTTTGAAGCCTTTTTGAAGAAAATTGATAGCTTTTAATTATACTGTAATGCTGAATGGCTATAATGGCTAAAATTGAGGGGAAATAAAAATTAGCATAGAGACATCAGTAGCAGTATTGGTATCTGTGATGATGGCCTTCTTTCATAAAAAACAAATTAAACAAATATTTAAAATATAGGCTAGTGTCTTTGTTGTTTCTACATTAATTTGGAGATTAAATGTGAAATTATTACAATATAAAAATTAAAGGGTTAGTTCACCCAAAAATGAAAATTCTGCCATTAATTACTCACCCTCATGTCGTTCCAAACCCATTAGACCTTCGTTCATCTTCAGAACACAAATGAAGATATTTTTGATGAAATCCTAGAGCTTGTTGTATAATGTATTAATTTTTTTTTTTTGTTAGTTTTTTTTGCACACAAAAAGTATTCTTGACGCTTCATAACATTAAGGTTGAACCACTGTAGTCCACCACTGTTAACAATGTTTTTACTACCTTTCTGGACCTTGAAAGTGTTAATTAAATAGCTGTCTATGGAGGGACAGAACATTGTTAAAATAGTCCATGTGACTACATGACTTTATACAAGCTCTAGGATTTCATCAAAAATATCTTCATTTGCGTTCTGAAGATGAACGAAGGACTAACGGGTTTGGAACGACATGAGGGTGAGTAATTAATGACAGAATTTTCATTTTTGGGTGAACTAACCCTTTAATAACTTTAATGTTAGGTGCAATTTAATCGTAATTACAGAAAAAATTGCGATTTAGTTAAATTTTTTTAATTGATTGACAGCACTAATTGCAGAAACCCAAAATATTGCAATGTCAGATTGCAATATTCAGCCCTAATGCAATTTTTTTTTTTTTTTTTTACTTTTACACGACAGCACTTTTCTGTTTTTTTTTTTTTTAACTGACTGCAATGTATTTTTACAGGTCCTGTGTCTGCAGCATCAGATGAGCTGGGGATGTTGCGCAGTCAGCTGCTATTGCTGCATAACCAGCTGCTGTATGAGAGACATAAGAGAGAGCAACATGCGCTACGTAACCGCCGTCTGTTTGGCCGTATTGTCAACACAACTGCACTGGAAGAGCAAAACAACTCCATGGTAATAAATGAACCCAGGATTGTGAAAAATTCTGCATAAAAATCCAAAAGCCTCTCAGTCATTAAGTTCTACATTCTTTGCTTACTTCTTAAATTATACGTTTAGCTACATTGATCGCATTTTACCAAATACATTCAGAGAAATTCTGTAAATGTTTCAGTGCAGAAAATGTGAAAAGTGTTCAAGTCTTGGCATAACTGGTGACATTACAATGATAAAACCCCTCAAAAGTTTGACAGGCTTCACAAGTCTGTTAATAAATGCACAGATGCTCTGAAGTTGTTGTTGTTAATATCAGCATTTTTCCAGTAGTTTGGTTTTTGTGTGTGTGTGTGTGTTACAGAAAACCCAACTCAAACTTCAGGAAATTGAGATCAAGACTGTGCAGGTAAGTCTGCAGGAGGAGCAGCGGCGCTCTAGACGGGTACAGGAAGACAGAGAGGCTCTTGTGAACCAATTGCAGACTCAAATCCAGCAGCTACAGAAAGAACGGAATGACTACTACTCAAAGATGCAGGAGCTAAAGGTGATCATAGGGTTATAGGACATGAATAATTACATGGTTACTCTTGTTCACTCATAATACAGCAACTATAATTGTCTGTTTACCATTTTGTTGCTGGAATGTAGCAGACAATGTGTGACATCTGTGTTAAAAGCTAATTGTTTTATGTGGCATCATTTACAGAGTGATTTGCAGGAGAACCAGAAGAAGGTTGGAGAAATGGAGGCAGAGCTGCAGAAAGCCAATAACAAAGTGTGTAATATGGGACACATGATCACCCAGCTGTCCATCAAGGTTAGACATGTTTGTGATAAAAATACTGGATATAAAACACTATCCATTACAGTGCAGGGATGTTAAAATTTTTTAAAAGCAAATTTTAGATGTGGCCCATATTTATTGATGGTTTAATTTTTTTGATTTGTGTTCCTGATTTATCCAACATCAGCTAAACAATAGTGAAAACATGGAGCAGCAGATGGCTTTCCTGAACAAGCAGCTGCTGCTTTTGGGTGAAGCCAACAAGTTATGTGTGGATGAAATCGACCGCTTGGGGCCTGAGGCTAGCAAGGTAGTCATGATTATTAACTATTGATGACTTAAATCACATCATTGCTGTAACGCAGCAGATCTCCAGTTTGACAGATGTGACATTGTTATACAGCAATCCATGAAATAGTGGTAATATGATCAATTGTTCTATTGATATCAAGATATTAACACCCAATCATAAGCTTTAAACCATTGAATTTGAAAATGACTTTGGTCTGTTCAGATCAACTCAGACTTGATCTTTTTGTGACTTTTAGGAGCTGAATATGCTGCAGGCATCTTCACTGCGTGAGGTTGAGCGTTTGAGGCAGAGCTCTCTACAGCAGAGTCAAAGACTTGATACCGCCCAGCAGCGCATCACAGACCTGGAGACGCAACTCGCCAAGAAAGAGCAAGTCATCCGAGAGCAAAAGAAACTGCTGGACAATGTCAAAAGCCAAGCCACGTATGTGGTTATCTCTGCTTCCGTAGTCTTTTTGAATTACGTGTTGAGTTTTTAATTTATTTTTGCAACAAAACAAAAAAAATCCAATCACAGTTTGAATCTTATTTCTATGGCCAAACACAGGGTATTGTATATTTAATTATATAATAATATAGTGTATTACATTATCACAGGGATCCCCAAACTTTTTATCAGCCAAACCCCTTTGACCTAAAATATTTACTTGTATAATATGTGACCCTGAACCACAAAACCAGTCATAAGTCACGCGGGTTTATTTGTGGCAATAGCCAATAATACATTGTAGGGGTCAAAATTATAGATTTTTCTTTTATGCCAAAAATCATTAGGATATAAAGTAAAGATCATGTTCCATGAAGATATTTTGTAAATTTCCTACCGTAAATATATAAAAAAAATTCTATTATCAGTAATATGCGTTGCTAAGGACTTCATTTGGACAACTTTAATATATTAGATTTTTATAAACAATATTTAGATATTTTGCACCCTCAGATTCCAGATTTTCTAATAGTTGTATCACTAAATAGTGTCCTATCCTAACAGACCATACGTCAAAGGAAAGCTTATTTATTCAGCTTTCAGATGAGGTATAAATCTCAATTTTAAAAAAAAATTACCCTTATGACTCACAAATGGTTTTGTGGTCCAGGGTCACATATATATTTAGTGAGTTTTATTTATTTCTTTTTTTATAAAAAAGTTAATTTTACATTATGATTATTAGCTTTTCATCAGCTCGTGAACCCCCTGTAATGTAATGATGAGTTAATGATAAATCTTATTAACTGGTGCTATTGACCTGTAGAATATGGATCATCGGGTTCTGTTCATCTCTTCAACCAATTCTTACTGTAAGATTTACTAATTTAATCCTTGTCTGCATTGTTTTTTCCTGTAGGGAGCAGCTGCAGGCTTCAGAAAACCGGTATTTGGCCCAGAAGACCATAACTCAGGCATTACAATCTGAGCTGCTTGAACTCTATAGCCAGATAGAGCTCAAAAACCTGAACACTAATGCACCAGCAGAGCCCACTTCTGAGACCAGCAGCCCCATCAACCAGAGGTGTGTTCCATATTATTGTCATGCACAAATGTTTCTCCTCCACATACTGATTTACAAATGCAAACAAGACTTTTCAGGACATAATATAAAACTGATGGGTTGCTGAATTTTGTAGAAGAGTTATATTTCCATTTGTGTTTCAGGCCAAATGGCAACCGTACAGGCCCATCTGCTCCATCTCTATCAGCCGACCCAATGAAAAGAGAGGAAGGCACGCATATGTGTTTCAATGGTGAAATATCTGCCGGGTCTCCACAAACACCCACAGCATTCATTAATGGCTGCCAGGAAGAAGATCTTTCCGCCCTTACCCGTTCATTTCCTGCCCTCCCCTGTGACTCCCCGCTGGCTGTTGGCTCTTACCCTAGTACCGGAAGCTTTTTGGGTAAAAGAGCCAGAGAAATGTTTCGCAATAAGAGCGAGAGCCACTATGAAGGCGAGCCAGCTGTCCTCACCTGCCTTTCCAAGGATCTTAAGGTTCAGCCAATCACAGACCCCACAGAGAGCATGGAGCTTGAAGGGGCTACTGACCAGGCTGACCTGCAGCCCATGGACAGACCTCGGTCCTATAATATTCAGCGGCGGAGGCAGCAGGATCTGCGGATCATGGACTACAACGAGACCCTCCATGAGCATTGATTGTACACTGCTGACATGATTGTCCGCAGTTAGAAGAGGATAATTTTGGACCCAGTATTAGAACGCAACGCTCTTTTTGTTAGAGTGGTTTGCAGTGTTTTAGTTCATTTTAAAAGCTCTTGTACTATGAAACGGCCAAAAAAGGCTGTCGCTTGGCAGTTGCCATGTAGTCACCACAGTGGCAAGAGAACATCTTGTCTTCAAAAAAAATGGTTCACTTATCTCCTGTCAAATACAAATGAATTGTAATTCAGTATTTTTTTGTTTTGTTTTTTATAATTGGCATTCAGTAAGCGACCGTGGTGATTATATTGCGTGGTGGCTGGATGTTATTTGGGCCTCTGTACTGTACTTTCCAGCAAATGTATTGACTTAATCACTGTATTTGCCCAGTTTCCAATCCTCCTAAATTTGTCCATGCAAAATGCCCCTTTGAGTCACTGTGAAATCAGCATCATTGATTTCCACTGATGTGACTAAAAAATTGCACAATACAGAGTGATCACTGCAAACGGAGCACTGTAAATAGATCATGCCTCTGAAAAAAAACAATCAGTCCGATAAAAATGTGAAAAACTAAAAAGCTATGTGGCGTAGGTGAAGTAGAATGAGAAATCACATTTCATTGCTGAGGCAAGTCGTTTGTAAATGCCATAGCTGTGCTTTGCCTATAGAGAATAAGCAAGTCTTGTGTTGTATTTCTAGTAATAGATTTTATTTTTATGCATTAATGTTCTCCACTGGGATTGTAGCGCCCAGTCACCAGTGCAATACTTCTTAGCTAACACTTCATGCCAGCTCGAAGGTATGAGTGATGATGGGAAAAATAAACAGATTTAGATTGCTGCTTTGCAGTACAGTCAGAGCCTTATAGAACACAGGCCAGGCTGCTGTAGGTGCATTTGTCCAGTTGAGGCCGATTGAGAAATGAAAATATCTTTGTGGTCTAAGATGTGTCTGACAGGTGAATGTACTTGTGTTAATAGTGGCCACTGCAATACTTTGACACACTAAACTCTGAAAGGAAGCTGCTCGCTGTAAGCCCAGAAGGCTTATATCCCTCTATTATTTTCATTCATTTCTGTTTTACACAGGTCAGACCCCATCTTCAGCGAAAAGGCTTCGCATAATGGGCTGCAGCTGGCTGAAGTAAAAGCACTTCTTTTTTAATTCAGGCCCTCTTAAGATTGCTGAACCCTAGCAGAGCAATATACTCTTCTCTTTCTAAAAAACTTGCCCCAGGGCTTTGTTTTCAGTGCAAGATATAAATGGAATATGTGAAGTGCTGTTGCAAAGAAAATACAAGCCAGCTGGGGAAATGGTTTAGAGTTTACAGTGAGAATTGAAATCTATGGAAATCACTGCTGTTTTTCTTTCTGTTCATACTGTTCTTATCACAGTTCACTATGAGTGTGATCACACAGCTTGTGCTTTGTTTTCCCCGTCACTCAGACTTTACGTTCTGTTTTTATACCAAAAGTCCTCTCAAACATTTTGTTGTTTCACAAAATGCCTTACTGAAAAAAGTATGAAACCTGTCCATCACCTGAAGTCGTTTGTCGAAAGTTATCTGAACTATGGTACAATCAGATGGTGATTGGTGTAACGGGTAACCATGGAATCTATTTTGAATTTGAGAAAACAGATTTGTGTTCTACTTGCTATGGTCAACAAAAAATAAAATATATGTTTTGCATATTTTTTGTCAGTCATATATTTTTAAATGGTAATTGTATATAATACTTTATGTGAAAACTCACAGCAAAAACATGCATAAGTATTGAAAAAGTGTTATCTATCTCCTTGTATTTCCTGGTGGCTTCCAGGCTGGTTTTCCAGCATGCCAGCCTCCTGTACCTTTTTTATATCTACTTGGGTTCTTACTGGTGTCTTTATCAAGGTCTCCAACCATCCCCACATTCTTTGCCACTGTTTGTTGAGATGACTCTGTAGCCGTTGGAGTGAGACGTTGAGCACCTCCTCTACTGTAGGTGGTGAGGAGGTCTAAAGCCAGTGGAATCACACTAACAATCCCACCATAGAAATTCCTTGCTTCATCACAGCTTAGCCGGTTGATCTCATTGTGTGGGTAGCTGTGAAGGGGGGGAAAAAAAGTAATGGATGGTGATGCATTGAGGCTATTCTTCATGTTAAGATGACTCTTGAGCTTCTTGTTACTATGTGATTTCAATCAATGAAAAAAAAAAGATTAGCATCCTTATCCTGGATCTAAATTTGAAGCTTTAATAATTTAGATGGCAATTTAATTGTATTAAATCATGTAATTTTTCTTTCACTTAACTGTGCCCTTAGCTGGCTGATGTTGCTGTTGGGGCTGAGGAGGTCCCTACAAGTATCCAGGCCCTCACAGGAAGTGTTTTGGCTGAACAGTGAGGACTCTAAATGTTTTAAAACACCTCCAAGATCCGAAATAATTTCCAAAAAAAGCAAAAAGCTGCGTCTGTCAGTGGAATTGTTGCAGTGGTGATTCATGTACCTTTGGACCTGCAGAGGAACATCAGTTAATAATGACATAATATTAAATAATAAACACTATTTAGAATGGAACTTATGTGGAACTGATTATAATACACACATACTACCATTCAGAATTTTGGGGTAATTTTTTTAATTCATATTTTTATTCAGCAAGGATGCATTAAATGAATTAAAAGTAAAGACTTAAAACTTATTTCAAATAAATTGTTATTTTGAACTTTCTATTCATCAGAGAATCGATCCTGGGGAAAGAAATGCGCCACGGTTTCCACAAACATATTGACCAGCACAACTGCGTATTCCAACATTAATGAAGAAAAAAATCAAATTAGAATATTAGAATGAGTTCTGATGTATCATGCGACACTAGTAATGACTGATAAATACTCAGCTTTACCATCATAGAAATACATTACATATAAAATAAAAAACAGAAAAGTTATTTGTCAGAATATGTCAGAATATTTTTCTTACTGTATTTTTGGCATAAGAGATTGACCGAGTATACCGACCCCAATAATTTTGTAGTTATTGCTAATACTATTTTAAGTAATAATGTTTCACCATACATTATTATTACTTGGAAACTGCATGCATCATAACCTGTTCGACGGTGGAGACGGGCTCAGTTTTGTCCCTGGCGTGCTCCCTCGACCGCTCAAGAGCTGTTATAAATATAAATTGCTGTTGCTTGAAACGTTTATACTTCTCCTCAATGGAAAGTAACTGCTCTCTGACGCCAGCCATCTCAGTTGAAGTAACGTTACCTGTTTAAAATGGATAAAGTGCATAAGAACAGTAGACTAACGTTACTGTTTCGACATAGATTGTTGTTAGCAGTTTGAAAACCCGTATTGTAGTACTGAGATGTTTGGGAAAGTGGTATTTTATTATGAAAATAAATTTGCGGTTTTGATGAAAGATGTTGTAGAAACAGAAATTGTATTCATCATAAAAAATGACATAATTCACACGTACTAGAACTTACCTGTATTAGTACGTATTGTAGAGGTATGTCAGACATCTGAAAAGTGTTTCTGTTGCATTGAATGTTCGCTGCTTAGCAACAAGCTCCGTTTTTCAACGGCTTTGAGAAACTCATGCGCCCTCTGGTGGTGGTGATGGTGACCAAGTTACCAATGGCAACAAACATTAACAAACGCGTGCGCACATTGACCTATCATCAACCAACCATAGATATGTATCTATGTCATCAACAACTACATTTCAAGGTAACATCAAATATTTTTCTCTATCAGAACCATCTTCTTTAAATCAAGTAACGTTACCTACGGAGTTTACGTAACATTCCTTAATTTACGTTTTTTTTAACAGCAAAGAGTCAATGCTGCAAGAGAAAACCAATCTTTTTGTTCTGTTTGACTTTAAAAGGTCAACCCGAAAACCTACGGTTTGTTTAAGTATTTTCCCGCCTTTTGTAACTTACAGGTTTAGACCACTGATCTATGTGGTTTAGCCTCATAAAAGACCCTTTTATGTTTTTTTGTTGATTTAATGATCTCTCTTTGTGAACAAAGGCACTTTTATAAACAGTTATTTACAGGTTTTCAAGCCTTTGGTGACTTTCTGTGTCGAGTGGTGTAACTTACTACAGTAATGGATGCAACTAGGCCCCTCAGAATCCCTCCTGAGATGGCCATTTATGCTGAGAAACATGACATATTTCTTCTGGTCCAGGTATAGACATTTTACTAGACAATGGTTAACAAGTGTATGATCATAAGGCAATTTCACTCATGTAAATGACACATTTGCAGACACTAGTGAGAAATTTGATTGTGGACAAACCAGAGGACCCTATTCAATACCTGATTAACTTCCTGAAAAGGGACAGTGTCGATGGTAATATTTTTGTCATTATACTCGTGATAAATCCTTACCAATTTTTATTTATTTGTTTTAATAATCTTATAAAAGTAATACATCCTTACAGCAATACAAAAACATATTCCGTACCACAAGATGGCGCAGTCGTATATAATATATAAGAAGTTGGAGGAGCAGCAGATATCCAACTCGTTTATTGTTCAGATAAAAACACTGTTATTATAATTATAGAATGACACTCACTGACAGCTTTTTTTTTTTTTTTTTAAATAGATATACATTATTAGACTTAATTAGCTATCAATGTCATCTTGCATCAATAATGTATTGAGCACTGTTCATTATAAATCTTTTTCAGTGCCAAGAATCATATTGTTGGGTCCTCCAGCGTCCGGGAAAAGAACCATAGTAAGAGTCATTTTAAGTACAAAATGAATGAGTAGCTAATTTTATTTTATTTTAAGCTACAATTAAACGATTCTAGTGTACATTTTTTATTGTTTATGTCTTTTAAAGGTGATATCCAGCAAGTGTTGTGCTCCCTGTATGTAGCTCTGCATATATTTGATTGCTTTGTGCTTTCTTCAGTCTTGAAATTTATTTATAAATAGGCCTGTCATGTCTGAGTTTCATCAGAGTTAAATGAAATAAGATATTCATCATAGTTACACTGTCAGGCCTCAAAGATCGCAATACTGCTTCAGTCATCTGTAGAGAATCACCTGTTCTGTAGCACATCATGCGCTTCTGAGTATTTTCATTTTTTTGTCAGTGGTTCCACATTTTATATGCTGCTTCAGATTGTCCTCTTTTGTCTTGCCGCAGGCTAAAAAGTTGTGTGAGCTCACACAGGCTATTCACGTAACTCTTAGTGATATCTTAAAGGATGACAGTGACCTGACCAGAGCTGCAAAGCAGTATCAAGACAAAAAACAGGTGGGGTCTCTCTTTCTCTGTCCTTTCTCTTGCAAACACATATACTTCTGTTAGGTTTCCCATAGATATTTTATGACTGAATTTGCTTTTTTAGCAGACCTAGAACAGGGAGTCTGCATGTATTTGTGTGTATTACTACTTAATTGCAAAGTATCTTCAAGGAAAAGTAGTCTGGAATGCCTTGATCATTATATTCATTTTAGATGTAGGAAGTAGGAAAGGTATTGTTGTCAGCATTTGCTACAATCTCTGGATGCCGGTAATCGCAGTCTCTATGGTATTGTAATGACATAGAACTGATTTTGTCTGAAGTCTGATCATGCAAATTCAATGCAGGCTAGTTAGTTGATAAATCAGGAGAGTTGAATAAAATTAGAAGAAAAGAGAGAGATGTGCTTAGGAAAAGTGCCTCCCAATGGTTTAATTATTCTAATTATCCTCTCACTTAAACTCGCCATGGCCTTGAGTTTAAAATAGAACGATCCAAAAGATTCCAATTATTATCATTTTCACAAAATTCACAAAGGAGAGTGAGATGAAAGCAGCAGAGAATGTCATAAATAATTAGAGATTCAACAGCATATTTGAATGTATTTGTTTAATAATAATTAGATTATTTTGGTGGACAGTCATTTAGTAAAAAAACAGATATATCTCAGGTAGTTTTAGATAGAATGACAGAAGTCAGTTGTTGTAAATTTCTTTTATATTATGTTATGAGTTGATTAGATGAAGTTCATTATTATTCATATTTTTTACTAATTATTAAATTTGATTAAAACATTTATTCTCTGTGATGTATTGTTGTTAATGTTTGGAGTCATATTATTTGATGATCTGAATAAATGGCCATCAGTACAAAGCTGTTTTAATTTAAAATATGTATTATTTTATTATAGGATTGATATATAGGTTTGTCATTAACTTAATTTATATTTATTCACTGCAATTTATTGTCTTTAATGTTGGTCTGATAGAAGATCCCCAAAGACCTCTGGAGCCAGTTGATTCTGCAATGCCTATCAAAACCTGACTGTGTTCGAAGGGTAAGGACATGCTTTTTCTTTTTATTTCTTTTGTAATTAATTTAGAAAAATGAACACTGCATGTTTTACTCTACCTGTCTAAAATGTGAAAAATGAAACAATCCAGTGAGAGAAACATATTTTCATCCTGAACTTGCACGTAACCTCCACTTTTGAACGTTTACAAGCGTGATGCCCAAAAAATGTGTCATTTTTTCTTTATTTAAACTCAACCTCCTATGATAAATAATTAGACGTGTGTTTCTCTGCCTCCCTTGAGGACTGCTGGGATAGGTCTCGGGGAATGCAAGACTGCTGGTGAGAGTTCTCGGAGAAAACCTTTCATCACCAGCAGGCCCCTCACCGGCTGCCAGTAACATGTGATCTCAGCACTAATGCCATTTAAGAACCTCACCGCTGAGGTGTCCGTTCACGTTTACTCTCAGATCTCACACCTTTTGAGTCCTCCTTTCATCTTTCAGTCAAATCACACAATCAATCACGGACTCCCTGATCGTTTCTTTTTCTGAAGTGTCAGTTTCTTCTGTGCAGCCGCACGGAGGAATATGTAAATCACCCGACTCCAAACGGCATCTCCTTTTATTCCTCACTAAACTCCGCAAATGGCTTTACTCAGCCAAGAATCCCATCGCGAAACTTTTTCTGTTTGGCATCCTTTAACTTTCACCTTTTAATCTCAGTAGTTTGTGATTAGCGACTCCTTTGAATCTAGTAATGGATGTTTATCCCTTCAGGCAAACTGTCTGATAGTATTTATCAGGTTATTTAATTATTTTCCATCCCGACTGATCTGCATATGAGCAGAGGATTGATGTAGAGTTTTTCCTCTGTAGATTTAGACACCTGACAAAGTATCTCTGGCTCACCACAAGGAGCCTTCATCTCATGGTCTTTTGCTTCGCACACACTTAAATGGGCCAAAGAATGGAATGATTGACATGTCACATCACCACTGGAGCCTAGACAGCTAAGCTTAATTGCTCTGCCACTGATGCCTGCGTGTGTGTGTGCTTGTCTACCTGTTTTTCCAAATTAAGCAACAATGAATGTTAATCATGCCTAATCTAGGTCATCTAGTTCATCTCCGCCTGTCACTGCTTCTCAAGCTGTCTTAATTCTTTCTCCCTCGCTCTCTCATTCTCTCATGAGGCTGCTGTTTGTAAAACTTTAGACTTGTACTCTTGTGGAAAATGAAGAGAGGGAGCATAGGTAATGAATAGTGATTTAAAGTAAAATGTCAATTTAATGAGTGCCTTTCAGTCCTGGAAAAATAAAGATGGACCCTAAAGTAAATGAGAAAAAAAGAAGGAAGGAAAGAAAGAAAGAAAGATCACGGGGCACATGTCACAGTCATCCGGATCTCTAATGAGGCTTCATAAAGTTATGCTGTTTGAATTTGCATAGTGCCTGTAATTCTATTTTGAGGGAGAAAGGAGGAATCTAAAGGAAAGTTTGAAAATGAAATATTTAAACTTTTTGAGAGCACGCAATGCAAATAATGCTTTACAGAGTTGTTTTGTCTGACTTTTTATTTTAAAATATAGTAATATGGTTCAACTGAACAGCAATAAACGATTTCAGACAATTGTACACTATCATTCAAAAGTTTGGGGTGGGTAAGACTTAAATATTTCAAAAGAAGTCTCATGCTCAGCAAGGCTGCATTTATTTGATCAAAAATACAGTAAAAACAGTGATACTGTTAAAATACTGTTTTTTATTTAAATATATTTTAAAATGTCATTTAATAAAAGTTGAACAGCATTAGTTTGCAATAAAAATCATTTGTAACATTATAGTTGGCTTTACTGTCACTTTTGATCAATTTACTGCATCCTTGCTGAATAAAAATATTTCTTCCTGATTTACTATAAATATTACTATTTATATACTATGTATTAAATATTAATACATATATATATATATATTAATAGTATTTATATACTATTCATATTTCTCAACTGACCTTAAGCTGTAGTGTATACAATATATGTATATGTGCACATAGTTTTTAGTAGTTTTTAATCACTTTTCTATTAAACACATGCTTGATTGATGTCTTTGACTGTTGTGACGTCTCACTGTTTTTTCAGTGTTTTGCATTATGAGTGCTGTGTTTAAGATGTCATATCAAGTAAAAAAAATTTCTTGACCCGGGTTTAGTTCAATTATTTTTATTTTATTATATTATTTTAAAACTAGAGCAACATTAAAGCGAATCAGTGGTTAACAGATAAGTGAACAACTAATTGAGATCTAATTGTTAAAGTCAAGTGGAGTGTTTTGCAGCCGCTACTGCTGCCATGTTGTCGGTCTATTGTGTGGGGGAGCTGTGTGTTGGGGTCTGTGAGTGACATGTCAGGGCGCCGCTTCTGCTTCCCTGCCTTGCCTGCTGTTGGGCTGGCTGGTGACATCTGCTCTACGCATGTCCCTCCTGTGATAGCTGGCCTCACTGCAGATGTTCCAGTCCTGGGGTCTCTGTTTGAGCCCACTGCTACTGCACCACGGCCCCTTTTGATGTGGGGATGAAACGGAATGGAGCAAGTCGCAGTGGGGCTGTGTTCAGATGTATGTGTGGGAGTTAATGTGTGCATAGAGCGTATGTGTGTACGGTAGTTTGACTGAAGCAAGTTTGGACTCTACCTAAGTTTTCTTGTCAAACCTCTGAACATCTACAGATGCATATTAGTATATAATCTGCTCTTTATCTGATTTCTGTGTTGTGTAATACCTATTATTTCATCATGCTCTTCTAGAAATGCTGCACATCATCAACAAACTAAACAGACACCACACTACTAACATTTATATTTCAAGAGGCTGTAGCTCAACCCTGTATTTTCCCTATATTCATGCCAGTTAGATTGTGTAGGCTAGAGGCCTTTCATGCAATCGGTGCATCAGGCCCTGCTCATGGGCTTCCCAGCCACAGAGGCAATCAAATGCTTAATGGGAAAGTAAGTGGGAGGAAACTTGCGCGCTGAGATCAGGTGAAGCAAAGGATAGGTTTGCCGTTAAAGATCAAAGCCTGAAAAAACAAAGGCTGATATCAAACAGACACTCGAAACTCGGAAGCAAAAACCCACAGCTCCTCTGATAATACTTAGATCTATAAATGTTTGTTGCATATATTTATTTATTTTAAGATTATTCACTGCAGTAATAAGTTGGCCCCTAACAAGCACTTTTGGGAGATGGTTTCTTTGACTGTTCTTTATTTTACCACACCATTGCACAGCAAGCCTTGGGATTTAGGAGACTATTAGAGAGGAGGCTTTTTTTATGGATTTGTAGCTAATGAATGATATGCATGCGTTTCCTTTCTTCTTATGTTATTTTTATTGCTAAGTGAGAAGTTTGGAGAGGAGCTGGAGAATTAGGCATATTTTCAAGGTTTTTATGGATTTAACCCTCCATTTGCCTCCCTGCATGATACCCCATATGGGCCAGTTTTACTCCTTATTCATACAACAATTTATACATTCATTATTTACACTGGTACAGGGCAGCAATTTATATGAATTATTCATATAAAATTATTCATTCAAAGCCCATTACTGTTTTTTAAAGTATTTTCCCAGGCAGGATATTGTTTTGCTTATATGAAAACTATTTTAAACAACAATTTAAGCACAGTAGCTGACCATGGGGAAAAGCAAGTTCATTTATAGAAATGTAAACAGGAGAATTGTGTGGGTGTTTATTTAAGACAAAATGCAAGGTTTCAGCTGTGTTAATAGCAGATTGTGTCTGCATTGTCTGTCACTAGCAAAGTTGGACTTTATATGTCACCAGGGAGTTTTATTATTGTTTAAAGCAAATTGTTTGTTCCTCCTTAAGTGTGCATAACATGTATTGCATTTCCAGGGCTGGGTTTTGGAGGCCATTCCCAAGACGCAGGAAGAGGCACTATGTCTACAAGAAGCAGGCATCACCCCAGATCATGTTGGTTAGTGGCATGTTGTCCAAACACTTTGTTGTTCCCAACTGAAAAACAAGAGATTTGAATCAGGACTCGATAATGAGACCGACCAAATATCTCTGGGACTCACTATCACTCCCCAGAGGATGTGTCAAACTCTAGTGCTTTCTTTTAACTCTTTCCTCGCAGTGATGCTGGAAGCTCCTGATGTCGTCCTGATTGAAAGGAGCTCGGGCAAGAGGATAGACCCTGTCACGGGAGGTAATGTCTGTATGATCATTACACATTTCTTAGTTCAGAGTGTAGGACTGCGAGACAGGCAGCTAACATGCACAATTGTTAGAATGCATTTCATTATCTGTGGACCTTGACAGCGCTCGACTTGTTTGCCGAATCCAAATCGGGCCTGTGTGTCCTTAGGGTTTCGGAAAGCCCAGCTGTAATGAACAAAAGCCAGAGCTCCCTGCAGATTTATGATGGTGCGGATGCACCATTTCCACATAATTGCCATTTTCCTTTTTGTTTATTTATGATCTTTTTTCAGGACATTCACTGTCAAAATAAATGCTATGAAATAATTTTTTTTTATATTTTATCCTCAATACTTTCACCTCAGCACATATATCCTGGAGTATAAAACATATGTGATGACCTTACCCGCATGATTCCTTTCCATGTTTCAGATGTATATCACGTCACCTTCATGTGGCCTGAAAGTGAAGAGGTTTCACAGCGTTTAGAAACACCCAGAACACTGATGCCAGCTGATCTTATAGCAAAAAAGCTGCAGAAATACCACACAGAAGCTCATGCTCTGAAGCGCACCTACCACAGCTGCCTGAAGACCATCAATGCTGACCAGCCCCATGTAGACGTTTTCTCACAAGGTAAATTTCACCATCTTCACCCACTCTGGTACCAATGCCGTCCATCTGCATTAAGGCATTCTTTTACCTAAAATGAAAGTCATTTACTCACCATCATGTTGTTCCAAAACTGCATGTTTTTCTTCTACGGAACACAGAAGAAGTTATTTTGAAGAATGTTAGTAACTGTTTTAGTGTTCTAACTCTTTTCAGTCATACAGATTTGACTTGACATATACACTCACCTAAAGGATTATTAGGAACACCTGTTCAATTTCTCATTAATGCAATTATCTAATCAACCAATCACATGGCAGTTGCTTCAATGCATTTAGGGGTGTGGTCCTGGTCAAGACAATCTCCTGAACTCCAAACTGAATGTCAGAATGGGAAAGAAAGGTGATTTAAGCAATTTTGAGCGTGGCATGGTTGTTGGTGCCAGACGGGCCGGTCTGAGTATTTCACAATCTGCTCAGTTACTGGGATTTTCACGCACAACCATTTCTAGAGTTTACAAAGAATGGTGTGAAAAGGGAAAAACATCCAGTATGCGGCAGTCCTGTGGGCGAAAATGCCTTGTTGATGCTAGAGGTCAGAGGAGAATGGGCCGACTGATTCAAGCTGATAGAAGAGCAACTTTGACTGAAATAACCACTCGTTACAACCGAGGTATGCAGCAAAGCATTTGTGAAGCCACAACACGCACAACCTTGAGGCGGATGGGCTACAACAGCAGAAGACCCCACCGGGTACCACTCATCTCCACTACAAATAGGAAAAAGGGCTACAATTTGCACGAGCTCACCAAAATTGGACAGTTGAAGACTGGAAAAATGTTGCCTGGTCTGATGAGTCTCGATTTCTGTTGAGACATTCAGATGGTAGAGTCAGAATTTGGCGTAAACAGAATGAGAACATGGATCCATCATGCCTTGTTACCACTGTGCAGGCTGGTGGTGGTGGTGTAATGGTGTGGGGGATGTTTTCTTGGCACACTTTAGGCCCCTTAGTGCCAATTGGGCATCGTTTAAATGCCACGGCCTACCTGAGCATTGTTTCTGACCATGTCCATCCCTTTATGACCACCATGTACCCATCCTCTGATGGCTACTTCCAGCAGGATAATGCACCATGTCACAAAGCTCGAATCATTTCAAATTGGTTTCTTGAACATGACAATGAGTTCACTGTACTAAAATGGCCCCCACAGTCACCAGATCTCAACCCCATAGAGCATCTTTGGGATGTTGTGGAACGGGAGCTTCGTGCCCTAGATGTGCATCCCACAAATCTCCATCAACTGCAAGATGCTATCCTATCAATATGGGCCAACATTTCTAAAGAATGCTTTCAGCACCTTGTTGAATCAATGCCACGTAGAATTAAGGCAGTTCTGAAGGCGAAAGGGGGTCAAACACAGTATTAGTATGGTGTTCCTAATAATCCTTTAGGTGAGTGTAGGTGAGTAAATGATGACAGAATTTTCATTTTTGTCTGAACTATCACTTTAAATTAATGTTTACAAATCTTCTTGCCAAGCTACCTTTTATCACTGACTTCGTATGAGGTATAAAATTGATCTTAGGTGGTGATCATCAAGCCATTTGAATTCAAAATATAGGCTGCATTTTTAAAAATTTGTGCAGGTTTGGCTTAGGTAGGTCACTGAGTTACATTTAGAGCTTTTCAAACATTTCTACTAATATCACCTACTGCAAACTACCTCCCCTATTGGTCGGAGGTCAGTAGTGCGGCGGCTGCATTCAGAGGCTGTGATTGACCTGCTTGTCAGGCACTCTTCCAGTTGAGGAGGTAGCCTCAGGCAGCTCTGCAGGCACAGACTATCCCATGAGAACCTGGGCAGGGATGAGCGGTCCTCGCCAATTACATTAAAACCATCTGAATCCAACCTGTCTAAATATTATATCGCTCAACTTGACAAAATAATTTTGTCACCTCCCTTCCTTTAGTTGTGAGGTAGAGCTAGGCAGTGAATATTTAAACCTCTTTTTGCATACATCACTTTGACTGTAGCATTAGGCAGGTTAGCAGCATTTTGTGAAATTCATACCACAGTTTTTTTTTTTTATAAAGATGCATATTTATCATAGGAATGAGTATGCATGGAACTGATAGCTAGTCATTGTATATTATGGGCAGCATTTTTAGAGATTTTAGAATATTTTGCCAGCTCAAGCTACATAAACATGAGCTGGGAGAAATTCAAATCCAATTTTGGACTGGTTTCTCTCTGTTTCTCGCTTTCTCATAGAAATTAGGCTTATCTGGGGGGAAATAAAGGCTCATTTAGTCTCATGGCACATTAGTATTAAAGCCAAAATGCTCCGTTGAGTTACCCATCAAGGAAGCGATCCTCCAGCCTAATGGTTTTGCGCTGTGGGCTGGATTTGTAAATTGTAGATTTAGGACAGCCACAGTGTGCCATTATGCCTAATCTTGACTTAACTGCACCTGATATTCTTGATATGTCTAAATGGAGGACATTAAATAAATATTTGAGATAAACTCTGCCATAAAACATTCATAAACCCATACTGAGGAGCAAACAGCAATAAGGCTGTCATCTTAAATCTTGATTAGCGCTAATTCAGCATGCGGTTTGATTGTAACGTCGCTAGTTTCCCCCTGACTTAGCCTTTTAGCGCATTAACATGTTTCGCATATTAAGCATTTATCATGTTGTTGTATAACAATTAGCAGCATAAAGGGCTGGATGAGAGGAACTCATTAGTTATGATTAGGCTGTTGTTAATCATTGCACATTAGAATGGCGGCTCAGCACAGGTTCCAGACAAACAGCATTGTTGTGAGTGAAACCCAACTGCAAACAGATGGCTTCGACGTGGATGTCACACTACAAGCAAATGCCCCCATGGACATGAAAGGAAGACTCTGATGATTAATTAATCAAGTGGCTTTATATTCAGTTTAATGGCAATCTCTGTTTATGATCTGAGCGAATGGGCTGTCACCAGCCTCACAAATGTGCTCTATTATCTTACTCTATTAAACATTCAGTAGTCTATCTGTGCCTGCATTGTGTTGTTTTGTATTAAAGTATGGTATGGTATGACAAAAATGCTTTGTAATACATACGCTACGAAAATGACCCAAAAGTCATAGGTCATTTCAAATGCTGCTCTTTTGAACTTTCTATTCTTCAAAGAATACCACAATATTAAGCAGCACAACTGAGTTCAATATTGATAATGATAATAATAAATGAGAACAAATTTGAGCACCAAATCAGCATATTAGAATGATTTCTGAAGGATCATGTGACACTGGAAACTGGAGTAATGGCTGATGAAAATTCAGCTTTGCCATCACAGGAATAAATCACATTTTAAAATATATAAATAGAAAAAAGTTATTTAAACATTGTAATAATACTTCATAATATTGCTGTTTTTACTGTATTTTTTTAAATGCAGCCTTGTTGAGCATAAGATGCATTTTTTATGCATTTTATAGTGGCACTGATAGCTACATTTAAATTTCAGCTTAAACAATAGATTTTAATAGGTCTCATTTATTAACTGAAAATGTATTTATTCTAAGCATTTCTGCCACACATTTTACACTTTGTTACATATCACATGAAATTTCTCATTCATTCCTATATGGTTATTTTGTATTTAACTGTAGTGCTGAACTATGTCCGTATTCCACGTCACTCTGCCTCACCCTACACTCCCAGAATCCTACTGTTTGGACCCCCAGGTTCAGGAAAGAGTCTTCAGGCAAAACTAATTGCTCAGAAATACGGCATTGTCAACAGTAAGCTCCTCCTTCAACTCTACATCTTTTGTTAATGATGTTATTAATTACTGTCACTTTTCAACTGTACTCTTCCTCATCTGCAAGGTTCAACATAGTTAAAAAATTGTAGTTTAGCCAAAATGTAACATTTATTATTATATTATGTAAAAGTCATCCCCAAAACCCTATGCTTATATATTTTTTTCTGTAGAACACAAAAGTAGACAAAAACACCAAAAATAATGCACCATTTTTTGAGTTTTGGGCGTAAGGGTTTAGAACAACATAAGAGTGAATAAATCATTTATTTAGATAATTTTTGAGTGAACCATTGTACATTGTCCATAGTAGTATGTTGTTTATTTAAAAGTATTATTATTATTATTGTTACTTTCTTCTGTTCTTTCCCATATCTCTGTCGCTGTAGTCTGTTGTGGTGAGCTTCTGAAGGCTGTGTCAGCTGATGAGAACCATATGGGGGAGCTCATTAAACCCTACCTGGAGTCAGAACAGCAAGGTATTCCTCCTTACCTCCTCTATACCTACTGCCAAATAGGTCAATCACACAGAACAAGTGAAACCCCAGTCTGTAAAATGTAGAGTTCTGTTTCCTGCTTTTGACCAGATAATTGAACCCCCTCCCCCATAGTCGAATAGTCTGATCAGCGAGCATGTTGTGCTATTTTTACATATTCACATATATGATATTGGTTTATGATAATTGTAGTCTAAATGACTATCATATAACTTACACTTATAATTTTGCAGAAATGTTTTGCTACTGTCCAGATGTGTCTAAACAAAATCACAGTGCTTTCTGGCTTCTTACCCTATAGGTTTTGCATCTACTGTAAGACAACTTTTTATCTTTTTTTTTGTGTAGTTAGAACACACCATAATGCTCTAGTTGTCTTGACTGTCTGTGACCTTTCATTCATCCTCATCATTGTTATTCCCTTCTCATCTTACACATTTCTGTGTCTGCCCAACACCTCTCTGTTCTAAATCCCTCAGAGACCATAAGTAAATATATATAGAAATATAGTCCCACCCCTCAGAGAATGCATTCAGCCGCTGGGACTGCCAATCACTGCCTTTATCACAGCTCTGGCCCAAGTCACTCGCCTTGAGCAAGTTTTCATTAATTTAATAAAGATTCTCAAGGGATGCAAAGCACAGAATGTAAGCATGCATTTGTCTGTGTGTGTTTTTTTTATCTTTGGTCTTTTCATTGATAGGGATAGTACAGAGAGGACATGAAAAAATGGGGAGAAGATGAAGAATGGGACTGGGAATGATGCAAGCCAGATTCAAACTTGCATCACTTAGATAAGCACCATGTCATCATGTCATTATTTCACATCCTTAGCCTTAAATCAATAGTTCACCCAAAAATAAACGTTCTGTCATCATTTACTCACCTTAAGCTCATGGTGATCCAAACCTGACTTTCTTCCTTCTGTGTAACACAAAAGCAGTTATTTCGAAAGTCAGTGGGGTCCAAACAACATTAAACTTTATTGAAAGAAAAATAATCAAAATATTTTTATTTTGTTTTCACAGCAAAAAAAAAGAATTTTAATTTTGGGTGGGCTTGAGAGTTGGATCTGAATTCAGCCAGATGTTATTTTACCAGTTGCGTCACACATACGAAAATCTTGACTTGAACTAAAAGCTTGTATAACACTCTGGGAAAACAAATAAATATAATATAATATATAATAAATATAATATAACGTTTTTTTTATATTGTGCATTATACAAAACAGATTCTAAGTTTCAACACAGATTTTTTGTAATAAACAGGAAGAAAACAGCTGCAATGTATAATTATTCTATCATATTATAATTTATGGATAACTGTAACTAGCATTATTAAAACAGATCCTTAGTTCATGTACATTGAAATATTTACACATCACAAAACTTTGAAACACATTTCTTAATATTAATATTAGAGCAAATATTTGTACATGAATTTTCTGTTAAGCATGATCAAATATTTTTGATTTATTAATCAAAGTTATTATAAAGTGCTACCAATTCATATTTAATTATATATGGAATGTTGTGAAAATATAACCTTAGGCTCATACGGAAGTCTTGAGAGTTGACTTAACTTTTATGGGTTTTTTTTATGATCCATCTGCCTCCGATGAGAACACATGCACACCTAATGTGATTGTCATAGCATGTTAAGTATCTTTTCAGCTCTAGCAGTATCTGTCACGTGCAACTTATGTTCATAAATTCATGTTGCGTGTTTGTTGAAGTAGCAATGTGTGCATAAGAAATGCTATGTAAATGTTTTGTTAGCTCGTATTTCATTGCCTTGTTGAACAGGGCTGCGGTATCCTGGGAGAGGGGGATTTTTGTGCCTTCTCGTTCTCTCCCCTTTGCTTTTCTCCCCCCTTTTCTTGTGACTGAGTATTTGAGGCAGAGAGCTTGCCTAAATAATTTACAAGTTGATTAATGGCCTCACAGGGGTATAATTAGGTGATGGAGAGATGGTGGCTAGTGTAACCAGTACAGTGCTTCTGGGATTTGAGAAGCCAGATTATTAAGCAAACCAAAAAAAAAAATAGTCTTAGCAGAAGTGAAGAAGAGGAAAGAAAGAAAGAAGAGGAAGCCTCTCCAGGCTGCCTGATGTTTGAAGCAGGGCTGCAGAGATAGGCAAGAGGCTGTGTGTGTTTGATGTGGAAATTGGACAGTTTGAAACCGTCAACTTTAATTTTTCACCAGCTGCGGGGACCCCCCTGGGTGCCAGCTTGCGTTCCTTAAAGAATGCTGTTCTATTTTCTCTTCACCCTCATTATTTGTTTGTCCTCCGCCGCTCTCGTTAATTTTCCCACAGCATTACAAACACTACTCTTCTCTACCATGCTGTCCGTCAGTTTTAAGAGGTGCCATCATCCCCTTAAACAATTCGCTCGTGTTGCCTGTCAGCCAGCCGTTGACTGCTTTTGTACTCTGAGAGGGACCCGTGAAATATCTTCAAAAGACAAAATGTACATACATGAATTTAAATGACACCGTGTCTGCTAATTATTTATCACCTCACATCTGAATAAACCGCCTTGATTTGATACAGATACAAACAAAAGGCACGTCCTTGACAATACCGCTTGATGATGAGATCACTGATGCTTTGCACGGAGATGATGTTGTTTCAATTCTGCTCAGACCATCTCCTTTAATTGAATCCTCTTAATAGGGCATTCCAGCGCTCTAGATGGCCTCCACCTCCGTTTAAGTGAAATATTCAGTTTTCTGTCTGCTTCTGCCCATGTGTTTTTGAATCAGATCAAATTAACTGTTTATTTGTGGGTTTAAACCCTTAAAACGGCATCCTATATCAACATCTTTCATATTTCAAAAAGTTCTCGTACAGTTTTTTTTTCTTTCTATAAAGTCTTCTTCGCAGTACCTGGAAAGAAGTAAACAAATGAAAGGCCTTTCTCACGTCCGTTAGATCTATAACACTGTGATCTGACGTTCTACAGGGAGGAACGTATACAGTATTTCAAACAAAATGCTAAGCAGGTGTGTTTGTGTGTGTGTCTCGTGGGGTAACCCCCTCTGAACACCATGTTTACAGTATATAGGACGAGTGTCATTCAAAGGACACAGCAAGTTGATTCTCAGGAGTCTGAACCTCTTGAACATTTTTGAGGTTCTCGAAGTTTGCCTTAATGAGATTTTTCTACTTCTACGGTTTGCATTGTTGTTTTTCTGTCATGTTATTAGGAAAAAGCACAACAAATGTATAAATAGGCGATAACTGTATCATAATATCGCTGTATTTGTGTTTAATCCATACAGTGCCATCCAGTATAGTCATGCAGATCCTTACAGAGAGACTGAGCAGGATGGACTGTACCACACAAGGCTGGGTGCTCCATGGATTTCCTCAAGATGTGGAGCAGGCAGAAAAACTCCAAGAGTCTAATTTCCTACCAAACAGGTATATCAGTCACTATAAATTGATTTAATGTTAAATGTTAACTGCCATGCCATTAAAGGCATATGACTGCACAGGGATCTAAATTATTATCACAATGATTTGTTCCAGTGGTTCTCTTTCGATGAATATATTTTGATGAACAGAAAGTTCAAAAGAATAGTATTTATTTGGAATATAATTTTTTATAACAATATAAAAGTCTTTACCGTCACTTAATCAATTGAATGCGTCCTTGCTGTACCAACTTTTAATGGTAGTATGTGTCACAATGAGCAAGTAGCTATGCAACTATGCAAGCATGGCATATTTGAATTTAAGGAAGTGCACTATATTTGAGAGCAAAGGGGTGCACCACACTTTGAAAACTGCTTTTTTTTTTACATTCAATTCTTCTGTCCATTCCTGTATCGATTACTACCCATGCATCATCTATCCACTGTATTCCCATTTACTGAACACTGTAGGACTTTCACAGTGACAAACAGAGATTTAAACATAGGTGTTTAGCTAATGAAAACAATACACAAGAGAATTTTATTAATCTTTCTGGTTATTATTTGTGATTTGCGTCTCCTCAGCTATCCTAAATAGTGAGTATAACTGCAGGGCTCAGATTGCCCTCTCAGATTACCCTTAACTCAGCTGCCCTGGAGGATCTGATGGCACTTAGATTATACAACCTGTCCTCTGTGTGTGTCCCCTCATCAGAGAGCTCACTTTGAGGTTAGGTCATCAGTGAAAATAACCGTGTCCCAATTCTGTCTCCTTTGACACAGAAACAAGAGCAGGAGCACAAATCTGTGCAGTAACATTAGAAAAATCTACTTGTTCACCGCAGGGCCCCCTTTTCAACCTGTTTTCCTGTCCTGCTGTTTCTCGTCATGATTTCTCATCATTTTATATGCTCTGTGGTATTAAGATTTGATCCCAGATGTCAGCAAGCAGACATGGTGCTGCTTCAACATAGCAAGGCCTTATTTCCTCCATTAACAGCCCCTGTTGTTTGGGCTAATGGCAGGAGACCTCATTTACATAGCATTAGCGTAATTGATTCGAAGGCCCGCGGTTAGCCTGGCCCTGAAACAATGGGGAGATAATGTTTCAGATCGGCCGATGATGGCCCGATGGCGGCGCTGTACCTGACAGCTTTATTAATTAACAGCTCTCTGGTTACCAGGCTTTAGTGAGGATGAATAAGTCAGCTCCTCCTGGAGCAGTGCCAGGGCATGGGCATTTAATAGGTGTCACTGGCAGAAGAGAGAGGAGACAGAGTGGATCCCTTTACCCATTTCCTGAAAGGGCTCCATTAACAAAGAGTCACTGCCTGCGATAAGTGCCAAGGCGATGTTGTTTGTGTGACTCCAGAGGCCTGTTGCATGAAGTAGCAGTTTCAGAGTATGTTTAGAGTTGACAATACCATTCAAATCCAACCTGGTTTATATCAGGTTCAGTGGGCTCACAACGCTTGATATAAACATTCTCTGTCAACTCAGGGTTTGATCCAGAGTTTGTGATTAATTCTGGAGCGCGTGGACCTAAAAAGTGTGATGTGCAGTGAACAGCCAATCACACGGAGCATGGAGAACATCAGTTTAATTGACTTCTCACAAGACAGCCGGTTCAATTCACTTCTCTAAAGATTAAGAGATCGTTATAAAATACACTCACCTAAAGGATTATTAGGAACACCATACTAATACTGTGTTTGACCCCCTTTCGCCTTCAGAACTGCCTTAATTCTACGTGGCATTGATTCAACAAGGTGCTGAAAGCATTCTTTAGAAATGTTGGCCCATATTGATAGGATAGCATCTTGCAGTTGATGGAGATTTGTGGGATGCACATCCAGGGCACGAAGCTCCCGTTCCACCACATCCCAAAAATGCTCTATGGGGTTGAGATCTGGTGACTGTGGGGGCCATTTTAGTACAGTGAACTCATTGTCATGTTCAAGAAACCAATTTGAAATTATTCGAGCTTTGTGACATGGTGCATTATCCTGCTGGAAGTAGCCATCAGAGGATGGGTACATGGTGGTCATAAAGAGATGGACATGGTCAGAAACAATGCTCAGGTAGGCCGTGGCATTTAAACGATGCCCAATTGGCACTAAGGGGCCTAAAGTGTGCCAAGAAAACATCCCCCACACCATTACACCACCACCACCAGCCTGCACAGGGGTAACAAGGCATGATGGATCCATGTTCTCATTCTGTTTACGCCAAATTCTGACTCTACCATCTGAATGTCTCAACAGAAATTGAGACTCATCAGACCAGGCAACATTTTTCCAGTCTTCAACTGTCCAATTTTGGTGAGCTCGTGCAAATTGTAGCCTCTTTTTCCTATTTGTAGTGGAGATGAGTGGTACCCGGTGGGGTCTTCTGCTGTTGTAGCCCATCCGCCTCAAGGTTGTGCGTGTTGTGGCTTCACAAATGCTTTGCTGCATACCTCGGTTGTAACGAGTGGTTATTTCAGTCAAAGTTGCTCTTCTATCAGCTTGAATCAGTCGGCCCATTCTCCTCTGACCTCTAGCATCAACAAGGCATTTTCGCCCACAGGACTGCCGCATACTGGATGTTTTTCCCTTTTCACACCATTCTTTGTAAACTCTAGAAATGGTTGTGCGTGAAAATCCCAGTAACTGAGCAGATTGTGAAATACTCAGACCGGCCCGTCTGGCACCAACAACCATGCCACGCTCAAAATTGCTTAAATCACCTTTCTTTCCCATTCTGACATTCAGTTTGGAGTTCAGGAGATTGTCTTGACTAGGACCACACCCCTAAATGCATTGAAGCAACTGCCATGTGATTGGTTGATTAGATAATTGCATTAATGAGAAATTGAACAGGTGTTCCTAATAATCCTTTAGGTGAGTGTATATTATGAATTTAAATGCATTTACAAGGCAGGAATAAACAGTGCTGCTGCAGTGAAAGTTTGACAAGGTAGCTGAAAGAAAATATCTGAATATATCAATGCAAGTGAATCAACTGAATGTAAATAATAATAATGTATAGGTTCACAAAGAGATCAAAAGAAAACATGTAAGCTTAATTAGTTTTAGCTTTATATATTGAAGTTTGTATTTATATGTATATATGTACATTCATTTAAATGCAAAGTTTAATATATACACTCTTAAAAATAAAAGTTCCAAAAGGGGTTTTTCGCAATGGTGCCATAGAAGAACCAATTTTGTTTCCCTAAAGAACCTTTCAGTGAACAGTTCTGAAAATAACACATTTTTTTCTTAGTGTGAAGAACATTTTAATAATCTAAAGAACCATTTTCCACTATAAAGAACCTTTTGTGCAACGAAAACGTTCCGTGGATGTTTAAGGTTCTTCATGGAACCACAGATGCCAATAAAGAAGCTTTATTTTTAAAAATGTAGTTATATGAATATAAATATAATAAATAATTAGCAGCAAAAGATGAGCAATTTTGTCATTATAAACTGCTTTCATTTGAAGCAAGAGACACAGGGGTAGTGGCTCAGACATATGTCACTATTCTCGCAGCTGATTGGTCCAATTTTGGTTTGCGATCTCTAACCCAGAATAAAACCTGCTCTGGTTTTATTGTGTTTTGCTTTGTGTCGTTTTTTTTTATTATTTGTTTTTTATTTTTTTATAAATATTATACTTATTGTATCCTTTGTGTTGTTTAAATATACATACAATAATGACCTGTTTGCCTTGCTAAAGTTGTAGTTGCAGGCGATCCACAGTAGTGGCTGTCTGTTCCAGTTAGTGCTAGTCTTTTGTCATGTAAAGGAAGTTACCTGATCCATGAAAGACGAAAGAGGAAGAAAAGAAAAAGGACGCTCGCTAATGAAGTTACCTCATCAGATAAATGAAGATGCCTTTGCTCTGGTTTCTAATGCCGCAATCATCTGATCCTCTTTCAAAAGCTTATCAGTCACAGTTAGCTTCTTTGAATGTATGACACTTTGTTAAGAAGGAAATCTAAAATCATTATCTGTTGTTGAACAGTATGAACCCCCAGAGCTATGTTTGAGGCAGTGGTATTCAACTTTTTTTACTTCAAGGCCCCTCAACAGTATTTGAAGGCCCCATTGTTTTTCCTGTCATAAAAAAAAGATAAAATATTTTAGAGCTTGAAATAACTATTTAAAAATGTATATTCATCATTTAAAATGTCCATGGAGTTAAAATATTATGTTCGTTTACATTACTTTTCCAGGTCTAGAAATTACACTTTTAAAATTAGGCTTCTTAATTAAGCTATTTTAATATTTTAATGCTTGTTTTCTCTTATTTTAAATCATTTTAATTCATCTTGAATTTAATTCAACCCTTGGAAGTTTGCTGAGGCCTGGTTGAGAACCACTGGATTAAGGGAATACATATTAATTTCAAAAGAATAAAATTCTGTCATCATACCAGATGTATGACTTTTTAGGTGAATTTCCTGGCCACGTTTTTCATATAATGAAAGTGAAGTAACAAAAAGTACCATAAAAGTATTATAAATTGGTCATTACAGCTTGTGCTCTATCAAAGTCCCTTTAAGACAAGTCATTTTACTCAGCGGCCATCTTTGAAATGCCTCTGGGGCATGCAAGTACAGCTCCTATCTCTTTGAATGGGGAAACATCAAATTCTCCAAAACTTTTCACCAAGATTGCGATTAAATTTCATATTTGAAATCACCAATGAAATCTGACAACAACTGTGTGGCAAGCAGGGTAGGGCCGAGAGCCGCGAGAACGGGGCGAGGCTGGTGGCATGATTGCTAATGAGCATCACCTGCGTGCCACACCAGACTCGTATCTCTCACGGAGGAGCTCCGGAGGCATAAAAGGAGGCGTGACGACAGTGAAGTACGAGAGAGGACCAGGGCCTGTATTTATCAAGCTTCTCAAAGTGCCATTTTAGTCTTAAGTGCTGAGAATTCATGAAATGTACTCCTACTTTCAAACTTAAGTATAAAAGCAAGTTATCAAATGTCTTAAAGCTAAGAATCACTCTTACTCTCCCAGTTATTTAAGACAGCTTGCAAACTGTATTTCAGACGCTTCTAGACGCATTTTTCAGGCTGGATAATATGCATGAACTAAACGTGCATCTCAGAACACAGACTACACAGTTTATATAGGAACCAGAGCTTCTAACGGCAGCTGCAGTGACACAATGACTTTACCAATCGGCAATTGGCGCTTTTCTTTAGAAGGCGGGACTTATTCCCCCATATTGCGCACTGCACTTTCTCTCATTCATAGTAATACGAGTGCACCGTCTTTCTGTATATAAAGGTTTTGGCTCTATATTTCAAAACTTCTAAAGCTGCACAGTATATTTCTGTGAGGAACAGAAATTTGTTATCCTTTGCAAAGCATGACATATGCCCTAGTCATGAGTGAATAGGAGTGTCTGATTCATGAAAGAATCATTCTTTTAATTCAGATCCTTTCAGTGAATCATTTGGGTCTCATCACAGGTCTCAATGATTCATTCATGAATCAAACTGATCCGGTTCTTGAATTCAACTCTTTGGTCTGTTTCACAAAATTATTGTTTGACTTCAAAAGACTTGAAATATAGAACATAGGCCATATGGACCACTTTTATAATACTTTTATGTTGCTTATTTTGTCACTTTCACTTTCAAGGAAAACAGTCGTCATGATATTCTTCAAAAATGTATTTGTGTTCCACAAAATAAATAAAGTTGTACAGAATTTTCAAGTTTGGCTGAAATATCCCTTAAGAATAATATAAAATGAAAGGTAGCACAATACCTGAGTTTCTCTAAAGACCCATGTCCAAACCCCTCTTACATGATGATTCTCAGATTGTACAGCAGGTAATTTTTACTTTGTTAGTTTCGCTGGTCTCACTCCCACCCCTCCTACCAGTCTTTAACTACTCTCCAGTTTGGCTAGTCATCAGCCTCTTACAGCCTTGACACGCTTGCAAACAATCAGAGTCTTTGGAAGCTCTGAAATATGCATGGCTACCTGTGACAGGTAGATAAAGAAGAGCAATTAGGCATGTAATCTAAGAGTCTGGCCCAATTACCTGCTCTCGGCCCTGCCCTCTCTCTCTCTCTCTCTTTCCACCTGCACAGCGCTCTTGCTCTCTATTAGTAAAATGTATTTCATTTGTCCACTCCCCATCAAATCAAGCAACACTTCCTCTGATTGGCTTATCAATTATACAGCAGGGGCAGCATTACAATTTAATCAGTGGTAAACATTGCCGTGGCCACCTGTAAAGAATCTTTCCCTCATTAATTTCTTAATTTGGAGAGATAGAAAGGGAGGCAGAGGGGCCAACGGGAGCGGCAGCGCTCTGAGAGATCGGATAGACTGAGACCTTCTTGTATCACTTCAGCTCAGCGAGTAAACTAAAGAACAAAAGGGTCAAAGGTTACCATCTACTTAATGTATACCGTATACCAGTGGAAGAATAGAAACCACACGCGCACACACACACACGTACTGATGGTAGGATATGCTAAGACTAGTGCGATTCAGGATCCTTTGTATAGCAGCTGAGGACTGTCAGGCTCTTGTTATCTGCCTTGTTTTAGTCAGTCATTTGTTAGAGGATCTCAAGCTGTCATGTAAGAAACATCTAATGTAAATCAATTCATCTTGTACAGCTCCCCCCACATAAAAAGTGGGGGGAATGAGAAGAAAGACGAACACAAGCCCCCACCCTCCCATCCTCCAGTCCCAGACACAACGCACCATCCTTTTGCTCCTCCAAATTTATAAATATTTCATGAGGAAGCATAAATATTAATTCTAATAGCTTTGCAGAGTAGTTATTATTTCTTTTTTAAGACAAATATTCATTAAAAATTGAGAGAAGCCTTTTTCTGAAATGATTAAACCTACACACACACACACACACACACATTATTATGGCTCTTAAACACATCAAATATCTAGCATTTTCATTCCAGACTAATAGTCAGTTAAAGCACCATGTCTCCTTTGTCTATTTCAGAGAGCCTTGTGGTTCACAGTGGTACTGAGAGCCAGGAACACAAAGACTTAAAATCTTTGAATATTTTATCAAAAGCACCAACAGATCTCTTTCTCCCTTTTTCCTTAGTTTCTCAACCCCTTTTGGTGGAAAAGGAGGCCTTATAATGTACAATTCCTGTTTGTATTTCTCTATAGCTTTAATTGGTTCAAAATTGCATCTCACTACAATCTCAGACTGTGTAAAATGTTTAGATGGCTAAATATTAAATAATGTGGATGAGGCTGTGAGGTCCCTGTCCTCTGAAGGCTTGAATGAAATCATTTTGAATAAGACAGGCATGTAAACCCCCTACCTGACCACACCATTAGGCCCACTTTATGTCTGGACAATGTCAAAACACAATGACCCCTGGGTAGAAACCCTAACATTCCTCTGTTGAAGTCCTCTCATGACCCAGGAGAGTATCCCTGTTTTCCATTATTTTCTTCATCATTTATTTAGCTCTAATACCAGCACATTATGATTATTTCTCTTTGAATGCTAGATGGAGTCTATATATAATTGAGTAATGGATTGGTATGGTTTTCGCATGACATGTTATGATTTCTGAAGACATTTTGAGAATTTTGAGGTTGACGATTCCAGTTGCTCTTACAATTCTGGTTCTGCAGAAGGTACGCTGCTGTTCAAAAGTTTGGGGTTGGAAAGTGTTTTTTTTATGTTTTAGAAAGAAGTCTCTTATGCTAAACAAGGCTGCATTTATTTGATTAAAATATATTGTGAATAATATTGTGAAATATTATTATAATTTAAAATAACTGTTTTCTATGTAATATATTTTAAAATGTAATTTATTTCTGTGATGGCACATTCTAATATGCTGAATTTGCTGCTTAAGAATGTTTCTTATTATCAAAGCAGTTGTGCTGCTTATTATTTTATGGAAGCCGTGGTTCCCGGATTCTTTAATGAATAGAATGTTTAAAAAAACAGAATTTATTTGAAATATAAATCTTTTGTAACATTATAAAAGTCTTTTTATTACTGGCACTTTTGATCAATTTAGGGCCGAATAGAAGTATTAGTTTCTTACAAAGAAATGAGTCTTACTAATGCCAATCTTTTGAAAAATAGTGTATGTTTACACAGACTTTTAAATACCATTATTTTGGCTGTTTTTGTTGCATATTGCGTTTATTTATTTATAAAATAACACTGACAAAACGCATAATGCTTGTCTTTAACTATATGACTGGTCTTACAGTTAGTTAAGCTAAGATTTGTTGATTTTCTTAAAACATTTTTTTTTTAAAATGTAAAAAAAACCTGTGTCATTTATTTGGGAGTCATTTAGCTGTCATTTAGAGTAGGGGTGTAACGCCGGCATCCTGGCCAAATTTGCACATTGGCCTCTGTCCATTATGGCCTCCTAACCATCCCTATATACTGATTAGCTTAATCACTCTGTCTCCTCTCCACCAATCAGCTGGTGTGTGGTGGGCGTTCTGGCGCAATATGGCTGCCGTCGCATCATCCAGGTGGATGCTGCACACTGGTTGTAGTTGAGGAGATTCCTTTCTATATGTAAAGCGCTTTAAGTACCCAGAAAGGCGCTATATAAATGTAACGAATTACGATTTAGTTCCCAAGCCTATTTGTGGGTTTTTGTCTTTTATTATATTTGAATGAAATTTTATCAGCCTTTATTAGACCATGATGCCTTTTATGTGTTTGGTTGGTATATAATATTTTTACCAAGCAATATCGTTACTCGGGCGATTTGAGAGGATAACAGATATCATGACAGACTTCCACATGATCTCTGCCTCTGTCCCCTCTAGAGTCTTCTTCCTGGAGATGACTGATGACATTGCTATCGAGAGAGTAACACTTAGGGCTGTGGATCCTGTGACTGGAGAATGGTGAGAATGAATCTGCTTAGCAAATTGTAAATTTGTATGTAAGGAAACCATTCCTTCGGGTTCCACTAAATGCATAACTGAATTCTGAATGTTGTGTTTAAACTCTGCAGGTATCACGCCATGTATAAACCTTCCCCTGGTCCGGCAGTGCAGGCCCGGCTTCGGTTTGACCCGAGGAATTCAGAGGAACAGCTGCTAAAAAGGCTTAAGCAGTACTGGAGCCATGCAGTGGACCTGCAGGCCTTCTACCCACAGGCAGTGGTTATCAATGCTGACCAGGACCCACACACCATGTTTGAGTCACTGGAGAGTAGGCTAGTGGGCCGACTACCCAAAGTCCTGTCTAACCGAGAAAAATATGAGGGCTAATTCTCTTTAAACACTGTTAAAGGGATACTCCACCTAAAAATTTAAATTCTCTCACCATTTACTCACCTTCATGCTTTTCCGGATGTATATGACTTTCTTCTGTAGACCTCAAATGGAGATTTTTAGAAAGATAATCTATCTCTCTGAGGTCATATAATGCAAGTGGATGGGTCCCTCAAAGTTGACTCTTCAAAAACTACACAAAACAAACACGATGGTAATCCATACGACCCCGGTGGATGAATCAATGTCAACCATCACTTCTGGCCAAATGACAAATGTGGGTTCATAAGTTCATGCTTGGCATAACGTCAGCACCTTGTAAAACTTGCGTAGGATGTCATGTGGAAGCATAGAAGACGTCACTTCTTGAGTTTCACAATGCGCTTTCATCACGCTTTACAACATGCTGGCATTTGCGTCAAGCATGAACTCATATGACAGTTGACTGTAAGCAATGGTTTATAGTGTAAATACTTTAAAATAGTAGTATTTTTTTAAATATGTATCGTTTTGCTTTAGAAGACATTGATCCTCTGCCTTTTTGTTCGTATTGCTTGTTTTTTGAGCCATCAACTTTGAGGGTTTCATCCACTTGCATTAAGATCTCTGTTTGTGTTCCGCAGAAGAAAGTTAGTCATATATATCAAATTTTTGGATGGAGTATCCCTTTAAGCATACACATAGATCAGCTTTAATGCAAATTCTAGATCTGTTCCTTGTGCTTTTATTTTACTCCTGTTATTTGTACATTGGAAAGGCTACTTAATAAATTTCTTTTGAATTTGACTTTAGTTCTCTTTTCTTGGTCATAATTATTTTATATATATTTTATATCTTATATTTTAATGAACACTGGCATGTCTCCAAATTCATCACAGAAAAATACATTACCCAACTGATGTAGTCATTCTTGCCATCTGACTGTGTGTGAGCTCATGGGAGTGCATGGCACCTGCTAATTTGACGTATGTTTAATTAACATAACAGGAAAAGGCAGACCGGCCAGTGCCTTTGTGGTGCGCAGTATTAGTCCCGCTTCAGTGGTCTCATGCTAAAGAAACCAGCCGTTGCTGCTTTGATTATTAAATTCCCTCTCCTTCTCTCTTCCTTTCTTTGAGGTCACTAGATGTCTCCCACAGGGAGGAATGGAGTTAAGTACACTGGTTAGTGTAACATATTAACAGGCTGATTTTCAAATTCCCCTCAGATAGTATGCTATGACAGGCAGACACTGACTTAATTATAGCAGATGAGGTCCAGATTATGCATCTCCTCTGAATATGTAAACACGAGGGCCAGTGTATATCCAAAGGGAGAAGAGGCTACAAAAATGAAATGCGTCTAAATGAGAAAGTATTTCCTGAGCTCCCTCTGGTTCTGTAGCACCCTAATCTTTTTATACTCTGAATAGTAGACAGATTTTTAACAAAGGTTTTGTTACTTCAAATTGTTGGATGGGAAGTGCTATGTAGAAAAACAATTAATTCGATTGTTAGAAAGATTCACATTTTATGCTTTAAATAATATGCAGATAAAAGGCGGTTAACAGCATATCTTTACATTATAAAATGTACACAGGCACACACTGTAACACATTTTGTCTTTTGCAAATAGCACATAGTTCACAATTCATTGAAATCAAAATGGTAAGTAAAAGCAAGCTACAGTAATAGCAGAAAGTAACTGAAGAAAAGTAGAGAAAAGAAAACAATAAAATAGGAAGCATAATTATGTTTGAGGTTTAAAATAGTAGGTGTATCTTATAATATTTGAAACAGTGGGTTTCAACCAGGAATCCTCAGCAAGGGATGACTTAAAATACTTTTAATGAAGTTATATTAAAATAATATAACTTTATTAAAATGCTACAAATGCACAATGTGTAAACAGATTTTCTAGAAATGTATTAATGAATTGTTCCTAAACAACCTTTATTAAAAAAAAAGGTTTTCTGATATGTTTATTAATAAAAAATAATGTAAATACATTTTAGTTAAAGAAAACAGCTTTTGTGGTTACTTAATTTAATAGACTTTTTCATTTCTATTAAAATAATTTGAAAACAAGCTTTGTCATAATTACAGCAGAACATACCGCACGAAATATTATATATGAGAGGCATTAAATATCTTGATGGACAAGTCAAAAAAGTTGAAAACGGCATGGGACTTTTATTTTGGTAACGTCATTACCCGGAAATCTCCTCACGTTGTAGTGTACGGAGGGAAAACACGTGTGAAACTTTACTCTGTAGATGTACAGCTGTTTATGTTCTGTTACTGTTTATAAGTTAACGTCACTCGTATTTAGCTTGAAACGGACATTTCTGCTATTCAAACGAAGTATAATACGCCATTTATCATTTTGTAAGTAGTCCGGTATCTGTGAGAGTTTAGTATAACAGTTATTTAGCTACTACAGAGTCTTTAAAAAAAGCCTCCTGCTTACTGACATGGCTGAGGACATGCTAATGCTCAACATATCCTCAGCTCCTGTAACGTTTCACAGAAAGACAGACCGAAGACCTGTGTCATCAACAGGGAAATGGACACAGGTGAGTCAGTCCTGCACCCTCTGTTGTCATTTTCATCACACATACACACTGATGTACTTTGCTTTACACACAAGTTTCTTTCAGCCTGATTGTGAAGTGCTGTACTGACTGTGTTGATGTTACAGAAAAAGCAAGAATCAAAGAGGAAGGCTGTCTTTGAGCCCCAAGAGAGCAGCGCCTCCAAACAGAGGAAGATTAATCAAACTGGTCAACAGCACACACATAAGCAAAAGCTGCAAACCCCCAAAAGCCCCTCTCAGAGGAGCAATAATAGAGACACAGAGGAGAACGAAGACCGGAGTGAAATCTCTGCAGCAAAGTCGCCATCAAAGGTGAAAGCATTTCCAAAGAAAGCTCCCGAAGAGCATGGAGACCATGGCAGACCATTTATCAAGACTTCGTCTCTCTTCAGAAACAACCCAGAGATCCCTGATGTCCTCAGGTAGATGCAACACATTTGAGCTTGTGTGAATGGACTCGGGTCTTTCTCAAAATTGACCTTTCCATGCAATTTCTTTCTTTTTTTTCTCCTCACAGTCCTGCTGTAAATCTAGTAAAGGAGGAAGTCTTCACCAGCAACACATTTGAAGAACTAAATCTACATCCTCATCTGGTAAGAACAAACCTCAATATCTCTTAACAAATCTCTCTGAAATGCTTCTCCTGTCTTTAGTCTTATACCTTCTTCTCATCTAAACAATTTCACAGGTGGCAACACTCCATAAGGTGTTGAACGTGACCAGTATGACGAGGTACTGTAGCTTCATCTTATCGTTGTATTGTCCTCCTCCTCTGTCTCTTTTTGTTTTTCTCATTTTCATCTGTGTTTTCAGTGTCCAGAAACAAACCATACCAGTGCTGATGTCTGGTAAAGATGCTGTAGTGCGCTCACAGACTGGATCAGGTGGGATTTCTGGCCTCTTTCATGTTAATTAGTTTTTTTATATTAATGTTACTAAATTAAATGTAATGAAATACACCAAGAATGTCATAAACTGATTGTATTGAATGTTCAGTTCATGATTCATAGTTTACAACAATCCTACATGCAGTACTAACTTGACAATTGTATTTCTTGGCGCTGTAAAAAATTGTAATCACAAAAGTGTTTAAGTAAGATGAAACTGTAAGAAGAACAAAAAAAACGTTAAAAATAATTTTAAAAGATTGTTATTATTCATATGCCATGTACAGGAAAAACATTGGCGTATGGAATTCCAGTGGTTCAGTTCTTACAAGCGATGCAACCTAAAGTGAAGGCAAGTCAAACTGAATCTCTAAAACAGCACATTCAACATCAGGACTTTTACTGATTGATCACATAATCATTCTTGGTTTATGTTTTAGTCCGTTATAGTTGGCTAAAATTTGTACATTTGTTTATTTTGCAATAAAAAAGTCATTTATTGATCCTGTGTGGAGAAATTGGGGTCATTAGCAGACATTCAACACTGTTCATTACACAGCATAACGTACAATACAAGCAATACATGAAAGTTAGAAACGTCTACATTTAAAATGAGGAACACAATATACATTCATCAAATTGGCAAAATTAGTTTTGAGTCAGATTGAACGTGTTCAATAAAAGAGCTAATGCACCATTAATAGTGTATTTCTAGTTATGTTCAACAACTTTTGATATCATGAATTAAACTTAATTATTTTTTTTCAGAGATCAGATGGGCCTTTAGCTATTGTGATTGTTCCAACCAGAGAGGTATTGTACTGATTACATTTCTGATTGATCTTGTGGATGAACATAAAAATACATATATCTTTTTTTTCTCTCCTCTTGTTATATACCCTTTTTTATTTCCTTCCAACATGAATCTGTCTCTGGTTGTCCCCCAGCTTGCCCTGCAGAGCTTTCAGATGTTTCAGAAGCTTCTAAGAGTGAGATTTTGACATTTTTGCTAAATGAATATGCTGTATTATTGACGTAATTGAGTTAACGTAAATTTTCAATCTTCACTCGATGTATTTATTCCTTTCAGCCTTTCACCTGGATTGTGCCAGGAGTTCTGATGGGAGGAGAAAAAAGGAAAGCAGAAAAAGCCAGGTTAAAAACGCACACACAAAATGCATCTGCTGCAAGAGTTCTGAAGTATATTTCTGTTGATTATTCAAATATAAAATTATTGTATCAGTATTATAAACATTTTTTTAAAAGATCTCAAATTTGCTGCAAATACTCTACCTATTCAATTTATCAAAAGTGACAGTAAAGACTAAAGACTACAAAGTTACAAAATACTTCTGTTTCTTTTAAAGCTGTTCTTTTTAACTTTCTATTAATAAAAGATTCCTGAAAACAAATGAATCACAGTTTCTACAGAACATTAAGCAGAACAACTGTTTTCAATATTGATAATAATAAATGTTTCTTGAGCACCAAATCAGCATATTATATCATGTGATCATGATCATGTGACTGAAGACTGGAGTAATGATGCTGAAAATTCAGCTTTGCCACCTAAGCAGCCATTACTCCTGTCTTCAGTGTCACATGATTCTTAAGTTAATAAATTACATTTTTAAATATATTAAAAGACAAAACAGTTTATTCATATTCTAATAATATGTCACAATATTACTATTTCTACTGTATTTTTGATCAAATAAATGCAGCCGTAGTGAGCATAAGAAACTTCTTTTGAAAAGATTAAAGTCTTACCGACCTTACCAAACTTTTGAACAAGTGTATATTTTATTCTGCAGTATCACTTCAGTTTGTGCTTGTCTGTCTTTGTCTTGACTTCAGACTGAGGAAGGGCATTAATGTTCTGATCTCGACTCCCGGCCGACTGGTGGACCACATCAAGAACACTCTAAGTATAGCTTTCAGTGCTGTGCGCTGGCTTATTCTGGATGAAGCCGACAGGTCAGTGTGTTTGCGAATTTGAACCGAGAATGACATTATGTGGTTTACGTTAGCTAATTCATTTATGATATTTTATCATTTGTAGGGGTGTAACGATACACTCATGTCACGATTCAATACAAATTGCGATACTGAACTCACGATACGATGCGTATCGGAATATTTTAAGCCAAAATATTTTTTTTTCATTTTTACTTTATTATTATTAAAATAATATCATTATTGTACTATTATCAGGATACACAAATATTCCCCCATTGCATTATTATACATTATATTTAACATTATATATGAAGTAATGTCACTGAAACTCCGTAAACGTTATTTTTTCCTTCATGCAGTACTTATTTAAAAAAATAATTCTGCATTTACTCATTCTCATGTTGTTTTCGTACGTCACGCAAGCATTTAAACGTTTACCACAGTATGCGCGTCGTTGTAAATCTGTTAAAGCCATTGTGTCTCTTCAGAAGATTTGGATTAGACAGCTCGATTTGTTATTTTTAGGATGCCTTTATTTTAGTAAAGTTTATTTTGGATCTTTTAAGCTTTAGAGCAATGGACTTTAAATGGAGGGACAGAAATCTCTCAGGTTTCATAAAAATATATCTTTATTTGTGTTTTGAAGTTAAACGAAACAACATGAGGGGGAGTACATGATGACAGAATTTAAATTTTTTGCCTTTGTGACAGGATAGTTTAGAGTGGACAGGAAGCGAGGTGGGAGAGAGAGGAGGGGATGGGATCTGGAAAAGTCAATGAGCTAGGACTCGAACTCGGGACGCCCAAAGCACAATGTATATGTATATACATTTTTGGTTTTTGGCCTAAAATTTGAGCCGAAAAACTCCTCTCCTATTCCTCTCTATGCACGTGCGCGCCGCAAAATGCTCAAGGTCCATGTGAATGCTTCACTGATGTAACGCTCATCAGAAAAGCAAAATTGGTAGCACTTTATTTTACAGCCCTGTTTCTCATTGTGCAAACTATATACTTATTGTATTGTATTACAGTAACTGGGTAATAACTAGGTACTAGTCCTAAACCTAATCTTAACACACATAGTTACCTCATATTACTCAGAATTTTTTTGGTAAGTACACTGTAAGTACATTGAAAGTGCACGTACTGTAAAATAAAGTGCAACTGAAATTTCTATGTAGTAGTATACTTGTTTCTGTTTGCAATTGACTATAAGGACTATACATTATTTGGATAATTGGTCAAATAATAAATCTGATTCTGTTGCATAGAACTAAATAAAGAATATTGATATTTAATATTATATATTTTCTGTCCAATTTTAGTGTTACTTTCAATAAAAGTGTGGTTATTTTATTGGCGTATTAATGCAATTATACAAAAAAAGGGTGATTTTAAAATAAGAAATTTAAAAAAAATCATCCAACTGCATCCAGAATTTTCGTTTCGGCCCAGAATTTTCATTCCGGTTCAGCCTTGTTAGCAGATGTATCAGTATCATGTGGATTTTACCATTATATGTGTTCTGTACTGAAGGACTCTGGATTTGGGCTTTGAGAAAGATCTGACTGTGATTCTGAATGCTCTGAACGCCACTGGACTTGCCAGACAGAATGTGCTGCTTTCAGCCACACTCACAGAGGGTAAGCTCAGCATCCGCTCATGGTCACACAATGAGAGAATGTGTCTGGCTGTAAAGTGAGACAGTGGCTTAAGCGCTCACTTTAGACTGTGGGAGGTACCGTACTTCCTTTATTCTAGTGGAAGCAGACTGGGATGAGCTGACAGGAGTTGTTGTCTCTCAGGTCCAGTCTGTCTCCTCTTCGCGTGAGAAAACAGGCTCTTTATCCCAATGAAAACTGAAAGTTTTTGAGTCTCTTATAGTACCCTTCAGTTTTAAGCAGCACTACGTCACAAAAACGTCTTACGCTTACAACGTTTTCGATCACAAAAGCATTTTTTGGTGACAATCTACGTACATTGATCCTGTTCTCTGCATTTCCAGGACTGTCCCGATTAGCCAGTATCAGTATGAAGGAGCCTGTGAGTATCCATGTGTCAGAGGGGAGTGGGGAGACAGTTGAAGCGTGTCCCCAGGCAGCCCCTCAGGCTCTGTCAGACAGTTACGCGGTTCCTGAGAGACTGCAGCAGCATGTGGTGGTGGTGCCCAGCAAACTCCACCTGGTCTGTTTGGCTGCCTTTATTCTGGCCAAATGCAAGGTAGAGCACACCATATGTTAAAACCCAGTTATTAACGCTCCGTGGTTTTGTTTGTTATGCCATAGATCACCTCATGTCATTTCGGTTTGACTAAAGTGAATCATTCAAACGTTATAATCTGCCAAAGGTGTGTAGAAGAAAGTTGGAACTGTTTTAGATGAACCCTTTATATATGTATAGTAATTTTTCTTTCTAATATGCACTACGTATGTAAATGTAAAACATCTTGTATAATATTAACTGCTGTTTTTCTTTTCTTTTTTTTGTTTACCTTTTATTTTTATTGTTTTTATGCAACTTTTGTATTTTTGTAAGGGCGTGTTCACACTTGACGTCTTTTTTTGAAGCTGCCAGCATCTGTTTTACATTATAATCCAATGGAGTAAAAAGTTGTGAGCACTTTTTTAAATGCAGACGTCTTTTTATGCAGCTCAGCGCGTCTTTTCAAGTTGAAAAAAGTTAAACTTTTCTAAAAAAAAACGCCCTATGTCAAGCGCCTTTTTGACAGTTGACCAATGACAATCGAGTAGCGAGACCTGACTCGTTTCCATAACAATAAGAAAAATGAAGAAGGTGCTGGTAGATCGACTAAACAGCAGTAGTAGGTCTTCAAACTGACTTTTAAGTCTAAATTATTGTAAGCACCATACTGTTTTTTTTTCCTGTATAATGATCAAAAATACAGGGAAAAAAACAGTAATATTTTAAAATATTATTGCAATTTAAAATAAATTATTATTCCTGTGATGTTAAAGATGAATTTTTTGTATTATTACTCCAGTCTTCAGTGTCACATGATCCTTCAGAAATCATTCAAATATGCCGATTTGATGCTCAAGAATCATGTCTTATTAATATTATAAATATTGATATTGCTTAATATTTTTGTGGAAACTTTTTTTCAGGATTCTTTGATGAATAGAAAGTTCAAAGTTTTTAAGAACAGCATTTTTTTTATATACATTTTTTGTAACATTATAAATGTCTTTTATATGTCACTTTTGATCAATTTAATGCGTCCTTGCTGAATGAAAGTATTAATTCCTTACTGACCCCAAAACTTTGAACAGTAGTGTGAATGTCTTTCAATTCTCTTTCGATTTTAACTTGTTAACCAACTGTGTTATTACTTCTAGAGCTCACTGTAACCAAGCAAGTAATTTGCTCATGTTACATGCACGTTAGATACATGCCTTGCTGTCACTGGACTTAAGTATGTTGCTGTGTTTTTGTACATAGTTTGAGCAGCGGCAGAAGATGGTCATTTTCATATCCAGCTGTGAGGCTGTAGAGTTCCTACTTACTCTCTTCATTGCAGTCCTCTGTGAGAAACCCAACACCACATCAACCAAACGTACCTCATACCTCAACTTCTACAGGCTCCACGGCAACATGAGACAAGAGGTGAGACATTATGTGCCAATTCATAAAAGAGCTATGGGTTTTAAAGAGGCTAATTCCTAGATTTCCCACCCAAGGTTTCTTGTTAGTCAAGGTTTTGTACACATAATGCCCAGGAGTGTAGATGTAATTCAGTTTTATTAGACTCCCTTATAGGACACTTGCAGTTAAACTGTCGGTTTTTGCTGCTGTGTCTTTAACAATTAACTTGATTTATGTAAATAATTGGTTATAACTGACTATCCGCTTTGCATGTAAAATGATTAACACCTTTGAACACCTTTAAATTGGTTTTGATTTAATATATTTTTGGTCACTACATAATTCCTGTTCTTTTATTTCAGTTGATTTATAGTAAATGACTTCACTATTATTTTGTAATGTGAGAACTAGTAAAATACAGTAAAACTGTAATAATGTGAAATATTATTAAAATGTAAAATAAATAATATTAAAATAATAATAATGAAAAATGATAAAATATTTAAATATGTTTTAAAATGTATTCCTGTGATGGCAAAGCTGAATTTTCAGTATCATTACTTCCGTCTTGAGTGTCACATGATCCTTCAGATATTCATTCTAATATGCTGATTTGGTGTAAAAAGAAACATTTCTTCTTCTTATTAATAATGCTGAAAACAGTTAAGCAGCTTAATATTTTTGTGGAAACCTACATTTTTATCAGGATTCTTTGATGAATAGAAAGTTTAAAAGAACAGCATTTATTTGAAATAGAAATTTTTAACGGTAGTGTAGATCTAATTTTCCATGATATATTCTCTTTAATGTATATCAGTAGAAAGTATTTTTAGTTTTCTGTGAATATATCAGGGTCCCCACAGTAATTTAAAAAACTTTTAAAAGTTTTTGAAAAACTTTATAAGTATGATATTCAGGCCTGCAAAGTAATACAATCTTAAATTAATGTACATGTCTATAATGAATATACATGTTTCAAGTTATGCAAAGCTCTAAAATATTTTATTGGCTAGAAATATCTTTTTGTGAGTGCAATCACTGTAAGAGTCTTGGCCTCCAACCTCCAAACATAGTTCTATATTTAATGTATAAATACAAAACAAATTATTTTGCATTTATATACATTGAAGTCAAGTATGTCTATGCATCAATCATGCTTGAACAGTATATAGCCTTTTCTTCTGTTTTTTTATTTATTTATTAAAATGACCATGTCTCTTAAAAGCATCCAGAAGTACTAGCAGCATATGACACTGAGTTAGACCATCATGGTCCGGTTGAACGGTGGGGTCTGCCGGCTCTCGGCCAGCTGGCGTTCAGGCAACAGCAGCAGTCGGTGCCCTGTGGCAGTGTCAGGGGAACTGCATCCTGCCACTGTCCAGCCTGTACCCTCACCCCCACACAAATGGAGCTGCCGTAGGTCGCCCATATGGCACTGGTAGGGCAGGGAACTCAGGAGTCTCTTGGTCAGATGTATGAGAGAGCAGGTCTGGGTGTGGTGCTGGCCTGTAGTGTTATGGATGGGTTTAGTAATGGGACAGCACAGGCTGAGCTCTGGACGTCTCCTCCGATGAGATGAACTGCAGGAGACAAGCAGCTGTTCCAGCACACAACAGATTGTGCTCCATGGAGAAAAAGAGAGAGGATCTGTCGGACATCCCATCTTAAGATGGGCTCTTATCTGTGTTTCTACCTCATGTTTTGTTCTGATATAAGGGCAGGTACTTCTTTTGATGTGATGTCTTCTTTTGCTGTGATCAAATTAAGCTCAAGTATTTTTCTTTTATGCACTTTCTTTGCCCGTTTCACTCCCTTCAGGAGCGCACTGAGGTGTTCCAGGAGTTCTCTCAGTGTAAAACTGGAATTCTACTGTGTACAGTAAGTCATTCAATTTCATGCCATTTGTATTGTAACTGACATTGAGTGCAGTCTAAAGCAGTGATTCCCAAACAGGTGTGTGCATACTTGAGGGCCAACCTGCACAGTTTCTAGGAATACTTAATATTTTACAAATTATTATTGTCCCCTCCACACCTATCACTGTCCTTCTTTTTTTGTGACATCTGCAATCCCACATTTAATAGATTTTTCTTTTATAATATATAGATTTGTTAAATGACTCATTGATGCATTGATCTAATGTAGCTTTAGCTATGCCAGTTAGTTAATACAAAAGTTTTACGTACAGGTTTGTGCATTCCCCTTTGTCCACCTCCTTGTCACTTTGCAGAAGGGCTCCTGAAGTAAATGAGTGTTTCTATTCCTGCTGACAGCCTGGCACGGCATTGTATTGGCCTCCATCTGTATCCGCTATAGAGCTACTGACTTTAGACACCCCAACTTAGGGTTTAGGCTAGTTGAGGTTGAGAGTTGGAGTTAAGATTGAAAAATGTTCAAATGAGGTGTCTCTTTAAGTTAGAATTACATATTCAGTTTTTATTATAAAGCAGCTCTCCAGTCTGTTCATGTTTTTACTCACGAAAGTCTACGACGGACTGAACAGAAGAAATTAACCTGATAAGATTTCCACATGAAAGAAGGCAGAGCCCCGGAGTCCACCTGCCTACTACATAATCGCCACAGACCAATAGTAGTTTGAAGGCGTTTACCAGCTGGAGCGAACACCAAACAAACTTTGTTTTGGCCTGATTTTTCTTCAAAATGATGTCACAGGATATCAGGGCCTTAATACATTAAATTCAGTAGAGTGAATCCCAATTTTTGTATACGTTTTAATTTAATTTAAATGTCAATTAAGAATTTTTTTTTTTGTAAAGTTTTAGTTAATAACAACACTGGTTCCACATTTCCCTAATTAATCCTATCAAGTTTTTTTTTTCTAGACTAACAAGATGCTTTGTGTTAATGATTAATATTTAAAAAAAAAATTTATTTTTTATTTTACCCCTAGGATGTGGCTGCACGTGGATTGGATCTTCCTCAGGTTACGTGGATTGTACAGGTTAGATTTCTTCATGTGTAAAATCTCACCATTTGTATAATAGCCAGTGTGCAACAAGAAATTTAGCCAGTTTTCTCACTATAATTGAACTTAATTCAAACTTCCAGTTCTTCTTTTTTTTTAAATGAATATCACCTTTTTGTTGCAGTACAACCCTCCCATTTCCGCCGCGGAGTATGTTCATCGTGTGGGCCGCACAGCACGAATTGGAGCTCAGGGTAGCAGCCTGCTCTTCCTCACCCCCTCCGAGACGGCTTTTGTGGATGTGCTGGCCAATCACAACATCAGGTGTGCTGACTGGCATCTCATCTATATCAGATTTACTAATACTGAACTCCAACACAGCAGTAGGGGACTGTGGGGCAGGTCCTGTCGGATGTGTGGATGAAGTCCAGTCCCTGACATAGTGATTAAAGATGGTCAAACAGGTCTTGTCTCTGTTCCAAAGCCCACAATATAACAGTCAAGAGCTGGACTGATGACTCTGTGCTGATCTCTGCACTGGAAGCCAGTGTGAAGAGAAAACACACTCTCAGTCTCTCTGCATGAGAGCAGAATGAATCTGTTCTGCTGGCACAAGCACTATCATATTTGGCTCACATTACGGTTTACAGTACTAAAGGATGATCGGAAGGAGTTTGGTAGCATTAGCAAAGCTCGATATGTTGAGATAAACTATGAAACTCACAGTCTGGAATATGCTGGTGCAATTTTTTTCCCCCATTGATAAATATTTTCAATTATAATATCCATCTACACCTTTTGGCTTCTCTCTCCCTCAGTTTGTCAGAGATGAAGATGGTGGACATCTTGGCCACTTTGATGAATGACGAGCGCTTCAAAGGCAGTGGGAAATGGGACAGTAAGGTAACTTCTGACAACTAAACCTTAAAAACGGTGATTCTGACCCAAAGAGTCTATGTTGACTTGTTTGACTGCAAAACATTCCTAGCTTGGTTGGAGATCACATGTAGTTGAAAATGCACGTCTAGAGAACAGCTGTGGGAGAAGAATGGCTTTCTCTTTATCTCTTATTTTCCCCTCTCTCTCGACAATGAGAGCCGTCTGACAACAATGAGTGAATGTTTCTGCCAGCGCTCACTCAGTCCTAATCCTGATTTAATGTCCTTTTCCCTCCCAGCACCAATCAGCTGGTTGTAATCCTAACCCATGCCAACCCCCTTGTTAGCAGCCTCATTTGAGGGTCAAAGGTCATTGATGGGGAGGGGTGATATCATTAGTGTGTATAACCAATAACATTTATGTGCTGCTTTGGTTTTTTTATTGGCTTTTAATTTAATAAAATGTGATTTTTTTTTTTTTTTTTTCACTGATTTCTGTTGTTTATCTTTGATGTGTGTCTCTTTGTACATGACTGTGCAGAGATCAGCCGCTGCTTATGAGCAGGAGGTGCGAGAGAGAGCCACCGTTTTACAGACTGACTTTGAGAATTATGTTCATGCCAATAACGAGTCTTTGCAAACAGCGAAGAGCGGTAAGATGAAAAAAACGAATTATCATGCAGGGTTACTGTGTTAAACTGATATTTTGTTCTACAGCTTTGCAGCCCAGCTACATTTAGTTTATTATCTAAATATAGATATTTGTACATTTTTGACTACGATTTAACTTCGAAATCATAATTATTAATTCATAATTTTCCTTGATATTGCAATTGTTATTTTTATTTAATAAAATAAACAATTAAATATTTTAATAATACAACAACAATTAATATTAAATATAAAATGTTTTATTTATGAACAAAAATATTTAAACAATAATAATGTAATTAATAATTAATTACAATTAAGGAATGTCATTAACATTAAGTCCCTGTTTACACCTGGTATTAAGATGCGGTCAGGTCAATCAGATCACAAGTAGATGAGGGAGACACATACCGGTTTACACCTGGTGTTCTCTTTTGTCCACTTTCAACCACTTCTGTCCTGATTTCTCCGAGGGGATGGTCTATGTGCGGGTAAATGTCTTATTTTTTTAATTAATTTTTTTGAAATAAGATCATGCAATTTACATATGAACGCAACTGAAGACGACAGAAAAACACACAGAGAGCAGCAGATTTAGTTTCAAAACAAAACAAGCTGTGAGTGCGTGTTAAAAATCAGGAATGGTGAGAGAACATTGTGTTTAGTAAGTTTTTCATCTTCAAACTAAACTTGGGTCTTCAGCCGACAAAGTTTAAATCCCAGCTGGCTAACGCGCTTCCCATTATGTTTACACATTAGGCCAGTAGGAGAAGAGCAGGCGATCTATTGTTTCTGTTCCAGTTGAATGCGTTTTCGACTGTCTAGAAGTGGTCGAAAGTGGACAAGCTCAAAATTTTAGACCCTGTTTACACCTGTATTTAGCATCATCCTCTTGTGATCCGATCGACCAAAAGCCATCTTAATACCAGGTGTAAATGGGACCTAAATTGGGGTTAAAATTATTCCTTTATTGCCAGTGAAACCCTGTAAGTGCTTGGAAATGTCTACTACCTGCACTCTAAATGCCCTTTTTTATTTGGGTCTTGTAGCTTTGCAGTCTTTCCTGAGAGCATACACCACATACCCCTCCAGTCTGAAACACGTCTTCCACATCCGCAGCCTGCACCTGGGCCATGCCGCTAAGAGCTTTGGCCTGAGGGACGCACCCCAGGGCCTGGGCAGTTCCATAACCACTAATCCTGCCAACAGCAAAGACTCCAAGAAGGGCAAAGACAAAGCCAAGAGGTACTGCAAGTTTTCAGAAATTGGACAGTAATTTATGAATCTGTCAAACAGATAGCGGTGCCTGATAGTATGATCTAGTTCTTCTTTTAGATAAATGTAGCTGTGTTCTGTTTGATGCTACATTTTCCTCTGTGGCTTCTGTAATGTTTTCATATTTTCCCATATAATATTTTTTATATTTTTCTTTTTTCTTTTTCACTCATGGATTATAAATTAAAGGGAGGTTTTCTGTTTAACTCAAATGTCAGTTCATAGGTTTGGGGTCAGTACAAAAATATATACATTTAATAAAAATGTTTAAATATTAATTAGTGTTTTAGTGTATTAAATAGTGTTACAAAATATTTATTTTTCAAATACATGCTGTTCTTTTCAACTTTCTGTTCATCAAAGAATCCTGGAAGAAAAAATTGTCAGGGTTTGTACAAAAATCTTAAACAGTACAATTGTTTTCAACATTGATAATAAGAAATATTTCTTGTACCAAATCAGCATATTAGACTGATTTCTGAAGGATCATATGACACTGAAGACTGGTGTAATGATGCTGAAAATTCAGCTTTAACGTTACAGAAATAAATTACATTTTGAAAGTTATTTATCATTTAAAAGTTATATTACAATATTAATATTTTTGCTGTATTTTGACACGAAAAAATATCTTACTGACCTCAAACATTTGAACATCATTGTATCTTAGATTAGGCCAAAAGTGCATAATTATATTTATATTTATATATATATATTTATATATATATATATATATATATATATATATATATATATATATATATATATATATATATATATATATATATATATATATATATATATATATATATATATATATATATATATATATATATATATATATATATATATATATAGAATTGGGAATACAGCTCATTATTTAATTTATGAAAGCAAATTTCAGTAATATCAGCAAAACCTAATTCTGAGTCTGAGTACTTTTGACATTTCAAAACACAGCCCATGTTAAACCATTAATATCCTATAACGTTCACTTAACTAATGTCACTTCTTAGAGAAGAGAAGAAGAGAAATGCCTTCGAGGCTAGGACAATGTTTTACTGTAAGTGTCTTGTAAAGGCTGCTTTGAAAATTGCCAGCACGGCTGCGCTGGAGAAAAGCCCACAGCTCACACACACACACACTCTTGGCAGCTGCGAGTCTTTCACTGGAGCAGAGCTCTTCAGGGTCAAAGAGGACTAGTCAAATCCTGCCTTTACCAGCTGTATGTTTTACCTTTCACCTTTGATACACTCACCCCTCTCGGTTTCCCTCGGCTTCCTTTATGCTGTGATGCCCTAGCTGCGTTATTCCCAAAGCATATTGAATATGACATCCTTTATAAAGAGCTGTTTTTGTTGCTTTCGATGCATACTATACTCAGGTCGGATTTACTATAGCAGTCTTTGCTGTAAGTAGGTGTAATTTGTGATGGCAGGTGATGATTAGGTACTGATGATATGGCCAGTACATCACTAATGATATGGCTATGTGGATCACTAAATGTGAGGTTTGTCTAGTGCTTGACACTGCAGTGTTATTAGTGGTCATTTCCCATAGGATTGAATGTGGTGGTGCTGCTGCAGCAAGCGTGGGGTCTGGATAGCAAAGGCCATGTCCAGACTAGCCCTCAAGCGTGTATGTGTCAGTGTAGGCCTTCCTTTGTGCATCCGTGTGTGGTCAGATTATCTGCAGGACACTTAATTAAACTGAGCCAGAGCCAAACATCGTCCTGAACGTCATTAGTCACAGTGAGGAGCTTTATCTGTATCTGCATGCATTTGTGTATGTTTAAATAAAGAATATTCACATACAGGGCCTCTCCTTTAGGGTTCAGTATGCGTTTCATAGCTGACCCGCACATGCAATGATCACAGTTCTCTTGTCAGACAAGAACTGTCATTTGAAAATTTCTGTTATTGTCGGTGTATTCTGCTGTATTTTACTTCCCTGTCTTTCATCCCACCTTCTATTCTTCAGTGTGCCTTTGAAATAAAAGCTCAAAGGCCCCTGCATGCTGTCTCTGTGCTGTGAAGGGGGTGTCAGGTACAGTTTGGTAAAACTGATGTTAAAGTTGCTTAACTCAAGGTTAGTGACACAAAAAAATTTGAGTAGCGTCATTTTATTTCCGAGTGGAAAACAGAGTCCCAATAGTCGTTCTTTACAGAAGGGCATTGTGAACGTTCACAATATGTACAACTATTAGGATAAAGTACTTTTGGGGCTTTAGACTATGATTTAAAATGTGACAAAAAATAAAAACGTGTGCGCGCACGAGAGTTTCCTCTACACAACTACGAACACGGCGTGAGTTGCAATGTCCGAATCATGAAGAAATGACTCTAATGAACTGGTTATTTTTGTTGAGTCACTCAAAATTCACAAAATGCCTGCAAACTCGCTCGCTTGTGGGCCGTTACTGATTTCATAGCTGGCTTCCTCACTGAACCGCCAGTCATTTTTCAGGTATGTTCAATAAATAAAATTCTTTCTGTGATGTACTTTACTTTAGAATCTTGAGACTTATATAAGTCAAGTTATTGACAGGTTCTTCATTTGACTGACAATGTGTAAATAAGGATACATGCTCGCAGCAACCAATTAAATGAATAATAAAATTAGACTACCTTTATTTCATTTATACAACTACATATCTGAGTGTTAATATTGTTTTGATCATTTAAATTTATTTAAATATTATTGGTAATTGTTTAACGTACAAGGTCCAAACGTGGCACATATTTACAGTCAAACCAAAAGTTATTACTAGTGGGTGCAGGACACTTTAGTTCATTTATGTAAGTGAGGATAGCAAAATAAAGTAAACTGCGACATATTATACCCAAAAATTCTTCATACAGTGGACTACCAGTAAAATTGTTAAACATTTGGGACCAAAATTATTCAGACACTTTAACTTGACCATGTTTAGCTTAAGTGTTTTTTCTTTTATTGCTAATGTTACACCACAGACTGAACAAAATGAAGCATTGCTTGGTAATTGGTTGACCTAAATTGGTATTATCTAATTGTGTACTTAAATTTAACAGCTGACAGCTGATTGGTTGATTGTTTACATACCTTTCTATCAAAGTAATCTGACATTATCAAGATGAATTCGTTCTGACAGTTTAACTGATATTTTATTACCATTTTCTAAACTATAGCGAATAAACTGTGATAATGTGAGAATGTTGAAGGTGTCTAAATAAATTTTGGTTTTACTGTATATTCAGTCAACTACAAAAACTACCTAGTTTAATTAACTTAAATCGTTGTAGTCTACAAGACAAACAATCCTGTCATCACAAGAAACAGCAGTGAGTAAAAACATAAAAAAACATCTTTATCAAGCGATTCTTTATTTGTCAACTAAAAATATTATTTTTTCTTTGATAAGGTGCCAGTGGCTCCCTAAATTAGGCCTTATTTCATCCGTTTTGTAATTTCACAATTTTATATTAAATTATTTTATGGCTTCATTTGTACATGTGCACTTCTTTATGGTAGTGCAGAGTTTTGACTTGTCACATGTTGGCTCAGACACTATAGGGAGAAGCTTGTGTCTAACCACTAGTAATTGGCAGGGTGACCTGCAGCAGGACCTGTGAATGAAACCATGGAGCGGGACAATAGGTCAGTCCCACAGGAGCTGCCCCCAGAGCAGCCCAAACGTATTCACACTCTCTCTCCACTGCCCAGACAACAGACAACACCCGTAATGAACTTATCAGCCGTCATAGCTGACAGCTGATATCTATATTTACCAACCATCACTCTAGATAGAATATTCATGCTGCACTAAATCGATGCAACTTAACTGGTCAGTGCTTTGGTCCTATTAACATTTACTATTCCCAGCCTAATTGTGTGTGTGTGTGTGTGTGTGTGTGTGTGTGTGTGTGTGTGTGTGTGTGTGTGTGTGTGACATTGCTGTTGTGATGCGCTGTGCCTTACAGTCTCAGTCGAGTCTAGCCGTCCTGTCAGGAGAGACTTCATTACAGCGGCTGTGGTATACACTGTCCATGTCCAGACAAGATTTCTCTAATGAGCAGATCACACCAATATAAACACACACACACACACACACTTATGGACTCGCGACTGAACAACAAAGACCTCTGGTACACCGAATAGAGGCTATTACAGGCAACCAAAAATACACACGCATCAATCCTTTGAGAGTTGAATTCTATTTTTTATTTTTGCAGGATGGTGTTTATATATATATATATATATATAATATATATATATATATATATATATATATATATATATATATATATATATATATATATATATATATATATATATATATATATATATATATATATATATATATATATATATATATATATATATATATATATAATGTATATGTATATGTGTATGTTTATTTATTTAAAAAAAAATTTTGCTCATATTTAATAGAATATGGTCCATCTCACCAAGGCTGCAACTATTTGATATAAAAGTAATATTGTGAAATTTTATTACAATTAAAAATAACCATTTTAATTTGAATAACTTTTAAAATGTAATTTATTCCTGTGATGGCAAAGCTGAATTTTCATCAGTCTTCAGTGTCACATGATCCTTCAGAAATCATTCTAATATGATGATTTGCTGCTCAAGAATAATTTATCAATGATAAAAACGGTCGTGTTCCTTAAATTAACATGATTTTTTTTTTTGCAGTCTTTACTGTTACTTTTGATCAATTTAATGCATCCTTGTTGAAAAAAAAAAATCTTACTGTCCCCAAAATTTTGAATGGCAGTGTATATGTATGCATGTATGTGTGATATATATGTGTGTGTGTGTGTGTGTGTGTGTATATATATTTAATTATTACTATTAGTAAAAAGATATAAAATAGAGATACACTTTTATTTTAATTCTTATCTAGTCATCCTAAATGGCTGAAAAAGTCATGGACAAATCATAGAGACTCATTGGTCAGAATGAATGGGAACCCTGTAGCATCCCACAGGATCGTCTTTTTGTCGTTATATGGCCCATCATCTTAGTCTGGCTGTGAATAGTTTTAGGGTGTTAGTTATGGACATATCATTGTATTCATTTTGTGGCCAGGTGCTTTTGTTCATTTCACTCCATTTTGTTGCTCTGCCTGCTTGCAGATCTCCCTCTGTACGTTTGTTTGTTTCTGAGGAGAACTTTGATGGGTTTCTGATTTTAACTCTGTTATCTAGCTGATAGATCACTGCTGCTGAGTCATATGTCATATTTATGACACATATCTCAGTAAATACAGTGGCATTCTATATATAAAATATAGACCGTTGTGTGTCTGTATACATCCTGCTTTTCGCCTGTAGGGGTCCCTGTAGAGCGCTCAGGGACCAAAAGAACAATAACTGCTGTCTCATAGCCGCTCTAAGCCCTGGGGGTAGAGTGTGTCGTGTGTCACCATGAGGTAGGTGTGTGTGTATATTGGATCCTTAAGCAGCCCCACGGGGGCAAAGCGCCGCTTCATTCTCCAGAGTTATTGATTAGATAAACAGTCACTAGTTTTACATCAGGCCCCCGCTGCTGTCTACGAGCCTTTTATTGACGACAGTGGGAAATTTGTTCAGCCAGGCTCAAGCCAGCCAGACTCTTCCTCCTCTCTTTACAAGATAAATCTCAGATTGTGTGCTTCAGTATTCTTTTGAAATGTTTAGAGCAATTCACACGGTTCCTGTTCATCATGAGCGGTTTATTGTGCTGTTGTTATTGTTCCTTTTATTCTGTTTTGGTTTTGAGAGGGAAGACTTTTTAATACACATATGAGTGATAGACTTCATTGAAATGTTTTTCAGGCCTCCCAAGAAAATCACATCAAAGGAGCGGGTGTCAAACCTAATGCGCTCAGAGTATCTCAGTGGGATAGAGGGAGAATCCAAGTCTCAGAAAAAGAGGAAAAAGAAGAAAGGTCAAGCAGAGGAAGAGGAATCTGCATGAAGTGGAAGATATAGGAGCGATCTGAGATGCTCTTTCCGGCTGAGAAGTGCTGAGGTCGGAGCCTTCGTGGCCAGGTGCATTCTCATGGTTGAACTCACAGGTGTTTTTACACAGTGACATTTTTACCTGGAACAAAGCACGACAGGTCAGCAGCAGTCTGAAAACCTGCTCCATGCAAAAGTTTTGCAGATGGTAAAATGCACCTATTGGAGTGAAATGCATCTGTTTTATTGTTCAGTGAATTTATTATTACAAATGTGGTGCCATAAATATGACTATGAGCAATGTGATGTACACCAACTTAAGCCGTTTCATCAAAACATTGTAAAAGACTTAATTTTACATAAAAGTGAGTTGTATGTATTTGATGTGTTTGTCTGATTTAATGTGATTTTGGGCTCCACATAGAATTGGCAAACATGGCATGCCTTTTGTGTTGTACACAAGATTATAAGAACACTGTATAAAAATAGTCTTCGTTAAAAGCTTTTTAGCTCGTTTCCCTGGCTTGAATTTCGGCTTGGTCAGGTAAATAGGGGTGGATATGTATGGAGGCTTACGCTGACCAGCTGTCCAAGCGTTGAGTCTGTCTCTCCCGATCACCAGCTGCTGTCTTTTGGCCGAGTCTTCGCTGCGAGCGCTAGAAGACATTTGACTTGAATATTACGTTTCACGGTTGCTTTATTACCGTAAAAGCCGCTTGTAAAAATTTGATTGGCCTGTAATAATGAAACGCCTATTATGATTGGTCAATTAAACCCACACAACAAACCACTTACCCAGTTACGCTCATTTCGGTGTGGCTGAACTGCTCTTACAAAGCGCCTGTGAAGAGAGCTCACAGAAGGTTTCCATTGGCCGTCATTTGTATGCTTGTTAATTAAAAACGTAAATATTGATTTAAATACAGATTATTGGGAGAACGTGTGCTTGTAGTTACAATATGAGCGCCGGAAACAGGACATTTCTATTGCCTTCACGGGCTGTTGGGTGTGATGACCCGTTGCAGCTGCAATGCACTTTTAAAATGTGATTTTTGTCAAGCGTGTATAAACTTTTTTGCTTATTTTTGAAGACCATTTTATGCATCATATATCCACAACCAATATACAATAATTGTTTGATCAAGAGGATATCGAAGAATAAATTACTTCCGCCATATGTGATAAATTCAGTCTTTTATTTAGAAAAGTATTTTGGCGTCTGTTGAACTGGGGTTGTAAAGTACCCATAACCACAACACTATTTCCACAAAAACGGTTTAAATATCTAAACAGGTTGTAGTGGCTTTTTTGCGCTGATCTGTGCATTTCATTGAGGAAACCTTTTTGTTTTGTTTTTTGTAAAACAGCCGCACAACAATACAGCCACCATCACAATAATCGGTGACAAATTACATTTCAGTATACAATCATTTGTTAATCAGTAATTTTTGTTTTTATTATTTTTGTTCGTAAAATGCATTTTTATCATTAGGCAGAATAAAAAAAATGTTCAGTATTGCCTATGGTTCCATTTGAAATTGACTCAACTTATTTTTATGATGTTTATTTTGGTTTGTTTGCGTCATAATTTTGTGCAAATAAACCACGCAATTTCTTAGGGGAAAAGCAACTTCTTATCAGAACACATTCACGAGGTTCATGGGGTGATGAAACATCATCAAATAATTTTCTGATAACTTCTTTCTCGCGTTAAAGTTTAATAAATAATTAGCATTCACCTTTTGGTCATAGTCATTTGGAAAGTCTTATTATTGCGCGTTTAGATTTTCAGTTACATGGGTATTGTCCAAGCGCAACCCTGTCGTTCCTGAGGTTGGAGCTGTTGTCAGGTTGGATCAGTTCATCGCGGCGTGTGTCGCGGTATCACTCCAGAGAGAGATGCTGGATCTCCGCCACCCTGAAGACCGTGCAGGAGGATCCTCGGGACCAGAGGCCGCTGAACCGGCGGTGGAGGCGCGGACGGCCCTCTGTAGAGGTACAACCCTGGTCCCGGGTCGAGGTTAGAGACCAAACTTTGTGGGTAGAAATAGGGTGATGGGAACATTCTCTGTAGAGCCGAGTAATTCCCTGCTTCCGCGAGGAGCTCCAGCCCAACTGCTGTCTGCCGTTTCCATTTCGTTCTGAAACAAATAGTATAGGACTCGTTGATTTACATTATAATTATTTACATGTTCGTGTTTTCTTAAAATATTTTCATTAAATAACTGAAATTCTTGGGGGGAAAAATAAATGTTACCGTAGTTTAACATAATATAATAATACAATATTTTTGGAAAAACATGTAGGCCCGTTCAAAGTGTAGCGTAACTAACATGCAGGAAGCCATTTTGTTGTCATGTGACACTAAAACCATAAAACAAAGATGACCCCTTTTCTTATGTCTTTAAGATTTCACTTTTTCACTTAAATTGATATTATGAAAACGAGCGTTTTGTTAAAGCCATGTAAAACAACCCTAAGAAAAGCTCATGATTTGAAAATGTTTTTTTTATTATTATTCTTTTTTTTTATAAATAAGGTGCAGGGAGTATTTAGTAGGCAACTTTAGAAGGCTAGCAAAAAAAATCCCCCCAAAATGTCTTAAACCAACATGAATAAAAAAGATTACAAATATTTTCTTATTCCAACATCGCCTTAATGCAGTTCGTTTTCTGAATGTTAAAATATAAACTGTAAACAAATATTTGCCGATTCATGTAAAGTTTTGTTCTTCGAGGATGAATCCGTGTAATATCCTGTTGAACACTCATCCGTCAAATTGTCACTCAGCAAAGAGCCATTTCAGATAAATAATTCATAATTTTGGCAATTGTTTAATTACTACTCGGAAGCTAAATTATTGATACACGATGCATTAATTTATTATTTATGACTAAATGTGTTGGACTCATGGTGTGCGAGGTTGTAAATGCACAACTTTTCCCCGTTGTGGTTTAATTTGACAGCAAACAGCAACAAACAATTATTTTACAGTATAATATTGATATTAATAATATTTAAAACCTTTAGTGATTTTTTGTTGTTGTTGTATAAAACCATAGGCCTATATTTATTCCTTTTAAAGTGTTTCAGTCCACATTATGACTGCTAGCCTGTAATATCTACTTCTGTATCATTGACTGTAAAAAAAAAAAAAATAGGCTATTATGTTTCAGAAGATGTTTGTATTCACCTGCGGTTCTGGTACCATGTTTTGACCTGTGTGTCAGTGAGGTTGAGAGATGCTGCCAGCTCCATCCTGTCCTGAACGCTGAGATACTTCTGACGCTCGAAGCTGCGCTCGAGCTGCGCCAGCTGGTGATCAGTGAACGCAGTGCGGGCTTTGCGAGGCTTCTTCAGCCTGGAGCTGGGGCTGTCTCTACTGCTGGAGATTTCTCGATCAGCTTCGTCTTTTACTGAAAACACCATGCACATATACACCATAAACATTTGGCATTTTGACAGAAATTACATTAACATTTTTATTGTAGGCTACATTATCGTGTTTGTTTTACTGCCTATTTCCCATTAGTTCATTTCTTCACGTTTAATTATTTTAAATATTTTAATTATTTCTGTGGTTTAGACAAACGTTTCAACAGCACTAAAAACTTTTTGATAATATTAGGTCTATATTGTTGTAATGTTGCATTAAAATAATTTTAAAAGCTTAATCGAGCTGCAATGAAAACTTGAAACTCTCTCAAATGTGGATTGATATTATAAAACGCTTTGGATTACACATTTTATATCAGATGGCCAAATCCATAGCCAAAATTCTTTAATGAAACACGTTTATTGCTAGTCAGTTGTGAGCACACAGATCCTCTCGATTGGACATGTATCACCTAGGAAATTTGGTTTGGTTTTGAAACCAGGCTATAGATTTTGACTAAAGTGTCAAAACATGAGATTAGTTCTCATTTAAATACCTTACCTTGACAACGAATCACATTAAACTGCGTTATTGGAACGAAGAGAAACGAAAACGAAAGTATGATCATAAAAATCTAAATAATTTGATATATTTTTTCTTGACGGGTGTCAGCAATGCTGCCTATTTATTCGTAGGCTACTTATTTTGCGATCTGTTAGAAAAACTTAGTTTTCAGGCTTTCTTATTTTAGATCTTGATTTTAAACATCATCATAATTTAGCTACCTACAATATATATATATATATATATATATATATATATATATATATATATATATACACATACATATATTGTTTTACCTGATTTCTTAGAAATGTAAACGTGTATAATCAATTTTAATATAGGCCTACAGCAAACCGTAAGAAATAATCTAAAAAAAAAAAAGAAAAAAGATATCAAATGTTAATAAAAACAAAATTGAATTGTGTTTGTATTAAAAATCCTATATATTTAGCTTCAATGTTTCTTTGCGAGATGTGACCAAGCTTAGTGTGTCTCACCCCTGTATTCACTGTCCGAGGACGAATTGCTGTGAAGTTTGTCCATACAGTCATCAGCATCTTGTGCTAACTGTCCAGTGCTGGAATAAGGAGCACAGGCCGCCAGAGGTTTGCAGTCCGCTAGTATGTCTCTGATCAAGAACGAGGACGTGACTGTTCTCGGCTGCTGGGATATTTGTAAAGGAGAGTCCAGTCCGAGAGCGCGAGCGTGTCTTTGCACCGCGTCTTCCACTGAGGTCCGTCTCGGGGAGGGAGGCGACGAGCAGCCGCTGTCCAGGTCCGACCGCGGGCTCAACTCCGCTGGAGACCTGCATTCCCCCTTGGACATACACGGACTGGTAGGTCTGTGAGAAAGTATAGATTCGATCCCAAAGCTCGACCCGTTTGATACCTCCATTGCGAGTCAAATTAATATCAAATGTGCATTTGTCCTTTCTGACACTGGTGTTGGTGATGCAGCTGAGAAAATTAGCAGATTCAAAACGGTAAAATCAGATAATAATTCTGAGGAAAAAAAAAAAAAAAGTCTTCCAAACTCCTTTTGATAGTGTCCCAGAAAAAAAAAACTCCCACCAGATCCTCCTTCTGTTGTTAATCGCAGCTCAGTTCGGTTTAAATTGTTCTCGTACAGTCCCTCAAAAGCGAATCTTTGAACTGCACAGGTCAGTTTCAGCACCAAGGACAGGTACAACTACTCACCCGCAATCGTTATACAACTATTCATTAGCTTGAAAACTTATCTGGCTTTCTTGAGGCACAACTACAACCATACAACCCCCTAATCCTCTGACCTAAACCCGATGCTGATGTGTAAAGTTCTAGTCCAGGTCTGCGAGGACTAAACCTGTGTAACAGAGTATAAACACAGGCAGTGATCTCCACGACCTGAAAATGACACCCTCAAGGAAACAGCCAATGCCGGAGGAGGAACACGCTTTTAAAGGTGTCCATTCCGCGTTTGTCCCGAGCGCCACGTCGTTATTGGTTAAAGGGTGTTTTTGGGGGGTGATGATCACATATGTGTTGTGGGAGGGGGAGAAACATAGTCAACCCTCCCCCCTTTTTTTGTCCTAAATAAAACGCAGACACGTAATACGTGACATGTAGATCCAGCACAAGATGCTGTATTTTACATTTAGCACTTTGCCACCGTTTTTCTTTCTTTTTCTTCAACATAACATCTAAACCGGGTTTTAAAAAAAACAAAAAACAAAAACGTGTACAGACTCAGAGACCCCCACCCGAACTCTCATATATCACAGAGACCAATATAAAAATATAGATTTATAGATAACACTTATTGCATTATGCTTATCAGGCCATTCGTTTTGTTTGCTATTTATTCAAATAGTCAGAAATGTTCTGTGTGTGTGTGTGTGTGTGTGTGTGTGTATGTATAGTTTTGACCAAAAAAAAAACAGAACAAATTTTGTAATTTTTTTTTTTATTGAGAGATTATTACTTCAAGAAGAAGCCCTATAAACAGAGGGACTGAGATGTAATAATCTTAGCTCTATTAATCCACCGTGTAAGTGCCTTGGCCCAGAATCCCTCTCCGGCTTGCAGACTCTGAATAGTGGGCGCTGATGGCTTTCTTCCGGGCTTCAGGATCTCGAAAGGTGTCCAGAGCTGGTCCCACCTACAGAATACAAAACAGAGTATCCAATAAATATCACACTGATATACAGTGGACTCCTGTCAAGTGTGTGTTTTATATATCAGGAATTTTATGATATATATATATATATATATATATATATATATATATATATATATATATATATATATATATATGTAACAACATGAGGGTGAGTAATTAATGACAGAATTTTATTTTTTGGGTGAACTATCCCTTTAAGGTCTGGACTCATTTGCCTATTTATTTAAAGCATTTGCCTATTTAAATCCCAACTTATTTTTTGGCCAGGCAGTGTATATAGCATAACATTTCTGATATTTATATAATATAGCAAAAGAGCATACAATATCATCTGATCTGACACATTGTCCTAGAGATTTAGATTGATAGATCCTAGATTGAGGCCTATTGCAGTTCAACATTGAAAACAAAACAAAAAATATGAATGACAGAGGAAAGTAACATGGATGGCACTATTGGAACATGGAAGACATTCTGTTTTGTCAGAGTGTAGTGTAGTCAGAATAGTTGAACATTAAAAAACATAGCCCTGTAAAAGGCAGCAAAGATGCTTTGCCCACGTTTTCCTTGTGTAGCATCTAAGCTGGTAAGTAAAAATGTATACTGACAGCTATTAAATAATAGAACTTGTTGGCACAGCAGATTTATAATTTGAACAATGGCTCAGCATGTAAGCCAAGCGGTTTCAAATATGTATTTTATACGTTTAACATCTTCCAAAGGCTAGTTCATATTTATGAACCCACTGAAACTTTACCGGTGTGTCACATCATGTTTTAAATATATTTACTTGTTTATCTTTTTTCCTTTTTCTAACCTAAAAAATCTGTTGCCTCCCACAAACACTTTTGACACCCCCAAACCTTTTTGAATTAAATAGGAGGAACACACGTCTCAAGAAAGGTGGAATGAAAGAGATGTAAGAGAAGGTGACAATACAAACAAACAAACAAACAACAGGAATGATGAAAATGAGTGTAGAATGAAGAAGAGAGTCAAGGATGCAAATGTCGAACCTGGCGCCATCAGGACAGCTACTTGACAGGCTGTAATGAGCAGAGGTAAATCTTTTATAAGGTTAACGCTCCTCTCTCTCTCCATCAGCTGTCATACAAGAGAGAATTTAGCGCAGGCGTGCAACCAAAATAACACTCTCCCTCCCTCATTAGAGCCAACTGAGGGTGGACGACAGGACAGGCAGCCACGGGGTGTGTGTGCGTGTGTGTGTGTGTGGAGGAGGGGGTTGTAATTTGCAGAGGATATCCAGACAGAGAGGAAAAATAGGATGGAGGAGGAGTGTATGGAAAGAGTTAAAAGGAAAACTAACAGTATGGATATCAATGTACAGTACAAGCATAATATACATGTTTATGTGTCATGGTGGAACAATGCAAATATATATATATATATATACACTCACCTAAAGGATTATTAGGAACACCATACTAATACTGTGTTTGACCCCCTTTCGCCTTCAGAACTGCCTTAATTCTACGTGGCATTGATTCAACAAGGTGCTGAAAGCATTCTTTAGAAATGTTGGCCCATATTGATAGGATAGCATCTTGCAGTTGATTGAGATTTGTGGGATGCACATCCAGGGCACGAAGCTCCCGTTCCACCACATCCCAAAGATGCTCTATTGGGTTGAGATCTGGTGACTGTGGGGTAGGATGGGTACATGGTGGTCATAAAGGGATGGACATGGTCAGAAACAATGCTCAGGTAGGCCGTGGCATTTAAACGATGCCCAATTGGCACTAAGGGGCCTAAAGTGTGCCAAGAAAACATCCCCCACGCCATTACACCACCACCACCAGCCTGCACAATGGTAACAAGGCATGATGGATCCATGTTCTCATTCTGTTTACGCTAAATTCTGACTCTACCAATGTCTCAACAGAAATCGAGACTCATCAGACCAGGCAACATTTTTCCTGTCTTCAACTGTCCAATTTTGGTGAGCTCATGCAAATTGTAGCCTCTTTTTCCTATTTGTAGTGGAGATGAGTGGTACCCGGTGGGGTCTTCTGCTGTTGTAGCCCATCCGCCTCAAGGTTGTGCGTGTTGTGGCTTCACAAATGCTTTGCTGCATACCTCGGTTGTAACGAGTGGTTATTTCAGTCAAAGTTGCTCTTCTATCAGCTTGAATCAGTCGGCCCATTCTCCTCTGACCTCTAGCATCAACAAGGCATTTTCACCCACAGGACTGCCGCATACTGGATGTTTTTCCCTTTTCACACCATTCTTTGTAAACTCTAGAAATGGTTGTGCGTGAAAAAAAATCCTTTAGGTGAGTGTATATTTGCATTGTTCCACCGTGACACAATATATATATATATATATATATATACACATATACACAGACACATACACTCACCTAAAGGATTATTAGGAACACCTGTTCAATTTCTCATTAATGCAATTATCTAATCAACCAATCACATGGCAGTTGCTTCAATGCATTTAGGGGTGTGGTCCTGGTTAAGACAATCTCCTGAACTGCAAACTGAATGTCAGACTGGGAAAGAAAGGTGATTTAAGCAATTTTGAGCGTGGCATGGTTGTTGGTGCCAGACGGGCCGGTCTGAGTATTTCACAATCTGCTCAGTTACTGGGATTTTCACGCACAACCATTTCTAGAGTTTACAAAGAATGGTGTGAAAAGGGAAAAACATCCAGTATGCGGCAGTCCTGTGGGCGAAAATGCCTTGTTGATGCTAGAGGTCAGAGGAGAATGGGCCGACTGATTCAAGCTGATAGAAGAGCAACTTTGACTGAAATAACCACTCGTTACAACCGAGATATGCAGCAAAGCATTTGTGAAGCCACAACACGCACAACCTTGAGGCGGATGGGCTACAACAGCATGAGTCTCGATTTCTGTTGAGACATTCAGATGGTAGAGTCAGAATTTGGCGTAAACAGAATGAGAACATGGATCCATCATGCCTTGTTACCACTGTGCAGGCTGGTGGTGGTGGTGTAATGGTGTGGAGGATGTTTTCTTGGCACACTTTAGGCCCCTTAGTGCCAATTGGGCATCGTTTAAATGCCACGGCCTACCTGAGCATTGTTTCTGACCATGTCCATCCCTTTATGACCACCATGTACCCATCCTCTGATGGCTACTTCCAGCAGGATAATGCACCATGTCACAAAGCTCGAATAATTTCAAATTGGTTTCTTGAACATGACAATGAGTTCACTGTACTAAAATGGCCCCCACAGTCACCAGATCTCAACCCAATAGAGCATCTTTGGGATGTGGTGGAACGGGAGCTTCGTGCCCTGGATGTGCATCCCACAAATCTCCATCAACTGCAAGATGCTATCCTATCAATATGGGCCAACATTTCTAAAGAATGCTTTCAGCACCTTGTTGAATCAATGCCACGTAGAATTAAGGCAGTTCTGAAGGTGAAAGGGGGTCAAACACAGTATTAGTATGGTGTTCCTAATAATCCTTTAGGTGAGTGTATATATCATGTTGTTGCGTAAAAAATTACATTTGTTATAAAATATTTTAGATCTTTTATAATAACATTATTCATTTATCCAACAAAACTCTGTTGTGAATATATATTTTTGTTTTTACAGTGTCAAATTAAATCTCACAAATGTAAAGAAAAGTACTTCACCGGTTTTCAGTTCATTTCAAATCAAAACTAACCGACTGACTCATTAAAAAGAGTAATTTTTTCGAGTTTACAAAGGCCTTACTCTGTGTTTCTTTTTTTGTGCAAGAAACACTCTAATAAGATGATATGTAAGGAAACTTCATATGGACAAAACATAAAGCGTTCCCGGCTGGGTTTTAAATGATTTCACATAAATACAAAATGATTATTTTTGTTGTATTTATTGCAACTATTTTAATCGTGGTCTGGAGCCCTGTGTAAATAAATACTGTGGCTAGTGCATTATATGTATTGTGGTGTTCCGTCAGTGCTTGTAAAGGTGTGTTAGGATGTGTGTAAGGGCCATCATTAGCTCAGCGGGAGTCTGATTCCTTCATAATTGGAAGCATTGGGGATTGTCAATGGAGAATTTTTATGCACCGCTGACAGGTAGAGCTGTCAGGTTGGTAGTGTGCTTGTCAACGCAAAAGACCAATAAAAACAAAGCACTTTTGATTTACTTGGTGCTTTTGTGTTAAGGCCAGCAGAGGGACCAAAACGGAAGGGGTTATGTACATGTGAACAATTGTAAGAGCTTGAGGCAGATATTGTTACTTTCAGAGTAGATTTTTCAGAAAGGAATTTCTCTCACACAACACCCTCACACACACACACGTCTGGTTCACTATCTTTGTGGGGACTCTCCATAGACATAATGGTTTTTATACTGTACAAACTGTATATTCTATCCCCTTACACTAACCCTACCCATCACACAAACCTTTCTGCATTTTTACTGCATTTTAAAAAAAAAAAACTAATTCTGTATGATTTATAAGCTTGTTTCCCCATGGGGACCACAATTTAGGTCCCCACAGTGACACGAGTCCCCATGAGTCTGTGTGCATTCAGGTTGAAGTCCCCACCGGGATAGAAAAACATGTACACACACACGCTCTTTCTCTCTCATGCATGTATACACACACAGTACACTTATTGTGGTTATCCTTTCAGTCAACTAAACCTCTGAATGAAAAAATATAACAAACAATGCATATCGTTTTGAAAAGTTGCCACAAATATGACAATTATGTGTTATTTAAAAATAAGTCGACTAATGAAATGAGTTGAAGAATCAGCCTGGAGTTTACAGAGTGTTCAGTTTTCACCTGCTGGAAACGAGGTAGTTTCCACGTGGATGGGGCCTCAGGTAAGGGCCGACTCTTGCGAAGCAGGGAGGTTCGCGTATCCTGTATACGTCCAAGCCTTGCCTGTAAAGAAAGGTGGCAGCTTCTGTTGACGCTTACAGCCAAATCACTTTTCTCTTTACAGCAAAGGTTATTATCAAAGTGATTTAGTGAGATCCTCCACAGACCTTCTTATGTTGATGGGCCTGTAGGGCTCTGTCCTTGGCCTGCTGCTCTTCCAGCCATCTCTGAGCGTACTTATACTCCATGAGCTCAGAGATTGGGGTAGATGGTCTGAAATGAAACAAAACAGTTTTCTCAGGTTGCCCACATCTGACTCTGCAGAATTCTGTGGAACTGATTTACACTCATTTGGTACTTAAAAGCAAAAGCAAATTATTAGACAATATATTTAAAGGGATAGTTCACCTAAAAATGAAAATTCTGTCATCATTTACTCACCCTCATGTTGTTCTAAATCTGTATGACTTTCTTTCTTCTCTGGAACATAAAAGAAGATATTTTGAGAAATGTTTCAGGTTTTTTCCCCTTATTTTTGTAAATAAACATTATTTAAATATCCTTTGTGTTCTGCAGAAAAAAAAGAAAGTCATACAGATTTGGAACTACATGACAGAATTTTCATTTTTAAGAGGACAATCCCTTTAATAAATAGAGGCAAGGGGAAAAAGCATTTAGTTAAAATGACAGAAAATTATGTATTTATTGCTTTAATCTACTAACAGACTTAAAAAGAAAGAATCTTTCTGTTAACGATTTGCATGGTGCGCTGCTAAAACATTAAACTGGTGTTGTGCTGGAAACCCATGTAACAAAATAGAATACAATGTACAGTAAGAATATATTAATTATCATCCCACTTGCAGTAGGTGCAGATGTCACGTTTATGCAGACGAATGAGTAATCTGCAGACACAGATGTTACATACAGCAGATGCAGACGTCATATTCAGTGAGACGAGTGCATGAAGCAAAGTCTTATTTTGGGTTCTTTTCGAATGCCATAACAGACAACTCCAGTACAATTCCGTTTGCACCGCAGGGGCTTGCCAAAAAGGCGTTTGTGAACCCTAAAAAATGTACGTGTGTAAATTCAGTTGTAGAATGCGGTTGTCACTCTTGTAAATAAAAATAGCCCTCAAAAACAGGACTTACATGCTTTGAACATGGCCTCTGTATAAATAATAACATGCACTATATGTTAGTAAGCCTGTGATATATAAGACTCATAATCTCCAGTAATATGTATACCATGCTGTTATGTCTTTATTTAAAAACAAATGTGGATGCATTTTCTATCTGGGCCTTGTGATCAATGGCTCAACATCCTAATGAGTTTAAATAGGCTGCTAAGAGAGCTTCCCAATCCAATCAACCTAACACTGGGTGGAGTTGGAAATGCTGAGTGCTTTCCTTTCACTGGCATTTGATCCAGGACTGCCAGGTGTAAAGTTGTGAAAGCAACATTCTTTTTTCTCGAGTAGACATCTCTAGATGTAGTTGTGTTGCTCCAGTATGTATGCTGTATTTCATGTGTGTGTATGGGGATGGTGACATTTTGTGCAAGGATCCTAGCACACCCTCATTAGAGCTGACCGTGGCATTGGCAAACAGCATTTGATGGATAGAGTGCAGGGCCAAACAAGTCCCTGTGGACCCCTGATTTTACCTCTCATTGCTCCAGACCTCCTTCCTCCTGACTGGCTCTTGAAACACACTCTCACTCAACACTTCTCACACTGGATGTATCAACATCAAGTGTGTGTGTGCGTGTGTGTGTGAGTGAAAGAGAGAGTCTGGACACAAAGCTGTGTTTTCAGTTAAATAATTCAGCTCCATTTCAACAGTATCAAGGCCCAAGAGAAGGAGAACAAAAAAGAAAGCAGGTGGAAGGCAGAAGGAAGGAGTGAAGGGAGCTTGTGGTGCTGTGGACCAATGTAATAATCCTACCTCTGCTCTCAGCAGAGCGCACGTGTCATACCTCAGTGGGCACAGAGCTCAAAGATGAGTGCTCTCCTCTTTCATTCTCCCTCTTTCTCTGTTTCTTACAGATATACACATTCCTGTACCTCTTTTACTTTACTGCTCTTTCCTTTTTGCCTCATCCAGTAAAACAAGACAGCACAAAACACTTTCTAAACTGATCAAAACTCACCCATGTCTTATTCCCACACAAAAATGATGTAAGAGAGAGTCCTGTTCTTACACTTATTAACAGATTTGCTCCCTCAACATATCAGGAAAGTAAGAATGATATGAGAAGTGAGGGGGACACATAAGCTTTATCAGTTGCTCATGAATATTAATTAAGATACATAATATTCACCCAAGAGTCCTAAATGACTTGCTGAAAGGCTGGTAAGTGGGTGATGGCCATATTAGGATTTATTCAGTTTAATAACACTGAGGAAAAAAATGGCATGGGATTTACTTTGAAACAATTTTCACTTAGAAACTGCTAGTAAATTTCACAAAATAATTACAAATAAATGTAACACTTTGAATTAAAGTCAGCATGAAACTGAAGTTGTGATAGTCTCTATTTCCATATTCTAATGTATATCAGAGTGAGATTTGAGCTTCTCAAACAAGAAAAAGTTTAGTACAGGACTTGACTTTGCTATTTCTGTGACCTCAAGTGAGTGAAAGCCAGCCCTCACACCAGTAAACACGTCATCAGAGAAGAGATGTCGATGCAAGAGCAAAGGGAAGTTATTTTGATTAAAGATTATGAGTGCACATGAATTAATGGTGAAAAACAATAATGTGCATTGATTTATAATAAATACTGCAATATTCCATTAAAAAAATAAGAATAGCCCATTTTGATTTCATGTGGATATTCTGAAGTAGAAAGACTGAAATAGTATTTTAAATTTTTTTGTTTTGTTTACAACTTCAAAAAATATTTTTTTTACAGTGTACAACCAATTGGCAGATGCTTCTTCAGACATTTATTTACATGACTGGACTACATTTTGTGGCTAAGCAAAACAACATTCTTAAAACATAATGATTATTTTCCAAATCATTTTCCAAAAATGATGATGATTATTATTATTATTATGGTAAGAAATATTAATTATTAAATATGTAAAATATAATGGTTTTGCCTGCTATGCTCCTGAATGTATCCCTCTTATGTGTACAAACAACTTTTATTGAAATTTTTATAGATTAGGCTTTGTGGCTGACGATAAATTCTTACTGTTCTGAGCCAAGTGTTTTTGAATGTTTTGATTCACTGATAGGCAGTAAATCAAAACATTCAAAAACACTTGGCTCCGAACAGTAAGAATTTATCTGAATTTATCTGAAGCGAGGGTGTGTATATGTGGGTGGCAGATGTAAACAGACAGTGGGAAAGAGACAAAGACAAGGCAGATGGAGGCATCATTAAGATGCATATCAATAAATAGAAATGCTGTTAATATGGTCTATTCCTCTTTCTGAAAAATGATAATTGAAATTTCAAATTAGTAGTAACAGCCTAACTAATAGGAATATTAAAAATGTTAAGGATTGTTTTCATTATGACTAATGATTTGCTTCTTTACGATTCTTCTCAGCACAGCTTTGGTTTGAGACTTTTAAGACGGGCAAACAATGAATGACACAGAGACCGTTATGGTGAACACAACTACGCTCACCTGTTAGAAATACCAAATGAAGCATCTGGTGGTACGCGAGGTGGGGCAGACCTACGAAAACCCTCTCTGGTCAATGGTTGGCGCTGAATGTCGTGGGTGGCACGGTACTGCTGCAGCTCTTTAGCAGTTACCAAGCCTGACTTGACCCCTTCTCGATTAAGGGCAATAAAATCCCTCTCAGCTACCCTGTTTCTGGTAGACATAGTGTGAGTGTGCCAGTTGGAGATAGCTAAAAGAGAGAGAAATCACAGTAGGAAAATACTATGAAATCAAGTAAGACTCCAGTGATACAGTTCAGCACACAAAATTCCTTTAAGGAAGGATTGCACTATAAACTTTTATAATCAGTATTTTTGTCTTGTTTTTCTTAATATCAAAACATCTTTAAATTTACTTGAGAAGCAAAGATGCAGAAGATACAAAGACTTGTTTTCAAAGGATATACAGTATCTTGAATATTAAGCATAAATCGAGAAAACAAGAAAAACTATTTGCCAACAGGGTTAGAAAAACGTAATTCAAGACATATCCTCTGAAAGCCAGTCTTATACATTTATCTTGTTTTAACCTGTTAACTGTTAATCCCCCCCCCCTCCCTCCTCCTTCACTAATGAAAGTGTAAAAAAGTTATAGAAGTTTACTGTAAAGCAAATGTGCTTAAACTAAATATTTTTGTTTTTTACAGAATATATATTTAACAAATAAATTTGAAATCACTAGAAAATCAAAACCATATGTCTAACCAAGTTGTGTTCCAAATTTGAAATTGATAACATAAAAGTTGAGCCTGCTAAAAGGTTTTAAAGTACCTTTTCAAAATGTTTTCACAGGATGGATTATGAGTATTTGAATGATACCTCCTTTATGCTACTGGGATAGTGACAGTTAACATGCTATAGATATTTTCACTTAAAAACAAGACAAGATACTAAAAAATTGCCTTTTTCTTGCAGTGTGGCAGCTGGTTTTATATATATAAATAAGTAATATTTTAGTTTACCAAATGACAGACCAGGGGTGTCAAACCCAGTTCCTGGAGGGCCACTGTCCTGCAGAGTATAGCTCAAACCCTAATTAAACACATCTAAACCAGTTAATCAAGGTCTTCAGGATAACTAAAAACACTAGTATACTATGTAGGTGGAGTACACTATAAAATGTGAACAGTTGGATCAACTTAATTACAATTATTTTTATTTTTTTTATAAATTATATATACTTAATCACCAGTGTTGGGAAGGTTACTTTGGAAATGTAATAGGTTACAGATTACAAGTTACCCTATTAAATATTGAATAAGTAGTGTAACTACTTAAATAACTTTATTAAAGTAATGTAACTGATTACGTTTGATTACTTTTTGATTAATTTTCTCATTTCCAGCACTGAAACGTATTTTCATCACTTGCCATGGTGGCAACTCTCAGACAGGTTGTAGCCTAAAGCTTTCAGCGGCAGTGTGGATTGAAGTAATTGGCAGATGTGGTGCTCTGCAAATTCAAACGAAAACCAATCAAAAGCATCAAAATAGCATCACTTTACTAAATGGCCTTTAAATGGCTCGTTAATCGTTAATATTATTCAACATATTGCAGCTTTTAACAGAAAAAATTCAGATGTAACCCCCTTTGTAATCTTTAACATTTTCATAAGTAACTGTAATCTAATTACACTTTTTTTTCCCAGTAACTGTAACTGATTACATTTATTTTGTAATTAAATTATGTAATCTAGTTACATGTAACTAGTTACTCCCCAACACTGATAATCACTATTATCACTACAACTATTATCATAGACAGATCAGCAAGAGGAAACACAAAACTGTTCAATGGCTTTGGTGACTGGCAGTGCCTTTCTCTGGCACCAGGTAAATAACAGTAGGCATAGGCTCCAGCAGGGCTCTGGTTGACATGCTCAAAACCAAGCAGAGATCACTTTGGGGTGTTTTCTGAAATAATAGTTACATTAGGATTTGTGATAAGTAAGCTTAGATAAGCATGACAGGGTAACTGCATCATAGTTCATGGGACTGTATAAGGGCTTGACACTTGCAGTCACTGCCTGTCGTCCGTTGGAAGTGCATAATTAAAGTGTGAGACAGGGGAGCCAGTGCAGAAGCCAGGCACAGTTTAGTATGCTAACAGGAGCGCACTGACAGCACAGGCTAAGAGCCTGTGGGGACACTTACTCAAGAAAACACACTGTGACATCATCCTGTGACAAGAGTTGATGGGGAACGGGTGTGGTGTCTCATAAACAAAAGGTTTTGAGTTAGTGTAGATGTAGCTTCATAATGATTGTATCATAATGATGTTTTCAACGGAAAGCCAACAGTGTTCAAGTTAATATAGATATAGGCAAATATAGAACTACTCCAGTGTCAATTTTACAAAATCATTTTGCCACTTACCCTCTGGCACTCCTCCATCCTGAACTGTGGTCCCCGTCCCAAAAACAAAGTCAGGTCCTGGACAGGACAAACCTCTCGACTTGGCCTTTCCAAGAGCTGGCTAAAAAGAACACACAGGACTGAGATAAATACAATTATTTCATGAATAGTGTCCTTATGTTTTTAATTGACTAAAAATTACCAAAAAATGTATTAAAGGCACAAGGAAAAGTTTCTTCCCCCAGGCCATCTACCTCATGAACAGTAAAATGCCCCCAAGTTCCCCCCACTGTGCAATAATAATAATAATAATAAAATGCATTACCCAACACACTATTTATACTTATATTTCACATATCCAACCACTTTCCTTAATCACGTTCCCTCACATAACTGTATCTATAGATATTTTGCTTATCTATATATCTTTTTGATTGTGTACATGTGTTATTTGTCTAGTTTGTATTAATATACATTTTACTCACCTATTTTATTTTATTTTATAATCTGTGTCTTGTTATTCATTACTTTATTTTTTTCACTGTACTGGAAGCTTCACCATGGCTAATTCCTTGTGTGTGTTAAAATACATTTAATTACATCTAGTTTTCTCTCCAAAGGCCATTTTATGTGAATATTTTCCCTAATATCCCTATAAACTGTCAATCAAACTGTCAATCAGCATCAATTACATCACCACAATAAAAACGCCGTTAAACTGAAGCATTTAACGGCACAAGACAATGCATGCATCACAATGTCAAAGTTTTATGGACCTCTAGAGTGGCAGCTGATTTCTTGATTGACAGGCAGTTTTTTGACCCATACCTTCAACTTCTAGCACACCAAAAGCATCTGATTGTGTCTATTAATAAAATCATAATTATGCACAAACTTATTACCATAAAACATGCCACAAAAGAAGTCCAAATGACTGCGGTGTCTGGCAGCTCAGTAAAAACAAATTCCCATTGAACGTTGATGCGAATTACCTTGATGGCTGATTTCTTCACTAGCACAATGTAGTCCAGTCAGTTCATGTAAAGTATGATTTATGTCTCCAGAGTCATAACTGTAAGATGATTGACAGCTAAAGAGTTGAAAAAGGCAACATTTATCCTGCCATGTGTGTGTTGGGGGGTTGGGTGGGGGGATTTACCCCCTATCTTCATCTTCTCAAAAAGAATCTCTCGTGGGGCAAAAGAAAAGCCCACTATTTTTCTCTGAGCTCTGTTAAACAGCTCAAAGCCTTGTTTTAAGAGCAGCTTATCTTCGAAAAGGTGGAAAATTGAGAATCAAACCACGGCAAAGGTGACAACCGGATGTATCAAAAGTGATCTGTGGAATATGGTGCCTGAGCATTCCAGAAGCAGGTATCTTTGATCTTTGATGGAACATGAGGGAGGTGTGCTCATGTGTCAGTCACAGAGTTACATTCATGTCGGCGGTTCTCCTCACGCTGCCGTATGCGATTTTTGGAAGGAGAAAAGAATTAGCGTGGTGAGTCTGTCGTCATCTCTGGAGATCTTTGTGTGTTTGCTGTGTTCTTAAGACTTAATTCTTGTTTAAAAACCCTCAATCCTTCATTCTGAGCTTTGAATAGTCTACATTGAAAAATGGATTTGAAAGATATTTGTCACTGGACCCCCACCAATCACGCTGGGCAAGCAAAGCCCTCCAAAAAGTGAATACAACTGCCAAACTCGGCTCTTTTTTATGGCGAATCCCTAAGTACGACCAAATTGAGAGATCCTAAATCTTTTTTGGCCTTTTTAACTCACAGACACCCAACCTCTTGTTAACACATCTGCTGTAACATATCAAACGTTTCTTAAAAGCGGCAATCTTCTGAGTAAGTGCCACCAGGCTTCTCGGCCAGCCCTTTAATCCCCTTCGCAATGTTAATCTGCAGATTGTTTTGAGGAGATCACTTAGAGATGCCTGAAGGAACGTGTTGACCATTGGCGTAAAACGGCTAATCAGACCCCTCAAAACATTATTGGCCCTTTCATTCACAAAAAAAGGGCTGAAAGAGAAGGGTACAACAGAAAAGGCAAGTCGGGCGAAGGATTATGTTAAGCAAAAGCTCCTTTTATATTGTCATTTACTGGTGATCTGTCTCTATATTGTGTTTTCATTAACCAGGCATGGACCTGCTGAATGAGCCAGAGGCCGGCATGAGAATAGGGTGGCTCCAGGAGAGGCTACACGAGGGTCAGCGGGAGCAGATTATTCGCACAGGCTAAAAGAGACAGAGAACAGGGGGACATAATCATCTCTTACTAAGGAGACCCCTTCAGTCTATTCAGGCACCCGTGCTTTAATTTCACCGTCCTTTTGTGTTTCTCTTGCTCATGTGTGCTTTTAGGATTTCGCTTGAGCTGCTGAGATTAGCTTAGTGCTGACCCTGAGAGTCTATCACTGCACTTTTCAGTCTCGCTGCCGGTCCTGTTTGAACACTTGCACAAGTTGCTTTTTCTCAGATGTTGTCTCTCTAAGCGAATACCATGTAGTATTTGTCTTTTTTCTCCTAAATCTCACCCAGACATCATTCCAGACAGCTTTGCTACTAGATTTACACAAATTTCAGGGAGGAAGCTTCTGGATAAAACTGGTCTGCACCTCCTGTCCAAGACCTACTAGGTTTGTGCTGTCCCAGTGGAACCAGTTTAATCTTGTCAGGCAGCGGCATGGAGAATTGTGAGCCAGGCCTGATCATCTTATCTCATCAGCACTGACAGACAGCTTTGCCATGAGTTCCTCTGTCAGACTTACAAATAAAAGTGCCCATGATGATGATTAGAGGATAATGGCAGTAATGCTCACCGAACTGTCTCCACTAATTATTATCCTACTCTTCCAGCTTGGTTCAGCGCCATCTGGTGCCTGATTACAGGACAGCGGGCACATTGGCTTAAAATTAATCTCTTCGTCTCAACTAAGCTAAATTGGGGGAATGAATGGCAGAGAGAAAGTGAAAGTGGGAAAGCGCTAGAAAGAATCTGTATCTTTGTTGCTGTGTGATCTGATACAATTCACTGGGAGAGAATTCAAATATTGTCATTGTTATGAAGAAGCAGAAAATGAAACATGGTCTATAATCATAATGTGCTAGAAGGGAATCTGGGAAATGTCAACATGTTTAAGTCAGCGAAAAAATACATTTATTAATTAAGGATTAGGTCAAAAATGCTGAGAGGAGAGGAAGTGGAATCATAACCCTAACTTTTTCATCAGATCACAGCTTTTCTCTTCTCTAGCTAAATCCGTCAACTCCAAATTAAAATCAGCCCACTTCTAAAATCCCCAGAATGTCAATGCGCGCATATGTGCAACGCAAACATACACGCACATTCATCTCATCTCCTCTATAGTCTGGCTGGTTATTAAGATGCTAACTCTCTTTATGTGTGGCAAATCCTGAAGCTTTGGGTATAATTGATGAGGCATTTCCATAAAGAGGGCCAGCTAATTGGGAGCATGTGTCTGGGCAAGCTTGTGCTACCCACCCTTCTTCAATACAGATGAGTGTTATCCTACCTCTTTAGATGTATGTATGCTTAAGTATGTACGTGTGGGTGTGTTTAATAAAAAATGGATCACAAACTGTGTTTAAACCATGTAAATAAGCAGTACAGTAATTAGACATATCCAATGATTTGAGCTGTCCTCAACCTGGACTAAAATTGTATATGGACAATTACAAAAAAATGCAGCTGGGTCAGTGACATTACTAAGTATGGAGTCAGTAACTATTAAATAAATAAAATTATTATTCAGCAAGGACACAAGATGACTATTTCAAATAAAGGCTGTTCTTTAGAACTTTCTATTCATCAAAGAATCATGAAGAAAAAAATTAAGCAGCACAACTGTTTTCAACATTGATAATAATAATATTAATAAATGTTTCCTGAGCAAGCAAATCAGCATGTTAGAAAGGATCATGTGACACTGGAGTAATGGCTGCTGAAAATCATTTATTAAATTTAATCTCCTTTAAAAATGGCATAAAAGTTTTTTAAACACATTTGAAATATATACCATATATTGATAACTATATTATCTATATTGTTTCGTTTATTCTAAGCGCACGCTGCAGTTATGTTGTCTGCTGCTTTAAGTGCTCAAGCTCTTAAAGCAGGATGGATACTGATTGGCTGTCAATGTTTTTATCATTCAACAAAGGAAGAATCGTTCTGAAAGTGATTCCAAGAATATAGTTTCTCTACCATTATTGTTATAGCTGTGGTGTGGACCATCCTATTCTTTATATTTAGAGCTATATAGATTTATATTTATATTTATATTCTATATTTTTAGAGCTAAATTGTTATCGTTTATCGTTATACAATTCTTGGTCTGAATGGGCTTAGATTTTTCCTTATTTGTCTTTGACCTAGCTGTTAGTAAATAGATATAGATAACATAGATAGTTAGCACTACAACTGAACATGGACAAGAATGATATATGTGTTTTCATTCTCTTAATCCATAAATGAATGCATACGGCCCCTGTTTTGACAGACTACATATTCCTCTTTACATATCTCATTTACATGTATCTATTATGCAAGCACTTTACAGTTATGTATTGGGTTCATGGATATGTATCTGTCTCTCTGTGCCTGTGTCTACAGTGGTCCCAGCTGGATCCCATTAATAATAAGGGCCTGTGTTGCTACAGCGACCGCGTGGAAGCTAAAGCACCTTGCAGAGGTGGTAGTGAGGGCTTATGAGGCACTGTACGCGTGGGCCTAACTGTAGATGCCTATAAACAGCTGAGGTGGGTGAAGGTCAAAGACGGGGCCAGTTCCTTTGCAATTCAAATAAATTCCAGAGACAAATTAGGTAGCCAAGTAGTTAACTGTATAACATTTTTTGCTTCATTTGCCAAAACTCACACTCTTGTCATGCTTTTAAGAAGGATCCTGAGCCTTCAAAAGATATTTGTTAATTTTATACGCCAAAGTTTAATTCAGTCAAAAACAGTTATAGGCTAGACCACATATACATAATAAATTTGCACTGCAGGCAAATATCAGCTACAGTACAGAATTGCTTAAGAATGAGCCGCAGATTGCAGTGTGTCTAACATTAGCTACATAGGCTGAATGAGGTGAATGGTAATGAGTGGGAAGAGGGGACTGTGAATAGGGCCCAGCCAGCCTGCTGCACAGCAGGTCTCTCTCAGACACCAGAGAACAACAAAAGCCCCAAATCTGCTCCCCTGATCTCTAATTTACTGGTCATCAGGGAATACAGGCATGAAAACAGGATTTATTGGCCATGCCTCATCAAAAAGGAATTAACAAGAGGAGAGGAGAGGCCTTTTTTGTACCTTTTTCTCACCAGCAACTTTTTGGTCACAAACACAGAAAATGGCTCTCTGGGTGCTCGGTTCTACACTCTTGAAAATAAAAGTTCCAAAAAGGGGTTTTCGCAGTGAAGAATCTGTCAGTGAATAGTTCGTAAACAAACTTTTTTTTGTGAAGAACATTTTAATAACCTTTTTCCACTGTAAAGAACCTTTTGTGCAGTGGACAAGTTCTATGGATGTTAAAGCTTCATGGAACCATTGATGCCAATAAAGAACCTTTATTTTTAAGAGTGTAGATGCAGACTAATTCATCTCCTTTTCATTTTGAGGCCCATTAGCACATTACTAAGATGTATGTCCCTTTTCCCCACGGGACAGCCATACATCAGCCCTGCATAAGCAGAGAAAACTCCTGCGATGATGAACTGCTGTGCAGGCCGACAAGAGATGCTCTCAGCACAAGGGACTTGCTGCAGTTGGCCTATTTCTTAATGAATATGAGCCTTTCACGGGTCTCCCGTTACATAGCAAGCAAGCAAAGGCAGCCTCCGCTGATTGAAGGAGGATGAGGGTGAATGTTCGAACCTACAGCTCTCAAAACTAGATGCACAAGAGGGAAGAAATAGAGCAACATCAGGCAACGCCACAAGAACAAAAGCTTAAATCCTCACAGATGACTCTGTCATTGTTCCAGCGCATTGCCAAAACCTGTAGCTATGACTGCTCACAATGAAAAAGAATGAGAAATCCTTGATCTCGTGGGACTATGGGAACATGCACGCAGTTCATTATCATAGTCATTTAAATACAGTAATCCTATTTTCTGCATCAGTCAAAAGGGGCATATCAAATAACCCTAGAGAACATTAGAAAGAAAGGAGGGGTGAGAGCAAGCAAAGGTCTAGCGGAGGCCTCTTATCCCAGCAGGGATGGACAGGATGATTGGATGAGTATGAAAAGAGAAAGGCCATGGGAGCGAGGGGAAAGGAGAAACATTGAGGATTGTGAAGGTTCATTTCATTCTCCCTTCTGCTCCAGTGGAAGACTTGATGAAGTTGAAATGAAGCAGAATTAGATAAAAGATACGCTGGAAGTACTTAGATGCAAATTCGAGACTTGCACTGGGTCTAACAAAGAGGGGGAAAGCTGAGAAAAACACTATCTTGCAAGAAAAACCATTCCTCAAAGTTCAGTACCACACACTTTAAAAAATAAAAGTTCTATGTTGCCATTTATGGATCTCGGAAGAATGTTTTAACATCCATGGTAACTTTATCTTGCACTAAAGGTTCCTTGCAGTGGAAAACGGTTCAATGAAATGAATTTATTGAAAGTTCTTCTATGGCATCACTGTGAAAACCCTTTTTTGGAACCTTTATGGTTTACTCTTTAGCTTATTAGTATTAGTGCTACGTGACCTGAGATAAAGAGTGTGTGAGAAATGTGCAGTCCTGCTGTGGTATTCCAGGAACATTGCGGAGAAACACTGGACTACATCACACAGGCATGACTGTCATGGTGAGATTTATTCAGAGACTAACTCTGCCATCTAGTGGTCATTTTTGTTATGAAGTTGTTTTGTTGCGTTTCCAAACAATAAGATGAATGATTCCACCAATAATTTGTGCAACACAAAAAGACTAATTATTTGTTTGGGAGAATATTAATTAAATATATATGTTAGAAAAAAAAAATCATATATGGTGCTATGCAGTGCAGATAAATAAGTTTACTGAGTTAGTTCACTGCAGTCAAATTCATCAACATCAGTCCTGACCTTAATTAATAGAGGACGATGCAGCATAGACTCTCTCACCACACCAACACGAGGACTTTCCATCTCTGATTCGTTGACTCCCTGGTAAAATAAAATAAAATATTATACATCATTGTACTATATGATGATTTGTCGAAAAAAACAATAAATAAAAATTTTTTTTTTTTAAAACATGTCGATTATGTTATCGGAAACAACGTCGCCGAGTTATCAGCTACGACATAATTTGGTATTTGTTAGGGTTATTATTTGAAAGAAGATCTCCAACCTGTTGGGTGAGATGACACCTTGAAAAACACGGTTCCCAGATGTTGTTTTGTGGATAAACAAACCTTGCCGAACCTTGTTGTGGTAATTGCCGTTCAAAAGCACTAAAATACACCAGTGTGTTACATACAATTTCAGCGATTTCACAGGTCGTGAGGCAAACCTTTCTTCTGGTTGTTTTGCGTTGTCATGGAGATGGGACACTTTTGCAAGCACGAGTATCGCAGTGTTATTATTGACGATAATATTGTTTATTAAAAAAAATATATATATATATTATTTGTAGTTATAGTGATATATACTTAAAGACATAACCTCCATATAACTAAAATTCCAAGCTCATACTTTTTGTGTTGACCGGTCATGATCGCGCCTCCAGTACGATAGAGGGCAGCATGCCAAGACTGAGACCAGACCACTGCAACACGTGACGTGAGAATAACCCTTCCACCCATAGATATGTATATATATCTATGCTTCCACCCCCCAAATGTAAAAAAAAATGCCATATCACGCCTGGTTTACCCAGCTCTTTCCCTATATATTGATAGAAAAATGATTAGGTCTGTTGTCTCTCTGCTATTTCGTTTTGTTTGGGAAAATAAAACAGAATGTGTCCAAAGGAAATCTTTGGTAAGAAGTTACAAGGAGGGTGGTTTTAACACTTTAGATTTTCAATCTATTCAAAATTAACTGGATTAAGAATTGTATATCAAATAATGGATTACCCTGGTTTTGGATCCCTAATCTTCAAACATTGTGGTGACCTTAAATTCTTATTTTGTCATTTTATGTGCAGAAAATTACCTATTAAACTCTCAAATTTTCACAAACAAGCTCTAGATTCCTGGAAGATTGCTTTCAAACTTTGTAATAATTAAAATGTACTGTCTGGTAACAAATCACTTTTTTTCAAGGAATGGGTGAATCTAAATATTCTGTTTCTGTGCTCAAGGGGACCTTCTATCTTTTTCTGAATTTCTGTCTTTGAAAGATGCTACAGTTTCAGTAAAAGACTTTAGGTGATTAAAAGTATTCCTGTTAGTTTAAAAACTTTGATTAAAGCACATTTAAGATAAGGATGTTTAAACAAATCCATACACTTGCAATTAATGGTGTTCCTGTATTAGATAAGAAATGCAATAACTTCTTTATTAGGAACGCTCTTTCTTCAACTCCAAGACACCTCCCTAAAGCACAATCTAAATGGAGTATCTGTTATCCGAATTCTGAATTGTATAATGGACTTTAATCACAAACTTTTTATCCCTAGTAAAATTAAAGAACTCCATTTCAAAATTGTTCATAGATATTACCCTGGTAATTTATTTTTGTTTCTTCTTTATGTTCCTTTTGTAATATTGAAGAAGAATCAATTCTACATCTGTATTATCATTGCCCATTCTCCAAGTCTTTTTGGTCAGAAGTTACCTTATTAGTATTCTCATGCTGTAACAATTTGGAAAAAATGACAGAATCTATCATTTTCTTGTACGATTTTCATTCTAATGATGTTATTCTTGATTATACTGTATTATTACTTTGTCTTCTGGGTAAATTCCATCTTCACAAAGCCAGAACCATTCGTTGTAATCCCAATTTTAGAATATTTAGAAATTATGAGATCGTATAAAGCTAGAAAATTATTTGGTTTGTTTAACCAGTATGATTTTGTTTAACCCCCTACAGTGTACAATTTTTATTGCTGTTGTTTTTTTATTATTATTTTTTTATTTAATGTAGCACTATGTAATACCAATTGTTACATCTCAGTCTGTGAGGTCTTATAGTGTCACTTATGTTAGCCTGTTATGTTCGAATGCAAAAAAAATGTATCTTTTCATTTTAATTGTTATTAGCAGGGTACACACACTCATTTATTTATCAACATTTGAACCTAAAGTTAAGAACAAATAAGCAATTACCATATAACCATATATCTGGAATTTGATAACCTGAACAAAAAAGAGTAAACTGTTTGAATTGTGCATTAAACATGCAGGTTATAAGTAAACCATTCCTAAATTTAAGCAAACAAAACTCAGAGCACTTCCTGATATGGTCTGAGAGGCGGTGACTTTTGAAACTGTCCTAAACAACCCCATTTCCCGTGAAGACCAGCGGGAGCTCTTAATTTCTTGTTTACAGCGACATCTGCTGGTGGACATTGTAACACTTGCAAGCGCGCAAATTCTTAGATCTGCTGCGTCATCATTTGCGCGATCTCACCTACGACTGACTAAATTCCCACAGATGACCAAATATAGCATGCGAGTCTTATGGGGCTTTTTTAGCAGTTACCACATCCTTAATAATGTCTGAAAATGTGTTTACAATTATAGCACAGCCACAGCCTGCATGCCAGTTTAAAGCGATGTAATTTGACTTATTTTTCACAAAGGGGAAAATATCGAACAAGACAAACAGCATTAGTCAGGGGAAGGTTAATCGCCCTAAGGAGAGTTTTCAGTTGACATTCGTGCATGCAGGAGGGACCCGGTGCCTGCGGTCATCGCTCCACTGCGGCGGAGCTGCGGCTTCCTCAGCAGCATCAGCATCTCCATCCACTCTCATCTAGAGTGCCTTGATTTGCAAGACGAGGAAACGGCACGAATATATCGGCTTTGAGGTAACATTGTCCTTTCGCTATCTGACCGTTTGCATTTGCCTGTGTTTTCATGATATGCCCAATCGATTATTTCAGTAAGAAAAAAATCCCAGTTGAATGACCTGAACTATCCTTGAACAGATATGGGTTGGGTCGGTCTGCGGTATTCGGCAATTTATCACCTGCTATTTAACCCGACCTAATTTTTGTTACTTGTGTAGGCCTCCCCATAATTTGAATAGACCAAAAATGATTGAAAGGTGTATGAGATTTAGTATATTGAAATATCAGGCTGTCACCTAAAACTGTGGGCCAGATAATGACCTTTAATGTCTCGTAGGTAAGATGTCCAACATGTTTAACTTCTTTTTTTCTACAGTTATTGAGAGACAGAAATTTAATTTGGTCCCTGCAAAGAAGAGGCTATGAAGTCTTATCCATCACTAGCAGCTTATTTTGTGTTATGTAAGTAACATGTTCTTTAAAGTTGTAATTTCAAGATAATTAAGACACGTGGAAGGACACGTATTCTTCCTAGGTCTTTAAAGAACAGAACGTTTGAAAACATTAAGGTTTTTTAATGTTTTTGAAAGTAGTCTCTTAATCTCACCAAGGCTACGTTTATTTTATCAAAATACAGTAAAAACAGTAATACTGTGAAATATTATTACAATTTAAATTAACTGTTTTTTTTTGTTGTAATATATTTTAAAATGTCATTTATTCCTGTGATGGCAAAGTTGAATTTTCAGCATCATTAGCCTCCTCCAGTCTTCACTGTCACATGATCTTTCAGAAATCATTCTAAGATTTTCTAATCCAGGGGTGTCCAAAGTCCGGCCCGGGGATGAATTTCAAACAGCCCGCAATTTGTCTATTAAAATATATTATATGTGGCCCGCCACGCATAATTTACAAATCGTGCAGTTACACAATGTAATGTCTAGATTTTAGGCCAAATAATAAAGGCCAAATTACAGACTTTTTTCGGGAAGGCACCGCCATATTGGGAGGATACGCTATCCGTTGCCATGGTTATTTTGATAGTGAGACTGAAAGAGCAGCTTGAGATTTGTTTGCATTTTTGAGATACAGCACAGTTTCTTGGGGAGAAATGGAGAAGGAGGAAGTGAAAGGAAAGGTGCTATATCGGGGGAGACTAAGTAACACTGCCAAGCAGCTTTATTTAGAGAAACTGCTTGACATCAACAACATTGACCCGTATGACCTGCCAGCTACAGAATGACGCTACCACCTCTCACCCTGACATCGTCAGTTACCTGGTTTATAGTATCAGTGCCTACACAATGCAAGCGTTCTGAAGCTTAAGTCATTAGAAGTCATAACATGACCTGTTACACAACAAAAGAACATACATTTCATTCCATGCTACATTTCCAATTTCCCTTTGTCTGCAGCAATTGCCCATCTGCTTGCCATTCATTTAGCCTAATCACACCTGATCTGCATGTCTACAGATCCCATCACCAAACACATTAAAATTAGTCTATGACAGTAGGCAAACATAATTTCATTTTTGCAATGAACATATTACAATTATATTATTATATTTAACAATTATATTTATTTATTTTTTCTACAATAATAAGCATTAGAACTGTAAAAAATGAATAATAAAAGTGGAGTGCAACCTTACTTTGTCAAGTATGACTGAGCTCTCGCAGTTTTCAGGTTTGTAAGTCTTGCACCCAACCGCAGCAGAATTGTTCATAAGCTTCTAATGACGTAAAGCTTCTGAACGCTTGCATTGTGTAGGCACTGATACCATAAACCAGATAATTGACGATGTCAGGGTGTGTGAGAGGTGTTAGTGCTTCTGTGTCTTTCGTCCATTCTGTAGCTGGCAGGTTGTACAGGTCAATATTGTTGATGTCAAGCAGTTTAATGCTGTTTGGCGGCGTTATATAGTCTATCCCGATAGAGCCCCTTTCCTTTTGCTTCCCCCTTCTCCATTTCTCCCCAAGAAACAGCGCCATATTGCAAAAATTCAAACAAATCTCAAGCTGCTTTCTCGGTCTCGCTATAAAATAACCATGGCAACGGATAGCGTATCCTCCCAATATGGCGGCGCCTTCCCGAAATGCAACACGGAGTGAACGTCGCTACGTCACCTTCTCATTCTCAGTTACATGTTCGCGGGGTGTTCCTTGACAAAGTATAGCCATCTACTGGCCTGGCAGCATAATACAGCCTTTTTAGTCATTTTCGCAGATCCGTCTAAACGGGGATCATTTTGACAACATTGTAGTCTGTTTTTAGTACATCGTTGTCATGTAAACATACCCTCAATTCATTTGACTGCATTACAATTTATACTATTTCATTTATTCAACTAAAAACGGAAAACTTTGCATGCGTTTTGGCCGTTCATTTACACAACAACAGTGTTTTTCGTGGCCTGAAAACGCAAACTTTTAAAAACTGGTTTCAAATTGCAAGTTTTTGAAAACGATAAATTATAAACGATAAACTACAAAAACGTGAATCTGTGAAAACGGTGACGGAATGCACATGCGTATGTGCATTTGAATGCGTATGTGCGCAGACGCATAGTCTTTATTTACAAATTGACATCGCCAAGTACATGTCTGGCATGCATAATACTAGGCTTGCTGCGATAGTCGGTGTTGCCGGTGTTACTGGTCTTCAGGCTGGTTACATCACTTGCCCACCGCAGCACCGCCCCCACGGTCGCTTTGATTTTATATAGTAATAAAATAATTTAGTTCAGTTAGAGAACCGGCACTACAATTAAAAACAACATGTCTGCTCAATACAGTGTGAGCCGAACGAGAGTCACAGCACAAACACAGCAGGAGTCAGATTTCATTTATCACGAGAGCGAAGAGCTGACAGACAAGATGTTCGCGGAAGATTTGGTTTCAAAGCAAATTGTAAAAGCGCCTATTTAAGTGAGTTTGTTATTGTACTGTTTTGTTGTTGTGTTTTTCGTTAAGAATAATAGGCTAATGAACCCACAATTCAAGCAGCCCGCCTCCGAAATGGCGCTAATTCTATACCGAATAGTAAAATGAGCACGGCTGCACTGTCATTCATTCACGGCCGCACTGTCATTCATGGTGCATGTCCAGTCTGGCGCGTTTTCAGTTCATGCCTATGGAAGCTTAACTTTCAAAGGAATTCATTGAAAACACTCGCTTTGCTCCGCACCGCTCCGTTATGAATGCCCGAGCGACCGTGCGCATTTTACTTTCGGTTTAAAATTAGCGATTTGAAAAGCCCCCGGTGTTGTCACATGTCAATTAACCGGTGGGAAAATTTCCTCACCGTCACATCCCTACATAATACAGTGTTTTTAGTCACTTTCGCAGATTGGTGGGAACAGGGATAATTTTGATAACGTTGTCATCTGTACAAAGAAAAACCTTTTCCGTTTTTAGTACATCGTTGTCGTGTCAAGTCAAGTCAAGACACCTTTATTTATAAAGCGCTTTTTACAATGCTGATTGTTTCAAAGCAGCTGCAGTGTTAAACAGGAAAATAATGCAACAGAATTTGATTCGGCTGTAAAAATTTTGTGTCTCCAACTGAGCAAGCCAAGTCAAAGGCGACAGTGGCAAGGAACCAAAACTCCATCAGGTGGCATAATGGAGAAAACTAAACCTTGGGAGAAACCAGGCTCAGTCGGGGTGCCAGTTCTCCTCTGGCCATCATGCCGTGTCGGTGAGGCAATTATTAGATGGGAATATTCGAAAGATCGGAGTCATCACGCCGGAGACGGGTTTATTGAGTATGCCGTGTCGGTGAGGCAATTATTAGATAGGAATATTCGAAAGATAGGAGTCATAACGCCGGAGACGGGTTTACTGAGGATGTCGTGTCGATGAGGCAGTTATTAGATAGGAATATTCGAAAGATCGGAGTCACCACGCCAGAGACGGTATATTCGGATGTCATGTCGATAAGGCAATATATTAGATATGAAATAATCGAAAAGATTGCAGTCATTACGCCGGGGACGGGTTTATTGAGGATGCTGCGATGATGAGGCAATTTCAGGGGAAGTCTAATTGAAACTGACTCTGCAGACACTTCACGGATGTGTTGGTCATGTCTGGGCGCAGGTCCACCATCTGATCTGGATACGGCCCGGATCCGGCTGACTGCAGTAAACCTCAGGATAAACAGAGAGATTAACATTTGCGTAGATGCCATTCTTTTTATGGTGTAACGAGTACATCAGGTGTTATGGGAAGTGTTCCCGGTTCCAGCTGACCTAGTTAATGCAGCCACATCAGACAGTGCATTGTAGTGTCACTGAGGAAAAATTACACTCATTCACTGCTATAGGAGAAGAAGAATTGGCTAAACTCGTTAAATCAACAGTTAGTTTATGCGTTCATGACCTATAAAGATTATTGTAATGCTCTACTGGGTGGTTGCCCTGCTTGCTTAATAAATAAACTGCAGCCTAACAATCATTTAACTGATTTGAATGATATAAATGAAAAATGTTTTATGTGTATGCCATAGTAAAGAGATGTGTTTTTAGTCTAGATTTAAACTGACACAGTGTGTCTGCTTCCCGAACAATGCTAGAAAGACTGTTCCAGAGTTTAGGTGCTAAATAGGAAAAGGATCGACCGCCTGCAGTTGATTTTGATATTCTAGGTATTATCAACTGGCCAGAATTTTAAGACCGCAATAGACATGATGGAGTATAATGCGTTAAGAGGTCGCTCAAGTACTGGGGAGCTAAACCATTTAGTGCTTTGTAAGTAATAAGCAAGATTTTAAAATGTATGCAATGTTTTAAAGGGAGCCAGTGCAGTGTTGACAGAACTGGGCTAATATGGTCATACTTCCTGGTTCTAGTAAGAACTCGAGCTGCTGCGTTTTGGACCAGCTGCAGTTTATTTATTAAGCAAGCAGGGCAACCACCCAGTAGAGCATTACAATAATCTTTATAGGTCATGAACGAATAAACTAACTGTTAACTGAACTAACAAACTGAACTAACAAACTAACGGTCAGATAAGTATGATTTAAACCATGCCAATGCTATTCCACTAATGCCAACATAATTTTCGAGTCTATTCAAAAGAATGTTGTGGTCGATAGTATCGAATGCAGCACTAAGATCGAGTAACACTAATAGAGAGATACAACCACGATGGGATGATAAGAGTAAATCATTTGTAACTCTGATGAGAGCAGTCTCAGTACTATGATACAGTCTAAATCCTGACTGGAAATCCTGACTTTCTTTCTAAAAAGGAGCATAATTGTGAGGACACTGGATGACAAGGATGAATTAATGATATTAATTCTTCTTCTTCTATCTTCTTCATACTTAAGAAGAGGATCTATGACCTCTGGAAGCAACTATTTTAATAGCCTAGTTGGTATAGGGTCGAGCATACATGTTGTTGATTTAGATGATTTAACGAGTTTAGCCAATTCTTCTTCTCCTATAGCAGTGAATGAGTGTAATTTTTCCTCAGTGACACTACAATGCACTGTCTGATGTGATACTGTAGTAGACAGCTGCACGGTTATAATTTTTTTCCCAATATAATTTTTTTCCTAATCCTTGCACGTAAAGAAATTCATAAAGTCATTACTGCTGTGCTGTTTGCAAACATCAGAAGTTGAAGCTTTATTTTTGGTTAATTTAGCCACTGTATCGAATAAATACCTAGGGTTGTGTTTGTTTTCTTCTAAGAGGGTCAAGAAATAAGCAGATCTAGCTGTTTTATGGCCTTTCTGTATGCAATCATGCTCTCTTTCCACAAATGCGAAAAACCTTCAGTTTTGTTTTCTTCCAGTTGCGCTCCATTTTTCTGGCTGCTGTTTTAAGGGTCTGGGTGTGCTTTTTGTACCACGGCATTGGACTATTTTCTTTAATCTTCTTTAAGCGCAGAGGAGAAACTGTGTCTAAAGTGCTGGAAAAGAGAGAATCAAAAGTTTCTGTTGCAACATTGAGTTCCTCTAGGCTATCTGGGATGCTGAGGAGATGAAACTGATGAGGAAGATTATTTACAAAGCAATCTTTAGTGGCAGCAGTGATAGTCCTGCCATATTTGAAGTGAGGGGACGGCTTTGCAGCCTAAGCTAAATTAAGTATACATGATACTAGATAATGATCTGAGATGTCATCGCTCTGCTGCAGAATTTCAACTGTATCAACATTTATTCCATGTTACAATATTAGGTCTAAAGTATGATTACGGCGATGAGTGGGTCCTGACACGTATTGCCTAACTCCAATAGAGTTTAGAATGTCTCAAAATGCCAATCCCAATGTGTCTTTTTCATTGTCTACATGGATATTAAAATCACCAAAAATTAGTACTTAATCTGCAGCCAGTACTTACTCTGATAGAAAATCAGCAAATTCTTTGGTAAAGTCTGTATTGTGCCCTGGTGGCCTGTATACAGCAGCCAGCACAAATGTCAAACGGGATTTATCAATTACACTACATAATGTTACATAAAGCACCAAAACTTCAAAGGAATTATATTTTAAACTAGACTTCTGAGTAATACTGAAGATATTATTATAAATTACAGAAACACCTCCCCCTTTACCTTTCAGACGCTGCTCGTGTTTATAACAATAATCTTGGGGGGTGGTCTCATTTAATGTAATGTATTTGTCAGGTTTTAGCCAGGTTTCTGTCAAACACAGCACATCTAGATTATTATCTGTAATCATTAATAATCAATAAGCGCTTTTGGGGAAAGGGATCGAATATTCAGCAGCCCAAGCGTTTTTTCATCTGTATTATATCTGTTGTTTATTTGTTGGACATTTTACCGTTGAATGGTTTTGATGGTTTTTTGTATTTACTAATTCGGGGAACAGACACAGTCTCTATGTGATAGTATCTAGGTGTGAGAATCTCTATGTATTGGGATTTATCTGACTTCTGTGACGTGAGACAGCTAGCAGACGGTCGGTTAAGCCAGTCCGTCTGTTTCCTGACCTGGGCCCCAGTTAGTCAAGGTTTAGCTCTAAGACTATGTGCCAAATTACTAGAGAGAAGAGCGGCACCACCCCAGGAAGGATGGATGCCATCTTTTTTCAACAGGTCAGGTCTGCCCCAAAAGCTTTTCCAATTGTCTCTGAACCCTATGTTATTTTGCGGACACCACTTAGACAACCAGCCATTGAGTGATGATAGTCTGCTAAGTATCCCATCACTTCGGTGAACAGGGAGGGGACCAGAGCAAAAAATACTACCTGCCATCATACTTGCGAGTTCACACACCTCTTTAATGTTAATTTTGCTGATCTCCGACTGGCGAAGTCGAACATCATTAGTGCCGACGTGAATAATAATCTTAGAGAATTTACGATTAGCATTAGCCAGCACTTTTAAATTTCCTTTGATGTCAGGCACTCTGGCTCCCGGTAAACATGTGACTATGGTGGCTGGTGTCTCTATTTTCAGGTTCCGTGTAATAGAATCGCCAATAACTAGGGCACTTTCAACAGGATTCTCAGTGGGTGCGTCACTGAGTGGGGAGAACCTGTTTGATGTTCTAATCGGAACAGAAGAGTGTTTTTTTGATCCGTGACTATGCCGTCTCACAGTCATCCAGTTGCCCTGCTGCACGGGCTCTACAACCGGAACCGAACAATGTACAGAGTTCACTAAGCTAGTCACAAAGCTAGTGTAAACGTACCCTTAGCCTGGGACTAGGCTTAAAGGGTTAGTTCACCCAAAAATTCTGTCATTAATTACTCAAAATCATGTCGTTCCAAACCCGCAAGACCTTCGTTAATTTTCGGAACACAAATTAAGATATTTCTGATGAAATCCGAGAGCTCTCTGACCCCTCCATAGACAGAAATTTAATGAACACTTTCAAAGCCCAGAAAGGTAGTAAAAACATTGTTAAAATAGTCCATGTGACTCCAGTGGTTCAACCTTAATTTTATGAAGCGACGAGAATACTTTTTGTGTGCAAAAAACAAACAAAAATAACGACTTTATTCAAAAATTTCTTCTGGCCTATGTAGGACTTTTTGGAACGACATGAGGGTGAGTAATTAATGGCAGAATTTTCATTTTTGGGTGAACTAACCCTTTTATCCTTTTCTGTGAAACCAGGGGTTAGACTGGTTAAACCTTAAACACCATTAACCCCTCACATTCAGATCTGCCTCCATGTCCCCACCTTACATTTTCTAAAATCCATTTCACTTAATGTACTTAAAAATACAAGACTTCATTGCGACAATGAACAATTTTGTAAAAGCATATTTTCTTATAGTGTCAAAACTTAATTTTAAAGTATTCATACTCAATATTGGCATCATATTTTTTTTTTTCCAAGCATGGACAAAAATAAATCTAGCACCCATAAGCCTTTTTTATTAGAACAATTGACACACAGTAGGAAATAAAGATACCTGAGCCAAACATCCCAAGGTCAGAGAATGCCGTACAATACTGGGCAAATGAGTCAGGTCCAATTTCCCTTCCTGACATCTGCTTCTCCAAAAATAGTGTCTATTTAATATAATAGTGTTTTTAAAGCATGTAAAAGACTGCTTTGTACTAGAAAGTGGTACTGAAATACACCCCTAACACTTTTTTTATGTCTGTACTGTATATAGTAAAAATGCATTTACAATAGGCTTCATATGTCAAGGTTATGTTTAGTTTGGTCTGTTTCTGTAGGACTTTGAGTTTGTTTGTCTCTGTCCTTCATTGTTGTAGTTGTTTCCTGTTAATTGGTTTCTAGATCACTTTCCTTTGTCTGTATTCATGTACCATTTCCCCTCATGTGTAACACCTGCGTTTAATTAGTTACCTGTTTCTTGCCTAGTGTGGGGGGATGGGGTGTGGTTGGTCGACGAGTCACCATGGAAACGGACACTAAGAAAAACCGTGCCATACAACTACTTTCTTCTTTTATGTAATGGCTATTAAATACTTAGTGCATATCACCACCTATTTGGTGGTTGTGCAATAATTTTCCAATCTTTTTGTGTAATAATCTTTAATCACTGTGAACTATATTGTTTGTTTGATGCTAAATGATTAAACAAAGTAACAGTTTGTGCTTGCAAAGATAACATGGCTGTAAAAAATATTTTTTATGTTTAGTCATTTTGCTTTCACATTGCTTGAAAGGTAAGATATCATATAGGCCTATTTTTGTATTATAGAAATACATTCTATTATTAAAAAAAACATCCTGTTGCAAAAAAAAAAAGTTTTTTTTTAAAAAAGTGGCTATTCTGGAATTCTAATATGATGATTTGCTGTTCAAGAAATATTTATGATTATTATCAATGTTAAAAGCAGTTGTGTAAAAAAATTTTTTTTGGATTCTTTGATGAATAGAAAGTTCAAAAGAACAGTATTTATCTCAAATAGAAAGCTTTTATAACATTGTACTACCATTCAAAAGTTTTGAATTGTTGTTTTTTTGGGGGGGGAAAGAACTTAAAGAAATTAATACATTTATTCAGTATATGATAGTATAGACATTTATAATGTTGCAAAAGCTTTATATTTCAGATAAATGCTGTTCTTTTGAACTTTCTATTCATTAAATAATCCTGAAAAAAAATTGTACACAACTGTTTTCAACGTTGATAATAATAATAATAATAATAAATGTTTCTTGAGCAGCAAATCGGCATATTAGAATGATTTCTGAAGGATCATGTGACTCTAAAACTGGAGTAATGATGCTGAAAATTCAGCTTTGAATCACAGAAATAAATTGCATTTTAAAATATATTCAAATAGAAAAAAGTAATTTTAAATTGTAAAAATATTTCACAATAATGTTTTTGCTGTATTTTGGATCAAATAAATGCAGCCTTGGTGAGCAGAAGAGACTTCTTTCAAAAACAATCAAAATAGTACAGTTTCCAAACTTTTGACTGGTAGTGTATGTCTATAGGTATGTAGGGGCATAATTATTCTATTAAAACAACAAAATGCTCATCTTATTTTTTTTAAAATGTCCATAGCAAAAGACAAAATTACATTGGTTTTGCTTTTCTCCCAGTAGCATGTCTGTTATGTATGGTGGGTGTGGTCACTGGAACAAACCCATACCAGAAACCCGGCTTCTTGGATTTTGACTCCTGGTTCTGGAACACCCCTCGAGGGCCACAGATGTACTCCTGCCTTACCTACATGGAGAAGAACCTCCGGGTTGACTGTGAATTCCCAGAAACCCACAAGATCCCTGGGCCATTCTGCGAATTCAAACAGGATGGGCGACTGATGGGATCCACCTACCCAAACACCCCGGTCCACATGATCCCACCTATTGAGACCCGACGCCGAACCAATGTCTCTCTGGTGCCACCTAATATTTGTCGCCTCACCTGGATGCCTATGTCCGATGACCGGGCTTACACTTACACCTGCAGAGTTTATCAGGGCAACACCTGGAAGGAGAACAGCATGGCATTCCACCAAAGTGAGTTTAAACATGTCTCTGCAAATTTTCTTCTTTCAAAATCTGTGGGCTTTCAAAATCTTTTTTACATGCTTTTGTAATCTGTGTGTTCTTAAGTCATTGCTCTGTTGCTTAATTATTTGTCTCTCTATTTCAAACAGGAAATCTTCTGCTGTGCTCTGCATTAAGCATATTTTTTCACACTGGACCATGGATTCTTGCAGTTGTGATATCACTTCCTATTTCTCTTGGGTTTCTGTCAGCATGACCAGCCCTACATCGAGCAACCTAAAACTCAAAGCCATTCTCACGTTTAACTGCCTTTCACATTTTAATTTACATTTATATTTAGTTATTTTTTCATCTTACATGGTTATGTTGATTTATTTTCTTTCTTTTTTTTTGCTTAACAGCCCCATTTAAAGTTTCTGTTGAGATCACCATCATTACAACATCAGGATTCACTGAGAAAAGCAAACGGACATGATGCACGTTACCCACTCAAGTATATAGGGCCACAATTTTGTTTACAATTAAGATGTATAGTTACACTACTATTCAAAAGTTTAGGGTCAGTAAGAAATCAATATTTGTATTCAGCAAGGTTGCATTAAATTGATCAAAAGTGACAGTAAAGACATTTATAATGTTATAATGTAAAAAGATTTCGATTTCAAATTAATGCTGTTCTTTTGAACGTTCTATTAATTAAAGAATCCTGAAAAAAAATGTCACAGTTTCCACAGAAGTATGAAGCAGCCAAACTGTTTTTAACAATGATAACAGATGATAATGCTGAAGACTGGAATAATGGCATTGGGAATACAGCTTTGCCAACACAAGAATAAATTACATTTTAAAATATATTAAAACAGAAAACAGTTGTTTTAAATTATATTAATATGTTACAATACTACTCTTTTTACAGCATTTTTAGTCAAATAACTGCAGAGACAAGAAACATTTTTAAAATCTTAAAGACCCAAAACTTTTGAATGGTAGTGTACACTGATTTAAAATACTTCAATCTGAACATTTACAAACAAGATGTTTGTAACAGCAATTATTGCAACTGTTTAATGAATGATAATTTACAGTAAGATTAGTATTATTGATTGCAGCATGTTTGTCAATTGCATTGAATTCAGATGAAGGACGGCACCAAAAAGTATATGCTGTAGCTGGAGTTGATCAGACATCCAAAATATTTATCACCTAAAGTATTCTTTCTCAGAAATATATAATATTGTTTTGAAATATGGCTTAGTACCTTTATATGGTTATGCCAATTATGCGCTTCCTTCACATCAAGTCATATACTTTTTATTGCTAACATTTTTGTAATATTTATAGAAATAATTGAGTGAAATCATTGTAAGAGTAATCTATAATCTCATTGATCGGTTGGCTGGTTTATCGATCCTTGCAATTTGTCCAGTGCAAAATGCATTATACTACTTTTCATTATCTTAACGCCTCTGTTTATCACCTGAATAAGGACAGCTCTGTCTAAAGGACATCACCACTGTTGACATATTATATTGCAGCACTCACACATGATGCAACTAAATATTCTGTATGCACAAACAACTCACAGACTTTTTTCCCCCAGTAACGTTTCAAGGGAAAGAATGATACAGGCCTGGAACAGAACACAAGTGCATAAGAATGAGACTATCAAGGTTACATGACTAAGTATTTTGATGTACTCTTACATGTGTCTTTCATTGCGCTCACATGAAGCTGCTGTGTACATGCTTAATTGCACTGTTTGCTTTCACATGTTTAGCTGCTTTTCGCACATGCTTCCTTGCACTAACCTTAAGTGCCTTAGGTTGACTTAAGGTGTGACCTGAGCTTTTGCAATGTAGTGCTTTTGTCTGTTTCATTTTGACCATAATGTCTTACAAAAACTGCATAGCAATATGATCAAGCACCATGCACATTTCACGCACTTATATTTGTAAGGAAAACATTTGTCTTCCCTTTATCTTTTTCCAATGCTTATCTTATTTTTTGAAGGATCTATACTGAGAAATGTCACAGAAAACAATAAAGAAATGTAGAGTGTAACCTGTGCAGATCTTTTAATTTATTTGTATTTACTTTTTATAATGCTGTTATTTGTTATGAACGATTAAAATTATTCTTATAGCTTTTTCTGAGATTTAACAATATTTTGGAAGAAACAGAAATGCTTTATATCAGAAACCTATTTTAGACTAGTTTTCAAACATTTTAATGCAGAGGACCCTGAAATAAGATGATACCCTTAAGAGGGATCACCTTCCTACAAATAGTAAGCATAATGCTACAAATACAACATATTGTTTCCAAAATTAAATGATTGGGTTTTATTTGTCCTTGTACTGAAGCAAAAACAAGTTGTACAAATATTATCTGGACTTTTCATAATAATGTCAAACCAGCTTTGCGGAAAATGTGCAGGGCCACCAGTGACACTAAGGGGGGCACATCAACCCTAATTTTCTGAATAGTGGTTGATCAATTAAAAAATAAAAAATTCCATAAAAATAAGCATATTTGTTTTTCTTACTGTTAAAATACATTGTGTGAGAAGAAAGATAATTAAGGAGATGAAATACAATGTGTGCAGTGCAGTGGCAAAATAATCTTTGGCTAACAGTTAGTTGGCTAAATAACCTTACGAATACAAGAAAATACCTGTAATCTGTGCATGATATTGTCAGTAAATCATATGCATTTAATCTTACAAGAAATTATTTAAATCAGTTCCAGACATGCAGTATGCAAATGTTTTACATATAGGCCTATTGATATATTTTAATGTTTTAAATTCGATGCATGTAACCACTATATTTGAACAATGTATCTTTAATCACAGACGACGTTTTGTCTGTAACTAGAGAGAAACGAAAAATTGTTACGTCTTTGTGGACTTTAATTAGGTTGAATTTGAATTTTTACTGTAAACATGAAGTCGAGGCAGCAACTCAGACTACCACACTGGCAGAACCCTCTGGAAACTAGGCAGCTTTTCAAAAAGGGCAGTTCTCTGAACTCCTTCAGTAACACAGTCTCTAGAGACAAACTTGAAATATAGGCATATGTGTGCACAATAAAACATACCAAGTACCTTTAAAGGGTGTTTGTGTTTTTGAGGTTTGTTTTGGTATCGTGTATGTGTGTATGTAAAGCAATAACATAAAAAAATACTTTAAAGACTTTAAAGGGTGTGGCAACGTCAAATGGTGTCGCAAGTATCTTTTCATTTTTTACAATGCAGCCAACTTTAGTTACATGACTTTGTCCATGTTAGCTACACGGGTGCTATCTTGATTTCTTAAACATTTTGTACACACAAGTTTCAGCTGGTCATAATGGGGAGGTCGTGATTTTATTATAATGACACAACGTGATGTATATATGGGCGTGCATCTACTCTTACTCATCTTACCATCTCACTCTATCTTCATCAAGTGCTCACTGAGGGAGTTGCCTCAATAATCAACAGCTCCAGCATCCGAAAACAGAAAAGATAAGGTAAGAACCACAACAAACTCATCTGCATCCCGCCAGAACGTCTATATAAAAAATAGGCCTATATATCAAAATAAATATCAAAGACGCCACTAGAAACATAACTCGCGTGCAGCGGTCTGGTCCCCGTTACTACTCCACCCAGGCAAAAAAATGGGACCGGTTTGGCTACCTTGACTTCTGTGTATGACGCGTTAAAGTGCAATTAAGTTTAAATAAAACACGTTATCGCATTAAATGGCGGCGAAAAGCAGTTTTGATGATTTAAACAACTTATTGCAGAAGTTCGAGCTGAATTCTTGCTAAAGAATGTCTCCTGGGATGCGACATGTCATTTCAAAAGAATCTTAACGAGTTCAGTCTTGCCTAAGATAAGAGAAATACGTTGCCTTTGTAGGGATGTTCTTCACATAGTCTAGTCACTACGAGTTCGGAGGGGTTTTTGCCCGAGCACTGTGTGTGGTTCAGTTTGGGTCATCTATATGTGTGCTTTTGTTACAATAATAAATTTTATGTTTGTATGTGCTCCGATATGTCATGACCCCACCCATATGGAGACATTTGCTGCAGTGGCCGTGAGAGCTTGTTTATGGTCTACAAACTGCCAGGAATATATAAATTACCCGCAACCCCACGCCCCAAACCTCATGCACATTAAAATTTAATAGTATGGTGAACACCTGAAGTCCTGAAAAGTAATTAATGCTCTTGTTTTAAGAATGCTACAAGTAGGATACACTACTGAGGTAGTCTGTATTACTTTGTGTTGTGATTGACTTCTTGTGTTTGTTCTCCAGGTTCTGTTGTGCGTGCGTAATATGCAGATGTCTACTGTGGTCAGGATGATGTTCTGTACTGCATTTGCCACTTTTTTCCTGTTAGGTAAACTAACATTCTTCACACTTTTTTTCATCTCATGCACTTAGAAAAGAGAAGAGAAAGAAAGCACATGTTTTGTTCCACTTCTTGTTTCTTTTTTCTATTTCATGAATATCCCCAAACGTTACACCAAAGCCATATCTGCGTATCAAATGATGTTATCTAACAAAATGTTACCTGATCCTATGAAAATACACAGGACAGTCTCGTACCAGTTTCGGCTCAAACTTCGGCTAAGTTGGTGTTCTCATTTTCTAGGTGTTGCTACTGGCCAGACTTCCCTTAAGATTTCATCCTGCTTGACGAAGGACCAAAACCTGCGGATGTTCTGCAGTTTTACTCCAGCTTCAGAACCCAAGCTCTCGAAGACTTGCTACTACATGACGGAGAATAAGTTGATTGGCAGCACCAACACCAGCAGCACCCCAGACAGCACCTTCAAGAACCGTGCCAATGTCTCCATTTCCGATACCACATGTGAGCTGTATTTGAAAGGTTTCTCAGATGACAAACCCAAAACCATCACTTGTTACATCAAACAGACTGCCATGCCAGTGTCAATCTATGTAACTGTGGACAAGAGTAAGACAACAAAACTCTAACATTTATTACATCTTGCTTTCCGTAAAGAAAATAACATTCCATATTAATTGTATTTTAAGCTGGTTTTACTTCTGCATTGGTTAATGATTTTTATGGGAATTTTTTTTTTTTTTTCCCCTTCAGGCAAGCTTCAGACCTGTTCTGCCTGGTGTGTTGTGCAGCACAGTGGAGCAGCACTCCTGCTAGCTTTCCTCACTTTCCCATTCTTGTCAGAGCTTCTTTGAGTGTAGAATGGATCTCTCTGTACAACTCCACTTCCCCCAAAAAACAAATTAGAACTCCTCTAGCTTGTAGTACATCATGTAACAAAAATATAATATGTTAATGAAATCTGTGTTTCTTCAGAAATCAAGGTTTTCAGATATTGAGAGCACCTTCAAACACCGCATATATATGCATTGGTTTGCATGATGCTGATGTCAAAAACACTGTTATGTGATGCATGTCCCTTAAATGCCATGTAAAATATGTACTTGGATGTTGAATTATGCTTAATGTTGTCAAGTGAACCCACTGCTTGGCATGAGTATAATGAATTCTACAATAAAATTTGTACACGGATTGGGAACATATGTGGGTGTGGTGAGTGATGTTTTAGCATGATGGTTTGTTTGTGATTAGCCGTAAAACATGCCCATATAAGTAAAATGGTGACGCTGTGTATGGCGCCCTCTAGTGACTAACAGTTAAATATAAAAAAAAACACTGCTGCACATGCGCAGAGAGGATATGTCTCATGAACGTTTGCTTCCAAGGATAAACAGGTAATTCTTAAATGTTACTAAGAGATATATGTTTTTAGCGATACGATAATATGGCTTATTATTAGCCATACATTCTGAATCCTTCTGGAACTTTTTTGCGTGATGTTTTTCACGCTTCTTTGTTTGCTTAGCTCAAATGCTAAATGCTGCTTTTGTCAGTTTTTGTTTTGTTTGCCAAGTTAGTTGTAGTAATTATAGTGGTGTTGATATAAATCTCACATTCATATGTAAAGAGCTGATGCACAACATATCGGTTATGATATGGTAAAGTGAGCTTTTTTATAGCTTTGCACGCGGTTTTTCAACAGATTGGTGTGGTGGGACTTTTAACGTAGCAGCGTTAATTCATAACATGCCGATGCCACACCTGCTTTTTGGACATTTCCAAGAGCAGGATCTACTCAACGAGTGCTATAGTGTAAAGTCTATGTATCAAATGTGCTTTGTTGTTACCTACCGTTGTGTTTTTGCAGTGGATGTTTACATTTGAGGACCACAAAGCTGAAGCCCAGATCACCATTCACTCGCAAATATGAGGCGAGTTTCATCTTCAATGTCATTGAATCACACTTTATGCTCATCAAATTTCTGAAATCCACACTCCTGTAAAATACAGTACACTTTTTTTTGACGTTGACTTTACATGCCCTGAAAATCCAGGACATAGTGTAATTATTATATGATTCTTGTGTTTTTATATTTAACACACATTTTTTCAACAGTGTAATATAAACATTTCTCAATCATATATATATAAAATATACTTTTTATTTCATACATTTTTGTTTACGTTTTAGAGAACAGAAAAGTCATGATCCTGAAGATTCTCCCATACTGCAGGATGGTGAGATTGTTTGAATTAATCTCATAAATTACTTTGTTGTTTTAGGTCATAGTGTGTGTAGGGAAATTAACAACATAATAAAATGCTTGGTAACAGCCAGTCTTTTAGCCAGTAGTTTAGTAGTGACAGCTCATAGCCTGTATAGCACAATATAGTGCTAAATAAAGTGCACACAGTACATGTACTTCGCATTTTCTCTAGCAAGACTGAAAAACCCCCATCAGTTAAATTAAGCATCAGTGAGATTGTCAGTGTATTAAATATCTGACCTCTCAACTGCAAAAAAAAAAAAAAAAAAGACAACTTCATTTTGAAAATAACACAAATTTACTTCCTGTTGTTTTAGGAGTTGTTGGACCAAAAAGAGAGGGCCACCAAACAATAACCTCTATGTGCTGCTTTACCAGGTGTTGATGAAACGGCAGATGACCCACTGACTATCACAACCATCCAGCCAGCTGCCGCATTTTCCACAGATCAGCAAATTAAGTATCATCTTTTCAAAACGGAAGGAACAGGGGGGCAGGTAAGTGGCATATGAATGCATAGTAAATCTAGAAAATGTGTTACGATGATTAACCCCTTAACCTCCCTGGTTTAGGTAACCTACCGGGTAATCCACTTGGCTGATGGGCAGGTAGAAGGACAGGCGGATGGGGCTGCAGCAGTCAGTGTGGTGACTGGGTTTCCAATGGCAACACAGGCAGCAACACCACCTGTAACCCAGGTTTTTTTTTTAACACGTATATAAATTTGAGCTTGTTGCTGAAAACCTTTTTTTATATATATATATATATATATATATATATATATATATATATATATATATATATATATATATATATATATATATATATATACATATATATACATATACATATACATAAGAGAGGTAGTTGTGTTAAGCCGCTTTTCCACCGCTGGGCCAAACCGTTCTCTTTGCTAACCGTCCATTCCATGCCGATTAGGGCCAGCCAGTACGGATATGGTTTCATTTTCTACTGTGGTGCTGATAACGGAGCTCTTTGGAATGCAATAGAAATGTTTCAGTCACTGCCTCTGTAACACACAAGTTTACAGACAGTATGAGATGTAAATAGCGACCGCATTATGGAAGATGATCAGATATTTTTTAAATTTTTATTATTAATTTTTGTTTGTCGTTCAAATAGCGCGCTTAGCCAGCTACAGAGAAACTGATTGCCAGACTACAGACAAGTGACCAATCCTGAGTTGCGAAGTCACTACACGCATTCGACCAGCACGGTTAAGCAACCGTGCCGAGAATTGCGGGCCAAATACGGTTTGTAATCGTGCCATACCGTACCAGGCTCAAGTGGAAATACAAATGGAACCATTCCTTACCATTCTTAGAACCGCTCAGCCTGATGGTGGAAAAGCGTCTTTAGGTGCTTTTGTGCATGTGGTTATAGGCTGTAATCTCTCAGTCTGAGAGTCTAGAGGGAGAGACGTCTGAAACTCAATACTACTATCCTGCCACTATCTCTGACACAACTGCTGGTACCATGGTAACCAATCTCCACACAGCTGATTCGGTACTATCTCAGCCCACCCCTACAGGTAATGCCAAATTCCATTTACACTACCATTGGAAAGAAAGAAATGGATGCTTTTATTCAGCAAGAATGCATTAAATTGATCATTAAAGACATTTATAATGTTACAAAATATTTATTTCAAATAAATGCTGTTCTTTTGAACTTTCTATTCATCAAAGTATCCTGAAAAAGTATCGGCAGCATATGTTTTGTTTTAATATTGATATTGATAATAAGAATTGTTTCTTGAGCACCAAATCAGCATATTAGAACGATTTGTGAAGGATCATGTGACACTGAAGTAATGATGGTGAAAAATTCAGCTTTGCCATATCAGAAATAAATTGCGTTTTAAATGTTAAATTGTTATAATATTTTACAATATTACTGTTTTAACTGTATTTTTATACAGACTTCTTTCAAAAACATAAAGAAATCTTACCAAGCCAAAACTTTTGAACGGTAGTGTATATAATGTTATCCTGTTATTTTGTTGCAGAAAAGTTACTCACTTTTAATTGTATTGTATGTCTAATGATGCAATAAATCAACAATATATAGATTCAATTGCCTTTCTTGCAGGTCAACTCTATGTAATGATGTCACCTCAGGATGTTCTAGCCACAACACAGCAGAGGTTGTCATCTTATATCACATTAGCCTACATAAAACCACGTGTCCAATCACTATAATCTTTTTCTTTTCAACTTCAACCAATCCTATATCCTCCTTTACAGTAAGTCAGGAACACCACGTGTTTCCAGGGATGACAAACGGAGGGCTCAACACAATGAAGGTTATTCTCTTCCATTTAAAATCAGCAACTTCACCGCATTGTCCATTCCCTGCTGCTTTATTTCATATTAGACTGAAAAAGATCTACCTTTAAACGTGCTGTGGAGATCCATCTTAATGTATGCTTTTGTTTTCTGCCCTCAGTGGAACGCAGACGGAGGGACAAGATCAACAATTGGATTGTCCAGCTTTCCAAAACCATCCCCGACTGTAATGTGGACGCAACCAAAAACGGTCAAGTAAGCTTAGTTGGCACAAGCACCAGCAGTATCCCGTTTGAAAGTTTGTAATGTAGGTGTAATGTACACTACCAGTCAAAAGTTTGAGAATGGTAAGATTTTTGAATGTTTTTAAAGAAGCCTCTTCTGCTCACCAAGGCTGCATTTATGTTATTAAAAATAAAAAAGCTGTAATATTGTGACATATTATTAAAATGTAAACCGTTTTCTATTTGTTTCTATTCTATTAATGTTTCTATTAAAACATTTTTTTAGGATTCTTTGATGAATAGAAAGTTTAAAAGAACAGAATTTATCTGAAATAGAAAGCTTTTGTAACATTGTACTACTGTACAAAAGGTTTGGGTCGGTAAGAATCTTTTTTTTTTTTGGGAAAGAACTTAAAGAAATTAATACATTTATTCAGCAAGGATGCATTAAATTGATCAAGTGACAGTATAGACATTTATAATGTTGCAAAAGCTTTATATTTCAGATAAATGCTGTTCTTTTGAACCTTCTATTCATTAAATAATCCTGAAAAAAAATGTACACAACTGTTTTCAACATTGATAATAATAATAATAATAATAATAAATGTTTCTTGAGCAGCAAATCGGCATATTAGAATGATTTCTGAAGGATCATATGACTAAAACTGGAGTAATGATGCTGAAAATTTAGCTTTGAATCACAGAAATAAATTGCATTTTAAAATATATTCAAATAGAAAAAAGTTATTTTAAATTGTAATTGTAAATATTTCACAATAATACTGTTGTTGGATCAAATAAATGCAGCCTTGCTGAGCAGAAGAGACTTCTTTAAAAACATTTAAAAAATCTTACTGTTCTCAAACTTTTGACTGGTAGTGTACACTCACCTAAAGGATTATTAGGAACACCTGTTCAATTTCTCATTAATGCAATTATCTAATCAACCAATCACATGGCAGTTGCTTCAATGCATTTAGGGGTGTGGTCCTGGTCAAGACAATCTCCTGAACTCCAAACTGAATGTCAGAATGGGAAAGAAAGGTGATTTAAGCAATTTTGAGCGTGGCATGGTTGTTGGTGCCAGACGGGCCGGTCTGAGTTTTTCACAATCTGCTCAGTTACTGGGATTTTCACGCACAACCATTTCTAGAGTTTACAAAGAATGGTGTGAAAAGGGAAAAACATCCAGTATGCGGCAGTCCTGTGGTTGAAAATGCCTTGTTGATGCTAGAGGTCAGAGGAGAATGGGCCGACTGATTCAAGCTGATAGAAGAGCAACTTTGACTGAAATAACCACTTGTTACAACCGAGGTATGCAGCAAAGCATTTGTGAAGCCACAACACGCACAACCTTGAGGCGGATGGGCTACAACAGCAGAAGACCCCACCGGGTACCACTCATCTCCACTACAAATAGGAAAAAGAGGCTACAATTTGCACGAGCTCACCAAAATTGGACAGTTGAAGACTGGAAAAATGTTGCCTGGTCTGATGAGTCTCGATTTCTGTTGAGACATTCAGATGGTAGAGTCAGAATTTGGCGTAAACAGAATGATGAACATGGATCCATCATGCCTTGTTACCACTGTGCAGGCTGGTGGTGGTGGTGTAATGGTGTGGGGGATGTTTTCTTGGCACACTTTAGGCCCCTTAGTGCCAATTGGGCATCGTTTAAATGCCACTGCCTACATGAGCATTGTTTCTGACCATATCCATCCCTTTATGACCACCATGTACCCATCCTCTGATGGCTACTTCCAGCAGGATAATGCACCATGTCACAAAGCTCGAATCATTTCAAATTGGTTTCTTGAACATGACAATGAGTTCACTGTACTAAAATGGCCCCCACAGTCACCAGATCTCAACCCAATAGAGCATCTTTGGGATGTGGTGGAACGGGAGCTTCGTGCCCTGGATGTGCATCCCACAAATCTCCATCAACTGCAAGATGCTATCCTATCAATATGGGCCAACATTTCTAAAGAATGCTTTCAGCACCTTGTTGAATCAATGCCACGTAGAATTAAGGCAGTAAAGGCGAAAGGGGGTCAAACACAGTATTAGTATGGTGTTCCTAATAATCCTTTAGGTGAGTGTATATACAGCTCCTTATACATCAAAATTCTTGTACACCAACATGTAAATAGATTGAGAATCCTGGTTATTCAGATTTTCTTTTGCTCTTCCATGTAGAGTAAAGGTGGGATCTTGTCGAAGGCATGTGACTATATCCAGGAGCTGCGTCAGAGCAACGCACGACTGGAGGAGGAGATTAATACTGTGGATAGACTGAGGATGGACAATCAGCTTCTCAAACAAGAGGTATTTCACATGCCACAGCAAAAGCTTCACATGAATGATTTAAAGAGAACGGAAAACAGAGTTTCATTGCCTCTTAAAGTCATTCTCTGTCTAATCCCTTGCTTCCACCCACACACACAGATGGAAGAGTGGAAATCAAAGAATCAGATGATCAGAAACCAGTTGAGACAGCACGGCATAGTGGCGGCATCAATGGACTCTCAGTGAAGGACTGCAGATCCACTATATAAGATTCACAGCCTGTGGTCTTTTCATTAATTCCATTTATACAGGTTTGAAATCACATGTAAGAAATCATTCTCACTGTCGACACAAACTTTCTCTTTCCCTCTTTTATTGTTTGACTTTACACACACAGCCATTAATTGTTTCAGATTCTTTTCAGGGTGATCTGGTATTATAACTGCACTGAAATTGTGTGTAATTGTCAGATCTGTATATTTGTAGATCGGTGTCTAAAGAATGACTTTACGTTTTTAGAACTACTGTGGAGGTGTTTCATTATATATTTTGTGTCATCACATTTTTTTGTGTGTGTGTGTGTTTTTACGGTTGGTGACCTTCATTGGGTTCTTTAAGAAACAATTATGAAATTATGTCCATTCAATCAGAAGTTGTTGATAAAACCATTTCCTACACACTGGACAATCAACTGGGACCAAAACACCAGTTTTGGTCCTTTATATTGCAATTATGAAAAGTACACGCCACCAATAAATTTACACAATGTCTTTACATAACATTGTCTTTATTGAACCTCATATAAAGGTTCATAGCACCATTTTGATTACATTTTAAATGGAAACCCTGGGTAAGTTTATTGATTTATTTGCTAAATATAAAAAAATAAACAATAACAAATTAACAAAGCAACCAATTTTGTTCTAATTTGAACCTTAGATTTTGTCTGTTAATACAGCAGATTCACATGAGCCATAGTCGGGTGAGTGTGAAAGGGTTGACTGGAGCAAAACCAGACATGAGTAAGAGTCTTTTTTGGTGTATGTATAATACACAAAAATACAGTTAATATAGACACAATACAGTATAATACAGTTGTGGCCTAATGGTTAGAGAGTTGGACTTGTAACCCGAAGGTTGCAGATTTGATTCTCAATACTGGCAGGTAAATGTTGGTGGGGGAGTGAATTAAGTGCTCTCTCCCACCCTCAGTACCCATGACTGAGGTGCCCTTGAGCAAGGCACATAACCCCCAATCGCTCCCCAGGCACTGCTCTAGGTGTGTGTGTCTATGGTTTGCAGTGTATGTGTCTTCACTACTCGCTGCTCCTAATGTGTGTACTAACTTGGATAGCATTTCTTTTATTTCAATAATGCAAATAAAAAAGATTATAGACATATTTCAGATTAAATACTAAGGGTTAATGAATTAAATAAAGAAACATTGTCCAGAAATACACATATTTAAATATTTTTTTTGTGTAGGTCTCCATATACAAGTATGAGTTTTCTTTTATTATAAAGGATTTGATTATGATGTATTAATGATTTTATTTTATTTGCTATACAAGTATTTTTTCATAAATTTCTTTATGGTTATGTATGTTGTGTCTTAATTAAATAATCATTTATGTACAAATGAACAAAGCAGTGATGACACATTTGCTGTAATTAAATAAAATGTACACAATATTTACCTAAATATTTGAAAGCAAAAAACACATTTATAGTCTCTGTTTAGTCTAGACTGGAGACAAGGCGTGTGAAGCCCAATACTAATATCTTGATGCCATCACAGACACACATCTGCTGGTACCATGGTAACCACTAACCAGTCTCCACACAGCTGATTCGATACCATCTCAGTCCACCCCTACAGGAAATGCTACACAACATTTCTTTTACTGTCTATGATTTACACACTGGTTATTCTGTTTTTGCCAGGAAGAAGTGTGCCGCTGGTGTCATGATTTTTTTCTGCTGTCCACAGCTAAACATTAAAAGGGTCAGCTAGTAAAAAGAAGAACAAGAAAATCAACCATTTTTCTTTCGTTTTCTTACGCTAGTCATCTTTCATGTCAAGCTAAAGGGTCAAATCTCATTTCACACAAGTACATGTCTAGTAGGTATGAGCAGAGAGCAAAATACTATAATATTGGTTTTCTCCAATATTGTTGTTTCAACAAAGTGTCTTAGATTTTGATTAAATATTTTACACCTGATTTTAAATAATACATATCCAAAATCCCCAAACTTTTTTTGTCTTTGACAAGACCTTTCTTATTGGGTCTCCACTCTCCACTTACCTGTTTGTTCCTGTAGATCTTATACGGGATACTTACTATGTAGGATACAAAGACCTATTGGCAAAAGTTCGGACTCCTAAACAGGGTTCATTCTAAGAACGATTTCCAATTATTTGTCTAACCTCGAGTCTGTGATTACTTTCATCGCGTCATGCAGCGGGCGTGTCCATTGTCCAACCAATCACACACGGTACAGGTCACAGTAGCCTATCAGCTTATTTTGACTCAGTTTTGTGGGAACATAAATCAACTGCAATAAAGTTCTGCTAACATAATTTTTTAAAAAAGAGAAACATTTACTCTCGAAAAGTTTGTATAATTTCAGAGTGGAAATGTTGACTTTCGTCTTTGTGTGCCTCTCCATCTCAGTCACAGGTAGGAGTCTGTGCTTTCTGTTTGTTTACAGATATATTTTTTTATTACGTTTTTGTTTTTGTTTTTTTTGAAAATTAGCTCACTGTTTTGTTGCGACCGTTTCCAGCATAGATTTCCCTGTATCTTAGTAAATGAATAAATTATCATCCTACTATTAAGTATAGTACAATGAATTGTTTAAATTATAGTTTATTTAGTAGTCAAAGAACAGTCTGTGTGCCAGTGCACCTCTCAAATGTGGCCTAATTTCATAGTTATATAAACACTTATATTTTGGCCAGGGTGTCCAGTGGGTATACAGAATTATATATTAGATTACATGCTGTGTGTGTGTCATAATACTGTTGAAGAGTTTTCTGAAATATTGAAATATTAATTTGTATGGGTTCAGGAATTACATATTTATCTTTTTCAGAGCCTGTCCAAATGAAGAGCTCACATGTTGCTTTTGTTTAATAGTTTTTGTCCTGGTGTTTTTTTCTATTACATTGAAAAATAAGCGGCTGGTCTAGATAAAGATGGTGTCTGAACATCATTCCACTCTGAATACAGCTGATAATGCATTTAATGTTAACGTTTTAAGAATTCTAATTATGTAGTTTGTATAGGCTTAAATTCTCTCTTTCTGTCCTCAGGCACACATGCATCTTTTATGGTTAACGTTGGTCATCCCTTAGTAACAGTGAAAGAGAACGAGGGTAAGTTTCATTTTACTTCCTTTGTCTTTCAGTGAGCAGCCAAATAGAAATACTGGGGGGAAGTTGATGTGGTACCATTTTTGTGTGGTGTTACAAATGAGCCTCTCTCTTCTGGGCAAGGATTCAGTTTTTGATGTGAAAAACAATGCACGTTTGAATCAGGTTAAACAAAGTTTTTTTTTTCAGGAGTTGACTTGAAATGTGCATACACAGCTGACTTTGGAGCAACACCCAGAGTAGAATGGAAGTTCAAGGATCTCAGTGGCTATCAGTTTTTCATCTACTTCAGTAGCATGCTAACTGGTATAAAGTGGTTGCCCTCTAGTGTCATAATTGTAACCTTGCAGTAGCATTCCCTTAATGTGTGTAGATGTGTGTCTTATTGCAATAAGAATAGGGAAAAGATTTAGGATTGTGTATCTTTTTTTCTTTCCTCAGCTGAATATGAAGGCCGTGTCACTGTGTATAATGGAGGACTGAGATTCGACAAGGTAACGCGAGCAGACACTGGAGACTATGACTGTGAGGTGTCTGGAAATGGTGGATATGATGAGAAGACCATCAAACTCACTGTCCTTGGTACATTTGAGTAGAGGTTTGATTATAGAAGACGTTTTGTTGGACATGTTTGCAAGGTTATTTTCGTAAACGAAAACTAAGATTAAAACTATTGGTCAAAAAACATTTTCGTAAACTGAAATAAAGTTAAAAAATCATAATAAATGTTAAACGAAACAAAACTAACAACAGTTACTGAAAAACTAACTGAAATAAAATTATTTCGTATTATAATAATATATATATAATATTTGTTTTCATAATTAATAAGCTGTTTGCTGTGGCGGAAAATCTAAACCCAATTTAAAACGCTGTGTGTGCTTTAAAACTTTGCCCTATACTATGGCCTGTGGGCGAGAGCCCGAGGCCCATAGAAGAGCAAAGTATGAGACCCAATAAGAGGCCAACAAGCAGTGAGCCTCACATAAAGGGTATATGCAGGAAATATTCCTGTGTCATATAATTATATATAATTAACTAGACCAGACAGTCGGGCCTTATTGTTATAGAATGATATACAGGTGCTGGTCATATAATTAGAAGTTGATTTATTTCACTAATTCCATTCAAAAAGTGAAACTTGTATATTTTATTTATTCATTACACACAGACTGATATATTTCAAATGTTTATTTCTTTTAATTTTGATGATTATAACTGACAACTAAGGAAAATCCCAAATTCAGTATCTCAGAAAATTAGAATATTGTGAAAAGGTTCAATATTGAAGACACCTGGTACCACACTCTAATCAGCTAATTAACTCAAAACACCTGCAAAGGCCTTTAAATGGTCTCTCAGTCTAGTTCTGTAGGCTACACAATCATGGGGAAGACTGCTGACTTGACAGTTGTCCAAAAGACGACCATTGACACCTTGCACAAGGAGGGCAAGACACAAAAGGTCTTTGCAAAAGAGGCTGGCTGTTCACAGAGCTCTGTGTCATTAATAGAGAGGCGAAGGGAAGGAAAAGATGTGGTAGAAAAAAGTGTACAAGCAATAAGGATAACCGCACCCTGGAGAGGATTGTGAAACAAAACCCATTCAAAAATGTGGGGGAGATTTACAAAGAGTGGACTGCAGCTGGAGTCAGTGCTTCAAGAACCTTGAGGTCCAGTGTAAAGTTTCCACACTCAGTGATGGTTTGGGGTGCCATGTCATCTGCTGGTGTTGGTCCACTGTGTTTTCTGAGGTCCAAGGTCAACGCAGCCATATACCAGGAAGTTTTAGAGCACTTCATGCTTTCTGCTGCTGACCAACTTTATGGAGATGCAGATTTCATTTTCCAACAGGACTTGGCACCTGCACACAGTGCCAAAGCAACCAGTACCTGGTTTAAGGACCATGGTATCCCTGTTCTTAATTGGCCAGCAAACTCGCCTGACCTTAACCCCATAGAAAATCTATGGGGTATTGTGAAGAGGAAGATGCGATATGCCAGACCCAACAATGCAGAAGAGCTGAAGGCCACTATCAGAGCAACCTGGGCTCTCATAACACCTGAGCAGTGCCACAGACTGATCGACTCCATGCCACGCCTCATTGCTGCAGTAATTCAGGCAAAAGGAGCCCCAACTAAGTATTGAGTGCTGTACATGCTCATAGTTTTCATGTTCATACTTTTCAGTTGGCCAAGATTTCTAAAAATCCTTTCTTTGTATTGGTCTTAAGTAATATTCTAATTTTCTGAGATACTGAATTTGGGATTTTCCTTAGTTGTCAGTTATAATCATCAAAATTAAAAGAAATAAACATTTGAAATATATCAGTCTGTGTGTAATGAATGAATATAATATACAAGTTTCACTTTTTGAATGGAATTGGTGAAATAAATCAACTTTTTGATGATATTCTAATTATATGACCAGCACCTGTACTTTGTATATGAACTTAGATAAACTAGACCGGATAAAATCGGGCCTTATAGTATAGAATATGTTAGCACATATGCTTATGTTATACATCGTTCCTAATGGTATAAAATTTAACACCAGACCGGATAAATCGGGCCATATGGTATTGCAAATGCGTTATGCATTTGTTTATATGGAAAGAACCAAAGCTTGTAAAGCAGGAACTTCCAAGTTATAGAATTTGATAAATGTGGACGGAGAGGCCCAGCCTGCCACCGCACAGATATCTTCAAGTGGTATTACACTGGACCAAGCCCAAGACAAGGCCATGCCTCTGGTGGAATGAACTCTGACACCTAAGGGGCAGCAGAGACCCTTTGACTCACAAGCCAGCGAGATAGCATCTACTATCCATCGCAACAATCTCTGCTTCGTGATTGCGCACCCTCTGGTGCGACATCCAAAGCATATGAAGAGCTGTTCCGACTGCCTGGAAGCGGCGGAATGCTCTAGATAAACTCTAAGAGCCCTGACGGGACAGAGTAGATTCGCGTCTCTTTCTTCCTCCGATGAGGGAAGAGCTGATAGCGAAATTATCTGTACTCTGAACGGAGTGGAGAGCACTTTGGGTACATACCTGTGTCTTGGTTTGAGGACAGCTCTGGAGTCGTTAGGCCCAAATTCAAGACAGGAAGCCAACTTGCTTAACTAACGCTAGTGCAACTTCCAGTAACGCTTCCAGTTACAGACTGAAGTAGCTCAAATAGGGCACCTTTCATGGCCTCTAGGACCGTGGAAAGGTCCCAAATAGGAACTGATGGGGGTTGAGGCGGGTTCAGCCTCCTAGCTCCTCTGAGGAAGTGCACGATTAGATAGATTCTCCCCAGTGACTGTTCGGCCACATGAGCATGAAACGCTGCTATGGCCGCCACATATACACTCACCTAAAGGATTATTAGGAACACCTGTTCAGTTTCTCATTAATGCAATTATCTAATCAACCAATCACATGGCAGTTGCTTCAATGCATTTAGGGGTGTGGTCCTGGTCAAGACAATCTCCTGAACTCCAAACTGAATGTCAGAATGGGAAAGAAAGGTGATTTAAGCAATTTTGAGCGTGGCATGGTTGTTGGTGCCAGACGGGCCGGTCTGGTATTTCACAATCTGCTCAGTTACTGGGATTTTTATGCACAACCATTTCTAGAGTTTACAAAGAATGGTGTGAAAAGGGAAAAACATCCAGTATGCGGCAGTCCTGTGGGCAAAAATGCCTTGTTGATGCTAGAGGTCAGAGGAGAATGGGTCGACTGATTCAAGCTGATAGAAGAGCAACTTTGACTGAAATAACCACTCGTTACAACCGAGGTATGCAGCAAAGCATTTGTGAAGCCACAACACGCACAACCTTGAGGCGGATGGGCTACAACAGCAGAAGACCCCACCGGGTACCACTCATCTCCACTACAAATAGGAAAAAGAGGCTACAATTTGCACGAGCTCACCAAAATTGGACAGTTGAAGACTGGAAAAATGTTGCCTGGTCTGATGAGTCTTGATTTCTGTTAAGACATTCAGATGGTAGAGTCAGAATTTGGCGTAAACAGAATGAGAACATGGATCCATCATGCCTTGTTACCACTGTGCAGGCTGGTGGTGGTGGTGTAATGGTGTGGGGGATGTTTTCTTGGCACACTTTAGGCCCCTTAGTGCCAATTGGGCATCGTTTAAATGCCACGGCCTACCTGAGCATTGTTTCTGCCCATGTCCATCCCTTTATGACCACCATGTACCCATCCTCTGATGGCTACTTCCAGCAGGATAATGCACCATGTCACAAAGCTTGAATCATTTCAAATTGGTTTCTTGAACATGACAATGAGTTCACTGTACTAAAATGGCCCCCACAGTCACCAGATCTCAACCCAATAGAGCATCTTTGGGATGTGGTGGAACGGGAGCTTCGTGCCCTGGATGTGCATCCCACAAATCTCCATCAACTGCAAGATGCTATCCTATCAATATGGGCCAACATTTCTAAAGAATGCTTTCAGCACCTTGTTGAATCAATGCCACGTAGAATTAAGGCAGTTCTGAAGGCGGAAGGGGGTCAAACACAGTATTAGTAAGGTGTTCCTAATAATCCTTTAGGTGAGTGTACTTTGAGCGTGGAAGGGGAGCGACCTGCGTCCAAAAGCTCTTGAAGAAAGGAGAGTGGTCACACATGAGTGTGGGTCCAGGTTCCGCTCTGTACACCAGTTTGAGAACACTGACCATTTTAGAGCGTAAAGCCGTCTGGTTGAGGGTGCTTTAGCTTCAGAAATAGTATTCAGCACCCCTTTTGGGAGATTCCCGGCCATCCTTTGATGGGCCATACATGAAGGGCCCACAAGTCTGGACGGGGATGCCAGATCGTTTCCTTTGCCTGCATGAGGAGGTCTCTCCTCAGTGGTATCGGCCATTGGGCTGTTTCTAGCAGCTGAGTCAACTCAGAGAACCATAGTTGGTTCTTCCAGAGAGGGGCTATTAAAAGCACTGCACACTTGCTCTCCCTGATCCGTTTGATGACCTGAGGTAACATCGCGATCGGAGGGAATGCATACAGTGGGCGGCTGGGCTAGTCGTGGGCCAGCGCATCCCTGCTTTTGGAGAAATATGTTGGGCAATGAACATTGTCTTCAAGTCAAGTCAAGTCGAGCTTTATTGTCATTCCGCTACATGTGGTGACATACAGTGGAACGAAATGTCATGCCTCACAGGACCACGGTGCTACATAAATACAGACAGTATAAACCTATACACAACTTACCTACTGAGAGTCTGACTATAAATATACTATATATAAATATTTACCTATACATAGAAATCTAAAAATACACAAATGCTTTCACATAAACACTGTACATTTGCAAAGAGAAACATTGTAAGGCAAGCAGCTGGCTGTGGAACAGTGCAAGATGATTTTTAGTGCATGAGCATGTAAACAACATATGTAAGAGTCTTTTTGTATGATTATGTACACAACAGTGTGTGTAGAAAGTATCTAGTGCACATAGAGAGTGTGTTACTACAGGTGGTTTGTACAGGCCCACTCACCTGTGTGTAGCACTCTCAGAATTGCACAAAAAGTTTTAGACAGTTTTTGTTTTTTCATTTGATGTAGTAAGGTTGGGGGTGTTTGGGGGGAGGTGAGACAGTCCATGTTTCAGAAGGTAGGGTTTTGTATGGTGTTTTCAGAGGTGGGTGGGGTGATTTGAGTTCAGGACAAAGCTGTTGAGCAGTCTGGTGGAGCGAGCTTTGATGCTCCAGTACTGTCTTCCTGATGGTATGAGCTGGAAGAGACTGTGGGAGGGATGGGTGGGGTCCTTTATGATGCTGGTGTCTTTGCTGGAGCATTGTGTGCGGAAAATGTCCAGGATAGAGGAGAGAGGGAGGGAGGAGTCCGCTGGAGGGTCTTCCGGTCTGCTGCGCTACAGTTCCCATACCAGACAGTGATGCAGCTGGTCAGCAGGCTCTCAATGGTTCCCCTATAGAATGTGGTGAGGATGGGTGGAGGGAGACTTGCTCTTTTCAGCCGGCGGAGAAAGTGTAGGCGTTGTTGTGCCTTCTTGGAGAGTGACGTGATGTTGGTGGTCCAGGTGAGATCCTGTGTGATGTGCACCCCCAGGAACTACAGCTGCTGACTCTCTCCACAGTCGAGCTGTTGATGGTCAGTGGGGGGTGATCAACGGAGTTTCTTCTGAAGTCTATCACAACCTTGTTTGTCAACTGTGCCACTTCCTCTCTGTAGTGCGTTTCATCGTTGTTGCTAATGAGACCTACCACCGCTGTGTCATCAGCGAACTTGATGATGTGGTTGGAGCTGAACTTGGCAGTGCAGTCGTGAGTCAGCAGCGTGAAGAGCAGTGGGCTGCTCAGTGGGGTAGTGCTCGAGGTGTTGTGGCCGACACGGACTGACTGAGGTCTTCCAGTTAAGAAGTCCAGTATCCAATTATAGAGGGATGAGTTGAGGCCCAGCAATTTAAATGTATTGATAAGCTGCTGAGGGATTATTGTGCTGAATGCTGAGCTGAAGTTGATGAACAGCATTCTTACATAAGTGTCCTTCTGTTCTACGTGGGTAAGAGCCACATGGAGGGTGGAGGAAATTGCATCATCTGTAGAGCGGTTTGGATGGTATGCAAACTGGAGCGGATCGAGTGTGTTGGGGAGGCTGGTTTTTATGTGGTGCATGACTAACCTCTCAAAGCACTTCATCATGATTGGAGTCAGTGCTATGGGACGGTAGTCATTTAGACAGGACACAGGTGATTTCTTTGGTACTGTATGATGGTAGTGGATTTGAGACATGTGGGAATGACTGCCTGGCTCAGCGAGGTGTTGAAGATGTCTGTTATGACATCTGTCAGCTGCGCAGCACAGTCTCTCATTACATTGGCAGGTATGTTGTCAGGACCCGCAGCCTAGCGTGGGTTTATCCTAGATAGGGTCTTCCTTACATCGGCTGGAGACAGACAGAGCGCCTGGTCGGTGGGAGGTGTGGGCAGTTTTTTGCAGGTGTGTAATTCTGCATTTCAAACCGTGAATAGAACTGATTTAGTGCATCTGGAATATTTTTGTCATCATCACAGGTCTGTGGCGGGGGCTTGTAGTCAGTGATGGTCTGAATGACTTGCCACAGGCTCTGTGTGTCTCTGCTGTCTGTGAAGTGATTATTGATTTTTTTGTGCATATGACCGTTTTGCATTCTTGATGCCACAGGACAGATTGGCTTTTGCTGTTTTGAGGGCTGCTTTATCGCCTGATCTATTCTGAGGCAAAGAGATCGACCTCTGCCTTGCCGAAGACGCTTCAATTAACTGAACCGTTTTTGGGTGAAGAGACCAGTCCCCTGGGGGAATTTTGTCTCTGGATAGCATATCCGGGCCCTGGTTCAGAATGCCTGGCACATGCGCTGCCCTTAGCGAGCGCAGGTTGTGCTGAGTCCATAAAAGGAGGCTTTTGGCCATGGTGTGCAGGTTTCTTGACCTGAGTCCACTCTGGCAATTTATATAGGATACCACTGACATGTTGTCCGTTCGAACTAGATCGTGGTGACCTTTTATGTATGGGAGGAAAGCTTTTAGTGACAGATCAACCACTCTCATCTCTAGACAGTCTATGTGCAGCCGCCTCTCCGAGCTTGACCAAAGGCCGGAGATGGGCCTGCCTTCGTGCATGGCACCCCAACCTAGGTTAGATGCATCTGTCGAGATCTGTTTCCATTTTGAGACTGTGCCCATACTCACGTCAGACTGGTACCAGTCTGCTGCTTTCCAAGGAGCCAGGGCTTTGATACAGCCATGGTTCACTTTGATGCATAAGTGGCCTGACCACAACGCACGAGCCAGTGCGCGGGGTTTTAACAAGCGCTGGATGGGGCGCATATACAGTAGGCCTAGTTTGATACTGCCAGTGGTGTCAGCACTGGTGGTGTAGTGGTGTAGCTTCTGTACGTGCACGCGTGCCTGTACACAAACGCCGTATTAACGGCGACCTTAATAAATTACAAAAATAGTTTTTCCTCTGTTCTGACTGCAGGCAGTGTGCCCACTATACAATATGCAACCCTGCACATAAGCACTGTTCACACAGATTATCCCCTGTTGACTCGCTCTCCAGCTCGCACACATACGCGCTGTCTCCACAGTGTCACAAACACAAACTAGCCGGGCGACCGGGTCCCTATTATAGAGCGGCCCGTCTCCAAACTTAATTTAACCCCCTCGCTATAGTTTGCTCACAGACCCCCTGTGCTTTCGCGGCGTGGTCGAGACATCAGTGAATAGCGACGTGAGTCACGTGCTTCGCACCGAAGTGTCAAAAGTGCGAATACTGAACTACCTCTACGATTGGCTGGTTATAGCCCAATCAGAGGAGCAGTTTATAACTCACAGGTCCTGGCTCCTCAGCCATCTAGAATGTCTGGGTCTCAGGATCGACACTGTAAGAGCACGCTGTCTCCCAGCACTCTGGGAACAGTCATGAACGCGATACAGATGAGAGCTCAGCTTATGTCACAGTGTTCGCTCGCCATCCAGTGCCTAGCAGCATCGTTTTGAAGCTGGCACCTACACTCCTCTCAAACATTCAGAGGATTTTAAGCCTCATGGCCTCAGCATCAGCAGTATCAAACTAGGCCTACTGTATATGCGCCCCATCCAGCGCTGGTTAAAACCCCGCGCACCGGCTCGTGCGTTGCGGTCAGGCCGGCTGTATCAAAGCCCTGGCTCCTTGGAAAGCAGCCGACTGGTAACAGTCTGGCGTGAGTATGGGCACGGTCTCAAAATGGAAAGGGATCTCAACAGATGCATCCAACCTAGATTGGGGTGCCATGCATGAAGGCAGGCCCATCTCCAGCCTTTGGTCAAGATCGGAGAGGCGGCTGCACATAGACTGTCTAAAGATGAGAGCAGTCGATCTGTCGCTAAAAGCTTTCGTCCCATACATAAAAGGTCACCACGATCTAGTTCGAACGGACAACATGTCAGTGGTATCCTATATAAATTGCCAGAGTGGACTCAGGTCAAGAAACCTGCACACCATGGCCAAAAGCCTCATTTTATAGACTCTGCACAACCTGCGCTCTCTAAGGGCAGTGCATGTGCCAGACATTCTGAACCAGGGCCAGGATATGCTATCCAGATGCAAAATTCCCCCAGGGGACTGGTCTCTTCACCCACAAACGGTTCAGTTAATTGGAGCATCTTCGGCAAGGCAGAGGTCGATCTCTTTGCCTCAGAAGACATTGCCCAACATATTTCTCCAAAAGCAGGGATGCACTGGCCCACGACTGGCCCAGCCACCTGCTGTATGCATTCCCTTCCGGTCGCTATGTTACCTCAGGTCCAGACATGTGCCGGTATACGGTAATACGATATATCACGATAATGAACATGCACTATATTGTTATCGTGGGCACTTCAAAATATCGTGAATAATTATTTATTACAAATTATTCCGATTTTTAGAATGCATTTTAAGAATACTTTACCCATCAACCGTTTAAAACGAACAACACCGTTGTATGCTGCGTTAAAGAGGAACGCGCACTGATGAAAACAAACCCAACGCGCATGAGCAGCGCATGGCGGGACGAGTGAAGGAGACGCACTGAATGAAAGTGCACACTCTGACAGCAGATGGCGCTGATGAAACAGCAGAAATGCAGCCGTTTCCCCGGTAACCCTCATAAACAAAGCAGACTCGCGCTACTAAACAGGTTTTAAATGTTTTAAACAGCCATTCAGTTTTCTGTAGTCGCTACGGTGCTCATCACATAACCAAATACTTAATACTTAAAGACTTAAGGCTATTTATTTTCAATCTTAAACATTTTATATTTGAATCTGGACTCGTGCCATAGATATTGTTTGAATATGTTCTGATTTTTTATTGTTCAGTCACACACTTTACAATAAGGCTCCATTATTTAACACTAGTTAATTCATTAGTTAACAAACTGACAATGAGAAATACTTCTAAAGCATTTATTAATCTTAGTTAAATGTAAATTTCAACATTTAATAACACATTATTAAAATCAATAGTTGTAACTGTATTATTTAATGGACCTGAGCTAACATTAATTAACAGTTGCTTTTTTAACTGACGTTATCAAAGAATAATAACAAATGTAGCTATTTGCTATTTGCTCTTTGTTAATGTTAGTTAATGCATTAATTAGTGAGACCTTATTGTAAAGTGATACCTATTGTTCTTTATAATTCTTTTGCACTTTAATCTGTGTGAAATATTTGTTTACTTTATACATTTTTGTGTATTGCTTTATTGTATTTAAATGTTCGGTTCTTTGTTATAAGAACGTTATTAAACCTGTTATAGTATGAAAACACTTTTTTTGCAACTTATTTCAATATTGTGATAATACCGTATACTGTGATAAAAGCTTCAGCAATTAATCACAACATGAAAATTTGATACCGTCACATGCCTACTCATCAATTCAGTTGTACGTCTGACGTCACGCGGCAGCGCTTCCGGGTCCAAACGCTCTATCTTATTCCACAAGAAAAACAACAAACGGTGCTAATATATACACACAATGTGGTGTAATACTACAAAAAAATATATAATCATAACCTTTATCTCCATACGAAAATTCCAGATGGCCAGACAGTGATTCATCTTTTATAAATCGTTAAAATATTAATGTCTGTGACGCTGTGAGCACAGAGTCTGTTGTGTAGACTGTAAGTATTTAAAATGTTTAACTTTTTAAAATGTTTGATGTTTAATATGAATAAATAGCGCTCATAAACGGCCGTAAATGGCATTCTCAAGTGAAACGAGTTAAGGCTTGGACCCAGAAATGGCGTTCCTTACATCACGACTTAACAAGCGGATAGGGTTAGGTATCGTTTTAATTTTAACGATTCCGATTCTGCTTATCGATTCCGATTCTTATCGATTCCTAATTTCGATTCCAATAAGGTAAAAAAAAAAAAAAACAACAACCTTGTTTAGATATCATTCACATTTATTCTAAGTCTTATTGTAAAACATTTCATAGGAGCTGAATACCACAAACAAAAATCAACAGGCTAAGAAGAACACTTACACAAACTTCTGCCTATGGTTTAAAAATACCAGAGGAAAAACAACTAGCCTAACTAATATAAATTTCAAGCATTATTAAAGACAATTAAACACTCAGTAATTAAAAAAGAAGAAATAAATGATCAATTGCACAAATAAATACAATTGAGCAAAGATATAAATATAGAAAGAAGGAGCTAGGAGGCTGAACCCGCCTCAAACCCCATTAGTTCCTATTTGGGACCTTTCCACGGTCCTAGAGGCCATGAAAGGTGCCCCATTTGAGCAACTTGAGGGTTCTTTCCATATAAACAAATGTATAACACATTTGCAATAACTATAGGCCCAACTCTGTCCGGTCTGGTTTTATCTAAATCCCATAATAGACAAATGTATAACACATTTGCAATAATTATAGGCCCAACTCTGTCCGGTCTAGTTTTCATCTACATGATATGACAGGAATATTCATTCCCTACATTTACCCTTATATGAGGCTCACCACTCATTGGCCTCTTTTTGGGACTCTTTTTACTCTTCTATGGGCTCTTGTCCCAGGCCATAGTTAAATTGGGTTCCCATAGCGTAAGCTAAACTTACGCAATACGAGAGTACTCTCGAAAGGAAACGTAACCTCGGTTCCCTGAGAGAAGGGAACGAGTATTGCGTAACCCGCCATGCTATTGTGCTTAGATCAGGGGATCGCTTCAGTCGATTTAACCTGAATCGTATGGCATAGTAAGGGCTTTTATAGCTTAGCCAAGCAAATTTAGGCGGTAGTTGATGTGCTTTGGGCGCGAAGCGACCCGATTGGTTCGCACGCCTCAGCCGCCTCCCCAGTTGCCGCAGCACAGCCAATCAGCGCGCTAGTATGCTCTGCTTGGGTCTGCTGTGCAGCTGCACTGCGTTTTACATATATAAAATTATACGGATAATTTTTGGCTTAATATTTTTGAGAAAATAAGTTTTTCCCATAGCGTAAGCTAAACTTACGCAATACTCGTTCCCTTCTCTCAGGGAACCGAGGTTACGTTAGTAACCGAGATGATTTCATCTTTAATATGAATGAGTTTGTGTGGAATTTTTACTTTTTGCATTTATTTGGTTCTTTGTTCAACCATTATTTTATTTTTATTAAGATGTCTGCACAAGAGTTAACTCTAATCTGTGCAAACATTAAACTTTGCTGAAATAAAAAATCTTGCTTTGATCTACACTGGAAGTGTTCTGGTAACTGCTAAACTATAATTACTGAAACTGAAACTAAATATATAAAAACTAAATAGAAATGTGTTCACAAAATAAAAACTAAACTAAAACTAGCAAAACAACTTATGAAACTAACTAAAACTAAACTGAAATTTATAGCAAAACTGAAATTATATTAAAATAAAAACTAATTTAAAAATGCAAAACTATAATAACCTTGCATGGTTGAAGGGGTGCACAGATTATTGCTTTGATTAAATAATGTAACGCACAAAAACAGTCTCATAATTCCCTCCACTCCAGTGCCTCCTTCCAAGCCTGTATCCAGAATTCCTTCATCGGTCACAACAGGCAGTAACGTCCTTCTGACCTGCTTCGACAATGTTGGCTCCCCCCCACCCACCTATAAGTGGTACAAAGACAACACTTCCCTCCCTGAAGATCCCAGCAAGTTCCCCACTTTTAAAAACCTCACCTACAAGATGAACGCTTTCAATGGTAACCTGGTGAGTGTTGATCTACAATATTGGAAAATATATATATAGCGTATATAATGAGTGTGTATGTGTATGTATATAATCACATCAAACTCTTTGGTAAGAAACATTCAGTACTGTAATGTATATTGCTATATTTTAAATGTCATTTTGTACTTTAGTATAGTTCTAGGTTTTCGTAAGGTAAATTATTTTTGTAAAATTGTTTTGTTTGTGTGATCAGGAGTTCCCGAGCGTGTCTAAGCTGGATACCGGTTCATATTTCTGTGAGGCCATTAATGGAGAGGGTGCCCCTCAGCGTGGCGATGCAGTGCGAATGGAAGTCCGTAAGTAATAGAGATGGGTCGATCATGTACGATTTGTTCATGTTGAACTAATCTTTTATATGACTCTGGAATAACAAATTGTCTCAGAGAGTTAGTCGTTCATCTTGAATTGCAAATGCCGTTTGGGCACTTCAGGAAGGGGACACCATTTGTAGGGGCGTTCTAAACGAAATTGAACAGCTGAATCTATTCACAAAGGGCCTTTCCACAAGTCTGTTAGCAAAGGGTACATGCAATAGTCACTTCAAGGAAGTAATTTTATCATTTGTGGTCATGTGACCCAGGGTGGCGAATCCTTGTGGTCCATTTTAAAGCTAGATGACAGGAGAGTTCCAGTTAATGTATAAACAGAATAATTAAAATAGTTTTGTTTTGATATATTAAACACATTTTTGTCATACATTTCATATGAAGTTCCAGTAAGTTTTATTGGTAAGAAATGTGTTTAATAGTAGATACGTTAGGTAAATGTGACTACAAGCAGGGTCCAAAGAAGAGATGGTATGTTTTATAGGAGAGATGTATGTTTTACACACTCTCTCTCTCTCTCTCTCTCTCTCTCTCACACACACACACACGTTATGTTTTCATGTTTTATGGGGACTTTCCATAGACATACACAGTGTGATTTTTGCTTCCGTACAAGCTCGCAGGCTTTTTTTTTTTTTTACTCCGAGCCGAGTATGTTACAAGCACATCCTGACCTCCCATCAATTTTCAAACATGTTAAAGAAATTCTGGGAGTTGGCCCAAGTTCAGAAATAGTTTAAAATTAAATTGCCTCTATTTTAGATAGTCGTCATCACTGTTTTGACTATGTACAACACGTTACAAATTTGTCAATAAACTAAGTCTTCTAATAGCATTGCTAATTTTTGTCTAATTTTGTTTTTGTAATATAGTTGATGTAGACAGCAGCCAAGTGCCAGCTGCGAAGGGCACCTTGAGCACGGAGACACACAATGTGCCAAGCGAGATCACCATGAACCACATGCTGGAAAAAATGTATGGCGTATTCACGTTGCAAGAGGTGAAGCTAAAACTAGAGATAAAAAAACTGGAATTAGAAATAATCAAGTTAAAACTGGAACTGCAAAAACGTGGACATGAAGTGTAGAGTCCATTCAGCATCACTGCTCAGAGTCCAAGAATTTATTTAATGTAATGATCTGATATTCTGATATTTTTTTTATATTTTTTCCGATTAATTTTTTCTATGTTCAATATATTCAACCAAATTTTGCATATGTATAACATATTCAAACTAGTCATTGTTTCCATTTTCTATGTTAATCAGACTGTTTTCTATGATCATTTGTCAAACATCTCCAGAGCACTCTGTCTTCCTCCAGGTCTGAGAGTGCAAGACTGTTAAAAGAAAGATCTTTACCTTAAAGCATTTGAGTATTCAGAGTGAATGTATAATCCAGAAATCCAAATTACAGTCGTATTGTTTGTATTTCTTAGCATGCCATATTGTGTAGAACAATGCAGACAGATTATGTTGCACACTCCCCATGCAGGAATTTGTTTTGGCTTGTGTTCGTTTGCTTGAATCCTAATGTGTCTCCCAATGATTGCTCTAAATGCATTTACAAATTATTATTATTTTTTAATTGTTTTAAAAAAGAAACTGGTATGGATAAAAACTATACTGTTGTTATGAACTCTGTTGTCTTCAAGTTTATCATTGTAACTTTTGCCCCAGGATAGAAGTTATTGTATTTGGCATGTAAACAATGTGTACTTTGAAGCAGGGATTCATATTCCATGATTATTTACATTTTAAATGTGATGTAGGGGGATATGATTGCAATGTCTTTTTCTTTCATTCTTAATGTGAAGACCATATCACTGTATAGTGAAGGAGTGAAGGTTTGACAAGGCGACACAAGCAAGATTATTGCGGAGAGGTGATCTGCTAAACGAGAAAACGTGACTTCAATTGCTTATGTTATATATAATTTTGTATCGTTAACTCATTTGTTAAAGATGTGAAGGGGATTTTTCATATAAATTATGAAAAGTTTTAGGAACCTCACCTACAAAATCAATTATTTTAGTGCGGATGGAAGTTTCGTAAGTAATGTTGTCTTTGCTTTAAAACAGTAACTGCACTAACAGGATGTGCTCTCTGTTTAAATAAATTAAGATTTTGTCAGAATTAAACTCCAAATACAGAAGTGTATGAACCAAAAACTCCATTTGGTTATGTAGTTGGTCTGTCTCTTGCCTCTCTGGCACCCACACTCACTGGTGGAAATCAAAGAATCAGATGATCAGAAACCAGTTGAGACAGCACGGCATAGTGGCGGCATCAATGCCACCATATACAGACCATCAGTTTTAGTTACCGTTAACCTTACCTTTACATGAACAGAATGTCTTGATATACCATTATGTGAAAAAGTCTTTACTGAACCTCATATAATGCCAAGGTACACAATATTGATTACATTTTATAAGAATTTTTTTAAAATTTATTTTACTCAATTATCTTGGTTAACCATGCAGCACAAATATTTGTTACATGATTTAAATACTAAATATCCAAATAATCTTGATCATGCTTTATTATCATCATTATCATACAGTTTAGGACCCAAGACCAGTTGTGAAGAATGAAGACCAAGAGTCAGGAGTGCAATTAATTAAAGAAAAATTTACTGAAGAATACATCTACATTTCTGCATTTGGCAGACGCTTTTATCCAAAGCAACTTAGAGGGACAATCCCCCTGGAGCAACATGGAGTAAAGTGCCTTGCTCAAGGACACACTGGTGGTGGCTAGGTGGGATTAAACCAGCAACCTTCTGCATATTAGTTCAGTGGTTTAACCCACTATTCCACCATCTTCCAGAACACACTATCAAACACCATCAAACAGAATAGTTTGCAGTTTCATCAGCAGAAGCCAGCTTCAAGTCTCACAAGGAGTTCGAAGGCCGCGCTCCCTTTACCCATTTTTGTACATACAATTTCTCAACAGTTATACTGTTTTCAAGGTCTAGCCATGTCATTACTGCAAGTTGAATGATTCTGAAGAGAAAATAGACAGTCATAGTAAATTTCCACACATTGTCAGTTAATCAGATTCCCGTGTCCATAGATCACTTGTTGACACTTTCACCCCGGAATTAGGCACGTAGTGACCTTCCAGATCTGGAGCAGGCGTCAGCTTGCCAAGAAAACAAGTCCACTCATCTCTTAGGATGCCTGTGATCCACCTCCAATACTGATCTGTAACACAGAATTACGCACAAACACAGATACACAGTCTCTCCAAGGTTGGAGTTGATTGAGCTCCAGTTCTAACCAGAAAATTTCCCAAAACATACTGATAACATGTGCTTTCTCTCAGTAAGATGTACAGACAGTATAATTCTTTAGTGTTTCAGTAAAAGAAAATATAAAATATAATATAAAATGAAAGACCAATCCATATTTTATCTCTGGAAGCTGGGCTAAGTGAGTAAACACTGTCACTGCACTCCTGGCATGTTAGGGGTGTGTGATACTTCCAAAATCCAAACACAACCACATGTTGCTATGAAGTATTTAGCAACACATCACACATCCCTAGGACAGACCCTCAGTCACTCCTCAGAGACCAAATACAAACTTTAGAAAACATATATGAAGAAACAAACAATCAGTGGTTCTATTGATTAAGTAATAGCATAACTGGAAATAATCATTAAAAAAAATCATTATAGTAATATAGGAGGATATACACTCACCTAAAGGATTATTAGGAACACCATACTAATACTGTGTTTGACCCCCTTTCGCCTTCAGAACTGCCTTAATTCTACGTGGCATTGATTCAACAAGGTGCTGAAAGCATTCTTTAGAAATGTTGGCCCATATTGATAGGATAGCATCTTGCAGTTGATGGAGATTTGAGGGATGCACATCCAGGGCACGAAGCTCCCGTTCCACCACATCCCAAAGATGCTCTATTGGGTTGAGATCTGGTGACTGTGGGGGCCATTTTAGTACAGTGAACTCATTGTCATGTTCAAGAAACCAATTTGAAATGATTCGAGCTTTGTGACATGGTGCATTATCCTGCTGGAAGTAGCCATCAGAGGATGGGTACATGGTGGTCATAAAGGGATGGACATGGTCAGAAACAATGCTCAGGTAGGCTGTGGCATTTAAACAATGCCCAATTGGCACTAAGGGGCCTAAAGTGTGCCAAGAAAACATCCCCCACACCATTACACCACCACCACCAGCCTGCACAGTGGTAACAAGGCATGATGGATCCATGTTCTCATTCTGTTTACGCCAAATTCTGACTCTACCATCTGAATGTCTCAACAGAAATCGAGACTCATCAGACCAGGCAACATTTTTCCAGTCTTTAACTGTCCAATTTTGGTGAGCTCGTGCAAATTGTAGCCTCTTTTTCCTATTTGTAGTGGAGATGAGTGGTACCCGGTGGGGTCTTCTGCTGTTGTAGCCCATCCGCCTCAAGGTTGTGCGTGTTGTGGCTTCACAAATGCTTTGCTGCATACCTCGGTTGTAACGAGTGGTTATTTCAGTCAAAGTTGCTCTTTTATCAGCTTGAATCAGTCTGCCCATTCTCCTCTGACCTCTAGCATCAACAAGGCATTTTTGCCCACAGGACTGCCGCATACTGGATGTTTTTCCCTTTTTACACCATTCTTTGTAAACTCTAGAAATGGTTGTGCGTGAAAATCCCAGTAACTGAGCAGATTGTGAAATACTCAGACCGGCCCGTCTGGCACCAACAACCATGCCCCACTCAAAATTGCTTAAATCACCTTTCTTTCCCATTCTGACATTCAGTTTGGAGTTCAGGAGATTGTCTTGACCAGGACCTCACCCCTAAATGCATTGAAGCAACTGCCATGTGATTGGTTGATTAGATAATTGCATTAATGAGAAATTGAACAGGTGTTCCTAATAATCCTTTAGGTGAGTGTATATATAGGTATATTGAAGCGGCATTGGATTTCAGAATCCGGCCCTTTCAATTATTAGCCATATTTTCTGTATTAACTTTATTTTTAAGAGTATGTTGCCCTAACTATTTCAGCCTCAGGTAGGACTCCATCTTTTGCTGCTTGACCAACTGTTTTGCTTGGATTTCTGTTATCAGGCCATGTCCTTATACAGTGTATTCTGTCTGTCATAAAATTATACTGAATTCTGTGAAAGGGGTTTAGTTTACATGAAGAGAACATGCACAGCTAACAGAACTCCCTCCTGACCTGACCTACCATAAAAAAACGATTAAAAGAATATTCCAGGTTATGTTCAAGTCTTTTTGAATGAAAATAGTTCAACAAACAATGTAAACATCAGAACGGAAAACTTTCTCCTTGGTCCAAAAACTGCTGAAACTAAGCTGCAACAACAGCTTGTTCCAATTTCTGATCATCAGAAAATCAAACATTAATTAATGACCAAATCTGTGATTAGTCCAGTCACTTGATGTGATGAGGAGGAAGTAAGTACTTTTATTCTAAAACACCTGGGGCCTGTACCATGAAGCCAGTTTCGCTGGCTAACCAGGTAAGTTTCAGTTTAGATTGTGCCAATCCTGGGTTTTAGGTACCATGAAAGCGGCTTGGCTTTTAGTTGTGTTCATCGTCATATTAACTTAAGCTCCACAGCTAATCTGCTCCGGAGCAGGTTATGTTCTGGATAAGAGATCTCAAACCGAATTTGGACAGCTGTAAACAAAATGACATGTCTGATACAATAAAGTCACTCCCCCAGTTTCTCTTGCTCCAAATTAAAGGTCACCATATTATATATAAAAAAATATTGTCTGGCTTTAATGATAATTACTTATATACATAGCCTATATATCTAGCCTATATATATATACTATATAAAATCAACTATATAAACTCATTTCACAACTTTCTCTTGCACTGATAGCAAGATATTTTCTTTATCCTCTTTCGTGGAAAAGTATTTTCTTCTGTGTAAATGCATTCAAATTGCTGAAATTAATGTTCACAATACTAAAATATTTGAAAGCAAACATGTAGTCTCTGTTTTTGCGAGACTAGAGAAAAAAAGGCGTGTGTAGAAACACATGTGCTGGTACTGTGGTAACCAATCTCCACAAGGGTGATTCAGTTCTAATCTCTGACCACAGGAAATGCTAAAACATATTCACATAGGTTATGTGGTTAGATTGTTTTTGCAAAGGAGAAGTGTGCAGCTGGGGCCCGTTTCAATAAGGAGGTTCAACCCACTTGAACTCTGAGTTGATTTACCCTGAGATGGGAAACTTTGAGTTTTGGGTTTCAGAACAGCTGAATTGAGGTAGTTCAATCAACTCTGAGTTAGGCACGTGCACCACGACTATGAAAAGCCGTGATCAATGGAGCTCCGAAATTATGATTCACCATGGCAACAGCACCCGACAAATTTAATTCTTAATTTAGTTTAATTAAGTTTAATTTTCATGGTATCCCACAGGCAAAAAAAGAATGTGGCAGCAGCTAAAAATGAAGTATAAAAACAATTCAATCAGGTAAAGTGTTAAGCATAAAAGGTTCATGGGTGTAAACATTTGACATATTAAATAAATATCATTCAGTGTCATTTTATTTCAATGTGCAGCAGCTTTTCCCACATAGTCTAATGCTCTTTTCACATAAATAAATGTTCTCTGATCCAACCTGTTACATTTATTAATTAGGGTAATGAAATTAACATTTGACTTCTACTCAGCAAACAGCAAGAAAGAAGAGGCTCACAAAACACCAGCACCGACAGATGACGAGGAGATGGAGGAAGAATATTAACATCCAACAGGAAAAAGAATAAAGTATTTGTAGGAAATAAAGATGGCCATATTAATTGTGAATAATGTGTGTTTATTTAACAGCTGTGGTGGTGTTGGTTACGGCATATATCTCGGACTACCCATCCATCTGACATCCTTCCATTCCATACAATCCGTTTTAGGAAAGTGTGATGATGGGAATATATATGATGTGTCATCAATGCATCCAACCACTGGAAATCCTAAAGGAAATTCTAATTATTAGGTTACTTCTAGAGGTTTATCAAGTGAACGTCAGGATCCTGTATGAATGAATGAATGAATGGTCCTGCACTGCAAAGAATGCTTTTCTTACTTTGCATTTTTGTCTTGTCAAAATATCTAAAGATTCTTAAATCAAGATGCATTTTCTACATAAGAAAAAGAAAGGTATTTAGTCTTGTTTCCTGGGGGGAAAAAAATAATTTAAGTGCATTTTTCTTATTTTGCTAATTATCTGTGGGGTAAGAAAAATAATCTTGTTTCCGTTTGCATTAGGATTATTTTTCTTACCCCACTGGCAGATAATTTGACTTGTTTTAAGTAAAATGTGCTTACTTTAGATTTTAGATTTAGATTTAATTTATAATTTTTAGATATTTGTACTTGAAATAAGATACAAATACTCAGTAAGAAAAGCATTTGTGCAGCGTGAATGAATGAAGTATTTAAAAAAGGGGGAGGAGACCGAAAGAAACTCTGGGTTTACCAAAGAAAACCTGCTCCCAACAAGGTTAGGTTCACAGAGTAAGTTACCATGGAGTATAAGTTACTTCTCTTTCAGAAACAGGCTTGACTTACCCTGCTTACTCGGGTTTAACATACCTCCCATTCTGAAACAGAAAATGTACTCGGTTACTTACGTAACCTCGGTTCCCTGAGATAAGAGAACGAGTACTGCGTCTTAAGACGCAATGGGAAAGCAGCGGGAGAGCAGAGAGAGTGATTACCTGTGATTTGAACGGTGTTGAAAGCACTTTGGGTACATAGCCATGTCTCGGTTTGAGGATGACTTTAGAATCACCTGAGCCAAATTGTAGACATGACACGTTCACAGAGAGCGCTTGAATGTCACCAACACGCTTAACTGATGCCAGTGCTAATAGCAGGGCAGTTTTCAGCGAAAGACGGTTTTAATTCGGCCGTCTGCAACGGTTTGAAGAGAGGTTCTTTTAGTGCTCGCAGGACCAGTGAAAGGTCCCAAGCTGGCACTGTAGGAGGGCGAGGAGGGTTAAGAATCCTGGCTCCTTTTAAGAACTTCCCAACCATGTCATGTCTGCCTACTGATTGGCCAGCTATCGGTGCATGAGAAGTGGCGATAGCTGCCGTGTAGACTTTGAGTGTGGATGGAGCTCATCCTGCATCCAACATCTCTTGTAGAAAAACGAGTATCTGTGATATCTCGCATGAGCTGAGCACCAGTCAGAGAACACTGACCATTTAAGAGCATAGAGACGTCTAGTAGACGGAGCTCTAGCTTCACTGATAGTGCTAAGAACACTCACTGGGAGGTACTCGAGCTCCCTTTGAGTGGCCAGACATGTAGTGCCCACAGTTTGGGATGGGGGTGCCAGACTGTCCCGTTCGCTTGAGAAAAGAGATTTTTTCTCAGTGGAATTGGCCATGGGGCTGCTGATAGTAGCTGAATCAACTCAGGAAACCAGTGGTGGGTTCGCCAAAGTGGAGCCACTAGCAGGACTGTATGCCCGCACTCCCTGATTCTTTTTAAGACATGACGGAGAAGCAGGATTGAAGGAAAAGCATAAAGTAGACTGCTGGGCCATTCATGGGCCAGCGCATCCTTGCTCTTTGAAAAGCAAATCGGGCAGTGACAGTTGTCTTCGGAGGCGAAGAGGTCGACCTCTGCCCTCCCGAAAACATTCCATATCATTTGAACCGTTTGGGGATGGAGGGTCCACTCTCCTGGGGACACGAGGCCCCTGGAGAGCATGTCTGCTCCCTGGTTCCGTCTGCCTGGCACATGCACTGCTTTTAGCGAGTGTAATTTGCCTTTTGCCCATAGGAGAAGATGTCTGACCTGTTGGTTGAGCCATCTTGACCTGAGCCCGCCTTGGCGGTTTATGTAGGAGACCACTGTTGTGTTGTCCGTGCGGACATGGTGACCTGAGAGATGTGGTAAAAAAGTATTGAGGGCCAGCACTACTGCTAGCATTTCTAGGCAGTTTATGTGCAAATGTGCAACTGTGCTCGACCATGAGCCGAAGGCCGGTTCTCCCTCGCACAGAGCGCCTGGAAAACTGTCCCCAAGCTCACCCCCGACTCGTAGAGGCGGGGATTTGACCACGGGGCCAGGGCTTTGACACAGCCGCGGCCCACTTTGATCCAAAGCTGGCCAGAATGCCATGCTTGGGGAGGAACCCGTAATGCGCATCATGCCCAGCGGAAGTACTGGAGAAGCTGATGCCATTAGGCCTAGCATTCTCTGAAAAGTTTTCAGGGGTCTGTTGGTTCCCATTTTGAACGAGCATGCAAGCAGCTGTGTAGTCACAGCGTGCTCGTTCGACAGCCACGCCCTCATTTGGGCTGAGTCTAAAATTGTTCCCAGGAAGGAGATTTTCTGCCTGGGAAACAATCAGCTCTTGGCTGTATTTATTCTGAGACCCAGGCATTCTAGATGGCTGAGTAGCACAGATTTGTGAGATTTTATTTCTTCCTCTGACGTGGCCAGTATGAGCCAGTTGTCGAGGTAATTCAGAATGCGCATTCCCGCTTGTCTTAAGGGGGAGAGAGCTGCATCCATGCACTTCGTGAGTGGGGGGATAATTTGGATATGAAAGTAAGCATCTTTCAGATCCACTGAGAAAAACCAGTCCATCGGGCGGATTTGCGTGATGATCTGTTTTAATGTCAGCATTCTGAAAGGCCGTTTGATGAGAGCGTTTTAGATGTCTGAGGTCTAAGATGGGTCTGAGACCGCCATCTTTCTTGGGGACGAGGAAATAGTGCTGTGCTAGAGGAACCGCCTCTATAGCTTTTTTCATCAATAGGCTCTCCACTTCGGTTTTGAGGACGTGAGTCACATTGCTCTCCACTGAAGTGTGTGTTATGCCCGTGAAACAGGGTGGTTTGCGAGCGAATTGGAGCGAGTAACCTTGTTGAATTGTTTTTATAACCCACTGTGACACACCAGGGATGGCTTTCCAAGCCTCTGCCCGGTTGTACAGGGATTTTATAGTGTCGGAAGGTGGCGCGCTGTGCAGGGCGCCGACTTCCGTGTGGTGTGGAAGAGACAGAAAACTAATTTCTTGAACATATGTTCTTTTATTGAACTCGCCATTATAGCAGCAGAATGCAAGGGAGCGCGCATCAGAGCGGGCTCGTAGTTTACACGCACAACATTCAAAATAAAAATTTTCTCCCTGACCGGAACAGGCTGTGGGGAGAGAATTCTGAGTTTTTGGGGGGGGCTGGGCAGGACTCAACCCTCCTCTCTTCCTGATCTTTTGAGTGATTCCATAGCGCTGAATTAACAGTGCTTATATGCAGGGGTGCACACTATGTAGAGGACACACTGCCTACAGTCATAACAGAGGAAAATACTCTTAATTGCTTATTAGGATTGCCTTTAATACAGCGTTTTGTGTGCAGGCGTGCGTGCTTCATAACAGGCTCGTAAACTGCAATGCTGAACCTCTCCAGCCGCCTGAATAGAGGGAACTGGGAGAAGTGATAGAGAGTGAAAAAGGAGCAGGGCTTGGCCGTCATTTTACGACGCCGCTATGCGCTAGACAGCGAGTGCAGCAATGACATAAGTCGCGCTCTCAACAGGGCGTGTGTGCTGCCATGGCAGTAAGCGCGAGCTGCAGTGAGAGCAGGCTGTAACGTAAGCCGCGCTCTCAATATCTCCAGCAGTCTGAGAGCGAGACACGCGGGGAGAGCTCTGGCGTGAGTTCGCTCGTCCACTCTGGCATTCTCTGTCCGCGGCACTTCTTCAGTGCGGCGAGAGAGAGAGAGAGAGAGAGAGAGAGAGGTGGGATGCATAGAGGCTGGCGAGCCTAGCCCACGGGGTCGGCAGCACCATCTCATCGTGCAAATTCGGCGTGGTCTCAGCCGAGACACATGCGATACCCACCGAGGAATTTGCATTGCTGTGGTTGAGGGGGCAGGGACGTCGATGGAGCCCGACCATTCCTCAGCGTCAGAAGCGACGAGAGACACAGAGTCATCGTGTGTATGCTAGCACGTGTCCTCATCATTGCCGCCGAATGAGACCAGGCCCTCGGCTTCGAGCGGAGGGAACAGGTCCGATCGAGAGAACGTCATGGGAGAAACTGGGCCGCCGTGAGCTTGTTAGCCTCTGTGTACTCAGCCTCTTTTTCCGCCGGCGTTCGGACTGGAAAAGGAAGTGGAGAGCGCGAGGGGCGGGTTCGCGCTCTGAGAAGAGCGCTATCCGCGAGCGGAGAGAGGAGATGGGCATACCCTCGCAGTGAGAGCAGCCGGACCCAGAGAGAGCAGCGTCTGCGTGGGTTTAACCCAGACAGATCACGCACACATCAAGGCCGTCCTCTTTTTGCAGGTGAGTGCTGCATGTTACACATATATTGCGTGACATTACGTAAGTCGCTTATTGTAAAAACAAGGATACACTGTGGTGTTTCACTGGAGAGCGCAGGGGAAAGGCGCGACAGCTCACAGGACCGCTGGCAATTGAGCATGCTGAAACAGGCCACTGACTCGTTGCAGGATGTCCGGGCTGGCAAGCTTGCGATTCCGCTGCAGGCTCGTCTTTTCTCGGCGAAAGGTGGTGTAGCTTCGAGAGTTTATCAGCAAGGACCAAGATCGTCGCTGAAGGAGATTAATCTGACGTTTAGGGCATTACAGCGTACCTTTAAGGCAGATGCCACGCCCATTTGTGCTCACCTTCGTGGGCTTTGTGCCCTGCTTTGCGGGCATTGTGCCCATTGGTTCACTCAGTTACGCTGTTCTGCCATTGGTTCATGCAGTTCCGATTGGCCAGCCAATAGCGTGCGAGATGTCTCGACACTGTTTTGACTGGGCAGTAGTACTGCGTGATTTTACAAAAATGCTTCAGTAATTCGAGAAATAGATTATTTCCCATTGCGTCTTAAGACGCAGTACGACTGACCGTTCAAAAGGGAACCCGGAGTTTCCCTTATTTCAGGGTTAACATACTCAGAGTTTTCACTTAACCTCCTTTCTGAAACGGGCCCCTGGTGTCAAGCTCCACATTACAACGTACATTTTTTTTTGAAAACAAAGTGAAAACAAAATGTAAGGAAAAAAAAAAAACTTCCAGAGCATTCTAGTGACAACTTATCAACTAATTTTTCACATCCTGCAATGCCATACAACTCCATGGCTCACGACACATTTGTTAAAATTATAATTAAACTTTTTAAAATGCAAAACTATGTATGCTTTCTATATCAATTTGTTGTTTTAACAATGTGTTAGGTTTTGAATATTAAACGATTTTACAACACCTAATATTAAATAGCCTAATTTATATATCCAAAGTTCCCAAACTTTGTTGTTATTTGACAAGATCTGTAACTTATGGTTCTCCACATTACTGACAAGTTTGTTCCTTAAGATCTTATCGTGTGAGTTACTTACTGAGTTATGTAGAATAGAAATCAAAATAAGGATGGGTTTATTCTGAGAAGTAGTTTGTCTTCCTTGAACCTCCGTTTACTTTCATTACGTCATGCAGTGGGAGTGCCATAGTGTCTCGTATCTAACCAATCACAGCAAGGCACAGGTAACACGGTATCACTCGGAAGGGCGTTTAGTTTCAACCTTTCAGTTTATCTTTACTTGCCTTGGCTTTGTGGGGGCCTAGCAAATACACAACTCTCCAAAAATTATAGTAACAACATTAAACCAGGTTTTTTTTCATAGAAAAGTGGAATATATTGGAAGACTTTTTGTCGTTTCAGAGTGGACATGTTGACCTTCGTCTTTGTGTGCCTCTCTATCTCAGTCACAGGTAGGCGTCCATGTTTTCAGTGTTTGAATCATGTTTACATTTCATTTTGTATTACGTCGTGTCATTGACTTCTGTGAATTATTCAGTGTAAACTTTGAATATTTTTAATTAGCTGCTATTTTGCTAAAATTCTTACTCATACTTGAGGTATGTCAATGTTCTCTTTTTATTACATTAAAATGCATTACTATTTGCGTATAGGGGAGTTTAGCGTTTAAATGATAGTTTATTTAGTACAGGTCTGCAAGAACAGAAAAAACATCACTGTACCTGTCACTCAAATGTGACCTTATTTAACCAGGTAACGAATCGTTATTTTGAATCGGCTCTTGTCAATTAAGAACCGTTCGAAATATGCTTGGATAAAGCAACTCATACGTAGCAAAACGATATCTAATCATCGTAACTTAGGTTTTGAATAAAACCAGCAGACTAAATGTAATAGCGATGCTGTTTAAACGTTAAAGGCCTTTCACGGCTCGGCGGTATCACCTGGAGAACCTGTATTTTAACCTCGCCCATCCCCCATCCGAAACCCGAGCTCGACAACCACGAATATGTGACCGCGGAAAAGCCAAATAAAAACAATTACGTTAACAGTATAGTCGCAATAGACTAATATAGTAAAAGTGTTTTGATTTTTGTTACCGAATTGTATTAGTACTCAGCAAGTGACGCGGACTGTTGTTTGTTGATAGCTCGACTGCGCACACACACAACATCCTGTTGAGCAGATGAGGAAACTCATGAATTCAGAGTATTTGAGTATCGTGTTTGTTTATATCGTCACCTTCAAGTTCACAGGTTAGAACGACAAATAGTCTGGAAAACGTATACAATAATGATGAATGAAAGATTATAGCAACATATCAGCATGTGTTTTGTAATAGACCTGTATTTTTTTCTCCTTTTGGACTTGGTGACCCAACATCCTTTGCTGTTATGTTTGTCAATAAATTGGGTCATTTTAAAGGGTAAATATTCAAAACACAAATGTCTTTCTTCTAACTTTGCCTCTTTGAGAAGATATCTGTCTAAAACACATTTGAACAGTATCTGAAACATTTACAGTTGTGCAAACCAGGCTAGGGTGTCCAATAAGTATAAAACACATTAGAAGATTACATGGGATGTTTGTAAACTATATGGACAAATCCGGTTTGTTTTGAATACCATAATAGGTTTTCCATAATAGTGTTCACCATTTGCATAGTTTCAGGAATTAAATTTTTTTTTTGATTCTTTGTATCCTGATATTGCTATGTAATAAAATATAAATAAATAAATAAGTGTCTGGCTTATATGAAGACGATGTCAGAACAGCATTCAACTCTGGATAGGACTGTTTATGCAATTTATAATGTTTAATTAATGTGATTTTAAGATTTTCCTCTTACTGATGTAATTAAGGATTGAATCCGTCTCTTTCTATCTGCAGGCATATTATCTGCCGACTTTTCGGTTAATGTTGGTAGTGCCTCAGTAAAAGTGAAAGAGAATGAAGGTAAGTTTAATTTATAATTGTTTCTGAGTGTCATGAGCAGTCAGATGTTACTAATGGAGAATGTGGTGTGGTTGATATGGTGCCTGCCTGCATAGGTTTTGCACTGAAGCATAGTAATTTGTGTGGTGTTTGTTACAAATGTAATCATTTATTGGAGAGCCTCTCGCTACTGGCTGGGATAAGGACAGGTCTGTTATTATTCAAAGTACTACCTGTTTTTCAGGAGTTGACTTGAAATGTACCTACACCGCTGACTTTGGAGCAACACCCAGAGTGGAATGGAAGTTCAAGAATCTCAAGGGCTCTCAGGCGTTCATTTACTTTGATAACAAGCCAACTGGTATGGATGAATAGTTTGCCGTTGTGTTGTCATCCAGTGTCATCATTGCAGTTGCATTTCCTTATTTTGTGTTATTGATCTGAAAAATGACAATTTGATGAAAAGATGTGCATCTTTTTTTCTTTCATCAGCTCAGTATGCAAACCGTATCACTGTGTATAATGGAGGACTGAGATTTAACAAGGTGACGCGAGCCGACACTGGAGACTATGACTGTGAGGTGTCTGGAAATGGTGGATATGGCGAGAAGACAATCAAACTCACTGTCCTTGGTAAGCAATATTGTGTTGTTTACATAAACATTTACTACCTGATTGATGTCACTAATGTATGTGTTGCGAGAAATCATAACCCAGACTATAAACGGCAAAAAGTCTCTGGGAGTGGCCCAGCCTACTTTTAGCCAATCACAATGTTCATGGGTGATCCAATTCAGTGACTAAGCCTATTAGAAATCAGCAAAACTGCTGAAATTGCTTACAGTCCTGCTGTTTTAAAGGGATAGTTCACTAAAAAAAGTGAAATACTGTCATTTACTTACCCTTATTTAGTCTATATGCATTTATTTTTTTCTGTGGAACAAAATATATTTTGAAAAAGCGATACATACATACATACATACATACAAACAATGAAAATCAGTGGGTTCCAGTGTTGTTTATATTTAATACAATATATTGCTTTGATCTAAATAATGTTTTTTTTATATATTTTTATATTTATATATATATATATAAAGTTGATTCTGCACTAATTTGATCTAATATATGGTGTTTTTTAAATGTTGTAGATTTAAGTAGCAAATGAGAATCTCTAAAATGATTTTATATATTTTGAGACAAATGTCTTCTTAATGATTTTCAGTTTTGTTCAAGCTAATTAAAGTAACAGTTTTTTAATAACGGAAGAATGTGTGAAAATATGGTATTTGGGGTGAAAGACACAATAGTTAACATGATAATAAATATCTGGCTGACTTTTCCATTTGTTGAGATTACATGGCATGACATACAAAATAAACCACTTTTATGATTTATTTTTGCACAAAATCTGTTGCTCCATCAATGTTCAATACAAAAAAGCACATTTTTCTTAAGATGTGCCTTTAGCCCCGTTGTATATATAATTAGCCTTACAATTCCCACTGTAATTCTCTCCACTCCAGTGCCTCCTTCCAAGCCTGTATCCAGAATTCCTTCATCGGTCACAACAGGCAGTAACGTCCTTCTGACCTGCTTCGACAATGTTGGCTCCCCCCCACCCACCTATAAGTGGTACAAAGACAACACTCCCCTCCCTGAAGATCCCAGCAAGTTCCCCACTTTTAAAAACCTCACCTACAAGATGAACGCTTTCAATGGTAACCTGGTGAGTGTTGATCTACAATATTGGAAAATACAAAATAGCGTATATAATGAGTGTGTATGTATATAATCACATCAAACTCTTTGGTAAGAAACATTTAGTACTGTAATGTATATTGCTATATTTTAAATGTCATTTTGTACTTTAGTATAGTTCTAGGTTTTCGTAAGGTAAATTATTTTTGTAAAATTGTTTTGTTTGTGTGATCAGGAGTTCCCGAGCGTGTCTAAGCTGGATACCGGTTCATATTTCTGTGAGGCCATTAATGGAGAGGGTGCCCCTCAGCGTGGCGATGCAGTGCGAATGGAAGTCCGTAAGTAATAGAGATGGGTCGATCATGAACGATTTGTTCATGTTGAAGTAATCTTTTATATGACTCTGGAATAACATTGTCTCAGAGAGCGATTTGTTCATCGTGGGGCGAAATTCGTCTAAACCCGTAAGCCTTTCGAATAGCAAAAGAAAAAAATACATTATAGCATTTCCAAGACTTTGAATATTAGGGGAAAATATAGAGAGATTACAGCATTCAGAAGAGAGAAAGATGTCCAATTGCCGCCACTAATTTGTTTTTTGTAATATACTCCCAATAAAATAACACAAAGTATAGCATTATAAATGTATGTTCAATTAAAAAAAATTAATAATAATTATCACAGTCTGTGAAAAAGGGTCCATCACTTCAAAAAGCTTTCACTGATGATGACTAAATCAAGCCAAAGACTTTACAAACGAGGCCTGAAGAGATAAGCAAACATTATTTTACCAGGTTAACAAGCTAACATTATTGATCAAATGTGTGCCAAGTAAATTGGATCTGGAAAACGGGATGTCCTCATTCAACAGAAAAAGAAATTAATTCACATACTACTCATCACAACGGTAAGCGTTAGCCTGGTAGTTCCCTCTCCTCAGCTACAACGTCATATTATAAATAGGCATCTTAGACGCATCTATCTACTGTAACAGAGGACATTTTTACTGGGGCAGAACTAGTTAACAACAAATCAGAATCCACTTGACTTTAAATGGCTTGAGCATTTAAAGCGGCAGACAACATAACTGCAGCATGCGCTTTTAACGAACAAAGCATCAGTGTGTTGGTGTGGATGCTGATGTAGTTCTCATTCTTAGTTTGAATGGGCTTTAACTCCCGCTCTCTGCCATAGCTTGAAAATTCTATATTTATTCTAAAAGCAACATTTTGATCTTTATGACGACCTTCTAAAGAGAGAGAACCAACCAAGTATGATTTGATATTTGCTTCTCGAACACATGACTTTAATTTGTTTTGTTTTTTTTATTATAGGTGATCTGAATGTTGGTGGCATTGTTGCGGGGGTTATTGTGGCATTGTTGGCAGTAGGGTTGCTCCTCTTTGGTCTCTGGTTTGCCAGTAAAAAGGGATATCTACCAAGTAAGTTCTTACTGCTTAAGTGTATGTGTCTGAGAGAGGGAGAGGGGAATCATTTTAAATTCAAGTAATTAGATGCCATGGCTATAATAATTAGACATTAGAAATTATTTGACTCATTTGCTGTTTTTTTCCTCCACAGAAATGGCTGAAAGGTAAGTTTATTTCTATGGCACATACAACTTTAAATCTTTATCCCCCAGTTTCACAGACAAGGTTTAAGCCTAGCCCCAGACTAAAATGCATGTTTGAGTTGTTTTAACTGAAAGCAACTTGCATTGACAAATCTTAAAATATATCAGTCCCATTGTTTTGTCTCAAGATGCACACCAGTAATGTTTTTTTTTCTAAGGCATGATTATAAAAGCTGCTTAAATGTCCTTCTTGAACTAAGGCCTAATCCTGGCCTAATCTAAACCCTGTCTGTGAAACCAGGGCATAATCATGTAATACTATATCTTGCATTAAATGTTCTAAAATGTAATAAAATGATAAATGATCTCTTGCAGCAAGCCGAAATCACAAGCTGTATATACACAGCCTAGAGCAGTTGATGGGGATGATGGGGATGTAAGTACAACACACATTAGCTTAGTTGTGTAAATTATATTAAACCACTGAATGGAATTCCTCTTTGTAATTCTGTTTGCAGTAGTTCATTTTTAATGTCCTTTTCTATTTGTGTGTTCTATTCTACCACCAGAGCAGTGGTACTGTTAAAGTAATTCTGTTTACACTGTTTTGTGTGTCTGTTTCAGGGGGAATTCAGACAGAAATCATCTTTTGTGGTGTAGCCTGTGCTGCTTTGGATGAAATGTCAAGATTTGTTGCCTAGATCAATTTTTTTTTCTATTTAAGTTTATACAAATCAGGATCTGTTTGTATGTGAAAAGTGTGACATCAAATGTGCCTCCCTGCCCTGTCAACCATACTAGTTGACCATAGAATTGTACAAAAGCTTTAAGCCATCATAAATGTGTATGCAGTAGCTTAAACTTTCAGATTTAGTTTTAGGAATCTAAATTCTGTGTCTCTCTTTTGCAGAAATGAATAGAAATTTAATTTATTGAACTACAATTAATCTGTGAGTGGAAAACAAATTTAAAGGGTTTATCAATCCTTTATTAATATAATTTGCTCAAATTATATTGATTTGATTAGTTATTTATGGATTGAAGCATAATTCTATGTGATTCTGCACTATGGGATAAAAGCTTTTGGGGAAAAGAAGGTACTATGAATGTTCCCCATTCAGGAAATAATCCCCCTTCCCCTTGATATAAACATTTGCCTTACATTGTAGTCATCATATGTTGTTTGTTTACTTCACTGGTATTTTTTATGATAGTGTACTTTGTTTGTATTTTTATGTGTTTTATACTTCATTCATGAAATGTAAATAGTTCTTTCTGGACTTACTGGATTTAAAATCATGGTGTATTGACCTCTTTCTGCATCTGTTCAACTGGAAACAAATTACAAAGCAGTTTCCTTGTTTGGTTTTAATGTCTGACTTGATCCCATTTTTCCAATAAATTAAACTTACTACTGAATATTACCTATGCAATGTTATATGTAGTGCTGACATTCCTCCATTATCAGGTCTGCCTGACATGTGAATGTGAAATTAAGCAATGTTATCTGTGGTTGTCTCAACTGAACAATTTGACTCTTTTTGAAAATATAAATTTTCTATCACGTAGAATGATATTACGAATGAATATATTTATTTTCTAATTATTTCTTAACGTGTCAATAACCTCCTGAGATCTAAAATGTTCTGAATATGATCACTAGGAGGCAGTGTAGGACCACAACAAATCTTGCACACCTTTGAACTCTTGAAATATACTTGCCATTGGCATGCATCTGTGAGGTTCGACAGGATGTGCAGGAAAATAAAATGAATTTTGAATTTAATTGATTTTCATAGGCTGTTTTTATTTTTTTTGTTCCATAAAATTGAATCAAATACAGTATTTGCACAAGGCAGCTTTGCTTACAGTTCATTCACTGGTTTCTGAATGAATGCTTTTTCAAGATTTTACTTCTTTTCTGGTCTGGCCATATACAACCCTTAACATTTTACAAAATATAAGTATCTTTCACATGATGCGTTCCACGTTCTACCTGCGCATAGTTACATAAGAACGCTCGGCTGAATGTGAGAACGTCGATGACGATGATGCTTCTCACTGAACTGCGCTGCCCGCCATTCGATCGCATCTGATCTGCTCAACGTCACCTTTCAAAACTGCGACTTTAAGGATGAGGGGGCGGGGCTTGGCGTGCCCCGTCTGCTGATAGGCTGCTTCCGCTTTCAGTCAAGCCCCATTCATAAATAAGACATGTCTAGGAGGAACCGATGTAACAAGTATTGATAGATTTCGCTCGCGACGAGCCTGCTACAGAATTTCTAACTATACGCCGAGCCGTGATAGACTCCGTCGAATCATATTTCTTCCTGTGGCAGGCGACAGCAATGGTTGTCGATTTGCGGAGCAAATGAGATTGACTTCCGACTGGTGACCCCTTTCTCAAACTGTAATGACATGAGCGCTCCAGCAGGAAGCTCAAATCATTTTGTGTTTAGAAACATTGTAGCGCGTCCGCCAAGACTTCTGTCTGTCCGACTGTGGGGAATAATGGGGCGTTTTTGAACCAGCCTTTACTGTAGATACTGTAGCGCTTGATTCGATGTTTTAAATGTTTGTCGTGTCCGTCCATTTGGACGCATAAAAAGTAAGCAAATCGCTGTTCTGAAACCAAATGGAAAGCTGAACCATGGCAGCAAAAGAGGACCTATATGCCAAAGTCGCTCCACGGATGCAGCGGCAGAGCCGGCCAGGAACTGTCAAACATGGAAATAGTCTGGATGTATTGCTGTCAATGGGCTTCCCAAAAACCAGGGCGTAAGTACCAGAGTTTCATCTCTCCCAGATCTCGAGCATCACGCAGCTGCAATCACAGCTGTAAACGTTAAGAACGCAAGCAAACACATGTGTTAAGAGCACTACAAAACCCCTTTGGAAATACAGAAACATGGCAGATATTTAAAACATGTATAGCAAGTTTTGTAATGGCGTCGGTCCGGTTGTGTTATTGATTTAACATGACGAAGTGGGAAATAGACTCGATCGGTTATAAAGTTGTCTTCCTGTTGCCTCATTAAGAAGTCTTCTTTTAAACCCGTCATACGTGGTCTGGGCTGCATCTGTCCAGACAGGACATGTTCCTGCGCTACCAGCGCTTCCTCGAGCGGATGAGGTCAGATCACCGCTGTCCGTCGTATAGGCGTTGTGTCAGCGCATCCATAGCTGTCTGCTGCCTGTTTTTTTCTGGCATCATGGCGCTTGAACATGTATGTAAGGAATGTTTGAATGTCCTTGAACATATATGTTAGGAATCTAAAGTTTCCGATTCCACGAATGATTCTTTAGTCCCTGTCCCAAAACAGCATTTACAATAACAGTTATAATCAGAAATAAATGTAATACAATTCTTGTTTGCACAGACTTTGAATTACTTTTTTCAGACTGCTATTAAATAAAATGCATACTAACTGTTTACTATATAGGTACAATTTCTAAACAAACAAAACTTGCCATATTTATGGTAGCACTTTATAACAACATACCAATAATTCATTTAGCCTACTAAAATGAGCTCACAATGAGCAATTCATTTGTTAACGTTAGTTAATAAAAGTACAGCTGTTCATTGTTAGTTCATGTTAGCTCAGGTCCACTAAATACGGCAGACACAACTTTTGATAATAAAGGTTGAAATTAACATTATTAAGAATAATAAATGCTTTAGAATTATTTTTCATTGTTAGCTCATGTTAACTAATGTTAACAAATTGAACCTTGTTGTAAAGTGTTACTGTTAACATTTTAGGCTATTTTATAAACTACCAGTTGTTAGGCCTAGAAGAACCTTTTTTTGCTAATTAAAAGTTAAACGTTTTTACATAAATAAAAGAATGGAACTGAAAATAAATATCATTAAAATATAATTTTCATTTTGACTTACACACACATAAAATGAAAACTAAGCATATCAGTTTTCTACAAAAAGGCGTCTAGTATGTAGTACATGTTTATTGTACGTGGAGCAGTTCGCCCGCTCAAATGTGCTGCCATTCAATCATGTGACCACGACCAGCCTTGTCATGCAATTGATAGTTATCACTACAAATAGCTACATTTACTTTTATATTACTTTGAGCAATTGCTTAAGAACTAATTAAGAATGTAAACGCTTACTGAATGAGTAACCATTAACCACTCTGACTGATACATAGGCCTACATGTTTTTTATTGAGTAAAAAGAACCGGTCATTTGTTCGGAAATTTGACCTCACTCGTTGTGCTTTGTTGTTCGTGTTGATTCAGTTGTGCCATTGCAGAACCTCTGAATAATGCAGGAAACACTTTCAGAGACATTCGGTTACAGTGTTTTTTTCTGATTGAGATCAATACAATTAATACAATTCAGGTCTTTACAAAAAAGTGACATGTGGTACCATACCACGTTTTGATGCAGCGAGTTTCTTGATTTAGATCAAGTTGCCAAAGCTGAACATCTGTACTTTCCATCACTGTTCTACTCTGAGGAGGACGGTTGGAGTAAGGTACCTCCAACCAACCATGAAGGCTGCATTAGGTTGCTGTCAGTGAGGAGCTAGATTCTCATTCATCAAAATGACAGTTCATCTCTGCTTCTTTTAGCCACACACATTCTCTCTCCTGTTCTCTCTGTCGCTCACTCACGTCTTAACTTTTCGTTTGGGCTTAATCCTGCAGTTTCCATAATCTGTTTGGAATCCTCCTTGCCTCTGTGTGTTATTACGGTTTGTGTTGAGATTGGGATTGCACAGGCCAAATGATTCCTTTCATGTTTAATCCAGGGAGAGCGAACATCAAGGCTTTGTTCCTGTGTGAATAACGCTGATCTTGTTCATGAATGTATGCGGTCAGTCGATTAAGCTGGTCATTGTCCTTGAGTCCTTGACATGAGAATTCTAAACATTTGACCAAATATTTGTCATTTGCTGACATCGGAAGCAGTGGTATGCTAGATTTCTAACCTTCTATGGTTAGTCTGTCTGCTTCTGACAACATTTAAAAGTTTGCTTATCCCATGATTTACTCACTCTCAGGCTACCTTAGGTGTATATGACTTTCTTCTTTCAGCCAAATACAACTGTTATTGAAAAAGTTATAATTAAAAAATATCCTGGCTCTTCAAAGCTTTATAATGGGAGTTAATAATACTTAAGATTTTGAAGCCCAAAAAAGCTCATCCATCCATCATAAAAGTAGACATATGACGGTATACGGTAATACGATATATCACAATAATGATCATGCACGATATTGTTATCGTGGTCACTTCAAAATACAGTGAATAATTATTTATTACGGATTATTCAGATTTTTAGAATGCATTTTAAGAATACGTTAGCCATCTACAGTTTAAAATGAACAACACCTATATGCTGCATCAAAGAAGCACGCAATGATGTAAACAAACCCAAGGCACATGAGCAGGCACTGTATGAAAATGCACATTCACTCTCTGACAGCAGATGGCGCTGATGGAACAGCAGAAATGCAGCCGTTTCACCGAAAACCTCGTAAACAAAGCAGACTCGCGCTACTAAACGGTATTTAAATGTTTCAAACAGCCATTCAGTTTTCTGTAACAAATGTAGCTATTTGCTCTTTGTTAATGTTAAAGCATTAACTAACATTAACTACTAGTGAGACCTTATTGTAAAGTGATACCTATTGTTCTTTATAATTCTTTTGCACTTTAATCTGTTTGAAACATTTGTATACTTTATACATTTGTGTGTATTGCTTTATTGTATTTAAATGTTCAGTTCTTTTTGTTATAAGTAAAAGTTATAAAACCTGTTATAGTATGACAACACTTTTTTACAATGTATTTCAATATTGTGATAATACCGTATACCGTGATAAAAGCATCAGCAATTAATCGCAACATGAAAATTTGATACCATCACATGCCTACATAAAAGTAATCCATACGTTTCAGGGGGTTAATAAAGGCCTTCCGAAGAAAAGCGATGCATTTTTGTAAGAAAAATATCCATATTTACAAATTAACTATAACCACTTGCTTCCGGCAAAGGCCATACGCGGGTCTAGTTCTGGCGGAAGAGTGTTGGACATCAAGTAGTATGCATATGTAACCCTGGACCACAAGACCAGTCATAAGGGTAAATTTTTTAAAATTGAGATTTATTCATCATCTGAAAGCCGAATAAATAAGCTTTCTATTGAGGTATGGTGTGTTAGGATAATATTTAACAATATTTGGGGTGCAAAAAAATCTAAATACTGAGAAAATCACCTTTAAAGTTGTCCAAATGAAGTCCTTAGCAATGCATATTACTAATAATAATACATTTTTGATATGTTTACGGTAGGAAATTTACAAAATATCTTCATGGAACAAGATCTTTACTTAATATCCTAATGATTTTTGGCATAAAAGAAAAATCGATCATTTTGACCCATACAATGTATTGTTGGCTATTGCCACAAATAAACCTGTGCGACTGGTTTTGTGGTTCAGGGTCACATATGGGTGGTTGGCATGGTGCCGTATATGGATTAAATAATAGTGATCTGTCTTGTTTTTATGTTGGTAAAAAAATCACACTATAAATTGTGTTTGGATACATGGGCAGCAACTGGAGAAAGTAAAAAAAATTCAAACCATTCATTGCCTCAGTAGTGTAGTTGACTTGAACTGATGTTTTCAGTACATCAGCATGGGAGTATAGGTATAATTGTGACCATGTTTGTATTTGTTTTTTTTATTTTTTTAGGTGTACAACATAATGTACAATAAGCACTGCATTTATACTGGTTCTCCCACATATGGATAATTGTATGTTGACAGAACAGTATAATTATTGTTTTTGCATACCATGTTTGTAATAAATTGCCTTATATTCACTTATCCTCTAAGGGCCATACAGAGTCATTTGATTTTATAGCTCAGTTAAAACAACAACAAAAACAATATGTTATGTATGTCCATGTTATGTTTAATTCAGTTTTACATTTTTATACATCATCTGCCATACATGTCAAGGTTTAGCTTTGAAGAATGGGACAAAAGTAGGTTATAATATAAAAAAGGAATTTTATTATTATATATGAAATTCATGACTTGTTTTAGTTTTTTTCCTGCCTCTCTCTTAATTGTCAACCCACATGTAATTGTAACCCACATTCTCACAAAATACCAGTTAGTATAACAGTAACACCTTACAAGTTAGTGTATTACCTAACATTAATTAATAATGAGCAATACATTTATTACAGTATTTATTAATCTTTTTTAATGTTAGTTAATAAAAATCCATCTGTTCATTGTTTGTTCATATTAGGTCACAGTTTTCAGAGACTGTTTTCAGTGGGGAGATAAGTTAAATATTTCTACAAATAGCTGTTTAATTAAAACTTTCTACAAATTTTTTTCCCGTGGATGTTGCATTCCATTTGTTAAAGGGGTGATGAATTGAGAAATCAACTTTCCCTTGAGCTTTTGATATATAAAAGGTCATAGTAATATAAGAATATCCTGTAAGTTTCAGAGCTGAAAACTTCCTTGTTAGTCAAAGAAAAGCTTTTATAGACACCAGGCCCAGCAAACGACAGGTTTTTTAAAGTGGGGATCTATGACGTCAAAGGGAGGCGAGCACCGCCTCTGCAGAAGAAGATCAACACCTACTTCATCACTGCCTGTTTAGCCCCGCCCACCGATTCGTGCATGTTACATAGGCCTAGTGTTAAATCATCGAGCTACAAAGCAATAAACATGCTGTTGAGGATTACAAAATATTATGCAGTGACTGGGTTCAACAGTAATGCAACATGTAAGTAACTGTGTTCATTCTAATGCCTGATCTGAAATGTGATGATTCATGTAGTCAGATGTTCTTTGTCTGTGTCAGTAAATCAGACCAGTGACTAAACATCAACTTGCGTTGTTTCTAGGATGAAAATAATCTGTTATTTAACAGTGATTAAATTCTATAAAGAAAGCGATCAAAGAAAGCTCCCTTTGCAATCGTTTGAGCAGCACGCGCTGAACCTGTCAATCAAACAGAGAGTTTATCAGTGACTCCCGTTTTATTCAACGAATCTCTTAACTATATCGTTTGCACTGTTAGTGAAGATGAAAGCATTCGTTAGTGTACAGAAACTGAGTTGCAATGACAAGATCGCTGCTTTCATGCGCTCAGCATGTGTGATCGGCTACAATGATCATCTCTGCAACCTTTCATGCCACGATCTTAATATAATGCCATAGTTCTAAATGTAATGCAACACTTTCTACGATTAGTTAACCATGAGAGCTGTAATTGTAAAAACGAGCTAAAAGAGGGAGTAATACTATTTCAAATGCAAAGACGTTAGCCAATCACAGCAGTGGGTGTTTACACTGAAGTCTCCCAGCGGACACACCCCTTAAAACGGAGCGTTCAGAGCAGAAGGCTAAAATCAGGGTAGGAAAAATGCCTTTTATTTATAAATTATGAAAATGTTTGATGTAAAAAGCATTCTAACATTATAAGTGCACCCCAGGAAACATCATAAAACAATAAAAAAAAAATGCAGTTCATGACCCCTTTAAGTTTGTTTAATCTAAATAAATTCCCATTATGTTTGATCTGAGATTTAGACATTTATTTTGTATTTTACATCATAAGAATCTGCCATACCATAATATATGTTCTTTGAAGTGTACTACTTTAAGGGCCTTTGATTAAGCATTGTTTGACAAGCACTAGCTATTTGTTTCAATATCTTTTCTGGGCAAGAGACTCTTAGTGACCAGGTTTCTGTGAAATGAAGTGATGTGCACACAGTGTTAAACCACAGCAACAAGATAAGATATCTAATTTACCTCTCACTCTCTTTACAGCACTAGTTAGATCAGAAATATATAGCCTATACACTCACCTAAAGGATTATTAGGAACACCTGTTCAATTTCTCATTAATGCAATTATCTAATCAACCAATCACATGGCAGTTGCTTCAATGCATTTAGGGGTGTGGTCCTGGTCAAGACAATCTCCTGAACTCCAAACTGAATGTCAGAATGGGAAAGAAAGGTGATTTAAGCAATTTTGAGCATGGCATGGTTGTTGGTGCCAGACGGGCCGGTCTGAGTATTTCACAATCTGCTCAGTTACTGGGATTTTCACGCACAACCATTTCTAGAGTTTACAAAGAATGGTGTGAAAAGGGAAAAACATCCAGTATGTGGCAGTCCTGTGGGCGAAAATGCCTTGTTGATGCTAGAGGTCAGAGGAGAATAGGCCGACTGATTCAAGCTGATAGAAGAGCAACTTTGACTGAAATAACCAGTCGTTACAACCGAGGTATGCAGCAAAGCATTTGTGAAGCCACAACACGCACAACCTTGAGGCGGATGGGCTACAACAGCAGAAGACCCCACCGGGTACCACTCATCTCCACTACAAATAGGAAAAAGAGGCTACAATTTGCACGAGCTCACCAAAATTGGACAGTTGAAGACTGGAAAAATGTTGCCTGGTCTGATGAGTCTCGATTTCTGTTGAGACATTCAGATGGCAGAGTCAGAATTTGGCGTAAACAGAATGAGAACATGGATCCATCATGCCTTGTTACCACTGTGCAGGCTGGTGGTGGTGGTGTAATGGTGTGGGGGATGTTTTCTTGGCACACTTTAGGCCCCTTAGTGCCAATTGGGCATCGTTTAAATGCCACGGCCTACCTGAGCATTGTTTCTGACAATGTACCCATCAACTGCAAGATGCCATGTACCCATCCTCTGATGGCTACTTCCAGCAGGATAATGCACCATGTCACAAAGCTCGAATCATTTCAAATTGGTTTCTTGAACATGACAATGAGTTCACTGTACTAAAATGGCCCCCACAGTCACCAGATCTCAACCCAATAGAGCATCTTTGGGATGTGGTGGAACGGGAGCTTCGTGCCCTGGATGTGCATCCCACAAATCTCCATCAACTGCAAGATGCTATCCTATCAATATGGGCCAACATTTCTAAAGAATGCTTTCAGCACCTTGTTGAATCAATGCCACGTAGAATTAAGGCAGTTCTGAAGGCGAAAGGGGGTCAAACACAGTATTAGTATGGTGTTCCTAATAATCCTTTAGGTGAGTGTATATATACATATATACTTTTTTTGCCACACCTGCCAATGGCCGATGACGTAAAAAAATGTACCGGACAAAAATATTTTTTTGGCCAGTCATGACACAAAAACAGGCGGTTATGACACCAAAATTTTAGATACTAGTGAAAAGTCACAATCCTCTATTCCAATTTTGTTACCACAGCTATAACTAAGCTAAGAACAATCAATCAAATTACAAGCAGCAGCACCAATAACTACAATACAACAAACATACAAATGAAATAAATAGGCAGGTCTAATTCAGGTGCTGAAATTTTATAAAGTAGGCTAAACAAATAAATAACACTGCATGATCTTCATATCCTTTAGAAACTGAAGAGCAGTGAGGGATTTTTTTCTTTGTCCTTTGTTGTTTGATTAAAAACGCAGACAGTAGCAGGATTATTAGGATGCTGTCACTTTATGCTGACCGAATGCACGCCACGCATGGATCATGCGTTTTTGTGTTTGCGTTCACTTAAGACATAACCGACTATGTTTACTAGGATACTCCTTAATCAGACAAGCATTTTTAATTTTGAGTGAATTTGTCCATTTAAGTGCAGGAATGCTTGAAAGAGAGCCCAACTTCAGATCTTTATACTTCCCACACAGCATGTGAGTAACAAATTTTAAAAAATGTTACCTGCCAACTGGCGACTGACACGGTTTCATATACTTGGCACTTGGCGAGTGTTAATTTTAGGCCCTATATATATATATATATATATGTTATAATATGTTATTTTTAAACCTACTAAAATATATATATTTTAGTATGTCATTTTTAAGCCATTTTAAATACGAAGACGAATGTTCTCATTAACCATGTTTACTCTGTAATACCCATGTCATTTATACAGATTTGTGTCCTCATAAATCATATAAACAAACACACACACACACACACACACACACACACATACACATATATATGTATATATATCTGTAAATAAAGCATTTTTAGTGTTTTTTATTTTGCAAAACTGTATAGAATCTTAATATTTGTAGATTATTGGCCATAACAATACAATAATTGTCATCTTAGGTATTGGTTAAAATCTTAATGTTTGTGTATCCGTTAAATATTTTTTTTATTTCATAACTTTTTTGTTGTTGTTGAAAATAAAAAAAAATAAAAAAAGGTACAATTTTCTTTTTTTCAAATAATCTTACTTTTTCAGTGTGATCGCAAACTTTTGGAACCCACTGTATTTTTTTGCCCTTTAAACCTGGTCAGAAATACACATTTTCCTGTGTAAAGGCATCCAGATTTGTATCTCGTATAGTGGTAAAAAACACTTTAGTGCCTGTTGACTCAACTGTGTTATAACCAGATGTGTACAAGTTTTGAAACGGTTGTCTTTTTGGAGGTTTCCATGTGAGTGTGTGTGTGTGTGTGTGTTAAGGTCAGTTTGAGTGGGAAGCTTTCATATATTGGGTGGAAACACTGATGTTTCTGTGTCCCAGCTGCTTAGGGACTCTTTCCAGTTTCGCCTGATGATGCAGGAGTTGCACACATTTTCCCCCAGAGAAAGGCAGGAGGAGAATAGAGAGGGAGTATGCAATGAGTTGTAAAAGGAGAGTGTGAGTCTGTCTCGAGGTGGAAACACTCAGTTCAAAGAACACAGCATTGTGACAAAATTCAAAGATACTTTGTGTTTGAAAAATTTAATTTTGTGTATAAGTCAGGGCTTTCATAAAGTAGATGGTAGTATTAAATATTGGCGATACTGGCGATAAAGAATATCATATTTAAATGAAAAATATTTCACCCAAAAATGAAAATTCAGTTTTTGTTTACTCACCTTAATGTCATTCCAAACCCATATGAATGATTATACTCTAATGAAGAATGCGACCAAAATTGCCACCAAATCTTTGAGTCTGGGAGTTAAGCTCACTGAACCAAATTAGTCTAATTCTTGAATCATTCAGATGATTTGCGGAATTATGCTTTAAATTTCCAGTCTCCGGTGTTTCTAGTTAAATTAGCGTATTTTCCTAGCTGATAATGTAACATTAAACCTATGAAAATGTTTTTTAAAAAACATGGCTCCATAGTGCCACCACTGTACAGTGTTACAATGACCATCTTTTGTCAGTGTCTCACCCGTCAAAGTTTAATGTGTGTGTAGATGACATGAAGCTGTCCAAAGTTAGCTACATTAGATGGGTGTCCATATCCTACATACAGCTCCCGATCGGGGTGAAGTTTGTCCTCAAAATGGTAAGAGCAGACATATACCTTTTATGGGGAGTATTTTAACTTAAAGTGCCCCTATTATGGTTTTTTGAAAAGTACCTTTCATGTAGTGTGTAACATAGTTCTAAGTGAATGAAAACATCCTGCAAAGTTTTAAATCTTAAAGTGCACCGTATATAAAGTTATTGTCTCTCAAAAGTAAGAGTCGACTCTGAGTCAATTAAACAAATAATTTTTTTAACAAATCCCAAGCCGTTTCGTTGTGACGTCAAGACGAAACGTTAGCATATTGTCTGTCCACTTATTGCGCGCCTGTCCACATGTACTCATATGCTTTGTAAGGATGAAAGCCAAACTTTTTATGTGTTCTGGGTTCAGCCATGTGTTGGTGTGCACATATTTGTACATGAGTCATATTTTCTGGTTCATCACCTGTAGGGTGTGTAGATTTGAATCTGTTCTCATTTTTGCATAATGTTACGTTGACTCCCATTACCTTGTATGGCTCCTAATGAATATGACTTTACAGCCACTCAACAAAGTTGTCTATTCTTCATTATATTACAGAACACGGTAATATTTGTCCATTTCTCGGATATTCAGTAATAATCTATGACTCAAAGACTTAATGACAACAAAGCCTCTGCTTTGTGTGTGTGGAGTCATCACATGATGAGCTTCTCTCAGAGGAAATATGGGAAGTAGGAAGGCCATGACAGTGCAGAATCTAGAGGCTTGAGCTCAACAAAAACCAATGAACCCTTACTGTCCCACAAAGTTATTGCAAACAACCAGGCAGTTGGATATCTAACACAAAGAAAAAGTTTTATAATATTTAGCCTGTTTCAGCTTTTGAAAAATACAATGAATGCCTTGAATGTTTTTCAGCACTGATGCATTTATGTATGTCTGCTAAAACTGAATGAAGATGTTTGCAATTGCACAAAATTTTTAAATGGAATTTGTATTTGTGCTCTTCCATATAACGGAAAAATCACTTTCTCTTATGCATTTCCTCTGCACAGAGGCGAGATTGAATGACAAGCAAATGGAAACTTTTTCATTGTGCTTATCAGACTTGCATTTACATTTAATGATTTAAGACACTCACAGCTAAGCTAGAATACACACACACACACACACACACACACACACACATATATATATACACTCACCTAAAGGATTATTAAAAACACCATACTAATACTGTGTTTGACCCCCTTTCGCCTTCAGAACTGCCTTAATTCTACGTGGCATTGATTCAACAAGGTGCTGAAAGCATTCTTTAGAAATGTTGGCCCATATTGATAGGATAGCATCTTGCAGTTGATGGAGATTTGTGGGATGCACATCCAGGGCACGAAGCTCCCGTTCCACCACATCCCAAAGATGCTCTATTGGGTTGAGATCTGGTGACTGTGGGGGCCATTTTAGTACAGTGAACTCATTGTTCAAGAAACCAATTTGAAATGATTCGAGCTTTGTGACATGGTGCATTATCCTGCTGGAAGTAGCCATCAGAGGATGGGTACATGGTGGTCATAAAGGGATGGACATGGTCAGAAACAATGCTCAGGTAGGCCGTGGCATTTAAACGATGCCCAATTGGCACTAAGGGGCCTAAAGTGTGCCAAGAAAACATCCCCCACACCATTACACCACCACCACCAGCCTGCACAGTGGTAACAAGGCATGATGGATCCATGTTCTCATTCTGTTTACGCCAAATTCTGACTCTACCATCTGAATGTCTCAACAGAAATCGAGACTCATCAGACCAGGCAACATTTTTCCAGTCTTCAACTGTCCAATTTTGGTGAGCTCGTGCAAATTGTAGCCTCTTTTTCCTATTTGTAGTGGAGATGAGTGGTACCCGGTGGGGTCTTCTGCTGTTGTAGCCCATCCGCCTCAAGGTTGTGCGTGTTGTGGCTTCACAAATGCTTTGCTGCATACCTCGGTTGTAACGAGTGGTTATTTCAGTCAAAGTTGCTCTTCTATCAGCTTGAATCAGTCGGCCCATTCTCTTCTGACCTCTAGCATCAACAAGGCATTTTCGCCCACAGGACTGCCGCATACTGGATGTTTTTCCCTTTTCACACCATTCTTTGTAAACTCTAGAAATGGTTCTGCGTGAAAATCCCAGTAACTGAGCAAATTATGTGAAATACTCAGACCGGCCCGTCTGGCACCAATAACCATGCCACGCTCAAAATTGCTTAAATCACCTTTCTTTCCCATTCTGACATTCAGTTTGGAGTTCAGGAGATTGTCTTGACCAGGACCACACCCCTAAATGCATTGAAGCAACTTCCATGTGATTGGTTGATTAGATAATTGCATTAATGAGAAATTGAACAGGTGTTCCTAATAATCCTTTAGGTGAGTGTATATATATATAATGCAGTTTGTTGTTATGGGAAGAAGGAGGCGGGAACCGGCGAACATTTAAAACACTTTAATAAAAATAAACCCAAAATAAAAGTAAAAGCGGCAGCCGCACGCACATGCATAACAAAACATAAATAAAACACAACATAAAATCCAGGCCTGGTCCTCTCTCGTCCTTCACTGGTGTCACTCATCCTTATATGCCTCTGAGCTCCCTCATGAGAGGACTCGAGACCGGTGTGCTTCGCAGGTGACGCTCATTCTCAATCACTCACTGGTCTCGCTCGCTCCTCCCACGTCTCTCGCTCGCCAACCTCGCCACAATATATATATATATGTATATGTATGTTTTTTTGAACACCACATCACCGTATTAGAATGATTTCTGTGGAATCATGTGACACTGAGGACTGGAGTAATGGCTGCTGAAAATTCATAAATATATAGATTATAGTTTTTTTTTTCCTATTTTAATATGAAAATAAATGGAGCCTTGGTGAGATTTATTTTGCTAAACATCTTATCGACTGCAAATATTTGAATGATAATGTACATATTTCTGTTTTCTATGTTTACTTTTTTTTTTTTTTTTAGGAGAAACATTTGAGACAAATTGTTGGATCATAACTGAGAACTCCATTAAGTCTCCTGAGTTATGAAGGAGTAACCACTGAGAAATAATATTTTTCTATGGTGAAATTGTCTTCTACTGTTTTTTTTTTTTTTTTCTTAGTCTCTCACCTTTGGTTATTTTTACCTGATAATGCAAACACATGAAATCACAGCTCCAGAACTCTATTCCCTGAGCACAGATTTTGAGAAAGTTTTACTAAATCAGGGTTACTTAGTAACTTTGTGATTGATTAAGTTAAATAGACTTACTTTTAACTGCAAGTAGAGCTTTTAAAGTTACATTTAAAGTAATTTAATTAATTTTAAATTTAAAAGTCATATATGTCTTTTGAAATTAAAATGGCATGTTTATGAACAGTACTCCTACGCTTGCAGACTCCTTGTAAACTCACAGTGCAAAGTTTGTCCGCTAAGAGGAAGTGCCCCATTTCAGGAAGTGGTTTGTGACCTTTAGAGAGCGCCGTGGCTGCTGGGACATAAAGGAACCCATATGTGCTGAGACACAGAGACATGGGGGTGGAAAGACACATGCACGCTCAACTTCAGATATAGTGAGGTACATGCATAGACATATGTGCATGCATAATATGAAATACCATGGCAAGAGTTCACAGAAACTGAATCAAAAGAGCGAGTGGCACAGGCAAATACGTATATGAGCATCCTTTATAGTCACAGTAAATATGAGCCCAACTATACACTGAACTGTGTGTGTGAAGTCAGGTGAGTGTACTGAAAGAGAACAAACAGACAAATGCATCTCTGTTTTGCTTTTGATATTCTGTCCTCACATTTATTCTAATTAAAACTAATTTCCATTATGGAAGGCCTTTACATTTATGCTACCTGTAGTTAAATACCATAGTTGCTACAGATTATGGTAACATTTTACAATACTGAATTACCGATTAACGTACTCTGTTACTTAACGCAACCTTGGTTCCATGAGATAAGGGAACGAGTACTGCGTCTTGCTAGACGCAATAGGAATAATTTCTTTTCTCTAAATACTAAAGCATTAGTAAAATCACGCAGTGCTACTGCACAGTCAAAACAGTGTCGAGACTTCTCGCACGCTATTGGCTGGTCAGTGGGAACTGCATGAACCAATGGCAGAACAGCGTATTTGAGCGAACCAATGGGCACAAAGCCCGCAAAGCTGAGCACAAAAGGGCATCTGCCCATAAAGGACGCTGTAATGCCATAAACGTCAGGTTATATCGACTGAATACATATATGTATGTATGTTATGTATGTGTATATATATCCTAATGTATGTGTGTATATATGCGTACTGGGCTCATAGAGGCCAGTAACTGTAAGGAAAAAACTTGTTTGAGCATTGAAGCGTATGAAGGCCCCACAGGCCGCCTTATTACTCATTATACAGCGAGGATCTGTGCCTGCAGCGCAGGGACCTCCAAGCTGTAGAATCTGGTAAAAGTAGACGGTGAGGGCCAGCCTGCCGATCTACAGATGTCACCAATAGATACTCCACTAGACCATGCCCAGGAGGAGGCCATGCTTCTGGTGGAGTGAGCTTTGACGCCTATGGGACATTTGAGGCCCATAGTTTCATAGGCTAACGCTATCGCGTCCACTAGCCATCTGGCTAGGCTTTGCTTGGTGACCGGTCTAAGTCTCTTAGTGTGGCCACCAAAGCTTACAGATTATGGTAACATTTTACAATACTGAATTACCGATTAACGTACTCTGTTACTTAACGCAACCTTGGTTCCATGAGATAAGGGAACGAGTACGCATCTCTTTTTTTGCAGTTAGCGTTACATCTCTTCTGGTAAAACTTCTGATTATATTTGAACCAAACTGAACACTCTGAGAACATGAGACAGAAACACTACAGAATCAAGCTCAAAGTTTCCGGATGATGAGCTGTAATGGAAGAAGCAGCAGTGTGATTCTTATTATGCCTTTGAATCTAGACCTTCATATGTCTCTTTATGTCTATTGTGACATTTCCAAATGGCAGAAATGGTTGTTAATTGTTCAGTCACAATGAATCATGTTTTAGTCATGCATACGCATGTTCAAACCCATGGTCACACCTAAATACCATCACACTCTTTATCTCAAAGAGTGTTTAGCTCAACTACAGTTTCATAGGCTTAAATGAATTGTATTTTCTTGTACAGTAATTCAGAAGAAGAAAGGAGCTGTTTTCAGTTCTCCCTTTAATACTGCTTGTGTGTGTTACATGAATAAATTCAATTTTTTTTTCTTTATGAATCTTCTGATTCTTCCTTTCTGTAATGCCCTGCTGGTCCTTCCTGTCTCTATCTACATAAACAGTGTCACCATCTGCCCAGTCTCATGCACCCTAACCAAGCGAGAACACACTGACAAAAGCTGCGAGTGTCTTCCCTGTAGTTTTAACATAATAAGCTGTTAACAAGGCGGGTAAAGAACACGAGATGAGTGTGAAAAGATCTTCACGGCCAGCCAGTCCTGTTACTTACAGAGGGAGAAGGGCTTATTGTCAGAGGATAACAATTGTGCATGAGGATATGTTCACGGAGGGAGAGAGCAGAACAATCAGAGACATCACACACTGCATTTGTTATACTTTCCTCTCATTTTCTCTGTGTGGGATGGAGGAGCAATAAAAAGAATGGAGAAGAAAGAGAGCTGGTGTGATGATAAGATCCAAAATTAACACTGTTCAAGCGCCAAATAGGTTTTGGCAAGTAAAATGGAGTTGCTCCCCAGTTGGCCGGTAATTTATTACGAACTCAAAATGATAATCTGACCCTCACTGATGTATGTGTGCATGTTTTACCTCAGTGGATTTTTTTTTTATTGAGAAAGAAAGGTTTTTGTTCTCAAAACACTGTAAAAAAAAAAATGCAACTGTCGAATGTAGAAAACATTGACATTACTTGAAATTAAATAGTCAGTCAGTTTTTAGGCCATTCAGTATGAGGAAGTTAAAGGGGTCATGACATGAGAAATTTTGGCATATAAGAGGTCTTTGTATCATTAATACATCCTGAAAGTTCCATAACTTAAAATGTCCTCATCATCAATTAAAAAAGCATTTATATAATCAAGCTGTAAAAAAAGCTTCGTTTGGATTCGAGGTGGCATGTGACGTCACAGGCCACAGTCATTTGTATGAAGGTAAATTGATGCCTTAAAGAATCGCATGCGCAGGGTAAGATTTGTGAAAGTGTACATAAGATTGCAAGCGTAAATAAAATTTGCATGCACAAGAGAAGCTTTGTAAATGTGTAAATCGTCTTTCAAATGTAAGAAAAAATTATTTGCAGCATTTTACTGTTATTCGTAAGTGTAATTCATGTATTGTGAAACTGCAGCTTCATGCTAACGCAAAATAAATATGATCTGTATTCTTCTGACTTCCATTTTTCCGTGCTTACACTTTTGACACGTTTCTTTCGCCAAAATACAGCCAAAATCATTGCACGCCTGTGAACATCGATTTGCAAGCAAAAACAACAGAGTCAGGAACTGCAAAATATAACAGTAAAATGCTGCAAATAATTTTTTCTTACATTTGAAAGACGATTTACACATTTACAAAGCTTCTCTTGTACATGCAAATTTAATTTACGCTTGCAATCTTATGTACACTTTCACAAATCTTACCCTGCGCGTGCGATTCTTTAAGGCATCAATTTACCTTCATACATTTGCATATGACTGCTTCTACAGCAAGACAAAAACGGCTACTTTCACATCATCGCATCGTTGTCCCAGCCCACTGATGTTCAGCCAATGAGCAACGACTGGATCTAAAGTAGTTGTTTATAAGATTGTGATAATAACAAGATTGCAATGCCACACAGACGTTGTGCTGTTGCTGGCTGTGGGAAAAACATCTTTGCATAGGATCCCAATGTCAGAGAAAAATGGATTCAGTTTATTTTTAACGACTTGTGTGTTTGTACATTTTACCAGCGACTGTTTTGAGAACAAGTCGCAATACGATACTGGCTTTGCCCAAAAACTTCTGCTCAAAGATCAGGTTGTGCCAGCTGTAAGTAACGTATTCATTTGTAAACCAGTACAGTTTAAAATTATAATGAATAATCCTAGTATTTTTACGTAAAAAAACACTTTTTATAATGGCTTAATCTGTTGATCACGCAGCGTAAGTTTATCTGGGCACTTGCCAAAACTCCCGTTATAGTGACGCTCTTAAACTTCACAATGAAACTCTTACTGTATTTACATCGTGTTTGCATTATTAGTTAGGGTGAAAGCATTTTGTGAGAGTGCGAAATTGCGTTGCAATGATGAGATCACTGCATTCAAGTGATCAACAGACTATCTGTCATCTGACCTTCCATGTGATGGGAATAGATCTAAATATAATGCAATAATATTTGCAATATGCAATATATATTCATTAATTTTGACACCTGTAATATTAAAAATGTAGTAAAAGTATTCGAGAGGGTTCTATGATATACGTATTTAATATGCAAAGATGTCAGCCAATCACAGCAGTGGGTGTTTACACTGAAGTCTCACAGCAGACACGCCCCTTCAAACAGAGCGTTCAAATCAGAGGGCTAAAATTAGCCTTTTATTTCTAAATTATGACAATGTTTTGATGAAAAAAATCATATGAACATAAATGCACCTCAGGAAACATAAAATAATTTTAAAAATCCAGTTCATGACCCCTTTAAACAAAGCATTAACTTGTAATTTCAAATTTGGTGGCAAGGGTCCAACTAACAGGCTTCTGAGCATGCTCAGTTTGATCACTGATGTTGGACAAAGCACGGGCACTTATGATGAAATAAGTATTTTATTATTCAGAATGAATTGATGTTTTAGCTCTACACAGTGTTTTTGAATATATTTTATTGTAAAAGTTCTGTTTCAAGTCACAAGTGATTAATGTTCTCTTCTGTGAAGTTTCTTTTTATTTCAATGAGTATATATTTTGGAGTATAGAAGTAACTCTGAAACACAAGTTAGACAAACTAAGAAAGTTATCACTGTTATGTAATGTTAATTCTCAGCTTAACTTAAAATGCATGTGAACTGTGGATTGTTCCTCTGCAAAAAAACATGTTAAACAACATATAAAACTGGTTTGTGTAATAAAATTGTCCAGGAACATTGTCTGATGAAATCCTCTCATTATTAATATCATTGAGTCTTCATTAGCTAATTCACACCGAGGACACCCCTTTTAGGACACCCTTTTATATCTCTATATGTGCGTTTGTGTGTGTGAATGCGTGGGTGGGTGTTGCGCTGTTATGCTGAATGGGAATAATACATGCTAACTTACTCCTCTGTAAACAGGAAGTGACTATTTCCCCAGAGTTTGGAGATTGGGCCACAGCAGCTATAATGATGGCGAAAATATGCATGGACTTAGACCCTATTCTCTATGCATATGTTACACATTTGTACTCCACCTCTCAAGAAAATGTTACAAGGGCTGATTAATAACAGACAGAAAGATAGAAAAAACCCTGAGATAATATTTTTTTTTCTTCTTACATGAATAGTCATATTCAACCAAACCCATGCACAAAAGCACACCCAGACAAATTTATTCCCTGGACCAGCCTCTTCATCCCTCTCAAATGCTGCACAGGAAATACAGGTTATAAATAAATCATTGAGTTCCTGCCTGGAGCACTGACCAGAGGGGAAGGGAGGAGGAGATGGCCTGTAACACAATACAGACACACACATATATATGGATATATGGAGGCTGATGGATAATCAAATGAGTAAAGTGTGTGTGTGTGTGTGTGTGTGTGAGATCCCGGATGCACAATGATTTTCAGTTCTCATATGTGCATTAGGTAGAATAAGTATCTCTGCTGTTTAGCGTCTGTATAGGAGCTGGTATGTGTGTGTCCTCACTTTTGTTTCTTGTGTGTGGCATCACTTGTGTTTGTGTGTGTTTGTGGATGTATGCGTGATGAAAGTTTAAGCATGTGGGTGGAGTGTTAGGTTGGGGAGTGATGAAGTCTTGAACGTGCAACTGTGGAGTTTGTTCAAATGCTTCTTAATAACCTGTGTAATAACCAGGTTTATATGTGAATATAGCTAGTCTTCAACTTCAGGCCAACCTTGAGTGGTTTAGGAATATATTTCCTCTGCCAAACTTCTGTTGTTTTTCTTTTATATATTTACTTCATAACAAATCGGAAGTTTACTTGTGGTGCTTTTGCAGTTGGATGGGGATTTTGCTGCTACAATCAACACCTTATATCGACACCAACCTTCATACATATATATTTTTTTTACATTTTGTTAACTGTAAAGCAAATTTTTAGGTAGTGGAACCATCTTTGTTTTATTTTCATTCATGACAGAATAGCTCACCACAAATGAAAAATTAGTGTATGCGAGACTGCACAGGCATCTGAACTTCTGGCATGTACGAAAGTCTGAATATGTGTCTCACCATGTTTCGATGTCAGTAAACCGTGCCATATGGTGAGTGTGTCGTGTCCAGAGTTTGTTTGTGTGTGTGATTATGCACACTTTGAACATAGTTTGGCACTACATACAGTACATGCTTGCATTCCTTCATACATGTTTAGCCTGTGAGAATATAAATGCATACATATTTGCATGTTTATGCATTTGTAGACATATGGCTGTGCATTATGGGATTCCCCATCCCAGCATGCATTGTGGCTTTGGGCCCTGAGGGTTAGTTGGCATGATGACCATTTTTTTCTGGGAAGCCAACTAAATATAGAGTAATTGAATGCTGTGCATAGGCTGTGAACTGGAATGCCACTCACAGAAATGCACACACAACACTATTGACACTATTATTACAGTAATTTTCTAATTTAACTGAGGCAAATAAGTAAATACATAAAATAAACAATATATGTATATGTGTGTCTGTGTGTGTAAAACATGTTTAAATGTGACAGTAAAAGCATTTATATTGTTACAAAAGTTTTCTATTTCAAATAAAATTCAGTTTTTTCCTCTCTGTTTTTAACACTGATAATAATGAGAAAAATATTTATTGAGCAGCAAATCAGCATATTAGTAGAGGATCAGTATTATAAATACAGCAATGTTATAAATTTGCTTTGGTGCATCTGCAATAAACATGTTTGTTGTTAGTTTGCTTATAATGCACTGATATATTGTCAGATATGCATTGTGGAGTGCCGATCACCAGAGGCTTCCTGTACTTTGAACAATCTGCATAATCTGCATAATTTCCCTCATCTCTGACGTGTGACTGTTCTAGTGTCTTGTCATGTTTTTTTCTCGCGAGGTGTAAGGGAAGCACGTACACTTGTAGTGAAATGTTGCTCTGGTTCATTTGTATTGCTTCATTAATCGCTCACTAAATAACTTTTTGTGATCCTGAAATAGTGGAAATGAAATGTCTATGGTAGAATGAGATTAAAGTATCTCAGAGTACTCGTAATTTCACTGATTGCTCATTGTTGATCAGCAGACCATCCCTTTATGTTGTCTCTAGTCATTTTGGTGTGTTTTTTGGTGTTCTTCAAACCTCAAGCAGCATTTTCAGTTTTACTGTGAGGTTTCAAACTGATCCACAGTGCACAACACCTCATTTCCCTTGAGAGTTAGTCAGAGTGTGTGATTTTTAGAGCTTTTATAAAAAGACACTAATTAGATTTAGAAGATAATTTAATCAGCTCAGGAAAAAAGCCTTTGAGATGTCAGCTGACACATGAAGAAATGACATAGTGAGTTTAGCGTGACCTTAGATTGGATTATATGTCGTTTTACTGTATAGATGCGAGCAGAGGAAATAATATCATCCTACACATGAGAAGATTATGTGCAATTATCTCTACCAAGTAATGTACTTCCTCTAACTGTGAATGTGTGTGTGCGTGTATTAGAGATGGCCTTGCACAAATAAGTGGGTCTGTGACCCTAAATTATTGTACTATAGGTGTCAGATTGCTTTTAATTACACCTTTTAGTTCTGTATGATAAAAAGCGAGAATAAAAGAGAACTAGAGAGAGGGAGAGAGAGAGAGGAGGAGGAGGAGGAGGAGGAGGAGGAGGCTGTGGCGAGTGTTTTATAAACTGAGAGAGAATTTACTTTTTCAACACTTCTAACCACAGACCAAGTGATATTATTTTCCACTATGATCTTTATAAGCCAGACACCTGCTAAATGACTTGGTGAGCATTTGTGAGATGTTCAATACATTGATAAATTCAGGGGGTGGCTCTTTTTTTTAATCCAAAATATAACTCTTTTTATGAATATACACTACCGGTCAAAAGTTTGGTGTTGGTAAGATTTTTAAAATGTTTTTGAAAGGTATCTGAAGCTCACCAAGGCTGCATTTATTTGATCAATAATGCAATAAAACAGCAATATTATGAAATATTGTTTCAATTTAAAACTACTGTTTTTTTTATTTTAATATATTTTGAAATGTAATTTATTTCTGTGATGGCTGAATTTCTCCCGTTTTCATCGTCACATGATCCTTCAGAAATCATTCTAATATGATGATTTATTTTTTAAAGAATCATTTCTTGTTATTATCATTGGGAAGTTTTTTTTTTTTTTTTTTTTTTTTTTGTAGAATTTTGTTATTCATGGTTCTTGATGAATATAATCTTTAAAAGAACAGCAATTATTTGGAAAATAATTTACAGTGAATTGTTACATAGAATTGAATATAATTGTTATGGTGTAAAAGTCTTTACTGTCACTTTTGATACATTATGGCAGTGAATGGCAGCCCAAAATTAGAAGTCCCAAAAAAGTGTATCCATCCATTATAAAAGTAATCCGGGGGGTTAATAAACCCTTCTAAAAAAATGTCGCTTCAGAAGGCCTTTATTAACCCCCCGGAGCCGCATGGATTACTTTTATAATGGATGATTATAATATTTTGGGCTGCCATTCACTGCCATTATAAAGCTTGGAAGAGCCAGGACATTTTTTTTATATAATTCCGATTGTATTCATCTGAAAGAAGAATGTCATATACACCTAGAATGGCTTGAGGGTTAGTAAATCATGGGGTAATTACATCCGAATGAAGTATTGTAGGGAACTGCATAGTGCATGTAGTGTGTGGGACTAAATGCTTTATTTTTGTACTATATACCAGTAAGAGCAATGTGTATGTAGATAAAGTGGGGTCTAAAAAGACCTCTAATGTCTGTATTTAAATATATATTTATATTTAAAGACCCCCTGTGGTGAAAATCAAGTTTTTAATGTTGTTTATATGTTTATTTGGTGCTTTTAATATGCTTTAAGACAAACCATGTGCAAATTCATAAGTCAACACCATTGCTGAGTAGCCTATTTTCTCCTTAAAACTGCAGTGAACCAAAGACAGTCTAAAAAATCGCGGTTTGAAATTGCCGGTGTTCTCTACGTCACAAACTACGTTGTAACCAATCCTGTCAATGTGTGGGCAGGCTTTAGCATATCATCATTACTATGCTCTGAAGCAGTCGAGTCTCAAGAGAAGCCAGGTTATCCCGGTATATTTTTCTGTTGATATGAAAAATCGGCAATATAATCTGTGAATCTGAGTTGTTCGAAGTGTTTAAGGATACTGATTTTTAGAAGGCAGCTGTCTGACTCTGAGATGGCGAACAGGAACATGGTTTGTGTCACATTAGCAACACATTATTAACTGTTTGATAACGTAGTCAAGCAAAAGGCTAATCATATTAATTACAGTTATGTGTCCAACGTTGTAAAGAGTGATACATAAAACGCATTACCATTCTGATACTCTTCCACTTCTTCTGAATCAGTTTCTGGTTCAAACATATATGGCTGAATTAAACCAGTATTTCCAATTGCCATTGTGCAGCGTTTACTACAGTAGAGTTGAGTGAGTGGATCAGCTATAGAGTGGTGCAGGTATGACATCACTTTGTAGGCCAAAATGTAGAAACGAGTTAGCATTTTAGCACTTTCGATTCCATCGTCCCAACTAAATGAAGCAAGGGTGTAGTTACATTTCAAGCTGTTTAACGCATGAATAGGAAAAAACTTTAAATATATTATTTTGGTGATCAAAGATGAGTTTTAAGAGATAAAATTATTGAGGGGGACTTTAATAGTTTCAGATTTCTTAGTATTAGGTATATACAGTTTTTGCTTTAATGACAGCAGTGCTCAGGCATGTTGCATAAAGATAGTCACATGATAAATGCCACAAATTTGCTAATTTCATTAGTGACCTAGAATTAGTGCTGAATTTTAAATTTTGTGAGACTTTTGTGCCTCAATAAAAGTGTTTGAGCTTTTCTTATAGTTGGCTTTGGCTCACATGACCCTCTTTAAACATATGCGAGAAGTAAGCCTCCTCGATATTCATAAATGCCAGTAAACAAATGATTATCCAGCTTTCTCTCCCAGTGTTGCTCTGGGGGACATGGGGGAGGTCTAGAGCATAATCATTAATTTTGTTTAGCCTGTGTGTGTGATTTCATGTGTGATGTATGTTTCACATACAGAGATAGGAACAATAAAGGAATGATAATGTCAAATTCAGATCTCTGAGAAAACTCCTCAGTGCTAATGTACTGATAAACATCCTCCGGAAAGAAGGCCATTGATTTTGTGAGCAGTACAGCAATTGAGCGCTCTCCCTCTCTCTCTCTCTCTCTCTCTCTCTCTCTCTCTCTCTCTCTCTCTCTCTCTCTCTCTCTCTCTCTCTCTCTCTCTCTCTCTCTCTCTCTCTCTCTCTGTCTCTCTGTCACAGGCTAAAAGCTCTGGTTTCAACTGGGGGCAGAAATGTACAAGCAGCCTGTGACTGGTGAGTGTTCACACCCACACACATGCACCGTGACCCATGTCGTATTTGACAGTCGTTCATGCCAGTTGAACCGTGCTGATCCACAGACACTCTTTGAGCTTTGAAATGATAATATGTTGCATTTTAACATGTAGACAGACACACACACAGAAAAGAAACATTACATTATCAGATAGGTTCACATGGACTCATGAACTCAGCTTCATGTGCAGTTCAATGCACTTTGCAATGGTTTACTGCTGCCCTCTACTGGCAGGGAGTCAGAAGTATTTAAGTATTTTACCCTTGATATGTTCTCACTATAAAAATGAAATTTAAGCCAATCATGTCCTTACTTTCCATCCCAAACAAAAAGTGAAATAATTTCTCGTTTATTCATAATGTCTTGGCAAAGTATATCAAACATGGTATGAATGTCTATTCTCTACAGGTTGTTTTCCCATGTGGATGACCCATTCCTGGATGATCCTTTACCCAGGGAGTATGTGCTGTACCTGAAACCCAGCGGTTCCCTCCTCAACCAGCTCTCCAACTTTTGGCAGCAGAGTCGCATTACATGTGGAAAGAACAAAGCCCACAACATCTTCCCTCACATAACCCTCTGCCAGTTCTTCATGGTCAGAGCACTTCATCAGCATATCCAACCATATATGCGTATTTCTTAGTGTTACTTAATACCACTTTTTAAATGCATTTTTAGCAGTGGTTTTCTTTTTTTGTCACACCAACTGCACTGTATTAAATTCCATAATTTATATCCATAAAGGAAAACACTTTTTTCAACGTAACTTTTTTTAACGTAACTGAAGCAAACAACATAATATATAATAGCTGTAAATATACACCAGACCATTTAATTGAAAATTGCTGTGAATCTTTTTTCTCTTGGCTTTATCACTTAAAATGTCTGTTGAATAATGAAAACAGAGGGTTACTTTACATTCCAGACCATTGTTATATTTTTATATTATTATATTATTATAGATATTTTGTGGGGGGTGGGGGGGATCACACTCCAAAAGGATATAAAAAGTACCATTTAAAGTGGTCCAATATTCAGACTATCCTTTCAAGTGATATAACAGTTTTGTGTGACTAACAGACCAAATTCAAGTCATTATTTATTGATGATCTTCCCCAGCAAGTATGATGTACATTACCATTCAAAATTGTTGTTGTTTTTTTCTACAGAAGTCTCTTATGCTCAGAAAGGCTGCATTTATTTGATCAAAAATACAGTAAAAGAGTAATGTTGCAAAATATTATTACAATAATTATTATTATTATTGTTTTAATATATAATATATTATTTTAATATATTTTAATATATTTTAAAATGTCAGCATCATTACTCCAGTCATTAGTGTCACATCATCCTTTAGAAATCATTCAAATATGCTGATTTGGCCTTTATATGAAATTTAATGGAATAGTCTTTACTGTCACTTTTGATCCACTTAATGTGTCCTTGCTGAATAAAAGTATTCTTTTTTTTTTTTTCAAACCAAAAAACGTACTAACCCTGAACTATTAAAAGGTAGTGTATGTTCGGTGTTGTTGACAGCATCACTGTAGGACTTTATTTCTCTCTTTGTCACTGTAGTGTGCAGACGCTAAGGTAGATGCACTCTCTGAAGCTCTGCAGGCTGTGGTAGGTCAGTGGAAAGGTCGTTTCCCTTCCCCGCTCCCCCTCGAGTTCTACTCATCCTCAAACTTCATTGGCCTATTTGTGGAAGAGAAGGTGGCTGAGGTGATCAAGAGCTTTGCTGCAGACTTTGCCACTGAGGCGGCATCCAAAGCAGGTATGTGTGTGTTTATATGTTTGTTTGTTATTGCTACTGATGATGACACTGTGGAGAAATAATCTTGATTTTCTTCCTTTTGTTTTTTGCTCCCTTTATTCCTTATTCAGTTCAATTTTACTGTGCTTTTTGGCATGGAAGAAAACCAATATTTGCATTGCCAATAGGTTTGTGCAATGTAAAATAATGTACATTTTCTCTCTCTCCAGATGTTCATGTGGAGCCCCATAAGAAGCAGCTTCACGTAACTCTGGCCTACCACTTCCAATCCAATCATCATGCATCATTAGAAAAACTTGCCAAAGGTGTAGACATAACCCTGTGCTGTGATTGGCAAGCTGTACTCTTTTCACGAGACATCCGATTTGCCAATCATGAGGTAGTCTAATGGTTGTCATCCATTGTTTCTTTTGCTAACATCCTATATAATATAATGTTTTGTTTCAAGAAAATTTACCATTATTTAGCATATCATTTACCGTTGTTGATGCCAAATATTTGCTACAGAAATAATCTATAGAAAATAAAACATATCATTGTATCGCTACATTCATCTGCATCCGTACAACCATTTTAATATTTTCTAAAATGTAACAAAGTTAGATGGATATACTTTATTGTACAATGTTGTTGGTATTTACATGGGTTAATACTTTGAACACTGAATATTTTAATTAAAATGCTTGATAATGCTGAAAGATTACCAATTAATAATTTTGTTATCAAATACTGACTTTTTGGCTTTGGTGTCTTTGTAACTTTCTGTCTCTTTGTTTGAAGACCCTGCGGGTGATGTACCCTTATGGGCCTCAGAATGATGATGAACTGGAGCTGGTGCCCGGTGACTTCATCTTCATGTCATCTATAGAACAGACCACTGCCAGTGAGGGCTGGGTCTACGGGACCTCGATGAGCACAGGGTTATCTGGGCTACTGCCAGAAAATTATGTCAGTAGGGCAGACGAGTGTGACACTTGGGTCTTTCATGGGTAAGATGGATCATGAAGTAACTAAAGCTGATTGTAGACTACTGGTCAAAAGTTTGAGATCAGTATGATTGTTTATGAAAGAAGTTTGCTTTAGATTGATCAAAAGTGACAGTAAAGACATTTAAAATGAAATAGAAATCTTTTATAACAAATAAATGCTGTTCTTTTTAAATGTTCTATTCATCAGAGAATCTTGAAACACAAATATTGATATTTCTGAAGGATCATGTGACAATAAAGACTGAAGTAATAATGCTGAAAATTCAGCTTTCATCACAGGAATAACTTTTTAAAATACATTAAAATAGAAAGTAGTTATTTAAATTGTAATATTTCATTTATTTCATATTTCATTTTTTAATGTTTTCAAATAAATGCAGCCTTGTTGAGTGTAATATACTTCTTTCAAAAGCATAAAAATCGTACTGACCCCAAACTTTTAAATGGTAGTTTGGTGTTGAGCTCTCATGGTGACAGTATGCTAGATCTAAAAGCAGTAACTGAAATATTTACATCTCTGCATCTCATTACCTCTTTGTTTTATCTCCTTTTTTTCAGGTCTTTCTCTTTCCTTAATGGGACCCCCCCATCCAATATCAGAGGTGCAATGGGTGGAATGTTTTTTGACCCACACTTGGATGGTCGTCTCCTTGATGATCCCATGCCATTGGATCACTCCAGTCTTAGTGTCATATGTCAGCCTATGCAGGTAAAACACTTTCAGGGATGTGTTTTCTTTTCATATCTTCCACCCTGAAAAGTATGACCCACGTGAATTGCTTAAATCCAAGAAAAAATGGGGATGGGTGGGTGTTGGTTACTGTATGATGGTTGAAATCACAAAATGGCCTTGAACAATTGCTAAATATTGTTTTCAAATACATTTCATGCACAGATTGCATCTGACAGTGCTGCACGAGCTTGCGCCAACATGCGCCAACCATCTTCCCAAATTTGTCATGAGAATCGTTTATCTGTTGTTGTCAACAAAGAGAAGTGATAAGATCTTCCTGTGGTTTCCCGCAAAAATAAAAGCTCAGTGGGTTTTTACGTTTGAAAGTAAAGAAATTAAGACAGCCATAAATGTTTGTATTGCAACTTTACACAAAATAATAATAATGATCATAATAATTATTATCTTCTTGTTTTAATGTTACAGAATATGAAATCTTTTTCATGTATAATATTTTTTTCAAAATGATTTGTTTTAGATCCTACGACCCAATCAGTCTCGATTGCCTAAGAGAACGTTGTTTGTGTGTCGCCATGGTGAGAGAATGGACGTAGTGTTTGGGAAACACTGGATCACTCAGTGCTTTGATGCCAAAGGTCTGATTTCAATTTTCCAAATCAGTTCTTTGTGGTTGTTCCCACAGGAAAAAGCTGGAAATATCAGCGAGTTTTAAAAAGAGTTGTATTATGCTCTAAAATATTTCATCAGCTATAAATCGACAAATATATACTATATTCAGAAGGAAAAAATCTGCCAAAATGTGTGAGAACCCTGTTAATGTTTCATTTCTGGATGTGTACTCATTTGTCTATGCTTGTGTATATTGAGCAGGTCGGTATGTGCGGTCAAACCTCAATATGCCGCAGAGTCTCCCAGCGAGGAGTGGGGGGTACAGGGACTATGATAAAGACTGCCCTATCACTGTGTTTGGATCCACACAGGCGCGCCTAGTTGGTCAGTCCTTCGTCACTGTTAAATACACATTTAAGAGCAAGATCACATGAATTCCTTTCTATTTCACATACTAATTGCATTAAAGGTTTAATTTCTGCTCCACTATCTGCACTAGCATGTGTTTATGTGTGATTTTTTTAACAGGGGAAGCTCTTCTAGAAAGTAATACAGTGCTAGACTTTGTATACTGTTCTCCATCTCTGCGCTGCGTGCAAACAGCTCATAATATCCTCAGAGGTAAAATAGCACCTTCATTACTCTTTCATCTTTCTTTTGTTTCTTCATGAATTGGTTTCTACTTCATTAGCCATGCCCATTTACATCCCTAAAGAAATTATTCCCATGTGCCTCTTTCGCTGTTATGGACTGTATGTCTCAGGTCTTCAAAAGGATGGGAAGACTAAGATCAGAGTTGAGCCGGGTTTGTTTGAGTGGACTAAATGGGTGTCGGGAACCTCATTACCCGCCTGGATCCCTCCTGCAGACCTGGCGGCTGCTAACCTTAGTGTGGATACAACGTACAGGTATTTTATTAGACATTCAATGTACTATACATCCTTTTTTGTAATGTTGCTTATTTATAGCCTTATTTATTGTTTTATGGCTCCATTTGATTTCATTAGTAACTTCCTGCAGTGAATGGAATTATTAAGTTGTCTTGTTCCCCTGCAGACCTCATATACCCATCAGTAAACTGGCTGTGTCTGAGTCCTATGAAACTTACATCAGTCGCAGCTTCCAAGTGACGCGTGAAATTCTGTCAGAGTGCAATAATCTGGGTAGGTCATGAGTGTGGGTACTTTTGCATGTATATACTGTGTGTGTGTATATGTGTGTGTATATGTGTGTGTATATGTGTGTGTATATATATGTATATATATATATATATATATATATATATATATATATATATATATACTCACCTAAAGGATTATTAGGAACACCTGTTCAATTTCTCATTAATGCAATTATCTAATCAACCAATCACATGGCAGTTGCTTCAATGCATTTAGGGGTGTGGTCCTGGTCAAGACAATCTCCTGAACTCCAAACTGAATGTCAGAAGGGGAAAGAAAGGTGATTTAAGCAATTTTGAGCGTGGCATGGTTGTTGGTGCCAGACGGGCCGGTCTGAGTATTTCACAATCTGCTCAGTTACTGGGATTTTCACGCACAACCATTTCTAGAGTTTACAAAGAATGGTGTGAAAAGGGAAAAACATGCAGTATGCGGCAGTCCTGTGGGCGAAAATGCCTTGTTGATGCTAGAGGTCAGATGAGAATGGGCCGACTGATTCAAGTTGATAGAAGAGCAACTTTGACTGAAATAACCACTCGTTACAACCGAGGTATGCAGCAAAGCATTTGTGAAGCCACAACACGCACAACCTTGAGGCGGATGGGCTACAACAGCAGAAGACCCCACCGGGTACCACTCATCTCTACTACAAATAGGAAAAAGAGGCTACAATTTGCACGAGCTCACCAAAATTGGACAGTTGAAGACTGGAAAAATGTTGCCTGGTCTGATGAGTCTCGATTTATGTTGGGACATTCAGATAGTAGAGTCAGAATTTGGCGTAAAAATGGCCCCCACAGTCACCAGATCTCAACCCAATAGAGCATCTTTGGGATGTGGAGGAACGGGAGCTTCGTGCCCTGGATGTGCATCCCACAAATCTCCATCAACTGCAAGATGCTATCCTATCAATATGGGCCAACATTTCTAAAGAATGCTTTCAGCACCTTGTTGAATCAATGCCACGTAGAATTAAGGCAGTTCTGAAGGCGGAAGGGGGTCAAACACAGTATTAGTATGGTGTTCCTAATAATCCTTTAGGTGAGTGTGTGTGTATATATATATATATATATATATATATATATATATATATATATATATATATATATATATATATAATTTTATTTATTTATTTATTTAATTTATTTTTGTTGTTGTTTGAATCTATACTGATCTAAATGCTTTAGGAAGTGTTATATTTACTAAGTTGTTCTGGCATCCAACAGGAAACACAGTGCTGATTGTGGCCCATGCTTCCTCTCTTGAAGCTTGTACGAGGCAGATACAGGGTCTGACCCCACAGAACTCTAAAGATTTTGTGCAAGTGGTCAGAAAGGTCAGAACTCATGCATGCATGCATACATTACAGATGTGAATATTGACTTGTTGACTATATATATTTTTTACACGGATCCAACAAAATATTAAGCAGCACAACTGTTTTCAGCATTGATAAAAAATAATAAATGTTTCTTGTCTAAAACTGCATATTAGAATGATTTACGTGATTCTGGAGACTGGAGTAATGATGCTGAAAATTTAGCTTTGCCATCCCAGGAATGCATTACATTTTAAAATATATTAAAATAGAAAATAGTTATTTTAAATTGTAATAATATTTTTGACTAAATAAATGCTTTTCTTGGTGAACATAAGAGACTTCAAAAACATGAAAAAATATCCCAACCCCAAACTTTTGTCAATTTCCATATTTATTTTGATACTTTAATGTGATATATATCATATGACAAACATACCTCATATATATCATATGATAAACAATGTAGATATTCTCCCCCCTTCCATTTTCTCTCACAGATACCTTACTTAGGCTTTTGTGCTTGTGAAGAGATGGGTGAGACAGGCGTTTGGCAGCTTGTGGACCCGCCCATCCTGCCGCTCACCCATGGACCCAATCACAGCTTTAACTGGAGAGAAACACTGCTGCAGGACTGAGAGGCGCAGCAACTTTACCTTCACTGCTCTTCCTCCAAAGGCAACAAAGACGTAGCTTACAGTCACATCATTACAGACCTGCATTATAGCACTATAAAAAGCTCATGCTTCCATAGCCACGTTCTTGCACTGCTACAGTACACCTCATTGACTCTGTCTTAATATATACATCATAAGAGCAGAAATATTTGCGATAGATTTCCATAATGTGCTTAAACACCATTTAAGCTGCAGCAGAACTCTTGCTTCCAACTGTAGCCCAGGCGTAACTAAAAATCTGAGCGCTTCAAAGACAAAGGTCATACACAGGATTTAATACACGGTGAGAAACTCAGGTTTCCTGCCTCAGTGAGGAGGAAATAGTATGCGAAGTTGAAGAGTCATCATCCAACACTTCCACAATGGATGCCGCTGGACTCGGGTTGGGTCTCCGCACCCTTTGTTAACTCCATTTTACTAGACTCTGTAGGGGAATGAGATTTCTCCCTATTACACTGTGAATCAAGCAGACATGCACAACCTCTTGCATCAAGATTTCCCAATTACACCTTCTACAAGCCCACTCACCAACCTCCTGAAAGCACAAGAATATAATCTGGCAATCAGATAGACTGAGAAGCAGCTTTAAAGTAGTTTAGAAATGGATTTGGTGGACAGCACATTCGTCCTGTGCCTTGCTGTCATGCTGCTACTTTTAAACACTTTGCAACTATAGGACACATTGGGAGGACTGTTAGTTAGGGCTTATTTGGAGACAGTATTTAATGGTGTACTGTCGCATTTTTTGCATGTAGGGTCGATTTTGCAAAATGGAAGATAATAAACCTACTAAGGCATCATCAAACATTTGAAGACAATGCCACAAATGGTTACAACTTCTTAAGCAGCAGCTTAAATAATGTTATGTGCAGCTGTTAAGGAACGCATTGCTGTAAGGCAAGCTTTACTTTCTGAGCACTTGAAAAATCAAACCAAACAGGAAAGAATGCTTCAATGTAAAGAATTGTACATTAATGCATAATGTGTCTGTATATACTAAGTAACATAGTAAAATCCATTTGATGTGTTTCACCTTTAAATGGAATAATTATAATTGCATTTATTTATATATTCATAAGATAGTTGTAAAGAGATGTTGGTGCTTCAGGTTTTTTGTTTGTTATTTCCTGTTATTGGAATAGAGAAATCAAGCCATAGCAAATTACGATATAAATCACTATATAATGCAGTGTTTTTCTCCACTCCAAGCACTTACATAAGCATATCTGTTACGGTTACTGTAATATGCCATCTGTGTTCCCTGAACTTCATAACTATTTTAGCCCACCCATGGTTTGACATTTAATGATGATAAGGAGAAGACCTGCAAAATGAGGTGTGCAGTGCATTGCACAATCAAATGAGCTTTATGGAATTTTTGGCATAGTTTTCAATATGTGCTGATCTAATGCATTTACTTAAAGATAAATGTAGACGTTAGGCTCAGCCAAACATGCCAAGGGTGTGCAAACAAGCTTAGATCTGCCATAATGTTTTTGAGAGTTTTATGATGTTGCTGATTTTATTTTATTTTATATTATTATTATTATTATTATTTTGCATTTAAGAGTTGATCTCTTGCCTAAATGAGTCCTGTAAGAGGACAAATGTTGGAATTAATAAAGTGATAGTTCACCCAAAATTTCTTTTCAAAGCTGAATTTTTAAATAATATTTGGGCCACTCTTTTTTTTTGTGACCAAAATTTTTATTGCATTAAAAAAAAAACATTGCAAATGTATAGTAAACATCCAAAATGAACAAACAGGAGAAAGCAACAGAAACACCAGATCATAAGTAGGATTCATTAAAAAAAAGAATGCATTTTCTTTTTACAGTCTAATATTTTGAAAAAGAAGAATTTCCAGTAATCAGTAGTTGCTGATTTAGCCGTGTTAAGTCGTTCTGTTATACATTCACAGTTTAGAATTTTGAGAAGGCTATGCATTTAATATGTTTTTGTACATGTATATGGTATAAACCAATTCTCTTTTCAAGATAATCAAAGTAAATGAGGACTAGTGTGACTACATATGACCACTAGTATCTTTCTATTGAGATCTTTTTTTTAATAAATCAATAAATTGCCTCAACTCCATGATCCGGTTCCATTTCACCTATAAGGGCAAGAAATCAATGAAAAACAACTTTGGTCTGTGTATTACACAAATCATCATATGACATCAGAAGACTTTAAATAGTACTATTGCACATTCAGCCTATTTTATGATAATTTCATTGTAATTGCATATAGAGATCAGTCCAAAATTTCTGCTTTTGTGTTCCATGGAAGAAAGTAATAGTCAAGATTGAAACGTGTGTGAGTAAATGATGACAGTATTGTCTTTTTTTTGGGTGAACTATTCCTTTCAAACTTTTCTGATTACATGGAGTCTGAGACAAATCTTTCTTAATTAATTTGGTATTTTCCAGCTCAACAGTATTTAACCTTCTTAATGCTTCCTACTCATGAATTTAAATGAGACATTTATCTCAGCACAGATGACTTTGTGAACTTATGAAGATTTTTATTTGGTCAACCCAGTGTAAGCGTGAGTGGAGGTGTGGTTGAGTGTTCATATGCTAGAAAAAGAAAATGCTTACCTTAATAAATTGCCCTTGTCTGCCATTACAACATGTCTACCATGAATAGATCCTTGTTCTTCCAAAAATGGCAACACACAACTACCCCATCATGTGTATCAGTGTGTATATTACCACAGAGTGTTGAATCTGTACAGCTTGTCAAAAGCTGATCCAGAGCATGTTTGATTCACTGAGAGGTAATATTGTCACTGTATAATTTTTCAGAAGCATGCTATGTGTGCAACTTCTTCTGACTATTTTAAAATGAAGTGTAATATGAGCCAACGTTTTTTTTTTTTTTTTTTTCTTTTTTTAATGAATCGTTTTCCTAGGGGTGTATACCCAATATGTTTTATATACCCTTTCTAATCAATGACTGAGGAAACCTATAAATATACGAAATCTAAATGCAAAATAGTAAGAAATATAAGGATAAAAAATAAAGATATTACAGATTGCTAGCTATTAGTATTGACTGTTGTTTGGTCCTGCCTGGAATCATGTTTAGTTATCAATATATGCTTTCATTCAGGTCATCTGATTTATTTCAAGTTATTCAAATTTAATGTTGAAGCATTTCAGAAGCTTAAAATTGATCCTTGCATGTACAAGAAAATGCTAATTTAACCCATTCATAGTGAAAAGTTGTACATGAAATAGCCTAACTGCACAAAAAAATATGTTATAGTTCAGTGCGTAAAGAATTTGAATTGAGATTCCAAAAGCATATGTGACATTCCATCACAAACCTATCTTTTTTAAATATGATTGTTGACATTTATTTTACGACTTATTTTAATGCGTAACGTTTGTAAAGCATGTTTGCAAATAAATCTTTTGTCATCCTTCATTTAAGAGTTTTTTCTTTCACTGAAATGACATTACTAAGTAAAGGGTACTAACAGATAATAATAGGCTATATTGTTATTGCTTTTGCAATTACTAAGGGTCAGTATTGCCTGTTGGGGGGTGAGTTGGGCCCTGTGCAGGTATAATCATTTTGAAACTAAAGTTTAAATTATATTTTCTAATAATTCTATCAGTATATCATGTTTATTATTAATGTTATCAACATATTGTTTTGATAATATCCATTATGATCTGTGACTGAAAACGTAACGTGCTCCATACGTTACGTTTTCAATCACAGATCATAATGGATGTAAGCTGACGCAATAAAGTTCCTCTCCTTGAATCTCTCGCTCTAAATTAAAGCGTGATTTATTTTGTTCATAATAATCATATTAATGTGTAAATGTGTTTACATTTTTCTTTTAGAGGAAAAATAAACCGCGCGGTCTCTATCACGGGATTGGCTGTTCGCTGCAAACGTCACTATGTGCACGAGCTCGTGTCGGCTAATCTAGCCAGGTGAGGTCACGGGGGCGTTTTGCAGTCGGCTTCTCTGAACTCTGGAATCAGTAATGCAATGTTAATTTGTCAACAAAACTTTAACATGACAAGTTGGTACATATTTTTTTTATAGAGCCCATCGTTGTAGTCCATAAAATTGACAAGTCCGGAGTTTAAGAATATTTGATATGGCAAGTTGTTTGAAAGTTACTAAGGGCCTCTTGGTTTGCCATCGAATGACGGCTAGCATCCCGTATTTATTTTTTATTTTTTCATTTGAGTACTATTAAAAGCATTTTGACTGGACCTGACAATTAATTTTTGCCATAATCCTAACAGGTAAACCCTACTTTTCAAATACATTATACACAGAAACATGTATGATGAAAGCATCTAATGTTTAAATGTTGCTGCTGTGTCCGGTTTAATGTGAAATGCGTTAATGTTGAATGGAAGCCCATATTTGTACATCCGATTGCACTTTTCTTTGCACATATGCTAACTGCATTTCCTTGGGTCTGTACTTGAACTCCGCAAAATGACAATACAGTTGAATATAATCTAATCTAAAAATGAAATGAACTGTTGAGATGCAGATGGGCAAGTATGCCTTGAAAGATGTACTGCACCTGTTTTCAGACCTGTATTTGTTCATTGTGTTGAAGTCTGCTATAGCTTTTTTTTTTTAATGTTGAGTCTTTAGTACTTTGGGTGTTTGTTCAGCAATAAAGACGTGTTTGCTGTTTCTTTGCAGAGGAGAAAGTGTGCTGCATCCGTGACATACTAATGGAAGACTTGAAAGACACCCTCTCACTCAAGTAAGTTGTGTATTCAATCATCCACCACAGTGTTCTGGAAACGTATGGATATGCATTCGAGATTGTGTATGTACTGAGCCCCTAAAGGGACATGGTGAAGGAAAAAATATGATATTTTAGGAAAAATTATGTTAATGCTTTTGTGAGCGAACACAATGGCATTGAAATATTTTTTTCCTCCCATTTTTTCAGTCACCATGTCTCTTTAGGGGCTTCGTATGTATGACTAAGATATTGCCTTATTTAAGTCAGTTGGTTTAGCTGAAAAATTTGGACAAATGTGCTTCAAGTGTCTATGAAAGTGATAGTTTACCCAAAATGTCATTGTTTACAACCTACCCCCCCCCCCCCCACGAGTGATATGGACTACGTTTATTATACTTTTATGGTTTTATGCTTTTTGTTTTCTTGTTCTTTTAGACCTTGACAGATGTTGTCATTCTGAGCTGTCAATGCACGTGTAAGGAGCTGTGTGAAAATCATTTAAATATATTTATTTTTGTGTTTCATAGAAAAAACTAAAACAAAGGCATATGGGTTTGGAAGAACAATGAGTGTCAATAAATAATGACTACATTTTTCATTTTAATAAACCATCCCTTTACTATTGCAGATGTATGAAATGCTCTTATTAACCACTAGATGGCAGGCTGTGACTAGTTTCTGTGCCGCCTCAGTGTACTGCAACTAGATGCTAGATTAAAAGGACCTGTCATTTTGATCCATATGAAGGTGCACTCCTTAATTTGATGTCTTAAAAGTTTTACATAGAGAAATGAACAGCACTTTTGAAAGTTATTATGATTACAATGATAATTTATTGGGTTAATAAAAATACATCTAAATATACACAACAATGAAGGACACCGAGTCAACTTCCTAGTCCAAAACTATTGTAATGAATAATAGGGACAAAAATTACTATTCATGTCTTTGGCTTGTCGCCAAAATTACTTTTAATAACAGGGAAAAACAAAGTTACTGAGTGCACCTTTAATATTTCAGAGCAGAAGATGAGTGCCAATGAGCAAAGATGGCAGATGTGCCAGCTAAGCAGCATTCTTTTAGGTGTTATATCCCATCTTGTCATTACCCACAATGACCTCAACACCAGTATACTGTGATGGGTCAAAGATGGAAATTCATGTGTCAGGACCCTGTGATGCTGTCTTATTAGTGATCATGGTACAAAATACCTCCTGCTAACCCCTAACCCCTGCTACCTAACCCCAGCTACTTATAAATAAAAAATAGTGATATAATAAGAAATTGATTTAGGCAGTGTGTTTTTATGCATATTTGAGCTGTTTTTGAACCGTCTCATTGATATCTTACAGTTTATGTGATTCTGTTTTTTTATTATCAGGAAATTTGTTCTGTAATACATGTCAGCTCAGCTGGAAAGGACAAAAGGACTTATGGTTAGCTTCATAACACTGAGGCAAGGTGTTGGGCTTGTGCAGAGAGATGACATATTTATCAGGTGACACTGATTGAATGACTATAGGTAGCTTAGCCAATCAAAGGTGAACATGTCTCAATTGCTCAAGCGACCCCCACGACTATTAGACAACTTAGGGTCATCTTAAGGCTAAATGTTGCTCCTAATGCGTAAATTTAAGAGCAACTCCTAAAAATTAGGGATGTGTCCCCCTAAACCTAGGACAGCTTAGAAGTCCTCCAACATTCAAAATGTGGTTTAAATATATCTCCTCTACTTTCAGACGAATACAATCAGAGTTATATAAATGCCCTGGCTAATCCAAGCATTATAATGGCAGTGAATGGCAGCCTAAAATTTGATACCCAAAAAAGTGCATCCATTCATTATAAAATTAATCCATACGGCTCTGGGGGGATAATAAAGGCCTTTTGAAGTGAATCGATGGGTTTGTGTAAGAAAAATATCCATATTTAAAACTTAAAATATCTAGCTTCCGGTGGACTGCCTTCCGTATTCAACTTACGAATAAAGTGTAACGCCTCTCGCAGTTTAAAACACTTGTGCTACTTCTGGTGTCATCTTCGCGCTAGTTACGCTTTAATCGTAAGTTGAATACGGAAGTCGGTCAACCGGAAGCTAGATATTTTACTTTATAACGTGTTAAATATGGATCTTTTTCTTACAAAAACCCATCGATTTGCTTCAGAAGGAGCCGTGTGGATTACTTTTATAATGGATGGATGCACTTTTTTTGGGCTTCAAATTTTGGGCTGCTATTTACTGCCATTATAATGCTTGGAAGAGCCAGGACATTTTTTAATATAACTCCGATTGTGTTCATCTGAAAGAAGAATGTCACACCTAGGACGGCTTGAGGGTTAGTAAATCATGGGGTAATTTTCATTTTTTGGTGAACTATCCCTTTAATTAGGAAAAATTGAATGGAACAGAAACTGAATAGAATTAGCCATAGGTAATGCTTGATTAGGTTAAACATAATATGTAATGTATGTTATAGGCTACATTATCAATACTTGATAATGTTTTACACACATACACAACAGTATTTCATATAGGCTAGTTATGTTTCCATATTTATATATTTCTCTCCTTCCCGCTGTCTACCTGCTACTCTTCTCTATTAACCACTGTGTGTGATTTTAAAAGAGCAACATAATCCATAGCAACAAGGTCAAACCCCGTCGTACTCTTATGTTGAGTCCCTTGGTAAAACTTGCTTTTAAGAGTTTTGTGAATGGGTTTTGAGCTAAAACTCCTATTCTAGTTGTAAGATAAAATTCTTTGTGAATATGGCTACTGTTTCTATGTATTGTAGGTCTGTTGTTCTGTTGCACAGGGTTCCCACAAAAAAAATGGAAATATCAGGGAAATTTAAATGTGTTTTCTAGTCCTGAAAAAGTCATGGAAATAAATAAAAGCTCATCAAATTTCTCATTTAACAATTTTCTATTCTTTTCTCTCAAATGTTTAATTGGTTAAAATTGCTCTTGGGTACAGTAAAGTAAACTGTAGCCTATATGATTTTTTTCCCCCAGTTATTTTCTGTGAGTTGTTTGAGCTGATTCACAAATCATTCTGAATTATTTATTTGGGAATTGGTCTGAATTTGAATAATTTTTAAAAATGTATTCTAAAATATATTCACGCTAATAATTAATTCAATAACACTAAAAAAATGAAAAAATCAATACGAACAATTTCTAGTACCATCTCATATTGCACTTGCTTTTTCCCATCAGCTGCTTTTTGAGTGGGAAATGATTAAATGGTGAATTTTTTTGTGGGTGGCCGGATATTGTTACCTTCAGAAAATTGTTCCTTGCCTTAGTCCTTCTTTGCTACCTTTCATTGGTTCAAGCTTTCATTCAAAGTGAACATGTCTGTGTCTCTGTGCACAAACTGGTCAACCCTCTGTCTCTAGTACCACACACACAGACTTGCACACTCAGAGCGCTCGCTTCTCTCTCACTGCTCACAAGAGCTCTTTTGTTCTGTATGTTTCTCATGACCTTTGACCTTAGGTATCAGTCGGGTGCCCATTGGGGTCTAAGAGGTGTTCCATACTGTGTGTGTCTCTCACTTGCACACACAAACCCTGACAAAGAAGCTGGTCTGGAGAAACTGCAAGAACAGATAGCAAACTCTGTGAAAATAATTATTGACGCTAATCTTCTTTTACCTTTTATTGTTTGCAAATTAAACAAGATTTTGAACAATTCAGCAGCTCAAAAAAGGCTTTGTTGGGGAGGACTCGGAAGTATCCGTAATTTAAATCAAAGTGACATTTTAGTGAGCTGAAACATTGTGCGTGGGCAGACAGACTATCCTCAAGTGAGGATCTTACTGACCTGGATCTATCTGACCACTTGTCTGGCTGCAAACAACACCAAGCAAGTGCTTTCCAGAATGACAGAGTTTCGTTTTCCTTCACTATTCTCTCATATTCCTTCATAGTTTACAAAAGAAGTCAAAAATTGGGGGTGGCAATCAGCATTAACCTGGCAATACAATATTTTATGTATTTTTGAATCAATATAATACTGCAATATTTAATGTATGTATGTGTCAATAATATTCATATGCTGTATTAGGCAATATATTTAAGACAAATTTGTAATTTATATATAAAATATTTAAAAAATAAAATAAAATATAAATTATATAAATACAGTGCATCCGGAAAGTATTCACAGTGCTTCACTTTTTCCACATTTTGTTATGTTGCAGCCTTATTCCAAAATGGATTATATGGATTATTTTCCTCAAAATTCTACAAACAATACCCTGTGATGACAACGTGGCAGAAGTTTGTTTGAAATCTTTGCAAATTTATTACAAAAATAAAAACAAAAAAAACATGTACATAAGTATTCACAGCCTTTGCCATGACACTCAAAATTGAGCTCTGTTTCCACTGACCATCCTTAAGATGTTTCTACAACTTGATTGGAGTCCACCTGTGGTACATTCAGTTGATTGGACATGATTTGGAAAGGCACACACCTGTCTATATAAGGTCCTACAGTTAACAGTGCATGTCAGAGCACAAACCAAGCCATGAAGTCTAAGGAATTGTCTGTAGACCTCCGAGACAGGATTTTATCAAGGCACAGATCTAAGGGAAGGGTACAGAAACATTTATGCAGCATTAAAGGTCCCAATTAGCACAGTGGCCTCCATCATCCGTAAATGGAAGAACTTTGGAACCACCAGGACTCTTCGTAGATCTATTCGCCCTGCCAAACTGAGCGATCGGGGGAGAAGGGCCTTAGTCAGGGAGGTGACCAAGAACCCGATGGTCATTCTGACAGAGCTCCAGCGTTTCTCTGTGGAGAGAGGAGAACCTTCCAGGAGAACAACCATCTCTGCAGCACTCCACCAATCAGGCCTATATGGTAGAGTGGCCAGACGGAAGCCACTCCTCAGTAAAAGGCACATGACAGCCCGCCTGGAGTTTGCCAAAAGGCACCTGAAGGACTCTCAGACCTAAACTGGGTAAACCCAGCCCGATCTGCCAGATTTGATTTTGCCCTGCAGCTCAGTCTGGAAACCTGTACATATTTCTATCCTGCTCCTGTTACAAATTTGCGGGGACCAATCACAAACCGGCTTATCCACCTGGCGCGCTATTGGCGGGTTTAACACAATGACGGATAGAGAAGCGATGGATCGTTGGTCTGATTGGTTGAAGGACTATCCAATTGCGTGCAGAGTCATTTGAACTATGCCCATTGATCACGCCTCTTGTGCAGTAGAAAATACAGAGCAGACTCCCCAGACCAATGTTTAATCTTAAAAGATTGAGCTTGGTCTGGTGATAGCCAGACAATCTCAGACCATGAGAAACAAAATCTCTGGAACATCTCTGGAGAGATCTGAAAATGGCTGTGCACCGATGCTCCCCATCCAACCTGATGGACCTTAAGAGGTCCTGCAAAGAAGAATGGGAGAAACTGCCCCAAAATAGGTGTGCCTAGCTTTTAGCATCATTTTTAAAAAGACTTGAGGCTGTAATTGGTGCCAAAGGTGCATCAACAAAGTATTGAGCAAAGGCTGTGAATGATTATGTACATGTGATTTTTTTTAAATATTTTTTTTATTTTTTATTTTTTTATTTTATTTGTTTTCTCCCATTATTTTTATTTTTAATACATTTGCCAAGATTTCAAACAAACATCTTTCACATTTTCATTACGGGATATTGTTTGTAGAATTTTGAGGAAAATAATTAATTTAATCAATTTTGGAATAACGCTGTAACATAACAAAATGTGGAAAAAGTGAAGCGCTGTGAATACTTTCTGGATGCACGGTATATATACATCCAAATATTTCTTCAAATATTCCAAGCTTTATAATGGCAGTGAATGGGTCTCACGAGTTTGAAGCTCAAAAAAATGCATTCATCTGGTGGAAGATAGATATTGTACTTTATAAAGTTTTAAATATGGATATTTTTCTTACAAAAATCCAAAATTCTAATATGCTGATTTATTGATCAAGCAACATGTCTTATGATTTGCAGTTGTGCTGGTTAATTATACACTCACCTAAAGGATTATTAGGAACACCATACTAATACTGTGTTTGACCCCCTTTCGCCTTCAGAACTGCCTTAATTCTACGTGGCATTGATTCAACAAGGTGCTGAAAGCTTTCTTTAGAAATGTTGGCCCATATTGATAGGATAGCATCTTGCAGTTGATGGAGATTTGTGGGATGCACATCCAGGGCACAAAGCTCCCGTTCCTCCACATCCCAAAGATGCTCTATTGGGTTGAGATCTGGTGACTGTGGGGGCCATTTTAGTACAGTGAACTCATTGTCATGTTCAAGAAACCAATTTGAAATGATTCGAGCTTTGTGACATGGTGCATTATCCTGCTGGAAGTAGCCATCAGAGGATGGGTACATGGTGGTCATAAAGGGATGGACATGGTCAGAAACAATGCTCAGGTAGGCCGTGGCATTTAAACGATGCCCAATTGGCACTAAGGGGCCTAAAGTGTGCCAAGAAACCATCCCCCACACCATTACACCACCACCAGCCTGCACAGGGGTAACAAGGCATGATTGATCATGTTCTCATTCTGTTTACGGCAAATGGTAGAGTCAGAATCTGAATGTCTCAACAGAAATCGAGACTCATCAGACCAGGCAACATTTTTCCAGTCTTCAACTGTCCAATTTTGGTGAGCTCGTGCAAATTGTAGCCTCTTTTTCCTATTTGTAGTGGAGATGAGTGGTACCCGGTGGGGTCTTCTGCTGTTGTAGCCCATCCGCCTCAAGGTTGTGCGTGTTGTAGCTTCACAAATGCTTTGCTGCATACCTCGGTTGTAACGAGTGGTTATTTCAGTCAAAGTTGCTCTTCTATCAGCTTGAATCAGTCGGCCCATTCTCCTCTGACCTCTAGCATCAACAAGGCATTTTCGCCCACAGGACTGCCGCATACTGGATGTTTTTCCCTTTTCACACCATTCTTTGTAAACTCTAGAAATGGTTGTGCGTGAAAATCCCAGTAACTGAGCAGATTGTGAAATACTCAGACCGGCCCGTCTGGCACCAACAACCATGCCACGCTCAAAATGGCTTAAATCACCTTTCTTTCCCATTCTGACATTCAGTTTGGAGTTCAGGAGATTGTCTTGACCAGGACCACACCCCTAAATGCATTGAAGCAACTGCCATGTGATTGGTTGATTAGATAATTGCATTAATGAGAAATTGAACAGGTGTTCCTAATAATCCTTTAGGTGAGTGTACATGCATACATACATACAGGGGTTGGACAATGAAACTGAGAAATTATTTAAAAATAATTTATTAGTATGGTGTAGGTAGGGCCTCCTTTTTTAGCCAATACAGAATCAGTTTGTCTTGGGAATGACAGATACAAGAAACAAGTAACTAGAGGGATTTGGAGCCATTCCTCTTGCAGAACCGTGGCCATACAGGTCACTATGTGATGCTGGTGGAGGAAAACGGTTCCTGACTCACTCCTCCAAAACACCCCAAAGTAACTAATATTAAGATCTAGTGACTGTGCATGCCATGGGAGATGTACAACTTCACTTTCATGTTCATCAAACCACTCACGGTAGTCCTTGGCAGTGACACACCCATCTTGCACAAGTAGTGGGCCTAGGTGCTATGCTATGATCAGTGGTTAAAGTGGGATTCGGCAGGTGGGGGAACCCTCAAATTTTGTGTAGGTGCAACAGGGAAAAATTACTCACTGTGGGACAACATATTGAGTATTGTGGTATAGCAATACTTTTTGGGACAAGAGTGTCACTGTGGCACCAAGTATCACAATACTTATTTACTTGATATTTTAATGTGTTTTATTTGGTCCATCTACATCTACACTGATATGATGACGATACTATGTTAAAATTGCTGAGCACCACAATATGGAACACAACTTTGTTTTTCACAATGTAAATTCAAACATAACACACCAAAATGGCTGAAGACACCATTATAACAGAAATAAATCACAACCTAGATAGACCTATTGCAGAGTCGATGTCAAAGTCAAAATGCAGAATCAAAAATGTTGCTGTATAATAAAACATAAGAAACAATAACAACAACAACAAAACAACAATGTATGATGGTCCAAATATTGTGGCTATTCTCAGATCCAGTCAAAATAGCTCCCATATTGACTGGTACTGTGACTTGATTTGTCCTTTTAACTCCACTGCAACCAGGCCCAGATTAAGAACACGTAGGGCCCTGGGGCTATAACAAACCCAAGGGACCCCATAGTGGCCGATCTTGGTGACACAACGTTTTCTACCACAGAAATAATAGTATTTTTAAAAAACAAAATCTTCAAAGCACCGAGATACAATGAGTATATACTGTCTGAATATTCAATTTTAATATTAAGTAGGCCTATATATAAATATTCCAGGCTGCAACAGAATAAATGAATTAACTCCAGATATAAGGTCAAAGCAAACAGGTTTTCAGAAACGGCAACAACTTTTAAACGTACAACTGCCTTAAGGAGTTTTAAAACCAGTGAGGTCCCAAATTTGAGCTGTTTAAGGGTCATGGTCCCCCAAGAAAATGTTTATTTCTCTGATCTACATATGTGCATTTTAAGATGTTTGAAGGCTAAAAAAATGAATGATAAATAGCTTTCAAAACCATGTTAGTGGGCAGTAGATTATCTGCCATACCTGCTCTCTCATTTCATCACTCTCTCATTTCTATAACTCTCCTCATTTCCACCACTCTTTCACTCTTTCTTTTTCTGTCTCCTTCTCTTGCCCTGTCTCTTCCCCTCCTAAAGCTGAGCTCTGGCTGATAGTATTTTCATTTTCGTCTGTGTCAGTGAAGAAAGTAAACATAGGGTCAACTGATTTAGCCTATATTTTATTAAAAGTTTGGGATTACAAATTTAAGAATCTGTTTTAGTACATTGTATTTGACAACATTCTATGAAGTTCAAGTTAATCAGCCCAGGTGTTTGAGACATTAGTCTACTGTCTTTATGCACTTCCTTGACCATTTGGTATGACAAGCTCAGGGCACAGTTGTGCTTTTGTCTCTGATAATGTGAATACTGTCAGAGTGATTGGATTAGCATCTATGCATTTAAATGACACTGTTCTATTGATTGGACACTCTAATGTTTGGGGCGGGTCCCTTTACCTATACAACATTTGCATTCTTTTGTTTAGATTGTCTCCTCCTCTACTGTGTGAATCCCTCCCCCTGAAATGTGGATAAATTACAGCGTTTATACTGTTTGAGTTAGACTTGATGACCACAGCTACCGACAGCACGTGTTCTCAATAAAGAGTCCTGCTGAAGATACATCGTCTCCTGGTCTCTGCTTTGACGAGGAAAAAAGTTTCCTACAAAAGCATTTTCTCAGACAAGTTAATTAACTTAAGGCTACAAACGCTAGGTAAATAAGTTTCATAAATTAATTCACGTTGCGCTTCTGTGGACATAAAGCCCGCCTACTTAAATTTTAATTGGTCATCTCAAATATTTTGACATTGACAAGCAGTGACAGACCGCAGGCAGCTCAGATGAGATGATATCCTTGCAGCACTGAAGTAGTGTTAATACTCTATTAGTCAATTATTTCACAACATTTATTATATACACCTTGAAAAATACAGAGGTTGTGTAGGCAGTCTATAGTTTACCTCAACACTTAAGTGTACATGAAAAAAACAAAACTTCAGTTTACATGGTCGGAGCTATTCAGTTTGGTTCAGCTAGTTTCGCCACAGAGCATTTACTGTACACATGATTTTGCGCTTGTATTCAAATAGATTAAGCGTCTGCCTGGCACTCATTATCACTTCAATAGAGCGGTGAAATCGCTGAACGAGTTTGTCAGTGCTCTGCGTAAGACGATCCAGCTGCTCTCGCGCTGCAACTGCTGAATCTATTTATTTATTAATTTATCTGAGGTGCCGTAACGCAGTTCCGGCCCACTTTAACCCCTGGCTATGATATTGCAGCCCAAACCATCACTGATCCACCCCTGTGCTTCATTCTGGGCATACAACAGTCAGGGTGGTAAGGTTTTTTGAGGCTTCTCCACACTGTAACTCTTTTGGATGTTGGAAAGACGGTGAAGGTGGACTCATCAGAGAACAATACATGTTTTACATTGTCCACAGCCCAAGATTTCCACTGCTGGCACCATTGAAATTGACGTTTGGCTTTGGTACGAGTGACCAAAGGTTTGGTTATAGCAGCCTATAACACAGAACTTCACTGTGTTAACTCAGTTGTGGATGTGCTTATTCCACAACAACGGTACAAAGAATTCACAACATTCTTTAACAGTAGTGTTCTCATTATTTTATGTAGCTTATATGACAGATTTGTGCTGCACATGTTGCACTTAGCTGTATTTTCCTTTTCGAAGTGATTCCAATCTTATTTAAAGCAATTCAAAACCATCATGGCGAACAATGTGCATCTGAAGTGTCTGAAGAAAATAATCCATTTATCAGCTTTAACATGTAGTCCAAATTTTCTTATCAGCCGATAAACTTAGCATTAAAAATTAACATTGGCCGATACAATATGGTGGCCGATATATCGTGCATCCCTACAGACATCCCTTACAGATAGCTTTCTCTTGCGTTGACAATTGCTCTGCTAATTTAACCTCCACACTCTGCTCTTACTGATGGAATGTGCAATCAGTGAAGATTGACCGTGCATATATGGGCGTGAAACTGCCAACACTATATTGGCCAGTGGGCCAACTCCATATTAAACCCTACGGATTAAGAACGAAATGTCATTAAAGCTCATGTGCATGTAAAGGCAAGTGTCTAAAACTTTTGGCAATATAGTGTATATACACTCACCTAAAGGATTATTAGGAACACCTGTTCAATTTCTCATTAATGCAATTATCTAATCAACCAATCACATGGCAGTTGCTTCAATGCATTTAGGGGTGTGGTCCTGGTCAAGACAATCTCCTGAACTCCAAACTGAATGTCAGAATGGGAAAGAAAGGTGATTTAAGCCATTTTGAGCGTGACATGGTTGTTGGTGCCAGACGGGCCGGTCTGAGTATTTCACAATCTGCTCAGTTACTGGGATTTTCACGCACAACCATTTCTATAGTTTACAAAGAATGGTGTGAAAAGGGAAAAACATCCAGTATGCGGCAGTCCTGTGGGCGAAAATGCCTTGTTGATGCTAGAGGTCAGAGGAGAATGGGCCGAATGATTCAAGCTGATAGAAGAGCAACTTTGACTGAAATAACCACTCGTTACAACCGAGGTATGCAGCAAAGCATTTGTGAAGCCACAACACGCACAACCTTGAGGCGGATGGGCTACAACAGCAGAAGACCCCACCGGGTACCACTCATCTCCACTACAAATAGGAAAAAGAGGCTACAATTTGCACGAGCTCACCAAAATTGGACAGTCTGATGAGTCTCAATTTCTGTTGAGACATTCAGATGGTAGAGTCAGAATTTGGCGTAAACAGAATGAGAACATGGATCCATCATGCCTTGTTACCCCTGTGCAGGCTGGTGGTGGTGGTGTAATGGTGTGGGGGATGTTTTCTTGGCACACTTTAGGCCCCTTAGTGCCAATTGGGCATCGTTTAAATGCCACGGCCTACCTGAGCATTGTTTCTGACCATGTCCATCCTTTTATGACCACCATGTACCCATCCTCTGATGGCTACTTCCAGCAGGATAATGCACCATGTCACAAAGCTCGAATCATTTCAAATTGGTTTCTTGAACATGACAATGAGTTCACTGTACTAAAATGGCCCCCACAGTCACCAGATCTCAACCCAATAGAGCATCTTTGGGATGTGGTGGAACGGGAGCTTTGTTCCCTGGATGTGCATCCTACAAATCTCTATCAACTGCAAGATGCTGTCCTATCAATATGGGCCAACATTTCTAAAGAAAGCTTTCAGCACCTTGTTGAATCAATGCCACGTAGAATTAAGGCAGTTCTGAAGGCAAAGGGGGTCAAACACAGTATTAGTATGGTGTTCCTAATAATCCTTTAGGTGAGTGTATGTGCATTTTGTTATATGCGATTAATCGCACTTAATCTTTTTCACAGCACATCGATTATTTTTATATAAATAATCGATATATATTAGGGCTGTCAAGCGATACATTTTTAAAAAATCTAATTAATTGCACAATGTGGCAATTAATTAATAAATTCGGCTGAGAAATTAAAGATCAAAGATCATTTAAAGTCATTGTGTAAAAAATCAAATAGACATTACAAAAAGTAGCTTCAGAAAGAAATGTTTTGGGTGAACTATACATTTAATGTTTGTTTTTATTAATATGGAAATATTAAATACTTTTTTATGAAATTATACTCTAAGAAACTGCCAGTAGGTGGCGGTAAATGTCTAATTGAGTCATAGTTATTCATTTAGGGGTGAAGTAAATTGTTCTCTTTATGAAAATGGTAAATGTAAATGGTTCTCTTTATGGTCCGTTGAATCATTGGTTCACCCGATTCATTCAAAACGTGGATTCAGAAATGAAACCCCTCTGTGTATTGCTCGGAATTGGAGATGAACAGTTCTGCTTTGTCTTTATATTTTTTTGACACAACTGAGCAAAACAGACTAAAAATAACACAATGTTGTTTAAAACAACACAATATTAACTTTATTTTATTAAACTGTTCGCATTTGCACTCGTGCTATTCTGGACAGAAAAACATGATATTGCTTATAGTACTGTATATCATGATGTAAATGTGAGGGCGTTTTCACACTGGCAGTTTAGTTCAAAACGGCACGGTTCACATGAAGAATTGGTAATGTGAAATGTCATGCGGACCTGGGTGAGCTGAGCTCGGGTTCTGAATTCGAGATTGCCTGAAAATCCGTGTATCATTCGTTCAGTAATTTTTTAAAATTTGATATTAAAAGTAGAAAAATGAGAAAACGGGTCTTTTTTTTTCCCCAGAAAAACTAAAAACGAGATTTCGGCTTGATTTTTCGTTTTTCGTTCAGAGGTAGAAAAATGAATAAACAGTTTGAATATTCGATTTCTACAGTTGGGTGGGTATTATATGCCCATTTCTGCTGATTGTTTAGCCGAAGATCAAACTATTCCGTCATCAGTTCTTCCTCAATTTCGCACAGCAGAATAAAAGCCCTCCGTTGCTACAGCTGTACGGATTCTTAACGTGTTTATTGCAACTACATTTCATATTTTTCTCATCAAACAACCAGACTAACGAATGGCTCGACACAACCCGTACCAGGGCAGAGCCTAGGCAGGGCTTTCTTCTGTGTAGACCAGAGGCTTTAGACCAGCAAAGTCAAAAGCCAGGGGGTCCGCGAAATAATTAGCTATATCCTACAGTATTTTTCGGACTGTAAAGTCACTTTTTTATCATGCCATGATTTATTCCAAAGTTTAATGTCAAATAATCGAAATGTTGACTTTTTAGGCGCGTCAAGTATTCGCTGTATTTTAGTTCATGTTTCTGGTGTGCGTCAGAAAGATATTCATATGAGATACCCCATACATACATAACGTATCAGTTCTGGCATGGCTAACTTGACATCGCAGCCTGTTCATTATCAAAATGAAGCCAAACAAAAAGTTATTCTGCTTGATTTAATTTGTCTGTTGTACAATATTAAGGCTGTGCCAGTCAGTACTTGCTGTTATTCCAAACTCATATCTGCATGTGAAGATGCCGATTTAGCCTATATACGCGTATTGGACTGGACTGAAGTACGAAGCTTTACATAAATAGTATAATAGCATCCAAATGTTACATTGCAAATATGGAAACTTTGTGTTTTTTGTGCCTATGTGTTAATAGCGTTTATAATGTTAATGTTGTATTTTATTTACCGGTGTTTTACACCACTTCTGAATGTAGAAAATGCAGATTTTACTACAATGCAACGTTCGCATGTTTCTCTCAACATGCAAACGTTAAAGCTGTTATTGGTGTTTGCAGCGCAACATTTGACCGGAAGGGCAAAATTGACAGTTATTTTCGTCAGTTATGCCTCGTTAGATCTAGGATTCTGCCTGTTTTAATTCAGACACAGAGATAAAGTAGTGTGTAAGATTACATTTATTTCAATTAATTAGAGAGAGAGAGAGAGAGAGAGAGAGAGAGAGAGAGAGGTTCGTACCTGCATCTGCTCATTTTCTCTCTCTATTAACAACAAAGCTGTGAGTTTAATTACTTCAAGATGGCGATGTAATACCAAGATAGCAACGTAATCCCTTTGTTGCTGAGAAGTATAATGTAGTGATTCAGTAGTGAAACTATTTTATTACTACACTCTCAGAAGAAAAATGTGTAAATTTTGTAATATTTATCTGGATTTAAACATTCTTGGAAACATTTGGGATACTGTTACACAAGTCCACAAAATATATAACATTGTTCTATTGGTTTTTGGATATTTTAATCCAAACATCTCACATATTGTGCCTTTAAGGCTCCATTAGTTAACATTAGTTAATTCATTAGTTAACATAAACTGACAGTGAAAAATAATTCTATTTAAAAATCTTAATATCAACATTTAATAATACATTATTAAAATCAAATGTTAACTCTATAATGGATCTGAGCTAACATGAAGTAACACTTGTATTTTTTTTAAACTAATGTTAACAAAGAATAATATCTTATGTAACATGTAGCTCATGTTAAGGCATTAACCAACATTAACTAATGAGAACTTATTATAAAGTATTACCTATTGTTCTTTATAATTATTTTGCACTTTAATCTGTTTTTAATCTGTTTGTTTACTTTATACATTTGTGTATTGCTTTATTGTATTTAAATGTTCGGTTCTTTTTGTTATAAGAAAAAAAAAGTTATTAAACCTGTTAAAGTATGACAACACTTTGCAACTTATTTCAATATCGTGATAATACCGTATACCATGATAAAAGCTTAAGCATTTATCGCAACATGAAAATTTTATACCATCACATGCCTAATACACACCCATACATCTATATATACCCAAGACATCAGATTAGACGTGGACTTCTCAGGCTGACCATGGTTTAGCGTTACCCATAGCCACTATGTCATCTCAGCTGCACTAGTCACAGTCTGCGTGTAGCTGTCCTCAGTGTTCTGCTCATTGCTATGAATCAGCAAAGCCAGCAGAGCATAGTACAAAACACAGACAGAATGTTCTGTCTGCTCACTGGATTACTGGAGCTATTTCCAGATAGCACTCTGTAGTTTTCTTTCTGCCACACATAACGCATACAAGGTTTTTAAGGGCGGCCTGCCTCTGGGGACAGCTGTGCCTCTCTGAGTTAGGCTCACTGAGCCATGGCTCCTATACATTCATGTGTGAAAGTGATGATGATGATGATGGATTATATGTCTATAAATCCAGAAGAGTTCTGTCCAGTTTTTGAATGCATGAATTTATAGATCCTAGAATGTGGTAATATTTCTATTGGATGCTGGACTGCATACGGCAAACATGACCCGTTCAGTCTGATGAAAGATCCTATCAGATCATATATATATATATATATATATAAGACTCGTACAGCATGTAAATGTCTAAATGTGGGTCAGGAAAAAAAGAGGAGATTATGTGCAGACAGATCCGCTCTTGGTGCCATTGCTGTGAGATATATTAGATTGAGGGATTTCTAGGACAGACATCAGAGAACATTCAAATTGCCCTCAACCACACATACACAGTTCAGGATGTCCTATATACAACACACTTACATTGCTATATGTGTAATGTTCCAGACAATAATGCAGGTACAGTTTAGAAATATACAGTATTAGATAAATGTTGGACTAACTAACAACCCTCTACACACACCTAGGCAATAGAATCGCCATTGAATAGTACATTTTTTTTAGTTTACGCACCAGACTGATATACTATATATGTATATATATATATATATATACACTCACCTAAAGGATTATTAGGAACACCATACTAATACTGTGTTTGACCCCCTTTCGCCTTAATTAATAACTGCCTTAATTCTACGTGGCATTGATTCAAGGTGCTGAAAGCATTCTTTAGAAATGTTGGCCCATATTGATAGGATAGCATCTTGCAGTTGATGGAGATTTGTGGGATGCACATCCAGGGCACGAAGCTCCCGTTCCACCACATCCCAAAGATGCTCTATTGGGTTGAGATCTGGTGACTGTGGGGGCCATTTTAGTACAGTGAACTCATTGTCATGTTCAAGAAACCAATTTGAAATGATTCGAGCTTTGTGACATGGTGCATTATCCTGCTGGAAGTAGCCATCAGAGGATGGGTACATGGTGGTCATAAAGGGATGGACATGGTCAGAAACAATGCTCAGGTAGGCCGTGGCATTTAAACGATGCCCAATTGGCACTAAGGGGCCTAAAGTGTGCCAATTGGGCATCCCCCACACCATTACACCACCACCACCACCAGCCTGCACAGTGGTAACAAGGCATGATGGGTCCATGTTCTCATTCTGTTTACGCCAAATTCTGACTCTACCATCTGAATGTCTCATTAGAAATCGAGAATCATCAGACCAGGCAACATTTTTCCAGTCTTCAACTGTCCAATTTTGGTGAGCTCGTGCAAATTGTAGCCTCTTTTTCCTATTTGTAGTGGAGATGAGTGGTACCCGGTGGGGTCTTCTGCTGTTGTAGCCCATCCGCCTCAAGGTTGTGCGTTTTGTGGCTTCACAAATGCTTTGCTGCATACCTCGGTTGTAACGAGTGGTTATTTCAGTCAAAGTTGCTCTTCTATCAGCTTGAATCAGTCGGCCCATTCTCCTCTGACCTCTAGCATCAACAAGGCATTTTCGCCCACAGGACTGCCGCATACTGAATGTTTTTCCCTTTTCACACCATTCTTTGTAAACTCTAGAAATGGTTGTGCGTGAAAATCCCAGTAACTGAGCAGATTGTGAAATACTCAGACCGGCCCGTCTGGCACCAACAACCATGCCACGCTCAAAACTGCTTAAATCACCTTTCTTTCCCATTCTGACATTCAGTTTGGAGTTCAGGAGATTGTCTTGACCAGGACCACACCCCTAAATGCATTGAAGCAACTGCCATGTGATTGGTTGATTAGATAATTGTATTAATGAGAAATTGAACAGGTGTTTCTAATAATCCTTTAGGTGAGTGTATATATAATACATACAACTATATATTCAGAATTTACATTTTTTATATTCAGAGTTACATTTATATATTCAGGATTTACATTTATATATTCAGAGCTTTAACTATATATTTGGATTTAGATTGAATTATTTCCTGTTTGGCCCCCCATAGTACGCGTGTACGCGTGTACGCACACGCGCACTATGGGGGGCCAAACAGGAAATAATTCAACGCGCGCGCGCGCACACACACACATATAATATTTATAATATTTGTATATGTGTACATATACATTCATACACACACATATACATATATAGCTTTCAAAATATCTGAACGTACACTCTTAACATCAGTCAATCAAGCATTATATTATGATAATCAAGCATTATAAAAGAACTTTAGTAATTAGAACTAAAACTTGGTAAGCATGTATGAATGCATATTTATCATTTTAACAGCGTTTGTACAAGGTGCTTGAAGTACTTGAATTTGACTTGTTAAAATTGACTTGTTGAAATTGAAGTCCTGGAAAACCCTTGAAAACAGACATATTTATGGAAAGGTATTTGAAAAGTGCTTGAATTATTGAAAGACAATATATGTCAAATTTGTGTTTAATTTCATTGATAAAATAATCTTTTCATGCTAAATTAATTCAGTGAAAATTCAGGGGAAAAAATCAGTTTGAATAAGGAATCTTTGTCATAGTATCCTTTCAATTGTTAAAGTTGCCACAGTCATTGCATGTGCTGCACTTTATTTGTACCATTTTGTTTTATTAGTTTATTTTTATTAATCAATTTACCTCTTCTTTTAGAATTTGAAAGATAATAATGATTTTGTTTGATAAATGAGATCTCTGATTATAGTCCTTGAAATCCAAAAAAGTGTGTGCTTAAAGTCCTTGAAAGTCGTCTCGGTTACGTATGTAACCCTCGTTCCCTGAAAGAGGGAACGATTTGGGATCACTTCTGGGAGCCCCTATCAGCTTCGATTGCATACAAAACAATCGGGCAAGGCAATTGGTGTGCAAGATTTGCATCTCGTGCTCCGCCCCGCGGCGCGGGTATAAACCGGAAGCGGATGCAGCGCACATTTGTTTTTCACTGAGGAGCCGTATTCGTGACTCGGCCCTGTAGTGATGGTACAGCAACCGTGGCGACGGGACGTACGTCTCCGTTCCCTCTTTCAGGGAACGAGGGTACATATACGTAACCGAGACGTTCCCTTTCAGTCAGTCACGTTCGACGTATGTCGGACGTATCCGACGAATTGGGATCCTTGTGGAAAACGGCACGGCTGTTGCCACTTCCAGCGCCCTGCGTGAGCCCCCTTTGGACCCTCACCTTTTCTGGGCGGGGAAGTCACGCTGCTGTTCCGCAAGACCCATCAGCAGGAATTGGATAACGCTGGGAAAGCGTGCCCGGAGGGCCGTTGCGGAATCCACACCCTGCCCATAGGGAGGTAACGTGGGAAGATATGGACTGGCCAATCGGGCAGTACAACATATGGAGGTCTCTGGGGTGGCTCCGGCCGACCTGGGCGGGAGACTACACCGGACCGAGATGGCAGAGCGGACTCTGCCAAGGGAAAGACACGGGCTCGGTGTGGGGAGTCATACCGTGGAAGAATACACATATGGGACCGCAGTAGGGGTCACAACATATGGCACCTAGCCCAGCAGGGGGCGCAGCACTGGGGTGTGCTTTATCTTGCTGAGCCTGGCGTCAGATGCTCTGCCACATCTGAGCACCGTAAGGTGGTGGAGGAACTCACAGGGTTCGCCTTTCTGGGGAACTCTACTGGAGCAAAAATGCGCACTTATCCGGTCCATGGGGAGGGGAATGGCGCAGCAAGCCGACACAAGAACGGGCACTTCGGTGTTACTGGCTATTTGAAGCGAGCACACGGAGGCTATAGAATCTAGCGAACGTGTCGCCCAGCCCGCAGTTCTACATATATCTGTCAGCGAGGTGCCATGCGCCAGCGCCCAGGAAGAGGCAACACTCCTAGTGGAGTGGGCCCTCTCCCGAGCGGGCAAGGCAAGCCTTGGGTTTCATACGCCAAGGCGATGGCATCCACTATCCGGTGGGCCATCCTCTGCTTGGAGACAGCCTTTCCCTTCTGCTGGCCTCCGAAACGGATGAAGAGCTGCTCTGAGGTCCTGAAGCTTTGCATTCTATCCACGTACACTCACCTAAAGGATTATTAGGAACACCATACTAATACTGTGTTTGACCCCCTTTCGCCTTCAGAACTGCCTTAATTCTATGTGGCATTAATTCAACAAGGTGCTGAAAGCATTCTTTAGAAATGTTGGCCCATATTGATAGGACAGCATCTTGCAGTTGATGGAGATTTGTGGGATGCACATCCAGGGCACGAAGCTCCTGTTCCACCACATCCCAAAGATGCTCTATTGGGTTGAGATCTGGTGACTGTGGGGGCCATTTTAGTACAGTGAACTCATTGTCATGTTCAAGAAACCAATTTGAAATGATTCGAGCTTTGTGACATGGTGCATTATCCTGCTGGAAATAGCCATCAGAGGATGGGTACATGGTGGTCATAAAGGGATGGACATGGTCAGAAACAATGCTCAGGTAGGCCGTGGCATTTAAACGATGCCCAATTGGCACTAAGGGGCCTAAAGTGTGCCAAGAAAACATCCCCCACACCATTACACCACCACCACCAGCCTGCACAGTGGTAAAAAGGCATGATGGATCCATGTTCTCATTCTGTTTACGCCAAATTCTGACTGTCTCAACAGAAATCGAGACTCATCAGACCAGGCAACATTTTTCCAGTCTTCAACTGTCCAATTTTGGTGAGCTCGTGCAAATTGTAGCCTCTTTTTCCTATTTGTAGTGGAGATGAGTGGTACCCGGTGGGGTCTTCTGCTGTTGTAGCCCATCCGCCTCAAGGTTGTGCGTGTTGTGACTTCACAAATGCTTTGCTGCATACCTCGGTTGTAACGAGTGGTTATTTCAGTCAAAATTGCTCTTCTATCAGCTTGAATCAGTCGGCCCATTCTCCTCTGACCTCTAGCATCAACAAGGCATTTTCGCCCACAGGACTGCCGCATACTGGATGTTTTTCCCTTTTCACACCATTCTTTGTAAACTCTAGAAATGGTTGTGCGTGAAAATCCCAGTAACTGAGCAGATTGTGAAATACTCAGACCGGCCCGTCTGGCACCAACAACCATGCCACGCTCAAAATAGCTTAAATCACCTTTTTTTCCCATTCTGACATTCATTTTGGATTTCAGGAGATTGTCTTGACCAGGACCACACCCCTAAATGCATTGAAGCAACTGCCATGTGATTGGTTGATTTAGATAATTGCATTAATGAGAAATTGAACAGGTGTTCCTAATAATCCTTTAGGTGAGTGTATAACCGCAGGGTGCGGACAGGACAGAGAAAAGCTAGGGCTGGGTCTGCCGCCTCCAGGGGCAGCGCTTGCAGGTTCACCACCTGGTTCCGGAAGGGAGTGGTGGGAACCTTGGGCACATTAGCAGGCCCGAATTCCTGGCACGATTCATCGACTGAAAATGCCTGCAGGTCCCCTACCCTCTTGATAGAGGCCAATGCAGTCAGGAGCAGTGTCTTCCAAGACAAGATCTTTAACTCAGCTGACTGCAGAGGCTCAAAGGGTGCTCTCTGCAGTGCGGTTAGCACCAGAGGTTGTCCCAAGAGGGTATAGAGTGAGAGCGAGGCGTATTTATTCTCCTCGCTCCCCTCAGGAACCTGACGATCAGATCATGCTTTCCTAAGGACTTACCATCAACCATGTCGTGATGTACGGCGATAGCGGTACCACAGCCTGTGGTAGGCCACCTAAAACCTCTGTGTCCCGTCCAGGGACCAGACATGGAGTTTCCAGAGGTCCGGACGCGGGTGCCGTAGGGTGCCCCGTCTCTGAGTCAGGAGGTCCATCCTCAGAGGAATGTAGGGCCTGTCGCGAGGAGCACTAGTTCTGGGAACCAGGTCTGATTGGGCCAGACCTGCTCCTCGTCCTCCCTGACTTTGCACAGTGTCTGTGCAAGAAGGCTCACTGGGGGAAACGCATATTTGCGTAGACCCCGGGGCCAGCTGTGAGCCAGTGCGTCCGTGCCGAGGGTTCCCTCGGTCAGGGAGTAAAACAACTGGCAATGCGACGTGTCTGGGGCGGCAAACAGGTCTACCTGTGCGGTCCCGAAACGTCTCCAGATCAGCTGGACCAGCTGGGGATGGAGTCTCCACTGTCCCGGGAGCACTTGCTGTCGTGAGAGCTCGTCAGCTGCACGATTGAGCAGGCCGGGAATGTGAGTGGCCCAAAGCGACCTCAGATGCTTCTGACTCCAGAGGAGGAGATGGTGGGTGAGTTGCGACCATACGACGGGAGCGTAGACCACCTTGTTTGTTGATGTACGCAACTGCCGCAGTGCTGTCCGTGCGGATGTCATATACCCCAGGAGCCTCTGAAAAAGTTTCAGTGGGACCGCCATCCTGCATTTGAACGAATTCACGTAGTTCAACACCAACTGGACGCACACCTCTGTGAGGCGCGCTGTCCGGTTGACCGAATCCAACTCCATACCGAGCTGGAGCTACCGGCTGTATCGCATCCTTTGCCAGTAGGACTGCGATCTCCGCCCGTAACACGGGCAGCCTCCTTCAGCACGGAGGTAAAGTGGATACCCCTGAATTTGGGGGGCCTCCGGGCGAACTGAATCGCAGAGTCTGATAGTACGGATGCCCCAGTGAGACGGCTGGGAAGCGTTAGCCAGGCTCCCAGCGACCGAACAAGCGGGACCAACAGCACCACAGACGTACCCGGAGTGGTACGTCTCTGACGGCATAGCAGCCCGATGTGGGGTCTGAGTGTGCGGTGCCACACCTACCTGCTTCCGTTGAGGGGGCGCACGGGTGTGAGGAGGCCTCTTGTGCGTCCTGAACACAGCCAGCACCCCCTGCTGGCGAAGGGAGAGGCACTGGAGGGTGGCAAGGCCTCACAGCGTCGCACACCGCCAAGCGTGCTCTCTTGGTACCCAGAGATTTTGGAAACAGCTCCTTTTTTGAAGTTTTGGGTACCACTGGCCCCCGGGACGGAACACAAATTAAACGACTTCTTAAACAAAAGATTCTTCCCCGGCCCTCCTCCGGGGGAGGGAGTGGTGCGGACACCATCTCCCGAAGAGCTGTCCCCTCCATCTCCGGGTAGCCTGTCTCAGGGATGTTTGCACCAGCACTTGCCCCCTGGGTTGGCAGCGGGCTGGAATGTCTTCTCGCGGCTGGCTCCACGCCGGTGCCCGGGTGGAGGCTGCTGCTGGGCTTTAGCGGGAGCAGGGGTGGTGGCGGGTGGCCGTCCTTGGCGACGAGCAGGCGGTGGAGGCAGCAGCGGCCCACCGGGGCAGGATGTGCTTGATCGCCTCCGTCTGCTTCTGGGCGGCTGAGAACTGCTGGGCAAAGCTCTCGACCGCGTTGCCGAACAGCCCAATTTATCGGCCTCCTTCATATCCGCCAGGTTGAGCCAGAGATGGCGTTCCTGGACCACCATGGTGGACATCGCCTGACCAACTGCACGGGCGGTGACATTCGTCGCTCTGAGAGCAAGGTCCATCGCAGCCCGGAGCTCCCAAAGCAGTTCTGGGTCAGGTCTACCCTTGTGCATGTCCATGAGTGCCTGGGCCTGGTGCACCTGGAGCAACGCCATGGCATGCAGGGTGGACGCAGCCTGTCCACAGGCTCTGTAAGCCTTGCCGTTAGGTTAGATGTGAACTTACAGGCCTTGGATGGGAAACGTGGATTGCCACGCCAGGCAGAAGCGGACGCCGGACACAGTTGCATTGCAACGGGATCACCACGTACCCCTTGGCTGGCCTGCCATCGAGGGTAGTGAGGAGTGAAGAGCCAGTCGACCGGTTTCGGGCAGAATAAGGTGCCTTCCACGATCTCGTGAGCTCTTCATGCACTTCCGGGAAGAATGGTACGGGGGCAGGGCGCATATATATCATGCATATATTCATTGTGAATATATGCATGATCATTTGCTTATCAGTCTCAGATTCAGATCAACAGATTCAAATAACTTTTAGGTTTTGACTATTTGGGGTTTAAAATTAATCCTGTTAATCAGAATGTGTTAAAGGGTAACACAGTTTCTACCAATCTCATGTTAATCTTGAGTACCTATAGAGTAGTATTTAGTGATATTGTTGATTTCGTGGTCTGTCGATGGCTTCTGTAACCCGAAACAAAGCTCATTGATGGACGTGCTCTTGCTCTCGCTCGGGTTGACGTGTGCACGCGTTCATCCGGGAGAAGTGCCCATACAAGCAATTCCGCCGTTTATGAAGTCATACAGGGCCATACTGGAAAAAAAACTTTCCGAAACTTGTTCGAATCCTAAAGGAGTGTATTAGGCACAGAAATACTCCGTCATACGTCTAACTCTGTTTTTTTTTTGTTTTTTTTGACCATGTTTAGCATGAGAATCCAACTCTTTAACAGTGTAAATTAAGTCAGAATGCATGAAATAGCGTTAGACCCCCCCGTGATCTTATGAAGTGTATATATATATTTTACTATATATACTGATGTATTATGTAGCCATTGTAATAAATATATATTTCTGGAGTAAGCCAATAAACTATCTTTAGAAAATAATAAATAATCCTTAGAATAAAGTTAATCTAAAAATTCATTTTTTAAATATCGTATCCTGTGCTTTTTTGTGCCCTTATTATGCTTTTCCAGATATTAGCTTTCATGTAGAGTGTTATATACAGTAGCTGTTTGTGAGTAAGGTCTGCAAAGTTTCAAAGATCAAAGTGTCCGATAAATGGAGTTATTGTCTCCCAAAAGAAAGAACCGATTCTGAACCGCCTGAAATGAGTCATCAGCAATTCCACTCTTACTTCTTGCATGAATCTACCTAGGTTTGTAACATAGTCATCATTGAGTGCCCATGAACAACATCTACTTTGACCCACCCTCAAGCACTGTTGTAGCCGAGGCCTGGAAAGTTTGGTGTTGAGAAGATGCCGTTTTCTGCGCTATGAAAGTTTACTATGTATGCACTTTCAAAGGATGTTATTGATATGGTAAAACTGCCACCATCGTCACTGTTCGTATCACTATGTACAAGTGCTGACGAAGCCTCCGGAGCTGACATTCAGTTATGGTAATGGCTGTTTAATTTCCGTCATGCACAGTAAGCCGAATTTATCAAACCGTTTCAGACACTATAAGAAATGAGGTGATGCTGCAATGTATATTATGACAAAATTCAAGATTTAAAAAAAAAATGTTTTTTATCTTGGATGCATGTAAACCTATTGAAGGAGACCCCCAAAACAAAGTTAGGAACCTTTAAATTAGCATAATAGGGGCATTTTAATTTTGAGTTTTATGCAATTTTAACATTGTTTTAATGTCTGTCAATTGCACCTTAAAAGAAAACGAACATGCAATAAACAAATAAATACACATAGAAGCGTCATGCCCCATGCACGTTAATTAAAAGCTGTAATGTTCCACTACACTAACACATGTATAGAACTACTAAGTTACTAAAAAGTGTTTACTAATTATTGATCTTCCCCCATGTTTTTTTTTGCCAATGCACCAAGTAAGCCACGACTTCCATTGGTCCTTTCTCAGAAAAACATAGACATACTGTGTGCTCACATAACTCCACATGCTGTTGGGATGCAAACTCAATACAGTGCAAACCGTACATTTTAATTCTTCCTCTCTTACACATGCACACGCGCTGCATTTGCAGTGGACTTTGGACTGTACCAGATGGCTTCTGCTCTGCTACAGGACTGAGTCTCTGAGAGGGGAGGGCAGAGGAAGGTGGGGGGTGGAAGAGTATGCAGAAAAGTGGCAGTGGTCTTTTCACTGAGCGTTTGTGTCTGGAGCGTTCACTAGCTTCTACCACTCTCTCTCTCACTCTTATTGTTGCTCAGGTTGGAGGTTGAAACTGGATTTAACTGACTCCTAAAGGAAAGAAAGTAAAGAGCAGTGTGTTGTACATGTTTTTCAGATATCTCTGTATGATTATAAAGAACGGTCCCGGAACGGACGGCTGAAGTTGTGGAGTAGTGGGTAAGTAGATTTCTGGAGTCTGGCTGAGTGCCGTGTGTGTGAATGTGTTTGTGAGGTTAAGTTTTGATACCATGAGCATGTTTTTCTCAGTACTGTTTTTCACTTCATGGCAATAGGAGGGTCTAAAGTTAGCACACATGTTTTCTTCATCTAAGCGTGGTGATTTAAATGTAAAAAATGTAACCGTATTCCACTTTGGGAGGCTTAAAAAGACTATATTTGTGCAGACAAGAATGTTTGATTTGCATGTACATGCTTGATAGAAGTACTGTTGACATTGTCTACTATGTGAAATCTATGTAAAAATGTTATGTAAAAAAGTGAGAAATATTGGGATCCAATATTGTGCTGCATGGGAGTTATGCTATATACTTGAATGAATATCATACGAGTCTGTATGCATGCATGCATGTGTGTGTCGTATACTCATCTGGAATGTTTGCATGTGTGTTATGGATGTGTATTAATCCTAACGGAGGGGTTGCTCACTGCTGCAGTGTATGATGGACTCAGCTGCCGTCTTTTTTCTCGTCTATGTCTCCTTTGTTCAGACGTCCAGACATCTACTGCATCCAGAAATAGAGACTCTCTTTCTCTCCCTAGTGTTTTGAGGGGGCACACACACAGAGACATAGTTTCAGACGGCATCAAAGCAGTTCCTCACAGCTGTCTGCATATGCTGTCGACTGATTGATAAGCCAAGCGACGCAAGAAAAAGCTCTGATTCATTCTTATCGCTCCCTAATCCATACAATCGCTCATAAGTTACTTTCTAAAGGGCTTTGAGTTGTTTATGCTTATGCATTAGCAATGTGTGCACAGCCTGCAAAAGTTGTCGGGTAACTTTCTGCACAAGCATGCGCAGGTTCAGGGGTGGTTGGGTGGTAATCTGCACTAGAGTTTGAAAATATACAGCATGTCCAAAAGGATATCCTGAGGGGAAACTGCCTAAAATAGCCATACTTTTTTAACTTCATTTCAATCTCTTATCGCAACTTTTGTGCTTATGGAGACTGAACAAATCTGTGGCAGAGAAACTGATAAACGACAGAAAGAAAACAGAGTGAACAAGCAGAAAGGGAGGTAGAGATACAGACTGAGAATGAGGGAGAGAAAAGGGCTTACTAGGAAGAGAGACACATGCAGTCTTTGCATGCCATGCATTCTTAGTGGCTGACCCCTATGGAAAATAACAACAGGCACATGTGAAGGTCATTCAGTCATCATCCTCCACTCATAATGACCACTTGCGCGCACATACACACCGCTGGTCATATAGTGGACTTTCAATTCTTGCTTCGTTCACAAATCTGTCTGTCAGCACTTGATGAAACTGCCAACTCAAGTCTTCATTGCTTTATTCGGTTACACTAAGAGAGAATGAGAAAAATAGGCCAAAATCAAACCGAGGCGGCACCTGTGATTTTAAAAAGTGTTTCTTGTTGTGTCTGATTCAGTCTGATCTCCTCCCTTTCCTCCTCTTTTTAATCTGATTAGTTCTCATGTTTTTGCTCAGCTGGCTCATACCAAGGAGCGAGAGGTCACGATGACTCCCATTGTGTTTGTGAAAGGAGACAATGAGGTCATGAGGGACTTTGGTCCTTCAGAGGTCAAAGTTCAGATTACGGGCAGGCTGTGTTCTTGGTTGGATGCTGTTTTTAGTGGCTAAACTGAATAAGATGACAACTGGAGAACCCATTAGATTAGATTATATTTACTATGGGTATTTCTTGCAAATCTGAGTTTGTTAGAATATGGAAATAAACTAAATATTCTACGTTTTTCTTGATGAATAGATGATGGTGCAAATGTGTTTTTTATTTGTTGTTAGTGTCCGTGGGATTTTTGTAAATACTCCACCCCCCCACCTTTGCTCTACTTCTGTCTTCATGCGCTATTACGCAATGTCTAAAGACTTCACACTCTGCCTTGTAAAAAATAAATTTAAACGACAGCGTTCATATATAATTAATTAGAAATCATCTGCGTATATGATCTAAATTAACTATTGCTATTTAAAAAGAACCACATGATCTTCTGCTGAGGTGTATGAACACAATTATGTCAGTTTCACAACATTGAAAAAATTGAGGTCTGATCATTTCATGGCACTAGCGTCCATTTAGTTAAATTATTTTAATTTTACATTTCAAGCTCCTTGAGATGAATTGCAAGCACTGCTGGGTTCACCACAAGATTTCAAAATAGTTGTTGATAAAGTGTAACTTGACCTCAGCCAATGGCGTCGCTCAGAGCTGCTTTAATCCCTCCCACATGTAAACAATGGCATGTTGCCCAGAGCAACTGCCAAAACCGTCATGCCTCATGTGAACTGACCGAAAGTGCCTTTTCCCACCTCTCTCTCTCTCTCTCTCTCTCTCTCTCTCTCTCTCTCTCTTTGCCGTGTTCTATTACTCCTTCTCCTCTTGCTTTCTGTTGTTAGTTCATAGGAAGAGAAAGAAAGTTGCACCTGTAGCCAATCCGCTTTTGTTCGGGTACGTATTCCCAGTTGTAGTTGCTTTGATTAAACAAACAAAATACTATTGTATTTTATTATTATTATTAACTCAATTGAATGATGTTATCCACTTTTTAATCTTTTTAGGGTTCACTACTTGTGGTTGCCTTTATAAAGAAAAAAAAAAACAAGCATCATGCTCAGTCAGTAATTAGCAAGTGCTTTGCATTTTGCTTGCTAAATTCAGAAGAGAAGGATGTGCCAACTGAAGCTCAACTATCAGCACATGTGAAGTTAGTTGACGGTCCTGTGCATTAAATTCAGTTCTCAGCTTATAAATGCAAAGGAGCGTATGAGATTGTTTGAGCTAGATGAAGTCTGACAGTCTGTATTTAAATTAGGGTGTGTCAGCTAGAAGGGCAGCAATGCTGAAAATACATTGAGGACTGTATCTGGTTTTCGATTTTCCATTATGACAGATCCCAGATGTTTTTAGTTTCTATATGGTCAGAAACTGAACGGAGAATTCAGCTCAAAAGTAAAAAAAAAAAAAAAAACGTTTTTGAAAGAAGTCTCTTATTTGATCAAGTATACAATAAAAATGTGTTCAAATGATTTGTTATATCTTAAAGTTCCTCGGGTTCGAACAGAGCTAGGAAAAATGCTTTAAATATAATGCTGCTTCTGCTTGGAATAATTTACAAAACATCTTAAAAGCTTGCTATGCTTCCATCACTAAGCAAGTTTAAGTTACTTTTAACAGATTATGTGTTTTATCTTAAAAATTGCTGTTGTGATCCTCATTTATGTTTTTATGTTTTGATGTGTATCTGTATGTTTATGTTATTGTAGCTGCTTTCTTGGCCAGGCCACTTTTAATCTCAATGAGTTTTTAACCTGGTTAAATAAAGAATGAATGAAAAAAAAACAACAATAATATTGTGAACTTTAAAATAAATTTAAATAACTTAATTTTAACATCTTTTAAAAGGTAATTGTCAAAGCTGAATTTTCAGCAGCCATTTCTCCAGTCTTTCTAATATGCTAATTTGAAGCTCAAGAATCATTTCTTTTTATTGTTAATGTTGAAATCAGTTGTTCTTTTTCAGGATTCTTTGAATAGAAAGAACAGCAATTTTTGAAATGGAAATATTTGTAGCATTAAAAATGTCTTTACTTTTCTGACCAATTCATCCTTGTTGAATAAACGTTAATTTCTTTAGAAAAAAAAGAGACTAATCTTACTGACCGCAAACTTTTGGACGTTAGTGTGACTTCCATTTGTACTGTTAATCTAAGATCGTATACTGTGACACAACATATTAAATGCCATATGCCACAATATACTGTAAAATCTATTGCATGAGGAGTAGACTTTGTGACCTCATTATAATTGGCTAAACACAAACATTAATGACGTAAGTAGCTGCCAGATGTAAGAGCTGTAGATCTGGAGGAGAATTTGGAAGAAAACAGGACAGATGAACAGAAAGCGAGACTTTGAATCTGACACGGTTAGTCGTGTTGTAGATGAACAAAGAGAGAGTGAGACAGAGATGCCTTGGGCTAAGTCTGACCCAGCTGTGTAAAAATACCATCTATTTTTTCATACACTCTCACACACTCTCGTCTACTGAAGATACTGTTTATCTCCCTGTGCCTCCAACCAAAACAGGAACACAACTCTCCATCCAGAAATAGATCAGAAGTAGTGTGCTGTAAATTACACTATAGAGTCCTGACAGTGTTGTTCTAGGTTTGGTTGGGTTTTTTCTTATTAGATTTTATGGGTATTGAGAGAAAGGCTGCTGCTATGGTGACAAAAAGATTTTCCCTTACTACAATTATTCTAGAGTTTATGGTTGTTAATAGTGCTACAAAGTTTGGAATAGTGCATCTACATGCATCCCAGAATAGTCCGAAGAATGACAGGAAGTGGGTTGCCACAGTTGCAGGGGTCAGGCAAGGTCAACTCTGTGTGACTGGAGGAAGAATTTGAGCAGCTTATACTGGTACACGCTCACAGCTTCTTAGGGACATTTGACAAATGGTGTGACAAGAACACACAGTTCTTCACTTATCCTTTGGTCTTTATTCACAGAGCTCAGGCATGTTTATATTTATGGTTGTGTATTATAGGCTTTAGTGATGCAAATTCTCACATATGAAAATACGGTCTGACAGTCAGCAAATGAGTGTTTTGTGTTGTAAAACGTTTCCCTTTGGCTGTTGATGTGTCTGTTTTTTTTTTCTTCTTTTTTCAATACACAATGACAATTCAGAGAAACATCAAGAGGTTTTTCTTTCATAGCTCAGGAAACCTTTCTGTAATTAGATATATTGGTACCATATGCGTTATTGGAAAACATATTTTGTTTTTTATTTATCGTATTTTTCTATGCTAATTTCACCTATTTTTACATTACGATTAGCTGTGCTGTCATCTAAGTTCTTTAATCTTTAAAAACAATTTCTATACTGTGCATTATGATGGTGTGATGCCCAAATGAACTTGTAGCATTAAAAATGATTGATTTGTAGTGTTTTATTTTTAATTTATTCTGACAAAACAGAATAATATCCTTAACAAGAAGATTATTATTTGATCATATTGACCACAATTTAATGTGTGCTAATGTTTTATTAAAGCCTCAGTTTTGTCTTAGATGTTTTTACTAAAAGGGTTTTTCTTAGGAGAAGATAATTGAAATCACTGACTTTTTAATGTTTTAACACATCTTTGCAGTGTGAGACTATCTTCTGAAATTGAGATGATACTATGCTTTTTTCTCAGAATAAAAGCAGCAGTAGAGACGCAGCAAATTTAAGAAAACAAAATAGCTCTCAATTTAATCTCAATGCTGTCTGGTAGAACAACTATTATATTCTTATATACTATTCTATATATATATTAAAGAGATCTAATTTCTTTTCTTCTTTTTTTTTCTTTTCTATGAGAAACACACAGACAGCAGCGAAATGAATTGGAAAAGCACACTCTCGGTTTATTTCCTGCTTTCTGCAGCACTGCTTTAGGGAGGTGCCACAGAACCCGTTCCAGGCGTTCTTCTGTAGTAAATCCAACCACAGAGAGAAATCACATTCCAGTGTTAATTCATGGATTAATTTCGGTAAATTAAACGGTCTCTGAAATGTCAGAGCACAGCACATGCTTTAGAAACATCTGTTTATGACATTCTTGTGCAAGTCTTTCATGTTTCCTTTGTCATGCAGCTGAAAAAGTTTATTTTATTTATAACGGTCACCTTGTCTTTGTTCACGTTATCCAGCAGAATTGTCTCAACACATCGTTAGACTTAAAGCATTTCTTGGCAAAACACGAGAGTGCCTCTCTGTGTACATTACACATGACAGAATGAGACTGTATATGAAAGTCAGCCAAAGCAGTTGAAGAAAGCTAAGTGACCGGCTGTGTTTATTATACTTTCATATGTAGAAGTCCAGAGCCACACACAAAACATGCACTGTACTCAACTGCACTGCTGTTCACAACACATTACTTCTATAATGTACATGTAATTATAGAAGTAATGGGAATTCATGTCGATGTTAACCATTTAGTACAGTTTGTATTTCTGAGGGAAATAATATTCAATGAGAAAAAAAAAATACACTGGGAATTGATTGGATGATAAAAAGTGTGTTACAGACATTATACAATAGCCTGCAAGGCATTAGTGACATGAGCAGAAAGGGAAAGTTAGGAAGTTTTAGAAGGAAAAAGTTTTTTAATAATACTCTTTTATTATTATTAAATATTGCAAAGACAGTTTTTTTTTTTTTTGAATAATAACATGCTCTGATAAATCATTCATAATAAGACCAGGAGCATGCATTAAAAAACGAAATAGAATGCATTATTCTACCCATATTTAGACCTCTCTGGTTGAAGAGACATCTGGAATAGTTTGTTTCTCAAAAGGCTTCCTATTATCAGTCAGAAAATATGACAAAATGTGAGACTGGAAACCCAACTCCCCTTATGACATCAATTGCAGTGGTAACTGAGAAGCCAGAATACCAGTAACAATGAAAGAGCTTTGGGATATCTTAAATGGGTAAATGACTGATGTGTCCGTTCTCAAGCCAGAAAGAGAAAGAACAGGTCTGGAATGTAGCTTGACAGGCAACATATATGTTGATACAGTTTCAGGACATCTGGCCACAGTTTCATTGAGCAACTCTTTGAGGGATATTTTCTTCATTCCTCTTTTTTTCACCATTAACTGGACATCTAGAGCCACAGAATGTCTCTTGCTTGACCAAAAGATATTTTAGTGTACAATCAGTGTCTAGGATGGTTTTCCTTTAGAACTGTTTTATGTGCTTGTTCTAAATTCAAACCTACTTCATTTCCAGCACGATCAGTATTATATAATAGACATATGAGATCAACCTAATGAACAGAAATTATGTTTTTACTAGCACAATAATTAGCAGGGGGTCCATGTTTTCCCTGCATCTGTCTGCCGCTCAGGAAAGGAAGGAGCAAAACGTGCGTGTGTGTGTGTGCTGGCAGTGTCACATGGTGAAGGCATGTGTGTTTCCTCCCAGAGAGGCCTCCGCTGAGTGTATGTGTACGCATGTATATGAATGAACTTGTTGCACTGCAGCAGTTTCCAGGGTCACAGGGTGCAGCGTTTTCAGAGCAGCACTGTATGTTTACAGTGCTCATGCACATACATTCAGAGACATACATTAACATACTCACCTACACAGAGAGGCCTCTTAGGGTGGAAACCCAGTTCATTCCCTCTAAAAACCCACAGCTGTTTTGTGCAATCTGGTTCTTTGTGTTGTCCAGTTAAAGGAATATTCTGGGTTCAGTACAAGTTAATCTCAGTCACTGCATTTGTTGCATAATGTTGATTTAAAAATGTAAACTTTTATTTTACGTTACATTTTTGCATTTAGACACTTACAATTGAAGTAAATGGGGCCAATTTTTGATGTTTTAAAAGCAAAAAAGTGATGCTTAATTTTATAAAAGCAATTTTTTAGTTAACTTGTGTATTGAGGTGTAAAGTTGTCGTCATGTTAACATGCAGTGTTTACATCTTGTGATCATGCTATTGAAACAGTGAGTATTTAATATGGAAATAAATTTTTGTGGTAATCAACATTATGCAACAAGTTATGTCAATTGAGCTTAACTTGCACAGAATGCTGAATACTCCTTTAAACCTACTTGTAGCGAGCACTTTCTAACAAAAATAAATTATAATTAAAAATAGAAGGATCAAACAAATGGATGAATAAAATTCTCAAGTATGTGTAAATCTGTCCAATGATTTTCAACCTCTTTGAACTGATTTGAAACAACTAAAATCTAATTGAACTATGCATAGTTTTCTGAAGATTAGTGGAGTAGAAATAATAACTTTTATAAAAGATACATTTATATGAAAATCTGAGGTCAAAGAGAAAAAGAAAGGACAACTACCGGGAAAATGGAGACATGAGAGATAGACATTTAGACTGTGTATTGAAATGCAGAAACAGCCAGACTGTCAAAGGCTCTATTGTCTTTACTTTGCTCTGGGCTCAAGACATCCGCATAGTTGTACCTCTCTATGGGGCCTTTGCACAGCTGTGTGTGCATGCGCGGGCGTCCTCTTATGCAGTATGGGTTACAGTGTAACTGTGTCAGTGTTTTCTCTAGGAAGAGTGTTTGTCTTACAGGCCGCTGGAAAGGCCCTTTTGTTTAACTTGGTGAAGAGGATCATCCTCAAAGCGAAAGCCCACAACAGTACTGTACACTTACACTATGGTGCAGTCAATGTGCTTGTAGAGTATGCACGCTTGTGTGTGCGCGCGTGAATGTCACTATGTGTCTCTGCAAGTTTGTTTAGTGCCTACGCTTCAAGGAAAAGCAAGTGGTGGCCCCGCTCAGTTATTACAGTTATTAGCTGTGTTTACATCCAAGTTGCGAAATTAATTTAGGTGAGAAGGAATGTCACAAAAACTGTTTGCAAATGAAAAAGTGACATTTCATGCCCCATGCTTGAGAGAACAAAATCATCACTTCTTTGGAAATTGGCTACCTCCTCTCAGAACTGTTTGCCAAACATTTTATGGACTGGCTTTGGCTCCAACATTTCTGAATGACCAGTAAAACATCTTTTCTTTTCTTGTCTTTTCTCTGAGCAAATTATTTCGTTACACAAAATTGTTGAGGCAAAGACACGTGACTTTTGTGATGCTTATTTAGGAATATATTCTGCAAATGGGTTGTCATCGTGGTCAATATGCAGTATCTTCTTACTGAAAAACACTTTTAACCACCTGAAGCAAGCATATTTTATGTACTTTTTTTAATGCATTTTGGTATTTCCAAACAATATTTTAATGTAGTGTCCCTAAATTCACAAAAAAACATATGGAAACAAGACTGTCATATTTTTTCCCCAGTTTCTTGCCCCAGCTTTTAAAAATTTGCTTTTGCTAAATGTGGATCCCATGAAGAGTTTTTCATTGTTCATTGTTTCTCTCTAAAAGAGAAAAAAACTGCCTTATTGTGTGAACAATATTGTATGAACTTGTGTTTTATTTGCATCTTGGTATTTTTAACATATGGAAACATATAGACATATGGATGTTTTTTTCATAGTTTCTTTCATTTATGGTAAATGTGGCTCCCGTGAAGTTTTTCTTTGTTTGTTGTATCTCCCGGAAAACTGTCCTATACCTGCTTGTTTTCCTGTGAAGGACTTGATCACACATCAGTATCCACAAGCTTTTTTAATTTCTCACTGTAATAACTCTCAGCTCACAGTGACAAGGGCCACATAATCAATAGTGCTGAACCTGAAGACCTCAGATCCGTGGTCATAGTTCAGAATACTGTGTAAGGGGAGTCTGTGAAAAAATACTGCCCTCTTCTGGGAAGAGAGAGGAGAAAAGGCCAGAATAAGGCCAGCAACAGATCAGAGACACTGCTCTAAGAGGAATAGAAAGCTTTGCAGCAGATGTGCTCTTATAATAGCCCCCTAATGAAAGCGAAACACCAAACAAAAATAGTGAAATCCAAACAGGTTAAATCCATCTTCAGGAAAGTAACACAAAATTGAGATCATCCCCACCCTCTTCTGCACACTTGCTTGGCTTGTAGTCAATTTTTGATTGCCTCTTTTTAATGTCATTGAACTTTTGATTGTTTTAGGAAACAAAAAAAACAAAATGTAGCTCATGAATTAGTCACAGTACAGCTGAATGACAGACTAATAAACAGACATTCACAATTTGCACAGCGTCACAGTCACAGTCACAGTCACAAACACACACACACACACACACACACACACACACACACACACACATACACATACTTTACTCATGTGCATTGGTAGAAATGGAGCTGTCTGGTGCCATGGCAACCAATGCGGATATCCACCCCGATTCCCACCCCCTTCCTCATCAGAAAGAGAGAGAGAGCGATAGAACGTTAATTAAAATGGAAGCAGGGAATAACCGGAGAGTGGGGCGGGGGGAGGTATCTTGTAGGAAACATCTACAAGATAAAAGGTTAGACTTTGCCTACAATGCAAATAAAAGGAAATGAGACAAATCCGGATTTCTGTTCTGTATGCCAGAAGTTGAATGAAGTTCATGAAATGAAGTCCAACGTAATTACACAGGTTTTTCACAAATTTGACACAATGCCAAATAATGAAAAACTGCAATTTACAAGTAGGGAAATATATTACCTACATTTATATATTTTTTCTTTCTTTTAATATTCTTTCATTTTAATAACGATTGCCTTACCCACTTTTGCTTTAAATATGCCCACTTTTGCAATAAAAATGTGTAAATATTTGTCATGCAGTGAAGCACAAGGAAAAACTGAAACATTAAGACACACGCACACACACACACACACACATACACACACACAGGAAAAGCACCAACATGAGCTAAACAGGGCGTCAGGCCGGGGCATCTGAGGACAATGTGGGAGGGAGGAAAGCAGGGGGGAGGGACTAAGGTAGATTTAGAAGAGGAGAAAAGAATAATTCCAGAGTACACAGAGAAATAAATGAAGGGATTGAGCGAGATTGTGGCAGAGTGAGAGATGTGGGGGGGGGGGGGGTAGAGTAAAGATCATGACGTGCCTATGTCAGTGAAAGGCATTGAGTTCAGACATGATCCGCAGTGACACTCCTGAGACGTGCAGTTTAAAACATTTTTTTAAAGGTTTGACTATAATATTCTTTTACTAAACTGAGGTATTTTTTGTATGTCCCTTACAGATGAACCTGCAAATTCAACATGGAATTGAATATTTCCTACATAAGAGGTAAGAGTGATGTGATATGTCCCTTGATATGCATGGTTGCAGTACTGTAGTGAACCTGCAGGTGGCAGACTGTCACACCAGTGTCCTGTTGGAGCTGTCTGTTCAACTGTCTTCAAAACATGACCCAGCAGAACAGTGTTATAAAAAGGGAGTGGTTGGTGGCACCGCCCCTCTGTAGTCACAACTCATGAGTCAACTAGATATCATCATCATCATCATCATCATCATCATCATCATCATCATAATTTGGGTAAAAGAACAGTGGTTTTGCACAGCAGGAGTCCCCTGTGTGATGCTATAGTTTACTGTACATAATTTGCTAAATATTGAGAGTAAAAAATAGAAAGGTAATTGTGGGAAAGTTACAAAGCAAGATACAGTTACATTGTGAGATAGTTACATAACACAAAATGTCACAAAATGTATTGTGACAATATATCTTGTAATAACTGACTGTCAAGATTTTCATTATCCCACAAAGTTGTGATTGCGAGATATAAAGTCAAATGATGTCACATAGTGAGTCACATTGCAATAAAGTTACATTAGTGAGAAACACAAGATATAGCATGTCATATTGTGAGATATGAAGTCACATCGCGAAATATAATGTTGGAATTTTGAGAGTCACAGTTGCGACATTGATTAATAAAAATCACAATTGGGAGAAATAAAGATACATTTTAAATAGCAAAATTAGAATTATGAGAAACAAAGTTGCAACTGTACATTTGGCAGTTGCAACAAAATCTTATCTCACAGTCACATTGTGAAAAATAAAGTTGCAATTACAAGACACAAAGTCATAACTGTGAGATATAAAGTCACAGTTTGGGAGAAATAAAGTTGGATTTATGAGAAACAAAGTTGCAATTGTGAGATGTAGCAAAAGTGAGAAATAAAATTGCAGTTGTAAAATGTACAGGCTCATTTTGAAATAAAAAGTTGGAATTATGAGAATAAAATTGCAATTTACTTTGAGACGGAATCAGGCATCCATTAAATACTGAGGTCTTAATAAACCTGCAAAAGTATTTGCTTTCTGAAACAACAGTAATCGTGTCAGGATTCGGCACATCTGTGCATGAAGCAAGAGAAAGAAAACATGACTCAGCAGTCTCCTGGCACCCTCTTAGGGCCAATCTTTGCTGTGGGATAGCTGCCCATGGATGTGCCCGATCAAATAAACCTTAATCTCTAAAGGCCTCCAGGCCAAACAGGCCGGTCTGGCTCCATCTAGTCTTATCCAGGCAGGCCGCCAGTCTGCCTGGGCCTCGCTTGCAAAGTCATGCCCACTGCGCCCTCCCTGCAGCGGGTACTGGACCGAGGGGAATGACCCCCGCCCCTCTCTCTTTCTCTCGGCTAGGCCTGTTCGAGATAGCCAATGGTATAACCAACTCGGACAAAGTTAAAGTGGTTCGAGACAAGCTTTCATCCAATCAGAGCACACTGCAGTAGAGCAAGCAGGTGGGTGGGGGTGGAAAGGAGAGAGACAAGGCGAAAGACAAAGGAAACGGAAGATGGAGGGATTGACTTGGCACAAGGGAGAAGAATAGAAAGCGAGATAGATGGAGGAGAAAAGAACATGTTGTTTGTCGGAGAGGGCGCTACGAGTATCGACTGTTGCTGCACTTATTGATCATTCTCAAACCCTGTTTATCCAGCACAGTCACAGAGACATTTATCTTCACATGTGCACACACCCAGACGTTGTGCGGATTTTGAAACATCTGTGCAATTTTTGTAACAACCGTAACTGCCAGTGTTCTTTGAATAGTAACACCCACATTGTGAATTCTGGACCTCAGGGCAGGAGACAGACACACTCCATGCGTCTTCCTGCCAAGATTCGCCAAGTTCACTCACCAGTGAGAAATTGGTTAGTGTAGCAGACTGACTCCTCCGCCTCATATCGCTCATCCTTTTCCAGCCATCAATAGATGGATGACCCAGGCAAACCGGAGGTGATAGAGGAATGAGCAGAGAGCAGAGCTCCCACACACAGAGAGTCTATCTATACTTCTGTCTGTTTCAATAGATGAAGGGAAGAGAGTTGATTGAATGAGTTCAGCTGCATTGCTTTGCATTCTGCTTCAAGACTGAAGAATCCTTCTGTCTGTTCATCTCTCCATCTTCTCATCTTCTGTCTTCCTTCCTCCTTCTATTTCCTGACCACTGTTGGTCTCCTCAAGAGTCCTCTCAGACACCACACACACACAAACACAAACAAACAAACACACACATACAGGAACTGACTTAAAATACACAAACGTCCAGTAGGGCAACATTATCTAAAGAAAAAGTTCAGGTAAATTGGTGTTTTACAGATAAACTTGATTAAAAATGACAAAGCAAATTACACTCTCGGGAAAACAAAGTGGAAAAATTTCACTTTTATCTTGTCACTGGGGAAGTCCATTGGGGAAGTCCATTATCTACACCTGGTGCATATTGGTACCTTATGATAATAAAGTAAGTATCTTTTTGAGCCTGACAAGCTGTTGCACCCCTAAAGTTAAGTTGGTTTTGTTGTTGTTTTTTGAACGCTTTCCTATTATTTTTTAACTAACTCTAGGGTCTTCTGAAAAACGCAATCTTACCCAAATATAATAGAATAGAATTATCATATACATATATTTTCATATCTGTTTATTGTCTCCAATGGGAGAAATTTGTTTTGAATGAGAGAACTGCTGCAACATTAACCAACAAAACATACATAGTACAGACATTAACAAGTCATCACACTTATAAAAACTTCCTAAAAAAAACATTTTAATTCATTAATAACTTAAAAACCCTTAGTTGCATGTACACCAACATACAATCAGTTGACAGTACCTACAATTATCTCAACACCCCTACCAATCTCCCTATCCTGCTGGAATTGCTCATTGATAAATTTGACTGACAAAGGAACAAACAAGTATTACCTGCATAACGGGAATCTGTCTCCTACCAGAGTTCATCAACATATACTCAGAATACAACACATGCGATGAATCCAATAAAATCTTATTGTCCTGCTGATTCATGACTGCTCAAAAATATCTTGTAAGATGCTGAGTGTGGGTATTCCCACAACCTTCCCTGCCACTTCAGACTGCAACTAAAACGCAGTCTGAATGTTGATTTGCTAGTGATATTTTTGCTGAGATCGCCACTGCCGACAATATAAATTGACATGTTATGATTTAAAAATTGCGTGCCTTTTTACCTTCATGTTGTGATGAGTAGCCCATCACACAATTTTGTTATGTTGACGTAATGAGACAACGTGCAGCAAAGTTGCAGTGGAAAAAAACGAACTGAGGTTGAGTGCCAAAATACGCATGGGGACTGCAAGGATCAGTTTTCCACGTCAGAAACGCATGTCAAAACGAAAAATATCTGGCTTTTTTAAAGCCCTCATCTCTATTGAGCAACAACGCTGACGGCTGTGCCAGCATAAGAGAGAATTGAAGGAGATGTGTCAATGAATGAACATCCAAGTACTGTAAAGCTGCAGGAAGGGAGTGTCTATTTCATGCACACAACGTGGTTAAACTACAACAGATAAACGTGAGCTGTCTGGACACAAACTAATTGTTAACCATTCTTGTTTTTAATTGATACTGGTATGGATTCTTATCCTCAATATCTTTTAATCTTTACTGTTTTCTGTTACTGCCTGAACTTCACATTTATTTGTAGCACAGCCATTTTTTCTTAACCTGTTGTCTACATTAAAAAAAAAGAAAAGAAGCTAAAAATTAAATTCAACCGCCCATATAATTGCATGTGAAGAGCTGCCTTTCACCAAATTTACCTCCTCAGATATTACTAATGAAGAAAAATAAACTGGGTGTGTGCAAGACATACGATAACGTTTATACTAGGATGCATTAGGAGGAGGCCAAACTATACTCATTGGCCAAGTGATGCTGACATTATTATGGTCTGTGACACTGGTTCAGATTCTGTGTAAAGAACAATTCTTTGTGACTATGTAGTTCTCAAGTTGGAAAAGAAATTCAGTTCCTACTTTAAGTGAATCTTAGTTCCCAGGACATCCACAAGATGGATGAAAATTGCTGATGCTTTATAAGGAGGGCAGAAGTGACAACGCATGACAAAATTAAAACACGTTTATTCTTTTGTGGCACTTATATAATAATTTGGCGCCTATTTATTCCCTTATAGGAGCCGATGGCTCCTTAATTGATTTCTGGAGCCCTGCATTTTAGTTATTTGAGCTTTCATACTGCAATATATACTGTGTTTGTATATAGTTCTAGAGTTTGTGGTTGGTAAAATTGACATTGAAATTTCTCATTGCACTGCCTGGTGCACTTTAATAATGGAAAAATGTTGGTGGAGACCAGGGGTTCTCAACTGGTTTGGACATGGGACCCACTTTTTTAGGAAATATAGGGGTGTGACGAGACACTTAGCTCACGAATCGAGAACGAGACGAGATTTTTTGCCCACTATTTTTAGGAAATCCTCAATGACAAAATTCATGACTGAAAAAATAGTCTGCAGGTGCATTTTAAATTATGCTTTAACTAATCACTAGTGACTAATGTCATTTCAGTTCTACTTTCTGAGTATGAATTTTCAAATGCATTGAAAGACAACACTCAAGCACTGTAAAAGGTTTTTCCACAAACTCCTGGCTTCTCTCCTGTATAATTTCATGAGTCTCTTCAGAACTTACTGTACATGAATTATGAGCTTCCAGAACTTCTGATTGAGGCTGTGTGTGGCCTCCTAATTCAACTCCTGTTTACGAATATATATATATATATATATATATATATATATATATATACAGGGAGTGCAGAATTATTAGGCAAATGAGTATTTTGACCACATCATCCTCGTTATGCATGTTGTCTTACTCCAAGCTGTATAGGCTGGAAAGCCTACTACCAATTAAGCATATTAGGTGATGTGCATCTCTGTAATGAGAAGGGGTGTGGTCTAATGACATCAACACCCTATATCAGGTGTGCATAATTATTAGGCAACTTCCTTTCCTTTGGCAAAATGGGTCAAAAGAAGGACTTGACAGGCTCAGAAAAGTCAAAAATAGTAAGATATATTGCAGAGGGATGCAGCAGTCTTAAAATAGCCAAGCTTCTGAAGCGTGATCATCGAACAATCAAGCGTTTCATTCAAAATAGTCAACAGGGTCGCAAGAAGCGTGTGGAAAAACCAAGGCGCAAAATAACTGCCCGTGAACTGAGAAAAGTCAAGCGTGCAGCTGCCAAGATGCCACTTGCCACCAGTTTGGCCATATTTCAGAGCTGCAACATCACTGGAGTGCCCAAAAGCACAAGGTGTGCAATACTCAGAGACATGGCCAAGGTAAGAAAGGCAGAAAGTCGACCACCACTGAACAAGACACACAAGCTGAAACGTCAAGACTGGGCCAAGAAATATCTCAAGACTGATTTTTCTAAGGTTTTATGGACTGATGAAATGAGAGTGAGTCTTGATGGGCCAGATGGATGGGCCCGTGGCTGGATTGGTAAAGGGCAGAGAGCTTCAGTCCGACTCAGACGCCAGCAAGGTGGAGGTGGAGTACTGGTTTGGGCTGGTATCATCAAAGATGAGCTTGTGGGGCCTTTTCGGGTTGAGGATGGAGTCAAGCTCAACTCCCAGTCCTACTGCCAGTTTCTGGAAGACACCTTCTTCAGGCAGTGGTACAGGAAGAAGTCTGCATCCTTCAAGAAAAACATGATTTTCATGCAGAACAATGCTCCATCACACGCGTCCAAGTACTCCACAGCGTGGCTGGCAAGAAAGGGTATAAAAGAAGAAAATCTAATGATATGGCCTCCTTGTTCACCTGATCTGAACCCCATTGAGAACCTGTGGTCCATCATCAAATGTGCGATTTACAAGGAGGGAAAACAGTACACCTCTCTGAACAGTGTCTGGGAGGCTGTGGTTGCTGCTGCACGCAATGTTGATGGTGAACAGATCAAAACACTGACAGAATCCATGGATGGCAGGCTTTTGAGTGTCCTTGCAAAGAAAGGTGGCTATATTGGTCACTGATTTGTTTTTGTTTGGTTTTTGAATGTCAGAAATGTATATTTGTGAATGTTGAGATGTTATATTGGTTTCACTGGTAAAAATAAATAATTGAAATGGGTATAAATTTGTTTTTTGTTAAGTTGCCTAATAATTATGCACAGTAATAGTCACCTGCACACACAGATATCCCCCTAAAATAGCTAAAACTAAAAACTACTTAAAATATTGATACAAAAATATTCAGCTTTGATATTAATGAGTTTTTTGTGTTCATTGAGAACATGGTTGTTGTTCAATAATAAAATGAATCCTCAAAAATACAACTTGCCTAATAATTCTGCACTCCCTGTGTATATATATATATATTTCATATTCATATATTCTTAGTCTTATTAAAAGCATACAATAAGTGCAACCATAATCAAATTACTCTCAAAATATTCAAAGAGCCAACAGAGAGTAAAACAGAGACCAGAGTTAAGAGGTGGTTACAACCATAGATATTTACATGTAGATGCCTCATTAGCGACTGTTTCTATGGGCCACTATACGTTAGCCGTCCGCCATTTTCGAACTGTCAAAGCCGGTCGTGAACGCGCTTGTGAACATTCAAATGGGCACGCTTATGGAACAGCAGAAATATGTCTGTTTCTCTTCTTTAACTACTCTTAAATTTAGTTTAATTTAAGTACTTTCAAAGGCCAATGTTTGTTTTCACATATCTTTTCCAGTCCTTGAATACTGTGTCTGAAATTCCAGAACCGTGAAGCCTGTTATTAACTAACAAATGTTACGTGTTTTTGTGTAGATCCAAACATTATAATTGCTAATCTAACACAATACATGAAGAACGCGTTAGCTAACATGACATTAAAAAGTAGCTAACGATAGTTAAAAACCTGTAATATTGAGTTAATACATAGGCTATAAAAACACAAACCAACACATTCTCACCTGAGAAAGGTTATCCGATTTCTTCGGGAATTTAAATCGCACTGGGTTTTACAGAGGCTGTGCAGTGTTTTAAAAAAAAAAAAAAAGTATGCTAGTGATGATTGACAGCATCTGAAGTGTTGACCGTTCTAAAATGGCAGCGCGTCGACGTGCCTGGAGCGGTCGAATGAGGCATCTACGTATACATATCTATGGTTACAACTACTCAACCTAGCCTATATAGCTTTGATATAGGCTATTGTGTCGCATAATTTGCGCAAATCTGGGAGGTCACGTTTACTTGCGCTTTAGATTTGCGATCACACGTACTTTGTGTAATGGGATCGGAAGTGTTGAGCACGCATTCTAGATATAAGACATTTATCAGACACGTTTATCAGGCTCTGTTGCGCACAAATCTTCCGCCATGGTCCTGTCAATCATCTCACTCTCGTCATGTGATCAGAACTGTGATTCCTATTCTTAAAGCTTCTAAGAATCCACGCAGAAAGCTCCTAATTTACCTTAAAAACTTCTACGTAGGAGTCTTAGCTTAAGAGTGATTCAGGACTGATCTGAGAGCAACTCTGAGGGAGGAAAATACAAAACTTTAATCTTAGTGAGGAGGCGAGTCTGACCACGTTTCTACATATGACACAGTCTTTTTGAAGACTGTAATTGGTTGGTTGTCCAAGAAGGAAATAAGAGCGCTTTTAAGTATAAACCTTCACTTTAAAATTACAGGCGTCATTTTACCGTACTCTCTCTCACATTTTATATATATATATTTCTTTTTTTATTTACCATGCTGTTAATGTTGTACTTAATGTATTTGACAGGAAATTAACAGCGACACAATAAGGTTCTGAAAGTGCTGTAATTGTGTGATCACTTTGCTTATAGAAGGTTGTGACAGACCCAAATCATCACTGCTACGTAGTTGCATTTTACAAGTTGCCAAACATGTTAATGTAGTGATTACTTCCATTTCTGGTGCTATGGCATTTCTGCGCTGTGTCTGAGATGTTAGCGTGTCTCTAATAAGATCGGTCACAAACGTGATCCCTGTTCTAAAGTGTTCTAAACCCTCTTCGCGTTTCGTCCATTTTCTCCGCTGCTAAAAAAAACTCTTAAGCCTCTTAAAAGTCCTTGTCCATACTCCTAACACTTTTGGACCTTAAGACCTCTTTTAAGGGTTAAGATGCTTTCTGAATTACTTGTTTCTTTACTAGGATTTTTTCTTTAATTTTAAGAGTAAACGCACACCTTTCTAAGAATTTTCTTAGAATCTTGTCACTAGGAGCTACTCTTTGCATTAAGATTTTTCATGAATACGGGCCCAGACGTTTACAATAGTTTACAATTGAAGCAACTGTTTCCAACTGAATTAAATGGTTTTTATTTCCATAAAAAAGCAAAACGTCAGTGGAGGTTGTAATGTAAATGTAGTGGTGGCATATTTTATGCTAATTTCACCCTCACTTTATTGTCATAGCAATATCGCGAGACAGCTTTTCACTCGACGAGCGAGTGAATCAAATTTTAATCTCGCGAGATCTCGTCACACCCCTAATAAAAAAAAATTAAAAAAAAAAAAGTAAAATATATATGTATGTTTTTTAAAAAAAAATCAAGCACATTTATTTCATAAAAATTGTTGACACACTCAAGTACTGTCCCACTTTACTTAACATAAATTCTAAGAATATGACTAATACTGATGAATAAATAGGCCTATAAGTTAAGGCTATTAAATAGCATTCCTAAAATAGTTTTTGTTAATACAATAAAGTAGCTGCCACACTAATTTAAAAATATACAAAATAACATAAAGTGGCATTTTGGGGTTACAACAGGTACCATGACGAATACACAATACATCATGAACTGTTAATGAAACATGAAAACTGCTCCTGATGAACAGAATGAACATCATACCTGCATGCAAATCCTTACACGCGTCGTACCAGTTACGTACTAATGGATAATGTAACGTTTCAAGCTAATAGTTTCTCTTGCGCTTTATATATGAAGTGATATGCAATGTGCCGCCACATTTGCACATGCAATTGAAGAGTACGTTCTACGAGCACAGTATAACGGCTGACAGGACAGTTAAGTTTGGTTTTGAGGTGAAAGACTTTAATTCGTAACAAGCTACGAAAATAACGTTAGAATAATGACACTGACATATAGCCTGACAACATATCGTCTGACTGCAGATAGGCCTATTGAATCAGTACAATTTTCTCAGGCACTCCGCAACCCACTCAAAACGGTCTTGCGACCCACCAGTTGAGAAACACTGGTGTAGACAGTGCAGTACATATTATGTTATGTGTTAGAGGAGATCTTCAGATGGACACGTGATGAAACGCTATTAATATCTGTTTAGTGTCCATTGTCACCAGCTTCTTTGTGGCAAAGGATTTCTTAGAATCACATGCTGTAATTTGATTGGATGGGTCTATGCAATTTCCGGGCATCAGGGTGCACTGATTTTTATCAGGCTTGACAGGAATCAAAGTCGTCGTGTTTACAAGGTACTGGGCTCTTATAATGAGAACTTTGTCAAATCCAAAGTCTTTTTCAGTCAAACCTTGAGGCTTTTGGCATCTTACATTTTTCAAAGATATTCAGAGTTTGGTTCGTCTACTACTTGGTATCACCTCAAATTGTAAAATACATGATCAAGCATAACATTATGAATTGGGAATTTGGAGGCCAAGTCAACACCGCATACAAGAGCTGCAGTTTTGGAGATGCCCTGACCCAGTCGTCTAGCCATCCCAACTCGCTCAAATCCTTACACATTTTTCCTGCTTCTAACACATCAACTTTAAGGACAAAATGTTCACTTGCTGCCTAATATATCAAAACCAACTAACAGGTGCCGTGATGAAGAGATAATCAGTGTCCACTTTACCTGTCAGTGGTCATAATGTTATACCTGATCTGTGTATAGTTACAAGAATTGTCTGTGGTTGATCCACAAAATGTTATGTCTTACTAAATCATAGGTTTAGGAGATGTTTTGAGTTGAGTTGGTAAAAAGAACATGCAGAAACACACATTCTGGCAAATGCAATATGTTTGTGAATGTAACCGTTTTTCATTCTTTTGTTAATTTATTTTTCTTTTGGTTCAGCGCCACTCATTATGTCAGTGTTAGGATTCTATTGGAAATAGTAGCTTGCTAATCATAATTTATAGTTATTGTCTCAAGGCTACAAATAAGATCAGTGATTCTCAGCCTTTTTGCCTTGAAGGCCCCCCCATTGTCCAACAAAATATTCAAAAGCCCCTCATATTGGCTAAGATAATTCCTCTGGAGTGTCTGCTGTAATTATGACAATGCTGCTTGTTTTCAAACTTTTTTAATTAACAGAAACTGGGAGTGTTGATTTATTAATTTAACCACGGTTCATTTTGTGATTCCAGAGGATTCTGATTTTGTATGTTCTTCAATAAAAGCAATCGTTATTGAAGAACATACAAAATCAGAATCCTCTGGAATCACAGAATGCAACACATCCCTCACCCTCCACCCTGCTATATCCCTCTGCCTGACTTTCTACCATCTCTTTTTCACCAACCGTAAAGGAAAGGTGGAGATAGAAATTGAGAGAAATATGCAAAATTGTAAATTCAAGCATAAAGTCTATGAGTGGGAAGATATGAGGTTTAAGTGATGAATGACAGGTGTGTGCTGAATTTGATGAGTTAGTATGTTTCTGCAAAACTATGTGTATGAGTAGCACATTACTCTTTAACCATTGTGTGTGTGTGTGTGTGTGTGTGTGTTGGGGATTCAGTTCGGCTAGATTTGTTCTTCCTAATATGTGTGTGTGTTGCAGGTATGACTCAGTGTCGGATATGAGCAGGCATGAGGTATGTGTGCGGGTTTGTGTAGAGGATGTGACTCAGGAGGCATGCACTGGGTGTTCAGCGTAAATCGCTCAATCTAATGACAACTGGAGTAATCACATTGTTCAGTAGTCTGAGCCAGCAATGAAAGTGCTCTGTGACTCATACAGAAAGGCAGGATGAAGCTCACACACGCAAACAATATAACCCCAAGGACCGTCATTTGCTAAATGTGAGATAATTTGCTATAAACATGAGATAATTCAGAGGGAAAACGCCTTGCATGGTTGGTTGGTTTTTCTAGATAGTTTCTTTCATCTGTAAAATGTTAGTTGAAGTTACGGCCACTCACTACCATGAGGCAATTACATAAACCAACTCATATCTAATGTACACAAAATGTTGCAACAAAATGAAAACCTTCTGGCAGTGTAGACACATACTCAACAGTATACTCAGTAGGACTTTTTGTTTTGGTCAGTGCTAAAGTATTTAATATACTATATATATAATTATTTTAGTAAATGCTGACTTCACCTCAAATCTCATATTAGTAAGCACAATCAATGGTTTAAATTTGGTTTAGATAGTTTAATAGTTTTAAATTATATATGGTATTATATTCATAAAATGAATCTATTAAATTTCAGTGACATTAAAGTTGAAATTAGTTAAATAATCTTGGTGTACAAGCAGCAATAAACCATTAGCAGACAATGCAGTCACCTTCAGTGTTTTTGACAGTAATCCTGGTGTAATTTGATGATTCATTTTCAGGCTTAATTTGCAACAAAATTTTTACCATAAAATAAAATTTTCGATCACAAGATAAAAAAGGCTAAAAAACATGAATAGAAAACACATCTGAAAACAGAAACTTTAAAATGGAAAAAGCAGCATGCATGTACATTTTGTTTTAATGTCAAGTTTTATCATATTTGTAATATCTTGCCAGAAAGAGCCCGCTTTTACAGTTGATGACACGTACAACTGCTCTATATGTGTGATGAGATACACACAGAGAAAGCCAGACGGACAACAAGCACTCAGTCTGAAGACTAGTGGTAGCATATTGTCAATATTCAGATGTGATTGCGAACTCATTTCGCATTTGCGTTGCCTAATTGTGCGCACTTTTTTTGTATTTATTTTTTTTATTACAATTGTGACAATTCAAATACTTAAATATAACACAAATAACATTTGCATTTCCCAAGATACTCCTTTTGGATACTGGCTGATTAAAAAGGAAAGTTTCCTGTTCTTGAACAGATTGCAGGCGGGCACTTGTCTGCCCTGTGCGCTTTATATAAAGAGACTAACCAAAATTTTAATGTAATATGTGCAGGGAACAGATGGACTTGTATTTGGAATTCCAGTTTTATTGAGATAGTTGTAATTTAACACGTGCATAACTAACTGGTACACCAGTTTTTTCTATATGGTTCATTTATTTAAACTCATCTTTTTATTATAAAATCACACCGATGAAGGAAGTAACTGTATTTTAATATAGATAAATAGAATTGCTATTTAATCAAATCAAAAGCTAAATGAAAAATGAGCATTTTTGCTATTGGTTTTCAGACCCATGAGTTTAGAATTTTTCAGAATCAGACAAGTTTTTTTTACTGTATTACTATTAACAAGTATGCTGAAGGTTTTGAAAATGGCAGGGGGCTCAAATAATTTTTGTTGTGCAGTGTTTTTGTTTTGCATCTAACAGCTCACAATTGTTATATAAGAGCATTTTGCAGTTGGCATTAAATAGGTGACAGTAGTGATGTAAATCTTTGTGATGGGGAATAATGTTGTCTAAATAATGGTAGTCAAGTCTCTTGGCTAGATTAGTTTTTTGAGTTCCCAAACTGTGCCAAGATTTGAAACCTTGAAACATTTCTTGACTACATCACTTGTAAGCTTTAACGAGAAAACAAACATAAGTGGCTTTTAGACATGAAATTCATGCCAAGATATAATTAAAACAGGACAGGCCATCTGTGAACTGATTGAATGTCTCTTGCTAAATGATCTTAAAATGTTCTATATTTTGTATATTTTCAAAGATGTCCCCTACCCCCCACCCCCTACGATCATGGAAATATCAAAGCATTTTGAAATTTTGCTTTCCAGGAATCGGAAAGTCATGGAAAATCAAAAAGTGTTGGAACCCTTAATTAAAGCTGAAAAACATATTGTTTCTTTTCACAGTGTAGTATGCAGAGACCATATGGAGAGGGTTGATTCCTCTAAAAGGATAAACACTGTGAAAACCCAACACATCTCAGCTAATGGCATGAGTTTGGGGCTTGACTATCTTTTCGTCAAACCAATTGAAGATGGGGCAGTTTGAGAATATTACATTTGGTGACTTTTAAAATTCTCAGCTTTAAATGGTAAAGTTGGTCATGATGTGCACCTAATTTGGTCTATTGTTCATCTTTGCAGGATATTCTTTTGCTTGTTTCAGCAAGATTCATGTTGATTTTCTGCCAAAATGTTAATCAATTTAGTGCAGCTGTTTAGTCTGTCACCCTTCCTCCATTCTTAATTGGTGAATGTGACAGACCTGTTAGAAGAGGGTGAGAATTCAGCAAAAACAGTTGAAGGTGTGACATCCCCCAAATCACATTTTTGAGTCAGCTAGTGGAGTTTGCTCGTGTAATGCTTCACCATTCAGTTTTCAGACCATAAAATGCAAATGTAAAATTGAAAAAATATTTAACCAAAAGGTACATTTTTAGTAGTACAATTAATAATTGCTATTTTTTTCTCCTTTTATTTATTTAACTTTTTTTCTAAATCGTGACTTTAGAAAATATTTTGACATTTTCTATCTTTCTATCTAACCCAATACAAAAGTTTTAAAGTGCCCCTATTATGCTATTTTAAAGAGTACTAATTTAGTTTTTAAAGTTTACTACAGGTTTACATGCATCAAAGGTCAAAAACACTTTCCTTTTCTCATAATATCCATTGCACATCACCACATTTTTTTAATGATTCTCAAATTACTCAGTCCCCCCTTTTCGAGAGCCTACTCTGCTCTGATTGGCCAGGCGCCTAGTCTGCATACAGCGGGTGTCTGAAGCTAAACGGCCATTACCATAACTGAATTTCAGTTCCTTCTGGAGGCTTCCTAAAGCTCCGTGATTGTACACACTGTAAAGACCGTAACAATGGCATCGATTTTACCATATCAATCTGAGCGTGAGCCTGATGATGAAACTATTGGAATAACTAGTTATTCAACCCGTACCTCCATCGCAAGGATGACTTGAGCAGGACATTTCTGTGATTAACTGCTCAGTTTGAGGTACATTATGAGATGTTTCAACTGTAATTCCTCAGCATCAGCAACAAGTGTATGTCCACGTTTTTTTTTTGCAGTGCACATGCAGGAACTGTATCAATAACAGTGCATACGTTAGCCGAGCACTAACTTGAATGACTGAACATTAAAGTTTGTCAAACATCAAATCTTGCTTAATCCTTCATTATTACTCAAAGTAATAAGAACGATACAATCTACATAATTAAACACAATTTTAGATAATAGTGGCCCACAGCTCATTAAATATTTCAATAAGACAGCAATAGCCGGAGACATACACAATATAAAACACAAAAGTACATATTTTGAACACCCGGTAGAAAGTATATACATCAATAGTTAATCATACTTACAGGTTGTGATTCTGAGGAGCAAGCTGGTCCAAATAAACTGGGCACTGTCCCATCTTTCAAGAGCAAGCGTTTTGTAAATCCTGCGTTGAAGGATGGGTCAAGTTTTTGCGAGTGGACAGCGTACAATATAGGTGGGCATTATGCATGTGTTTGCTAGGGACGTGTAGCCGTAACTGATTGGGATTCGAATTCCTGACGACTCGTTTAGTTCTTTTGGGAGACAATAACTTTATTTCTTGTGCACTTTCGACTTTACAACTTTGCAGAACGTTTATATTAACAGACAGCTATATTACACCCTGCATGAAAAGTAATATTTGGAAAAAAACATAATAGTGGCACTTTAAGGCAAGTTTATATACACTCACCTAAAGGATTATTAGGAACACCATACTAATACTGTGTTTGACCCCCTTTCGCCTTCAGAACTGCCTTAATTCTACGTGGCATTGATTCAACAAGGTGCTGAAAGCATTCTTTAGAAATGTTGGCCCATATTGATAGGATAGCATCTTGCAGTTGATGGAGATTTGTGGGATGCACATCCAGGGCACGAAGCTCCCGTTCCACCACATCCCAAAGATGCTTTATTGGGTTGAGATCTGGTGACTGTGGGGGCCATTTTAGTACAGTGAACTCATTGTCATGTTCAAGAAACCAATTTGAAATGATTCGAGCTTTGTGACATGGTGCATTATCCTGCTGGAAGTAGCCATCAGAGGATGGGTACATGGTGGTCATAAAGGGATGGACATGGTCAGAAACAATGCTCAGGTAGGCCGTGGCATTTAAACGATGCCCAATTGGCACTAAGGGGCCTAAAGTGTGCCAAGAAAACATCCCCCACACCATTACACCACCACCACCAGCCTGCACAGTGGTAACAAGGCATGATGGATCCATGTTCTCATTCTGTTTACGCCAAATTCTGACTCTACCATCTGAATGTCTCAACAGAAATCGAGACTCATCAGACCAGGCAACATTTTTCCAGTCTTCAACTGTCCAATTTTGGTGAGCTCGTGCAAATTGTAGCCTCTTTTTCCTATTTGTAGTGGAGATGAATGGTACCCGGTGGGGTCTTCTGCTGTTGTAGCCCATCCGCCTCAAGGTTGTGCGTGTTGTGGCTTCACAAATGCTTTGCTGCATACCTCGGTTGTAACGAGTGATTATTTCAGTCAAAGTTGCTCTTCTATCAGCTTGAATCAGTCGGCCCATTCTCCTCTGACCTCTAGCATCAACAAGGCATTTTCGCCCACAGGACTGCCGCATACTGGATGTTTTTCCCTTTTCACACCATTCTTTGTAAACTCTAGAAATGGTTGTGCGTGAAAATCCCAGTAACTGAGCAGATTGTAAAATACTCAGACCGGCCCGTCTGGCACCAACAACCATGCCACGCTCAAAATTGCTTAAATCACCTTTCTTTCCCATTCTGACATTCAGTTTGGAGTTCAGGAGATTGTCTTGACCAGGACCACACCCCTAAATGCATTGAAGCAACTGCCATGTGATTGGTTGATTAGATTATTGCATTAATGAGAAATTGAACGGGTGTTCCTAATAATCCTTTAGGTGAGTGTATATCGAATAGTGCATTTTATACACAGTGGTAATTCAGTGTGCTTTACATGATTATAATTTAAGAAAAAAATTAAGTTAAGAGTTTTCTTTTTATTTTATATTATTCTTTCTTTCTCCTTTATCTTTTGCCACTTCGTGTCTCTCCCTCTCTCTCTCTCTCCCTCCCTTTCCACTTCTGTTGCTGAGGGATCATGGTCCTGTCATAATTAGGCCCTTTCTGCCTGATATTATTCTGAGGCCCATTAGGGGGACGGCAGGCACTTCTGCTCCCTCTCAGCTGAAACATTACAACTCTTTAGCCTGTGTAAACACACTCTGAGTTTGACTCTGGTCAACACCCCTACTCACTAAGATCTCAGATTGGTACTGTAAGCACTGACCGCACTGGTGATTTAATCACCGTCCCAAAAATGTTAAATGTGTTTACAAATATAGGTTTCTTAATGTTGGGAAATGGTGTGTCACTGCCCTCTATTTTCACTCAAGCTCTTTGTAGTGCACTACAGTGTCACTTCAAAACTCGCATATCATCCTGTTTGTCTCTTTTTTTAGTTTGTCTTAGTTACAGCCACAGAAACACATGCTGAGGTAAATGCACACCCTCTCAACTTGTAAAGTCTTCTCACTTGTGAGTAGTGCTCAATGTTAAGGGCTACTTTAAAGGGATAGTTCACTCAAAAAATGACAGTTCTGTCATTATTTACGGACCCTCATGTTGTTCCAGACCTAAATGACTTTTGTTCTTCAGTGGAACACAAAAGGAGAATTTTTAAAGAGCCTTCACGCAACTCCTTTTCATACAACAATGATTCACAGGCTGTCACGATCTAGAAATGTGATTAAAACATCATATAATTACCATACAAACAATGTTCCCTCTAATTTCTTTTTTTCGCTGAGCAAAACGTTTCTCTATTGTGCGGACATTTTGGTCACCTGAACAAAAACATTCTTTATACCAGACCTGTAGAGTGTATGTAAACACACAAAAAAGTGGTTTTATCATGCAGCTATAACTTTGAACTTTAATGTGCCATTTCTATTTTATTTAACCCTTGATGTAACTTAGTGATATATTAAATCATTTAAAAAAAAAAGCAGTTAATTCAGAAGTCACTAAATTAAGCACATTTTAGGTTGACTGAGATTTCATTTTACAGTGCTGTTAACTGTACAAGTCTTCTTTACCAAGAAAAACTATTACAGTTACATTCTTTATAATAATATAATATAATATGAAAAAAATTACACTGAGATGGTTTTTAATGTGTTTTTGTACAGTCAATTATTGGCGACAGGCAGCATTAAACCATCAAAATTAAATGTTTGTTTATTGCTTATGAATTTCCAAGATTTTCTATATCTGGGGTTTTCAAACTTTTTCCCTAAACAATCCCCTTGTGAGATCAATTCTTTATTAGGCTTACAGTATAATATAATTATAATAGAAGCTAAATAATGAAGTAATGAAATAGATCTAATAGCTAAATATGTTCAAGGGAACATGTGAACTCTTTTATAGTTATCTAAACATGCCTGAAACCCAAACCACACACAAATCTATTAAAACTGACGCGTGTTACTGAGGTGTTTTGAGTTTGCACGCTACACTTGTGGTGGGTGTGTAACTGTAAATGTCTGTTGTTACCGTGCTGTGCCCATCATCCATTACTTCCACCACTTAATCAAGCCCCTCTTCTTTAAAACATGATGACGTTTTATTTCACGTCTTTTGCGTTTCACGTTGCCTCTCATATTGAGCTATTTGGACCGCAAACATGACTCACTGCCGCTCACACGCAACATCATTCTCTTTCTATGAAACCTGTAAACTGCATTCACCGGTTCTAACTCTATAGCGGTTGAACAGAGCACTGCAATTATTTCTCATTTAAACTACAATCAAATGGATTTCTCCCCACATTTCGCGTCTGTCGTCTGCGCGGCATTTATTCTTTCTGCGTGGCTGCGGAATCACAAGTGCGCGGCCGCACACGCTCGCAGCGTAGAGGGAACATTGCATACAAGTGGCCCATATGATGCATCACTGCATCCTATTTTGAATGTGATCCTTCTATAATGTTATTGTAGCTTGAAGACTTGGAAAGATTTGAGTCATAGTTACCACTTTTAGGGTGCATTTATTGTGTTTTTTTAGTTTTTGCTAGATCGTGACAGCTATGGTTCTATCTATATGAACTGCCCTCAAATCTCTCCTTTTGTGTCCTTCTTGAAAAAGCATTGTATAGTTTTGGAATGACATGAGGATTTTTCATTTTTGGGTGAACGACTCCTTTAAGATGTTTGAGAGTGTTGGTAATTTTCTCCAGCACTTTAACAGTCTGTTGTTCTGGTGTTTGGTAACTTGTTGGGAGATGTTTCAATTTGTCCATTCATTTACTCCATGTTTCCATTTGCAAACAAGCGTTTCTTTTTTTTTTTCCTTTTCTGAAGAGAAATTTGAAAGATTTGTCAAAATCTGGCAGAAATTTTTTGCTGTATAACTATAACATACAGTTTGCGAGTTAACTGCAACCTTTCCTAAGTGACTACCAAAGGGAACATAAAGCGTAAATGATTTAATTTACATTGTTGGATGCTGTGATCACATCTGAATCACAAGGTTTTTCACACATGACCTTTTAGCCAGCCGATCATGTGTGAGAAAAATGGGTTTGTTTATTATTCTGGGGTTTGCAATGGATTGCCTCAGTAGGTGAAATGATTGGCTTTTCTCTGAAACTCTTTTCTTTCTCTTCAAGTGCCCATTTATTTCTAGACATGCACATAATCAGTCAACTATTCTGTCTTGTGACTAACTCTTATCTTCTTGTCAATCATAACTTGTCATTTGTCAATCAGACCACAAGAGCTTGTGGTTACTGTGTCATTTAAAGTTACAGTTGCCACAACTTCTTTTAAAGCCTCTCATCTGACTTATGTATTGTTTCCCCTTTAGTCTCAGTTTTTATTAAGCTTTTTATTTTATTTATCTATCTAAGGTTAAGATTTGCATTAAGGCATCCACTCAAGAAGGTAGCTGCATTGTTGCGGTAGATGTTGGGCCAGTGCTGGGTGTCTAAATGGGTTTTATTGAAAAGGAAATCTGTCAGAGCCTGATAAAAGAGAATGGGCTCCTGGACATGAAGAATGGGTCAGAGGGTTCATTCTGAAAAGACTGCCTTTTCATCACTGCATGACTCATTCTTTGTGTGTCTGTGTGTTTGTGTGTGTGTGAACGCATAGTATTCAAATACCCAATCATGTGTATCCAGAATGTGTGTCCTTGTTCTTTTGGTGTTTATTAAAGTGTGAGGGATAACATTTATACAATAATGCAGCAATATATAGATGGTCCTGGAGCTGAAGTCAGGAGAATATAGACATTGTGTGTGCGAGACATTTAAAATGAGAAGCATTGTGTGATTTTGTGTGTGAGAGTGTGTGTATGTGTTCTGGCTCACTGAGGTATAGTGCCCTCTTACCTCACCGCTCAGGCATCCCTGTGCGGAGCAGAGCAGTGTGAACAGAAAGAGAGAAAGTCTCACAGTGAGGGTATTCATATACTCCTAGCATTGACAAAAGAGATGAAGGGAGGGAGGGAAAGTGAGAGAGAAAGAGTACAGGGGATCAAACTGAGATTGTGGAGGCTTAAACATCAAACATTCATATTAACGTTATGAATGGCTAATCAGCAAAAATGGGTGTGAATTAAGCCCAGATTGGTTTTGCAGACTAGGTATTAAAAGTATAATTATCATCTAACTATCCTAGTACCCTACTTATTATGGGTTGGGATACATTGTACCTTGATTATTTACCCTCAAATGGGCTTGTCCATTGTGATTGTTACTTTTTAAATCATTGTTCTTCTTTCTCTTTTTCCCTTCTCATCTTAATTCCCCTCTCCAATTACCCCCCCCATTTCATCTATCCAAACTGTCCGAACCTGCTCCTTTGGACACCAGTAAGCACCCCGTCCTTCCCCTCCTCTTTCCATAATGCCGAGCAGGATTCCTAGAGTTCCAGATATGGCGCTGCGTCCCTCACAGGCCCCTTAACAGGGCCCTCTCCTTCATATCGGGTGGCCCGGTTCAGCGTGTCCTCAGACAACCCGAGCTGAGCACAGGAAAGGGGCCGCAATCTGGGGGAGGCCCACCTCAGCCTCAGCTCAAGATCTACAGCTCTACTGCTCTACCGCTCTCTCTCCAAGCAGCCACAATATAGTTATATATAGCGTAATGCCTCTGACAGCCATACAGAAAGATATTTAGAAATGTTTTTGTGATTGTGAGCGTTAGAGTGGTAATTTTTTCATATTAATATACACTTTTTTTTATATGATTACTAGTAGTATTATTAAAAAGAAATAATTTTTATAGTGATTTTTACTCGTATATAATATTTTTTTCTGGCCCATATTAAATCCCTCTATCCATCTATCTATTCATTGATCCATCTATCCGTCTATCTTTCTGTCTATTTGTAATAAATGATATAATAAATATATAATACATTTTGTTTTATTATGTATTTTAAATTACTAGTCTCAGGTCTTTTATATGTTACTTATTATTACAATTACATAGAATTTTTTTTTAATCATTTATTACAATTAGTATTATTTTTACAGGGACTATATATTTCCCATATGTTGTCATATATGCACTATCAGTCAAAAGTTTGGAAACTGTACTATTTTGATTGTTTTTGAAAGAAGTCTCTTCTGCTCACCAAGGCTGCATTTGTTTGATCCAAAATACAGCAAAAACCGTATTATTGTGAAATATTTTTTTACAATTTAAAATTAAATTTTTCTATTTGAATATATTTTAAAATGCAATTTATTTCTGTGATTCAAAGCTGAATTTTAAGCATCACTACTCCAGAGTCACATGATCCTTCAGAAATCATTCTAATATGCCGATTTGCTGCTCAAGAAATATTTATTATTATTATTATCATCAACGTTGAAAACAGTTGTGTACAATTTTTTTTTCAGGATTATTTAATGAACAGAAAGTTCAAAAGAACAGCATTTATCTAAAATATAAAGCTTTTGCAACATTATAAATGTCTATACTGTCACTTGATCAATTTAATGTATCCTTGCTGATTAAATGTATTAATTTCTTAATTAATTAATCCCCCCCGCCCCCCCAAAAAAAATTATTCTTACCGACCCAAAACATTTGAACGGTAGTACAAAGCTTTTCATTTCAGATAAATACTGTAGCAGCCATTTTCTGTCATATATTGTATAAACTTGCAATTTAATGACTGACATATCGCATTGGCAGAGCCGACAAAACACTGTGTGGTACCTGAGACAGAGAAAATGGCCATGTTTAAAGGTGTTCTAGAGAGTGAGAGAACTTGATAGGTTGATAGTTATGCTGCTGCATCTACTGTATATGTTACCAGACCAGCAGTCACATGATCAGTTAGCTTCTGTTTGATTCGACGAGAAAGCAAAATCCAATGTTAAATTAAATTAAGTGGCCTATAGCTATGAGCCAATGCCGAACAGGTTTCGAACCAGACATTGTGAGGCATCACCGCAGGTAGATGCGTAGATGCCACTTTACTTTTGTGACTCAGCGGATTTAACGATCTAACAGATTCTGAAGTTCCCAATTAGTAAAGTGGTCCAATAGCCTAGTTTTTATGAGCATGTGTGCATGTGGGTCTGTGTCTATGTGAGATGGTGCTCAGTATTCAGACCACACTGCAGACAGTCTCAGCAGCATAATAGGAGGTTGACTGTTGGGGGTAGAGGAGGGGAGGCAGTGAATGAGGGCTGAAGGAGGGGAGGGAAAAGGGGTAACGGACGTGGCGGTGCTCCAGAATCAATTGGCGGTGTAATGAGATGGCACAATGCCAGGTAACCATGGCGCTGCCCCCTCCACTCTCCTCCGGAGTAAATTAAAGAGGAAAAGAGCATGGAGAGAAAGTGAGTTCGTTTCTGAGAATGACAGAGAGAGAGAAGGATGAGACGGAGATGCAGACAAAAGAAATCGAAAGAGAGAGAGAGACCAAAAAATAGAGATGGGGTACTGATAAAGGGTAGTTCAATGTTAGAAGGTAAAGAGAACACATTAAGCAATGAGGGAAAAACAGAACTAGAAGAGAGTAAGAATGCAAGCAAGCAAGAGAGAGAGGCACTTACCTCACACAATGAGCATTCCTGAACTCTTTTTCTCTCCAAATCTGAGCTGAACTCAAGCCCCTGCTCTAAAGAGAGAGGGGAGAAGGGAGGCCAAAGTTTGAGGCCAGAGGGGCTTTTTATATTATTATTAAAATTTACTGAGACATCTTTTTTTTACAGCCCCTGGAAAAGAAACTGGCATGGGATGAATTAGTAGATTGTATCCCCTTGAGTCCCAGCAAACACCTACTCAGCTCTCTGTCTGTCTCTAACCCCTTTACTCTGTTTCTTTTTATTTCAATTTTAGCTGTTATTTATTGACAAAGCACAGGTAAAATCATAATAATCTCTAATTGTGCAAAAATAATAATAATGTCAGTGGTGTAGCAAAAGAATGAAATGACATTAAATAAAAGCTCTTGTAGTTGCCATTGTTATAAAGACAGATTCAACAGTTTCAGAATTCAATGAAGATGTAACCAAAAGGTTTTCCTACAGCTATAGTGGTTTTGAAGATAAATAACTGTTGAATAATGCACTCAGAGTTGCTCCTCGAGATGCATCCTTTTAAAATATTCACCACAGTATACAACCAACCCCTTCCCCACTTTGGCACACGCCACATATCTGAGAACCCCCCCTCTCTTCTTTTCTCTGTCAGTGCTGTGCTGATTTTCTGGTTGGATGAGAGGCATCAGTCAGTTTGATTTCACTGAGACAGTAAGCATTTCTTCATCAGCCCCTTTCTCCCTTTCTTTCCATTCTGCCGAGGGGCTGAGATGTGTTAATACTGTGTAGTTGGCTGTTACTTGCTCCTCTGATTAGTGAGCGTGTGTGACGGTTACTGGAGATGAATTGAAATTAAAGCTTGATTAATATCGTAATTAGGTTCCCCCCTCTCCCATTTCTTCCTGGTCCAACCTCACGCCTTCCTAAGAAGGACTCTGCTGTTTTCTTTCTTTGTCTCCATTTTTGTGTCTCTTTAGCCACCTGCTTGCTTCAGTCTAAAGGGGATTTAACTGTTTACTAAAGATTTTATTAATGCAGTTTGATTGTTGTTGTTGTTGTTGTTTTATTCTGTGTGATTTATATTGATATTGAGCAAATATTACATTACATACTGGATGTAAAGAAAGGTCATGTGTTCTAGTGTCCTATATAGTGAGTTGTCTACATAGGCAACATTTTAATATGTTCTAGACATATTCTGATGCAAAGTCTATTCCAAAAAGTATGTATCTTTTGGACAATACAACTAAGCCCATATTATTTTAAGATTATGGCCAATAACTGATAAATGATCGATATTATAAATGTATAATCTACTTTAAATAACATAATTTGTATGCTGTAAGTGAATTTAGGCATCACATCTTTATAATGTACAGTGTAAAAGATGGATAAATATTCATTTTAAAAAAGTGCAAGTATACTGTTTGAATTAGTAAAAAATAAGCCCTGCTGGTTAAATTGTTGAATCTGTCATAATCTATCGCTATCCCTTTAAGTTACTGCTAAATGCTGATCTAAATTCTAAAATAAGCAGAAGCGATTAAATACCCAATACTGGTCAAAAGTGGTACTAAATATCTAATAATAATAATAAACTTAACCAATATGTTGCTGATATATTATGCATCTCTACCATCCCTTAAACTTTTCAGGCAGCATCATATGTATCCATCACGAAGAAGGCAATCCCAAAATTGCATATCTCATCAACTTAGTCACTTAAATTTGCAATGGAAGTAACGACAGATAATTTCTTCCATTTTGTGATGTTCATTCGAATTAAATGGATTATTGAGAAAGAATAAAAAAGATTAGAGAAATCTGGTATACGTCACCAGAGAGAAGTCTGTCGTTTCACAGGAAGATCGAATTATGACATTTTGAATAATAAAAAATTGGAAGCAGCTTATTAGATCTTGGGACAGAGCTACAGAGTTTTATACACTGCAATGCTGATTGCAAATTCAGTTACTGGCACTCTTTTTGGCTTTTCTTTTCGTGATCCCCACAGTAAAAATTTGTTGAGTTGTTGGTTTAAACCAGTTGAAATGTCATCTGTCCTAAAGTTTTATTACAAAAAAGGTAATAATAGGAGGTTACCTGGCCCTAATCAAATCAGTGCTGTATATTTGCTGCTGATCCAGTCTCTTGTCAGTTACATGGCACAGCATGAAATGCAAGTACCATTTATCCACCAAAAAAGTGTACTGAAGTACTGAGGTACTGAAATGACATGTGATGAGATTAGTAGTTTATAACTTTGCACTGATGAAGTTTGCACTGGCATTGTTTTTTCTACAATGGTAAGCTCCAGCCATTGACTTATGTTCTGTGGCATTGCATCCTGGGAATGGAAGACAGTGACAACGCTGTATATCTGAGTGGTAGATTAATAGGGAGGACTGGAGCTGTGTGGGTGCCGCAGTAGCACATGAGGAGAATATCAGACAGAGAGACGAAAAAAAAAAAAAAGAAAGAAAAGCTGTGGACAAATTCAGTACCAGCTCAAATTTACAACTATCTTCAGAAGCGTTTGTATCATATTGGAAGCTGTAGCTGCTGGGTTTAATCACTTTCTTTTTTATTGTTGTATTAAACAGAAAAAAGAGATGCCAAAAGCTAAAAACAGGGAAATAGAACCCTGTTAACAAATGTACCATCTATATTGTTAAAAGTGAAGAACCTGATCTAATTTGATATGTAAAAAAATACTTCAACATAGTAAGGTTGATTCGTTCATAATATACAGTACATGTGTGTGTATATATACTGTATGTGTGAGTGATGTGACATTTAATGTGTTTACTGAATACCAGATCACGAGGATATTTAGATCCCTTCAGCCAGGTCCACATTAACATGCATATCATATGTGCTCTGTGGATTAATTATTATTATGGATGATAACAAAAATACGTAACTTTTGCTTTGACCTTACTAAAATGTCCATTTAAAACAGAATTGCTGGACTTTCAAAACTGTCTTGCAGAAGCACAGATTTTATATTTAGATTGATATCTTGGAAGCCTGCAACGTTTTTTTTTTAAAGATTTGGCTTTTTTATATTCGGCTAGTTTCCTACTGTGAATGCTCAAAGACTCAGTAGATTTTTTTTTCCCCCTCTTAAATGAACATCTGTTTTTTTGGTAATTGAAGCAGGAGCAGTTTGTTTTCTGAATGCATAATTACATTTTAATGTTACATATTTAGTTATTTCCCAATTTATTGTTGTATTTTTCTCTACCTAATACTGAATTATTTGAGTTTATTGTCTATAATAAACAAATAATTAGATATTCTGAAGTACTCAATACTTCTACCTCTTCAAACTAATTTCTGTGACAGAGAGGGAAAGAAAAAAAAATGCAAAAGCAAGTTTTTACCTCTTTATAAGATGCTGCTTGTCATTTGCTTGCTAACCGGGCAGCTGGTTGGCAAGACACAGAAGATTTAAATGACTCAAGTGCTCACCCGTGTTTTATTCTTCTTATTGGGCAGATTCATAATTTTTGTTCTTTATCACTTAATCTGTGTCTCTCTTACTTACTGTGTTTGTGCTGAGTGGGTGTTCTCTCTTATATTGCTCTCTTCTGGCTTCAGAGGATTTGACTCCTCAGAACCACTGCCAAGGCTCTTTCTTTGAAAACCAATAAGACCTCACCGGTATGTCACCATAAACAGGCTCGGAGCCATTGAGCACAAGACGACATTGTTCTTCCTGTTGAGGTTGATGATGCCCGATGGAGTCATTATAGGCGTTTGTACTTTCAAGTGCTTCTTAGTATGTCTCAGACCTGCCCTCTTGTTGAAAAGCCTCAAAGCTTTTTATTAAAATGTATCCATAATGTATTAGAGCTTTTGCCACTGGTGAACTCGCATAAGCAAGGGTTTATGGCACTTTTCTCTAGTTAACAGGTGTTTTTGGGAGTTTTATAAAGATATAAAGATAAAAGTGAGGGAAAAATTAGAAGAAACCTACAGTAGTTGACCCAATTATGTGAATAAGCATAACAGTTTAAATATAACTGTTAAATAAAGATTTTAGTCTTCACAAAGGGTTGACACAACTGGCATTTTGCATACCCCTGTCATAAGATCTTGTTGCACCTCTGTCTCACACTACAAGAAACATCAAACAACTGTAGTAGCAACAAACAAGCAGAAAGAAAGTGATATGGCAAGCACTGTGAATGTTTATTCTGTGTATATATATTAGGGCTGCCACCGTTAACGAGTTAATGTATGCGATTAATTTACAGTCCTTAATGCGTTAAAATAATGTAACGCAATTAACTCAAATAAATTACAGAAGTACGTGAACCTGTGTCATTAACGTAATTTTCGTCACACAGTTAGATAATCTTAGAAATTTCCATTCTAACCCTTTAACCCAATTCTGCTTCTCTGTTTGTGATCAGGCCATTTTAAGCCGTTAAACTCTGGGAAAGTTTTCAGTGATCCAGTAATCGAATTCATTCGAACAGTCCAAAACAGCACTACTGTAAAGAAGGCCAGGCTGATTACATAAGACGTGTCAGAGAGAATAGACTCACATTGCATTTTGAGTGAATTATTCATTCCAGTGTGTGCTTTGCTTTAAAACACGTGATCTGTTCGTATTCTGCGATTGTTTCTGAAGAGCGCAATTTTGGTGACGTACAGGAGTCGTACAGTAAGCGCGTGAGAGTCTGTTATATTGATGCACAAAGAACAAACCATGTATGTGCGCGCTCTAGATCACTGATCGCACGCTGCATTCATGTATAGACAGATTTCAGTACATTCATATATCCTTCTGAAGAATCCCAATGATAGAAATGAGTGGCTGATGTTTATTTTTAAAAAGGTCAGACTATTTCAGACTATTCTTTTTTTTTAGCAGTTTGTGCAGGCCATTTCAGCACAAATTGTTTGAAAATGATCAAACATTGACATTGTGACAGTTTTTGGATAAGACATATACTGTTTACTAACAGTATAAATTAATATCTTTTATGTTCAGTTAGTTAATGTTTCATATTGGTTACACTCTCGGACTCTCTCTTTGCATCCATCTCTTCTCCCCCTTTGTTCCCCTGTGTTGGAACCAGCCGCGGCGGACACTACCCCCTATCCTAATGCCCTCTTTGTTCACCCTTATGTTGGAGGCCCACTCTTAAACCTTGGCATGGGCTAAGGCAGGCGAGAGGGTTGAGGGGGGAGAGAAGAAGAGCAGGCACAGGGCAAACAAGGGGCAGACAAGGGGGCTTGGCAGACACCTGAAAGTCAAATCTGCTAATTTAGATTCAAGAGGAGCAGGATGTGGAAGAGACTTAAAAAGCCTCTTTGTGCCCCCCTCGACCCTCATATAAGCTCCTACAGACAATTTCATTATGTTGCAATTGTTTACGAGCAGATGTCAATCTAATTTATTGGCATTTAACACAGAATAATGAAATGTTTTTTTATATTATTTTATTTAACATTATATTTTTAATATACATTACTGTTCAAAAGTTTGGTGTAGGTAATACTCACCAAAGCTGCATTTGTTTTTATATTATGAAATTACTATTTAAAATAACTGTTTTCTGTTTTAATATATTTTCAAATGTAATTTATTCCTGTGATGGCAAAGCTGAATTTTCAGAAGCCATTACTTCAGTCTTCAGTGTCACATGTTCCTTCAGAAATCATGCTGATTTGATATTCAAGACACATTTTAAACTTTTAGCAAGACATTATGGCACAATTGAGTGCAAGATTCATCTTAAAACATTACAACATTATTCATGTTTATTATTTGTTAAATATAATTATTGAAAATTATCCTATAAATGAATTAGACTTCTATTATCTCTACCTCGTAATGCAGTTGGCTTCACGCACGTTGGCACCTTTGGAAAGTAAAAATGTGGGGAATGAATATGATGTTGCACCACATGCTGGCTGCAGAATGTGCACCCCTGAAATTATTCCCCTCCTGCCATGTTGCACACCATAGATGAGTTGGGCTGCATTGCAGGATAAAAGGGAAGCCATATTGAGATCTCGTGAACCATTTCATGAGTAATTCCCATGTGATTCTGCAACTTCGCCAGATACACTCTTTTCTTCATGTAAAAAACCTTTCGGCTATGAAAATATTTTTGCCAGGATGCAAAATAAAGAAATTTTAAGTGTTTTATTTATAAAGAGAAGGACGAAAATAATTTTTTTAGGTGAGTGATGAATAATGTAGGTGAAAGAGTCTGTGACAGTGAGGTAATAGCACTCAAATATGTTTGACTGTCTGGGGAGCGGCGGAACGCCAGCCAGACTGTGACCAACTGACACACTGACTCGCACACACACAGGGAGCATTGGAGAGACTGTGCCAATGCCTGGATTAGGGAGCCATGTAAACAAGCAAATAGATATGGAGACAAGCAGACAGACAGACACAGGCAGAGAGACAGATGGATGGACAGACACAGAGACAAAATGCTATTAATTGCATCCGATTAGCATGGCGGGCACAGCTCCCCGTCTGCAGCGGGCACTATATTTGATCGTGGGGCATAACAAAAATATTTTTCGCTGTCGTTTTGTTGATCCGAGGGAGTTTGTGCCTTAAAAAAGAAAGAATCGAGACAGCGTTCGGACTGCTGCCCGTGGCTTTTTCCAGAACAGGACAGTGAGCTGTGCTCCCTTTCGCTCGCTCTCTTTCTCTCTCTTGCTTGTAACTTTCTGTCTCTGCCATTTTGATGAGGTTGAAAAAAAGTGTATCTCTTTTCTCTCTCTCACTACGTGGCGTGGATTGGACGCCGACTGGAAGGAAGGAGGGAGGAGTAGGAGCAAGAGAGAGCGCTCTGCTCGCGTAGACGGAGAGATGGCATATTTGCAGAAAGAGTAATGTGGTGTGAAAGCAGTCCTTTTCAGTCTTCACTCTTTAGACTGTTCTGTCGTCCGTAAAGCTGCTTTTTATTTTCTGCACTACGCTCTACCCCTCTTTCTGCATCTGCTTCTCTCCATTATAAACTTTTTTCTTAACGTTTTTATAGCTTTATTTCATTGCTCTGTCTGTTTGTTTCTGTTTCAATTCGTTCCTTGCTTGTTTTTAATCGCCCCTCAGTTGTTGGGAGTTCATGGGAGTTAAAGACAAAGGGAAACGTCCACATTTTGGCACCACTAAGGGGAGTCAGAACTGCAGCCAAGGACCCTGCTGAGATCCAAAAAACCCCAGTACAGCGAAGCGCCAAAAAAAAAAAAAGAAAAAAAAGAAAACACCACCCTTTCCTTTGCATGGTCACAAATTCCACTCTCCCTGTAGCCAGGGCAGTGCCGCAGCTCCTCCTCGACCACATCTCACCGCATTCGACCTTTCCGCCTTCTCTTCTCAGTCTTCCACGGAACCTTTTCTGACCCATTTTTGAGGATTTTCATTTTTTCCACGGTAAATACGGATAGGACCGGCCGCACAGGAGGGCGAAAGAGGGGACAGGGGCTTTTTCAATGTTGTCTGCCAATGACTTGGCGATTTTCTCTTGTTGAACTAGGGATGCCGTTTTTGGCTTCTTTTTTTCAAGATTGTAGGTGCTGTATGTGTTCTTCCTTCATGTCAGGACGTGTTTGTGTATTAATGGTTTGAACGTGTGAATGAGCACTTTTGTACTTCCTTCTAACTTGCTGTCTTTCTTTCCTGCTCCAGATTTTTTGCGGGCAACGGAATTGGCCTAGTCTGCACCCTAAGCCTGACTCCATATTGCCGCCAGGTGTAGGCTGACTCTGGTATGGACATCGAACTGGTCAGCACCATAGACGTCCTCCACCGGTACGATACTTTCCTATGCCCTTTTTTCTTCTGTCCATTCTTTTCGCTCTTTTTCAATTAGAACTTTTTCTGAACGTTTTTTTAACCTGCATCTTGTTTACCATCGAGTTGTGTCATTTCTTGTTCGTTTAAAAGTCATGATAGCTGTCCTCATTGATGTACAATTAGTCTCCGTATCCACAGTTGTCCATAATCCGTTACGCTCCATAAACAAACATTTTTGTTTTATTTTTTACATTTGAATTTTTTCAGTAACAAATAGTAGACCACTAGTCTTAAGATCATATACGAAATAAATGTAGGTCAATAGCGGTCAAACATTTAACATGCTTACAAAAAAAAAAAAATTTTCCTGGTTCAGTTGATGTTAGATTTGTGTACACATACTGTTTGACGAGTCAACAGTGGCTAGAAATCAGCAAATAACAGTAATGAGTTCTGAGTGGTCGTACAATGCCATGGAAACACATTTGAAATGTGAGACTGTACTGGATGTATGTTCAAGATTCGATTCACTAACAACTTTTTTTCTTTCTCCCTGGCTTTTCACATAATACAATACACTGTGTCTCCGTGTAGAAATGGGTCAAGTTATAATGCAGATATCTTTAACATTTACTCTATTGTTCTGGAATAACCTTTGATTTCCCTTAGGGAGTGGCACTGTACCATGAATCATGGCATTTCTAATTGCAGCTTGTTGCACCTACAACTTGTAGTACAGACTGGGAAAACCCTTGATGCAGAGTCTGTGATTTCTTATTTCTGTATATTAAATGGCAGTAATGGGTAAACAAAAAGATACATTGAATGTACGCAATATATTTAACTAAAACAAATTAAAATTAATTAAAATTAAATTAATAATAATTGTAGGTTTATTTCTGCAACAACAAAAAAAAGGATTTCTATACTTGCGCTTTTTGCATATACACTAAATTTGTGTAGATATAAAAAATAAAGCGTTCCTGCTATTGCTGCTTTCTCAAATGTCAGTCAGTGCAGCATATTTGATCCAACAGTAGCGTTGTTGTCTGATCTGGGTACAGCAAACACCACCTGTGTCTTTTGAACTGACCTTCACTCTGAAGGATATGTTTTAAATAGCAGTGATTTGAAATACAAGGCATTTATGGTGAAAAATATTGGTGGAAGCTCCCATCTTAATCATGTCTCTAATTACTTATCAAACAAGTCATTTTTGTTGAACCACACCCAATAATTCTGCTTCAAATTATTTGAATAATTACTCGAGTTGCAGTGATTATTTAGGAATTTGTCGCTGTTTGTCTTGTCTAATCAATAAGACTTATTCTGTATGTTAGAAATATTCTTTCCTCATTAAATAAATTTATTTTAAAAAAAAAATTCTTGCCCCATAAATTCCCGTCACATATATTTTACTTGCGTATGTTGTTGTATGCTTGTTCAGCAGCTGTTGTAATTTTGCTTTACATATTTTTTAAAAAGCCACTCATTTAATAGGATCAATACTTTCTCTGTTTATGAATTCCTAATCTTATCTTTTATCTATCCTTTTCATGAATTTCAGGTGACATACATAATGATCTTCTTCCTCTGTATTACCTGACAAGGCCATTATGTCTATTCAAAAAAAATACTTAACTTCCAATCCTGGCCGCCTATGGCTGGCTTTTGTTTTGAATTTGTTTTGAATTGATTTGTCAAAGTGAAATTGCATGAGAGGAAAAAGAAATACAACAGTCATAAGAATTAGCTTTTTGTTATGCAGTGGATATTATTTTTGGTGTCCTGTGAAAGGTGGAGTAGGTCTAGCTGTGACGCAGTGCAGTGATGCCAGCTGCCACAAACCCGTAGATCCGAACTTGTGGTGACTCTGTGCACAAGCTCGTGTCTATAGGTATGTGTCTGCAAGGTGAATGCAACAGTCTTCCCTGCAACCACTGCTGTTGACTAGAAACTTCTGTTCAGGGTTGACACTTTAGCTGTAAAATGATCAACCATAAGGATATTTTAGGTGGTTGCATGAATGTTTGCATCTATTTATTAGCATGAATTGATTGCACCTATTTTGAACATTGAGTAAGGGAGGTTTTGCTACTTGCATATGCGCAAACGTAAGCAGTGGGGACATTCGCCTATCCTCCCCCTCAAGTTTTACAGCGATGTCTCGTGATGAGGTAGTAGGTTGTATAGTTTAGAGTTACAACATGGGAGATAACTGTACAGCCTCCTAGCTTTCCCCGAGCAGACGCCCTTCTCTGTACAAGCTACAGTGCTAATGCTAATGTATCTAGCATTGCAACTAACTTGCTCCCCTGACATGCTAAGAGCAGTGCAACAGTGATTATAAATGTTATATGTGGAGACTGATGGTCTTTGTTGATGATGTAAAGGGGTTTTACAGAATTTCAGATATATCTTTTTTTTTTTTTTTTTTTTAGGCAAGTGTTTACAACAAAAAAGGCCCCTTCACACTGAGGAGGATAACTCTAAAATGTAAAGTTTTAATAATCCCTCTAATTCTATGAGAATAGGGAAGTCTGCACCATAACTATAACGATAACACAATATCGATATCGTTGGAATCACTTTCAGAATGATTTTCAGCTAATTAGAATCCACCCGACTTTAAAGAACTGGAGAATTTACAGCAGCAAACGACATAACTGAAACGTGCACTTATAATCAAACAGTATGTTGTCATCTGTTGGTGTGGACACTAATATAGTTATGTTCTTGGTGAGAACAGGCTTTTAGCCAGAATTACCATATTTGCTAAACCTCTAGTTTTAATAGAACCTATATGTACATAATTTAACATTTAAACCATTCCTTACGTATTTAAATCACTCTCTATTTAAAGCTTCATCCCATAGCTGTGATTATTTTTATTTGGTGAATCTGCTAACATCCTGCTAGCCGAGACTCATAGTAGTTGCACAACCCCACAAGCATATAGCATTTAATAAAAAACAGCATTGTGTCCCCACGGGGAATAGAAATGTTACATTTCTATCAAAAAGACCACACAGTTATTTCAACAACATGTTTAACATGGTACCCTACAGTTTTCTGCACCACAAACACCATGTCTTAAAATACACATGGAAGCTGTAAAAGCCTTATGTTCCTTACCATTTCATTCTGGATTTTTTTACCATCATTCGTACAGCGTTTCTCTCCTGCATTGAAGACACATTTGTAACTGACAAAATGTCTGTCTAATGAAAAATTGATCTCAGTGACATCAGATACAAATTCCATAAAGGTAACTGTAGTGGATCGAGTATTAGTTAGGAAACCCATTTAACTTTTTAACCTGCTTGTATGTTTTTTTTATTACAAGTTTGCTTAGTTTTATCAGCATGCATACCACAGAGCTTTGAGAGTCGTAATACTATGGAGACATTAGGCTGTTACAATGGCTATTTTATGGCAAATATTTGGTTTTGTGTGTTCATGCATATGTGGTAATTTCAAAAGGATGTTAAAACATGGAAAATTTATTGTGATGAGCTGAAAAGATTGCAAAAGCAAATTCAAATTAGGGGTTGGTACCGCCAATTTGTAGGAAGCAGCATCTGCAGTTCAGCTGCAGTCACTGCGTCAGACAAAATATGTGAGCGCATGGCAACCTGTATGCAGATAGTTTAGAATGATACCCCTATCGTGTGCATGTTGTGTTGTTCCACTCAATGTCTTTGTGTTGTGCTTTCAGTGTGTGTGTGCCGTGGTGAGGTTTGACACAGGTGTGTGTGTGTGTGTGTCTGCTTGCTTAGGTGTGGTTGTTGTATTTGCTTGTGAATATTTACACTATTTCTCAAAAATTTGGGGTCAGTAAAGACATTTATAATGATTTTATAACTCAAATGAATGCTGTTGTATTAAACTTGCTATTCATCAAAGGATCGTGAAAAAATGTTTCACGGTTTCCACAAAAATATTAAGCAGCACAACCGGTTTACATTAATGATTATAATAAAAATGTGTCTTGATAAGAAAACCAGCATATTAGAATGATTTTTGAAGGATCATGCGACACTGAAGAGTGCAGTCAGGGTTCCCACTTGAAAACCTGGAAAATTGATGATACATTTTTCAGTTCTGGAAAAGACATGGAACATTTTAGAAAATGTAAAATGTCCTGGAAAAACTTGTTGTTGTCCTGAATAAAAAAATAAATAAAAAAAAGTTAAAAACAAATAGTTTATCACTGGCCCAAAACAATTACCATTGGTGGCAGAAACTTTTTATCTCACAATTCTAAAAAATGTTCTCGCAATAGCAAGTTTACATAATTGTGATAAAGTCAGAATTGTGAATTCTGACTTTATTATATTCTGATGAGTTTATATCTTGCAATTCTTCTTTTCTCAGAATTGTGAGATATAAACTTGCAGTTGATTTAAATTGTGGAATTTGAATCAATGCAATTGTGAGTTATAAAGTCAAATTCAGAAAAATTCAGAATAGCGAGATAAAAAGTCGCAATTTACCTTTTTTATTTTTTATTCTGTGGCGGAAACAAGCTTCCATAGACATAATGTATGATTAAAGAGCTCATATTAAAAAATGATTTTATAGTTAAGTCATGGAAATAAACTGTATGCCTTTTAAAAACTTAGAGATCAATATATTACTTGAGGGCGTGACACTTGTCTTTTATTCTTGCTGTAGTAAAATTGAAAATGTCCTGGAAAATGATAGCTGAAAAAGAGTGGGAACCCTATGATGCTGAAAATTCAGCTTTGCCATCACAGGAATAAATTACATTTTTAAATTATATTAAAATAGAAAACAGTTCTTTTAAATTGTAATATTTCACAATTTGACAATTTATTTTACTGTATTTTTGATCAAACAAATGCAGCCTTGGTGAGCATAAGAGACTTCTTTCAAAAATATTTAAAAAAAACTTTTGGACGGGAGTGTGATATCCAGAAATGATTTAGCATGCACTTCTTCATGAATTGTTTTGATACATAGTCAATACTGACAAAAAAATATATAATATGAATGATATACAGTATTGATCTGGAGGTCATGTATGTGCTCATTTCCCAGTAAAAACTGAAATGTAAACAATAACATTAAGATTAGAAATGTCCAACAATCTTAAAAGCAACAATTTCAATAGCACAATGAGTTTTTTAATTTTTTTAACACATGACTACTACATTATGCAGGGATTTGAGGGAGCAGTCAATTCAATTAATGTCAAATGCTCAAATGAACCTTTGACTTACTTAATTTGACAGCTAAATTTCTACATTGGTTGGTCTTGGGATTTTGTAGGTCAGTAGATAAATGATTGGATCAGCGTGTGAAAATGAAGTATGACTTGGTCAAGTGGTAATATTTTTGCTTTTAATATGGTTTCGCTTTTTAAAACCACCACATATGACTTTATTTAATAAATCAAAATCACAGCTTACAGTCAGTGTGTATCCAGGAGTAGGCTAAATGGTTGTTAGCATTTTATTTCATGATTTCACTAGAATGAGGCCGCAGAAAAGCGATAGATTGGAGTGTGCGTCTGAAAACTGTGTGCTGGTCAGAACATTACGGCTGATGCTTTCCACTACCGTACATTTTTTTTTAAACATTGGATTGCCACTCATTGGATATTTTATATTTATGTTATTTAAGGTATTCTAATATTTATGTTATTATGTATATAGTTATTAAGATATGCATCTATATTATCTGTATTATATACATTTCCTTATGCAATAGTTTTCAAAATGTGCTAGGGACAAAATTGACAACCGTAGGACAGTAAACAACGTCTGGTTAGTGCTGCTTCCTGGCATATGGTTAAGTGCCTAGCCTTAATAAATGTTTGAAGCCAGTTTATTATACATAATATACAGTTTCCTGCTTTGCTAACAATGTGAGTCAGCAAACTTCTAACGCAGCTTAAGAAACAGTGTGGATAAATAATGTTTTGAGAGCTCTGCCACCCAGAATGCCTTAGGGAGAGAAAATGGTGCACTGAAGCCAAATGTGTACAGAGTTCAGCCTCATTTCACCAAAAAATTGTGCCGTCAATGTGGAAAAACCAGCTCCAGAAATTCAAGTCTGCAGCTAAAAAAGGCTGAAAGAACCAAACCACATTTAGACTAGCACAGTTTAGAATGCTCTGGAGTACCAGATCAGATTTGGATAGATTGATTTGGACCACTTTTTTCACCATTTGCGAATGAGGTCTCAAGGTCAAACCCTGCTAAAATATTATGAGCTTGAGAAATATACACTCACCTAAAGGATTATTAGGAACACCTGTTCAATTTCTCATTAATGCAATAATCTAATCAACCAATCACATGGCAGTTGCTTCAATGCATTTAGGAGTGTGGTCCTGGTCAAGACAATCTCCTGAACTCCAAACTGAATGTCAGAATGGGAAAGAAAGGTGATTTAAGCAATTTTGAGCGTGGCATGGTTGTTGGTGCCACGGTCGGTCCGGGCCGGTCTGAGTATTTCACAATCTGCTCAGTTACTGGGATTTTCACGCACAACCATTTCTAGAGTTTACAAAGAATGGTGTGAAAAGGGAAAAACATCCAGTATGCGGCAGTCCTGTGGGCGAAAATGCCTTGTTGATGCTAGAGGTCAGAGGAGAATGGGCCGACTGATTCAAGCTGATAGAAGAGCAACTTTGACTGAAATAACCACTCGTTACAACCGAGGTATGCAGCAAAGCATTTGTGAAGCCACAACACGCACAATCTTGAGGCGGATGGGCTACAACAGCAGAAGACCCCACCGGGTGCCACTCATCTCCACTACAAATAGGAAAAAGAGGCTACAATTTGCACAAGCTCACCAAAATTGGACAGTTGAAGACTGGAAAAATGTTGCCTGGTCTGATGAGTCTCGATTTCTGTTGAGACATTCAGATGGTAGAGTCAGAATTTGGCGTAAACAGAATGAGAACATGGATCCATCATGCCTTGTTACCACTGTGCAGGCTGGTGGTGGTGGTGTAATGGTGTGGGGGATGTTTTCTTGGCACACTTTAGGCCCCTTAGTGCCAATTGGGCATCGTTTAAATGCCACGGCCCCCACAGTCACCAGATCTCAACCCAATAGAGCATCTTTGGGATGTGGTGGAACGGGAGCTTCGTGCCCTGGATGTGCATCCCACAAATCTCCATCAACTGCAAGATGCTATCCTATCAATATGGGCCAACATTTCTAAAGAATGCTTTCAGCACCTTGTTGAATCAATGCCACGTAGAATTAAGGCAGTTCTGAAGGCGAAAGGGGGTCAAACACAGTATTAGTATGGTGTTCCTAATAATCCTTTAGGTGAGTGTATATTGAGAATATATTTGACAAATTGCCACTTTTGTGAAATTAATGACTTCAGATTATTAGATAATACACATCTTAATTCAGCCCTTTCACTGCCAAAACCTTATTTCTGATAGATGTTTGTGCTCAATAATAGATATTTTTATGCTCTATTTCTCTCTTTATATTTGTCTCACTGTCAGTCATGTCCTTAAGGCTGCTTATACACTTGGCAAACAATAGTGCTTTTGTGTTAGAGGAGATGGGACCCAGAGAATGTGTTTCGTTGATGACACCATTCTCTGAGCAAAGAAAGGTCTAGGTTTATTGTGTCTGTATCAAAAATGTCAAACAGTACTGTTTTTTATGGTGTTGTGAATGGTTTCCATAAAGTGATTATTCCATTACAGTTGTTAAACTGAAGAGCATTCGTATTGTGTATTTATGTACACTACCATTCAAAAGTTTAGGGTTGGTAAGAATTTTAAATGTTTTTGAAAGAAGTCTCTTATGCTCACCAAGGCTGCATTTATTTGATCAAAAATATAGTAAAACAGTAATATTGTGAAATATTATTACAATTTAAAATGTGTTTTCTATTTTAAAGTACCCCTTTTTATGCTTTTTAACTTTTTACGTTTTATGCTTTTTCAAATAGTCCCTTTCATGCAGTGTGTAATATAGCTGTCTGTGAATGTAAACGGTCTGCAACGTTGTAAAGTCGAAAGTGCATGATAAATAAAGTTGTCTCCCAAAAGAAGGTATCGACTTTGAACCACATAAACGTGTCGTTAGGAATTCCAGTCTCACTTCCATGACCTGCATATGTAACACGGAAACACATTTGCATAATGCCCACCTATGGTCTTCATTGGCTGCCCGCGAACAATGTCTACTTTGACCTGTCCTCAAACACTGTAGCTGGTTTGTGTTGTGTACATCGAGAAGACGCTGTTTTCTGCTCCTGCAAAAGCTAATTCTCTTTTTTTAAACACTTCCAAAGGATGAGGATGTGAAGAGTCAGTGGTTAAAATTACCATAGCGATATAACGGCAGTATAACCAAAAATAGGCAGCAATTACGCCAAAAATGTACATACCATTCTCTATTCTAATTTCGATACCAAAACTACTAGACTAGCTAATATAAATGTAAAACATTATTAAAGTTACAAAAGTTATTTACTCAAGAGCAATGAGTGATTTTGTTTTTTCTTTGTTGTTTGATTAACATTAAAAACACAGACAACAGCAGGAATATTAGGCTGCTGTCACTTTAAGACCTAATGCACGGATGACGGATCAGTCTAATATACTCATACTGTACACGTGAGTTTACTTTCTCAAATGTTTACGTTCATTTAAGACCAAACAGACTACTAGTGAAAGAAGACCGTGGCCGTGCGCTTCGGTTGTGAGCGCACACAAAACTTTCCACACAGCGTGCGAGTAACGGAATGAGCTCCCTTTCGCGTCTTCTTGCTCTTGAATATTTAAATTGTCAAGGCCTAAACTTCCATGATTATACAGCGCTGGCCCCATCAACTGTCCCAAGCGACGTTCATGTTTGTTCGCGTTAATGCATTGTTAGAATTCATAAAGAATTCATTAAAAATGTTAATGGTGTGAGTGACACCATTTCATATACCGATTTTTACTCGCATTTGGCGAGTATTAATTTTAGGCCCTTAGTATAACCTTTTAATAATAATACATTTTATTTGTAGTTTGCCTTTCTCAAACTCAAAGCGCATTTGACGGTTGCTTCTCAAATCTCTGTGAGGTCTAATTTCTAAATGGGATTTACAAAATGCTTATCTATTAAAGGTCACCCCACCCCCCTCTGTGACAATCTGTGGTGTCGAAATGCTATTAGGTAAACTGGCAACGTGCGGTATCGCACAGACCAAAACAAAAACAGCACATTTCAAAGTAAAATAACTGGCTGTAGCATTGTTTTTCAGAGAAACGTGTATGTGAACTTAGTATGTTTCCTAAATATCTGCAAACATATTATGGTATTTTTAAAACTTACATACAGCACCTTTAAAGATGGGACAGTACCCACTTCATTTCATGCTTTATTTTTGTGCGTTTTGTGCTGTAAGCAGTAGACCAATCATAACAGACTGGGCCATCTGGCCAAACAGAGTAGGCTAACGGAAAGGAGGGATTTAGAGAGACTGAATCTTCAGACAAGTCGTTTGAGAAACATTGAAAAATGTGGTGAGGTGCAATGTATATTATAAAAAAATAAAATTGTTTTTTGACCTTTGATGCATGTAAACCTGTTGTAGGAGACCTCCAAAACAAAATTAGGAACCTTTAAAATATTCTAATACTGACACTTTAATACTTTGTAAAGTGTAATTTATTCCTGTGATGGCAAAGCTGAATTTTCAGCATAATTACTCCAGTCTTCAGTGTCACGTGATCCTTCAGAAATCATTGTAATATGCTGATTTGGTGCTCAAGAAACATTTCTTCTTCTTCTAGATGGCCAAAAGAGCAGCATTTATAAATCAATATTTTTTGTTACATTGTAAATGCCTTTACTGTCACTTTTGATCAATTGAATGTGCCCTTGCTAATTAAAACAATTAATTATTTCAAAAAACAAAACAAAAAATCTTATTGGCCCTAAAATAATATTTATCTTTATGACCTGGCTAATGCAAAATATTTAACTGTTCGAGAGAGTGTTTTATAGTGAATTTGATGTGAATTTTGTCAGACAAATTAGTCCAAAGTAATCTGAATGAGAACTGAGACATAACAATCTTGCTCTTTCCCATTGTGCCTTTGAGTAAGATATTATGAACCATCCACATGGTCTGTCTCTTAGACTTTCTTAGGTGTAGGTGTGTGTAGGTGTGTGTGTAGGTGTGTGTGTGTAGGTGTGTGTGTGTGTAGGTGTGTGTGTGTGTAGGTGTGTGTGTAGGTGTGTGTGTAGGTGTGTGTGTAGGTGTGTGTGTAGGTGTGTGTGTAGGTGTGTGTCTGTGTGTGTGACCTTCACCTGCATGATAAAGTGCAGTTGGGGGCCCTCTGTTGGCTTATACTGGTACCTGAGTTATTAGTAGTAGTAGGCCTTTACATGGATATAAATCATGAGAATGCAGACGGATAGAGTCGAGAGAGCAGGAGTGTGTCTGTTTAAAACAGCACTTCTCTTATTGAAGTACGGCAAGCAAAATGGGCCAAAATAGATCTTGAGGTGAAGAATTGGATCCGATACTATAAGATAAATGGCTGCTTATGTCCAGGAGAGGGAAGTCTAACACCATTTCCACATGAGGGACACCGCCATAAGTGTGTTGCGGACATATCAGGATGCCAACATGTGCCAAGCTCGCAAACGTCAAATTTGAAATAGTCTACATAAAGAATATCTAGAGTGTTAAGCTGTGAAATTATTATGAAGGCGGACAGGAGAGAATATAATGTGTGAAAGTAAAGTGCATGTGAAATTTTGTCTGTCGCTGATTAGAGCCCATTAAAGTGGCCTGTCGAAGGTCTCCTCCACCGCCGTCTCCCTGTGTCCCCCCTTTTCTCTCCTCTCCACTTTACATCTCCCCGATTCCTTTGCCTTCTGTCATTCTCGTTCCTCCTTCCCTCTGTTTTCTTCCTCGTTTCCCTCTGTTGTGGCCGCGGCGCTAGCCAGGCGGTATCGAATGTAAGCCAAGCACATCATATTTTCATGTGTTCATGCCTCTTTTTATACTCTGCCCTCCCTTTCTCTATATTCTCTGTGTCTCTCTCTTTCTCCCTCTCCCTGTGCTTGCTCCCTCCCTCTCTCTCTATTCTTTCTCTAGTTCCCTCCCTCCTGCTCCAATCTTCAGTTTAGCTTGAGAAAGAGAGGGAGTGAGAAAGGGAAAGAAAGAAAAAGAAAGAAAGAATGAGTGGAATAATGGTGAGCGACGAGGGAAATGTCGGCGCTCAGAAACTTTTTCTTCCCCCAAAACAGAGAAAACATCACAGGTAAGGACATTTGTGAGATGAAAATCTCCTCTCTTTCTCTGTCTACCCATCTCTCTCTCTGTTCCTTTTATTTCTTTCCCTCTCTTCTTTCTCTCAGGGGGTAGTGGGCCTCTTGCGCTAACTGGTGTCAGCTGTTGCAGGAAATGAAGGGATCACTTCTATCCCAGTCTTTCTCTACTGCTCTCTCTCTCTCTCTCTGAGCTTGATTTTTCATTAGACCTGTATCCCGCTAAACGCACTCTGATAGAGAGCGGCCCGCTCAGACAGAAAGATGATTGGGACTGAGGAAGTGTCATTTTGACACTGTTCATTTTCTCAAATTTTTGACTCATAGATCAGATGTTCCGCCTGTTTTTTTTTTTTTTTTTTTGCCACCTCTGGATGGAATATGTACCCATCGCACATGTGACATGGGGTGAAAGACGGTGCATGCGTGTGTGTGAACGCCCCCACCCCCTATGCTGATCTCTCATCTTATAGCCCTCTGGGTAGAAGTCTGGTGTGTGTTGCTGGTGTCGTGGCCCTGCCTCTCTCTCCCTCTCTCTTTTTCTTTCTTTCTCTCTCTCTCTCATCCCCATTCATTTTTCTGTCCTATAGGCTGATTAATCCGGATACCTTTTCTCCCCAGATTCTTTGTTTCCTTTGTTCACGTTTTCCTTTTTCAGCAGCGCTCTGCTGCCGTTTGAAATTCCCACCTTTTTTTGCTCTCTCTCATGTTCCTCCTCTCCCTCTCCCTCTCTCTCTCTCTCTCTCTCTCTCTCTCTCTCTCTCTCCTCTGCGGCTCTCAGCTCCAGACGGCTGGCAGACATCAGCCTGTCAATGTCCTCTCGTGTCTTTTTACATCCTCTCTTCTTTTTATTTTGTATTCGTGGTGTGTTGCATTGCATCGTGGGATGAACAACATAAAAAAAAAAAATCTTTCTGTCTCCTTCTCTGTCCTCGCAGTCTCACAGGCATTTGGAGGACCGCAGCACCCGAGGCACGGTCAGTCGCTGCCGCCAGCTCGGTGAGTTCACTCCCCTTCTCTGTGCAAGTGTGTGATTTATACAAGAGCTGACGTGACCCAATAGTATCTGTATATCAAGGAGCAATGACAATGTTCTTGTGGTTTAAGGGCTTTGGTGTCATGTTAATATCATGCCTTTATCAGCCTTTTTGTAATCTACTCTGCTGATTTATACTGTAAAACCTCATTGCAGATGAGTGAATGTCTCTTCTGCAGTAATTCATATCGGTGTACAAAAAGGCAGGTGCTCGATTCGTCTTATGTGTGCGTGGCCGGCGTGAGGGGTCTGTGTGTGGCACCACTTCTCCACGCATGTCCTCGTCCGCCGTGCGCATGTGTGTTTGCGCGTGAGACTCGATGTCTTTGTGTGCAGTCCATGCTGATGGGCGTGTGTAAATATGTTGTGTTGCTTTTAAGTATCGGATCGCAGTAAATATCGAAGGGATGGCAAATTAGAGACAGCGAAGGAGAGAAGGACGAGACAACAGCAGAGACACAATGGCGATCGGTCGGTTCTCCGCGCCGCACCGTGCCCCTCTCCTTCCCTGAGACCCTAACTTGTGACGTTCTGCTTCGATGTCCACGGGTTGGGTTCTCGGGAGCTGTGAGAGGCACTCAGTCATCCGCCCATCCGGGAAGAACCAGGGGAGAGGACGGCGAGAGAGATAGTCCAAGCAGATTGAGTAGGAAAGGAAGGACGGTCAGGAAGAGAGACACGAGGGGATGAGATAGGGAAGAGTGAGGTGAAGGTGGCGCAGTGTGGGCCTGTGGATTGTGGTTCAAGAGTTTAAAGGATTGAAGATGGAGAGAGTGAGGGTGAGAGATCTGTGTTTTTAGGTTAGGGTGACGTTGGGCCATTGAGGGTTTGGCCCAAACAAAGCGTATGTTTAGACTGTGAGTCAGGACACTGAAATGGCTGTGTGTGTGCATGTCTGTGCCACAGCATCTGTTACGCCCTCGTTCCGCACCCATATTTGTGTGCGTCTTTTTGTGTGTCAGTAAATTTTTTTTTTTTTTTATCCTAATTTTTCTTTCCATACAGGAAGTCCTCATAGATGGACATGTCCAGTGACTTCGGTTCATGTATGCATGTGTGTGTGTTTTATCCACCAATTTGAGAGCAGCACAAAGTACTGTTGAGAGCGTGACATCAATAGCTCGGTACACTTGTGTTTGACCTCATACAAACCTTCATCGACATTAAATATAAACGCACATGTTTTCTTGTTATTTTCGACTATAGGCTATATTTTTCCAGAGTGTGTGTGTGTGTGTGTGGGGGGGGGGTGTGGTAAAAAAATTGCGACATGCTGACTGTTATACAGATTTCTTACCGTGAGTATAGCCCACCTTTACAGCAACATATGTTTCATTATTTGGATGTTAATGGCATAAAATAAAGTAGAGGGATACCTTTAGTGTATCTGCAGCAGAAGCACATTGTGTGTGTATGCAGCAGCATGTGTGTTCCTACAGACATCGTGAGTAAGACAGCCAGCCGCCTCTCTGGTAGTGCTCCAAATCTCACTCATCTCTCTCACTCTTCAATGGCACTTGATGTTCTCAGAGTCAAACAGAGGCTACACGTTTTGAACGGAAGCAAGAGTACATCCTGGTCTTAAACAGTCCCGCAGACCAGACCAGATTTTTATCTGGAAGACTGACTGTGGTGTTTCAAATGGTGGGGATTATTATATCAGTTTATTTTGAGTTCACCTTATATTTGCGAATGTTGCCCTTGAAGTGAAGAAAAGCAACATGAATTTTTTCCTGTCTTTGTGCTTTCTCTTACCCCGACAGTATTTGTCAAACAGTGTAGAGTGATGCAGAATGATGTTTATTTTCAAAGATTGGTTTCCATAATAAGCTGCTAAAAAGGTCATTTAAAGGGAGTTGCAATGAGCAAAATGAACAAACCATTTCTTGACATCATTAAGTGCCTCATTAAACTCAATTTGAACTATAACTGGAATACTTTGCGTGTATTGTTAAGTTGGCACTATATTACATTTTATGGATATCTGTGGATATTTATATCGGCTTTAGAGGGCATGTCAATTATGAAGTAGAATACTTTCATATTCACCTTTACCTCTTATAAAACTCTTCTCTGCTATTCTTGAAATACAGTTAAAGATTATAATTTTGATTTATTTATTGATTGACTACATCGGTAGATTATATGTGGTGTTGACCGGGATAACCGTATTTGAGTGTATTTAAATGTCATCTTGTTCATTTTGTATTTGAATATGTGTGTATGTGATGTGTATGTGCTGTGTGGTTTGTTCTTAGGTGAGCAGTGTTTCAGTGTCTTATTACACTGTAGAACATATAGTCTATGGTAGGTGCATCAGGTCACTAGAGGCAAGGAGAGAGAATATAGAGCATTGATACAGTAGATTTGTGTTAGGTTTCTCAGATAATATGGGCCTTTAATAACTTCTTTCATTTAAACTCTTTATGGAAATATTAATTTAAATACAAGTTGTGATTATTTTGTCAGGAGGGTATAATTTAAGCTATTAGTTTAATGTGATACCATTGATTTATTAAAGGCAATAAAAATGGATACATATTTGTTTTAGATGATTAGATGTTTACAATAGACTAATACTCTTCTTCCAATATAATAATGTATGAAGACTGCTCCTGAGCTAATGCTCTATATAAACAAACTCTGTGTATATGTTCACGGAAACATTTTAATAACGCCTTGCCAGATTACTGACTAACATAAATGATTATTGTTGCACTTTGTGTTCATTTTTTAAAGCTGAAATCTTACATAAACGCATCCTTAAATATAAGACTAATCAAACATAGTAAGCATTGTCTTTGTTAATTGAAATGTCAATCCAGAATAAAATAGCTGCATGTAATCCTTTCTGCAGTTATTATAACATTAGGACAGATTTTATAATACAACATTATAAAAATATCAAAATACAACAAATGTCAAATATATAGTGAGAAGCTCCGTTTTGATTGGTCGAGGCTTATTTATTGGCCCGTAAAGCCAATGAATTTATGACAGCATAGTGTTTTCTCATATCACAATTTGTTATAGTAACTGTTATCCAGTTCAGAATTTGATGAGGGATTTTTCATGTAAATGTTTCAGCATTTACTCTCAATGTTTGTAATGGTATTTTGTGTGTATTGTGTTGTCTATCTTCGGCGAGAGCATGCAGGAACCCCTCCTCTCCTCTGCAGTACTGGATGAAGACTATTGTTCTGGTGCCCTCGTCTTCCTCTGGCACCACACCTCACCCACCATGCCAGCCCACCTCGTCAAACAAGTATGTGTGTGTGTGTGTGAAACTGGTGCAAGGTCAGTGTGAAAATGCAGGACGGTTATGATGGAAGATATTTGCTTTAGTCACTGTGGGGGTTTGGCATGGAAATTTTCGCCACTTGTGTTTCTCAGCATCTCTCATCTGTTTGGAGATATGCAGTTGTGCAATGGATGAATGCTGCTGAAGTTACAGGCTTCTTAAAGTGTCACCCCACTGATAATATCCACACACACCATTCCTCCCACACACACACCCTGTTCCTCTTCCTCACTGTCAGAATCATGGTAGTTGGTCTGCAGTGCCAGCACACGCCCCAGGAACGCCCAGATTTTACCGCAGTACCAAAGTACCCTGAGCATATTCACACACATAAATCTACTCACTCCACCCGCAATATGATGATGAGGCTAACTAATCAGCTCATATCGTTGTATGGTACAATGCAATCGAAAGTCGAAATGTCAAAGTTATGCTCAGATACGTTTTGAAAATCCACGGGTGTCATCTGCTTTAAAATCGATCTTTGGTTCTTTTTTTCTCTTGTATTTATACTTTTCAGGGAGTATTCAAATTGTGATTTCCAGGGCTGGAAAGTCATTGAATATAGGGAAATCTTAAAAACTTAAAAAATGAAAATATTTTCCCCTTGTCAACGTTTTTGATTTGACTTGAATTTCATATATTGTTAGTGCTTAAAGAGTGAAATATCAGTCCATATATTGAAGGTTTAATCTGCAGACATTTGTATACTGAAAGGTATGTCCGTTGAAATTGAGTTATTCAAAATAAGATCCGCTAAGCAATCTCTATGAAAAAATATCTATACAATCGCAAATGGTTTAAAAAAGTCATCTTCGTTTTGTTCTCGTATGTCTGGCCATGTGTGCCTGTCTGCGTGTTTTGCAGTAAGAAGACACCGTTGTCCCTTTCTCACAGACGTTGTTCCACACGGCCATATGTTAAAATCTGGCATAAAGCATCCTACATATTTCTCTATAGTCTGTCCATCTGAGTCCGTCCACACAAACAGAAAAACAAACACTCACTAATAATGGTGAATTACAGTTGTCACCCGTTAAACAAGCAGCAAAGACATGCAAGAAAAATACATGGAGAAAACTCAAGAAAGAGTAGGGAGAGAGAGTTGTAGCTCAACAGTTAAAACTTATTTGTCATTTAGAATGTGAAACAGCAGGAATGCGACTAAATAGCAGTTTTTCGCAGACATGCCTGACTGCAGCTCACCCCCTCAGCCCAGCTGATTTCTCTAAATCCAGCACAATGGACCAACAGATCAGTCGGCCACAGTCACGGCCCCTGAATTACTGGAAAACTGCACGTGGATGTATGTAATCTGGAGGGAAAATGTATTTGAGTCAGTGTGCTGCATTTGAGGTGGATTAATCGCATGCAGTGTTTTTCAGTTTTTCTTGTTCGTTCAATCTCTGGCTCTTGCATGTGCCCTCTCTCTTTCCCTCCCTCTCTCTCTGTCCTCAGATGGCTTTCAGCCTACTTTCCTATAACAGAAAACAGAGCAGAGTGGAGTCAGCATTCACAGTCAGAGGCAGGCACAAGCACCAGATAAATGCCCCCTTTAAAGTGTGTGGGTACTGTATGTACATGTGAGTGTGTGTTAAGTGCACCTTAAGTGTGCTTTGTGTTTCTTTGTTTATCTTTCTGTGCTCTGAGTAAAGCAATAACTGGGCCCAGATGGAATCTGCAGACATTTTTCATATTTTCATATTTAAACATTTAAAAAATACTCCTGTAGTATTACTGGCAAAAGGATATTCAATTTTGCCAAAGTAAGTAAATATGCAAAGGACAGTGAATGTGTTCAAGACCAACGTTCCATTTCTATGGAAATCTGTGATCTGCGGGTGCAGATCGCAAGTGGAAATCAACATTCTGTGTAATATAGTATGTCTACGGAGCCATTCATAATGTTTAAAACATTTTTTATTCTTCTGAAAGATAAATAATACATTTTTCTTTTCTATGTATTTCTTTTTCCTACTTAATATGTATTTTACATCTGTCCTCTGAATCATCCTTGCTGTCTCACTCCATTTCCTAGTCACAAGCACTGAGAATATTCCTTCCTCTCTTTCTCTCTCTCTGTCTGTCTGCCTCTTTCTCTCTTTCTCCCTCTCTCTCCCCCCTTCCCAACCCTCACTCTGTCAACTAAAGCCCTTTCATAATGAATGGCAAGGTACGATAATAGCCTTTCGGTTGCTATAGTAACCAGACAGGAGCTCTGTTCGTGCTGTATTTTTTGTCCTTTATTTTTTTTTTCCAAGGGGGCAAATGACAGTGGAATGTGAGGCGAAACCCTCCCTCTCACTTTCCCTTTTTCTCTTTCTCATACAGTTACAGCAGATTCCCTCTGTTCTTTCGTATTTGCCTGTCCTCTTCTGCACCCTTAATAAACAGGTTCCATATTCTATTAGAAACGTAATATAAAATGGTTATAAATGTAATATAATGCAAAATATATATATATATATATATATATATATATATGTATATGTGTGTGTGTGTGTATATATATATATATATATATATATATATATATATGTATATGTGTATATATATATATATATATATATATGTGTATATATATGTGTATATATATGTGTATATATATATATGTATATATATATATATATATATATATATATATATATATATATATATATATATATATATATATATATATATGTGTGTGTATATGTTCTATTTTGTATTTTTAAATTAACAATGCTATTAATGTGCTATTTATTAAAACCAAGTATATTTCTTATGAGTGCCTTTTAAGCATTTTTACATTTATTCCAAAATAATAACTATAAAAACACAGTAACAAGTTTTAGATGGCATCTATTTTATTTGTGAACTGATGTTCAGCTGTTCTTTTTAATAGTCTTAATTATTATTTAATAGTCACTTATTTTTCAGTCATTAAAGCTTGGTAAATACTGCAGGTGTCATGATGGTCACAGACATGTACCTTTAATTTAACCAAGCAGATTGCTCACTAAAAAACACGTAATTTCAGGTGATTTTGTTGTGACATAAAGTGGTGATATCTAAGTGGGTGAGTTGTTTACTTACTTTTTAATTAGTCTTCCCATTAACTCTGTTATTTCATTCAGACTGATTCACGGACACGAAACACAAAAACAAGAGACATGAACAGACCAAACAAGAACAGCCAAAGCGTTGATGGAATTATTCAAGATTCAAGATTCTATACAGGTACAGCGAAATTAGAGCAATCCTTCCAGTGCAGTCACACATACTTAGTGCAGCTAAAACCTCTATATGCCATAAACTGCAACCAGTACAGCCAAGCGAATAGTCTAATATTGCACAGAAATGCCTCCTTTAACATGACTTTTCCCCATTCACTCTCAATTACCTCAATTCTGTTAAAACTCAAATGAGGCTAGATGCTTCCCGCCGTCACTTTAACCGCTGGTGGTGTTGTTGGACAGTGTAAATTTGAAATGAGTGAAAATTGCGTTGTTTTATTTTTGTACTGTGGATTATTTTCTCATCGCATTTTTTTTAAGGGGGTACTGCCTTTCTTGCCTCCTTCGACGAAACACCCCTGATGTATTTGTATGTGTGTTTATTTTTTACAATTTTATAAAATATAAAAAATATTGTTTTTAACTAACAGTGCATCTATAAATATATGTTTTAAGCTCTAAAATGCCCTAGGTTATTTAGCTTCATTGTAAAAATCATTTAAAACCTGATTATATTGAATCATTTCTGTGATGCTTTGACTGATATATCAAACCTAATTGAATTCTGCTAACCTGTTTTCTACTCATGACACGATACACAATGGAGGCATTTATTTTTAATTTGCATTATCAGTTACAGTGACATAAACATGCAAAAGTATACACTTTCAAGGTGCTGATGATTTTTGATGTGAATGCTGTGCCCTTTTGTTCCATTTGTCTATACAGATCACATGTTCAGATGCAGCAGTGTATAGTGCCCATGGCCTTAGCATCTATAGTAGGGCGATAAGTGGTGGACACAGATTAATCATCAACACACAAGCAAACATGCGCACACACACACTCTCTCTCCGTGCAGCTGTTGAAGCTGGTGGTGTCACCATAGCGACAGCAGTGTGCTACTGAAGATCCCAGCCAACAGCTGCTCTCGGTAGAAACAGTATTGATTGAGTCTGCTCCACTCCCACTTCAAAATGTGTATGTCTGTTAGCTGTCAGCATCTGCGTATGACATCGTATCCAAAGATTTGGGTTGCAAATGTATTTTTGAACAAAAAAAGTGTTTAGATTATAGCATTATGAATCTTAAGTATGGAGGATGCATTCTGTGTGTATCCGAGCATGTGCAACAGATGGATCGAACAGCTCATCGTACTCCTTCTAAAGAATGTCAAATAGGTCCCTGATACTTGTCTTATTGTCCGTTCCCTTTCCTCTCTTTGGATGTCCCAGCGGACTGGTGCACTCTAAGACTTCCTGCGGCCCTTTAGAGGACCTCTCACTCCCCTCCCCCTCAGCGGTTCAATGTATCATCAAAGAAAGGATTAGTGTGGCCCAGCCCAGGAGACAGACTTGAGCACCTGACAAATTTAAGCTTATTAACTACAGAAAAAAGGGGGAAAACCTGCCCAGGAAGCACTGAGGGATGGAGGGCGAACTCTGGAGATTGCTGATCTGTCAGCATATGGCTTGATGTTAGGTGCTAGTAATGCTGATATCTTTGAATTGAGTGTTGCTGCATCTGAAATCGTATACTGTATAGTAGGTATTACATTTGGTTTGAAACTTACTTTGCGAAAAAGTATGAATGTGTGTAGTATGAATAAAATTCGAACCTACTACATCCACCATGTTGTCGCAATCATGTGACCTACAGCGTCAGTCGCATCGCTTCACCTCCATTCACAAATCCTCTCCTGTGGCATCATGGGATAGTAAAGTGTCCATCAAATATACGTACTTCAGAATCTCGCCTGAAGTAGTAGATCATCTTGGTACTTTTCACCTACTGTTTTATGAATACTATGAATTCGGACAAACTACTCGGCTCATATACTGTTTTTCGCCTACTATATAGTCATGTAGGCATATTCGGATGCAGCACATGCATTCACACATTATTTCCCAACAGTGCTAGAGATGGTCATGCCTCTATAAGGATGGAAACTGAAATGTAATGATTCTGATTCTGACTCCTCTTAATGATTCCGGTTCTATTAATGATTCTTTTGAATATTTGGAAAACAAAAAATTCTGTGACCAAATGTTGTTATTTCAATAAAAAAAGAATTCATATGCAAGAAAAATTAACCGAATCGAATGTCATGAAAATCACTTGGTTCTACTATTTTATTTAAGTGGTTCTTGGTTCACAATCCTAAACCTCTATCATTCCTTATCACGTTTTAGATTATCAAACCTAAACCAGATGTCACACCATAGGACAACTCCTCTGTTTATGCTTTGTACTCTGAGGATATGCATTTTTCAGAGAATTAGACATGTCTGTGCTAAACATGGATCAATCTTTTCTTCCCTTCCTCTGAAAGAAGTTTTTTTTTTTTTTGTCAAACCCATTATATATGTTTCCCGTCACACTCATGTGGTTAACTTGTGGTTTGTCTTGTCATTCAGCTTCCAACTTCAGTTTTATTTTATAAGGTTCCCTTGGGTGGGGTATTAATAGCACTAAAAAGTTACTCAAAGCTAAAAAGTTTAGTGAATATTGCTACTTAACATTTTTAGATCTCAGAGCAAATTACTGTAGCTAAAACAGTAGAGCATGGCACTACAATGCTAAGGTCATGGGTTTGATTCCCAGAGAATGCATGAACTGATAATATGTAAAAGCATCTGCAAAATGTAAGCTTTCTAAAACATTGCCACCTTTGTGTTCTTAATGCTATTTTACGTTTTTGTCTTTGTGCCTCATTTAGGTTTGTTACCTCGTGAACTGAAAGTATGTGGATGGACATACATTTACTGCCAATAAAATCCATGTAAATGTTAATGAACTGCAGTGACTCCATACCCTTATACAAAACTCTCGCCACACCCTTCTTATAGTCATTTTCTTTCAGTACCTATACTGAGAATGAGTGTATAGGGGAATGGATGGTCCTGAGTTTTGCCAGCCCTCATAATTTAATGTTAAGCTTATCATGGCTGAGTGGCTTTTTATCCTGACTTGTTCGCAGTTGGCGTGGTTTTTTAATCCTCTCCACACGTAGGCCTGTGTCCCCTCAATGTGCGTTTCTTTCCGAGGAAATTTTCATAGCAATACTACAATAGTGCAGGGTGTTTTTTTTTTTTTAACTGTCAGAATGAACAACAGAGAAGTATCACGGTGGAGAACAGTATTTGATAGTAAAACACTGATAATCAAAGCCATATGCTTAATGATAATTTGAATGTTAAATATATGATGTGTGGATTATGATCTGTTGAAAGCTTTCAAATAAGAGGCAAGATGGCAGTATGAAAGGGCTTGAATATGCAGTGTGGAGGCTGTTCATATATGAGGTAAAGACTTCAGCTGATAGTCACTTGCCATTGCTTGGAACAATAATATCACTGTTTACTGAATCATATCCATATTTGAATGGCATGACAGAGTGAGTGAATCACAATGAAAAAGAGAGATTAGTGAGTGCAATATGCAAGGGTCTCTATAGTCATATCACATTGCCACTTAAAAATAAAATAAAAGTGATCATGTCATGGATTTGTTTGTTTATTTTAATATGTTCCTTTGAGGTTCACTTGTAATGTGAATTTAAAAAAAATGTTTTTATTAATGCAAGGGTTGAAAATGACTATGCTGACCCTCTGTCTGAAATGATCCATTTTTAAGAGGCTGCTCCTTTAAGGCTTGTCAGTAAAAAGCCACTGGTATGATTGGCTAATTCCTCCTCGCAATTGCATGTGAAATGAGTCAGATACAGACAAGGTGTTATAAAAATCATTTACTTATGGTTTGTGATGTAGCTGCTGTCAGGTCGAATACAGTTGGCTGCTTCATCTTTCAACAAAAGTTTGTGAACTCTCCATTAAACTGTGCCTCGGTGATAAAACAATCTCCGAACAAACATACAGTGCTGCTTGAAAGTTTATGAACGCCTTGCAGAATCTGAATATGTGAATAATTTTAACAAAATAAGAGGAATCATATAAAATGCATAGTACTGTCCTGAATAAGATATGTTACATAAAATATGTTTACATATAGTCCACAGGACAAAAAAAGCTGATTTTATAAACATTTTATTAAAAAAAGATTCTGCAAGGAGTTCACAAACTTTCAAGCAGCACTGTATAACGTGAACTCTTTGTTTGGGTGTTGTTTAAATCTTATCATGTTCTTGTTCTTGCTGTATTTTACCTTCAGAAGGTCTGCAGTCTCTCTGAGTGTCTGGCTGAGCATCTGTCAGGACTCTCTTTTTCACTCTCTACTGCAGATTTTTCCCATCAGCTCCATATTTCTTTGTAAATGCAGCTAGTGAGACATTTATTTTTAATTCCTTACAATTATTGTACATTATCCCAACTGTTACACTACTGTTCATTTCTTTAAAATGTTTTAAAGAAATTAATACGATTAAAAGTGACAGTAAAACATTTGTTACAAAAGATTGTTTACTAATAAATGCTGTTCTTTTGAACTTTCTATTCATCAAAGTATCCTGGAAAAAAAAAAAAATCTCATCTTCTACAAAAAGAAGCACAACTGTTTTTAACAGAAATGCTTCTTGAGCACCAAATCAGCATATTAGAATGATTTCTTGAAGGATCATGTGACACCAAAGACTTTTGACCTTCACTAAATGAATGTGCATGTGCCAATATATCAAACCAGCAACAGGGAAATGAGCAAACAATCATTTAAATTAGACTGTATTTTGCTGTTTGGTGATTGTGCAACATCAAACCACATTTACAGCATCAAACTGATGTGTCAGACGTAAATGTATGCCAGTTATAAAGCGTTTTAGGTTTCCTCTCATCATGTAAGCACGTTATCACTTTGAGAACACCAATGAAAAAAAACAGAAAATAAAAATATTTACAGATGACTAATATATACCAAAAATAATGCTGTACGAACCATTTGTGTTAAATATGGTCTGAAAAATCATTTGTAAGGAGGTTTGGAAATTTGAGTATGGAAAATGTATAGGAACTCTGTATTTACCAAATAAATAAATAAATGCATGTGAAGTGTTGATCTGAATTTCAATAATTCTGTAATGTGAGAAAGAGACAGCTGAGTTATAAGAATGAAGTATGTAGCCTGGACTAACAGTCAATTATGTAGCGATTGACCAATCAGAATTTAGTATTCTGCCTAGATTTTTTGCAATAGGTGTAACATTAAATGGTAGAAGCCATATTGCATACAAACAATCAGAGCATCACAGATCTTTCTTCCTGTATATGAAACAGACATGAGCAATTATTAATAGTTAAACTTTTGACCTGTATAACAGTTAAATGTGGCCTTCAACCTGTGGCTGTTAATGCAACAGGATATTTCTCAAGTGTAATGTAGACCTGCTTATGTATCCATAGCAACAGGTCTTAATGCACCGTTATCCTGCAGATGTCACAAGGGTGATGTTTACCGTATAGATGCAATGCTCTGCTTTAGTTTCTCAGCTTTCAATCTCGATGTTTTGACTGTGGCTTAATGGGGCTGTTTTCCCACAATGCTTAATTTTTCTTGATGCTTAAAAACAACTCTTTGTTTGTATTTGAATGTTACTGCTTTTTTCAGTTCTGCCAGATGAAAAGCTGTTATCTCGGGCCAGTAACTTAAAAGCAAGCACTTATGTCTACTTCAGTTTGTACAATTTCATTTAATTTCAAAGCAACAATATTACATGGGATTAAAAAATTACTATTATCTATGACAACCGAGAGTGTTGGAGAGAAATAGGGGAGAGTGTTGTAACTACTTAAAAATATGCTATCTATCAAACATGCATACCACCCTCCAAAAGACAATTTGACATGATGTTAATGCATGTTAGATGACAGAACAAAGACTGAATGAAATGGGACACTGTATAGAGCTGCATTTGCCACAATCATGAGAGTGACTTGTGTACACAAGCACATATATTATATTTTTAATTGTAAGCTTTTTAAAATGCATAAAATTAAATGTGTGGTTTTGATAAAATGTCCCCACAAAGATGGCAATATCTGAAATCCTTATCCTGGTGGAGACATTTTTTGGTCATAATTATAAAAATAATTATGTCTATAGAATTTCCCCACAAAACATGAAAACCCAACGTGTGTGTGTGTGTGTGTGTGTGTGTGCATGGCTGACTCAGGTAAACCCTAAGTTATGGGGAAAAAATGTCCCCACAAAGATGGCAATATCTGAAATTCTTATCCTTGTGGGGACATTTTTTTGTTCTCCATGAGAAAACGGCTTATAAATCATACTAAGTGATGTTTTTTGGAAAATTTTAAAACACAAAGTTTTCTGTGATGGTAGGGTTAGTGTAAGGGGATAGAATATACAGTTTGTACAGTATAAAAAATGTTTTGTCTATGGAAAGTCCCCATAAAACATGAAAGTGTCTGTGTGTGTGTGTGGAAGAAAATGGAAAAGAGGAAAGGAAATGAGGGTGACACTAACATTGGGAGGAGAGAAGGGGAATGAAAAAAGCTAATTAAATTTGCTGTACGTTTTCTATGTACTACTTTTCTCTTTAACACACACAGACAAACAGACAAAACATATTGTACATGGGCACAGTTAGATAACATGCTTTTCATTATTAATAATAATAATAATAATAATTTGTTACATTTATATAGCGCTTTTCTAGGCACTCAAAGTGCTTTACATGGAAGGGGGGAATCTCCTCAACCAACACCAATGTGCAGCATCCACCTGAATGATGCGACGGCAGCCATATTGCGCCAGAATGCTCACCACACACCAGCTGATTGGTGGAGAGGAGACTAAAGGTCCTAAGGGTTCATATTTTCATTAAGTGGGTTCTAGCAGCACTTCTAATTCCTATGCGTTCAACTTTTGATAAATTAAACCGTCATAACAAACCAATTTTTAAGCCATAAATAATTGCAGAGGTCACGGAAAATATACTTTAATAATTAATCTTTCACTTTAAGTACATACATGTTTTATTGCCAAACTAAGTTACTTTGTTCTAATTAAAAATATTGCCTTATGAGATTTACTTGAGTAGTTTGAGTAGTTTTCTTTAGTTAAACACAACATTGAGTAAATATTTCTGTAAAATTAAATAAATGTGTCATTCACTATACATAATATACATCAAACCCTTTTATGCACACATCCAGTGGTCACTTGACATGAATATGAAGAACTAAACCTGGCAAAGTACTGGAGTAATATTCGTTTCATAAAGTACGTTATAAGCCTGATATTGTGACGTTTTAATTTTAACAGCAGCATTCTCTATTTAAATGAACCAGACATTTCTATAGAAAACGAATAAATACATAAAATAGTAAAGATTTTGATTATGCCTTAGTATTACTTGAACAAAACCATAATGTGTTAAATATGAAATATAAATATGAACTTTTGCTTTAACTGAATTTTCATTGATTTTAATAAAAGCTGTTTAACAGTTAACGTGTTGTAGGTAAAGTGTAAATAAATATATCATTTAATTTCTTGTAAATGTATCATCACCCACAAACACTAAGCACATTAGTCATACATTTTAATGCTACAGGCTGTCACAAAGCATGATCAATAAAATATTCTGTTAAGGTATCATTCGGAAGATTATGCAAGTGTATTTTACAACTTCTCTCAACAAAGTTTTTTTCTTACAATACCCTGAAAATGTGAGCAAATGGTCAGGAAATATTGAAAATATTTATTTATTGATTAAATAAAAACCCATAGCGGAAGCAAATACTTAAAGGTGGTTGGGATTGGTTGGCACAAGTTCAAAGCAAAAGTCTCTTTTATACTGCTACCTTTGTTTCTTATTCTTTTGCATACACTTGGGTTTTCTGAATGTATTCAGCAAGGGCTGAAATCCTGAATGGTTGGTCATGGGCAGTTTGCTGATATGTTTGTTCTTTTGTCAGTGGTAAATGTGGTGTTCTGACTGTATGTTCAGGCATCCATTCATCTTCAACATTCACACAGTATTTCACATGGGGTCATTGGTTCAGATGCATCATGGGAGTGAAGTGGGTGGGCAGGGGTACACATTATGTGCTTTTGCCTCAGGATAAGTCAGAGGTCACTGTGCTCTCTTGACATTTCTGGCCATATGTTTAATGCACTGGATAGGACTGCAGGACATATATACCCAAGGACTGTACATTTGGGGCTTTCTGGAATATCTGTGTATGCCTTGCTTTGTTATTTTGCCTGCATTGCCATTATTAAAACTAAAAGTTTTTAATAATATTTACAATTATGTGTTTTTTCATCTTCCATTGTGCTAAAAAGAGATTTTATTTTAATACAAAGCATTAATTTCTTCAGATTTTATACATTGTGGTATGAAATGTATTCACCATTTGGAATGGAATTTGAACACTGTCCTCAAATTATATTATGAAAAATACATTTTGAAAATTGTGATGTTGTCACAAATCATACAATGGTTCAAAATTCCTAACTCTCACAGTTCCATGTACCGGTATGTTCTGTGATATTCAATTTTCCATTATCAGGTATGCATTTATACATTTTTAAATCAAATTGCTGGAGCGTTTCTTCATGGCATGATAAAGATTTGAAATACTTTGTAACAATGCAATAGCAACCATTTAAAATCTACAAATTACATTTAAATATGCTAAGTGTTAGTCACCAACGGTTAATGAGACCACCATAAGAGACTGAAATCCAGCAAATGGAATAGTGTCATTAAAACAGGCTATAAAAATACTAAGGAAGGAAATTTTGCTGCGGAAAGTAGGTTTTGCCCTGCCATTTAGCGTGGTCATTTAAAATAGTAAAATCATGATTAGCATAGTTAAAAGAGTGGAGGAGTGACGATACAGTAGGAGGGGTGAAGGTGTGAGACAGATCAACACACATGGAGATGAAACAGAATTACATTTGTTAGTGCTGTGGCAAATGTTTGCATTTGTTTGAGGTGAAATGGCTGTGGTGATAATGACAATGTGCTTAAGGTTCTCTCTCTCTCTCTCTCTCTGTGTGTGTGTGTGTGTGTGTGTGTGTGTGTGTGTGTGTCAGGCTATATAAACCTTCCTTCACAGCAATGCCCATTCATTGCAAATGAGATGAAACTATATAGACCTGTTACAACCTATCTGAACAAATATGTAAATCTGTTTGTTTTCAATGTCTCCAAAGTAAAAGACAAACATGATTTGCTACAAATGAATAATTTATTCGGACCCACTTAAAATTAAGTGACCTTAACTACTGTGTTCTAACATTTAAATTAATCATTTGTTACAATGCACTTATTGTGTAAATACATGTTTTTACATTGTACTTACATTTTAAAAATTACCTGCATGTAATTAATTTCTGTAGTTACATTTGTAATTACAATGTTGACACTTCCCTTACACCTAACCCTACCCTTAAACTTACCCATACCACCACACCTGTCCCTAACTTTACCCGTATCCCATCTCAATTACAGCAAAAGTGTTTTGCAATACAATATGAACACAATAAGTACATTGTACTTATTTTTTGATGTAAGTACATAGTAGTTTAGGCCACCTAATGTAAAGTGGGACCATTTATTCTATTATGTTTATTTGCAAGGCTATGTAGTATTTACAGATACATTTTTCTTTTGGTACAATAAATTTTAGAGAAATATTTAATTACATAAAAAAATAATTATAATTAAAAAATATTAATAACAACAACTTGAAATTATACCTATAGTCAGGTTAATATTAGAGTTAATATTTTTTATATTTTAAAAACATTTATATAAAGACATGCATGTATATAATGTATAAAAGATTTAAAATAAATGACGTTCTTTTGAACAGACTATTCTGACTACACCAGGGGGGGGAAATTCTATATTGATAGTAATAGTTTCTTGAGCAGCAAATCAGCATATTAGAATGATTTTTGAAATAGTATGTGACACTGAAAATTCAGCTTTGCCGTCACAGGAATAAATTACATTTTAAAATATAAATCGAAAAGTTATTTTAAATTGTAAATTATATATTATATATTTTTTAAAGATATTACTTTTTTTACTTGAGCAAACTAAGTTCAGCCTTGGTTAGCATAAGACACATCTTTCAAAGACATAAAAAAAAAAAAAACTTAACAACCCCAAACTTATAAAAACATATATTAAGTGTGTTTTTTGTAAACTGTTATCGCTGTATTATATTATTCATGTACAGTACTGTGCAAAAGTCTTAGGCTCGCTAGTATTTTTACACACAAAAAGTGGGTTTAAGCCAGTTATTTATATCTTTTGCTGTAGTGTGTCAGTAGGAAATATCAGTTTACATTTATAAATTAATTGCCATTAATTTTAATAATCCAGTGAGATTTTTGTATGCATAAAGAGTCTGACAATAGTCTCTATGCTCCACATGGAGATCTGATCTCATCTTCATTGAGTCTGTCTGTGATTACATCAAGAAACATAAAAAACTGAGATGGACTAAATCCAGAAGAACTGTGGCAACGTCTCCAAGACACTTGAAGAAACCTTCCTGCAAAACTACATGAATAGGTGTAGGAATAGATGCAGGTGACAAAAGCCGTTTTAAACGCAAAGGGTGGTCACCCCAAATATCGATTTGATTTAATAGAAGTTAATTCATAAACAAAAGCTATTTATGTTATTATTTTTCACAGCATTCTCACTTTAAAGCATTCTGACAAGTGCCTAAACTTTTCACAGTACTGTAGTTTTGCAGGTAGGTTTCCTCAAGTGTCTGGGAGACGTTGCCTTAGTTTTTCTGGATTTAGTCTGTCTCAGTTTTTTCTGTTTCTTCATGTAATCACAGACAGACTCGATGATGGTGAGATCAGACCGGCTGCTATCAGACGACTTGTGCATAAAAAAAATAAAAAAATCTCACTGGATTATTACAATTAATTGCAAAATGAATGTTTGGAAATGTAAACTGATATTTCCAACTGACACACAACAGTAAAAGATATAAATAACTGGCTTAAAAACATTTTTCGTGTGAAAATACCAGCGTGCCTAAGACTTTTGCACAGTACTGTGTTTGTATACAGCAGATATGGGGAATGTAGTTTTATGAAGCATAGCATGGGAACATTGCAACATATATATTGGAATTTGTTATGACCAACCTTGATTAGCTTCAGTTTCATGTTGAGAAATCACTAGTATCATGAATGGTAACACAAACTTTCAAAAAGAATGCCTCTCATAATGGCACAGCAATCGTAGATTTCATCTAAATTGTCTTCACATTGTTTGATTGTTGTCTGTATAGATCTCCCTCTCCCTGGCCCCTTTGTGCAAGCTTTTCATTCCCTTGATATTCCTCTCGTTTTACATTTTTCCCCTCTTTCTCATATTTGCCTAAAATCCTTTTTGTACCACAGTTGATTGAACAGCTTTCTAATTTTCCCAAATACATCCATTAGATTCCTTAGATCTCTTCATCATCCTCTCATAACCCCTATTTCTTTTTCTTTTCCTCCTCTACCTTTACTCTAATCCCACAACTTCCACTTTTCAGTTTTGCGGTGTCCCTCAGACCTACAACTGTGCTAATCTGCAGAAGACAGCTTTTTCCTATTGTGCGTCCATTCCCTCTCTTCTCTTCTATACTTTCTTTTCTCATTATTTTCTTTATTTATTATATTTCTAATATTTAATTTGTCTTGTTTCATTCTGTGCTGTAATTATGCTCACACACACTTTTTCTATATTTATAACTGTCCAAATTAATTTTGGCACTACAACTCCTCTTTTTTTCTTTCATAATTGAATTGTGAAATATTTGAGGTTTTAAACAAAACAGAAATACAAAACGAATAGACGCATACACCTGCGCAGTCCAACACTGCCTTTGAGGCCCTGGCAAAGTCTTGGTGTGTTGCCATGATAACCCTGACCACCAACAAAATGCCAGGTGTCTGAAGACATACTGCTGGCGCCACTGGGTCTCCAGCCCCTCCCTGCATGGCCCGTCTCACTCTACAGTCTTCCCATGATGCCTCCTTGTCTCTGAGAGGCCAGATAAGCAGGGGGCTGAGGACATTTTTAACTTACTGAACTTTACTTTTCATGGAAAGTGAATTATTCTGAGCATATTGCATATTGCAAAAATGCTTTTGATAAATCAAAATGAGATGTCAAAGGTTGCTGTGTTTGAGTATTCAATATTTGGCATTAGTTCTCACTCTTGCCAGCAGCTTATTAGCAAATTCCCCATGCCATCTTCCTGTGGCTAGCTTGAGGTCATTATTAAGCAGCTGACAAATTAGGCTGACACCCTTCCGACCAGGGCGACTTTTTCTTTAATTCACTACTGTCTCTCTCTCTCTCTCTTGCACTCTCTCTCTCTCTTGCACTCTCTCTCTCTCTCTCTCTTGCACTCTCTCTCTCTCTCTCTCTTGCACTCTCTCTCTCTCTCTCTCTCTCTCGCTTGCACTCTCGCTTGCACTCTCTCTCTCTCTCTCTCTCTCTCTCTCTCTCTCTCTCTCTCTCTCTCTCTCTCTCTCTCTCTCTCGCTTGCACTCTCTCTCTCTCTCTCTCTCTCTCTCTCTCTCTCTCTCTCTCGCTTGCACTCTCTCTCTCTCTCTCTTTCTCTCTCTCTCTCTTTCTCTCTCTCTCTTTCTCTCTCTCGGCCCTTTGTGTTCTCTGTTTCGCTCTCTTCTCTTCCCACTCTCCTTGTTTTCTGAGATCTCCGACCTGGCCAAAGGCGTTTAGTTGGCGGCTCTCCACGTGGCACAAAAGCGCCGCGGCATTCCTTCTGTCTGTGGTTAATCTGTAGTGTCAGCCCGCTTTGGCCGGGCCGCACTGAAGCACAGGGAATATTAAAAAGCCCAGCGGCAGAATTCCTCTGGAGCAGAGATGAGGAGGGAGAAAGAGCTGGGAGGAGGGAGAGAGTGAGGTCAATTAAGGTTGGGTGGCACGGCCAACAGCAAAGCGTGAAGTTTCAATCGCGAGATGAAAACGAGGAATGGATCACTGGCAGGAAGATAGCTGTAATAGGTACATATGAACTTTTAAAGTTTACATTTCTTGCACTACTATCCATGGTAAAACCAGAAAAAGTATATTTTTAGACCATGTTTATTTACCTAGTTTACTTTTATGTTCCAGTGAAACAAATGAATTTGCAAAAGTTCCATGTTACATGTATAGTAATCTCTAAATTGATTTAATAACATAAATCTACGTGCCTTTTTATATTAGAAAATTATTAGAAAAATTATTTGAGAGCATGTCAAATGGTGGGACATTGCTGTCAAACTGCAGGACACTTTATTTATTAGTTATTTTCACACATGGTTGATAACAGTTAAACTCCAGTGTACTAGTATTTGCACAAAAAAGTACAACTTTGGCTTTTTAATATTAATGCTGAAAATGTCCCTTTCTAATACGTGTGAGGTGTCAAGCTGCAGGAATTGATACCACATAAATATATAAAATATATAATTATGAACATGTAAGATAAAATATACACTATATTTCCAAAAGTTTTGGGACACCTGCTATTACATGCACATGAACTTGAATGACATCCCATTCTTAATCCGTAGGGTTTAATATGGAGTTGGCCCACCCTTAGCAGCTACAACAGCTTCTTCTGGGAAGGCTTTCCACAAGGTTTAGGAGTGTGTTTATGGGAATTTTTGACCATTCTTCTAGAAGTGCATTTGTGAGGTCAGGCACTGATATTGGACGAGAAGGCCTGGCTCGCGGTCTCCGCTCTAATTCATCCCAAAGGTGTTCTATCAGGTTGAGGTCAAGACTCTGGGCAGGCCAGTCAAGTTCCTCCACACCAAACTCGCTCATCCATGTCTTTATGGACCTTGCTTTGTGCACTGGTGCGCAGTCATGTTGGAACAGGAAGGGGCCATCCCCAAACTGTTTCCACAAAGTTGGGAGCATGAAATTGTCCAAAATGTCTTGGTATGCTGAAGCATTAAGAGTTCCTTTCACTGGAACTAAGGGGCCAAGCCCAATCCCTGAAAAACAACCCCATACCATAATCCCCCCTCCACCATACTTTACACTTGGCACAATGCAGTCAGGCAAGTACAGTTCTCCTGGCAACCACCAAACCCAGACCCAGTCCAGTGGCGGTGTGGTGATGTAAGGCTTGGATCCAGCTACTTGGCCATGGAAACCCGTTCCATGAAGCTCTCTACGCACTGTTCTTGAGCTAATCTAAAGGCCACATGAAGTTTGGAGGTCTGTAGCTATTGATTCTGCAGAAAGGCGACTTCTGCGCACTGTGCACCTCAGCATGCGCTGACCCCGCTCTGTGATTTTACGTGGCCTACCACTTCGTGGCGGAGTTGCTGTTTTACCCAATTTCTTCCACTTTGTTATAATACCACTAACAGTTGACCGTAGAATATTTAGGACTTAGGTTGCCACCTGTGCAATAAGTCCTAAATACTATCACAGTACCATGCTTGAATTCACTGAGCTCCTGAGAGCGACCCATTCTTTCACAAATGTTTGTAGAAGCAGTCTGCATGTCTAGGTGTTTGATGTAATACACTTGTGCCCATGGAAGTTATTTGGAACACCTGAATTTAATTATTTGGAGGGGTGTCCTAATACTTTTGGCAATATAGTATATGTATATTTTTGGTTGTTTTCTTAAAAGTAAAGTAGCATATGTTAACAGAATAAATAAATAATTTTGTCTCAAACTTAAGAGGCTTAATTTCGGCACAACTATAATTTTTTTGAGTAGATCATAATATGATTTCTGGCATATTTTGGTAGAAGGGAGTTTTATAATCATCAGTTTACCAAATTGTAAATGAGCTACAAATGAGTTAAATCACTATCATACATGACCACCATCTACCTGAAGTGAAAGTTTCCATGTAAAAATCGAAAAGATTTAAGTTGAGTTAAGTCACCTTTATTTCTATAGCGCTTTATACAACACAAGAACAAAAACTAATTTTGAGGTAAAATAATAATGTTTCATTACTACATTATATTTTGATTTGTGATAAGATTGATAGATGTTAAATTAAACAATTGGTATCGTCTACTGTAAACTAGTCGATTATCTTCTTTAATCTGATAACACCATCTTAAAACATTCACATAAATGTTAATTTAAAAAGTTACTTACAATTGATTTTGAGAGTGACTAACATGCACACAGTATTTTTAGTTTTTTAACTACTAGCCCTTTTTGTGTTTGTTAGCTGTTTCCAAATTACATATTATATATTTGTTCACCTTTTGAAATGTTAGAAGTAAAAAGTAAAGTTAATCTATCATCATTTGTTTCATAGTTCATCTGACATTTTGATAGTTTAACAAATGCAATGACATTCATACAGTTTTAATTTCCCAATACTTTTTTTTGCTCTGCTGTTTGTCTGATTTATATTCTTAACTATAAATTTTGTGCTCAGATCCAGGCAGTGTGCAGTTTTAAGTGTGTGTGTGTGAGTTTGGCGGGATGTTTGCTCCACAGCGACTGCCTGTGCAGAACCTCTCCCAGGGTCATCGAGTGCATGCTGTTACCCAGAATCCCTCAGCATATTCCTTCAGTGAAACGAAAAACATGCTGCTCCTTTAAGAGCATGAAACAGGAGCCGGCTGTGTGCCCCTACCAGAGACACACAGTCAGCCAAGAGAGCGGGAGAGGTGGGGGGTGGGGTGGGGAGGATAGAGAGATACAGCCAGAGTGAAACGAAGGTAATGTCAAAAAAAAAAATGAGAAAGAGTTTGTGAGAGATGAGCGATAGATGGAAGCCAAAGATGACGAGGAGATGACGAAGAATGAGCGTGAATAAGAGAGGAACCAACAGGGGTTAAAATACAGAGCCAAATGACAGAAAAGAGAGAAATTATCCTCCATAAAGCTGTGCAGTTGCCATTATTCGTATTGTAATGTTACGGGTGGTAGTTTGCCGTGCTGAAAGGAAACAGTTGATGTTGTTGCTAGGAGAAAAAAGGTGCTGTCCTCTCTTATTGGCTGCGAGAAGTAGCTCCATTATCCAATCAGAGAGCTCTGGTGTCAGCGAGAGAGAGAGAGAGAGAGAGAGGGAGAGAGAGAGGACACACTACAAGCCCTGATTAATATGTTAGACATGTTTATGGGTTAAAATAAGTCTGGGTGTAAAATGTATTGATAAAACAATGGTAAGATTGGAGTCTATGTTGCTGTTTATGTCTTATTACTTTGCAAATAAGTCTTATTTTCCTAGGATTGCATCAGCAGCACATGCAATATCCAGTTTCTGGTTTTATAGGCTAATTCTTTTTACATGCTTGACTTTGGTGTGTTACAAGCATGTTTCTTTACAGAACATTAACTAAAATACAACATACCATAAGTCCTACAATATACAGTAAGTCACAAATCTAGGTTTAAAGGGTTATTGTCTAGAGCACTGGAATGTCTTGTCCTCTATAGTCCTCTATAGTCCTCTATAGTTGTTATGGTAACCATATGTATAAGCAGAAGTGTGTTGTTATTATGTCCAGCAGGACGTATGTTGTGTGTTGTTTACTAAATAGATGTTTTTTTTTTTTGTGGAAGTAATATGTTAAATCCACATTTTCATTATTGGTTAATTTGCTGATGCCTAAGGGTTGGTGTGGCATTAAACTTCATGTTAATGTGCATTCAAAGACATTTGTTGCCAACTAAATGGAAATGTATACACTCTTTGGAAGATATTAAGCCACAAACACCCTTGTTTATTGTCCTCTTGCTTCGGGCACAAAATGTAAGACATAGAACACTGAACTGCGACATTCTTCGCAGTTTTCAGCATCAGGGGTCTTCAACCTTTTTTAGGCCAAGGACCCCTTAGTGGATATGAGAGATGAAGCAGAGACCCCCTGTTACACATTTTATAAGCTGCCTTGTGCATTTATGCTCATGCATTTATGGGTGTTGCTTTATTTGATCTCAAATATTGTAAAAGTCTAATATTGTAATGCATGATTATATTAGATTAAAGAATATTCTAATAATATTTCATAGTATTACTTTAGTTTTGATAAAATAAATGCAACCTTGGTGCGCATAGATCTTTCTGACTCCAGTCTTTTAAACAGTAGTGTACAAGTACATTTTAATGTGAGAGCATTTAAATAAAAGTTTAAATTTAGCTTCTTAACGCCAGCTTTGGTTGAAGTTAACTCAATGTATTTTTTTTATGTGCATTTTATTATGCTTTTTTTTACACAAAAAGATAGTTTGAGATGAAACACCAGTAGTAAAGAGGTGAAGACCATTGGTTAAGAAACTTGTGAATAATAAGACAAAGTATATTATAATTTAGCTTGTAAAAAATAAAAAATGTTGAACCAGATATTTATTTTCTCGCAGCATCACAGTTAATTTTTGGTTCATATTCATATATTCTGTATAAATATGATTAATATACACTATATTGCCAGAAGTTTTGGGACATCTGCCTTTACATGCACTTGAACTTTAATGACATCCCATTCTTAATCCATAAGGTTTAATATGGAGTTGGCCCACCCTTAGCAGCTTCAACTCTTCTGGGAAGGCTTTCCACAAGGTTTAGGAGTGTGTTTATAGGAATTTTTGACCATTCTTCTAGAAGCGCATTTGTGAGGTCAGGCACTGATATTGGACGAGAAGGCCTGGCTCGCGGTCTCCGCTCTAATTCATCCCAAAGGTGTTCTATCAGATTGAGGTCAAGACTCTGGGCAGGCCAGTCAAGTTCCTCCACACCAAACTCGCTCATCCATGTCTTTATGGACCTTGCTTTGTGCACTGGTGCGTAGTCATGTTGGAACAGGAAGGGGCCATCCCCAAACTGTTCCTACAAAGTTGGGAGCATGAAATTGTCCAAAATGTCTTGGTATGCTGAAGCATTAAGAGTTCCTTTCACTAGAACTAAGGGGCCAACCCCAACCCCTGAAAAACAACCACACCATAATCCCCCCTCCAGCAAACTTTACATTTAGCACAATGCAGTCAGGCAATTACTGTTCTCAAACCCAGACTCGTCCATCGGATTGCCAGACAGAGAAGCGTGATTCGTCACTCCAGAGAACACACCTCCAGAGAACACGCCTCCACTGCTCTAGAGTCCAGTGGCAGCGTGCTTTACACCACTGCATCCGACGCTTTGCTTTGCACTTGGTGATGTAAGGCTTGGATGCAGCTGCTTGGCCATGGAAACCCATTCCATGATTGTTCCCAATTGCTTCCACTTTGTTATAATACCACTTACAGTTGACCGTGGAATATTTAGTAATGAGGACATTTCGCGAATGGACTTATTGCACAGGTGGCAACCTATCACTGTACCACGCTTGAATTCACTGAGCTCCTGAGAGCGATGTTCTACAAATGTTTGTAGAATATTCCTAGGTGCTTGATTTTATAGACCTGTAGCCATGGAATTGACTGGAACACCTGAATACAGTGATTTGGAGGGGTGTCCCAATACTTTTGGCAATATAATGTATATTCTATTGTGTATATTGTACATTTCTCTGCAGTAAAACAGTATTGCTTTATATTCTCAAAGAAATATATAAACAGTTATTTTACTGTCTTCAGTTTATAGACAGCAGTTTCATTCCAGCCGACTAAAGCACCACTGGACAAGGCTGTCCTGTAGAGTGATCTGGTACTTCACATCTGGTGTTTTGGTCTGTGACATCTAGTCAGATGGAGGTCATTTTAAAATTTTACATGCATTCATATGCTCTGTAATAATACACATATGTGCATTTGTTCCTTTTTATTTCAGCAACATTCTGTGAGCCATCATTAAATAAAGACATTTCAGTACTTGTGCCTGTAGTGATTTCTCTTTGAAAATCAAAACAGTGTTGTATGATCAGAGTTGTTTGCATCAGAAAAGTTTAGCAGAAATCCTATTCTTTACTTTCTTTCTCAGTCCTTTGTTCCTTCCTTGGTAGATATTTGTTTCCGCTCAATGTGTCGGTAGTTGTTTGAAGTGGAGGTTCAGCAGCGGGAAGCTTTGAGTGCAGGTGTTTGAGTGGGATTTGCAGGGCAAAAAGACGTGCGCGCGCACACACACACACACACGCACACTCACACATATATATACACAGCTGTCTTTGTTGTGACCACCACCTGGTTAGTGTATTGGTTTACGTCCCGCCGCTGCTTTCGATCATTCATTCACTCACTTACTCCTTCTCTATTTTGAATTGTATCTTTCTTTTTCTTACACTCTTAAAACTAAAGGTTCTAAAAGGAAGGTTCCCCAAAGAACCTTTCCGTGAACAGTTCTTAAAAGAGAATTTTTTTTCTTAATGTGAAGAGTAGTTTAATAATCTGAAGAACCTTTTTCCAATTTAAAGTACCTTTTGGGCAGTGGAAATGCTCCATGAATGTTAAAGGTTCATTATGGATCCATTGATGCCAATAAAGAACCACCGCACCAACATTAAATGCATTTTTCTAGAACAAAAGCTGAAGTGTGGATGTGTAACATCAGTGTCTCTGCTTGCTACCAGTCAGAACAGTGTTTAAACCCAAAAAAGAACAGGATGGAGAGACACAGGGACAAACAACCCATGCTGTGTCTCTCACACAAACACACATACAGATACAGGGACAATAACAGCACTGTTTATGGGGAAAGAAGATCCGGCAGGTCGAGATACCACAGGAGAGCAGTGCCTCTGTCTGTCTGCATCTGCTCTGCTCTGCCTGCTGTTTGATGTGCAGGGATTAGGCGAAATCTGAGAGCTCCCAATTTAGCCAAGCCACAGAGATATTCATATGCAAGAGCACATACACTCACATGTTGCACACGTCTCATGAACTAAATGAATGCACTATTGGTTAATGAAAGTAATTCAAATATATAGTTTGTTGTATAGAATGAATGTATATGGCTGTTTTTACATCAGGTTTATGACTAAACTCAGGCATACCTGCTATGAGTGTTTGCTGCTACCTAGTGGACAAGAAAAATATAGCCATCCGTTTCTCTGTAGGATGCACATGTTGTCAAGATTTCCTTAAAGGTGTATTAGAATGTGAACTGTATGAATTAAACCATGCAGCAGATAGCATACAAAGTATTGTGTGTGAAAACATTTATCAGCTAGTTACAAATTAGACATTTGTATAAAAAAACACACTAAATTAAATGCATTTAAAACTTCTAAAAAGGTAAAAGGCATAATACACAAGAGAAGCAGTCTTTAAAATGTTACTTTGCAAAGAGGTAGAAATATGATACATATGCTGTATGGTGATAGATGATAGATAATAATCTATTGTCATTTAACCAAAATAATAATATGCTTATTATGGCACTTCAGGGCTTTACCTTTTGTTATTTACAAAAAACATACATTCAATGCAATGAACTTGTTTTCATAATGGAGGTATAATAATCCTATAACAGCAAATATTAACCATAGCTGCACAAGCATGCACTAGTGTTATGCTCACGTTTGCTTTTAGATTAGAAGAGAAGAGCCTTGTATGAATCACGCAGTTCATAACTGATGCCATATTGAGCAAATAAAATCAGTTGCAAAGGTGTCATATTGTGGCATAAACATACAGTCCACAATTTAAAAAATAAAAACAGAAGAAAAGAAAAAGACAGAAAATGTATTGAGAAATCAAATATGTTTTAAAACTATGTGAGCTTTCAATACTATCAACTTGCTCATATCAATAGGGTATTTCTCTCTTGTGGTTCACCATGTTTAGTAAAGGTTTGCTTGCTCCAAAAACCATGATTTAGTGTTACATTACCATTACCATCCTCTATCTAACCCAGGATTCAACAAGCTGTTTTTTCCCCGCATATAAACACCTCTTTGGAAAGCTTATATTACATTCTGACAGGTCTACAAAACGATCCACTCATTTTAATGCTGGAGCCAGAAACAACACAATGTTTGCATCTCCCCGTCTTATTATTCTTATTGTTAAATACAAACAATAGCATCTTCTGCTGCTGTTTAGAAATGATAGTATCTATTCTACTTCCTCCTCATTACATCACTGATTGGGGGAGCCAAGTTGCTGAACACCAAATAAGCATCAGTAATGTGTAAGCTGTTTTTTGACTTTGTTTTAGTAAATGGTCTTTTTTTTAATTAAAGTTGTAACATTTGTTCATTTGAAATTAAATAATTGTTTGTTGTATTTTAGTTGAATTATTCTGTTATCTCTTGCTTTTAATAGTAGCAGCTAAGTGGTGTATTAACCATTTTGAAGAGCTACTTGTCATGTGTTGTTATTTTGTTGGAGGGATACCAAGAGCTTCATTCACTGGAATTGAAGACTCCGTGGAATCCATAAGGAATGTTGACAGGCACTTCAGCTCTTCCCAGCTCTTCAAACGTTTTGGCATCTAGGACTAAGAGAAATGTACTCTTATCCTGCAAAGAGAATAGAAAGAAGGGGTTTAGACAAAAGATGCATTTATAACAAATGTAATAAAATTTTATTTCTCTATTGACTTTTCACAACACATGAAGTATAAAGCTTATTTTTGTTTTTAAATGTATTTTTTACACACATTCAGGGTACCTTAACTGGTGTGATGATCACAGACAGGATGACTCCATCATCCTCTTCCTCAGCATTGGGTGAAGGAATGAAGACAGGCTCTGATGGGTAGAGATCAGGTTGGCGCCACACCTGTAAATCAATTCATTTAGCAAACATACAAACACTCTTAACATTGTGTGCAAAATGGACAAGAAAAGTTTTACTGCTGTCATATATTACATTTTTTTTTACTTTTTGGTTATTGTAGGTACAGTGCATCCGGAAAGTATTCACAGCACTTAACTTTTTCCACATTTTGTTATGTTACAGCCTTATTCCAAAATGGATTAAATTCATATTTTTTCCCCTCAATTCTACAAACAATACCCCATAATGACAACATGAAAGAAGTTTGTTTGAAATCTTTGCAAATTTATTAGAAATAAAAAAACGAAAAAATTACATGTACATAAGTATTCACAGCCTTTGCCATGACACTCAAAATTGAGCTCAGGTGCATCCTGTTTACACTGATCATCCTTGAGATGTTTCTACAACTTGATTGGAGTCCACCTTTGGTAAATTCACTTGATTGGACATTATTTGGAAAGGCTACTACAGGTTCTACAGTTAACAGTGCATGTCAGAGCACAAACCAAGCCTTGAAGTCCAAGGAATTGTCTGTAGACCTCCGAGACAGGATTTTATCAAGGCACAGATCTGGGGAAGGGTACAGAAACATTTCTGCAGTATTGAAGGTCCCAATGAGCACAGTGGCCTCCATCATCCGTAAATGGAAGAAGTTTGGAACCACCAGACTCTTCCTAGAGCTATCCGCCCTGCCAAACTGAGCGATCGGGGGAGAAGGGCCTTAGTCATGGAGGTGACCAAGAACCCGATAGTCACTCTGACAGAGCTCCAGCGTTTCTCTGTGGAGAGAGGAGAACCTTCCAGAAGAACAACCATCTCCGCAGCACTTCACAAATCAGACCTGTATGGTAGAGTGGCCAGACGGAAGCCACTCCTCAGTAAAGGGCCGCCTGGAGTTTGCCAAAAGGCAACAGAAGGACTCTCAGACCACGAGAAACAAAATTCTCTGGTCTGATGAAACAAAGATTGAACTCTTTGGCCTGAATGGCAAGCGTCATGTCTGGAGAAAACCAGGCACCGCTCATCACCTGGCCAATACCATCCCTACAGTGAAGCATGGTGGTGGCAGCATCATGCTGTGGGGATGATTTTCAGCGGCAGGAACTTGGAGACTAGTCAGGATTGAGGGAAAGATGAATGCAGCAATGTACAGAGACATCCTTGATGAAAACGTGCTCCAGAGCGCTCTGGACCTCAGACTGGGGCAAAGGTTCATCTTCCAACAGGACAATGACCCTAAGCACACAGCCAAGATAACAAAGGAGTGGCTATGGGTCAGCTCTGTGAATGTTCTTGAGTGGCCCAGCCAGAGCCCAGACTTGAACCTGATCCAACCTGATGGAGCTTGAGAGGTCCTGCAATTGGTGCCAAAGGTGCTTCAACAAAGTATCGAGCAAAGGCTGTGAATACTTATGCACATGTGATTTTTTTATTTTTAATAAATTTGCAAAGATTTCAAACAAACTTCTTTCAAGTTGTCATTATGGGGTATTGTTTTTTAGAATTTTAAGGAAAATAATGAAAATATTTTGGAATAAGGCTGTAAGATAACAAAATGTGGAAAAAGTGAAGCGCTGTGAATACTTTCCAAAAGCACTTTATCAGTCATAGTCCCAGGTTATAGCAGCTATGGTCATATGATCTCACCTTAAATGTTTTGCTCTCCAGATCCATCTTAATTAAGGAGTCACCCACTAGGTGGCGGAAGCCACAACCATAGTAGTATCTATAAGGTTTGGTGTTATATTTGGTGTAGTTAATATGGGGAAACTCCAAGCCACCATAGTCTTTCAGGTCTTCACCATGGAGATCCTCAAACGTGCAAAACACCTGAGAGACATAATGTAGTCCTAAAAGAGCTGAAGTCTCTACTTAATACACCAAGTCTAGGTGCTGTTACACTACCATTCAAAAATTTGGGGTTGGTAATATTTCATAATGTTTTTAAAATAAGTACTTTATGCTCACAAAGGCTGCATTTATTTGATAAAAAAACAGTAATATTGTGAAATTTATACAATTTATAAATTTAAAAATATTACAATTTAAATGTTCTATTTTATATTTTAAAATGTAAAATGTTATATTTTTAGCAGCCATTACTTCAGTCCTTACAGTCACATGATCCTTCAGAAATCATTATGCTAATTTGGTGCTCAAGAAACATTTCTTAATATTATCAGTGTTAAAATGCCTGTGCTGCTTAATATTTTTTTGTGGAAACCATGCACATTCTTTGAGGAATAGAAAATACAAAACATTATTGTGGCAAGCAGAGAGGCGAGGGACCGTGAGAGCGGGCCGAAAGCGAGTGATAATGAGCTCCAGCTGCGCGCCACACCGGTCTCGTCTCACGGAGGAGTGACGGGAGCATAAAAGGAGGAGCGACGACAGTGCAAGACGAGAGAGGACCAGGCCTGGGATTTACGTTGTGTTTTGTTTACGTTTTGTATGTGTGTGCGTGGCAGTCGTCCGTGAGGGGCTGCCCACGGTTTACTTTCGTTTTGTTTATTTATTTGATTAAAGTCTTTTAAATGTTTGCCAGTTCCCGCCTCCTTCTTTCCATAACAACGAACTACATTACAATTATTTATTGTCACTTTTAATCCATTTATCCTTGCTAAATAAAAATACTAACCCCAAACTTTTGAACTGTGCTGTATGTGCCAGTTAAAAGGCTGTCAAATACACTCACCTAAAGGATTATTAGGAACACCATACTAATACTGTGTTTGACCCCCTTTCGCCTTCAGAACTGCCTTAATTCTACGTGGCATTGATGGCATTGAGGTGCTGAAAGCATTCTTTAGAAATGTTGGCCCATATTGATAGGATAGCATCTTGCAGTTGATGGAGATTTGTGGGATGCACATCCAGGGCACGAAGCTCCCGTTTCACCACATCCCAAAGATGCTCTATTGGGTTGAGATCTGGTGATTGTGGGGGCCATTTTAGTACAGTGAACTTATTGTCATGTTCAAGAAACCAATTTGAAATGATTCGAGCTTTGTGACATGGTGCATTATCCTGCTGGAAGTAGCCATCAGAGGATGGGTACATGGTGGTCATAAAGGGATGGACATGGTCAGAAACAATGCTCAGGTAGGCAGTGGCATTTAAACGATGCCCAATTGGCACTAAGGGGCCTAAAGTGTGCCAAGAAAACATCCCCCACACCATTACACCACCACCACCAGCCTGCACAGTGGTAACAAGGCATGATGGATCCATGTTCTCATTCTGTTTACGCCAAATTCTGACTCTACCATCTGAATGTCTCAACAGAAATCGAGACTCATCAGACCAGGCAACATTTTTCCAGTCTTCAGCTGTCCAATTTTGGTGAGCTCGTGCAAATTGTAGCCTCTTTTTCCTATTTGTAGTGGAGATGAGTGGTACCCGGTGGGGTCTTCTGCTGTTGTAGCCCATCCGCCTCAAGGTTGTGTGTGTTGTGGCTTCACAAATGCTTTGCTGCATACCTCGGTTGTAACGAGTGGTTATTTCAGTCAAAGTTGCTCTTCTATCAGCTTGAATCAGTCGGCCCATTCTCCTCTGACCTCTAGCATCAACAAGGCATTTTCGCCCACAGGACTGCCGCATACTGGATGTTTTTCCCTTTTCACACCATTCTTTGTAAACTCTAGAAATGGTTGTGTGTGAAAATCCCAGTAACTGAGCAGATTGTGAAATACTCAGACCGGCCTGTCTGGCACCAACAACCATGCCACGCTCAAAATTGCTTAAATCACCTTTCTTTCCCATTCTGACATTCGGTTTGGAGTTCAGGAGATTGTCTTGACCAGGACCACACCCCTAAATGCATTGAAGCAACTGCCATGTGATTGGTTGATTAGATAATTGCATTAATGAGAAATTGAACAGGTGTTCCTAATAATCCTTTAGGTGAGTGTATAAGCACACAATGCTATAGACCAAATTCCTTTGAAGGGCTGTGAAGAAATAACCAGCACAAAGACGACACCTGTTTTTCAGTACGGCAGACAGCGGTAGCGGTGCTGTCCTGCCGTGTGTTGAGATTCTGTTCTATTGGTGTTTCACTGGTGATGTTGAGAGGAAGCACAAAACGACGAGGAAGCGGCCGGCACATGGTGTTATACATCTGACAGGAAAAAAGAGAATGGCAGGAAAAATTAGTGTCATTTATGTAATAATAATAATAATAATAATAATAATAATGTATGGCATATATTGCATAATACTACTAATAATAATAATAGCAGTGGTATTGTTAACAATATGTTTTTGTAATAATTATAATACACCTGGCATATGGTTTTATACATCTGAGAGAGAGAAAGCAACAGGACAGACAGAATGTAATTTATGCTAGAAGAATAATAGTAGTATTAAACTAGACAGAGAACCTCATCCAGTGCCTCTCCTGATTGACGCAGGTTCTGGATGAGGAAGTTGTTTAGGGCCTGGCCGTCATCAGAGCAGCACATGTCTAGCATGAGGAATCCATCCTGCTCAAAAGCATTGATCTGATGGAAAGTGGACAAGGCCTTGGTGTAGTACTTCACTGGCATCTCCTGCAGAGAGATGCAGAGTAGTTGGCTAAATTGTTATTTATTAATTATATTTATGTTCTCCATCCGCTTTCATTAAACCATATGAAGCACAGTCAGTGAACAAATATACAATAACCTCATAAGGAAGTCCATCTGCTCCTAATTGTTCTCAGTGTCTCTGCGAGACTATTGTCATGATTGTTGTCTCACCTTTCCAGTTTGTTTGTCAATGAGGTGGAATATGGTTTCCTGGTTGGGGTCCCAGTAAACACCCTCATTTAGCGATTTCCCCCTTAGTTTACCAGTCACTATCTTAAACAGATCCATCTTAATGGGCTGCTCGATGAACACTACATAGTTCTCTGACATGCCTGAAGGTTCAGGAAAATAAAATGAAGGTTTTTCAGTGCTGCACATTCATATGATCGCTCCATTAAGACTATATGATTACACCATTCAGAGTGCCTAGCAATAAAATGACATATGACTTTATTACATACAGTGGATGTGCAATAAAATTACACATGATAGTCATTCTTGTCTGTCTAGGATGTCTGAAGATAATAAACATCACCATTCACTTACCAAAGCTGTGATAATAGGAGGGTTTAGATTTGTCATGAGGGGCGATGGAGCATAATATCTTGGCTCCCTCTAGAGTATCATTTGAACCGTCTCTTTCTGGGGGCACCCTGATGATGTTATAGAAAACCCCTATAAAACACATCACAGCGCAACATCAAGCCTCCTAAATCCTATAAGGTGATATTGCACTTACATTGGTCAGCACATAAAGAAAAGACTGGAATCTAACCTTTGTTTCTGTATGAGTTGCCCATGTTGTAAGCTGTGCCATCTGGATCAATGTGTGGATGAGCAGTAGCACCGTTCACAGCTATGAACTTGCTCCAGTCCACCTACAAATAATCATCCTCCTTAAATTAGACATGACTGGCTGGTTTAGGTTGGTGACTGTAAGATGTTTATTCTTCATACCTTCTGTTTGGACTCCAGAGTATCTGGATCCACTCTGTGCATGTAGTTTGTCTCTGTGCTGACGTAATAGTCACCATTGTATTTAACAAAGTTGACGCTGGCATTATCTGTTGGCTCTGGAATTAGAGAGAGAGGAAAATTTAAATGATTTACATGATGATACATCATCAATGCTTCTTCCAAAATGTGTTTTTGTCTTACCCTGATTCACTATGGTAAGCCTATTATAAGCATTTATATTTTAGACCTGACGGAATGCTTTTAGCGGGAAATATGTCACTCGCCCATGCGTGTCTCATCATACTCGTAAAAAAAGAAAAGTTGCTCCGGTGTCATGACAAATCGGGTCCTCCCTGAAATCGGGTCTCCCCAAACTGTCAGTTAATGATTATCCTAAGTATATACATATGATATTCATTTAAAATACGCATAGCTTTCTATATATAATGCGTATTAAAAAACACAGTGCATAATAAAACCAATTGAACGTAATTTCTTATACTTGATTAACTGTTAATTAATAAATAATAATAATAGTAACCTGTGAATAATTGAACATAACTAATTAGTTTTATTTATAACTAAAATATTTAACTTAGCCAATTTAACACATAATTACATTAAAGAGGATTGAGAATATATAAAGGAGACTCGATTTCGGGGGGACCCATTTTGTTACTACACCGGTGTTACAGTTTAACTGGCGATAGATGTGAACGATCGGCTGCAGATTCGTCAATTATGAAAGCCTGTGTAATACATCCATTACAATTAAACAATTGCACTACATGATGCTGGTATTATTGTAAAGATTAAAAAAAAAATAAAGGATTTCATTAAGTTTGTTTAACAATTACACCAATAAAGTCAAACTGGTTACGGGGCTATAACAGCATCAAAAAAAAAAATCTTATCACGATAAGCTATCACACAGCGTGACAGTCGTCCGCGAAGAGGCTGCCGTTTTTACTTTCAGTTTATTTATTTATTAAAGTTTGTTGAGCGTTTGCCGGTTCCCGCCTCCTTCTTCCCATAACTATGAATTTTGTTACAGCCATGTAATATTTGGGGGAGCAGCATGCACTTTGATGAGACAGTGTCATTCAAGTGTCGTACAGTGTAATGTGACTACTGTATCAGTTTATGAGCGTGAGTTAACATGAGCCCAGCCCAACAAAGAAGACTTTTGAATGATTTGTACATCAATAACCTCATGCATTCTGTCGCTGTGATAGCTCATCATGATAGGACGCTTTAACGTTAAGATTGCTTTTTATTTTTAGACGCAACAAGTATGACTTTATTGCCGTTTTTGTGAAACAAACTTTTAACAAAAGAAAGTCCCGCACACTATCAGTATCAAAATAGCTTTATTTGACACGTTTCAATGTGCCAAACAAAGCAATTTTTATATTTTTCATCAATAATTCTGATTCTGAGGAGCAAGCTGGTCCAAATAAACTGGGTACTGTCCAATCTTTCAAGAGCAAGTGTTTTGTAAGTCCCGCTTTGAAGGGCGGGTCAAGTTGTTTGCGAGTGGACAACGTACAACATCTAGTGACGTAGAACCGTAACGCAGTGGGATTCGAATTACAGACAACTCGTTTAGGCGGTTCAGAGTTGATTTTTTCTTTTGTGAGACAACTTTATTTCTCGTGCACTTTCGACTTTACAACTTTGAAGAACGTTTACATTCACAAACAGCTGTATTACACACTGCATGAAATTGAATATTCAAAAAACCATAGTAGGGTCACTAAGTCACACTTCCACCATACTGACAGTTTAATGGATTTTCTCTCCAATGGCAGGTTTTGTTTATTCCTTTCTTAAGGCATTGATCTTAAAGATAGTTGTGCAATATTTTATAATTTAAAAGATCCATATTTCATTGTTTAATAATCTTAGTTGTAGTGTCCAGGATGTCCTGCCAACTCCATTTAAACACTTCATCCTAATTGAGTTCATCCTAATTGAATGCTCATAGTGTCTGATTTAAATGTGTTCTCATGATTACAGACATAGAGTTGTTTGTCTATAGGACACACGCTTCCACTGACCACTCCTGTTGTGCTCTTGAGCAAGGCCTGAGGCCAGAATGAGCTTTTTTGTAACCTGTTTAAAACAGTCAGCTATTCTTGATGTTTACATTTTATAAACCAATTGAGATCATGTTTCACGCCAGCACAGCTAGTAAACCACCTTATTCACACAAATATTTACGTACTTATCATCTCAAATCTGGACAGGAAGCGCTGAAAAATGTTCTTGCAGGGATCAGGTAGAGCCAAAGTGCCAAACTCTGACACCATGATGCGGTTCCTCTCGCTGTTCTGTTTATACGAGTCGCTACGCAAAAAACGGCTTCTGTATGTCACCTGACCATCCTCGATCCGAAAGCGATGCATCAAGGCCATGCCATCAAACCAGTGGTTATAGCTGAGGAAAAATTTATGTGAGCAAGACTGAGACTGAATATGCATGTTAAGAGTTTGAATGATATATCATTGAGATCAAACAAATCACAAATCGAAATTTAGAATAACAGCCTTGTGTGAATATTTTCTATTAGTTGTCCCTAGTTTGGTCACTACCTCCACCACAGCATATCCCAAATTACTGAGTTACACCTTTCCATATGTCATTAGCTGTATAGCCAATTGCTAATTGCTAACCATAGAAACAGAGATTGGTTCATTTCTTTTACTATTCCTCACATTCCAGTGATGTTTTATAAGATAAAATTAATCAACATATATTAACAGTAAAATAGCCATACTCACTGCTGATTCCCAAACTCAAACTTTCCTGGACCATTCCGCAGCAGATTCCCACGGATCCAGGTTGGGATGGTGCCTTTAACTGTGGTAGGGATGGGGTCAGGCGTCTCCTCTACTGAATTTACCAATGGAGCGATGTTTGGCAGCCCATGTACTTTTGTGAAGTATGTTTTCTGAGTGGCAGCTGTAAAAATCACAAACCGTGATTTACATGATATACAAAATTGGTAAGTTTACAGAACAGAAACTGTTTATAAATTCATTTTCTGCATTTTTTTTTATAAAGAGTATTGCCACTTTTATATAGAGTTCCTCTGCAATCTAAACCGCAAGGTTAACAACCTGAGTTATATTAAATTATATAGCCGTAGTAAGTAACACATTTGCAGACATACAACTTTGCATTGACCATCACTATTTAGGTCAGCTAAAAGAACAAAGGATTAAAGTCAACAAATGACAGAGCTGAAGTGGCAAAGAGTCAGCGATATTACCTTTAGAAAAAGTCCCTCTCTTCACAATTACATGTACTGTGATACACTAATGCATAAATAATGAAGAAACTACGTGGACATGCAGATACGTCAAAGTTGTAAGAAATGTACAATTCAAAAGGAGTTAACCCTGAAGAAGGCTACGTGTGGGTTGCTTTTTCCCATGTCTTTTACATTTTCTATTATGAAATAGCCAGTAAAATAAAGGCTTTTTAAATAATTTTGAAGAAGAGTGCCTTGGATTTCCTTTATTCTCAAAAGGAGTTAAATTCAGTTATTCATAAGTAAGCTGTGTTTGCAGCTAAATTTAAACGTATGATAACACTCAAAAGCCATCAAACTCAAAGTATATCTCACCCTGTCTCATATGAATACACAGGCATGTGCACTGCCCTCATACACTGCATTGCTTCACACAGCCACAAAGCCTGTGCATTAGCATACAACAGAAAGTTAAACTTGCAGATGTGCATGCATGCAGAAGAGCTCTCATTCTTACCAACTGTTTGAGGCTTTCTGTAGGACATCCTGTAGAGGTGGCTGCACCCTTGATCAGAACAGAGGATGAAGAAGAGTGTATGACAAATTGTAAAAAGCAATAAAAACTATGTGCACGCTGAAGGGGGGAGACAAGCTCTCTTTATGTAAGCCTGATCTTTTGCCAGCTCTGTTACATCACACACGATTACGTGACACAGCAGTGGAGGGAGGGGAGTGGAGGGCGGTGCGAGCTGTGTGTGAGAAAAATTACATAGCTGAAATAAATATCAACTGAACAGAGTTTAAGAGAGGACTTGTATAACACTACAAAATGCTCTTAAACAGTTATATTTATCATTTCGAGAATGATAAATATATCTATTTAACTATCATTATTCCATGCAAAAGTGAATATAATACAGGGTTCATATGCATTGTTCACATTAAAGAGATGAAAATCATTGTAAATTATGTAAATATTTAATGTCATATAGACTTAAAAAACGATGTTACAATAAGATACTAAAATCCTGTGAAAGTTTGGTTCAGACTGATATCTCCCAAAAAAAAAACTAATCACTCAACTAATCTGGTGGTTCCCTTTCAGTCAGTACACTACGAGTTACGTCAGTTACTGACGGAATGGGGGTTTCGCTTAGAAGCCAATCGCCTTTGAGCTCTACAAAACGATCCAATGGCATGAAAATGCCATGGGTCTGCGGAATTTGCATGCCGCAACCCCGCCCCACGGCGTGGGTATAAAGGGCGTTGCGTGGCAATCTCGCATTATGTTTCTGCTTCAGAGCTGAGTTTGACTGCCTAAGCGTTTTCTCTTCAAGACGAGTTTCTCTCCAGAGTGTTGGTGTTACGGCACGTTCCAGCGAGTTCCGCATTCCTGTCTGATCTGTGCAGTGATCTAGCACAGCGTGCGCGTTCTCCCTGGGTGCTTCGGCATTCTGCAGAGTATATCACTCCTCTCTAAAAGAGCTGCACGTGGCACGTCTTTTTAAAGATGGCTCGCCCGTGCTCCGTTTCTGGGTGCCTTCGTTTGACGGGCATGATCGCTGTTTGGCGTGCTTGGGCCTCGTGCACGCTGAACGCGCGTTCATGGATGAGTCATGTTCTCATTGCGGGAACATGGCCATCTCAGTGTTGCGATCGAGACTCAATGATCTCCGTAGTGGAGGGAGAGTCCCCTCTACCACACCCCAATCTACTTCCTCCACGAGAGGGGGTACTTTGGCTGGTGGGCAGGGTGATCTGAGGGTTACGGTGTGGAACAACCCGACGAATCCTCCTCGGGCCACACCCCCCTCCAGCACACTGCAACCCGTGGTGTTGCCTGATGAGGGCGCCGGGACTTCCCGTTTGGGGCCCTGCGTTTCATTCGGCGCGCCGGCGGAGGACGCCATGTCGATCGCCGCATCACAAGGTGGGCTGGATTCCTCCGGAGATGACGATTCGGCTGTGTTGCCTCCTTTGGGAGTTCCAGCATTGCCCGAGTCCAATCCGGAGCTCACAGCCATGCTTTCCCGGGCGGCCGAGACGATTGGGCTTGTGTGGAACCCTCCGCCATGTCCCGAGCGCTCCCAGCTGGATGATTGGTATCTGGGGGCGGCCCGTGCCGAAGGCGCCCGTCAGCCCCCAGTGCCTTTCTTCCCGGAGGTGCATGAAGAGGTGTCGAAATCGTGGAAGTCTCCCTTGACTTTTCGCGATCGCTCGGCAGCCACTTCCGCCTTCACTGCCCTCGATGGCGGCGCGGTGAAAGGGTACACTGGGGTTCCCCCTGTTGAGCGCTCTGTTGCGATGCAACTGTGTCCACAGAGTGCTTCGACATGGCGTGGTGACCCAAAGGACCCGTCCAAAGCCTGTAAATTCACGTCCACGTTGACGGCGAAAAACCTACAGAGCCGCGGGCCAGGCCGCGTCCGCCCTGCATGCCATGGCTACCCTACAGGTCTATCAGGCCAAGGTGCTCAGGGACATCCACGAGGGCAATGCTGACCCTGCTTTAATGCAAGAGCTGCGGACGGCCACCGACCTCGCTCTACGGGCGACGAAGGTGACCGCTCGCTCTCTCGGTCAGATGATGTCCACTTCGGTGGTCCAGGAGCGACATTTATGGCTCAACCTGGCTGATATGAGAGAATATGAGCGGACACGTTTCCTCAATTCTCCCATTTCCCAGGATGGGCTATTTGGCGGGGCGGTCCAGGACTTTGCCCAACAGTTCTCGGCCACTCAGAAACAGACTGAGGCAATCAAACATATTCTGCCCTGGCGGCCAGCTGCTGCCTCCACCCAGCCGCCGGCCCAGAAGCCTCAGTCTGTTCCCCGCCGAGGCCGCCCCCCTGCGTCTCCCACCCCTCCCACCCGGCCCCAGCAGCAGCCTTCACCCGGGCCGAGGCGTTGAGGACGTCACAGGAAGGCGGCCCCGCCCGTCCCAGCCCCCCAGCCTGTCAAACGGCAGTCTAAGCGGCGGTCCTGAGACGGGCGGCACGGAGGTGACCTCGGTTCTTTCAGCTTTCTACGGGCAGGTGTTCCCCTAGAGCGAGTTTCCAGGCATGTTGTTGTCACAACAGATGCCTCTGCCACGGGCTGGGGCACCATGTGCAAGGGACATGCTGCCGCGATCTCCTGGAAAGGACCCCAGCGCTTATGGCATGTCAATTGCCTCGAGTTGCTGGCCGTACGTCTTGCTCTGCACCGCTTCCGAGCCCTGCTCAAGGACAAGCACGTACTGGTCCGTTCAGACAGCACGGCGACAGTAGCGTACATCAACCGACAAGGTGGTCTACGCTCCCGCCGGATGTCGCAACTCGCCCGCCATCTCCTCTTATGGAATCAGAAGCATCTGAGGTCGCTTCGTGCCGTTCACATCCCGGGAGACCTGAACCGTGCAGCCGACGAGCTGTCGCGTTTTCAGCCGCTCCCGGGGGAATGGAGACTCCATCCCCAGACGGTTCAGCTGATTTGGGAACAGTTTGGCGACGCACAGATAGATCTGTTTGCCTCCCAAGACTCTTCCCATTGCCGCTGGTACTATTCCCTGACCGAGGGGACCCTCGGCACGGATGCACTAGCGCACAGCTGGCTGCGGGGCCCACGCAAATATGCGTTTCCCCCAGTGAGCCTTCTCGCACAGGTTCTGTGCAGTGGTCTTAGCCGCCCTGCAAAAGGCTCTCTTTGAGCCATTGCAGTCTGTGGAGCTGAAGTTCCTTTCATTGAAAGTGGCGCTCTTGACTGCTTTGGCTTCCATCAAGTAGGGGACCTGCAGGCATTTTCGGTTGACGAAGCGTGCCTGGAATTCGGGCCAGCCAATTCTCACGTGATCCTGAGACCCCGGCCTGGATACGTGCCCAAGGTTCCCACCACTCCCTTCAGGGACCAGGTGGTGAACCTGCAAGTGCTGCCCTTGGAGGAGGCAGACCCAGCCTTGGCACTGCTCTGTCCAGTACGCGCCCTTCGCGCTTACGTAGACCGGACGCAGTGCTTCAGGACCTCAGACTAGCTCTTTGTCTGTTACGGAGGGCAGCAGAAAGGGAAGGCTCTCTCCAAGCAGAGGTTGTCCCACTGGATAGTGGACGCCATTGTCCTGGCATATCAGGTCCAGGGCATGCCATGCCCCCTTGGGGTAAGAGCACACTCCACTAGGAGTGTTGCCTCCTCTTGGGCTTTAGCGCATGGCGCCTCGCTAACAGACATTTGCGTTGAGCCTAGCCCCTCGTTTGTGCTCACACTCACGGCAGGGAGCCCGGCTCAGCGCAGGACGCTGGAAGACAGCCGTCGTGGCGAGATTGTCTCCGTTCCCTTCCTTCAGGGAACGAGGGTTACATACGTAACCGAGACGTTCTTGTTTAACATACAACAGATTTTGTACTTTTACTTTCTATCACTATTTACATTTAAGCAATGCTAAATACAAGTGCCTTATACTTATCTATTATCTTTGTGTTTTACATACTCAGTCTTTTACATACTTAGTACATTTGTCTGGATTTTCATTTAATTGGTACAAGCTAATGGTCACAGCTCTTGGTTACAACAGTAAACAAAGTTATTATAAAACGCAGAGATAATCAATAATAAAAGCTTACCGTTGCTAGTCCTAAATGCATTTTTAAACACACTTGTTGGCATGATTAATGCATATACAAGAGAATGCCGTTAAGTAGCTTAAAATTCTTATTTACACTCGACGGAGCAGTATAGTTAGACTTTACACCTTCACTTCCTGGTTATGAGCCAACATCATTCTTTGCCTCACTGATTAGACTCTATAGATTCACTCTATCATAGACTCGACAGGTCTTAGTGCTGTTAATGTTTTTTTTTTTATTATTTATTGTAGGTCTGTGACTTGTCAGCTGACACTATCATTATCATTTCATTTGTTACATGTCTTATGGCTCTAGAAGATCTATACAAATATAAATGTATTGTTCCCCAAGGTCAAGGTCCTACTGGCTTTTCAGAGATCCATTTACATTCAAATCAAATCAATCACAAAACATACTTTTTGTTGTGAAACATGGAATCATGAATCAACTTAAAAAGCTATTCAGGAAAAAGAAAATCAAAGCAGTAATGAATCTTAGCAGTTTATTCACTGTACAATAATGTGATAGCGTATTTGCTCTTAGAAGACTATATTATCATGCTTCAAGTAACAAATACACATGTATACACAAGTACATTTCTTGGTTTTAATGCATATTGTAGACAGATGTGACCACCACAGACAGTGTGACTACGATCATGCATTCCCAATAAAACATTGACCTCTGCTGGAGACCAACAATAACTGCTGAAAATAAATGAAAGTAAAATAAATACCAACAAGCCATTGAGTCCTAAACATACACACTGCTTATGTTCACATATACCAATAAGAAAAACGAATTATTAACAACCATGGTGGTCATCTAAAATGCTCATTAATTACAGGCCATCAACAAAGCAATATCCTTTATTATTTCACATTTCTCTTCATTTATCCAACAACTAAAATGTCTTAGAGAAATATCACTACAAATATTATTCAAATATGTAACATATGTTAAGAGACCGTATGTTGTTTTCTGCAAAGTTGAAGGCATGCACATCAAAAGACTGGGACAAGTACCCAAAAGAGCGATAAATCCTTCATAGTTGGTCAGTTCTGGACAAATAATTATATTTGACCAATCCCCCTGCAGAAGGTAAAACACAGAAAGAGTGTAAAAAGTATGTTTACATAATTTAAATACATAAACTCACTGATGAATGAGGTGCCTCATTATAATCCACGGTCAATAAAACACCTGACAACAAGCATAACAGAGCAGGGTTTTTCAGATACACGAATGTGACAGTCACTTACCAGTGTCCATGCAGTATGAGAGCTGCAGCAATGGAGTAATCCACTACCGGACCAGGACACAGGTATGCGGCTGGAACCATACCTAGCAGAACTATACTCAATACCTGTTCACCTGTCCAGTGCTTGGAGGCTGCCCTTAAAGCTAAGACAGCTGAAAAACAATTAGAAAATGTCATTTCATTTGTTAACGTCTAATTGTGTATGCAAAGTAAGAGAGCAGAAACTGGTCAGTGTCCTCATTTAAAAAATATAACGCAGCACAGTTTCAAATTCATGGTTTCAAAACAGCAAACAACAATATCCAATGAAAAACTACACTAAAAAATCCACTTATTTTATCTTAAAAATGTAAGTTATGTTGCTGCTTTAAATCAAGTATCATCAAATTTGTTGTACAAGTCATTTCAAATTAAATTATATTAAAACTGACTTAAAAATCAAGTTGAGTCTCATATAACTAAAGAAAGAAAGTTGAAATTTGCTTATTGATCATATTTTTTTACAGTGCATGAGAAAATACAATAAAATGTCCTCTATCAAGTATGTCAGTATAAACATTTGAATTAAAGGTAGGGTAGGCAATTTCTGAGAGGCTAGCAATAGCAAGCTAGCTTTGAAAGCATGAGATCCCACCCTCCATAGGTTGTTTGCACGTGACGTCACTGCTGTGGCGCGAAATGCAGATGGAGGGCAGGAAGTGATTTTCTACGTAGGAATCACTATAGGAATCACTAACACAAATTCAAAATGCCTATGTTTTGCGTCGTTTATTGACGCTCAAATCGATCGAACTGAGAAACCACAAAGCTTTTATCATTTACGTAACTTTTATCACTTTTTAACTTTAAAGTTGTTGCCTTTAATGGTGTTGCGTCTGCTGATATGCTGAACTTAATATGGATATCGGCTTACCTTTGTTTCTGACTTGGTTAAATATTCACATTTTTCTTGGTATCGTTTGCAGGGAAGAGAAGATATTTTATTGCATTGCATGTTCATTTGATGTTTTCACTGAAGTTTTGAATAATTCGGTTCACAATGTTGATCTAGTTACCGTGAAAACACTGTCACGCGCTGTGCAAACGCTGCTGCTTCAGCCATCATATGATAGAAATGTGTCCAAATAAAAATGTGTTCAACAAGCTGATAGAAGTCGATCTATTTCTTTGTTTGAAAGGTGTAAATGTAATTGCAAGCTTAATTGTCATTGTAAATATTCACTTTCCCATATGGCCACGCAGGAGAATCGGACAGGGTCACATTCAGCGGACAGACACCAACACACTGTATTTATTTTTTTGTATTTATTTCAACATATGACAACGAAAATCAAATTCATGGAAGCTTGTGAATAGTTTTGAAGTGGCTGCGGGCAAGTTCTGCTAATTCACAAGCCGAATGAGAATCATACTTGCAAATGTAATGTTAATTATTAAACCAAACAAAATACAGAAATTTCACTCAGCAATGTGATTATTTTATTGAGTGATAGGCAGTGGGTTTAATCAGTGACATTATTACTAGATTTGCTATCCGCCGTCTTCCCGTCACCTCCTCAAAAGGTGGAAAAGTGTATTACACTGTCCAGTTTTTCTCCCTGAACGATGTGAGTTCCTATGGCAATTCTCAATGCAGGATGAATGACCTACAATGATGACATTTTTCACATTTACAACAGAAAATCAAAATACTACCCTAAACTGACTAGCAGAAATGCAGCACGATATAAACAAACCAGACCAGAACTCAACACGGCGTGACGACGGCAGCTTCACATTCTCTATATCTACATACACAAATTTAAAGACTCATAACTCAAAATATAGCAAGGAGAGTCAAAAAGTATGTATCAATTGTTAGAACACTTTTTATATTTTTTAGAAAATGTAAATTTTTATTACATTTGGACAATCTAATGCTGAGAAACTGCTGATAAAAGAAAAAAATATTATATATATATATATATATATATATATATATATATATATATTATATAATAACACAAAAACCTTCCTCTAAATAATAATAAAAAATAAAAAAAACGGTGTGTACCGCAGGCGGGCGCCACCTAGCTGCGACAAAAATGAACTGCCATATTTTTCTAAACTGCATTGATCAACACAAAATCTGGGAGGAATATCTCGTGATCGACGCAATGGATTATGTTGATTTTGGACTCATTTCAATCGGGAGAATCGGTGGTACACTTCGGGTTTAAGGGGTTAATAAATAGAAACTTACTTTCAGTAATTATAGCTAAAAATACAAAATAGAATTGTATTTGTTTTCTCTTTTTCTCTTAAGTGTAACGTTAACGGACATAAATTTACACTTGATATACAGTACATTAAAAAAAATTAGGGACTTTGCCACCTCATTTAAAAATCCCACTGATATGCACCTATAGAATAGAATTTTTGGTAGCCTGGAAATGTAATTTGCAGCCAGGGTCTCTTGTCAAACTCTTGTCAGGCCAATCACATCGTGTATAGAGTCGGTGGGTGGGTTTAACATAATGACGGCAGAATTGCGACGGTTCCGCGTGCTATTCGAAAACAAAGAAGCTGACGAACAGCGGTCTTTCGAATCGGCTTTGGCCGCGACTCTGGAAGACTTGGAGTTAAGCTTTTCTTTGAGAAAAGAATAAAGAACGTCACTGAAGTCATTCAGTGGAAGATGTGTTCGGAGTTTTGCCGACCGGATACGGCAAAAGTTTAATCTATCAACTAGCTCCGCTTCACCTTCTTCGTTGCTCTGGTTGGTGGTAATTTGAAAGACAACCGTTTATCCCGCCCCTCGGATTGAGCCCTGCCAATGGTGTGTTCCCAGACCCAACATCTTGTTGTGGGTCTGGCTTGTCAGGCTAAGGAAGAGAGGGGGATATCGCCTGCAATTGATCATGGAAATTTACATTTAATCATTCTTTGGCCACAATTCAAAGTGTGAAGTGCCCATATGCCCACTCGTAGCTTCGCCACTGTTATGGGTAAGAAAACGGCTGGTAAAAATCTGAATGCATTCTGAACTTATACAATAATCAGAGTCATCATCGCTCACTTGAGTGTGATGAAGCTGCGTGGATCCTCCCTGCGGCCAATCGGAAAGTCTCTACATCTCGATTCTTCTGATAGGCAACTAACGCACGAGACAGGTGTGTGTTGCAGAAAAGCACAGCTGCATACATTTTACATTAAAAAGAAATATTACAGTATGCATAGCACAAATATCAGCAACTTAAAAGACAAAAAATGTTCCGTGACTAATATTTTTGATGCTACTACATAAATATGTGTTAATGATCGCAAACAGCATTGCTGTGCCATATTGTGTAATATTATAACTCATATTAATTCGTCCGGTTAAAATGGTGACTTGCGTCTTATTCCTCTGACAGTGCTCAAACGAATCAAGCTCGCCATGATTGTTTAACTACAAGGTCAGACACACACACACAAATATATATTTTCTTTGAAAATGTGCATTTACGAGTGAAAACTGTAATAAGAAGACCAATATGGAAAGTGTCTCTTTTTAAATATTCAAACCATATTTATTTTGTGGCTAATACAGAAGTTTCGGAATAAGCTCCTTTTTGTATTTTATTTATTTATTTTTAACAAAATTAGAAAAGTTAATCCACAACTCTTTGCAATAAACACAATTCCAAAAAGAAATGGATAGTTGTTTCTTTAAAGTGATGACAAAAGGAGCAAATGTCAGAAATACTTACAATAAACTTTGCAAGTTTATAATTTAATCGTTTCATTTTAAAAGAAAGCTTTTTTTGTTTTTTAATGCTTGAACAACAGTTACAGAACAGGAACAAATAAAACAAGACAAAAAAATACCCGGTTTAAGGATACAAAAATATAAAATACACAAAAGTGAATAAAAACATAATAGACCAAACAAACAATAAAAGGCTTTGACATTTCACAAAATCTTAAATGCATTCAATAAATGAATGGTTTTAACAGCTTTTTTGTTTGTACTGTCCTTAAGAGAAACCATATAATTTTCTAATTCTTTCAATACCACAGAAAAAAGAGGTTTCTGATTACTAAATTTACACAGATGAATGTGAAACTTAACAAATATAATCACAAGATTAATAATATAAGCTTCATTTTCCAGACTCTTTTCATATTCGAAAAAAAAAAAATTACATGTTTGTATAACAAAAGAAAATTGCAATCCAATTTGTCATTAATAAATTTATAAACTTCCCACCATAACCTCTTTGTAAATTGACAGTGCCAAAAAATATAAGGTACAGTTTCTGGTTGCAAAGAACAAAATGAACAATTTCCGTCAATGTCTTTGTTAAACTTGGATAGAAAATGTTTAGCGGGGTAAAATTTGTGCAATATCTTAAATTAAATTTCCTTGACCTTATTTGTAATAATAAATTTATTAGGTAACAGCCAAACCTTACTCCAATTAATAGTTCCAATAAACCTTGACCAATAGGAAATGACATGTGGTTTACTCACTACTTCTTTTTGAAAAAGGGAACGTACAGCCTTGTTATTTTTGCTTGCCGAAAAACAAGCTTTACCACAGATCGTATCAGCTGGATGCAATAAAGATGCACGTTTAGAGTATGAAATACCTCTACAAAAAGAAAGTTCAACATATTTTGGGGCAAAGCTTGTCATGACGTCATATTTCTGCGGCGGAAGTAGTTCCCTTTACGTCTGTCAGCGAACGCGGTTGCATTATCCTTCACATGCTCCTGTCTTTATAATCTGTTAGTAAAATCTTGCCATGGCTGATTTTAATTCTAGCTTTGATATGCCGTCGGCTAGTTCATCCGACACTGCGGAATCTGCGGAGCTCCAGCGTCTGATTGCAGTGGAGCAGCAGAAGGCTCAGTTTCAAGCTCAGGTAACCGCAGTCCCGCTTTACTGTCATTCAGCACCAGTTTTAGCCAGTCTGGCAGGTTTTAACAGCGTCTAATGCTCTATCCATAGGTTCACAACTTTACGGATGTTTGCTGGGATAAGTGCATGGACAAACCGAGCTCGAAGTTGGATTCACGAACTGAGACTTGTCTCGTTAGCTGCGTGGAGCGTTTCATCGACACGACGCTCACAATCACTAACCGCTTTACGCAGATGGTCCAGAAGGGCGGGCACTGACTGAAGGACAGTCCTCAAGGACAATTGGCACACATTCTTTATGTTCCCGCTGTACGTCCAGGAGACTATTTTACTGCTTTTTAAGGGTCTGATGAGCCCTTTTCCTCTGTCGGAAAGCAATGTTCTAAAGCCCTTCCTCATAATGTTTATGATATGTGCATAGCTGATCTATTAATACTGCCTGCAACGAACGACTACTTTTGCTGGAAATGATCAATACTGGCAGTTTCCAGTCACTACCCACATCTGTAAACCTGACTGGTTTGATTGACTAAATAAATTATACGTTTCAAATTAATACGGTGATCTTCTGTTTTGCAAATTAACATTATTTTTTTTTATTTTTTAAATAATGGCTTTGTTTAGTTGGGAATCACTATATATTGGCACCACATCACTATGCAATATTGGACATTTATTGGCTAATACATCCTTTTTTAAGATTTAGATAATCTAACTTAAAGTGATGGTGATCGATGATGGCAAATCAATCCCTTCCACTTGAGTGTTTTTTTTCTTTGTAAAGTCACCATGAAATCCAAACTTTTTTTTTTAATAGAATAAATGATTTAACCGTGAACATCATTTCCACTTGTAATCTTTAATCACAATAACGTCCCCTACTACTTGCAGTGATGTCTCACCTCTGAAGACGTGTTTACTAATGTGAGGGCGGGACAAGTTGTCACTGAGATCATCGCAATAACAAATCAGTCATCCAGTCTATTCCCCATGGACAAAATCAAGTCCTTCCCTGCATCTTTTCTTGTTTAAAAGAAGCCATTTCTCTCATATATGTCACAATAGGATAGAAAAGACTTGTCACTTCTGTTTTATGGTGACAGTCAGAGCCTTGAGAGTCTGTGTGCATCTGATAGCTAATACCATACTTGTAGCATGAAAATTATGTAGTTGTAGTGGTTGAATCGTAATTTTGAATCATAATTTCGGAGCATGGTGCACACGCTTAACTCAGAGTCAGCCAACTCAGAGTTGATTGAACTACCTCAGTTCAGCTGTTCTGAAACCCAAAACTCAGAGTTTCCCATCTCAGGGTAAGTGAACTCAGAGTTGGTTGAACCTCCTTATTGAAATGGGCCCCTGTTCAACTAATGTTTTGTGTTCACCTGCCACACCTGTTCACCTTGTCTTCCAGGGAATGTCATAATTTCATAATACTAAAGTGTGATAGAAAACTTCAAGATCCTCATTGCAGCAAGACTTTGAAAGAAGCAAAGCAAAGAAGCAATTTCTGTAGGAAAGTATTTTGCCAGCAATACCAACAGTCTATTTGACAGACAATGGCATGAGATAATAAAAAAGCTCATAATTACACTAACTCTTCCAAAGCTAAAATCGGTTTAATCAGACTCTGGTCTACTCTTAAACCCCAAATCTGGTTTTGCCTTCTAATCCAAAACAATACCATATTGTAAGAAGACTCCATACAGCAGGATTAGTCTTAGGGCAGCAGAGGTCTGCTTCTTGGCTTTGAGGCGATGCCCTTCTTTGTTGTTTAGTGTGCTCAGTACAAAGTGTCCTTTGATAGAGCTGTGTGTGTAAATCTTGAAGGCAGGGCTGCTTTCAGCCGTTCTAATTAAAGTCAGGAAGCAGATAGGTTAGCTTAGCGCTCTAACTTGATTATCAGAGCATACAGGAAGCCTTCAGGGTCCTCAAACAGAGCCTTTGATGCTTTGAAGGAAACGGACTGGACACTTTACCCCACAGTCTTGGAACAAAAAATCTTAATATTATACAATAGCAAAAATGCATTCTAAATCCATCCATCCATCCATTATATGGGATCAGATTTATAATTTGCACACCATTGGGATTAAATAATCTTTACTCAACCAGGAAAAAAATGTAGGACAACAGAAAAGATAATTGTTTAGACTTCCTTAAAAAAAACAAGAATTCATAGGCATTTTTGTATTATTTAATTTATTGTTTATTAAATTACTTAATTGTGTGTATTTTATTATTGTTATTATTAGCATTCAAACAATGCTAATCATGCAAATCGGATAAGAACAGAAATGTCAAATACAAAAACACTGTATTTGCGGTTATGTCCTGATCATTATGATTTTTTTGTTGTGATGAGTGGAAAAAGAAAGGGATCAGAAAATATCATAAGCAGGATTCAAACTTGTGTTTCTGATGTTATCATTTTAGTTAGTAGTAGTAGTTTTTTTTATTTATTAAAGATGGCTTTCATTATTCAAAGCATATGCAATCAAATATTAACCATGCAAAAGATCAATTTTCATGTTTAATCATTAATTTGAACACAAATAAAGGCCATCACTTCTGTGTGACTCAGTGAGAGACAGAAACAAGATGAGTTTGTTAGCTTTGATGGCTCAATCTTCAGATGCTCTAGGTGTTCAGGTGTTCTGATGAAAGAACACAGTCTTGTGATGTAGGATTCAGTCTCAGTCTTATCAAGGATGCCCACTATGCCTCAGTTCTCTCTTCAAACGCTTTCTTCAAAAGAGAACCCTTTGAAAGAAAAATACCAGAGACATTGTGGCAAGATATGCAGAAGAGTGATCAAAGAGTATTTTCAGAATGGTTGACTCATAAAAAAAAAAAAAAATCCTTTCCTCCTTTTCCATTTTTCTGCCTCTGCATATATGGCCACTTTCATATAGTGTCATTTTGAGATCTGCTCGATTATTATTAATAATAATAAAAAAATCCAGATATAGGTTAATGTAGGAAACATTATCGGATACTCCTCATATCTTTTTTAATTATATGGAGAAAATAAATCCCTGTCCCTAACCTTCACAAAGACCCACTGTAAAATTATGCCAGGCTGAAGCTTCAAGATCAACAACTTCTTAATTAAAACTTTTGTATAATAGGATCTAAATCTGCCATGATCTGCCATCTCTCTTCCTGTGTCAGTCTGACAGAGCCTGAAAGAGCCCTAGTGTCTGAAGCTTCACTGTACACGTTGAGCCTGACACCTCAGGGACAGTGGGACCTGTGTTTGCTTTGGACAGCAAAGGGGCCGTCTGGGAAATCCATCCTGGTTTGGCCGCGCTCCATTCTCTGTCAGAGTGCTGCTGTCAGTGATGCGTTCATTATTTCCTCTGAAATCTGTGGTACTTAAAGAGATTAGAAACCCTGTGTCAATGAGGTCACGTAACATAGTCACGATGCTTCACACAGCTAACAAAATAATGGTAAAAATATCAAATAAATGTTGTGATTATGGTTTCAACATGTCACACAAAGTTTCCCAGGTGAAGTTTTTTGTGTCTGTTTGTTAATGAGGGATTTGTTGACACATCAATGTGTTTGGATTTGTAAACGTTACACTTTTTATTTTGAAGTAAAAAGATTATTTCTTTACTTGGCACAGAAGGCACCAAGTGCATGTTGTTACTTGTGTAATTACATTTCAGACATCTTCGCTTTCATTATAGGTTATAATTGAGTGAAACCATTCAATTTGATTTTTATGTTGTTTCTATTGTGACATATCCTCAGTTAAAATTACATATGTAAATATTCAAATGCCTGTACATAAGTCATAGGATAATTTTACCTTTCAGATAAATCTCTTTTACTGGGATTTTGCTTTGTTATTCAATTATTCAACTAAATTGTCAAAATAAAAATTTAAATAGAATAGTTTATTTAGTATTTTCCATAAATGACACTTTAAAAAAATATAAATATTAATAAGAATTATATCAAAAGTAATTTATACATTCCGTAAAAGTTTTTCCAGGTAGGGGGCCAACTCACCCCAGTAGGGGCCATCTTACCCCTCTTTTAATATTTTACATTTTGTGCTTTAACAACTAAATTAGCAAATGTTTCTATTTATTTCCAATAATAACACATTGGCTGATGCATCATCATCATGCATGCTAAACTTAGCCTATATCTAAATATGTTAGTTAAAAGTAAATCCACATTGTTCTTAAGGGGGGCACCTTCCCCCATTTTACCCTATCTTTAATTTTACTTTGTCATGTGAACATTACAGTAATTATAAGTATACCTGTATCGTGTTTTTATTTCTTTTAATTCTTATTATAACTGTTTTAATTATCCTTTGTTTTTGTTTTTATTTCATTATTTTGTTAAGGCTGTCTGGGTGGAAGAGGTTGAGAGACGTGAGAGCGATCTTGTTAGCCCTGGAGTTAGGCCAGAAAGATTTGTCTGCAAGGGTACTTGTTACCTGACAAATATTTTTAAACCGAAATCCGTCCGGCGCGAGGATGATCCGTTTAGATCTGCTCTGACGGATAGATCTGTATAGCCTTGGTGGGTCCAGGAAGATTTGTCTACAAGGGTACTGGAAGACCTGACAAATATTTTTAAAGTTAGCCCTGGAGTTAGGCCAGGAAGATTTGTCTGCAAGGGTACTGTTACCTGACAAATATAAATAGTAAAATCGTAAACCTGACTCTCCATTTTCTTCCACTCCAGATAGGGGTGATTCAGGTTATACAATATATATTTTTATTTTTTATTTTATTCTCTTATGAATATTTTAATTCAATTTCTGTGTAAAGCAATTCTTTAAATTGCCACTGTATGAAATGTGCTATATAAATACACTTTCCTTGCCTAAGTACGCTATGTACTTACTAAATAGTTAGGGTAGGATTAGGGTTTGGTTTAGGGTTAGTTGCATGTAATTATGCATAATTTACTGTAGTTACTATGTACTAAGTACATGTAACATACACTCACCTAAAGGATTATTAGGAACACCTGTTCAATTTCTCATTAATGCAATTATCTAATCAACCAATCACATGGCAGTTGCTTCAATGTATTTAGGGGTGTGGTCCTGGTCAAGACAATCTCCTGAACTCCAAACTGAATGTCAGAATGGGAAAGAAAGGTGATTTAAGCAATTTTGAGCGTGGCATGGTTGTTGGTGCCAGACGGGCCGGTCTGAGTATTTCACAATCTGCTCAGTTACTGGGATTTTCACGCACAACCATTTCTAGAGTTTACAAAGAATGGTGTGAAAAGGGAAAAACATCCAGTATGCGGCAGTCCTGTGGGCGAAAATGCCTTGTTGATGCTAGAGGTCAGAGGAGAATGGGCCGACTGATTCAAGCTGATAGAAGAACAACTTTGACTGAAATAACTACTTGTTACAACCGAGGTATGCAGCAAAGCATTTGTGAAGCCACAACACGCACAACCTTGAGGCGGATGGGCTACAACAGCAGAAGACCCCACCGGGTACCACTCATCTCCACTACAAATAGGAAAAAGAGGCTACAATTTGCACGAGCTCACCAAAATTGGACAGTTGAAGACTGGAAAAATGTTGCCTGGTCTGATGAGTCTCGATTTCTGTTGAGACATTCAGATGGTAGAGTCAGAATTTGGCGTAAACAGAATGAGAACATGGATCCATCATGCCACTGTGCAGGCTGGTGGTGGTGGTGTAATGGTGTGGGGGATGTTTTCTTGGCACACTTTAGGCCCCTTAGTGCCAATTGGGCATCGTTTAAATGCCACGGCCTACCTGAGCATTGTTTCTGACCATGTCCATCCCTTTATGACCACCATGTACCCATCCTCTGATGGCTACTTCCAGCAGGATAATGCACCATGTCACAAAGCTCGAATCATTTCAAATTGGTTTCTTGAACATGACAATGAGTTCACTGTACTAAAATGGCCCCCACAGTCACCAGATCTCAACCCAATAGAGCATCTTTGGGATGTGGTGGAACAGGAGCTTCGTGCCCTGGATGTGCATCCCACAAATCTCCATCAACTGCAAGATGCTATCCTATCAATATGGGCCAACATTTCTAAAGAATGCTTTCAGCACCTTGTTGAATCAATGCCACGTAGAATTAAGGCAGTTCTAAAGGCGAAAGGGGGTCAAACACAGTATTAGTATGGTGTTCCTAATAATCCTTTAGGTAAGTGTATGTAACAAGGATACAGTAAAATAAACCTTTTTTTATTTAATTTTTTTAACTTTTATTTCATATTAAAGCAAAATAATTATATTACATCCAGTTTATCAACAATGCACATGAGCGTGATTCACAATCTCTAAGGAGCCTGATGACTAGCATTTCAGTCAAGGAGCCAGCTGTGAACTCGGATTGAGTGGGTCGTCTGATTTAAACTAACTCACTCACCAGCGGGCCATTTGAGTATGGGGTCTCTGCGGAACAAAAGTGGGCGTTTCTAAATTTGTGGGTATTTTCAAACTGATGGGTGTTTATAAATCATGCAATGAAAATGATCCCCTTTTACCCGACCCTACCCCCAAACCCTCACTGTGACGTGGGCAAATCAGGTAACACAGTGGAAAACGCCCCTCTGTTTATGGCCTCACCCACTGATCTGGTAACTCATATTACTATCCTGCAGAGACCTATACTTGGGGCCATTTCATGAATTTAGTTTTGACTCAACCGGTTCAAAAGATTAGTTTGTGCGCAAACTGGACATTGCAGCCCATGCCGGAAACAATACCAAGCACTCTAAATAGATGACATGACGAAGAACCACTTGGATGCACACAAAACTTTCCTGAATAAATTTCAAGTTATTGTCGCATTTACGGCTGTTTTAGTCTCAGCTTGCAGCCCTGTAAAGTGACAAAAAAATAAATAAAACTAACTGCAGCAGTTTCCCTTCTACACAGTCATTCTTCTAAAGAAGATGACATGATACATGATTTACACTGCCATCACTGCAACATTCATCACCTCATGTAGGCCTTCTTTCTGACATCAGATGACAGACGGATTCCCATGATATATGGCCAACATTTCCCTTACTGAAAAAGACGGCGTGTACCCTGAGGGCGTGCATGCTTCATGCATGCTGGCAAGATCCTAAATACAGTTGACAAACCCAAGCAATGACGGTAATGTTGTACTAGTCTAGAGGTCAGACTAGGGCTTGTGTTTATCTAGGGCAGATGCTCATATCCCTGACTCCTTTCATTGATCTGTTTTTGCCACAGGTGTCTTTGTTGTGGATGACCTCACCTGAGAACATGAAGGGGATGAAGTCATTATTAAAGCCATTAGTTGCTGCAGGGCCTCTCCACCCAGCAGGTGAGCAGGTTTTGTTTGACTTTGTTATGTGTTTCTATGTGTTGTAATGTCTTGAAGGTACTGACTCAGGACTTCTGTTCTCCAGTCCAGGGAATTGTATTTATTGTAATACCTACGAATATTTTACCACTAGGAGTCACTGTTCCTGCAACCATCAGTGTCCTGCTAGGTTGTAAAAACCCTACTTTGACAGTTGTGTTGACAATATAATCCACTTAAGTTATGGATATTTAGACTACAGACACTGTTCCGATGGGACAGCCATGTGGACTATATAAGGAGCAGCATGAATAACTTCATCATTAATCCAACAGTGCAAAACGTATTTTTTTCTCTCTCACTTCTATTCTCTGCATATGGCTCTGTTTTATTTCATTAGTTTATTTTCATTCAAATAGTTTAGCATAACAGTATAGAAAGGATTGATGGCTCGGCCCTGGTGGCTAATATAATGTGTTTTTCTCGTTAAAAAAACAAGCATTAAAAATTAATGACATGGTGCTTTATGATGCAGTTATCATGGTCAACCAAGTACTTACAGTTTAGAGTTTAACAACATTCCTTTCATTCCTCAGAGCAGATATAAACTTGTATGACATGCGTAGAACACTTGATGGTTTTACCATCTTTACTTGCAAACATGTTGCAACCTCTAAATGGTCAATCCGAGAAGAGAGGATGCCTTAAAAACAGATGTTCTATGGTCTATGGTTATTTCAAGTCTTTATTTACCATAATATGAAAGAACGTCGGCACACCCTGGGGAAAAAAGGAAGTGTGGGCAAAGAGGTGTACCATACTGCAGTATATAGCAAAACAGAGTGAAATGCTTTGCACAGGGACACATGCCAATGTTCAGAAGACATGGAGGAATTAGAACTTGCTGCCTTGTCTTGCCTTAAGCCTTAGTTTAAATCCACACTGTTTCTTTTAACCATCATCATGTCATCTCTCTCGAAGAGGATTTATGTTTTGCAAGTCGTAAACAACTATCCTCTTCTCTTTCATCGCTCTACTCTTGTTCTTCCTCTCACACTGTTTTCCCTCTCTGTTACTCAGTTTTATTCCTTTTATCTATTTTATTGTCATAAGAGCCACACATGGTACTGTGATGGGAAACAAAGATCCATGGCAGTTTATGTGCATGTGTGTGTGAGAGAGAGGGATGATATTTTGGCTGAATAAGGCCGTCTGAACTCACTGTTCTCTTGATACAGTTCACTCCACTCCACTGTTTTGCAGAGCCTGGCCGTGTGGGTGATTGAGGATTGGTGTCCAGATGTGAACTATTTAAGTAGAACATTGTCCAGCATGCATAAACGTGTCTGTGTGTGTTAGATCCAGTAGCACATTCCTCATCTCTTCAATTTTTATGCAACCTCAAAAAAATCTTACCCATAAGAATCTCTTTTCATCTGTTTATGTGTAAGTTTATGTGTCTGTATTCAGGCATTGTGAAAGAACAGCTTATATCTTTTCCTCCTGTTTAATCCTTAAAGAGCATTGATATTGATGTAGAGGAGAACGGGGCACAACCTAACGCTTTTTGACTTTCTCAGTTTGTGTAAATCCACTTGTGGTTCAGAGTATTTATTTTTCCCCACATTAATTTCACACGTCTAGTACAATTATGTGGTTTTGTTTCATTTATACAGTGTATACTTTTTTCTTGATTTACCCCGAAAGAATGGAAGTGAAATGTGACAACATGCCCCATAAGTGGGGTACATGATTGTAACATGTGAGGGCACATTGTAACATGACCATATGACAGATTAAAATGTTATCTGATATAATCAAAAAAAAAAAAAATAATATCAGATTTGTCTAATTTAAAATAAACACAAAAAATAGAGATGAAAAATTAACTTGAGTAAGAAATTTACTTTTGCTATGGTTAAATGTTTAGTGATACACTAAGTTTCGTCATGCTGGTATGTGTGGAAAGTTTTAAACCATGTGTGTTACAACTAACCCTGTGTTAGGTTGTGCCCCGCGCTCCCCTAGTATACATTTTTTCCCCTTAAACTTTTTTATGGTTATGAAAATCATGATTTTTATGCATATTTAGTTTTGGGGTAAAGTTTAGAAAAGTGTTGCAAAAGTTTTTTTAGAAGCTTTTCCAGCAAGGAAACACTTTTTTTCCCTGGAATATTCCTAGACCTCAATGACCTGCCTCTAAAATACCTGAAAATGCATATTTAGAGGTCTGATGCAGAGTTGTATTGATGACTTCTATAAAATCATTTCCCGTATGCTAGAAAAGCTGAAATGTCAGTATATTCTCGAGGTATGTTCAGTCAGAGTTTTATTATACTACACTGCAGTTAGTCACAAAATCATTTGGAATATTTACTGTAGCTACAATTTACTAAACAGGCTCTGTTGTGTGAATAGCATTAAAATCGGTGGTTAGAAAATAGTAAATAGTGATTTATATTGCATGATTATATATGTATAATTTAATAAATAATTTTGAATTTAATAATTTTTCTATTTGGAATTTTAGATGTTTATTTGTGGGTAAAAATATTTTAGATGAGAATTGTGGGTAAAAAAAAAATCAGGTCATACTCAAAGGATTTGGTAAATTTGACAGCATATGGCACAGTATATGGATAAATATTTTCCCGCCAAACTAGTTTCTATGAACCATTTGTGTGAGCTGCTGTTATATAGTTTCAACGCTTTAATATGAAGAACAGGTATTTTATTGCTAAATACAATATAAACCTGTTTTGCCACAGTGTGTCTTAGAAAGTTAAAACACTCATTTTGTCATAAAGACCTTTAGATAGAGGGACTCTGTGGAGTTTTCCTTCATCACAGTCACATAATAAGCAAGATATTAGGGAATTTAGGGAAAACATTTGAAGATAAAATGGGGGATGCTGCAGTTTGTAACTCCTGGTAATTGGCTCCTTTTCTGTCATCTTGCACATATATTTGTATTTAACTTCTATTCTACGCCATTGCTCTGTTTCCTGACACGTTTCCCCTTGTGTTTATGAGTGTAAAAGTGAGGTTTCCTCCCACAGCTGAGCTTATATAAAGGTCAGACAGTCGGTGGGTGGACTATGCCTGGGTTTTGCTGTCTGTGAAAGCAATCACAATGGCTTTAGGCAACTGGGGAGGAAGTGAACACATGCTAGTGTCATCAGTCGCTCCTCCTGATGGCTTTTGTGAGGCCTTTCTTTCTCCTTAAACGGTTTTCTAATTTATGATGGGAAGGACCACACTTTGCTGGACACTGTTTCTGTCTTGTTTTTTTTTGTTTTTTTGAGGGGCAGGCTGATTCACTTCCTTGAGTGACGTCATTGGGTTTTGCTCCAGACACATGGGCCAGTGATGGTTATCACAGGGCAATAGTGGAAAGCAGGACTGAGACGGTTTGCAAAGACAGAAGAGGTCTGATGGATTTTGTTACTGAGAGGATCATTTGTTAGCAATAAAAGTCAGAGCTTTTTTCCAAGGAACTTTAGGTTCTACCACAAAACAATCAGAATTATGACACCACATCTTCAAAATATCAACCATATGACTTAGTTTACTGAATGGCATATTTCTGTCTGCTGGGACCCATTTCAGATTGATGAGAAATGTCAACGAGTTCTTATTGTCTCCTCGTCATTGTGGAATGAAGAATGCTCCTCTAACTGTCTCAGAGCAGCATTTGGCTGCATGATAACAAACATATCTTTGGAAGGGAGGAGAGATTCCCAGTTTGCGTCAAACCTGCTGGATCACATTGAATAGAAAAATATCTGCTCTTATTAAAGTGACTCAGCATACGTGCTGGAATTGTTAATGCGTAGGCTATCCTGCAAATTTACTTTATTACAACTAAGGGAGCTTTAAAACTCATTCTGGACATTGTGTAGAGACATTGGTTTTTTAATTTCTTTGGAAAATTGGGGTTTGGGAGTATTGTTTTATGAAGCTCTTCTTGTAAAACTGTGACCTCATAAGATATGATCAGTTTAGTGTGCCAGAAGTGTGCTTTTGACTTTTAAAATATTTCTGTATGGTAACTTCAAGTTTAAAATGTCATTCTTTAGTCGCTCTGTATCTGTGCTTCTGTCACATGGAAACTGAAGTTGTCTTTTCTCCTACCAATCTACTGACACTCTACCCTTCTGGAAAATATCACTCTTATCGTGTTATGTTTGAAACTTTATGTCATTTGCATTAGATTGAGTTTTCCATCTGCTTTCCAACATGCAATGGAAAACTGCAATTAAAAAAAACTGGACTTCTCATGAAATAATGGAACGCAAAGAAATGAAAAGAAAAAAGATGAACGATCACTTGAAGGTGACGTGTAATTTCTGTGCCATTTGTGGCACCATGGAATGGCAATCTGAGCAACATCATAATATTTCATCCACCAATGTTATGATTTTGCGTCGGGGTTACTTGTTTATCCAAGCAGTGGCAGACTGAGGGAGTTGTTTTTGGTGGCACATGTGGGAAGAAATGAAATGCTTGACCATTCATTTTATAACACTTGTTCAACTTAATTGAAACAAAACTAAGTCCCCAAGTGAGGAAATGTGCACTACTACTGTGTATTGGTACAAAGTAAAAAGGATAAAAGAAATAAGTATCAATTACAGAAGCCAAATGTTATGTTTCAACTTACCTTTAGGCTTGTTTTCCTGAATGACATCTTTAAAAACCTGAGCTACAGTATAGCAGTTTTGAACTTGTTTGTCAGTTTGAGTTTGGCACATCTATAGGATTAGCTCAGTATATCTAAATGACGACAGAATGAACTTATCATTTGTGACAGGTAGCGCTCTTCATCATTTCATCTGTGGGCTGCTTCTTCAGTGACATGAAGGAGATGAACTCCTGCTTCCAGACTCTTTCCACTCACTCCAAAGCAGAGCTACGTGGACTGTTTCCTAGGCAACAGCACCAAACATCAGATGACAGTATGTCTGAGTGTATATTACAGTTTAGTGACGTGCCAAGAAACTGCTCTGTTGAGGCAAAAACATTCTTGGGCTCAGATTGAAAAATGAGTCAGGGGAAAACGTTATCTCTGTGCGCCAGTTCCTTGGAATGTTAATTTCATCATATCATACATAGGAGAAAAGAAAATCTAACATTTCTCTGTCACTTAATGTGTTTAATATTAGCTGCCTTTGTTATTATAGGTCATCAGGGTTTTTTCTTAGAAATCCATACTCCGTTTCAGCAGACAAAGTGTGGAGAAATAGCTCAACAGGGCTCTGTGTGATCATGACGTACCTTTCATTACACAATCTGTTGGTATAACACCCCATTCATTTTCAGGTCATCCCTAATTGCACCTGAGGAGTTATATCAATTTCTTGGCTTCATAAAATGCTGCAGCCTGCCTGGTCTTGACGTTTGATTTGTTGTACATGGCAGTGATCTCAATAGCATGGCATTATAATCCCTGACAGTTTGGTTTTAACTTTATAAGTGTATAAAGTGTACTCAAACATTACATAGTAAAGTACCGTACTTTACTTGAATGTTTATATGTTTTACTTCCGCTCTAGTACATTTCAGTGGTAAGTATTGTATTTGACTTAAAACGTAAAACTAATAAAACATGATTGAACTTGCACGCTTACTTTGTTCAACGAGTGAACAACATTGTGCAGACGTTTTTGTCAGCGTCAGTGTTGATGTCAAGAGCAACTGCCACCAGAAACGTTCAAACACCTACCGGTTAAATTAATTAACTAAAAGGGAAAATAAAATGAAACTAAACTGCATTTTAATTTGATCAAATCTACCTTCAATAAGTAAGAGTAGTCAGCTACAAAAGTGTTAATCCACATCAGTTGTTATTATATAAGTTGTTTGAGTTGCATTTTGCTTTTTGAGCATAATCTTTCAATTGCAAAGTATTTTTTTTCTTTCTTTTTTCTTTTTCTTTTCCTCTCTCTACCACTAGGAGTTGTTGAACAAACAAAGGTTTCCAGTGCACTGTATTTGATGAGTTACAAAAGAGTGTTTGCTTTGAAAATGAAGCTGAAACATTTGTCAAACCTTTTGGATAAACATAATTTGACCTCAGTTTCTTTCCCATTACAGTTATGCTAGTAGTTACTGGTAAATTTCAGTGTGTTACACACAAAATTATATTTCTGATATTGTCAAAATTATATTTGATAAAGTTTATTCAAGTGCTATTATTATACTTCTTTTAAACTAAAAAAAATAAGAAATATATTTTAAATAGTCTACTTTTTATGTACTTCTCAGAAATATACTTAAAATTGCACAAGTATATATGTCACTTATACTGACAGAAAAGTCGAAGTATATTTTGCCTGTACTTGCACCTAATCGTTCGATCAAGATATAGCCTACTATACTAGTATAATTAAGTATTCTAAGTATAATTGGCTTGTAGTTGTAGTTTACTCATTTGATTAAATACCTATTAAATAATTTTTTTCACATAGTTTTACATACTGTCTTCTAAACATTGTTTGAATATATTGATTTATAAAGAAAACAGATATCCTAAGAGATCCTAATTCTGAGTATGTGAATTTTTGTGTAGTCCACTGGTAGTGTACATAGGAATTTACTTCAAAACTAAAAGTACAGTTAAAGGTATTTCAAGTATAAAAATTAATTCCTAAATAGGAACATAGTAGTATAGTTAAAGTGCAAAAATAATAGGCTATATAAATAGTAAACTATAGGTATAATGTTAAGTTCACTTAAAGAAACTTACAGTATAAAACAACTAAACTACTAGTTTTCTGAGATTATACTTCAAAGTGTACTTTCATAAACTAAAAAATGTGCTACAAGTTTGTAATAGTAAACTATCAGTATACATATGTTCACTTGAAATATAGTACAAACGAAAAAATGTAGTTGTAAACGTTTTGTTACACTTAGTACTTAGTAAGTATACTAAAAAGTGTCTCCCAAGTAATATTAAAATAGTAAACTTACAAGTATACTACTAATACATTGAAATTAGTATACATACATGAAGTATACTTAAAAATATACTTGAACTTTACATGAAGTAAAAAAATGAACATGAATAAAATGAACTTGAAGGGAAAGTTTCAGGGGCAAATCTCTTTTATGACCCATCTGTTTTGGAATGGGTTTCCATCAAATTTACTGCACGATTTGTTGTTTTGACATTACAAGAACAGTAACTATACAGCACGGCCTAATCCAGCACAGAGTGAAAAATATGTACTATTAAATACATTAAAAATTATTTAGTACAATACAAATATACTATAATGCATTTGTAATACATTTAATAGTACATCATTTTCACCTGGGGGACACTGAAAAAAAATCACCTCCAGATAGAGATACGATCATAGACTAGACTGTGGCAGACATTAGAGAGAAAAATGGGAGCGTCCAGTGTTACAATCTTCATTTGGGCTAAGCTCAGTCAGTATACTTGTCCAATAACAGGCTGTGTATTCCCATTAGACACATTATGTTTGTAGTAAATTAATACTTACTTAATCCTCTTCGTCCCGTGTGAGACATAGGTCCACACTAAATGAATACAACCTCCAAAATTTTAAAAAGAAATCAGTCTGTCTGGTGGTAAGTCAAGCTCGCCGAGGCATCACAGTTCTGATTATGAAGTGCTGTCCACATCTGAAAGACTAATGGTACTTGCTAATGGTCTTGGTCAGTGGTCTTTTGACAAATCTGCTGTGTAAATCACATCAGCGCCAGATGTTAAAACAGACTCGTGTTTATACATTATGCGATTACTCCGCATCTCAGATGCTTTTATATCATATTTAGACAACCTCAGCTGCATCTGGAGAACATTTTGCATATATCTACTTTGTTTTTTGGGGGATCTTGTTTAAGAAATATGATTTTACTGGTGCTGGAACTATTCTTAAATGATTCTACTTGACTAACTTTTGCTTTGGCAAACAAGAGAAGAAAATTGATTAAGGTGTTTATAAAAAAGGAGGCATTATTTGAAATAGCAGTCACTGGAACAAGAATCATGTTGAAACACTTTCCTGTTATTCTCTTAGGATTGGCCATTACATAACACTGGTGACGGTTCAGCTCTCCATGCCATCACTGACCAGCGTGGAACAATTTTTTCTTTTTTTTTCTTCTTAGCCTCTACTCAAAAATAATTTGAAATGCCATTAGCAATGAAAACATAAAGGTGCTGTAAACTATTTTTTGGAATACAACAAATGTCCCTACCTGACAGATGATCATCCTGAGAAATTACATGCCAATCCAGGGCTCAGCAGCAAAAAAAAAAAAAAAAAAAAAAAAAATTCATTAGAGTGGCCTGTGCTTTTTCAGATGGTCAGAAACCAGGAAGTCTCTTGCATGTGAATAATTGTGTGCATATGCATTTGATGTGTCTTTGAAATTGCAGGAATTTGGAAAGAAATGTTGTTGAAATTAGCAAAGTGGAGGAAATAAGTAGTCTGAAATCATTTTAAGATTCAACTACTTCTACTTTAACGAGTTTGTTTGCCCATATAATCTTAAGATATAGGTTAAACTTATTTGGCTTGTTGTCCACTGATGAGGGGCTCGATGAAGCAGCTTCAATTTGAGCTCTGATATACCCCCCACCATGACTAAATATAGGATATGATTATGTAGGTCAAGGTACCTAAGATAAAGGTGGAGTTTGGGGAGGTGGTGGGATGCTGGAACAGCTGAGACTGAGGAGAGGTAAGCAGCTGTTTATATACTCTGGCTGTTGGCTGTTGATTGGAAGATTAGATGGGCTCGCTCCTCCCTAAATTACATTTAGGAACTTCACTTAATACATCTACTCATAATAGACTTTATAACATGTTTTTCCCTCAACAGTGATCAGGTACATTAGGGAAAACGGTTTGGAGAGTAACTAAAGAATAGGTTTATAAATAAATGGCATGTAAAACTCAAGCTTAAGAATACAGAAAAAAATATGGGTATCTACAGTGAAATACTGAATTGTAGTGAGCGAAATGATACATTACATGTTCGTGTTCACAACTTGAACTAAGTTTACACAGAAATAAAGTAGTCTATATTCGATATTGATGTCTTTTGGTATAGAATAAAAAAGGATTGTGGGGCCATATTGAAGAACTCCAATCCATCACTACAAAATAGCATCTAAGCTTTTCAGATAAAAGGCAGACAAAAGGTGGTTGTTATATAACTCTATTTGACTAATGTTTGCAGGTGTAGGAGTCAAAAGGTTTGGCACAAGATGTGCCCTTAGATTTATGCCCATTGATGTCTCTCACACAGTAAATTATTGAGATGCTAGGTCATTATGCTAGGTGTGTTTTGTGAAGTACCGATGTGGCCAACAACAGTGGAAAACTAAAAGTGGTCGATGTCACGGACATGGATACATTTTTGACATTATAAGATAGTAGTTCAGTTACAATAAATTAGGGCTGCAACAACTAGTCGATAAAATCTATAATAATCGATAATAAAAATCATCAATAACGATTGTTATTAATCGATTAGTCGGGTCTGCTCTCTGTACGCAAAGTGTCCACTAGTCGCGCCAAATTATAGCACTGAATAATGCATTTTTATGGACAAAATGTGCATCTAGAAATAGTGGAGTGGAAACAGAGTGAGCTGATGCAGGAAAGGTATGTGATCCAAGCCCAAAACATGAGATTGTTTATTTTAAGCTTCAAGCGAATGTATTAGTGTTTAACATACCCTGTCATGCGCTTTGATAGATGCGTGTGCGTCCTCAGGGCAAAACGTTCATTTTACAGGTTATATCCACTGATCTACACTCACCTAAAGGATTATTAGGAACACCATACTAATACTGTGTTTGACCCCCTTTCGCCTTCAGAACTGCCTTAATTCTACGTGGCATTGATTCAACAAGGTGCTGAAAGCATTCTTTAGAAATGTTGGACCATATTGATAGGATAGCATCTTGCAGTTGATGGAGATTTGTGGGATGCACATCCAGGGCACGAAGCTCCCGTTCCACCACATCCCAAAGATGCTCTATTGGGTTGAGATCTGGTGACTGTGGGGGCCATTTTAGTACAGTGAACTCATTGTCATGTTCAAGAAACCAATTTGAAATGATTCGAGCTTTGTGACATGGTGCATTATCCTGCGGGAAGTAGCCATCAGAGGATGGGTACATGGTGGTCATAAAGGGATGGACATGGTCAGAAACAATGCTCAGGTAGGCCGTGGCATTTAAACGATGCCCAATTGGCACTAAGGTGCCTAAAGTGTGCCAAGAAAACATCCCCCACACCATTACACCACCACCACCAGCCTGCACAGTGGTAACAAGGCATGATGGATCCATGTTCTCATTCTGTTTATGCCAAATTCTGACTCTACCATCTGAAAGTCTCAACAGAAATCGAGACTCATCAGACCAGGCAACATTTTTCCAGTCTTCAACTGTCCAATTTTGGTGAGCTCGTGCAAATTGTAGCCTCTTTTTCCTATTTGTAATGGAGATGAGTGGTACCCGGTGGGGTCTTCTGCTGTTGTAGCCCATCCGCCTCAAGGTTGTGCGTGTTGTGGCTTCACAAATGCTTTGCTGCATACCTCGGTTGTAACGAGTGGTTATTTCAGTCAAAGTTGCTCTTCTATCAGCTTGAATCAGTCGGCCCATTCTCCTCTGACCTCTAGCATCAACAAGGCATTTTCGCCCACAGGACTGCCGCATACTGGATGTTTTTCCCTTTTCACACCATTCTTTGTAAACTCTAGAAATGGTTGTGCGTGAAAATCCCAGTAACTGAGCAGATTGTGAAATACTCAGACCGGCCCGTCTGGCACCAACAACCATGCCACGCTCAAAATTGCTTAAATCACCTTTCTTTCCCATTCTGACATTCAGTTTGGAGTTCAGGAGATTGTCTTGACCAGGACCACACCCCTAAATGCATTGAAGCAACTGCCATGTGATTGGTTGATTAGATAATTACATTAATGAGAAATTGAACAGGTGTTCCTAATAATCCTTTAGGTGAGTGTATATAGAGAACAGTAGTTATATCCTCATCTGTAAATGCTACTAATTCACGCGAGTATTTCCATTTTGCATGAAAGCGCGTCCTGACAGTCTGTTAAACTTCAAACTTCATTGAACGAGCGCCGGTGCGACGGGCGCGCGCATGCGCGTCAAACAGACAGAACGCAGTCGAGTCTAAGGTCGAGAGGGAGACAATTAATATTCATCGCAAAAACATTCATTTAGCTGAAATATCTGCTGTTAGACGCTAAATTTAGGTTTAAAAGTCAACATGCAATTCAAGTATTTTATAAGAGTAGTAAATGTAAAGGGATAACAGCATGCAATTGAATATAAATGTAAGACGTTTATTATAGTTTATTTACAGGATAAAGAAATGACAGTAACAGGTAGCCTACTGTCTGTGTGTGTGTGTGTCTCTGTGGTGTGTCTGTGTGTGTGTGTGTGTTCCTGCAGAACATTCCTCTTATCTGGTAACACTGAATTAGTGTTTTTGTTTTTCTTTAATATCTTCTTTAATATATTTTAATGTAGGGAATTAAACTCCGTTTGCTTAGTAACTTTTCTTTGCACATAATGTAGGCTATAGCACAGATATACACTTAACGGAAATTAACCATGGTTCTATTAGATAGTAAAACCATGTTTTTGCCGTATTGATTACCATTTGTATAACCACACAAATACCATATAGTTAAACTATGGATTTGAAGCAAAACTATGGTTAATTTGTGGTTAACATTGAAAAACTACAATAACCCTGTTATTTATTTATTAATATTATTATTGTTTGTTTTGTTCATTGTAAAACCATGGTTCATTTTGATATATTCACTATGTATGTTTTCATAGCACTCAGCTGACACGTTTGTTTGAAGGACAGCATTGGATAGGATGTGGAATAGTGTGTTTTGTCAGTAAAAAAAAAGAGGCCTTTAAAAAAAAATAATAATAATCGGCCAACTAATCGACTATCAAAATAATCGTTAGTTGCAGCCCTACAATAAATCAAAACCATTAATTTTGTGAACATTATCTGACTTGAACCATTTTGAGGGCTTTCTTTAACCACCCCTCCAGAGTTGATGTGGGTCAGACAGCCGGAGGACACCAAATCACAAGCAGGTGCATGCTTGGAGGCTGCAAATACTGTGCTGTCACAAAAACTTAATCTAGAAGGCCAAAGCAAAATTAAAAGCCCCGCGTTGTTTCCTTTAGCATGTGTTTATGCACCTGGTTGCCAAGAATTTCCTTATTACCATCCCTTCACACACCAGAGCTTGTTCTGAGCTAGAAAACCATCATGCATTCGCATAAAATGTCAAGTGAGATGTTAACTAAAGTTCAATAGCTCATATCTTCCTCAGCAGTTTATGAACATGGTGTCATACATATATACAGTAAGAACCTGATTTAATCTGTACTTTATTTCCTTAGTTAAATGGTAGTAGATGCACAAACTCTACACTACAGTTGAAAATATATTTGCAAATGTAATTTATTCCTGTGATGGCAAAGCTGAATTTTCAACAACCATTACTCCAGTCTTCAGTGTCACATGATCCTTCAGAAATCATTCTAATGCTGAAACATGTATTATTATTATTATCAATATTGAAAATATTTTTTCACTTTTGATCAATTTAATATATCCTATAACTGAATAAGAATAAAAAATATTTTTAAACTCTTTGAATGAATTGTGTACATGTGTGTAGAATTATTTTAAGAACAAACCTGAATGACTATTAGCAATAAGAATGGAAGCAATGAATTTAGGCAAACGTGAAGTGTCAGGCTGTAACCATTTACTGTAAATCTTAATGTACATAATGTTTTTACAAAACATCATTCAATAAATCTGAATTGGCACAGGAACGGATGATAAGAACCACTGAAAGGATACAAAATGACTAATACATTTGTCTTTATGAAAATAAACACAAAACATAGTTTAAACCGTGTCGAATAGCACTTCAAAAATATTTTTAGTTTCAAGCTACATTTGAAGTCTACCAGCATTCTGTCTACAAAACATTATGAATTCATATCAATGCACGTTTATGCCAATTAAAATACAATACAGATCCAATATCCAAAGGCACAAGATACGACTAAAACTATAGGCTTTAAAAAAAGAATATAGAGTATACCAATAAGACATGGTCACAAAAGCGAACACTACAAGGCTCAAGTCAAATAACTACTTACACTCACATTGATATTACAAATGTACAAATTGACACTTTATAAGGTAACCGTCATCGATACAGAATCTGGAAAAAAGCATTATGACTACTGAAATATCACGTTTTCTTTCTGCTCAAACAATTGAACACCAAAGATTGAATATTGCATACAAAATGGTAGTTGCACATATCTGAAACAACATCCAACAAACGAATCAACCCATGCTATATTGATTTTTTCCCCCCATATTTCTTTTTGCACGGAAAACATGCAAGTAGCACAAAGAGCAATCTGGGACAGACAGCCAATATTGTCTTATGGATAAATGCGTCACTACAAACTCTCAGACTATGAAGTAATTGAGTTTGAGCAACAGCCCGCGGTTGCAAAAATGGAGAGAGTGAGATAAGCGGGAGACCGTCTCGAGGGAAATGACATCAGAGAATGATATTGCAACCTATTTTTTTTTTCGCTGTTTGTACACTAACAATTCATATGAACTGTTTATCGAAGCTTTAGCTTATTCCCTCGACTATCCACCTTCCTGTAGTTCATTATCTTCAGTCATTCAGCTCATTGTCCACTGCAGTATAAAATGTTGTAATTCACATGATTTCATTTTGGAACATGTGAATCATCCAAAACAATATTGCACAAAGCCTATTAAAATGTTTGTTCCCTACAAATTCATGTTGGAATGGAGCAGCTTCGAGACTGATTGCCAGGTGCAATATCACACGGAGGAAGCGGATTTGTACGCAAGATACACGATCATTACAATCACCAAACAAAACAAATGCTACATATTCCAAAGTTGCAATCAAGTTACATCTTCAATCAAGGCTCATGCCATAGTCACAAGATGTTCATAAACTTTGTTTGGGAGACTGTTAGGCACATACAACTATGGCATCAAGTTATGGAGAAAAATTCCATAGTATAATTCCAACAGCAATAAAATGGAAAAAGGCTATGGAAATATCACCTTCCACTCTATTAACTCATGACCCATTTCTTCCTCATGTCACAATCAAAAGAACAATGTTAAACCAGAAGAATTCACGTACAGCTCTTTGGATCGAATTGACGAGTGGTTCGGAGAGCTGGGCAAGAGGCACAGTTTACAAAATTTAGCAGCATTAGACATACAGCAGAAAAGAGGGCTAGGAAAACAGGGCTACTCTTCACATATACACTCATTAGATTAGTCACCATCCACGCACAACAACCCATTAACAAGGTTTCATGGTTGTTTCGTGCCAGTCAGGTTCAGTGTTTTGTTTCCGCTCTGAACACACATGGAAGTAGTAACAGTCTTTCACATTTTTAGGAACGGTCCTCAGAGGGTCGAAGCTTCCCAGGTTTGTTTACAGTCAGAAGGGGCAGTTTGCTAAAGTTAAGGCGCAGAGATGAAATAGGAGAAAAGGAAGTCAAACAATAAAAAGAGATCAGTAATAGTTGAACGTAATGCAAAAAAACATCACATTTATACAATTAAGATTCTTTTCGACAGACTGCCACAAAGTGGTTAAAAAAAATTCTATAATAAAAAAAATACCTAAATTAAGAAAATGTTCCATGGAACAAATTCATTCTAGTCACAGATATTAACGGGTTACTACTAAAAAAAACTTTGTTTGTCTTTTAATTTAAAACTTTGATGTCCTTTCAGAAAGATTTGCATGTAAATCCAAATCCAATGTGATATTACAACAATTGGAACAAACAATTGGAACTATTGTCTTTTCAGAGCTGCTTTACAGCAGAATTTAATTCTGTTTGCATCATTGAATCATTATTTTCCCGTTTATCACTGTAAAGCTGCTTTAAAACAATCTGTATTGTATGAAGCGCTATATAAATAAAGGTGACTTGACTTGTAACCTCAACAAATCAAAATGAACAAATATCAAAAGGCATTATACTTTTTGATAATGGAACACATCAGATTTGTAAGCTGTAAAAACATAAGACATCAACAACAGAAGTATTGACTGTGCAACAGGACTGTTATTATACATGTTTACATGTATGCAACTTTTTCACTCAATTGTAATTGATACAAGTCTTTTCTTCTTTCTCCCCCCTCTCTCCTTCTCTTCCTCATCTTCCTCTGGGTCTTGTAGAGAGGTAACAGCAGGGGTGGACTTTGGATGGTCCCCTGGTACGCCCTCCCCTCCGTGCCCTGATCTGGGGTTTGGGGTTTGGGAAGGAGGTGCAGAAGTGTGGTTGTCATAGTTCATGGTAGAAGAAACTTGAGAGATAACTGGTGTTTGGACTGAGGAAGAGGAGGAAGAAGCTTCAAAGGTCTGCTCACTCATCTCAAAGTGTCCCATCCCCTCTTCCTCTTGCATGTGACTCAGGTAGTCTGGGAGGAGGAACTCACTAGGGCAACAAAGGGAGAGAAGGGCCAATGTTCAGAAAATCATCACTGCCATCAATACTAACTCAACATAAGATAAAACTGACAAGTTTAATGATCTTTACAATCATCTTTCACAATCTTAGTACCTTCATTGGCTTTTTAGAATAAAAGCTTTATAATACTTGCTTTATGGGGCTAAAACACAAAAATTAGTTATTCAAAAAGTTAAGTTATTGCTTTCAATTTCCTCTGTGAAGCCACAATCAGAGGATGTCAAACCACTCAGGCGCAAGTTCAAAAAGTTATTTGTCAAAAAGAAAAAAGAAAAAAAGTAACTTCTTATGATTAACCCAAGATTGTGTTCCAAGTTTGGTGTATGAAAGAATTTTTTCTAGGATGTTTTTTTATTCACGAACAGCCAGTCCTAGCATGTTCAAGTCTAGCAATAAACTTTGGCAAAATGTCCTCTGGCAAAACACTCCAGCTATCTAAACGAAAAGTCAAAATTGAAGCTTCAAAACAAAGATTGAAGATTGTGGCTTGGCAGAAAAAGTGATAAAGCAAGTAATCACAATTCAAACAATGATAGTTTAATCCATGAATAGGATTTAGATACTAATGACATCATTTCCTATTTCTTCACAGCAAGTCGTTGCAGTCTCGACATTGATTTCCGAATTTAAAGTACTTAGCACAAACTTTAAAGCAAAATATTGACACGTATTAATAAAAATATATTTTTATTCAAAATGATTTTTAAAAAAAAAATGTAATGTGAGATATCTAATTAACCCAGTTAGCACTTTCCAATTTGTACTTGTTTGTTCATCTTAAAATGATACTTAAAAATTAAGTCCATCAAAGATCTGAAAAGTATGGCTGCAATGCCGACTGTTTCTTGTAATCACAATAAATAAAACTTCATCGGAATACACTTCATGACCGCTCCCTCTCTTAATAAGCACAAGGCAGAGCCAAACTATTGCCTCAGCACTGTAGCTTTCATAGACACTGTTTATTTGTGCCTGACAAAGATGAATAGACCACAGAGATCTTAAGAGCGAGAGGGCTTAAATCAAATAAACAGTTGGATGAAATAAGGGAGTCTACGTGTAGCAGGAGCTCAATGCATAAAGGCACCTGACTCCCTTCACTCTGCTTTAATGAATGGCTACCGTCATGAAGATTACCTCAGAAGAACGTCTCTTACAGTCTCCTCAAAAATATAGACAGTGATTCCACTAAGCTTTTTTTTGAGACCTTCACTTAAAAAACCTATTCAGCTGATGTAGGATTGATTTCCCTGCCCGCTCCAAATGTTTACATCTCAGTGCTTCTTTTCCTAAATCACATTCCAACTCTCACTACTTCCAAAATGGAATCAAAGCAATGATTATTTCATTTAGAAAACACTTGTTTTAAACAGGAAAGTCACTTCGATGGTTTTCTCTGGAGAACACATCTAAGAGAAGTACACGTGCAATCTTAAGAATAGAATGCAAGAGAAACTGAAGGGTGTGCCCATGTGTTAAAGCTATTCAGAAACAAATAAACATTTTACTCGGCATAATACTGATCAGGACAGTCAATAGAGGAGATTTCAGTGATTTCCTGAAAGCTCTATTCAGTAATTAACGTTCCACCAAATAAAACACAATGGAACTGGGCGTTAGCCTGGACTGGGGTAAACCTGTTAAAACTCAGCAGGAAAGACATGTCATCTGATAGAAGCATTTTGTCAGTCACACCTCAACGAGAAAAACCTGTCATCTTCAGCTGTCTTTAAAAATACACAGTGTTTCATCTGTAATACTTTATAATAAGGTTCAATTAGTTAACATTAGTTGATGCATTGAGTGTCATGAAATAACTAACAATAAGCAACAATTAGTACAGACTTTATTAATCTAGGTTATTGTTCATTTATAAATATGCTATTGGTCAGTGTTAATTAATATATGTTCATAATACAAACTAATGTTCATTTACATAACTTGAAGTGTACAATTCAAGTTACATAATTTAACATTAGTTTATGTATTATGAACATACATTAATATGGTTAAAAATTTCGGGGATATTAAGATTTGTTCCTTCCTCAACAAATTATTAATTTGCAGCACGGGAGCATTAAACTGATCAAAAGTTACAGTAAAAACTTCTACATTGTTACCAATTTTAATTTTTTTTTATTCAGCTTTTTGACCGATTTATTACGGTTTCCACAAAAAATATTAAGCAGCATAACTGTTTTCAACATTGTTAATAAGAAAGTAATTATTCTAGAGCACCAAATCAGCATATTAGAATGATTTCTGAAGGATCATGTGACACTCAAGACTGAAAATTCAGTTTTGCCAAGAATAAGTTATATTTTAAAATATTTTTTATATTTTAAAATTGTATAATATTAAACGATTATGTTAAATTGTATAATTCTTCACAATATTACTGTTTTTACCATATTTAATCAAATAAATGCAGCCTTGTTGAGCACAAGAGGCTTCTTTTAAATTAAAAAAATATTAATAAATGCTATAAAAGTAATGATCTTTGTTCATTCATGACACCTAATGCATTAACTAATGTCAACGAATCGAACCTTATTGTAAAGTGTTCCACCTAATACACATTGTTCAATACAGTAAATAATTTCTCCCCCCAATTCCAAAACGCATCTGCTACCTCAACATGAGAAGAACGGCCGACCGTACAAAACTAAATTTGTACTTCTACATATTTTCTTAGAATGTTCAGCTCCTCCTCACCTGGTCTGGAAGTAGTTTGCTAGTTCTGACGCCTCATGGTTGAGACTCCTCAGGTGTACGATTAAATTGCCGGAGTTGGTAAACATGGCGCCGCACGTTTTGCACTCGTAAATCCGAGGCTTGCGGATGATGTGGCGAGACACCCTCATGTGGTGCTTATATTCACCGAAGGAAGTGAAAGTGGCGCTACAGATCTGGCACCGGAAACAGCGTTTACCTTCGTGCTTCAGCCGGTGCATCTTCAGGGAGTAAGCCCGCGTAAACTTTTTCCCGCAGCGGTCACACTGGAATGGCTTAATACCTGTAGAGGGAAGCCATGAAAGATTACTGTCTACCATATCCATACCAGAAAACAAGAGATAATTAGCAAATAAAAATTATAATGAAGTTCGTTGAGACTGAAAGGAAACTGTCCGTCTTGAATGTTTGTTGTGTGCTAACTGCTAAATAAAATAAAAGACAAAATAACCAAACACATTGTTCTACTCATGCAAATAAGTCAGGATGTTTATTGTCAAGATTCACTCCAGAAATGTGTCACATTAGGCATGTTGGTCACATAACCCACAACTTAAACCAATTGCATACAATCACTTTCACCAGTCCATCACTGTGATGAGGAGTTCTGCTTGGACAATCAACAGCAAACAAAACGCCACCTCTGTATAAACTAACAAGTCGATTAGGGTGAATCATGTTATATTCTTCTGCAAACAAGACATTTATGTAATACAAAGCCTGACATTAAATCTTTCCAGGATCTTGTCTGAAAGCTTAAATCAGCTGTCCTAAAACATTTTAACAATAAAGCTTAAAGAAAAATCATCATCATTAGAAAAATGGGATGAGGCCAATTTGTAAATGAATAATCCAAAACAACAATTAAAAGGTGCTGTGACTAACGCTGACCATAAAACTTCAGTTTTCCCGGAACATACAATAGCGTCACTAAACGGTGATGTATATAGCTACATTGAGACCTACGTTGAGATCATTCAGTTGATCAGTAATATTCTCTCTTACCAACAACGTCATTGCCCCTTTATTACATTGATTTTTGTGACTGATCTAACTCCTGTTGCTTGTGTCTCCTGCTATCCTGATTAGTATTTGCAGAATTGTCCAGGGGTGCAGTTCCATTTTCTCTGGATTTTTTATCCGAAACACCATCAGCTTTACTCGCGGATATGAAAAATTAAAATCAGCTTGACTGTCTTTTTCTTTTGGCAATATTAACTTATTTTTAACAGAATAATTTGTCAGGTATATACACTCTCTCCAAACTTTCCGCTGGTGCACGCTCTGTCTCACGCACGCACACAATGTCACCATGCAATGCACTTGTTAATGTTGGATCGTTTAAAAACAAAAAATAAAAATCTGACATTTTCCGGAAAAAGATCGGGCAGGACATGGCTCAAATTAAGCACTGGATGAAGCAACAGGAATATAAAGTGAAAATAATATAGTGTTTGATGGAAAAACAAAATCTCTGCATTCACATGCACTGTCCAGTAATAGCAGAGGCTCTCTCACCAGAGTGGATGAGCATGTGCTGCTTGAGATTCTGTATTCGAGTGAAGCGGACACCACATGTAGGGCACTGGAAGGGCCGTTCAGGACCATTGAGTCCTGGGCGGGTGGAGGGACTGATGTACAGGTGGTATGGGTACTGGACATTCTCCAGCCTGAAAGAGAAACAAGAAAAAAAGAAAAGAGACTAATTAGATGAGCCAATTGCACACTGACTCTTAGTAGTCACTAATGAAGAGACATAGCATTTTTCTATAAAAATCTGACTTGTCTCAAATAATTATTTTAAGTTCTAAATGTCTGCATTATATAATCATTCCTACACTGAATGAAAATGGCTAAATAAGGTAACACGTGTCTCCATCTTCCCAAAAGTTTGAGATCAGTACTAATTTTTTGTTTATTTGATTTAGTAAGGATGATGCAAAAGATATTTCTACTTCAAATAAATGTTCTTTTGAACTTCGCACTCATTAAACAATCCTTTTCTACAAAAACACAATCATTTTCAACTGTGATAAGAATTGTTTCTTGAGCACCAAATCAGTATATTAGAATGATTTCCGAAGAATCATGTGACACTGAAGACTGCAGTAATGCTACGGAAAATTCAGCTTTGCATCACAGGAATAAATTACATTTGAAAATACACTCACCTAAAGGATTATTAGGAACACCTGTTCAATTTCTCATTAATGCAATTATCTAATCAACCAATCACATGGCAGTTGCTTCAATGCATTTAGGGGTGTGGTCCTGGTCAAGACAATCTCCTGAACTTCAAACTGAATGTCAGAATGGGAAAGAAAGGTGATTTAAGCAATTTTGAGCGTGGCATGGTTGTTGTTGCCAGACGGGCCGGTCGTATTTCACATAATTTGCTCAGTTACTGGGATTTTCACGCACAACCATTTCTAGAGTTTACAAAGAATGGTGTGAAAAGGGAAAAACATCCAGTATGCGGCAGTCCTGTGGGCGAAAATGCCTTGTTGATGCTAGAGGTCAGAGGAGAATGGGCCGACTAATTCAAGCTGATAGAAGAGCAACTTTGACTGAAATAACCACTCGTTACAAACGAGGTACGCAGCAAAGCATTTGTGAAGCCACAACACGCACAACCTTGAGGCGGATGGGCTACAACAGCAGAAGACCCCACCGGGTACCACTCATCTCTACAAAGGCTACAATTTGCACGAGCTCACCAAAATTGGACAGTTGAAGACTGGAAAAATGTTGCCTGGTCTGATGAGTCTCGATTTCTGTTGAGACATTCAGATGGTAGAGTCAGAATTTGGCGTAAGCAGAATGAGAACATGGATCCATCATGCCTTGTCACCACTGTGCAGGCTGATGGTGGTGGTGTAATGGTGTGGGGGATGTTTTCTTGGCACACTTTAGGCCCCTTAGTGCCAATTGGGCATCGTTTAAATGCCACGGCCTACCTGAGCATTGTTTCTGACCATGTCCATCCCTTTATGACCACCATGTACCCATCCTCTGATGGCTACTTCCAGCAGGATAATGCACCATGTCACAAAGCTCGAATCATTTCAAATTGGTTTCTTGAACATGACAATGAGTTCACTGTACTAAACTGGCCCCCACAGTCACCAGATCTCAACCCAATAGAGCATCTTTGGGATGTGGTGGAACGGGAGCTTCGTGCCCTGGATGTGCATCCCACAAATCTCCATCAACTGCAAGATGCTATCCTATCAATATGGGCCAACATTTTTAAAGAATGCTTTCAGCACCTTGTTGAATCAATGCCACGTAGAATTAAGGCAGTTCTGAAGGCGAAAGGGGGGTCAAACACAGTATTAGTATGGTTCCTAATAATCCTTTAGGTGAGTGTATATTAAAACGGAAAACATTTATTTTAAATTGGGATACTATTTTAAAATGTTACAATTTTTTACTGTATTTATGATTAAATAAAATTTAAAATTTGTACCGACCCCAATCTTTTGAATGGTAATGTACCTGTGCTATATCACGGGTGTCCTGTTTGTCTTCACAAGACCTACATTTTAAAATCTGTTAAAGGGGTCATGAAATGCATTTTCAAATCTTTATTTTATATTTCTATATTTTCTTACTACCAAAAACATTCACTTATTTGTAAAATTCCTTCATTCATCGTCATATTCACTTTCACTCTCTTCACACTCTGTTACAAGGGATGGTTACCTCTTTCAGGAATACAAGTATATGCCCACTGCCCAGGCCTTTTTAAGCCAGTGCCGTAATAGAGCTGAATATGTTTGAGCCTGAGTCAGAAGAAAATCAACCAAGGCAACTAGAACAATTGCAACAGTCTGTTTCAGCATGCTAATTGTAATATGCTTATATTGTAGATTAACCTCTTATATGTGTAAATATCAAGAACATTTTGATTTTCCATTTCATGATACCTTGAAAGGAATACATGTAAATTTAAGTGGGAATATAAAGAAAGTGTCACACTGTGAATTGAGTATTTTCTATTTGTATTCACGATACTGCTACAAAATTTCCTCTGTCTACATATTCACAGAGATCACCCCACAAAGGTTTAAGGCTAACATATAACACATCTAGTCAGGCATATCAAGGTGTCATATAAAAGCAGACTCCTACTCTTGTGATGGACAGCACTGGCTTTTTTTTCTATCCCATTTGTTTTGCATCATACCATTTCCCTACTCTTCCAGTATTCCAAAAGGCAAATTCATGTCCAAGAAGTTTCCAGAAAGCCTGCCAACTAGCTTCTCTGGCCTCTTGGCAAGAAATCTTCATCCTAATAGCCACCACAATATCACAAAAGCCTCTACTGCTTATAAATAAATATACACGAGGAAAGACGACGATGAGAAGTCAAAAAAAATTATCCTCTCCTCAGAGGGGCCCTGTTACCATAAAAGTATACTCTGTTAAAACAACACAGACACCCAAAGGGGTCTTACCTCTCATCCTCCTCCATGTGACCAGTAGTGTTTGGAGTGCCCTGCATGGACTGGAGACCTTCCGTCACCCCCTCATCCATGGAGCCTGAAAAGAGAGAAGAATGTTGTTTTTTAACCTCTTCTCCGGTAAAACTATGTCTTAATATTTTGTTATTTATTTTAAACAGATACTGCCTCTGTAGTTCTCAAAAGTGCACAAAATAATCAATGTAATCATCAAGAAAAAAAAGTATACAAATTGTCATATGTAAGACAGTGTACAGTGTTCTTGCTCAATAAAAGTACAATTTCTTTAAAGGGGGGTGTCATTTTGTTTTTAGACCACGAAATAAACAATGTCACTAAAGAAGTGTGTTTTTGGTTGTGAGGGAAAGATAACCTTGTTCAGCTTCCCAAATAATCCAGCTTTAAGGAAACAGTGGATGCAGTTTGTTTTTCTGGAGCAGCAACGGAGTTCTGCAAGTGTGTTTGTTTGTTCCCGGTCACGAGTCGAATCCGCAGGCGGTGAGTGAAACTGATTCAAATGTCTGTGTTTTGTTGGCAATTGGCGCATAAGTGCATATAATGTTAACAACACGAACGTATAGTGAATCGAAAGTTATCCAGGGTAATGCCATGATGTATTTTGTGTGTGTGTGTGCTTGTGACTCTTTAACTGTTTTCGAAAAGAATCGGTACACCGTATCTGTCTTTTATAAATATGATAAAACTAAAGACTCTTCGGAGATATGAAGGACGCAATACTATCTATAGGTACACGAAGGTATAGATTAACATGAGACTAGCAGAGACTGTGTGCGTTATGTACCCTTAAAAAATTCTTACTTAGCCGAACCTTTTGAACAGTTGTGTACATTTTTTAAGGTAAAAGCTATTTTTTACAAATACCATTAATTTTTAATATTATAATAAAAAAAATTAATACAGCCATTAAATACATGCTCATTGAAGAAATTGTTTGAATAAGTGTATTCAAGAAATTGTATGAATGTAAGGAGTCTTACCAATGGATGAGGACTGTGGGCTGATGAGTAGATCTTCTTGGGCGTGTTCATTGCCAGGAACCGTCTGCTGGTCACTTAGAGAACTGTGTGGAGCACTGACCGGCTGAGAAGCCTCTTCATGCACTTCTTCATCACTCAGCCTCTCCACCTTCACCTGCACATCATCTTCTTCCTCCTCCTCTACCCCTGCCGCACCCCCTACACCCAGGCTGCGTGGGCCCTCGCAGGCGAGATACTCTACCAGTGCCCGTCCACTAGAGTCCTGCCCTGATGCTCCGGATGGTTCCAGAAGACCTTCAGGTAGTTTTGACTTCTCTGGTGTAAACCGCCGGTCCACACCAAAGGGGTATGTCCAGGAGAAGGCCAGAGATGGTTCCAGAGTCTGTGCTGAACTCTCTGGGAAGGAGGAAGAGGAGGGAGAGGGGTTGGGAACTTGTGGAGAGGTAGAAGATGCTTGTTGCGGGCTCGCAAAGCCTTTGCGCTTGCGCCTAGATTCGCGGCACACAGGGATGGGCCGCTCTGGTACGCTGCACTCGGATGAGACTGGAGACGGTGAGAGGGCATCTACAGGGGCGAGGGTGCAGCTCGCATGGCCTTCAGGGGGCTCTTGGGGCCTGTGTAAACCTGGGGGCTGGGTGCTACCAGGACCTCCTGCTCCTGAGGATGCAGAGTTCCACAGAATACTGGACTTCATGAACTCAGAGCAAGTGTTGGCTACCGCAAACATCTGCATGTAGCTAGCCGCCGCTAGTACGTCAATGATGTTCTCCGTACTAATGGACAGGGTGGATGTGTAGGCGTATTCCAGAAGAGGAGCAAAACCAGCAACTGTCACATGTTGAAGATCCAGCACATGTTTGTTATCTTCACCTACAATTACAGTGTCTTCTTCAGCCGGCTTCCCAGACAACTTTGCTCGAAGGAAGTCACTACAGCAGGCTAGTACTACCTTGTGGGCCGAGAACAGCTGACCCTGTACACGAATGGTAACGTCACAGAAGTGGCCCTCACTGCGCAGGGTGTTAAGCTTATCCAAAAGCTCCTGGCTGTGACTGGGGGAGTTGTGAGTGAAGGTTTTCACACCCATCCTTCACAGTGGGACGAGGAGTCTGGGCTGCCTGGACAGAATAAGATACTTTAGTCCCACAAAATGACTAACAAAATCAAGTACATTTCTATGTAAGTGACAAGGTTTTTAAAGTATATCGTAGTCAAATATTTGAAGTATGGATGTAAGTTTGCAGGAATATACATAATTGACTGTCATTAAAGTTTAAAGAATACTCCATCCAACAAAAAAAAAGCTGTCATCATTTACTCTTTTTTTTCTGTTTGAGGAACATAAAAGAAGATATTTTGAAGAATGTTGGCAACCGTTTTGGTGACCATTGCCTTCCATTGCATGGGGGGGGAAAAAAACAGACATTTCTTCTCAAAAATATCTTCTTTTATGTTCCAGAGAAGAAAGAATGTCATACAGGTTTGAAACAACATGATGTGTGACTAAATGATGACAGATGTTTTATGTTTAGGTGAACTATCCATATAACAATCTATTAATAGATTAATTGTTAATCAGAACTCCAAATACCATGCACACAGCCTACTTTTAAATTATAATTTAATGTAATATTTAATATAATTTAAATAATATTACATTTTATATAATTTAAATATGTTAAATACATACTGCATTACAGAATACATGTGTGCTAAAGTTTATTCATTGAAAATTGATAAGCTAAAAAATTAAATGATTACATTATTATTATTCTGGCCTTATTCTACATAAACCCTCTTGGACTAGTGTTACTTCCAATAAATAAATATAAATGTGGCCAAAAATGGCAAAAAATTACTTTATCAAATTGCACTTTTTATAAAGTTAATTTATCAATCTCACTGTCACTGGCAAGGAATATTCTTCCTCACTGCTGATTTAGCAGAGCTAGATATACAGACAGAAGACACAAGACTTTACACCTTCAGCACTTTTTCAGTTCCAGCGATCCTTATGACACAAAGCAAAAGCACATACTTAGAATGATTCAGAGATGAAGAATCCTGATTTTGAAACTTTTCAAAGTCCTAATAAACTCCCTCAAATAACATCTGCCGAAAATTGGTTTAGAATTGCTTGGATCCAGCTGACAGCTAACAGAGTGATGGCAGATATGTCTAAACTATACAGATGTCCAAATGAGTCAGTCTCGGTTTAGAAAGAAAGAGATCATCTTTGGTCCTTGACTCGCATTGTTAAACATTTACAACTGCAGTGTCTAATCAAACAAGGAGATGAAGTAAGCTGAGAAACATCTAAGAAATTCACTTAATTCTTAGAAAGATAATACTTTGAGTTCTTAGAACGGTAAGCTGCATTCCATAGTGACAGAGACTTTACAAGATTTTTGGGACAAATTTAAGCGTAGAGCTATAAAATAGCCATAAAACCCCTTTGCCTCTGCACGTTTCTGATTTATTGCTTCAGCAGCAACTGGACGACACGGTTGAAATACTGATAAAAACCCTACCACCACATTTTAAGGTGTCAATGCTCTGAGCCAGGGTTTTTTTAAACTGTGGTCTAGGAACCCCCAAGAGTTATTGGTGGGTCATAAAAAACTTGAAGAAGAACAAAAAAGATTATTTTAACAATGTTTAAGTTAACGTGGTAACTTATAAATTAACACTAAAAATTAGAATCCATGAAATCAGTTTATTTTAAAGGTTTATAGGCTGCTACATCTTACATTGTTCTATAAAAATAGTAAAAAAATGGAAGTCCCTTACTTTGCCATAGCAAAGGCACAAAACACAACATTAAAGAGCTTGTATGTTATTACAAGAAGTTTACATGTTTAGTGGCAGGCCACCAGTCTACTCTAGTTAATGAATGAGAAACACTTAATTATGACTTAGTATCTAATATTTATTTATTTTTTATTTATGGGTATTCACAAAATATTTAAATAATTATAAATGAGTCACACAGTATAAACCTGTATACATGAAAAAACATAGCTACCGTTAAGAATGGATCCTTTGCACTAATATTCTTTCTTCAGTTAATATATCTGTTCCCCTGAAGAAAATGGGAAAACACGAGGGTGAATATGAGCCAGTTTTCATTTTGGGTGAAGGCTTCCCAAAACAAATATAAACATGTCAGTTTCGAAATGTAAAATGATTAAAAGTTAAATTATCCGTGGATTGTACATGTAAAAAAATTTAGTTCAGAGAAAATGTAGCAAAAGTAGATACACTGAAATCTTAGTCATTATCAAAAATGCTAAATACAGGCGTAATTCACCCATATGAATGGAGAGGACATTACATTACATGACATCTTGTTTATGACTGTCAAACTCATCCTCGGAGAACGTTAAAGGGGCGTGGCTTCACACACGAGTTGCTTTTGTTTGTATTATAGCAAGCCTTCATTCTATAGCAGCGGTGACAATCATCATTCTCAACCCCCATATCAAAGGTTTAGATTTACGCATTTGATGCACACTGAATTCCTGATCCCCTAAAGCTGCGTACTTTGACAGGTTGGATGTGGCCTTCTATTGTGCAGTGTGTAAAGTAAATTAGAGAGTAAGGTTACGATGTATATATATAAAAAAACCAAGAGTTAACAATGTGACTACCAGAAACTTGTGCAGAAAATACACTCAAGAAGAGTTGTAACGTGCTTTACCGTCTGCAGAGTCAAAAAAACAACGTCCAGCTAACCTGCAGCATTCATTGGCTAGCTCGCTAATAACTGACGATGACTAAAACAGTGTCGTCAGTGTCAATACAGTGTACAAAACATTACTCGAGTTGGATGAATGTCTTTGCAGCTCACCGGTAACAAAGAAGAATGGACGAATCCGTTGAAATGTTATACAACTACGAGCGCATGAATGTGGTCCAGCAGCGAGCTAACTAGCTGCTAGCATTCTGACACTTGCACAGAAGTACTGTAGCTTGTTGAAAGCAGTCACATCCCGATAAATCACGAAGTCGAGTGCCCCCCGTTTGTATTAAAAGGCAAAATCATAAAAAAGAAGCCTGTTCAAAATTGCATTATGTATAAAATGCATTGGTATATCCTCTGACAGGTTTGAGGCTGATGTTTACATACTGTATCCCAGAATGCTTTTCACGGGGCTTGTGCGACTGACCTTTCATTTTTTAGTGCTGACCTCAAAAGCGCTGTGATGACGCAATAACAAAATAAAAGCATGATTTTGTAGACCGTTTGTAGAGTATTTAAGAGTTTTGTTTTAGACTACAGCATTATGTGTTACTGGTCCTAGAAAGCTCTTCTGTCAAGTGTTGTCTATGTCCTTTTTTGAGATAACCAAATAACTTGTTACTTGTGTCAAGGTACTAGTCTGATTTTATTAAAATAAGATTTAATCTAAGTAGAAAACTTACCTTCCTCCCTGACATTTTATTTGACCCCTTACATCTTCATCTCCTGAGTTTTCATTGACTCTCTGAGGTGTAATATTAGTTCCCAGCCTTTTATTAGTCTGGACATACAGCTTTTTATCCATATATTCTGTATTGTATGTCGGCATAGCTTTTTTGTTCATTGCTGAAATGTTTCATGAATGATTTGTATAATTAAGGTAACACTGTCTTTATGAGATAATTGACTCTTCAATGTGTTGACATGGAAGCCTTACAAATGGATCAAGAACAATTTTATTGTATTGTATTGACACATATTTAATTGATTTAAATTCATACATAAATCATGTATAAGACAGACAGCAGCATCAAGAAAAAAAAAACATTAGGTGTTAAAGGTAGAAAAATAAATAGCTTGTAAAAGGAAGCTGTAACAATAGCATTGTGCAGACCTTCATTGAAGGGATAGAATGCTTTAGTTTCAAATATGCACCATTCAAAAACTTGCACACGTTGACTCAAATGGAATGCAAATCTTTTCACTAATGTTTTCTTTACAGGCCCTATTCAGTTAGATTATAGGCTAGGTAATTGTGCAACTACAAATCAAATTTAATCTCAATTCACCACGTGTGAAACAGCTCTCACTTATTAAAAATATCAGTGTTCTCCTGGCTAAAGGGAAGATTTCTGAAATATCAGGCCTGTCTGCTCAGTACTACTGCGTTTAAACAAACTCTTGAGCTATGTCTCATTACATTAATATATATATATATATATATATATATATATATATATATACACACTAACAACATTTAGATTATTTTCCTCTTCATTCTTATGATGGGTGTGAGGGTGATGTATGTTTAATGTATACAGTGTCAACTAAAGCTTAGAAGAGTAAAGACAATTAAACATAATATAGATTGCAAAGATGCACGCAATCTCAATGTGTCTTTCACAGGAAATGTATTTTCTTTTTTTGGTGTTTTAGTAATCATTGCAATTATCTTGAGGGCACATGTGTGTCCAATAATATACAGTAATTATCCACTTCTAAATTAGCATTTAGCAATAAATTATTTTCTCCTGTAAACTCGCAATTGCCAGCATTGGTTATATTATATGATCCCTTTTAAGTAATGTGCACCAGTGGATGCTAAGAGAAAAAGTAATTCATTTAAGGCACACTTTGCAGTCTGTACACTGTTGCTGTCAGACCGGGGTAGCTTGTTGCCTAATGGGTGTGTATAACAACAGTGTGTGAGAGATGGCAATTCCACTTTGATTCTTCATTACAAACTGAAATCATTCAACAAAATTAACAGTCGTAACCAGCTACCATTTTAAAGGTAAAATGAGCATATTTGTATCTATTCCTACAGCTCTTATCTCTGTGTATGCTGTTCAAATACAGCTATTATGTGGCCAGTAAAGGACTGTACTTCCAAATACTGTTTCTTCCAGTGTTGTAATATGAAAAATCTGAAAGCCTTCAAGGGTAATACCAGTATTAAAAGTAGTAGATATTAATACAAAACAGACTCAATGCTACAAATCTGGCAATTAAAATAAATGTGTGAATCAATTAGCCTAGCATGTCTAGCAAGACATTAAAATGCAGTCCATTCTGGATGTTCTTTTAGGAAGGTGGACTCTGGTAGCTCTGACTTGAAAAATGTATGTGACCACCTTCTGGTATATCATTAAATTTGGACTCATTTCATATGTGGAGGGAACTGTACTGCATTATGGAGGTATTTCAGCAGGTTTGTTCAAAGGTTTTGCTGTTTTCCAAAGGACTCCTCTCTAAACAACTGTGAACATTATGAAGCTTGTATTGACTGAGGTAGATCTCCATGGGAGGTTACCTTTGTGGTTAAAATTAAACAAAATAAGACACAGATAATTAGATTAAACCATGATATAGGTAATAATTCATAACAAATGCCCTTGTTATGCCTAAGAGCTCCTATGATTTCTTCTGAAGCTTGGTAGGGCTTTCTCAGTCACTACAGACACAACGGATCCCACCACCTCCTCATTCTCTAAAACTGTACACAATGTCAGCTTTAGCAGTCCTGGTAAAAACATTCCCCTAAAACTACCTCTGGCCTCTTATCTGGGTTGCACTTCTCATGCCCTAGAACCTTGCCCATGTAGTCCATGCAGACTACGGTACGGTGGCGCTCTCCGGGTCCGCAAGTCCGTGAGCATGCTGACCACGGCCCCATTTGCCATATGGGACAGGGCAGATCCCCACAGGGCCGAATGTCTGCAGGGCGCAGGTCTGCATCACAGAGGTAAGACAGGGATCCCTGGCCATCTCTACACTCCACACTTCTCCTGGACCATCCAGCACCACAGCTCTTGGAGCACTCAGACCACTCACCTAAGACCCAGTCAGCTCCCCCAAAAGGCAAGATAACATGTGCTGAAATCCTGCTGTCTGTGCTAGGTTTGCTAAAAGGCACATCTCTCGGCAAAAAGAAAGTATACTTGATCCTAGGCGGTGAGGTTTCCCCAGCAGTGGACAGCAGCTGGACAGTGATGGGCTCCTGAAGTGTGTGAAAGCTGAGGAGTCGCTCCAAGGTGGTGGAAGAGCCACTGTAGCGAAGCATGGCACCAGGCACTGGGATATCCTGCTCTGCCATAGACACTGAGAAATTTCCATTCAGGATGTAGGTTCCGCCTTCCGCCTTTACCGCCAAGTAGTTACCATCGTGTGCGATGCCTCGATGGCTGCGTTGCTTTATGTCAATATTAGTAGCCCCAGCTGGGATGGTAACAATATCAATGTAGCCAATACTGTGAAGATATTATAAGCAAACAGCATGTCATAAACTAGGGTGATATGCATGATATGATATGTCAGTACCATATTGGTTATTGGCTGACATTACACTCTTAAAAATAAAGGTTATTTATTGGCATCTATTGGAAAATTTTAACATCCACGGAACCTTCCCACTGCACAAAATGTTCTTTATATTGGAAAATGTTCTTCACTCTAAGTGTCACGGTTATGGACTATAATTTTGCTATTCTGTTTTGTTTGCTTTAGTTCTTGTTTCCCTGCTCTGTTTAGTTTTGGTTTCCTTGGTTACTTAAAATATATCTTTATTTGTTCCTATGATTACATATGATTTTCACCTGTCTGTCATTATGTTTGCCTGGTATTTATACTCCCTGCTATGTTCAGTTCACTTGTCGGTTCTCATGCTTAATTTACATATAGTTTGCAAAATTCTCCCAAGTGTTCTCCTGTGTTATTCTCCATATTCATTAAAGATTGTGTTTGTTATCTCTGCGTCCCACGTTTTGGAATACGACACAATGTTACACTTAAGGCAAAAATGGTTCTTTTAAGAACTGTTCACTTAAGGGCTCTTTGGGGAACACAAAATGGTTCTTCTATTGTATCGCTATGAAAACCCCCATTTGGGGCTTAGACTTTTGAATGTATCAGTATATATTCACTCATATTAGATACTTAATTGTACATGCTCAGTTTTCTTACTTTTACATAACTTAGACCAGTGGTTTTCAAACCTGTCCTGGAGGCACCCCAGCCCTGCACATTTTGTGTGTCTCCCTCATATATCACACCTGATTCAACTCATCAGCTCATTAATAGAGAATGCAAGAACTAAATTGGGTGTCTGATAAGGGAGACATACAAAATGTGCAGGACAGGTTTGAAAACCACTGCCTTATCTCCTTAAACTAATAATTTAACACTGTGCAAATCTCACATTTTTTTTCCTACTGTACATTATAATGTGATACCTAAATTCACTTGTAACACTGATTTTAGTGTTTTATTTTTTCATTTATTTACATAAAATAGTGTAGAATTGTAATATTGCTCATACAGTAACATTTATTTTAACAGTAATTTTTAGATAGAATATTAATATCAGAGCATTCTTATCAAAAACTAAATATGCTAAAATATATTAGCAGCTCACTAGCTCCTTTCCCAGAGTTTATTTTACAGCTTTCTAACATTTTAATAATGCTTAAATATACTTTTTTTTTTTTTTTTACTTACGTAGCTTTGTTTAGTGAGCCACTTATTTTCCTACAGGTCGTACCATCGCCTCCGCAGATACCACACTTATCCAGCTTTTCATTTGAACCTATCACCTGGTCACAACCGGCTTTGATGCACTGGCCCTGAACACAGATAGATGTGGTGTCTGGCCCGCAGGTGGTGCCATCCACAACCTGCCCAGAACATATGAAAGATGAGCATTAGAATAGACAGAAACACTAAACAAATGTTTAAAGAAATAATGTGCATTTATATTGCAGTGGCAGCTTATGTGCACCAGTGTATTTCTGTTCTCACATAATGGCTATTCCATATAAAGCAGAATGGCCAAAACTCTGGGCTGATGACGCAAAACCAACTACATTTCAGCTGTATCTGAAATATCAGTTACAGAGGTGCACTCAAAAGCTTAAGCATGTAGCTGGACTGTAGGACTCGGGTGCTCAGGTTTCACATTTTACAACAGGGAAAATATTTCATGCATGAGAGTTTAGTGGGAGTGTAAAGATATCAATGGGCCTGTGGAAAGAGGGAAGTCTAAGAAAGAGATCATCTGACATCTTAGTAAAGCTTTAGAGCAGGCAGATACACAGAAGAGACTAAAATTTCTTTCACATATTATCATTATTGCTGATCAGATTAGATTAAAAAGAAAATGTTTTTACAATGGATGTGCACCTTGGCTTCAAAAACTTTGAATTCATTGCTCTGTTTGGCTCGGCAGACGAGTTTGCAGCGGTCTCGTGGAGAGACACCAGAATATTTGGGGATCCACTGCTTTATGTTCCCTTGAATGTCCAAGTAACGGTCACTGTTATGCTTCTCACACTGCTCCTCTCTGAAGCTTTTTCCTGTGATTAAAAAATAAATGTCACTGGCGCACCACTAAGAATAATGTGAACATAACAAATGCATGGTTTTTTGACTTCTTTACTTCATTCATGTGACATATGGTACTCAAAATGTGTATGGAGGTTTATTTATAAAATGTTACCATGGTCCTCTGGGCAGGTCTGAGTATTGCAGGACTGGTATTTGACCCTCTGTCCCACACAGTATGATCCCCCATTCTGTGGCACTGGAGCAGTGCACTCACGGTGAGAAAACTCCACGCCCCCACCACATGTCCGTGAGCACGGCCCCCAAGGGCCCCACTCTCCCCAACCACCGTTGACTGGCACCTGGAAGACAAATTAGAGGCTATTAGATATACATTTCACTGTAATATGTAGCACCTAGTAGACAATAATCCAAAAGAGCACAGTAAAAAATATAGTAAAAACAGTAACTTTGTGAAGTATTATAACTAACTGTTTTCTTTTTTAATATATTTTAAAATATAATTCCTTTGATGGCAAAGCTTAATTGTCAGCAGCCTTTACTCAATTTTCAGTGTCACATGACCCTTCAGTAATCATTATATGCACATTATATTAATATGCTGATTTGATGCTCAAAAAACATGCCTTATTATTATCAATGTTGACAACAGCTGTTAATATTTAATTTAATTTTGGTTCTGGAAATCGTAATGCATTTTTTTCAGGATTATTTGATGAACAGAATGTTCAAAAGAACAGCATTTATTTTAAACAGAAATCTTTTGTAACATTATAAATGCCTTTACTGTCACTTTTGATCAACTGAATGTGTCTTTGCTGAATAAAAGTATTAATATATATATAAATAGTAATATATACATAAATAGTAGAAAACAATTAGTATTATATTTATATTTATATTATTTTTTATTTTATACAGTGTATGAAAAATCACTTTTTTTTGTTCTATGTAAACATTTATATATTTATCTTGACCCCTGATGTAGCCTTGCAAAGTGCTCCTAAACATCACTTCCAGTAAGGGTAGTGCTGACGGAATGTGAGCATACCACACTGCATTTCTGTCAGGGTCTTTTTATGAGTTGGCTGAGGGATGCCTTCTCACAGCCAGGCCGTCTGGGATCACGTTTTTTACACACTACACCAAATATAATCACACTTTTTTAAGAGGCTTTGCTGAATACATTGCAACTGCATCTTAAATGGAAGGCTCAAAAATAATTGAGCTTTTTAAAGGCTCCCTCTATATTAACTCTCTTTCTGGCATTTAAAAGCTGGATTTAAAGTAGATTGATTATTTTAAGCTGCTCAGAGACGGGGCCCGGTTGGGATCCAAGAGGAGGAATACGTTTTATTTCTGAAGGTGGAAAAAAGAGCAGTCTGACTTTTTCAAACATGTAAACAGTATGGTGAAAAGAATGTGTCATCTTCAATGTCAAATGAAGGGAAATAAGTAAAAGTTTTGAATAATCTGAGAGAGACAGAAGAGAAAATTGGGACAGTATGTGCAAATGTTTACAGTTTTTTAAAGGGAGAGTAGGGTGATGCACAAGGGCCCATAAGCAAGGTGTCACCTAAAATGTCAGATATTTTTTAATAGTGGTGCCCGTAAATCTGTATAGGGGTGTTTCCAGTCGTTTTTCCCCCCTCACTTTAGATGCATACGTGCTGACAGGTGAAGTGTGATAAAACCGGATGACGCACATAAACATCCTGGTCATGCATACCTTCTCCTCTCCCGCCTCCTCCAGTGCACTTGACATACACAAACCCTCACGACATCGCCTGTCCTCCCCGCAGGGAGTACCGTCGGCCCAGGGGAGGCTTCCATTCCGGGTGGTGCACTGTATCTTTCCTTCCTCTTGACACCACAGCTGTGCACATGCCTGATCTTCAGGAGCATTGGGACACTGGGTGTATTTGTCCCCAAACGCCTGTTGGCACTGACGTTGTAGACCAAATGTATGGCCGGGGAGCTCAGCGGGTAAAGGGATGGTCTTCTCAGGTGGATCCAGCAAACAGTCACCTGAGGAATACATATGCAGGGTCTTATTCAGCTGTGTGTTTGTAGAGATCTTCAACTGCTAGCTCCTGTAATAATGCTTATGAGGTGGTTTGGGCTGTTTTCTTTAAGCCTGTTGCCACTGACCGAGTGTTTACTTCAAATAAAACAATCTCTTACATTCAGCGAGTCTAAAACAGGTGTGCACATTAGCTTGAGGGGACTATTTTCATAGCAGAGAGATCTCACTGTACCTCCTCTAATCCCAATGTGCGTAAGACATAATAGCATCCCATCTGGAGATTTCCATTATGTAACCTATTATTTTGGAGTTAGCTCATTCTAGAACAAAAAATTGAATCAGTAACAAAAGAAAGTATAATTAAACTGTAAGGAATGTCTACCCTGAGTCCTTCCTAAACATAGTTTTATCCATATGGATAAAGATATGGAGACAGTATAACACCTTGAAACAATTATGCAGACTTCTCAACTCCTCAACTCCAAGATTGATACTGTGAAATCTAATTAGGCTTAAAGTATTGAGGAAACCTTAATTTCTTAAGTATTAAGAATTTGGACAAGTTTCAATACAGCTTTGCACACCTAAATGGATGTTATGAATGCTTAGTAATGAAAGGCTTTTGTTGAAACGGATACAGGCATAACAACAATGGAAAATAACAGCCTTGAAGTCGTATCAGTTCATAGTCTACCTGTGGCAACAGTACGACCGGTAAAGACGGCATGTGCTTGGCTACTCATACTGTTTCTGTGAGGGAAAACAGTTGTTAAACCTGGAATGTGTGAGTCACTGAAGATGAGTCAATGGAAGAGCGGGAACGAGAGAGTGTAGACTGAGATATCGACAGAGATAAATCAACAACTGGAGAAAATAAGTCTACCGTATTTCCTGACCTGTCACTTTTTCTTATCTGAGCTCATTTTTATTGTGAATTGTTCTATTTTATTTGAACCACAGTTAACACTAGGTATCCCTAATAGGCAGTCTCAAAAGATCCCCCTAGGCTAAAGTCCCTTTTGAAATATCTTTTCAATGAAGTTATATCACAACTTCACAGCTTCATAGATTGGAAAAATATAAATGCAAACTAACTTTCGAAAGTTTGGGGTCACATAGTATGGAAGTAAAATAATGCCAAATATTTTTGAAACAAAACAGCTTGTTGAATTGCACTACTTTAAAAAAATATGCATTGCATTAACCATGCTTGCATTTTAATGCATTGTATTTTTAGGGCTTGCATTTTTATGGGCTGAAATTCAACATGGTTGTATATTTAAGATGTGAATATTTCAATCCAAAACATTTCACATACATTTTCATTATTCAAAATTTAATAATCCATATTCACCTCTAAGATTTCACTTCCAAAATATTAATTCTGTTTAAAAATACAACCGATAATATTCGACAGAAAATTCAACAGTTCACATCCTGGAACTGCAGGAATATTAGTAGATTACCGAGCATAATCTCCATCAGTTGTTAGTCGACCTCACCAGCAGGTGGTGCAAGCGGCTGTTGAAGAAGACCAGAGCAACGTGTAGAGTCATTCATTCATTAAATGGATTTACAGAAATAGAGCAAGCAATACAAATTTGTGATTATCAGGGCCAGTATATATATATGGAAAAGCAGATAAAGACACAAAAGCTGTGTTTACATTTAAGTCTTCATGGTTACTTTTGTACATGTAAACAGCTTTCTCTACCGTGAACGAGATTATAATATTATTTTCCCGATGCTGACATACAGATCAAACGTTACATCTGAGGTAGACATATATTTCTCTCGGTTGTTTCGTTTCCTTAACATTATATTGCAGAGCTGAGCTGCAGTACTGGGGGTTCCCTCAATACGTCATACTCCAGGACTGCCCTTAATAGAAACTTTATACAGTGATATAAAAGACCAAACTCGCACCTTATTGGGGATATAGGCTATACTATATAGGCTACAGGCAAGCAGGTGGGCTCAGAATATGAACATAACGCGAAAAGTTTCACGCTAAGCGTTTCCCAGTGATATACTGGCATAAAGTTGGTTTGACAATGACATTGGACGATAGTTGCACATTTAGGGACCGTCTCTAAAGTTACATACGACATGCATATACACGTTTCTAATTTCTTTAATTTCAAAAATGTAAAAGGTGTGCATCATCCCTGACACCTACATGAACACTTTACAGTTATGGTACAAATGGTAACACTTTAGTTTAGGGTCCAATTCTCACTATTAACTAGTAGTTTTTTAGCATGCATATTATTAGGATATTGGCTGTTTATTATTAGGCTACTTATAAAGGAAAATGTTAATGCCTTATTCTGCATGACCATATTGTACATCCCTTAATCATACACAGCAATTTAGGTAGGGTTTTATAATCAGTGAGATCCCAAATGTGACGTAGTTAGGGTGGTTCGGGGGCATGCTCCCCCGAGAAAATTTTGATTTCTATGATCTACATATGTTCATTTTAAGATGTTCTGAAGACCAAAACATTTGATAAAAATATAGCTTGAAAACCATGTCTGTGGGCAGTAGATTATTTGTCTTTCTTTTAATCCCCACATCTCTCTTTTTCTCTTTGTTTTTATCTTGCCCTGTCTCGTCCCCTAAAACTGAGCTTTGACTGAAATATATATATATATATATATATATATATATATTATTTTATTTTTTTTCATCAGTGAAGAAAGTAAACATATGGTTAACTGTTATTTATAAGTTTTATGAATCATTTTTGTAGACACGTTAATTTATTGAAGGCTACCAGAAAAAGGTAGGTTTTTTAAATTAATTCACAATATGCACACATTCATTACTAATCTTATGCCCAATACAGGCTGAAAAAAGCAGAGCTTTTTTAATTTAATGAAGGCTACAAATGGAATTATATTAATTTACAATATGTACACATTCATTATTAATATTATGCCTAATCTGATGAAAACGGCTTTGTTAGTATTTCTTGTTCGTTAATTAGGCTACATTATGAATCACATTAGATAGGCCTATTTTCAATTCAAAATGGCGAAATTAGACAAAAGTTTAATTTGGCTGAATATTTTTGTCATTTGTTTAACATTTCTCACTTGACGTCGAGTCGCGCTGCTAAAATTCGCGCTCAGCCTACTCTGATTTGATGAGTTTTCTCAAATATTTTGACATTGACGAGCGGTGACCGACCAATGAGGCTTAGATGAACACACACACACACACACAACTCTGCTTCTGACGTGCGCTCTGCTCGGAGCCGCTGCGGATTGAAGAACGCGCTGATTAAAAGACAGGACGAAGCCGAAGCCTCCTGCAAGTTTCATATGTTTTAAAGGGGAGTTAATCACATATTTTTTAGGGGGGCTGGGCAGAATTTTAGGGGGGCTGTGCGACTATCTATGTGCGGTAGCGAAAGCTGCTTACATGTACAAAAGTAACCGCGAAGACTTAAATGTAAACACTGCTTTTGTGTCTTTATCAGCTTTTCCATATATATACTGGCCCTGATAAACATCACAAATACATAATGCTTGCTCCATTTCTGTAAATCCATTTAATGAATGAATGACTCTACACGTTGTTCTGGTCTTCGTCAACAGCCGCTTGCATCACCTGCTGGTGAGGTCGACTAACAGCAGATGGAGATTACGCTCGTAATCTACTGCTATTCCCAATGTGTGTGAATTTTTTCTTAAATATACAACCATGTTGAATTTCAGCCCATAAAAATGCAAGCCCTAAAAATACAATGCATTAAAATGCAAGCATGGTTAATGCAATGCATATTTTTTCAAGTAGTGCAACTCAACAAGCTTTTTTGTTTCAAAAATATTTGGCATTCTTTTACTTCCATAATATGTTTTTTTTTTAAGTGATACTTTTATTTCAAATAAATGCTGTTCTTTTAAACTTTCTATTCATCAAAGAATCCAAGCTAGCTTTCAAAGCACGAGAGCCCACCCTCCCTTCAGAGCGTCTCCAATCATCTCCAATGTAATTAACACATGGACGCACACAGCGGAGTCTGCAAAGTGTCACGAGTTGAGAGACGGCATGAAATTACCTCATGCCTCAAAGCACATAACATTACATTAATAATAAACGCAAACTGACTGCTGTAGATTAATTTATGTGTTGATAGTGTTGATAGTGTTGACACGCATAAATCCGAGCGTGAGTACGTTAACAGCTCAGAGTAGAACATAACGGGTTGCCATCTTGTTATTCCGGTTACGACATGGCGTGAACGCAGCACAAGCTCATTGTATTGTTCAGGAGGAACTGTAAAATGAGGCTGCTGTTTGTTTGTGTGTCTGTCTACAACTCTGCATAGATTTAAGAAATGCGCTGATGATGTGTGATGTGTGCGGAGGTATGGAAATACATATGTAGACAGGCAGGTAGAATGCAATGGTCAGAAAAATTTACCCTACCTTTAAATCAGCATATTAGAATGAATTTATCATGGATCAAGTGAAACTTAACATTGGAGTAATGGCTGTTAAAAATTCAGTTTTACAATCACAAAAATAAAATACATTTAAAAATATATTAGAATAGAAAACAGTTATTTAAAATTGTAATGATATTTCATTATATTACTGTTTTACTGTATTTTTGATCAAATAAATACAGCCTTGGTGAGCATAATAAACATTAAAAATCAGGGGTCTTACTGATCCCAAACTTTTGAACAGTAGTGTATATATTCATTCAATACATGAGTACATGAAGTGAGTGAGAGTCTGCTAAGACTGTTAGTTTTGACACTCTCAGCAAAATTACACAGTGTGGTCCCACCAGCCCATTATTAGTGGTTAGGGAGTAAGTTCAGACAGAAGAGGCATTTAAACAAGAAACGTGCAAAACACTGAAAGAAAGTAAATTCATAAAACACAGGCATCTACATTATAGAGATTTTTCACCGCGCATTAAGATCAAAATTATACAGTAGATTCTCTGTGACATGTTTCCATTAACTTTAGAATGGCAGATTTACAATTCAAGCCAAATGTCTCAAAAACTTCACTGAATGTTATCCTTTTTTCTCTGGGTCTCTGGGAAATATGCACCATTATGTTCTATGGCCAAAACCTAATGTTAACCGAGAGAAAACCAGCTGTTAATAAAAGATATACTCAGAAAGACAAGAGAAAAACAAATGGTACTGCTTTTCTGGGAGTACTTTTTCACTGACATAAAACTTTTAAAGAAGGGAAATGATTAAAACAGTATCCTGACACACAGAGAAGGATCATACCGTGGCCATTGTCGAAGAACTCTGTGATGTATAGTGCACTACATGGAGACCAGGGAAGAGTTTTGTTGAGGTGAATGAAGAAAGGAGCCATCATATGATGTGCATTGAGATGCCCAAACCATTTCTCACAATTTTTTGAATCATCATGTGGCATGCTGAGTACATGGCCTGAAAAAAAGGAGAGGAAAACAGAAAGATGTACCTGTACAGTGTAATAACTTTTCCACATTGCTATTCTCCTCCATATGACTGTGCTCTATATATCTTTTCATTGGTGCTCACTGTGTAGTTTTTGACTTTCCAGAAGGTGTCACTTACAACCAAACATTCAAACAGACAACAATACTGCAACGTGGTGCTTATTCAGTCCATAAATGTACCTGTATTTTGAAGTGCTGTGTGTGCATATTCTGTATGGGTTGTTTAAGCTCACTCCTGAGAATATGATTAAAGAAAATACAAGAACTTGTCCTTGAACAGACTGATAACTCAATATAGAAGTAAATTCAATAATTTACTGGTCTACTACAATAATGTCATGTCTTTAAATTATCTTAATTTTGTCTCCAAAAATATTGACGTGATTTAGCATTTTATAACCAAATACTGACTTTAATCAGAATTAAAATTTGAAATCGTTGAACGGCCCTAATAATCACAAAGCTCTCAGTGTACTTTAGCTGCTGAAAACAGCTGGTTTACATTAATTAATGACTAAGTCTGGAACACATGTTCTTGTCCAGACAGTCAGTTAGGGTGAGATGTCCAACTATGGTCATGTGTGTGAACATACCGAGTTCATGTGACACAGTAAATGCTGCCTGAAGGCCATTGTCCTCTATAACTGAGCAGCTTCTTTTGGGGTCACACATAGTGCCAACATCAGCTACACCCAGAGTGTCACAATCCTTATATCCACAAATATCCTGAGGTCAAAAAGAGAGAGAGACAATTGGGCAAATGAGAAAGAGAGATGTGAGACAAAATAAGAGAGGAGAGGAGAGGAGAGGAGAGGAGAGGAGAGGAGATGAGAGGAGAGGAGAGGAGAGGAGAGGAGAGGAGAGGAGAGGAGAGGAGAGGAGAGGAGAGGGGGACACATCTGAGACACTGATATCCAGCCATCGCTCCATTAGTTCCAGACAGCCCTTTTTTCCCCAAGCAGGCTCTTGCCAGCAAAACATATTTGTCAGTGTTTCCATCGTAAAATGAAGCAAATACATGGCAGACTGCGTACTAGAAAAAAACAAGAGGGGGGAAATTAACTGTGAGATAGCTGGACCACACAGCACAGGCAGACCAATAGGTCTGTCCAGCACTTACAAGTCCAGACAGGGATTAACCTTGACTGTGGAAGATGTCTCAGTGAAGCCATGTGAGACGACCAGAGACACACAGATCTCCTCCACTAAATAAAAAACACCTGTTTCTCCATCTAGCCACAGCAGAACTGAGACCTCCATGAGTTCTGTTGTGTTGCTCTTAGCTGGATGTCCAGCCAAATTTTCGTTTCTCCTACATCTACTTTATGCGGTGCTAACCCACTGGTTTTGGCAGTGCTACAAACTCATGTGTGCTGTCTTCAAGTTTTGACAAGGGGCTCCCTGCTGAGCATTGTGATCATGACCCTGTCATTGCCTCAATGAAATTATGTCTTGTTTTGGAAAAGTGGTAGCCAGGTGAGTTAATCAAAAGCTGTAAAATGTGTGTGGACTAGAAACAGTTGCCATCTTTCCTAATGGAAAAATTAATTAACCTACATATTTCTAATTATAATTAAAAGTAAATCTGCTATTAGTCTAGTTGTGTCCTCATTCTTTTGATTGCAACCATTGTAGGTTACTTACATGGTGCATGAGATGATGGGATCTCAATTAATGTTGGTGTTTCACTCAAAATAGATTATTTTGTGTTCTCACCTCTCTAGTGAACAAGATGGCAGTGTCATAGTGTTCAGGATGCCTCTGGCTGCCTGGGTTGAAAAGTTGTTGCCACATGCAGAAGTTGCGCAGGGCAACACCACCATTTCTTGAAAGCTCAGGTCCCACCTCCTCATCCTCAACAACCACCATCTTAACTACCACCAGACTAACAGCATTTTTCAGACTGGGATGTGCATAGATCTGTGCTGCCATGGACATCACTGCCAGGAGGTAGTGCTGTAGAAATAAAAAGAGAGAATATAAATTTAGTAATAATGAAACAAAAATGGTCTGTGGATACACTGCGTAAACTAATCTCAAAGATACTAAAAATACAGCCCTGGATATATAGTACCAAAAACATCTCTTTGGCATTACAACTAGATGATTGTCTGATTGTCTAACATGGAAACGTATGCCTGTTTTTAAAACTTTTGTAAAGTCATAGTCTCCAAAAGTATAAAAACAGTCATATCTCAAACATCTGAATTAATGCAGATGCCACAAACATCATCGTAGACTCAATAAAGATAGATGTTATTAAGTATTTTCTTCATTAAACTTGACACCACATTTTGGGGGAGAAAATAAAGGGGTAGCCTGAAACTGAAGGCATGTGGGACCAAAATATTTAAACATTTGTTCTTCTTTCTATCAATAAAATTGGGTCAAAAACAACTCCTGGCTGTCCTTCTTTTCCAGATGGTCCTCTCTATTTTTTTCTCCCACACTAATTCACAGACAACTTTCATATTTTGTTACACTCTGTATAACCAACCCCACAGTCACCCTCAAACCACAAGTTTTAGTGGTTTGCCTGATTTATGTTACTTTTCATATGTAAACCATAGACCATTATTAAGAGCTACTTTGTTTTAGCAATGATACTTTAATCAACTTCAATCGACTGCAAATTATGTTTTAAGGGGACCTATTATGCCCCTTTTTACAAGATGTTATACAAGTCTCCAGAATGTGTCTGTGAAGTTTCAGCTCAAAATACCCCACAGATAATTTATTATACCATGTTGTAAATGCCCATTTTTGAGTGGAAGGAAAACATGCTATTTTCGTACAGGTATCTTTAAATGCAAATGAGCTGCTGCTCCCCACCCATCTTTCCAGAAGAGGGCGCAGCCTACAGCTTGTGCCACTGATACTCTGCCAAAAACTAACAAAACATCTATTTGGCTTTGATTGCCATCTGTATTGCGGTCACAGTCACGTGACATTGCAGTTCTTCATCATCATGAAAGTTTATTATCTGCATGCGTTCTAAAGCCATATCAGTCTAAACTTCTGATATATGGTTTTCTGAGTGCACACATTGGAAGCACAGAAAGCTGGTTGTCAGATGGCGAGTCACGTGAGTAAGTACTCTTTCACGTGTTATTGCGCTTAAACTGTCAAATACACAAATGGTTATGTCAAAAATACACAAGCTCAAATTCAACAAGTTCCAGTTCACATAAACACAGTCGGTTATATCTGTGAATGTAAACAGCAAGTAAAAAAATCACATGCGTATATTAAATCTGTGTAATACAGTGAAAGCAGCGTAATATACAGTACCTACTGCTATATATGCTGTTAATATGAATCAAACAACAAAAGAAAAAATCACTCACTGCTCTTGATTGAATAACTTCGTAGCTTTAATGAGAATAAATTTCTTCCTTGAATGCTGCTGTTAAATGCTCTGGCGAGGAGATAAACATGGCAGACTGTGTACAGCTTACTCACTATGGGGTCTTTGCTAATAGGGCAGAGTCCGTCAGCAGTTTTGGGCGGGACCTAAGCATTTCTGATGCCACAAAGCTACAATCTGCAAAGTCTTGTTCTGAGACACTGCTTATGATTTATGGGGATTCAAATATATATATACATAGACGACTCATCTATGTTCCTCGACAGTTTTTCTGCATCCCTACGCTACCTCGACTCCTCGCTTTCGGCTGGTTCCATATCCCAGCCAGGTATACAGGGGGAGCACTCTGGCTTTGGGAAAAATTCAGAGCTCTGAACCCCCCTCTTGGACAGTACGCCAAATACTAATGCATACTCTTTACTCTATCTGATTATTTGTAAGTCGGAAATTTCGTGAATTTTACATAAGAATAAAGACTGCAATGGAAATGTGTCCCTGGATGATAGTTTTGCCCTGAAATCCTTGATAATGTGAAACAGCTATATGACAGCTGTTTTGAGTGCACTCATATTTAGTTAGTGGCAGCTAAAGGGATAAACACATATCCCCTACTTTCAGTGTTTACTTCAGTACAGACCTGGAGGTTAACAGAGTCCACAAAATGTGTTTTTAATATAGTTCTATAGCGTAATTAATATCCAGAGACTTGCATCTCGGATTCGCATTTCTCCTCCAATCAACGCAAGTGGTGCTCACTGCAAAGCCAAATGACGTCCAACTCCACCTCTCTGGACGTCATGGGTTGTGCTTGATCTAGTCACCTCTATGCAACGTATAACTATGACAGATTTCAACTCCACTCCGGGTTTTCTATTTCAATGAGAGAAACCCCGCTGCAAGCTACCATGGAGAAAAAAGAAAACACTGACGCATTGACTTTCCAAAACACATCCCTTGTTGCAGGCAAAATTATGCAAATCCACTACTTTTCGCGACAGAAACTATGCCTCGACTTTCAAAAAGCCCGTTCTTCGCTCCAGGGTCTTTGCTCCCTACAACACTGCAGTATTGACTGAAAATATTGCGTTTGGTTTTACCCGTTAATGCACACTTTTCTCGCGCGACCCGCACATGCTCAGAGATGTCATACCCTTACGAAAATTAACCATGGTTTTGCTATTTTTTAAAATGGTTATTTTAGTTAAACCATGGTAACCACGGTAACCACAAATTAACCATGGTTTTGCTACACTAATCATATTGTAACCATGGTATTTGTAGTAATACTGGTTATACAAATAGTAGGCTAATCGATCCGCGAAAAAATGGTTACTACACTTTTACTATAATAAAACCATGGTTAATTTTATTTGTGAAACGAATAACTATTTAGGTACCTAAAGGCTGGTGCAAATAAGTCACAGACAGTAAAAAACTGAACATTTCTACAAATATTCCATAAATAGGCTTACTATAAATATTGCAGTCTGCAGTGCATTGCTAAGGTACAATAAATGTTGTATTATTTAAAGATAGCTTGTAAAACACAACAAAATTGTGAGAGTGAGTAAGTGAATGTGTGTGTGGGAGAGCCCTGTCTTTCTTAAATGTAGCTGAACTAGACAGAATGAATTAGAATGTTGTTTATGCACCCGAGGGGCATGCCATTCAAAATAAAACATTTGTAAATTAAACATTTGAAATGAGCAAATTGCGACTTCAAGACACAGTGGACTAACCTTTATCTCATCCCCATAGAAACGTGTCATGGAAGCGTCGGCCACTACCAGTGTCTCGATGTATCTCGCCGCTGAAACAAATCTTTTTGCGCGTCTCATTTTGCCGTCTTCGTCTTCACCCTCTTTCACAAAACGGTCCGTTTTTATCTGATCAAAGACCATACTTGACGCTCTCCGGTTGTTGGAAAAGACTCGCCTTTTAACTACGTGCACCTGCGTAAAAGATTTCCCGGTGGTCTTGACACTTGCTTTAGGCTGAATAAAGTACTCGTCCCCTTGCGTTATGAAAGTCCCCTGGATGCCGTGACATAAACTGACTGCAACTACAGATTCCTTTTCAGAATTGATCGTTCCTGTGTAGAAACAGTCTCTGAAGTCCGCACCGCGGTCTTCATGCTGGGTGGCACCCCTGAGAGCACCTCCGCTCCTCGATGCGTCCAGAACCGCGGGGAGATTCTTTGCAGTAATGCGCTGGACGCTTAATGCTGGAGACACGAACTTGCTGTCCGGCGTCAGGTCAAGCACAAAAACGTGGCCAAAGGCATTGATCTTAAAACGCTGTCTCTCTTCATTCCTCCAAAAAACACCTTTTCTGAATGCAAGGTTTATTGGCACAGTCTCCTCTTCCTCGTTTAGCTCACCCAGAGCAAACTGAGACATTAGATTTACTAACAAAAATATATAACAAAGTATTGTGGATGCCATTTTAATGGTGAATTCGGTAATATTCAAAACTGTATGTTGTAAAGTAGGAAACGGCACTGGACGCACAGATAGTTCAAATGTTCTGTTTTAAGTAGTTATATTTTAAAACAAAGATGCAGATGAAGATAATGAAAATCCTATGAAAATTAAAAGAAAAAAAATATTAATATTGACTTAAAATTAATTAAAATGAAGTCTCGTAAGTTCATAAAAACAGTCTTGTAAATACTCATCCGGCTAACTGTATAAGCGAAGAATGTTCGCGTTGCTGGTATTTATACTGTCTTGGGCTTCTCCAGCGTACGCGGTTTATTTTTGATATTCATTCTTTCTCCTCCCCCTCGTGCGCCAAAGCAAGAAAAAAACCCCAGTTTGATCCAATGGGGCTACCGGCACGCCCCCTTTTCACTACTGCGGGTCTTACTTTCAGCTATTATTATAACAGCCGGCTGGAATGCTGCAGGACACTCAAAGTATGTGTTGAGTGTCAACCATGTAGATGCTAGAGAGCGTGTTAAACCAGTTACAATCTTGGAAGAAACGCGGTGTACCCACGAGCAAGGTGACATCTGAATATCCTGGCAAGGTGAACCAAAATGAATAAATCAAAATGTTTAACAAGAACATATTTTTGTTCACAAATTTCCAAACGTTTTGGAGTGCATAGCAGTTTTGAAGTGTAGCCTATTTTGACGCAAAACCCTGAGCTTCTCTCTCTATCTGTGGCATTGATTTAGTTAAATCCTGCACACTTTAAACTCATGAAACCTCTAAAGAACAAAACAAAAAGGCAAAATAACAGAGGGACATCTATTAGGTTATTCACAATACATTCAGTGAGAGTTTTTCAGTGAGCTCTTCATTATCATGCGCGTAGCGCAGCCTACAGTGGCTGATGTCAGGTTGCTTTCAAAAACACCGCTGAGGGGCAGCATTGTATCATTTGCAGTATAAAGTTGGAAACTAGGTTTTTCTGCCAATATAACATATTTAACGTATGGCATACTACGTTACAAAACATAGTCTAATACTATAATGATTTTTGCATGGAATGGAAAGAGGTTATTCTGAAATTATTGGTCGTAGTTTAAAGGTTTCTAATATTTACTAAGTTGTGCTGATATTGTCTCACCACAAGATGTCGCTCTTACACCTGTACATAACTGAATAGGGTCCACTGAACAAGTAGGCTATATCAAATTGACCATTTTTAGATTCAGCAGTCATGACAGAGACAATTAGGAAATTGTATCTTTAGCATGTCACCGGGACAGCACCCCCAAAGGTACCCCTCTGTACCTTAACTACTAAAAAGGTGCATATTGCTATAATGTACGATGCAGCTGTAAGGTAGGCTACTAATAATATGCATCCTAAGGATGTGTACATTTAGTGCCTCATTGACAAGCTGCTGTACCCCTAATTTTCCGACAGTGTATTGTACCAAAAATATGTTTGGAAACGGCCAAGCACACGCAGCATTGATAGATGCTTTTCATTGAATCATTGGAAAATTATGGAAAATAATATACATTTTAAGGTACCATTATACCCTATAACCTCTCCTTAAATTATGATTATATCACTCACTGGTGTTTGAAGGTTTCAGAAAAGAGAATTATAAATAAATGCAGACAAAACAGATACAAGACTAAAACGTTTTTTAAAAAAAGTAGTATTTAGAACTTTGCAGTGCATTATAGATATGTCTATGTAATCCATGTGCTGTCCTCCCTTTGCGAACTTCATATCATAAGTGACTGTTTGGATGCTGTAAATGAAGTGGGAGGGAAACCCTGCTCTTGGAGCGCTGCAGGCTGATGATGAGAAAGCTCACAGAGCCACAAGTAGTTGCTGGCTTAACCTTAAACCGAGAGGCATGCCCAATGAGCGCACTCGAGCACCTCCCCAAAATCTTCTGATTACAAGCGCTGGATGTTTACACATGACGCGCGCACATAAAGACGACAGATGAGCAGAGCCGCTTCAGTATACAGGTACAAGAAAGGGATGGATCACAGACCGGCGGATTTCACACTTTGTGGATGCGCAACGGCAACATTTTAGTGCAACCGCATCCTGGAATATTGTTGCATCCACATCTCACTCTTTACTAATTTGCGATTTATCAATCAATCTTCTCGCGCACAAACATGTTTTTGTTGCTAAGGTCAGTTCTTCTTGTTAACGTGTTCTATGCTGAAATAGTGAATTCAATGCAGAGTCAATTTTGCGTGCCCGTCAGACTGGATCATGTCACGAACAGTTTAGTCGGTGCTGAAGACAACACGTTGGCTCAAAAAGTTGTATTCAAAATAAGTGCATTTGAACAAGATTTTGTACTCGAATTGCAGTCGGACTCAAGCTTCATTGCTCCAGGTTTCTCGACGCGCGCCGACTCAGCTGCTGAAAATTCCGCGCACAGTGAAGATCTAAGCCGGTGTTTTTATGCCGGTGAGGTGAATTCTGATCCATATTCCTATGCAGCGCTCAGCTTGTGCAATGGACTGCAGGGCGCATTCGGTTACGGTGGCTGGGAATATTTCATCAAGCCGGCTTTTAACGACACCGACCGAGAAAATGTGGATGCGCATGTCATCAGACGCAGATCAAACGCCAATATGAATGGAAACTCAACGTCAAGGTGCGGCGTGGACAGCGATGGGACCCACACCGTTGCACAGTCTTTGGCGAAGTTTAAGCACATAAAGGAACACATGAGTAACATCACTATGTCAGTTCTGAAAAACCGCTCTAAAAGATTCGTCTCCATTCCGCGTTATGTAGAGACATTAGTGGTGGCCGATGAATCAATGGCCAAATTCCACGGTGATGACCTCAAGCATTACGTGCTGACCTTAATGTCCGTGGCGGCTAAGCTTTACAAACACCCCACCATTCTCAACTCAATCAACATCGTGGTTGTCAAGTTTATGGTGATTTACGAGGAAGAGAAAGGACCCAAGGTTTCCGGGAACGCGGCGATGACCCTGCGTAATTTCTGCACCTGGCAGAAGAAGCTGAACAAAAACAATGACAAGCATGAGGAGTATTGGGATACGGCAATCCTATTCACAAAGCAGGTAAGGTGTAATGCGCGTTTAGTCAATAGGGGGCAGTATGAGAATCAGCGAATACAATGATCCGGATAATATATCTTGTGGTAATTATATCAAGATGGCTTGCAACATGAAACAAAACTGAACAGCACACAGGCGGCTGCAATTTACTTAGCCAATAATCAAACCAATTTAGACATGATTTATGATGACATTGTAATCACAGCTTTTAAGTCCAAAGGTGCACTGCATAAGTATAAATATGGTGTTTTAATGTGTTTGTAAAAGTTTTTATTCTAACCTAAAAATACTTAATATCTGAAAACATATTGGTATACAAAGCTTTTTTAAACTTTGAAATATGTTTTGCTTCTCAGAGTAATGGGCAGGCTGCAACAAGAGCGGCCTCTCTAGTTAACCTGCAGTTGCCATGGGCTTCCCATCATGTTTATAAGTGTTGTTAAGGTCATGGGTCATTCCTGCCTTGGAGCTACTGCCCTGTATTGGCACTGCGAGTAGGAATGTGTGCTCTGAATCAGCATAGATACAATTCACATATGCAGAATAATTAACAGAGTGCATTATTTTTAATTGATATCACATTTTATTTAGACCAGGATTAGCAATGATAACTGATTTGAGACTGAATGTACAAGATCTAAATTAAAAAAAAACTTTCAGATGGCAGGTCAAATTAGCATTTGCATTATGTCAGATCTAAAAGTCATATCAACTCTTGGCAGGTCTGAGATGTTTCTTTTGGGAGAAAACAGAAAGAGTATGATCGTTTGGAGGTAAAGGGATAGTTCACAGGACACAAAGATAAAAGTTACTCACCCTCATGTCGTTCCAAACCCCTATGGCTCTTTTTCTTTCATGGGACTCAAAAGGTAAAGAATATCATGGCCACAATTTTTCATACCATTAAAATGAATGGGGAAGGGTGCTGTCAAACTCCAAAATGACAAAAAGGCACCATAAAGGTGACCTCAATGCACAATATTTTAAGTGTTCTGAAGCCATATGATATTTTTTTGTGATTTTCAACAATTCTTTAAATTTCAGTTTGTTTCTCATACAAAACTATTACAGCCCCAGAAGATTTGGAATATAGTGCGCTAGTCATATGGACCAATTAAATTATCCTTTTATAATGGATTTTTTTGTAAATTTTCAACATAGACTCAATGGAAAAACTAACTCTTACCTACATTGTTGCAAAATTCCAAAACCGTACCTACCTGTACATACAATTCACTGCAGTTTCCAGCTTAAATGAACACTAGTGGCAAATAAAACACCAACAACCTTTATTCTGTTTCACATAAATTATAATGACGTTGATTAATAAAGACTTATTTTTGCATGTTTTGACTCTTTATTGGTTACCAAACCTGTATGAAATTCTGCTTGTTGGTGTATGTAACATCAACTTTAACTTCACATCTTCCTGCCCTTATTTAACCCCACTGCAGAATAAAAAATTCTTCTCACAAATAGAGCATTGTTTCCATTCATTTCAGTTGTTATCAACTGTTTTCAATGAGATTGACCAGGGCAATATTAGGGAATGGCTACAAAAAGTTTAGCATTCAGTCCCCAGTCTGTCAGGTTATGCTTTTACTCACACATTAATTCCAACTTTGCAGACTCACCCTTACTAACCCACATGATCTCATTTTAGGCTGTCAGCTGTTTTTTATTAGTAACACTTGTATGTGTGAAAACAGCTCAAAAATGACAGATGAGTGCAACCATTGTATCCTCTGATAATCTGCTGCAGTTACACATGACCTGAGCTGGACATCCATACCAGTTATGTCTGCCTAGTCTGGATGACAGCTGTAGTGAATCATTCTGAGGGGAGTAAATGTTTTATTGTTTCTTCTCTAAAGGGAACTTATGAAGCATTTTAGCAAGAGAGCACAGTCAGTTACTCCCTACATTCTTCCACTCATTATGTTCATTACTCCCTGTGGACAGAGAGAGATTGTCGGGTTTCTCCGTGGTCTTGGATGAGTCAAGATGATTTGGAGAGGGGTTAGACTGTACATCTGCTAACCTACATAAAATAAAAAGTTTCCAACCGGAGTAGGTTGTGATTATGCAAGTCTGCATAAATAATACAGAAAGAAATATGAATTAAATGACAAATATTGACTGATAGACAGATACATGAAGGAATGTATGATAGATGAACACTATAGTGGGTATGTGTTGAACATTATAGACATACTGCAGATATATTCCAGACAGACATTTAAATGGAGATAGTACAGCATAGTTAATGCATTGTCAATCCATCGTATTAAAGAGCTAAAATAGGGAGATTAGCAAACCCAGACATTTTTTAAGTGTGCTAGTTGCTATTTTCCACTCCGTTAAAAAGAATGGGGACTGGAGCTTTCAAGCTTCAAAACGAACTAGAAAAGGATCATGAAAGTAGTTCATATGACACATGCACAATATTTCCTACAAGTCTTCTGAAGCTATCCACTTATAGCTTGTTCATTTTTCTGCTCTGAATTTTTTTTTATGAATCGTACTTTTGAGTCAGATCTTTTCAATGAATTGTACTTTATGGTTGTTTTGCACTCTTTTGCAAGTTTTAAAGTGCATTTACTTGAATGGAAAAGTGTTACCAGTACATTATTTTACTCTATTTATTTTTTTCTTTTGTGTTCAATGGAAGAAATAAATAAATAAAACGGGTTTGTAACAACATGAGGATGAGTAAATGATGACAGAACTATTTCTTTAAGCTCTTAATTTTAACAAGGCCAATGTATACAAAAGAGGTAAAGGGAGTTTCATACAGGACTTTGGGAGACACACTAATGGGAAGTGTCCAGTTTCGAGGGGAGCTTCCCCTAACCACAGTCCCAGCTGTGAGCGATCTTTACCCCTCTTTCTCCTCCCACCCCCTTTCAGTCTGTTCCTCATTACTAGTATTTAATGAGGGAGAGGCTGAGGGTGGTGAAGAGAAAGAAAAGCAGAGGAAGATAGAGAGAGAAAACCTACATTCCCGCTGAGTCTAGGCCCACCTGCTGCAAAGCTCCAATCCCAGCCGCAGCCTGGAAATGAAATGACACATCTTTCTATCCACACTGTTCTGTTGTGACCTAATTTTCTGTCAAATGATGTTGTGGCATCAAAACCAGCAGTGGATTATTGTAGGTATTTTTAATCACCAATTAAATATTATGGCAGCAAAGTATGTTTTTTTTTTTAAGAAGTACATTTGTTGCAAGAAACAAGAAAAGTCTCAAAATGAGTCATTGTTGGCCAGCCATGCAAAATTGCAACAGTTCATGTTTAATAAAAACCAGAGAAAGAATTGTAACTAGGCCACTGTTGCAAGAGAGACTGAGAGTCATGCTATGGCAACATGAAATGTAACCATTACACTAGTGACATAAGATGGATTTACAAAGCTTTACATGCAACTTCAGCACATGAACTACAGTTTACAGTGTACACGTGTTGTTAAGGAGGCATTTACAGTTATAGGACCTTGAGGCAATCAGTATACAGTCAGCTAATGCAATAGCATTAATCACAAGTTTAAGAACTTGTTTCAAAGAATCAGATGAATTACCGTTGTTAGCCTCCCAGAAAATATGTTTACGTCAGTGTTAAACAAGGTGATGTAATTATACTTTACATCGTAATGTTTGCTTTCTATGTACATCCACAATGCAAACTGCACACCTTGTTGAAGGAATTATTATTGTTTGTACATATATCTGTATACTCATATACTTGACATTTCATGTAGAGCATTACTGTTATTTTATAATGGATCCTTTTGTTATGTAATTTGGGTAATTGATTAAAGCAAACCAGTTGAAAAGTTTGACTCAGCAGTCCATCATGGAGACAGGAAGGCACATCTGAAGTCTATTTGCATTTGCTAAATGCAGCCTCCATCAAAGGCATTTGTCCACTATGTGTGGCACTAATGGAAAGTGAAGGATTTGTGCTGATAGCCAATGTATTATACCTTTTAAACAACTTTGGAACTTTTTAAAAAAAGGTAGTATGCAGGGTAGCTTCCACAAAACTGTGCGCTAACATATTTTTCAAATATTTTCGCAAGGTGCTTTCAGTTAAAGCAGCTCAAACATGCATTTTAGTCTGGGACTAGGCTTAAGTCTTGTCTGTGAAACCAGGGGTTAATAATCTACAAACATTTCACAAATTACTATGTACAGTAACTATATAAAACTAACTTTAACTTTCAGTACATCATAGTTATACAAATGTACTAGATCTATGCATTTGTTTCCATTCAAAAGGATGTAAACTGATAGAAAAAAAATATTTTTTTTCTATCTTTTAAGGCTTAAAATATCCATTATCAACTTACGTCGAGATCACTAGAAAACAAGAAATAAAAAAATAAGGCATGGCCTTTTAAGGCTTCCATAAACTATTGCTAAAGTTACCAGCATTAAACATTTGCACAATCCTATATCTGCTATGTTCCTTAGTTGGCAAACTAAAAGTATCCAACAGCCTTGGGCTACATAGGCCCATCTCCTATTTTTATATAACAACATATTTGGTTTGAAAATGATCACTAGCTTGGAGCTTGTTGACTGCCATGTGAGCTTTTTTTTGCAGTTTGTGTGGTTTGTCACATGGTACAATGATACATGGTCTTTTATTGAGCTTGTTGGGCAGTAAAGGATTGGAAGAGAATGAAAAAACAAGATGGTGAAAACTAAATGCCTCCAATGATAATTGGGAAATACACTGTTGCAATCATTAAAAAAATAAACACTTTATTTTAAGGTGATGTAAGGCTTACTATAATAATAACAACAGTAAATTATGCATAATTACAAATAAATAACCCTAAACCAAACCCTAACCATAACTATATAGTAAGTATGTAGTGATTTAACATTACTCAGTACTTATTTGAGTAAGTTCAATGTAACTATGTCACCCTAAAATAAACTGTAACCAAAAAATTATCTCAATTTTGTCATTTTGAAGCATAAAAATTTGATTGTATTTGGCCTGTATTTAATTATGCGCTTATTTGCACAGACACTCTGCTGGAAGTGTACATCTACTCGAGTTGCTAACCATATAACCACTACCGCCCTGCAGGGATAGAGTTAGATAGTTTATCAGAGAAAGTACAACAATGAAATAGATAGAAAGTGCGAAGGAAGGCAAGAGTTACTTAGAGAGAGAAATGCACATATGGAACAGTTTGGATTTTATAAAGGCATAATGAAAGTCGTATGTTTGCAATGTTGGATGCCAATTGGGTCAGCGCTGCTTGTGGAGAGTATGGGCATGTTTCCCCCCCTGTTTTGCAGAGGATAAAGAGATTTCTGGCCAAACATAGAGGATGGATAAAAAAAATACTGGATAGATAAGTTACTTGAAATTACTTGGAAGTCTCTGCTCTCATTGCTTATCTAACATTGTGAAAGCACTGGACCATTAGCTTAATCAGGACCTGAAAACGTCTGATTTTGTTTCCTCCACCTGGCACAGGCAGATGGCTAGAATGCAGTGAAAAGCCCCATACCTTATTTTATTACCAAAGCGTGTCATCGGGCACTTGGAGTCTGAAATGGGGGTAGGGGTATAACTGGGTATAATGGTGTAACAAGAAACTGATCAGATAATATCTTAAAAGGTTTTTGATAAATATTGCATATCAAAAATTAAACCTTTCACCTCATTTGCTCTTTTCTTCATATTTCAATCAGCAGTCCAACAGATTCTAGATCCAGGCCACACAAGTTTGTCAGAACAGGGATCTGATCTACAGTGTTTCTCATTTCTAAACAGATGTTTCATATATTCCCACTGAACAAAACTTATTTTATAAATTTGTTATTTTACTCATGTAATTTTCATTTAAGTTTAGAAATGCAAATGATAATAATAATAAATTAACATAAAACACCAATTCTCACAGCTGAATTGCTAGTCATTATGTGTAAGATAGAGTTTGGGCTGAATTTTCCCTTAAAGGGTTAATTTTTAAAGCAGTCTACTTTGTGGACTACATATGACCAAGTAATAACCTAAACACCATAATTGCAAACTATAATTGTTCATGCTAATCCAATCAGCAAACCGTCTGCTTTCAGATAGTTTGTGTATACTTGTAACTAGAGCAGACTGGCTAATTTAAGCACTAATGTAAAGTTAAAAACCCTTGTGCATAGAGCAGCTGGTGTTGAGGTAGTGGTGAATGGAATAATTTAGAAAGAGAGGTTACACCTTTCCTGTTACATGCATTTGTGGGAAGAGGCCATGTTGCCTTCATTTAATAATAGGCTGCATTTTTTGGCAACTTTCTGTATTTTCATCCTGAGTGTAGAATCAGGTCTCAGAGTTGTTATCTGTCTCCAAGTGTGGGTATCAGCAGGTCGAAGTAATGGACATGCAAGGTTTTTACAACTGGTCGTAAAAGTAGCCTGTTAGTTAATACACTCCCAACCACTTTATTTCTGGCAGATGCCTGACTACAGGGAAGTTCTTTAACATGTTGAATGTTTGAATGAGGCAGCTATCATCAGAAGGTCTAAAAAGATTCAGGGGAATTTGTTTATGATTAGCCCCATGATGATCATTGGGAGTTAGCAGCTGGATTCTCACACATCAAGAAATGTAGAGAGGATGTGAGAACTAGGTCAAATAAAAAATGAAAAAAAAGAAAAAAAAGAAAAAAAAGAGAGAGAGACCATAAGAAACCCCCTGTCCTTATAGGTATTCTTGAACTTTTACTAAATGACTAACAATTTTATGTTTATGTATAAATATGAGCTGTAGCCTAACATGTCACACTGATTTGGGATTTCAACTTAGACAATGCAATTTAATTTGTGATCAAAGCTATCTGGGCAAAAGTTAAGTATTAAAGGAGTTGAATAAACATTGAAACGTGTTGAAGCTTCTGTTCCCTTTAAGCGTGTTGTGGCCATAAAGAAACTCTACTTTTTGCAAAGGTTACGACCGCAGTCAAAGTTAGTCCTTTTTTGGGAGTTGGTATAGGGTGTTGCACCATGGGATAAGGTTGACCAGCAAACCTGCTATTATGATGTTGAGTCAGTAGGGCTCAACAGATATTTTGAGAAAATTCATATTAAACTGTGGAAACACAATATAGGTCAGTCGGAAATTCCTTTGGACTGAGATACTGTATTTTACAACAATAAAAATGTGAGATATTTAGGGTATCTGAAATATTTCCACATCAATCAAAAGCACAGGCTTATAGCTAACTATTTAGTATTTTTCACACACTTTCCCTTTCATTATGATCTTTTTATTCTCATTAATATTATAACTTTACAACAGGATTCATGCACTAATGATTGAAACCATATGCCATTGGGTGACTGCCTAGCAGCATCACCAATTTGTATATTAGTTAAATAAGTATTAGATTCAGGTAACATTTAATTTTAGATATTTACTGAAGGCTAAATGAATTTTAAATTAAAGGTAATAAACACTTACCCGTGTATGGGTTAAATATATACAAAAATGTAATTTGTACTCAAATTGACTTGTAATTACAAATCAAATTAGCATTTAGAATGTGTTAAAAATTCAGATAAGGATAATGACCACAATTTGTTTATGTTTTGCTGATCTAGGATCTGTGCGGAGCCTCAACATGTGACACACTGGGTATGGCAGATGTTGGCACCATGTGTGATCCCAAGAGAAGTTGTTCTGTGATTGAAGATGATGGGTTGCCATCTGCCTTCACTACTGCCCATGAGCTTGGTAAGTGTAAACAGATGTATAAAGCGCAACAGTAGGGTTGTGGCATTTAAAATCTCATTCATTTTCTCCATTGAGAAATTGATTTTTAACGACAACATATAAACCTTTCGAGAGAGACCTACAGTACTATAAACTTCAAGTTTGTAAAACAGTGATGTATACTTCTGTAAAAGCCACAAGCCAGTGTGACTTCAGTCGCAGACCAGGGGCACAATCTACCACCCCTGGCCGGAGATGAAGAAGCTTTGAGTTTGGTCCCCAAGGGGGACCGACTCTTGAACCATGGTCTCTCAGCTGAGGTTTTTGAGACCATCCTAAACTCTAGAGCTCTCTAAAGTGGAGTCTTCACTTTATGGTGCAGAGAATGCTAGTTTGACCCAGTTAACTGCCCAGTGGATTCAGTGATGGAGTTCCTTTAGGTTTTCTTTAGTTTTTTTCTGCTGGTCTATCCCCCTCCATGCTTAAGGTCTACATGGCGGCCATAGCTGCCTTCCACGAGACACCATTTAATAACCCATTTATTTTGAGGCACTTTGAGGTTAAGGCCTGCAGTTCATGTGAGAGTTCCGGGGATTTGGCCGTGGTTGCGAAGGGTTGTCCCTGGCACCCTTCGAACCACCAAAATTAGCAAAAAGTTGGCTATTACATCCCTTAGGAGGTTAGGAGATTTGCATGCCCTCCTCCTGCCTAGAATTTGCTCTGGGTAGGGTCAAAGCCATCTCAAGACTGGGCTACGTGCCTAAAGTACCTACGAATATAGCACATTATACGATCTTGCAGGCTTTTTATCCTCCTCCTTTCATTTTGGTGGACCAAGAGAAGCTCAATCTGTTTTGCCCAGTTAAGGGCCTTGAGACTTACACCCAGTGTCGTAAGTCTGACCAGCTGCTGGTTTGCTTCAGTTCACACAGACAGGGTTCCCCAGCTACAATATTGATTGACATTGTGCGCAATATCACTGACTCATACTCAGAACAGTTTTTCCTTAACTAGTATTCAGATTATCACTCCCAGCACAAATATAATGCTCAAAACAAGCCTATTGCATCTTCATTTATTTTCTTTGGAGGTGCTGAAATCACTTAACTGTATGCTTGCCAATGCCAACCCTTGTCAATACTGTATGTGGGGCTAGAACCAGTAATTTCAGCATCCAAAATCTTTTGGAGGATCTCCACAACACTGTCCCAGAGATGATGTTCATTCAGATCAGATTAGCTGAAGAAAGATAAGCTCTATTGAAGTGGCTTGTTTCCCTGTAGGAAGCCTTATAGGCGGTTTTGCAAAAGTTTCCTCTCAAGGCCAGGGAGGAAATGTGGGGAGCTGTTGGAGGTATTGTAGAAGTGACTCAGCATAGCTGTGGTCTAATTGCTGACAGGAAAATTGTATGAAAATGATTGGAATGATTGGTGACTTGAAAGACACATTTGAATAATTTCTAGCAATGGTTCATTTACATCAACATGGAGTGCTGGCACACATCGTATTTTGTTTTTGTCTCTTTTTTTCTCTCTTCTGTGTTTTCATAACTTCTCACTCTATCATTCTTCCCTTTATTCCTTCTCCACTGCAGGACATGTATTCAATATGCCACATGATAATGTTAAGGCATGCGAGGAGGTGTTTGGTAAGCTGCAGGACAATCACATGATGTCTCCCACTCTGATCCGAATCAACCGCACCAGTCCTTGGTCCCCATGCAGTGCTGCCATTATCACCGACTATCTGGACAGTGGACACGGTAAGTCAAAGAAAGTGATACTGTAGGCCTAGACTTAACCTGCTATGTTTCAGGGGTCGGAGAGTGGTGCGCATTAAGTTTGAAGCAAACTGAGGTGGCCTGAATATGGTTTGCTTTTTATGGGAATTACTGTGTTTGCACAACTGTGTTTGCACTTTTGCATAATGCCTAATGCCTAATGCCTAATACTGTGGATTTGGCCTTTACAGGGTTACCGTACAAAGGTAAAGCCACGTTAAATTGAAGAAATTACAACACTATTTAGACACAGGATCACAAACTGAATATGTTTAAATTTGCCTTTACAAATATACACTCACCTAAAGGATTATTAGGAACACCTGTTCAATTTCTCATTAATGCAATTATCTAATCAACCAATCACATGGCAGTTGCTTCAATGCATTTAGGGGTGTGGTCCTGGTCAAGACAATCTCCTGAACTCCAAACTGAATGTCAGAATGGGAAAGAAAGGTGATTTAAGCAATTTTGAGTGTGGCATGGTTGTTGGTGCCAGACGGGCCGGTCTGAGTATTTCACAATCTGCTCAGTTACTGGGATTTTCACGCACAAACATTTCTAGAGTTTACAAAGAATGGTGTGAAAAGGGAAAAACATCCAGTATGCGGCAGTCCTGTGGGCGAAAATGCCTTGTTGATGCTAGAGGTCAGAGGAGAATGGGCCGACTGATTCAAGCTGATAGAAGAGCAACTTTGACTGAAATAACCACTCGTTACAACCGAGGTATGCAGCAAAGCATTTGTGAAGCCACAACACGCACAACCTTGAGGCGGATGGGCTACAACAGCAGAAGACCCCACCGGCTACCACTCATCTCTACTACAAATAGGAAAAAGAGGCTACAATTTGCACGAGCTCACCAAAATTGGACAGTTGAAGACTGGAAAAATGTTGCCTGGTCTGATGAGTCTCGATTTCTGTTGAGACATTCAGATGGTAGAGTCAGAATTTGGCGTGAACAGAATGAGAACATGGATCCATCATGCCTTGTTACCACTGTGCAGGCTGGTGGTGGTGGTGTAATGGTGTGGGGGATGTTTTCTTGGCACACTTTAGGCCCCTTAGTGCCAATTGGGCATCGTTTAAATGCCACGGCCTACCTGAGCATTGTTTCTGACCATGTCCATCCCTTTATGACCACCATGTACCCATCCTCTGATGGCTACTTCCAGCAGGATAATGCACCATGTCACAAAGCTCGAATCATTTCAAATTGGTTTCTTGAACATGACAATGAGTTCACTGTACTAAAATGGCCCCCACAGTCACCAGATCTCAACCCAATAGAGCATCTTTGGGATGTGGTGGAACGGGAGCTTCGTGCCCTGGATGTGCATCCCACAAATCTCCATCAACTGCAAGATGCTATCCTATCAATATGGGCCAACATTTCTAAAGAATGCTTTCAGCACCTTGTTAAATCAATGCCACGTAGAATTAAGGCAGTTCTGAAGGCGAAAGGGGGTCAAACACAGTATTAGTATGGTGTTCCTAATAATCCTGTAGGTGAGTGTATGTTTATATCAAAATGTAGTGTGTTCAGTTTTTTTCTGCTTTGCCATCACAGGAATAAATTACATCTAAAAAAATATTATAAAAAAGTCATTTTTACTGTTTTACTGTATTTTTGATAAATCTAAATAAATGCAGCCTTGGTGCACAAGAAAAAACCTTACCATCCCCTTTTGAATGGTAGTGTACATGAGTGAGCTCAGGGCTAAATAGAGTGATGAGTGAGCCTGGGTTTAACACCTCAGTGTTGGTGCTTTATAAAAAGCTGTCTTCAAAGAAATAGACATCCCAATGTCAGCTTAAGTTACAGCTTGCAAAAATTCTGTGATCTAAATTTTTGTTTAAACAGTGTGGCAACTGACGTAACTGTTTGACTGGAGTGTTTCTGTGAAGGTTTACAGTGGGGTCACTGTAGGATTCAGAGCCCCTTTCAGGGTTGGTATTTGCCCTCTGTAGACTAAGACGTGTGTATATACACTACATCTCAGATAAACATAAAAATCTAAAGCAAATATATCATGCCCACATTCTAGTCATCTATTCAAACTTTAGTTCCTTACTGTTACAAATAATACTTGTTGTATATTTGAATAAAAAATACAGGTAAAATTAGTGCAAAAAGTCTCTAAAGTGCTGTAAATTCAATTTCATACAACTGTATATATGTAACTTTGTTATTATTTGACATCTTTGCAGGTGATTGTCTGCTGGATCAACCTCAGAAACCGTTAGCTCTTCCAGACGTGCTTCCTGGTGCATCGTATGGTTTAGAACGGCAGTGTGAGCTTGCCTTCGGTGCCGGCTCAAAGCCGTGCCCATTCATGCAGGCACCATGTCAGCGCTTATGGTGCACAGGGAAGACCCGTGGGCAACTGGTGTGCCAGACAAGACACTTTCCATGGGCGGATGGAACTAGCTGCGGGGACGGACAGCTCTGCATGCGGGGCACATGCATGGAGAAACAGGAGATCACCAAAACTATGGTACCTTCACACATCTCAGATACTATACATATAGCACACACACACACTCATACTGCCCGGCCCCCCCAAAAAAGTCGCTATTTGGATTTAAATAGGTAAATGCTTAAGATTCTATGATTGGATCATTATTGCAGTGATTATTATGTTTCTAGCATGTTATATGTTTGGCAATAGTTCTTCTAACTCTAATTAATGGATTGTGTAGCTTTTCATTTCTTAAACAACCATGTAGGAAGGCACATCATGGCCATACGACTAAATGAATGTCAAGATTCATCAGACTAAAAATGTGAAAGAATGGTTTGGGGGGAGCATGAAGAATCATTTTCACACATGAATAGGCACCTCTGAGTCCTGACCTTAAATCCATTGAAAGTCTTTGGGATGTGCTGGAGTAGACTTTACAGAGTGCTGGACTCTTGCATTGTCAATACAAGATCTTGACCAAAAATTGATGCACCCCTTGATGGATATAAATGTTGTGAAATTATATATACTGTCGCTGCTGTTTTGGTTATGCTCACATGCAGAATTTTGAATTTAAAAAATGGGGATTTGCAATTTTTTGAATGAACAAACTGAACACATTTTAAAGAAACTCTCACTGCATAGTGAAAGATGTCATGTGACAGAACAGAGCTTTGACATATTGATGTCAGCCTGTTAATCGTACTCCACTTGACCTGTTACTTTGTTTATTCGCCCTGTTGCTTATAGAGAACTTGCACATGACCTCGAAATGTGTTGTGTTCTTTGCGGTAGAGTCCTTTGGGTTTTAGAAGTAAAATTGTCTGTTGTCAAGGATGTTCAATCATGTTCAAATGTCAAGTGAGCTGTGACAACCCCCTCTTCCTGTTCCTCTCTGTTAGGTGGATGGCAGATGGGGTAAATGGGGGCCATTTGGTACCTGCTCCAGAACTTGTGGAGGTGGTGTGCAGCTGTCTAAGAGAGAGTGTGACAACCCTGTGCCAGTCAATGGAGGCAAATACTGTCAGGGAGTGAGGGTCAAATACCGGTCCTGCAACCTTTCCCCATGCACTGACACAGGTTTAAAAGCCATTTCAAAATGTTTTCTATCTAAAAACATCTGCATAAATGGATAAAGTAAATTGGAATATTTTTTTGTTTTTTTGTATGCATTGCATATGGAATACAATAACAATTTCAAGAATGTGCTCCTCTTTCATCTGCCCCATTTTTTAGGCAAGAGCTATCGTGAGGAGCAGTGTGAAGCTTACAATGGGTTTAGTCTGAACACTAACCGGCTCACCCCTTCTGTGGTATGGGTGCCCAAATATTCTGGTGTTTCGGCCAAAGATATGTGCAAGCTGATCTGCAGGGCAAATGGAACAGGATACTTCTACGTTCTTGCACCAAAGGTGAGCAATAAAAGTGTTAACAACCATCTACTACGTTTAGAAATTATTTATAAAACAATATAACATGAAGTTGGGTTCGAAAGCATGAAATATAAATATTAAATATAGCCTAAAGGTAATATAATATATAACCTAGTTTGTGTCTCTATTTTCTCTCACTGGAGATTATGGAGCTTGAGTGCTTTATGGGGGATGCGGAAACACATTACTTTATAGGATCTCCTACAGTATATATCCTGTCAGTGAGTACAGGAGATTATGATACAAAGTGAACCTAAGACACCTTAACACCATAAAATACATTTGCAATAGTTTGGTACATGAAAGACTATGCATGCAATATCAGAACAGTTATGAGTTACTAGACATTCATCTAAGAATTTATTGAAAGGAAAAGAATCAGAAAAATATATTAAAATATTTTACCATATATTACTATACGTATGTAAGAGAAGAAAGTATGTGGTGTGCTTACCTGCTGTTTTAATGGATGCTTTACACTTATGTCAGATGTCACTGCAGAGTTGAGTGGTCAGAAAGAGGAAAGATAACAAAGGTGAAAGGGCCTATCTTTTGTGAGATAGTGTTGTGTGGAGTGAAACTGTACAGATGCAACAGTATTGGTAAATACCAAAACCTAGACAGTATTAATTCAGTAAGCCCCATTGCTAATTTGAAGGTGTGACAAATGGTCAACAGAATAATGGCAGAAATAGCTTAATAGTAGACATACTGAAATTTCTTTCACTTTCAGCTGGACCCCCACACATATTGTAATACTTAGAAATCAGCCTTTTGTTGGAGCCGATAGCCTTGTGGCCAGCACTCTGATATGTAGCGTGATGACCCAAGTTCGAGTCCCGATCCTGTCCCTCTTTCTCCCAGTTCACTTACTGTATACTATCCTATCGCAATAAAGGCAAAAACGCCAAAAAAATCAAATAAAATATAAAAAATTATCAGCCTGTTTTGCAAAGCTGTTCTGAAACTGAGCACATTAAATAGGATTTATCTATGTACAATATATGGATCCACAAGATTGTTGGCATTTAAATAATTTTACTCTGTTTTTTATAGGTTGTTGATGGTACACCATGTTCTCCTGACTCCTCATCAGTCTGTGTCCAGGGCAAATGCATCAAGGCAGGCTGTGATGGAAAACTAGGATCTAACAAGAAGTTTGACAAGTGTGGTGTCTGTGGAGGAGATAACAAGAACTGCAAGAAGGTCTCAGGCCTTTTTACCAAGCCCATGTAAGTGAAGTTGGGTCAGACAAATAATCTTAAAGGGGTCATGAACTGCATTTTTGTTTTTGTTTTGTTCTCTGAGGTCTACTTATAATGTTATCAAAAATGTTTACATCAAAAAGCAAATTTAAAAGTAATAAGCTATTTTCTATTCTGTTTTTGACTCTCTTTCGAACACTCCCATTTTGATGGGCGTGCTGCATTCAAGACTTGGAAGTAAATGGCCAAAGCTATGATTGGGTCACAGTTTTGCATATTAAAATAATTTTCAAAGTTCCCACCATTACACATGTGAATTGTTTTGAAAACTTCCGATGTTGAAAAATATCTTGTTACATAGTTGAAACATTTGCCAACAATGTGAAACATTTATTAATGTGTATAATGTGAAAAATAATGTGTTACAATAATAATGTGACAAAATCTGAAACTAGCCGTTTTCTGAGCTTGGTTTTAATAAAAGCTGTTTTTGGATTAACAAGAAAGCTTTGAGTTCTTAAACTTACAGGACATTTTTATAGTACAATGCCCTCTTATATGTCAAAAGATCAATAAAAACTTGATTTCTCAATTCATGACCCTTTTAAAATAATTCATGCATTGTTTATTACCTTCATGCTTTTGGTAGGCCTGGAGATTACAGATTTCCCGATTTGATTCTGATTTGATTCTATACAAGGCAGTTTCTTGCCATTATTATTATTATTATTATTTTTTAAATGTGGTCACATTCAATACAGCCTACAAACTCACATTCTCATTATTTCTTTTTGATGCAGACTGGTCAATTGATATACAGTACTAGGAAAGAAAAGATTATGCCCAAAACATTCTAACACTTTTTCTGACCTTTCTCTTCTCAGGCATGGTTACAATTTTGTGGTCATGCTTCCCGTGGGAGCCTCCAACGTTGACATCAGGCAGCGTGGCTATAAGGGCATCATGAGTGATGACAACTATCTTGCTGTCAAGAACAGCCAGAGCAAGTACCTGCTGAATGGAAACTATGTGGTTTCAGCCATGGAGAAGGATATTCTGGTGAAAGGGAGTCTGCTCCGCTACAGTGGAACGGTTGGGTCCTCAGAGACTCTACAGGCTGTGAAGCCTCTGGGTGAAGCCCTGATAATTGAAGTTCTGTCTGTGGGCCAGATGACACCTCCACGCATCCGCTATTCTTTCTACTTGCCAAGGGAGAGCAAAGATAACAAGGTGCAAAAGAAAGAAGTAAAGGCACGTGCTGAAAACAGTGTTCTTAGGGAAGAGGACGGAATCAGTAAAGGTGGAAAGGAGGCAGATCTTCTCAAGGACAAAATCTCACCTATGTACGTCAAAGATATCGCACCAAAACCAGGGAAGTGGGTGGCGGCAGGGTGGGATGTTTGCTCAGTCACTTGCGGTAATGGACTCCAGAGGAGGATGGTGCAATGTCTTGGGGGAGATGGTGGGCCTGGGGTGGACTGTGACCCTAACCAAAAGCCAAGTGCTATTCGGGCATGTGAAGAGCCTTGCCCCATGTGGGAGGTGGGCAACTGGTCCCCCTGCTCCAAGACCTGTGGGAAGGGCTTCAAACGGCGTCTGCTTCACTGCGTTACAAATACGGGAAAGTTACTTTCCAGGGAGAAGTGTGCAGACAAGAAGAAGCCACAGGAGCTGGACTTCTGTTCATTAGCCCCTTGTAAATAATCTGTATCTCCCTTTATTATTGCTCTACATGGACCTTCTATTTTTGTTGAATTACATATTCAACAGAGAAAAGAAAAAGAAAAAAGACTATGTTCTGGATAATAGTTTCTATCTTTTCATCTGACTGACAAAGGGACAAAAAAGGACAACGAAAAAATGACAAAAGACAGACAACTGAGGTCATGAGATAAACAGGCTTGAACACAAATGCAAATAGTACTGTACCTCCAATTGTAACACAATTATTAAATAATCCATCACCTGTAAATCATCCAGATGAGACCAAATTCATAATCACGAATGGCATATAGCCTGATGTCATTCAAATTCATAGGTATTCGTATACGTAATGTCTACACATAATTTTGTATGTTTGAATAAATGCCATAAAGACGTATTGACAGCATCTAAAATATAAAAGTATTTAAGTATGAATTTGAAACAAAAATCTTTATGAATTCTTTATTATTTGTTATATTTGTATAGTTACATTTCACTATTATACCCTAATCCCACCTCTATCCTAAAGCTAACCACTTCTCAACAATACAAATAATAAATTATAAAATAAATAAAAATAAGCAGATAAATAATTTCAAATCAGGTAAAAGCAATAAAATGTGATGATATTGAACATATTAATGTCATTTATTAAATGCAGTACAATCAACGTATTACATCAGTTCAATTTTTTTTTAAACATTTGTATGCCTATAAATCATCGATATATAAAATGCTTACATTTGAGATGCTGTTAATATGTCAGTAATGTACATGTCTATGCAAACATATGAAAACTAATGTGATAATACCACACTTACATAGGAATACCATGTGATTACTAATGAGATGACATTGGGCATTGCCATGCGAGGCCAATACAACAGTGTAATTATTAAGCCTAAACTGCACAAATACATTGCTTTTAACAAAATGGATTTTTTTTCTACAGACATCAGTGTAAACATCTCTATTTGTGTGAGCTAATTGATGTTTGAAATGGCCATTAATGAATGCCTACAGTGGAGGCCAAACCAAGCACTGATATAGTCCATCTGGGCTAACAGAAACATTCCACAGGGTATGTAATAAACTTGCTCAGAAATGCCCTTGCACTGCATGGAACTGGCTGCAATCTACCATTTGATCTACCCTTTTTTCCTGGGGAGCAATTCATTATTAACCAAAAATTAAGATCAACATCCAAGAATAAGACTGGAGCATTTGTAGAAGAGGTTAATATTTGTGGTGGGGAAAAAAAATACTGGTTCACTAGTTTTTCACTTTTTCACACTGCGTAAGGACTGAGAGGAAGCACAGGCTGCATTTCTATCAGCACATCCTTCGTATCAACAAACAGGCCTAAATATTAGCATTTTTTCACAAATAGAGCGAGGAAGCCGGTTATCCCAATGCTTTACGTCATGCAAATAAATGAAGTCATCCGTGTTGTAATGTAACTGGAAATCTTTTAACTACTTTCCACATGGCTTTTCGTGCTATCCAGTGATCCACCTTTACTGCTGCAAGATGACGTGCAGTAACTCAGAGGGTTCATTTTGACAAAGTACAGATCATGGAAATGTTTAAGTCTTCACCAATGTATTAGCCCCCTAAAACAAAAACAGCAATTAAAAAAGTACACGTGTTAGCATGTTAGCCATCTGAATCTTTTTGTATGTACATTCATCTCCTTAAAGTCACTGTTATTTAGCTCAGCAGACCTACATTTTTTTTTCTGGCCAGCATATTTCCTGCTGTCAGCCATGTTCTGTACTGCCAAACACATTTTCTCCTCGTCCAGCTTTCACCCAGAACCCTTTTTTGTTTGTTGTAATGCTGTTTATCTCCTCTCCTCTCTTCTCCTCTACCTACCACTGAGCCAGAGGTGCAGCTGCTATAATCATGCCCTGTCTGGTACAGTTGCCATTTTAACTAAGTTATTATTACTATTATAATGAATTTTAAGAACTGGTGGCTGGTGGCACAAGGTTGTACAGTGTCGTGCCCTATGCTTCAGTGGCAAGTCGTTCTTTGTACACAATAAGTGAAAATCCCTGTAATATGCTAAACACGTTACGTTTGTGATCAAGGTTCTTCAGAGTGACCATATCGTCCATCTAAAAGATGGTTTCTGTATTACTTTAATGCATATTTTTCTTTTGCGCATTCGTACAGCAAAAGATTTCAATGTCCTGCATGGGCTTGTATACCATGTATACATCCATCTGGCTGTGCACAAACAAGTCATGTAAATACCTATTATGTCTTGTTATACATATTTTTTTTCTCATCATGCTTCAAGGTATTTATTCCAAATAAAACATTTAGAAATATTTTGTGGTGCAGTCTGTGTCATTTTTCGTTATTTTCTCTATTAAAGGCACAGTATGTAATTTTTGCCACTAGATGCATATTCAAAGTAACAAAGATGAGGTAATGAAATAAAGTTTTATAACTGCTACATTTGATCACATGATTTTATTTCATTTTAATGAATTTGCCACAAGTAACGTAATGTTTAATGCTTTTAAATTTTTTAAAAATTATGAAATTACTACTCATCCATGTCTCATACATACTTTATTTGTCAAATAAATGATGGGGTAATGCAGCGCAGTTTTACGTGTTCAAAACGTGTACATTTGAACGTACCCACAGCATTTGCAAAAAGGCTGACTTACAATTTATGTATAACACATCCTGTATTTAATTACACTGCCATAGACTGGTTCCCCAGACTTGTTAGTGTTAGAAAATGCCACACCGATATTGATCTTTGTTTTATTTCTCCTCTTGTCCAAAACTCTTCTTGGGTCATTTAATTCACCCGTCCGTTTACGTTTCTTGGAGTTTTCTTTGGCGACAGAACCTGCTGAAAACCATAACGAATAATTTTGGTGGTGTGCAAGATGCTACAACTACTACTTAAGCAGTTTTTCATGAGACTCACTGTTTTGCCATGGTTCCTATGGCAGAAACCAAGGATAACGCAGACATGACACCATTGACAGGCAACACAATGAGGAGGGACGTAACACTGGTTAAAATCACAAATTTCTCTGGATTTAAACATTGTTGGAAACATTTGGGATAATGCAAGTACACAATTGAACAAAATACATAACACTGAGCTAGCGGTTTTTGGATATTTTAATGCAAAAATCGTACATATTGTACCTTTAATAATTGTCTCAAAAGTCCCAACTGCTTGTTTGACCCAACTGCTACCTTAGTTTGACAATATAAATGTCTACACGCAGGAATTTTAAAAATGAAATATTTTTAAACTCCCGAGACAACGAAAGGAGAGAAAGATGGAAAAAAGAGGTAATATTTCAAGCTGTTGAATGTAACAGCTGCATGCTCGCCGTTTCTGGCCTTTTAAGGCAGTCTGACCTCGATCGGATGAGTATATAACTTGGAAAGCGGTATCAGGGCTGTGCATTGTGGGTAGTGAGACAGACTAGTGCTATTACATCAAGCAGAAAGCATTGTTCTGTCAGTGGCCAAAACAGTCTGATTTCAACTGACCTACATAAAGACCAGCATGCACTATAAAACAAGATTGAACAATGAAAGACGATTTACCCTCTTCTTCCTTGCTCCAAGCCTTTCCTCCTTTTACCTTTTTTGAATCCTGATATGAAACACTGTTTGAAGTCCTCTCGAGTCTTAAAGAAGTATGCTGGTATCAAAAGCTCTTTGAATGCTTTGCTCATCTTTTAACACCATAACAACGTTTTGGAGTTCTTTAGAACTTTTGGGGAAGGATGGAGGATATGATGTGTTATTTTTTTTATCGCTGTTTGTCAATATTCCCTCATAACCACCATCTTTTGCTCCCTGATGTTACAGATCATTAACAAACAAGAAAAGGAAATATAGTCTTAACAGTACAACACTGTCTTTGTGATCTCATTCTCACCCACATGTTAGATGGACAGGAGAACATAGAAATAGTTGGGAAAAGTTCTCTGTGGAAGCTATGGTAGAAATTCATATTTCAACTGAAATAACTGATGTTTACCTAGTAACGGCCATGATAAAAACCACAACCAAAATTATTTGAAAAGAACATGGGGAGGTTGAGGGGAGATTGACTGACAACCACTGATCTATATAGAGAACTGGATTGCTCATGACGTCATAAAAAGTGAAGCCGTTGCGCACCATCATATTTTTTTTATATATTTTAAGTCTCCCTGTACATTCTTACAGCACAAATGTCCTGAGCAGGGAAATGGTTATTCGTTTAAAGTCGGGAATTTCCCCTGCTTATTAAAAAGTTACGTTCATATTCATTACAGTAGTGAAGATCAGATCGGCGGGCTGAAGAGACTCTTCAGCGTATGTATTGCAAATGTCTAAGTGCTCATTTTGAAATCGGAATAAAGATTTATGCCTTGTAACCTGAAATCGCCTTGTACTGTTGTGCTTATGTATTTATGTTGTGTTATAGTATTGTTTTTATTAAACAATACTATAACACAACATAAGCCTCAGAAAGGCCTTGGAGGACAATTGCCAAATCCCAGGCCGGCACCCTGGTGCGTACTGCAGGCCTTAGCCTCATCATGCCACGGAGGAAACAAGTAACTAGAGGGTGTCGCCCCAATGAAACACCACCCAAAGGAGTGTGGTAAGCTGCTAAGGCCGCCACATACACCTTTAATGTGGAGGGAGCTAACCCAGCGGAGAACCTCTCCTGCAGGAACTCCAGCACCGTGCTCGCGGGGCAGTTAACTGGATCCCACAGGTGATCTCTGCAACATGAGGTGAAGAGTCTCCACTTCAGAGCGTACAGTTTTCTCGTGGAGGGAGCTCTAGAGTGTAGAATGGTCTCCACAACCTCGGTTGAGAGACCAGAACTTATGAGCTGGGCCCCCTCAGAGGCCAAGCCCACAGTTTCCACAACTCTGGGCGAGGGTGCAGGATGGCACCGCCCGCCTGAGAGAGAAGGTCCCTCCTGAGCGGAATCTCCAGGGGAGATAACAATGGATGGTAACATTGACATCTATGATGCTCAACACTCATAACTCTGTTCAACCATACCCGGGCCGCCCAGAACGGAGCTACGGCCAGAAACCAAGGATCCTTCCACATGACCAAGGTGTGGAGAAACCGCCGCGTTGCCTTGATCACGCAAAACTAATCCTTTAGTCTTGAGCCACCACTGTAACGGTCTCATGTACAACAGGCCACAAGGAATCACGTTGGACGCTGCTGCCATCAGACCTAACAGCCTCTGATACTGTTTGACAGTGAGTGACTGGTCTAGCTTCACCCCTTTCACTGCTGAGAGGATCGACCCTATGCGAGGCTCTGATAAGCGGGCCTGCATAAAGACAGAGTTCCAACTCATGCCTAGATACGTTATGCTCTGAACTGGAGAAAGAACGCTCTTCTTGAAGTTGAGCCTCAGCCCTAACTTCCTCATATGCGCGAGAACAACATCTCGATGTGGAACCGCCAGACGCGCTGACTGTGTTAGGATCAGCCAGTCGTCGATATAATTGAGAATGCGGATCCCCTGCATACGCAAGGGGGCTAAAGCCGCGTCCACACACTTGGTGAAGGTGCAGGGTGAAAGGAGCAGACTTCAAACAGTGTTTCATATCAGGATTCAAAAAAGGTAAAAGGAGGAAAGGCTTGGAGCAAGGAAGAAGAGGGTAAATCGTCTTTCATTGTTCAATCTTGTTTTATAGCGCATGCTGGTCTTTATGTAGGTCAGTTGAAATCAGACTGTTTTGGCCACTGACAGAACAATGCTTTCTGCTTGATGTAATAGCACTAGTCTGTCTCACTACCCACAATGCACAGCCCTGATACCGCTTTCCAAGTTATATACTCATCCGATCGAGGTCAGACTGCCTTAAAAGGCCAGAAACGGCGAGTTACATTAAACAGCTTGAAATATTACCTCTTTTTTCCATCTTTCTCTCCTTTCGTTGTCTCAGGAGTTTAAAAATATTTCATTTTTAAAATTCCTGTGTGTAGACATTTATATTGTCAACTTCCTCATATGCGCGAGAACAACATCTCGATGTGGAACCGCCAGACGCGCTGACTGTGTTAGGATCAGCCAGTCGTCCATATAATTGAGAATGCGGATCCCCTGCATACGCAAGGGGGCTAAAGCCGCGTCCACACACTTGGTGAAGGTGCAGGGTGAAAGGGCCAGACCGAAGGGAAGCACCTGATATTGATACGCTTCTCCCCCAAAAGCGAACCTGAGGTACTTCCTGTGCTGCGGAAGGATGGAGACATGAAAGTATGCATCTTTGAGATCTATCGTGACAAACCAGTCCTCGGACCTTATTTGAGACACAATATGGCCCCTTTCTGCAGGAGAGTCTGTACTTCTTGAGTCATAACCAGAGCCTGCTCGGGGCCCACCAGTGGGCAGAACCCCGTTGAAACTGGGTGGATGACACCTGAACTGAATGGCGTACCCTTTTCTTATCATCTGCAGGACCCACTGAGATATATTTTGCAGATTCTCCCACTCTGCCAGAAAATCTACTAAGGATACCAACCTCTCAAGACTGGCCTCTGATGTACTCTGCACCGCGAGAGCAGCGCCCTGAAGCGGCGAACCGGCAGGGAACAACTGGCTCGACAGCGCCACCTGACTCGCGAGGGCCCTCCACACCCCGGCACCCGGGCGGGTTGGTGGATTGACCCTGTGAGGGTACAGAGGACAGACGGGCACCGTATGCTGAGGTGAACACTGCCTGCCCCCCGGGGGGGGGGGGGACCCTCACTGCTCTGGGCACACTGGCATCAGGGCTTCTTAGATGCAGCCTTCCTTGAGATAATGAAGGTCCTCAGATCCATCTTATTCATGGAAGGCTGCGCCTGAGGGCGCTCTGTTTCTGCTGCGCTCAGTGTGAGGAGCTTGTACTCTGTGTCTGCTGCTCCCGCACAGCAGCAGATGAGATCTGGGGCTTACAGGGAAGTAACTGCTTGAGCACCGCAGCCTGTTTCTTTGCCTCCTGGAACCTGTCGGTGACAGTAGTGACGGCGTCACCAACAGGCCCCCAGGAGACAGCGGCGCATCAAGCAGAAAGCTCTTGTCTTTTTCTTTTATTTCAGTGAGATTTAGCTATAGATGTCTCTCCGTGGCCCAGAGAGCTAAATCTGCCGAAGATCGGAGCTCATTGATGACATCTGCTCCGATCTCCTGGCTTCCCCCCAGGTCTTTCAGCAGGTCAACCTGGTATGCCTGCACGATAGCCATAGTGTGCAGGCATGCGGCGGCCTGACCCGCTGCCGAGTACGCTTTGCCCACCAGCACTGATGTAGCTCTTAATGGCTTGGTGGGCAATGTTGGGGCTTTAATGGCCGTTGCCGAATCGGGAGAGAGATGGCTCGCAAGCGTCTCCTCCACCCTCGGCATCGAACCATATCCATGTCTTTTCAGACCTGTGATGTTACTATAAACAGACGTTTGGGGACTGAAAATTTGTGAAGACATGGGCCGCTTCCACGATCTCGACACCTCGGTGTGGAGATAAGCGAAAAAACGGCAAGCCCCTACGTGGAAGCTGAGCAGAGCGGGCTGGCAGGAAGCTCCCAAACCCAGATAAGCAGCACTGGACCTGTCAGGTGAAGGCAGAGAAAGGGCTATGACGTCACCCGCCTATGACGTTCCGTCTCTCCATTGGACTGATTACACACGTGCTTCACGATGCAATCACGCAAAGGCGTTCCCAAAGCGGTGACGCAGCGCGAGTTCCCTTGAAAGGGAACGTCACATTCTGTGACGTTGATACAAAGATGAATTTAAACCCGGAAGTTGAATATAGCGCAAAAAGGTTTAAAATTAACTAGTTTTCTCCTACAATCAAAACAAATGGATGGTAACATTGACATCTATGATGCTCAACACTCATAACTCTGTTCAAATCGCAGAAAATTTGGTTTAGGGTTTCATGACCCTTTAAAACCAGCAATTTACAAGAGCTAATAATATTAGTAGTACCACAATACCGAGTTTCCATTTAACAGTAAACAATGAAGCAGTTTGAGCAGAGAAAAGAGAGAAAGGAGGTGCTATGGGGAGTGTAATTTATAGGCAGTGCTCTTGTTTTTGGTTATGGAAGTATTGTGTTCTTCAGCTCATTTTTAAAGGTTGTGATGGCCTGAGAAGATCAGCAAAGCAGATACTTTCTTTTTTGAGAAAAAAGTCTTCTGTTAATGTGTCCAAAAACATTTTGTTTATAAAGCTCTGAAATCAAATTTTGGCGTTACAACAAGCTAAATGCCAAATGTGTTCTCAGCCAGGTCCCATATGGTGAGTCATACTGCTCTATGAGAGTATTGAACTGTAAGAGTCTATTTCACTGTCATGTACAGCCACTACAGCTGCTTGCTAAATGTTTGCACCAAATTCATGGTACATGGTTTACACAATAAAACTTGACTTAATAATAGCTATTATCAGCCCAGTAGAGTCTTATCATCGTCTTTCTTAAAGCAAGGACAGTTCTTGCACAACTGTCAACTAAAGGCTGGAAAACGCTACATGATTTTTGCTTCGATTTGTCCCTGGTTTTGCAGTCTGGACAAGTCGACAATGGTTTTGGAAAGTCTGCGCCATTCTGCAGATTTTGGACAGTTGACAGAATTCACAAAAAAATGTGTATTGTATGATGGGCACAGACCCAGATTTTTAACTGCAGACTATGATTCCATCTAGTCAGAGGATATCAAAACATGTTTGATATTTGAGCTGTTTTTAAAACATATCGTAGTGTATGATGCGTCGCTACTGAATACAGTACATAATACAGACATAATACACTGATCAGCTAATAGAAACCAAGGGCACGAAGTCACAAAGCTCGAAAGGGAATGTACAAGAATACAAAGTAGAGGTCCGCCATGAAGAAAAATTTTTGCTGTGGCAGGAACATGAGTGTCTTTGCAATGTGGATGACAACAGTTACCACAACCGAACAGACAATTAAAGAGTAAAGCTTAGCGGCAATCGAATCAGAGATAAACGAACCACACAAGTACTGTATTGTTAGCTTCGTCTCGAGATAGTAAGCAAACAACATTCTGAGGTAAATCTTGATTCATTTATTATTATGGACATTCTGTGTGCATTTGTTGTGTTTGGAACGATTTGAAAGTCTGGTAGTGTATGATGCCCAGTTTTTCACTGTAACCATTTTAACCATGTTTTAAAATTTGTTTAGACTCAAAAAGTCATGTAGTGTATTCCAGCCTTAACTGGACAGAAAAAATTAAAAAAAGCTTTATAGCAATCTTTATAAATGTTTATAACATCAATCTCTGTATATAAGCTCTTTAACTTTGGAGCAAAATTTTGAGCGCATTAAGATGGACACTTAGTGTTTGTGGGTCTCATGATGTTGCAGAAGTGCTGTCATAGAGCTCTGATGTTCTATGATATACACTAGCATTGAGTAACACTAGAGTGATGATGTCATACTTTGGTACTATAATGCGGATGTTTTAGTTGTGTGAGGTACTTTAGTCAAAAGTTGAGAAAAGTAAAAAAAACAAAAAAAAACTCTTGCATCATGTTACAAAGTGGAATGTCAGAAAGAGTGTTTTGGTATGTGGTGTAGTAGTAGTGCATTTCATCACTATCATCTCTTCATTGTCAATCAACTTTAGTCATGTAACAAACAGATGGTTTACAGCGAAAAGTTTCTGAACCCAAGTGCAGCTCTTTATTAAAAGTGACAAAATTACAAATATATCCAAACATCAAGGGGGAAAAAGGGAAAACCTGAAAACAGACCTCAATATGGAAACCATCTAACAAGTTTATATTGGACAAAGGATTGGAACAAACACATGGCTATATATAACATGCTAATCAGGTTAAACAAGACACAGGTGCTAATAATTACAATCGGAAAAAGGAAACACAAGAAACAGGAAGACCGGGCAGAAGAAACAAGATAACACTTCAAAATATGAGTCCCCCTAAAAACACTGATACAATGAGCCCTTACTGGTCATTTGACCACCAACTACCAAAAACCAAAATATTTTATGGCATATGTATGCCACATGCCCATTCTGGACTCTACCCCACGCGCACTCACAAGGTGTGTTTGTCTTGAAGCGGCGCTGTGCAGATCAGTCGGTGTATGACATTAGAGTACCGCAAGAGCAATTAGAGAGCAGATGGCCCTGTATGCTTTTGAATCATTCTCGTGGTACTTTGATGTCATACACTGATCGGTCTGCGCACCCACTCTCACTCACCTGCTCTCACTCTGATCACACACATCCTGCAACTAACCTGCTTGTTTGGATTTGTATTTAAACTGTTCACTTGCACTCAGTCATTGTCTACACTTGTTGTTTGTTACTTAGATTCACCTTTTTGCTATCGTTTGTTGGACAAGACTTACCTGAGTGTTTTGTTACTGTTCTATGGACTGTCTTCCCTGTGTTTATGAGATAAGTAACTCTTTAAACTGTTTTGGATACTTAACCGAAGCGCTTACCTGTGCTTTGTTTTTTGAATTTTGAAGATCTGGGGCCTATACAATGATGCTGGTTTAGGTGAATAGCATTTAGTTTATTTTGCAATAATCCTGTGTTTTAGTCACCATGAAAGTGGTTTGGCTTTTAGCGGTGTTCATCACCATGGAAACTTCCCCGCCACGGCTAATCTGCTCCGTGGCAGGTTATGTTCTGGGTAATAGATCTCAAACCTATATTGGACCAATCAGCTGTGAGCAAAGTGACATCTCTGATGCAATAAAGTAACTCCCCCAGTTTCTCTTACTCCTAATTAAAGGTCACCATATGGTAAAAAAAATATAATTAAAGGGGTCATGAATTGAGAAATCAACTTTTCATTCAGCCTTTGATATATATAAAAGTTCAAAGTTCACCGACTCATGCAAGAAATGTAACATAAATACCATGGGCCTTCGTGGAGCTAAACGAATTGTGCTACCGTGCAATAAACATGCTGAAGATGAATGAAGCAACACACTTATGTGAGTAAAAAATGTTTTTTATATGTGACAGTATTGCATTGTTACAGATCGTTTGATATCTATTGATTATGTGTACGTGTCTAACTGAACATAACTTAGCATGCTATCAAAGGCTGGAGAGTCCTTTATTAAAGGTGTTGTTGGTTCATTGTGCTGCGATTCGGGATCAGACTAGAACATGTATGGGCAATGGCTCGCAAAGCCCAACGTCCCGGGGCTATGTGTTTTCCAGACGGGCTACCAAAATGGAAGCCCGTCGGCAGGCCGGTGAATCTTAAATAGTGAAATAACATTCCTTTCTTGATGTGCGTTGTTCACTCTTTTGACTTGATATTTGAAGGAAAAATACAATTGCGGATGTTTTGATCATGCTGATTTGTCTGAATCTGCAGTGAGGCTTGTGCGTGCGTGTGTGTGTGTGTGTGTGTGTGTGTTAGTGATGTACACTTCAATTAATTGCGGGTGGATGAGAGATAAATCATTGTGTTTGTTTGATAAAGACATATTGCGAGCCCTGTGAGCGAATCATCATTCCGGTTGCTGTTTTCCCACACGCTTTCAAAACAATTCCTTATGTGTACTCATGGCGAAACGGGCTCATTATAATATGCAAAGCTTATCCAATTATAGCAGTGGCCATTAACTTCCAAGACTTCAGTGTGGCACACCCATAAAAACCGAGCGTTCCATGAGAGGGGCTCAAAACCAGGGTAGCTAGTTTATGACCCCTTTAAACAATTGTCTGGCTTTTGGCAATGATAATAAATATATATATATATATATATATATATATATATATATTTATATTTATATTTATTATCATTGCCAAAAGCCAGACAATTGTTTAAAGGGGTCAAAAGGGGTTAAAAGGGTTTTTTATATAACCACCCCTAATCCATTACACATGAGCAATTTTAGTTTAACAAATATTATTATTCATTTTTAAATGAACATAAATATATACAGATAATGTGTAATATAAATAAGATTTGCAATAGATAAGGCTTTAAATATGACTACATATGAGCTTACATGTCCAGGTCTCTGTACATATTTTATCAATTATATAAACAAAAAAATTATAACTTGCACTGATATTTTCTTCTTGCTGTTTAAATGCATTTATGTACTTCATATTCTTCAATTTCTTAATCTTCAGCAGAGGAAAAAAAATAAACTTGCTGATTCTCTCAAGAGAACTGAATCGCAGTTTCTCTTTTTTTCAAGGCATGTGATTGGCTGTTCTCTACTGATGTCACACTTTCATGTGCACTCGCTCCATGAACTGCGCCTGAGTTGACAGAAAAAGTTGATGATTAGTGTCATGGTATCAACAAAGCCTAATTGAATTGGTTTGGTTTTGTCAACTTAAAACGAATTCTCTAACCCTGAGTTTTATCTACCATCATGTTACAGGCCCCTGTTTCCTGTGGATTAAGATCATGAAGATCCTGATATTCTAAGTTCCTGTTTGAGAGAGATTTGCCTGTGAATACTTACCTGTGTTCCTCGAAGGACTGTTTAAAAGACTTGTTAAACTTGCCTGAATACTTACCTCACACTACTCACCTTTATCACCTTGTTTTGCAATAAAAAGTTGGGTTCTTCTCCATCTTCTGTGTTAGTGTGTCGTTACAATGTACAGTTACATTGTTGAATCTACACTGAAGCAAACCCTAAACTGTAACTATAAATTGCATACATTCTCAGGATTTAGTCAGATTTACTGACTAGAAAATGCTCTGTGTTCCAGAAACTGCATGTGGAACTTTATCAAGCCCAAATATGTGTTCAGACACATTTGCTATGAATGGTAAATATAGTCAGTATTACACAGCACTGTGCCACTAATGCTTGCAGAGTAAATATTTAATATGGCTGTCAAAATAAATATGTGCTGCCTTTGCATCTGTTGTGAAACAGTCCTAAGGCCACATCAATAAAATACAAATGAAAAAAGACTGTGACGCCGAAAAGGTTCCTTCCTAACTCCACTTCACATGAAAGTTTGACTTCTCATTATTTTTCCATGCTTTGGTTTGCTTTCCTGGAGGTAGTAGAGAACCTAAAACTGCTTTGAAACAAAACGTATTGTGAAAAGCACTATGCAAATTGACTTCTCAGAGTCAGCCAAATGTCTTGTATCATGTTTATTGGTCCTTTAAAATGTAGCTGAAACATCTCCAAAGGGTGTGAGAGCTTTCAAAATGTATGAAGTGATTTTTAACAACGAGAGAGAAATACTTTAATGTTATCAGATGGAGACGGCAGTAAGTCCTTACAATAAAAATCACTTTGATAATCTCCCTAAATGCAGAGAGATCTGACTTAAGATCATAACAAAAATATGCTGAAATCATCCAAAACATATCCATAATGTCCTGCTGTTTGAAGTACTTCCATTTGTTTACTGACTCTGAAAGAAATGTGAACTTATACTATACTGTCATCTAACGTTCATTTGTGCTTGGGGTTTCGCCTCATAGCTTGGCTTTCTTTAGCTTGCGGTTTGAGAGCAGTTGGGTTCTGGCCATGTCAATTTGCCTGCCAGACCTTGAAGACTGGCTTGATGGCTCGCAATGCAGGACATCATAAGAGAAGCGTACCACAAAATAAAGAGGGGGTTTGGGTGGATGAAGTCATATGTGCTATAAATCCCTACAAGCAGAGCTCTCTGCAGGAGTGAGGTTCATTACAACCTGACACAGTTAGGGGATTCCTGCTTTCTCAGTTTCTCTCAGATGGAAATCTGGACTCTAAACACAAACATGCAGTTTTCATTTTGAGGATCTGAGTCATGCACTTTTATGGTAAACAAATAACAACCAGCTAGACTTAATAAACCTGGACCTGGGGGCTACACTAATAAAGTTAATGATTTTTACACTGATTGGATGTTGATTGATAAAGGTCCAAAAGCTCCAAAAGCTTAACATAATTAGATGCTAAAACATATACTATAAAGAATGACAGATATTAAATGAAAGGTAAAAACACTAAAGAAAAATAATTAAAAGAAAATAGAGGATAAGCTCTTACATGGTTATAGAGAAAGTAACTGTAATCCGACAACTCTTTAAGAATGCTCAATTCTGATTGGTCAGTCAGCAAATTCAGCAATTGTCTAATATTTGCAGTTGGCCATGTTAACACTGTATAGAAGTTGGCTCATTTGGAAAACTGGCGCTACTTTCATATCTCGCACATTTGTGCTCTCTTACAAACAAAAGTAGAGTGATCCTGTATCTCAATAATAGATTGTAGTGAATATATGTAATATTATTTAAGCGTCTTCGGCAAGTTTCGATCATTGTATTGAGCATTCTTAGAGAGTTGTCTTTATGGCACATTTTGCTGACTGTTAATTTCTCTACAACCATGTAGTGGATTTGTTTCTTGGAGGAAGATTTAAGAAAATAGAGGTGAAATTGCAAAATAATTTAAGTTCAAAATAATGTTTCATATCCATGTATTTAATTGGTGGGTAATAAGTTGGACAATGTACAGTCCTTATTGCAAAATAAACCCATTCAGGGTTATACAAGACACCTCAGCTTACATTTATTTGCTCATGCTGTTTAATAGTAGATATTCTTTTAAAAGGGGGTTAAAGAAACTATTTCCAGTAACAAATCCATGATCCAAAAAAAAGAAAAGAAGAGATTTTATGCCTCAACTGCACTGTGACTCTAAACAAATGACCTAATACATCTGGTTTAATAAACTTAGAGGGGTAAAAATCTCATTTCAATAAGTCTTGTTAGAATAAGGATGAATTTCATTTTTCATTTCGGGATTTTGTTTATGAAAGTTAAAAGCCATAAACCATCAGGAAATCCCACGTTTTGGGATGAAATAAAAGAGAGGAGCAGGATATGTACAGCCATTAATTAAGTGCAGGGATGCTGACACAGACGATCAGGGAGGTCTCAGTCAATGAACTCACTGGGCCTCATCAGTATTTACACACAGTTTCTTGGCACAAAAGTTTATTTGTTCCAGACATACATTCAAATAAGCCACTTGACTACTCTTGGAGAGAATGGTGTGGTTTACATAAGATCAACCAAAAAGCAAATGCAAACAACATTAATTAACTCATGCCTCATCACATGACGATTCATTTTTCTCAGGTTGAAGTACATTCTCGCATCAGCTCTTATGGTGAGGTAAACCCTGAGCAGAGTCAAATAAAGAGTCAGCTTTGTCTCCATTACTTTGGCCATTGCAGCGATACATTACATTTTATTATTGAAGAATAAGACTGACTCAAAGAATCTCAGCTAAGGCAGCCAAAATTAAAATTCAGTCCAAGCAGTAAAGGTGTAACGGTTTGGTGTCGTAGAACAGGCACGAAATAGGAATATATTCAAAACTGACTAATCATGAATGCAGGAGATAAACATATAACAAAAGGACTGAACTGAACAGGAGTATATATGCAGGAGATAACAATGAACTAAGACACAGGTGATGATTTATAAGAAACCATAGAAACTAACAGGGACATGATCAGAAACCGAAACTAAACAGAGCAGGAAAACATGAACTAAAGGAAACCGAACATTAAAATAATGTTCCGAGTCCAAGACCATGATAAAAGGACTAGATTATCATACTGTTAGAGAACACAACTGAGTCTTAACCAAGTTCTAGGCCATGTTTTAGACAGTGTCTATTTCTGGAAATGTTTACGTATCAACTACTCATTTTAGCTCTTTGTGTAAATGTGTCACTTTCAAACATATGAATTGCTATACTCTTTTCATACTTTTAATTTTAACAGCATTATTTAAGAAAAGCTTTAGGCAGGTTTCAGTCGAGTGCTAAACAGAAATGAAAGAAGAAGAAAAAAAAAAATATATATATATATATATATATATATATATATATATATACACTCACCTAAAGGATTATTAGGAAAACCTGTTCAATTTCTCATTAATGCAATTATCTAATCAACCAATCACATGGCAGTTGCTTCAGTGCATTTAGGGGTGTGGTCCTGGTCAAGACAATCTTCTGAACTACAAACTGAATGTCAGAATGGGAAAGAAAGGTGATGTAAGCAATTTTGAGCGTGGCATGGTTGTTGGTGCCAGACGGGCCGGTCTGAGTATTTCACAATCTGCTCAGTTACTGGGATTTTCACGCACAACCATTTCTAGAGTTTACAAAGAATGGTGTGAAAAGGGAAAAACATCCAGTATGCGGCAGTCCTGTGGGCGAAAATGCCTTGTTGATGCTAGAGGTCAGAGGAGAATGGGCCGACTGATTCAAGCTGATAGAAGAGCAACTTTGACTGAAATAACCACTCGTTACAACCGAGGTATGCAGCAAAGCATTTGTGAAGCTTTCTGTTGAGACATTCAGATGGTAGAGTCAGAATTTGGCGTAAACAGAATGAGAACATGGATCCATCATGCCTTGTTACCACTGTGCAGGCTGGTGGTGGTGGTGTAATGGTGTGGGGGATGTTTTCTTGGCACACTTTAGGCCCCTTGGTGCCAATTGGGCATCGTTTAAATGCCACGGCCTACCTGAGCATTGTTTCTGACCATGTCCATCCCTTTATGACCACCATGTACCCATCCTCTGATGGCTACTTCCAGCAGGATAATGCACCATGTCACAAAGCTTGAATCATTTCAAATTGGTTTCTTGAACATGACAATGAGTTCACTGTACTAAAATGGCCCCCACAGTCACCAGATCTCAACCCAATAGAGCATCTTTGGGATGTGGTGGAACGGGAGCTTCGTGCCCTGGATGTGCATCCCACAAATCTCCATCAACTGCAAGATGCTATCCTATCAATATGGGCACACATTTCTAAAGAATGCTTTCAGCACCTTGTTGAATCAATGCCACGTAGAATTAAGGCAGTTCTGAAGGCGAAAGGGGGTCAAACACAGTATTAGTATGGTGTTCCTAATAATCCTTTAAGTGAGTGTATTTAATTTATATATATTTATATTTTAAAAATATTATTATTATTACACAAAACAAACTGACATAAACCAGTCCGAAGATAACACAATAACAACATAAAACACAGAACAACTTTCATACTGTATCTTAAATATTTTCACAATTCCTACATGATATAATTAACAGTGATTAACTTAATGGCACTTTATGAGAAAAAGGTTGCCGACCCCTGGTCTACAGTGACAAAATTATTAACACACACAAGTGCTTTAAATTACATCTAGTGAAGCTTGTTTCAAATATGAACTGGGTGCCTTTTTCTGTTTTCTTTTATATGAAAAAAAAATAGGCATCTGCCCACCAAAACCACTGCACCTGCTGTCCTGCTCCAACTTATTTCAAATGATCTCACCACATTTTGCTCAACTGACAAGACTTTGGCAGATCTGTGTTGTGGTCTGGAGGTGAAGAAAGTAAGGAATTTCCTGATTTTTTTCAGTTTTATGTTGTTTACCTAAATCGGCCATATGCCAATGTGTATGTAGTTCCAATGTTAACATTATTTTCACCTGTGTTTGAGATTTAAAGTGATTGTAAACATTACATTTGTGCTGTATAAACCAAGACATGAACTGACACTGGACCAATTTCAGAAGGTAAAATTGATTTCAAGCAGGCTATTCTGATAAACATTTTGTGAGTTTTAAACTGATTTAACTAAAGGCTACAATTGAGCTTAAATAAAAGAATCTCCTCCAAGAGTTTAGAGAGAACAAATCAAATTAAGAATGAGACCCAACCCCGCTGTTTAACCTTAAAGAACCTTTCTCTCCCAGCATCTGCAGCTAAACAGATTTAAACCCAAGTGACCTCTTCTAGGCCGTCCCACCCTTGACTGTAACCATTAAAAGTTTTATAGTTTTCCCCTTAAGCAAATCTTACCCCAAAATACTAACAGCAGGCACATATCCCAACCATCCCAGCACACAATGTTGTAAGCTTAAATATTACTAAAAATCTAAAGTGGGAAAGTATGTAAACAGCCTTTACATTTTAACTGTTCAATTATGACACCACAAATGACATGGAGTGGAAGTCAGGTAGGCCTGTGTTCACTGATCTACTTACACCTCAATCTTATCCAAGTGATAAGCCTCCACCCAAGCCAAATTTAAAATCATTCTCTCCAACATTCTCTCAAAGAGAGACACAAGCATAGAAGATTAGGACATAATTAATCAGCTAAAAAGGACACTGCTAAACACTGATATCTTTTCTTTTCTTGAAAGAAACCGATAGCACACAAGACCTCATTTATTTTGCACAAAGCAGGATATGGGCAATGTAAAACATTAACAAAGGGAATTATTTACACTGATTAATACTTAGAAAAACAATAAAAAGTAATTGACTGCCAAATAATTGAAAACACATGAGCCCTCAGAATAAAGAAATATCATACATGGTATACATTACAGGCTGAGATATTTTACTAAGCATGCCCACCTTGCAACAGTATTTCATCAATTTATTTAATAAGTTACACACTCCTTGTCTCTGCTTTATAAACAAATAAAGCATTGCGAGTTCTCAATGAACTGGACCCCCAGAATGAGCTCAATCAATGAAGTCAATCAGAGCCCTGATTTGATAAAGAGTATCAAATCGGTATAAATATACACAGATGAGAGAATAAATGGGCCTGTTTTTTGATGGTGCATCAGACTCTGTTTTCTACATTCATGCAAATAAAATTGCAATTCGTGGTTTTAATTTTATATTTGCCTGGTCCACCCGTTTGTCTAGAGACTCACCCAAATGCAAAATCATACCTACTCCTCTGCTAACAGGCCTATGTTTTTTTCCAGCATCTGATACCACGTTTCATAAAATAACACTTGGCAAATGGTTAAAATAAATAAGAAATAGAAAAGCTAATGTTTATTTTCCTCAAATTTAATAAACAAAATTACTGTTATCTGGATTCCCAAGCCCACTGTGATTTTGACTCTCTGCCAGCCTCAATGAGAAAAGAGTTTAGAACAGTCTGGGAAAATGAATTTAAAATGAACTAATTTTAAAATAATAATAATCATTATCATCAAACATTAATTTCAAATTTTACAACATGAAAAACAGCAAGGAGGCCCCTTGGGCATTCAGGGTTTGGATAAATGAAAAATAGTCCAAAATGATTTAGGTTTTATTGGAAACATCTGAGCCTAATGAAAGTGCATATTATCTTTATCCCCTGATTGTAACCTTTGATTACTGTCTGCCATTACTAAATTATTGCTCTTATGAACTATAGTACCCTGTTGGTTACATTTATGGGGTTCAGATATTTTACTAGCCATGCTCACCTTACCATTTGATTGATTTCTTCTTACAAGTTACACACTATAGTATATACTTAAAATAAATGAATCCTTCAAGAACTCTAAGCATTAATAGCTGCTCTCAGACAGCAGTATCCTGTTTTATAAACAAATTATAGAGCATTGTGAGTTCAGTGATCTCTCTCAGCTGAAACATTTGTCATTATCTTAAACACTGCTTGTGTATTGAGGGAGGATAGCAAACGGGACAGCTATATAAGGGGGAAAAAAAACTAAGCAGAGTTCAGTTAAGGTGTAGAATATATTTATGCATTTTGTTGTGTGCTATTGTGAATTGATACAGGAAAAAGAATTAATACAGGTTTCAAACTCCATAAAAGTGAAATAAAATTTGTACTGTCTTGAATGGCGAAAATGTTTCTTGGAAAAAAAAGGACGTATGGAATAAAATGTTTGGGGAAGTTGAGGTTTAATTTTTACCGGTTAGTTTTACTATGCTGTTTGTTTGCTTTTATGTTGAAACTCAAACCAGACGACTCGTACAACAGCCATTACACAAGACACAAATGAAAGCACTAGTAAAAGCGGGATTGGCCTTTTAGTTGTTTTGGACATTTAAGAAGTCCTGCTTATCTGGATTTGTGTGCTGGATTATCCTCCAGAAAAATCACTCGGTACAGTTGCTTTCTTTTTAACCTACATGTTTTGAGGGACTGATTTATGATTGATCACCAACTTTAACTCTTGTGCATACAACCATAGCTTTAATCACAATACCAACACACCGAAACAGCAAATCAATAGACTAACAAATGGAAACTCTTAACAAAATAGGCAAAGAGCAATGATTTACAGCTGGAATAATAGGATAATTCACTTACAAAAGTAAAACAAAAAAGCATTAAGTTCGCCAATTTTCAACCAGCTTTGAATTGTTATAGTGTTCTAGTAGATGTAAATGAACAGTGTACTCTTTCTCCATGTTACCTGCACTCAGATTCCACTGTTCCACTGTCAGCAAAAGTCGATCGGATGATGGATTTGACAGTTCCAGTGCTATTGTTAAAACTACTACTTTCCCTGCCACGAGCCCAATGCATTATTGGCATTGAGGTTTCCCTGTCTTTCTGGTAAAAGGGCATGCCACAGTCCTTTTTTATCTCAAGTCATGATTTCAACAACAACAACAAAATTTCTTTCTACTGCTTTATTCAAAGCCTATAATGCCAGCTGTGAATGTCTCATGTCCAAGAACATACTCAAAGTTGCAGGACATGGGAGTTGCACACGACCAATCTGTAAACACAAAGAGAGGAAATACAAATATCTGCGATCTGCAAAGTTTATCTGCGATATCTGCTAAGTTTGTGGTCCTTTGATTAAGATGTTTCTATATCAAGGCTGTCACTGTAGCCACCTCCAGGCTCTTTCAGCAATTTCCCAGCCCAGGGACAGTGCACTTAAAACAGGTGTTAACATTGAGCAAAACTGATGTAGCTGATGGGAAAAAAGCCTTGTTTGTGGTGAGAGAATAGGTCAGTGTACATGTACTCCTAGCCAGTGTTGGGTGTAACTAGTTACTAAGTAATTAGTTACTTTAATTTAATTACTTTTTGCTTGAAAAAGTAAAGTAAGGGATTACTCCTATTTTTTCTGTAATTTAATTACAATTACTTCTGATGTAATTGAACTAAATATTGTGTTTAGACTGTAGAACAATTATTTATAAAACAATTGTGGAATTAACATCAAAATTTAAAGTCTAACTTTAAAATGCATGTTTTTATGTATCCTTCTCACATTTGTAATTCTTTGGTCAGTTAATACGAATAATTTATGTAGTTTTATATTATTAATTGAATTAATTAAAAGAACAGTTTCATGTCTATCCTTGAATCACTTAACTAGTCGAGTTTGATATAGGATTTAGAAAGTAATTAGTAATAAGTAATTAAATACTTTTTGGAGAGAGTAATTTGTACAGTAATCTAATTACACTATTGAAGATGTAATTAGTAACTAGTAATTAATTACTTTTTTAGAGTAACTTACCCAACACTGCTCCTAGCATATTGTGCATTTAGGCTAGTCATTGCAGAGTATCCAGCTATCAATAGCAAATTCATTAGCTAAGATTAAACAAAGTTAAACAAGAAAGCAAATCAGGAAGGATTTAAGTGCTACATGCAAGCAAGCTTTATCCAAGCTTTATCCAAACTCCCTTACGAAAAACAAGTGTATTCAAGTGTGCTATTATTATACTTTTTTTAAACTAAGAATAAGAAAGTATACTTTCAGCCTACTTTTTATGTACTTCTCAGAAATATACTTAAAATTGCACATAAATATAAATGACTGACAGAAAAGTCGAAGTATCTTTTGCCTATACTTGAACTCAATCTTTTGATCGAGATATACTTAAAAAGTATAATTAAACATTCTAAGTATAATTGGCTTGTAGTTTTGTTTACTCTTTTGATTGAGTAGCCTATTAAATACTTTTTTCCCCACATAGTTTTACATACTGTCTTATAAAGTTACATTGTTTGAAAATATTGATTTATAAAGAAAACAGCTATTTTCCTAATTCAGAGTATCTGAATTTTTGTATAGGCTATTCCACTAGTAGTGTACACAGGAATTTACTTCAAATCTTTCCCCGCCACTGATGGAATTTCCCGACTGTCCATGTTTTCACTGTTATATGTTAGGAGGCGCTATTACACATCTTCTAAAATAGTACAGAATCTCTGGATCAAAACACAAGTGAAGAAGCAGAAACAAGTGATAGAAAATTGCTTACGCAAATGTAAAATAACATTAAACAGCAAGTTCAAAACTGCCCAACGTTACCAAATGAAATGTTCAACCCATCAAGAGGAAACGACTGTGAAGCTTAGGGGGTGTTGATAGACGCGATCTACTCCATCTGTGTTTTGATCATCGTTCTGATCCGATCCGGATGTAGTCCTTGACAAAAAAAAATTCTCAGCTTTTTGTTTAAAATGTTGCTTTTTTTAATGAAACTTACCCACATTCGAGTGTTGATAAAAAGGATGCATGAAGCTAGAATAAAATGTTTTTAAAATGAAAAGAGTTTAAATACAGTTAAAAGTATATTTCAAGTAGGAAAAATTCATACCTAAATAGGTATACCTAAATAGGACTAGATTGTGCTTCCCCAAGGACTTACCATCAACTGCATTGTGATGTGCGGCGATAGCGGCAACATTCCAACCCTTCTTGCAGGAAGGAAAGCACCGATCTAACCGAGCAAGTTCGGGGGTTTCTCCTGTCTCCGGCCAGCTGTGATCCAGTGCGTCCATGCAGAGAGTGCCCTCGGTCAGGGAGTAAAACCACTGGCAATGGGTAGAATCCGGAGAGGCAAACAGGTCTACCTGTGCGGCTCCGATGAGGTCCCATATCAGCTGGACCACCTGTGGATGGAGTCTCCATTCTCCCGGAAGCGGAGGCTGCCGTGAGAGCTCGTCGGCTGCACGGTTGAGCACACCTGGGATATGAATGGCACAAAGCGACCTTGATGCTTCTGACTCCATAGGAGGAGATGGCGGGTAAGTTGTGACAAGCGATGGGTCCATACGAACCAGTACGTATTAGCCTCGTAACAGCCCTTTGAGGCGGCCCAGCACAAGACATACCGCAAGCAACTCGAGGCAGTTGATGTGCCACTGCAGTTGAGGTCCCTTCCACAGACCCGAAACTGCATGCCCGTTGTACGTGGCCCCCCATCCGGTGGTGGAGGCATCTGTGGAGACCACAGCATGCCTGGACACTTGTTCCAAGGGAACACCTGCCCTCAGGAATGAAGGGTCCGACCACAGAGTGAGGGTACGATGGCAGCTCGGTGTGACAGCCACACGGAACGTGCTGCGTTGCCACGCCCATCTCAGGACCTGGCCGTGAAGCCAGTGCTGAAGTGGCCTCATATGAAGCAATCCGAGCAGCGTTACTGTGGCCGCGGATGCCATATGCCCCAGGAGCCTCTGAAATAACTTCAGTGGGGCCGCTGTCCTGCTGCTGAGCGTACTCAGGCAGTTCAACACAGTTCAACAGTCCAACTGCATACCGAGATAAGAGATCCTCTGCAGAGGGGAGAGTTTTCTCTTGTCCCAGTTGACCTGAAGACCCAACTGGCTGAGGTGACTGAGCACCATGTCCCTGTGTTCGAACAACTGCTCTCTTGACTGGACAAGGATGAGCCAGTCATCGAGATAGTTGAGGATGCGAACACCACGCTCTCTCATAGGAGCAATGGCCGCCTCCGCGACGTTCGTGAAGACACGGGCGACACGGCCAGCCCGAAGGGTAGGACCTTGTACTGATATGCCCGACCCTCGAACGCAAACCGAAGAAAGGGACGAGGGAGAATCAAGACATGAAAGTACGTGTCCTTCAGGTCGATCGCTGCAAACCAATCTTAGGGACGGATGCATTCGAAAATGCGCAGCCTGTGAAGGGACCGATTCAAGACTCACAGGTCCTAGATTGGTGTAACCCAACGCTTTTCTTGGGTACGATGAAGTAAGGGCTGTAAAACCCAGACCTCATCTCGGCTGGAGGGACCGGCTCAATCGTGTCCTTCGCAAGTAGCAGCGCTGCCATCTGGCGATATGAGCGGGGGCTGAGGGTGGCAAGGTATAGCGTTGCACACCGCCAGACGCACCCTCTTGGGACCCGAAGGAATAGGAAACTGCTCTTTTGTTGGCTGCGGCCTGAGTGGGCTGGGCGCCTCGCCTGCATCCGGCTCCCTGCTGTCTGCCAGCGACAGGGCAGTACTACAACGCTGCTGTAGGAATATAGTGCAGCCTGACAGCGCGCTCTCACTCTCTCAGACCGGCCAGCGTAATGTGCTGAAAACAGCTGTAGAGACATGTGAGATCGCGGCCGCCGCTGTAGTGCCTTCTCGCCAACACGAAGAACTCACTCTTGAAGTCACACTCTCCAGAGACATTCAGCAACACTGTGCTCGGCTCCGAAACTAAAGACAAATGTGCGTTCCTTCATATTTATACCAATGCTGCGGGGCGGAGTGCGGCATGCAAATCTCGCACGCCAATGTTCATTGGCTCGTTTAGTACACACTCAAAGGTGATAGGGCTCTCATGCGATATCCCAATATCCCAATTATACTGCAAGCATACTTTTAAGTTCCCTTTCAGTCGGTCATGTTCGACGTACGTCAGAATGTGAACCGACGGAAAGGGAACTTACAAGTACGCTTGCAGTTTAAAACTACTAAACTAGTAGTTTACTGAGAGTATACTTCAAAGTGTACTTTCATAAACGAAAAAATAACTACTTGTACAGCGCATCCGGAAAATATTCACACCACTTTTTACACATTTTGTTATGTTACAGCCTTATTCCAAAATTGATTAAATTCATTTTCAAAAATTCTAATTTCTACAAACAATACCCCATAATGATAATGTGAAAGAAGTTTGTTTGAAATCTTTGCAAATTTATATTTATATATATATAAAAAAAAAAAAATGAAAAAAATCACATGTACATAAGTATTCACAGCCTTTGCTCAATACTTTGTTGAAGCACCTTTGGCACCAATTACAGCCTCAAGTCTTTTTAAATATGATGCTACAAGCTTGGCACACCTATTTTTGGGCAGTTTCTCCCATTCTTCTTTGCAGGACCTCTCAAGCTCCATCAGCTTGGATGGGGAGTGTCTGTGCACAGCCATTTTCAGATCTCTCCAGAGATGTTCAATCGGGTTCAAGTCTGGGCTCTGGCTGGGCCCCTCGAGGATATTCACAGAGTTGTCCTTTAGCCACTCCTTTGTTATCTTGGCTGTGTGCCTAGGGTCGTTGTCCTGTTGGAAGATGAGCCTTCGCCCCAGTCTGAGATCCAGAGCACCAAGGTTTTCATCAAGGATGTCTCTGTACATTGCTGCATTCATCTTTCCATCGATCCAGACTAGTCTCCCAGTTCCTGCCGCTGAAAAACATCCTCACAGCATGATGCTGCCACCACCATGCTTCACTGTAGGGATGGTATTAGCCAGATGATGAGTGGTGCCTGGTTTCCTCCAGACATGATGCTTACCATTCAGGCCAAAGAGTTAAATCTTTGTTTCCTCAGACCAGAGAATTTTGTTTCTTAGCTCTAGGAAGAGTCCTGGTGGTTTCAAACTTCTTCCATTTACGGATGATGGAGCCCACTGTTCTCATTGGTACTTTCAATGCTGCAGAAATTTTTCAGTACCTTTCCCTAGATCTGTGCCTCGATACAATCCTGTCTTGGAGGTCTACAGACAATTCCTTGGACCTTAATGGCTTGGTTTGTGCTCTGACATGCACTGTTAACTGTAGGACCTTATATAGACATGTGTGTGCCTTTCCAAATCATGTCCAATCAACTGAATGTATCGCAGGTGGACTCAAATTAAGTTGTAGAAACATCTCAAGGATGATCAGTGGAAACAGGATGCACCTGAGCTCAATTTTGAGTGTCATGACAAAGGCTGTGAATACTGATGTACGTGATTTTTAATCACGGCATAACTCTTTCGCAAAGTTTCCACATTGTGATATAATATCCACTGGCCCACCCTCATGGTTTAAGATGCAAATATTTTCAATCGCATAATTTCCCGTGATAACAAAATTAAGTAGGATAAATGATTAAATAAAATAATTACTAAATTATTAATTATTTAAAAAAAAAAGAAGGTAAATAAACAAGTAATAAGCAAAATTAAACTAGTTTGCTTAATTTCTGCGAAAACTTTGCTGATGCAGGTAGGCCTACAAAAAAAATTAAATAAATCTTGCCCCCCCCCTACCACGAGAGTCAAATGTTGCCCATGGTTATAACCATAGTTAAACTAAACTATACCTGTTCTATGTTCATGCAGCATATATTCTCTGGCTCTGAAGGCCACTTACAACAGTTGAGCCCCTGCTCCTTTGAAAGTGAAAGTGGCCTTTTCGATCGCACCGCAGTGCCCCCGCAAACACGATTTCTACCGAGGGGGACCCCGCCCCGAACGCGATTTCTACAGAGGGGAAATAAAACATTACTTAAGTATACTTAATAAAATTAACTTGAAGTATACTTATTTTTCGTAAGGGCTGTCATTATAATAAAGACATTTCTTCAATTTGCTAGACTTTTGTACAACACAACCTCAGCAAACACATTCCAGGCAAGCACCGCCAATTATGGTATCCAGAGCTTGAGGCAGTTTGTAGCCAGCAGTATTGATAAGACATTCTGACATGGAAAGATACAAAGAATGCAACACATTTACACACACTTTTAAAACAATGAGAAGAAAAATAATGTTTCATTAGAGCAATACATTTTAAATGTTCTACCACAAATAATGTTGTTCAGAGTAAATCCCTTTTGGGTTGTTTTTGGCAAAGGCACTTGGATCTGCACACCAACTTCCTTCATTTAGTTAGTTTGGATTGATATGGATAAGGAAACGGATGAGAAACAAGCCAATATCCTGCTCTTAAGAAAGGTATAACTTTCAGTGATTTACAACATTTTAATGGAAAGCTGAGGGTCATGATTACATGTATATCTGATGCCTTTTAAGTCATGTCCTGAATTTTTTCCCCCCAATTAACAAACTTACTGTCTGATACAGAGAGCAAGGACTGCCAAGCTAAAGAAAAAAGCAATATGACCTGTGCATTCAATTGACAGTTTTCTGAAACCATTTCAATAGCTTTGTGTGAAAAAGAGACCAAATCTTGAACATAAATTTACAAATAGCAAAAGAAAAACTCCACAATTTTTAAAAAGTGTAAAAAAAATATAGAGAGATTGATAACAGCAGTCAGAAGAGAAAAAGATTTCAATTTGCTGTATTAGAAACACCCTCACCACAGCAGTGTTAACTAGCTTCTTGTAATTTGATGCAGAGGTAATACAATACAAAGTAGAGTGTTATAAATGTACATACATTTAAAAAAAAAAAAAAAAAATGAAAATATAAAAAAACTTTACAGTATTTACAATGTTGATGACTGTTAAAACGCATCATCACAGTCTGTGAAAGGGTCCATTGAACCACTTTTGCATTGTTTTATATTGCTTTTTGTGTTTTGGAGCTTGACCACCTCCGATCACTATGCTTTCACTGTATAATTCATGTCCAGGAGAATGTTCAATGGCAAAGAAACCCATTTGAATTGACCCCAGCAGGGCTTGTGGTAACCATCCAGATGTGTGTTTTTTTTCATTGAATTGAACCTAATTGAGAGCAGAAAGAAAAAAATAAACAAATGTTAACAACATGAATGTAGCATGTCTCAAGCATGTTCCTATTTCTGGAGTTAACTGAACTATAGTTAATCATCTATCATTTTAGCTTAATTGGATAACAACATGTCTAAAAAGTTGAAATAAGTAAATCGAAGATCTGACATGTTTGCTGATGTACACATACAGTATGTTCTGTATTTGTGTATTTGATCAGATGAGAAGAGGATTATGCAGACTGATCTATTCTATTCTATTCTATTCTATTCTATCCCAATAGTGAACAATTTTTGCAATAGCTGAGCCCAAATGCTGCCACAGCTTTTTCTACTTGTGCTGAAGATGCAGAACATGATTAAACTCCACATATGGGGAATCACTGTTTGTTGTGTAAAGCTAACTTATAATGACAGCTATTTAAGAATAAATAACTTGATTACTCCTTTGCATCCTGAAACATTTGCATTTAGCTCTTGATCAGATGATTTTCACTGGAGACAATCAATATATTCTAGGGAAGGAACGTGCAATACTCCACTGCAAAAGAGTCCTGGACCAATTAAAGCAGGTTTGATGGAGCTTCTAAAGAGATCCGCTACCTCTGTCTCTCTCCTTCTCTAACTTATTGGAGCATGAACTGCCTTGCTTCACCTGCTAAAGTCATTAATGACCTGTAGATTAGTTCCACATGTAAAAATGCTCCAGTGCACAATGTCAGGTCCCATAAAAGTAGAACGTTGGGCAAGAAACCTTGTGAGAAAGTGATGTAATATTTAAAGTCTTTGGGTTACAGTGCATTTGAAAGCATGAAGGTTATGACCCATTTTAAACAAATAAAACATTGGATGGGAAGAAATATTTTGCACATGGCCACAAGCAAGTGCTTGCATGCATGTGCACATTTATATCCAATGGTAAGAAACGGGCTCTTTCTTTTACATGCATTTTGGCTTCTGGTTTATAAAAACCCCACTTGCAAATAAATCATTTGCACCAGTGTATCCGCTATAGCACTATGGGCTGGACCCTGAATAGTTGCATGCACTTGATAGTCATGGTTGGATGGTGGGTCCAACTATGCATGCTCATGCAGGCCCCCTCTGCACACACACACACACACACACACACACAGGATCAGCTCCAGCAGGATGAGTCATGGCCTGGTGTGTGGGTGTCTAATGTGGAGTCAGCGCGACTATACCGGGAACTCAGTTTAGGGGCTGAAACCACAGCCACCCTAAACTCCCTTGGATCCACCCCTAAACCCTCCTAAAATGCAACACATTCACACACACAAACATTATGAACTGCTTGACTATTGAAGAGTGGCCTGAAATCCACTAAATTAGTGTTTTCACAGGCTTTTCACACACTTCTTTCACTGCTCCACTGAGAGACAGAGAGAAGGATCTCTTAATGGCATTACATTACTTATTTTAGCTGTGCAATCTCTTTAAATAATCTCTTATGTATGTGTTTGTAAGTGCATGTGCACTGCAAGTTGAATAAGAAAAGTACTCTTAGTAAGCTCAAAAGGACACAAGTTCATCAAACAGAATACGAAGAACCAGACACAGTTTATCATCATGTTTTCATGCATGCTGTATTTTAGACTTTTGGAAAGTTGATTCAGACCTTTGCTTGCTGATGTGGCTAGTAGGCCAACATCCAAATAACTCCATGAAACAATTAGATGTTGCTCTTTCTTATCATTCTCTTAACATTACAGAAATAACATCACTGACACCAGCTCACACAATTTAAGAATAAAACCACCATGGTTTTGTGTAGCATTTTACAATAAGGTTCAATTACGTAATATTATTATAAGGCATTATGTATTTTGAACTAATAATTAACAACAATTTTTCCAGCATTTATTATTTTAGGTTAATGTTAATTTATAAATATATGATAAACTATTAATTTATCAAATTTGAAATGTGAAATTTGTACAGTATACAGGTATTAACCAAGCTTAATATCATTGATACTTCATGATACCAAATTTTGAATTAATTGAGCCTTATTGTAAAGCGTTACCTAAAGTTTTCAATTCAATTCAATTCAATTGTGAAAAGATCAAACGTAGATCAATAGTATCTTTGTTTGGTTTGGCATGCTGAGGTTTAGAAAATGTGGTCTTTTCTTCCTGTAGCCTGCAGAAATAATCAGCAAGAGACAGGCATATTATCTCAAAATAAACAGCAAACAATTTCCTTAAGCTGGAACTTACTGAGATTGTGTGTATAGTACAGACTTAGATGGGGTCTTCAACGGGAGGTCCGCCGCATCACGGTCCGCCAATTATGTGTACCCCTTGATGTCAAACTAATTTCAATCATGACAACTCTCAGAATAGTTTTAGCATGTTATTGAATATGGCAATGTTAATGTATTTGGTCTTGGCGGGCTAGATCTACATTGCTGCTGCAGGGCTCCAGACTGCGACCAGATGGTCGCATTTTGTGACCTTTTTTCTTGATGGTGCAACTAAATTTTGTTAGAGGTCGCACTGGCGACCACCACGGTGCCCAACTGATAAGAGCTGCCATTTCTGTTACATGTGAGAAACATCAAACTGTTTATCAGCTCGGAGCAATAACAGACAGCGCAGCGGGAGCTCATACACAGGCCAATCTCGATCATGCAACACTGTTAATACATAGTGCTGGGAGATCCAGTGAGAAAGCATTTGAAATTGCCACAGAATTAGTAACATTGCTACTGCGAGATCTAGTAGGAAGCGTTTTTTTACATGATTCATCTCAGGGTTCATGCAACCTTTTGAGAGTGAAAGGCAAGCACTTTTCAAGGGCTTTCAAGTGTTTCACACTTGTTCTAGCACTTCAAAGCTCTAAATATTATCCAATTTTATTGTTATCATTGATTTGTAAAATTAAAAGTTTAAAAGTGTAGGAAAACTAACAATTGGTGGCAAACAAACACTTTTATTTAAAAAAAAAAAAGACATGGAATTACCACTATAACCAGTAGTTGGCGGCAGAGGAGCACTTATTTGACTTGTTTGCCATTTCCACTCCCATTTCCTAATATATGGAAAAAAGAAGAAATCACAAAGTCTCATGAAAAACAAAAACTTTTCTACAAATTGTGAATGAATTACACAGAAAACAAGTAAAGAGTGCACCTTTTATTATCACTGAAGCTGTTGGTCAGTTTAATGTGATGCTATAGAAGAACAATGGTAAATTTAATAAAATTTCCCTAAAAAAAAAGTTTTGCACATTACTGTTGTTAATAAAAGGTCATTTTATCTGCATATAAATTCAAGTGCAGTGCTTCACTGTTAAATTTCCAATAAACAAACATGTTATATTATTAGTAACTGCACTTATTTGCAAAACAATAGTAATTTTATTATTAAATTAACTTTACAATAAAGTTTCCTCCAGCGCCACCGAATCAGGTGCTGGTGCCACCACCTGTAGAACTTAGTGGCATTGGTGCCACGGCTCTCAAATGTTAGTCTGGAGCCCTGTGCTGATTATTTCTACTGCTACTGCAGAGCAAGTATGGACTTGCTACTGCTAATATATACACTGCTGTAAGCATGTAAGATATGCTGCTGCTGCATAAGTGGACATAAATCCCTTAGCATTTCTAGGCAGGTGGAGCTGGAGGAGGTGGAGGGTTTCAGAGGAACTCTATGCTAGCAAACTATCTAGGACGAGCTTACAGCAAACAATAAACCCATTGACCCCAAACTTCTGAACGGGAGTGTGAACGGCATAATAAAATATGCAAATACATTGATATGACACAATACACATGCTATTATAAGTCAGGCTTGAAATGCATTGCTTGCACGTTACATGTAAGTGTTTTTCTTATTCTCAGTCTCTCTATCCACCAAGGGGTTCTAAGCTATTGAGCCCTGTAGAGGTTCTTGAGTAGCGTGACGTGAGGGTTTTGACTGTTTCTCTGTTAATTTGACAGAGGAAATAGAACCCCACCCATGCAGTGTTTTATAGAGAGCCAAACTGGCTTTTACTGGAATAAATTTCTTGGCTGGAACCATCTCAGCAAAACCAGACTCTCCCTTTCCAAGCAGCTAAAATCCACCATCCCACAGAAAAGTTAAACTTAATTTCAGTATAGGGCAATTCCAGCGTTATGGACATGACATTTGCAGTCAAAACTTGAAATATAAATTCTTAGAGAATGCATTTAATACCAATTTATTGAACAGTTTTTTTTATATATTCATAGTCCCTTAATAAAGGAGTCCAGACATTAAAAAAAAAAACAGTCTACACACGCGTTTTATATTTTAGATGAGGGAAATATGCGCGCGTTATGGACGTAAATAAAAAAAGTCTAAGTTTTAGGTGATAACATATTTTTTAGGAATTCTGTGAATTACACTGCGTAAACCAAAAGTAATAATACCCACTGAATGAAGAAGGGTTGGCTCTCCACAGAACATCAAATATTTATTTTATTTTATTTTCCGTGTTTTCAAGGAAAAAACTGTGTTACGGGTGTGACAGATCTCCGTTACGGACGTAACCGGTCTGAAAGCGGCACTAAAAGACTGCTTTAAAACTTTCACAGAGACCTCGAGTGGGCATTTAAACCACCAAATATTGACATCTGCGACACCAGTATGGTAAGATTGCAAAATTAATCAACTTTATTATACTAAATCGCTGTATTTCAAATGGTTATGGATTATTTATCATGTTGACAAGTGCGTGCGTTGTTCAAGACTCAATTTAGAGACCATGATTTTCCTTCTAACACAACTGCTTGCTAAAACTCATAAATAAATATTAGGAGTTCAAATCGCAGGTTTCGCCCACAGTCAGGTGAACCGATTGTCTGTAGGTGTGAGACGCACTAGCTATCATGTCAGTTTTATGTTTTGTGTCTAAATGATCGCACGATTTATGCAGTTCAAAGTACATGTCAAAATGAATTTGTGAATGAAATGAAATTTTATTTAAATATTTTTAAAAATGTATATATATTTATATATATTATATTATACACTCACCTAAAGGATTATTAGGAACACCATACTAATACTGTGTTTGACCCCCTTTCGCCTTCAGAACTGCCTTAATTCTACGTGGCATTGATTCAACAAGGTGCTGAAAGCATTCTTTAGAAATGTTGGCCCATATTGATAGGATAGTATCTTGCAGTTGATGGAGATTTGTGGGATGCACATCCAGGGCACGAAGCTCCCGTTCCACCACATCCCAAAGATGCTCTACTGGGTTGAGATCTGGTGACTGTGGGGGCCATTTTAGTACAGTGAACTCATTATCATGTTCAAGAAACCAATTTGAAATGATTCGAGCTTTGTGACATGGTGCATTATCCTGCTGGAAGTAGCCATCAGAGGATGGTGGTCATAAAGGGATGGACATGGTCAGAAACAATGCTCAGGTAGGCCGTGGCATTTAAACGATGCCCAATTGGCACTAAGGGGCCTAAAGTGTGCCAAGAAAACATCCCCCACACCATTACACCACCACCACCAGCCTGCACAGTGGTAACAAGGCATGATGGATCCATGTTCTCATTCTGTTTACGCTAAATTCTGACTCTACCATCTGAATGTCTCAACAGAAATCGAGACTCATCAGACCAGGCAACATTTTTCCAGTCTTCAACTGTCCAATTTTGGTGAGCTCGTGCAAATTGTAGCCTCTTTTTCCTATTTGTAGTGGAGATGAGTGGTACCCCGGTGGGGTCTTCTGCTGTTGTAGCCCATCCGCCTCAAGGTTGTGCGTGTTGTGGCTTCACAAATGCTTTGCTGCATACCTCGGTTGTAACGAGTGGTTATTTCAGTCAAAGTTGCTCTTCTATCAGCTTGAATCAGTCGGCCCATTCTCCTCTGACCTCTAGCATCAACAAGGCATTTTCGCCCACAGGACTGCCGCATACTGGATGTTTTTCCCTTTTCACACCATTCTTTGTAAACTCTAGAAATGGTTGTGCGTGAAAATCCCAGTAACTGAGCAGATTGTGAAATACTCAGACCGGCCCGTCTGGCACCAATAATCATGCCACGCTCAAAATTGCTTAAATCACCTTTCTTTTCCATTCTGACATTCAGTTTGGAGTTCAGGAGATTGTCTTGACCAGGACCACACCCCTAAATGCATTGAAGCAACTGCCATGTGATTGGTTGATTAGATAATTGCATTAATGAGAAATTGAACAGGTGTTCCTAATAATCCTTTAGGTGAGTGTATATATTATATATAATGATATTTTGGAATATCATTATTATTATTTTGTCAGCTTGATCACGGGATTATGATGAATAGGCCTATTCATGTTTCGCCATTGGTTAAATTTCTTTAACTTTTTGAACCAATCGACGTGCAGTATTTACTGCGTGATTGTATAAAGGCTTCAGAATCTGAGAAAAATTTGTTTTCCCCGTAGCGCCTTGTCTTATTTATATTAATAAAACGAACGACGCAGTACTCGTATAGTATCGCAAGGGAACTTTATTTTTTCATGGTAAGGATGACCGTTACATGGAATTGCCCTATATGGGCCAAATTACCCTTCATCCTGATGTATTTGCCAAATGATAAGCACAGGATATTTTGAGAAAATGTGCAAAATAATTCAAGACTGTATATGTAATATATGTATATTTAATTTCAAATACTGTACTGTATGTTACATTAAGTTTCCATATTATTAAGTTTCCATATTGGCTTTAGCTTTATAGTTAGTTGCTTAGATCATGAAACTTCAGTCTGTCCAAATACACTTCCTGTTATTCTGTGTACAATGCCAGAAATCCCAACAGCAACTAATAAAATATATAGTACCATAAAAAAAAGAGCACACATGATCAAGGAACGTGACAATTACAAAGCAGTGCAGTCTGTTGGTGATTAGCGTCCCTGTGTCAACTGCCAGGGTCGGTCAGTCTAATGGCATGATTAGATACCTATAGTCTAGCCAGCTGTATTCTGCCAAGGGCAAGGCTTTGGGCACGGCTACAAAACTGATAAAAGCTATGGCTGTAAAAGTTATAGTTATGGCTCTAAAATCAGAAAAACAAAAAAACGAGACTGAGAAGCAAAAGAGTCATAACAATCATTCAGACTTATAGCTGAATATGCTTAAGTGTGCATATTGTAAATGTCAAAACAGTCCTGTAACAGCTTTCAGACCTCACAAGATATGTTTTTGGACAGGTTCTTAAACCTGTGTCTTGTCTGGACAGCACCAAAGTAGTCACTGGCTCTCTTTATCTAGTAATAATTCTTGATCATCTTAGACTTGCTGCAGGGTCTCATTGTGCAGTTTTAATGAATTTCAAAAAAAGAAAGAAAGATAACACTTGTGTTATATGTGTATATGACAGAAAGATATGGATCAGAATTTCTGGATTAAAGTAAATTGCCACAAAAGCTTTAATGTAGCTGAAATCTAGCTGTAAAGTTTGTGACCAGTAAGATTGTTTTTTTTTAAATAAACGAATACTCATTATTTAAGTGACAGTGGATACTTTTACATCTTAACAAAAAATACATTTCAAATAAATGCTGTTCTTTTGAACTTTCTATTCAATTAATGAATCCTAAAAAAAGATCAGTTTCCATCAAAATATTAAAGTGGAAAGTGGGCAGCTGACACATCCGTGGCACAGGCCGAAAGCATGCTGAAGTTGAAGGACATCATCGGGAACCCGTGCATGGGGAGACAGGGACTTGGGACCAACCACTTCCAGCAATGGGGGAAAGCAGACCCAAGGCAGAAGAGAGACATGATCCAAGCCGAGGTCCGGCACCTGGAGGAAGAAAGGTGAAGGTTAAGGGCCGTGGAACTTGGATCACAAGGAGCATGGACAAAGTGGTACCTGCCAAAACGGAAAATCACGTGGCCTGAACTTTGGAGACTAGAGCCCTTTCGCATCTCTTTCCTGCTCCAATCAGTGTACAACTCTCTTCCAACACCTACAAGCCTGCACAGGTTGTGAAAGAGGGAGGACCCCCCGTGCAAGTTATGTGGAGGGAGAGGCACGTTGGCACACACATTGGTGGGGTGCAAGACTGCACTTAGCCAGGTGAGATATAGATAGTCATGACAAGGTCCACAGAGCACTGGCTGACATCTTGGAGCAGGAGAGACAGAAAAATGCCAGACCCACGTGAGACCAGCCCCATCCATCCAGTTCATCAGGGAGGAGGAGAAGCCACCCTCCTCAAAGAAGACCAAGAATTACACTTTCCCCAGGTGGTCCAAACAGCCCTGAGGCCTGATGTGGTCATATGATCTGAGGAGGTGAAGAGGATCATCCTGATTGACCGTAGAGGGACGGATGTGAAGAGGCCTCTGAGAAGAAAGCTACCAAGTACCAGGACCTGGTCCAACAAAGCAGGGACAAAGGTTGGCAGGCTTGGCTATTTCCAGTTGAGGTTGGCTGCAGGGGTGTTCCGGCGCAGTCTGTGTAGAAGACGCTCACAGCCCTGGGAATAGCAGGAAGGTAGAGGAAGACAGCAGCTCGCAGGTTGGGGGAGGTAGCGGAAAGAGACTCTTGTTGGCTCTGGAACAGGCTGAAGGAGTTCAGCTGGAAGCCAGGAGAAGATGGGCAGTGACTGGCCATCACTGCCGACCCACCAATTGGACGTTGTGGTTCAGGGTTGAAACATCCAAGGAGAATTGGACGCAACCTGACGACATCTTCTCCTGGTCGAAAGCTACAGTCACAAGATAGTGACTGATGGAGCTAGCATCTAGATGTATCTAATAGTATTAGTAGTAGTAGTTATTTTTTTTTTTTTGCTTCATTGATTTTAAGGCTTTATTTGTGACTATGTGCTGTAATGTTATAGAATTTTAATGTGATTTTATGATTAGAAAATATATTTTTGTCTTGTCCCTTGTACAGCACTGTGGTCAACTTTTGTTGTATTAATATGTGCTTTATAAATAAATTGAACATTAAGCATTGAACATAGTAGCAGCCTTGGTAAAATGCAGCCACATAAAAGACTCATTTAAAAAAAATCTTACCAATCTCAAACATTTGGATGATATTGTACATTGTACGATATTTAATATTTTTTAACTCTATAATTAAAATGTTAATGGATTCCAACTTTCATTCAACAGATCACACTTGAAGGGTTCCTACATAAACATTAATTCAGAATCTACAAGAATGATGGAGAAAATGCTTGTCCTTGCTCTTTTTTTGTCTCACATTGCTGTTACATTAAAGTTTGTCCCATCTTTACAGTGTTTAAATGGATTTATATTCTTACATTCTGAGGCCTCTAGAGCTATCATTTGCACAAAATCTGTATTTGAAATATCATATATATTTGCCAACCATTAAAGGAATGTTTGCAGAGACTTTTTAAAGCAGAGAAGTGATAAGTGTATTTACACTGAATCACAATCTCAGGAGACAATGTATCATGAGCTCAAATGTTTATTACAAATGGCTCACCAGGTGCTCCCTATGACCAGTCCATCCGACACTGTTGTTTTAAATAAGGTCTTTGTGTTACTCATGGGAACCACAGTCTTAACTTCAGTGGTTGCACAATAATAAATGCAAGAAAGTGACAGGTTTAAAGAGTATGTGCACCTCTGAAGACATGTAAAACATAAAAACCATGCACTAGGTAGCATTTAATGTCTGTAACTATACTTAAGACACTATTAACAGTAATACAAGTAATAACGTGAGTTAGTCGGTTCGCCAGATACTTACACAATATGAAACACAAAAAACACATTGTAGAGCACAGCGTCTTCTCGACATGATGCTATCCAGTATCTGCTGTAGTGTTCAAAGTTTCCCTGGTGTCTGCGCGGCGTGCTCGCGCAATAAGTAAACGGGCAATATGCTAATGTTTTGTCATGATGTCACAACAAAACGGCTTGCGACTCGTTTGAAAAACGATTTGTTCAATTGACTCGACTCTTACTTTTGAGAGACAATAACTTTTTATACGCTGCACTTACAGATTGAAAACTTTGCAGAATGTTTTCATTAACTTTGAACTGTTACACACTACATGAAAGGTAATTTTCAAAAATCCATAATAGGGGCTCTTTAAATAACTAATGTGTAATGAGCTAAATTAACTAAATAAAAGTTGATTAATAAAGCATTTGCATAAACAACTGTCACTTGTTGTACTGGGGTTCTGTCTAATGATTACTCAAATTACACATTCATTTTGCAATTATTAGTGTTGCCACAGAAATGCATAATTTCAAATCCAAGGACATGAACACTTCAGAGTAGAATGTCCAGATTGTCATCTACTAATTACAACATGACATGAACACACCTACAAATCCTGCCACTTGTTGTACACATACTTTTCAGATTAAGCTTAGGCAAAGTTTTATACACAAATCCTCTGGAATTGCCTTTTATGACTTGGATAGATGTGATCTAAATCTCAAATAAAAAAATTACCTTACAAAACTGATATACTTCCCAAAGATTATTATTATTCATTGTGGTGAGGACAGTGCAAGCTGTTTCTTTGTGTTATGTGTGAATTAGAGTGAGGCAGCTGAAGTGAAGGTTGAGAGAACCGCTGTGACAGTGGCGGTGGACATTGAAGCAAGTATGTTTGTTTTTTTCCATTGAGTGTCATGAACTGCATGCGGTGAGTCTGGACAATGACGTGTTTGAAGGTCTGACCAGCTGGAAATGGGTACGTAAGACACAAAGACAAACACACAACGGATAAACACACACTAACCACACACCTCGGTGTCTGTCCTTTCCATGGCAGAGAACAGGCTTTGAAAGGCTATCGAGTGTCACTGAGAATTTAACAAAAGTAAGAGGGAGGGTGCAAGAATGATGCAACAGAAGACTCAGAACACAACCCATCAGTCTGAGTTTCTCTTCAAAGTGCCAAACACACAAGGAACTGCTTTAAAGCTTGCCTGGAGTACAAAAGGCGCCAGGGCAAAACCCCCAGGAGGATTCCCTTGTCTGAAGTCAGCACACACCCTCAGCTCATCTTGATATATTCATGGACATCATGCATTCAGCTTTCTAAAAGATAGAGCAAACTCAAATCTTATGGCCAATCATAAGGTGTATAATTGTAAATACTTAAGGTAAGGCATTTACCGTTACTCTGCAAAATTTCATTGGTGAAATCCAGTCATTCTAATAGGAATCCACGCAATCAGGAATTCTCAGTGAGGGCAAAAAAGTTCCCAGCACAGATTTCGCTCATGTTCAAGTAGGTCACGCAAATTCACTGCACAAACCAAAAGAAAGCTGCTTGGTTTGAAAGTGACTTCAGTGTAAGCATTGCTTCATATAGACACTGGACCTGTTTTTGCATTCAAAATTTTGCTGACATTTCACTAACGTGACTGCACATTTAACAACTTAAATATAGCACCAAATACAGAATAACCCATTAATGGAACAAATCAATAAAAATGAAAGAGAATACATTACTTTCTGTCTGTTCATTTGTACCAAAAACTGAACATTAAAAAAAACTGAGATCTCACATGAAATTGGGATTTCTATTATTAAAATAAATAAACTGTGATCTCCTGAAAAAAAGTCATATCGAGATCACAAGAAAAACATGGTATCTAAGGACTTCTGTAGCAGTGTATTGCAAAGAAAAAAAACAGTGGAATATATAAATACAGAGGGTTACATCATTTGCATTTGCAAATGTACTTTATATGAGATTCCGGTTGAAAAGTCATCAATTTACTGTGCAGTATTGGTTGAGGCCATGAGGTCCAACACATCAATTTCAAGGTTAGTTTTGAACTGGGCCAAGGTATGACATCTGTGTTTCAAAGACTATTTATTCATTTGAGAAAGACAAGTAAATGACCCTGGTAATATTGTTTATTATGAATGTGGGTGTGTTTGAATTGTGTCAGTGAGTGTATGTGGGTAACCTACAGAAAGCCAAATCACGCACCGCTTGCGCATACAGTCCATGCAGTAATACACAAGGCCACAATAGCTGCCAAAAGGCACATGGATGGTGTTTCAAGAAAGCACATTTGATTAATTTTTCCATTCTTTTTCTGTCACGTGACCTTCAGGCAGCTCTTGTTGACTCCCTCATTCTCATGCACATGCACTTTAACTCTGACCTTTCTGATGATGTCATCTTCTCAATTATTCCCATATTGTTCTGTGGCTGGAGCAGACCCTCAAAGGGAGAGGGGCTTTCACATGGGATGGGCTGTTACTTTCTTCTTGTCAACCTACGTTTGATGAGTCCGCTGGGGATCCCAAACACATATATCCACAACCTTCGACCCTAAACTCTATATACGTACCATCTACAGCAGACCCTTTCAGTTCTAATGCACAATGACACAAACATATACCCAAACTTGGACACAGACAGTATTTTGTCTCATGATGCAGAAAAAGACAAATTTATTTGATTAATTTATATATTTTACCGTTTAAAAGTTTAGAGTTGGTAAGATTTAAAAAAAAGTTTTGTTGCTCAACAAGGCTGCATTTATTTAATCAAAAATCAAAAGATTTTATTGACAGCGGCCTCAGCAAACGATCGATCTGCGAATGTGCGGATTCCAAATGCATGGTTGAACTTTATTTTTAATGAAGATCCAGCTCACATGGGTAAAGACATTGCATTTGTTCACTTCATTTCAACGGATTCTTTTGTAAACAAGAGACTGGATTTGCAGACAGGATGCGATAAAAAAAACAATGCTGTGGCTTCTGGATCTGACAGGAATGATGCAACACAATTATGTGAGTAAATTTTTTATATGTGATAGTATTGCATTGTTACGTTTGATATCTACTGATTATGTATGTGTCTAACTAAACATAACTTCCACGCTGTCACAGGCTGGGGTATTCTTTTTTGTTTGAGGTGTTGTTGGTTCATTGTCCTGCGATTCGTAATCAGACATGTATGGGCCAGGGCTCGCACTATCTTAAATGGTGAAATACACGTGCGTGTGTGTGCCTGTGTGTGTTATGCACGGTTTGTGGTTATATCCACTGATCAGGCCAGCCAAGTAATAAAAAATAAAATTCCAATTAATTGCGGGTGGATGAGAGATAAATTATTGTGTTTGTTTGATAAAGACATTTTGAGAGCCCTGTGGGCGAATCATTCTGGTTTCCATTGCTCCACATTTGAAGTTTTTATAACAATTCCTCACGTGTAAGGGAGCAGAAGCTCATTATAATATGCAAAACTGTTATCTAATCATAGCAGTGGGCATTTACTTCCAAGTCTTCAATGCGGCACGCCCATAAAAACCGAGCGTTCCATGAGAGAGGCTCAAAACCAGGGTAGAAAATAGCCTATTACTTATTCATTATGATGTTTTTGAATGTAAAAACCACGCTAAAACCACGCTAACGTCATAAGTTGACCTCAGACAACAGTATAAAAAATTTAAAAAGCCAGTTCATGACCCTAATCTCATAGAAAAGTATTTTTTCATGGAAAACAAGTTAAATTAAAAATATATATATTAAATATACTTTCACCAACACACAATATTCATGTAATAACAATGTAGATTAACTGAGCAGTTTGTTGTTGCAACATATGAACAAAATCGATTTAAATATTCCCCAAAGCCAGTATTCAACATGTCCAAGATGGTCTCCATCAAATCCAAAATACGCCCTTCTGATCATACCCATATGTCTGTCCAAAGCCTTAGAGCACCAAGAAGCTTCTTCAGATCCACTACACTGTGCATGTGTGCCTTGGTCTTGCTTTATTTTCTCTTTATGTTCTCTTTCACCACATCCACTTTAATTTGAGATCAGTCGTACCCCCTCCCCCCCTCTCATTCTCCCACCCTTTCCCTTCTCACGTCCATCCACCACATGCCATATTCTGTAAAGTTGTGTGAGAGAGTCATGGGAAGGAAGCATCTGGATCTTCTCAAATACTCCTCAGCGTCCTCTCACTAATCAAAGCTATTAAAACAAAGACTCTGTGGCTCAAGTAAACCAGAGGATTTGGGGTATTGGATTTGTTTGAATCAACAGTAATATATGTGTACAGAACAGAGTAATGCTCTATGGCAATTTATTAGCCCCATGTTACATGACCAACAAGGGAATTTGAGCCATGACAATTGTATTAGGAGGATGGAGCAACTTTCTCACATAAAGTATATGTACATCTGTTGGCATTTTTACACACTAAATGTACATAAAGATTTAAAGCGATAGTTCACTTTACATTGTTCTAAACCTGTATGACTTTCCTCTGCGGAACAAAGAACATATTTTGGAAATTTCCAAAACAAGAAATTGGACCCCACTGACTTTTAATGTTTGGAACAACATGAGGGTGAGTAGGCTAAATGCTGAGAGGATTTAAATTTATTGGTGAACTATTGTGTACTTACAGTGTACTTACCTAAGAAAGTACTGGTTAATATAAGGTAACTACATGGGTTAAGGTTAGAGTTCAGGGTCAGTACCTAGTTATTGCCCAGTTACTGTAATAATTATAATCAGTACATAGTTTGTACATGGGCAACAGGGCTGTAAAATAAAGTGCTACCGTGTTTAGGTATTGTCTAACTTCCCTGTTGCTCAAATGTAACTTAAAACCTTTGGCGTGAAGATTTGCAGCTGTCCATGTGAGAAATAATATTGTCCCAGTCAAAATGGAATCAGAGACTGTCTCAGCAGCTGTCATAAATCCCCGTTAAATAGATTCTGGCCTACTTACAAGCTCATTTGTGACAAAAACATGAACTTGCAGATACGAGTATACAAAAGAACCATACAAATATAGATTTCTAAAATTCAAACTCATTTGTTCATCGGACTGGCAAGTGAGCTTAAAGGAATAGAAGATTCCGTCCTTATTTACACACCCTAATGTCATTACAAAGCCTTTGGACTTTCTTTCTTCTTCGACACCCCTGTCTCAGCTGAGTGAGACAGACTGCCAACAAGAGGGAGAGATTTAATCCAATACGGTCAGGTGTGAAATCCCAGACCAAATTTGAATAGACTCTTGATGTAGCTTGAGAGGATGTCGCTTTAAGAGAATCTTAACAATCTCAGTCTTCATGGTGCAGATCAGTGTATAACTATGGCAAATTTCTAACTTTTAATGTCTCTGGATCCTCTCAAATTTAAGCCTTGATAATGTTGGCAGTGCCTAGTTTCAAGATTTGAACTTCACTCACATCTTAGAACGTTGCTTGGGCCACCAATCTAATAAATGTTACATACAACACTCCTGCATTACATTTTAGAGCACTATGTGGACTCAATATTGCAACACTTTTGACAACTTTTATTCAGAGCTAAAGCAGAAATGTCTCAAGCCTGCCTCTGGTGTTAATAACACATAGTCAGGTCAGACCAATATCACAAGACAAAACACAGAACATGCCCAGAGTCAATGGAAACACATTTAATTGTTTTTAAAAGACTGCACTGTGTCTTACATTCATTTGAGCTGATGACAGTTCAATCTGCAAAAACTGAGTAAATACTTGCCTTAGGAGACAGATATTGGTTAACTCAGAGATACAGATCAATATACCTCCTTGACTCATCATCTCCAAGCAGTGACATCATTGGTATACAGAGCTCCACTGTTTCCACACAATAATGTTGTTCTGCTTTTTGAGATAAAGAAATTAAACAGCTCAGGAGAACCAATTCTCAAGCCTTATTTGTGGTCATGGTCGATCATGGTTGATATAAATTTATAAAAGAAGAACACTGTTTATAAGAGGCTTATTATTCTATTTAAAAATACAGCAGCCTGAGGACAGGGTTGAGAGCATTGAAATTAGATAAAAGCTTCAAATTGCCTTCTTAATAAGGAGACTACTTTAGTCCCAGCTTGGCATGAGGCCTGTTTCACACTATATATTCAGAATAGATTAAAAAAGATATCCATATGTTAATCCTCACTCTAATGCATATTTTGATTAGATAATAATCAAATGTTCTAAGTTGAATAGAGAGCATTTTACATGGACACATTTGTACATGGAAACAGGCCCCTTTAGCACAGTCTCCATGTTTGGCGAATTTGGTGAATACTTACAAGACACGATTAATATGGGATGTTTTTATAGTGATATTATAGTAGTGCTGGGCGGTATACCGGTTCATATCGATTACCGGTATTTATTTTTGTTATGATATTAATTTTAAATATACCACAATACACCTCTGGTGTATGTCGCTTAAACAACGTTCGGAACGCAGCGCGACACTGTTTGAGAGGGATCCAATTTCACTGTTGCACTGTAGTGAGGGCACAGCCGAGATCGGAGAATTCAAACAACACGCGGCGTACACAAGAGAGCGGTTTCTGCACGGAGCGACACGATGAGTTTAACAACACTCATCACATGGATCATAGATCAGATATAGACCGGAGTGCGCACGTTTAAGTTTTTTATGGACATATTTCATATACTCGAGTGCTCTAACATGAACCAGCGTATGCGCACATACTTAATCACGTCTTCTTCAAATGAAATATACACTCACCTAAAGGATTATTAGGAACACCATACTAATACTGTGTTTGACCCCCTTTCGCCTTCAGAACTGCCTTAATTCTACGTGGCATTGATTCAACAAGGTGCTGAAAGCCTTCTTTAGAAATGTTGGCCCATATTGATAGGATAGCATCTTGCAGTTGATGGAGATTTGTGGGATGCACATCCAGGGCACGAAGCTCCCGTTCCACCACATCCCAAAGATGCTCTATTGGGTTGAGATCTGGTGACTGTGGGGGCCATTTTAGTACAGTGAACTCATTGTCATGTTCAAGAAACCAATTTGAAATGATTCAAGCTTTGTGACATGGTGTATTATCCTGCTGGAAGTAGCCATCAGAGGATGGGTACATGGTGGTTATAAAGGGATGGACATGGTCAGAAACAATGCTCAGGTAGGCCGTGGCATTTAAACGATGCCCAATTGGCACTAAGGGGCCTAAAGTGTGCCAAGAAAACATCCCCCACACCATTACACCACCACCACCAGCCTGCACAGTGGTAACAAGGCATGATGGATCCATGTTCTCATTCTGTTTACGCCAAATTCTGACTCTACCATCTGAATGTCTCAACAGAAATCGAGACTCATCAGACCAGGCAACATTTTTCCAGTCTTCAACTGTCCAATTTTGGTGAGCTCGTGCAAATTGTAGCCTCTTTTTCCTATTTGTAGTAGAGATGAGTGGTAGCCGGTGGGGTCTTCTGCTGTTGTAGCCCATCCGCCTCAAGGTTGTGCGTGTTGTGGCTTCACAAATGCTTTGCTGCATACCTCGGTTGTAACGAGTGGTTATTTCAGTCAAAGTTGCTCTTCTATCAGCTTGAATCAGTCGGCCCATTCTCCTCTGACCTCTAGCATCAACAAGGCATTTTCGCCCACAGGACTGCCGCATACTGGATGTTTTTCCCTTTTCACACCATTCTTTGTAAACTCTAGAAATGGTTGTGTGTGAAAATCCCAGTAACTGAGCAGATTGTGAAATACTCTGACCGGCCCGTCTGGCACCAACAACCATGCCACGCTCAAAATTGCTTAAATCACCTTTCTTTCCCATTCTGACATTCAGTTTGGAGTTCAGGAGATTGTCTTGACTAGGACCACACCCCTAAATGCATTGAAGCAACTGCCATGTGATTGGTTGATTAGATAATTGCATTAATGAGAAATTGAACAGGTGTTCCTAATAATCCTTTAGGTGAGTGTATATATCCAAAATAATCGATATTGAATCGCAAGCTTGTGAATCAAATTGTGAAATTTGTGTCAATACCCAGCCCTTTTGCCCATTCAAAGAAGAATGGACAAAAAAGTAACTATGCTTATTCTTTCTGTGTTAAACTGACGTGTGCCGTTTGTTCAGAGACTGTAGTGCTCTTGAAAATATCTGAAAATATCCAGACCTTTTAAATGTTCTTCCGTGGTTCTTCCTCGTTTTGGCAGTTTGTTGATATATAGGGTCAAATTTTTTTCTTTCCGTGGTCATATTTCCATGGTCATATTTTAATATTCATGTGTCTGTAATGAGTGTGTTGCAGGTCTGTTTTTATTGGTTGTTGTCTCCCCACAGCATCATTTTGTGGGGCTTTGCAAACCCGTATTTACTCTAGTATGGAATTTTTCTACAACATTCACTCATAATGACAGTAAAATAGGGCATTCTAAGTCAATCAACTGCAGTATTTCCTTTCTCAATCAGTAGAGAATGTGGTTATGCATGGGGTCATGCATGGGGAAAAAAATACTGTCATATACCGTGAAACCGGGATAATTTTGAAAAATACTGTGATATAAATTTTTGGTCATACCGCCCAGCACTATATTATAGTGTCCCAAGTGAAAATAAAAACAGGATGACAATATTTAATTTATAGTGCATATATTATAATAAGTTCTAACGATTGAAAGAGTGCATATTTTGTTTCCCTTACCCATTTGGGCCAGCAGGAGCTCAGACATTTAAAAAAAAGTCTCTAGTGTATTTCAAGCTTGTTTATAGTAAAAGTTCTTCTGCACTCTAAAAAATGCTGGGTCATTTTATTGGGTTATTTTTAACATCTTTACCCATGAGCTGGGTAACTCTGATAAATGCTAGGTTATTTTTTTAACTCAAATGCTGGATTCAGCCTGTTGGGTCATTTTATTGGGTTATTTTTAATATTTTTACTCAGTGCTAAGTAGTTTTTCTGTAACTCAGCTGCTAGGTCTTCACATACCTACCCAGTGCTAGGTCAATGTAACGCAATGTTGGGCAGTCTGTGCCAAACCGGTTAAAACTGGATACGTTTGTCAACAGTCATTTTGTGTTCTGTTCTAAGAGAAAATTTCCTGAGGGGAAATTCCTGAATGAAATTAAGGTTTGTATTACATTGTATTCCTATCAGATTATTACTGTACAAAGAGGAAAATGTCTGTAGTCTCAGTTTAACTTTTTTGTTTACATGTAAGTCACAGCTAACGTCAGCTGGGAACGCTAGACGAACAACACGCCAGGGCCACCAGAAGTTTCACCTCCCACCAAACGAATGCGCGACCTTGGCTGAAACGCGACATCGCTGTCCTAAGCTGCCGTGCGCTCTGACTATAATAGGAGCGCTGTTGATCTAGTGTTTGATGGGTTGAAACTAAAATGTCTGACAGACGAGATGGCACAAGGTCAAGCTGTTTTTTATGTAACTTTTCAAAAATCAATATATAAGATTGTCATTTAATGAACTGGAACAGCCTACTGATAGCAGTTTTCTTCCCACAGATTCCCACTGGCTGCTGTTGTTACTCCTGTCACGTCCTAAAACATTTACTAAATGTTTTTGAGTATTTTATGACTGTAAAAGACTGACTTGCCATTGAATAAAAAATATTGTATATGAACTGTTCCTGTCATACATATATATATATACACAGTAGTGCAAACTCATCAGGGGTGAACAAGGTGACAAAAACACGAGACCCCCGCAACCCCACAAGTAAACAGTTAGTGATAAAATAAGAATAGGAAAGTAATTACAAGCAATAGGACAAAAAAAATACAGGAGAACAAATAAATAATAAATGCTATATGCATTGTATAAATTAATCATATGTATAATAACACTGTAACAGAGACACGAACACAGGCAGATGGTTGATGCAGGCGAGTAGAGAACAGGCACTTTGAGAACAGACACTTAGCTGAAGTAGGTGATGCAGGGTGGTCTGGATGTTCGGCATGGAATTGAGTGTTGAGCGAGGGGTCGAGGATGTCGTGACGGTTGACCCAGGAACGTTCTTCTGGGGCCATAGTCCTCCCAGTCGACGAGGTATTCAATCTGGGGACACCTTTGTCAGGGAACAAGGAAACATGGAATGAAGGTGAGATACGGTACTGTGCCAGGAGGTTGAGACGGTAGGTGACCTCGTTGAGCTGCCTCTGTATAGTGAATGGACCTATGTACCGGGGACTCAGTTTATGGCAGGGCAGTCGGAGACGGATGTCCTTTGTAGAGAGCCACACCTTCTGGCCAGGTTGGTAACATGGAGTGGGACCCCTTTAGGCGTCAGCCTGCCGCTTGTGTCTACGGACTGCCTGCTGGAGATGGATATGAGCTGAGTCCCACACTCTCTCGCTCTGCTGGTACCTCTGAGGGCTCACCCGACCAGGGGAAGAGAGGTGGTTGGTAGTCCAGGATGCACTAGAATGGGGTGAGCCCTGTGGTGGTCTGCCGGAGGGAATTTTGGACATACTCTGCCCAGGGTAGGAACTGGCTCCAGCTGTCCTGGTTCCGGTGGCAATATTCCCTCAGGTATCTCCCGATCTCCTGGATCTTGCACTCAGTTTGGCCGTTAGTCTGTGGGTGGTATCCAGAGAACAGGCTGACTGACACTCCTAGGAGCTTGAAGGCATGCCACACTCTGGAAATGAACTGTGGTCCTCGGTCGGATACAATGTTTTCAGGAATGCCGAAATGACGGAACACATTGTGGAACAAGGCTTCGCCGGCTTCAAACGCAGTGGGGAGACCCTTGAGGGGTATGAGTTTGCAGACCTTGGAGAATCGATCCACGATTACCAGCACACAGGTGAAGTTATTGGATGGTGGCAGATCGGTCATGAAATCAATTCCCAGGTGTGTCCACGGTCGGTAAGGTATAGGTAAGGGAACTAGTTTACCCTCCAGAAGCCTCCTTGGTGTGTGTTGGCAACGGCACAAACTGAGCATCCTCTGATGTATCAGGAGACATCCTGAGTCATGGAGGGGCACCAGTAGTGTTGCTGCAAAAGCGAGAGGGTACGTGAGCTGCCTGGGTGTCCAGAGCCCGGAGATGTATGAGCTAAGTCCATGAGGGGCTGACGGTGGATCGGTGGAACGTAGAGAAGCCCCTCAGGACCTCCCGGTGGAGTGGGTTCAGAGCGGTTAGCTTGGGTAATACGTCGGTTGATGGACCACTGGATAGGGCTGACAATCATGGCTGGAGGGAGGACAGGTTCAAGATACGAGCTCTCTGGATCGAGATGATATAGATGTGATAAGGCATCTGCCTTGCAATTCTTGGTTTCAGGACGGTAGGAGACCGTGAAGTCGAATCTGGTGAAGAAGAGGGCCCTGCGGTCCTGGCGAGGGTTCAGTCTCTTGGCATCATGGAGGTACTCCAGGTTACGCTGATCGGTAATCACTTCAAACCTATGGTTCGCTCCCTCCAGCCAGTGTCTCCATCTCTCCAAGGCAAACTTTATGGCCAGAAGCTCTCTATTCCCGATGTCATAATTCTGCCCCTCTGGGGATAGCTTTTTGGAGAAGGCAGCACATGGATGGAGTCGTGGTGGATCATCCTGCCGCTGTGACAACACCACCCGACCCCGGTGGATGAGGCATCGACTTCGACGACGAATGGGAAGTCAGGGTTCGAATGAACCAGGAATCGGAGCGGTGAGAAAAGCTTCTTGGAGCTGTTGGAAATTTGCAAACCCCCGGAAACGTAACTCCTTCACGGTAGTGGATAGTGGCCAGTTGCGGATGGTTTTCACCTTCTTCTGGTCCATTTGGATGCCGTGTTGGTCAATGACGTAACCCAGGAACTGCACAGAGGTGGTATGGAACTCGCACTTCTCCAGCTTCAGGTAGAGATGGTGTTGACATAACTTCTCGAGGACCTGAAAGACGTGTTGGCAATGTTCGGTCTGGTTCTGGGAGAAAATGAGGATGTCATCAATGTAGACCGCGACAAACCGGTGTAGGAACTCCCGGAACACCTCATTCATGTAATTTTGAAACACGGACAGGAGTTGGACAGGCCATATGGCATGACCCCGGTACACATAGTGGCCTGACTGTGTGATTAAGGCAGTTTTCCACTCATACCCCAGCGTATATGAATGAGGTTATATGCACTCTGCAGGTCCAGATTTGAGAAGATGTAAGCTCCACGTAGCTGCTCCAGAGCCACCGGGACCAGAGGACGGGGATAGCTGAATTTCACCGTCTGGGAGTTCATGTGACGGTAGTCGATGCACGCCCACAATCCTCTGTCCTTCTTGGCCACGAAGAAGAAGCTTGAAGCGGCAGGGGATGTCGATGGTAGGATAAAGCGTTGTTTGAGTGCCTCCTGAACGTACTCCTCCATGGCCTTCTGTTCCGGGATGAACAATGGGTAAACCCTACCCTTGGGTAGAGTAGCAATGGTGTAAGCGGGGGATCCTTTCATCACCATGAAAGTGATTTCCTCCGTGTGAAGACAGCCAGTGCGGAGCGTCAGTGTGGGGGAGAAATGCCGAATGTGACCACGACCCAGCGGTTTTCCCTGGATTGTCTGAATGTGGAGATCCTGTTGGCAGCGTTTTCGACGAACATTTAATTTCTGGAGAATCTGGGGGTTGCTTAAGTTTCCTGCGGAGCCGGAGTCAAAGAGGGCTTGCGATGAAACACAGACATGAGAGTTAAGGAGATGTACGGTAGTTCTTGTGAGTGGTGCCATACGAGCGGGCATTTGGATTGTACTCACCGCTGGGCGTGGTGGTCGGATGGGACAGGCAGCGATGATATGGTCCTCTCCCCCACAATACAAACAGAGATGTTTCAGGATTCTTCTCTGACGCTCCGCACGAGTCAGGCGATAGGAATCAACCTGCATGAGGTGCTGGAAGGACGACAGATGGTGTGGCGGGCAGAGGATTAACAGTCGGTGTGTGGAGAATACATGCTAAATAGCGCTGAGCCACTCGGATGGTCCTTTGGATCAAGTTCTCCAGCCCCATAGTATCATCATACACGACCATTAACTGTTTGACATGAGGGTTAAACCCTGGCGAAAGGCTGTTATAAGAGCTGGTTCGTTCCAGCCACTAGCGGCCGCTAGTGTCCGAAATCAGAGGGCATACATACTCGCAGATTCATCACCTTGGCGTAAATGGAAGAGTTGGTCGTGTATGGCGAGATCGGCGGTACATTGACCGAACACCACCCGGAAGTGATTGAAGAAGGCGTGATGGTGGCAGTTACGGAGGCGTTGGATTCCCAGAGTGGCTGGGCCCATTGCAGAGCTCGTCCAGAGAGCAGAGAGATTACACAAGGATGCAAACACATGTATGGTCAAAAAAGAGAGGTAATCGAAGCCATCGCCCTGCAGCAAATATACAGATACTTACATTGCCACCGACCCCTGCCATCCCCGGCCCACCCCTATAGGCACATAGAGTAAAATGAAATTCTGAAAATCAAGAGCGGCACAAAGCGCTTATACGCTTTCCGGGTGCAGAATGAAGAGCTTAAAGCAACATGGAGTCAGAGTGTGCAGAGAAGAGCACAAATCCTAGTCTATAATGTATATCTGTCCAACGGTTTACTGATCATTTGTTTCTTCACAGTTTTAAATTCCAGGTTTTGTGCATGTGATGCTAATTAATAGTCCTTGTGTTGTCACCCGATAGCAAATACAACATCGTTCAAAAACAGCTATAAACTCCAGCAAGATAAAGTCATTTTATGCACATCCACAGCCCTTTATCTACATATCAAGTATTATAATGCGAATATATCATCTTGGGGAGTTTTACTTTGCTGCTGCCTGTAGTAACCGAACGCAACGCGTTGTTTGAATGCTGAACGGAGAATGACTGACAGCTGCAGCGGAGTAAAGACGAGTTTCCGTGAACTTTAATTAAACGATGTAATTCTTCGCATTCAGCTTTGGAATGGCTTTAGATGACTTTGTACCAGAAAATCATAATATAAGAATGATTGCTGAAGAGGATCATGCGACGATATATATTTCTGATGATTATTTAATTATCATGACAGGCCTAATCTGAGCATGTGACTGCCTGTCTGAGTTTTGTCGACAGACGGAGGCGGCAAGAAATTTTACGGTGGCGGCCGCCTCGTAATTCTCTATGCAGGAAAAACCCTGTATATAACATTATAAACCAAAAATATCCTAACCTCCAATGATCTCACCAGTTGCCAGTAAGACGGGAAGGCGCGGCGCCGAACTCTGGTCTCTGAGAATTTTGTTGCAGTGGCAGCAAGAAGAAACACTAGTGTTCACGCTTGTGCGCATACTGCTGTTTTGGCGCGCAGTGTTCTGTTTGCTTAGCTCCTATTTACTTGTTTGGTGAAGGCAATCCAGAATTACTGTTGGTGAAATTATAATCAGACCCTCTCAGACCATTGGTGTTGGTGGGTGTTGGCTGTGACTCTGTCCACTGGGTGTCCGCTGTGACATAGTCTTCATTGTGTAAACTAAATATATATTTAATCTGATTAAAGTTACAAAAGTGGATCAGTCAAGAGCAGTGATATATTTTTTCTCTTTTGTTGTTTGATTAATATGAATGACAGACAGCAGGAAAATTAGACACTGTCGCTTTAAGCGCTGCCCGGGTTTCTCTATGGCTCTGGGTCCATTATACTGTAACACTTGCATTTTCTTTCTCAGTTTACTTATTTACTTTATTTTAAGACATAAATGAAAGATGGGCACATACGTATGCATATTTAACCGTCAAATATAACTCTGTTCAAAAGAGTTATCTGCATCTCTCAGACAGCGGTCAGAAACAGTCTCTCGCGCAAATGGAGAAATGAGTCTTCTTTCGCTGCTGACTGCGATTCAAAGGCTTAAAAATACTTGTTTTTACACCGCAATGCTTACAAACGCATGCAAATGAAAAGTTTTCGTGACCACGCAGCACAGCAACCTCACGTGAATAAACTGTACTTTGCACTACTGTCTGTTCAAAATAAATGAAAAGGAGCCTAGCATTGGGGATTTGTTGTTCTTTTTTAAAAGCTTCACTCAATGCTGCGTTAGCTTTTAGCGCTATTGGGAAGTGTCTTATCACCACCAGCTATGAATAGTGTGTGTAACACGTCAATGAAATTGACCTGGAGGTATTAGAGCCACGGTTGGTGACGTCACTCGCGCACCTGCTACGCGAGGCTATAAATAGATGAGCCCCAGCTGCAAGCCCTCAGGTCTTTTTGTTTTCAGACCATTTTATGCTGGTGTGCAAAACAATCTCTCTGAAAATCTCTCTACCTTTCAAAACTCGACTTGAGATCTTTGTTAGGAGTTAGTTTTCAACTGGTAGTGTGCAGATTTCTCTCTTTCTCATCTCTGTTACAAACATCAGTGAAAAGAGTTCAAGTTGAAAGAAATCTAATCAGTTGAAAATGAGTCAGCAGAGTAACCGCTGTGTCCCTCCATGTTCTCTTCCAAATGACAGAACTGGATACACACGTTTACTGCTTTGTGTATTTAGGGAAGAGCATGCGGTCACTGCACTGAGTCAGACGAGTGCGAGCATTGCAAGCTCTTTACAGTTAAAATGCTTCGTGCTCGTCTTGGCTACTTTCAGTCTGCACCCGCGTTGCGAGGCTCACGAATGGGTTAGGCTGACGAGCAAGAGACGGGGGGGGGGGTCCAATCTTAGATCTTCGAGGCTTAAACAGTACAGTTTACGCACTCAAGTTCAAAATGTTAACTATAGAGACGATTGTGTCACAAATTCAACATTATGTTTGATTTGGCGCGATCAATCTGAAGGACGCATGTGTTCACATATAAATTGCCACAACACAGGAAGTTCCTGAGGTTCGCTCTTGGGGGCAAAAGCTTACCAATTTCGGGTTCTTCCATTTGGCTAGCCTTGTAAACGCACGTATACAAAATGCATGGATGCAGTACTGGCTCCATTAGGATTCTGGGGCATTCACATTTAGAATTACATAGACGATTGCTAATATTAGCACAATCGCGAGAGATGGCGCTTCAACACAGAGACAGTGTGTTAGCTCATCTAGTTTCTCTAGGGTTGAGGCTCAACACCAAGAAAAGTGTTCTTTCTCATGCCCAGAGAACGACTTATCTGGGGTTTGTTTGGTTTTCGGTCACGAAGTGGGCACAATTGTCCCCCGCTCGAACTGAGACCATTCAGCATACCCTGAGCAAAGTCAGGCTAGGCCAAGATCTCGCTGTTCAGCACCAAAGAGTGTTAGGTCTCATGGCATCAGGAATGGGAGGGTCATCAGCTTGATTGGCACATCAACTGCCTCGAATTGATGGCTGTATTTCTGGCCCTGAAATACTTTCTCCCCCAGTTGAGGGGCTGTCATGTCCTAGTGCGGGTGGACAGTACAGCGACAGTCTCATATATAAATTGCCAGGGAGGTCTGCGCTCACGCAATCTAAACAGGATAGCGAGACAGATATTTCTCTGGGCCCAGGACAAGCTCCTGTCACTCAGAGCAGTGTACATTCTGGGGCAGTTGAATGTGGGAGCAGATTTACTGTCCAGACAGAAATTACAGATGGGGGAATGGAAACTCCACCCAGAAGTAGTCGTTCAGATCTGGACCAGATTTTACAGAGTGGAAGTAGCCCCGCTGGGTCTGGATGTGATGGCTCATACATGGCCCAAGATGCGCCTGTATGCCTTCCCTCCAGTCACTCTGCTCCCGGGAGGTCTAGCCAGGGTTCAGCAACAAGGGTCTTGCCTCTTATTGATGGCGCCGCGTTGGCCAAACAGAGTTTGTTTCTCGGAGATAATGTCTCTCCTCAACGGCTCGCCGTGGGCAATTCCGGAGAGGAGGACCTTCTGTCTCAGACGGGGGAAAATAGTCAACAGGTACTTGCCCCTCCACTCTCAGGGTTTATGTGGCCGCTCTTTCGGCTTGCCACGCCCTGGTGGATGGGGGTGCCGCTTGGGAGGCATCCTCTGCTCGCTCGCTTCATTCGTGGGGCCAGGAGGTTGAGGCCTCCCGTAAGAACCAAGATCCCTTCATGGGACTTAGCTATAGTCATCGAGGGTCTGGTTGAGACCCCCTTTGAACCTCTAGAGTCAGCGTCTGACAAACTTCTGACCCTAAAGATGTTTTTTTCTTATGGCTATAACTTCTCTAAAAAGAATTGGGGATATGCAGGCTCTGTCAATATCGCCATCCTGCTTAGACTTTGCCCCAGGAGTGGTGAAAGTGATTTTTCATCCCTAATCCTGACTACCTGCCTAAGGTTCCTTTCTCGACTGTACATCCTGTCACTCTTGAAACCTTCTGCCCTCCACCGTTTACGACGCCAGATCAGGAGAAACTTCATATACTGTGTCCAGTTTGTGCTTTTCAGGCCTACGTCCACCGCACTAGCCAGTGGCATAGGTCAGAGCAACTGTTTGTTTGTCATGGGGGCCGTAACAGAGGTTCTGCCGCCACCAAACAAACCATTGGGTCAGGGATGCTATTGTTCTTGCCTATGAGGCGCGTGGTCAAGCTTCACCAATAGGGTTAAGGGCTCACTCCACCAGGGGGGGTCGCCTCCTCTACTGCCTTAGCAAGGGGTGCCCCCTTACAAAGTATTTGTGATGCAACAGGTTGATCCTCTCCGCACACATTCATAAGATTTTATAGCTTGGATGCTCATGCCACTCCGGGCTCTCATGTCCTTGAGTCAACATCACAAGCTAATGTCTGAGGCTTTCTTGCATTCTTGTGCACACCTACACAACCGTAAGGGGTCTAGACACCATCATGCACGCCGGCGTGGGTATTCTCGTTCCCAATAGCGCTAAAAGTTAGCGCGGCATTGAGTGAAGCTTTTGAAAGGGAACGGTTCGGGTTACTTGACTGTAACCCTGTTCCCTGATAAAGCAGAACGAGATGCTGCGCTACGTTGCCATGCCGATGATGTCCCAGGACTGCTCTTCAAACAAAAAGGCCTGGGGCTCATCTATTTATAGCCAACCGAGGCTATAATACCTCCAGGTCAATTTCATTGACGTGTTACACACACTATTCATAGCTGGTCGTGATAAGACACTTCCCAATAGCGCTAAAAGCTAGCACAGCATCTCATTCCGCTTTATCAGGGAACAGGGTTACAGTCAAGTAACCTGGACCATTTTTCCTGTTGTACTGTGACCCCAAAACCGAGGTACGCACCTCGTGACTTCTGTGTACCATTACACCCCTATAATAAACTGCACCTGGGATTTCATACATTTTTCAGCATCACAGGCTATAGAAAGTATTTTTCACATTCAACATTAACAAAAAAATTACCTGATTCAACAGAAATTCTCACACATTATGAATCCAAAAAATGCTTCCTTCACCAGTTAAGATGCTTCCCAAAATGAATGTGCCACTTACACTAGCTTTGTGAAAAGACCCATTTTCAAAATATGCTAAATATGTTTGATCAGTAAATAATGAATTCTATGTATTCAGTTTCAAACAGAATACAAAACTTCACTTAATCTCATTGTTCATTTACTAGGCTTAAACTGTCACTTCTTCCACTTCACTGCTTCTAGTGCATGCATTCATCACTGAACACTGAACACTGAACACCTCTTCACCACATCACTTGATTTTTGGAAATGGCACCCCAGAGTGAGGATAATCGGGAAAGCTTCCAATGTCTGTGGTGGAAGAGCTTGGCAGATAGGCCTGAGGCATCATGTTTAAGACAGAACCCTCAGTCCTCCATCACTGTTCTCGGTTCCGAATGAAAACAGTCTCTATCAGGGTTTGCAGATGAATCTTCAATGTAGTCGTGTTTTCGCTCAGACTCCATTGCCAAGAATGTACACACTTTTCCAGATTAAAACAGGCTCAGAGAGACTGCAGTAACAGAGTGCTATTTGTCAAAAGGCAAGGACTTGTGTTGTTTGCTTTATTGGAACAGAATATCTGGCTCTAACATATAGCTGGTTTTAAAATAAGAAGAAAGAGATTGGAAAATCTGAGAAATTTCACAATCACACTCTTTGCCCCATAGTAGGAAATTAGTGAGTTACTGAGTCATTTCCTCACAACAGGCCTGATGCTCTGATGACAGGCTAATCTAGCATGAGAAATCTCCACACAAAAAAAGAAGGAAAAAAAAGGTTTGTGAAAGTATCTGGTGTGTGAAAACATTAGTTTGTTGTCCATGCCAGAAAATCTTGACACATCCATTCCATCCCACCCAGCTGCCCACCTCCCACGTCCTATTCAGAGTTATTGCAGTTGTTAAGTCTTCTCCACAGCAGCTGTTTTTCTCAACAATGCTGTTGACCTAAATTTGTAGAGAGAAAATTATCTAGAAGAATTAAACAGAGAACCCTGTGATTTTTCAACAAGTTGCACCATCTCAGACAAAGAGTTGAGTGTCATGCATTTTTTTCAGTAGTTTATCCAGTGCATGGAGACCTACTGTGGTTTACCAAAGGGATAGTTCAACCAAAAATGAATATTCCACATTCATTTACTCACCTAGGGCCCTATGAAATCCATTTTTTTTTTTTTAAATCTGGATTCTGTTTTTTTTCTTCTCCCATTTTAATGTTTTTGGACTCCATTTTAAAGGTAAAATTACATTTTAGTAATCAAAAAACATGTCTAATTAAATGAAATCATGACAATTTAACAACAATTGATTAAAAGTTTAACAAATTAAATGTTTAAGGCTCTATGAAATACGTGTATTTTAGTTTTTCTGGCAATCAAATGAAGGCATAAAACATTAATTTAATTAATCTTTTAATCATATGAAACAAACTTATTTGTCAAGTCAAGTCAGCTTTATTTACATAGCGCTTTTTACAATGCAGATTGTTTCAAAGCAGCTTCACAGTGTTAAACAGGAAAATAATTAACAGAATTTGATTCGGCTGTACAGCCGCTCTGGAGAAAACGGTGATGTCATCAGCTCATTTCAATTATCATATATATTCAAGTAATGTAGTTGATATAATTTAGTTTAGTAATTAAATTTATTTGGATATTTATTTGAAAATGTAGTGTCCCCAACTGAGCAAGCCAGAGGCGACAGTGGCAAGGAACCAAAACTCCATCAGGTGTCCTAATGGAGAAAAATAAACCTTGGGAGAAACCAGGCTCAGTCGGGGTGCCAGTTCTCCTCTGGCCAATTAACAAACAGTGTATGTTTATTATTTTGGCAGCCTTATAGGTCAGAAGTAATATTAGATCGGATTATTCGAAAGATCGGAGGCATCACGCCGGGTTTATTGAGGATGGCGTGTCGATTAAACAATTATTAAATAGGAATATTCGAAATATCGGAGTCATCACGCCGGAGATGGATCCATTGAGGATGCCATGTCGATGAGCAATTTCAGAGGGTAGACTAATTGACACGGTCTCTGCAGACACTTCAGGGATGCGTTGGTAATGTCTGGGCGCTGGTCCACCATCTGATCTGGATACGGCCCGGATCCGGCTGACTGCAGTAAACCTCAGGATAAACAGAGAGACTAACATTAGCGTAGATGCCATTCCTCTTATGATGTAACGAGTACATCAGGTGTTATAGGAAGTGTTCCCGGTTCCGGCTGATCTAGTTAATGCAGCCTAACAATTTGAATAAAATATAAATAAAAAATTTTTTATGTGTATGCCATAGTAAAGAGATGCGTTTTTAGTCTAGATTTAAACTGACAGAGTGTGTCTGCTTCCCGAACAATGCTAGGAAGGCTGTTCCAGAGTTTGGGCGCTAAATAGGAAAAGGATCGACCACCTGCAGTTAATTTTGATATTCTAGGTATTATCAACTGGCCAGAGTTTTGAGACCGCAATAGACGTAATGGAGTATAATGCGTTAAGAGCTCGCTCAAGTACTGGGGAGCTAAACCATTTAGTGCTTTGTAAGTAATTAGCAAGATTTTAAAATGTATGCGATGTTTAATAGGGAGCCAGTGCAGTGTTGAAAGAACCAGGCTAATATGGTCATACTTCCTGGTTCTAGTAAGAACTCGAGCTGCTGCGTTTTGGACCAGCTGCAGTTTATTTATTAAGCGAGCGGGGCAACCACCCAGTAGAGCATTACAATAATCTAGCCTTGAGGTCATGAATGCATGAACTGTTCAGCATTTTGCATTGAAAGCATATGCCGTAATTTAGATATATTTTTAAAATGGTAGAATGCAGTTTTACAGATGCTAGAAACGTGGCCTTCAAATTAGAGATTGGTATCAAAGAGCACACCCAGGTTCCTAACTGATGACGAGGACTTGACAGAGCAGCCATCAAGTGTTAGACAGTATTCTAGGTTACTACATGTGGAGTTTTTTTTGTCCAATAATTAAAAATTAATTTTTTTCTAAATTAAGTTGCAGGAAATTACTAGTCATCCAATTTTTTATATCAGCTATGCATTCCGTTAATCTTGTGAATTGGTAGGTTTCGTCAGGGCGTGAAGAAATATAGAGCCGAGTATCGTCAGCATAACAATGAAAACTAACGCCATGCTTCCTAAGGATATCTCCCAGTGGTAGCATGTACAGGGTGAAAAGCAACGGTCCTAGCACTGAGCCCTGCGGTACTCCATATTGAACTTGTGATCGGTGTGACATCTCTTCATTTACTGCTACAAACTGAAAACGGTCAGATAAGTATGATTTAAACCATGCCAATGCAATTCCACTAATGCCAACATAATTTTTGAGTCTATTCAAAAGAATGTTGTGGTCGATGGTATCGAATGCAGCGCTAAGATCGAGTAACACTAACAGAGAGATACAACCACGATCGGATGATAAGAGTAAATCATTTGTAACTCTAATGAGAGCAGTCTCAGTACTATGATGTGGTCTAAATCCTGACTGGAAAACCTCACAGATACCATTTTTTTCTAAAAAGGAGCATAATTGTGAGGACACAATTCTGTAGGGTCAAGTTGCGTTTTTTTAATAAGTGGTTTAATAATAGCCAACTTAAAAGTTTTCGGTACATATCCTAAAGTCAAGGATGAATTAATGATATTAAGAAGAGGATCTATGACCTCTGGAAGCATCTCTTTTAGTAGTTTAGTCGGTATAGGGTCGAGCATACATGTTGATTTAGATGATTTAACGAGTTTAGCCAATTCTTCTTCTCCTATAGCAGTGAATGAATGTAATTTTTCCTCAGTGACACTACAATGCTCTGTCTGATGTGATAGTAGACGGCTGCATGGTTATAATTTTTTTCCTAATATTATCAATCTTACAAGTAAAGAAGTTCATAAAGTCATTACTGCTGTGCTGTTGGCAGACATCAGAAGTTGAAGCTTTAATTTAGCCACTGTATCGAATAAATACCTAGGGTTGTGCTTGTTTTCTTCTAAGAGAGTCGAGAAATAAGCAGATCTAGCAGTTTTTACGGCCTTTCTGTATGAAATCATGCTCTCTTTCCACGAAATGCGAAAAACTTCCAGTTTTGTTTTCTTCCAGCTGCGCTCCATTTTTCTGGCTGCTGTTTTAAGGGCCCGGGTCTGCTCGTTGTACCATGGCGTTGGACTATTCTCTTTAATCTTCTTTAAGCGCAGAGGAGCAACTGTGTCTAAAGTGCTGGAAAAGAGAGAGTCAATAGTTTCTGTTGCAACATCAAGTTCCTCTGGGCTATCTGGGATGCTGAGGAGATGAAACTGATGAGGAAGTTTATTTATAAAGAAATCTTTAGTCTCAGCAGTGATAGTCCTGCCATATTTGAAGCGAGGGGACGGCTTTGCAGCCTTTGCTGAATTAAGTATACATGATACTAGGCAATGATCTGAGATGTCATCGCTCTGCTGCAGAATTTCAACGGTATCAACATTTATTCCATGTGACAATATTAGGTCTAGAGTATGATTACGGCGATGAGTGGGTCCTGATACGTGTTGCCTAACTCCAATAGAGTTTAGAATGTCTCTAAATGCCAATCCCAATGCGTCTTTTTCATTGTCTACAAGGATATTAAAATCACCAACAATTAGGACTTTATCTGTAGCCAGTACTAACTCTGATAAAAAAATCAGCAAATTCTCTGATAAAGTGTGTATTGTGCCCTGGTGGCCTATATACAGTAGCCAACACAAATGTTAAACAGGATTGATCAATTTCACTACATAACGTTACGTAAAGCACCAAAACTTCAAAATAATTATATTTGAAACTAGACTTCTGAGTAATACTGAAGATATTATTATAAATTACAGCAACACCTCCCCCTTTACCTTTCAGACGCGGCTCGTGTTTATAACAATAATCTTGTGGGGTGGACTCATTTAAAGTAATGTAGTCATCAGGTTTTAGCCAGGTTTCTGTCAAACACAGCACATCTAGATTATTATCTGTAATCATATCATTAACAATAAGCGTTTTAGAGGAAAGGGATCGAATATTCAGCAGCCCGAGCTTTATCATTTGTTCACCTGTATTATATTTATTTGTTGTTTATTTGTTGGACATCAATTCAATTTTTACCGTTGAATAGTTTTGGTGGTTTTTTGCATTTACTAATTCGTGGAACAGACACAGTCTCTATGTGATAATATCTAGGTGAAAGAGTCTCTATGTGCTGGGATTTATCTGACTTCTGTGACGCGAGACAGCTAGCAGACGGTCGGGTAAGCCAGTCCGTCTGCTTTCTGACCTGGGCCCTAGTTAGTCAAGGTTTAGCTTTAAGACTATGTGCCAAATTACTAGAGAGAAGAGCGGCACCACCCCAGGAGGGATGGATACCATCTCTTTTCAACAGGTCAGGTCTGCCCCAAAAGCTTTTCCAATTGTCTATGAACCCTATGTTATTTTGCGGACACTACTTAGACAACCAGCCATTGAGTGATGATAGTCTGCTAAGTATCTTATCACTCCTTTTAATGGGGAGGGGACCAGAGCAAAAGACCCGATTTTCCATCGTACTTGCGAGTTCACACACCTCTTTAATGTTAATTTTGGTGATCTCCGACTGGCGAAGTCGAACATCATTTGTGACGACATGAATAATAATCTTAGAGAATTTACGATTAGCATTAGCCAGCACTTTTAAATTTGCTTTGATGTCAGGCGCTCTGGCCCCCGGTAAACATGTGACTATAGTGGCTGGTGTCTCTATTTTCACGTTCCGTGTAATAGAATCGGCAATAACTAGGGCACTTTCAACAGGATTCTCAGTGGGTGCATCACTGAGTGGGGAGAACCTGTTTGATGTTCTAATCGGAACGGAAGAGTGGTTTTTTGATCCGCGACTATGCCGTCTCACCGTCACCCAGTTGCCCTGCTGCACGGGCTCTACAGCCGGAACCGAACAATGTACAGATTTCACTAAGCTAGTCGCATCCAAAGCAGTGTCTAAGGCTGTTTTGTTCTCACTACTCTCAAATAAAGTCTGGATGTGTGTTTCTAATTCTGAAATCTTCTCCGTCAGTCTGACTATCTCCTTACATTTATCACATGTGAAGCCCTGTTCACCAACGGAGACAGATATACTAAACATGAAACATGTAGTGCAGGTGACAATAAAAGGAGAAGACATGGCTTACCGTATTTGTTGATTAATCCAACTTACCACAGTTGTTTGATGGACTAGTAAAGGCACGAGAGACAAAAACAGGAAACCCGGATGCACAAATGGCAGGCTAACAGGCTAGTAAAATGCTAACGCGTTGTGAAATGCTAACATGTTGTGATAGTGATTTAAATTAAAAGCTAACAATGTCAATTTTAACGTGGTAGGCAATATTAAACAATATATGGTGATGAGTAAGTTATATTTAGCAGTATAAACAACAAGAAAAGATTTCAAATAGAGATTCAAAAGCAAAGCTGTACAGAGCTGCAAACACTGCGACCGGCAGACAGGAGCAATCGATCAGGAGACAGGAGCACTTGTCAAACAAGTGCAACAAAACAGCTTTACTGTTAAAATTAAAACATGGAAGAAAAATTGTGATGATTCCTTAAATACGTTTTTTTTAATTATTATACCTTTGAGTTTCTGTTTGTTTATGATATGACTCAAATGAAATGGTAAAATGCTCAAAGTGACTCTCTGAGCAGCTCTGGAGATGAAATTAATGCGGTAATGTCCTCATATAGTGAAGATGCAGAGGCTGAAAACATTGCGAGCATCAGTGTGTGTGTGTGGTAAATGAAACCATGTGTCTGCGCTATTCATTCACACACAGAAACGCAGAACATGCAGGATTCATATATAGTCTTTTTGCGGATTAATATTCACAGACACTAGTCTATAGTGTGCAATTTTAAACTGATCTACTTTTTATTTAATCATCAAAAATTTTACAAATTCCGTTATACTGTAAATTCCTTTTTTTATGACTGGATTCTGCAATTCCATCCGCAAAAATCATACGCTTTGTGTTCCATAAAATAAAGGAAGTCAATTTGGTTTCGAAGAACATGTACTAGGTGAGTAAATGCTGACAGAATTTAAATTTTGTGTCAAACTTTACATTTAAAGACTTTAAACACCAAACATTATGCATGCTTCAAACATCTCTCACTTTGTAGACAACAGGATATGCATGTGCCTGCAAGAAAAAGCCCATTTATATTGGTGTCATGATGATTTCTAAATCAAGATCTAAAGCCTGGTTTATATTTGCACGTCTGCATGAGCATGAAGGTGCGCACATACAAAATTCCATCACCACGGTGTGGGAGGTTGTGGGCGAGCCCCCATTTCACCTGGCTTTGTGCACAGCTTTGTGTGCGGCTCCGTTTCTGAAGATGCATGACTTTGTGCAGGTATGTCTGGTGGCACCCAGTTTGCACTTGTCTAAATTGCTTACGTTTACAAACTGAGCCTACAATAGCAGAAATAAGCACTTTTAATGAAAATAAAGGTCCATGTTTAATAAAAAAAGTTAATGAAATTAAATGAAAATGTTTTCATGAAATTACAAAATATTTAAGAGATTGTTTAATTTTATCCATATGTTCTCATATCCTTGTGTTTTGTTCTAATGTCACAAGTAATAACCTCAAGGTTTACTGGGCTTTACATGATTTTTTTATTCTTTTGTAGTGTGGGTTTGGTGAAGTGTACTAAAAACAATTATAGTCACGCTACCTTAAGGTCCTTGCACACTGAGTCCGAAATTCTCGTATGAAAATTTTGCACGTTAAAAAATAAATACAACCTCACGTTGTGTCAATCATGTTTACACACTGCCTCCGAAACTTTTGTTCATCATAAAAAATTTGGATTGGGTTCAATTATCTGCATTTTGCGCATGTGTAGCAATAATTTTGAGAGGTGTTTTGACAATTCAGAGCCACTGTACAAGTGAATGCCAAAATCCAGAATGGCGTCTGACAAGTTGATCCACCTGAGAACTGAAAAATAACCACAAAAAAAAAAAAGAAGAAAAATAACATGAGGGTAAGATATTAATCCATACATCACTTACACTGTACAAATTAAAGTCCTGATTGAAGACATTCTACTTGCTTCCTTATTTACTGAAGATGTAATTGTATTAAGATACATTTTAAACTCTTTCAAAAACACAGAAAAAAATGGTTTGTTGTTGGTGCAACTCTCCTTCCTCTCTACATAATCTCAGAATTGGACGGACCCAATATTTCCTCTTTCTTCTTAAAGTCCCTGAAAAGTCAAAATTAAACATGTGTTCTGAGTTTGTCACACAACAGACAAATATGTTAACCACCAAGCCAAATTTGAATCAAAACGCTGGGGGTGTGTCTGCTGTCAGCGCCGAAACCACGCCCACTAGCAGTAAAGCTGCCGTAAGCACGCGAGACAGCACTCACGTACAGCTCACGATGGCATCAGATGTCGGCGGGACAGGAGGATGAAGGATGTTCGGCCCCATTCTGCAGCGGATTATCAGTGAATCCCAGTTGTCTCCGATGAAAGTTTGTAAAACTACCCGGTGTAAAGTCACTGCAGAGGCAGGTGTTGGTGGTGATCCTCAGCTCTCCATCAAGGTAGCCGTTCACAAAATTAATCCAAATCTTTTTAATGTCATCGTTTTTGTTTTGTAAGCTGTTTTGTAAATTGTAGGCTGTAGTAACTAACAGTACTGACAGTAAATTGCGATCGAGCAGGCGAACTAATGCGAATGCGCTCTAGTTATGATAGTGTTAGGGGACGTGCCATATGCTCAGTGGCTCCAGTGTGTCATCGAGCCACCGTTTTAGCCCCGCCCAAAAAATCCTGAACACAGCAATGGTGAAAAACAGTTTAACGGTCTAACTTCACAATTCAGTACTACACGGTTCACAGTCTTTGTAACGTGTTTCAGCAATACATTTCTAACATTTATAATGTGTTTAGAAACAAATCTCAGAATTGCCTTTACAGGGACTTTAAGAAGAGAGAGGACAACAAAATAATCCTCACTGCTTGAAGACTACATTTTGAGTTTTGCGACATTTTGCACATTTTTTCACAACGGATTAATTAATACATATCGGACTCAGTGTAGAAGGTTTCTGTGCGTGATACATTTTTAGGATGACGAACAAAAAAACGCATACGAAAATTTCGGTGTGCAAGGACCTTTCTTCTGCTGCTTCCTAATGGTTAGAGGATAATTACTCCAATTCACACCTTGTTGATTCAAAGAATAGTACAAGGAGCGCATCAAGTATAAACGCCTCGTCCGTTTGGGGAGGTGCGTGGTGGAGGCTCGCAGTGCAGAGCCAGACAAAAAAAACAAGGCTTAACTTGGCTAGGTGATGGAGAACTTATCCATTTACCCATAATCAGATACATACACCCTCTCTTAGACACATATTTAACTGTACACATTTGTAGCAAAAGGCTATTTGCACTTTAGTAAGCTCAGCTGGGATCCATAAATTCTTAATATAAACAACATAATTCAGAAACAGTCTAGCGGTACAATCTGTTCTCATTTGTTGTCTTTCTCTTACTCCCTCTTCCTCATTATGAGGACAAAAGGACTTGCAGAGTTCACACATAGACCATAAATCCACAGCTTAAGTATTCAAGATCTTTTACCCAAATACAATACTTGCAACAACGCAAATCATATCCCATTAAGACAAACAAAACACTTGCAGGAAACTGAGACTTTAATAACAAACAGTTCCTTCAATTTGCAAATGTAAAAATCCTTTGTTGGCCTGCTCATAGTTCCCCGGCACTCGTACTTATGTTGATTCCGCACAGAAAAACAATGATGATTCAGATGCATTTCATTTTTGACTAATTGCTTATAATTGTTAGTGTGGATAGCAACTGGATATTAAGCCAAAAGAGTATTGTAGAATGTGAGAAAGTTATAATACAGAGAGCTGTATATGAGCTTATCAGCTTACTGCAGCTGTGCAGTGACCACTAAAATTACAAGGAAATGTGGAAAAGTGCAAGGGAAAAAACGTCTTTTTATAAATAATATGTGAACTTACAAACTATATATAAATGACAAAAATTAAAATGTTAAGATCTTGAAATTGATTGCTGTGTAATAAATAGAAACATGATTGTTGACGTTTTTTTGTGTTTCCATTTATTACAAAGCAATCCATTTCAAGGTCTCAAACTAATTTAATTGTTTTCATGACTTTCATGGCTAAATTTCATGCCAGATTGAACTGACAGCAGAAAATGCGCAGGCTACAGTTTATTACAAATTATATTACAGGGCTGTTGAAGGCTTGAATCTGACAAACATTCTAAGGTGTGCAATTATTTTCAGGGAAACACACGGCTAAAGTAGAGTTCCACGCAGGTCTTGACCACATTACAGTTCCATATCACTTCACTAAATTATTTGTCATTTCAAAGGTCCTTACACCCTACAACAACAGCAAAAGAACCAAAACCCACAACGACACTCAACAAGCAAATAAATGTAGTAAACAATAGGATAAAAACGTTTCAGTTACGCATGTAACCTTAGTTCCCTGAAGAGGGAACGAGATGTGTTTCATCGCTGTGGGAACGCCACTGCGTGATTGCATCATGAAGCACGTATGGGAACCCGGCGCTGCGTCATCGATGTAGGAACGCAATACCCACGTCGCCATAGGAGCCAGATGCCCATCCATGTGAAAATTGTGCCCTAAGAAGCGAGCACCTGTGCCCCCGGTGTACAGCTGAGGTCAAAGGTATGCGGCGAGGACCAGCCTGCCCTGCCGCATCACACATTTCTTGTAGGGAAACCCCTGACAATAAAGCTTTTGTACAGCCAAAGGTGAAGGCTGACTGGCCGCCTCATAAGCAAGTGAAATGGCCTCGACCACCCACTTGCTCATCCTCTGCTTAGATGCTGGGCACCCCTTTCTAGGTGACCTGAAGCACACAAACAGTTGTTCAGCTTTCCTCCACAGGGCAGCTCTGTGGACATAAGCATCTAACGCCTGCACAGGGCAGAGCAGATTAAGTTTCTCCTGGTCTGACGTCCGGAAGGGAGGAGGACAAAAGGCCTGCACTTACATAATAACTGGTGTTACAGTATTAGTAGGAACCTTAGGAATGAAGCCCGGCCTAGGACGTAGGAAGGCCTTAACCATGCCGGGCGCAAACTCGCAAAGCACGAGGGTGCCACCCAAAGAGCGTGAATGTCTCCTATTCTCTTTAGAGACGTAATTGCCAGCAGAAAGATAGTCTTAAGAGTGAGAAACTTCTCAGGAACTTCTTCGATAGGCTCAAATGGAGCCTCCGAAAGGCCTCGTAAGACGACAGCCAAATCCCAGGCCGGCACCCTTGAGTGAACTGCAGGTCTCAACCTCAAAGTGCCACGAAGGAACCGAGTGATCAACGGGTGTCGCCCCAAAGATACACCACCCAAAGGAGTGTGGTAAGCAGCTAAGGCCACCACATACATTATTATGGAGGGGGCTAACCCTGCGGAGAACCTCAGTTGTGAGACCAGAACTTATGAGCTGGGCCCCCTCAGAGGAAAAATCCACAGTTTCCACAGCTCGGGGCGAGGGTGTAGGATTGACCCCTTTGCCGGAGAGAGCAGGTCCCTCCTGATCCGAATCTCCAGTGGAGAGCCGTCGAGGAGAGACACTATGTCCGAGAACCATACTCGGGCCGGCCAGTACGGGGCTACTAGCAACAGACGGGCCCCGTCCCGGCGAACTCTCTCTAGAACTCCTGGAAGCAGAGCAATCGGGGGAAATGCGTACAGGGGCAGCCTCGGCCACTCCTGTACCATGGCGTCCAGTCCCAGAGGAGCAAGATGAGTTAGGGAGAACCACAGACGGCAGTGAGATGTTTCTGATGATGCGAACAGATCTAACTCTGCTCTGCCGAAGCTCCCATAGGAACTCCCAAAGCAACGGTCTCATGTACAGCAGGCCGCAAGGTATCACGTTGGACGCTGCTGCCATCAGACCTAACAGTCTCTGAAACTGTTTGACAGTGAGTGACTGGTCTAGCTTCACCCCTTTCACTGCTGAGAGAATTGACACAATGCGAGTTGAGCCTGCATAGTTATCGAATTCCAACTCAAGTGGTTCTGTGAGCCGGAGAAAATCAGACTTTTCTTTGCGTTTAACCTCAGCCCCAACTTCCTCATGTGTGCGAGAACAACATCGTGATGTTAAACCACCATCTGTGCTGACTGTGCTAGAATCAGCCAGTCGTCTATATAATTGAGAATGCGGATACCCTGCATGCACATGGGAACCAGAGCCGCATACACGACCTGATTTGTGACACGATCTGTTTGAGTGTAAGCATCCTGAACTTGGGTACTGGTCTCTCGAGACAACTGGCTTGACTGCTCTATAACCCTCCTAGAGGCACTGGATCTGACAGGTGAAGGCAGAGATAAGGCAGCGGCCATCTCTAACCCCTCCGTCAGGTACATTTGCGATCCCCACGACTGAAGCCGCGAGCCACAGGGAACACGAGCCAAAGCGCCCTCCTCGAAGAGTGCTCGGTGGGAGCACAGCATTCTCATGGACAGACACTCACAATGCTCACAACCAGTTCCCTCGAGAGCTGCCTGAGCATGCTGCACTCCCATGCAAACAACACACAGAGTGTGTATCCCCACCCGTGATGAAACGAGGGCGGGGATGAACACACTTTCTGAAATGCTGTTCGCTCGCCATAATGTCGCTCTTTTTTGTGTGTATGTGGTGAAAACTCCTGCCTAGCTCAAACTAAAGACAGACAAAAAAAACAAGTTTTGACAGACAATGATTCACACAGAGCGCTTGCTGAAGACACAAAAGCTAACATTGTTTGGTTCAGGTGTGCTTTATAGTTTCTTGGTCGATGACGTCACCCGCCTATGATGTTCCGTCACTCCATTGGACTGATTCCATACATACTTCACTACACAATCACGCAGAGGCGTTCCCACAGCGATGACACAGCGCGAGTTCCCTTGAAAGGGAACAACAAATTATTTCCATGTTTTTTGCCACAAAATTACATTGTATCAGGCTATGTACAGGTTCTCCTACTCTGTCAACCACTCAAATGCACACACATACAGTACGGACACACACTTGCACAGAAATGTGTTGTCAGCGCTGCTATGACGATTTTATCAGTAAAATTGTTTAACAACTTAAAGGCTACATGACATTTCTCATTAGCGAGGTAATAACTGCACTGTTATTGACTTCCAGTTTCACTATTAGTAGAGATGCTGGTGCCGAACACTGAGAGATGCGCAGACTGAGGTAATAGACGTGCTTAATGGCTGAAGCCCCCGTAACTAGCTCTAAAATTACATATTGGAATTAGCAACAGAGGCTTGGGATGAGATGCGTAAGAAATTAGTCTTACACACAAGAGCATTTTAAGGACAAAAACCTGACAAATGTCTTGAAATAAATCATTTGAACAATGTTTTGATGTGTGGTAACCGTAGTATAAGCGGAACAATTGATTTTGGGCCATTGAATAATCAAAAATAACCCCGCTTTGCGTTGTGGCTGCATTACCACCTCGGGTGTGCATTATTTTTCTAATAATTCAACGGCCATCCTCAATTATTCCTTACATATTCCTAGGAAAAATTGCCTATTAAAAAAAGATCTGAGTTGATTTCTGGAGGCCAATATCAACTTCTAAAAATACAATACCTGAAAAAGAAAATCATTCAAAGATGGCACAAAATGTGATTCAGTAAAAAAGTAATTCAGTAATTACAAAGTTATCTATGTCAGTTATGAACTACTGTATTCCAAAGTACACATTTGATAAGTACAACCATGCATGAAGTACATTTTACACGAACATATTTTGTTCATGACTAGGAGTGTCACTTAAACAAGATGATTTATGTTTTAAAAAACAAACAAATTAAATTTAAATTATTTCTATAATTTGCTTTTACAAAAGACATTTGCCTGTTACCATTTCCATTTTGATTTCTTCAAACTGTTTTCTTTATCCCATTGCCAAAAGAGTTCATTCCAATAAACTGTTCACTTCATTTTGGACTGTTCACACTGAATTTTAAGAAACAGCCCATTGAAATTATTATTTTTTTTGTTACAGACATTTAACAATATTTTTAAACATTAATTAACCCTTAAATGCATGAATGTTTTGCCAATCATTATTACATATTCGGGTCTTTAGCTACCCGGATCTACAGGTGCTGGTCATATAATTAGAATATCATCAAAAAGTTTATTTCACTAATTCCATTCAAAAAGTGAAACTTGTATATTATATTCATTCATTACACACAGACTGATATATTTCAAATGTTTATTTCTTTTAATTTTGATGATTATAACTGACAACTAAGGAAAATCCCAAATTCAGTATCTAACACGGCTGGATCTCTACCTGTCGCGATAATATAAAACTCTCCTGATATTAGAGCAGTGCTTTTTCAGGAGAGCCACACTGATAGGACAAAATCAATACGAGAGCCACTTTTACCTCAAGGTATCAAAAGTTACATCCAGTTATAAATAACATGTCTGCTTATCAGTCTTTCATCGCTGAACATACAATATGCAATGCAATAATTACAAAAGGTAGATAGATAGTGGGTATGCATAATATCTTTTTTTAATGTAAACTTTCTTTTAGTGCTGTCAATCGATTAAATTTTTTTTATTATTCACACATTTTTCTGTTTTAAACATGTTTTTAATATATTTTATAATGTAATAATTTCACAGTAAATCACCAAATTAATGTAGAAAAAACAAAATCAGTATATTTTAAATATCTGTTCAATGGCATCTTTTTATGAATGAAGGCCAGTTTCACTGATACTAATACTGATACTGATGTCTCTATGAAATAGATTTCCCCCCCAATTTTAAACATTAATTATAGCTATTCAACATTACAGTGTAACTGAAAGCTTTTTAACATTTATTAGGCTTCAAACTTATTATGAATTAAATATAGATTAATCCTTATTAAAGCTACAAAAGTTCTTTAGTCAAGAGCAGTGAGTGATCTGTTATAGATACGCATTTCATGAGAACGTGTTGATCTATAAAAGCACATTCGCCGTTAAAAGCTGGAAAGACAGCCAAAACTGGCAACTCTGCAGTGAGTCATGGATGTAAGGGCAGAGCAAGTTTAAATATCCTTTCTAGTCTATATTTCCATTTTGTAATGCCGCTGTTTTTGGGTATTTTTTAAATATAAATGATTTGTAATAGAGCAGACACTTTGAGTTTTTAATGGGTTATAGCCCTGCTTGTTTTCATGAAATATATGTATTGACTGCCCGATCATTTTACCATATTTACTGCCATGCGAGCCACAAATTAAGCTGGGCGAGCCGCAGGAGGCTCGTGAGCCACGCAATGAGTAACACTGTATTAGAGTAACAATTGCAGAAGAATAAAATAAAGCATTTTTTGTTACCTTTCGGAGCTTGGAAGGGTTCAGTTTGAGCAGATGTTTTATACCATCTTCACTGTCCTCTTCAGAGCTCATTTCCCAGTACATTCAGTACATTCAGCATCTGGCTCATATTCACATCTCAAACATACTCTCAAAACTATAATTTTCAACATCTTCAAAATCAATATTTTGTTCACTGACATCTTCTTCACCAGATCCACCATCAAGTGACAGTGACACTAATATTTGATTGTGTTCAGTACTTGCTCTGCAGTAAATCGCTGAGCCATTTCAAGTTTTGCTGATGATACTTCCTATTCTTTTGTTTTCTGCCTGCGGTAACTATGAGTGGAACGTCACTTCATCATTGTGTATTAGACATTGCCACCTTGTGGAATGAAGGTGAATTGTACTTGTTCAGTTATCAAAGATTAAATTATTGTTGTGCAGAAAAAATATACTTACACCGTTTCACATCTCAAGTCGTCAGGGATCCTATACAATTATACTTTTATCTTTTTTTTTTTTTCTTGTTATATTGTTTATAATGAATTGATTGAGGCATACTAAGAAGGTTGATGTCTATCTTTAAAAAATTAATGAGTAGGAGGGTAGTGAATGACGTCCCGTGTCACTAAAGACCCGAGGTATGTGTTTAAGGGTTAAACTAACATTTTAATTATAATTTTAGTTTTATTTTAATTTATTCATTATACTTATTGATTCCTTTATTTGATTTTTTATTGGCACACCTAATCCTGAATAAACAATGGCTTGCAAACTAGATAAAATATCTTGAAAACCCACAGGGAAAAGCAGACCGACATAATGGATTAGCAGCCATAATTCAGGGTGTATTATACAGATAAAGATGGAATGGGGAGCACCACACATAAATATTCATCAGCTCTTCCTCTGATAAGAGATCAGTACTAGGACTACTGCCTACCAAAGCACAACAGATAAAGCTCAAAAAGTTCTCAGACCTCAGACCGCAAGGCTTTGCTCAGATTACTTCAGCCATCCGTGTGAAAGAGAATCTGTGTTGGGTCTTGCCTAGAGTTGCACTGGAAGTTAATTTAATTTTGCTTTTGTGGATACTGTTGAAAAACAAAAATAAATTCTCCTTGTACACTATATTATTCTCCTCTAAATATACTGCAAATATTTGAGAGAATGCCAAAAAAATGAAAGTGGACACATGTAATAATCATCAGTACATATTCATATGTGTTTTGTTAATCAGTCAGAACATTTGTTTGTGATTTGATAATGTTAAAAAAACTGCAATGGGGTAAGACACTATTACTAAAGATACTAAAAGGTCCTCTGGCTGCTTTTACAGATTTGTAGGAGAGATATGCTGTTACGCTAATGTATCTTCATGGCCATTTATGGCCTTCAGGAATCAGAACTACAATTGTTTCTTGGCAAGCTGATTGAAACAACATTGTTTGTGTGCCAGGATCTACAGTATGTATAGCCCACCAACACAAGGTTTGGACAAGAAGTTTTTCTTTGTTCCAAGTACTTAATGAGAAAGAAGCTTCATCCAAAAGACTGGCCATAACAAACAATAACACAAGAACTGTGAGCTCTTTACCAGTGTTTACCTTACAGGTTCACATGCATCTAACAATGCTGCTTTACAAATTAACTAATTGTGTGAAAGCCTATGTGTTATTAAAAATCCCAAGCACACGTTGCTTCAAATATTAATTTATATATATTATATAAACAAATATTAATTTTACTGCAAACATGATGTGTGAATTTGCATTACACCACCACTGAATGCCGTTTGGGTCATAAAACAGGTCACAAAACATTTTGTAACTCTATTTAGCTTTGATCCATAAGAAACATCAGCCACACTGAATCACAAGAGGACTGTTCCTGCTATTAGTCTACAATTAAAAGCATTGAATAAAACACTTTTTATTTAGCATATTGCTAAATATTGTTCATAAGTTTGTTCTTACAACAATTTTCAGAATGATAAATGACCACTGTATGCCCCACAATATTAGTTACATAAGAAAAGCATTTATCCAGTCTAAGTTTAATTCTAGACACCAGACAATAAACAACTCCAAGTCAAAGTCTTTGACAGACCATCCAAGATAAGTATTAGAGGTCTCTTAATAAAGCCAGACATACAGACGGTATTTTCTCTTTCAAAAGAAATTAAAGTTATTATTGATTTTGTCTCATTAGAAGATAAATGGCTAGAAGGAGACAATGTACATTTTGCCAAAGTCAAGTGTTGAACTTTTTCCTTTACCATTACCTCAGGGGTGAACACGATGAGCAGCACTAGATCGTCCTATTTGTGCAGATGAGAATAATTTACTTTTAAAACTGTGATCTCATTGGCTTGACCTTGTGAGAGCAACTTGCACAGTGCCAAAATAATCTATGGAACAAAAAGGAGTGAGCAGGAGACAGTACCTCATACCATAGAAATCACAATCCAACAATGCCTTTCATATTCACATTCGCATTTATGAAGACACGCTAAAGGAAGCAAATGACAAATAAAATGACGTATCAGACTTATCATACAAGTTCAGTCAGTGATCTTCTCAGTGATTATTGGACACTCTAATAGATGACATATTAAAACCCGGTGTAATGTTATTTATTACAGTAATGCACTTTATTACATTACAATAATGACACTATGAAAGAAAGGGTAGGGTGTGGGATGTTGTGAGTGCATACATAATTAAATCCAAAGCAGCACAATTACTGCCAGCTCTACGATCTCTATCACAGCCAGCTCCCATAAGGAACAATGGTACTGATGTGAGTTCAGCCTAGCTTATTGTTTTCCATTAGTTACCACAACAAATGGATCAGAGTGAGTGCTGACATGCCTGCTGAGAAAGGCTACTGCCATGCTAACAAAAGCATACCACAGAATAGCCATAAACCATGGGGATGCTGCATGGACACTCCTCAGGACTCATGAAGTCTAAACAAAGAGTAACAAAATAAAAGAAAACATTAAGCAACAATACATAAATATAGCCTAAAGGAACAATCTTGTATGCAAATTTTCAAATGTGCAGCATGTGCAAATTTGATTGGTAATACTACTAGGAATTCTGGCCAATATCGGTAGCCGGTAGGCTAACTATTTTTTATCTTACTGCATATAAACAAGCAATATTACAATTCTATACTTGCATGTGAAAATGTCAAAAGTAAACTGCACAAAAATTAAATCACTAGTTTGAAATACTACAAACTAATTTAGACTATAAAATATGAAAGACAGATGTTTTGAGATCTGCTAAATATTACATTTAACAGTTTTTGAATTATTAGTTAAAATATGGGAATTATACAGTACTATTAAAATTTGGAAATGAGCATGTACAAATAAATATTTAATATCAACCCGTAATTTTTTTTAAAAATTTTAAATGAGTACCATTTTAACTGATCTCACCCAAACACCAAAAATGGTACCATTATATTGGGCATCACTAAATAACACTTATAGTATAGTTTTACTAGTATATTAATAGTAGTAGTATTAGTGTTAAATGTATGGTCTGTCTGTTGTTTTCATTGTGTTTTTGGTTGAAGTTCCAGTGACCTTGGCCGTTTCTCAATATGCGTTCTTGTCTGTACTTGTGTTCTCATGGACTTGTGAATCGCCATCAGTCACTGCCCAAGTACTGTTCCAATTCAAAGTTCACATCTAGCCAAGTACAGTTTAAATCCCCGGATGTGTCCTTGATCCGCCCCTTTTATCGAGGATGCATCGAGAGGTGACTTGTGTGGACTTCAGACAGACCGGTATCCCAGAATGCATCTCGCACCAACCAACAAGTGTCAGTAGTGGATGAGAAAACCCACGTAATTTAATAATACGACTGTTATTGTCACGAAATGTAGTTTTAAGACTTTTTCAGGCGAGAATGTACGTTTTGTTGTGAGATCCAGTCGACCACCGGGCACTCAGCACTCATTAACCCCGACGAGAGCAGCCTTTCCTCGGCTGACGTTTGACGCTGACTCTGATGTCTCTGTAGTGGTTAAACATGAGATATAATTCATCTTGTGTATATCTAACTTTGGTCTCATGAATCTATCATTTGTTCCCTGCCAGATCGTTTTGGCTGAGGGCAAAGTGAAGTTTCATTTATTTATTTGATCATTAAAAATGAGACTGGGTTGTGTTTTATGTCATATTTAATTTTATTACAGTGAAGATAATCATATGCACACTTATTGCGTGAACCACATATTAATGCGTTTAATTTTTTTTTTTTAATGTAAACGAAAAGAGGCAGGGTTGTGTTTTATATTTTGTTTTATTATAAATATATGCAGTGAAGACAATCAATGTACATGTTGCCTGAACTACATTTGTGTGGCTATTAATATGTTTAAGATTTTTTTTTAATGAAAACGAAAAGAGGCAGTAGAGTTTTATAACATATTTTATTTTATTGTAGCCTCAAATATACATACAGAGATAACCGGAGTAGAGCGAGCTGAGTGACACTATCAAGAACACTGCTGTTCTGTTTGCAGAATTACTTGACTTCCTCTGGAGTTTTTTCTCCTGAGTCGAACTTGGCAAGTCTAAACTTACAAGTCTGAAGTTTGCGTACTTGGTTTTGAGAAACGGCCCTAGTTTTCCCCAGTCCATCTAATTAGTTATGTCATTCACCTGTGTCTTGTTAATCACGTTGTTATCTCATTTGCTCTGTGTATTTAGCCTTCAGTTATCCCCCAGTGTTTGTTCGTCTACGTTAATGTTGACCTGGTTTATGCGCTTTCTATGCTAGTTTCCTGAGTTTTTGTTATTAAAGTTCCTGTTTCCATTTCTTCCTCGTCTTCGTGAGCTTTCATCACCACATTACGTAACAATTAGTAAACTAATAGTAATTATTATAATTCTTCTTCAGGACTCCCTGTACAACCTCCTGTTTCAGAATTCCTTTTGGCATATGGAGAAGATCAACTCTATTAGTATACGCTGTCCAAACCAATGAAATGTAATGTTCTTACATAGTAATTGATTCAATATTCGAGGAACAAATATGCTTTGTGAAATGATGAAAAGTTAGTGTGTCATTTGCAGACTACATTGTGTCTAATGAGTCATCATGATGCAAAGAAATGTTGAGCAGTAATTTGAGCTCTTTTCTCATATCTTTTGAGCCGACCTAAAGAACCAGAACCAATGCACTGCATGATCATTTACCATTCTTTTCCAGCACAAACTGGTATCCAATAGACCAGAAAAGTATTGTTTTTAATCAATGATCCCCAATCCTGTTGTCTCATTTCAAATTAACTTCAATCCTTGTCTTTCCTGGAAGATGGCTGACTGAGTGTGTGTCTGAAATCAACATGTGGTTCATATTGCACTCATAACATAGACAGCTCGATTTAGCCAAAACTATTCAAAGCCCAAAACCGCAACAGTGAACACTCCAGGGATCACAAAGATAAGGGGATAAAATCAGGCACGAACACACAAAGAAACATGCATACAAGCGCTTATATAAAAATCATACACAAGAGCTGTTTTGATCCCTGAAGAGGCCTTTACAAACTGCCAACTCAGCATATTATGGCTGATCAAATGTGGAGCACAAAATGCGTCATGCTTCCTGATTAATGTTTTTAACAAGCAAGACTCTAAGGTCGAATGATCACAGGATGAGAGGGACAGAACAAAAAAAAAAACGCTGCACTTCATTATCTCCAGCAGTACAGTTCGTTATTTTTCACAATAAATGTGTCAAGTGATGCACATCCAGTAATTTGTGACTCAACACATTTCCTAAAACCCAAAGCACACCCAAACACATGAACTTCCCTCTTTCTCATCTCTATTGTTTTGATGCAGTATTTTGACTTCATCAACTTCGCTCACCTAGAGGGGATCCTTTAAGCTGATGCACTGTCCTCTGTGGAGCTGGTGGTTTGACCATTCGTGAACTTTGCAGTACGCTTTGAAAGGACATGTTCGCACAGCATCCGTGGTTTAAATGGTCCATGCATCTGTGTCAGCCCTTAAGAACAGAGAAACATTTTGAGCCAATGTGGAATAGTCTTTTCCACTGAATGTTTTTACATTGGTTACACTAAAACAGTTCAAGCATTTAAACAAGTGATATACAAAATTGTATGGCAAAGCAAACAGTTCTTTAAAACTTCCTTTCCCATGTCTCATTTGCACCCCATAGCAAACAGCACAGACTGCAACCATATTACCTATACAAATAATTGAATATCCTACAGTAACAGACAGGCTTAAGTTAACTGGTGAACCTTCATGTGTTGCCATGACTCCATGACAAGTACTGGATTCAGTTCCTCTAGTGATTTGTTTTACACTTCATCTAAAGGAATGCCCTCACGTCTCTATAAACTAACAAACCTCTGTGTTGTCTCAATCAAAGATGATCACAAGGCCTTAACGTAGGGAGCAGGAAAAATACTTCATCTTTTTTTCCACCTTGTGTTCAGCTGTATTCAGTCTCACTGCAGTGGAAACCAGATGCTCGGGCTGTAGCTTTAAATGTGTTTATTCTGTATATTTGGCTAATGAATGCAAACGGACAGCATGAGAGAAAACAGATGCAAAAGTGTGCAAAAATCCCTGAAGTCTTTTTCAAAATAGAAAGACTGGGGAACAGTGTTGGGTAAACAGTGGATCTTTTTTTTTTTTTACTAGATGTTGGAGCATCCATGTTTTAATGACATGCCTACATTACTGTTCAAAAGTCAGTATTTATTTATTTTTGCAAATAAATTAATACTTTTATTTAGCAAGGATGCATTAAATTGATCAAAAGTGACAAAATACATTAATAATGATAACTGTCACGCATGTTTGCAGGCAGGAGGACGAAGACAAGCAGATACAATTTCAAAGGAAGTTTTAATGTCGAAGATTCTCAGGTGAGTCATACAGGAAGGTAACAAAACACACTATACACAACGGAGATCGGACAAAGACTAAGGGAAACAGCAGAACTTAAATAGGGAACACAATCGAGATGAGACAAAACACAGCTGAACAGAACTAACTAACGAGGGTTACCATGGTGACAGATGAGTGGCGGGAAACTGGAACAAAGGAACATGAGATCAGGAACACAAACTGACAGGCATGTGACAAATGAAAACACACTGAAAGTCCAAGGACAGGACAGAACATAACTGTGACATTAGATTGAGACAGGACTGATGACTTCAGAGGGGCTGACTGACGGAGGCGAAGCAGGTGCCAGTGGAGGCCAGGGTGTTGCCGCAAAGCAGACGAGCCACACCTGGCGAGGATCCAGAAGGCCACAGTGGAGCTGGAGTGACTGAGGCCCAAGATGGAGCTGGAGGGAGTGAGGAGCCCAACAGAGCCAGAGGGACGAAGGGAGGAGGCGAAGCCAGAGGAGTGAAGTCCAGAGGCGAGGAAGGGGTCGACAAACGACCAACGCGACATCAGAGGGGCGAGGGAGACGGTCCAATAGTGGAGCTGAGGGAGGTAAGAGCCAGGGCAGCGCCAATGGCTCGACGGGATGAGGTGGAGTCCTGGTCGTGGAGGCTGAGGGCGGAAACCGTGGATCCACCAGCCATGATGTATCTGGGGACTGGCAGACCCACGGCGAACACATCTCTCTGATGGTGGACTGAAGGGGAGCGGAAGGGCTGACAGGAAGTGGCGGAGGTGAGGATAAGACGGAAGGCGGAGTCCTCTCTGGACAATGGACGGCGGAAGGAGTCCTCTCTGGACTCTGGACGGCGAAAGGAGTCCTCTCTGGACTCTGGACGGCAGAAGGAGTACTCTCTGGCTGGAACCTTCACTGGACATTCATCGCGGGCTGAAGCCTTTCCTGGGCATTCATTACGGGCTGGCGCTTTCTCTGGACTTTCGTCGCAGGCTGGATCACTGGCCTCTCGACATGGACAGGAGCCGTCGCAGGACTCTCGACGTTGACTGGAGACGTCGCTGGACACTTGACGGGGACAGGAGACGGCATAGGACACTCGACGGGGACGGGAGACGGTTCTGTCCAAAAATCAATGAGCCAGTGTTCCTCCAACGGGCTCTGGACGGAGACAGGGTGTGTCCTGCACCGGGGCGCGACGCTCTCCAGACACCAGATTACAGCTTCTCTCCAGCTCAGTCTCGTGGTGTCTGGGAGGTCCACGGGGTGATGGTAATTAGCCCCAATCCAGAACAGAGTCTTTAGTGTCTCGTCCTCGAGAGCACTAGCGATAGCCACATCAACAAAACTTTAAATTAAAGAAAAATGGTTTTGGATCAGGAAACAGAACAACACCACAAACTGACAGGCATGTGGAAAAAAATGAAAACACACTGAAAGTCCAAGGACAGGACAGAACATAACTGTGACAATAACAAAGTAATTTTGTAATATTTAAAGTAAATTATGTTCGTTCTTTCTTTCTATTCATCAAAGAATCCTGAAAAATGTATCATGGTTTCTAAATTCTAAGCAGTGTTTACTTAAACTGTTTTCAACATAATAATAAGAAATAAGAACTAAATCCACAAAAGTGTAATAATATTTCACAATCTAATTTTTTTTACAGTGTTTTTGATCAAATAAAAGGTAAAAAAATAAATTAAAACAGAATGATACAAACCCCACACTTCTGAACGGTAGTCTATATTGAAAAGTGGCTACCTTTTAAATTACTTTTGGTGAACTGTTAGTCTTAGAACTTTCGATTTGATGATGGAGAGTGGTAAAAACAGAGTTGCAGTATTTTTCTGCTCACTTATGAAATACTAGCATGGTTTACTTACAGCCTACCTAAAAATAAAAATATCAAACAATGAAGAAAAATATGGTGAAATAATTAATTTCAAATCTATTGTGTGCCATCTAGGATGCAACCTTAATATACAGTAAAAAAAAAAAAAATTAAATAAAGTGCTAATAAAATAATTAAAACACAAAACAAATGCCAACACTATCCAATTAAATAAAAAGTTGTTTTGTTAAACCACTTGTAAAGAAGTGCCCTATAGAGCCCCAGATCTAGATAAGGCATGTGTATAAACACACGTTTCACTTGACTGCAAAACAATCAAGAATTAATCAGTAGCTGTATACAGTGTTGTGAGCATGCTTAGGATGAAGGTGAAAAACTGTTTAACTTCACTGAATGCCACATGCCAGAAACACACACACATACATACTTCACAGAACGCATCAACACATGTCTGTCATGATAGGAAATAGTAGTCTACACAATCTATCCTTTTGTCCAAGTGTAAAGTATCACACACACACATCATTTATAAATCACTGCGTCTTTCTAACTGTGGTGCCTGGATATTATCAGAACTACATTTATAAACTGTATTCTTTACTTTTTCTGTCATGTTTTCTTTGCTGTGGCTTCATGTGCTCTTAATCAAATAAGTTTGGCCAGAAAGTCTCTTTACTGTGATGGAGTCATCCACACAGAATTCACCCCTAATTGACACAGTGTGTTTGTGCCTGAATGACTATGTAAGTGTGGTCAAAGTATGCATGTGTAATGAATGCAAGCAACTTTAAATCATTATTATCATTTGTTTATGATTATTATTCATTTTTCACACAAGCAATTTGTATTTCTTTACTTTCTTCTTAAAGGTTATTTTATTGCTGGAGGTTGTTGGGTCGCTGTACTGATGTAATGGTTGGTTGACCAAACATTATTGGTGGGCTCTGTAACTGGCTATACATGTTAAAGGGGTCATGATGTGAGAAATCAAATTTGCCTTGATCTTTTTGTTCCTTTAAAACATCCTGCAAGTTTCATATCTCAAATCATCCTCCTTATTATAAACAAAGCATTTATCTAAAGAGTTAGTTAACCCAAAAATGAAATTTCTGTTATTAATTTAACTCCGGCTCATTATTGGACAAAGCTGTTCACATGAGCACCTCGATGTATGTGTGTGATGCTGACGCAGGAGCTGGCCAATAATGAGCCAGCATTCTGACGTAGAACCCAGAAGCGCTGCACTGTGAACTACGTGAACAGCGTAGAAGACTGACATGGAAGAGAAGAAATTGTTGAACAAAGTCATTATTTTTGCTTGTTTTTTTGCACACAAAAATATTCTCGTTGCTTCATAATATTAAGGTTTAACCACTGTAGTCACATGGACTATTTTAAGTCTTTAAAACCTTTCTTGCCCTTGAAAGTTGCAATAACATTGCTGCCTATGGCTGGTTCAGAAACCGCTCTTTCATCAAAAATATCTTAATTTGTGTTCCGAAGATGAACAAAAGGTCTTGCGGGTTTGGAATGACATGAGGGCGAGTAATTAATGACATTTCATTTTTGGGTGAACTAACCCTTTAATCAAGCTCCAAAAATGGCTCGGTCAGTTTGTGACGCCTCCAGAGCAAGACATCGACAAACAGTTATACATCGTCGCACCGTAGGCCCCACCCACTGGCGTTCAGTCACTTAACGGCAGACACTTGCCTACACCAGATGAAAGCATAATGTTGCATCAAAAGCAAATAGAACCCATTGTAATCACTGACGCTGTCTACACTGGATACAGTATACAGATGCGCGTTCAGTTTCTGACATACTCCACGCACTTCAGTCTGCCTACAAGAGGACAAATGGAAGAGTAAATGGAAGCATAAAAGACAGTTCACTTTGACACGTCCTGTTTAAACATCTCATTTGCTCATGAATTGAATTTGTCATGGATTGTGTCAGAGGATTATATGTTTGTTACTGTTTCCTATGCAATGATGTTAGACAATCTTATCAGTGGCCGTTTACTGACAAACCTTAAAGGAGCCGCTCTGTGAAAACGGATCATTTCAGACAGAGGGTTGAAAATAATAGTACATACATGTTTTACATTGTACTTCTATTTAAAAAATGCCTGCATATTACATCTATAATAAATTTCTGTAATATCTATAATTACACAGTTGACCCTTCCCATATACCAGGAGTAGGGAATGTTGATCCTGGAGAGCAACTGCCCTGCAGAGTTTAGCTCCTGAAAAAAACACTCACCTGTCTGTAACTTTGGTAATCCTGAAGACCTTGATTAGCTTGTTCAGGTGTGTTTGATTAGGGTTGGATCTAAACTCTGCAGGGCAGTGGCTCTCCAGGATCAATGTTCCCTACCCCTGCCATTCACCCTTAAACCTACCCATTCCACCAAACCAAACCAGTACATTGTCTCTAACAATTTTGAATGTAAGTACATAGTAGTTAAACACACCTAGCATAAAGTGACCGATTTTTCTTTACTTGATAGAATGGCATCTAAAATTATCATTATCATGAAAATAATTTAAATTGTAAAACATCTTTAACTTACATTTAAAAATATAATAATAATAATAATAATAATAATAATAATAATATTATTATACACTCACCTAAAGGATTATTAGGAACACCATACTAATACGGTGTTTGACCCCCTTTTCGCCTTCAGAACTGCCTTAATTCTACGTGGCATTGATTCAACAAGGTGCTGAAAGCATTCTTTAGAAATGTTGGCCCATATTGATAGGATAGCATCTTGCAGTTGATGGAGATTTGTGGGATGCACATCCAGGGCACGAAGCTCCCGTTCCACCACATCCCAAAGATGTTCTATTGGGTTGAGATCTGGTGACTGTGGGGGCCATTTTAGTACAGTGAACTCATTGTCATGTTTAAGAAACCAATTTGAAATGAGTCGAGCTTTGTGACATGGTGCATTATCCTGCTGGAAGTAGCCATCAGAGGATGGGTACATGGTGGTCATAAAGGGATGGACATGGTCAGAAACAATGCTCAGGTAGGCTGTGGCATTTAAACGATGCCCAACTGGCACTAAGGGGCCTAAAGTGTGCCAAGAATACATCCCCCACACCATTACACCACCACCACCAGCCTGCACAGTGGTAACAAGGCATGATGGATCCATGTTCTCATTCCGTTTACACCAAATTCTGACTCTACCATCTGAATCAACAGAAATCGAGACTCATCAGACCAGGCAACATTTTTCCAGTCTTCAACTGTCCAATTTTGGTGAGCTCGTGCAAATTGTAGCCTCTTTTTCCTATTTGTAGTGGAGATGAGTGGTACCCCGGTGGGGTCTTCTGCTGTTGTAGCCCATCCGCCTCAAGGTTGTGCGTGTTGTGGCATCACAAATGCTTTGCTGCATACCTCGGTTGTAACGAGTGGTTATTTCAGTCAAAGTTGCTCTTCTATCAGCTTGAATCAGTCGGCCCATTCTCCTCTGACCTCTAGCATCAACAAGGCATTTTCGCCCACAGGACTGCAGCATACTGGATGTTTTTTCCTTTTCACACCATTCTTTGTAAACTCTAGAAATGGTTGTGCATGAAAATCCCAGTAACTGAGCAGATTGTAAAATACTCAGACCGGCCCGTCTGGCACCAACAACCATGCCACGCTCAAAATTGCTTAAATCACCTTTCTTTCCCATTCTGACATTCAGTTTGGAGTTCAGGAGATTGTCTTGACCAGGACCACACCCCTAAATGCATTGAAGCAACTGCCATGTGATTGGTCGATTAGATAATTGCATTAATGAGAAATTGAACAAGTGTTCCTAATAATCCTTTAGGTGAGTGTACAATCTTAGCTTACATTTATTATTTATTTAGCATAAATAATATATATATTTTTTTAAATTTAATATAGGGACATTCAATGCAGTTGCACCACCTGACTTCCTGGTTGCACCACCTTGACTTTTGCAACTAGTCTGTCTCTTTGTCTTGAGTCCTCTGTCGTCATGTTCTTCATGTGAGCGTACAATGAACAGGCTTCTTGGATGCCTGTATTAGCTTTTGCCTACGCTAAAAAGTTTATACATACAGTTTTTAAATACAATAAAGAAATGTATGATAAAATAGCATTTTCCTAGTTTTACATTGCTTGTACCACCTGAAAGTGTACCAACCTACCCATACTTGGGGCTAATTTTATCCGTATTTAAAACAGATCATAATAAAAGACCCATGTTTGCAGTTGTGCCAACCTGACATTTGAGAACATACAAATTGTCAGACAGTTGCGCCACCTGACATTTTGTTTAAAGATACAAAAAAATAAAATAATAATAATAACAACAATAATAATAACAACTGAAACTATTACTGAATTACTGAAACTAAATAGGTTTCATAGAATAAAGTGATACATGTCATGAAATTATCAAATTATTTTAAAAGGAAATAATGCACTTGGACAAAAATATGCATGTCATGTCACTGACCCATTGCTAAATTAGATGTCATTTTATGTTTTAAAGGAATCAGTTTTCTTGCTGTTAACAAATTAACATTTTGGGTTTTGTAGCTCATGTCACCAGAAATTGCTAATCATGACAGAATCAACAATAACAAGAACCACTTTTTTAAGTTTTTAAGACCACTCATGATGATCAGAGACACAGCAACAACTAGTTGCAAGCCAGGTGAAAACACTTAGAATGTATAATGGCTTTTTTGCATGCCTCAAATGTACATTTATCAGACTGTTCTACGAAAACACTATCTGTGTGCTAGTCAGTTTTCAGCTAATTAAAGGGATAGTTCACACTAGGGGTGTAACGGTTCTCTGTAAAAAAAAAAAAAATCAAACCGTATCGTTCTCCACCCACAGTTTAGCAAGCACTTGCACTGCGGTTCATCTCAAATCTGACGACGCATCTATAATATGGTTTGTTGAAAAAAAAACAAAAAAACACGTAAAACAGACAGACAGAGTTAGGCTAATGTATGTTTCTGTTGATGGATACACATTCTGGCTTCCCAATACATTACAATAGTGATGATAAAAAAGCATGGATAAAACAGTCACTTGTATGAGAGTGCCGTCTGCTCGAACATGACCAGTCCTTTATGCCGTCATAACCGGGGTGTTGATATCGCGTGAGCGCAGGTGAGACCTGAACAGCACACGTTGCTATTTGTGTTAAACTAAACTCAATTAAGCCTTGCCAATTTAAACATTCAAGAGCATGACGTGAAAGAGAATTGCGCGCGCAAACATTGAGTTCTCTTTTAAGTCTTGCACTTGAACGGACAAATTCACACAAAAAAATGTCAACACGCCCGTCTTAGCGAGTATCCTAGCAAAAATAGGTTATGTCTTAAGTAAAACGTTCACAGTCGAGAAAGACATGTCAATCACTCACTGCTCTTGACTGAATAGCTTTTTTTACTTCAAAAATGATTAATCTTTATTTAATTGATAGTTTTTTTTAGTTCTGTTTGTGTTTTGGACTTTCAGTTTCCTGCCAATCCTTTGTTTCTATGGTTACCCTCCTTAGTTCATTTGTCCCAGCTGTGTCTGTTTAATCATCTTGTTTCTGTTCACTACTTAAGTTGCATCTTCACCTTCAGTCTTTGTCTAGTCACTGTTATGTAAGGTTGTGTTTCCCTGGCCGTCTGTTTGTTCCCATGTAACATTATTAAAGTTTCAGTTTGGATTTCGATCTGCTGTTTCCTCAGTTTGTTCCTGGTTCCCCACACCGTTACAATTATAATATGCAATGTTATTTTATATTTGATTACTTTATTCAATTTCTGTACCTGAATAACCTGAAAAGCACTGTTTATGCATCTTTGCTTTAATGTATGTATTTGTGTTGTTGCTTGTAGTTTGATTATTTGTTCTTATTTTGTATTTTTATTTGACAAATGTCCTAATTTCCCTGAACATAGCACATACCAAACAGTACCGAAACCGTGACCCTAAAACCGTGATAAAAACCGAACCGTGGGTAACTTGAACCGTTGCACCCTAATTCACACAAAAATGAGAATTCTGTAATTTACACACATTCATGTCATTCCAAACCCCTAATTCTTTTGTATGTGGAACTGTAACATCACAAACAGAAATTTTTACATGAATCAGAAGACTGTGCAGAAGTTATATGGACCAGATTTACGGTTTGTGTCACTTTTGGAGATTGCCAGTGCTCATCCCCATTCACTTACATTATATTCATTACATTCTTAAATTAATTTCACCTTTTGTGTTCTACAGAACCCAAAACAGGTTTGGAATGACATGAGGGTGACCAAATTTTAAGCAGAGAATGTGTATGCATGAATTTTATTTCTCCAAATAGAGACATCTGATACTATAAAAAAAGAAAGAATGTGCTAATCCTTTCCACGACCAACAGCAACGTTCCTCATCATTTTTATCCTGTGAGTTGAGGTCATCACTTACGGAAAGCTAAAACAAACAAAATTCCATGCTGACAACTTAGAATAAAAATCATCCACCACTTCAATACCACATTGCCACATCTTATTTAATTAAGCATCAAGCCTTATACTAACTTAAATCACCAAACCTCAGCAGTGTATTTGCAAGCAACTTTGTCATAACCTCAGACACCCCATTAAAAAGATCTAGAAACATGCACAACTAATTTAGCCACATCCTGTACAACCAACCAACTCCTCACTTAACACAATAAATTTAACCATACCAAACATGAGCTAAACAGGTTTTAACCAATTTTTATATATATATATATATACACTGTGTTTGACCCCCTTTCGCCTTCAGAACTGCCTTAATTCTACGTGGCATTGATTCAACAAGGTGCTGAAAGCATTCTTTACAAATGTTGGCCCATATTGATAGGATAGCATCTTGCAGTTGATGGACATTTGTGGGATGCACATCCAGGGCACAAAACTCCCGTTCCACCACATCCCAAAGATGCTCTATTGGGTTGAGATCTGGTGACTGTGGGGGCCATTTTAGTACAGTGAACTCATTGTCATGTGAAATGTTTCGAGCTTTGTGACATGGTGCATTATCCTGCTGGAAGTAGCCATCAGAGGATGGGTACATGGTGGTCATAAAGGGATGGACATGGTCAGAAACAATGCTCAGGTAGGCCGTGGCATTTAAACGATGCCCAATTGGCACTAAGGGGCCTAAAGTGTGCCAAGAAAACATCCCCCACACCATTACACCACCACCATCAGCCTGCACAGTGGTAACAAGGCATGATGGATCCATGTTCTCATTCTGTTTACGCCAAATTCTGACTCTACCATCTGAATGTCTCAACAGAAATCGAGACTCATCAGACCAGGCAACATTTTTCCAGTCTTCAACTGTCCAATTTTGGTGAGCTTGTGCAAATTGTAGCCTCTTTTTCCTATTTGTAGTGGAGATGAGTGGTACCCGGTGGGGTCATCTGCTGTTGTAGCCCATCCGCCTCAAGGTTGTGCGTGTTGTGGCTTCACAAATGCTTTGCTGCATACCTCGGTTGTAACGAGTGGTTATTTCAGTCAAAGTTGCTCTTCTATCAGCTTGAATCAGTCAGCCCATTCTCCTCTGACCTCTAGCATCAACAAGGCATTTTCGCCCACAGGACTGCCGCATACTGGATGTTTTTCCCTTTTCACACCATTCTTTGTAAACTCTAGAAATGGTTGTGCGTGAAAATCCCAGTAACTGAGCAGATTGTGAAATACTCAGACCGGCCCGTCACGCTCAAAATTGCTTAAATCACCTTTCTTTCCCATTCTGACATTCCGTTTGGAGTTCAGGAGATTGTCTTGACCAGGATCACACCCCTAAATGCATTGAAGCAACTGCCATGTGATTGGTTGATTAGATAATTGCATTAATGAGAAATTGAACAGGTGTTCCTAATAATCCTTTAGGTGAGTGTATAATAATAATATATATATATCCTACAGTGCTGGTCAGAAGTTTGGAAACATTACTGTTGTTAATATTTTTGAAAGAAGTATCTTATGCTCATCAAGCCAGCATTTATTTGATCAAAAAACAAACAAACAGAAAAAAAACAGTAATATTGTGGAAAAATAATGTTTTTCTGTATTTTTTGATCAAATAAATGCAGGCTTGATGAGTATATGAGATTTCTTTTAAAAATGATAAAAATAGCAATGTTTACACACCTTTGACCGGTACTGTAAATAACGTGTTCAGAGGCCTTGTTTTAATCAGTTCAACAGTTGTAACATTTTTTTTTTCAGTTGAGTCTTTTGAATTGCACACTAACCCATAAATGTGTAAGGGATAAAGAATTTATAAGACATCTGTGGTTGTGCTTTGGTAGCTGTTACTCTTGTGTTATTGTGTGTGTTTTATAGGCTGTTTATCTCATGTTTGAGATATATAGATATATATATATATATATATATATAAAAAATGTCACACACACACACACACACACTCCAATGCCCAAATGCATGTTACTTGAAGTTTTGTTGGTCTGACTTGAATGGGCATTAAAAGTTAAAAATGGTGACATCATGGTCATTAAAAATAGCTAAAACATTTTTTAGCTATTACTGTAAAAAAAAAAAAAGTGTTTACCATCTATGAGTGTTTTGTTATGTTTCTAAAGTGCTGTATGAAGACTCAATTTCTCGTAAAAATCTAGTAAAAAATACCGGTTTTCAACAGTTTACAAGAACCCTAAACCACACAACTGATGCCAGCCTAATTAAACTTTAGCGTGGGCAACTTTCTTGACATTGTTTTTCTCCAAAAACTTAACAGCCTTACAAAGACCTAGATGAAGAATAGCCTATAAAATTATAACATTGTGTACAGCAAAAGCCATTACAAATGGTTAGGGATTTTGATAAAGGGGCAGGGTGTGTCTTGTGGTCAAGAAAATGGGGTTTGTTTCAATGAAGTTATGAGAAAACTGCATGTTATCAAAGGCGCTGTTTAAGAGCTGTGATGCCAAAGTGAATTGTTTTAACGCCCAAACACAATAGAGCATGCTTTGTTTATTGTGATTAGCTATGATTTTGTCTTGAAGCAGATTGATGTGTTTAAAGGCAAATCTTATTTCAGTTTTAATAATTACCCAGTTCCAGGGAAAGGCTATTGAAATAAAAGTAGAAGAATATTCGCCATACTCTTGTATTTGAGAATAAGCATCTTCTGACAAACTCCTACAATATTACAGCTGATATGAGAGGGAGATCCAGCGAGATCCATAATTAATAATCCATAATCAGTGACCAATAATCAAGTTGTTTGCCTCGTTTCTTTATTTCATGTACCTATTTACTTTTCACGTAAACGTTCAGACGGAAATGGATCCGTTTGACACACATCACATTAACGGTTACAACCAAAAACAAACATTTACTAAAACATGAGTTCTGTATAAATCACCACATAAACTAAAAGTGACCTCAAATACTACAAAATAATTACACATAGAAGCAACACAAAGAAAAACAATAATCAGTAACACAATAACACTGTGATCTGCATAGTTTATTCATGCTGCAGTGCACTGAAGGGAAGTCGAGTACTATAGATCTTATGTACCAGAAAAACAAGCACGCAGCCATCTTTACAATTTTGTGTTTAAACTTCCATTATTGCGGTAGCTCTGTATTTTCCTATGGCATTGCTGTTGAAGAGTAATTAGATGGTGAAGAGGATTTAATTATTGTAGAGGTAATGAAAGTCATCATGAGCATTGTAATGTTTTAAGCAGGTGTCATAACATGTCAGTTGACATGTTTGGCAAATGAATGTCGGAGCCGTTGCATTTTATGCATATCGTCACACATTGAAAGATTTAGTTGCTACTCGTGGAGGTACCCTGATTGTATTATGTTATTGTCTCCTCACTTTTAATTGTTTATTAACTCTTAATTGTTGGTGACGAGGTTTATTTAGTACTGAGAGTGTATCGTTTCAAGCATCATATTGCTGTAGTGACGTTGTTAAAGGGATAGTTCACCCAAAAATTTAAATTATCTCATAATTTACTAACCCTCAAGCCATTAAGGTGTATATAACTTTCTTCTTGCAGCCAAACAATCAGGGTTATATAAAAAAATATCCTGGCTCTTCCAAGCTTTATAATGGGAGTGAGTAGAGCCTGAGTTTTTGAAGCTCCAAAAAGCGCATCCATCCATCATCAAAGTAATCCATACAAGAGGTTAATAAAGGCCTTCTGAAGCGAAGCGATGCGGTTTTGTAAGAAAAATATCCATATTTATAACTTTATAAACTATAATCAATGGCTTCCGGAAGTGGCTATGCACAGGTCTAGTTCCGGCGGAAGCGAGACCTCTGACCTGACGCATGAGGTGATGAATGCGAAAGCGCAGCAGATAATCAGAGGCTGAGATGAGGGTCAAAGGCTGAGATGCTATTGTATTGTATTTTTACTGATTTCACTTATTGTTGCCTACATATTTGTTTACATCCATTTTTTACACAAGTTAGTATAGTAATTTATTCATGTTATCTTTAACAAACCAATTATTGTGTTATTCTTATTATCATTTATAAAACGTGATTAAAACCAGTGACAGCATTATAAATGCACATGCAAAATTTTGGGAAAAAGTACATGGATATTTGTGATTTCTCGCTCTTCTCTTCTCTCCTCTCTTCATACTTGATGTGTATATTCTATGCACATTTTAATATTATGACAATTTTCACACAGGTGGGGCCTATTTACCTACATCTCCACAAACACCCAGCCCTGCCAATGAGATCTGATTATTTCCAAAATGCAGATATTTTGCTAAGCTTGGCTCTCCAAACATGCGTTTAATCCAGTAAACAAGCTCTAAAGAAACCGGGCATTAATGACCCACCAAGCTAAAACATTTAATTCAAAGGAGCATAGGAGTGGAGGATTTTTAATTGCAAACATGTGAAATGCATGAACACACATTTGTACTAAAATTATTAACCTGCAGCAGGAAATCTTGACAAGATCCATCAGGGGATTTAATGTATCAATTTCTGTAGGTTATGATGCTATAGAATGAAGGCGTTTTAGCCATACATTTACAGTATGTTATGTTTCTGTATGGGGTAATTCTAATGGTGTAATTATTGTTTGATAGGTTTTGAAATATAGAAGAGGATTTTATCCATCTAACAAATGGATCCTAATCTATTTCCCTGAGGTCAATTAAAGCAACGTCCCTCCTTAAGCATTGATTTTATATGGTGGAAGGTTTTATATGGGTTAATGTAAACAAGTACTATACAGTATTATATATGTTTGAAATCACTTGAAACGTCTCGGTGCGACTGGTACAAAGGTCTCATTCCCACAAAAGTAAACTAAAAGGTAACAAAAGGTTAAGAGATTAGAGATATTTTGCTTATTGTGGTGGGTGTGTCCTCTGCCAATTGGTATTTTATGCATATTATCTCCTGTCCTCAATAAGGTGCAAAATACAGGTCTACAGGACTTGATTAATGCAAATTCCCATTGTGAACTCATTTACATTTGAAAGAAGTTTCTGTCTTGGTCTGAGTATTTAAGGGATGTTGCAGGAAGGTCAGGGCGCGATTCTGTATCCAGATCAGCCTATACATTATGTATCCTATTTTCTTGAGGTCAGGTATGCATCTTTACCCTTTACTTCAGAGCATTTGATGTTATGTATTGATTATCTTTGAAATTATTATGTAATTGGCATGATACATTTACCTGACTAATAATAAATTGTTACATTTGATTTCATTCTGACTTGAGTGGAGCATAGGGCACACCAACTAACTATTTTAGAGCTCCGCCTAACTCTTGCCACTAGTTCAAGTGTACCTAGACTGTGAAGGCTAAAAAGGGAATTTCCGTTTAGGACAACAATAATGTTGATCAACTAACCTAAATAGGGTGAGCCTTACCTCTGTTTAAGGTAATGTTACTCTAGCTAAGTGTACGTGGGAAACCATGGCATGACCAAACCAAAGCTACTATCAGAAGAGTAACGTTGGTCAACTTATATCTGTAGTAGTGGTCATGACCTCTGACTAGAGATAATGTTATTTTAATTAAAGTATACACAGATCTATGGGGACTAAATAAAATACTTTTAGAGAAAGCAAGCATAAGAGCGGCACTCTAAACAGTATAGTCAATTACCTCTGTCTAGTGACCAAGACTGGCAAGTTTGTGATCATGGGCCCCCGTAATGAACGGCCGGTGCGAGGACCCTGAGAGACTCTGAGAATCGAAAGAATGTGTTCAATAAGGTTAAAGGTCAAATGTGTAGTTAAATTATTATACAAATGACCAAATAACCAATCGGCATTCTAACCTAACTTCAAGGTCATGGTAAAATCAGATAAAAGTAAAATTGGAATTAAATGACTTTGCCCCACTGAAAAGACCGAATTCACAGAAACCTTCACCGCTTATCGGAAGCCGTTGTATATATGCCATTTCGATTCACCATTTTGAATGTACTTTTCACATAATAGGCCTGTAGATGGCACTTGGACTTAATTTAACCACTATGATAGTTTCATCAAACAGTAAATCATTATATGTGTAAGAGTAAACTGAACACTATTTACCATTAATTAGGCCTGTCGCGATTGTCGATATATTGACTTATCACACGATATATGGACATGACTTCGATCATTTTTGGTGACGCGATATATTGCCCATTATGTTTACACAAAAATAAATGTCAAAAACATTTTGCCAATCGTGCTGCCTCTGTCATCTCGTCTGCTCTCCAAAGCGAACGTGGGGCTCAGGCAGCTCCTTCATACAGAGCTGACATCCACAGAAGGAAAAATGCGCCATTCGAGTCGTTATAGTGTTTTCCTGACAACTACAGACAGTTAGGAAGAATAATGCACTCAGTTTCCCCAATCCACTGGTGCAAATATAAAAATGACAGCACGAAATGGTACACGCTTAGGCTGTGTTCACACTTGACAAGAAAAAGTTGACAAGAGCTCTCTTTTAGTAAAATAAAAAGAAAAAAAGCTGGCAGCGTTTGGTTCAAAATAGCAGCCGAGGGCGTCTTTTGTTGCTATAACAACAGCTGCAGCGTCAATAGCTGATGAGAAACCCAGCGTAATTTAAAAATACTACTGTTAATGTGTGACGAAATGTAGTTTTAAGACTTTTTCAGGCGAGAATGTACTTGTTTAAAGCTCAAATGAGTGGTTTATTTATAAAGAGAGCGCCTATTTGAATATTTTATATGGCGTTTTCGGAGTTGTGAGATCCAGTCGATCACTGGGGGCTCGGCGCTCGTTAACCCCGCCAAAAGCAGCCGTTCCTCGGATAGTCCTTCTGACGTTTACCGCTGGCTCTGATGTCTCTGTAGTGGTTAAACATGTGATACGATTCATCTTGTGTATATCTAACGGGCGATCTTTGGTCTTATGAATCTATAATTTGTTCCCTGGCAAATCATTTTGGCTGAGGTCAAATTGAAGTTTCATAACTTTATATTTTTAGGCTATTTAACTGTACCATTGCAGCCTACTAGTGCTGACTTTGTATGTTTGACTGAATTGTTTGCTTTATTTCTTGTATAGCTTATTATACCTTTTACTTTTATAATGGCTATTATTGATCATACATAAACATACATTTAACAAAAACAGACTGGGTTGTGTTTTATGTCATTTAATTTTATTACAATGATAATCATATATGCACACTTGTCGTTGGCGTTTAAAAAACTTTTTTGTAAACACGGTTTACTCCATAGGATTATAATGTAAAACAGACGCTGGCAGCTTCAAAAAAGACGTCAAGTTTGAACACGGCCTTACAGCTAGTTTCTCACAGGACGCGGCAGTCGCGAGGGTCTAGTCGTTTTCATAGAGAACGTGTTTTTGCATTCCACTGCGCCGTTTTTCCATGGAACAGGACACTCAAGTTAAAAGAAGTTTTTCAAACATGCCTCTAGAAAAACAGATACCATAACAGCCCATATCTGACTGCTAAATCATTGTCTACTTAATGCCTACTTGCATTATTATGCTGTTATATTATGATTATATATTCAGTGGTATAAAATGGTCTTAAAATGACAATAATATTGCATATCGCAATTATTTCTGGTGCAATATATCGCACAACAAAAAGTACTTATCGTGACAGGCCTACCATTAATGCGACTTTTAATTTCCATTTTCCATTTTCGCTAATTCACCATTGTTAAAAAAAACTGTTTTGTGTCTATGTAGTTTTCCACCAATTTATGAATAAGAGTGGAAAATGACTACTCACTGACCAATAAAATTTGAGCTTGTGCCACATCACGATTTATTGGTGTATTATACATGACAAACAGGCATTGATGAATTATGTAATATTTTTAAAGTGGCTTTATGTAAGACTTTTCATGTATTAATCACTTTTTTTATTGCCAACAGCTTGTAATGAAAATTAGACCTATAGTCACACAACCAGATCTAGTCTATAGTCTCAAATATACTTTATAACCAAACTATCATCATAAGTGTCATTTTTTTTTACCTCATCCGTCGACATGATGCCAGTGAATTGCAGAGCTTCATCACTTCCACATAATTATGAACATATACTTTAACTGCTGCTTTCTCACCGCTGTAATTTTTAACATGTAAATGAAGGATTCTGGTGCACTCTGACAAGAAAATGAAGGGAAAAGACAACATTTACTTCAAGTAAAAAAAGCTTAAAAATAAAGCAAAAGATTGACTAAGAGAGAGTTCATTAAAAACACAGCAAATCATTACAAATGCTGATTCATTCTGGAATGAAGCAAGGTTGTAAAAAAGGAAATTCTTTACAGAAGAACCCTATATTAAGCACCCAAATGAATTTGAATTGGCGAATTTGAAACATAAAACTTAAGGAAAAATGCTTTACTACTTTTACATATCTAAATTGAATACATTAGCAAGCAACACTTAACACTCCATTATGTGTTCGTTTGTATTTCCCATGTATGAGAACGGCAGACACAGATAGAAATACGAATGTAGTGGAAGTAAGCATTACATTCAGCAAAAGTATTCTGAATTATTCTGAACTGACGTTGACGTTTACGTGCTACAAATTGGGAAAAGTTTGATGGGGTAATGTTAGGAAAAATGCATCACGACAAACTTACTTGACTTACTAACAGACTAAACTTGATTTGGCAAATTGACGTTACTGTAGCAACTAGTTTCCCAAATTTAAGTTAGTTTAAAAGCCTTGGCAGCAAACGTACCTCAGAATTGTTAGTACCGCGAAAAATTGTCCATGGGTAAAGAAGACGACCTTATCGTGATTCTGATTAGTCAAAAGACTCGAGGCTCTGCACAAGATCTGGGGTCCGTTCTTCGTACCTCGCTTAATACATCTGAGATGATTTGACAGATCCCAGATCTTTTAATCGTGATAACTGATCTCTGGCTAATTTGTTTCTTCAAATGAATTTACAGATTGGATTAAGTTATCTGAGATTACTGCGCGTTCCTGTGTTCCCTGAAGAGGGCAGATGCATCGATACTCGAAACCACGATCAGAAATACAGCGATTGGCTGGCAGCAAGACAGCAACGTAATGACATCATGTAATTAAAAAAGCCACCTGGCAAACAACTTGACAAATTAAAAAAAAGTAAAAAAAAAAAAAAAAAAAAAAAACACGAATTTCTGGACCTTTATAAGGAAACAGCCAAACGACCAAAACAACATAAAAGTTAAAATAGATAAATTAAATGTTTTTTTTGTTTTTTTTTTAAACATGATTCCCAATTATTTATATTCACGATTTTATAGTATTTGTACACCCTTTACATTTTTATTTCAATGTTGTAATTAGCAATTAATTTAATTTTTTAATTCAATTTGAAGCAGATTTGTTACGTGACAGTATTAAAGTTTTTTAAGGGTCAAGATCAAGTTATCTGCATCTCTTGCGCTGCATCAAGCCACTCCCATAATATCCGTCATCACTCAAATTAGTGCAGGGCTAAGAATAACTGTACAACATGTGTGTAAACCTTATTTGTAATTATTCCATCACAAATAAATCTCTCAATCAAGTGGCTGTGTCTATAGTACTATACACAACATTATAATATTATTTTCAAATACATTTTTATATTATTATTATTATTATTATTATTTAAAATTATTATTGCCCCTCGTTCAGTAATGAACTCTTGTAATAAAGTAGCAGTGGCTGGGACATATTTTAAGTATCACCTCAAGATGTAATCTAATCCTGTTTAAATGAAATAAGCCTGCTCCCAAGCAGGTTTAAGGGACCTGCTGCTATGACAGCAAGTCCAGGATGAGCTTTGAAGAACCAAACAATCCAAAATCATGCCAAATCGTCAACAATCAAATCCAGCTAACTGAGTTAGCGACGTACGAAGAACTCACCCCTGCTCGAGAAATGTCAAACTTGACATATTTTGATTTAAAACGGCGAATTTCACCGAAAAGCACCAATTTGCAGGTATGAATACATCTTATATTTAATGTAATGAAAAAAAATATCTTTCTTTTTTTTTTTAAGTAAAAATTAACAAATCATCCAAAAGCCATAAACTGACATTCCCGGAATTCCCAGTGTGACTACACATTTGATTTTTTTTTCCATAATATTGTTGCTTGTTATCAGTTATGTAGTTAGGGTTTTATGTTACATTGTATGTTGTTAAATGAATGTTTATATAGCATTATTTTAGTGTCATGTGTTACCATGATAGTGTTTGTATTTGTGTGCATTACAATTTACAGATTGTTCTCTAAATGTTTAAATTCTTACTGTATTTTTTTTTTTACATAATTATTCTGGCAGTCCCTCATATTAGTCCTTTTACCGTGACGTCATAGCAACCACTTTCCCTGCGGCATTCTCTCACGTTCCTCTGGTCTGGCAATGAAATAGTAAAACCATAGGAGCTCTCAGGGATCAAGCCTTGCTGAAACCTCAGGGCCAGATTGGAAGCCAGCCTGTTCTGCCCCAGCCCTACAGAGGGGGCCCAATGGGGAAACCCCACCCAGACACAAAGCTCCAGGTTTGATTGACAGCATAGAGTCAACACTCCACCATTGACCACACACTTATAATATGCACCACATTTGGCCCAGACACATTTAATATAGGAACCGGACACTAGATAGAAAACAGCTCTGTGTAACAGCTGTGGCTGAGTGTCTGTTTCAACACGATTGTGAATACAGGAAATAACCTAGCCTGGATGCCAGCCGAACTTAGCCCTGCCCACAACATTTGAGGTTGGGCAGTTCGGTCTGGACTTGATCCGTTGTGGAGCTACGATGCCCGAACAGAAGCTGTTCAGACCAATCAAATTGTCAGGGCGGGCTTTATACGATGATGGACAGATGATAAACAGTAACGTAAGCATTCACGTCACCAAAGAGCGCTTGGGTTGAATTCGTTCTAATCCTAATTAGAGAACTTGTTCGTATATTCACCTTTACTATTTCTCTCGAAAATGATGATCGTGTTGGTAAATACTCTGTGTATCCTTAAATTATTTTTACAACACCGGCAAAGATCGTTTACACTCATCTTCTTATTCCAGTGTGTGTGCAGTTGAGATCTGTTGACAACTATGCGTTAGTGATGTGTCATTCATGAACGATTCATTCTTTATGAACTAATCTTAAATACAACGAGTTGTCTCAGAGAGCGATTCCTTTATTTTGTGTTGACCGCGCATGCGCTACATGCCATCGGTTCTGAACAGGATCTTCTGCATTCAGCCTATGGGGCTGTGAGTTGGTGAACGAATGACTCGAACCCAAAGACTCGAGAGGTGAACTAATCAATTCTGTTTTCGGGACTGCACGCATTGCATATGGGGCTGTCACGGCCCAAATCAGACACGAACTAACGGAACTATAACGGAACTAACGACTCGAACCCGAAGACACGAGAGATGTACTAATCTTTCCAGGGAACAGACGTGATTAAATGTTAAGTGACAAAAGAAAGAACGACTGGGATTTGGAGGTGAGGTTAACTAACAGACTGCATAGCCTGAAGACCCAGCTAAGCAATTAATGAATCATTTCTTTCTTAAAGTTTGGCCTTGGCTACATTAGCTTGTAATTGATTTTTTATTCCAAATGTGATCAACGTTTGCATAAGAACTAGATGTGTTGGGGAATTTAACATGTTAGATTTGAATTATATTCTCCTGAAATGAACGAAATTACTTGAAAAAAGATTTGTTCATTTTGCTGAACGAGATTCAAAGATCCGAGTACATAAAATGATCCGAACTTCCCACTACTACTATGCGTCGCTCAACATACGTCACTTACTCCGTTGCTCTGATTGGTTGTAAGTCTATCCAATTGAGTGCAGAGGCATTTTCTTTCCTGGTTCGGCCCCAATAATCACAGCCCAATGGAGCAGTATCAGACTCATATTCTGACTAAAATTGATTATGACGACGTCAGGCTAGAAAAAACTAACCTACAACTAATGCACATATTTATAAAATACTTTGCAGGATGGAGTATTTCAATTAACACCTGAAGGACTGTATTGGAATAGAATTTTAATTGCATTGAATTGAATTGGAATTGCTGAATTGGAATAGAATCACCTACTACATTGTGTTGATGCTTTGGCTTCTTTTGAAAAAATAAACCTGACTGGTCAAATGTTGAAGCTGAAAAGTAAGAAAACTATTAGCTTACTGTAGAGTGATGATTACAATACAATTTAATAATTTATCCTCATAGGACAGATACACCTCTGCTCAAAACTTAAAAACTAAAACCTGCTGCTACAGCCACAGGACTCAAATGAGCTGTGCTATTGGGGATATAATATTGCTAATACCAAACTTTCACAAATGAATTTCTCAGTACTGTTATTTTGGACACAGTCTTTTTATAGGAGTTTATTTATTTATTGAGAAAACACACGGTATGAACACAAGCAACAATGATGTGATGAAGAGAAAGAGGTGTTCACACTGAGAAACATCTGCAAAGCTCAAATTCCAATATATTTAGCTTGCTAAAATGTATATTACACATAAAAGTTTGGAAAAGTCATTAAATAATGACAGAAAGACTTCAAAAGAACTGAAACTAAACCCTGTGTGGACTCTATTCTGCATCCATTTAAATCACATTTTCACTAAATTCCTGTGTAGACATGATAAATAAAATAAAAAAACAGGTAACAAAAAAAAATCCTGTAGGTTTCATTGTGATGTCATTGGGAAATTGCAGTGAATACTTGGTAGATAACAGACATTTTCTAAATTGATGAGAGTGAAAAATATAAAAATAGATGAGAACTGAGCCTGCTAGTTCCCTTTCAGTCAGTCACGTTCAACGTAAGTCGGACGTCACCGACGAATTGGGATCACTTCTGGGAGCTCCTATCAGCTTCAAGATATAGAGAACGGGCCAATGGCCATTTGCATCTTGCACTCCGCCCCGCACCGCGGGTATAAAGCGGAAGGAGATGCAGCGCACCTTTGTCATTCACTTCGGAGCTGAACGGCGTTGATGAAGACAGACTGTTCCTGCGTCTATCAGCAGAGAGTTTGAGAGTTCGAGAGAGAGTTAGAGAGAGATCGCCTTGTGCTGGGGAAAAGGCACACTGCAGCGCGACCACATGCTCACTTCCGGGTTTGGAAAAACTGCTGTTTTTACAGCATTTCCTGTTGGATCGGTGAGGGCTTTCCACACAGTGAGAGCAGACAAAGGCTACACTATTTCCTGTGATTCTGCTGCGGTTGTCCCTGGGTGCTTCAGCACTATTAAAAAAGCGGTTTCCTCTAAAAGAGCAACACGGGTGTGACACTGCGTCTTTTTCAAGATGTCATTCCACCCATGATAACTGATAAATATCGGTTCCTGGACTCCCCCATCTCCTCGGCCGGGTTGTTCAGCGACACGGTCGAGAGCTTTGCCCAGCAGTTCTCGGCTGCCCAGAAGCAGACGGAGGCCATCAAAAACATCCTGCCGCGGCGGTCAGCTGCTGCCTCCACCCAGCCAGCAGCAGCGCCTCCGCCTGCTCGTCGCCGAGGGCGTCTGCCCACCGCCACCCCCGCTCCCGCCAAAGCCCAACAGCAGCCTCCACCAGGGCAACGGCGTGGAGCCGGCCGTGGGAAGGACGTCCAGCCCGCTCAGGCCGCTGCCAAGCCAGATGGCAAGCGCCGTCGTAAGAGACCCTGAGACGGGCCACCCAGAGATGGAGGGAACTGCTCTTCAGGAGGTGGTAGCAGCACCACTCCTTCTCCCGGAGGAGGGCCGGGAGAGAATCCTTGGTTGTTGTTTAATTTCTGTTCCCAAATTTTCACCAAAAGAGCAGTTTCCAAAATCTCGGTGCCAAGAAAGCGCGCTTGGTGGTGTATGATGCTCCCATGCCTTGTCACCCTCCGGCGCCTCTCCAATCGCCAGCAGGGGGTACTGGCTGTGCTCAGGACACACACAAGAGGCCTCCTCACACCCGTGCGCCCTCTCAGCGGAAGCAGGTAAGTGTTGCACTGCACACTCAGACCCCACTTCGGGCCGCTATGCCATCCGAGTCGGGTCCCTGTACGCCGCTGCGCTGCCCCACTGCGGGTACGTCTGTGGTGCCGTTTGGTCCCGCTTGCACGGTTGCTGGGAGCCTGGCTAGCGCTCCCCAGCCCGTCTCGCTGGCTCATTCGTACTATCAGACTCGGCTATGCGATTCGGTTTGCCCGCCGTCCCCCCAAGTTCAGGGGCGTTCACTTCACTTCTGTGTCAAAGGAGAACGTGCTCCGGGCGGAGATTGCAGTCCTACTGGCAAAGGACACGATAGAGCCGGTCACTCCAGCCAATATGAAGACGGGCTTCTACAGCCCGTACAGCCCGCGGAGGCAGCCATTGCTCCCATGAGAGAGCGTGGGGTTCGCATCCTATCTCGACGACTGTCTGATTCTTGCACAGTCGTGGAAGCAGTTGTGCGAATACAGGGACATGGTGCTCAGTCACCTCAGCCAGTTGGGACTTCGGGTCAACTGGCAGAAGAGCAAACTCTGCCCCAAGCAGAGGATCTCTTTTCTCGGTATGGAGCTGGACTCGGTCAGTCTGACAGCACGACTTATCGAGGAGCGCGTCCAGTCGGTGTTGAACTGCTTGAATTCGTTCAAACGCAGGACAACGGTACCACTGGAACATTTTCAGAGGCTCCTGGGGCATATGGCATCCGCAGCCACAGTAACGGCGCTTCATTGCTTCATATGAGACCGCTTTAACACTGGCTACATGACCGAGTCCAGAGATGGGCGTGGCAGAGCGGCTCACTCCGTGTCTCAGTTACACCGAGGTGCCGCCAAACCTTTAGCTCGTGGTCGGACCCTTCGTTTCTACGGGCAGGAGTTCCCCTAGAACAAGTGTCCAGGCATGCTGTTGTCTCCACAGATGCCTCATCCACCGGCTGGGGGGCCATGTACAACGGGCTTGCAGTTTCGGGTCTGTGGACGGGGCCTCAACTGTAATGGCATATCAATTGCCTGGAGTTGTTAGCAGTTCATCTTGCGCTGGGCCGCCTCAAAGAGCCGCTACTAGGCAAGCACGTTCTGGTCCGTACGGTCAACACTGCGGCCGTTGCGTACATCAACAAACAGGGTAGTCTACGTTCCCGTCGCATGTCACAACTCGCCCGCCATCTCCTCTTTTGGAGTCAGAAGCATCTGAGGTTGCTTCGTGCCATTCACATTCTGGGCCTGCTCAATTGTGCAGCCGACGAGCTCTCACGACAGCCAGTGCTCCCCAGGTGGTCCAGCTCATCTGGAGTCGCTTCGGGACCGCACAGGTAGACCTGTTTGCCGCCCTGGACACGTCTCACTGCCAGTTGTTTTACTCCCTGACCGAGGGGACCCTCGGCTCGGATGCTCTGGCGCACAGCTGGCCCTGGGGCCTACGCAAATATGCGTCTCCCCCAGTGAGCCTTCTCGCACAGACACTGTGCAAAGTCAGGGAGGACGAGGAGCAAGTCCTGTTGGTTGCCCCGTAATGGCCCAACAGGACTTGGTTCCCGGAACTAGTGCTCCTCATGACAGCACCTCCTTGGCCCATTCCTCTGAGGAAGGACCTCCTGACTCAGAGACGGGGCACCATATGGCACCTGCGTCCGGACCTCTGGAAACTCCATGTCGGTCACTGGACGGGACGCAGAGGTTCTAGGTGGCCTTCCACAGGCTGTGGTAGACACCATCACTTCCGCTAGAGCTCCCTTTACGAGGCGCCTCTATGCGTTGAGTGGAACCTGTTCGTTGAATGGTGTTCTTCTCGGCGAGAAGACCCCCGAAGATGCTCGATCAGTTCTGTGCTTTCCTTCCTACAAGATGGGTTGGAGTGAAGGCTGTCAGATATATGTAGAGCTGCGGGCTGGGCGACATGTTCGCTAGATTTTATAGCCTCTGTGTAGAGCCGGTATCTTCCTGTGTGTTCACTTCAAATAGCCAGTAACACCGAATGACCCGTTCTTGTGTCGGCTTGCTGCGCCATTCCCCTCCTCATGGACCGGATACGTGCGCTGATATGCTCCAGTCGAGTTCCCCAGAACGGTGAACCCTGTTGAGTCCTCCGCAACCCGCGGCATTCGGACGTGGCGGAGCGTCCGATGCCAGGTCTAACACTCGTATGCATTGGTGGAACTTGTGTTAGGCTGGGTATCCATATGTTGTGACCCCTACGGTGGTCCCATATGTGTATTCTTCCACGGTACGGCTCCCTACGGTGAGCCCGTGTCTTTCCCTTGGCAGATCGCTCTGCCATCTCTGTGCAGTGTAGTCCCCCGCCTGCATTGGCCGGGGCCACCCCTGGGACTTCCATATGTTGTACTGCCCACGGCCAGTCCATACGTGCATATTTCACATAATACCAAATATTTCACATGATATCAAAGATGAGTCGATTCCACTATAAACGTCAGAAAGCCTTTTAGCCGTATATAAATTAGGTTCCGGTACCGAGGAGTCTGAGGAAGATGGCATCGTGGACAGTTTTGTGGCTTGGCTGAGGTAGAACAGACAGCACCGTTAGAATCCTGTGAGAACTTCAATCAGGACGCAATCTCTCCCCCCTATCACCCCCCCCCCTCTCACTCAAAAAGATACGGGGGCCTAGACACACAGGCTCCTTCCAATACACAGACACAAACATTTTCTTTATGTAACTTTAATTAAACTATCCCAGAATGTATATGATGATTCCTGTGTGTACGCATGCTCCCTATGTCATTGCCAACATAGTCATGATGTACGAACAATGTAAAGTCATTTAAGATGCTTGTATTCATGTGTAAGAATGTATCTCTGCTCTAATATCTCCCAGCCATACTGTGTTTGATATCTAAATATTCCTCTCTCTTTCTCTTAACCAACGGTGCACAGTAGATGATTATGAAATGCATCGCATTATGTTACCCCCCCCCCTTTTGAGTAGAAATGTACCAAGTATGACACCATCATAAATTAGGCAAATGAGGTCATAAACGGAGACAAAGAAAGTGTTCTCCCGCCTAAAACTCCCACATCTGATTGGTCATTTCAGAAAAGATGGGCGGATGTTAATGTTTCTTTAAAGGACAGTAACACCAGCATATCTTGGCTCAGTCGGTGCAGTCGATACACAACCCTCTTATCATCTCGGCTCGTCCCCTGGCCAGGCGGCTTCGGCCCTGGCTTGGCGGCTCAGTCACGTGGGTTGGTTCCTTTGAAGTCGGCGCGCTCCGCAGCCAGGCGGACAGGCAACGCGCGCCATCCCAGCGCGCTCCATGCTCAGTCGTCTTCTAAAACTCCGACGAGACAATCTTCTTTTCCTCCCCTTTTCGGCATTCGCTTCAACCACCTTCAAACTTCCCGCGGATCGAGAACGCTCCGGAAGGACCAAAAGAGAACACACTCCAGCTCAAAGAACTCTCTGAGAAGACTCACGCGCATTCTTTATACTCAGCACAAAACAACCCATGCAAGTATAAATTCCATCGAAATTTAGATGCGTTTTAAGATGTGTACCCCTGTTTAAGGTGATATTATTCGTTGCTGGCTCTCGGTGGTTATGTTTGTGAAATTGCCATTCCTGAACCTTTCCTTCCTCTCTTTCATTCTCTTCTTTTTATTCTCTTTCGTTACTATTCGTTGTTCTGTATATACATGTATTCTTTGTTTTAGTCGTATGTATTCGTAGTATCAATTATTAAAACCATTGTATCCACATTCGATTGTCATTGTTGCCGCTCACAAGGCATGGTCACTTTAATGTTCCGATCTAGCTACGAGCTCTCAAGTATCTTTGAATACTTTAATTAATATCCTAATAGTTCGGAAAGTTTATTCTTCGTGACCAGAAGGATAATCTTCCCGAAGATTCGATAAGAAAGAATAAAACTTTGTGAGAATTAATAAAGGATTGTAGTACTGTTCGTTCGTTAAATGAACGGATCAGATGAATTTTGAATTAATTCTAATTCAAAGGTTATTCCGTAATGATTTAATATATATTCGTAGTTAATTGCAACCCATTGTCGTTAACTATATATATATTGCATAAATACCTAGGTTAGGTATTTCCCTTTTTGGGTGATTTGGAGATTTATAATTTAATCATAACCCGTTGCGATTAGTTATAAATAATTAAACATTAATAATCATAATTCCCTATTGAGCTAATTTAATTTATTATTATTATATGCAGCCGAGTCGCTACAGTCCTGTCGCCACAGTTGCTGTACCATCACTGCATGGCCGAGTCACTAGTTCGGCTCCTCAGTGAAATAGGTGCTGGGGGGAGCATGGGATGCAAATCTCGCACGCCAATGGCCATTGACCCGTTCTCTATATCTCGAAGCTGATAGGGGCTCCCAGAAGTGATCCCAATTCCCAAGACGTACGTCTCCGTTCCCTCCTTCAGGGAACTAGGGTTACCACGTTTTTCCAGTTATCCAGTTTCTCTTGAAATTCATCAGAACATCATATTCTTTGTCAGATACATTTCAAAATAATCTGTGCTGAAGAACATGAACAGGAAATGTTGACGGTTAAAATCAGCCCCACAGCTTTTTACAAAAGAGCTAAGGGCCTGGGAACAGCTGTTAAGGTTAGAAAGGGAGAGAGATGGATTGTGTGTGAGAAAGGAGAGAACTTTTGGAAAGGCATGTTGTTCTCTTAAACTTATGATTTTAGTCTCACACAAACCTCAAGGGAGTGACATTGAAATTTGACCCAGATAGTAAAGAATTAGACATTATCAGTCGTTTGATGGGGCAAAAATTCCCACGATCTAAAAAAGTACCTTGAAATCATGTAAACTAATTAGGACTTCTTGATTTGTTCAATATCTTTATACATAACATACAGAGAATTAAGTAAATATCAGGTCCCAAGAAATAAGCAAAAACCAAAAATATCTCTAAAAGGCACCACTGCTTCCAGACTTGCATATGAGTGTACTATCATCATTTGAGTGGACAAAACAGTCATGGTTGCTCATATCACTAATATGCAAAACATGGTGTCACTTAAAAAAAAGACAAAAAAATAGTTATTTCTTATTCCACTGGGAATAACTGTGACCACCTATGACTGGCTCACATGGTTGTTTGTGTTTTGGGCCACATGATCTGGTCATAGCTGTACTGATATATTGAAAAAGAATGTTATTTACAAACAAATTTAATCTACACTCTTCCTCTAAAGATGTTAGTCATCTTTATTCAATAAAATGTGGCTTGAAAAAATAGTCACTGGTCTAGCTGCCTTGTTTGCCCAAGTTTTTACCTTATTATATTTGCACTATATATTGTCATGAGAGGCTATGAAGTGCACGACGAAGGAGAATTCAAGGAAATAGTCTTTAAAGGTGCAGAATGGAAAACTGTATTTACCTTGGCATAGTTGGATAATAAGAGTTCAGTACATGGAACTGACATACCATGAGCCTCAAACACCATTGTTTCCTCCTTCATATGTAAATCTTGTGCATGAAAAAGACAACTGAAAAACGGGCGAATCCCAACATAACACTGACTGTGACGTAACAGTCAGGATCATTAATATTTACGCCCCCCAAATTTGCATATACCAGCGCATGTTTTAGGCCAGGCAGTATTAATGTGGACCTGCACAGCCGAATCATCAAGTTCTGCAGGTATTGTGAAGATGAGGACAATATAGCGAAAATGGCAGATCATGGATATAAATGTTATGTTCCAGGCTGTGCAGGGGATGTGAGCACTTTTCATACCCTCCCCACATCAGGCACAAAACAGGCATGGTTGATGTTTATCTATAACAGGATACCGCACTAATTTAATTCAGAGTTGTTAGTTTCCTCTGATTAGTGTCAATTTTGTTAACGAAAATATGACAAAAAAATTTTTCCATGACTAAGACAAAACGAGATGACACAAACGTCCTTAAACAATAACTGTGACTATTTCATCATGCAATATCGTTGATGAAAAAAGACAAGACTAAAATGTAGTTTAAAAAAAAAAAACACTCTTTGGTTTTGTCGGGGGGAAAGAGGAGCATTGTGAATGAGAATGGTATGTATGGACTTATATAACTCAGGGGGATACGGTGAATAAGTTTAAGTCCCAAAAAGTCGGTATGTTTCTTTAAAATAACACTTATTATGTTCGGTGTTTTACTTAAAATGTGCAATCTGGCAACCATGTGCACGCGAGCTCTCTCTCGCTCGCGCGGATGATCTGAAAACACCAATAAACAAGTAAGCTGCATTTCAGCAATCTCCATTTGAGATGTTCTGCTTAAAGTGCATTCAGTCAGTCTGTGTTCTGTCTCGACTCAAGAGCCGCTTGTGCTGTTTGCGATTGTGTTTGCTGAATAACTGCACTTGTGTGAGCTACTGAAATAACCTTGCTGTGAAACAGCCAATCAGAGCAGAGCTCAACATTATTATTCATGACCCTTCCAGATAAGGTAATAACAGCCCATTGCATTCTAGGGACAAATCCTAGTGTTGTAAATGGACATGTAAAACCGTATCTGGAGTATTTTTGCCCTTACCTAAGCCACATACCTTCTATGTAGATATCAGAGAACAATTTAAAATATTGTATCAATGCACTCTATGGCACCTTTAATCCAAAAAGCACAAGAAAACAGATATCACAACCTTGAAATTACACCAAAGAACTGAATGAACACTTAAATACACAGAGGAACTAATGAGTAAAATAATCATATGAACTGAATCATTAATCAAGGGAACACACTGGCACACACTCGGGGTACGTTTACACGACAACGATGTACCAAAAAACGGGGAAATAATTAATTTCTACAGATGACAACATTATCAAGACGATATGTATGCCAGGCCAGCAGTTAGCAATGTCACTTAATATTGATATACACTGAAGAATGAATTGCGCTTTTCTATGCGTCAGTTCAAAGTGACCATGTCTGTCACGATGCCAGATACAACCTTGTTGCTGATTTAAAGATGTTTCAAATGGTCCCGATGCGTTTTGTGGTCTGCACCAACTCACGCATATGATCTGCTCTGTCCTATCGCCTCTATCGCCTGCGCACATACGCATTCTATTACAGAACAGACTTGTGCCAAACAGACTAAACACGTAATACGCACTTGATGTCACCGTTTTCACAGATTCACATTTTTGTTGTTTACACAGAGACAATTACGGTCCCGTTTTCAAAAACCTGCACTTTAAAACAGATTTTCAAAAGTTTGCCTTTTCAGGCCCCCAAAACGCAGTTGTTGTGTAAATGAATGGCAAAAAAAACTCTCTCTCTATATATATATATATATATAAAAAAAAATAATAATAATTCTGTGTGAACAGCCCCTATAGGAAACTGGGTCACACAGGCAAACAGGCACAAGGAAAACAGAACCAAAACACAATGAAAACTAAACCGCATTATTTTTCCCTCATTTGAACATGCAACCAAATTTAAGGATATCAAAAAAAAACTTCAATAAAACTGAAGAAAAAAAAAATCATACTTTAAAAAAATTTTTTGGCTCTTATGATTGAACAGAACTGTGTATTTCAAAAGGTATTTTGGAATTTGTTGTGCAACAATCACGCTTTTGTTCCATTACAGTCAAACTTGTTGAAGTAAAGCTCCACGTAAATCTGATACAACAGTTCATTGCGTCTATATACGATGACTTCACTTTTGGGCAAATCTTTTAGTGGGCTATAGCTTTAAACACGTGCCCCCTGAGGAGAATGGATGTTTGTTTACAATAGCCCGCTGTGTGATCACCAAAGGGTGGTATAATAACAAACAGGCTCTATGTTTACAGCCTCCACACACATGCTGAATTTAATTCTACATGGCAAGGTTGGCTAACTACAACAGTCCAATGTGAAGAAATTACATTAAAAAAAAGATCCTCTCCACACACAGAATAGTTAAGAATTATAGCCCAGTATTTCAATTAATGGAGAAACTGCCTGCAGAAAAAGCTTATGGAATGATTGTAAAAGGTCCTTATGTGCCCAACCACATCAATTCCTGGACTGGGATTTTTATAGATTATAAACCCTGTGCATAAGGGAATCTTCAAGTGTGAGAAGCTGAAGCCAAAGACTAAATTAATACAATAAGACACAATGTCTATTTAATAATTGCCATTTCATAGATTGCGAGTGCCATAATAGTAGGAAACTTCTATTAGTTTCTGATAGGCTTGACTTGTTTTTATGACAAAGACAAAATAGTTACTACAGAGTCCATACTGATTTAACAGCCACCAATTATTCTGATTCTGTTTAGCTGGCTGGGGGATGCATAGCTGAGCCTGATGGCTGTTGGAACGAATGTTTGCCTGTTTTTCTCTTTCAGGCAATGCGTTACATTCAGTCAGCTGCTGAAGAGGCTCTTTTGTCTAAACAGTGGTCATGCAGGGTTTGGGATTCATTTCCATGATTGCATGCAGTTTGGAAAGCATTCCCGGCAATAATCTTTAGCTGACTCCAATAACCTGGACTACCTAAACAAGTGGGCATTAGCCCTTGAGGCTTTCAAACTACAGGTGCAATTCCTCAGCACTCTCAAAGCGGCAAGATAAGCTGAAAACCAAATGCAGATTTAATTAAACTTAAAAACCAGACATAGGACTAACCACTGGAGAGCTAAAAACGCAAGGATACTCTATGTTCAGATATCTGGGGTTGGTAAGATTTATTCATGTTTTTGAAAGAATTCTCTTATGCACACCAAGGCTGCATTTATTTGATCAAAAATACAGTAAAACAATCATATTGTGAAGTAGTATTACAATTTAAAATAACTGTTTTCTATTTGAATATATATATATATATATAAAAAATTATTTGTAATTATTCCTCTGATAGCAAAGCTGAATTTTCAGCATCATTACTCCAGTCTTCAGTGTCACATGATCTTGAATTCATCCTAATATGCTGATTTGCTCAAGAAACAATAATAACATTAAATAATTTTCAAATAGTTCCCAACTGATGTGATGTACAATAGACCAATATAGGCTCTTATATGATCAGACTTTTGCTTTTTTTTCTAAACTGTTTCAGCATTTTAGCACCTTCTCGTCTTCTAGCTAATCTCCCTGTCTAGTCTCTGTCTCTCCCTTTCCCACCTAATATGTGTTTTTGCTGTTATTTTATGAGTGAAAACCTGAAGTGTCTGAACACCTGTGCAGTAAATCAAAAAATAACCTGTTACATAAGTCTGAAGCAGAGCCTGGAAGACCTCTTAGCAAAACACAGGAGGAACGCAGATAAAAGACAGCAAAAGCATAAGGAAAATTAAAAAGTGGTGAAGTAGGAAAGAAGTAGTCATCAAATTTAAAAGACTGAGAGAGAGTTGGAAAAAGATGAGAAAACGAGGAGCAAAGACAGGTGGCTAAAAAGGGCTCTTGAGATAAACTTTTAGGAATTAAAATAGGAAAACAGAAGTATCAAATGTGAATGCAAGACGGTGAGATTTAAGGTGAGTTGGCCTAAAATAGTGAACTCCTCTAAGTCTTAAAAGATCTCAGGACAGACACTATATCTGATGGGGTATGAATAAATGTGTATGGTGATCAAAAGGCCTTGGGTGTTTTCAAAATGACACTGTATGTAAGACCTTACATTAGTCAAAATGGAACTGAGCTAAGGAGAAAGAGGTTCAAGTTGTTCCAAACCTGTATGAATTTCTTTCTTCTGCTGAACGCAGAAGATATTTTGAAGAATGTCTGTAACCAAATCACTGATGGTCCCTATTGTCTTCCATAGTATTTTTTTTTTTCATACTATGGAAGTCAATGGGGTCCATCAACTGTTTGGTTAGCCATATTCTTCAAAATATCTGCTTTTGAGTTGAGCAGAAGAAAGATATTCATACAGGTTTGGGTCAACACGAGGGCGAGTAAATGCTGACAGAATTTTCATTTTTGGATGAACTAACCCTTTAAAGTCACAACAGAAGTAGCAAAGAGAGCATCAGAGAGAAGTTTGTTGTTTCACAAATCAGTTATGACATTTTGATTAAAAAGAAAAATGAAAAGTACACATGGATGAATCGTTCACAATCAGATCAATAACATGCATTTATAAAATAGATCTGTTCAGGTCAAAACAGTGATCATGGAAGATACACACCATTATAATAAACGAGGACATGAGTAACCGGTCCTACACGATTCATCAAAACGGTGTGGGAGGCGGGAGAGCTAACAAGGACTGCAGCGGAGCGCCTCTTGAGGCCAGGGGAGTGAAGTTTACATGCACAGCTCTTACTGGCCTACGCCTGTTACACATAATTTATAACAGGATAATTTGTGTAAATGTTTTTTATCTTGTGGAAAATATGTACACATCTGTTATGTGAAATGGCTTAATCAGAACTAAATTAAAAAAAGAATAACAATTTTTATTATCCTTTAAATTTTTTTAAATTATCAACATCATCTGCAAACTTAAGCACTCAACTATAAACTGCCATTTAATCCGACATGACTTAACTTTGTGAAACTGTCATGCTAGTTGTTTGTCTATGCGGAAAAAGTATAAATGTAGTCCAAAAATAATGAGAGCAATATTAAATGTGTTCAATGTTTATCAGTTTTTTGGCAGCCTTCAAAGGAAATGATATGATTTGTGATTTCAAAAACCGCAGCTGTGAAACCTTCAAACAATGATTTTTTCCAAACCTCAAGGCATTAAATTAGCCTCAATTTATAGTCACAGAAAAATGTGGTTAATCCTTAAACCTAATGCTGGGCTTTTCTCGTTTGTAAATGAGGAAATATGTACTCGTGTGGTCAGACTGGATCAGAACCTTACTGAATAAGGTAGTGTTATCCAAACTTTCTTTCCCACTTTGTTCCCATTCACTGACCTTTGCTCTTTCCTGGTTTCTCATACTACTTTGAACTAAAACAAGCTGTGAAACATGATGACAGGGACATAAACCAGGCAGAAAACACTAAAACATGTCAGATTACACAAATGATAATGTTAAAGCACAAATGGCTTGATGAGACAAACGTTGATGTCGGTCAAAACACAAACTGCTGTAAGAACTTTTTGGTCATAAGTCATTATTTTTTTAAGAGCCTATTCTATAGGACCTGGCTAAATCTTTCACAGTGTTAAAATAAACATGATGACAAGTTAAGACTTGAAGGCATAAGCAATAATATTTGTCTCTGATATACTAACTGTTTCTATTACAACCAGTATATTGTACCTTCTGTAAAGACAAATTCAATGAAAACCATATAGGGGAGAGCGGGGTTTGTGTAAACCCACTTGGGGTTCAGAGTATTTAATTTTCCCCACATGAATTTCACACGTCTAGTACAATTATGTGGTTTTGTTTCATTTATACAGTGTATACTTTTTTCTTAATTTCCCCGAAAGAATGGAAGTGAATGTGACAACATGCCCCATAGGTGGGGTACAGTGTAACATGTGAGGGGCACATTGTAACATGACCATTGACCATATGACAGCTTAAAATGTTATCTGATATAATCAAAAATATATCCAAGACAAACTAAAATATTTAGTCAATAAAATACAATTATTAACTTAGCATTTTTTAATCATTAAAAATATACTAATTTTTGAGTTTGACAACAAACACACTGCAAAACACAGCTATACAGCATAGTTCAAAACATAATAATAATTAATAACTTCTGAACATTGACTCTCAGTCATTATTCACCTTTTATCATGGTTTCTCAGTAGGATTCATAAAAGTATAGAATAGAATAGCACAGTTCCAATAGGAGCACATTGTAACACAGTGTTACAACATGCCCCACCTGCACAACTGGGATTTAAAGCCGGCTCGTGTTGGACTATCTCAAAAAATATCAGATTTGTCTTATTTTAAATAAAAACAAAAAACAGAGATGAAAAATAAACGTAAGTAAGACATTTACTTTTGCTATGGTTAAATAAATGTTCAGTGATATCTTCCAAAGATTTTTTTAATTTTGCCGCAATTTTTTCTCTAAATAATGTTGATATGGCAACTAGTAAATACACAAAGTTTTGTCATCCTAGCGTGTGTGGAAAGTTTTAAACCATGTGTGTTACAACTAACCCCACGTTGGTTGTGCCCCGCTCTCCCCTAAGTCCTATATAAAATCATCTGAGCCTACGAATGTAATGTGTTTTACCTGATGTAATGTCTGATTGTAATATCCTCTGACAGGCCTGGGGTAAATCTACCCTCTGAGACTCACAAGTTTATAGTACGTATAGCTAGCAGGGTTTGGATTAGGTGTAGAGTATAATGTTCCAGAACAAGGTCTCCGTGGGCCTGTTGTATCCCACCACAAACCCCACCTCAACATGGCATACACCTGACCCTGTGTTCAATCATACTATTGACGCAAGACAAATGTAAATTCAATAAAGTTAGAAAGCATGAGCTGTATTTTTAAAACGTACATATGGACAGATTTGATCTTAGAGTGTGCATACGCTTCAATCCGCTCGCATTTATAAAAACTGTATTTTGAAAAGTAAAAGCCTATGCACTTTGTGGCAGAGAGTCGGAGTACTGCAGGTATTTGGAAATCTTGTAATTCTTGCCACTTACAATTCTCAAGTAAAGGATTTGTACGTTGACTGGTGCTCTTTTATATGTTAAAAACATTAATTAGGTGTCGTTTACAAGGCGGAGATCTGAAACCATTCAGCTGCGCACAATTTCAAGATCATTTGTGATTTATAGGCTGCATCTGAAATCATATACTTCCCTACTATAAGTGAAAAACAGTATGTGAATAATAATATGTACGAATTCACAGTACTCATAAATAAGTAAGCAAAAACTACCCGGATGACCTACTATTTCCGCCGAGATTCTAAAGTATGCATACGATGGACACTTTACTATCCCATGAGGCCAGGAGAGGATTTGTGAATGACAGTGAAGCGACACAATTAATGTACTTTTTTTAATGGTTGCGATAACTACTTATTTAAAATAAATACCTATTCAAGAGAGTTGGCCATTTCAAACGCAGCCATAGATTTCACATCTGGAAGAAAGGCGCAGGCACGTTTTTGTGTGTAGGGGAGACCAGGGATGGTTGTAACACTTTTTGTTTGAGCATCAGTAACTCAGTGGTTGTTTGTTCCAGATGTCTCAAATTTTGATACATGGTAGCCACATTTGTCTGCTACAAATATAACTCACTTGGTGTGTACTACACAATCACAGACGATGTGAATTAATGTTAAATAAAAAAGAGCTCTGTTGTTACAACCTACCCCACTACTGGGATGAGTTGTAACACTAGCTGGGGATAGATGTAACAGAGAGGTAATTTGCTGAAATAACACCCACACTATCCAATGTTTGCATACACATCATTAAATAAAAAAGAAAAAACTGTTTTGAACAACGTGAACAATTTAATCGTGCAAAAATTATACATTATATTGTATATATATATTTTTTTTAATGTAGTACAAAACAATTGCTGCACATTTGTGTGAATGTGCGTGTAAGTGTACCGTATCCCTGTCACATACGGGTTCAGTCACTCACTATGTTTCCAAGATCCACCTATTTTTATGTGAATTTTGAGATATAATAAAAAACACTATGATGGAAACACATTTACTGAATAAATCCCTCCATATGCAACAAAAAAAAACTCACATGGCTTTGCCTCAATAGAGGATGTGATTTATAATTGGAATCATCATAGGGGTTGGTTGTAACATTTTTAATCAACTGTTACAACTATCCCCACCCCTAACAGCCATAACTTAGCTAACTGTTTTAGGATGTGGGTTTGAAGTTAGCATAAATACAAAGCATCAAAATAAACTAGAGAAATAGCTTCTTCAGGTCATGAAAGTTAAATAATTGTACCTACAATTCAATGATTGCTAAGCAAAACAATCTTTCTTACCTGAAAATCTTTTTTTTGTTCATAAAATCAACAAATTTGAGTCACTTGCAATTTCTCCTGTGACCTCAAAAAGAAGATGGGAGTGTATGTTATTGATTATGTTACCCCGGCTCTTTTCTGAACTGTCAAACTTACAGTGTTACAACTGACCCCGTGTTACAACCCTCCCCGGTCTCCCCTACATTCGTTCTCTGAATCACACGTACGCACATTTGAGAAATTATCATAAGATCAATTGTAGGACGGTTTCAATGCAACATTTTATAAATAAGGGTCCAGGATTGATTACTGTGGTGATTCAAATCAGATCCTGTTTGGTTTAGCAACGTTTGTGTTCAGATTTTGAGTGACTTTTGAATGAAGAATGCCTAGATTCATGGGCTTCCCTCTATGCTGTACAAGAACTGCCCTCAGGTGGTCAAAGTACTGTGGAAGCTCACGAAAGCAGCTTGGAAGAAAGAGCAAGTCCCAGCAAAGTGGCAGCAAGCTGTTGGTGTGTTCATTCCCAAAGAGCAGAACTCCCATACCATCAAACAGTTCAGAAACATTGCCTCGTTGAACTTGGATGGGAAGATTTTCTTCTCTATTCTGGCAAGGAGAATTAGCAACGTCCTCATGGGGAATGGATACATTGACACAAGCTGCCAGAAGGCCAGAATCCCTGGGTGCATCGAGCACTCTTCTGTGATTTGGGATCAAATTCAGCGTGCAAAGAGAGAGAAGAGCGACCTGCATGTGGTGTGGCTAGATCTTGCCAATGCATATGGCTCAGTGCCGGACAAGGTGATATAATTTGCCATGGAATTCTTTTATGTCCCAGGTTGTGTGCAGAACATCATCACCACATACTTCAGCAACCTGCACATGTGCTTTACTCTGGAGGGCTACACAACAGGATGGCAACAGCTGGAATGTGAGATTGCCATGGGGTGTGCCATCTCCCCCATCCTATTTGTTTTAGCCTTTAAGGTAATCCTCAGAGAGGCCAGGCAGGTAGTCAGGGGCATCAAGCTACCATCAGCCGAGAGGCTTCCACTATTGAGGAGCTACATGGATGATGTGACAAGCATCCTTCAGAAGGCTCCATGCACAACCAGGCTCCTCGAGCGCTTTGACGAACTGCTCAAATGGGCAAGAATGAAGAGCAAGGCTGAAAAATCAAGAAGTCTCTCGATAAGTCTCTTGCATGTCAGGACCATCTTTTTCGCTGGAGGGGAGCCTATTCCACTGCTGGACGAGAAACCATTGAGAAGCCTGGGGAGGCAGTATACTGCAGACTACTGCAAGCTAGTCAGGCAACAACTGGCAGAGGGCCTGGCAAGAATTCACCTGCCTGGGAAGCACAAAGTGTGGTGGACACTATATCAACGCGTGCTGTGGCCTTTAAAGGTCTGTGAAATTCCTATATTGGAGGTTAGCAGGATGGACAGCCTCGCCAACAGCTACATTCGAAAGTGGTTGGGCTTGCCCCTCTGTGGTTCTTCGGTCAGTGCATGCTGGAGCTCCCCATCAAATCCATCAGCCTAGGGTACAAGCAAGAGAAGGCACGCCTTGGAGCTAAAGGACTCAACTTATAAGGAGTGCGAAAGTCACCATCCACACAGGCCGCAAATGGAAGGTGGAAGCTGAGGTATATCATGCTATCTCCATTCTGCAACATCGAGAGGTGATGGGGTTAGTCCAGACTAGTCAGGCTGGCCTAGGCTGGGGAGCACCACAGCAGCTCTGGTCTAAAGCTACCAAGAGGCAGCAGAAGATCGAGCAGCCTCGTCACTGTTGGTGAGTGAGTCTCCACCCTCTCTCTGACTGTCACGTTAATGCGTTAATGCTGACCCTCTGATCGTCCGACACCTCTGGCTGATGGATGACTCTGGCAGCAAAATTTTGTACATATTGAAGTCAAGCGATTGTTTTAGCGGGAAGCCCAATAAGAAGTGAATTACAAAGTTGGTCTCCACTCTCTCTGCTGGCGGTGTTGCTGTTTGCAGACGGCGTCATTGCTCCCCCGGCTGAAGGTGTGGGTGTGTGTTCGCCGCACAGCTCAGCTGTTTTATGTGTGACAATGCGTCGGATAATGCTGGACAAAAACTTCGTATTTCTTTTCCTCGTCGTTAGTGGCATTTGCAGCATGTCATTAACATACTCTACATCTGTTTTCCGGACCTTAAACCACCATACGCGACTTGACTCTGGGATATATGAGTATTGTCGCTCACTGGGGATTCTTCGCCGACCACGTTAGGTCCATCGCTCTACCAGGAATTTGCGTGATGAATATCGCACTACCGCGCACTGCATTCCATCGATCTGGACCAGTAGATCTGTTCTTCACAGGACTTCGTCTTCATGTCGTTTAAGAGATACTGCTTCATTAAGGTCCCTGGCCAGGGAAAATTGTCAACACTACGATGTTAAATCTGGTGTGTGCTTGTCACAGCACGTTTCATTACTAAACTGCCGTTCACTGACTGGGAAAGCATCCCTACTCAATGATATAATTTCTGATACTCAACTGGACATGTTGCTTCTCACAGAAACCTGGCAGTCACCAAATGACTACTTAATGACACCTAAACCTTCTTACTCCATCTGGTTATAAATATTTGTCTAAGCCACGTCTCCGTGGTAGGGGTGGTGGCCTCGCAGTGGTCTATCGTGACACAATGAAAATGATCACGACTGATTTCCATAATGCTAAATCTTTTGAATACATGGCCTTTAAAGTCCTTGCTCATACAACTCTGCTGATCATATCAATATATCGTCCTCCTAAGTCTCTGTCAGATTTCTTCTCTGAACTCAATGAACTACTCACTCTGGCCTTTGCTGTATCCTCCCATGTTATGCTGCTTGGTGATTTCAGTATCCATTATGACACTGTCTGCCCAAATACCAGTGACCTTACATTAACTTTGGACAATTTCAGTCTCATACAACATGTTGATTTTCCTACTCACTGCCGTGGTCATATGCTTGATCTTGTCTGCACTTCAGGAGTTAATAATGTCTCTGTCTCTGGATCTCAAACTGGTATTTCTGATCATAAAATGATAACAGTTAGATTTGACTTTCCTCTTCCTAAACCTTGTCTCAAAACTATTATTAATTATTATTGTCAGACTCTATTAATGCATTGTCTCTGTCTTCTTACTCTGATTTCTCTTGTCCTTCTGCTGTTCTGCTATCTCTGAAGCCTTAGACAATCATGCCCCTATGATAACTAAACTGGTACCTACATCTCACGCGTCACCTTGGTATACACCTGAGCTCCGATTACTCAAACAAACTGGCAGATGCCTTAAGCGCCAATATAGAAAGAGTGGCCTGGAGGTGCATTACCAAGATTTCTGTGCTCATCAGCTGAATTACAAATTAGCTTTCAATACCACATGTACAGAATATTACGCTACCATAATTAACACTGCTAAAAGTCGACCTAAGACAATATTTTCAACTGTTAACAAACTTCTCAACCCATCATCGCATCTCATTACTGGCTCACTTGACCTCTGCAACTCCTTCCTCCATTTCTTTGTAAATAAGATAGAATCTATATTTGAAAAATTTTCAACAAACTCATCTGAAGTCTCCTCTAACTGGTCCCCACCTCAGCCCATAAAATACACCCTCTCTAGCTTCACTCCCACCAATCCATCGCCTGTTAATGACCTAATTGCTCATACTAGCTCATCCACCTGTCAGTTAGATCCAGCACCTACCTCACTTCTCAAAAACTGCCTATCTGTAATCTCTTCTCCTATTGCTCATCTGATCAACTGTTCTTTTTATTCTGGATCTGTCCAGCTATCATTAAAAACAGCTGTGGTCACTCCTATTTTAAAGAAACCTGGGCTGGACTCTTCAGTTATGAGTAACTTCAGACCTATCTCTAATCTTCCTTTCATTGCAAAGCTCCTTGAAAAAGTAGTTGCCCCTCAACTACAAGCTCATCTCTCTGCTAACAATCTTCCTGATCCCTTTCAATCTGGCTTCTGGTCAGGCCACAGCACTGAAACAGCGCTAGTAAAAATTACTAATGACTTGCTAATGTCTGCTGATTCTGGTTGTCTTATTGTTCTCATCATGCTTGAACTTACAGCTGCCTTTGACACTATATCTCATTATATACTCACCTCTCGGCTAGCAGCTATCGGCATCACGGGTAGTGCTTTATCTTGGTTCATATCATATCTCACTGATAGACAATTTTTTATTACCATTGATAACTTCAAATCTTCTCCATGTTCTCTCTCTCAGGGTGTTCCTCAAGGCTCTGTTCTTGGACCACTTCTGTTCAATATTTATCTGCTACCATTAGGTCACATCATCTGTAGTCATGGTCTCAGCTATCATTGTTATGCTGATGACTGGCAAATTTACATTTCAGCCCGCTCCGTAGCCACTCTCCCCCTGGACTCATTGAACACCTGTATTGCCGACATTAAAATCTGGTTACATAGAAACTTCCTTAAATTTAATAACAATAAAACTGAGGTTACTGTTTTTGGTCCTCCGTCCCTTTTGAAAAAGTTTGAATTGAGTCTATCCATTGATGGGGCCACATTAATTCCATCTCACACTGTTAAAAATCTGGGTGTAACATTTGACTCGTCACTTACATTTCAAGCTCATATAAGTTCTATTACCAAGACTGCATTCTACCACCTCCGTAACATTGCCCAGCTGCGACCTGCTCTCAGCACTAAAGATACTGAAACTCTAATCAATGCTTTAATAACCTCACGTTTTGACTACTGTAATTCACTGCTTATTGGGCTTCCCGCTAAAACAATCGCTTGACAAAATTTTGCTGCCAGAGTCATCCATCAAGTCAAGAAATCTAACCACATTACCCCTTTGCTCTATATTCTACATTGGCTACATCTGCATCCAGTATAAAATTGTATTGTTAACTTTTAAATGTCTGCATGGACTTGCTCCCCTTTATTTATCTGAACTTTTGCACTGTTATTCTCCTCGTTCCCTTCGGTCATCTGACTCAAGACTACTTACTGTACCTTGTTTCCATCTTTCTACTATGGGTGGTAGATCATTCAGTGCTGTGGCCCCAAAACTCTGGAATTCCCTCCCTCTATCTCTGCGCGACACTGCTACTATATCCTCTTTCAAATCTCAACTAAAAACATATCTTTTCTTACACTATTTCCAACCCTCCTCTGCCTAGTTTTTTTTTCTCTTCCCTGTATATTTGTATGTCTATGTTCTACATTGTTCTTCCTTGATACTATGTATATGTATGTATTTTTCTTGTACAGCGACCTTGAGTTTGGGAAAGGCGCTATATAAATAAAACGTATTATTATTATTAAGATCATGATGGTGGATGAAGTCACCAGGCTGGAGCAGGAGTGCTTCCACGTAAAGTCAATACCCCAGGGCAGTCAAGGAGCCTGGACGCAATGGGACGTGACTGTGAACAGGCGCATCACCTGGGCAGACATCTGGAGGACGTCACAATCCAGGCACAGCTTCCTGTTAAGGGCGACCTATGACACCCTCCCATGCCCCCGGAACCTCACCCAGTGGTTTGGAGATGAGGTAGGCTGTCCCCTGTGTGGCAACATCAAAGCAAGCCTTCAGCACATATTATCAGGGTGCAAAGTGGCACTGATCCAGAGACGCTTCAGGTGGCACCATGATCAAGTCCTGGCCAAGCTAGCAAAGATCCTGGAGAGCTGTAGGGTAGCAGCAAATCGCACACCAGCAGCAGCAAAGCCTTGTCAAGTCTGGTAGCATGCTCCAACCTCCTGCTCAGAAGAGGAACACCATGCTCACACCCGGCAAAGAGTGGCAGATGTTGGCAGACCTCAGGAAGCAGGTGGTCTTCCCAAGAGAGATTGCGACAACTATCCTTCGGCCAGACATCGTTATGTGGTCCACGGTGGAGAAAAGGGTCCTCCTCATTAAAATTACTATTCCTTGGGAAGAGGGCGTGACAGCAGCCCACGAAAGGAAGCATCTCAAGTACTCCGAGCTGGCAGCGGAGTGCCAAGAGTTGGGCTGGAGAGCCAGGGTCTACCCAGTGGACGTCGGGTGCCGGGGCTTTGTGGCACCGGGGCAACTGCTCCATGGTGCAGGAGTGGCGGGGTCACACCTGCGAAAACACACATGATAGTTATGCACATGATAGCAATAAAGTTTATTATATTACATGTTAAAATTTTGTAAATGCTGTAACATGAGTTTGGACAGTTTATTGGCTGAAAGAGAGATTTTGTGAACAAAAACAAATCCAAGCTGGCAAGTACTGAGGACAATTATAAAGAACGTCTCAGTTACGTACGTACCCTCATTCCTTTTACCCTGACGTCATGTTGGAACGCCAAACGTGACCGACTGAAAGGGAACTGCCTTAATTTGTTTTATTTTATTTCGTTTTCTTAGTTATTTCTCTGTTTTAATCTACAAAGCTAAATGTTTTAGCTGTGTGAGGTTAAACATTTAAAAACGTGTACAGCATGTTATCATGCTACTATGGCTTTGTTCAGACTGTCAGTCCAAATCCAATTTTTGTGCATATCCGATTGGAATCTGATCATATTTAGCAAGTGTTAACGGCAAAAAATCACATAAAATGTGATTTTTACAAATCCGTTTTGAACTCTATTCATATGTGGTTTGAAATCCTATTCAAAGCGCATTTCTGGAAATCCATTTCCGTCTGACTGCTCTAATCGGATTTTGTTTGGTCTATGTCACTTTCTTACGTCACATAAAAGTAAACATGTTATGACGTTTTTTTAGGAAACATGCTTAAAGTCACTACAGAAACAAGTTGTGTTGTTGCGAAGTGCCAGTTGAGCAGAAAATGACAATATAATGGAGACATGTTGAATTTTGATACCAGTGGAGGCGACAGCACAGAATCTGCTGCTGCCTCAAAAGACGCAGTAGTCCAGCACAGCAGCTACATATTGCCATGTTGTAAATAAGAAAACATCTGTATTGAAAACCCTCCATGTTGCTGTTGTTATGTCTACTAAAGCAACGTCATTACCATAGAAAGATTCCAGAAAATGAAAGAGAGCCACAGGACACACAAATCAGATCCAAACAGTTACGATACACAGTGTGGGCAGTCAATAATTTAGATCAGATTTAAATCGGATACACAATAATCGGATTGTGTGAACATTTTTCTGGAAACAAATTGCAAGAATTATTTTAGGTGAACTGGTTTCAGCCAGACTTTTAGATCAATCCATAACATGTAGCCTAAATCACAAAACAAAAACTACTCCAAATTGTCCTGTATGACATATGTTTCCCACTCTGTGCACTATTCCTTCAGTCCAGAGCTCATAAAGTCACAGTGGTGATAGACAATGTGATCTTTACCACAGAGGAGAGACAATGTAAACCCAGGCCCATCAAAGGAGCATTTCACAGAATGAGAAAACCTGTTTCACCTGCTGTTTAAGATGCTGAGGAACATGGGAGAAATACTGAGCTCACTGGCATGCAGGCATTTTATTCTTCACCATGGAACCGTAAATGTCTGAGCTTCATATTACCGGACGCGTGCCAGCCAGAGAGAAAGGAAACCGCATACAATTAACCAACACCCCTGAGGTGGAGTAAAAGCTCAGTGACACATCTTTTAAACAAGCTGACAACATGGTGGAATACAGGTGGGTGCCGTTGGGAATGATGGAAGCATGCTCTCATGCTTTGGTTAGTTTACAGCCCCAGTTTATGGAGTGTTTCCCTCTTGACAAACACACAGATTTGCTCTTGGATTTTCTCCACACAAAACACCACTTTGACAAACTGAGACTCGCTGGTGAGTAATTGAAAAAGATATCAGGTTGTGTAGATATCATCACAAATCTGAATGACTATAATTAACTAGATGAGTAAAGTTCAGCAAGACAAATTTTGATGTTGGCTTGACAAAGCCTTTAAAATAATTTAAATAAAAAACTTTAAATAATTTTACAAGTTTGAAGGCTTTACAGGCTATAGTCAGAAAAAAAGATTGAAAGACTGCCATTTTGATGTGGTTGCTAGGGAATGCTAGTGGTGAGGTTGCAAATTACAACCGCCCCAACACACATAGAGAAGCTACAGTGGCCGACACAGGACAAAGATGTTGTCGTCTGAGACAGCAGAGAGTAGCTAAAAGTTTAGGGCTACTGTAGAAACATGGCAGCGCAAAATGGTGACTTCACTGTAAGGGGACCCGCGGTGTATATAGATAGAAATGGCTCATTCTAAGGTAATAAAACATAACGGTTCATTATGCAAGGTCTTTATACACTACTGAAAACATAGTTATGTATATTATATTGCATTTCTGTCAATAGAGCCTCATAAATACTACACACTGCACCTTTAAAGCAAATTTGCCTGTGAACGCTTTATATAAATACTAAATCCGGGTGATCACTTATATCAATGTTATATATATCGTCATGTCATCCAGCCCTAAAACTTGTATAGTTTTTATCAGAGTTTATTTAACCCCTTTAGGGTCAAAGATCGCCGACGGCCCCAGATTACTGTTGTTCAACATTCACTGCACATTAAAACATCACACTCTTACTTGATCTAGAGTATCATTAGAAAGATTAAAGAAATGTACAGTTTGCAACCAAAGGGCCCGTTCCAGTTCATGCACCCTCGCAAACAAATGCTGTTTTTACAGCGAACAAAATAAATCACAAACATTTTCAACAAAAGAGCACTTTTCCTCTTCCAAACACCTTAGCAGTCAGGCCCCCGACTCACGGCGGCCCGCCTCTAAGCTTTATTCAACCCCTAGCCACTCTGGCCAAGGCCTGGTAAGCCATCCCTGATGTGTTAGAATGGGTTTTGAATATAATAAAACGAGGATACTCGCTCCAATTCACTCGCAGACCTCCATCACAGACCATTCTTGAGATTCGTGTTCGAGGGGGTGGCTTATCAGTACACAGTCCTGCCATTCAGCCTGTCACTGGCACCTCGTACACTTACGAAAGGCATGGATGCGGCTCTCTCCCCCCTGAAACAGCGGGGAATGCGCATTTTTACCTCGACGACTGGCTCATTCTAGCCCAGTCGGAGGCAGAGTTATTAACTCACAGATCCTGGCTTCTCAGCCATCTAGAATGCCTTAGGCTCAGGATCAACTTATCCAAGAGTATACTGCCCCCCAGCCAGCGAATAACGCGAATAACTGGTCCAGTGAGAGCCTGGCTTGCACCGGAGCGCGCTCTCACCATCCAACAGCTAGCTACGTCGTTCAGAGCGAGATCTTACCTCCCCTCAGAACTTTTCAAAAGGCATTGGGCTTTATGGCCTCTGCATCGACAGTACTCCACTTAGGCCTACTGCATGTGCGCCCTCTGCAGCGTTGGATAAACCGCAGAGTCCCGGCTCATGCTTGGCAATCTGGCCGCCTTTGTATAAGAGTAAACCACGGCTATATCAAAGTGCTGGCCTCTTGGAAAGACACCAACTGGTACCAGGCTGGTGTATGCATGGGCCTAGTCTCGAGGAGCTCTGGGGGAGGGCAGGCCAACCTCCGGCCTCTGGTCGAGCTCTGAGAAACGGCTGCATATAAACTGCCTCGAGATGAGAGCGGTCTCTTTGGCCCTAGAAACCTTCCTCCCGAGCCTGGCAGGACACCATGTCTTGGTCCGAACGGACAACATGGCAGTGTTTTCCTACATAAATTGCCATGGTGGACTCAGGTCGAACAGCCTGTATGTCATAGCCAAACGTCTCCTGCTATGGGCACAGGCCAACTTGCGCTCGCTAAGAGCAGCGCATGTACCAGGCAAATTGAACCAGGGAGCAGATATGCTGTCTCGAGACAACATTTTCCCTGGGGAATGGTCTCTCCACCCTAAGAGGGTTCAGCTAATCTGGAGCACTTTCGGGAGGGCAGAGGTAGACCTCTCCACCTCAGAAGACGATGCTCACTGCCCAATATTCTTCTCAAAGAGCAGGGATGCGCTGACCCAGCCTCCCCCTTTACGCATTCTCTCCGGTCTCGATGCTCGAAGCAGCTCCTTGGCCGATACCCCCGAGGGCCCTCATGTATGGCCCCTCAACGGGTACCAAGAAGGAGTCCTAAACACTATTGCTGAGGCTAGAGCCCCATCCACAAGATGCTTCTACGCCCTTAAATGGTCAGTGTTCACCAGCTGGTGTTCAGCTCGGAGCCAAGACCCTTATTTATGCAAAGTACCACTGGTACTTTCGTTTTTACAAGAGCTACTGGACACGGGTCGTACCCCCTCCACGTTCAAAGTATATGTGGCTGCCATAGCAGCTTTCCATGCTCCTTGACTTAGTCGTATGCTTCCTCAAGGGGGCTAGGAGGCTGAACTCGCCTTGTCCCCCACTCTATACCTGCATGAGACCTATCCATGGTCCTCAGGGGTCCCCCATTCGAGCTGCTGCAGTCGGCTGAGTTAAAGCCACTTTCGCTTAAGACCGCACTCCTTCTAGCCCTAGCATTGGTCAAGCGAGTAGGCGACTTACAAGCACTCTCCACGAATGCTTCCTGTCTTGAGTTTGGGCCTAATGACACTAAGGTCATCTTCAAACCGAGACATGGCTATGTGCCTATGGTGCTCTCAACACCGTTCAGAGCCCAGGTAATTTCACTGTCTGCTCTTTCCCCATCAGAAGATGACAGAGAACTAAACCTACTCTGCCCTGTCAGGGCTCTGTCAGAGTCTATATAGAGTGTTCTGCCCAGTTCAGGCAGTCAGAACAGCTCTTTGTATGCGTCAGTGGCCACACCAAAGGGCTTCCGGTCATGAAGCAAAGATTATCGCGCTGGATAGTAGACGCTATCTCTTTAGCCTACGTCTCTATGGGCCTTCAATGCCCCATAGGTGTCAGAGCTCACTCCACGAGAGGCATGGCCACTTCATTGGCCTGGTCCAGTGGTGTATCGATTGATGACATTTGTGCGGCGGCCGGTTGGTCCTCGCAGTCCACATTTGTAAGATTTTACAACTTGGAGGTCCCTGCACTGCAGGCACAAGTCCTTTCTGTATAAGTAAGTTTGGCCTCTAAAAGCCTAAACCACTAGGTACTCCTTTTGTGGGCCCTGACCCTTGTCCGGGCCTCGTGGGATTCTGACCAAAGCTCTTCCCTAACCTCAGGCTTTGCTCCTCAGATGGGACTTCAGAGCAAGGTCATCTGCTTAAATAGCACAGCATGATTGGATTGTGTTCCCATTGAGTCTTTAACACAAGACACAAAAAAGACACTGTTCCTGGCAGCTATATACATTCTCTTGCATTAACTCCTCATCAGAACAAGCCGATATAATCATGTCTTCTCTCAAGATCCATACTTGAACATAGAATATCTATAGATGTATGAATGCCTGGCTGGACAAAAACCAGATAATTCTTCCTCTCTCTCCAAATCAAACATGTTCTTCAATAACATAAGCTATGATATTAACATGCAAGTTGCCATCTAAAACAAATTCCTTGGTGGGGAGTGATAAAAAGAGTGAAATAAAGAGAAGTTCATTTACATCTCCATCTTGATTTTGTGTCAGCCCCCTCCCACCATCACTGCAGGACCCCTTTCTATTCCACAATCCCTGTTTGTACAAACAGTACAGGCATACTCTTTCATTATTTATGATGGATACTGGCTTTGTATATTCCTCTGTGCGTTTATTTGGTCTGCTTTGCTGTTGTCTTGGAAGTGCTATCATGTTTTTTGGAAGGAAACCGTCAATCAGGTTGACTGTGGTCGACGGGTTGGTTCTTTAACTGAGATTGACTGTCTGATGGTTCCAGCTCAGAAGTGTCATCTATAAATGTTTGGATGTGGCCCTAGGTTTTTTGGCATGTACTATGCCAGCATGGTCATGCTCTGTACCTCACATTGTTGCACACACAAAACATATTCAACAATGCTTGCTGGCTCTGTCATGTGGTAAAAATCCAAATATGTATGTTACTTTCTTATCTCACAAACCAAATATGAACAACAAAGTGAAGCTTGAAAATGTCACTACAGAAAAAAAATGGCATAAAATGTCTTTTCCAATGTTTGGTTCAGGTCATTATTTCAAATAAACAGCTAGTTATAGCTCTGGAGAATGAAAAAAACATGACCTCACAGAAGGCTGAGAAAGCTGTCAACAAGTGAGGACGGTGCCAAATGCTGACACAAGTTAGCTTCATTTTGTCTAAATGGCTTCTTTTTTTATTATTATTATTGCAAAGATCTCTCACATGATGACACCATATAGAGATGTTTTCTGTATCTGTGACGATTAAATTCTTGACTTGATTAATTATATTCCCTCTGTGTTAAGGTTCAAGCTGCCTCTTTTTCCGCTGCTGTCACTGTTAAAGTGATTTAGTGAAAAATGAGTGATTTACAGTTTCATCTCATGTTCTGTGATGTTTGTTTTAATTGTGTACTGCCAATTATTTTCTCATTCAACATTTTCAAGTAACAAATAATAACAGAATGTTCAATTTTGTGTAGACTATCGCTTTCCACTTCAACTATTCTTTAAATCATTCTTAAAATTTAAGGAAATATATGCATCTCATTATCTTGATAATCCATTAAAATTATCCTGTATCAAGATAACTTACCATATTATAAAAACAAATATTTCTGAGCAGACTGCAAATGATCATTTTAAGCAGCAGCAAGCACAGACCAATGTACCAAAAGGGAAATGTTTTATATTTGCTGAGGCTTTTAAACAATACATTTTTTTTTTCAAGCATCAGCTTATCAAGTAACCTCAATATGTCAGCATTTCAGCGAGCAGAAAACTTTCCTAATAAAAAGTAAAAATTCCCTGCCATTTATGGCATAAGCGGCATGTCAAAATGAAAACAGATGACGTCATCCATGTTAAAGCCCCAGATGAGTGTGTGTGTGTGTGTGTGTGCGCAGATTAATGGGAAACATTTAAAGCACTCTATGTTGAATTATCCCCTTTGGATTTTTCCCCTATGCTATTACCTTCACCCTCTGGAATGCCTGTTTTAAATTTTAGAGTGCCTTGTTTCCCAGATCTTTAATGCAGGGAGAAAATAATTTATAAAATGAGATGTTGCTCCAAAATGAGATGTTTTACACCAAATATGGTAAATCTGCTCTTCGTTTTAAAATCGAATGTAACATTTTCTCTTAGCAAAAAATATTATTAATCATAAAAAAAAAGAATCATTTAAATTACATGGTACACAGGTTTCTACATACCTAGCTCTCATCTAACATATTATTAAGAGAATAAAAACAAAACAAAAAGACACTTATTTGTCAACTTCTCCATTTGTAATACTGCCATGTTTTGCATAAGTGATACTATATGTCCAGCAGTGAAGGCATGTTTTTACTTAAGTGTTGTGCGGTCTCCATCCTCTTACGAGCTCATTGTTGCCTGTGGACTGTTCTTTTGTTAGTTCAAGACATTATAATTAATGATATTGTTGTTTCCATGTGGGGAAATAGCTTTGTTTTCTTGAGTGACCTCATGTGTCTCATGCTAAGCAGGTGTCTGATTTCGCCACTGAACTGACTTGTATGTGATTGAGTACACGAGTGTGTGTGTGTTCATGTTTTTCTATCCCGGTGGGGACTTCAGCCTGAATGCAGACAGACTCATGGGGGCTTGTGTCACTGTGGGGAACTATATTGAGGTCCCCATGAGGAAACAAGCTTATAAATCACACAGAATGACTTTTTTGAAAATGTAAAAGTTCTCTGTGAAGGTTTAGGGTAGGGTTACTGTAAGCAGATAGAATATACAGTTTGATCAGTATAAAACAGTTGAACAGTCTATGGAGCATCCTCACAAAGATAGTGAACCAGACATATATGTGTGTGTGTGTGTGTGTGGGTGTGTGTGTGAATTTAATTTCACTTAGTCCAAGTTGGTAATATTTATATGTGTGTACGTGATGTATCTACTAAATAGAGTTTTCAAATCATCACACAGACAGTTTGTTATCCTGGTGATAATTCACAGGATGTTTTCCTGTGGTGTTAAATGTGTGTAACCGTGCGTGAGCGGAACGATAAATCTTAAATGCATGTATAATGTAAACAACAGCTCCATTACATGGCAGGACAACAAACTGAGAACAAAAACAACGCTTCGAAACACCTGATGAATTAAATGAAATCTGCTCTGTGTGGGAGTCCTGTGTTTGGACTTGTGAAAATATGTTCATGAATGCATCATGTGATGAATGATTCACATATTTAATTCTGAGTGGACTGAGGGCTGAGGGTACTTTTTAGGTCCAGTGAACATTGCAAAACAGAGGGCCTTGTTATTGAACAACAACATAAGGGCCAAAAGGTCGTCATCATTAATTACACTCAAGGTAAAATACATGAAGGGAATTTACCTCGAAGAATGTAGCTGCAGACATGTTAACGTATACAGTATTTAGTGGTAAATGGGTTTCTAACTTGTCATATGCTAATGCAGCTAAGCTAATTGCAGTTTTCAGTATTTATTGCATGTAGTGTGGGGGAATAACTAACTAAAAGTAGTAACGCTAACTAGTGCAACATTTTTCAACAGTTTTTCCAGTAACAAGCTACTCTTTTAAGCCAACATTGCTTCTGTAGCCAAGCAATGTTAACATTTAGGTTCGTTTAGATGGTTCATGTACATAAACAATGTGATGAAAACAAATTTCACTAATGCACTTTACATCAAAAGCAACTTACATTGCATTTAAGGTATAGATTTTATTCATGCATGCATTCCCTGGGAAACAAACCCACGACCATGGTCTTCAGTGCCATACTCCATTGTTAGTAGTTTGAGTAGTTTAACTTTAAATTATACGTAGCTTGTTGCTTGGCAAGCCACAGTTTCAAAGTATCTTCCCCAACACTGAACCATAGAACACTTAAGCCCAAAGAACCACTGGATTATACAGAAACAGCTTTAAATCTTACTAAGAACTTGGTTTGGCAAAGCTAAGGATAACCAAATATTCACTTTTGAGAAGTTAAGGACTTTTCATTGGAAAAACCCAAATTGATCAACCATTAATTTGAATATCGGGAGGGGGACTAAAACCTTTTTTAACCTTGCACTATACCACAATGAAACCTAAATCTAATAATTCATCTTCTCCCTTTCTCTTTTTTCCTCACACACACTGCCCTTGTTTTTTTCTGCCAAACCTTGATGGCTTAGACATACTGCTCTCTTGCAGAGCTTGGAAAAAATGCTGAAAGTTTGATGATTTGCTTTATTAATGGCATTAATTTGTCATTAATCTCCTTGACCAAACATACAGACAGGGGCTGCATATAATTTAGAATGCCATAACATGCTGGAATCTCGTCTACGGCTTAAGTGTACCCGCAAACAATTTATCATAATATGAAAATACTATGATAACCACAACTTTTATGATAAAACTGTCTCTGCACACTGAAACATTAGACTTAAAGGGATAGTTCACACAGAAATGGGAATTGTGTCATAATTTACTCAACCTCATGTCGTTCCATACTATATGACTTTCTTTCTTCTGTAGCACAAAAAGGAGATATTTTGAGAAATATACAATGAAAGTCAGTGAGGTCCAGTGTTGTTTTGGACCCCATTGACTTTCATTGTATGGACAAAAACAGTTAAAAACATCAAAATATCTTCTTTTGTCTTCAGAAGAAATACAGGTTTGGAACAATGAGTAAATGATGACAATTTTTTTATTCCTTTAAGTTTCATTTTGAATCGCTCTGATATGTGTGATGAGACAGTACTCAAATATCATAAAACAATTTGATATACTGTCCAACAAAAATTCTAATATATATGGACATAATCGTTCTTTTTGACCTAGTTCTGTACAGCAATAAATTCATATCATCAGTCAAGACCTAGAGTGATAGTCTCACTGAGAAACACAGCTATCCCAGTTCAAGTGCAGACACAGCATATAATTCCTCCAGTTATGAAGATTAAAGACTTTCAAGATTTGCCAAACTATGAAGCAGTATGAGAACATTTCAGTCTCCCTCTCCAAAGGTGTCTCTCTCACACCTGTTTCACGTTCAGAAATCCCATGGTTCCTCTTAGGGATTACATAATGCCCCTTCGTTTCTTCAAATCCTCTCCTCCTCTTCCCCGTTCCAGTTACTCACTCCCCTGAAACCAGAAATCAGTTAATTCATTATTCTAGGAACTCTAGAGTAGAATAATAATGATTTAATCTCTTGTCATTGCAAAGTAAAACTGAATTTTAATACATTTATTCATCCAAATGAATAAATGCTGATCAATTACAGTCATTTCTTTTTTCATCAGATGCATCTTTATCTTTGCGAGTAAACAAATGCAGTCTCTCCTCCTCGCTCCAACAAGTGTCATTCTGTCCTGGCATGGATTAGAGGCCGAAGACTGATTCCCACGAGTCATGCTGGAGTGCCAAGTGGAACATACTGTAACCTATATAGTTAACTTGGCCCAGACTCACCAACACATGCAGCTATGAAAATAAAAAAACCCTTTACATAATGAGCACACTATGCTAATGGAGGTCCCCTGTGGGAACGACACGTTGGTGGTATAGTTTCTGCCAAAGAGCAAATACAATAAATATGTTTCAAACAATTATTGCTATTCTGACTAGTTGAGACTAGTGAGAATAATTGTTGCTCACATTATACCTAGTCAGCATATCCATTAGGGCTTAAGTTGCCTATTGGGAGAGAAAAGCTGAATCGCTGAACCATTAAAAGAGTTAACTCCTCTGTGAACAGATGCCACCTTCAACATCCACATTTTTTCTAGCTGATTGCCTAAAAAATGGGGCTATTAGTGCTTTGACCATTATATTTCATATCAAATGCAGAGGGCAAAGCTAGTAATTTACAAAAGTGGAATTGGGTGGGATCCCTATATTCCCTATTGGCAATGGTTTTTTCACTCACCTGCTCGCTCACTCTCTTATATTAGATGATTTCCTGTCCTGATATTGTACTTGTATTCCATATAGTCCACAAACAGCTCTGTCCAAATGAAGAGCTACAGTACCATTGTTAATGCTTTAAATAAAATGATGCACTGATGTTAAAATTCTGGCCAATACAGATAAGCTGATAATTATTTTAATAACTGATAAAAATGGCATGCAAAATGAGCATGCACAATTATTTAAAAACAGTCAGTTCATTTTATACTGTAGTACGATTACAGTGAGCACCTACAGGCAGGTGCAGTTCATTAGACTCTCTATCTCTATCTCTCTCTCTCTCCTGCATGTGGAAGCTGGACTCTTCCCATAGACCTCAATCCCTCCAGACTCATTAACTCTTCCATCCCCTCCAGCTGTCTTCTAATAGCCTTTCTGAAGCTTATTTTATTTTACGCTCATTTTTTACTTGACATCTTGACACTTGGCTTGGTGGAATGAGGTGTGGAGTGCTCAGCTGTTCTGAGTGTTAAAGACCGTCATTCCTCTCTCTCTTTCTCTCTCCAAAGGTTTTTCGCTGACCAGTAAATGGCCTACTTTTCTTCTTTCTCCCTCGTTCTCTCATGCCCCCTCCCCTCTCTGTCAGCTACAAAGGACGGATGATCTTGATCCTTCCCTTTCCATCCATCTTCACCAGATGATTTGAGAAATTTCAGCTGGAACACGTTTTACAGCAACAATCAATCAAACACTGAGACGTCAGACTCTAACCTGGAAAACATTCAATCTGGGCACATAGACAGAAACATATATGACATCACTCATCATATCTCACACAGTTGCAACTTCTACAGATGATTTGCTTTAAACTGACATTTAATTTCCCCTTCATTTAATAACACTGTTAAATCTTTAGCGAACCTAAAAATGAATATCCATTTTTCATACTGTACATTATAATGTTGTGATGCCTCTAGCATTTAGTGTTTTATTTTTTAATTTATTTAGACAATATAGTTGTCACAGTCACCCACTCTGTCACCTGTCACTTCTGCACTACACCTCCCAGCATCCTCCTTGGCTCTCACCTGCACCTGTTTCTCATCACCCTCATCAACTCACCCTCTATCTGCCTCCGTTTCCTGCACTTCAGTGTCTGGTCTCGTCACGATACAAGCAACAGACTCCGACCTGAATGACTCACCTGAGAACCTACCCGAACTGCATTTCACCGTCTCACCTTCTGCAATAAGAGAAACTGTTTTACAACCTGATAAGACTTAAATGACATTTCCTCTGCATATATATCTTACCTGTTGCATCCCCACTCTGCTTTCTTCCCAGCTGCAATAAAGACTTGTTATTGTGACTTACTTAGTCTGCTCTCCTCTGTTTGTGACAATAGTAGGCTGTATAACTTATTATTGGCAATGACATGAAGATAATTTTCATATTATCAGTGTCAGATCAAATATTAATCTCAGTGCATCCTTACACTGAACACAATAAGAGCTATTATTAAAATGTCAAAGCTGCTCCTTAACACACAACAGAAATGCACAATGATCAGTAGCGGCCATGATCAGCTGCAATTTTAACTTGTTTTTTATTAGGTTGGATTTGAACTGAGCTTCAATGCACTCTACAAAAACCGTAACACAAAAAATGCCTTACACCACACTTTCGTTTTTGCTTTACTGATGTTTTATCTGATGTTTAATGAACTGATGTTTAATGAGCAGTGATAACACTGGATAAGTTTTAGGTTGCCTTACACTACCCTATTCTGCATTACTGCATGTCTCTGGAAATAGACAAGTATGTGTTGCCTTTTTCCACCCTGAGTGACCTCATTTGAACAGAGATTTTACTGAGCTAGGCTTATGCCATCAACTACTCAATGTCTGCCAAGATAAACGCCCTTTCTCCCTAATGTAACTCAGAAATGTTTCGGTCGGCTGCAGAGTGAAGAACACAGTTTAAGACTCACCAAACTCTGCACTACAGTTACACCTGAACCGCAAAACAATCCCACATCAATTAATCCCCAGGGTTTTTCATCTGCTACTAAAACAGTTTTTTCTTTTGCACTGTAATTAGTCAGACCTTCAATCTCAAAGCCAATGTAAACTTGCTTGTAGAACACCTGGCACTAAAGTCGAGCTTGTTTTTAGTTTGCTGGCACAGATCTGCATTCCCTAATCAAATTCGAATCTTGATTTGATTAAGAAATAATGAAAATATCATAAATCTGCACAAAGATCTGATACCGAACACCTTGGTCCTGTTTAGTTGCTGCAAACAATGGAAAATAAAACATTTAGGAGGAAAACCACAAGAGGGTAGTTTGAATGTTACCTAGATTAGTAACATACAACAAGACTCAAAGTCAGTGACATCACTGAGCTGGCAGTTACTACAAGAGGCACTAACTGTACTCGTGAAGCTTGAGCCAGGACACAAAGCCAAAACACAACATATTATAACCAAACAGACACCTGTTTAAAACATGTGTCATTTTTTCCCACTGTTGCGTAGTTGATGGGCACGTCAAATCTTTTCATAATGCTTTGCACAAGTTTGACATACTTCCAGCTTGTTAGGATCTTCTGACAGGCAGCATGCAAAAGTGCGGTGAGGCTTGTAACATAATCCAAACAGTTTCCGCTACACCTGAGCACTTACTCATCAGTCAGACCACACGCTTTGTCAGCAGGTTTTCCTATGTTACTCTCCAAACTCTGATCCAAACATGGCATGATGAGAATATGATGAATGGAGAACGCCCCATTGCTTTTGTGTTTAGACGTATGCCGTGACCCCTCCTAAAACAGCACACGTACATGCGCGCATGTTTCCACACTGGCCCACACACGCACATGAAGGCATTCACACACAAACACTTGGCCTGGCCTACAGGCGTAAGCTACACATGCTCATGCACACACATTTGCTCACATGTATTCGTAGTTCACGGTGGGCCACTGTACCCTTCGCTAGAGGCAACAACATTCCATAAACAAGATGTGTAGCAGAATGAGAGAAAAGGCTTCATTGATGGTCCTATAAACAACTAAAACATTTCCCATAACACTATTTCAGTTAAATGTGGAGCACTAGAAAGCAGGATGTCACCTCTTCAAACTGTTATGTTAGGGTGTATGGCTATGTTCAGAATGAAAAAACTAGCATACTGCACCGTAAGCTATATACTGTTTTAATGCAGCATGAACTTCAGTAGTCAATAAATAAACTTGCATTTGATGAGAAACAAACTTCACAATCGTTAAAAAGGTATGTTGTACAAACCTAAAAAATTTTGGTAATCAGTTTTGGTTATACCATTTTCCATTGTATGGACAAAAAACAGTTAAACATTTTACATTTATACATTTATTTTTTAATCGACTTGCATTGCATTCAAGGTATACATTTGATCTGTCAAGGTATGCATTCTCTGAGAATCGAACATTGGCGTTGGCAATGCTCAACCGTTTTAGTTACAAGAGACATTTCTCAAAATATTTTTATGTTCAAAAAAAAAAGAAAGAATGTCATTCAAGTTTCAAACAACATGAGAAAAAGTACATGGTGGTAACATGGTCAATGTTAATTTTTGGGTGAACTATCCCTTTAAAAAGCAATCTCTGACTTATGTGTATCTGCAGTTGGACCACAGAATGTTGTGACACTGGAGATCCACTCAACTGTTAAGTGTAAATGTGTGTCCATGCGCAAACTAGTGAAGAAGATACAAACTGAACTGCTGCTCTCGGGCATATTGCCCCTTTGTGCCCTAACCTGACTTTGATCAATGTTTCATCAACTGTTTCTTGTTAGAGACTCTTGTCCTGTTTGCCCTTTCACGGTCTCATTACTCCATCCCTGTCGCTCTTAGCAGTGAAAATCCAATCTAAACAGTCCATAAATTGGATGGCTGCATCGTGTTTTGTGTGGCCTGTTTTCTTTCCCATGATATCATGGGCTGTCCTATAGGCTGGATCTCAATCTCCTCCTCCTCTGTCTTCCATATCCCTCCATAATGGGTCGGGTATGCTATGAGATACACTGGGGAAGAGAGGTCATGAGAAACAAAGATTGCGCTTGCTCCAGACTCTAAAATGTTGAATATAATTCTGAATATAAACAGCCATCTTCAGGACAAATAAAGTACATTTAAATCAGCAATTATACTTTGTAAAAAAAAAAAAAAAAAAGGGAGGGAAAGTATTTTTTTTTTACTGGTAATTGCCACATCAGAGAACAGAAACCAAAGACTTGACCAAAATACCAATGTTATGTCTCTGGCCCCATCCAAAAACGGCACACTCTACAGATATTTTCAAAGTGAATTCCTCTGTCTGAAATGCTTTAAATACTTTCACTCTTTTACAAGCCACTATTTTTGCTATTTTTTCTTCACTTTGTGTTGTCTTTTGTTGGCGATGCAAGTGTTGCAAAGTACACTTCTTTTAACATTGTTAATAAATAGCATGTCCATACTGTGTTCTTATAGTGAACCACACATGTTTTGCTGTAGCTGATTGATGTGTTACTATCGCCTATATAAGAATATACTGCAGCTGCATCCTGTAAACCTTGAGGGTTCAAGCCAAGTCAACACAACCTGGACATAACTAGTGTATAAATATAAGCCATCTGGGCCAGCAAAATGAACTTCACATCCGCACTTTACCATCAAGCCAAACTGAATACTATGACCCAAAGCATTTATCTATCCTAAATACATATCCTAATGCGAATTCCATTACTCTGATGCTAATGCTAGTTGAGAACACTCAAGGGCAAAGCAGCACTTGAAGAATAAGCCTGCAGAAACAAACACACACAGATGCACATTGACCTAATACTCACTAAGATGCGTTAAGAACCACAAACTTAAATGTAAGCCCACACAAACTCAGTGATGCTTAGCTGACAAGTATTGTGGTGGGTCGTTCTGACCCAAGAGTGCTGGAGGCATGTAGTCAGGTCACAGCTGCGTGAGTTACACATAAACCCACATGTATGTGTGTATATTGAAGACAAACCCACATATACAATGAAACACTGACTCGGTATCTGCACAGCTGCATATACACACACACACAAACAACACAAAAACAAAATATCCCTCCCAATTGCTGCCTTAATGCATATTTGGCTGGCTGTTATATCCTAAGAGAAAGCACAACTGTCACTCAGATTGCAGATGTTTTACACACACACACACAGAGTTTGGAGTTGCAGCTGGGCAGCAAAGAGACTGATGATGATCTAACAGCAGAGTGAAGGGGATTTCCATAAACACACTGGATGTAGAGGACCCTGTGTCTTATGCACCCCTCACAAACAGCCTGCCAACATCAAACAGCTTCAATTTATGACTAGCTAACACACAACACAGATGTACTAATTAGGCACAGCAACGTCACTGAATAGTCTCTACCAACATAAAAACTGTTAAATGATAAACTTGGACTTGGTTGCACAAGCTACAAAATACCTTCATCTTAAAAGAGCATGCCACACCTAAAATCTGCAAACTTTTAAAACAGTAATGGCAAAACTGATGTATGAACACTGTACTATTAGACTCACTAAAATGAGCCCCATTAGCCTGCATTCACATGCAGTTGAGTTGGTTCATGTTAGTCACATCATATGTGTATGTGCTCTAATTCTGACTGCTTATGTACTGAGAGAAGCATGTTTTGCTTTGAATATCTAGACTAGCAGAGCACTCTCTCTCTCCCTTTTCTCCCGTATTCAGTGATTTGGACAGAAGTTTTGATGGATGTGTTCTGTACAACCTCATAGACTGGCTGTTTGAGCTAATATGTAATATATCTGGATAGGCTCCAGATTACCGGTGTGATTATGAGCCACAGAGCAGGCAATGGAGACCAGACCATGTCCATATACTCAGCCTCTCTAGACACTTGGCAAACTAACTATATAAAAAAAAAAGAAAAAAAAAAAAAAAAAAAAAAAGAATAATAAATATATATATATATATATATATTATTTTTTTTATTTTTTTTGTCCATACAATGAAAGTCAATGGGGTCCAGTGCTTTCTTTTATTGTGATCCATAGAAGAAAACATGTCATATAGGTTTGGAACGACATGAGGGTGCATGATGCATGAACTATCCCTTTAAATGTTAGCTGATAGTACTTTTTTATTTGCTTAAACATCTGGTAAGTAAATACACTTTTATTGACCATCTCCACCTGCGTCTTGTAAGGGTCATAAGTTTATACTTTAAAGGTAAAAACCCTCAGTCCTCACACTAAACTGATCTATCACAAAGAACATCCTTTTTGTATGAAAAATGAGTCATAACCTCCACGTTGCCTTCACCCATGCTGGCCTTCTCACGGTGACTTGGCAGCCAAAACAAGGCAGTGATGAAACAGAAAATTTTGATCTAAGATAAGTTGAAAGAGAAAAATGAGCTGAAAGCAGCAAGAATCAGCTGCCCTGGGAGAACCACAGGGTTGATATTACATATAGAAACACTTAAATATGCAGTTCTGAGATACAGAATGCTTGCTTTCACTCTTTCATTCAGTCTGTGTCCCTCTGTGTTTTCACCCCTAACGATTTGCGATTACAGCATGTGACGGTTCTCACCACATCCTCAGCTGTGAAGGGAATGTTTCTGATCTGTCAGCTACAACAATTTCAAATGGGTATGATGGCAACTGCATCTCTTTCCAAAAAGGGCACTTGCAGTAATGAGGTGAATGTTCCAAATTATTCACACTTAAGTGAGTGCCTTGTCTGGGAAAGACGGAAAACTTGATAAAATCACATTTCAAGACATGACTCGAATAAAACGAAGAATAAAGAGGAGGAACTGGGAAGGAAAAACATTTGTAAGTGTGTTCAGCACAGCGAGGACACTCTCGCTTGTCAAGAATTTACACTGCAGTTCCCTGACCTCTGCCCTCCATTTGTAGAGGTCCAACATGGTCCTCTCTTATCCAATGTCCAAACACATCAAAAGGCATGCCTTTTTTGGAAGGAGAATGTTCTCTTGATGGAAGGCCAAGATGAGGAACATTTTTAATCCTCAAAACTCAAATTAACTAGACGAGTTTGCATGCTCAGCATCATGTGGCATTGGTTTAGAGCATATGTAGAGCAAGGGAGTGAGAAAGTGCAAGAGGGAAAGAGAGAGAAAGAGCAGAGCCATTAAAATAGAAACCTGAAACCTGGCAATGACATTAAAACAAAGAAAAACAGATTCAGTTAAAGACAATAGAAAAAGAAAGTTCCACCGCACTTACGACAGCTATACAGCCTGCATGAGGAAAACCAGGCTCAGGAGTGAAATCAGTGCAATACCAGGTAATGAACATGGGGATTTAAAGTTTATAAAATCAAATTCAAGTTGATATAACAAATATCACAACAATAACATTTCTCATTTCCTGAAAATTTACTCACCACCATCTCATCCAAAATGTTCATGTCTTTCTTTCTTCAGTCGAAAAGAAATTAAGTTTTTTAAGGAAAACAATCCAGGATATAGGATCTAGGATATAGGAATAGGGTCTTATATATAAAAATTATATATATAAAAAAACGTTTATGTACTATAACCTCAAATGCACAACTTCTGTGTTCTGTTCTGCTTTTGCATGACGTATGACGCCATCATGTCGAAAAAAATCACGCACGGGACGTACGTGGAAGTACCGACCCAGTGTTAAATCAAACGCCCTTTTTCAAAAACAAAGGTAAAACAACAATGTCGGACAATTTTAAAGTTGGAGGAGAACATGAGATGGAGTTTTTCGGCACTGGGTCGATACTTCCACCTACATCACTCGTGACCTTTCTGATGAATGTTAGCATACCACTTCACACTTCACACATTGTATGTCAGTCAGCCTTAGATGCCACAATATCTACAAACATTCCTTCCATTAAGGAAAGAAGTGTCTGAAATGAGAGAATCTCTAAGATCAAGCTATGAGGGCTGTTTATGTTACATCTGTCCTGACTGACAGGGATCGCGAAACATTGCGTTCTGTCTTGTCTCCCGGACTCTTTGTTAAAGCTGTCCGTTGCTAATCAGGCTTGTCTGATGTTGGACTACACTCTTGGCAATGGCTGTGAGAGAAACAGTTCGGTTTTTATCTGAGCTGAGGGAGTGGAGCCAGATCAGTCTTTGTAAAGATACAAATCCAGTAATGGTGACGATACTGGTTATGTTCTAATTTTGAAAGATTTGTGAGTTATTTGAATTTAATCAAAACTGAAAAAACTTACAACAGTTATTACTTAAAAACGTATACAGCAGTTAGTTCTGGTTCTCTAATCTGACTGGACAAGCTGCATTCCAATAGCAATGATACACAGCTGATTCTGATGGGGAAGAACAAACTTAGAATAAGTGGCCATATTGCTTCTGAAATACGTTACTCAATATTATCTTCTGGTTTATGGAACTGTAAATCCTGAAAAAAATCACCCTCACAATCGTGATATCAACACAGCTTTGTACTTGTGCACCCAGCCATACTGACAACTATAGGTACAACTTGATTGTGTAATATTGCTTATTACACTAATTTAATCTATTTATAACACAAAACCCACCACTAAAACAACAAAAGATATTACCCTGTCAGAGGAAATTAGGCTAGTTCTTTCACTTGTTACAGATGCATTTTTACAAAATCAATGTCTTCATTGATGAAACAGTATTTTGCTGTAGCTACAGCTTATTAAAACATGCTGGAATAAAAGCATGCTGTATATAGTGATTGTTATGTTAGACTAACAAAAAACGTTCTGAAAATTCACTTAAACTTTATTGCAAACGTGGCAGAATCATATTTTCTTAAAAGCTTGTTTTGAGTGACTGCATGGTGTTCTGAAGTCCAGTGCAGCCGTAAGTAATTTAAATAAAAAATATTACAAGCATCTAACATGTCATAGCAATCTTGTAACACATTATAATCAATAACACACTGGCTCTCCACTTTTAGAGTCATACTGCCATCATCCTTACAAAACAGAGTCCAGCAAACTCACCCAACAATATGAAAAAATAACCCAATACTGCCATCTGTCGGATGTAAAGTAACATTGCAGGGGTAAGATGTCTAGCGTATAGGCTACAATATTACAGCGTGATGGTTTGTTTGTTATTGTCATTATCTGCTGCACATTAAAGCCAAAGACGCGCAAACCTTTATAATGACGTAATGACGTAATTGCGTGCTGCGAGACTAACTGTGATTAGATAAATAAATGACAATATCATCACTGTTTTTTACCAGCATTTTGGATTGATTTATTCTGAAATGAACTGGTATGTGCTTAGTGAACGGTAATCATTCCAGGATAGGATTCAGGTTATGAAACACCAAAGAACCAGCAACTCTTAAATCAGTTTCATTCCTCATTTGTTTCACAAGTTATTCATTTGTGGAAATTCCTTCCACATCATGATCATTCTAGGCTCATTTAATGAAAATCAATTCTCAGATAGACTGAGTATCAAACAAGAGTATCAGTCTGTGCGGAGTGTTCCCATGATGTTCTTCAGTCTGGGTCATAGAAAGGCACTAAGCATCAGCTCATAAATCCAGTCCGACCTGTTCCTGACCCACTGCTTCCCTTCCTCAATTCACCACTAATTCTCCACAGCCTCAGCCACAGGGCCAGAGTACAGAACCCCTGAGGACACAGCTCAGTGGAACAAATACAAAAGCAACTGTTGTTTTGTTTTTTGTTTTTAATGGAGAAGAAGCATGTTTATTGGCAGGTTGGAGGGATTGATGTGTTTGGGATCAATGGTGTGACTGATGCTGGACGTGAGACTGGAGGAACTGAATCATAACTTCGGCCATGAGTTCCTCACTAACTCTTGCTCTTTTTTTCTATCCTTCTATCTATTCTTCTATTTATCCTTATAACACACTCATCTCACAGGGATTATTGTGGCGGGTTCAGATTATTGAATTTACTTTGTGATCTCTCCTTTTCCGTTTCCTTTATGTCTCCCCTTAGTTTAGGGTTAGGGTTAGGGAATAATAAAATAAAAGGAAACATTGGGGGAACAGAGTTCTAAATAAATAAATATGAGGGAATGAATACAGTGTGGAGCTGTATATATATCGTGGCCATGAATTAAGAATATATAAGAATATACGTTCCCACCATTTATTAACTCTTGGCCACGTTTTATTAATATGTTCCCTTGTCCTTGTTTTAGTTAAATCAGCTCCACACTGTATTCATTCCCTCATATTTATTTAGTTGAACTGTGGTCACAATTTAACTAAAATGGGGGAATGATTTAATAAAACGTGGCCACAAATTAAGAATTCATATTTAGATACATATAAAGGCATGTTGTTTTTTGACATGCAGGGCTACATAGACAACAGAATACCAGTCTTCTGAGATTTTTCAATGGCTCTTTCAGCAAATTGCATAGTTGAATAGTATAGATACAGTACGTATATATATATATATATATATATATATATATATATATATATATATATATATATATACACTCACCTAAAGGATTATTAGGAACACCTTTCGCCTTCAGAACTGCCTTAATTCTACGTGGCATTGATTCAACAAGGTGCTGAAAGCATTCTTTAGAAATGTTGGCCCATATTGATAGGATAGCATCTTGCAGTTGATGGAGATTTGTGGGATGCACATCCAGGGCACGAAGCTCCCGTTCCACCACATCCCAAAGATGCTCTATTGGGTTGAGATCTGGTGACGGTGGGGGCCATTTTAGTACAGTGAACTCATTGTCATGTTCAAGAAACCAATTTGAAATGATTCGAGCTTTGTGACATGGTGCATTATCCTGCTGGAAGTAGCCATCAGAGGATGGGTACATGGTGGTCATAAAGGGATGGACATGGTCAGAAACAATGCTCAGGTAGGCCGTGGCATTTAAACAATGCCCAATTGGCACTAAGGGGCCTAAAGTGTGCCAAGAAAACATCCCCCACACCATTACACCACCACCACCAGCCTGCACAGTGGTAACAAGGCATGATGGATCCATGTTCTCATTCTGTTTACGCCAAATTCTGACTCTACCATCTGAATGTCTCAACAGAAATCGAGACTCATCAGACCAGGCAACATTTTTCCAGTCTTCAACTGTCCAATTTTGGTGAGCTCGTGCAAATTGTAGCCTCTTTTTCCTATTTGTAGTGGAGATGAGTGGTACCCGGTGGGGTCTTCTGCTGTTGTAGCCCATCCGCCTCAAGGTTGTGCGTGTTGTGGCTTCACAAATGCTTTGCTGCATACCTCGGTTGTAACGAGTGGTTATTTCAGTCAAAGTTGCTCTTCTATCAGCTTGAATCAGTCGGCCCATTCTCCTCTGACCTCTAGCATCAACAAGGCATTTTCGCCCACAGGACTGCCGCATACTGGATGTTTTTCCCTTTTCACACCATTCTTTGTAAACTCTAGAAATGGTTGTGCGTGAAAATCCCAGTAACTGAGCAGATTGTGAAATACTCAGACCGGCCCGTCTGGCACCAACAACCATGCCACGCTCAAAATTGCTTAAATCACCTTTCTTTCCCATTCTGACATTCAGTTTGGAGTTCAGGAGATTGTCTTGACCAGGACCACACCCCTAAATGCATTGAAGCAACTGCCATGTGATTGGTTGATTAGATAATTGCATTAATGAGAAATTGAACAGGTGTTCCTAATAATCCTTTAGGTGAGTGTATATATATATACATATACATACACCAGTAGGTGTCCACGGGCCAATCATTTACTGAGTTGATTTGTTCATAAACACAGATTCACTGATTCAAATCAACTGTTTGAGTAAGTCATTGAATCATTTAATCAATTGATTCATCTAAAAATACAGGAATGCTGTGTGTTGCTCAAAGATGTGCAAAGGATAAATCAACTGCAGTTTCACTATTCGTTGGCGGTGTAAAAACAGACTGGAAACTGGAAATATTTGATCTAAAATGTAAGTGACTCAATATTAACTTATGATTTATTGAAGAGCTGTATCAAAGCAATATCATGCTCGCAATCTTTTGGTCCGAATATCTTGTTCTTGTTTGTGTGATTTCGCAATGTGCAATAGCAAGAAAACCAACACAAGAACAATAAATTGCAACATTCTAATTTACTACTGCTAGGGACCAACATTAAGTCCTTTGTTTACATGAAGAAAAAAGAGACACAGGTTTTCCATTAAATGGAAAACCTGGTGGTGAGGGACTACAAAAATCTGGAATGCTGAATTTCTTCTCACCAATAAGTCTATCCTGGGTGGCCTCTTATGAAATTACAGTCACAACTTGTCATCCAAACGTCTCAAACCAGAAAGTTCTGCCAAAGCCACAATAGCCAACTGTGACTCCAACAGCAAAGCATCAGAGATCTGTTTAGACAGCCAGAATAGAAAGATGGAGGCTAAGCCAAACCGAAAATGTCCATCTACACAAACTAATATCAGTTTAGTTATTATTATATTCTGATGAAAATATTATCCCTCATAGGCAACTCTTTTTGTAGTTTGTAAGGTGCCGACATCTGCATTGCCTTACATAATACATTGGAAGCCTGCTTTCCATTGGCTTCTGGTGGTACATGGTTTTTGGAATGAGTTGCCAGCCTTTCATTTCTCTCAAAGCCTCACAAGTGTGCAGTAGCAACAACTGCGTATAGCAGTACACACATTTCACAGCATTCTGGTCAACCCCTTTTAATCCCTGCATCTTTTAATGTCAGACCTTTATAAATGAAAGCTTTCAGTGGGCATTTTATTGTCAAGATGCAAATAAGCAATGCAATGTTACTGGAAATTATCAGTATAGTTAACATAATCCTCTCCATGACATCCTATGACATCACAGCCACCTGCAGGGCTGTCAGGGCTGCAGAAAAGAGCCTGTGTGGTCACGCTCTATGAGGTCATTTCCTCATATGTCATGGTCATTATGACCTGCTGGGCCAACCACAAAGAATGCTCAGTTTTAGTCTGATAATACAAGTGCCCATGACAACACAAGTGCAAAGCTCTTTTCTCACACACTAGGCCGACAGCCTGTTCTGAAGGGTAGCTGTGGGTGTTTGTCTGTTCTGACTGAAACTGAAAATGAGGGTTCGCTCACTTATCTTTTATGAAAAGACCTAATTTATTTAATTCAATAGACTGATCTGAAGACAAAAAAGGAAAACAAGAATTGTATACTAAAGAAAATGCCATTGGCGTACAACCAGGAACTGAACCCCATACCCCCCCCCCCCTCCCATCCCCATCATTTAGTGGCTTCTCTACACTTTTCTGTATAATAAAAGGCCAAAATAATCATGTCTAATGTGCTCTAACTCAAAAGTGAATAATGTGTAATCAATACAAAATGAAAATGTTGTGTAAAGCAAGACTATGCACACACTTTGGTGTATATAGCCTATATCAGGGTTCCTCAAATCCGGTCCTAGAGGGCCACTGCCCTGCAGAGTTTAGTTCCATCCCTAATCAAGGTCCTAGTCAAGGTCTTCAGAGTTACTAGAAAATTGCAGGTTGGTGAGTTCGATCATGGTTTGAGCTAAACTCTGCAGGACAGTGGCCCTCCAGGGCTGGATTTGAGGAACCCTAGCCTATATAGTAGGTGTGTTCACACCATGTCAAAATAACCGTAATTACGAGATTCCGACAAGTAAAGTGTTCACGTCCTTGTAGAACTCGTAATTAATTGTAATTTTCTGAGAGCTCCAACTTGCACCACGTGACCACTGTACCACCTGACCTGCAAATTCATTTTGGTGTTGATAGTAGCTGTGCAGTGTTGCCAGATTGGGCAGGTTTCCACCCAAATTGGGCGGTTTTAAATTGGATTGTGCGGGTAAAAATTGGTTTGGGTGGGTGGACAAATTTTGGGCTGGTTTGGCGGTTTTCAGACATCTACATTTTATTGGCTAATTGATTAATAAACAAAACTCAAGTGTGCATATACTCCATAAAGTGGAAAAGTGACCCAACTCTCAATATGTGGCTTACACCTGTGGTGGGAGATGACTCAAAGTCTCTTTATAAATATAACTAATTCTGAGAGCAGTTGAATGACCCCCTGTCGTCATGTGCACACTGGCCTGTTTAGGACATTTGCAACTTTTAAACCATCCAGACTGCATTCTACTCATCCCCGACAGCTGCTGAAAAAGGTTTGAATCATTAATTCATAAAATCAGTTTTGACTGTTAAGTTCTACGTTATGTTCTACAATGTTTAGGCTACTTCAAGAAAGACGTACTAGTTCTGTTTGAAGTTAAAGGCTGTCCCAATTTGAAGGCTCCTTCAAATGTGGCCTCGAAATGTGCCGGAAATGAAGGATACAACAAATGGAACCTTCATAGCCTTGTATACCCCAGATTTCATTGCACACTGGTGACGACAGGATTTTTTTTAGAGAAATTGCCGGATTACACTTTTAAATGCAAGCACTGGGTTCTACCAAAGACTTTATATACAGAAAGAAGGTGCACTCATATTACTATGAATGGGAGAAAGTGCAACACGCAATATGGCAGAATAAGTCCCCATCTAATTTCCAATTGGTAAAGTCATCGCGTCACTGCAGCTGCCGTTAGAAGCTCCGGTTCCTACAGAAACAGGCACAGTTCTGAAACGTGCACTTAGAACTGTGCATTCGCATTAGCTTGGTCCAGCCTGAAAAATTCTAGTTTTTTTGTGATGATTCAAGAGTCTAGAAACAAAATTTATGAGACAGTTGTTGTCAGATGTCATTGGTGATTTCAAATATGAAATTTAATCGTAAGCTTGGCAAACAGTTTTAGAGAATTTGATGTTTCCCCATTCAAAGAGAATTCTAGAAGCTGCACTTGCACGCCCTAGAGGCATTTCAAAGTTCTTAAAGAGAATTTGGTTCTACTTATAATCTTGCCTTAATATACCGCCTGAATGCGCAAAATGACAGGCACAACGCGCCCAAAAAGCCTTTGATTGGCTAAAAAAATATGATATGTGATGTTCCTGGGGTTATTGGGCGTTTCAGGTCTTTCAACATCATACACCCTCACCCAGGTGACCCAGCCAGGGTTGATCAGACCCTGACTCGTGTCCCAGCAGCACTGGCCCACAGATTGCTTCTCTTAAGCCACAGCCATCTGCAGGCCCTTTCTGCAGCCTCCATAACGAACTTATTGGCTTTTCTCTTCGCAGCCCTAGTAATGCCAAGCAGCGTGTAGACCTTACACAGTGACCGACCAGCAAAGCTCCTACGCCCAACTTCGATGGGCTCACAGCGTGCCTTCCAGCCCGCACTTCTGCACTCCTCCACCAGCTCCTGATACTAAGACGGCTTCCAGTCATTTACCTCCTCTATGCGGTCCTCCCAGGGAACTGTAAGCTCTATCAAGAGCACCTGCTTCAAAGTGGCTGATGTTAGCACCAAGTCTGGCCTCAATCCAGTTGCCACGATATGGACCAGGAACTTGAGCTGCCTCCCAAGATCGACTTGAAGCTCCCAATCCGAAGCCGAGGTGAAGAGCCCAGCTGCAGACTTGGGCTGTGAATGTGGCTGCTCCCCAGCCTTGACAAAGGTGATGTTCCTCCGGTGGCAGCCGTGCTTATTGTTGGCCATAGCTTTGGAGATGGACTCTGCAATAGAGGCAGCTGCTTAAGATGTGCTCTAGGGAACCCCTCCAAGGGCACAGAAGATATGCTGGTGAGTCATTCCTACCTCAAATGTGGAGATTTGCCAGGCTAGGAAGGACATCATAGACGCTCTGACCAAGAACTTGATCCGTTGGGGATCTGCCTGCCAGATCTTGGTCCATGAGAACTTCTTCTCCAGCGCACCCTCCCACTTTGTCCATGCTCCCTGCTGTCGCATGCCCACCATCCTGCAGGTCCTTTCCTCTTCAGCACAAGCCCGCACCTCCTCCAAGACTAGCTGGCATCGGTCCCTACCATGGGCCTTGTCATAGCGAGGTTGTGGGTTGGCTCCTAACCCTGCCCGGTCCATAGCTACAGTGCCCACCAAAGCCTTGTGTCTCAGCCGGGACTCGACTATCTCTAGGCCTTCCTGTGCTCTCCACTTCCGACCTTTTCGCACCGTGATGCCACCCTCGGGTCCTTGAAGTCCCGATAGAGTAGTGCCTCTCTGGTGCGAGAGACCTTGAACTCCTCACCGAGGCTGCTAAACGGGAGCTGGAGCTTGTTTCTCTTTTCATAGAGTGCTGCACTGCTCAAGCTGCGTGGCAATCCCAGCCCCTATGGAGGTAGCTACTGACCTTCTTCTCCATGGTCTCCACTGACTCGAGGTAAGATGCTGTGTTGGTATATCCAGGCCTTAAATAGGCCTGGTAGGCCAGACTTTTTAACTGTTGTGAGCCAAGATTCAAGCTCCCTGATGGTGGCTTGGATGGCATTAGCATACTTGAGGCTACAGTCAAAGACATGGCTCCTGACAGGCTTCTCAGTGATGGATGGAATTACAATACCATCAACCTGGAAGTGGAACTTGTCCACCACTTTCCCCCTTTTCAGCACCATGGACCTGGACCTGGACCTTGCCCAGGATAAGATTTTTCCAGACTCTGGAGTTTCCACCGGCCTCCTGGCACTGATGGTGTGGTTATAGTGAGGTCATCCATAAAGACTCTGATAGGAGGCTGTCGGATGCCAGACTTGGACAGACTGCCTCTGCACTCAACTCCTGCAGCCTTAACCACCATATTCAAGGCCAAGAGAATAACTGAGAATCTAAGCCTGAAGTCCCTGTAGTAGTTCAGGATGAGATCCTTTATCTTACTCGGTATGTGGTGGCAAGCCAGGGTCGTCTCAACGAGCTTGTGGGGAATGGAGCCATATGCGTTGGCAAGGTCTAACCAAAGCACCACAAGGTCTCCCTTTCCTTCGTGAGCCTCTCTGATCAGCTGCGTGACAATCCCAGTGTGTTATAGGCAACCTGGTACTCCTGGAATACCACCTTTCTGCATAGAAGTGTCGATGTAGCCATTCTTGAGGAGGAAGTCTGTCATCCGTCCTTCCATGCTGAGAAGCGAGATGGATCTGAACTGCTTCAGTTTGGTTGAGTTGTCTTCCTTGGGTATCCCCTACGTATGCCTCCACTGGTCTGCCACTGTGCCCCTGTGCCACACCACTCGCAAAATCTTACATAGGATCTTGAGCAGCTCAGGGCAATGCTTGTACACCTTGTAGGGTACACCACTGGGTCCCGGAGCGGAGCTGGCTCTGGCCGCTGAAACCACCTCCTGCACTTGCCTCCATGTGGGCTCTCTGGTGTTAAAGTCCACCGTGGGAGATGGTACTTCCAACAGAGCTCTGAGGGGCCCTAGCTCTTGCTCCCTTTCAGGGTCAATCAGGGTGTTGTGCAGGTACCGGTCTACTTCCTCCTTGGAACAGGTCAGACATCCACTTCGCTTCTGCTCCAGAAGAAGTTTTGTGAACTTAAAGGGATTGACTATAAACGCAGCTCACTTCATTGCTCTCTTTTTCTGCCGCCTTCTGTGCCACTCTGCTCTATGCAGGGTCACGAGTTCCTTCCTAATCCTGTAACGGAGCTCTGCGAGTGGTGGTTTCTCCTCCTCAGTTGCTGCCTTGAACTGTCTTGCCAAAGTTCAAAGCTCTTGATGCAGCTGTTGGATCTTGCCTGCCCTTCGGTTCATGGTGTAGTTTGGTTTGCTGGTCTTGCACTCTTCCACGCCAAACCTCTCCGTCACGAAACTGACAATGATGGTGGGCACCGTTTATCTGCATCTCCCTTTGCTGTGGCAGTGATGATTCTTGCCGCATCCTCATCGAACTGGCACCATATTTTGTGCTGGTTTTCCACAGGCCACTTGATCCGATGCTGCTGAACTACTTTGTCTGGAGCCAAAGAGTTTTGCGCTTGGAGGTTCTGGGCACTGTGGGTTGTTTCCGGGCCGGGCCTCTCCTGCGGCTCACCAGAAGTACATTTCTATGCGTTGCGCTATGCTCTCCTGCACCATGCATTTCATCTTAGCCTGATGGATTTATTTTACTTGAAAAAAAAAATCCCAGAAAGTGTATGTTTGCTGATACTGAATTTATGAATAATTTTGTAATAATTTTCTATTTGTTCACTAACAAAAACACAGTTGAAGTGGTTTTTGTCTGTATGTGTATAAAACTTGCATGTGAGTGAAATACCTCAGATTCTCCAGTCCCATCTGACAGTGATTAAAAACATACCATGCCCTTACGTAAGGCCCAGACAACACTCAAGCCTTGAGACTCTTACCACCTGCGTTTTACATAATCCTCCATCCCATCTCTCTCGAATCATGACGACAATGGGTAATTGCACACTGAATAGATTTTCACCTCGTCCGAACCCGCACGTAATTCTTTACGTTATTGACAGGCATCACCTTGTAAACCCCACAGTGCTCTGTAATTTAATGAGATTAAGGGTTGTACATTTGTTCTAATCTGATCTTGATTATCACAAATGTGGGCTTTTGGGATAAGTACCCATATTGATGTTGGCAACGTTCTTACACTGTCACTTTCCTGTCTCTCGAACAAAATCACTCGTGTTATTTCATGTAAAGTGTCTGTTAAAGATTTCAGCTGTTTAGAATTAAATTGGCTTGGCCTGGTCAAAGGTTCAAAGTCAAAACCATGACCATCATCTGTCAGTTCAGGTTTTCAGAGCCAAAAAGAAAATTGTTTTCTCATAGTAAACAGACAACACAAAGATAACAAAAATACAACACACACAAATGAAGTGTCAAACAGATCTGCATTGAGAAAGCAAACACATCAGTGTTACAAGAGAGAAACTGAAGGCAGGATGGAAAAAGATAAGGACTCATTTATCTTCTTTAACACAGACTTTGGAGCTCCCCACTTCAAACAGGGTACATATTGATTTACACCCTTTCATCAATCTTTCTGCACACCTCTCAGACCTTCATGGCATATCCTGCTCTCATCTTCCCTTGAGCTGTTGCATGTTTTCGTGCTAAATTCAACATGCAATCTGCTAAATCTGCCATATCAAAAACATTGTGAAACGTTCACATTATTGTCATAAGTGTGCAGATGAAGTCCTGACCTTACACTGATGGGCAGTAAAACTGACACTGCTTTCAATTGCAGTTGTCATCATAAATGACACCAACACTTCAGTTTCTGCTTCGATCATCTGGAAATCTGGGAAATTTCGATAGTGTGTGGTAAGGAGACTGTAACATCCCACCTTCTTTTGTTTGCCACAAAGTTCTCTTCATCATTTTGATTTCCAGTGGTCTGATTCTCTAAGTACTTCCTGACATGCATTAGACTGAATGACTGCTGCAGAAATATGGTTAAGATGAGTCCATCAGTTTTCAGTTTAGGCCAGAGTAAAGTTTTTGCAGCTATTTTATTAACTAAAGCAAATAACAGCACACCTTCCTATTACATGGATGGTATTCATGGAACAGGTTTATTTGTCTGGCTCAAGAACAAAATGGTGATAATATGCTTATCTTTGGTCTTTGGTGAAAAGGTTATAGAACAACCAAGGGGAGGATTATTTAACTAAACAAAAAGCTAACACTTTATTTCGATAGTCCACTTAGACATTTTACTAAATAAGTAACTTTGCAACTGTCAACTCTAATTAGAGTATTAGTGGACAGCACGCTTAACATCTGCCAACACTTTATTTTGATGCTCCCCCAACAGACATTCTACTGACTACAAGTAACTTTGCAAGTACACATCAACTTATTCTACTAAACTGAACCCTAACACCTCACCCTAACTTTCTGAGGCCCTGCTTACACCTGGTATTAAGATGCGTTTTGGTTGATCGGATCACAAGTAGATGGGGAGACACACACCCGTTTACACCTGGTGTTTTAATCCGTCTCTTTTGTCCACTTTTAACCACTTCTGTCCTGATATCGTCGAGGGGAGGGTCTATGGGTGGATCTTTCGATCTACTGGACAAAATAAGCTTGCACAAGTATATGAATGCGTCCAGAGATAATGGAAAAACACGGAGAGCTTTCATTTCTGTTCTGACAGCCTGCAAGACCACACCAAACATGATGAGTGCATGTTAGAAATCAGGAATGGTGAGAGAACATTGTGCTTGGTATACTTTTTGTCTTCAAACCTAAAAGCTAGCGTGCTTAATGTTTACGTGTTAGATCAGTAGACCAATAGCAGGTGGTCTTTTGTGGTTGTTTGAACACATTCCACCACATTTAGCTGAAGTCATTTCAGTGTTGATTTAGTTCCGTTATAAAGATCATCAATTAGTGATGTCATCGTCCAGCTCAGTTCAGTTCTCATCCGATAGTGTCAGTTCAGTCAGATCAATAATATTGTTGAATATTAAGTGCACCTAACTAAGCAAGCCAGAGGCGACAGTGGCAAAGAACCCAAACTCGATTAAATTTCAAACCGAAAGTACCATGAATGCATGCACTGTGAATGCTTGCTTCACTACAATGTTCATAAGCTACAGTAGCATGAAAAATATTTTAATAAAAGTTTTTCTTAACGACCTGCTCTGGTAAATGCTTCTCACATTGTTTTGGTGATAAAGTATCTTTAAAAAGGATCAATGCAGATCCACAAACAATAACCAATGTCAGTAAGATTTATGTGTAGTGTAATGAAATTGATAAGGAATATGAACTCCATTTTTTACTACATAGAACTACAACATATTTGTTTATCACTTATATGCTGAGACACAAGAATTAACCATGAATACTGATACATGACATTCCATTGTACATTTAAATAACAGTTTATCTTCCAGACAATTGTTTGAATTCTTGTGTTGTCCACTGTTTAGTTCTGTCTATTTGTTTTAAAAGAGTGTTGAAAGCATTACATCTGGTGTTTGAATTTGTAGTTTCTATACACCTGTTGCTATCATGCAGTCATCACACTCGTAAATCTAGCACACAAATCCAGCTAGGTTTTAAAACCAGTCTGAGACAAGTACACAAAGTGCTTCTAGAATGTGTGTATAGCAAACCACCAAATAATAACACATGGTCTTTATTATAGCCCCGGACATCTGAAGGCTATGCATGCAAGAATGAAAATAACAAGAAAATGAATCTAATTTTGCTTCATTGGCTTCCTTAATAAGCTTGGCCTTGGTTACAGACGTTTAAAACAAGGTCCAACTCTGGATCCAAGGCCAGGTGTCGTGGAAATAGCAGTCTTGCCATTTTAGGTATGAATCTAAAGGTACAGCAGCCAGACTAAATCTAACCCTAGACTCACTTGTGGTCCTCAATTGACAATCTTCCTGGGCTCTGTTCACTCTCAGATTAGGTTAAAGATATTTCAGCACTGTTTACAAACACTACATCAGAGTGATAAATACATTACCTGACTAAGATCAATATATTTTTTTACTAAATATTATATTTACTACAGTAAGATGCATGTACTGAACATTCTGTTAATTTTAATGGAACAATTTATAAACAAAATTTAAAACACATACACTATACCGATCAGCAGTTTGGGGTCAGTAAAATGTTTTAATGTTTTTGAAAGAAGTCTCTTATGCTCAGCAAGGCTGTATGTGTTTGACCAAAAACAGTAAAAAGAGTCAAATTGTGAAATATTATTACAATTTAAAAAATAACTATTTTCTATTTTATGTAATTTATTCCAATGATGGCAAAGCTGAATCGTCACAATCCTTCATAAATCCATTCAAATATGCTGATTTGCAGGGTTTCTGTGGGTTTTATGAAGGTCAATTTAAGACCAACTAAAGAAATGTTAACACGTCAATATGTTCTTTAAATGTAAATGTAGGAGGAAAAACAAGCTGTATTAGCAACACTTCAGAGTTTGAAAATTCAACTTCCATCAGATATCATTTCTTTTTAATACATTTTACAAAAAAAGATTCTTAAATCAAGATACATCTACTGATCAAAATGAAATGAGTTTATGATTAAAACAAGAACAAATACCGGCTAAATCAACTTAATTCAAATGGAAGTTTTCAACTTGATATTTGTCCATTTTAAGCATAAACTTTTTTTTTTTTTTTTTACTTTATTTTACATTTAAGGATGTTTATACATTTGTATTAGAAAGCAAGACAAAAATGTTTTATAATTAAAATATTGCAACAATTAATGCCCATAACTTTATGAATTTGAGACTTTCTGCTCTGATTTAAGGCCTTAAATTAAGAATTTTTAAGATCTGCAGAAACCCTGTGATTTGGTGCTCATAAATCTTGTATTTGACAAATGCTAATTTGAGTTGTCTGTGTTTCTCAGACAGGAAATATTTGAAAATGTGTGCTGATGTGTATCTGCTATAATAAAAATAAAAATATTATGCTCTACAAAGTTCAGACCATAGACCAACTTTTTTTTTGTTAAAAATGATCCAAAATCAATTTCTGAGCAAGTACATAACCAGTCAGTGGTCTCTCTTTACCTTAGCCCGATTCACAACGGTAAACTTGTAATAATGCGTTATAATTTGAGTGGTACTGGTGGATTTCCACATTACGTCACGTCTGTATACATAAAGAAGGAGTCCGGCTAGTAAGCTATCGCATGTGAAGATGCTGCAGGTGGCGGATCATTTATAGCCTTTTCTCACAGCAGCTAGAACAATTAAATGTATCATTTTGATGGCGGATTGTAATCCAGAAAGGTCCAAAGGACAATCATCAGTGACAACTGGAGATTCACCTGTAGTCAAAAGCAAGATTATACTGTACGGAAATTTAAATCTACAGGTAACGCTAATACACACTAAATACACGTTGTCACGCAATGCTGATACAATGCTTAATGTTAACAATTTGAGAACAAAGTATAACAATGATAATGGTTTGATGTGATGTGAGCTAAACGATCGTTAGAATTAATTAGATTTAAGTTGGTAACACGATTTATTGTAATGCTTTTTTTCTCAGTTGGTCAGAACAAAAGTGGCAGACATGTTACTTGTTCAGATGATATTTTGCGGGAGAAATTCTTATTTTGGTCATACTTCCAAGACGTACAATCTGTGATTCCGAAGTACAGTATCCACATCGGTGTGGTGACTGACAGCCACACATACTCCTCAAAATAATAGATTAATTCGCGCTAAGGAGCCATGCCAATGCACAACCCCCGTAAAGACGATAATTCCGCAAATAACTGCAATTGCAGGTTTCAAACAGAGATGGCGACAAAGAGGTAAAACTCATGGACTGCAGCTTTAAAAACAGAACATAAGAGGCATTTACGTTTACTTTTTTGTATTTTATAATGTTGTAAAGTCGTTTTATAAGATAAGATAACAATATACACATTTTAATTGAATAAAAATCTCTATATATTAGTTTCCTTTCCGCATTTACATACTGTATAAATATATAAAAGGTTACATTCAATTTAATTACATTCAAGAGTCCATATAAGTGGCCTGCCAGGACTATGATGTGAAATGAAAGTTGCTTTAAATTTAGTTGGAAAAAACAAATTAAAATTACATGCGATATTCAAGCATCACAGCAAAATGAAATAGCTTTAAGCTCAAAATGGTGCAAACATCTTAAATTCATATTATTTTGAACTTCTATGCCAAACCCATTTGAAACATACTGCGAGTTAGTGAGTCAGGTGAACACAGAGACAAAAGCAGCTGTCAGCCAACCAAACTGCTAAGCCAGACTGATAAAAACACATCCAAATGTCCTTAGCATTCAGAAAGATGAAAGAAAAGAAACATAGTGTGCTTATGAGGATGATGGTGTTCTCTCTACATCCCCAGAGAGACTCTGAAGTAAAGACCTCTGGAACGTCTCTTCGGAAAATTCTGGAACAAGGAACTCCAGCAGCAGGTCAAAGATACAGTAAACCAAGTGCCTGCACATCCCCCATATAGAAACAACACAATATTTAATTGTTAATATGCACTAATTTCCAGCCTATTTAGGTTATAGTTCATATACGCAACAGATTCTTAACAAGGAAGGTCATTTAAGATTATCTGTTGTTGTTGTTGTTAGGACTCTGATATTGTGAATTTAGATTCTAATACCTGTTGATATTGGGGTCCTGTAGAGATTCCAGCACATGCTCCCACACTAGCCTGAATTTCCCAGAGCCAAGCATGTCTGTAATTAACTCTACAATTCACACAAAATACATTTTGTGTCAGTATGTACTGCTTGCAATTAAATGTGTGCTCCTCCATTTTGAGTTCCACATTAATATGAAAACACACCATATGAACTTCAAACGTTTTAGATGAAGCAGTTACAACAGTAGATACAACATGACTATTGTGTCAAATGTGTCTAAACTTTAAATGAAGACAATCCAGCTCATTAATTCTGAAGCAGCTCTAATGTTGTGGTATGAACTGACCTGGGAACAGCTGCATAAGGCAGTGCAGGCTTTGGAGTCTGGTCTTCTCTCTCTGCTCAGGGCTCCTCTCAGGACGTGGCACCGCAGGCAGCTCACCCCCGGGCCACACTGCATCCTGGAGAACCCGCAGGTAGATCACCCAGCATGGGGCACTGCTGAGGTGGGCTATGCCTACATCTAGCCATCTGAGGAAGACAAGAAAGACAAGGAAATGGAGAATGGGCCTTAGGTTTTTTTAAGGTGTTTCCAGTGTTATATTATTATGGTTTATATACAATTATAGTACTTTTTTAGTATTTTTTTTGGGCCCTATCATACACCCGGTGCAATGCGGCACGACACAAGTGTTTTTTGCTAGTTTCAGCCCGACGCAGTTGTCATTTTCACGTCCAGCGCCACATTGTTTAAATAGCAAATGCAATCTGTGCGCCCTTGAACGTGCTGGTCTGAAAACGAGGTGTGTTGAGGCGCATTGTTGGTGCGTTGCTATTTTGAGGCAACTGAAAACGACTGCACCATTGACCAACTGAAACCTGGTCTAAAGTCCATAGCGCAACATTTGTTTTGTTATTTAAAGAGCGCATTAGTAATATGCGCCTATAGGCGGGTCCACAACGCGCATACATTTAGCTTATTACACACACAGGGACGCCCAAAACACACTCATGACTCATTAAGTGGATTCGGACACGCCCTAAGTGCACTTGCGCCATGCGCTTCAGACCATGCACTTAGATCGTTAAAATAGGGCCCAATACGTCAAAATGCTTCCTGCCGTTGAAATTTCTGTCTTTCCATGTTTTCACTATTATATGGTAGGGGCCGCTATTACGCAACTTCTGAAAGAGTACAGAATCTCCTGATCAAAACAGGCAAAAAAGAAGCAGAAACAAACAATATCATATGTAAACGGCATATAAATCAAAACTGCCTAATGTTACTGAATGAAATGTAGACCCAGGATGAGCTATAGGACTGTAAAAGCTTTGGGTGTGTTGATGGACTCGATCTACTCCATCTGTGTTTTGATCATCGTTCTGAATCTGATCCAGATGTAGTCTTTAACAAAAACACGATTTTCTCACCTGTTTGCTCAAAATGTTGCTTTTTTTTAATGAAACTTACCTTTATTCAAGTGTTGATAAAAAAAAAGCATGAAGCTAGAATAGAATAGAATAGTTTAAAAACAGAGAGTCTGTTATTTCTTTTGACAGATTGCATGTTCAGATATTCATATAACAAAATATTCTGGGGACCGTGAAACTTTTGTGAGAATGATCAAAAATGCTGGTGGTGGTGGTGGCTGGCAACTTTTTTTTCAAAAACGCTGGCACCTGGCAGGGAAAGAGTTAAGTTTTAGCAATTTTGTTATGTGGAGATAGGATATAATCAATGTCGAGACATTCAAAAACCTTTGAGTTAAATATGAGGAAACAATTGTTCATATGGAAGCTCATTTCCTACTTCTCATTCTCATTCCATTACCATAAGGTTTAAGGTAACAAAATATTCTGGGGACCGTGAAACTTTTGTGAAAATGATCAAAAATGCTGGTGCTGGTGGTGGCTGGCAACTTTTTTTTCAAAAACGCTGGCACCTGGCAGGGAAAGAGTTAAGTTTTAGCAATTTTGTTATGTGGAGATAGGATATAATCAATGTCGAGACATTCAAAAACCTTTGAGTTAAATATGAGGAAACAATTGTTCATATGGAAGCTCATTTCCTACTTCTCATTCTCATTCCATTACCATAAGGTTTAAGGTAACAAAATATTCTGGGGACCGTGAAACTTTTGTGAAAATGATCAAAAATGCTGGTGCTGGTGGTGGCTGGCAACTTTTTTTTCAAAAACGCTGGCACCTGGCAGGGAAAGAGTTAAATTTTAGCAATTTTGTTATGTGATTTTGCCATTTTTTAGGATTTCTATTTAGCTTTATTTTTTTCAGTTTTGGTTTTAGTCATATTAGTACTTAAAAATATATTTTATTTCAGACAAGGCAACATTTCTCATTTCAATTAAAAGTTAAGGTTCTTCATAATATTTACATTTTATTTTATTTCAGATTTATGTTAATTAATGTAACACCATATTTATACCATATTAAATATATATACCATATTTAACCATAATATTTACATTTGTTTTAAAGCCTAAGCAGTTTAAAGTAATTCCATGTAAAAAATAAAAAAATAAAAATATGAAACATCCATCAGTCAACCATAAATGACACTTATGAACCAGTTCTTTTTAGTAGATTAAAACCATACAGCAAGACCAGTGTAGCCCAAAAACAATGACTCTTATGAGCTGGTTCTTTTAACGAATAGTTAAAAAAGAGAAGTTATTAGTATAATGACTGTATAATTAGCAGCATTAGCAGAGAGAGACATTCTTGAAAATTTTTCATATGCCAGCAAAATTGACAATATAGCTGAAATACATTAACATGTATGGGAATTGAACCACATCAGGAAATCTTTATCAATACCCAGTCCTAGTGTGACCATGAATTTAAAAATGATTTAAATATCTCAGTTATGTAATGGCATATGTTGTTCAAGTCAAAGTCTTTACAAAGACTTCAGCACCTACACTCCTTCTGTCTGAAAATGTGATAAATGTGTCTTGAATGTCAACTGCACTGGAAGCATTCATTGTCACTCAAGCTGGGCCCTGTCATCACCTCTATCTTTATCTCACTGTTGCTTTCTTTGAAATCTCAAGGCTAATATTATGCACACCAAGCCATACCACTAAAAAGATCTGCACACTCTAAGATCAGGCAAAGGAAACACAATAAACTCCACAAGTGCATGAGAGGAGCTCAGAAGTGGTGGGTCAGGAGGGGCCAGTGTTCTGCTAACAGCTGGCTGAACATATCTGTTTATTTTTCCATTTCTCTGCCATGCGGTGCACATGTTCTCTGAGCTCGTTGCATGTCACCTGTGTGATTGACAGTGGGGAGCTAAACCAGTCTCCAGGGTCACGTGCCTCGTCTCTAGAAATAGCACACTGAGACAGACATACACACAGAAACATACTGTAGGAAATTGCAATTTTGAACTGAATTTGATTGATACACATTCCTTGAAAGGCTTTTTTGTGGAGTCGACCACACAAACACATGCCCTCAATGCCTCAAATAAACACACACTTGTGCATGCATAGACACAGACTAAACAAACAGGCATGCTGCACAGTGGAGATAGGATATAATCAATGTCGAGACCTTCAAAAACCTTTGAGTTAAATATGAGGAATCAATTGTTCATATGGAAGCTCATTTCCTACTTCTCATTCTCATTCCATTACCATAAGGTTTATGGTAAACTATAAAAATGAGGATAACCATGAACAAGACCCTACTGTTAAGTATACAGATAAAAAAAAAATTGTTCTCTTTTTGTTATTTTTAGCTATAGTGAACTAATGACACTTGCAGTTCAGCAAGTGAGTCAAAGATTCAGTAGCTGGTTTGACTCTGTGGACTGGATTTTCCAGACTATTTCAAATAAAATCAATCAGTCAATGCAGACCGCACACAGATATATTCTGCAAGTGTGTTTGTTTGTTCCCGGTCACGAGTCGAATCCGCAGGCGGTGAGTGAAACTGCATCAAATGTCTGTGTTTTGTTGGCAATCGGCGCGTAAGTGCATATAATGTAAACAACACGAACGTATAGTGATTCGAAAGTTATCCAGGAATAATGCCATGATGTGTTTCGAGTGTGTGTGTGTGTGTGCTCGTTTCTCTTTAGCTCCGCCCACTGCATGCCTCCACAATCTTGGCTGTTTTCAGAAAGAATCGGTACACCGTATCGGTCTTTTATAAATATGATAAAAATAAAGGCTCTTCGGAGATATGAAGCATGCCACATTACTCTATAGGTACTCAAGATTAACATGAGACTAGCAGAAACTGTGTGTGTGTTATGTACCCATTAAGTGAAAGAATGTGCTTATTTATATTAAAATGGTTAAAAATCGGGTAATTTAGAGGTAAATAAAAACAACAACAAAATCAAAACATCTACAAAAAAATTGCATTAAAAAAAGAAAAAATATTATCAAAATGAAATGATATAAGCATTCTAGACAAAAAAAAAATGAAGCAGTGTAATTTTAAGGCTTCAGGTCATTTTTACACACAAGGGAAGGATTTGTTCGATTTTCTATTCTGAATGTATGATTCATAAATGAGACTATTACAGAAAGCAGTTGAAAGGTTGTTTGAACTTGTGGCGTTTGTGGACGAACAGAATTTCTTCTAATACCGAACTGACAGTGTTTCTGCATTGAATCACTTTGAAGAACAAATTTTGAGACATGACATAACCTCTTTTAGACATCTAACAGCTCCAAATGATGATCATCCATGTATTATTTCACAATGAAAAAGTATACTGTACTTCCACACATGCTGCTAAATATGACATTCTGCTTTACTTTCTCATATTCCCACATGTATTCTTTATCCCAACCTCCTCTCGCTTAAAAATAAATGCTTTATTGATTTTGATTCTCGTGAGACAGTCTTCTGCCAAGACATAAAAGAAAATATGGTGAGGCATTAGTTCAGATAACCCAAAAACCATCAAAGTGTTGGGTTATACAACAATATGTTCTAGTACAAGTATAAATAGAAAAATAATCAAATCTGATCCCTTGACAGACAGGTTATTATCTAACAATCTCTGTGAACATGCGTGTGAGCATATAAGAAATAGACAGGGAAAGAAAGGGAAAAGGAAAAAACAAAACAAAAACAGGAACACATAGGTTCAAAAGAGAAGTTCTGTCCCAATCAATTGCTTCAAAACCACTGCACACACTTCAACGTCCTTACTGAAGTTTACCTCTTCATTTGAAGTTAAGATTATTTTTTTATCCTTTCATACTAAAGAACTAGTGAGCTAACAGATTATGGAGAAAGTAAACATATATGGCACACACACTATACCGTTCAAAAGTTTGTGGTCAGTAAGATTTTTAAAGAGAATACTTTTATTCAACTAGGATGCATTAAATTGATCAAAAGTGCAGTAAAGACATTACAAAAAAAACTATATTTCAAGTAAATGCTGAACTTTCTATTCATCACGGTTTCCACAAAATTAAGCAGCACAACTGTTTGCAACATTGATAAATGAGCAGCAAATCAGCATATTAGAATCATTTCTAAAAGATCATGTGACACTGAAGACTGCAGGAATGCCTGCTGAAAATCCAGCTTTGCCATCACTGGAATACATTTTCATCACAGGAAAACAAAATATATTCAAACTGAACACAATTATTAACTTAAATTGTAATAGTATTTCACAATATGACAAATAAATAATTGCAGACTTGGTGACCATAAGAGACTTCTTTCTAACATTAAAATCTTACCAACACCCAAATTTTTTAACGGTTGTGAAGGTTGTTTTTTTTTGTTTTGTTACTCATATACACAGCATATGGTTCACCCAAGACATCTCATGATGAAACAACACTAACAGCAGTCAATAATTTCTTAACATAAACCATACCAGACCACACACTTGTGCAATGGTGTAAATGATGGTGAATACTGGATACTCGTCACACCATTCAGACAAACAGAGAAAAGACACAGTTCTAAGGTCTGCTGTGTGCTGTGCTGTGACTTCTCCGCTGACTGAACAGTAACAACAGCTGACAGAGCCACTGATCTAATTAGATTTGGTTACCCGTCAGACTGAATCGGCCATTTTTTCAGATCACCTAACAAAATGTCAGATGTCCAAGAAAAAAAATACAAATTTGACAGCAGCCTGAAAATGGCAAACTCTAAGCTAAGTAAATGGCTAATTTTAGGAACAAATGAAAAATAGTAGTCTAGGTACTCACACCTAGGACATCAATTACATAACCACTTATGTTACGACACTGCCCCCTTGTGGTAAAACTGGAGCAATGTGCTGATGTCAGCTTCATTATAAGTGCATATGAATGTCCTTGTTTCTGTCATTTTTAAACATGTCTCTTTGACACCGTCTAGAAAAAAAGAGGAAAATTAACTATAAGGCTAAGGAGCATCTAGTTTTTTTAGAGTAGGGTTTGAGTTTCATGTATTTATACTATTTGCAGAATGATTTATACTATCAGCATCACACCACATGATGATCTTCATTTACTTGAGTATCTGTGGCTCTACTGGGAGCTGCTCATTTGACCTGGGATTTTACAGTTATTGTGTAAGTGAGTTCATGCAGAAAGTCATCTACTCTACATCTGTTCAATATTTTTCCAGCAAATCTGGAAAGTGTCTGCTTAGAAGGGTCAGCCAACAGTGGTCTATTAAGTGAAGAAATCCTACCATAATGAAGAAGGTGATTTGAAAAAATCAGTGGCCTCAATTCCAGTTTCACACAAGCTCTCTGGAACCACCAAATACAGTTAGACAACTATATCTACGACTTATACTACTGGACATGAACACAATGTTCTCAGAATCAGGTTTAATTTATTGGCATGATGCAACATGAAAACAGAAAACCAGAACAGATGATTTCCACACACACAGACCATATATACACAAATGTATCCAGCCAAGATGCTCTTGTGGTGACATGAGGTCTGATGCAGAAATATACAACCCACTGTGGTGTTTATGCCACCACATTTAATGGGCATCTCCAAATCCAGCAACTGGACGAAACAGGATCTAGTCAGGACTGAAATCAAAAAGGCCAATGCATCCTAACCCAGTGACTTCATAGTAATGTCAGTGTACACAGCAAGAACATTCCTGGCCCACGTTTAGTTTGCATTTCCAGTGGGACATTTTATTCTCGGACAGCAGCACCCTGCTGACAAAAGACAAGCATTTTGTTTTCTGGTGTGCATTACACACTGGTATTTATGTTAGTAAGTGCAAAAGTGTGGCCTGTGTGGGCATTTGTTTGCAGGCTGGTAAACTGCACATTGTGTTCTCCACAACATGTGGAATTTCAGCTGAAAGTACAAGTCTTATTTTTTGGGGGTGATGCACAGGCTAAAACCACAAGGCTGGAAACCAGAAGGTTGCTGGTTCTAATGGAAGCCCATTTCAACTCAGTAAAACAGAACAGCTATTTGTGAAAAAAAAAGTTTTAAATTAGATGAATAGTCTCATTTTGAATTGTAAAATATCATTGGGAGAAATTGCAAAATTGCAAGATATAAAATCACACTTAGATATATACAGGTGCTGGTCATATAATTAGAATATCATCAAAAAGTTTATTTATTTCACTAATTCCATTAAAAAAGTGAAACTTGTATATTATATTCATTCATTACACACAGACTAATATATTTCAAATGTTTATTTATTTTAATTTTGATGATTATAACTGACAACTAAGGAAAATCCCAAATTCAGTAATATTGTGAAAAGGTTCAATATTGAAGACACCTGGTACCACACTCTAATCAGCTAATTAACTCAAAACACCTGCAAAGGCCTTTAAATGGTCTCTCAGTCTAGTTCTGTAGGCTACACAATCATGGGGAAGGCTGCTGACTTGACAGTTGTCCAAAAGACGACCATTGACATCTTTCACAAGGAGGGCAAGACACAAAAGGTCATTGCAAAAGAGGCTGACTGTTCACAGAGCTCTGTGTCCAAGCACATTAATAGAGAGGCGAAGGGAAGGAAAAGATGTGGTAGAAAAAAAGTGTACAAGCAATAGGGATAACCGCACCCTGGAGAGGATTGTGAAACAAAACCCATTCAAAAATGTGGGGGAGATTCACAAAGAGTGGACTGCAGCTGGAGTCAGTGCTTCAAGAACCACAGATGTATGCAAGACATGGGTTTCAGCTGTCGCATTCCTTGTGTCAAGCCACTCTTGACAGTGTCAGAAGCGTCTCGCCTGGGCTAAAGACAAAAAGGACTGGACTGCTGCTGAGTGGTCCAAAGTTATGTTCTCTGATGAAAGTCAATTTTGCATTTTCTTTGGAAATCAGGGTCCCAGAGTCTGGAGGAAGAGAGGAGAGGCACACAATCCACGTTGCTTGAGGTCCAGTGTAAAGTTTCCACAGTCAGTGATGGTTTGGGGTGCCATGTCATCTGCTGGTGTTGGTCCACTGTGTTTTCTGAGGTCCAAGGTCAACGCAGCCGTATACCAGTAAGTTTTAGAGCACTTCATGCTTCCTGCTGCTGACCAACTTTATGGAGATGCAGATTTCATTTTCCAACAGGACTTGGCACCTGCACACAGTGCCAAAACAACCAGTACCTGGATTAAGGACCATGGTATCCCTGTTCTTAATTGGCCAGCAAACTCGCCTGACCTTATTATTGTATTGTGAAGAGGATGATGCGATATGCCAGACCCAACAATGCAGAAGAGCTGAAGGTCACTATCAGAGCAACCTGGGCTCTCATAACACCTGAGCAGTGCCACAGACTCCATGCCATGCCGCATTGCTGCAGTAATTCAGGCAAAAGGAGCCCAAACTAATTATTGAGAGCTGTACATGCTCATACTTTTCAGTTGGCCAAGATTTCTAAAAATCCTTTCTTTGTATTGGTCTCAAGTAATATTCTAATTTTCTGAGATACTGAATTTGGGATTTTCCTTAGTTGTCAGTTATAATCATCAAAATTAAAAGAAATAAACATTTGAAATATATCAGTCTGCATTTTGATTACAAATTACAAGGTTAAAAATATACATAGATGAATCTTTCACAATAAAACCAATAACATGTATTTAAAAAATAGGGTGAATATTTATTTTATGCCAAATTAAAGCAAGGCATTTATACCACGTTGCTTACTTTACAATTATGTTTACTTACTTTTCAAATAATCATGTGTGTGTGTGTCTTTAATATTCTATCAACCTAGTAAGTCATTGTAGAGACAAGTGGAGACTACGATCAGTGGCTTTTTTTGTGTAACACTGCTCTTCTACAATACATTTTCAAAGCATGAAGTGTCACGGTGCACACCACACACATCGAGCACACAGAGAAGGAAGCAAATGGACCAAGACCATTACATAAAAACCCTGTTTGTAGATGTTCCATCCCCAGTGATGCCAATACATGCTTTGAACCACAGAGAGACATAAGTTTCCAGACTCCTCTCCATCTAAGCACCACAGAAACTCCCCAATTCTGGAACAGCTAACAGAAAGCTTTCATGATTATTCTGCGGCAAGTTTATCCACTTGAACAAATAGCTGTTAAGGGACCAATGATTTAGTGTGAAACCAGACAGATAAGACACCCTCGCTAACAGTTTGAAAACGGTTGGCCAAACTAAATAAACGCAAATGGTGAAACTGGACTTCTCATATGATATATGTGAAGCTGAACAGACTGCCCTGAAGCGCCTGTGAGCTGGCCTGAAGTGTGGATATATAAAACAGTTGTGGCTATTTTACAAGGCCAAGATGCTAACATAAAGACCAGACCAAAGAGGACCTCTCTCTCTTAGTTTCTACCCTTCATCTAATCTGAGTCAAAATCCCTCATGGTAAAGCTCCTAAAATGACTGTTAGAGAAAATGATGAGCCTTACCGTATGTCTGGCCAACCCTGTCTTGGCTTTCAAGGAGACAGGATGGAGAGAGAAGGTCAGTGAGGCTTGAATATTTGTTGCCTGTTTCCATATTATTAGAAATTTCCGGCACTCCAGGTCCCAACGACATGCTGTGCTGAAGTTTGTACTTGAGAGACAAATGTTTACCAGATGGAGTCAGGAGTGATTGAAGACATGAGGGCCTCACATGTCCTGTAAGAAAACTCTAAGATAGGACACCAAGTACATTTTATAACTAATAAATTTAGACATTTTACACTTTATGGAAAGACCTTAATATAAATTCAAATTAATGCCGCTTAGTGACAATAATTTTATATGGGGGCTAAAACTGAAAGTGTACCCTGTAGCTCTGAGGTATGATGCTCCTAAAGGGACATGGTGAAGAAACTCAGAGCTCAAAAAGGTTTTGCGAGTGAATGCAAAGTTTCTCGGGGAATGCAAAAACATTTGTGTGAATACACAAAAGCACTGACTTATTATTTTTCCTCCCATCTCATATTTTTTTCCACTGCCATGTCCTTACTGAGAAACTGAGCTCATTCAGCAACAAATGCAACAGTTTTTTAAATAAATAATTAAACATTTATGCATCTGACTCACATAAATGCAAGGGATGTCCGATGTGATATCTGTAGCATGATTAATATTCTTATGTATACACACATGCAAACAGAATTCAGGACAATATTATATTCAAATCCTGTCAGTACATCAATGTGTGCATGAAATGAAGCAGTTTGAAAATGCACAGGTTGCATCATAATCCTAAAGAAACCTGGAGATCTTGATAGAACCATGATCTCATCCTTTCAAATATTGAAGTACTCAATAACCAGTCAATCAATCTGAGCAAATAACCTTAAAGGAATAGTTCACCCTAAAATAAAAACCAGACAGTTGATCTTTAACTCTGCATCAACACTTCATACATCTAAAATCAAGCATCTTAACTACCCCTCTCCCCAAATCCAGCATCAGAACATTCTATGCACCTCTTTTACAGGAAATATTCCTTTAAAACTGCAGTAATCCTAATTATACTTTGCATAATTTATTGTACTGACCCCAAACCACATGAACTCCCCAACTTGGCTGGAAAAAACACGCCGGAGTAATGGCACATGGAATAGTTAAGCCGATGTCATGCATAGAAAATAGCTTTAGATTCAGCTGACATAAGGTGCTGATTTTAGCCACACTAATTAACACCTGTCCTGTTCTGGTGATGTCATACAGACAAGGGCAGCATCAACTGTCACATCATTTAACAGACATAAGGCCCATCCTAATATAACCTTCCAGAAAAACAAGTTTGGCTTGTGTGTATCGCGTTTTAGTGAGGGCGAGGCCAAAATCCTAACTTTATCCCAAACCTAAATACGGCAATGCGAGAAACACATGCTCAAATTGACCAGACAAGGCCTTCTGCATTATGAAGGAGAATTGTAGACACATGGCCTACTTGTATAATGAAGCACTGAAATCTGAGCATATATAGTTTACAAATGTAAACCAAGAGATGGTTAGCTAATATGCATCTAAAATGAATGTTCTTAGTGTTTTCTGCGTCTGTTTGAGATAATTACATTTACAATTTGTGCATCTGGCAGACACTTTTATCCAAAGTGACCTACAGTATATTGCATACAAGGGCAGTGGCGCCCCTGCCTGTATACAGAGGTCGCACACTACATTCCCTGACATCAACAGCATTTAAGTAAGAATTCTGTAGCATCATTTCTAAATCATCGTCAGTAATCATGCATGTCAAAAATTATTTTTGAGGAAATGTGAGCAACTTTTCCCTTGCCATGTTCGTCTTTTCTGAAATTCAAAGACAAAATAATCATGTTTTGTGACAGTCTCTAATGTAACGATGCATTCAGTCTACTAGTCCAGGGGTGGGCAACTCTGGCCCCCAAGATCAGAGTGCCAACCCTAAAGAAGATCTTCAGGTCTTACTAGAATGCTAAGGGCAGGTGAGTTTGATCAGGGTTGGAGCTAAACTTTGTAGGAAAAGTGGATCTCGAAGGGCCAGATTTGCCCTGCCCCATACCAGTCTGTCTGCCCATTATGAAAAGAAGTGATTCGATTAGCATTTAGTGAACTGCAGTGAGCTGAATGAACAAAGAAGCCATTTACAATTATTTTTTTGCTTATGAAAATGTGAGACGCAGTGCAACGGAATGGAAAAACAAGCCATGTCCGAGATGCATCTTTAAAAGTTGAAATGCTTGACACACCATTTTTGAAAACTCGGCACTCATGCGCAGGTCGCTGAAAAAGCAGTGAAATGCAAAGCAATGGTCAAGGACATTTTTATGCATGTCAGTGGGCAAGTTTCAACAAAACTGGAATAATGTTTGCTTCTGGCTACAGTAACAGAGTGTGTTTACATGCACAGTCTTACATCAGTTATGCTTAATAACCCTTTACAAACCATGTAAAGTCATGCAAATGCCTTAAACTGTGTTGTTTTATTAAATAAAGTACTGGCATGTTTTTTGCACATTTTGATTCTGTTAACATTTTTATGTCCAAGCCAAGGTAATAACCTAATAATTTCCCAGTCTAATGTAAATATGGTTTTCTTGCATTGTCAGATTTTGATAATTAACTAATTTTCGATAGTAAGAATCAACGTTTTGTTGTAAATATACTGACTGACTAAATGTGTTGTCATTCATAGTATCATTAAACAGAAAAAACAAACAAATATTACAATATATTTAACACACAAGATCAGCAAAAAAATCAGCAATTACACCTATATTATGCTTTATACTTTCAATAAACAACCTTTCTCTGGCTACTCAAACAAAAACAAAAAAAACATGATCCATTGTAGCTAAAGTTCTGGTTGAAAATCGAGGCCTGCAGAAAGCATTGATGGAGGATATTCACTGTGCGTGCAACAAATATTAGTGCTGGCATGAGGAGTGATGTACTCTGGGGAAATGACAGCACATGCTGTAAAAATGCTGTAATCCTCATGAGGAAGACATAAGCTCACAGGAAGTGTGAACACACCCTCATGCATTGTTAAGATTCTTCCTTTTGGAGTAACAAAGGCCATCAAGTTCAACAGGTGATCAGATAATACAGATTCCCAGCTGGCAGTGTTACAGTCTCAGGCGATTTACTTGTCTATTCTCGCTGGGCCATAGAGTTGCAAAAGGTTTTAAAGTCACCCATTTATCAAACACATCACAGAACTACTTTGTTAAGCATGTGTAGACCAGATAATAAATCAGTTACCCTGCTGAGATTGCTGCCTTATCTACAATAAATAACGATTATTAAACTAAAGGACTCATTAATCTTGGGACCATACGGCAAACCAGATACAGTTTCCTGTAAGGTCTTTTCACAATGTGCTATTTTTTCACCATCACTTCTTTAACTGCTTATGACAGCTTACATATGTCTGGCCCACACAAATGACGCAAGGTTCTTGAACCAGATGCAATCCTGTTGAATAGCTCGCTGGCCAGTTATCAGCCAGCCCTGCTGCGTCCAATCACCTTCCTGTGCTTCGCCCCTCTATTACTTCTAATTGGGTGGAGCACGGCACATGCACGAGAAGCTCTGCTTTCCATGCTTCTAAGATTTTTTTTTCCACTTAGAGCCTGATGGGGACTTATGCAGAGGAATGAATGGACAACCATTAATGATCCCCCCAAAGTTCATTTTTGAATATAATTAAATGCTTTGCGTGGTTTCAAACATACTTTGTATACGACCCTGCAGTTCTTCAATGTTTTTTGTTCTCATAGATCATTTAAGTCAGGGTCTTATGAAATAAATTCATGTTTATGTCTTTCTTTCTTCAGTCGAAAAGTTACGTTTTTTTTTTTCTTAAGTTTTTTGAGGAAAACAATCCAGGATTTTTCTCCCCATCATAGCCTTCATGGCAACCAAAATGCTGAAGGTCCAAATCAATGCAGTTTCAAAGCGCTTCGAAGGGCTTTGCGCGATCCCAGACAAGGGATATATATGAATATATTTTTTAACCTAAAATGATTATATTGCGCTGCTCTGAGACGTGCCAAGGATTGCGCAATCACGCTGTAAAGGTCACGGTAGACGTAGGCGGAAGTACGGCCCCCCGTGTTTACAAAGCACACATGCGAAGACTAATACAAACGCCCTTTAGCAAACAAAAAGGTAAAACAACGATGTCGGACCATTTTGAAGTTGAAAATGGAGTGTTTTTGGTAAAGGCCGTTTGTATTAGTCCTTGCACGTTTGCTTTGGGCGGTACTTCTGCCTACGTCTGGTGTGACCTTTCCGACGTGATTGCGCATCCCTTGGCACGTCACAGAGCAGCGCAAGATGAGCAATTTAGGTTAAAAAGTATATTCATTTTAAAACAATTTTTAAAATAACTGATGGTTTCGCTAGATAAGACCCTATTCCTCGTCTGGGATCGCGTAGAGCCTCTGAAGCCCTTCAAAGCACTTTGAAACTGCATTGATTTGGACCTTCAACATTTTGGAAGGCTATGATGGGGAGAAATATCCTAGAATGTTTTCCTCAAAAAATTTCTTTTTGACTGAAGAAAGAAAGACATGAACATCTTGGATGAGATGGGGGTGAGTAAAATATCAGGAAATTTTCATTTTGAAGTGAACTAATCCTTTAATTACTCAGAACTAAAATAAGAGTTGTCAAACCTGTACTCACCTTTCAATAAAAGTGCCAAAGAGCAGTCTAATGGTTTTCTGGATGTTTTCTGTACACAGCCAGCTCCACTGGTCCTTCATCAGCAAACACAAGATATTCAGAGCGATATCTGCCAGGGCAGTGTCTACGTCAGCACAAACACACAGAAGTTAGTTTGAAACATCCAAATTTGGCAGTGAAAAGGTAGGGTTAGATTTAAGATTGCATTTTTTGTAAGATTAAGGCTTTGATCTCACATAAAATCTCAATCAGTATGTAATTCATCAACATTATACTGCCCTCTCCTGTTTGATTGGGTGTACAACATTCCTCATGCTTATCTTTTCAATTAAAGTTAATTTTCACCTTATCCTACACAATTATAATGTGCATTTGAGAATAAAATAGAAAAGTTGTCAAGCTCTGCTTTTAAAGTTGATTTACCTGCTCCTCTTCCTCTCTTTTCTACCGGTTTCTGCTCTCTCATGTGTCCTTCTCCTGCAAAATGACTCCTGACACCACCATCCACCAGCTTCTCCTGTTCCTGCAGAAACCCCTCCAAATCTGACAGCGAGAAACCTCGAAGAACCTACAGAAACAGATAAAGCATGTAACAACCACTCTCTGCTGAATATCGACCGCTCCTCCATGGAGATTGTCAAGAGCGCCAAATTCCTTGGTGACCACTTGGCGGAGAACCTCACTTGGTCTCTCAACACCAGCTACATAGTGAAGAAAGCCCAGCAGCTTCTCTACTTTCTACAAAGGCTGAAGAAAGCCCATCTTCCAACTCCCAATCCTCACCACACTTTACAGAGAGACTGTTGAGAGCATTCGGAGCGGCTGCATCACAGTCTGATTCGGAAATTGCACCGTCTCAGATCGCAAGACCCTGCTGCAGATATTGAGGACAGTAATTGCAATGGACCCCTCACACAACTCTTGATTCTCAGTTTAGTTTTGTAGTCCTGCGTCCGGTGTTTGTCTTACGTAAAACCATGGTCCTGTAGGAACAGTTTCATTTCACTGACTACAGGCTGTATGGAGCTGAAATGAGAATAAAGCTTCTCTGAAAAAAAAAAACATTACCATTATACCAATAAAAGCCAACTACTGTGGGTACCTAATCAGGTTTCAGGGGTACTTGACAATAATTTTGCTTTTGTTTTGCTAAATCTATAAAACAAACTAAAATGAAAAATTTAGGTTACACTTTATTTTAAGGTGTCATTGTTACAGTGTAATTATGTATTTAAGTACTGAGTAATATTAATTAACAGCAATTACCTAAATATAGTGTTAGGGTAGGATTAGGGTTTGGTTGAGGGTTAGTTGCATGTAATTATGCATAATATACTGTTATTACTATGGTAAGTACATGTAACATATACTATATTGCCAAAAGTTTTGGGACACCTGCCTTTACATGCACATGAACTTTAATGACATCCCATTCTTAATCCGTAGGGTTTAATATGGAGTTTGCCCACCCTTTCAGCTATAACAGCTTCAACTCTTCTGGGAAGGTTTTTCACAAGGTTCAGGAGTGTGTTTATGGGAATTTTTTACCATTCTTCTAGAAGCGCATTTGTGAGGTCAGGCACTGATGTTGGACGAGAAAGCCTGGCTCGTAGTCTCCTCTCTAATTCATAAAACCCAGACTCGTCCATTGGATTGCAAGACAGAGAAGTGTGATTCGTCACTCCAGAGAACACGTCTCCATTGCTCTAGAGTCCAGTGGCGGCGTGCTTTACACCACTGCATCCAACACTTTGCATTGCACTTGGTGATGTAAGGCTTGGATGCAGCTGCTCAGCCATGGAAACCCATTCCATAAAGTTCTCTACACACTGTTCTTGAGCTAATCTGAAGGCCACATGAAGTTTGGAGGTCTGTAGCTATACAAAGTTGGCGACTTTGGTGCACTGTGCGCCTCAGCATGCGCTGACCCCGCTCTGTGATTTTACGTGGCCTACCACTTCATGGCTGTTGTTCCCAATTGCTTCCACTTTGTTATAATACCACTAACAGTTGACCGTGGAATATTTAGTAGTGAGGAAATTTCTTGAATGCACAGATGGCAACCTATCACGGTACCATGCTTGAATTCACTGAGCTCCTGAGAGTGACCTATTCTTTCACAAATGTTTGTAGAAGCACCTGTGGCCATGGAAGTGATTGGAACACCTGAATTCAATGATTTGGAGGGGTGTCCCAATACCTTTGGCAATATAGTGTACGTAACAAGGACACTGTAAAATAAAGTGTTACCAAAAAAATATTTGTGCTGTAAAATAATTAAAGGGCAGTTATAATAATTATTTACAACTATCTTTCTTTTTCAGTGAATGCCTTAAAATATTAATTTGCTTTTTAAGGAAATCCAGGAAATAAAGGAACAAATTTAAGGTTTGATGTAGTCTAATAGCTGAAGGTCAGAGTCAGTCTGCAGATTTTGGCCAGTCAGAGTTGACAGATTTCAGAAAAAATTGCATAGTGTACGATGCACCGACTCTGTTATTAGCTTCAGACTATGAATCCATCATGTTCAATATTTTGAGACACGTATTGTTTTCATTTGTCATGCTTCTCCTAGCAACGAGGTGTAGGTTTCTGCGTTTGTTGTTCAGAATGACCTGAAAGTCTGGTAATGTGTGATCATCATTCATTTAGTGTATGATGCCCAGTTTTCCTCTGTAACCATTTACAAACCTGGCAGGTGTATGATGTCTAGTGTTTTAAAATCTGTTCAGTTTTGAAAAGTTGTGTAGTGTATCCCAGCCTTAAGGGGTACTGATGGGGGTGTGGGGGTACATGAGACAAAAAAGGTTGAGAAATATTGCAATAAGTAAAAACCCTGCCCCACTCAAAATAACACACCAATATTTTATATTTATTTATGTGCAGGTTGCATGGACAGAATGTGAATAACTTTTTATGTGGCATTCTATATGATATGAAGTACTCACTGAGCAGCGTTCACTGAAAGAGTATGTCACTTTAGGCTGCAGGCTTGGGACATTAAGAGTAGGAGCTATTTTGCTGGAGAATCTCAGACGAGGCCTGAAATATGAAAGGACAGTTTGTGGAATTAAAAACAAGAAGAATATTAAATTTGCATGTATGACATATGTTATCTAAGTCTCATATATTCTCACTTTCTATGTGGGTCTCCTTCCTCTGTGGGGCTCGGAGTCTCTTGGCGTGGAAACGCAGTCTTCAGAGTATCCACTATGTTCTCAACCATCTGTTTATATGGAAAACATATCGTACAGACAGAAATGCCACAATAAAAGGTAAAAAAGAAAGAAGTATTTTCTAAACATTAAAAGGAATCAAAGTATATTTTGTTTCAGGACAGAGTGACCTTGTCTATGCGTGAACTCGACGTCTTCTTCTGGAAAGCTGCTCTGGCATCAGTGTTGAGGGCAAGGAACTCGTGCACCTCCTTACTGTTAGCTGCCTCTGGGATGGTGCACAATTTCTGCAAGAGTAGAACAAAGTGTGAGAGAGACAAAGTCCAGGGTTTTGCATAAACTTCACGTTTCATCTGCCCGAAAAGATTTATTAGTGAAGGGAAATCTCTTACCCTGAGGAATGATTCCAGTTGGCTTCTCCTGGCTTCCACTTTGTCTGTGTCCAGGTTGCTGAAGGGAAGGTCTGGGAAGAGTTTCTTTGGACCTTTGACATCTTAAATGTGTGCACATATTTTAATATGGACCAAAGTCGAGATGATGCACCGAATTGCTAACATGACATCTTTAGTTAGGAATATTAATAGTTATAGTTAAATCTCAGCACAGCATATATAGATGTTAAAAAGTTCACATTAAAAAAAAAAAAGTACAAATTTAAAATGTTTGAGACTTCAGGGTACTGCCCCGTGACAATATAAAAGAACAATTTTGTACAATTTCTACCAATGTACACTACCTTTTAGAACTTTGAGGTTGGCAAGATTTTTTTATGTTTTTGAAGGAAGTCTCTTATGCTCACCAAGGTTGCATTTATGTGATCAGAAATACAGTAAAAGCAGTAATATTGTGAAATATCACAATTTAAAATAACTTTTCTATTTAAATATATTTAAAATGCAATTTATTCCTGTAATGGCAAAGCTGAATCTACAGCTGTAATCACTCCACGACTTTTTTTTTTTTGCTAAAAAAAACAATGCATCAATGTCGAACACAGTTGTGCTGCTTAATATTTGTGGAAACATTTTTGCAGGATTCTTTTATCAATAGAAATAAAAAACAGCATTTGAAATATATATTTTTTTGTAACAATCTAAAGGTCTTCACTGTCACTTTTGATCAATGTAATGCATCCTTGCTAAATAAAAATATTATTTCTTTAAAAAAAATCTTACTGACCCCAAACTTCTAAACAGTATAATATTTATTATGTATATTATTTTTTATTATGCAACTCTGACAATATGTACTAATTAGGTCTGGGACTATAACGTCTAATAAAATATGCATTTATGTTCAATTTTAATATGTGAATCAAATACATTTAAAATGCCTTACTTTTGATCACTTTCTTGAGATCAGGCCTTTCCTCCAAACGGGTCTGCAGATTGAGGAACTCAGTATAGCGCCGGTTCACCATATGATACGTGACAGGCTGATCAGAGCTATCTGAATTTGAAGCGGTTTCAAACTACAAACACACAACACAATGGATCAACTCTGAATTAGTAAAACATTGCTTTTCATGAAATGCATTATTCCAAATGATTCCAAACCAAAATAAAAAATAAAAAAAGTCTGTCTGTATTTAACATGACATGTTTCGTGCCTGTATGAGAATCTCACCTTTACAGTGTAAAGAGTATAAGGATGAGTGCTGTTGCTTCTTTGCTCTTTGGCTGTGATGGTTCCAATGATTTGCAAGTGCTGAATAGATACCGGTCTCCCTAGATTCCCCAAGTTTTCAAAAACTAACGAGTCCAGGCCAAGGCTTCTGGGAATGGAGTTTGATGTGTTAGTCAGTGGTCGGACAGGAGATTCTTCCACTGTACTCTCCAGTGATGAAGGAGGCTCTGAAACGATCATGTTTTGCCTGAAACACTTCCCTAAAAGACCTAATGTCTCTTCCTCCAGACAAACCAGCCCACAAAAATCTGATGGAGAGATGCAGTCACAGAAGTCCTCAGCGTCTGAGTCGGTTCGTTTCAAAGACTCACTAGATATCTGCCTCTCATCCGAAGAGGGGGATTCCAGGTCGCAGTCTGTGTGTCTATACAGGCGGCTAGTACGGTATGGAGATCTAAGAAGATCAGCTGTATTTTGGGCCATTCTTTCTGGAAAAAGTATCCCAGAACTTCTCCTCCCATGTACATTTTCATCAGAGGACCACTGACTCTGGAAACTTGTTTCAGAGGAATCATGGAGGGGGGCTGTGGATATAGACCAAGCTGTCTGCATGCTGGAGGTTTCAGGACAGTTGAAATTAACCAGGGAGTGATGATCCCAGAAGCTGCTATGGGATTCATCCAGGCCTGCTGGAGGTTTTTTCTGTGGACTTGTTTCTTCTTTGTCAGTGGACTGAGTGAACACATCTACAATGGTCTGGTTTAACCAATCTGGACTGGATATTCTTGCCACGAGGGGCAAAAGAACATTGCATGTGATGAGCTCTCCCACCATGTAGCGGCCCGTTTGTGTTTCCAAGTGAGATTTTGGAATAAGGACATGCATGAGGAGATCTACCAGAGCTCTGGAGTAGCAGAGCTGGTTAGCTGGGCCAGTCAGGGCAGGGTGAGGCAAATCAGCTCTACTGTACAACCTCCATAGTTTTTGTGAGTTTGAAAGCGATTGGTCGAACTCTTCTTGCAGTGTTCGTTGGAGTTCCCTGGCTTGGATGAAGCTCTGCAGATGGCATCCGCAAAGCTCAAGAACCCTCTGGGCCAGAGCTCTCCGGTCCACCTGCCTTGCCCTCCTCTTCAGTTCAGCGGCTGCCTCCAGCATAGCATCCCTTACCTCCCATTCAAACTCGTCCCCTCCTTTAGAAACAGAACTGCAGTACCAGGATGACACAAAGTCCCTAACAGCTTTGTCAACAGCACTTTGAATCTCCCAGTCTAGTCTTTGTTCACTCTCTGAGGTAGTGTGAACTTGAGGGGACTCACCCAGGGGCAGGAAGTGCTCCAAATGAAGGAGGCTGTTGGCATCTAAAGCGACACGAGATCCCAGCCATCCACCCAGCACTACCAACAGACTGGTGAAGATGCACAGCAGCCACACATTCACCAGAAGATGGAACAGAACTAACCATGTAATCAGAATTACAACTCCAAGAATGCTTCTCTGCCCCATTAACTCAGAGAGACTCCATGGATTTGGATGGGCATCACCAGGCATTTTATTACAAGTTAGAGCTCTTAAATAGAAAAGGGATAGACAGACTGTCAAATAAATATATTATAATAAATGAATAAAAAATAATATAGCAAATAAACTGATACAAAGTTAAATAAAAAACGATCGTTCGTGTTCAGGCAAATATTATGTGGCAGATAAACGTTACCCGTTTTCTATTTCATTAGCAGTTAAAGCAGATAAATTCACAAAAACGAATAATAACATTTAAAGAAAACTTACTGTTTCAGAGAGGCTGTGTACAGACTGAGCAGGTCACAATTCTTGATTATTAAACTATATCCGTGACCACATAACTCATCGTCAGGTCGATGTGCCCAGAAGATGTCTATGAGATGGTCAGTACAGCAATATTATCATTAATATGGAGTTTGCCTTGCATGTCGTTGTTATCGAGGCTTGCAGTCGGTAATCTACTTCACTGTAATTAGATTAACATCTAACAAGCTGTCCATTTTAGACTAGACTTCAGTTCAGTAGTTAAAACCCGACTGAACGGCGCCCTCTTACTGCAGCAGTTGTGAAGTTCAACAACAAAAAAACTTTCAGACTGGAATTGTGTCAGGGTCAAAACCATCCAAACAAAAAAAGAAAGGGAAAAAAAGAGCAGTTTGTCTTGATATATATATAACAGTATTTGGATATTTTAAAAAAATCTGTAATTAAATGATTAGATAATGAAAAATCATTATGGATTCAGGTTATTTTTAAGAAATACAAATATTTTCTGAAAACATTTGAAATGTTAAATATTTGTAGACAAGTTGTCAGAAATAAATGATTGATTTTGAATTTCATTGTCGGAAACAGATAAAATCATAACTGTAACAATTAATAGGATGTACAAATTCTTTGTAAGAAATGTACAATATGATATTATGTATAGAGTATATAGCCTAGTTTCAAGATTTTAATATGATAATTTGGATTACAGGCCTAGCATATAGGCTATTTTAGCCTTAAAGGGAGATTTTGTTTGTTTGTTTTTTAAAAAAAGCAACAAAGTCCAACAGCCTGAAAATCCTTATGATTTAGGTAGCACCACATAAAAATGAATACAAATTAAATATTTAATAGATAAATAAAAAATAAATAAGCACTAGAAGAAATGTTTAGAATGGAGGAGCATATTGCATTGTTTAACTGATCAATTCATCAAAATAACATAAAAGTATAAGAACAATGAAACATGAAACTTTTAATGATAAATTAATATTTTATTTCTATAGGCCTAAATATGATTACAGAGGGTTAAAAGACAAAAAGAAAAAACAAAACAAACGTATATGGATATAGGCTACAACCTAAAATATGCAACAGGTACAGATCGTGAACCCATTCATATGCTTAAGTTAGACTTGACTGATGATGTTCCGGTCTCTTTCTCTGAAATTTTCTCTTTTGCACACGTGTTTTTCCTGAAAAGGGCAGATTTGTTTCTTGCACTCCCAGCACGGCTGAACATCATGGTCTTCATCAGAAGTGTCGCGGTGACAAAGATCGCAGCCTTCGTTTTTCACTTTACTGCGAACCAGCCGTCGAAGCTCCCTGCGTTTATTGTCATTCATACAGCACGCCACGTCAATCACAGTGATTCGACTGGGGTCCCACACGCAGTCCTCTTCGCGACCAGACTTGATGGTGGAGATCTTGCTGTTTGGCGGAACCCACGCGCAGTCGTACCCGTTGTTGTGCCACGATTTCTGGAGAGGATGATTGTCACAGTCTATTTTCTTCACTTTTCCAACACGCACCCGCAGTTTGAAAACGACTTTATCGTTGTTGTCAGTTTTGAGAGGGTAACACATGGCTTTAGCCCTGTTGCGACTGACATAAACCCCGGGGCCCAGCAGTCCACTTTTAGAGGGTTCAAATCCGTTATTAATGATAGCCGTGGCGTTTTTCAAATGTGCGCCGTGATACATTGTGTATACACGGTCTGACTTTGGTTCCTGGTTCTCGGACAGAGACTTACCGCCGTCTTTAACAGATTTCCAGCCACAGAAAGATACCTCTCTCTCCATTCTAAGATTGCATACGTAGATTGAATTAGTATTTGCACCCACTAAACAGCCTTTTATGTTTAAAATCCACGGAAATCAAAGTTAAAAGGGAAAATGTGCTCACCTTCTTAAAGATCGTCTGTGGCAGCCGGTAACTTTCTACTTTCGATTTCGTTACTTGTAAAATAAAAACCATCGCGAGATTCCCAAACCTTTAGTCATCGTTGATCTCACAAAACAAGTTAAAACTACATGTAGTTGTATGTATGTAGTTAAAACTACACACACAAATTACGTTTTATGAGTAGCCAAATGTAGCCTAAAACAACAACAAAAAACACACACAACATTCCCATGACAACTTTCTATTTTAAATAGGCCTAGGCATATATTAGGCTAAATAAAGTAAATCGTGTTTACAGGTAGGCTATATACAGTCAGCAGCATTTGCCTTTGATGCACTGTTTATTTAAAAAAAAAAAAAAAATTCAGCATTTCACCAATTTTGTTTCGATCCATCAAATTTTTTTCTATCCATCCAATAACTTGTCACTTAAAGTTTTGTCAATTAGTTTATAGTGTCAATGAGTAGCTCGTAATACTTTGACTTTGCTTAAAAAGTTAAGGCAGCAATTAGCTACATTTAGTTTTATAAACTTATATTCTTTATGTTTTAGTGGGTTGATTTTTTTACTATGATCACAGCATGAATTATCCTTTATGGTTTTTAAACCTACAGTCCTTAGCTTATCCACCAAGGTTACCTAATATCCTCTAAAAATAAAAGTTTTAGACACAGGGCCTCTTTGTGAGGAAAAAACAAACAAACAAACAAACAAAACAAAAAACAGATATAGGCCTACGTTTGAAGATTTATATATTTTCCCTTGTCTTCATTCTGTTTAAGTAGCTACTATAACTTTTCGTGTAATTTTCCTCGCTATAATATTTAGCTTTTAATACGGCTGTCACACTCTCCACTTTTCAACAGTGCAGCCTTAATAGTGTACTCTGATCTACAGTAGATGCAAATTATTAAGAAACGTCTCCAAGCCAGTTATTTGCATTTATCCAAATGATGAAGGCTTCACAAGCGAAACCATGTGAAGGGTATGAATAGAGGTGCGTGAGCTTGACCATAAACTAGCCTACATATGTCTACTTGGTTTTTTAAATCTTCTCTCTTCCTTTGATATAATGAACGTGGTATGAGTTCTGCTGGAATAGGAATCAAAATTGAAGACCTGAGAAACCTGGCAGCACGGCTAAAATTATGATGGAGACAGGTGAGAGTTTGTGAAAATGATCTAGTATTTTTATTTATTTCATTCGATGTTCAATTTGTAAAAGCATTAATGATGGGGCTGTACATTTACATTAAACGTGCTCACGTAAGTATTCGTAAGTTATAAACATCGTTGTTGTTACAAATGTATGCATGTCGACAATTGAATATAGTATAACATACATTTTTTTCGCTCTTTTCAACTAAATATATCTATCTACTTAAATCTAACAGTTGTGAGAAAGAACGTCATATTTGCTGCAAAGTAAATGTAAAAAGATAAATTTTTAAAGAATCTGTCTTGGCCCTGATTTGAACGTAATAAATGAAAATTAAAAGTAACTAAATATTTTTTTCAAAATCTGTATAGCAACTGACGCGTGAAAATGAAGAGCTCTGAATTAGGGATTCTATTTAACTACTTGTTAAAAGCTAACAGAAATGGAAAGTAAACAACAAAATAATGTCTGTACTCTGGCACTCTGAATGATTTATTTTTCTAAGAATTTGTGCAATTCATTAAAAGTGCCTATTATCGACACAGGTGACTATACATAACAGATGTCTCAAAAGTGAAGACAGAGTGTAGTAAATATATACCTAAATATAGCGTATCTTCTGTCAAAGCCAGGACAACATTTAAGACCCCTCTTTTCTCTCTGTCAACTGCATTATGACTGTTAATGGGTGGATTATGACATCAGGCTAAATGACTGTGCGTGCACACCCTAGACCACAGATGAGACAGGTGTGTGTGTGTGTGTGTGTGAGAGAGAGAGAGAGAGAGAGAGAGAGAGAGAGAGAGAGAGAGAGAGAGAGAGAGAGAGAGAGAGAGAGAGAGAGAGAGAGAGAGAGGATACGAGTCTAAGACTGAAAACGGACATTTGCCGTATTGGAACATATAAGAGAACTGAGGAGAAATTTCACTCCTAAACGAGAACACAGCTGTTTGCCCAAGGATCTGAATTTGAAACCTAACGATCTAAAAGCCTAACAATGCTAAATGTTAAATTGTTTGTTTAACACTAAATATTTTGCAATGATCTTTCCTCATTTTTTTCCTCCGTTAATGTGCTCTCAGTTACTGCAAGTTAAACAGAGATTTACAGCTGGAGTTCTCAATCTATGTGCAAAGTGTAGTTTTTTTGTTTTCTATTGAAACCAAAGACTATGACTGGGTAGTGTTTGAATAGAATTGTATCTCCAGTTACCAGGAGATGAACTTCAACATAATGTGAATATTCTGTTTTAATTATTGTGTAAAATTAGTGCATAAAATCTAGGCTATTTTACTCTCAATTCTGTTTCTACCCCTAAACCATGCCATCTCTCATCAACAAAGGAAAACATATGGCCATGATCAATCAATTTCTAGTAATATCACAAGTAGGGACTTATTTATAAGAAATGCATACTGTTTAAAATAAATTCAAGTTCATATTTAACATTTAACATTTTATAGATCTTATTTGCATGAATATTTTTAAGAGCTGCTCAGCAATAAAGCTCAGCTTTCATTCACAGTACAATTCATGGACAGTCCAACTTTTAATAATCATTTTAAAATTAAAAACATATAGCCTAAATACAAATTTTAAATACTTTTAATCAAAAAAAATTAATAAAGTGTGAATAAAGAGTTAATTAAGTTTGCTTACTGAAGATATGTATCAGGTTCTAAGCAGCAGGTTCTCCTTGGGTACCCAATAGATGTTTCACCAAAAAAACTAACAAACAAAAAAACACATCGTATACAGTATAACAATTCACGATTGATCAAGGATTTAAACGATATAACAAATAATCATTTATCAACTATTTAAATGAGAATGATGCTGTGAATGGTATAAAGTAAACCGATATTTTTTACAGTGTCTGCAAAAAAAAGAAAAGAAAAAAAAAAGACATTATCTTATGGCTTTAAAAATGTTGTAAAGCCTGTGAACACTGGGAAATTATGCAAAAGATACTTAAAGCAAACTTATTGTGAATGTAGCATGACATTTCTTTTTTTATTTCTCATTATGGTTTATTCTATTGATAGATATATGGCTAAGTGGAAAAAAGACTTAATATTGTTAATATCCACAACAAAGCAACAATAGCCTAACAGTGTGCGTTTTAAATAAACCATTAAAAAAGCATCTGCATTCACAATAAGGTTGCTTTAAGTATCTTTTGCATTCTTTTCCAGTGTTCACAGGCTGAACAACTACTAGTTTCACAGTCAATAATGTAGATTCTTTGCATTCTCTTTTAAAAAATTATCACTGTTGGGCTATTGTTGCTTCGTAGAATTTTAAATTCACTGCTCTGAAGTGTAAAGTCACTATCCATGAAAGCTTTTGGAAAATACTTTATTTGCATGTCTATATTATGTAGGTTCATATAAATATATGTAGTCAATTTTTTTTCTTTACATTACTTCTTGGCAGGTAAAATACTCCAGAAACTGGATTTATAAAATTTTTGCTGCTTTGCTGACAGCACACAGTGTTTTTTTAATGTTTAATTTTCTGTTTCTTATTGCCAGATATTCATAAAAAAAGACATAAAACACTGTAAATATATTTCTTTCTCCCCACAGAGTATTCCAAGAGAGTATACCAAGGTGTCAGAGTCAAGCACACGGTCAAAGATCTTCTAGCAGAGAAGCGATTACGACAAACAAATGCACCCCGATTCAGTGTAAGTTAGCCATCATTCTCACGTTCTTGTTGTCTGATGTTCTTACACATTTTCTTGATCATCCCATATCCATAAGTGTTTTACTCTGTACAATTTTTTTTATAAAAAATCTACTATATAGACAAACATACACTCACAATATACAAACAAACATAAGTATAAAGTGTAAGATATCTCTCACACAGCAACAGTATTCAGAGCATCCATGCTTGTCATGTCCTTGTTACTTTTAAGAGATAAATATCAGGCACACCTGCCAAAATCAGATCTACCTTCCTGAAAGGGGACAGACAGGCATTGTTACCAGTAGACGGTTAAACCCAAGCCTTAACCGAGGTCATCACTGAGGGATTTGCTAACAAAATACAAAAGCACACAGTCCTTGTGCTCAAGTGAACTCCTGCTGCAAGTTGTTGTCGGCTTTTGTTTTGTGTCCTTACTGAAACTAATAGACCATTCGGTTCATGCAAATGCCTCAGACAGGGTGGTTGGCCCTTTAACATATATCTGAACAATGGTCTAGCAAAGACTTTCCCATTACATATTCTTCAAGATAAATAAAAGCATGAAATCATTTTAGAAATAAATAGTTAACTACTATAAGAATTCCCTTTAGAATATCATTGAAAAGTGTCTCTATGTGTGGCATGTATTGACTGCAAGTCTCTAACAAAGAACGATATCTACTAAACAAATGAACTTAATTCCATTGCGTTCTTCCCCGGCACGTCGCAGAGTCAACTGGGATATGTTCCCAGTCATCCAATGATTTCTTTAGATCCTTGTGGCAAAATCTCATGAGAAGAGTACACACTCCACCGGAGGCAAATGTACACATGGAGCGAGGGAGGGGGGCGGGCGGTGGGGGAGCACTGTTGTGACACTGGCAAATCATATTCAAATATCCTCCCACATGATTTGACTGGCTTTCAACAGAACAAGCACTAAAACTTGAACCTTCCTGTCTTTTTCTCCATATTCTCACTGGCTGCAAGTCAGGCAAAATACAAAGCAGCTCACTGGGGTTTTATGTTTCTCTTTGCCTTTACATTGTAGGGGGATTCGTGTTTTCATTACACACCGTCTTTTTAAGTGAAGTTTATGAGAAACACACACACACACACACACACACACACTGTGTTAGTGTCAGTGACAATGACTCTCTAACTTTCTTTTGGTTTTTAGACAAGCAGCAGTTCCTCTCAGCCAGCCTTTGTGCCAATGCCCGGTGAGTCCGTCTGAAAAAAGCTTATCCACAGCTAGATCCAATTAGATATGTTCAGATCTAACAGGTGTGCTCAGTGAGAGGCTAATTCATCTTGAATCAGGGAGGTAACAAAATTTCCTGCTTCCTCTTGCAGGGTCACACGTGCTTCCTGGTTACTACAGTATGCGAAGATCCTTCCTCCCAGACTCAGAGCTCTGCCATCCCATGAAGCAGTACTCATCACCAGACACTTACTCTTCAGCACTGGGAAGCAAGGCTTTTTCATACGATCACCCCTCCACTTACCCTTCCTTCATTGACAGCTACTACACTCCTGATTCATATGGAGATTACAGAGGGCCAACATCTTACACCACCAGCGGAGGGTCACTGTTTCCACCATCTACACTACCAACACTACTACCAACTCTGTCTGGAGAGTCATCGTCACACTTGCTCTTGGTATTTACACTTCCTACAGCTGATATTATTTGGGTCAAATATGAGAATGTCCATGATAAAGAAAAACACAAATTTGACTAATTTAGATAAGAACACAATGGTTACATACTATTTGTGTTCATCTTGGTTTCATATGGTTTTTAAAAAACGTTTATAGCATTTTAGTTAGTCACTTTATTGTCCACAAGTGGAAATTTGTCTTTGGCTTCACCACAAAGAAACACATTCAATATCATCACACAAATCACATAAAAAGACAACATGTAATACAATCCCCCCTCACACTCAGATCCCAGTATTTAAAATTCTAACTGCAGTTGGCACAAATGACCTTTGATACACCCTTTTCCTTGCTTGAGGTTGCCTAAAACGTCTTATTGATGATAAAAGTTAAAGGTTAAAATGTAATATTCAAGGGATGAGAACAATCTTCAATAATAACCTGTGCTTTTTGTTTAACTCTAGTTTGATAAATTTCATTCAATTGTCTTTGTGGTTGTCCTACAATTGCACTAGCAATTTTAACTACTCGGCACAGTTTTTGCTTTTCTTTAACTGGCATAAGTCCATACCACATAGTCATATTAAAACATATAATACTCTTGACAAGATTCTTATAAACCAGCTCTAAAATATATTGACTTACACCAAAGTGTTGTAACCTTCTAAGAAGATATAATCTCTGTATTGCTTTTTTAAGGACATACTCAACATTTCCGGCAAATGTCAGTTTACTATCAGTAAGTGTTTCTAAATATTTAAAACTTCCAGCTGTCTCTATTTGATATCTATCAAGTATCAAAGGTTCTAAACCTTCAATAACATCTACTCTATTCCTACTAATAATTAATTCCTTGGTTTTATTCATATTTATCTCCAGTGAGCTCAGTTTACACCAGTTTTGAAGCAAATTTATGTAACTATAATACCGCATATCTCCTTCTGTTCCAGCTTTACTCAGCCGGCCAACAAGTGCCATATCATCCGCGTATTTAAATAAATTAAAATATGAATCCTTGATTTTAAATTCATTTGTATACAACGAAAAAAGTAAAGGTGATAAATTAGTTCCTTGTGGAACTCCTGTATTTACAATAATTGTTTTTGACACCATATCATTGACAACTACTCTTTGAGGACGATTTAAAAGAAAGTCTTTAATCCACCAAATAAGATCACCATTTACTCCTAAATCAATTAATCTTTGCAAAAGAATATCAATCAGAATCGAATTAAAAGCTGAACTAATGTAATTTGTAGTATGCTGAATATGTTCAGCTACAAAATCTCATAAGGTTATAATAGCATCATCGGTGCCCCTCTTTCCCCTATAGGCAAATTGAAGGGGATCCAAATCTTTAACCACGTTGTTCCAAATATGCCTTGTTAATACTCGTTCCATACATTTACCCAACATGGATGTTAGAGCTATCGGTCTAAAATCTTTTAACTGATTGGCATTAGATATTTTAGGTACTGGAACAATCTTTGTTTTTTTTCCATGAATTTGGTACCACCTTACAATTTAACAAAAGCTGGAACAATTGGGTAAGGACACCAGTTAGTTGAAAAGCACAGTCTTTTAACACACAACCTTTTAGCCCATCTGGGCCAGGTGCTTTATTTGGCTTAATGCTAGCAAGACTGGCTGCTATTTCATACTTACTCTTTAAGCTTAATAGGTTCATATGCCGGAATATCAAGACATATTCTCTCACATTCAGTAGTACATTCCCCCCTATCAAACCTAGCAAATAAAACATTTAAATCTTCTACAGAAAGTGCACCTTGTAAAGAACACACCTGTTTCTTCTCTCTTCCCATAATACTATTAAGCCCCTCCCATGCCTTCTTAGCATTGGCTGTATATAACCTATTTTCAATCTTATCCTTATATGCTAGTTTAGCTTTCTTTATTTGACTCCTGAATTCCTTCCTTTTATCTCTAACCAGTTCCCTATCACCATTTTAAAAAAAGCTTTTTTCTCATTTAAACACATTTTGAGATCTTTAGTAAACCACAACCTATTATTCGAATACATTTTAATTGTTTTAGTCTCAACACAATTGCTTTCACAAAAACTTATGTAAGATGTAATGGTGTCAGTAATTTCATGTACATCTTCACATGCATCAAATAACAGTTGCCACTCAAGAAAAGTTTCAATTCAGTAACTCTAAAAAAGCAAAAACATTATCAAGCAAATTTTTAAAATATATTATTCATGGAATGTTTTTTTTTTTTAAAACAAATATCATGATTTCAATAATTAATTTGTAAATATTTATGAATATCATACATTTTGGGTAAAGATTGGGACCAGTAAGAATTAAAAAAATATATTTTTATTCAGTAAGGGCACATTAAATTGACCAAAAGTGAGAGTAAACACATTTATAATGTTACAAAAGATTTCTATTTCCAATAAAAGCTGTTCTTTTGAACATTCTGTTAATCGCAGAATTCTGGATTTCCACAAAAATACTAAGCAATACAACTATTTGCAACCTTGATAATAATAATAAATGTTTCTTGAGCACCAAATCAGCATAATTAGAATGATTTCTGAAGGATCATGTGACACTGAAGACTGGAGTAATGATGCTGAAAAGTCAGTTTTGCCATCACAGGAATAAATTGCATTTTAAAATGTATTACAATAGAAAACAGATATTTTAAATTGTAACAATATTACAGATTTTACTTTTTATTTTTGATCAAATAAACGCAGCCTAAGAGACTTTTTTAAAAACATTTATATATCACAGACTCCAAACTTTTGAACAGTTGTACAACCTCACATAATCATTGCTTTTCATAAAAAGACCTAATTTTAAAAAGATGATTTTGTGGACAAACGGTTTATCAAATATTAATACAAAATTTGATACAACAAAAAATTTAAAAAAAGATTATGCAAACTAAAAAGTTTCTCTTTTCAAGCATTTAATTCTTTTAATTAGGATTTTCTTCATTATGATATCACCCTGACATTTTTGACACACACACAAAACAAATCTAAATTAATTTTAATACAGAAGTGTTTTTTTTGTCACGTCATTGTCCCATTTTCTAACCATATTAATGAAAAGGTTATGTTGCTTTTTCTATAGGTGTTGCATTATTTGTTTGTTTTACTGTATTTATTGTATAGTATTATGTCTGTATTACTATTTTATTTCTGGTTCCTGTTTTTGTAGCACTTTGAGAATGTGAAAAGCGCATTATAAATAAAATTCATATATTCTCTATTTCTACAGAGAGACCCTTGGGATCAGTCATCAGAGGACCCAGTCAGTCAGTCAGAAGTCATATGTCCTGAGGGTCCAACCCCTGTGACAGACTCACCATCTCTGGGAGGGCCTGATTCTGGCGGTTCCTCTCCATACCGCCTATCCTCAGGGCGCAGTGGGAGCTCCATCCCATCCAGCTCTCAGCCTTATACTCTACAACCCCTGGAAGATGTCCCGTACCCAGCAGCATCCTACACCTCTGCCTCCAGCTACTCCTGCCCACCGTACATGGTGACACCTGGAGATCTGGCTGTGGTGAAGATGACAGCTGTCACCTCAGAGGAGACTAGTGGTGGAGTGGTGTCTCTCAGTGACACTACATCCTGGGCTAAAGATGATGGAACTGGCTCCTGGTTGTCATATGAGACTAGGAGGGCTTTTTAAGAGGCTTAAATGACAATACAAAAAACTGTGGACTAATCATTTGCAATTACACAGCCTCTCTATTCTTATACAGAAGGAGATTATATACAGCATCCATCATAAAGATGACCTCCTCAGGAAATGCTGATACAACCATTTTTAACTGTTTATACTGCGTAAGGATAACTACAACAAAAATATGTGCTGATAGTTTAGTTAATTCAGGTTTTAATTATGACTTTTTCATGTCCAAGCGTTTTAGAATGAATTAGAAGCAATGTTCACTTTTTTTCCCCTCTTTCACACATTTTTAATTGTAACATCAATCCTCAAAGGAAAAGGCTTTACTGGTTACGAATACAATTCGCAAATAATACCAAACACTTTAAGACAAAAATGTTAGACTTTTGTCAGGAATGCCAATATATAAAAATAAACATGTTTTGGCTTTTAAAGAAAGTGTGTTATCTTTATAGAATAGAACAAAACAGCTGTTATAAGGAACTTACCTCTCGATATGAGTACTGTTGTTAGGACGCCACTGCGTTGTTAAGTTAAGGCCCCCTTAGTAACAGGAGTAAATGAGGACACGAACACATCGCCTGTTCAAATTTCTCTCACTTCGGTCAATGTATCTCTTATAAGACATGCATTTATCAGGCAATAACAATATCCAACTAATAAACAAAACATTAACGTGTAATCAAAAATATACTAGTTAAAATAAGCTATTTAAATTAGCAGAAACTTTTATAAGGGCTTCTATTTGTGAGCCACCACGTTGCTAGGCGCTTTTTGTTTTTGTTCTTCTGGAGAGCAGCGCACGTCAAACTTTCGGAAGTTTGTTCTAGATTTAGTATGCAACTGTATTTCTTTTTAGAGACCATTTTCTGATTACAACTACGTGTACTATTTTTAAGTCAACATTATTCACGGGAGTATGAATCTATAAATATACGTTGTTTTGCAGTTGCCGTAAGGACGATAAAGTTAATCTAATAAACACCTTGCACTAGCTTAGCCTAGTTTGTCCTTTTCGCCTAAAAGTCTGTCTTGCTTTCCTTATAAGTTACTGTCCAGTTGCAAAACAAGCCATGAGGAGAAAACTGCCTAAATGATATGCTTACGTGCGTTCACTGTGTATTGAGTTTTACTAGCTTACCTGAAAAGTAATCGGACTCTTCCTCTGGGTCAAGGCTTCATCGCTGACGATGGATCAGTATCATATTTTGGAGGTTATCGGGGAAGGGTCATTTGGCCGAGTGTACAAAGGCCGCAGGAAGTTTAGCGGCCAGGTGAGCACTGCATGTGCACCGTTGTGACAGAAATTCACATTTTCATTTGCCCCCTGGAATTAATTTCAGGGATATTGTTATGAGGGCATTTCTCACCATATATTAACACAGCATTTCCTATATTTAAGTTAAATCTCAGTCTGAACCATATGAAGAAAAATAAAACAGTGTTCAGCGACTTAAAACTTAAGTCAGCCAATAAGAATCAAGCGTTCTTGAGTCTCGCGATATAAATGTCAATAATTATTCAGCTCTGTCTACATTACAGAAAATTGTGACATAATCTGGATGTTTTCATAATTGTCTGGGCTATTTGTTGTTTGTTTGTTTTTTCTTTCATCAAAAAGCATGTCATATTAGGCCCACATTCAAAAACCCTTACCTCCAAGACATAAAACACAAAGAAGAAAACAATTATAATAGAAACTGGCTTTATTAAAGACAGAATCCCTCTCTGTCTGAGTAACATCAACACTTTATTTTCTAGGTCGTGGCTCTGAAGTTCATTCCCAAGGTTGGCCGCTCAGAGAAGGACCTGCGCAGTTTGAAAAGAGAGATTGACATCATGAGGGGGCTTAAGCATCCTAACATAGTGCTGCTTTTAGACAGCTTTGAGACAGAGAGGGAGGTATGATTGTCACAACGTACTCCCAAATCATGTTACATTTTCACTGTTCCATCTCTGTTCCTACAGTATAACCTGGTGCTTCCAGTATAACGGCTTATTGAATAAAGCATAGCTTCCAGGGTTCACAATTTTAACATTCAAATTTCTAGGGAATAGTTCTCGTTGGCAAAGTGTTTAGATGTTAAGATACTGGCGTAGGTACAAAAGCAGTGAGCTTGTAACTTTGATCGTCCCATAAAATGTGTAACTGAAAAAAGTATCAGTAAGAACAGTTTAAAAAAAAAACAGGACTGAATTTGTGTCAGAGGAATAATTAGAGCATGTATTCCTCTGACAGGTGGTGGTGGTGACTGAGTATGCAGAGGGTGAGCTGTTTCAAATCCTGGAGGATGATGGTAGTTTACCTGAAAATCAGGTACATCAGCGGTCACACTGTTTTACAGTAACCAACAACTCAACATATTAGATTTGTACCATTTATAGATAATGAATGTATTAATAATGGTGTATTATGCTAGAACTATCTAAGACCTAGTTTACATTTTATATCTTTCTAGACATTAAAAGCTAATATCATCAGTGATGCACATAAAAATGAAAGTATGCCATAAAAATTACAATAAACATCGTAACATTTAACCTAAGGTAAATTTATTTTTGGAAAATGCATACAATTTATCATATAGTTGACACTTTTATTTCTTTGATTTGATGAAGTGCTGGATTTTCTGCTGCCTGGACCTGAACATCCTCACCTGCTAACCTGTTATCTTACTTCTTGTGTAGGTGTGTGAAATAGCCTGCCAGCTTGTTTCTGCCCTGTATTATCTGCACTCCCATCGTATTTTGCACCGTGACATGAAACCACAAAACATCCTGCTGGGAAAAGGAGGAGTAATAAAGCTCTGTGACTTTGGGTTAGTATCGCCAATTGTTGCAAGTACAAAGTTCAAACTACTATACATAAAACATACAAAAACGTAAAACAAAAACATATAATTTAATCTCTAAAAGCATAATCGTGTCATATTCTCTTGACTATTCACAGATTTGCTCGAGCCATGAGTGTGTCCACCTTGGTGTTGACCTCTATTAAGGGGACGCCTCTCTACATGTCTCCAGAATTAGTGGAAGAGAAACCTTATGACCACTCAGCTGACCTTTGGTCTCTGGGCTGCATTCTCTATGAGCTCCACACGGGGGCGCCTCCGTTCTACACCAACTCCATCTTTCAACTGGTGCAGCTTATAGTGAGAGATCCAGTCAAATGGCCAGAGAACATGAGCCAAGACTGCTTGGTACGGAGTAATTACTTCCCACATGAAAACCTCTGACTCTGAATTGAATTAGTCCGATTTTGATTTAATGTCTGACACACAGAACGAAAAAAGTGTTACTATATGTCAGTATGCACTGGTTGTGGTAACATTAAATAGGACAGATTTTAAAACCCTTCCCTTAAATTGTCTTAAATTCTCTGTCTGTGGGTTCTCTTAATTTAGAGTTTTCTAAAGGGGTTGTTGATGAAAGACCCAGAAAAGAGGCTGTCATGGCCTGACCTGCTTCATCACCCTTTTGTTGCAGATGGAGTTTTAAGTGAGGATTACTTAGTTTGTATTTTCTATATACACATATCTGTAAACTTAAATAATTAAAAGAAAATATTTAATTATAATAATAATAATAATAAAATATATTATAATAAAAATTTGATTTTGTTTATATTTATCTAAAATGGTGCCTTGTGCTGCTCTTTGTTTTAACAGTGGTGTCAGATGAGGGTTCGAGCAACCCCCTCACAGTCCTAGCCAGCCCAGACCTACAGGCCCTGAAACACCAGCAGGCTGCAGAGAAGAAAACGGCACGCAGTGGAGAGGGCAAACTACTGCGTAAAGCTAGAGAGCTTCGAGAGAAAGAGAAAACTAACAAACGGGTAAACTCATGCTAACAACAGCAGGCATAATCAAAGTTTGTCTTTCTTAGTTTTCTGTATTAGGAGGTTATGAGTCGGTTTTTTAGGTGTCTTCATGTCTGATTGCTGTCTGATTTATTTTATTTTTGCAGTAAGTTGAACTTTATGTAAATTAAACCAGTGCTATTGTTGGTGTGATTTGTGAAAATGTGACAGTTTACTTTATTATGGAATATGGAGAAAATGTGGAATCAGCTAAGAAGAAAGAGCTTTCAAAGTATCCATTTCTGTGGATGTGAAATAATACAATTGTGTTGGGTGTTGTTTTACTAGGAGATTGCGAGTGGAAGTGCAGCCCGTGCCAGTCAGACACGCTGTAAGACAGCTTCTGCTGGAGGAGCCCCCACCACTGGCCACTCATTGGGCAGCACCTTTTCAGTGTATCAAAATTCATCTCAGCCAGGAACCAATCAGCATCAAGCAAATGACAACAGTGTTACCAGGTAGTATTTCCATCTAGAATTTGAATTTGAAAACCTGCGGGCCTCAACTTAAAAAAAGGCATATTAACACTGTTACAGTGAAATTGATGTTTTGACCAGCGTGAAGGAATGAATATATTATAAATCCAAATGTAGAGAAGTGAAATAGTCAAAAAGCCTGTTTAAACCAAGGGTAAAAGATATAGTGAGGAATCAGATTTTTAAAAGCTAAAAACACATTGCAAATGCATTATGTCAAATGTAGACAACTATAGAAAAGCCAACATTAAATGACTGACTCTTAATGGCCCTCTTCCCCATGTTCCCTTTTGTTTTTAGGGTACGCTCAGCTCCACATAAAGGCCAGATCAGTAGAGACTACGAGAGGGAGTTCCCTTCAGTAGAGGTGGGACCACGGCAAGTTATGAAGCGCCCTGGACATGCACGGACCAGTCTGGCTTCTGTCAGGATGGACAGTGAGGTTGTTATTTTAATCATTTAAAATTAAATTGTGGATTTAGTTGGAGAAAACTACTAATTTCAGATCTGTTACATGGTTTTTCACTAAATCCGTTCATAATGCAGGAACAAGATATCGACAGTGATTATGAGTGGCAAAAATTGATTGAATTAAGTGACCGGGGCCCTGTGAACACTTCCATCCTTCAGAGGTTAAAAACCAAGCTGCTCTTAGCCAAAAACCAGGTAGTGTTCTGTTAAATGTCACAAGAGCAGCTGTTTGAACTGGGTAAGTGAGTGTGATTTAGTGTATTAAAGACTCACGGATCTGTCCAGCTATTAAGCAGGAAAGGTGAAGAGGCCTCTTCAATTCTCCAGCCACTAAAGATCCTCAGGAACATTGTTCAGAGCTGTCAGTCCGAGGATGTTGAAAGAGTGGGCAAGGAGTTGGAACTGCCTCATCTACTGTTCAGTCTGATTGAGGACATCCTGAACATTCCAGATCTAATGCAGGTCACAAAAATTTATTTGTATATTCTATTAATCTATTCATCATATTTTAATCATATTTTATTTTAATTTGTAAATAATTGTAAATTAAAAATGTAAATTGTTTTCTTTTAATAGTTTCATTAAATCTATGGGAGATACTTGATTTCTGACTGATTGTTATTATTTGCCAAAGGAATCCCAGGGTGAGATGATATTAGGAGATCTGATGAGTGTTCTCATAATGTACCTGGAAAAATGCCCAGGCTGGGAGATAAAGGGGAGGAGGTATGGATTTCTGAATTGTTTTAATGTACAGAGTTACAGTACACTTTTTTTTCCTCCACTGAAATTGTTTTTATTTTCATTACTTCAGTAAATCTATTGTTCCTTTTTTAAAATGAAAGAATATTTAGTGTTAATTGAAGAATCGTTGTTAGGCTGTCGTTATCTCAACTGCTGCTGGGCTTTTAGTGAAATTTTAATCTTAGTGTTATTTTATGAGAAATATTTTCTCTCATCAGAGCTGAGGATCTCTGTCAGCTATTTATATCAGTATTTCTCTGTCGTGACCAAAAGCGTTCAGCGGTAAGTGCCTCTGTCTGAAAGATTTTCTCCCTAGTTTGTGTCAAATGCACTTTTAATCTTGAAAAATGAAGTACAATAATCGTAGGATGTCTGGTTTCATTTGCATTACGCTTGTGATTTTGTGGTCTCTCCTACAGCTTTTGGCAACTGCAGTCTTAACCTTGTTCACTCACCTAGGTATAACTGTGAATATTAGTATGGAAAGGCTTACAAGCTTTTTGGGGAATATTTTGACAGACACAGCAGAGGTACAATTCCATTATTTATACTGTGAATAAGGGTTAACTCTGTTTGGAGTAATTAAAGTCATTGATGTGATGAAATCCAGTGTAGTCTTTCCCCACTCTTTCTCTCTCTCTCTCTCTCTCTCCCCCCCCCCCCCCCCCCCCCCTCCCCCCCTCCCACCATCTGTGTGCTCTCTCTTTTTCTTTCGTATAGGCACATAACCCCTTACCTGCAGGTTGGGGCATGTGTGACGGCCTTCTGTCACTGATTCTCCACAGACTATCTGAGGTAATTCCTCTCAGATTAATTCCCATAAAATCTGTGCTGTGTTAATTATAGAGATAGACCAATAATCGGGTTGACTGAATAATTGGTTTTCAATTGTTTAATATTGGATCTACAATAAATGACACCATTTGAAGTCTCTTAAGAGCAGCACCCAATCTAATGTATTACTTAACTAATGTATTACTTGACCCTGGACCACAAAACCAGTCATAAGTCACACGGGTATATTTGTGGCAATAGCAACAATACATTGCATGGGTCAAAATGATCGATTTTTCTTTTATGCCAAAGATCATTAGGATATTAAGTAAAGATCTTGTTCCATGAAGATATTTTGTAAATTTCCTACCATAAATATATACAAAAATTATTAGTAGTAGTAATATGCATTGCTAAGGACTTCATTTGGACAACTTTAAAGGTGATTTTCTCAATATTTCTCAATATTTTTTTGCACCCTCAGATTCCAGATTTTCAAATAGTTGTATCTTGGCCAAATATTGTCCTATCCTAACAAACCATACATCAACGGAAAGCTTATTTATTCAGCAAAAAGTCCAGGGTCACATATTGTATAATATTACATAAATACAACATAATATTACAAAATGTGATTGTCATTGATAAGTATTAATATTGCCCTAATTTTATTGTTGTAATATAATGATCATTTAATTATTGTTAGTTATTTTAAGTCAGAAATAAATCAGCAATTAAAACCAGTTTGGTTTATTGTTTATGAGACACCTAAACATAAAAAATAAATGTTTCACTAAAAAAAATACTATTGGGCATATGTGTTAAAGTCGTAATGAAATGGAAGTAGGGACAAATCTTTTCTTTCATATTGTGATGTACATTTCACCAGAAAACCAAGTTATGAGATTTTAATTAAAAGTTAAAGGGATAGTTCACTCAAAAAGGGAAATTCTGTCATCATTTAGTCACGCCTGTTCCAAACCTGTTTAATTTTCTTTGTTCTGTTGAACACAAAGGAAGATATTTGGTAGAATGACTACCATAGTGGTGGTAGTCAATGGCTGCCGAGATCTGCTTGGTTACAAACATTCTTCCAAATATCTTCCTTTGTGTTCAGCAAAAGAAAGAAATTCATACAAGTTTGGAACAACTTGATCGTGACTAAATGATGACAGAATTTTCATTTTTGGGTGAACTATCCCTTTAAGGTTTAAAAAAAAAAAAAAAGATTAAATGAAAGTCATGCATGGATCATGATCAATAATATGCATTTACAAAATAGTTGAATTTTAGGGTGAATAGGGTGAATTTTCATGTGCTGTCTAATCACCATTATTTACTTTTTCCTTCACTGATGAAAGTGTGAAAGCAGCTCACTGCTCGACTTTAAGGACTCAGAGCTTTGGCCCTGCTTGTGGGCTACATTGAACACCACACTGGAAAACACAATATCCAAAAGATGCCATTTTTCTCCTAATGGTACTGAACACCAAGAGAACATTCACTTATTTCTGTATTGCAGCTTTAATATACCAGTAATTTAATAACATACTGTACATTTGTCTCTGTTTTTCTCACAGGTCTGTATGTATTTCTCTCTCTTGCTTTACTGGTTTTCTCCAGTAATCCATACAACTGTGTGGCTCTCCTGTCAGATAACTCTACAAAATGCTCGTCTGCCCTCTGCCACCTTCTTACCACCAGTTGGTGAGCATCAAATATCACCTTAAAGCCTTACTATGGTGTCAAACTGTTTTTAGACTATTTTTTTATATTAGTGTTTATTTGAAGTGCATCTCTTAGTGGTTTACAGTATATTTTTTATTTTATACCTCACAGCACTGCTGCATTGCTTGAGCACGGTCTTTTCTGGGGTGACTCCGAAATAAACAGCCTATCAGTGATGAGCTGTCATCTTCTCTGCATCCCCTTCTCTCTGGAGTTACCCTTAGAAAAACTTCTGTCTGTTCTCCAATCATATCAAAGCTCAAATATATTGGCCGGTCTAGTGCAGGTATGGTTTAAAAAATACTCCACTGTTTTCAGATGGCGGGTGTCTATTGGAATATCGGAAATGGAATTTTTGTATTTCTTATTTTTCTGCTGACTTGTCTTCTTGTTCAGATGATTCAAACTCTTCCCATCGCCTTGGTGGAGCTTCCGCTGTGTCTTCTGAATCGTCTACTGCTATCTGACCCACAGCACACAGCTCCATGCCTTATCACTGCAGCCCAGGCCTCCGCTTTCCTCCCTCACAGCACCGAAAGCCCAGACAATGGAGCAGACCACACTCAGAATCAACTTAACCACTTCGGGAATGGTGTGGAGCAATTTAAAAGCAATAGAAGTGCAAAGAAAACCAAGAACGATCATATCAAAGGTGACATCAATTCAAAGAAGAGGTCAGAGCGGCTCAAAGGCTGTGTAGATGCATCTAAGAACAAAAATGATTACTTAAAGGCTCAACACCAGCCATCCAAAAGCAAGACTGAAAAGTTCAGGGAGGTGCAACCAAAATCCAAAATATATCCGCAGAAGACCATGGAACATTTAAGAGATAAAATTGAGCATCAGAGAGGTTGTATAGGGGAGCTCATTGACAGTTTGGAGATCCATGGCAGTCCTGCAGGACGTCTTCAAGATCTCTCAGCTCAGCAAGGGTGCAGCATCAGCTGGCTTATAGACAGTCTGGAGGAGTTAAGGAGTAGTGGTGATCACCCCAAGGTCTCCACGGCTAAAATTCGATCCTCACCAGAAGAGGTCAGAACAGCAGGTTCTCTATTAGCCGTGTTGCTACAAAGTGAACTTCTCTGTGGGTGTGCAGTGGAACTTCTTATCCTTCTCTCCCAACTAACACTTCATCTCACCCATCAGTCTTCCTTCTTTTTTCCTGTCAAAACCACCCAACTGCGGCTTGCATTGCACCACCGAGATGATGGAATCAGAGCTGCATGCTGTGGCTTGTTGGGCCACCTGGGCTCAGGTGTCCAGCAGGTCATCAGTGAATCAAAGTTTGACCTATTCCAGGACCTGTTAGGTTGCCTGTGCGATCCTGCTTCATCCGTTCGTAGTACGGCCTGCAAGGCGGTGGGAAGCTGGCTAAGTGTAATGGGAAAAAATATTTCCAGTAAAGGTTTTAAGAATACAAGCGACATAAATGCATTGTCTGTACAAGACAAATCGAGACGGCCACCAATAATGGATGCCATCAAACATAACGAGGAAGATGTATGGATGGAGCTCGCCATAGGAGCCGCTCCTCCTCTCGTGTCTCTTCTGTCAGATGCTGATAATGTCATTCGACAGCACTGCTGTGGGGCCTTGGGTAACCTAGCCACTTTCAGCGGAGGGGATGGAGCACTTATCAATGTAGATGCTCCAGGCTTGATTCTCCAAACTGCCTGTAATGATTCCCATCATGCAGTGCGACGGGCAGCTGTGGCCACTCTGCGTGTGTTTATCCAACAAAACACATTACTACAGGTAAGAGCAGTGTGAATCAGTTTTGACTAACATATTTAGATGTTTTCTATACCCTCCAAGAGAATTAAGATTCATTATACTCCCGTATAGTCGGGCAAAGAGTGCAGTTCTTGTTGAATTGTATTTAAACATTGAAGCAAAATTAATATAGAGCTGCTTTTGTGCTGTATTGCATCATTTTGACAATTGTGCAAAAAAAATTGAAAGACAGGCAAAGCTGGTAAGGGGAAAAAATCCTTACTGTCATTTTCACATTTTCTCCTTCCCTTCCTCAAGGCTCTGAGGTCTCTAGATGCAGGAAGAAAACTCTGTGGCACATCCCGAAGCTCTTTATTTCAGAGGGATTATCAATGGCTTGTCAGCAAGTTAGATGGGTCAGTTGAAGGAAAAACCTAAATGTCAGCCTCATAGTTTGTGTGTAACAGAGAGGATGTAATTTCTCATTATCTAAATATGTTGCTGGCTGCTTCTGTGGCTGAGAAAGCTTTTTGTCTGTATTTATTTGATCTGTGATCAAAAGATGTTGACTGAAATTTGATCTAGATGGATAAAATTTATTTAGATGGATTTCAAATATAAGTTTTTTTTATTCAGCAAATGTTTGCATATAACATGATTCACGTTACATTTAAAAAAAAATTGCGATCTTGAGTGTTTGCTCTTTTTTTTCTGTTTATAATAACAAAACTTCACTTGCATTTTTATGATGTAACTGATTTTCAGCCTTACTTGTATTTATTCTTTCAAACAGTTCAAATAGTTAATTGTCTGTAGCCTATATATCGAAAAAAAATAAAAAATCCGATATATATTTCGATATATAGGCTATCGAAAGTGTTTCCAAAAGGATATATTGTTATGGTGTAAATGTAATCTGAAAGGGGAAAATACTGCGAAATCCATGTAGTCACTTTAAATAAATGAAGTCGATAGAATTTCCTAAAAATGTGTCTGTCTTGTCTCTCTTATGTGTGATTTTTAGTTGTTGTTTTTTTTGTCTTCACTGGACAAATTGTTTTGTTTTCAAGATGGTTATTTTACCTGAGATTTATTTGAGACGTCTTGAAACGTCCAAACTTTTTAACTCTTCATACGTGTTTGTCACAAGAAAAGCCTTTTGACGTGAAAATCTGAAAATCCGCGACTTTTAGATTTTTTTTTATTTAGAATGGTTTTATCTGAATTTATATATTTCTTTCAGATACATAAAAATACAAAAGTAACTTCTTAGTGAAAAATCTGGTTGTTTTGACATACGTGAGACAGAGTAGCTAAACGAACACTGTTAAGAGTAAAACATTAAATAGCGCGCAGATTTGGTCTGATAACCCACCCGTTGTAAGAACAATTTAAAAACTTAATTTTAAAGATACTTACAATGAATAGTACATTTACAAAAAAATGGGATTGTAATGTAGTGTGTGAATCAATTTAATTAGGCTATTGTTTTTATATCGTGTGATTTTTCAAATGCTCTAAAAAAAAATAACACTCGCTTTTTTTCAACACTCGTGCCAGATATATTTAATGTTTCGGCTACTTTAATTTAGTCTTTGGATGATTTGTGATCATATAGCCTACCACCTGTGTGAAAACAAACATGAAGACTAAATTCAAATACTGTTGGGTTCAATAACAGTATTTTATTTAGAGAGATATTAAACAATAAACAAAACTGATCGGTGTTCAGAAACTAGAAATAACGTGAACTGTAGGCTACCCGTTAAAACGGATATGACATATGAGGCTAAATATGAATGAATCGCGCTACACAGAAATAAGATTTTTGACGGACGGGGAAAACATGGTTTCCCCCTTTATTTTCTGCTCTTTACATTTGGTTCTGTCGTGTTTTTTTGTGTGTTTTTTTTTATAATAATATTTATTAAATAAAAAACGTGGGTGTTTACTAACGTTTACTTATTAAAAAGACTTTCGGGATACAAAAGGCAGGAGTGAACACTACGGTGAATAATAAAAATAACATCCTACGTTGCTATTAGAAAAGTACTATATTCTTTTTCTCCTTCTATCTCTCTCACACACACACACACACACACACGCGCGCGCGCGCGCGTAACTGACACTGTCTATGGACTCATTTGAGTTTCTTTTTCCTCCACATCGTGCATTAGTGAGGACAGGGAATAGCTCTGTTCCATATATTTGGCTTGCAGAGCTTTGAACAATTTTCCGGCCAAACAAGGGATAAACTCAAGGTCCGTTAAACTCAAGGTCTACCGATTAAGCTCTAAAAATCTCACATGAAGCCATCATCGCCAACATGCAATGTTGCTGACATAAATCACTTTATTTGAATTCAATGGAATAACAGGAAACACAAATGATTAATCGGAGACGATACATCGAAATGCCTGGTACAAAATGACTAGTCTTAGTATTATAGCTGGTGTAAACTCTTGGAAATCGTGTGCCTTAATTTTGGGTTGTTAAAAAAAAGATCTCAACTTCACATAATGACCGTACAACACAGCGCATAATTAGCTATATTTCATAACCATGATTGTATACCGCCAAGGAAAGCATATTTGAAGTCGATATGCTATGCTCTCTCAGTATCCAGGTTGCTTATTTAGAGGAATTAAATTATATTTGTAATATTGCTACGTAGTATTAAGGTACACACGACACTTCGGTAAAAATGCCCTCAAAGGAATAAATAGGAAGTAACTAATCAAAGCCTGATTGCAGTTGATTTCTTTGTTACTGTTTAAATTGTGATAAATGAATGTCTCCTATTTGAGCAAGTAGAAAATCAGAGTCAACTAGACAGGTTAATCAGAATAAACTCCTGAAATTGACTAAATTGTAAACATTAAAATCATAACATTTGTCACGGATTGTGCATGATCGCAATTTAAAAAAAAAAAAAAAACATAACTTGAGTCACTTACATTGTTGATGAAATATTGCTAAGAAGCTGGGAAGTCTGCAATTCTAAAGCCACCACAATCATTTCAGTGATTTTTCATTAAAAAAAAGCTGCATCACTACAAAGATTTTACTTTCTGTCCCCCAACACACACTTGAACATTAGAGCAAATAAGCTTTATAAAATCACAAACCCTGATTGTAGTCGCAATAACAGCAGAGACATTGGGCCAAACAGTAGTTTGTGAATCAAATGCCACTCATTCATCTCTAATGAAACGTGTTAGCCAAGAGAATATAAAATAGGGCTTCTTAAGCAAGAAAGACTTAGTAAAATGTCATTCAGACAAAAGAAAAACAAACATTCTTTGTAAAGAGCCATGAAATCTTCTGCATGCAAGAATGAAAGTACAAGAAAATTAACACACACAACATTATTAGGCAGTGCCATATCTTCAGCATTGAGTTACAAACTGACATACCTCCATGACTTTGGACATAAATCGTATACCTGAGCTGCAGGACTAATCTAAAATTGGGAATTCAAAAACACATCTTCAGGTTCATTATTCCTGAGGGAAATTCGTTTTGAGAAGTGCTTCCCCTGAAACTCAATATATTAGAAACAGATTGCTTTTAATATCAGTGCTCATTCCTTATTTAATATATGGAAGGAAAAAAAGGAACTACCAATGTTGTACATCATTAGTATTAGTACATAAATGTTGAAATTGCTAATAAATAAATTTAACAACAACAAAAAAAAAAACCTCTGTATAAATTAAGATCAATGCAGGTCATATGCGGAACTTGTGATATTACCTTACAGCCTTTTTTAAATAAATGAAGATGTGTATTGCGTTATTCGGTGTTGATTTTTGTCAATCGTAAATGCTCTGTTGTTAAAGCTCATTCATGAAAACAAGAGGATGAGTCGTCTAGCCACTCTTGAGAAAAGCAAGAAAAAAAACGGCTGTCGTTACAGTCAAAGACATAATCACAGTGCATATTGACTGATTTGGAGTTATTTCTGAGAAAGTGGATGCCTGTGCTGCAGCTGTTGGTGGACTTTGTCAGTTTGTAACGAAAATGAAATGATTGAGTAACGTGCAATAGTACAACCTCCACCACATCCTAAAAAAAAGAACATTCAGTCAGAAAACATTCCAACTCAAATCTCCATTGCCTATCAGACAGCTAACAATTCTACTTGCAGGACCATCGTCAGGTGGTCGAGCTTTTGGTCAGGCGCTGGTTTCCTGTTTGAGGCGTTGGCTGCGGGCCTTGTACACCTCAATCAGGAGGTCTTTCACGTACTGGATCTCCCGTTCCACCGATTCTGCCTTGTCCCGTAGCTCACGGTTTCTACCCTCCAGACCATGAAGCTGTTCCTCCAATGAGTCCAACTCCGCTCGCTTCCTTTGACGATACCTGTTCAAACCGATTAATACAAAGGAAAGTCAGAAATGATCACACATTTCCTGGATGTGGTCTTTCAAATCCCACAAGCAGCTACTTTGCAGGCATTGTATGTAGGCATTGTCAGATGCATAATAAAATTCTGTCAAGGATTTTGTACTTTCACAACCAAGTCAAGCCAAGCCACCAACTTTTCTATGTTCACTTATGTAGAATACATTTGACACCATTATGACTCTGAAAATACTCTTACCTGTGAGCTGCAGTCTTGTTCTGGTCTCTCTTCTTCTGTTTGCGTTCACCGTGGTGCCCTTCGATTAGTGGCACCTCTAGGTCTGGTTTCACAATGCAGGGGTCTTCTTTCAGCACACAGACTCCTCTGGCACAAGGGGACCCCATTTCAGGTCCGTGGCGGTCACCGCTCAGGCAGTCGGGGCCTTGGCCTTCGAGAAAGCTGCAGTGGAAGTTATGTTGCCGGTGAATATCTACACTCTCCGCCTTCACTGGGTCATTGATGGCCCCAAGGAAGCTGTGGTAGGCCTCTTCTTGGGATGTACTTTGGAGGAAAGAGCTTTCATTAGGTTCGGCCTTCCAAGGGATGTTGGCCTTCTCGTCACTAGCACCATTCTTCGCTTCGCCCATCATCTCTATCTCTGCACTTCCTCCTATGCCACTTAAATTGACTTCTCTGACACCATACATCATCATTTCGTCTTTCTTGTGGGGAATTTGAACGGGTCCACTAAAGTTATACCCGCCACCGCCGGCCTTACTTGCACCGTCAGCCTCTTCCGTGTAGCGGCAGTTCTTCTCCTCTTTGGGTAAAATGGCGCATCTCCTGATCTCCACTGCACTGCCTAGGCAGTAGCCTTTGCCTACCACCCGTTCATCTTCAGCACAGCTGTAGCTCCCACCAGGTGCAACAGCTGAGTTACCTGAGGAATTTCCTTTGGAACTCCAAATGCTACTCTCGTAGCTGTCACCCACCCTCACCCCATCGGAAACTCTCTTGCGGCTGCAGATGTTGCTGTTGGGGCGGCTGCAACTGTAAGGGGCATGTCTAGGAATCTTGGTACGACCAATGGGACCCCCACAAAAGCTCAGCAAGTCAAGTTCCCCAGTTGCCAGGGTAACAAGTAGAGGGCTGGATTCGGATTGGTTGGAAGTAGAATATGATGCGTAGGGCAACTGGTAATACGACGGTGGACCAACTGCCGTTGGACCCTTGTCGCATTTGCCCAGTTTGGAGGCTTTTTCTGGGAGTGGGTCAGACAGGAAGTAATCCTCCAGCTGAGCAAGCTCCTCTTGCAGCAGAGAGGTCATGACCTCCAAATCTGAGGGCACCTGGATGTCATGCTGGAGGGGCGAGGGGGGAAGGGATGCATTGGGGGAGGGAGAGGAGTGAGGGGTTGGGAGGTAAGAGGAGAAATCTACTTCTTCCGTCATCCAGTCACTAAGACCATCACCTATGAGGAAAACAGAGTTCAACATGTTAATCACTGGCCTAGAGATCCAATTTAGCACAATTATTTAAACCAAATAAACAACTATACCAGCAGTATTTTAACAACCCGTTTAAAAAAAAAAATTCAAATAACACCTCAGTGCGCTTACTAAATCCAAAATGCGAAAGTCAGTATTAAACTAGCACGTCATCTACAAATAATATAAAATAGATCCACGTTGGTAGTTTTACTCACTGTTCAAGGAGAACGAAATGTGCTGCAGTGCGGTGCCCACCTGAAACTGGGAAAAATAAAAAACTGTATTCACTGCAACTCACCAATTAAGTGCTGGTTCTCCTCTGGCCCCTCCCCTCTGCGCCCCTCCGATTGGCTGTGGTTAGCCTGTGGGTGAGAGAGAGTGAGGGGGTCTGCCGGGCAGACGAGTAGAGTCTTCCAAATAGGTGCTGACACTGTCATCATCCTGTCCGTTGGTCCTACGATTCAAATGTCCGAGCTTACAAAGCACGATAGTGAAGTTTGAGAGTTGAGCCACAGAAAACAGGGCTGGGTGCGCATTATGAAACCTAAAAAAGAGGGAAAATAGAATGAGACACGGTGTGTTAAAACGCATTGTCTATGGAGGTTTGGTCTATCTGGTATCGAGAAGACACTATCACACCAACATGACTCTTTAGTTGCTAAAGTAGGATGGAGGAGAAAAAAAAAATCATTATGTCCTAGTTGGTGGGACTTTCCATTCTAAACTTGTCCCATCTCATCTAAAATATCTAAAAATATCTCTAACTGACCATAAATTCATATTTTTAGATTGTTAACAATGAGAGATACAGTGCAAACTGAGTAAAATAACCATAACTCCCCCAATTTTCCTACAGCATCAGCTAAGACACATTGGTGATTAGCGAGGGACCAATTTAGAAAACTACCACTCTTCCATCCATCAAAGTCCCTTGTGCCCACTTAGGGGAGTTCTACTGAGATCCTAGAGAAGCAGGCGAATGCTCTACTTGTGGGAAATTTATTAGCAGCCTAAATATACAACAGACACACAAATGTAAAGCTTCTTCAGATCATATTTTGGACCATGCCAATAATAAATCACAATATCAAGAACTTTTAAAACATTTATTCGTTTTATTTATACATATATTTAGTGCTTATTTCTACAAGTTATCTGGACTATCTTTTTTGTTTGTATGATGCAACCTAAGGTACCTCCAAACGCCCTAATAACCTTTTGCACCTACACTGAAGTCCAGTTTGTTTACAGTCTAAGGTCAGACACAGGACAACATTTTATGCTAACAGAATCATCAGAGACAACTTTGAATGCAATGACAAACAGAAGAAACAAAGCCTTGTCTTTTGCAATCAAGTAGGCTATTCAAAGTAATTCTATCTAGCAGTATGGCAGATGCATACGGTGCAGGCGCCTCTGAACTGAATGTCTGAACTTGGCCAGCACGTGGGTTACAATCTATGACGTAATGCGAAACAAAGACAGAAAATCCTCGTGAAAGCTTTGAAAACGACTCATGCTTTTTCTCAAAGGCAATTTCTACGAGAGAAAAAACATCCGCTGCATGCAACATAAAACTATACAATAATGTGGCAGATATGGCAGATATTGATGACACAAATATTTTGCTAAGATATAATGACAGAAGAACCTGTGTAGCCTCAGTACTATTGTTTAAATAGAAAGGTAATGCATATGTATAATATTGATATTCAATCTTTAAAATCCACCAACAAGCTGTTCAACAAACAAGTAAAGTGCGTAAAAGAATGGATTGTGTGTCAAAATAAATTCAACATGTGAACATGCTAATTAAATAGGTCAAACTGATTATTTTGTGATCATTCCTAGGGTTGCAAAACTGTCTAGCAACGATTAAAAGAGCTAAAGTGAGTTTCTGAAACTTTTCCAATAAGGATGCAATGTGCATAAAACATCGCCTGAAGCACTGCTAGGAGTGACAACGTGCTTAACAACAGTTAAACAAAAGCAATACACCCAAAAAGAACAAGCCAAGAGACAAAACAAATGCCTGACCAAAAGCAGTAAAGTAATAAGTTGTACTTACTCCATTCTTGCTTAAATGTTGTGGGTTTGGGGTGCGTTGCAAGTGCAAAGCACGGCGTTTCTTTAGGATCGAAGACTTTACTAAATTAAAAAGCCATGTCTCCTCTGGAGTGTCTAGGACTGAAGTGCTGTTGGTCTTGCTTTGTTGTGATGGAGTTGATGACTGAGAATCGGCTAATTGAGTCAATGCATCAGGTCACCCACACCTAGCAACCAGCTGCGTCACGCGGTCAGCCCCCAGTGCTACAGATTCCTCCGCACTATGGATGGGTCGAGATAAATTTCACACTTCGGGCCGGTGAAAACGCCCACAAGATTTAGGACTCACTTTCTCAACGACTTCCGAGAAAACGCAAAATCCCGTTGGTATGAAAACACTATGGTATTTAGGCTCTGAGAGAAGAATATGTAATCAAAACACGGCTGTTCACGAGAGTTTGGATGATTATCATACAGTTGCAGTATCTGGTTATGCGTGAAAAATGAATATCATAACACGCATAGCATACACTGCCGTTCAAATATGTATTGTTTCACGGGGACTACTTGATTTCTTCTAGCGAGGAAGAACACTTTCTACTACCCAGGAGATACGTGGCTGTTGTTGCAGCTTAGTTGCATCAGCGCTTCAAGCTGCTAGCAGATTCGCTGGACGGACCGAAACTGTCGTGCAGCGATTGGCTGGATAGGAACTATTGTCTTCCCTCATTGGCTGCCACTGGAGAGACGTTGCTTCCCAGTGGTCTTCGGTTTTCCACTCTCCGTGCACATGTTTCACGTAAACATCCCGAGAGCAAATTCTGAAAGTGGTTAAACTTTCATGTCGCGGAAGGGCAGTTTACGGAACTTTACTGACAAAACATTGTAACATTTGTTGTGGTATTTGCTGATACGTGTTTTGGACGTTTCCCACTTAGCGGTTCATTTGAGTTCCATTAAACTCTAAATATACGATTTTTATTTTCATTTTCAACTATAGGGTGATTCGGTTTTGAATGACTTGGTGTGTAGACGATTAGCGCAAATAGGCTTACGCTCAGGTTTATTATTAGTATTATTTTATTTATAAAGCTGATAGCTTATTTAGGCTACGTGTTTACGTGCCCCCTTAATTAACTGACACTGTGGTTACTCTGAAGAGATTTAAGAGCATCCATTATAGTTTAAATAAGCTATATTTATATAGAATATTCTAATGTAGTGCGTGTAACAAGTGGCATCTTTAACGTCATTATTTCCACTTCAGCATTTCTATAACTGCCATTGGGAAAAGCGGAAGTTAAATTCTGCGATCGAGCAAAACGCAAACCCTATCTAGCGTTAGTTTCATCCATTGTTTGCATATTTTGATCATTCCGATTCAACTTCAGAAGGACCGGCGCCACATTATGCTGAGCTATTCAAGTCATGCGCGGTCACAGTGAGACGAGACAAATTATCCTCAAACTCACAAACTTAATTCCCCGTTAATAACGGTTTTTCATAGAATCAAGCTTTGTTTTCCCCCCTCAGCAAATCCTAAAGCTGATTGAAGGAGCTATGTCTTCCTGTTGCTATAGTAATAGCGAACACTGCCCCCTATTTTAGACATGTTTTCTGGTTGCTGTTGCCATGGGATTTGCAACGAGAACTCTCGCTCCCTCTTTCGGCCCGTGTTTTTCAGTTTTGTCTCTGTTGAATAAAAACGACATTCCCTGCAAAGTTACTTCAGTCATTAACAAACACAACTGCAACAAGTGTCTTTGCTTAACCTTTTTCACTGAAATGACTTTTTCGTCGTATTAATACGCGCTATTCACAGTCCACAGTCGTCACAAATGAGTAAGTTGAGACGTCACAAACATTATGAAACTTGGAAGCTTTTTGGATTATGATGATAGGATGTCTAATAAAATTGAAAAGCATAAACCATCTTGCCAAAACATGGGAAACCCGAACAGACAGAGGAAAGTGTAAAACTGTCAGAAGGAATATGCCTAGCTTTAGCAGAAGGTTACGTCTTCCTCGACTGAGGAGAAATTGATTTTATTTACACTTAATAGCCCTGCATGAACCAAGATGACACCTGCGTTCTCGAGGAGCAGTCAGAGAGCGGCGGGATCAAAGAGGGGCTTCTGAAGGTACTGTGATACTGTAATTCCTCTTGTGAGTCGGCTCAGCCTCGCAGTTGTAGAAGTGAGGCCTGATGCAATCTTCGTGACCGCAGTCGTAACGTTGAAGAGACTGAGATAATAATGGTTGTTGAAGTGTGGGATCTCTCCCAGGAAAGCGCTGACTCTCCCAACTCGCCGTGTCTTAATTGGTCCGTGGGGGCGCCCTGTTTGCGCAAAGCGTGAGAGAAAGTCAGCAGTACACACACACACACACAGAGAGATACACACAGACACACACAGCCACAGACAGCTCCAGTGCTGTTGGGCCATCATACTTTGAGTCTCTGTTTGTATTGAGATTTTTTTCCAGCTTAAATAGCTGATGTTGCAAATAGAGATGTAGGTCCAGGCCGTGGCGTTAATTAATCACAGATTTTGAGGATTAAAAACGGTGGTTGGAGTGATAAATCTGTTCCCCTCCATAAATCCGGCTGTCCATATGTGAAACAATTAAAATTAGCTCATTGAAACGTGGGATATGCAGTCTTTGGGTGCCTATATCTAAATCTATAAACACTAAAAGCTAATCTTGTGATTTTATGTTTATTTCTTTCATTACCTTTGTTTTGCCCCCCCCCCCCCCCCCCCCCCCCCCCCCCCCCCCCTCCCCTCCTCTGGCATTCTGTATGTTAGTCAGAGAATAAGGAGTGGGTGAGAGAGAGAGAGCAAACGCATCATGCCAAGTTCATGTATAGCACACATTAGTAACAGTTACATCACAATTTCATCACCATCTCCTTCTGAATTCATTGTTGTCTCTTTTTTTCATTCTCCCCTGCACGTGCGATCAAATCGTTTAAAGTTTCGATTACTTGCTGTAACTTTTTTAGTTTTATAAGATCCAACAGGAATCATCTAGTAGAAATCCCATCTTCATTTCCCACTGAAGCACCGTATCGTGGGAATCGGGATAACCTTTCAACAGGTTTCAAGAGGTTTGACGACCCCTCCCCCAACATGTCCTATTTAGAATAACAAACTTGCAAAATAAAGATGTGACTAATAACCCATGTTGCATGGCATAAACTAACCGCAGTCATTTCACTTACTGTTCCTTCGGGAGCGCGAGGCAGCGTTAAAGTTGTTTGATTTTAAGAAAGTGCATTTGTCGCGCGCCTCCCGCGGGACGCCGCTGTGTTCGGGGTGCGTGTCGCATCTCAAACTAAACACGAGCCACTCAAGGACAAACTCAAGGAGTTATTGTGTTGGAATTTCCCCTGTCCCTTGTGTACTCTTATTTTTTCTAAATGGTTATTATTTACGTTTATGTGAATTTACATTTGTAAACATTGAAAGCTTCAGTGTGTCTGAACGAGCGCGCGCGCAGCTCCTGCTGGTTCTCATGGTTGGATTAGGTCGGTTGATCACGGCTTCAAAGTGGAGGGCTCTAGATTCCCGAGTGGCTCCCCTCAAATGTCTCCGAGTTGATCTTCTGCACGGGCTCAAGCTCAACAGTTGATCATGTCAGCTCAGTCCCTATTGATTTAAAGGCACAGACCTTCCGCTCTTGCTTTGATATGGGAGACTTCTGCTGCTCTTTGAAACTCAAAGATCTTATAGGTTTAATTAGCGTCTTTGTAGGTTGTTTACACGTCACATTTTTGAACTAAAAGCGACGTCCTTATTTACATTTGTTGTCTCCCGTTTTTTGCATTTATTATGTTATTGAGTTAGTTCCTTTTGCTTTTATCTTTCTTAATTTTAAAGTGAGATGAATTAGTATCAAGTGATAAATTAATTGGTGAGCCTCTGCTGGAGACAGATGGCATCATTATAACGCTGATGACATTTGTAGTTGCATTTAACTGTTATGGTAATGACTGGGTGCGAGGCAGAGAAGAAAACAAGCTCAGGGCCCCGGGGCCTCAGCAGAACACAGAGGGGAACGGAGATCCAGCCCTCGCATCTGGAGCATGAAAACAGTCGCTGAAGCGGTGAGACATGACGAGTCGCGCCCTCTACCGAGCACATTGGGTAAACCAACCAACCGCTTCGTGAGCGCTCTACTTTGTATTCTTCACGGACATTATCCCTCATATAAATGTAATGTGAAATGTTTAAAACGATAATAAAAAAAAAGAAGTTTTATTTTCAAAGTAAAAACAAATGCACAAGTTTGTTTTTAATTTATAAACTTTATTGTTTATACTGTGGACCTGTCTTGGGAATTTCCCTGTCCATTAACTGATAATTACAGATGTAACTGATGTCTGGCTTAAGAAGTGTTCTGCGTTACAGCGAAGAGTCAGTTTTACTGAACCCTCACTTTATTAACAGTACATGCAGGCGGAAATGACCCCCCTTGTGCCACACATTTGATTGGGCAGTTGTGTTTTTTTTTTTCCCTGTTAGGCAAATATAGCACTGGTTATAGCATAATAGTTTGTCATGTGAAAGATATTAACAAGATATAAAATCATTTTGAGAATATCTTATTTTGTCGTATAGTTAAATGCATGGATAAAGGCGATTATATCAGTATATCATAGTGTTATTTTAATCGGTGAACCTCGTATATAATTTCTTAGGGAAGATTGGGGCTAGATATCACACGGGGAAGTTGTCACAATTGTTAAACTTTTCTCTTCAAAAGTAATTTTAAACTTTAAAAGAATATTTTAGTTGCAGCTGTTTGGTAAACAAGTGTGGGGAAAAACACTGGGATACATTCAGGTAAAAGTCCACATAGCAACGTACAATTTTATACATCTAAATTAATTACAATATTTGTTGTCCAAAACTATGTTTTTTTCCCTTTCTTTCTTTGTATACTACCGTTTGCTTTTTGTATTCTTCATGAATTGTTTTGTAACAATTGTTTTAGTGTTTAAATATCAGCCCACTACCCATGCTTAATGAACTGCATTTTTCCACCTCGGCAATAATGGTGGAAATGGCCAAATATTTTGCAGTCAAAACTTTAAGGTATGCGTTTATACTGAAGAAAAAAAAGAAAAAAAAAGAGAGAGAAATATTCACTGGAGTAAAAGGTGTGACAACTAGCCCTACTCTATGTTACTACAAGAAAACATAGGTTTTTAGACTTTTTTATTTGCCTCAGAGTATATAATACTTATTTGTGTCAAATGGAAAAAGTTAATATTTAGAAATACATTGTTAGTGTTGTAACAATGAATTATCAAAAGTTCACACTGTTCTTCTCATTGACTTAGATGTCAATCTGAATAGCACAATACACAAAATATCTGATTATATCATAGTGGCACATCCACACATTTTTAAAACCCTGAAATAAAAGCTGTGCAAATCAGAGTACACATATCGACACGGGTGAAGCTTTGGCAAGACAAAACCTGTTGGTACAAACGTACCAAGATCCTAAAAAACAAAAATATTTACTGCAATGGTCCCCCACCAAATAATCTTCTATAATAAAGTTACAAATCAGGTAGCAGGCATATAGTTTTTAGTTACATGTCTGAGCACCTGAGCCATTTGTTTAAGAATCTTTGCAGCAAAAAAAAAAGATATATATTATACAGATAAAGATAACATGAAATATATTTTAAAGCAATTAAAAATATGAATGCTGCCTTCCCACCTAAAAAGATATTATGAAAGCTATCAAATGCTATCAAGCTTAATCTCATTGTAATCATGTAACTGCGGAAAAATAACAAAAAGTAAAGATGATAAAGTGTTGGTAATACACCGACGTATATACACCTGAAGACTTGGCACCATAAAGCTACAGAGATATTAAATAAAAGTACTGAGCATATGATTGATTTGAAATGCCATAAAATACTGTAAGCTCTGTAACTGTCTCTGTATTACAATATACAGATAATACAGAGATAAACACTCTTGCTCTCGTTCTATCTTTATATATATATATATATATATATATATATATATAGCTTCTCTTTTTAGTAACATCAATTCTGAGCATTAGTTGCACAATAATATGTCGTCATCAGGCCAGCCTGAATTCAGTTCTTCTCTAGTCATAATGACAAAGAAATCAGTCAGTGCTGGCTGAAGTTTTTGACACAATTCTGCATATGTTACACGTCCTGTTAAATCTCAGATCACTGCAGGCAGAATTGCATCCACTCTCCCTCAGGTCATAAACTGCGTGTAGCCCTCGGCACCCGTTACTATGACGTCCATCCAAATGCGCATGGCCTCTGGGGACGGTGCCACCATGAAATAAAGTCGATCATGAGTCTTCACGCAGAAGGTTAGCGAAGGATTCGGACTCTGTAAGGAAAGAAAAAGGACAGTGTGCATTAAAGTGTGAGAAGATGGAGAACAGCAGGGCAGGGAAAAAAGGCATGTCGCTGAAGTGGAAAAAAAAGCATGACGAAATGTACATGAACATGAAGCCGCCTTTGATCTCTTTTGCCTTCTGCTGTAAGAAATTCTCTTTATGAAAAGACGCCTGTCTGTTTAAACTTTCAATGTGTGCTCAAAGTTGGTGCTGTAGTGTGAGCAGTATGGAGCTTGATTTGTTGATGGTGACGGTAAACAGGAGACGTTGAAAACACATGGCATCATTTCACTCATTACCTTAGTTGCGCTGCGCAGGTGATCGTAATACACCTCCTCTATGGCTTGGAAGTAGATGACACCCTTCAGTTTGGTCTCGTGTTTATCTGAGTAAAAAAACACGAGGAAAAAATATTAAGGACAATAACAATGCTATGTATAGATTTTTGCAAAATGAAATTATTCTACAGAGCAGCTTTATTATTCATAAGGAAGAGATTCAATTTGCAGCATTTGCATTACACAACGAGTCTGTTGTGATTTGTTTTACATGTCAGAAATAAATCACTCTGTGAAAGATATTGGAATAAAAAATATGAAGTCTTTTTAAAAGCTTCGCTGCAGGGATTAAACAAGCACATAAAGTAGAAATGAATTCTAGCGTACCGAGCGAGTCACCTAAAAGCACTGTCTGTCTCAATTTAACACTGTCTGCCACCCACTGCAAACAGCTTCTCTGACAGACTTTCCTTTTCGCTACTTGGCGCAAATTAACATCTCTCTTCGGATTGATTCTTATCTCGTAGATGGTTTGAAACCACTTTTAAGCTTGTCAGCCTCCAGTGAGCCCCCTCGCACCTGTGTCGACGATTAAGATTTACTACTTTCCCTTTTGAACAGTTTCATTTTATTTTTTTATTTTTTTGCTCGTCTCTGTTCATTACACAAATCTGCTTAGTAATGGGATAAATTGTTTTTGTGTTTCATGTTTTTGAAGAGTTAAGTGCAGTATTGTTACTCAGAACTGAGCCAGGGGTAAATCTACACCCCCATCCCTCACAAACGCTGGGCTAGAGAAAGTATTGCAGTTTATTTCATCATCATCATCATCACCATCATCATCATCATCACTACTAACATGGGGAGTGAGGGGGTGAAAAGGCTACACAAGAGCAAAGCATGTGTGAGAGAAAGAGAGAACATCTAAAAAAAAGACAAGATGATCGGAAATTGAGCGAACAGAGATAAAACGTTTCACCAGAACTTGCCACTTTGTAAGTGCCATTAATATTTTTTTGTCCTTCATATTTCTTCTCATTTTCCACCATATATATTTTGACTTATACTAAGCAAGACCAGAAAAAGTATCTCATTTACACTTAAATCCAATACACTATTCAATTTGTCAGGAAATAAATTGAGATTTATAAATACATGTTTTTTTAAAAAGTCTCGAAAGCATATAAACAGTATTGTGAATAAAAAACTATTTGCTCACCATTTAATCAGGCATAAATACAACAATTATCTTACCTACGTAATAAGAGAAGGTCCTTTTAAGCCGATCAAAGACAAACCAGCGTTTTTTCCAGGATTTGATCTTGCCGCCCATCTTTACAAGATGACCCTTGCACATTTTCTCTGTAACAATGACATACGGACATGTGTCCACACAGTGGCCGGATGACTCCACGTGAGAACGCAGGTCAAACTCCTCTTTTCGAATAGGTAGGTAGCGCGTCATTGGCCGAGCCTGAGGAGGGCAGAGCTCAGATTAGCTGCTGTCTCAAATATTTCCATAGAATTTACTTGTTCAGGTACACATAACAACAATACATTTCATTGAAATATAACACGATCATTTGTTTTATGCAAAAATATATTGTGATCAGTATTTAAGCAGGGAAAATGTATCAGAAAAATGCACACAGAAGTGAAGATCACAGGTTGAATCCATTGTTTTGGTTGTGTCACTTATCTGTGTTTAAAACATTGCTGTCCTACTGCCCTGCCCTTCCTTGCCTCTGCCTTACACCCCCTCCTTCCTCCCATCTTATCTTCTTTCTGCTGTCTCCCTCTCACCATCTGTCTGCGTGTCTCCTCTCATCCACCTGCTGTGCAGAGCTGCTCTCGGTGCATTCATGCCTCCCGTCTGGCCCAGTCAAGCTGAGCCAGTGACCTCATAAAGACTTTTAAAGAGCAAATCCAAACATTCACTGACCTCAGAGTGGCACCGGTGAAGCACACTGCTGTGTTCAGAGTTGTACGCAGACATTGAAACTGTCTGTACAAGTGAGTGCAGGCGCTACTCCACTGTGCTTACATCCGTGTGTTACATTTTATATATACATTATATTATACTAATCAACTAAAGGGGTCCCCTCTATTTTCCGCTATTCTGCATGTTGGTTATGCTGGGCAGTCACTTCTAGACTAATTAAATGTTAATATAATCATAATAATTAAATCATAATATAAAATAAATGGTAACACTTTACAATAAGGTTTTATTTGTTTAAATTATTTGTGTATGTATTAACTAACATGAACTAACCATGAGCAATACATTTGTTACTGTATTTGTTAATCTTTGTTAACATTAGTTTATAAAAATAATTACAAAAATGTTAGTTCACAGTGCATTAACTGTGGACACAACTTTTGATTTTAATAATGTATTAGTAAATGTTGAAAATTAACGAACAAATATTAATAAATGCTGAAGAAGTGCAGTTCATTATTAGTTCATGTTAACTAATGTAGTTAACTAAATTTAATAATATTAAAATATTAATAATTAAAATAAATCACAATGGCTTTTTATTCAGAAACTGAAAGTACATTCTTTATACAATATTCAAGAAATGTCTTAGTTTTAATTATATTTATGAATAACTTAAATGTGCCACATCACTGACTCATATATATACACACATTCATATATATATATATATATATATATATATATATATATATATATATATATATATATATATATATATATATATATATATATATATATATATGAATGTACATGATCTACTGATCTATAAAGCATTATGATTATTAATATTAACATTTATTCATTACTTATTTAATAGTGTCCCTTTTATCTCACTGGGAAACGTGAAGATTTTATGTCCGCCTAATAAAAGACTGGGAGACACTATTACTCTCTCAGATCAGCAATACCAGTTCATTTAGGTATTGACCAGATGGACTGACCTGGGAACACTGTTTCTCTCTCATCTTGACCTCTTCCTCCACAAGTCTCTGCCTGTGCGCAGTCTCGTCCAGCAGCCTCCTCTCTACCTCCTCTCGCCTCCTTCTCTCGGCCTCCAGCAGCTGCTTTCGTGCCTGGACTTCTTTCTCCTGACAAAAAAAAAGACAGAGAGATTAAGACACAGAGGGGCTTCAAATCTACTGTAAAAAGATTTAATAGGTGATAGGGAAAATACATACAAATACATAAGATACACAGTGCGGAGTGACTGGGGATGCATGAAAAAATAATTCAGCAAGAGATTGTCTGAGTGAGTATTACTGTCTGAGAGCTTGTTAAGATCCAGCCTTTCATGTCTATCACTCTTTGTAGGTAAGAAACAATCTTTAATGCAGTAATGCCAAAGGGACCAGGGGCTTCCTTTTTAAATTCATGAAAAAGATCTCTTTTATATGAGAGACAGGGTGAGGGATAGATTATATTTCACAGAAAATTAAAGTTTAATGGTACTCACTCGACTCTCCACCAGTCTGGCTTTCTCCTGCTGGGCCTCCTTCAACATCTTCTCCATCTCCTCCAGCCTCAGTCCTGCAAGCCCATTGCTGCTAAGGGAGAAACACACAGTTACTGTTTCTGTGGTGTTTCCAGCGGCAGAGGACGACATTGTGCCCGAGTGCTCACTCTAGACAGATCATAGTTGCTTTAAATGAAACTATACTGAATTCTAAATAAGAGTCAAAAATACTTTATTATTATTATTATTATTAACAACAACAACAACAATCAATATATTATATTAAAAGGATCTAATACATATACTGACAAATTATTATTATTCAAATAATATTTAAGACATTTAGTGCTGTCAAATTGATTAATCCGAAATAAAAGTTAATGTTTACATAATAACTATACACAGTACACACATATATATTATGTATATATAAATACAGATACATGTATATATTTAAGAATTTTTTTTTATATTTATATATAATTAATTAATATAAATTATATAAATATATATATATATATATATATATATATATATACAGTATATACATGCAAATATTTCTTAAATATATACATGAATGAGTGTGTATTTATATATACACATAATAATTATACACAGTACACACACATATTATGTAATCACAAACTTATTTTGGATGCAGTTAATTGTGATTAATCGATTTGACAGCACTAAAAACATTATATAATTATTACAAATAACTTTACAGCATTACTGTATATACTACTAAAAATGTTTTTGAAAGAAGTCTAAAGCTCAACAAGGCTGTATTTATTTGATCAAAAATACAGTAAAACAGTAATTTTGTGCAATATGATTATAATTTAAATAGCTGCTTTCTAACATATTTTAAAGAAGGGGTTCTCAACTCTAGCCCTCAAGGTCCACTTTCCTGCAGAGTTTAGCTAAAGTGGAATTTATTTCCTGTGATGGCAAATTATTATTGTTAATGTTGGAAACAGCTGTGTTGCTTAATGTTTTTGTGGCATTAAAGAATTCACTTGAAATACATTTTTTGTAATAAATGTACTCTCACTTTTGGTAGATGTAAATGAATAAAATAAAAGTTTTAATTGCATTACAAAACCTCAAAACCTGACCTCAAATGTTTTAATGGTAATGTATATTTAATAAAGTTGAACAGAAGAAAAAGTACATTAAGCTCCTGTTTGCTTGGTTGAAGAGGATGGGATTTTTGTTTCTATTTAACTTTTAAATGAGAACCTACATGCTTTTATGGTGGGCCTCTTTTCCTATCTCAAAGGAAAAGGTTAAATCAAAGGTGAGGTTGGCTGTAGGAGTTTAAAAATGCTGAAATTTCTAACCGAAATGTAAGAATGCAAGGTCAAAGATTCTTGTCCAGACTATCGATGCTGAAAAGTAGGGCGACATCAAGAGAACGCCTTTTCATGACTTCAACATCTGAAGAAAAACCTGAAGCTTCCCTGGCTCTAAGGAGCACATACTTTAAAATGACATTCTGTGCTTGTTCTGCCTCGGGACAAGATCAAACTTTGAAGACGAGAAGAATAGCATGTCTCTTTGTATGGACATGTGTTGTCATGGAAACAACCCAGAAACTATTCTGGAAGGAGGATGAAAAAAACTTTTATGGGGAAATTGGGCAGCGTGACCCGTTGTCAGGGGAATGGAGGCAGAACGAAGGGTTCCCTTGACAACTGCATTTCACCTTTCAGGTGAACAGGTGGAGTTGTTGCCGGTAGATACGCTGGTCTCCACGCTGTCAGAGCTCTCCAAACTCAGAGTGTCATATGTTGACTCTCCTGCTGGGGGTGATTGGTGGTGCAGAATGGAGTGGTGTACCATGGGAGCTCCTAAAGGTGGTGCCCCCCAGTGGCTGTGTTTAGGATCCGTAGGCCTGATTCTGGAATCATCACATGTATAAAGCCCTGGAGAAACACATCCAGAGCAGATCAATAAAACACTGGACTGTACAGTATGTCTACAACCACCTTTAGGTTGCATGTAGCTGTGTTAGCAAAACAACATTAAATTATTCAACACACACTGTTTATAGTCTGATAATAGTGAGTGATGGGCTACCTCTACCCTGTAGATCCAACTGTCTCTTAGAGTCTAAGTCCAAATAAACAGGAGACAGATCTGGGAGACTCTGAAAATAAAAAAGAAAAGATAAATAGAAAGTGACATTTAAAAACAATACATGTGTATTGAGCTACATGTATAATGGAGCTACAGCAGGCTTTTAGTTGAGCCAGTCTTCATCTGTCTGTCCAAGTACACGCCACATTGCACATTCTGATATTTGAAGGATTAAATGCACATCATGTGCCAACTTCGTCTTTGAAATAATTGCACAACACCAAGGTTAAATGTAGTCCAACTAATGTGTTTACATGCTGAATGAAGCTAAAGGCTGGCCCATAAACCATAAACATGACAATAAAAAAAAATCATAGATTTAAAGGGTTAGTTCACCCAAAAATTCTGTCAACAATTACTCACCCTCATGTCGTTCCAAACCCGTAAGACCTTCGTTCATCTTTGGAACACAAATTAAGATATTTTTGATGAAATCCGAGAGCTTTCTGACCCCACATATACTGCAACGTTATCACCACTTTCAAGGGTAAGTAGTAAAGAGATTGTAAATAGTAAAGAGATTGTTAAAATAGTTACATTTTAGAACAGTTGTTCAACCTTAATTTTATGAAGCGACGAGAATACTTTTCGTGCGCAAAAAAATAAAATAACAACTTTATTCAACTATTTCTTCTCTTCCTGGTGAGTCTCTGACGTTGTTCGTAACATTAAGGTTGAACCACTGGAGTCACATGGACTACTTTAACGATGTGTTTACTACCTTTCTGGGGGGGGGGATCAGGAAGCTCTCAGATTTCATCAAAAATATCTTAATTTGTGTTCCGAAGATGAACAAAGGTGAACACACTAACAGATTCCATTCACAAACAACCAGATTCCCAACTGTGAACAGGGGAAATCTCGCAAAATCTCTTTGATTTGGTCATTAGCGATGTTTTATGGGATTGTTGCGCTTTCCTTCTGTAAAGCTGTTCATTACATTAGTTTTTTGTCCAATTATCAAATACTTTTTTTGCTTCAAATCAAGGTTTGTAATGTGATTCACCTCGTAGCTTGGTTTGGTTCATGGCTAATAACTCTTTTATAGCTCATAAATACTTCCACGGCTGCTGAAAAGGTGGGTGAAAACTGTTGCATTCTATATTTCAGCACTGCAAAAGTTCTCTAAAAAAATTTGTTAGACTGCATATTGTGGCCTCTTGTGTTATAAACTATCTTACTTTGGTGGGTGTGTTTCTGCCTGATGTGGTCATGCTGGAAGGCGGGGGTGTAAAGGTGCCATTGGTCTGTCCCAGCTCTCCATCCTGCTTACAGATCTGACAACAAAACATCTCAGTGTTATTAATCCTTTCATCATTCATATCCTCAATCCATAATTACACCTATAGCAGCTTGCCCCCACAGTGAGGAAGAACAACACCAAAGCAACCACACCCGGCAACGTAGACGCTTCACATAAAAGTACTACTTTTCAAGTTAAAATTTTTTTTTTTTTAAAAAGAGTGGTTATTTCTGGATAGATCCAATCAAAAGGACAGATAACTTAAGGACAGACAAAGGATGCAAGCAGAAGAGAAGACAGACAAATGAAGAGAGTTTACCTGCATAGGTTTACGTGAGGAGAGACACTTAGCTGGCAGAGGGGGAGGACAGGCATGACTGGGCTCCCCAGCTGCCATGATTTCTTGGTACCAGCGCTCTGAATCTAGCCTGGGGATTGAAGGCCTACTCCATGCAGGCTGGGTCTGAAGTGCAGTCCAGGTAAAGGGAGGATGGGTGGGAAAAGAGGAAAAATTGATACAGGAAGGACGGAAAGAAGAGACATGCATTGAAAGTATGAAGTGGTATTTAGATTAGAAAAAAAAAAAAAAGTCTCAAAACCAAACGCTTGAAATCCCACTTTATTCAACTCTGATTTCACATGGACAAGCCAGAGCTATGGTAAATACAATTATGAACATGTCGACACCAGGAAATAACACACACCTCAACAGGAAGTGACTGGGAGGAGCCACACTGGGATGTGTGGCTGGAGTGGACAGGATCAGCGACAATAGCTTGGAATGATTGGATGGAAGATGTGGGGGAGGGGTCAACTTTAGGCATCCCAAACAGCTGGTTTAACTGACTGACTGTCACATACTCCTTTACACAATCAGGCAATCACACACAAACATAAACATAAAATGTAATGGGGGCATTTTAGGTATAGAAAAGCATAAAGCTAGCATAGCAGAGGCAGAGGATACAACAGCAACTAAGACACTAAGACAGCTGAGAAGAAATGAAAAATAACAGTTTCAAGAGAAGACAACCAGTGGGTTATTCTGACAGCATCATAAAAGAAAAGTCACAAACTAGAAATAAATGGCACTGGAAAGGGAAACAGGAGGAGGAAAGGCAAGGAAAAGATTCTGTCATAGATGAAAGAGTGAGTGGAGGAGTCATACCTCACGAGGTGTGTCTGATGTTACAGCCAGTGGTAGACAGAGAGCGTTAGGGAAAGAAGTCTGGGTGGGGGTACATCCGTTCCCATACATCTTATATACATCAGAGAGTTTGAGGTACTCCTGAGCACACACATCCACATCCACAAAGGATATCAGATCATATCTCAAGCAACTCGTGAAAAACTGCACCATAAATCTTCATGCAGCCACTGGAAAAAGCACGCTTATGCCCAACACATCACAAATATGCCAAGCAACATCTCCAATATACACACACATGCAGAATGTGTGATACAGAATGTCAATGTCCGCCATCCCAGTACTACGTACTAATATGTAATCACAGCAATCATGAATGGTCTGAAAATAACAATTCATGCTGGATGGAGGCAAACAACACCCACAATATGTTCAAAATGCAAAACTATAGCTGTTGCCATAATTGATGAATGCTCAACAAACGAACATCACAAATACCCAAATCGATTAACATCCTGCAAATATTTCAGATATGATATTAGACCACACATTTGTCTATTTTTACTACTGTTCAAAGGTTTGGAGTCAGTAAAAAAATTTTTTAAAGGAATTATTAAAATTATTTTTTTATATTTAACAAGGACACATTATATTGATCCAAAGGAACAGTAAATACTCTTACACATTGTTACAAAATATTAATATTTCAAATAAATTATGTTCTTTTGAACATTATATTCATCAAAGAATAGAATCAAAGCTGAAAAAAAAGTAGCACAGTTTCCAAATATGCAGCACAACTGTTTTCATTGATAATAAGAAATATTTCTTGAGCACCAAATCAGCATTATCATTAGAATGATTTCTGAAGAATCATGGGACACTGCAATAGCTGCTGAAAGTTAAGGTTTGCCATCACAAGAATAAATATATATATATAAATATATATTTTTAAAAAAAAAACAGTTATTTTAAATGGTAATAATATTTCACAATATTACTGTTGTACTGTATTTTTAACATATAGATGCAGCACCTTGGTGAGAATAAGAGACTTTCAAAAACATCTTGCTGCCCTTAAACTTTGAACATTAGTGTAGGTTATGTTCACACACATCAGTAGGGTTGGGAACTGAGAACCGGTTTCATTAACAGTTCTCACACATGCATTCTAACAGAATAGTGGATTAGTGGAACTGTTAAGAAACTGTAATCATTAAATTCTATGCAATTCCAATCCCTTCTCATCAGCCAAATAGTAACATGTTCATTATGAACAGTGAAATGACTGAGGTGCACAAGTACGTGTCAATGACATAATGTTTTGTTAGTTTGTAATCCCCCACAGCTGTCCTGCTTTTACCTCCTGTGGTCTGTTAGAATATATCTGAGTGGTGGATCTTTGACAACAAGAAGGAAGCAGAGAATTCTGGGAAGGGAGCTCATCAAAAAAGTCAGGTTCATTGATGTAAAGCACTTCCTGTTTTGAATATGAACATTGAAGTCAGAAAGCACCAGTGTTGCACAAACCATGCCAAAGAAAATTTTTATGACATTATTTGCCTTAAATAAAACTGCCTCTATATATTTTATGGCTGATCAAAGAGGCATTGACATAAAGCTCATCGTTGATGGCGATAACCCAGAAAAAACATGCTCATTACTGCTAAGCAGGAGTGGAGTGGATCCCCACAGACCACCACCATCAGGATGTACACAACGATACGGTTATTTCAAACCAATGCACTAAATACTGAGATAAGATATCTCATGAATTATAATTATTCTTTAGATCACAAGGCCTCTGCATACAGTCTGTTTACTAGATTAGACAGAGTTAAAGAGAGTTTATTTGGCAACCATAAAACATTGATTAGTACAGCCATGGCCAGTATGTTACCTCCTTTGTGCTGCTAGGCTTGGAGAAAGTCTTTCCACCAGTCAGGCTCTGGTATCTCTTCTCCAGGGCTGACAGTCTCTCCTTTTCCTTAAAGAAAAATGTATCAAGGGTAAGATTTACCATTAGGGAATATTCCAGGTTCAATATAATCATAATTTTTTGTTATTTTGGGGTTTTAGGGGGTTACATTGTCATGGAAATGAAGATGTAAAATTGGATATAACTTAAACTAAATTGAGCTGAATGACACTTTTGACTTCTGCAGAGCCGGCGTTCTGACGTAGAACCCCGGAAGCGCTGCACTGCGTTTACTATATGAACAGCGTAGGAGAATGACATTGAAGAAAAGAGATTGTTGAATAAAATGTTATTTTTGTTTTTATTTTTGCACACAAAAAGTATTCTCATTGCTTTGTAACATTAAGGTTGAACCACTGTAGTCACATAAGCTATTTTAACAATGTCTTTACTACCTTTCTGGGCCTTGGAAGTTGCAATGTCATTGCTGCCTATGGCTGGTTCAGAAACTTCTCGGATTTCATTAAAAATATCTTAATCTGTGTTCCGAAGATGAACAAAGGTCTTGCAGGTTTGGAACGACATGTAATTGAGTAATTGATGACAGAATTTTCATTTTTGGTAAACTAACCCTTTAACACTGTTAACACTGCTAAATAAATAAATGTGACAAAAGTTATTGAAACAGGGAGTATATTAAAGTTACTATGAAATGGAAATAGTGACAGATCTTTTATTCTGTATTGCGATGTAACGGATTATCGGCCAAGAAAAAACGTGGGGCGGGACTTCGTTGTATCCATCGGTTGTTGACTGGATTTTAAGATGTGGGCATTGCCACACAATCGATTGTGGAGGGGCAGGTTTAAGCAGTCTAAATGACTGGATCCAGCAAACCTCACCAGAGGGAGGTCTGCTATTTTCAATGGAAGATCCAATTATGACATTTTGATCAAACATTACGAGTTAAAAAATAAATGAATTAAATGAAATGAATTACAAAAATGAAACAACATAGAAAAAGAAAAAAATATTCATGAATGAATTATTATAAATATTTTCAAAATAAATAGAACATTTTCATTTCATACCGACTTAAATGTCCCATTTACTTCCATTGTAAGTGCCTCACTGTAACCCAGATTTTTAAAAGTGGTAATCAACATCAACATAAATCAACAAATGTCGTCGACTCTGCTTGACTTGTATTTAACCTGGAATATTCTTTTAAGTAACAAGGTGTAATTCTGTGGTGATGAAGACACTTTGCATGAAGATTAAGTGTTGTTCTCAACCTTGTGGAGCATCTGCAGGGAGAGGGTTCTATCTTTGGCCATCCTTTCACAATCCTGAGCTGCCTGAAGTCCAAGTTGGTTAGCATGGATCTCCAGAGCTGCCATTTTCTCCTACACAACCAAGAGAAATGTTTCAACGGAGGCCATGCTCATCTGTCATTTCAGTCTGATACAAGATTAGCCACTCAATACTGACTTTATGAGTCCTTTAATAGAACTGACCTGAGATCAGTGTTATTACCTTCCTTTTGGCCACACTCCGGTGATACTCTGCCTTCTCTTGCAACAGCTGCCTGCTGACTGTCTCCTTCTCCTCCTCTATGCCACTCTCTCGCTCCAACTGGCGGAACTCCAAATCCTCAAAGCGCTTAGTGGCCGACTCCAGTGCCTCCACCTTCTACAGACACACACATGCACAGATGGACAGAGAGACGAAGAGGGAGAGGGAAAGACAGAGGCAGACGAACAGATGGGAGAAACAAACAAGCAGACAGACAAATGTTCCTCAATGACATGCCGTAGAAGATCACTCTGTCTGCCAAACAATGTTTGCTGTATGGAACATTTTTTTTTTTTTTTCAATGCATCTCCTGAAAAAAAAACAATTTTATACACATCCTCTGCTTGGTGATTATTAGTACAAAGATAAAGAAGAGTGAGGTGATTCGCTGAGTTCGTCACCATATCAGTGAATTAGTGAGATTTAGTCAAATAAGCACTTAAGCAAGAGTGAAAAGCAAAAGACAGACATACAAATAAATAAACTAATTCCATGCATTTTCATTGCCTAAAAGAGTAGAGGTGCATCATAATGATCATGGTTGTTCAGCCAGTGTGTAAACCCTTTATTGCCATGAGCATATTGTGGCTCCAGAGAGCACAGACACACAGCCAACACACACAGCCATAGGATATTTGTGCAGTTTGTACAGATCCAGATGCTAACAAGCTGTCCAGTTAAGGCTGTTGTATCATGTCATGTGATTTGCCCATTAATTGCTGGTGATACTGGAGGGTGATACATTCCAATATTATTATATATAATAATAGTGTGTCTTGTGTAAAAATGGCATTAAATAAAGTAAATCTACATCAATTTATTTAGCTGGTCTCTGATTATTTTCTTCTTTGCTATTTGATTTTACTTAGAGGTGCACAATTTATCGGTACCATATCCGTTTTCAGCCAATATTTTAATTATAGAGGCAGGCTGACATTGGATATTCAATTGTGCATGATCATTTCCCGTTTTTATATTTAGATTACCATTTATTTTTTATTTACCCTTTCCAACACATCAACCATTTAATAAATGTAATCTTTATCAAATCACCTAGCATTTAAAACAACTGATTACATTTTTTTACTCTTTTCTTTTGAATTTATTTAGACAAAATAGCATAGAAGTGTAATATCAGCCAGAATTAAATATTGGTGTATTCAGTTTTATTTATTTATTTGTCTATTGATTAAGGCTGTCAAAGTTAATGTGTTAAATAATAATTCCATTAACTAAAAGTTACAAATTAAATTATATAAATATAAGTGTGCATAATTTGACAGTACAATTGCTTAATGGTGTTTTTTTATCTCATTTCTAAAGACTGGCTGGGAAAAGAGAACCACCACAAGAATCTGTGTTTTTGTAGCAAGGCTTTCCTTTATATAGAGAAAGTATTTCTAATAGCCAAATATAATTATAAATTATATCCACATAGGACAATTAACAACAGTAAAGTCATCTTATTTTATTTTATTTTATCAAAGCTTAAGTATTAAATACGGTGAGCGAAACACACCAAGGCCACTGGATGGATGGCAAAACAAGCTTTGTTATATATTTTTGGTTATAGAAAAAAGGACTTCTCAAATATGAAAACTCGACACTAACTGCACTATTTTAAAAATCATGAGATCAATTGCTAATTATTTAATATTTTAATGTCCTGAGAATCCTATTATTCTTTTATTTTTCATTTCTCCAGCTCCTCTTTAAAGTGAAGCGCATGTATTTGTTCGATAATCACTGTGACTGTCTCGGCAGTATCAAATCGCACACTGACCCTGGTCAGTTGTTCCTGTAAGTGCTCCCTCAGTGATTCTGGGCATTTATGAAGCTGGCCCTTCAGCTCACTGTACGAATCCCTCAGTCTGGCCAGGACATCCCGCTCAGCTGAGACTTTTGCTCTTTCCTAAAAAAACATTACACACACGTAACACACACACACACAAGTAAAATACACACGCAGCAAGCCAGTGATGGTGGAGAGAGGTGAAAACAAAGTGGAAACTGCTTAGATAAAGACACCATGCTGTGTTAAAACAGAGGTTTAGATAAGAGGTTGCCATGGCAATCAGAGCCCATATTGCAGCAGACTAAATCTGAGCAGAATAAATATTTATACAGCAGTCAGTTGAAAAACATATAGTATTTGCACATAATATTGTATATAACATCTCTATTTGATATTTGTTGCCTTTATGGTATTTTCACCCATTTTAACATTTATTGATGTGTAATACATTTAATACATTTTATTATACCTACAGAAAACGAACTCTTCTTTATGTTTAATGCTTTAAAGTAATATTTCAGATTTCATTCCAAATTAATTGATTTTAAATCAAAATATTGATATGAAATTGCCCATTCAAACATGCAGTATAGTCAGTGTCATTTGAATTAATAGTTAGACGTTAGACTGTTAGAAACTAACATGGTAGTAAAGATGCATCCACAAATTTTTTCAGGAGAAACCAACAGGAAACAGGGAAGCATGCGTCATAGCGTGTGTTTGTTGTCAGTACCTTCTCTTTCTCCTTCTGAGTTGCATTTTCCACTTCATTCAGTTTCAGCTGAAGTTGATTGATGATCTCCAACTCTGCCTCCACTTGATCAAGCTCCGCCCTCCGTTCTCCCTGCAGTAATGCCCTCTCCATCTCTGCCTGCCAATAAAACAACACATTCAACAGTCTGTTCACTTCCATATGTTTCTGTTAACATGAATAGCACAGCTCTGCTGATCAGGCAAAATCCTGCTTTCACATCGATTTTAATATGCAACACTAAAGACGTTTCTATGCATGACAGATGGTGATGCACTGATGTAGATGAAGACGACTAGTGATTTAACAGACTTCACAAGTTTTGATGTGAATATACATCTCTCGCTCCCATTCATGTGTTTATGATGGAAGTGAAGGAAGGTACATGAACTTTGTAGACAAATCACAGGTAATGGTCTGTAGCAACGGTCTGGAACCTATTGCTCGTGACTCGCCACAACTGGCTCTTTTGACAAAAAACTATCAATAAAAAATTAGACAACAGCTTTCTGCAGAAAAAGCAACCAATTACAATTCCTTCATTGTACCTACCGAAGTTAATGAAAATAAATGTTTAGAATAATAATATATTTCAAATTGTACAGGCCAAAGTGTGTGTTCAGTGCTGCTCACTACTAAATATTCCACGGTCAACTGTTAGTGGTATTATAACAAAGCGGAAGCAATTGGGAACAACAGCAATTCAGCCACGAAGTGGTAGGCCACGTAAAATCACAGAGCGGGGTCAGTGCATGCTGAGGCACACAGTGTGCAGAAGTCGTCAATAGCTACAGACCTCCAAACTTTGTGTGGCCTTCAGATTAGCTCAATAACAGTGCGTAGAGAGCTTCATTGAATGGGTTTCCATGGCCGAGCAGCTGCATCCAAGCCTTACATCACCAAGTGCAATGCAAAGCGTTGGATGCAGTGGTGTAAAGCATGCCGCCACTGGACTCTAGAGCAGTGGAGACGTGTTCTCTGGAGTGATGAATCACGCTTCTCTGTCTGGCAATCCGATCGACGAGTCTGGGTTTGGCAGTTGCCAGGAGAACGGTACAAATGCGCTTCTAGAAGAATGCTCAAAAATTCCCATAAAATTAAAGTTTTCAAGTGCATGTAAAAGACATCTCAAAACTTTTGGCAATATAGTGTGTAAGTATATATATAATGTTATATTATTTTTTTCTGTCTCTTTTGGAAAAATGCATTACCCAAAAATGAAAAAATGGCTCTTTGGTCAAAAAAGGTTCCCGACCCCTGGTTTGTAGGTTTAGGACTCAGTCTAACCTCTTGTCTGGACTCTTGTATCTGCTGTTCCAGGTCAGTGACACGAGTCTTAAGCTCATCTACCCGAACCAGAACCCTGAGCCGCTCTTCCTCTAGGTACGCTCTCTCCTGCTGCCCCAGGACTGAGGAATCTTCATGCTGAGAAAATATTTGTCAATTACAACAAATTGTGTTTGTGCATGCGTTTGTGTTGGTGTAGCCACTCAGACATTAGTTGCAACAAATAAACTCTACCTGGAATTCTAACAGTGAATGAATGAATGAAAACCATTTTTATCTAAAGAAAGGGAGAGAAAAGGGCTGAAAAAGACGTGTTTACAGACAGAGCAGAAGAAATATGAAAATCTAGGTGAATTCAAAATGGACTAGAAGACCACAAGAGGTCAACATATACTTATTTTTCCACATGAAGTGCATAGGAAAGTACACAATTGAATTAGGGCAATTTGCATAATAAAGTGTAATAAAGTTATTCAAGCAGGTTATAATGAGATCCAAAAATTTGAGACCACTAATTCTTTTTAGATCTATTTTGCATTTTTCTAATATTTAATACACTGTTTAATAGCAAATGATATTAGTTACAATCTGAGTAAAAATGTAATTTGAAAAATTAACAGTTTTATTTATATATATATATATATATATATATATATATATATATATATATATATATATATATATATATATATATATATATATATTTAGCTTTAATGACAGCTCCAAAAGGTCATGTCAAACCTGATGATCATGTTCTCCAGCATGATTTTAGATGATCCAAAGAACATCTTGAAGCAAAAACATCGGACCATTTTTACAAAAAAAAAAAAAAAAATCACATGACACAAATTTACTTATTCGACTAGTGACCAGGAAATAGTGCTTAATCTTTCATTTTTCTTCTTAATTTTATGTTATAATGTTGATAAATATGTTCAAAACTCAGTCACTCAGTCAAAAAATCCAAAAACTTTCAATTTGATTTTGAAGCTCAATGTGATCTCAGATCTTTTGACCTTACTGTATTTCTCTCATATGAGTATCAGTGTCTAATAGTGGGAGTATCTCTCATAGAGTGAGTGAGTGTGTGTGTGTGTGTGTGTGTGTGTGTGTGTGTGTGTGTGTGTGTGTGTGTGTGTGTGTGTGTGTGTGAGTGTGTGTGTGTGTGTGTGTGTGTGTGTGTGTGTTGTACCTCCTGGTGCTGGCTCTCAGTGCTGCTACACTCCTCTTTCAGGTTCTCCTCCTCACTCTCTCTCTCTCTCTGTCTCTGAGAGCTCTGGGCCGGCACACTCGCAGGGTCAGGGCCGGGTCGTCGAACAGAGGCCTCCTCCATACCCGGGAACTGACACACCCTCCCTGCGTCCAAGCCAACCGGAGGATCACTCTTATTATACTCGGCACACAAATTCAGGATCGTCTCAAGCCTCTGCCTCTCCTAAAAACACAAATAAGTTTTAGCTATGCATACAGATTTAAATGGCACAAAAACTCACACACAGGTCTAAAATGGTGTAACCACATGTAGTTAACATTCTTCTAAGAACTTCATGGCGTATGTTCTAAACTAACTGCAACCTGACACCAACAGAACATTTTGAAGACTACTTACGATACCCTGTGACCCCCCCATAACATCCTACTGGATTCATTCAGCACCTAGCACATGAAACAACTCAGTATGTAAAAATCCTAAATATCTGCAACAGTACTTGAGGTCTCATAAAAATACTCTTTGTGAAAGTTTCCATTCAACATAGTTACTGACCCCCAAACCTCTGAGCACACTCAAGCGACCTCTCACCCGGCTGTGATAGTCAGCTGCTGCCATCACTCTACATACACGGAGAGAGTGTGTGTGTGTTTGTGTGTGCGCACCATCTACATTCAGGCTGCCAGAGTCTCAGTCTTCTCTCGCAGCCCTAGCCAGACTAACTAGCACTCTAGGCATTGGGGCTCATTATATTTTACATGGACAATACCCAGCTCAGCTTGGCTAGATGACACCAGTGGCATTACTAAAATAGCATAGCAGGGAGCACAAGTAATGTACAGCCATCCATTTCATCGAATAAAAGTTAATTTTGATGAACTAAGGAATTATTTACATTAGCGTTAAGAAAGGCCTGAGACTCTGACCTCTGAAAATGCACACAGTACAAGATGTATACAGCATTTGTTGTATTTGTAAAAGATTGAATTTAGTGCGCTAGGTGTTCAGTGCTGTAAAAGTCTTTATCACTGAGCCATTATCTCACAAGACCAGCCAATAGAACGTCTTGAAACATATGCTCTTCCCTTTTAACGAGGTCTCCCCTGTCAGGAGAGTGCAGACAGAGTGCTGGAACATGTAAACGCTAACTGATGGGTAACGTAGCAACAGCATTCTTCTCCAACAAAAGGTTGTCAGCACAGCTGCTCTGCATGCTGAAGATGCCACGACACAGACCAACACAAAGCACTGAGCACTAAACCTCTGTGTGTAAAAGCCACTTTATGACACGACTGTCCTCTATTTGGGCACAACAGCCAAGGTGGTAAATTTAATAAATTATTAGGGGCCTGAAAAACAGGTTTAAACAAGGTAGTTAAGTGTAAAGTGTATTCTATACACTCTAAAAAAATGCTGGGTTGTTTTAACTCAAATGTGAGTCAAACTGTGAGTCAATTACGCAGCAGTTGGGTTCAAATTTTTTATTACATTTTTAACCCAACGGTTGGGTTTTTCCATATTTGACCCAAATTTTGGTTAAAACAGCCCAGCATGTTTTAGGATGTAGAATTTGCTCTGGGGAATTTTTGTGTAAATGAAAAACAAAATGCAGTTTTAAAAAATTATATTTTTATTACTCTATTTATTAGTTTATTAAAAATAAACTTTATTACTCTCTCTCTCACACAACATTTTCTATGCCTTGTGTGAAAATGTAAGAGGTCGTTTAAGGAAGAGAAGGTTAATTTAAACATTCTTAGCCTTATCTATATATAAAAAAGTGCAATTAAAAACTGTACATCTGTATTTAGGGTATATTCTATTAATCACACACAGTGGAAAACAGTGTGTTTAATATTTAAACTGATTTTTAGATGTTTTTAATCTGGTAAACAAAGAAAAAAAGTTATTTCTTTAAAAAGTTGGTGCCATATCGCCCTCATGTGGTTCATAGTATGAAATGCTTCAGTTCTCTAGCTTTCACAGAAGCAGAAAGGAACAAAAGGCAAATGACCTTTAAAACTTCATTGAGCCAGAGACACATCTTTATGGATTTCATTTAGAAGACAAAGTACATGTGTTTGTGTGTGGTGTAAAGCAAGTTCTCTATTGGTCCATTGTGACCCAAAAATACTAAATGCAACAAGCCATATAATTTTGCATAGACGTTTGAACGTTAGTTGTATTTAGAACCATGTGCTCAAACAATATTGTTACACAGTTGGGTCAACAACTGATCTAAAATCTGGTCCCTTAAGCAAAATAATATGGCTGTCTAGAGAATGTGTGTGTGAGATAAAAGGTGGGCGGAGCACAGCAATGCAACCATTGAACAGAGAAGAAACACATTTTCAAGTCAACTGGGCCATGACCTAGAACGGGGTAAACATAGACAAGTGAGGAGGTTTGAGAGTAAATATGACATTACCCCAATTTTTACCCCCTTTTTTCTTGATCTCTTCCCTCTCGTTTGTAATTCACTTGCTTACTTTTGTCTTTTTATCTTATCTCCCAAATGCTTTTCCAGTCAAGAACCAGATTAAATGTTCCTCCGTTCTCAGTGTATATCACTCCTGCCCCATAATCCCAGAATGTGTGGTCACACGTGGCTTACAATAACATTCTGCGGGGTCATACCTCTGAAAAGTCATTTTTGAAGCTAGCAATCAATGTCTGTGTATTTGATAGCATTAGGAAGGAAATTAACGCTAAATACAGCTCAGCTGGCTTGAATGTGGCACAAGTCCTTTCAAAGGTGATATTAACCTGAGAGCAGCATTAAAAAGGGCATTCAGCTCATTTTGGACAAAAACTAGCTCTACCTTTCAAGTTGCCACACCATTGGATAAAGCTGTGCTGTAACCATGACAACAGTGCCAGACAGACCAGAGACTATAGGACAAAGTTTAACCCAAACAGAGTGAAACGTGTTCATAATACACCTAATGTTCCTGCCATTGTCTCGAAACGCTGACCAGAGATTGTTATTATGGAAAATGACTTCCTATCCCTGTATTAATTCAGTTCTGTCTGATAGTAAATGGCCTAAAATAGTTTCACTCGAGGGAATAACAAGAATGTGTGGCAGCCGCATATAATTAGGTTTGTGTGTGCATTGTATTTTTAAGAAGGGTTACAGTACTTCATAAAAATGCCATTAAGTTAGATGGTTAGAAGTACAGAAGATATATATAATTTCAGGGATAAATAAGATGGTAAGAAAGATGATGAATGGCAATTCCATCTGGGAATTTGAGATGCACCCAAGCAATGTCTGGGGTTTTTAATAGGTTTAAATGAGAGAGATAATGTCTATGTGTGGTTATTATAGGGGGTAGGGAGACTAGTGTTTAGACTGCTAAAGGAGGACTGTGTGTGTGTGTGTGTATGTGTTTTTGTGACATATCAGGACACAAATTTGTATAATGACATGGGTATGACACAGGTATTACAAGGAGAGGGTGACTTATGAGGACATTACACATGTCCCCATTTTTCAAAAGGCTTATAAATCATACAGAATTAGTTTTTTTTTTTTGAGAAAGTAAAAATGTGCAGTTTCCTGTGATGGGTAGGTTTAGGGGTAGGGGTAGTGTAGGGGGATAGAAAATACGGTTTGTACGGTATAAAAACCATTACGCCTATGGAATGTCCCCACAATTCACAAAAACAAACGTGTGTGTGTATATGTGTATGTGTGTGTGTGTGTGTGTGTGTGTATGTATGTGTGAGAGAGAGAGAGAGAGAGAGAGAGAGAGAGAGAGAGAGAGAGAGAGAGAGAGAGAGAAAGAAAGAAAGAAAGAAAGAAAGAAAGAAAGAAAGAAAGAAAGAAAGAGAGAGAGAGAGAGAGAGAGAGAGAGAGAGAGAGAGAGAGAGAGAGAGAGAGAGAGAGAGAGAAGAGGGCAGCTCACAGCACTGAGATTTTATCGGGTAAATATAGTCTTCGGGAAGCCACACGTTCTGCACAAGCTTTTAAAAAAGGCCTCAGGAATTTACATCTGTGTGTTATTCCTGACTGTTCTATGTCTTTACCAGAAAACCTCCAGTGCTAAGTCCACTCCGAAAGCCAATGACACTCAAAGCCTCGTCACACAAATACTCTCATCAGTGCTCTACAGCAATCTATAGCTTCTCTATTTCATTTTACTTTCCAATGACAAAAAAAAAGTATCACTTTAATAGTACCAGAACTTATATTTAGATTAAATTTGAATTGAAAGTGAAGAAACACAACATCATTGAGGCAACTGGATCAAATTTTCCAGTTGAAAACACCACATGTGTTTACACACATATAGAACCTGTTAAAAGTTTGGACACTACTGAATTAATTTTAATTTCTCTCATTTTCTCAAACCATTTGATCTAAAGCTTGTTTTAAAGATAAATATTAATATATTATTGATACATATTTAATAATAAACATGAAACTCTATACATAACTTAAATTTGAAGTTTTAACAGAAAGAATAAAAAAAAGTTATAATAAAAAGCTAAAATATAAAGGGCCTGTTTACACCTGGTCACTTCATGCGTTTTTACTGATCGGTTAGCTATCTGATTTGTTAAAACGGTTCCATTTACACTTGGCCACATAAATGCGTCTCCTCAATTGTATATATCCGATCTTCAATTCCTGCGCTATATCCAAATTTAACGAAGTTTACGTCAATAAAAGCAACAGATATGAGCTGCATTTTATTTGTCAACAGCTAATTTCAAGATCAAATACCGCAAAAGGAGAGAGAGCAGGCGGCATCTGCATTTTTAAGATGATTTAGTCTAACTATTTTTGATGAAGATGATTGTGTTGAGCATCTGCAACTTACTTTCAGTTTCATTTGCAGCAGTTTGATTGTTAGTTTGCTGAAGAGATACTCATCTGTGGTGATGCTTGTTTCAGTAGCACTGTCATATCTGGTTATAACATGTCATATAGCCTATAACACGCTCTCACACGTTTACTTTTTTTACCATTTCAGGAGGTGTAAAATTTAGACGTGGTTTCAACAACCAGATGCATTTACACTTATATAATGCATCTCAGACCACCTCCTGAAGTGGTTTGATCGGAAAAGCGTTTCAGAGGGCACTTACACCTGGTCTTTTCACAATTGGATAGCTATCTGATCAGAGAAAACACATGAAGTGACCAGCTGTAAAAAGGCCCAGATAGTTTTGACTTAACATATTGGCCACTACATGATTTCTATACACTACTGTTTAAAAGTGTAATGTTTTTAAAGAAGTCTCTTAAGCTCACCAAGCCTGCATTTATTTGCTCAAAACCACATTAAAACAGTAATAGTGTGAAATATTGTTTAAATTAAAAATATTATAAAATGTATAATTATAATTATATAATTATAACACAATGCATTTTGTTTTTCAGAATTCTAGCTTTGATGAAAAGAAAGATTTCATTTGTATTTATTTGAAATAGAAATCTTCAGTAACATTATAAACGCCTTTACTGTCTCTTTTGGTCAATTTAATGCATCCTTCTTGAATACAAGTATTGATTTCTTAAAACTGGCCCCAATCTTTTAAATAGTAGTGTACCTCCATTTAGTTATTTCATAGTTTGATGATAAAACTAGTACAAAAATTATTAGGTTTTTTTTTTGACAGGTACAGAAAACACAAATGCTCAGACATACCAGTCTCTCCATTTCCTGTTCGCGCATCCTTTCCTCTCTCTGCCAGCGATGGTACTCCAGTAGGTCTTCCTCTTTGTCGCTGACCTCTGAAATGCTGTTTTTGCGTTCCCGTGTGCGCGTCTGGACCTGCCGAGGCTCCCTGGAGTTCTTTCTCTGGTTACGGGGACTAGTGAGAGGAGACGACCCTGTCTGAGAGCCAAGAGCTGAAGTGAGACCACTGTTCTGCTTTCCGATAGGCTGGTCCTTCAAAAGAGCTGATACAGGAGATGGACTTCTGGCATGCAATCTCATATTTCCTGCTTCTTCCTCTGCTGTGGTTCGTCGTTGGAGACGAGGACTCTCTGGTACAGTCCGGCCACGAGAGGTCAAAGGAAGACCCGGTAGAGCTCCAGGAAGAACAGGCACTCCGAGGACACCTTTGCGTGATGCAGAAGGACTGAGAGGAGGAAGTTGACGCATGCTAGACGGTTCTAAACCACGGCGGGACGACTGGGGACTGTCTGGAGGAAGGAGTGCACGAGAATGGGACTGAAGACTAGAAGAATTTTCTTGGACTGATGAGCCAACACTGGATCTAGGGCTAGAAGATGCCGGTGAGGACGAGGAGGTGAGTCTGGCATTTATCTGTCTGCTTAAATCTCCAGATGCAAATGATAGTGATGAAGAGGAGGAACCATGGGCCAGGTGTAGATTCTCACCTCTACGGTTTGTAGCAGGGCTTGAGGGGGTTTCAGTTAAGGCTTTTTGAAGCCTGGGACTTTCTTGATCCTTTAGTCCCCCGTTGAAACTGCTGGCCTTGGATGCAAAAGTGCGTGGTTGTGGCACCGGGGCCTGGATGGTGTGGGTGTAGCTGGTGGAACGGGTATTAGAGGAGTCCAAACAAGCCCCTGGGCTGCCAACCACAGAGGATGTAGAGAAGGGGGAGAAAGGAGGACTGGTATTTTCATAGCTGGAGCTTACCGACAAAGCACCAGGACTGGTTGGAGGGGAGACAATACTGTGGCTTCCCCCATTGAGCATGGCAGACTGTGAAATGGGGTGGCAAGCTTTTTTACAGTGCTCAGATGAGGAAGTCGGGCCTTCACCCATAGACAGAGAATTCATAATGTCTTGAAGGTCCTTTTCAATAGAGCGCACAAGAGTGCCATGTCCAGGACGAGGTCGCTCATTCACAGGAAGGTGGTTTCCATTGAGCTGCCCATGAGTTTCTGTGGAGAATAAAGAACATCAGTTGATGATCTTAAATATTAATATATATCAAATGTTGAAGTCTCATACAAGATATAGACCAGGTTAACAAAATTTTGTATATTTAAAAAAATAAATACACTACATTTAAAAAGTTTGGGTCAGGAATATATATAATATATATAATAAAATAAAAAAAAGAAAATAAATACTTTTATTCAGCAAGAATGCATTAAATTGATCAGTGACAGTAAAGACAAAATGTTACAAAATTTATATTTATCAAAAAACGCTGAAAAAAAGCATATTAGAATGACTTCTGAAGGATCATATGACACTGAAGACTGAAGTAATGGATGCTGAAAATTCAGATTTGCCATTAGAGGAATAAATTACATTTAAAAAAAATAATTAAACTGCCATTTAAACTGTAATAATATTTCATAATATTAGTGTTTATACTGTATTTTTGATTAAATAAATGCAGCCCTGGTTAGCATAAGAGACTTTCAAAAATATATATTTTTTTATTTTATCGACCCCCAAACGATAGGGAATAACACCACATCAAAGAAAATCCTAAACTATAAAAATCCAGTTATGAATTACTGCATTTTTAAAGTTATTATGATCTAAACAAACAACAAAAAACATAAATCAGGTAAAACATAAAAACATAAATCTCTCACAGCAATCTTGCAATCACATGAGGATTTGAAATGTCTATATTTAAAACAGCCAGAATAACCATATTTCACTCATCCCACTTGTCCCGCTCTACACCCATGCAGGACATGGCTGGGCATAATGCATACAAACACACACCTCCCCCTCTCTTACACATATGCTCAACTGGGTGTGTCTCTTAGCTTACACAGACTGCAGATGGCAGGAATCCCACCCTCAGCCCAAAGGTCAGAGCAGACAGAGGAGAATAGAGCCTGAATTACGTCATGACTCATTCTGCGCACTCAGGACCAGCTGAACGCACTCAGTTCTTTTCACTCTTTGCAGCCAGGGCCACCAGTGCACTAACCATGCAATAAACACATTATTTTAGAGCTGTGGCACAGTAGGTAGAACATGTGCTCACATCACATAAGGAAAGTGACCTTTTTAATAAAAGTGATCGTTTGAATCACCTGATCACCTGATCACCTCCGTGAACATGTCATAGTCCTGCTGAAGGAGGTATAAGGACTGCAGATGTGGACAGAGCAATAAACTGCAATGGCCATCTTTCTTATTGCTCTGTCCACATCTGCAGTCCTTATACCTCCTTCAGCAGGACTATGACATGTTCACGGAGGTGATCAGGGACCCTGGCCATCTTTCTCCTGGTGTTTTTCAGAGTCAGTAATAAGGTCTCTTTAGTGTCCTAAGTTATTGAAATTGTGACCTTAATTGTCTACCGCCTGTAAACCGTTAATGTCCACAGGTACATGTAATAATTGTTTATGGTTGAAAGACATTGTTTGAAAGCATGAAAAACATTGTTTAAACACTTTCCCATTAAGAGATCTGTAAAGCTTATTTGGATTTTACAAAATTATCTTTAAAAATACTGTATCCCGAAAAAGGGACGTTTCTTTTATATATAATAAGAATATATTATATCCTCTTAATGATTTAGAATGTTTAGATTTATTTCACTGGTTAAAATACTGATTAAGAGATTTTTATTCAGTATTTCTTCAATGCAGTGTGTGTGTATTTTGAAATATAAAACAAACAAATAGTTGTTACTGTAATTTTACCAATCAAACATATAGTTCTTGAGAAATTTGGGGTAATAGACTTCTACTGTCCAGCAGTCAGAGCATTTTAATGATCAAAATGTGGCAATAAATCATTGCCAATTTCCTGAGTACAGACTAGTATCAGATCAAAGAACAAGTCATTTCAATGTTCTTTTTTTTTTTACAGTACTGAAAGAAAAGGCATTTAGGGTCACTGAGATAAACAATGATGCACTACGCAGTTACACCCACACTGGCCTCATAACAATGTGATATGCATCACTGTCGTTGGATCACGTTCCTTTAAATGTCCAATTTGGTGTTCAAGGATTTTAAACTAACAGGGTCAATGCCAGGGTCTCTCAACAGGGGCTTTCCAGCAGTTGACACAGAGCCTGTGGCAATTTAAATTCCCATTCTTTTCAAAGAAGTGATTTCTCTTCCAAGGATCTCACTTCCTGGTTTCTAAACTATTTGAAATGAGTCAGTGTTGAATGAGAGAGCAGTGTTTAAAATGGGCAAAGATAGAGTTAGAGTTTTCTCCAATAACATGGATATTAAATAGGCAGGATTAGGCCGAGTTATTTTAGGCAGATTTGTGTCACCTGAGCAGTGTCTGGAGCTTGTTATAATTATCTAGGGTACAATGCCTCTCTGTGCCCCTTTTGCTATAACGTTTAGTAATTAAATCAATGAAACGCGTACCATTATTTGCAAATGTAGCTCTTTCTCTCTTTTTCTGAGTGCCTTCAGCAACTTTAACTCCCCACAGCACAGTATCAAGAGCAGTTCTTACTACCTGATTTTAGGTCAGTGTAATTTTGCTTCTGCATATATACCTGAATGGTTCTTGTAGGTACTGGTAAATCCAGGGCTTCCACCTGGCATCAAACTCTTCATCCTGAGGGCCTCCTCTGGGTGGTTAAAGCGGAAAAAGGATGACTGGCCAAAACACAGCATACACCCTAAGAAGAAGAAGCATGTGTGGTAGATAATCAAAAAAGTGCTTTATGATAAAACTTGTAAAAAATAAAAAAAAAATAAAAAAATGAATTAAAGACTGAACTACATCACCAATAGTTTTTAAAGGAATAAAAGTCATAATATTTGTGAAATATAGTGTTTATAAGTCAGCAGACATTTCTGTGACCTTTTTCGTCAGTTTTATCGGGGGAAGAGATGCCAGCCCCATAACCAACAACCCTGAATGGAGCAGAGGCATCTAATGCTTCCAACTGCTAAAGTTGTAATAATATCTTCATAAATATGACTTTATTCTTTCAAGGTAATCGAGAGCACCTGAATGAAACAAAACAAGGGTGTGGATGAAACAGTTAAGCCAAACAAAAAGCAATCAGTACAAGTCACACATGCAGTGTTTGTCTGGCCGGAATCCATGTCCTTTTTTACATGCTTTATTGAAACTCCTATCACGGCTTATCTTGTCATATCATAGGAGTTCAAACAAATAGATTAAACTGAGTTTGTCTATTCGTAGGAAACACATATATACCTCCTATACACATTCATATTACTTTGTCCTCTGCCCTTATGAAATTGCTGTGATTAATGGGGCAGAGGGATCAATGCAGAGTCTGTCAAAATGCCAGTGAATTATGACCCAGACTTCCATTTCATAATGAACATTGGCACAGAAAGCACAGAGAGAATATAAGATCAGTATGACTCATTGCTGACTTACAGTAGAGGAGAGAGGATATGACATGCAACACTGACATGAGCTCCACTTAATGCCATGCCATATTCAACAGAAAATTCAGACACTCTTTTAAACACTGGCTTACCACTATGTCTTTGTTTCTGAATTGCCAGTCTTTTCTAAATGAAATAGCTTTCCCTATGATGTCAAAGCTGAACCTATAGTGTCGATATTTTACCACATATGGGCACATACATTATCGAAAACAAGATGTAGCCACATATTTTAAAAAAAGCAGACTATAATATTTTAAGAATCAAACACTTTAATTCAGCACTAAACTGAATACTGGGGGCCATTAATCTCTATATATGGTGGTTATGGGCCAGCCTGAGCATTCACTCAGGAAAAATAAGTATATAAATATATAAAATAGTTGTGTAGGTGTACAGTTCGTACACTTTCTAAAAATGTGGTACAGACACATTGAATTAGGTCAAAGCACTGATGACAGATTATAACCTCTATTTACACAACTAAAAGACTAAACAATCACACAGACATATGGCACAAGGGGGCATCAGAGAGGTCAGGCTGGGCATAATGGGGTCAGAAAAGGGTTTTGTAGAAACCAAGTAGAAAGGACAGGTCAATAGATAGCCTAAATCAGAGAAATGATATTGCAGTGCTGTTTTATTATAATAATATTATACGTCACATAAAAAAGCTAACGTTTTAATGCGTTTTGATAGCGTTCTCGAGAAAGTGCACTAAAGCATATATAATAGGCCTAGTCTTTATATAATAACTGTTTTTTTAGCAGAAGTGTGTGGAGAACATTCAATAATATTTCAGTTATTTCTATAATAACTCTCTATTTACTTCACACATTACTGACTGAAAAATGCAAGTTAATATTATGTCACGAATCTACTAATAAGGCTACTGTAAAGTTTGGCTATACTATATTTAACACAGTCAGATAGTTTAGATGTTTGACCTGATCAGACACATTAACGAACACAACGGGATTAGTAAACGGTGTTCGCTGGTTAATCAATCGACTATTTTTGGAGTAGGCTACAATTAGCAGCAACTCTACATCGTATGCTACTAGGCAAATAATTGGTAAATTATTGAAGATAAAGCAATTTCACCTACCAGGTTTGGGAAACGCACTCAAACTTATATCCACTCGATTGGAAAACGCTGAGGAACGGCGGACAGTAGCGTGAAGCTCTCGCGCATCGCGTGGAGTAAAGAGCGCTGAGCGCGTGTCTGCCCGCAGCTTTTGTGATGTAAATGTCAAGCGCTACGACAGCGCGTCCACTCACTGACTTCTATTACAACACAAAACAGCACAGCTGTCACCTGCCCGACTGTCATCGCCAGCCCAAAGAAAACGGACAAGCAGTTAATACAACAAAGTGTCCGACATCCGGGGAATTTAAATAGGCTATACTTTCCTCCTGTGGCGAAACTCTGGACTTCACGAATGTTCAAACGGTATAAGTTGCTTTAAATGCAACTTGACATTTAGTACATCTGATTAAATAATAATAAAAAAGACAGGCATGAAGTCTGTTTAGGACTATAGACGCCTCATTAAGACACATGTATTGGAAGTCGCATGGGTGGCACGTTAGACAGCTGTCCTCGACTCCTCGCGCCGGCTGTCTCAAGTTATTGTCATGCACAGATCGCGAACGGGTGGGGGCGGACTGCAAATGAGCGTATCTGGATCACTATCTCTTGATCACTAACGGTCGAAATGGTAATAAGTAAATTGGGCTAGTCTTAGCTAAACGTCAAAAAGAAATGCTTAGGTCAGGTGTCCCATAAAGGCTTGAAATACGCTTTAATAGATTACATATTTGTTTACAGCTATTGTTAAGACGATGAAACATATTTAGAGAGAATTCTGAGAATTCAAATCAACAAAATATCACATTTCTCTGTAGATTCACACTTCCCCAATGTATAGAATTAATACAGAGCAATGTGTTTCAAGAGTGCCTGAAATAGCCCAACAGAGTAGGGCAAGGTCACGTTCTTCAAATGGAAGTTCAAACAAGCCCTCATCATTATCATCGTGCAATTTCCTGGCCCCCTGTATAACACAAAAACACATTGATTCCAAAGTGGACAACCTGAAATAGCTCCAAAGAGTAGCGTAAGGTCAAGTTTTTTAAAGGGATATTCAAACAAACCCTTATCATTACTAACAAAAAGTGATTAAACAGTTATATTTGTCTTAAAAATGCAATCTTATCTGTGCTAGAAATGGTAAATATCTGATGGGTTCACTGAATTAAAGCAAAGGCCTCTTGATGGGTGAAATGGTATTTAGAAATGCATGATATTGATGTGCAGGCTGAATATATTGAATAACTGTCATAAGAGTTCAAGGCAACCAGATGAAAATGAAAGTGAAAATCCCCCCAAAAATTCTTACATTAGTGAACCATCAGCTGGACACAATGTGCCTTTTCTTTCTTTCTTTCTTTCTTTCTTTCTCACATACATAAATGTACATGTATCAGATGCACATCTCTTTACAGACTATGAAGTGGATGTTTGCACTTCAAATTCCACGTTAAGAGTAATGCTAATTTTGTAACCTATTCAACATATGGAACTAATGCAGGTGAATGAGTTTCTTTGCTTACCTTGTGTGAGTCTGACTGGTTTAGTAACTGCTAAGCCATCCAATGAGCACTGATTTCCACAGGGGTACAGAGTGATGGCTCCCCCCACATTTTCAATGTAGCAATGCTGAGCAGTGACACCTGGACCCTGAATATTAATGTCTGTGTTCCCATGGCCGAGTGTGGTCTTCCCTGCAACATGTGATGGAGATGTATTAATACTGATTATTGCTACATTGTTGTACACACTATAGTATAGTCAAGAATTAGAGATAAAAAATGTTGCAATAATACATATGAAATGCTTTCAACAAAAGGACAGGTTTACGTTCCCTTCTTTAACAAAGATAGGACAGACACCCCCCTCTGCCCCGTCTGAGTTCTTTCATTCTAAGTGTCTATGAAGCAGATGTGAGTAAAAAGCCATAACCCAAGCCTATTGTGAGAGCAGACATGGTAAGAAAAAAGTGACAGGAGTGGGTGTATGCTGCACTTCGGATTGAAGATGAACATAAATCATTCTTTAAAAAAAAAAGGCTTTTTCAGGCAGTCATTCCCTTAGACAAATGTGCATGCTCTCACTCAAGCAAGCTCAGTCACACAGTGTGAAGCAACAGGGGGTTGTCAAAATCAGGTCATTTAGCCTCATAATTCTGTCTCTTGTTCTAAAGCCACTGCAATCGTGAATGCAATTTACAAGAAACAGCTGAAGCCTCAATACTCCTCAAAATCTATCTATCTATCTATCTATCTATCTATCTATCTATCTATCTATCTATCTATCTATCTATCTATCTATCTATCTATCTATCTATCTATCTATCTATCTGTCTGTCTGCATGAGCACAGGAAATTGTGTATTCAGTCCCCTATAATGATTCGCTGATGAATAGTGCACTACATCGACTTCCTCTGGGATTTATACTTGAATGCTTGCTCTCATTCTTCCACAATGTCAGGGGATGAGAAGTCCTCTATTTGTCATTCTTCAAGAGATGAAGCATAGCCAAGCTACAAGGACAGAGCAGTGAGGTTTGTCCTCTCTCATGAACTTCCTACCCATCACCGCAAAAAAACACAAATACTGATCTTAATTTGGAGTCCCCAGTTTTTCAGTTGGCATCTCCTCTTTCTGTGTGATCATGTAATTAGGTCTCAGAATTTGAAAGAACCATTGCCACTAAACACAAATTCCATAGCAAACCACATCCTTAGTCAAACGGCCCTGTTTGCATCTAATTTAGCAGATAGAATCTGCTGATGGGATACTTCATGAGGGTGTGTATTATATTCAGTTACTTTTTAGGGTGACTGAACTTACCCTCTGGCAGGGGCAGCAGAGTTATAGCCGTACTCAGACGGCCACTTCCCAAGCTGACAAGATGGGGCCTTTCTGCCTGGACTTTGAGAGTCTTGCCTGTTTCAATCAGGTCCAGCGGTGTGGTCTGTGAATATATGAGGACAATACAACAGTGAACGTTTTAATAATGGATAATTTTTTACAGCCTTTGATCACCATTAAAGTGACCTGTACTTTTTGGACGTCTGCTCAGGGTTCCCCAAACAGGATTAGTGTAATTCAGTTAGGACCATTGAGTACTGCAGCGAAAGGGTAAGAGGCTAACTAGGCTAAACGGGTTTAGCTCCATCAGGTACCACTGTGCAGGCTAAGAGGCTAACAGGATTTAGCTGTTAGATGAAAGACAAGGGACCAGACCGATAAATGACCAAAGGAGGAACATATTTGGCCTCAGCATGTCACAGATGGAGGTTCTCAAGGGCAGCATGGGGATTATTTGCTTGGTAAATCACACTTTGATGTTTGAGAGGGTGATGAGGCACTACACTACATCGAAACAAATGGTATAGTTATTTTTTTATTTAGTTTCTTTAGATATGTCAGAAATCACACAGGCTATAATGCACTAGAAAGGATTTTGAGAACTTAAGAGCAACCAATGGCTGATAGGGATTTGGAATTTTTACATCAGTCTCTTTTTCCCATCTGGAATGTTAAATTCTAAATGATAGGAATGGCCATATGGAGTATGCAGTGGGCTTTTCTAAAGCATATTTATATACAAAATTATTAAGTTTGAAAAAGTTAGAAGTTTATTTTCATTTTGAAAAAAAGGGAAAATGTTCTGACATCATCAGGCCTGCCCAATTTAAATTACAATGTAAAAACAAGAATTTCAGATATCAAAATACAGTAAAATCCAAAAGTTTCATTGAATGCATATGTAATACATATAGTGGGGAATTATGCATTACACGGGTTGTGATTGTGATAGACAGGCAATTGTCCTGGGTTGTTTTTCTGTCCCAATCTAGCACTGGTATGTGTCACGATCACCAGTGAGAGTGCCCCGTGGTTACCACCAGAGGTCATTCCACCCCGGACTGTCATTCCATCAAAGACTACATTACCCATAATCCTTTGCCCGGACTAATCTCACTCATTGTTTAAACCTGTGTCTCATTACCTTATTACCTTATTACCTATAGCCTATATAAACCATGTTCACCTTGTCATTCACTGGTAAGTCTTGTTTAGTGTAACAACTGCAATTCTGAGCGCTCTTTGTGGTTTCTTGTCTGTCTGTTCTTGGATTATTCTTTTGCCTGTGTTCCCTGCCTTGTTGTGTTTTTTTTTTTTTGGACTGCCTGCCTGTGTTTTGACCCTTGCCTGAAATCTTGACTACGATTGTGGATTACCCTTTTAATAAAGCTGCGTTTGGATGCTCTACCTGTGTGTCTCTCGGAGCAGTACGTTACAGTATGAATGGACTTCACCCCTCTAACTTTCACTACAGTTAAATAAAGCTTTTCAATATATGTAAAGTCATCTTTTGAGAGTATAGCGCTAGCGTCCATAGAAATAACCTTTAAAAACTGAACATGTGGCTTCTAATAACAAAGTATAAATTCTTTCAAAAGTGATTAAATGTCACTGTAGTTTGTTTTAGCTTTCATATCTTATCCTGCCATAGGGCTGAATATAAAGCTGCTACAGTTTCCATTGTCCTCTGACATTTCTTTTCTACACACAGCTCAGTTGTTTGTGTATCTTTTTCTTTGTGTGTGTGTAATCAACTTTACTAGTGAAGTTTTAACAGGTGCATTGAACTAACTTAGGCTTGAAGATTTTGAGACCCTGTAATGTTTGATTGGTGGAACACAGTGCAGTGTTTGAGCAAGATTAAATGCAGACAGAAAGGCTGGACTCAGCCTCTCGGATCAACAGTGATGAAGATTAACACTATAATTAGGGAACAGTTCACCTCTTAATTTCCATTTCCTCTGGAGTTCTGCAGACTGAACTTTTAGGTGACAAACCCTAGGGGTTTGCAGAACTCTTTGTCTTTAGTCCCCCACAGATGTACTCATACACATTTTAACACCTATTATTAAAATAAATAAATTACGAAAGAAACTATATTCTGCTTTTAAAAGATTTTAATGACGATTAAGCAGAAAATTAAAAGTCAAACAAATTAAAATAAAAGTATATACTCATTCAAAAGTTTTGGGTCAGTAAGATTTTAAGTTAATACTTTTATTCAAAGATTATTTAAACTGACCGAAATTGTCAGTAAAGAAATTCTGTTACTTTCCAATTCATTAAAATAATTCCACAAAAATATTATGCAGCATAACTTTCTTTCAACATTGATAACAATAAGAAATGTTATTTAAGCACCAAACCAAATAAGAATTATTTCTGAAGGATCATGTGACAGTAAAGACTGGAGTAATGACTGCTGAAAAATCTTTGCCATCACTAGGAATAACTTACGTTTTACAGTTTTTCTCAATCGCTGTGGCACAGTTCTCGAATGAGATTGAGTTTTCTTTTCTCAAAACAAGTTCAGAATTCTTTTAATTTACTTTTAAAACAATTGATTCTAACATTGATTTAAGCATGTGTTTTGGCATGTGTGAAAAAGAGTAAGTACAATTGTCTACAATTTGCACAATAACTAAATCCTAAATCCTGGCTTGTTAATCAAAACTGACAAGTTGATTCTTAGTGCAACTGTTAAACACTTCACAAGTTATAAACATCCATCACATGCAAAATTATCTATTCAGACAAAATCTGTCAGACATGCATGTTAATTCTATAAATATGGAACATTGAATGTTTGTAATATCTGCTAAATTGGCAAATAGCCTTAATGAATCACAATCTTACCAAATCAACCAATAAAGTTTGGAAGTACAGGCTATATATGGATTTTCTCACAGCACAATTTTTGAACATGGAACGTCACAACCCTAAACAGCAATACTTTTTTTTTTTCTTTGTAGAAATGTGTTACATTGCTTGCCATGGAAGAGCAATAGGTGGTAGACATAATGTGTGTGTAAATGAATAAGCAACTATGAATTTTCTGTCTAAATGTAACATTTCTACAAAAAATAAATGTACTGTAAATAAAAATGTTCATTTTCTTTTTGTGCACTACAGTATTGACTTTTTAAGTAAATTTCTACCTGTTGAAATCTGTATCTAAAAAGCTCAGTGTGATACACAAGAGCATTCAGCTACAGACAAAACTGACATTCTTGTATATAGAAAGTGTCAACAAAAAAAGTAGAAAAAACATGAAATTTGTATATAACAAGTATTTGCATCGCGGAAAAAAAACCCATCTAAACATTTTGACCAGTGTGGCTGTCATGATCTGTGTGTTTAGTTTCATTTTCATGGACTTTTAGTTTGTATTCCTCAGTTACCTGTTTCCTGTGTTTCCTTTATTCCAAATTTCCCGCCAATCATTATTGTCATGGACACTCATTCAATCATGAGTGTTATTTTTTCATCATTACTGTGTATTTAAGTTCCTCTTTGAGCTCCATTCAGTGTCCGGTATTGTTGTGTTCTACATGCTGTCACGTTGCCTTTCTTCATGTGGATTAATTGAGTTTGTTTTAGTTAATAAATCTTTTGTTTTATTGAACCCTTTATTGAACTATTCATCTTTATCATCTGGACCTATACATTACAGTGGCTCACACAATGATAAAAACACTTATTATTTTGATGGCATTGGCCAATTTACTGACACAATAACTAGGTTTTAAAGCATGAATTAAATGTTTTGGGGGAGTTACTACGTTTTGCAGACATGCAATAGAGTTCTGATGTTCAATGTTGTGACAATTACATTCACAGTTTAGAGAATGTTAAAACTGTTTAAGCGGTTGAGGAAAAACTGCAAAATATACTAAAATAGAAAAAGTTATTTATTAACAAGTTATTAACAATATGTCACAATATTACCGTTTTTACTGTATTTTTTGATCAAATACAGCCTTAGTGAGAATAAGAGACTACTTTCAATAACCTAAAAAAAAATCTTACAGACCCATAACTTTTTTAACAGTATTTTGAATGTATATACACTCACCTGTAAAACCTGATGAGTCTGACGGCCATGTTCTGGAACGTTCTGATTCAGCCTGTCCATGTCTATGGAGTTATTATCAGTCACTTCATGACATTTGTAAAGATCCTGCTGGAAATACAGAGATAAATCTTTTTTTTTTTTTTTTTTTTTTTTTTAAATCAGCTAGTCAAAAAAGTCTTTGTTGAATACCTGAAGTTCAGTCTAATAAAACGTGAGTGGACAAAGTCATAAACACAATATAGTTGTTGTATTTATACATAAACAGACTATTAGAATAGATATGTACATCTGGCAAGGTTGCAACACTTGTATCTTTGATCTTAACAGTGAATGATCAAACACATCAGGTGTTTCCTTATTGTAGACAAAATACAGTGATGCAATGATCTAAAAAAAATACTATGATTAACAAACTGTCATGAACAGACTGGAGTCTGCATCTTAGTTGAAATACACAGCATGAATCAGTGTGACTCATCTCACACATAAACACACACACCCAAACTCAGAGTGAACAGATGTAGCCAATTATCTACGGTACAGACACGGGCACATGCGTGAACAAACTAGAGTAGACCTCAGGTCAGTACACACATCGCAGCAGATCACTCATTTTGGAACATCCCTAACCTGAAATCCCCCTCTCCCTCCTTCCCTCACCTCTTCTACGTCCCTGACTCATGCCGCTGTCTCTCAGACAAAACACACTGGGAATCACAGAGAAACAGACCCGCAAGACAAACTGAACATCATGTTCTGTGTGTGTGTGTGCGTATCTCTGTAGATAATGGCCATTGAGAATCCGTTTCAGCTATAATAGGAAACGTTCTCTTCTAGTAATGTCCATTCAAAGTTATCTGCTCTTTAATGACGTTATCAAAGCATAAACATTAGGTAAACTACATTTCTCAGTAGCAAAGTGGTAGTGTCGCTTAAAATAATGTCACTTTGCAACACTTTTATTAAGTAGTGATTCAGCTGTTTACAATCAGAACAAGTGACTCAGATTCAAAAGAGTCATTTATTCAAAATCAGAACAAGCTTGTTCTAATTCTAAACAGCCAACAGAAAATACTGTAAAAACTTTAAGCTATTCAGAATGACTTTTAAATGGGTTCTTTTCAGTCAATCACAAGTAATCAGTTATACCTAATAAGAAGCTTTTAGCTTAGTTTAGCTAATTTCATTTTAGCTTAGCTATAGAGTAGTTTGTAGCTTAGCATAAATACATTTAACATTTACAGTCTGGCACACCAAAACATCAAAAACATTTTCTGTATGTGTATCTGTGTACATTATGGTCAGCGAGGATCAGTGAAGAACAGGAACGTCAGCAAAAGTAGCAAAGCTATTAGTTGAACAACATTTCTCAGTAAGTTTGCGACACTATTTTATTGATTAATAATTTGATTTGGCTGTTTATAATAAGAACAAGTGATTGCGATTTAAAATAGTAATTTATTCCAAATCAAAATTGCTTGTTCTGATTCTAAACAGCCAACAGGAAATACTGTGTTGTAGCATTTCACCACACTACGTTTTTCTTGACAATACGTATTCTGTCAGCTGTTTAGAATCTGAGAACAAATGCTTCTGATTTAAAACAAATGAATCCTTTGGATCGTAATCACTTGTTCTGATAATTCTAATACGAAAATTAATATTAATATATTAGTTTGTTTTACCTCAGTTACATTTTTTCTTAACATCAATGTAATAACAACAGCTGTTTCTATGTGTCATGAGACGACATCCTACATTGTAGATGGGTTTGAAAGCCAAAATTGTGTGAGATTAAGGCAAGGAAAACTCTTTCCTCTGCTGGCATGTCCAGTCAGGGAAATGACTGGAATGAGACGCTTCGCTTCTCCAAACAAGCGAAGACAGGTTAGGTATAGTGCATGCATATAGATTAGGATAATGATTGACATTTATAGTCTTTAACTCAACAGCTGGTACAAAACCAAATTTCCTCTTTTTCTCCTTTCCTTAGCTAACCTCTCTCTCCCTTTCATTCCTGATGTCATGTTTGCAAGTGCAGCTGGCAAGTGCTGCAGGCCGCCTCTCACAACCACGTCCAGTGTGTGACATAGAGGGAAGAGAGAACAGAAAGCCTCTGTCACTATACTGAATATGGTCACTGCTCTCACCATCACACACACACAATTGGACAATACAGACACACTTACATTAATGCATACACAAACTGATGTCTTGATTCAAATATACTTGCACACACATAAACATAACTCATACACACAAATATACACTTAATATCAGTTCGACTGGAGTATTTCATACTGACAAATGTCTTGCCTCTGAAACGTGTCATTAAGTCTGCAGTTATGCCACTGTGTCCTGCCCTCTGCAGCAGAAAATAGACTCAACCACATAGCACAAACCACAAAGCTCCTCTTACAGGGGTTATAATCATACAGGCTACACACATACACACACACACACACGCACATATAGCAGTATGTTAGAGTTATGGGAGAAGTAAGGAAACCACAGCGGGAACATACAGCTAATATAACAGTACAGCTAAATGTAGCATGGACATTAGGTAAATCTGGGTAACAGAAACCAAAAACTGTAAACTTGTAGGTCTGGCGACTCGTGAATCCTATGAAAAAAGTTAAATCTCATTGAGATTTAAAATATCTTTTATAAGAAAGTTACAACCAAGACATGTTAATTATACAACAGAACCCACATTAAATAAATTACAAATATAATATATTCTAATATTAAAAGAATTTTAATTTAAAATGTATTTATTAAAATATATACTAATAAATGAAAATTTTGATTATATGGAATATACAATAATTTTTAGTTACTTTAGAGCTCATTTCCTTGGCATCAATACTAATATACATTGATATATTTCTTGAGTCGTAACTGCCAAAAATCTATTTAAAATCAACACAAAAAACTTATTTAGAGTTTGTAGAAATACCAAATACCAAGTTCTTAAGATCCCATAAGCAATATCACATCCACTCACCATCTTTTTTAGCCCAAGAAAGACCCGCTCTGTTGCTGCATAGCCTTGTTTACTGACAGTCTCTGTGCTATGTCCTGATTTTACGCCTTTGAGCCTTTGGTTGACCGTCTACAGTCCAGCTCTTGCTGTTTGTTTGTCTCTGCTGCTCGCTCATGTCTCTTACTGAATGTTCTGAAGTTCTGGAGGGCAGAATTACATAGTAGCACCACAGCTGGGACAGGGAGAGAGAGTGAGAGACAGAGAGAGAGATAGAAAGCACTAGTAGAAGAATACACATAAAAAGTCTCTGTCAGAATCCAGGTGTGTGGTCCATCTTTCCAAACACCCATGAATAATCGTCAAGTTTATGTCTAAATATAGAAAGCTAAATCACGAGTGACATTATCTACAACGTCATGCATGTTCTGTGAACTTATCTCACCTGTTTACTACTCGTATGCACAGCTTATTGTTTAAAAACATGCTAAACATACTACTAAAAATAATTTGATTATTGGAGAGTCACCCGAAAATTAAAGACAAAAACTTTTTGTCCAAATTTTTTTTGCCAAAGACAAAACTGTTTGGCTACCTTACCAACATTCTTTAAAATATCTTCTTTGTGTTTGTGTTTAATTTTCGGGTAAACTATCCCTTTAAGTATTATATTATATTAAGTATTATATTAAACTATCCCTTTAAGTATTATATTAGGATGTTAGTGTCATGTTTTTATTTTAAAAGCAACCTTTAGAAGACAACTAGACAGTAACAGAAACATCTGATGCATGTGTGGTTTCTATTTTTAAAGAACTGGAATGGTATTAAAAATTGTCAGATCATCATCATTGCAGCAGATGGACTCATTTCAGACAGATTTGAGTTGACATGCACTTGTGGAGGACGGAAAAGACCTTGATATTCCAGGTGGAGTCCCCCTACTCACTTCCTGTTCTTCCCTCCTCCATAGAGGCAAAACAAAAATGGTGTTTTCCATTTGATGTTTAACAGCTGCAAAACTGCTGATGTGAGTCACTTTAAGAGTATTTGTTACATAATTAGATTAATTTATGGAAACAATATTTAAAAAAAAGAAATACATTTATAGTCAACAAAGTTGCCATGGAACTCCTAAGCAAACATTTACGCTTTGTCTCTTAGTCAACATACAACTAAGCAATCCATCATACAACGAGCCAGATTGATTGGTAACAATCCTAAGAAACATGGGAAAGCCATGAATCAGAGAGCTAGAGAGGAAAACTTCTGTCTGGTGGAGAATGAGAAAGAAAGGCTTTTTTTCCATGGCCATTGCCAGTGAGTAAGACAGATGTCAAAAGAGTCCAAACACATAAAAAAATGAACACAAACAAATCTGAGCAGCAACTAGGCAACCACAGCTGGAAGAGGAGCGGACTCTTCCGGTGTGGGCTCCTAAGCGTGGACTCTTCCTGTCGGTTGACCCTATGATCTAGCTACTCTCTGGGAATAAACAGTCTCCAGCCACCCCCTTCTCACCCACAACTGAGAAAAAATGTCAATGTGCCTGATAATTTAAAACAGTCCTCTGTTTTGAGCCACCGTGCCTTACTGTTGAGCCAAATTGAAGTTATTTATTTGTTTGTTCTCTGGGAGTGAAAATTCCAATGAATTTATGTAAGAAAATGGTTAAGTAACTTCTAACATTTACGTGTAAGGCATTAAGCTCAGACGTCTAGAGTGAGGCTAGAGTGTTGCATGTGAGGCTGCCATGGTCAACACATGGCAAACACACAAGTTGGGAAGTTAGCTGCTAGATAACTTTCCATATTTCCATGCTGGACTGCTGTCTTGGAATAACACATGTGATATCAAAGCTAAGCATTTTGGTCTTACTTATAAATTATTTGACGGCAGGAACATGCGGCATTAATCTCTTGCAGCATTTTGCAACAGTCTAGTCACTTATTATAGTATCAGAGTAAAGCAACAAGGCGTCAGAAAGATTGACCACAGATCTCATCCCAGAAAACAGTCACAGTGCTTGCGTGGCAGAAATGCCTGAGATCAGAACACTGTTTATATCAGAGTGTGTTTGTGAGAGAGTGAGAAGAAAGACTGGGTTTGTTTCATTGGCACAGTAGTATGAGAAAATGTCTTCATGTTCTTCAGGGCTGTCCAAGAGGGAACATTCTTACATATGGTGCTTTTTTTCCATTAGCAACCATTAGACTTAAAATATCCACATTTAAGCAAGCATTTCCAGTCTCAGCCTGCCTATTTCTGCCAAATATTTCACACTTTCTCACACAAGCAAAGCAATATGTTAGAACCGTGACGTCCACATTCTCCATTACACCTGCACTCATACCACTTATTAAAGTCAACTGTTGTATGAAAACAACAGACTTCTTTCTGAAATGACATTGGTAACAGATTGAACAAGTGTTTCAGGTTCAATCCCTTGTAAGGGGGAGAAAATCAGAGATCTACTCAGTTTGCAGCCCTATATTATAATTCCATCGTGTAGTGTTTGTAATTCCTCTAGGAAGGGAGATGTGAACTTGTGTGACAAATTCATGGGTCACTGCAGGTAAAAAGACTGGATTTACGGTTCATAAAGAAAAGTTAAAAGACTGAAACTTTAGCCGTAGCTCACATTTGTGGGTAGTCTAGAATGGAAGTGTTCATTTCCGTATAACACTACAGAGAAGGTAAGCAACACTCAAACAAAAGCTGGTTAAGACTCACAGAGCCAGACTTTTGATTATTGGCATAAATCAGTCAGTGAAGCGGCTGTGGGCGTGTCCGTCTAGAGCTGGTGAGACCTAGACTGAGTAAAGGTGTATAAAGGTGTGGGTACTAGGAGAAAAGCAATCATGCCATGGTCACGGAATCCTGTTTGGCTCTTTTTCACCAAGTCTGTGCTGGTGTTCAATTCCTTCTTTTTGTTACTCCTTTATGCTAGATTTTTGCCTACTGTTTTATACAGTGAATTTGGACATAGCCTACTGCTCTTCTCACATAGCAATTTTTTTTTCACCTGTTATAGTAGGTAAGTATTCAGATACTAGGTTATTTCTTGCCATGTCATAATTACAGTACTTATGAGGTCCCGACTTGTAAAAAGTGTTCACGTCTTGTAAACTGAATTGTTTGTACCACATGACCACTGTACCACCTGACTGCTGCAGATTAATTTTGGTGTTGATAGTGTTGCCATAGAAACGCATAATTCCGAGTCCAAGTCTTCCACATGCTATCGGAAATTCCTAAAGTCATGATTACAAGCTTGTCAAGTGCTTTGTTGTCAGAAAGAACAGAAATCATGGAGGACATCAGGTTTATTCTTGCCTATTTCTTGGGGAAATCTTATTAAAGCCAAAATGTATTGAAGATATTTCATTTTGAATAAAATGTAGCGTCCCATTCGTTGACAACCGTAACTGCGTCATCTAGATAAGCTTGCTGACGATTGTGAAATTTTGGTCAAATACATGCTAATTTCGCTGTGTATAAAACATATAATATGCTTCACCATTTTAACAAGACAAGGCGATGTAGCTGTTGTCAAACTAACAACTAATAAAGAATACCTGTCACAGGAGCAATCGTTCTCCCCTCCGCCATCTTTAAAGTTTACAGCACGTAGGAAACTTACGATAGTGAAGAGTTTCCCAGTAGTAAATACAACTTAAGAGGGCGTTCATGTCCAATTTTTTTACTAGGAAACTCGTATTTATGATCATTCCAAAAGCATGTGAAGGCAGCATAGTCGCCACCTACTGATGTAATGATGTAACCTTAAGAAAGTCCCTGAAAAATCCTCGCAATTTATGCACAGACTGTCTGTGTCTGGAACGTGCAAACACAAACAAACGGCTGCAAGGTCGCTCAGCCTGTCAAATTCATGGACTGGGACTAAATGTTGTGGCCTATAAAGTATGTCACATGTGTGATAACTAGCTGTGTCAAAAATGTTGCATTGCAGGGGTCATACAGAAGAGGTATTAATTGTGTCTCTGAACCAGATTAATTAGGCAGTTGAGTCATTTCACTGACAGGTAAGGAATTTTTCAAACCACCTGTTAGTCAGCCTCTTTAAGTGAAAGTAGAATTGGTGGTGCAAAGAATGTGTCAGCAGACCCAGCACAGCCTTCCTGCACACTTCTCATACACTGGTGTGCAGTGCTGTCTCCACTGGGACAATAGTCTCATTGTCCATTCTTTAGGTCAGGGCCATTATTCCCATCCTTGTCCAGTGCGGCCCATTTTCATTTTCAGTCATATTTAACATAGCAAGACTAGAGTTCTCCTTTTTTCACACACACTATAACTGAAATAAAGAAATGCATTCATATGAGGTAATTAATAACTCATACTATGACATCATAGTGTGCAAAGACTGTTACACTGTTGTTACTTTTTAAAGACAGCTTCTTCATTATTTGTTGTATTTGTGTCAAACTTAAGTCATTTTTTTTCTTCAGAAATCTGAAAGTCCCTTTCAGTTCCTCTTTCAATGATTCATATACTGATTCTAATAAAGACTGCAAAACTTTTACGAAGAAACAAACAGATGTGGTATTTTTAGTTACTCTTTTATAGAATTGGTATAATTCTACAAATTAATAATGCTTTAAATAAATAACATTTTGCACATTAAAATGCTTTAAAAGGTTAGATCTGTTTACCTTATTTACCCCTAAAGGGTGCATAGTATTTTAAAGGTAGGCCTATATATTATTATCTAAACTACATAATAGTACCAACATTTATACCAGTGTACCATGATTTCTGTAAATGCATTCAGAAAACTTCACAACATCACAAAAACAGAGCTGTCAGTCAAAGTCTTACCTATGAGTTCAGATCTTAAGCTCTGTCAGTCCCACATGTAATCCTGAGGGCTGGAAACTCATGCTCACAAGACATCTTAAACTCTGTGGAGCACCAGAGTAGGATGGACAAATCATTCAGAACTAAAGATGAGAGAGAATGAGAAATATCTTCCCTCACTCTCTCTGTCCTGCACTGTTCCCCCACCTACATGCTCTCTCTCACTCTCTCCACCCTTTTGCCTCTCCTTCTCCTTTCCAACCCTCATAGTCTCTCACACACTTCTTCCCTCCCTTCTTTTTTCATTCTGCTGCCACAAGGCAGTCTTTTATTCTCACAGTTGAAGAGCTCCTCACTTGTTCAGCCTCTGGAACGAGACACCCACCCTGAACCCAGATCAGGAGACAGGCTGAGAGAGGGAGACAGATAGGCTGGAGTACAATAGGGGCGACTTATCACCACATACTGATGTAGAGATTTGAGATTTTGATTTCTCGTAAAATTAGATTTGTAATATCAGCATATTAGTATATGGAAGCAAGTCAGGTGGCTCTTTTTTTTGGCTCTGACTCTCCCTGATTCTCCCTTGTCCATTAGATTCTTTGTATAAAGAAATCTTATTCCTAAAACATAGTTGAACTCTGGCCAAGCCAGATAAGCAAAACGTGAAATTAAATTCAATTAAAAATAAGCCAATAAAGCTGCCCTCTAAATACGTTAAAATGCCCTCTGTAAAATGTCTTATGACAACAAACGGAAGAGAAAACTAATATAGGCTAATTGAAGGCAAGATTGGAGGAGTTTGTGGATACTATGAGATGATGTTTCCTCTTTTGAAACAGAGAAATGACTGTTGTGCTACTCAGAATAATGTCTTATTTTAGTGTCCAAATGTTAAACACCCAAAATACACACACATACGCAATAGTGGCTCCACTTAAACCCAACCCATGAGACATTCCACCAAAGCATGTCTGGAGAGGACGTTGTGTGGGTTGTAAGAGGGAAACTTTGGGGAAGCTAAGAAGGCTGTAAAGTTGAAAAAAAAAAAAATGACTTGTGGACTCAAATTGCCAACTTAAAACTATGTTTAGAGAAATATTGAGTGGGATGGGATATTATCAGACAAGTAATAAAGGTGTAAATACAAGGGGAAGGCTGCTGCCTAATATCATCTCTAGGTCAACTTGAAAATAGGATTTACTGCCCTCTTATTTATCTGAAATCCACACACCAAATTCTTACAGATTAAATCAAACTAAACACTAAATCACATGGCCTTAGCTACAGTAAATAGGATAGAAATATAATCGCTGCAAAAACGGGGAATTTTACTTTCAAGGATGCACGGCGGCCGTTTCCATTCATAAGATTCCATTACGCAGAGAACAGAAGATGAAGTGGATTAACTGATGACCTCTGGTGGTTGTGCACATGTATTTAATTTTCATCTACATCTAAATGTTCATTTCCACTTTCATTTTCTAACTTCTAACCAGTTAATATCTACTCAAAACTACAAGCTCTGGTTATAGACAGCAAACAGGGCTTGTTTTGCTCCGGTGATTATTTCTCAGAAAGCATATAATTTAGAATGCATATAGGGTTTTAATTTCAGCAAAATTCTAATATATATGCCTTAAAGAATTTGGATTAAAAAAATGTAATATTTCTAAAGAATTTTCTTTTTTTAGAGGTGGCATTGTTACAGTGGAATTCTATTTAAGTACTCTATTTGAGTAATATTAATTAACAACATGTACTTACTAGGGTTAGGGTAGGATTAGGGTTTGGCTGAGGGTTAGTTGCATGTAATTATGCATAATTTACTGTTATTAATATGGTAAGTACATGTAACAAATGTAACAAGGACACTGTAAAATAAAGTGTTACCAAATTCCTCAATTACATATCAAAAGCAGCTAAAGGAAACTTACTTGAAAGCGAACCCTTTTAAGGGCCATTGTGGTCCTTGTCCTAAATATCAGGAAAACTCTTGGAAATGGTCTTAAGGAGTGGGATATAGACTGATCAATGAAGATGAATTGCTCTGTAGCTCCTTCAGAAATTCAGCTGAATCCACTCTAGGAGATTGAAAGGGAATCCATCAGAACAGCTTCAGTCACTCTGCTGAGAACACTGTAGACACATCGTCTGTGTGTAAAACAATTTCACTTGCTCCGTGGCCAAAATTTCCACAACTGTAGGTGTACACATCCCTGTAATGAGGGATGAAAAAAAAATCTTCTCTCCTTATTCCTAAACATGATTTAGATGAGCACAGATTAAATTTTTTCTTCTCCTCTGTTCATGTTTTCCCAAATTAACATTGACATATAGACAATAATAATCTCTTGATCACATACTACATCACAATCTACTTTCAGTCCTTCAGACACATGAGAAAAGCCCAGCCTACAAAAACTTTCATCAACTCTCCACCCTAGCTTTAAGTTGGAAAAAAAGAACAAATGGAAAAACATGAATCATTCAGTGTGGGCAATCCAAAACTGACTGGGTACATGTGACTAGGTGACAAAAACAGTACTCCTACACTGGCTTTATGCAAATACTGGTGGAACAATATGGCTTTGTAATTGTTTTATTATAAAATCAGATGCACTTCAACATATTTCAGCATTCCAGACCATAACGTTGTTTACATTGTGATAACCATTCAAATAAGATACATTCATTGTAGAAAAAAAGGACAGTTCACAAAAGATCCTTTTTAGATTCTTTAATGATTTTTTTTTTTTTAAAGTTTACACTGGAATGTTCTTCATCATGAATCCCTAATTCATTATTTTACAAGATTACAAAAAAAAACCTCTGTCTTTATACCATTCCCCAATCCAAATTATGATTCCATGACAACCAAACAAAAAATAAAATAAAAAACAAAACATTTAATACGCCCTTCCCATCATCAAAATATGCAGAGACATTCAAGGCATTATTTGGAACCAAGACAGCAAGGGAGGCCTCTTTTCTTCAGCGGGAGCCATGTGGGGTTGAGACTGAAGTTTGGGATGATGGCTTGGCGGGCTGGGAACCACTCTTAATGCCGATTTGAGACCACAGGTCCCTCCCTGAAAACCTATTCACAATCACTGACAGTCAAGAGACACACATGATCCTGATCCTCCACTGTGGGGCTCTTTCTACATACAACACATTTCAGATAAGAATGAGCAGGTTGCCTTTTAGCAGTATGAAAGTCCAAGCCTGTAGTTTCTGCTTTCAATAGAAAACATGATATAAACCAGACAAACTGAGCTCTTTTTTTTAAGGACCAAGATTTTCTCTGACTGCAATGCTTTCAGCTTAAATGAACTCACTGTACTAGATGTTGTTAATGGCTTTAAATGTTTTTCCATTTTAATTGTCAACTTGCCCTCAGATGTCCATGATACTGGAAAAAGTTTTGAAAATAAACTATTATATGTTCCATTTCCTTACAGGTTGGTATTACTACACCAAAAACAATGTAAAGCAAGATAAGACAAAAATCCAAGCACAGATTTAGTCCATAAACATGACAGATGTCTAACAGCAGACTGAAACAGGAGATAAAATATATTTTAGACAAAAGAATGACAAAAAAATAAAAAAAGACAAAATGACTATAGATATTTCAGGATATGGACGAAAAGGCTATTGCAAGCAAGGTACAACAATCTTCTAGTGTTTCAAAAAGGTTAGTTCACAGCACAATGAAAAGAAAACTTTAGAAAACCACAAACTGAAAGAAATGACATGAGCAAATTGACTTGACCATTACAGTGAAGGTATATGAACCATCAATTCAAATATATACTGCCATGATGGCATCAAATAAATAAAGCTCCACCAGCCCACTCCCTACTTCTGATAGTGTCTCCATTTTAGCCCCAACCCTCGCTGGTACTTGCTGGCCTTTAAGAAGGAGGTTACTTCGTGAAACAAATTTGGTACAAGTACAGCCAATATTGCCAGCAAAGGCTAAAATGACAAATTTTCTTTTTAGGGGATAAAAAAAGCAAGCAGAATTCCACTAAAGTACTGCTGAAGATGATAAAGATTGCATCGTCCCTCCATTTGTATGTCTCTCCCTTCTTTTATTTATATGAATGTTTTCAGTCCATTTATCTGCTTTTCTGTCAAGTTGGGTGGAACTTTGTTAGTGATGTTTCCTTTTATAGTATTTCATACTTGTCGACCACAAATGATGTTTCTGTGGAGAACCGAACAGGGCTGTCCCCATCCACCTGAGACACTTTAGTGACCTGGCAGGAGAGAACATGAACAAAGACAAAGAGAAAAGAAGGGGGGGGGGGGAAAGGAGAAAAGTGAGCATTTAATATTTTTGCTTTTAAGGGGTCATGAATTAATTTTTTTTTAAATTATTTTGTTTCCTGAGGTGCACCTACAATGTTAGTATGATTTACACATCAAAAATGGTCAATTTAATAATGAAAGCCCATTTTCTACCCTGATTTTAGCCCTCTGATTGAAATGCTCTGTTTGATGTGAGACTTCAATGTAAATGCCCACTGCTATGATTAGCTAACATCTTTGCATATGAACTAAGTATTATATGGAACGCTCTTAAACTTTTACTACGATTTTACTATTACAGCTGTCAAGATTAACTAATTGTGACCCTGGACCACAAAACCAGTCATAAGGGTAAATTTTTGGAAATTGAGATTTATACATCTATAAAAGCTTTCCATTTGATGTATAGTTTGTTAGGATAGGGCAATATTTGGCCGAGAAAATCTGGAATTTGAGGGTGCCAAAAATCTAAATATTGATTTAAAGTTGTCCAAAAGAAGTCCTTAGCAATGCATATTACTAAAAATAATATTTTTTTGATATATTTATGGTAGGAAATTTACAAAATATCTTCATGGAATATGATCTTTACTTAATATCCTAATGATTTTTGACATTAAAAAAAAAAAAAAATCTATAATTTGACCAATACAATGAATTGATGGCAATTGCCACAAATATACCTGTGCGACTTATGGCTGGTTTTGTGGTCCATGGTCACAATTGTGAAAAAGTGTTAATTACAGCATTATATTTAGATCTACTCCTGTGGCATGAAAGTTTGCAGTGATGAGCATTTTAGCCGATGACAGACATCTGTTGAGTGCATGAATGCAGTGACCTCGTATTCCAACTCAATTTCTGCACTCTTATGAATGCTTTCATCATAATTAATGCAAACACGATGTAAATAAGAGCTTCATTGTGCAATGTAGGAGTTTTGGCCAGTCACTGATAAACTTGTGCTTTGTGATTGAGAGCTCAAGCGATTATAAAGGGAGTGTTCTTTGATCGCTTTCTATATATACACATTTAAAATCACAATTTAAAAAACTGATTTTTTTATGCTATTATGAGAAACATTGTGGAATTTACCATTTAGTCATTACATATCAGAAATCATAGATTAAATATCTTACAGTAAAAATCTGTTTGCAAAGCCTGCGCCGAAATTGCAACTGATTTACCAAAGACTCCACAGTAAAATGTAATGTGAAAACAAATAATGCTCCACTGAGGCATTCACATGGATTCACATAAATAACCACAGTCAATCCCCCCGCAGTTAGGATCCTTTGGAAGATAATGTTATTTTTAGTCCAGTGATCATACATCTCTCTTCTTTCCTTCTTCTGCAGAGGCGGTCTTTTGTTGCACTATTACATCATAATATGACAAAATCCGAAACATTTTTGCAGCTCAATAAAAGCTGTTTTTGGACTTTAGGAAGTTGAGCTCTGAAACGTACAGGATGTTTTTATAGTACAATGACCCCTTACATGTCAAAAGATCAAGGACATTTTTAAAACACTAACCCAGGGAAAAAAACTTTTTTGTCAGTATATTTCAATAATTTAACAGCACATAACGTTTATATTTCTCTGATTTCAGTTAATGGTCATGCATGCAGGTAAACAAAAAAAGTTATGATTTTATTGATTTTATAGCTTTTAATTAACTCATGAACCCCCTGCAGTTCTGTAACTAACCCCAGTTTAGAAACCATGACCTCTTGTCTTACCTGAATGTCACAGTAGCTGCCCTTGGAGACAAAGGAGACACTGACAGGGAAAAAGTCATTGGGCTGTCCATTTATGCTGAACTCCAGGCTACCGGTCTTATTCTTTACATCGATCACGGGCAGACACCACTCCAGGACATTTCGTCTGCTGTCATGCCGATATTCTCCATCTAGATCACCAATCACAGGAGCTCCTACTCCTGACCTATAATGAAATAGTTTCAATAGAAAAATGTAAATAAACCAAATGACACCAAAATGCTTCATTACACATGAGGAAAGGCAAAAGGTACTTTAATATGGTGTATAATAGGGATGTCACAAGTACTGGTACTTCGGTACCAAGTCGGTACTGAAATTTAAAAAAATGTGACGATACCAGTATTTCTGTAGTACCGGTAGTAGCGACTCCTAAGTATATTCGGTACCCGCAGCTGCGTTCAGTCGCTTCCGTGTTTATCTAAGCGCAGGGCTCCAGACTGTAGCCGAATATATACTAGTGTCTGTGAATATTAAACTGCAAAATGCCATTTAAATATTAATCCTGCATGTTCTGCGTATCTGTGTGAATGACGGGTGCAGATGCGCGGTTTCATTTTCAGCTAGCGTGTGCGCGCACACACACACACACGCACGCACAACACTTGCTGTCTTTTTAGCCTCTGCCGTGTCACTATATGAGGACATGAACTGTTACTTTTTGAGAATTTACCGTTTCATTTGAGAAAACTGTCATATCATGAACACAGACACTCAAAGGTCTTAACGGCAACCCGTCAAAATAAAAGTTTGGTTTAACTTGAAGAAATTGACAGAAATATCTTAAGCTACTGTTGTACAGTAGATTCAGCTATGTTTCTATGTAATAATAATAGGCTACTACTACTACTACTAATAATGCCTAGATGGTTGCTTATTTTTCACTTGATCTTTTTTATAAACAATGTTTAGTTTTAAACAGCATGTAGCCTTTAAATGTTTATGTATTATTTACTTTTAATGATTATCATAAATAATTTGAATTTAATAAAAACTAATTTTTTAAATGGTTAAATAAAATAAAAAAAACATTTTGCTGTGGTACCGAAATTGGTACAGAGAACCGTAAAATCATGACATCCCTAGTGTATAATGTTAGTGAATTAGGGTCCTGAACTAAATCGAATGAACTTCTACTCACGGTACAGGAATAGAGATGACTACATCATTGAGTTCCAGAGAGTCATCCTGTAGCTCATACTCGATGTTTACATCACAGCCGGTACCACTCTCAGAGGGCCAGCAGTTTACTGCAGAGACGAAATAGGCAGAAATTGGATGAGCACAGGTCATTGTGACACTACAGGTGAGACATAAGCTGTTAGCTTTATTGGTTATTACTGAAACCAGATGTTCAGAACTGACTTGTTAGTGGAATGAGAGATTCATCTGTGGTCTGTAGTCTCCACTTCAGCACACCCACGTCAGTTTTCAGGGGGAAAGATTTATCAGGGTTTTTCAGACCTATCACGGACTCCGCTGTGAATAGTTTTTTGTCCACATTGGGATGGGTCTACAAGAAAAAAAAAGGTTGGAAGAGTGTTACACACTTCTATTAGGCTTGCTGCGATTGTAGATGTTACTTGGCGTTCAACTACAACACCGTTTACATCACTTGCCCACCACGGCAACGTCCCCCAACATTGTTGCAAAAGAGGGAAAAAAATCCAATGCCCCCCCCCCCCCCAGCCCCGGTGATACCGGTGTTGTCACACGTCGATTAACCCGTGGGAAAATGTCCTCACTGTCACATCCATAACTTCTATAGGTTTTCTTATCTTAGTGGTTTTAGAATAAATAGAAATGTTTAATAGTTTTCAATTTTGGTTAGTGTTGTAGTTTAGTTTATTTTTTATTTATTTTTATTTTTATACTCGTTTATTGATTTCATTACATCATATTCAGAATAATTACGATTCACCAATGCTGCTTCGTTTAGGAAAACATCACCTGCAACTGGACGCCTCTCTTGTCATTATTGCTGACATTTAGCCTAATTCGCCCATTCTTCTCTTCAGACACTCTGAGGGTGATCATGCCAATCACTTCCATGTTCTGGAGGCCACCATCTCGGCCACATGTCAGGGTGATCTTTTCCTCCACCCGCAGATGCACACTGAAAATTAGACGATTTCGATTATTGTGAAATTTTAAAGGATTATCCTAATTTTGCAAAATAATCCTATCCTAAGCCAAATCTAGTTCCTGTTCTACACATCACATGTTTGCAGCATAATGGGGCATAAAAATGATGTGGCTTTATACAGAAAATAAAGTGTCCTCTGAGAAAAGAAAAAAAAAAAGATTAGGAGTGGGTCATTGAGAACTATTTGCTTGTGAAACTAAAAATCTAATTTACATGAGGAATCCAAATTCAGTTAGACTTAGAAAGTAGTGCTTATGTGCCTTCATTGTTGATGAACAGATATGTTCTGCTGAGCTCAGTGTGCAACGCAGCAAAAATAGGCTCAGTGCTGAAACTCTACTTGACATGCTGCTCAAACGTACAGTGTGAATACTGCAACTGTTAACATGGGTACTGAAAAGAATATGTACCATTTACATGCTGCTGACCTTAATCTAAAACCAACTAAAGCAAATATATTTCCTTGTCTAACTTGCATTTGTAAAGCCTCACAAAGAGACATTATACTTACACACAAATAGACCTTTAATGCATTAATGCTGCATAAACTGCTAAATAAACAGTGATTATTTTAACTGAATAAGATCATACACTCCACTAATGTTATTTTGATTATCTTCAGTCTGATTCTAGCATTAAAAATACAGACATCATTACCTCTCTGTGTGGGTTGGAGGAGGCAGAGATTTGGATGCATCTGAGGGTCTTTTGCCTGTGCTGGGCAAGATGATATTTTCTCCCTCTGACTTGAGTTTGTCCACAAAGTCATCCACCTCCTTCCCTTTGCCAACAAGTTTAAGCGCTTTACTTGGACCACTGGACCTAAAACAAAAGGCCAATTAAATTTGTATACAGGTTAAGGATTGCTGTACTCTATTAAGAGTATAGCTGTACCTGACAGGTGCAGGGGAGGGCTTAGGTTTCTCAAGCTCAATCAGCGTGTCAGTGATGATGGATGTGTTGCTGCTGCTCATGCCCGTGCTGCCAAAACCACCGAAGCCCGGCCCCTTCTTTCCACGCTCTGCATCACGCCGTATCTGCTGAAGCTCTTTAGCCTTCCGTCTCATCTCTGCCTTAGCCTCGCGCTCCTGAGTCTGATGAACAATTGAGTGGTTTAGAGTGGGGAAAGGATGATCGTCAGTAAAGTACATTATAATTACTAAGAGCCCTTGCCAGAAGGTTATTTATAAACGACAAACACATAGCTGGGATTAGGGATGTTTAAATATGAACTCCACACACACCACCTTGTTTCACGCATTAGGAATGTTTTGATCCTCCTCCTTTGCATCAATGCTTGTACCTGAGCTATAAATTGTACCTGAATTTTCTAGAATGTTATAATGCAGTCCCAATGCAGTAGACTTTTGTGGAATTGCCAGATTTGTTCATTAGAAGAGGACGAGGGCATACTTTAAGTGATTGCTCTGCTATTTTTCAAGAAATGCATTTCCTACCTCTCTGACGGCACGGAACACCTTTTCTTCATGAGAGTCCATCTCTGTGAATGTCCGGATCTGGGCCAAGTTGACATTTTCTCTATATCCAAGGGCAACGATCTCATCGAATGCAAAGATGAGGTCAAAGCAGTGCTCAGAAATCTCACTTTCCTCCAGGACACGACAATATTCAGGAATCTACCAAAATAAAAGTAAAATGAACACAAATCAAGTCAGGTTCCTTTCAGAATTCTGATATTAACAGAACAATTTGTATTGGTGAAAAGTGATATACAAAAACAACCTAAGATGAACAAGTTTTTATTTTACAAATGAATTACAACAAGGATAAATCTACAGAAAAAAAGCTTTACTAATTTCTTCCATTACTAAAAATGTATACAAATCTGCTACTGTAAAACTTGTTAATTGGTTAACTTCATTACCTTACCATATCCAGTCAAAAACTGTAAATGGTCATCACAACATTACATGTTATTTTATGCTATCATGTCAAATTTATGTTTTTTTGTAGGTAAAACTAGGGATTTCCATACAATTTATGATGTAAAACAGTAAAATGACATTTCCTAACTTAATAAAATATACTTTTTTTATGGTAAATTTCAGGCAATAAAAAGTGAACACTGATGTGCATCACGAAGTGATGAAAAAACAAAAACAATTTTGTTGTCCATAAAAATAATTATATTCCATTGTGTATGCGGTTTCTTTTGTACCACACGTGAGAAGAGACGCAGTGTCTCCAGGTCCTCCAGTATATTACTGTTCTTGGTGGTGACCAGCACCATGTAGAGCTTTTCCAGAGGCTGGTATACGTAGCGCACACTCTCTGTCTCGACAAATGTGTGCTGTTTGCCGGTGTTCATCAGCTTGGGAAAAGCAGCCAGCAGACCCTCCACTCGCGTCCGTGTCATCTCCACAAACTGCCGCGACACCAGGGCCTTACCTGCCTTGGTGCAGATTGCTGCTGCCAACAGCACCTGGAGAGGAGTTATTTAACAAGAATTTTAGGGAGCCATTTCAAAAATGCAGTAGTAATCTTCATAGAACATACAGAATGCAGCACACCACTTAGATGTGTGGATGGAAAGACAGGGCTCCAGCATTTTGTAAACTTTTTTTTTCTGCCGGTGCGTACACATTTTGTTAGAGGTCGCACTGGTGAGACCACCACGTTGCCCAACTGATAAGAGCTTCCTTTTATGTTGCATATGAGAAACATCAAATGGCAAACGAAATAAAAGTGAAACAAAACCACACTTATCAGCTCGGAGCAATACTGGACAGCGCAAGCTCAGAACAGGTTTTTACTCAAACACTTGACACATTACTACACAGTTCTCATTAATTGGCTGCAAAATTAACAACATTGCACTGATCACAGCGAGATCTAGTAGTAAGCATTCAAATTCGGCGCAGAATTCTCTGTTATAAACCACAGACATCAGATCAAACAGAGTTAACGTGTTAAAGAAGGCTTTTCAATGCACAAAATCACGAACATTCACCATGGATTTAGGCACTGTCCCAAATGGCACCTTAAAACACTTGCGGTCTTCCTACGAGTCGGCACTTCCGAGGCGTAACACCGCGTTGACTGTCGGGAAGAAGTCTGCTGCAGAGGTCGCACCAGTACAGGTTTGGCAAAAGTGCGCATCGAGGGCACATATCGACCACAAAGGGGTGCTCGCGAGCTCCTTTTGAAACCTAAAATGACAAATGGGATATCCTACGGTCTCATGGACTTAACGGACACGCGCATGTGGCAGCCATTGTAAGTCTACAAGACCGAAAGTGCATATGAAGTGTGCCATTTGGGACAGGGCCTTAATGTAGCAACACTAACTGTAACTATGGTATTGTGGCAGAAATGGTCTAAACTTTTCATCTCCAGGTTCGTACAACCTTTTAAGAGTGAAATTCAAGCACTCTTTCAAGTGCTTCACACATTTTCCACCACTTTAAAGCTCTAAATATTATACAATTTCAATGTCATTTTTAGAGATGCACCGATCGATCGGCCAGGGATCGGAATCGGCCGATTTCCCTCATGAACGGCGATCGGCTGATCAGTCTCACTTCTTGCCGATTCCGAGCCGATCCGTTTTGTTACCAGTGGAACAGGCAATAACGTCAGCTGCGCGTTCTCGCTCTCTTCTCTGTCACGGTGAAGTGACACATCCGCGTGGGCGCCTGCTCTCTCTCACTCGTCTCATTCGCTCCGGTTAAATAGTGCTTGTATTGTTCATAATTTTCGTCATTCCCGCTGATTTCGCGCTCACACCAAAAGCACGCGCACCACTGATCTATATAAGTGAAGCGAACAAGCCACGCTCAGTCTCAAACAGACAGAAGTCAAACAGAGTCAAGTAACAAAATGAGTGCCGCTTAAACTATCAAATACATACAAAAGTATGTCAAAACCAGCGGCACAGGCAATCTTGGTGAGTATTCAGATAAACAGTCAGTTTTGAATCGTTAAATAGCTAAGAAAGTGAACCCATGTTGTGTGTAACAGTATAGGTTCCGCTGAACACCGTTCATAAACTCTTAAAGGGACAGCAGTCCAATATTCCTGCTGCTGTCTGTCATGTTAATCAAAGAACAAAAGACAAAAAAAATCACTTTCTGCTCTTGACTGAATACGTTTTATAACTTTAATGGTAAGAATTGATCTGTATTAATATTTACAATAAAGAAATTAACAGAAATTAAGGTATCCAATGTAAAATAACACTGAATCCGTTACGTTTAATTACTTTTCATAGCTCTCTTTATTCTATTGCATTTATTTGAGCTGCTTATATTTTATTACTGACTTTTTTACTTTGCGTTGAAAAGTAGATTTTTGTTTGTATATGTTGTCAATTATAGTTCTTGGAAAGAAAATCGGAATCTGCAAAAATCTGTATCGGCAGATCACACTAACAAAAAAATCGAAAATCGGAAGCGGCCATGCATCTCGTGTCATTTTTAATGTGAAGATTTGAAAAAACTAAAAGTTTAAAGATGTAGGAAACTAAAACTTTGTTTCCTACAAAAAAAAACATGAAATTTTCACTATATAACGGCAGAGGATCACTTACTGACTTATTAGCCATTTCCACTCCCTAATATATGGAAAAAAGTAGGAAGTCACAACAAAAACTTTTCTTCAAACTATAACTGAATCACACAGAAAGAAAGTAAAGAGCACTCCTTTTATCATCACTGAAGCCGTCAGTCAGTTCAGTGTGATACTATAAAAGAACAATGGTACATTTAATAAGAGTAGAATATTTAAATTTTCCGTATAAAAATAAGGTTTTTGAACATTACTGTTCTTAATAAAAGTTCATTTTTATCTTCATCTCAATTCAAACTCAGTGCTTTTCTGTCAAATTTCCAATACACAAACATGTAATATTATCAGTAACTGCACTCATTTATTCAAAACAATAGTAATTTTATAATTAAAAGCACCCCAGCACTACTAAATCAGGTGCTGGCACCATCATCTCAAATGTTAACGCTACTGCTCTCAAATGTTAGTCTGGAGCCATGAAAGAGCACCCTAAGATTCAATATTAACATGCCATCCAAGAGCAAAGCAGACAACTTTATTTGGCTCTCATGTTTACTGTACTTAATTTATAATGTGTTTAACTTAGGATAAATAGTTATACATAACAGCAAAGACAGCCCATCTTTCAACAGAAAGTCACCTTTACATTCACATGATCAACTGTCAGAAAACACTGACTACTGTAACAAAAGCTTTCTGAAGCAAATCATAGAAACGCCTAATAAAACCAACAATGTGATTACATATCATGCAGGGTTCCCACAATTTCCAAGATTTTTCCAGTCATTTGTGATGATTAGAAAAAGTTATAAAGCTTACACAGTTTGAACATAAAAAGAAAAACAAATTGACTACAGACATTTCCATGACTTTTACTAACGTTATTCTTATCATGACAACTCTCAGAAGAGTTTAGCTAGGCCTGTCACAGTAACTACCTTTTGTTGGGTGATATATAGTCCCAAAATAATTGCAATAAACAATATTGTTGTTCCCTAACCCCTATATAGTGCACTATGTGCCATTCAACATATAGAAAATAGTAAATGTATGAACAAGTGACCACTTTTAGCTGCAGCTTCAGCATCCATTTATAATGTAGGGAACGGGACGCTTTCGAATCTAGAGAGCATTTGATTGGACAGAAAATCTGATGAGAAGCTGAAGTGCAGAGTGATGTCATCAAAATCATTGATCCATATTGGTGGAAGTGAGAGACTAAGTTTTGAATGCTTATAATATATCTTCTATATGTGAATTTTGTCATTGTTTTGGAGAACACTACCTTATAGATAACAGTAAGGCTAACACATTCATACTAAAATAAAAAAAACTTTTGAATTCATGGTGACTTTAACGCTAACTGCGAACATGCACCATTTCACGCTGTCACCGGAACAGTGGATTGTGGCTTTGAAACCTAATGCATTTGGACTTATTCTTCCAAACTGTCTGTAGTTGTCAGGAAAACACTATAAAGGCTTGAATGACGCCTACTTTCCACCTGTCGATGTCTGCTCTGTGTATGAAGGAGCTGCCTGAGCCCCGCTTTTGCCTCTGACACGGAGTAGATAAGATGACAGGCAGCACAATAGGCAAAAAAAAAAACTGCATACATTTTTATGTAAACATAATGGGCAATATATATCACACCTCCAAAAATGATCAAATTCATGTCCATTTATCATGCGAGTAGTCAGTATATTGATTATCACGACAGGCCTAAGTTTAGCGTGGCTGCTATTGATTACGGCTGCTGCTACAGAGCAAGTACAGACTTGTTACTGGCAATATATAGACACGCTTCTGTGAACATGTAAGATATGAAGCTGCTGGACAATGCAACAGCAAACATTGACCAACTATTTAAATGTTGAGCAACAAGCTCTTTGGCTGCAGATGCAACATGAATCAATCAACTTGTGCCGTGTAGTTAACAAATGTGATTGTCAGCAGGTTGCGTTAAGGACCCATCAGCCTGCGACATGTAGAGTTTCATGACAGAACTTTGTATTTATTTCCATGACTTTTCCAGGTCTGGAATAATAACCCACGCCTCGCGAGCAGCGGGACTTTTATTATGCCACAGTCGCCGGCGCCATTTCCGCTTTTCCGGTCATGAGTATGAGCTCTGTTTATCATATTAGATACATTTGAGTGTGTTGAAAATGATGTTATGACGTTACTCTGTGCGTTCGCTCGGCGGCTGCTATGACAGTTGTTGCACACTGCAGTAAGAGTAAAGCGTTTCTGCTAAATAAAACCGGAAACCGAGGGTAACGCAGATATGACGCAATTGACAGGCTACACCCTCAGACATCCCGGTTACTTGGTTAAAATAGCAATTTTCTCACGATTTACAAATAGTTGGAAACATTTGGGATATTGTAAGTACTCCACTGAACAAAATATATAACACTGGCCTAGTGGTTTTTGGATATTTTACTGAACAAATGTTACATAGTGCACCTTTAAGAGTTTTATGGTCTGTTTTGAGAGACTTTAAATTATAAACTTCACACTGCATTCATTGAGTGCATTTCTGCTGCACTTCAAAATACTACAGCTAGTCCACATTACAAAAGACAGACCAATGATTTTGTATGGGATGAAGATATTAACCACTGCCATCAGCATTTCCATAAAACAACTTTACAAAAACTATCAGGCAATAAATGACAGTGTGACTATCCATCTACCCTTATTTTCTGAATGTGCCCAAACACCGGAGTTATTTTTTTTTCTTTCTGATGCTCTTGGTTCTTAATAAATAACTAAAAAATTCTAATTCAGCAAAACTATACAGAAAAGCCTCGACACCTGTTACAACTGATCTACAGACAGGTCAACATGATCTACAACTGATCAACATGCTAGTTGCAACTTTACCAATTTAAACAAAGCTAAAAAAGTCTGAATTGTTTTCAGCGGTAATGCCAGCACTGAATTTAACACAATCTGACCACGTCAACAGATGCTACAAATGTCAAATGGGCTAGTTATTTTACACAAAAATATAATAATGTAACGTCTTACTGTTATTAATCAGCTGATTTTTTATCACAGACACGTATAATGAGAAGCTGATAGAGAAAGTTACAGGCCTACAGTACAGCGAGTATTTGACACTGACGTTACTTAGCTAATTTCTCCTTATATTGACAACACACCTTACTAGCGAGTTTAACAGCTCAAGAAGTGACATTATACGTAGACATTGTCACTGAACTGATTTACAATTTTGCAATAGGTCAGTTTCAAATTCTCTTTTGAATAAATACGTATTTCGAGCAATAAATCAGTCTGCGGTTCATTTCGTTAGCTAGCAGTAACCTCTCATGCAAAAACCGGAACCCGTCGTCAAAATCAGTCGTTTGTCCATAAATGAATAAAGATAAACTCACCATTTTCACGGTCTGGTATGTTATCTGCGTTTAATCTTCTGAACGCCGTTTGTGCGGTCGTTTAAATGCTACGTGGAGACAAATAAAACTGTTATTTGTGTGCAGGGCGGCTCAATATGGCAGAAGTGTAAGCCACGTCTCCAACCGGAAGCAGCTCGTCGTCAGGGGTAAAAGGGCAGCACGACATATGTGGAGGATCCAACATCAGCAGCACTACTCAACACTCACATCACGTCACTAAGAGGTTCTCCGTTTATTTAACTTATTATACTTATTATAATATAATATAACACACACACACACACACAGTCTTTAAAAAAGGTTAGGTTTCTAAATTTCAATAGTTCACGTATGTATGTTAAATTCTTTTAAATTGATGTGGAATATTGATTTAATATGTTAAGTGGAATTAAATGTAACATAGAGAAAAGAGATGCTATTTTTTATAATGACAAAAGATATAGACAAGAGACATGTTTTATGTTCAATCTTATAATATTACTTGGTAAGTTCTACATACACAAATATAAATGGTCTGAAAGGATACCCCATATCAACCATTTTAAGGCTGACATGAAGATTTGTTTTGAAACCGTACAAGGACTTTCAAACCGCAAAGCGACCAGTACTATGGACATTTACAAATAATTAAATTCCTCTTTTTTTATTTTGATTATACACGTATGCCCTTTTCTGTATCCTTTTCTTTCTTTTTTCTTCCTCTTTAATATGTGAATATTCTTCTTAAGTATATAAATATATTTAATATTAATAATATCTTTAACGTACCTGGTGTTAAACTGTTATTTATGTTTTATGATGCGATATAATTATTTAGAGCATTATATGGGAAACATTTGTATCTTTTAAAAAATGTTACATGTATATTTTTGGAAATAAACGTTAAAAAAATGTAATGTTTCGCCGCTGGGGGGCGATGATCTCTGTGAACCCATGAATCATGCGGATTCACTGAGATCGCCCCCCAGCGGCGAAACATTGAACAAGCGTCTATGGTTTTTACTTGATCTCTGTTTAGTTTTATACATTTGTATACGTTTTAATGAGACATTAGTATAATTAAAAGGAATTAATAGTTAGTTAATAGTCTCTTATTGGCCTGTTTAGCTGAGCCATCCATGGAACAAACGAAACATGCCCTAATAATCTGATAAAAGAACACATATTATACAGACACTTGATATTTTATCTTGAATAGTTAATTGCATTTGATCGATTTTACTTTCAATAAACCATTTTTAAAAGGTGTTTTTATGCATGTTTGGCCCGAGGTTTTTGTTGCATTTACACTGTTCTGGTTCTGACCAGCGTGTGGCGTTTCGAACGCTTCGCAACTTTGAATCCTTTTTGCGAAGCAACTGGTTTAATTGATTTGAAACTTTGAAAAGCTTCGTTTCTCTCACCACTATCTAGATTAGTACAAGGCAAGCTAGAACAAAGGGATTTAAGAAAGAATAGAAGATAAAATATAATACTCGATAATAAGATAATATAAAGAGTCTGCAGGATTAGGCCTCACAGAAGTGAAGTTTTTTCAGCTGTTTCATAATTACTGTCACAGATCCGGCTGTCCGAATAGGGTTATGAAGATCATTCATTCCATATATCTTCCTCCTAATAAAGAGTACATCTTTAGCTCATTATTGCTTGTGTCTTTTTGCATACAATTGAGATAGCAGTATTTCAGTTGACTGCTATCGAATTTAATATTTAAATATGTAAACTTATGTTTTACTTTTTAAAGTAAAAATTTCTAATTGTTTTACTTTGCTACATTCCAGTAGTTTGTGTAAATGTGTATTTATTTGATCTAAACAGGGACACTACATAGACATCCCACAAGGTTCATTTCCCAGTCAAAACTATTTTATTACGTTGCAAGATTTATTTATCAATATACTCTTACATTAAAAAGGTTTTATAAATATGATTTTCAAAAAAATATAACGATGTCAAAAATTGCTTCACGGACTATTTTTTATGTATTTTTAATTACTCATTTCGACATCATTTATTTTTCGTTGGGTTCAAGTATGCGCTGTGTGGCGCTGCATGACGAGCGTGAATACATCCACAGCCCAACGTGTTCTTGGCATACGGAAGTATCGTTCCCGTCTAGGTCTAGGTCACACCTCAGAAATCAGGTCAAACGCAGAGTTTGCGGTAGCAATTGGGCATTTTAGAAGTCAGTCACTCAACCAAAACAGTTGTGCAAATGAGTGAAAAATCTTGACGATACAGTTCGGGAAACAGATCGCTGATGTCTGGGAACGTTAATATCTCTCAAGTAAGTGTAAAAACTACATGGTTTAATGCGCAGTGGCATATGGTGATGTTTCATTGGCTCGGTGAACTGCCATTTTAACCGTTCTGTCCCTCTATTGGTGGATGGGAAGAGTTCGGAAGAAGTAGGCGGGACTTGAAACATGTGGACCCAAGAAATGAATTAAATGACAGAACTATTTGATTTTGAAATAGGCACCAACTTGGTGAATATAGTGTATGTTGATTAAAAAAAATTATATACATTTTTGAGAGTCATACTTAATTCTAATGACAAGTGCACCATGATGCAACGATCTCTTACTACAGTTTAGTCACATGTGAGTATCAATAAGCATAAAAGTCTCTTAGTGTACAGGGCGAATGGTCCAAACGCCTCGTGATTTGACAATGTAATATAAAAAGACAAATTTAATCTTAAGGAGCCTTTCTACAGCTTGCCTCTTCTAGCGTATTCTCATTCTGTCAAAGTGTTTTCTGAATTTGAACGTCCGAATAAGCAATAGAAAAAAGGACAAACTGGGTTGAACGGCCAACATTTATCTGACTTGCATCTGTGTGCACTGCATCAGTGCAGTGGTTTATCAGCACTGGCCAGAAACACAGGGTGTGGGGAATGCAAGGACACTGTAAAGAATAAAAAACCCACCACCAGTTGTTCATTCATTCAGTTATTCATAAGGCCTTGGATCCAGCACATCATCTTCTGCAGCCTGAACTGTAAAAGTGTCCTCAAATAACATGGAAGGGCCATTCAAGTATATTAGAGTGAGAGTCTGATGAAACTATTTTACCATTTACAAGAGTTGAGGTGAGCATTAATATGAAATTTTGTGAAATTCTTGTTCTTGCAGCAAGGAAATGGAAAAGGCAGTCAGGTTATTCGCATGGGAACAAGGAAGAGCCAGGTAATGTAAAATGTTCAGAGTCATTCAACTATTCTGTGTGATAATTTATACATTAATTCAATAATCTTTCTATGTAAGTATTTTCTGTGCTTAGTTATACAAGATATAAAACATATAGAATTGTAACAGTGCATAATAATACAATGAAAATTATTTAATGTAATGTTAATAAAAAAATGTGTTTATAATGTGTTTCTTGAAAAAATGTAGCTTTTTTTCTATTGTGGTTTGGCCGAGGGTCCCTGGGTCTGTACAGGTTGACATCTCTTTAACATGGAGAATTTATTGGGATTTGCGAAATGAAACGATCAGTTTGGTCAGTTAAGTCAAAAACATGCAGTATAAATTGAATGGGAAGTATATAGATTTAGATTTTCTAGTCTGGAACCGTTATAAATTGAGGGTAGATAACAAAATGGAAATGGGTGTTAACTAGCGTGCTTTAATCAGATAGAAACTGTCCCTGTGTCTCTATAGTAATTGCTGGGAGCAACTGCTAGCATTTAATCATAAAAAATTGGTAAATTTGTTTCTTAGCATCAGCATTCTGAGGTTAGTTCAAATCTTCATAATTCTGAGAATCTTTAAATAATGACTTTGACTTTCAATGCTTAGGGAGCTGCTCTCAGAGAAAATTTATTCCACATATATTGCACTGAAGCTTTATGACATTGAAATTTCATTTTTGTATTTTCAATAATGGGGTTGTCTGTCTCTCAGCTGGCTCGCATTCAAACAGACAGTGTGGCCAGCAGACTGAACGAGCTTTATCCAGACATTCATCTGGAGATAGGTAAGAGGAAATTTTGCACTGCATAATTTGTATGAATTCCGTCAACTTTTTGCGAATTTGCAAACAAATTGCATTTGTCTTGTCTGTCAATTAAATGCATAGATTTTCATCTGGACATGTTGCCTACACACACACACACACACACAACTTTTCATTTTCTTGTCCCCATGCACTCACTACTTGTCTAAGAACAGAGAGGGATTGTGTTCAGCTGAGAATGTGTAATCTATACCACTGCTCCACTGCTGAATCCTACTGTCTGTGTCAAAAGACATGAATGATGATGTCAGAATTGGAGCCAGTGTGCACAACTATTCGGTTCTTAACCTTTTTGTGTGCATGCATTTCAGTTGCTATGTCGACAATTGGGGACAAAATCCTGGACACTGCATTATCAAAGGTAGAAATCCATCTGCAATTTCATGAGTTGTTATTATGTTATGTTTTGTGTTGTCTGTAAAAAAGAAATGCGTTTGAACTTTTGTGTGCTGCCCAACTTAACCTATCAAATGTGTTTTCTTAGATTGGCGAAAAGAGCCTCTTCACCAAAGAGCTGGAAAATGCCCTTGAAAGAAATGAGTAAGTTTGATAAAAAACCCTCATTAGAAAACATAAAAAGTCTGTTGTTCAGTTGATTGTCGTAAAATGCTTTAGATTGACTTAACCTGTAATTATTATGCTTTCAGTATTGTTGATGTGACATTACAAATATATACATTTTGCTTCAGCAGAACTGTTTAGCTCATATTTACTGTATTCAGCTGCTTCATCCTCTGTTTTACTGCTTACCAACTCTCTACATTAGAGGATGTGAAAGCAGTTCTCTTAGACTTGCTGATGTGTTTTGTGTAATAAACCTTAATTAAGCATGTGATAACTTTTTATGGTGACACAATGCAATGGAAGTTAGAACAAATTTTTCCTCTGTGTGAGTTTGTGATTTAAAAAAAAAAAAAGTATTTTATTTTATTATATTTTATATTGTCATTATTATCAATGTTAATATTTGATATGTGTTTTGTTCACCACTAGAGTGGATATTGTGGTGCACTCTCTCAAGGATTTACCTACCTCATTGCCCCCTGGATTCACTATTGGAGCCATTCTTCAGTAAGTACCACAACCTTGACATCTAACAAATATTTTTTGTTGTTTCTCAATTCATTAATAATTGAATTTAAATGAATTGGTAGATTTAAATATTTTATTTAATTAATATAGTTTATTTAATTTAATTTATTTAAAGTGAATTTAATAAATTCATATTTATGACTTGTAATGACCAAGGGCACTGCTGTAGGTAGTTTGAAAACCTGTTTGAGCTGTGTGTGATATGTTGTACATTGTGTTTTGAAGGCGGGAAAATCCCCATGATGCAGTGGTGCTTCATCCAAAGAATGCTGGACTTAACCTGGACAGTTTGCCAGAGAAGAGGTGAGCTCTGTGTTCTTTAACAATCTAGTCAGGCCAAATAAAAGTGCTGGCATCCATCCTAGAGAATTTGATTGATAACCAAATAATGAAGGAAGATCAGCAGTTTTTATAGCGATGGCATTTTATTTCAAAATCTACATTATGTCATGTCATGACAGCTATATGCACTTATGTAACCAAAGCTGCCAGAAACATTTTGAAACCTCTAATTTCCCCCCCCAGTGTGATTGGCACAAGTTCACTTCGCAGAGCAGCTCAGCTGAAGAAACGATTCCCACAACTGGAGTTTGAAAATATTGTATCCTGCACTTTCCTTTGCTTTTGCATCTGAGGATGTTTATATATTATTAATGGGAGCAGCTTTATCATTGATTTTGATAAACCACCAAAGCCAGCACATATTTCCTGGAAATGTGTTGTACCAGCACGTTTCTATATACTGCATATAACATTTGAACAGTATTAGTCTTCCTCCTTGACTTTACTGCTATAGAGAGGGAACCTAAACACCCGTCTAAAGAAGCTGGATGAAAAGGACGACTATGCTGCCATCATTCTGGCCGCAGCAGGCCTCAAACGGATGGGCTGGGAAAACCGAATCAGTCAAGTATGTTGACATACATCTGAGTAAATTGAATTATCAAAAAAGAAAACATTGTAGAGCAGGGACTTCTATCCATTGGTTGTTGATTGGATGGAGGCAGATCTGAATGTGAGCTTACAGTTAATTGTAAGAAAGGGACTAAATTATTAGAGAAGTCTGGCATACATTATCAGAAAGAAGTCTGTCGTTTCACTGAAAGATCGAGTTATGACATTTTAATAAAGGATTATTTCAAAAAATAAAACATGCATGAATAGTTCTCAGTAAGATCAATAACATGCTTTTAGAAAATAGAAATAGATTTTTATTCCATGCCAACTTTAATGTTAAAAGTATTTTCATCTGTATAGGACCATTTGCAAAGTTGATATGAATCATATTGGCTTTAGACCTCAAACAGTAATTTCATATGAGATGTGATATATTAATGGGGAAAACCCATATCTAATAACCACTATTCCGAATATTGAAGGTCTCTGGTGGCTACAGCAGTGTTTATAGTTTTATTTATAATGCATTTATTGTAGTTCTTCTATAAATTGCAGATTCTCGGCCCTGAAGATTGCATGTACGCAGTTGGCCAGGTAAGTGTGCCAGTGTGCACAACTATTTGTGAACTATGAAATGGCATTAGGTATTCATGCACTAGATTTAAAATGGTAGCAATTTTTCCCCTCAGTGTTTATACCCGTCATGCTTTGCACCTATTATTGTGTTGTTCATGCGAGAAAAGAAGCAGGTGCAAGTTCAACTGTTAATGCTCTTTATAAACACTAAAGGAAACACCTGTGTAACAATTTGTCAACGGTTACAGCCAAAAAAAGTACAGTTTTCACTGCTTCACTGCTGTGAAGCCATTGTATACATACTGTAACTTAAGAAATGTGGCACTTAACCTGCAGAACTGTTTTTTTAATTAAATGTCAGTCAGTAAATAAACAAAAAATGTGACTTGTGATCAGGGAGCACTGGCAGTGGAAGTCAGAGCACAAGATAAAGACATTCTAGAAATGGTGTCTGTCCTGCACCATCCAGACACAGTGTTGCGGTGCATCTCAGAGAGAGCTTTCCTCAAACAGCTGGTGGGTTCCCTTACATACACACATGAACTAAAATGCCATTGGATGTGGTTCATATATAATTGACCATATCCCTAGGCATTCTGTGTAGTCCAGCACACAGCTGTGGGTTTTAATACTGCTGTTTATTCCTTTGTTCTGCTTTCAGGAAGGAGGCTGCAGTGTACCTGTCGCTGTTCATACAGAGGTGAAAGGGTCCATGGTAAAGAGCATGTTTTTATGCTACTTCACTCAATGTAAATTGACGGCAATACAAATCTGAACGAGTGTGGTTGATGTTTGTATAACAGATTAAAATCAGCTCTTTTCTTGTTTCAGTTGTATTTGACTGGAGCAGTTTATAGTTTGGATGGAGCTGATTGCTTGAAGGACACTATGCAGACGTGTGTGGAAATAGACAACAAAGTAAGGGTCAAATATACTTATATATACACTACCATTCAAATGTTTGTGGTCAGTAAGATTTTTTTATTCAGCAAGAATGCATTAAAGTGACAGTAAAGACTTTTTCATTGTTGCAATTATTTTTTTTTAATTTCTATTCATCAAAGAATTCTGGGAATAAATTGTATCACCGTTTCCAAAAATATATTAAGCAGCACAACTGTTTTCAACATTGATAATAAAAAGAAATGTTTCTTGAGCAGCAAATCAGCATATAAAAATTATTTCTTAAGGATCATGTGAGGACTTACACTCACCTAAAGGATTATTAGGAACACCTGTTCAATTATCTAATCAACCAATCACATGGCAGTTGCTTCAATGCATTTAGGGGTGTGGTCCTGGTCAAGACAATCTCCTGAACTCCAAACTGAATGTCAGAATGGGAAAGAAAGGTGATTTAAGCAATTTTGAGTGTGGCATGGTTGTTGGTGCCAGACAGGCCGGTCTGAGTATTTCACAATCTGCTCAGTTACTGGGATTTTCACGCACAACCATTTCTAGAGTTTACAAAGAATGGTGTGAAAAGGGAAAAACATCCAGTATGCGGCAGTCCTGTGGGCGAAAATGCCTTGTTGATGCTAGAGGTCAGAGGAGAATGGGCCGACTGATTCAAGCTGATAGAAGAGCAACTTTGACTGAAATAACCACTCGTTACAACCGAGGTATGCAGCAAAGCATTTGTGAAACCACAACACGCACAACCTTGAGGCGGATGGGCTACAACAGCAGAAGACCCCACCGGGTACCACTCATCTCCACTACAAATAGGAAAAAGAGGCTACAATTTGCACAAGCTCACCAAAATTGGACAGTTGAAGACTGGAAAAATGTTGCCTGGTCTGATGAGTCTCGATTTCTGTTGAGACATTCAGATGGTAGAGTCAGAATTTGGCGTAAACAGAATGAGAACATGGATCCATCATGCCTTGTTAACACTGTGCAGGCTGGTGGTGGTGGTGTAATGGTGTGGGGGATGTTTTCTTGGCACACTTTAGGCCCCTTAGTGCCAATTGGGCATCGTTTAAATGCCACGGCCTACCTGAGCATTGTTTCTGACCATGTCCATCCCTTTATGACCACCATGTACCCATCCTCTGATGGCTACTTCCAGCAGGATAATGCACCATGTCACAAAGCTCGAATCATTTCAAATTGGTTTCTTGAACATGACAATTAATTCACTGTACTAAAATGGCCCCCACAGTCACCAGATCTCCACCCAATAGAGCATCTTTGGGATGTGGTGGAACGGGAGCTTCGTGCCCTGGATGTGCATCCCACAAATCTCCATCAACTGCAAAATGCTATCCTATCAATATGGGCCAACATTTCTAAAGAATGCTTTCAGCACCTTGTTGAATCAATGCCACGTAGAATTAAGGCAGTTCTGAAGGCGAAAGGGGGTCAAACACAGTATTAGTATGGTGTTCCTAATAATCCTTTAGGTGAGTGTATGTCTGAATGAATGTCAGGAATAAATTACTTGCTAATATATTGTAAAATATATTAAAATAGGAAATAGTTATTTTAAATTCACATTTTTAGTCAGTTTTTATATGTATAATTGTACAACTGTTTTTTGGACCAAATAAATGTAGCCTTTGGTGAGCATAAGAGACTTTTTTTATTTCCAAAAAAAAGTTGTGTACCCCAAACTTTTGACTGTTAGTGTTTATATATAATTCAACAGAATTATATAGTATATAATTTTACAGCATTATAACCTTTATTCCAACTGGTTTCTATCAGGTGAGTGAAAGTGCGCAGGAGTGTGTACACGTTGCAGTCACTGCCAACAACATATCATCATCAGCCCTTGATGCTGCCGAGAAACTGGGGATGGATCTGGCAAATGTTCTTCTTAATAAGGGGGCCAAAGACATTCTCACAACAGCCAGGAAACTTAATGATGCTCGATAACTTTTTTTTTTTTTTTACATTTTGTGAGTTAGTTAGGACGTAGTTTAGGAATCTTTGTCATGCTGTTAACTTGATAAACAGTACACTCAACCTGTGATCTATAGCTGAAACTCCAGAGCTTAAATACAACCATGATTGGGTGAATATATCAAGCCACTTCAGCTACTATACCTCAGTTTAACAATGTGACCGTACCAATTTTTCTGTCAGCTGCTCACAAGACACAAAGTTATACTGTTTTTGACTGCCATCATCTCTCAGGCACAGAATTCTGGAAGTTCGTTCATGTTGATAGTCTTCCACTAATGATCAGGCTGCCTTTGTGAGCCACATGAAAACAGGTGCTCAAAATGGCTACCTTTTACATCTAGCCATGGCTTTTTAATATAGAATGGAGTAGTATCTAACAAATTGTGACAGTTTTATATATCTATATATAAAAGTATATCCTCAATCTTCAGAATATATGCATTTTACCACTGTGAAATACTATAAAACGAAATATTAGTATTGAGAAGCAAAAGACGTTATTTCTTAAGAGTTTGGGCTCCATGAAATATTTCTGTTGGCAAAATGTTTAAGAAGTTTCTAGACAATTAGAATATTTATGCAATGGTTTTGGTCAAAGAAAAACGCCATCATGTGCCTTTTAAACGTGTAATCGAATTAACCCCAATGTTAAGGTTTTCTGTTACTATATCAACATGAGAAGTTTATGTGAATAAAGATTATCATTAATACCAATGTTGTACACGTTTCCGTTGAATCACAAGCGGCATCAACCGGACAACACTGCAAAACAAAAAGCTACAATACAGACAACACAAATTTGTATATAAAAAGACAATTTAATATGTAAAAAGGCAACTCAAATATACAGGCTACATCACATTCAGACAAATGGAATTAGCTCTTTTCAGACGAGTGTGGTGGCCCTTAAAAGGGCCTTTGGGTGAGTTAGCTCAGGACAGCATAGCTTTTAATACTCCTGGGACTGGGAAGATCCCTTCTTTCCAGATTTACCAGAGCTAGCAGCAGCCTGGCCAGTTTTCTTGGGCAGAAGGACGGCCTGGATGTTGGGGAGAACACCACCCTGGGCGATGGTCACTCCTCCGAGCAGTTTGTTCAGCTCCTCGTCGTTACGGACGGCCAACTGAAGATGACGAGGAATTATACGGGTCTTCTTGTTGTCTCTTGCAGCGTTTCCCGCCAACTCGAGAATCTCAGCGGTGAGGTACTCGAGTACGGCAGCCAGATACACGGGTGCACCAGCACCTACTCTCTCAGCATAGTTGCCTTTACGCAGTAGACGATGCACACGGCCGACGGGGAACTGAAGACCAGCACGGGAGCTACGAGTCTTAGCCTTGGCGCGGGCTTTTCCACCGGTTTTACCTCTTCCAGACATGATGAAAAACTTATTTTCTCCGCTTGCAGAAGAAATCAGTTAGACGTTCTGTAGAGTTGCTGCAGTATTTAAGGACTGACTGAACTAGGATTGAATAGTCCCGCCCACCATTGTGATTGGTTATGCGCAGTGAAAAACAGACCTGATTGGCTGTTAGATGCAACCTTAGAGCGGATGTGATCTTCTATTGGCTTTAACTTGCTGTGCATAAACAGCGCAAACTAACGAACCAATCCGAGTCCAGCTAAATGTGCGCGAGCTGATTGATTCCTGATTGGTTCGTACGGTTCGTCTCACCGCCATTGGTCTTTTGTTTTGTCAATCAAATTTGGGCGGTAAATTCAAACCAATAGAACATATTCCCTCTGAATTTTAACAGTTTCACGCAAAATCATACAGAAATTATTGATTTTCGTTTGTGATGTGTTGCGTTTGTGTTTGTGTGTGTGTATATGTATATATATATATATATATATATATATATATATATATATATATATATATATATATATATATAAAAACAAACACTTTTCTCTTTCAAGTCATATTGTTAAAACATGTTTGGGGGAAAAAAGAAGAGGAATGGATTTTCAAAAATAATTTATTCAGAATAAATTAAACATCAAATTAACCACAATAATATAAAGCTCTGAATACCTCAAATGGCCCACTGCCTTAGTTTTAGATTGTTCGCTGTTATAACATTCTGGTCATATAACATTTTTCAGGCTTTATGCTCCAGGAATGAACGTTACACTGACTATAGCAAACAAACGCGCCGTCATTGATCATGAACTGCGAGTTGTTGTTAAATTGTTTTTCTGTAGTTATTAGTTTTGGTTAACTTTTCAGAGCGCTTATTATTTAATATAAATCCGATAGAACCAAAGGCTGAAAATGTGCACAATTCGTACAGGGATGGGGGAGGGATACGGCAAGAGGTTCACCCAAAACGAGATTTGTGTTCATTTACTCACTCACATATTGTTTCAAACCTCTATTACTTTCGTTCAGATGAACAGCTTCGGTCACCATCTTTGATCCATAAAATAAAAGTGAATCGTTAACCGAGTTTAATGATGATAGAATTTTGAGTGTGAATGATTCTTTTACTACGAATTAAGTTACTAGGTTACATTACTAGAAAATAATAAAATGTTCAATATAATCAAAAAAGCTACGGTATTACGACGAAAAAGAGGAAACGGGGTTGTATGTTACTGGGGCAGCGTCTGTTTGGTTGAAGAAGCCATCTCTGAAGAAGAAAAAAAAGATAGATTAAACATATTTTTACCTTTTTATAGTATCCCCTGAGGTTTGTTTTCACGTGGACCCTGAAAAAGCACTTTTTTCCACTGCAGATTGTAGCTCAAGAGGTTGTAGATTTACAATAATTTGTGGAATAATTCATAAATATACACTTTTTTTTCCTGTAGTGTATCCCTTTTGTCATATGAAGGGCTCATACTTTACAACCAAAACACACAAACGTAATTTAGTGAGATATGTCTACAGTAACGAACGTTTCCGTTTTCTAAAACAAATTAAAAACATCATTATAAAAGATTATTAAGCCACAATAAAAGTCAAACGTAGCACTATTTGAAAACAGGGCATAATATCCCTTGATCTAAATGCTATATCAACAGCAAAACGAGAACAAAGCTCACAGCATGTCTTAGCATATCACTCTCGAAATACTCCTAATAATGAGCTCAGGAGAAATAAATCAGCGCCGATAACAGTAAACGATACACAAACATGATAAAAATAAAAAATAAATAAAAAAAACGACAGAAAAGAACTCCCCAGCATTGTAAACAATCAGATTACGATTCAAAGTGCAACTGATGAAATACAATAAATAAGAAAATCAACACATGGCGACAGTGTTTGAGGCATCAATAGTCATTGATCTATGTCGCCCCCTTGTGCTCAATAACCGCATGACACTCCCGTCCATTTTGAGTTTCTCGAGTTTGTTCGCCCATAATCATCCACAAAGCAGCCTTTTCCCCCGTTTTACCAAATTAATTTGATTAACAATGCATCCATAAACGGCCAAATCCTTTTATTATCCACATTTAATGGCGTTTTCCATCCTGAAAAGTTGTAATCATAGGTGAAGGGTGACATTCCAGGCAGGAGAACACTAAAGCAAGGCTGGCTTTCCGGGTACAGTATGGTCTGAAGGTATGAGGTTATCCCCCAAAGCTTATGGACAACCAGTAAATAACATATATAATTTTTCACACTCATTTGACTGGTGCCTGCACCGTCTCTCTCTAGCTCTTCCTTCCTCTCTATTTCTCCTTTAGTTATCTGTAGTGCTGGACCCTCCATTGGCTGTGCTAGATTTGCCCTTAGTCTTGGATGAGCGGAACGAGAAGCGTTTGATGAGACGACGGGAGAAGCTTCCAGACTTCTTACGGCTGGTGGAAGAGCAGGAGGCTGTGGAGGAGTCATTGCCCAGGTTGGAGACATCCTCGTGGGATTGACTGAAACTGGGGTCTTTTTCTCTGTTTTTCCTTCGGAATAGTAGCTTGGTACCACTGCGGAGGAATCCCACTGAAACAGGACATACATGCACATAAATAAAAAGAAAGAAGAAATGTATTATCTTATATTGTAATCATTATAGAGTGGTGCAGGGATGACGTCAAAACAAAGACTAATTTGCCACTGGTTCCCTCAAGATTTTCCTATGGCTTTTTATAATGGGGGTTTTCAATTTATAAGTGAAATAAGGTCAGAGGCAAAAATAAAACTTGACCATACTTGAGCGTTTTGCTCTACAACATAAATTACACACATCCATATCGAAAACAAGAATTTGTGAACGAAGCCATTAAAAAAAAAACGTATGTTTCTAATAGGTAACTAGATTAGAATGTTTGAGGTGTGAATGTGTGTGATTTACGTTACATACATGTAAAGCAAAACGTTCAAGTATTTTCAGGTTATGTTCACCACAGACCTTATTTAATTTATAAAAAAAAAAAAAAAAACATAATAAAACCCGTTGGCGGACAGTTGGCGAATTCTGGGTTTAGACTGCATTACTCCAAGAGCCTACCATGTTTGTTGTGTTTGCTTAAAAGGATAGTTCACCTAAAAATTAGTAATTAAATAAAATTCTGTCATTAATTACTCACCCTCATGTCGTTCCAAACCCATAAGACTTTCGCTTATCTTCGAAACACAAACTGAGATATTTGAATGAAATAAAATTTATTTAATTCATTCAATTGATTTCTGTCTGTCCATTGAATGTCTCTCTACCCAAGACTCTGACACTTCAAACTGTTCATAAAGAGATAAAATAAATCAATATGAATTGAGCGGTTTAATCCACGTTTTCTGATGAGACATGATCGCTTTTATTTTCGTTTACTAAATTTGAGTGATCTCTGTATGTTCAATCAACAATGTTTATATGTGAATAAAAACCTAAAATAAATATATTCATCATATAAAGCGATCATGTCTCTTCAGAAGACTGGGATTGAACCGCTCGATTCATATGGATTTATTTTATGAATGTTTACAGTCAGTTTTAGGTGAAAATCTATCAACTTTAATTAACAATATCTTCATTTGTGTTTCGAAGATGAATGAGTGTTGGAACGACATGAGAGCAAATTATGAATTTTTATTTTGGGGGGAACTATCCCATGTTAACTAACCACATAACGTATGATATATAGCTGTATATTACTGCCATATGGACATTACTTTGACATGCACATCTCTGGCTGATAACAAAATACTTTCTAAATTGTAACATTAAAACAAGCATTTTCTGTACAGCTGCTTTGAAACCATATGTATTGTGATAATAAACTCGAAATTAATTTAATAATAAATACATCAAGGGAGACATTACAGAGAAATATACACCTTTATGGTCTTTGAGGCTACGAGTCTCCAACGCTCCAGTCGAGCCTGTCTCCGACTCCGCGTCATCCACAGACGGTCGTTCTGACGCGTCAGATGGTGTGGTCTCGTCTGTTTCCTGATGCGCGGATGCTCCGTGGTGGTTCGTGGGTCCGCTGGGAGAATGCGCCCCCTGTAGGGCTGCATCCATGGCTGCAGCATAGCCCACTGATAAGGCTGAGTCATCCTCAGTAATGGGGACCTGTGGGAAGGAAATAAAATTAGTTTTAACATAGTGTTCCTAATGTAGGCACAGCTGAGGAAGACAACATCTCAGCAGTGCTTGCAAAAGTGGCTCTGCTGTCAGCCTTTCTGTGAACCCTGTTTGTTCAGACAGTGAATTTGAAACTTTAAACTTTTCGATAGCCAGGCGAGGGCCAGTATGTTCTGATGATATATGAGATGTGATATGAGAAGACTGAGCTTCCGATGACATTTAGATTTACGAACTTATAGATTACAATGTTTAAAAGGAAGTTAACATTAGTTAAATATAATGTTTCAGTTATAACAGAATAAAAGTTACATTGATCACAATTAAATCCTATCCAAAAGGTGTCCTGATGAGTGTTACAGCAACATTATGTGAAGGAAAGAGATGACTTAAACAAACATTACCCTGGGGAAAGAGACTGTTCTTGTGATTGTTTCCCTAGACACTTGTCTCATTGTAACCAAGATGTTTATATGACACTGATTAGAAATGTCAATGTTCAGACTGACCTTTGACACCCCAGATATGATGAGAGTGCTGCGTTTAGTAGGCGTCTTTTTGGGTACCTTACTGGCCGACTCGGTCAGCTGTCGAATGGCCGTTTCTGCTACGGGATCCAGCCCATTAGGGAGGGTGCCTTCTGCTTGGGAACAGCACACAAACACAACAGGATCACAAACTTACACCTAATTTTGTTCAAATGACACTGCGAAAATAAGATTAAAACGATAAATAATATTAACAAAACGTATTATAATATGGACAAAAATTATAAATAATACATTTAATGTATAACAAATTCATAATATTAACAAAAACATATTTAAAAAACAATAATATACACAACAATATATAAATGTGTGTTACTTTATTTTCTGAACCCTAACTTTGAATTTAATACACAATTAATTAAATACGTGATTATAAAGATGTACGTAAAATTGAATAAATATGCATTTTAATAAATGTTTTTGAAAGACGCCGCTTATGCTCACCAAGGCTGTATTTATTTGATCAAAAATACAGTAAAAATAATAATATTGTGAAATATTATTAAAAAATGTTAAAATGTAATTTATTCCTGTGACGACAACTTATTATTCTTAGAAATTATTCTAATATGCTGATTTGCTGCTCAAGAAAAATGTATTATGATTATCAATGCAGTTGTGCTGCTTAATATTTTTGTGAGATTCTTTGATGAAAAAAAAGTTCAAAGCAATAATTTGATAACTTTTCTAACATTATAAATGTTTTAACTGTCACTTTTCATCTATTTAATGTGTCCTTGATGAATAAAAGCACTGATTTCTTTAAAATAAATGGTAGTGTGAACTGTCTTAAAATGCTAATCTTAATGTGAAGCTCACTGCTGGGGGTTGGACTGGCACTGGTGCTGGTGCTGGTGCTGGTGCTCTGCAAGCTGTTTGTGAGCACGCTGGGAGTCTTTTCAGTCACCTCCACCTTTGAGGGGGACCTAGACGGAGAGTCTCCTCCTGCAGTTACAGAGGAAGAAACAGGATAGTGTGCCATTTTTGTGGTACTGGAGAAAGAACGGCATATGTGTTCTCAGTTTTCCTGACTGAGTAATCTGGCCTTTACCTATTTTGCGGTCCAGTTTTAGTCGTGACTGGATTGTGGTTACTGTGGTGACAATAGTGCCATCAGGCATGATGGTGCGGTCCACGTCCACCTTCTTCGAGGGAGTGACCGAGGACCGCAGAGGAGTCGCGTTCTGACATGCACGCAAATCACTGGATTCCAAATACAATAGCTATGGATGCAGAAACATAAGATCATTAGCTTAAACATAAGTCATACTTTAATTTACAAAGATATCTGTGACAACTACTATAGTATTAGGGTTAGTACAGCCACAGATGTCTTCAAACAATGACAAACAATCCCCATTCATATATTTCTGTGCTTACTTGGCCTACATGTTCACAAACAAACACAATGATTATACAGAGCGTTTAAATACCGTTTATTATACCTGTAAGATTATGTGTGTAACAAGTACAGTGTGAACTAAAGTACTAGGTTAAATAAAGAAATAATTCAGTTATCGAGTTAATCAGAGACAAGGTGATCGTTCAGTTCACAAGGCAGACCACTGTAATAAGATATGTTTTCTATTAAATAATTCACATTGACATTTAGAACAGGGACTTATCAGCGAGTTCAGAAAAGTGAACAAGGCTGGTGGAAGCCTTAAAGGGATAGTTAACCCAAAAATGCAAATTCTGTCATCACTCACTCACCCTGTTGTTTCAAACCTGTATGAGTTTCTTTCTTTTGTTGAACACAAAAGAAGATATTTTAAAGAATGTTGGTAATTAAACAGTTAAACAGAAAAAATACTATGGAAGTCAATGTCTACCGTCAACTGTCTGGTTACCAAATTTTTAAAAAATATCATCTTTTGTGTTCAACAGAAGAAAGAAACTCATTCAGGTTTAAAACACTGACACTCTCAACACTGTATTATCATGCTATCCATATGTATACTTTATATATGGGAATTATGTAGTGTTATGTAGAATTATGTTGTCTGTCTGTCTGTCTGTCTGTCTATCTATCTATCTGTCTGTTATTTAATTATTCCTGAAGGATCATGTGACAATGGAGACAGGAGTAATGACTGCCAGAAATAAATAACTTTTTAAAATATTAAGATGTGAAAAAAAAAATGCATCGTAAAAATATTTTACAATATTCCTCTTTTTACTGTATTTTTGATCAAATAAATGCAGCCTTGGTGAGCATAAACTACTTCCTTTAAAAACATTAACCAAACTTTTGAAAGATACTGTGTATAAAATACAAAATCATTCTGAATTCCACTTTATGCTGCACTCACCTCTAATGTTATGATAGCAGTTGGAGCCAGACCATGACCCGGAGCGATGGACAGTTTGTGCTGTCCATTAGGAAGTCTTTTAGAGAGGTCCAATGGTAAGGAAGCACGACCAGGCAGAAACTCTGTCAGTCAGAAAAAAAGAAACAAATATTTTGTCAAGTAAATAAAATTTTTTAAAAACTTAACGCAATGAAAACAAAATTAGACAGAATGGAGAATATCAGTCTTGAATCATTCACCAGATTATCTGATATGTTAAAGATTTGCTCCTATAATCTTGGATAAACTATTGAATGAAAAGTGACTCACGTTCTCCTTTGCTGTTTTTCTCCACAAGTCTTACTTTGAGTTCTTTGGTTTCTGGTCCTACATCCCTAATAGATAACAACATGCTTAGATTTATCACAAGTAAATAAAGATTAACACACAAAAACATTTTCTAATACTGAATATTGGAGATGAAGGGACATTTTTGTATCATTAAAATAATTAATTATCTTTGTAACTAGATTTTAGGTTATGAAATGGCTATACATTATCAGTATTGTGGTAGACTAAATATCCCCTTTGGCCTCACAACAGTAATCTGTATGCTGGCTTTGAGTATTAAATCAACCATTCTGGTAATTGGTATCACAGGAAATAGTGATGTGTTGCGAATGGCTGTAATTAAATGTGCTAAATAGCTCTTTGTTTCTTTGGGAGTTGGCTCCATAATTTTTTCAGAGCAATTGGTGGAGCTGCTCACAGCTTTACACCTTCATTCATGACAGAAGGGCTGCCATTATAAAACAGACTTTGATGAAAACACTCCATTGTGTAAAACGGAAATGGTGAAGCTGACCTTTAAATATAAGGTCTGAGAAAATCCCATTGGATTACCAGTCTAGTTCTGCAGCACAGACTTAAATTAAAACTACTTGTAAGAACAAAAATGACTTTGTCTAATAGAACATGACATTATAAGAAACATTTCCTTGTAAAATTTCCTAAGTGTCAATAACATAAGCGTGCTTGCAGTGTAAAGTCGTCAGTCCAGTGCAGGGCTGCTCCAGGACTAGGGGAAGGAGTAAGGAAGCCGGTTCTGCGTTCAATGGAAGGAGTGTCCAGACTCAGCACACAACAAAGCTCTCCTACATGAGTCTGACATCCTGGAAAAGAAATCACTTATGAAAAAATGACCTGCACCATAAATTGCTCAAATCTAGAGTTTATATATATATATATATATATATATATATATATATATATATATATATATATATATATATATATATATATATATATATATATATATATATATATATATATATATATATATATATATATATATATATATATATATATATATATATAAAATTAATTTCTATACACTCATATACATTTATATTCTACAAAATAGACACACCACACCATATATATATACAATGCCAAAAGTTTGTGGTCAGAAATATTTTTTCTTCTGTTGAAAGGAAATGTAAACTTTTATTATGCATATAACTGATCAAAAGTGACAGAAAATACATTTCAAGTGTTACAAAAGATTTCCATTTTTTTTTTAAATGCTGTTCTTTTGAATTGTCTATTCATTAAAGGTTCCAGAAAAAGTATCAGTTCTCCTTTTGTGGTCCAGAAAAAAATGGCATACTGCATTTTTAAAGACCCTTTTTAAAGACCCTTAAGAAACACATCAAACTGGTATTAAGTGAACAGAAAACCAGCCTAATTCACAAGGCCTCCTTAAGTCCAATTAAGCCCCTTTCACACAGAGCGTTGATCCCTGAAAATTGCCATAAAATGCTAGAGTGCCTTCCGTGTGAACGCAAACATGTCCCGGGATTGATCTCAGAATCGATTCCGGGATGGGGACCTAGTAACATTGCTGGGGTCAGTTGTGGAATACGCCCTGTGTAAGCAAAAGGCAGGACCAATGCCGTAAGGTGTGTTTCGTGGTGATGACGCTGAAGCTGAGATCATTCGCCAGCTTAGTGGAGCAGTACGCAATGCGCTAGTTTATGATCGAATCAGAAAAAAATGCAATAGCGTGGTTTCTCGAGAGACATTACACGTCACATCCTGATGTTACATTGTCTTTACGGGATCTTTACGGGATGTGTGTGAACGCACACACAGATTCCAGAAAATCACTGGCAGTGTGAATGAGTCAAAATCAAATGATCCCGGGACAAATTGTCAGTGTATTTTTCGTAATCTCTATGTGAAAGGGGCTTTAGTCAACAAGCCATTCAGGCAAGTAGTTGATTTTGAAAATATGTAGAATGAAATATCCTTAGTTGAAATATCCTTTTCTAACAAAATTAAGAATTTAATAATTAAAGAATTAAAGAATTTCATAATTAAGAATAATTAAATGATCTTTGTGCTGTTTAATCAATCATATTCATATTAATGAATCATATTAATCAGTCATATTTTTATACCTTTTTTGACATCAGTTGCTCTGAGTTGGTGCACCAAAATCCGCTTGACAGGCGTGCTCTGAGATGGAGATTTCAGACCACCGATCTGCTTCTCCCTGGGGAACTATAACAATAGGGAATGTGAATGTTTTATAACATGAAAGTCACATTTTTCAAAAAAATCAGTTTTCCTTCCCCGTTGTTGACCTTAATTGCATGTCTTGTATGTTTTGTACTGATAAGGATGTCATACATCCCTACATGTAATACATCAAACACACCCAACCAAAACATACAAAATCCACATGGATCTGTCGCAGTGTTGAGTACACTTCCAAATGATCTCCACACACTAACCCCTACTGTGTGATATAGCAATCAATACTGGTATTTTTACCGCAGGGCTTGATACACAGGCCCTCAGGTTGAGGATCATGGCAGGGTATGTTGTGTATAGCGTGTCCTCCACCAGCGCGGCAATCATATCACTGTCCACCTCCACATCAGAGCCCTAAAGACAAAAACAAAGATTTCAGTTTATTTGCATAGTTATAAAAGTAGTTTCTTTTTGTACCATTTACAAATTGTAATACATCAAAAGCTGAAAGGAACATGACCTATGTGACCAAAATGACGACTCTACCTCTTTCTGGACTCTTTGGCATGATTTTACAGTTAAAGAGAGATGAGGTTGCTTGGAAAAAGTCCAGGACACAAGGAGACCCTCTTCCTCCACTTCCTCAAGACAGACCTGCAACTACAGCAGCCGATACAGAACATTTTAACTCCTATTTCACAGTCATTTTGCAAAAGTAATATATTCATCAATGGCTGCTCCATTTTTTACCACCTAGAGATGAAACATTAAACTGTGGCACTGCGCATCAAGGAGAGTCATTTGCTTGAGATGAGTATCGCATGCAATATTCATAGCCACCAAACCTCACAATCTACATTAAGCTATTGAGATGGAAAAAACTGGCAAACTGAGAAGTTCATTCATGTGAGCAGTGGCAGGACACGTCAGACTAATGAGAGTTGAGTGTGCAGCAATGCAGACTGATGCAAACTCACAGATGCAAATCCATTTCATTTGTATTTTACCTGGGCTTGCATGGGCTTCATCGTGATCTGGTAGGTATCCATGGAAACAGCTGCAGGTGACTGCTGAGTGACAGATACAGGGAACGTTACGGTGTCGACCGAACAATTGCACTGCAGGACCTGAAAGAGGTTGAGGCAATGATTGACAAATAATGACTGAGGGGGACACAATATGGTATCTTAAAAAAAAAAAAAAAAAGGCCACAAAATGCTTGTGACAGACAAAATATATATTGAATGCAACTTGATAGGTTGGACACATTCACCCTGATTTAAGAGTTTGAGTGTTTAAAGGGTTAGTTCACCCAAAAATGAAAATTCTGTCATTAATTACTCACCCTCATGTTGTTCCAAACCCCTAGGACCTTCGTTCATCTTCGGAAAACAAATTAAGATATTTTTTTGATGAAATCCGAGAGCTTTCTGACCCCGCCATAGACAGCAATTTAAATAACACTTTCAAGGCCCAAAAAGGTAATAAAAACATCATTAAAACAGTCCATGTGACTCCAGTGGTTCAGTGGTTTTATGAAACGACGAGAATACTTTTTGTGCGCAAAAACAAACAAAAAGCAACAGCGTAAGAGTCTGTCACAGACTAGATGAAATTGTTGAATAAAGTCGTTATTTTTGTTAAAAGTATTCTCGTTGCTTCATAAAATTAAGGTTGAACCACTGGAGTTGCTTGGACTACACTCACCTAAAGGATTATTAGGAACACCATACTAATACTGTGTTTGACCCCCTTTCGCCTTCAGAACTGCCTTAATTCTACGTGGCATTGATTCAACAAGGTGCTGCAAGCATTCTTTAGAAATGTTGGCCCATATTGATAGGATAGCATCTTGCAGTTGATGGAGATTTGTGGGATGCACATCCAGGGCACGAAGCTCCCGTTCCACCACATCCCAAAGATGCTCTTTTGGGTTGAGATCTGGTGACTGTGGGGGCCATTTTAGTACAGTGAACTCATTGTCATGTTCAAGAAACCAATTTGAAATAATTCGAGCTTTGTGACATGGTGCATTATCCTGCTGGAAGTAGCCATCAGAGGATGGGTACATGGTGGTCATAAAGGGATGGACATGGTCAGAAACAATGCTCAGGTAGGCCGTGGCATTTAAACGATGCCCAATTGGCACTAAGGAGCCTAAAATGTGCCAAGAAAACATCCCCCACACCATTACACCACCAGCCTGCACAGTGGTAACAAGGCATGAAGGATCCATGTTCTCATTCTGTTTACGCCAAATTCTGACTCTACCATCTGAATGTCTCAACAGAAATCGAGACTCATCAGACCAGGCAATATTTTTCCAGTCTTCAACTGTCCAATTTTGGTGAGCTCGTGCCAATTGTAGCCTCTTTTTCCTATTTGTAGTGGAGATGAGTGGTACCCGGTGGGGTCTTTTGCTGTTGTAGCCCATCCGCCTCAAGGTTTTGCGTGTTGTGGCTTCACAAATGCTTTGCTGCATACCTCGGTTGTAACGAGTGGTTATTTCAAAAGTTGCTCTTCTATCAGCTTGAATCAGTCGGCCCATTCTCCTCTGACCTCTAGCATCAACAAGGCATTTTCGCCCACAGGACTGCCGCATACTGGACGTTTTTCCCTTTTCACACCATTCTTTGTAAACTCTAGAAATGGTTGTGCGTGAAAATCCCAGTAACTGAGCAGAACATTGTGAAATACTCAGACCGGCCTGTCTGGCACCAACAACCATACCATGCTCAAAATTGTTTAAATCACCTTTCTTTCCCATTCTGACATTCAGTTTGGAGTTCAGGAGATTGTCTTGACCAGGACCACACCCCTAAATGCATTGAAGCAACTGCCATGTGATTGGTTGATTAGATAATTGCATTAATGAGAAATTGAACAGGTGTTCCTAATAATCCTTTAGGTGAGTGTATATTAACAATGTTTTTACTACCTTTCTGGGCCTTGAAAGTGTTAATTAAATAGCGGTCTATGGAGGGGTCAAAAATATCTTAATTTGTGTTCCGAAGATGAACGAAGGTCTTATGGGTTTGGAACGACATGAGGGAGATTAATTAATGACAGAATTTTCATTTTTGGGTAAACTAACCATTTAAAAACATACTGATAAAAATAATAGCATGCACACAATGTCTGAGCTGATCTACTAACATTCACAACTGAGGATTGCATCTGTCAAATGAGCTAAAAAGTAGTATTTCTCTTAATGCATATGTATATAAAAATTGTTATTATTGCAATTACTTAAAATTATGATTTAAATTTACATTTTGTCAAAATATGACAAATCAAATTTTAAATACGAAGACATATACATTTATATACATTACTGTTCAAAAGTTAAAGTCCTAGTGAACCGGAAGTAGCAACTGAGTTTTCTTCAGTGCCGTGACGTATTTCCAAGTGAAACAGAATATTGAATAGAGGGCAGGGTTTTACTTCAGCGCTCCTTCTCTCCATCTCTCGCTCATAGCAGACTAACGGTTGGAGGGGAGTGGTTAAGGATATTCAAACCCAAGCCATCAAAAACTGACATCATCTGAGAAGGAACGCCATTCCAGACCGGAAGTAACTTTTCAGATTTTGATTAAAGATTACGGTAACACTTTACAATAAGTTTCATTAGTTAACAACATTAGTAAACATGAACTAATAATGAGCTGCACTTATAAAGCATTTATTTATCTTTGTTAATGTTAATTTCAACATTTACTACTACTTTATTAAAATCTTGTTAACATTAGTTAATGCACTGTGAACTAACATGAACAACTGTATTTTTATTAACCAACGTTAACAAAGATGAACAAATACAGTCACAAACGTACTGCTCATGGTTAGTTCATGTTAGTTAATACATTAACTAATGTTAACTAATGAAACCTTATTGTAAAGTGTTACCAAGATTACCGTGACAAACCATTTTTTTGTGTGTATTAACTTGCATGGATTAATTGTTCACCCTGTAATGTGTGCTAACAAAGTAAATAGGGTCAATTTTATAATTTCAAAAATATTTTTTATGTTTTTGAAAGAAGCCTCATGCTCACAGAGGCTACATTTATTTGATCAAAAATACAATAAAAACAGTAATATTGTGAAATATTATTTAAATTTGAATTAACTGTTTTATAATTTTGAAAATTTAATTTATTCTTGTGATGGCAAAGCTAAAGCTCCAATCTTTAGTGTCACATGATCATTCAGAAAATACATCTAATATGCTGTTTTATTGCTCAAGAAACATTTCTTATTATTATCATTGTTGAAAACAGTAGTGCTGCTTAATCTTTTATCCAACAATACACACATTTAGGGGTGGGCAATATACAGGTGACACAATTAACCGGTAGAAATTTGTCAAACAATTTGCACTATTTTGGACTATGTCTAAAACAAATGTGAATCAGTATTATTGGATCTGTGATCATTTGGTCTTAAAGTAACAGCAGCCTAATATTCCTGCTGCTGTCTGTGTCATTAATGTTAAACAACAAGAGAAAATATATCACTGCTCTTGACTAAATCAATAAATAAATGTATTCCTTTTAAAGTTACAGAAGTTATTCAGTTTACACAGTTAAGACTGAAGTTTTTCTAGGGCTTAAAGTTTTTCAGGTAGCACCATTTAATTTGTGTCTTTGTTCTATTGTAGTTTTTTGTCCTATTGCTTGTAATTAGTTTCTTTGTTGTTATTTTATCACTGACTGTTTACTTCTCTGTAGTATTTTTTACTTAGTATTAGTTTTTTGTGATACTGAAATTGATGACAAGAATTGTGTCAAAAATAACAATATTGTGATATATATTGTTATCGTGAAATACAATTACCCATATTGTGATATAAGATTTGAGTCATATCGTCCACCCCTACACCCATTTTTTTTGTTAGATTGCACAAGCATATTAGTAACCTTTATTTGGTGTTTTAGTAACTAAGGGCTTACCATGCTGCGTACTGATTGGTCGGTGCAAGTCACACAGTCAATGGACGCAGAAGTTGGGAGCTGAAGACTGTCATCAAAGGTGATTTGAATAGAGCTCTGAATAGAAAAGGAGATTGTCAGTTAGTTCATCTGCACATAAATTAAGTGAAGAAAATGAGTTTTTGGGTGCAATCACTCTTCAGATATATCTCTCGGGCTAAATGTCTGTTTGCATGTTTATATTATGCAGCAAGATGATAAAGCATCCATAAATCTTCACAGCCTCAAAACAGAAATCCCAGCCACTTAGGGATAAAAGAGCATGATAAACAGGCAACGGAAGCACTGCAATAACATCTGCTTTACTTTACCCGCAATGCATCTCGCGCAATTATATAAAGTGCAACTGAAGGGAAAAAACACCCATTTTAATTAAAAGCTGCATAAATCAATGAGAAGTAAAAAAAGTGGGTGAAAATATAAAACTATCATCATTCCAGTTGAGCTGAGGAGAAAACTTTAACTGTTTAGGACATTATGTACTTAGTTACAGAGATTAATACAGACAACATACATTCTGTCTGTTTAAAAACATTGGTGAGCGAATAGCATACTCAGGATATGACATCATTCTGTCCAGGCGAACGTGGCAGACTGCCATGACGACAAGCTGCCAATGTACCTATTTGAGCCAGACTTCCACAGTTTGCAAATGGAGATCATGCAACAAACATTGCATGCCAGGACTCCAGGTAGAAACATACTAATCTAATATATATGCTTGTAAAACACCCAAATGTAAAGATCATGATTAGAGTAATGGCCTCTAATCACACTAAAAGGAAACTCTGTCAATGACAGGATATTGCAGCAAGGCAGAAACCTTAGCCAAGCAGGATTGGCAAGAGATGAGTGTGGTAATGGAAATGACTGAGCATAACCACAACACTGTGTGGAGAACACTGACTTCTGCTGTGGTTGTTGCTGTCACTGATGGACATAACATGAAAAACTGGACCGAAAAAGCTGAAGCCTTCTGCTTATATGATTTCATGTGTTGAGGGGTGTGTAAATAATTATGTTTTTCATCATCACAATTGACATGACTGATCCGCCTAATAGAAGATGCCATAAACTGTCACATATATAAAAGATCATGAAAATGACGAGCCTAATGCAATAAGAGAGACGTTATCCTGAAGTTAACAGATACTAGGCTCACATAACCGTAAAATCACATCACACTTATGATATCATGACTTGACCATGGTATTACCATGGTACTTTTTTATAAGGGATAGTCAATACATCTTTATTTAACTTGGATAATTAATGGCAGGGGAAAAAAAATGACAGCATTTTGTGGTAGAAATTAAGGTGATGGACATTTTTGGAACATCTTTGGAAGACTTATTACTAGTGCGATAAAGAAAAGAAAAAAGAATAAATAATTAATCGTACATTTATCTGTAATTAATCATGATTAAATCACATATTAATATAATATTTTAATATTGTAATAATTTCACATTGAATCTCCAAATATAAATGTAAAAACAACATAAGACGGTATATTTTAAATATACGTTTAAATGCCATCTTTTTACTAAGAACTGTAAATACTGTAAAAGCCAGTATCACTGATATGATGCTGCTACTGATATCGATATTAAATGGATATTTTCCCCAGTTTTAGCCATTAATTATAGCCATTCAACATTACAGTATAATTGAAAGCCATCATTTTTAACATTTAATAGGCTTTAAAAAATATAACAACTTTTTTTTTTATTTAAGTGAACTTAAAACATTCACAAAAGCAATACATTGTATATACATAATTTTAATATACACTCACCTAAAGGATTATTAGGAACACCTGTTCAATTTCTCATTAATGCAATTATCTAATCAACCAATCACATTGCAGTTGCTTCAATGCATTTAGGGGTGTGGTCCTGGTCAAGACAATCTCCTGAACTCCAAACTGAATGTCAGAATGGGAAAGAAAGGTGATTTAAACAATTTTGAGCGTGGCATGGTTGTTGGTGCCAGACGGGCCGGTCTGAGTATTTCACAATCTGCTCAGTTACTGGGATTTTCACACACAACCATTTCTAGAGTTTACAAAGAATGGTGTGAAAAGGGAAAAACATCCAGTATGCGGCAGTCCTGTGGGCGAAAATGCCTTGTTGATGCTAGAGGTCAGAGGAGAATGGGCAGACTTATTCAAGCTGATAGAAGAGCAACTTTGACTGAAATAACCACTCATTACAACCGAGGTATGCAGCAAAGCATTTGTGAAGCCACAACACGCACAACCTTGAGGCGGATGGGCTACAACAGCAGAAGACCCCACCGGGTACCACTCATCTCCACTACAAATAGGAAAAAGAGGCTACAATTTGCACGAGCTCACCAAAATTGGACAGTTGAAGACTGGAAAAATGTTGCCTGGTCTGATGAGTCTCGATTTCTGTTGAGACATTCAGATGGTAGAGTCAGAATTTGGCGTAAACAGAATGAGAACATGGATCCATCATGCCTTGTTACCACTGTGCAGGCTGGTGGTGGTGGTGAAATGGTGTGGGGGATGTATTCTTGGCACACTTTAGGCCCCTTAGTGCCAATTGGGCAACGTTTAAATGCCATGGCCTACCTGAGCATTGTTTCTGACCATGTCCATCCCTTTATGACCACCATGTACCCATCCTCTGATGGCTACTTCCAGCAGGATAATGCACCATGTCACAAAGCTCGAATCATTTCAAATTGGTTTCTTGAACATGACAATGAGTTCACTGTACTAAAATGGCCCCCACAGTCACCAGATCTCAACCCAAAAGAGCATCTTTGGGATGTGGTGGAACGGGAGCTTCGTGCCCTGGATGTGCATCCCACAAATCTCCATCAACTGCAAGATGCTATCCTATCAATATGGGCCAACATTTCTAAAGAATGCTTTCAGCACCTTGTTGAATCAATGCCACGTAGAATTAAGGCAGTTCTGAAGGCAAAAGGGGGTCAAACACAGTATTAGTATGGTGTTCCTAATAATCCTTTAGGTGAGTGTAGATTAATCCTTATTAAAGCTACAAAAGTTATTCAGTCAAAAGCAGTGAGTGATTTTCTCTTTTTTGTATTTTTTTTTATTAACATTAATGGCAGACAGCAGCAGGTATATTAGGCTGATGTCACTTTAAGACCTGACGAACATGATGCGGATCTGAAACACATCAGATTTTCTCACAACTCTTTACATTAATTTAAGACATTTTAACTTATTTAAGACTGTGCTTACAAGGATACTCCTCAAAAACAGATGTGTTTTCGGAATGCTGTGTTAATTGTGTTTAATATTTTTAATGGGCATTTTGTGTTTTCGTAATGCTGTGTTAATTGCGTAAAATATTTTTAGCGGGCATTTAGTGTTTTCGGATACTGCGTTAATTGCGTTAAATATTTTTAACGTGTTAAACTAAAAAATATTAAACGCAAAATGAATGCGTTACATTTGACAGCTCTACTCATTACACAAAAAATATTTACAATATTATTTGTAAAAATACACACATAATATTTACTTCACTACTTTTTGCATAATTTGACAATACTACTGCTAGATTAAAAAAAAAATTATAAAAAAAACTAATATTTACTTTACTTTTTCCATCCATCTCATATTTCAGGTTAAGCATGCGCTTCAGTAATCAAGCAGTGATAATGTGTCCTGTAAATTAGCATCATCCTGGATCCCTTGACAAAAAGCCACTTAGAATTTTTCATTGGCTTTTGAATTATTGCAGAAAATAAGTTCTGTGACTAACAAACGTTTATCATTCTTACACGTATTGTTCATCAAGATAATCTTCACAAATGAACACAACTTTTATGAATAATGAAGCCAAATTGCCAGAAGGATAAAAGCTAAAGTTAGGCTATAACTTTAATGAACTACACCACAGTTACATGACTTCAACTGCAACATCACGACCACTAAGCTTCTGACAACTCCATCAAGCTGTATTTAAAATCTACAAGTTGGAAAGTTTGAGTTAGTTTGCAAGGGCGTGAGTGTAAACAATGAGGCTGTAAAAGCGGACTAGTGAGTAGATGAGTCTTTGCAAGGATTTTAATATTTCTGCCGCTTTAGCCACTTGTTAGCAACTACCTTTTTCAAGACACACAATATATCAGTAATCTATATTTATTTTAATCTTTTATATGTCATGGAACAAAAACATGAAAATATCTTGAGCTTGTGTTAAATCACAAAACTTATTTGAGGCATTTAACCAAAATCCCATTAAAAAAACAAAACAATTGACTTTAGGATGATTCAAAAATCATCAATTTAGTACTGTTCCTGATACTTTTCCTAATTACAGACATAGTAAGTTGTGTTATAATAAATAATGAAATGCTTTGAGACAAGGTTGTCATTGAAAAAAAAAAAAAAAGAACTGATATTTATATGATGGATTTCCATATTTTTAGATGAGTCTGGAAAAAGGGTAAAACAAAACAACTATATGTTGATGGCATTTCAAATGACCCTCTTTTTTATTTTTAAAGAATGAAGGATGATGGTAGTTACAGAAACACGCATAAAAAGTGAAAAAAAAATTGGCTGTCATTCATGAATGAAAGATATAGATGGAATTTGACCAACAACATACCAAAAAGGTATGTAACAGTTATGAAACTACTACTAATAGTCCTTAGACTATTAAACTGAAAGTATGTGTACACAAATCCCTTTGAAATTAGAGAAGCTCAGCATAATTGACTTAAGTTTCTCTCTCTCTTTCTCTCTCTCTGTACCTCAGCCAATGGGACAAGAGGACATGTTTGACTGGGTAGCATTTACTGGCTCAGCCTCTGAGCTCACGGAGAGGAGGAAGAGAAAACGCACATCCCCTACTGTACTGGCATATGTTCTTTATTTCACGCCCCTCTCTCCATCCTACAAAGATACACAGACATGATAATGTGTGTTCATACAGGTAGCCCTGGGTCAGTATACAAGATTCACAGACAGGTTTAACTATTGTTACCAACGATAATAAATTGTCTTGCTCTAATTTTTAATCATTCTTGATGTTGGTGTGACATTCAAAATAATGATTTATAATATGTTGAATACATAGCATGATTATACCTAATAATACTTGATTAGAATGATTAGAAATGGTTATGTGATGTTTTTTTAATATGATTATAGAAGAGGACGGCTTCAGCATGCTTTAACAAAAATAGTTACAATTCATTTCATAATGCGTCATACATTTTGGTCAAGTGTATGTGCAATATAACTCATCTATAACAAATATTATTAGTTTAATTTTGTGTTGTTTACAATGATTTCCCCTAATATTGCATGCTTAAACATCGGCCACCGTTTAAGAAAAAAAAAAAGGTGAAATCTGTTATGAAAATTAAAATCAACCCAAATTGAACGTAGTTCCAGAAACACGTTTTTTTTTTTTTTTTAAAGCTAGTTAGCTAAGTTAGTACCACAAAAGCAATCTGATTCAAATGTGTGCTGGTGTAAAAGCTGATGGTTTTACATCACAACACGTCTTTCTAATTCTCTTCTCAGCAACAAATCACCACAATACGTGTAATTTGCATACAGAGACAAATCCTTGTCATTTACATCACACATTTGCATGATCATGCTGTGATCCACATGTGTGCCACTGGCTATTACCCTCTACAAACAGACACATGCACTGAGACCAGTGAGGGCTAGAAGAAGAACATTAGTGTTAAGCTGGGAATACACCTTTCTTTTGCACATCAAGTCTCCAAAACAGTGTTGAGGTTTTGATTTGTTCAGTGCATGACCACTGAAAATTAGTTTCTAGGGGAAAAACTGCATATCCAACTACAGCACAGAGGAAAAAGCTCAATCTGTCCTGTGCATCAGCAGATCCATCAGTAAAATCAGCATACGTAATGAAAAATGACCTGTCCACCCCCACGGGGCACAGTGAAGCATTTGAACAAAATCACCACACATTCCACTTTAGCCACGTCAGTTTGCATTTTCAACACAAGTCAAACGTATAAAGATCAAGCAGAATGCATGTTTGAGATAACTGACATAAGACAGCTAAGTGATTTGCAGGAAATGGTATGCATGCATTAACTGTGTTCAGGGGTGCAACTCTGGTCTGACAGGTCGTACTCAACACTGAGTGTTGGGCAATGTTTGACTGCCCACAATATCATAATTTTTACATCATATACAATTTTCTGTGTTGTATAAAGCACTATAAATAAAGGTGACTTGACTTGACATTGGTACGGTATCCGTGATTACAGCCAATTATAGTGGTATTAATGTTGATTGGACTCTAGGTGTTGCTATGGGGTAATGGGCTTCAGATAAAGAAATGTACACGGTCAATACACAATATATAAGCAACTGTTGATAAGTAAGTTTCATTCATAATGTTTACCCCTTTAAACTGGTATAAATATATAATACCAGTATCATCCCTCATACTGAGTATACCGGTATTACTGTATGAAATGGAAAGCCTGGTTGATACAAAACTACTAATTACCCCCTAGAAATCTCCTAAAATACCATAACCTGCAGTTAAAAAAAAGATAGAAGAGAGGGTACTAAACAGTGCTAAATTAAAGATAAAGTGAAAGTGCAACAGTGCTTGCCCACTTGTTTTAGCGCCCATGGTTCTGATAGTATTTTAAGTTAAAAATACAAAAAAAGGTGTGCACAATCCAAAAACCCAAACAGGGCTCAGGTGCAGGACAAAAGATAATAACTTTACACCACTTCACCTTGTAATTCTAATTAAGTGGGGGTCATTTTTTAGGATTCCTGATGGTTTCACACTTAATTCTTTTGCAGTTAACATGTGTCTTTTCTTCTCTAACTGTTTTTGTCTGACCCTGCTGACCCAATGAGCATTTCACTGTCCAGTGGTCATGCCTTAACTGCAATGTCTAGTATTGCATTAGTGTGTATCCCTCTCATGGGCATTTAAAAAAATTTGACTTCTCAGTCTTTTCAGAGTTAAATCTCTTTTTTGGCTAATTTTATCTGTAATAGAAAACGTGCCTAATAATTCTGCACACCTGAATATAAGGTGTTTTTTTATTTCCAACAAATATATATCACTTACAAATGATTAAATACGAAATGAATAGTAGTTATTAAGATTAATGTGGTTTGGAATTGGTAAAATGTGCCTGGAAAAAAAATATGATCAGAAAATCAATGTGCCTAATAATTCTGCACGCAGTGTATAAGGTTAATCACTATACACTCACCTAAAGGATTATTAGGAACACCATACTAATACTGTGTTTGACCCCCTTTCGCCTTCAGAACTGCCTTAATTCTACGTGGCATTGATTCAACAAGGTGCTGAAAGCATTCTTTAGAAATGTTGGCCCATATTTATAGGATAGCATCTTGCAGTTGATGGAGATTTGTGGGATGCACATCCAGGGCACGAAGCTCCCGTTGCACCACATCCCAAAGATGCTCTATTGGGTTGAGATCTGGTGACTGTGGGGGCCATTTTAGTACAATGAACTCATTGTCATGTTCAAGAAACCAATTTGAAATGATTCGAGCTTTGTGACATGGTGCATTATCCTGCTGGAAGTAGCCATTAGAGGATGGGTACATGGTGGTCATAAAGGGATGGACATGGTCAGAAACAATGCTCAGGTAGGCCGTGGCATTTAAACGATGCCCAATTGGCACTAAGGGGCCTAAAGTGTGCCAAGAAAACATCCCCCACACCATTACACCACCACCACCAGCCTGCACAGTGGTAACAAGGCATGATGGATCCATGTTCTCATTCTGTTTACGCCAAATTCTGACTCTACCATCTGAATGTCTCAACAGAAATCGAGACTCATCAGACCAGGCAACATTTTTCCAGTCTTCAACTGTCCAATTTTGGTGAGCTCGTGCAAATTGTAGCCTCTTTTTCCTATTTCTAGTGGAGATGAGTGGTACCCGGTGGGGTCTTCTGCTGTTGTAGCCCATCCGCCTCAAGGTTGTGCATGTTGTGGCTTCACAAATGCTTTGCTGCATACCTCGGTTGTAACGAGTGGTTATTTCAGTCAAAGTTGCTCTTCTATCAGCTTGAATAAGTCGGCCCATTCTCCTCTGACCTCTAGCATCAACAAGGCATTTTCGCCCACAGGACTGCCGCATACTGGATGTTTTTCCCTTTTCACACCATTCTTTGTAAACTCTAGAAATGGTTGTGCGTGAAAATCCCAGTAACTGAGCAGATTGTGAAATACTCAGACCGGCCTGTCTGGCACCAACAACCATGCCACGCTCAAAATTGCTTAAAACACCTTTCTTTCCCATTCTGACATTCAGTTTGGAGTTCAGGAGATTGTCTTGACCAGGACCACACCCCTAAATGCATTGAAGCAACTGCCATGTGATTGGTTAATTAGATAATTGCATTAATGAGAAATTGAACAGGTGTTCCTAATAATCCTTTAGGTGAGTGTATACTTAACTGATATAACAAATACATACACAAATATTTTGGAAAATGTGATGAGACTGACTCAGTTCTTTGCAGAATTATGGGTAATCTAGTTTTTTCACCTGGAATTTCGTTATTAAACATGATTATTTAAAAAATAAGGTGAAATAATGCAGACTGATGGCATCAACAAAATCATATACCATCAATTAACAATCTCTGAGCTCACAGTATGATCCGCCTTTAAAGTTATCATTAAAAATCATTTGAATTTGGAGAAAATTAATAGGATTTTTACTTCCGGATCCCGACAGTTGCACACTATAAAAGCTGTATACTAAGTAATATGAAAGAGATCCAGTGCTTAATTTGAACCGGATCCTGTATCCTTTATATTTTTTTTAACAATCAAACAACAAGTTCATCTTGAGTCTTCGGGTCTGAGTCGTTCGTACATCCCCTGACAGCCCCATAGGCTGAGGCTATGCAGTCTGTACCGGAAACAGAAATTATTAGTTCACCTCTTGAGTCTTCGCTCTTTTGTCACATGACAGCCATATTGGATACAGAAATTAGTTTACAATTCCCAACCTTCCTTAAAAACAAGCAAGTAGTTATTTTTAATTTTTTTTTACTCTTACAGTTGCGTTATGCGCTTCGGGTCTCAAATGTCTTACAATTTATACACTTGTGAATTTCTGTCATGATGGCTCTTTTCCATAACTCGTGATGAATGAACAACTCAGACCTGAAGAATCAAAAGGTGAACTAATCTTTTCCGTTTCTGGTACAAACTGCATAGCTTCAGCCTATGGAGATGTGACGTTACAAAAGAACAAATGACTTGGACAAATGACAGACTGCATAGCCTGAAGATCCTGCTAAGCAATGAATTAATCATATCTGTTTCTCATAATTTGGCCTTGGCTGCATTATAGTTTTTTCCTAATCTAAATGTAATCAACATTTGTGTAAATTAATGTGTTGGGGAATTTGGCTACTAACAATTAACATTTCAATTATATTCCGCTGAAATGAACAAAATGACTTGAAAAAAGATTTGTTCATTTTGCTGAACGAGACTCAAAGATCCGAGTCAGTAAAATTATCTGAATTTCCCATCACTACTAAATAGTTAGGTAACAGTATATTAGATCTGTGCATAAACTCTTAAAGCATTAATCTGTATTTAATTTTTACAATGAAGACTATCCAGTGTTATTTTACGTTTGATTACTTTATATAATTTCTGTAGTATTTCTTACCCAGATACTGTTAGACCCACCAGAAAAACTTAAAGCTGTGTTTATTTAATTTGTCTCTTTGTTCTATTGTTTTTAATTGTGCTATCTTTTGCAATTAGTTTTTATTTTATTATTGTCTGTTTACTTGTATTTTTTGTAATTTTTTAACAAATTTTCTAATAAAGCCCCACTGTGCTATGTGTAAGCTATTGCAACAAAATTACCCAAATTATCAAGAAAATATGAAATAATAATAAAATATTGTTATGGCAGTAGCCTATATATGGCAGTTGTCTCTGTGGTATCATAAATGGTACAGAATATTGATATTTTTCAAGGTATTGTATCGAAGTTAGAAATTCCAGTATCGTGACAACACTACTAGTCCAGATAATTTGACCACGAGACCCCTGCTATGGAGAACATTGTTTTGTGTATGTTATACTCCTACTCTCATTCTACTTGTAAATTAAGATGTTCTTTAAACATAGTGTGTTAATCTCAGACAGGGTCTTGATAGTCCGTTGGTGTATGTGTGCTTGTCTCATACAAAGAAGGCATGTGTAAGACTATGGATGATAGTGTGTTTTCCTAGACATTGGTATAATGTCACTTTGGGTTTGAGCCACCCTGTCTTGAATCCCCCTCTGGCCTCTTCAAACACAACACAACAACCATTTGAGCCAACCAAAAATATCCTTCTTCAGGCACTGTGACACAACATGATGAAACTATGGATCCAAAGATTCCTTGTGGCAAATCTAAAACACTGGGTGCCAACAACTGAAGGCAGTGCAATGTAATAGAGGGACATTGTCATATACAAACTTTGCTGTGAGCCTTGTCAGTGGCGTGCACAGACCTCCGCAGAGGCAGGGTCAACTGCGTTCCGGAGGGTGGGGGATGGGGGGGGTCCCCCTCAGTAGAAATCGTGTTTGCAGGGGTACCGCGACGCGATGAAAAAGGGCACTTTCACTTTCAAAGGGGCTCAAGCCCCCCCGCCCCCCACCTTTTGCACGCCACTGAGCCTTGTAATAGTCCTTCAGTGTTGATTTGTAACATGTTATTGATATATGTATGGTCTGCTGCTATTCATAAGCCAATGTGAAGCAAAGTAAAGGTCAATTCACACTGCACCTGCAGAGGCCAAACAACACGGACAATCACCAGATTACACTGTCACTTGAAAAATAACTTCCACGACCCAACACAAACACAGATTAAACATGTTCAATTACCGAAAACAAGCACTGCAAATGGTATTCAGCGCCTACTTTCAAACCTATCCACGAGAAAGAAAAAGGGAAGGAGAAAGGGCAATAGCGAGACAAACTAGTTTGACCTTGAGCCCTGTGTGTGCATGTGCAGACAGTGTGCTATTCTATGCACTGCAGGCATGATAATGTGCCATCATACCATTCCATCATATGCACAGATGCCACACACAAACACGCACACTCTTCAACACAGACAATCCTGACACTGACACACATGCCTGGAGGACTGTGCCATATTGGCAGCAGCTAAACTCTCAGAACATTGATGGTACCAAACGGGCCAACTGGGAGAGCAAGAGACATGGAAAAATTCAATCCCAGCCACATAATTATTCAGTATTTCAATTACGTTTTAAAAATAGTTGCTCTTCAAAGACAATGAGCCAGGTGATCTGAACTGTTGGCCAGATCTATATGCTGCAGCTCAAATGCTCTTCTTTAGTGACCATGTGATGACCATCTAAACTGTGTTCAACAAGCATTCTTTGTGACTACTTGACTCTGATACATATACTCACAAACAGTTTTCAATTTGAATATATTTTAAAATCTATATCATTCCTGTGATGGAAAAACGGAATTTTCTGAATCATTACTCTAGTCTTCAGTGTCATTCTGATCATTCTAATATGCTGATTTGGAGCATTTCTTCTTATTATCAATGTTGAAAACAGTTTCTGGCAACAGTTGCTGTTTTTGGTTTTGATTTTACTTTGATCAATTTACTGTATCCTTGCTGAATAAAAGAATACATTTCTTTTGAAAGCAAAATCTTACTGACCCCCAAATCCTGTATGTATAATAGTCACAATTAATGTGATTTTCTTTTTAATTAAATGTTTTATTTTAGAAAATATACTTATTTAAATATGCACATATAATATATATTAAATACAATAAAACAAAAATCATTCAATCAAATTAAAGATTATTAGAATTTAAAACATCCAGAGAGAACAACATTTAAAATTAATATTAAATTCAATAAAATAAGTGTGCGCATTCACACGTCAGTTGACTTTCCCCAGTCAAGATTTTCAGTAAATCCTGTTAGAGTGACAAATTAAACGGATAACTTATCCAAATCAGTTTACATCAAAGAGTTGTGCGCTTTTTTTACTATGTTTATTAGCAAGTAGTGTACTTAAGTGTGTGTGTATGTGTGAACAATCTCAGAGGACGTCCTTCTATTGTTATTGCCACATATAACCAGCTGTGCAGATCTCCCCCAACCAAATCCCTGGATTACTAGAGGGTGTTTGTGTGTGTGTGTGTGTGTGTGTGTGTGTGTTGGGTGAGAAAGAAAGAGGAAAGAACAAACGAAGGATAAAGCCTCTTAGCAGTCCTCACACATCAGTGAAAAATAGTAGCCCAAAACTGACCAAATATGACCATAACTGCAGCACACAGACCATATAGCAACACTTTATTCCCACTGCAGTAAAGCAAGCAAAATTTAAGGTTGACATCAAGGTTTCTCTGGGGTGCTGGCTGGTAGAGTAATATCTATCCATTTTTTCAACTTGTTGTTAGGCCTCTGCCATCTAATTTAATATAGAAACAGATATGCCTAAAGCAAGTTCAACCTAGATTTACACATTGTGGAGTGTCAAAATTGATCAATATGATCACATCCTTTATTCATCATCTTAATCCTTCCCTTATAGACAGTCCAACAGCAATCCCACTCTCTTTGTAACAGTCAGCGTACCAGTAATCAGATTAAAATCCCACCGAGTGTGAAATGATGCACAGGAGATTAACCAGTGGTCGATGGCTGGTTAATCCTCTAAGTGAGAAGTTATCTGGAGACCTTAACGATTATTATTAAAAAGTTGCTAAGTTCCATCTGGATGAATTAAACAAACTCTTTCTCGTTGGTGCAGAGGTATCCATGCACTTCCCTCTCAATGCCTCAGGCAACCACACACATATGCACAGAGCACTGAATCTGTATTTTCTCCTTCTTTAAATGACTACTATACTGTTATAAAGATCTCATTGATTTACGTTACAAGCTATCAAAATTTCATCAGACTTTTTGGCCATATAAATATCAGCAACTGCAGCAAATTGCATATTTTTGCTCAGTTCGGGCCTCTGAATAAAATGTTTCTACTCCAGTATGAGCTCTATTCTTCTATATAATACTATATATGAGCCATAAAACACAAATATATCAAATATGATAATCAACAAAAAACACAAATTAAAACTAGATTAAATATTTTGTCTAAAGTTTCAATAAACTGTTCCATTAAAAAAGGACTTTTCTGACTATTATTTTATTTCATATTCATATCAGGATTTATAAGGTTAAAGATACACATTCACTGCATAGTTTTGTTATCGTAAATCATTAATAATTGATTAATAATTACAAAATTATTAGATAAAGCACAAAAACAGAGACAAATATGGAATTTGAGACGCTGTGTCCCAATTCGCATCCTATCCATCCTAAATTAGTGTGTCCCAAATCATAGTATGTTGAAATAAGCATTCCAAAGATACACGGATACTCTACTATTTCTTGTAATAATTCAAAGTTCAGATCCATGCACACTCTAACGGGTAATACTGCCCACAACCCATTGCACGTTGGATGAGGATTCGATCAGAACTACAAACAAACATGGTGGATGTGCGAGACCGATGCGTAAGGGGTTTGAGTGATACTCAGTGATATTAAATAATATTTATTCAATGTTATCCACATCATATTTTATCTGCAACAACATTGTTAACTTTTATAAAGATAAGTTTGGTCATTAACTTTTAAATGCATCATTAGGGCTGTCAACATTAATGCGTTGTGATTAATTATGCATATGATTAAAATAATTTAACGCAAATAAATGAATGAAGCACGCAAAATTTAGTCATTAACGTAATTTATCTCACGCAGTTAGATGATCTTTGGAGTAGGAAGTTTAACCCGATTTTGCTTTTCTATCAGATCATTTTAAGCCGCTAACCTCCGGGAAAGTTTTCAGTCCAATTATTCAGTAAGCGAATGCATTCAAACAATCAGTTCAAAACAGTGCTAATGTAAAGAAAGCCAGGCTTATGATGGTAGAGAGAACAGTGACTCAAGGATAGTTTTCAGTCAATTATTCATTGCAGTGTCTATTTAGCTTTAAAACACAAGCTCTGTCATATTCTATCATTGATTCTGAAGAGCACGAGACCTCACGCATCACGCTGTGTGAAATACAGACTGAACGTATTTATTACGCTCTCGGCGCACTGATCGCACATTGTATTTATGCACGAGACATTTCAGTACATTCACGTTGTTTCCATACACATTAAGGATAATGTGTTTATCTGTCATGTGTATGTTGCTGTGTTTAAGAATTCTGAATGGATCCGTATACTGTAGCAGGCATATGGAGTCAGGGCTAGGTGGCTGGTTTAGGTTTTTTTTTTGGCATCTCCATGTGGTCATGTTCAGTATCGCAACTTGACTTGTCTAAAATGGAAATGAGCTCTAAACAAGCTGTTGCACTGTACACATACTGTACACTGAATTCTGAAAAGTTTAGTTCTGTATTTTTTTTTTTTCTGTGTGTGCTTTGGTGTGCATACATTTATGAATTATATCATTTGGTTATTAGGTGTCCTTTTGGAGTCTCCAAGTGTCCTTTTTATTAAGACACCTACATTTACCATGAAAAAACCTTGCAGAAAATACAGTTTTGTGAGAATCATCCTTCAATCTGATAGTTTACTTTGCTGGATATAGCAAATGATGATAAACAAGTTAAACAAGATAAATGATGTATGGCTAATTTAACTATAAGTATGCGATTATTTGCACAAAAGTGCCATTTTATTGCGATTCAAAAAATGTTATCTATTGACAGCCCTAATCATTATGCAAACACCTGAGGAGAGTTCTCTACATGAAAGACCCACAACTGGCAGATCAACATGTTGATACATTTCTCTCTGTAATGGTAGGACTTTAAATTAAATTGAATGTGGAGGATTTTAACTGTGACAAGATGATTGACAGGGTAGTTTAAATGGTGACAGGATGCACATAACTAAACAACATAGTGGTCAGTTAAAGAAGTAGTACTCTTTAACTGTAGTAGTACTCTTAGCACACTCAAAAACAGTACATACTTTTAGAGCATAATATAAGTAGGTGAATTGGGATGCAGCAACTGACTCTCTTCTCTTTCGCTGTCTAACCTTAGAGGTGGTCGCCATGGCTAGGGCTGAAACCATGGTGTTTGTTTTCATGTTGCCGTGTCAACAGATGGCTTCAGTGTTTCAGAGGGGCCAGGCAAAAGTTGCTTGATCACTTTTGCGCTCGATCTGATCTCACGCATACACAAAAAACCTCACAAGCACTGGAGCAACCTCTCTGGCAGGTTTTTCAGGTCAAAAGAACTTGATACGAGTGGTTTGAGGTGTCAAAGATCCGGCATGCTGAAAGAGCAAATATCTGGTCTGCTTGGAGACAAGATTCTAGATCAAAGCTTCCAAAATGGGAACTTCTCCCCAAAGCCCAATTTAACACAGGAATATTTAACTAGCACATGGAGGTCACCTCTAAGGGAGAGTCACGTGACTAACATTTCATGGCACTATAAATTCTTACAGAAAATCTAGTTATTGCACATTAAATTGATAGGCCTAGTTGATCACTGACACCTACATTCCTTTTTCTTGCTAATAAAGGTCCAGTCCTCCACAAGGTCTTTACATTCTCTGACTACTTTTCATTGGAGTCTGTTAATTGTCTTTCCTCTGTTAGCCAATTCAAACTTTCAGAAGAACATAGAAACATAAAATGGTTTCCTTTCATAAAAGGTAAAAATCATTAAAATGGAAAAGAACACACAAAGCATAACTGTCTTTTCTATACAGCTCAGATTCAAAACTTTTTACGCTCCACTGCTTTGTGTAATTGAAACAAAATTCATAGGAGTTGAACTGAACTCAAGAGTGTGCTACTGTGTGAAGGGTTTTAGCAGATGAACAGATCTTGAAAACAGATGCAATAGAGAGTTTGGAAACATGTCTGGCAAATATTCTGTAGTAAAAGGCACAAGGCTAAAGGTTTACTTTCAGTAAAAAAAATCCCTTGTCCAATGTCTATAGTACAGGGATACATGAAGCAGCGCTCACACAGAAGTTACTTTCAAACCAAGCAGCATTCTGTTGGTCAACAAAGCTACATTGCATAGAAAATCTGTGTAGTGAAATGATTCGGCCTTAAGCAAAAAAAATTCATTCATACTGAAAAAAATTATCCCTGCCAAATTTCAAATAGCAACGGTACATGTGACCACACCTTTAGTATCAAGACTCTATGATGTAGTTTGAAGAACTTTAGGAAGAGCTGGATGACAAAAGCATTACACTCCTAGTTTTTTAATTAGTTCGAATCACACAACAACACATATTGTGCCAATATAACCTGTATGTTTAAATGCTGTCCTGAAACTATCATCCCACCAATATAACCTGTATGTTTGCATGTTGTCCTGAAACCATCATCCCAGCAATATAACCTGTATGTTTATAAGCAGTCATGAAACTATCATCCCATGAGTGTTTATAATGGAGGCCGCACCTTCCATAACATCATAACAAAACCTCAAATAAAGGGTTTTCACATGCACATACTGCAAAATCAAGAACATAACCATGCTATTTATAACCGATGCCAATCAAACCAGTTTTTCTATTGAAAAAAATTGTGTGAATTTACTCTTTATATCTAAAAATCTCACACAGAGAAAATTTGACACCACTTTATCTCCTGTGAATTAGGGTGTGTTAACACGTGGCATGTTTGGTTCGATTAAAACTAACCCTTGTGCGATTGCTCTGTTAGTGAGGTTAATTTGAATAAGTGTGAACGCTGCCATCCGAATCCTGGTGCGCACCAAACAAGTGGACCGAGACCGAGACCGCTGAAACGGTCCACTTCCAAATGAACCCTGGTGCTGTTCAAATGATATATGAACACAACACGGACCAAATACATGTAAACGAACCAAAAACAGGAAGATGAGACTCACGCATTCTAATGTTTTTTCTCGTCATAGCTGTGATGTTGCATCACAGTTCGGTACAGGCGTCAGAACCATGTCTCCTCGCAGCAGATCTTTATTTGTTTGTGCGACGGAGGGATTCCTGCCGCAGTTTTGACTACTTTAATCATTTTATAAGCTCTTCATGAATTCTCAGCCAATCAAAATGCCATGCAGGCTACGCACATACAACAAGCGCATTTATCCCAGCACACAGCATTGTTTTGTTCCATCTCAAAATACGTCTCAATACATAATAAAAGCTGACCGATCAGGTTGTGAACATATCTATTTGCCTTTAGGTTCGGTATCTTTAGGTTTGGTGATAAAAATGCCAATCTGAACGCTAAGCGGACCAGGACTTAATTTTTTTTTTTCACCAAGTGAACTGAACTACAAGTGTGAACACACCCTTATTCCCACATGGAATAAGTCAGATGGTGGACTTGCACCTAGACAAGCACAACACAGCCCTGAATGTCAGCAAAGCCGTGTCAATAAGACAATCCCCTGCGAAGGCCTTGTCGACATGACAGCCATCGGCACAGATCCTCAGCAAAGACCACAAGAACCAGACAGGTCCTCCACACAGACCCCTAGGGTCAGCTTCAGCTCCATACCGGCGTGATGAATCCGATCTTCAAGTAAAAGGAACTGGATGAATATTTGAATGCTACCGATTCCGATCTGAATTCTGCCTTGTGATGCAGCCTAAATCATAATCACACCATGTTTGTCCGTTGGTCAGAGGAGAACTGGCCCCCCGACTGAGCCTGGTTTCTCCCAAGGTTTTTTTCTCTATTCTGTCACCTGATGGAGTTGAGTTCCTTGCCATTGTCGCCTTTGACCTGCTTAGTCGGGGACTCTCAATATTCAACAATATTATTGATCTGATTTGTACTGACGCTGTTGTATAAGTACTGATTGACTAATTGATGATCTTTACAACAAAACTGAATCAACACTGAACTGACTTCAGTTGAACATAAGCCAAAATGCATCATTTTCCTGTTATCACTGTAAAGCTGCTTTGAAATAACGTGTATTGTATAAAGCGCTATATAAATAAAGGTGACTTGATTTGACTTAACATGTTGATTCTTAACACTAAAGATGTTCATTTGCAAAAGTCTTTACTTCAGGACTCCTTGATACCCCGCATACAGACTATGCAGAATCACTGCACTTTGCAGCACTAAGTTAATTTTTGCATCAGCTGACCACATTACAATCACAGATGCGGCTATGGCATGCAGCCAAAATGGCCACTTAAATTAAACAGCGAACTAATAAATGGTTATTTATTAGCCTTGGTCTCCTCTTCTTTCCCAGAGCAACCCACTGACTGTACAGACATTTAAGATAAAGGACAGCAATTGCATAACTGTGTTCTGTAGCCTTCCCTTCCCCCACTTTGACAACCTGAGAAAATAACTAGGTTGCTGAACTGGCACAACTATCGGCTGGAGACCTTGGTAAGGAAATGAGATGGAAGGATTTTCTCTTTTTTTCCACTTTCTATATAGCTCAGGTGCTGGTGCAAAGTTCACTGTATTGAAGATAAATCCCTTGAAGGATTTCATTTGCTGTAAAAACCCAACTGGATGTGACTGTTGGGTGAAAATGCCATTTCTACATTCTTTTTATATCTCATCAGACTAAATATGCAGATACCAATTGCTTAAAATGATGATAAGACATCTGATGAACTGATCTTCAAAGACTTCCTCTAGTAAAAGCATTTTTTTCAAAATTCAGCCTGACCTCACTGAGGAAAGTGACTAGAGAGGGAACGGATGGACGTCTGACGTTTTTTCTAAGTGCACCTAGTGGGCAGACTGAGCTTTGATATAGATACAGATCAAATACAGTTAAATATAGGAGCGGAGACCTTTACACAACTCACCAGCCCTCAAACACACCCTTAACTAGACGAGGGGCTACAGAGGAAAGCAGTTGTTAAAGAGAACTTTTTGATTGAGGAATTGCGGAGTATCTGATTGGCCATGAGATACTGAGTCGTTCACAAATAATAATCATCATAAATAACAGTTAAAATACTACTGTATTATAATGAATCATTTAAGTAATGTAAAAAATTAAGTGTCTGTCGGCGCTCTCACACATACAGTTTTTTACACAAATAAAACATTTTAAAGTTACAGTAGTGTAAGTGATGGGTTTGTTTTGTGTTTATTTTGATTAGGGGATCATTTGTATTAATTTCTTCTTAAAAAAAAAACTTTTAAATGGCAGTGTACAAATGTGGACAGTCACTGAAATGACTGTCATTCCTTTCCTTTGTCCAAGCCAAATAAAGGAAATCATTTTACACATCTATAGGGTACTTTGTTGACTAATTTTTCATCCACTCAAATAGAGAGAAGCTTTTTGATTTTAACATTTCACAGGTTTCATGTGTGAAAGTGGCTTGTGACTCTTAAAATATAAAACTACATCTCATGCACATAGGCAACAAGAGTATCACATTTTCTGCTAAATCTCTTTTAGGACAGCCATTAAAAATTACTCTCATTTACACTCATTAACTAAGAAAAAAAAGTGCAATTTGGTTCCATGACATAAAGCCACAGAGGAGATGGTAGACTGAGGCCTGTCATGTGTAATACTCACTGCAGAGCAGATTTCTGGGAGGAGAACGAGTGTGTGGTTGTTACACAAGAACCTGCATCCCCTGACACTCTCACACCCACACATTCACTAACAAGTAGCCAGGCCATGATATTATGCCCACACACACTTGCACAACCTAAAAATACTCTTACACATGTATAAACATACATGGAGCAATAAAAACAAATGCGTGTGTATATATATATATGAAACCTCCTACATATGTTGCTACACTGTATTGTCTCAAGATAAAATTAATTTACTCACCCCTTGTCTGCAGGCCTGTTCGTTAAGTGCCCGCACCCAGGCTCTCTGCCAGTGCTCCCTGAACGACTTGAAAGCAAAGAGCGAGGACAAAAGACCCTTGACGCCTGCCTCCGTGTCACTTCCTGCCCCATCTCGCCCCAGCCTCAGCCTCAAAAGTGAACCCCACACACCTCCCGTCAGTGTCTGGTGGGTGAGACTCAAGGGCAACTTCCATGAGGTCTCTCTCTTGCCCTGGACCCTGGCACACCACCTAGGGCGAAGCAACGGCAGTGAGAACTGAACTAGCCAGGCTAGTACAACCAGCAGTGAGGCGCAGAAGAGCGCCACCTGAACCAGCCAGCTCACGTCCTGGAAAGTCGTCATCTCCCTAATCACTGATCACTTAAGTCTCATTTTACGAAGGGTTGAAAATCTTGACTCACGAAGGTTGGAACTCTGGGGAAAGGGTAGAGAGAGACAGAGAGTAAGTAGACTGGAAAAAGACCAGATGCAGGGATATACAGCCATGCAGCAACGACAAGACATGTTACCAACATCTCAATACTGACATCTTAAAGGGACAGTTCACTCAAAAATGAAAATATTTGTCAAACATGAAAAATTCTGTCATTTACTCAGTCCTGTTCTTTCAAATCCATAAGGGGCCATTCAGACAGAATGTGTTTTTGCATTTAAAAACGTGAAAAGCATGGCCGTGGAATGAAAAAAACAATTTTTTTAAAATTAACTTTTTTTTACTTAAGCACTGCGATTTTGTAACATGACCACGTCGTCGTCACACATAGAAAAACAATGGAAAAACCAATCCAAAAAAGTGTTCTCTGCGAACAGCCCCTTAGTCACTATTCACTTTCATTGAATCTTTCTTTTATAGCAAAATATAAAGATTTTCCACAGGAAAAAAAGAAAGTCATATGTGTTTGGAAATCCATGAGGGTGAATAAATGATGAAAGAATTTTGGGGTGACCTGCGCCTTTAACAAAAGGTAAAATAATTTTTTCTTCACAGATGGGAAAATCAGCTAGCCTATTGCTTCTTTTCTTGTTACATATATATTCTTAGCCAATGTTTCCTACCCAACAAGCCAGAAGGAATATATATATATATATATATATTGTGTGTGTGTTTGTATAAAGTATATATATAGCCTATATATATAACACATATGACAGTGATGCTACTTAAACCTGTTTTATTGCACAAACAATGACTGTAGTTACTAACACAATTTAGTAAACTATTGTTACCAAGGGTTACAAGCCACGCTCTTATCAAAAAGATTTACAAGTGCATGTCTCGTGTTAGTATTACCACGAGTGCTGAAAAGTTTAAGCAGTTAAGCAAACTGACTAAGCATTTCGGTGAAAGTGTGACATTCAATGCCTGCCCTGAAACCGGAGAAGTGCCTAACTTCTTCCAGAAAACTCAGATCGGTTGCACAGTCAGAAGCCTGTCTCATACAAACCCGCTCCGATTCTGTCACATTACTGACAGTCCAGCAGAGATGATAGCAGCTGTGTTCTGGGTCAGTGCTGCATTGCAACGTCGAACTAGCTCATCGTGATCCATCAAGCGATTCATTTACATTCCCTTCTTTTTGGCAGCGAATCTTAGATTGTACTTATTTATACAGCGTATAATGGAATGGTGTTCATATCAAACCATGCATGTTTACGTCCCCTCACTGGACACCATTCGAAAAGCTGTTTCAAAACCCTAGTGAGCTGCCTACCTAGACAGCATTCTTGGGCATCCGACTCAGTTCAGTCAGTTAAGCTGACTCTAAACGCGCCTACGATTAACAAAAATGCTGCACGCGCATACGATGCTGAATGTATTCCCAGTAACGTTATTTGAAAGAAAAATCAAAAGAAAGGATTTATTACCGAACAGATTAGAAACGCCGTCTTTGGACGCTGACTAGCTACAGAACACCAGCTCAATGGCTACATCATGTCTTCGTAATTCCAGCACCAGTCTTCATGTCCGAGCATCTTCCACGATCAAACCTGAGTTGATCGGTACATGGCTTCCGTTTCGAGATTTTTTAGCATGCTACATAAAACCGCACATTTATAATATCCAGTGCTGTCAACGCAATAAAAAAATGTGTCCCCCTCCCACCGTCGGTGTCGGACAGTCTGTAATGGTAATGCGCAGGAACAGAACAGTCGAGCTGTCAAATAGTGTAGCAACACAAACCCACACCGCGCACGTATTTAAAGAGACACGCACACTTCTCGGGCTGCCGAAACTACGCACGCGCATTGCACATCAAATGCAAGTGGTGCTCACTGCAGAGCCAAATGACGTCTTGACTTAGTCGAACTCATAGACTTTAATGGGTGGAGCTTTACCTAATTAGGTTTAGGGATAGGGTAAGAGGGTCAGGGTGTAGCTGAACATTATGCCAAAAAGATAGCGTTATGAAGAAACTGTTATCTACGGAGCCCCGCACATGACGTGCAAGGGAAAAAAAGAAAATCATGCGCACAATTTACTATTTAGTTCCCTCAATTTGCTAAACCGTCCACACAATTTACTAATTTGTTCCCTCGATTTATAAATCGTGCGCACGATTTAGCGAATCGAGGGAACGAATTAGTAAATCGTGCACATGATTTAGCCTACTAGTTTTTTCCTGCATGTCATGTGCGGAGCTCCGTAGTTATCCACGTAGTTTGCAAGTGCGTTTATTGCATCTAGAGTTTAGAGACTGCGTAGTGTTTTAGACTGATTTTTCAAATTTTGTAAAATTTAATTTATCCCCAAGCTTCTGTATAAGCCAAAAGTTGTGTTTTTGATGACTTTACAATTATTTTATTACTATTCCTTGCAAAATTCTACATTTATAATTTTATTTTTTATATTTCAAAATATACAATGCATATTTTATCAAAATATAGAATTACAGCATTATATTTTGGCAAATAACAAAATGTATGGATATAATAATACAGTAAATAGATTTTTTAGAAAGACCAAATAATAATAATACGACTTATTATTATTATTATTATTATTAGTAGTAGTAGTAGTAGTAGTAGCAGCAGCAGCAGCAGCAGTAGTAGTAGTAGCATTTGATATTTCTATAAATTATTAGTGTTACTAAACGAAAAATGGGACCATTAACGTCTTTCTCTTTCTGTTTCCGGTTGTGTTACAACTGCAAAGGTTCGACTGAAATCAAGATGACAAAAAAATATACTTATATATTTATCTGCTAAATCACATACCTGGTGACTTACGTATATTTAGCAACATTGCGCTTCGAAGCTATTGCTGTCCTACCAACAGTTTATAAGTGTATAATAAGCGAGTCGTATTAATGTAACCCGTCAGCGGACGGATTATGTTGACGGAAGCAGACGTGGATTTTGTGATGAGAGTGAAGCATACACTGTAAACTGACATATCTATCATGTTTTGACGTAAAAGCTACTTACATTATTCCGACGAGTAACTAGTAACTCATAACCTGAACCGGTAGTTATTTGGGCAGGGGTTCTTATTCTTGATTGCCTGTAACTTACCTTAAAGGAAACCCAGCTGTCAACGTTAAGTCAATGACCTGCCATTCATTGATTCAGTGCTTTTGTATAAAAACAGGTTCGGTCGATTCGAAAATAAGCAAATGTCATTTATGCGCGCGCTTTTGTGCAGTGGTGTCTATAGCAATGTGGTGTATTTGAAATGTAAATAAGTTATTTGTCAACTTCGAAACATGTTCAATTAATGACAGCTTCACTATGAATATACAATATAAACGTATTGAATGTTGCTGACAGGAAGCGAACGCTGAACTTGATTCAACTAGATCTGTCGACAGATAACTGCTTATATAATACAGTAAATACAGTGTATTGCAATTTTATATCGTGTTAGTCCATTGAGAAGATGTCTCCAATTCCTACTCTTCCTCTTATCATCAACTGTTGTATGTCTGCACTGGGGTGCATTGCAACAGTCAAGCTTATTCCTGCTTTTAAGGAACATTTCATAGCTGCGAGACTTTATGGCATGGACCTAAATAAAACTATAAAGAAAGAGGTGTAAGTGGTTGATTTTCTTTATTTACATTATTGTGCATCAAAAGAATGCTTTGCAATTTGATGTCTGAAACATGAATTTAACTTGCTTCTTTCTTCATTAACTAGACCCGAATCGCAAGGTGTAATCAGTGGCACAGTCTTCCTCATCATTCTCTTCCTCTTCATCCCTGTCCCCTTCCTCCAGTGCTTTATGGGAGAGAAGTGTCAACGGTTCCCTCACAATGAGGTGAGCTAATGCTTCCCTAATCAAATTAATTAAACACATTTCAAGAACTTATCACTTACAATACTGTTCAAAAGTTTGGGGTCAGTAAAATGTTTTATGTTGAATGTTGATTATATTTTTATGCAGTAATTAAAATATTCAAAAGGGACAGTAAATACATAATGATACAAAAGATTCCTATTTTAAATAAGTTCTTTTGAACTTTCTATTCATCAAGGATCCTGAAAAAAACATGTATTCCACAAAAATATCAAGCAAAAATATCAATGTGTTTAAACATTGGTAAGAATAATAAGAAATGTTTCTTGAGCATATTAGCGCCAGCATATTAGAATGATTTCTGAAGGATCACGTGACACAGAAGACTGAGTAATGGCTGCTTCAAATTCAGTTTTGCCATATCAGGAATACATTACATTCTAAAATATGGTGAAATAGAAAACAGTTGTAATTTGAATATGTAATTTGAATAATTATTCACAATATAACTGTTTTTGTTGTATTTTTCAAATAAATGCAGCCTAGGTGAGCATAACAAACTTCTTTCAAAAAAACATTTTTTAAAAATCCAAAACTTTTGAACAGTAGTGTGCATTTAGGCAAAAATTAGTGCAAACTAATTTGTACCATAGTCTCAAATGAAAGAAATATGTGTGTAAATTCATATGCCAAATATGAATGTAATATAAATGCAAGTAAATTAAATAAATAAAAAGAATATAATATGGCAATCATTCTGTTGCAAGGTATATATTGAAGTACTATGGTATTACTATGTGATACCATCCCTGTGACATTTGTGCACCACATTATTCCAACATTTTCCAACTTTACTTTGTTTTTGTTTTTTGTCTTCTCTTGATCAATGATATGTCCATGTAGTTTGTGCAACTGATTGGTGCGTTGTTAGCCATCTGCTGCATGATATTCCTGGGCTTTGCTGATGATGTTCTGAACCTACGATGGAGACACAAGCTACTGCTGCCCACTATGGCCTCCCTGCCTCTCCTCATGGTCTACTTTACTAACTTCGGCAACACTCTAATTGTTGTGCCCAAACCTTTCCGTGTCCTGCTGGGAATGCATCTGGATTTGGGTGAGTTTGACGGTCAGACAATCTGCTTAAATGTCTGGTGCTGTATGTGTCTTGACAGAGAGAGGTTGATTAAGTTATTCCTTTTGTATGATATGTAGGATATGTTGTTGATATTCTTAGCAGTTGTTATATATGTTTCAGGCATTCTGTATTATGTGTATATGGGAATGTTGGCTGTGTTCTGCACAAATGCCATCAACATCTTGGCCGGTATCAATGGCATTGAGTCTGGGCAAGCTCTCTTCATATCTGGGTCCATCATCCTCTTTAATTTACTGGAGCTCAATGGTGAGAGAAGGGCCTATTTTCAACATATTTTATCAGTTTTTCCACCTACATTCAAATCCATTTTAAGCCATTTTAAAATATGCATAATTTATATATACACACCACTGGCCAAAAGTTTGGAATAATTAGGATTTTATTAAAGGAACATGCTGACTTTTTGGGACTTTAGCTTATTCACCGTATCCCCCAGAGTTAGATAAGTTTATACATACCATTTTTATCTCCGTGCGTGCCATAATTTTGTCTGAGGCACCCACTGCTAGCCTAGCTTAGCACAAAGACTGAAGGTAAACGGCTCCATCTAGCCTACTGCTCAATAAGTGACAAAATAACGCCAACATTTTCCTATTTACATGTTGTGATGTGTATAGTTACATAGTGTACTAAGACCGACGGAAAATGAAAAGTTGCAATTTTCTAGATCGATATGGCTAGGGACTATACTCTCATTCCTGCGTAATAATCCAGGAACTTTACTGCCGTACCATGGTTGCAGCAGGCGCAATGATATTACGCAGCGCCTGAAAATAGTCCCCAGCACGCTCTCTGTGCAAGCAGGTTGTCACGTTGGTTATGTTGACGGAAATTAGCCTATTTTCAGGCGTTGCGTAATATCATTGCACCGCTGCACGCATGGTACGGCAGCAGAGTTCCTGGATTATTACGCAGGAATGAGAGTATAGTCCCTAGCCATATTGCAACATTTCATTTTCTGTCGGTCTTAGTACATGATGTAACTATACACATTACAACATGTTAATAGGAAAATGTTGGTGTTATTTTGTCACTTATTGAGCAGTAGGCTAGCTGGAGCCGTTTACCTCCAGTCTTTGTGCTAAGCTAGGCTAGCGGTGGGTGCGTCAGACAGAGTTATGGCACGCACGGAGATAAAAATGGTATGTATAAACTTATCTAACTCTGGGGGATGCGGTGAATAAGCTAAAGTCCCAAAAAGTTGGCGTGTTCCTTTAATGTTCACCAAGGCTGCATTTATTTGATCAATAATACAGTACACAAATGTAATATTGTGAAATATTATTACAATTTAAAATAAATGTTGTTGTTTGACTATATTTTAAAATGTTAGTTGTTCCTGTGATGCACTAAATCCGCATATTAGAATGATTTCTGAAGGATCATGTGACACTGAAGACTGGAGTAATGACTGCTGGAAATTCAGCTTTGCCATCAAACAGAGAAATTACATTTTAAAATGTATTAAAATAGAAAACTGTGATTATAAATTGTAATAATTTTTCACAATTTTACTGTATTTTTTTATCAAATAAATGCATAAAAGTTATTACAAAGAATAAACTTTTTGAATTATTCCAAACTTTTGACCATTATATATTGAAATGATTTAAGCTCTCGTTAAAACCTCACTGACATTGCTTGAGTTTATTTAAATAAATCTGCAGCTATATAATGTTAAATTGATCTTTGATTAACGTTTCTCTTTCAGGAGACTACAGGGATGACCATGTTTTCTCTTTGTACTTCATGATTCCCTTTTTCTTCACCACATTAGCCCTTTTCTACCACAACTGGTATGTAAAAACGATTGCTTTTTGATTATCTTTACCTGTGGAATGTGCTTTATTTTAAGACAGGCTTTTAAGGTTTCACAGACAAGGCTTAAGATAGTCCCAGACTAAACTGCATGTTTGAGCTTTTTTAACTGAAAGCAACTTGCACTGAAATATCTTAAAATATGTCAGTGCCATTGTTTTGTCTCAAGATGCACACCAGTAATGTTTTTTTCTAAGGCACGTTTATAAAAGCAATGTAAATGTCCTAATTGAACTAAGGCCTAATCCTGGTTTAATCCAAACCCTGTTTGTGGAACCAGGCCTATAAGTTATTAAATTTGACAATCAATACTGATAATAATCTTAACCTCAACCACTTCTGTTTTTCGAGCAAATAATAAACCTCTAACTTTGAATACCTCTCAGGTACCCTTCCTCTGTGTTTGTGGGAGACACTTTCTGTTACTTTGCTGGAATGACGTTTGCAGTGGTCGGGATACTCGGTCACTTTAGTAAGACCATGCTGCTTTTCTTTATCCCCCAAGTCATCAACTTCATTTACTCCCTGCCTCAGCTGTTTCACATTATTCCCTGCCCCAGACATCGCCTGCCTAGGTGGGTTATTACACTAACATTTTAAAATCATACTATAAGGAATATTCTTTTTTTAATTTGCAGTGGAATTTATTTTGACCTAATAAAATTACATATCTTACATATCCATTACAGGTTACAGCCTGACACGGGAAAACTTGGCATGAGCTACTCCAAGTTCAAACAGAAGGACCTAGGCAAATTAGGACAACTTATTCTAAAGGTAAAATCACACATGCCACTATCAGTATTTATCATTATAAATGGGTTTAGGACTCTGTTTGAGAGGAATGTTGTTGCTGGCCAACCAAAGATCTAGGAGCACATCCTATTTGGTATTCCCTGTATAAAATGATGTTTGAATGTGATTTCCTGTTTTATCCTGCAGGTGGCAGAAATGTTATGGCTTCTGGATGTGCGTAGAGGGCAGGAAGGAGATGATGAGTTTATTGAGTGTAACAACATGACCCTTATCAACCTCGTTCTAAAAGTACTGGGACCTACCCATGAGAGAAACCTTACTGCAACCATGCTGTTAATACAGGTGAATCCCTTAAATGTACTGTAGAGTTCAGAGGTAATGTGCTATACTATGGTTATTTCAATTCAAAGTGGTTTGAAACAGTAAAGAAGGTTGTGATATGTTACAACATCACTAATGTATGAGAAAGCATCTACAGATTATTATCATCAGTGGTTCAAAGTTATTCAGTTATTTAAAGGCTCCCTAGCCTTAGATTTGTTTTTGTTTTTTTAACTTATTTTAATGTGTATGCACCGTTTCTGTAAAATAAAAAATTAACTAAAATAATTATTATTCAAATTAAAATAACTGATAGTATATTTTTGAGATTAGAAATCGTAAAATGTATATTCATTTAAAATGTATATTCATTTAAAAAATGCATAATCTTATTCATTTACATTACTTTTCCAAGTCTAGAAATCATACATGTATGCAGGTTTTCCAAGACTGTGTGAATCTTTAAATAATATTATAGTTCTTACTATATTTCTTTCTTAGGTCTTGGGGAGTGCTGTAGCATTTGGAATCCGGTATCACCTTGTGCGTCTGTTCTACGACGTCTAGAAAACTTGAGGTCCTGAGAGACTTTACAACCTGCTGCTTTTCATTTGGAGAACAAACTGTATCAATTGAATTTGAACCGCCTGTCACTTATACATGATGGAATCTAATTACAATACAGTGTATTTCAGCACTTCTGTCTATATATCTGCATGTAAAGGGACAGTCTACACATATGCCCTTAATTTTCATTGGGACAGGATGGCTCATGCATAAGGATTTTCAATAGTTTGGGGTGACCTGAAAAGCAAAGGGTTCTATTTTGAAAGATTATGTGAAACACTTACATTCAGGGATATTTTAGGCAGTTGGTAAAATTTTTGAGAACATTTCTGAAAGATTACTTGATATATGTACTTATATTTTTCTGTGTCATATCTAATATTATGCCTTTTTGACTCATTTGAATAAACCAATGTGACAATGGATCACACTAGCTTCTGGGAAGGAAAATATTCATTTGTACCTTTATTGTACAGTATTCAGACATATCCCAAACATAACCCAGACATTAACCCTAAGCAATATTTGTAGTCATCTAACATGGATTTTGCCTTTTGGATTTTTTTAGCTTCCAACTTTGATGATCCCTTCCTAAAATACAAAGGCAGCTTTTTATTTTCATGTATAAAAACCTTTTTATACTGTGCGTGTGGGTATTGTAATTGTTACATTGTTTCTGAAATTAAATAACTGCCTTTTATTTTTCATTGAAGTAAAACGACAGCAAATTGTTAAAATATCATCTGGTAAAAAAAAAAATAGTAGCTTTACAGTCGGCCTTTCTTTTCTACTCAGTATTAAAATATAAGAAGACGATTTTTCACTTCCATACAGATCTATTTGAATAGGACAATGATTCCAAAGCAGGTTTAATGAAAATTGCACCATATAGCAAGTAAAACTTTTTTTATAGGGTCGTTAGAGACGGGCATTACTGCCACTGAATACAAAGTGCTACGCGGAACACTTGAAAGGGTTTAGGTGTCGGAGGGAATGATCATTGTGATGTACTGCTAGGCTGCAATTTGATTGGCTGAGATTTGAACGCGACGCCGCAAAGTTGAAATCTGATTGGTTTGGTTATTTCGTGGTAAAAATATTGAGGAAATGTTTCAAGTATTTGCTAAAGGTGAGTTATTTTTTCAATCTATTTAACAACTCTCGATGCACTCTCTCGCATAATGTCCTTGGATGAAAACACATTTAATTATTCTCAACCCAAGCTAAACAAAAAGGCTACTAGTCAACAAAATGGAGGCAGACTGTTAACTTCCCTTTTTGTTTTGCTAACCAGCTATGTTTCATGCTAGGATAACAACTTTGCCCATGGTTTTATAAAACTACTAGCAGAGAATTTGGTCATTAAGAAGTTTTTATGTTGGAGGTAATCATTTTGGCGCAGTTCATATGGGAAAAGCTTTTTTTTCATTGCCTTAAAAAACAAACTGACAGCTATGGACAGACTCGAGCAGTACTAACTTACAAATACCGATCTCACGTGTGACTCTTTACTGTGTGTTTCAGAGGACTGGAGGACCACATATTGTGCTTTACATTCAGTGCTTAATGATGCCCCCGTCGGGTAAGCGGGCCCCGCGCAGAGAGGAGCTGCTGCTGGAGTTAGCTTGTGAGTGGGGCTCGTGTCAGGAGACGTTTGACAGGATGCAGGACTTCTGCCAGCACGTGGAGAAACATTATAAAGCTACAGTGGACATTGAGGCAGACTTACCAGGTGCGTCCAACACCTGTGCCCAGTTGCATAATCATAGCCACTATCTTAAGAACTCGTCTGACCAACTTGCAGTTAGGGTATTTAGTCTTAATTTTCGAGTTTAAATTATACCAATCTACTTTTTTTATGTAACTGACATAAAAAAAGTTATGACCAGTCGTAAAGAAAAATCATTAGATGATGATTTTTTTTGTTTTTAATTATTTAATTAATTTATTTGCTCTTTTTGAGCCCACTGTTCATTGTCATTACATGGAGAAAAAAAACTAAACCGGATCTTCTTTTGTGTTCCACAGAAGAAAGAAAGTCATACAGGTTTCAGCTTCATTATTGTTATCGTTAACTAAAACTGTTAAAAACAACAACATTTTTGTTGATTAAAATAAAGCTAAAATAAAATTTAAATTTTAAATGGAAATTTTTTTTAAAATGTTGCTTTGGCAACTTACTGAAATATGTGTAATTGTAAGTAGATTGTAAGTACTACAAATGTTAACTGTAATAAACTGTTAATACTATTTAGAAATATTTAAAGAAATAATAAAAAAAGGACTAAAAATGAAACTTGATTAAAATGAAAACTGAAAATAAAAGCGAATTCAACATATTAATAAAAACTACAATAGTATATAAATAACTCCAAAAAACTGCTTTGCCTCTTGTTGCAATAATGAGAAATCTGAGTGTAAAAAAGAGGAGTAAGGTTTCAGTTACAAGTGTGAACACACCATACATTGCAAAATAGACAAGAATATACCAAGTGTGCAAAATCAAATCTGGTTTAAGGTGTTCCAAGGAGACTATTAGTGCTGAGAATGGGCCAGGAACACATGACATTTCTTTATCTCTTTCACCAACAGTCACTGGCACACATTTATGCACTGTTCATTTGTTTGTATCAATGTTACATCATCAGCAGTGGATTGTGGAGTGTTAAGCTATAGCAAGCTTCTCTGCTTTTCTAATTGTGGACAAGGTTCTCTGACTGCCAGAAACCCTGGTCCACAATTAGGCCTTAGCTTGCCTGCATGCTTTACAGATGAGGAGCATAACTGTCTATGGCGAGACTGTGGTTTCTGCTCAGTGGAAGGAGATGCGGAGCTTCTCAGACACATTTTCTTCCATTGCTACCACACCAAGTTGAAGCAGTGGGGACTTGCTATACTCAAGGGCCACAGTGACATGGGTGCCTGCTCGGTCGGCCTGCACAACCGCAACATTGTGCCTGAGGTCCAAGAGAACTTCCTCTGTCTTTGGGAGCATTGTGAGGTACGAAGGCAATCCAGCGTATTCTTCAAGTAGATGATAAATTGCATGTAGCTAGTCAAATCAGGTCAAGTACTCAGCTGATAGGTATGTTTGTATTCAGATGTCTATGGATAATCCAGAGTGGTTCTACAGACATGTGGAGATGCATGCACACTGTCTCGAGGCTAATGAAGAGAATGTTTTATTCTGTGGCTGGAAAGGTAAGAAATTATTTTAGCTTTATTTTAGCATAAATGGGATAGTTCACCCAAAAAATGAAAATTCTGTCATCATTTACTCAACCTCAAGTTGTTCTAAACCTGTATGAATTTCTTTCTTCTACTGAACACAAAGAAGATGTTTTGAAGAATGTATGGACCCCATTGACTTCCATAGTATTTTTTTTCCATACCAATGGACCATTTTTCCATTTTTCTCATACTATTTTTCCATTTCCAGTGGGGCCCATAAACTTTTTGGTTACCAACATTCTTTTGTGTTCAATAGAAGAAATAAATTCACAACTTGAGGGTGAGTAAATGATGACAGAATTTTATGTGAAACACTTACACGCTGTGTTTATGTGAAACGCTTACTTTAAGTTAGTGGTTTTCAACCTTTTTGGCCTCCCCATTGTCCATAACAATATTCAAAGGCCCCATAATTATTCCAGTTATTTGTGATTTACTGAAGAATGATTAACGATAATGATTTGTAAAAATATTTTTGCTTACAAATCACAATTTCTACTGGATAACATATTTTAGAGCTTAGTGTAACTACAAAGTGTGCATATACAGTTGTCAGAAAAAGTATGCGAACCGCTTGCAGAATCTGTGAAAATGTGAATAATTTTTACTAAATAAGTGAAATCATACAAAATGCATATAATTTTTTTATTTAGTACTGTCCTGAATAAGATATTTTACATAAGTTTACATATAGTGCACAAGACAAAAAAATTGCTGAATTTATTACAATTACCCATTCAAAAGTTTATGAATTATTGATTCTGTGTCTGTGTCATTCCCTGGATGATCCACGGCTGTTTTTTTGTTTTGTGATGGTTGTTCTTGAGTCCCTTGTTTGTCCTGAGCAGTTAAACTGCCCGATGTTCTTCAGAAAAATCCTCCAGGTCCTGCAAATTTTTCTTTTTCATATTTGAAACCCTCTCCAGCAGTGACTGTATGATTTTGAGATCCATCTTTTCACACTGAGGACAATTGAGAGACTCAAACACAACTATTAAAAGTTCAAACATTCACTGATGCTCCAGAAGGAAACACGATGCATTAAGAGCCGGGGGGTGAAAACTTATTGAATTTGAAGATCAAGGTAAATTGTACTTAATTTGTCTTCCGGGAAACATGTAAGTATCTTCTGTTGCTTCCGAAAGGGCAGTACTAAATGAAAAAAAAAAATATTTAAACAAAATAAGAAAACTTGGGACATCATCCTGTTCAAAAGTTTTCCAGCTCTTAATGCGTCATGTTTACTTCTAGAGCATCGGTGAACGTTTGAACCTTTTTTTAATAGCTGTGTTTGAGTCCTTCAGTTGTCCTTAGTGTAAAAAAGATGGATCTCAAAATCATACAGTCACTGCTGGAGAGGGTGCAAATATGCAAAAGATGCTGGAAAGCTGAAGAATTTGCAGGACCTGGAGGATTTTTCTGAAGAACATTGGGCAGTTTAACTGCTCAGGACAAACAAGGGACTCAAGAACAACCACCACAAAACAAAGAAACAGCCGTGGATCATCCAGGCAATGACACACTGTATTGAGAATCAATGGTTCACAAACCTTATAATGGGTAATTTTAATAAATTCAGCTATTTTTTTGTCTTGTGGACTATATGTAAAATATCTTATTCAGGACCGCACTAAATAAAAAATAATGCATTTTGTATGATCTCTTTGTTTTGTTAAAATTATTCACATTTTCATAGATTCTGTAAGCGGCAAGCTGTATTATAAAATGACTTTTCTAGGTCTAAAAATCACACTTTTAAAAGTAGGCTACCTCATATATTCAGTGGAAACTCTAGTTGTTATTCTTCTTCTTCTTCTTCTTCTCCTTAAAAAAAAAACAGTTGTTGAGGGGGTCAATTAAAATATCTTGAATTTTTTGTTCAAGTCACCATGAAATCAAAATGGACAATTCTTTTTTATGGAATATTGCAGTATTTATTATAAATGATTTATCCATGCAGATCATTATTTTTTTCAAAATTGTTTCCTCACAATATTTGATCAAAATAACTTATTGCTGTTTTACTCGAATATATGTCACAATAGGAAAGAAAAGACACAACTTCAGTTTCATGCCGACTTAAACCTTATTTAAATCATCCTGGGCCCCTGGTTGAGACCCACAGTGTTAAGTTGATGCAGCAAGTCAGTTGTGAGATAAAGATAAAGACCAATTATTATATTTCAGTAGTCCAGACTGTTGTGTTGATGCTAAAATAGATATTTTTTGGTTTTTAGGACCATATTTCTACTCTCTATGAGAGTGAACCCCATGGCAGAAAACATTATAAGCATCTTAGTTGAATGTTACTGAGTGTAGAAATGTTCCAGAGAGGTTTCCCTTCTCACAACGACTTTTACAGTTCAGCACAGTTTTGGGAAAACATTAACTTTTTATTTTAACTTCTAGATTGTGAGGCCTCTTTCAAAGGCAGGTTTAAGTTGCGAGAGCACATGCGTAGTCACACACAGGAAAAGCTGGTGGCATGTCCGACCTGTGGAGGAATGTTCGCCAACAACACAAAGTTCTTCGACCACATTCGACGGCAGACCTCTATAGAAGGTGAGTAATTGTATTTCAGGTGGTACACATGCTGCAGCAGCAATAATAGAGAATCTTTAAACCTTCTGTATCAATTAATTTTGACTAATATCATAAAACATAATAGAAGAAATATAAATCTAGTATGTGCCATTTGTGTGTATTTACAACTATTTGTGTGTTTATTTGTTTGTAGGTCAAAGATTTCAGTGTTCTCACTGCTCTAAACGTTTCGCCACTGAGCGGCTGCTGAGAGACCACATGAGGAACCATGGTATGGGTCTTTTTGTGTGTTAACTTTCATAAAGGTTGTACTTTGTTCTGTTGTATTGGACTTTACAGGGCTTTATTGCCTAGTACGGTGTGACCTGGTTGTTCTAATGATGTTCTTCCTCCTTCTCTGTTCAAAGTCAACCATTATAAATGTCCGCTTTGCGATATGACCTGTCCATCACCATCCTCGCTGAGAAACCACATCAAGTTTCGTCATTCCAATGAGAAGCCTTACAGCTGTGATTACTGCGAGTACAGGTGAGGCTGATTCATTTACAATAATAGTGACTCATAATCATAATTTTTTTTTTTAAGCTTGCAATGTAAGACATGACCTGTCTTTTTGTGTTCATGTGGTTCCAGCTGCAAAAACCTGATAGACTTGCGGAAGCATTTAGACACACACAGCAGTGAGCCAGCGTATCGATGTGACTTCACTGACTGTGATTACTCTACCCGCTCCCTTTACTCAATCAAGAACCACTACAAACGTGTTCATGAGGTGAGCCATTCAGAAAATTCCAGCAACATTTGCCAATAAGAAAAATAACAATATAAAACAAAAACTGTTCTGTTCCACAGAATAAAATTAGTCTTGCAGGTTTGGAACAATATGTGGCAAAAGAGATTAACGTGACGTAGTTACATTGTACTTGCTCAAAAAAGTGTTACGGTTAGGGTTTGGTTTAGGGTTAGTTACTTGTAATTATGCATAATTGACTGTTAACTATAGTTAGTACATTAATTACTATAGTAAGTACTTGAAGTAACGTGTAACTACGTCACCTTAAAATAAAGTGTTCAAATAAATAAGGGTAGGCAATAGGTAACTGAAATATACAAGTACATTGTTATATGTAATGTTGTTTTACCATGAGATTGATTTGATTTAGTTTTTTCAAACGTAAACGGGAAAATGTCTTTTTTTTTTAGCTTGTAATTGAAGTAAGAATTGTTGTAAGTAGGAAGGACTCTTGTAATGAGATTTTGATCTATAAAAGTGAGCCATCTGGAATCAATCTGGAAATAATTGATGAATAATAGATGTAACTTCACTCATACAGCCAAAAACACAATATGATGATACAATAAACACTGTAAGCAAACAAAATCAAACTAACCGTGCATCAAAAAGTGAATTAAATTCTACATCATTTCAACTGTACTGTAACTCATATTCAGCTCATTGCTCCAGAGTAGCTAAAATGTTAATGTGCTACTTTGCATTTAGGGAGATTACACTCCTCGCTATAAGTGTCACGTGTGTGAGCAGTGCTTCACCCGGGGGAACAACCTCACTGCCCACTTACGCAAGAAACATCAGTTCAAGTGGCCTTCAGGGCACCCAAGATTCAGGTTTGAAGACTTCCCCCTTCCTTTTGGCCAAAAACCACCTTTTTAGTTTTCATTACTTATTTCCTCAACCACCATACTGTTACCAAATGTGGGATCTCTAAGATTATGTTTTTTAAAGAAGATTTATGTTCAAAAATATAGTCAAAACTGTAGTATAGTGAGATATTATTGCAATTTAAAATTACTGTTATCTATTTTCATGTATTTAAATTAAATTTTTTCTTTGATGGCAAAGCTGAATCTTCAGCAGCATTACTCCAGTCTTCAGTGTCACATGATTCTTCAGACATCATTCTAATATTCTGATTAGGAAACATTTATGCATATGATCAATATTGAAAACAGTTGTGCTGCTTAACATTTTTGTGGAAACCATGGCTGCATCTGAAATCGCATACTGTCTTGAGTAGGTACTTATTTTGAATAAGTAATTACGTTGCGACTGTTAAAAAAGTATGTTCTATATAGTATAACTTTGTGTAGTCTGAATGTAATCCGGACGTACTACATTCGCCATGTTGTCACTGTCATGTGACCTACCGGCTTCAGTTGCGTCACTTTATTGCCATTCAAAAAAACCTCTCCTGTGGCCTCATTGGATAGTAAAAAGTGTATGGCATATGCACACTTCAGAATCACGCCAGACGTATTAGGTCATCTGGGTACTTTTTGCCTACACTTTTATGAACACTGTGAATTTTGACGTACTGCTCTTGTCACAGTTTTGTTTTTCATCTATATAGCAGGGTAGTATGCGATTTCGGATGCAGCCTATGATAAAAAAAAAAAAAATCCAGAATGCTTTGATTTGAATGTAAAGGTCAAAAGCACAGCATTTATTTGTAATCTAATCTAATATAATATAAAAGTTTTTGCTGTCACTTAAAAAAAATCATACTGATCCCAAAATTTTAAGTAGTGTAACTAACAGTAGATCTAATGGGCGCTACTCAATTAGTATCAATTTCATGTTAATTTTTATTTGTTTATAGTGTTTAATAAACCTTACCTGTCTAACCTGACTACAGTCTTTTGCACATTGCCAATCACTGGTTTCAGGTATAAAGAGCATGAAGATGGATTCATGCGTCTGCAACTGATCCGCTATGAGAGCGTGGAGCTAACAGAACAGCTGATGCGGGAACGGCAGGGGGAGGGGGACAGCAGTGAGTCCAGCCAGCAGAACGTCCAATCCGGGGAAGAACTGGAGGAGACGGCACCCCTCAGCACCATGGGGGGAAATACAGAGGCAGGAATAAGAAAGGAGGGAGCCGAGGTCTGTAGGACTCAAGAAAATGCTGAAAGTGTGTTCTTGGTGTTTATGCCCGGCACCTCCTCAGAAACAGACTCTACGAGAGAGGGGTCAGTGATGTGTCAGCTACAGGACACTGCCCAGCAGCTGGGCATGGAGGTGGTTTAACAGCACTTCGGATTACTGGACCTCCCTAAGACTGCTGTGTCAGACAATAAATAGGGACATTAGGACATTCCTATTAACTCTGTGACAAAACTCTGTACTATGAGACTAACAGGGGACCAAAGCTGGAATAGAGTGTGTTTTAGGATGCTGTCATCATAAAACACCTTGAACACTGCACTGAACAGAAAAGACGAAGCTAAATCACAAGTTAGCTCTGGGGATTGCTTAAAGAGATGGTTCACTCAAAAAGGGCAATTTTTGTGATGATTTAATGAATTATTTTGTCTGGCATGAAACACAAAATAAGATGTCAAGTAGAGTGTTTGAACTGCATTTATTATTTATTGAATTAATATAATATTTAATTTATATAATTTATACTGCTAAGCTCCAAAAGGCAAAAAAAGCACCATGAAATTATATTAAATGCAGTCCATATAACTTATACGTTACAAGTGCTGTGTTCCCTTTTTGGAGTTTGGAAGTGTAAATTACCTTACATACCTTAAAAATGCACACACAAACACGCTTATCTTATTGTGTTTCACAGAAGAAGGAAAATACAGGGTTGAAAAAACATTTGGGTGATTAAATGACACATTTTTTGGCTGAACTCTGGTTTTACATTTGACTGTTTGGGTGTGTGAGGAAGCGAGAGAGAAGAGGGTAAAGGAGAACGGAAATGTTTAATCCTACTGAACAATTTAATCAGCTATCTTTGACTCTTCAGGTTCAGTGTTAATGTGAAAGGAGAAGGACAGATCTCCGTGGAGAAATCATTACAGTGTATAGTTTTATACAATGTGGCAAACTGCTTGTTTTGAAGTTGAATTGGAAGTGCTCCTGAACTTCAAACTGACCAACACCCCTGTTTAATTTATTTTTCAACTTTATATGGAGATCAGAGAATCTGCAGAAAGGCCAGTTCTGATGGAAGCTACCTATTCCTGATGCTTTTCTATCAAAGTAAAAAGTAGTTTTAAAATTAATTAATTTTTAAAAAAACTTTTATTAAGATACACTTTTTCCATAGGTATTTTATTTGCCGTTGAGTCCTAATAATCTGATTGAGAAGGCAAATTATACTAAATGACTTCATTTTATTTTAAATAAACAATGGCAGTTATTTCAATAAATTTTTGTCCTATTTGTTTTGTTTTTCTCCAATTTAAACATTTACATTTGCTTTACATTAGGTTTCCGAAATGAATTTTATTTTTTCATCAAGGATGCATTAAATTGATCAAAAGTCTCAGTAAAGACAAACAATGTTACAATTTTTTTTTTTTTTCAAATAAATGCTGTTACATTGAACTTTAAATTCATCAACAAATTCTGAAAAAAATTATCAAGCTTTTCACAAAAATATTAAGCAGCACAACTGTTTTCAACATTGTATGATAATAAGAAATGTTTATTGAGCACCTAATCATCATATTAGAATGATTTCTGAAGGATCGTGACACTGAGGACTGCTAAAAAGTCAGCTTTGCTGTCACAGGAATAAATTACGTTTTAAAATATATTGATAGAAAACAGTTGTTTTAAATTGTAGTACAATTTATGTTTTTACTGTGTTCAAGCAAGAGACTTCATTCAAAGACATTTAAAAATCTTATCAACCCCAAAATGTCATTGGTAGTGTGTATATTCCTATTATTACAGGTATGTTCAGTTTATATTCAGGTAGGTAAAGTGTATTTGTGGGATAGTCCACTTTGTTCTTAGGTGATCCTGTGTGTGACTGTAAGTATGGTACTTGTAAGTCCTGTTTGTTTGACTCTCTCAGGACAGGAGTCAGCAGGCGGGTTGTGCTGGGTTAGGCAGAAGTTTATGCATTACTGCAGCAGTCAGAGGTCAGTGTTTGAGTCACAGATCTATGTTACAGCAATTACACGCACACTAGGCACACGGCACACTGGACAAGATTAATCTCTAACATTGTTCAAATGTGAAAAACATGACATTTGCAATCAGCACAACTGAAAGTTAAGCTAAACTGCAAATCAGCCTTCCCATGGCTCTCCCGTTCTCTATAATCTCTTTCTCTGCTCTGGTGATAATCGCTGGTGTGTTAGCAGAGTTTAAAAGATTAGTTTGCGTTAGGAGCTTAGTGTAAGCTAAGATGCAACACTTCCCCTTTCTTTCCATCCGTCTTGCTCTGTCTCTCTGTAGGAAAATAGGTTCTTGAAAATAGCCTGTAAAGAATAACTTTAATGTAAATGTTTTTTCTGTATCTTTCAAATAATAAGAACTTCCATGATATGAGATAACAGAACAAGAGATTGCTGAGAAGAGAATGAGTCGAGGATTTTTAGATGAGGAGAACAGATACAGATTTTTCTGCATTAGAGAAGAATTACCACCATCAAAACGCAATGAAACTAGGAGCTCTTCTTCTGCTGCTTGTGGCATCCATGCATGGGGTGTTCACGCAAGTGTCTATAACTGCATTTACTGAACAAACAGCTGTGGAGGAAGATCTAGGAAGTGGTAAGAGGAACATTTGATTTTTTCGTGAATGAACAAAACATCTAAACTAAGCTTACAAATTAGACATAATGTCAGAAATATTGTACATAGAAAATGTGTGAATTTGAGCACTGAAGACTGCACTATGTCCCTCAGGTCTGTTAGAGGTGGAACAGGAGGATGACCTGGGAGACACTTACTGGTCCGGGACAGCCCCGCTGTGTTTTGGAGGGTGTAAGGGCAGACACAGGGAGCTAAAGAGAGACAAATGTGGAGATTCAGACTGCTGCTGGGTGGGATACAAATCCCTCTGTAGAGGTACAACCGATCATCATTTTAATGAAATGCACTGTATTTTTGACTTTGAGGCATTTCCACAAACACACAGAATATTTTGTGATTTATTCTGTGTGCACTGGAACTTTTCATGAGTTTTGTCCAATAAACTTTTGCCCTAGTGAATTGTGGAAAACCTGATGTGGACTTTAACGGGATGGTGTATGGGAGTGATTGGTGGGTGGGTTCTGTGGTGCGGTACGACTGCAGGCCAGGATTTGTGTTGGTTGGAGATCCTGCTCGAGCCTGCCAGTCCAATGGGAAATGGACGCCCAAACCGTCCTGCCTCAGTAAGTCCTGACTTTCTAGGTGAAAGCTGCACACAAATGACCGATTTACCCAGAAAATGTTCACAGATTATGAATACTAGACCTAATCTGTCTTAAGTCTCATATATTTACAGTATATGAGAGATTGAACACTAACTAATGTTGTTTTATTAGTTAGTGCTGTTACTGTGAGAGGTGTTTGAATGACCACACAGTGTAAGAAAAAAATCTGTAGAAAAACTGAAAGATTCTGTTAGGACATTTATTATCTGTTAACATTACAGACATTTCCTTTAACTTAAAAACAACACAATGCAATGCGTAATTCAAAATACGGTTAAAAAATCAATAGGACATTTCTTTCATATACACACATTATTGGGCCTTGTTTTTACAAACTTTTCTTAAACTGCATAGTCATCATCTATAACAAAATATCTACTGATACGTAATATTTTTTTCATAAATTATATAGGTAACACTTTACAATAAGGTTTCATTAGTTAATGTATTAACTAACACGAACTAACCATGAGCAATACATTTGTGACTGTATTTGTTCATCTTTGTTAACGTTAGTTAATAAAAATACAGCTGTTCATGGTTTGTTCATGTTAGTTCACAGTGCATTAACTAATGTTAACAAGATTTTAATAAAGTATTAGTAAATGTTGAAATGAACATTAACAAAGATTAATAAATGCTTTATAAGTGCAGCTCATTATTAGTTCATGTTAACTAATGAACCTTATTGTAAAGTTTTACCATTATATACTATACATCTATTAAGTTTGTTCATGTTGGCTACATTTTATAGTTAAAACATTACTTTAGGTCAAAGTCTGGGTTGTGGAGAAAAAACAAGGATTGTGGTCAGTTACATTTTACATTAAAATTAATTTCATTGGCTATGAATTTCAATTCTCAGTCTTCTCCTGTATGTCACATTAGGAGTGTGTCATCGTGGCCGGGTTGAGGTCAATGAGAAGGACATTGACGGGACATGTTCGTCCACTTGTCCTGATGATAAGAGCTATGCAGTTCCTCTGAACCACGAATGTAGTCGCATTGAGAACTGCAGGACTAAAGAATCAGGCTGGAAGCGCTGGTTTACACGCTGCAACTACTGCGACTGTGACTGCTTCACTACCTGTGGTAAGTTTCATAGTCATTTAAATTGCTGCTAGTTATAACAGTGGCAAATACTGCCGTAATACGAATAATGCTGCAAAATCAATGTTTGTCTTTGTTCTCTCAGCTTCTACAGGATAGAGGACACTGAATCTGTTTATCCTTTTCTATGAAGACATTGTTCATATGAGTTCTGGAAACAACAGAATGAATCTTTATTTTAATGTACTTGACAAGCAAAACTGGTTATCTTTGAAATTGGAGACTGGTAATGTACACTATTTGACTACCTTAATTAGTCACAATTATTGAAAGATCACAGAAACAGTTCCAGCAGTGCTCAGTAATTTTATTAGTGTATTATACTGTAGATACAATGAAAATATTAGATCATTCATTTACTTGATGATTGATATAGTATACTGACATATAGAATTATCTCATTTGAAACCCCAAAATACAACTGATAAATTTTTAGCCCCAAGTGGTGAAATTCATAATGAAAATCTCATTTTTCTTAGGTTGGTAGCAGCCAATTCCTGCAAAAGATTGAAGAAGAAAAAAATTATGTATTTTGTGTTGTATATAAAATGAAACCAAAATACTGAATGAATTGAAAAAGTTACTTTCTTGCTCAATTGTATTTGTATTCATCCTCAGACTGTGGCATATACACTCACCTAAAGGATTATTAGGAACACCATACTAATACTGTGTTTGACCCCCTTTTCGCCTTCAGAACTGCCTTAATTCTACGTGGCATTGATTCAACAAGGTGCTGAAAGCATTCTTTAGAAATGTTGGCCCATATTGATAGGATAGCATCTTGCAGTTGATGGAGATTTGTGGGATGCACATCCAGGGCACGAAGCTCCCGTTCCACCACATCCCAAAGATGCTCTATTGGGTTGAGATCTGGTGACTGTGGGGGCCATTTTAGTACAGTGAACTCATTGTCATGTTCAAGAAACCAATTTGAAATGATTCGAGCTTTGTGACATGGTGCATTATCCTGCTGGAAGTAGCCATCAGAGGATGGGTACATGGTGGTCATAAAGGGATGGACATGGTCAGAAACAATGCTCAGGTAGGCCGTGGCATTTAAACGATGCCCAATTGGCACTAAGGGGCCTAAAGTGTGCCAAGAAAACATCCCCCACACCATTACACCACCACCACCAGCCTGCACAGTGGTAACAAGGCATGATGGATCCATGTTCTCATTCTGTTTACGCCAAATTCTGACTCTACCATCTGAATGTCTCAACAGAAATCGAGACTCATCAGACCAGGCAACATTTTTCCAGTCTTCAACTGTCCAATTTTGGTGAGCTCGTGCAAATTGTAGCCTCTTTTTCCTATTTGTAGTGGAGATGAGTGGTACCTGGTGGGGTCTTCTGCTGTTGTAGCCCATCCGCCTCAAGGTTGTGCGTGTTGTGGCTTCACAAATGCTTTGCTGCATACCTCGGTTGTAACGAGTGGTTATTTCAGTCAAAGTTGCTCTTCTATCAGCTTGAATCAGTCGGACCATTCTCCTCTGACCTCTAGCATCAACAAGGCATTTTCGCCCACAGGACTGCCGCATACTGGATGTTTTTCCCTTTTCACACCATTCTTTGTAAACTCTAGAAATGGTTGTGCGTGAAAATCCCAGTAACTGAGCAGATTGCACCAACAACCATGCCACGCTCAAAATTGCTTAAATCACCTTTCTTTCCCATTCTGACATTTAGTTTGGAGTTCAGGAGATTGTCTTGACCAGGACCACACCCCTAAATGCATTGAAGCAACTGCCATGTGATTGGTTGATTAGATAATTGCATTAATGAGAAATTGAACAGGTGTTCCTAATAATCCTTTAGGTGAGTGTAAGTGCATGCTTTATAATTAAACTCATACACTTACCCACATTCAGCCGGGTTATATATTTTCCTTTCTTAGACAGAAGCTCCCAGTATGTGTGGTTTTCATTAGACCCAGCCAGTCCATTCACACTTTCCAGATATATGCCATAGCTTTTGCTAATGCTGTATGTGAAACTAATAGAAATAAAGGTAGCAGAATTAGCACAAAAAAAAAACATTTGCACTGAGAAGTTCCTAATTGTCTTAAGCCATGTACAATAGACTTAGAAGACAAGCCTTGAGTCAGGTCTGACTGTAAAAGCATCTCAGTCATATAAAGTTGTATATTATAGAGTTGCATGGATTCTTTGTTTTTGTCTTCCACAGTGGTAAAAGATAACCCATTTCCCCATAACCTCATTCAGTCATGATTTTGATTTACTATACTATAATATACTTGCATTAGACCTACTGCATGTAAAGTGCATTAAACCACAATAATTTGATAAAAGTTTGTGCCATACTTGAATCTTTTGGTGTCCTGTAGTTTATTTAAGACCCCAAACACTGGCATTCCCTCTGGCACAGTGGTGTTGTAGGAGACCATCTTGTTAGCAAATTTATTAGTGACATTCACCTTAACTAACACCGGGCCCAGTTCTCCTGTTCAGAAGCGAGCAACAAACAGAGAAATGTTGCTACAGGTGTTATTTAAATGACTGCATTTAAGTGAAAGACCAAAGCAAGCAAGACAGTTCTGAGAATACCAGCACAAACTGTGGCTTAATAACTAATACTTTGGCAATTTGTAATGAATCATGGATCTGTCTCTGACATATTTCACAAATGTTATTTAGGAAGTTAGACCTAAAAGGATTTGAATTCAATAATTTGTATCTTTGTTTTAAGCAGAGTTCATGGCTTTAAAAGAAAACTCACCTGAGTGTCCATGCACTCCCAGCCCTGGGAAAGGCAGCAAAGCTGCAAAGCACAGAAGAATAATCGCTGTCAGAGCCATTCTATCAATCTGCTCAGTGTATCTGAATGTCTTTCTCAAACGCACACCCTATTTATATATTCTTGTATGCACATTTTCTTAATTGTTTCTGAAGTTTCAAGGAAATTCATACCTTAAAAAGAACTGGTCAGCCAAGAAAAACAAGGAAACATGACAAACAAATCTGACTTCCCAAGGCTCACTCCCTGAGCCTTGTGCAATACACTGACAAGACAAGCGTTGAGTCAGGTCTGACTGTAAAAGCATCTCAGTTTCATCAGCGATTATGGAATAATTATTGTTACATTGATTCTATGTCTCAAACTTATTCGGTCATCACATTAAAATTAATTTGAGGCACTATACTATTCTATCATTGACTTTAAAAAAGTTTAGGGGTCCTGTTACCACAAATTAAATAAATGCATGGTTGCAAGTTAAAAATTCTAATTGTTTTAATTAAACCTTAAGTTGCAAACATTTAGTTGAGTCGCACATTTGAGGTTAAAAAGTATATAAATGTTTATTTCTTTAGAAAATGACAGATGGTTTCACTAGATAAGACTGTCGTCGGCTGGGATCGTGCAGAGCCCTCTGAAGCCCTTCAAAGCCCTTTGAAACTGCAATGATTTGGGCCTTCAACCTGTTGGTTGTGCGAGTAGACCATGATATCCAGAGATATTGTCAAAAGCATCAGCTATCGATATCAAGAGGATTTTCATGTATTAAAGTATTATTATTTAGGCCTATACTTATTTAATTTACTATTTATTATTACATTTATATTTGCCCCACAATAATTTCAGCGCATCACCGCATAACTGATGAGCTACGAGGATAATAAAAGATTAGATAGACTAGCTTACTACTCATTGAAAATGATTTAAAAACATTTAGGTCGATTATACAATGAATTACATGCCTATAATTAAAATGATTAACAGTCATAGGCCTAATATGTCTGAACACTGCAATAATCAGTAATCAACGAAAATTAAGAGCAGCTTTTAAAAAACAACTTGTTTAACACAAACTACTTCTCTTCTCAATTTTTCACTAGGCATATAGGCCACAAAAGAAGTATTAGGCCAGTTATAGCCTACCATTATCAGCATGTTTAAATAGATTTATCTCTCATTGTCTCTGAGAGAATATATATATATGTATATATTTTTTTTTTTCCACTTTCTGTAAATAATCGACTCAAAATTGAAGTTTGAGACTTCACTCTCTCGCAAAGTTTGCACATTACTTGTGATATCCACTGACTCACATTCATGGTTTAAAACAGAAAAAAATCCAATATTGCGACATGACATTTTATTGACGTCACCAATTGCCAAATGATGGACAACGGTTCACATTTCCCTGTGATAATAAAATTAAGTAAATATTAAATAAATAAGTTAATAAATTAAAAGTGAAAAGTGAAACAAGTAAATTAATGATCAAGTAAATTAATATAACGATAGGCCTACACAATAGGCTTCACAAAGATGGCTTGGAAGGATAACCGCCTCTCGTTTCCTCCTGTACACTGCATGAACGCTGTAGCTTACAAAACTAACGACGCACGACAAAGCTGAAAATCGGCCCGACTCAAAAAAGAGTCGCACAAGTCAGAATTCGCCTCAAAATCGGTCGAAAATCGCATAGTGTAGCCTATGCCCAGCTTTAGCACGTGTTCGGGAAATGTCCCGCCCCTCCGTAGATACGATGTTATCATTTAATCATGATATTTTTTGAAAAAAACGAAGGTAACTCAAACTAAGTAACGAAGTAATCGATCACAAAACCATGGATAATTTTTTCTAAAGGAGTGGTGAACCATCTTACAAAACGAGAGCTTACAAAAGCTACAGAAAACAAGCTGTTCTCCATAAAATGTGCAGCACACCGATAAACGTTTGGGTTTTAATGTTCAGGAACAGTGTTTAAAATAAATTTTAACTACTCTTAAGTTCATCAACCTTAGGAAGGCCAAACAAATGAGTTTTGGAAACGGGGTGGACAAAACAGAGTCTCTTTGACATAGTGACAACACTGTCTTTTCTGATGCAGCTCAACAAGGCCACATCCCCTTCTTTATTAATTATATAAATGAGTAGCTAACATTATGACTTCATAAGATCCAGAAAAATTGCATTGTAATCCAAACGAGTCGTTCATAATAGGACCCCTTTAAATTATTGTAATTCGTGAATGCTTTGGAATACAGATCTAAGGTTGGTCTCTTTTTGAAGAAGACACTCGGCAGATAATTACTTATAGAAGTTTAAATTTACTGTAAAGCAAATGTACTGTAAACAATTATTTTATTTTATACAAAATATATATTTTACAAAATAATTTTTCCATCTAAAAATACTATAAAGTCAAAGCCACATGTCTAACCAAGTATAGTGTTCCAAATTTGAAGTTGATATCACAAAAAAGTACATTTGTTTATGTTCTGTACCAAAAATAGGAGAGTAATTTAAGTACAGTTTCCACGCTAACACAATGTCCGATATCAAAATGGTTTTCACGGTATGAATACTGAGAGTGTAATCTTTCAAATAGGCTACATGTTTATGATGATTAATAAAATATTTGATAGGACATTAAGGCGATAAAAAAGAGTGGCAAGTGTCCCACTCGCGGGATGGTGACAAGGTGCTGTTATGTTTGACATTTAAAAGAGTATTTAATATCTTGTTCATACATGCCAAATTAGTTACATGTGCTATGAAAGCTGTGGATTTGAACCGAAATGGATACGATTAATTGGTTCCAGAGCTACAACTCAAGTAGTTAAAATGGCTTAATTTTTTAGAGTTATCAACTTAAAAAATTGTGTTTATGCTACAAATTATTAACTTCCTCTAACTAAATATAGCTTGTTGGTATTTTCACTCAAAGTTGTCATAACTCAAAAAATCGGTGTAAACTGTTAAAGTATTATTTGCAATTTGCAATGTTTGAATTTCAATTTGAATTTGATGAAATTTTATTTGATTCAAATTAAGGATTTTAAAGTACTTTCTCTAATGTGTCTTCAGCAAGAACAATAAGACAATCTACTTAAAATATACAAGTATTTTAGAGCTGAGCATAAGTCGAAAAACATTCCATATTTCACTAGATTATTTTATATTTTGAAGGTTTTTATTTCTATGATTTTTCCTTGCCTGGAAATCACAGTTTTAATATTCCCTGAAATTTCCAGGTTTTCCATGACCTTGGGTACCATGAGTCAGTGAACCAATAAACATACTATAACATTAAAATGTAACTAAACTCTGCTCAAGGTCTCATATGTAAATAAAAAAGCAAAAAAGCCCCAGTCCTTAGAAAAGCACAAAGGTATAATTGTTGTCAGAGCCATTCTACCAGTCTGTCCAGTGTGTCTGATACCATACCTTAGAAAGGAGTGTTCTGTAAAGACGTTGGCCATGGACTCATTTAGATTCCTGAGATGTTGCACTGATTGTCTCACTGTTTAATGCAAACACCAGTACAGTATGTATGTCTGTATGTCCATCCATCAGTCACATTCAATCTCAACAGAACTTCTCAAACTGAATATAAAGGCATTTTGTGGATCTCTGGAATATCTAGTGAATTGGAGACCTAAATGTAAATCACTGACTGTTTTTCCCTGATCTGTGTTTAGTACAGAGATTAACCCTTTATCTTGTTACCCTCTGAGCATAAGCCATGTGAAGAGGTAATGTTGAATACTGTACTGGTAATGTACACTATTTATTTGAATCAAATTAGTTAGGAATGATTGCTAAAAGATCAGGGAGGCTTTTCAGTTCCTTCAGCTCTATGTGTTTATTAGAGTATTATACTAGATACAATGAAATTATGAGTTAATCCACTCACTTAAATTTAACAATTGATGACATGACTGAAAACAGATGTGGTATTAATTCAGCAGTAACATTTAAGCCACTAAATACAATTTATGATTAAACAAATCTATTTTTTGGCCCAAGTGGTGAACCTCAGGATCATATTCTCATCTCTCTGGAGTTGGTAGCAGCCAATTCCTGCAAAAGATTGAGGCATTCCAGAGTATACATAATAATCTATATTTAAAAAGGAAGTCTTTGTAGATTTGAATGCTATTTGAATTATTTTGTGTTTTAAATTAAATTAAACTTTCCTGCTCCACAGCAGTATAAAAAAAAAATCCCTTACCCACTTCCAGTCGGGTTATAACTCCTGCTTTCTCAGACAGAAGCTCCCAGTATGTCTGGTCCTTATCAGATCCAGCCAATCCGTTCACACTCTTCAGATATATGCCAAAGGTTTTGTGAATAGTGTATGAGAATCTATGGTTAAAACAGAAATGAAGGAAGAAGAATTAGCACAAAAAAACAAAACAAAAAAAACATTCCATTCAAAGTCTGTTTTCTAAATATGTTTTTTATTCCTAGGCCTTGTTCAGTTAACTGAAAAGACAAGCGTTGATTCAGGTCTTACTGTAAATGCACCTCGGGCTTATTGGAAATGGATGAGAAAAATGTTTACAACATTTCAGAATTGCATTGATCCTTTATTCCTATTTTCCTTAGTGATCGCAGTGGTAAAAGATGCCCCATTTTCTCAGCCTTATTCATTCATTACAAATGATTTTGATGATTTCGAATGATGTGGGTCATCACAACCAGTAGTCAAAGTTAATCAGTTATACTAGAAAATACAATTTCTGCATGTAAAGTGCACTAAACCTTATTAAATTCAGTAAAATTTTGAGTAATATACTTGAAGTCATCGCTGGTGTCCTGCAGTTGATTTAAGGCTGCAAACATCAGCCCTTCCTCTGTCACAGTGGTGGAGTAGGAAACATGCTCATTAGTGAAATCATTAATGACAGTCACCTTAACGGGTACCTGTTCCAGCTTGCCTGTTTGGGAGAGAGAAAGAAAGAAAAAAACATGCAGTGGTAATTTGGAGTGCTTATAGTGTAGCCTTAATAACAAATACACAGTGTTGGTGATTTACTAAGTAATTAATTACTGTAATTTAATTGCTTTTACCTTGAAAAAGTAAAAGTAAGGGATTATGCTCTGTAATTTAATTTCAGTTCTGATCTAATTGCATTAAATACTGTATAGAGAACAATTATATAAAACAATAGCAGAGTTAAAATCAGAATACCGTCTAATGTTAAAATGTATGTTTTTAATATAACATTAAATAGTGGCTCCTGACCGTAAATTGAGGAAGGGCAGATTATGGGTCTTAGCTAGTTTGTGATAAACATTTAGTAAGTTTTATATTCTATTATATATATATATAGGAAATTCTGGTGAGGAAAAGAAAGTCATGTCTTTGTGCTATTCACATGAGCACATTTATATTTAAACTAAATGATTTTATACTACTTTCACTAATTTGATACGCTACTGCTACTCTACATATAGCCAAAACAGATGTGCAAACTAACTGACCTGATTCAGACATAGCTGACATGGATTGATATCATTTGGAGCAAGGAGCTGTCAGAAATCTGCCCCAAATGGCTCTCAATAAGAGTGCAGTGCAGTTCCATTTTTAACCCAGTTTTGGGAAAATTGGGGTGCTGTATGGAGGCTACAGTAGAGCCCCGCAGGCTGCAGTTTAGAGTGGTCAGTATACCACCTGAGGCATTTAACATCCTTCTCTTCCATTTAGACTGCAGTCACACCTTTTCCATTAAGGGACAAATTTGCCCCATTAAATTGATTTTCCAGTGCATTTTTTACCTTTATAAATAACATTATAAAATAAATAATGTTATTAATTCAGGATTTATAAATGGGTCATTGAATCATTGACTCTCACGATTCGTTTAAAGCCGCAGATTCTTTCACGAAAAACCACTGTGTTGAAAACTTCTGATGCTTTTGTATTTCGTTGCAAAATAGGGACAATAGGCTACTGACAATACTGTTTAAAATGTAGGCTACATGATATTAGCTTACCCTTTTGTTTGTTGAACTGTTGTATAAATTAACGTCACATTTGCAATCGTGTGGATGTTTTCGAAAATTTGCATTCATGCTTGTATAATATATTATTAGCATTAAAAACAAGAACTCACACATGCTATCTTTTTGTATCGAAGAGAGTTTGAGTCTTAAATCAACCTCTATGCACACTCCCCACTTTTACAAATGTAGGCTACATTGTCGAGAACGGCAGTAGCCTAATGTAGCGTGATTTGCTATAGGCTGAGCACATTTACAATTTATTATTGAGTCAATTTATATAGAGGTCAATGTTTTAGGTGAATATTTTGGAATATTCTCTGCCTCACCTGCCCTTACAGACGAGCCGCAGCTGGTAACATTCTCCCTTTAAATATTTTGGTCAGTTCAATAATAATTTATGCAGTTTTATATTTATTTGAAACTATTGAAATTAAAAGAGCAGTTTCATTTCTATTCTTGTATTGTTCAACTGTCGAGGTTGAATGGGATTTAGAAAGCAATTAGTCATAATTAATGCAATACTTTTTAAAGAGAGTAGTACAGTACGCTGCTGAAGATATAATTAGTAGTAATTCATTTATTACTTTTTTAGAATACCTTACCCAACACTGCAAAAACAGTGGTAATCTGTGATGAATCATATGGCTGACCGTTTCTGATCTTTACTCTGTTTTTTTGCACAATAGTGTCTCCTTAACATTCATCACAGAAATCACAGCTTTATAGAAGAAACCTCACCTGAGTCTGCAGGCACTCCCAGCCCTGGGAAAGGCAGCAAAGCTGCAAAGCACAGAAGAATAATTGCAGTCAGAGCCATTCTACCAGTCTGCTCAGTGTATCTGAATGTCTCTCTCAACTGCACACTCTATTTATATACTGCATTTTCTTTTGCATGCCAATTTCTAGATCATAAATGATTGGTTTTATGGGAAATTCTTATCTCTTACCTTACAAAGGAGTGGTCTGCAAAGGTTTTTGCCATGGATTAATTATTTCTGTTCTTTGATGCTTGGTTCTGAGAATTGTTGAGTACGAACTATGATAACATTGAAAGAAGTATTTGGCATGGCTTTCTTGTATGTTGTGAAATATGACATGTCAAATATATTGTAGAGGGTGAGGATTATGTCATTACGTTATCATTTACCACTGACCTCTCTTACCTCTTAAATGTTTGCGTACATTTCATTAATGAACAATGAACATTAATTATTAACCACCACAAAATAACCCAACTATTGTTGCTTTATCACCAGTGATGATGGGTAAACTCACATCTAGGACCCTCACCATCAGCACTGGTGCTCCTCAGGGTTTTGTGTTCTCCCCACCACTCTTTTCCCTCTACACAAATGACTGCACCTCCAAAGACCCCTCTGTCAAACTCCTGAAGTTTGCAGACGACACCACAGTCATCGGCCTTATCCAGGACGGTGATGAGTCTGCATACAGACAGTCACAACAACCTAGAGCTGAACACATTTAAAACAGTAGCGATGATAGTGGACTTCAGGAGAGCCCCACCCCACACTCAACATCATGGACAGCACTGTGGCAGCAGTGGAGTCATTCAGGTTCCTGGGCACCACCATTTCTCTGGAACAATCACATTGACTCTATTGTGAAAAAGGCCCAACAGAGGTTGTACTTCCTTCGTCAACTGAAAAAGTTCAACCTGCCACAGGCGCAGATGACACCGTTTTACTCAGCTGTTAATGAGTCGGTTCTGTGCACTTCTATAACTGTCTGGTTTGGGTCAGCCAGGCAATCAAATATAAGAAGACTGCAACGGATTGTTAGATTAGCTGAAAGGATAATTGGTGTGCGCCTGCCCTACCTTCAGGACTTCTGGACATCTCCAGTGTGAAGAAATGGGCAGGTAACATCATCACAGACCCCTCTCACCCCGGCCACAACCTGTTTGCACATCTCCCCTCAGGCAGACGTTACAGATCTCTGTGCACTAGAACATCTAGGCACAAAAACAATTGTCCCCCATGTGATCTCCAGCTTAAACAGCTAACACAGCAATTACCACCTTTTTTTTTTATAATTCATTCTCAGTATTTGAGAGAGAGGCAATAATTAGATATTGTGTAAATACATATAACCTACATATTTTTATTTATACAGCTGTACATACTGCACAAATCTGTACATAGGTCTTCTGTTCCAGATGTATACCACATTATTATTATTATTATTGTTGTGTTTTGTATTATTATTTGTATTATTTATTTTCCCTTTGTCTTATTTAAATGTTATTTCTGTTCTCGCTGCATATATGTATGTATATGTATGTATGTATTTACCAAGAGTTCCTGCAACAACAACAAATAGCACAATAAATAAAGCTCATTCGGAGTCTGATGAGCAGGTGCCATCTAAGTACCTTGTGAGTGAGTTTCTATCTATCTCTATCTATCTGTCTGTCTGTCTATTCATCTATCTGTCTGTCCATTTATCTATAATTGACCATATACAGTGAGAATTATATTTGATTAAACAGGACAATAAACCCTAAAATACTGTTTATTATTATTGTTATATGCCTACTGTTTACTGTAAAATACTTTAAGAAATGTTTTAGAAGTAAAAACTATGAATCACGTTATAATGTGTGTGGGTTATCTGTCGGTCTCTTTACACGCACAAAATGTTCTCTTTCAGCAAAAATAAAATTGAAAAGATTCTTCAAAGCAACCAGGTAAGCATTATATTTCCCTTTCCATCCCCAACATCAGGTTAGCCTGACGTAGAAACAGTGAATATGATATTAAGCGTATCAAAACAGTAACTGTAGCTATGTGTACTCGCCATGGATGATGTAGGGCGTCGTTTGAACGCGAGTTACCCCGATGGTTTCACCGAGAATAACCCGAGCACTGCAGCATCAGCAGCATCAGCAGCCGACGCGCAGGTGCCGCCTTTAAAGAGACCGCGCGCTCAATTCTCCCGTGCTGTTGAATAGGCTGTAATTTCCCTTTGTTTAAGTTTTTCGTCTCCATCATCTCCAACCCCACCCGTTCATTTGCCTTCTTCCCCAAAGCAATCTCATAAGCAAGTGGTTCTAAAAATAGGTTTGACATACGTTTTCCTCCTCCTGCCCCACTATAAAAGAAACAGCCCTGTTACTGGTGATCACGAAAAGCTAATAGTCTAATGTTGGCTATTTGATATGCATGAAAAATCTTATGTTATATATATTTATATGGACATATGAAGATGCAGTTGCATTTTCTCTTGGATCATGGGTAAACTGAGATCCCCACATGTCCCGTGACCGTATATGGCACTATGCCAGCTGTCCTCACTTTCCTGCAGAGGGGTTTGTAATGTAAACCACCCCACAACTGCCCAATAAGCAGTGGCATGTGAATCTGCCATCACGTTTTATTGAGAACAATTGCGTTATCAAAACAAAGAACTGTAGCTGCACTGAGATAAATAAATAGCCTATATTTTTTCTTTTTGAGATTTCCACTTTCACATTGCACAACACCAGTAATTTAACCAATGTAAGAATGAATTATACAATTAATGCATATCAAAGAGCATGATATTTTAAGTTCATATAGTCAAATATTAAATGAGTAAAAATAGGCCTATAACAGTGTAATGCATATACATTAGGCCTACTATAGTCTAAAATATAGCTACAATTATGTTGTAAAACTCTGAATATATCAGTAACAAGTATAAATCCTTTTATTCATGGGCATTCCTAAAATTCTATGCGCGAACCACTAAACGTTTATTCATTCAAGATTTTAATATTGTTTTAATATTATATCCACATACAAGTAAAAATATAGGCTACTATCACCAAAAATGTAACATCATCATTGTATTTTTCATGGCAAAAGTGCAACCATTCAGCTGCCAGATTTTTACCATAAATTCACCCAAAACAATTTAAAATGCGGAATTATTTAGGAAATACCTGCAAACATAATCTAAGTAACCAAATATAGCCCATCACTGCAACTTTAATCATCCTCCAGTATAGGCTAACACTAGGTTTATTTCGGAGGAGAGCAGTTACGCCCAGTACCACAGACCGCCGGGCGTGCCAGGGCTCCTCTGTCCACTGCGCGCTACATCATACTGCGGAGCAGCATCCGGAGGACCGGGCAGGACGAGAACTACTTCTCTTTACACATCTCCATACGCATTCTGGATGACTGTAAATGCGCAATGATCGAGTCACTGTTTGCCCTTCCGTCAGATGTCCGAAATGAAACTCCTGGTTTAACACGGATGCTGCATCTGTTTAATTATTTATAACTGTAATGTTTGTTTTGGATGGGAATTGTCTCGGTATATTTTCAAGGAACGATATGAATGTGACGAAATTTCTGAAGGAGAAGAGCATCCTCGCCGTCACCGGTGAGCGGGATCGGGCGTGTAACGGAGCATCTTTTCTCTCAGCTGGACTAGTGCGGGGCCGCTCCTGTTGCTGAAGCCTGTGTGTGTACTTATGATTCTCTTGAGCTTAGAGGAATGAATTGGGCATTTTTATAAGGAATCCCACTGCCAGAGAGACGTTTGATTAACTCAACGCGTCAAAAAAGTAGGTATCATGTCATTCTGAATCTGTGTGCAACAACACTTTTAGAGGATCTCCTGTATAAACACACTAGCCTGTGTTTTGCAGGTGTGTGATGTCATTGACGGTATGTGATGCATGTTATCTAAACACTGACTCGGTTGTAGCCTATATGTGAAAGACATCTTCAGTCTCATATACATGTCTTTATTTATGAATATTGTTCCCTCATAATTGCTCATTGTGTGATCTGTCTTATATCAGTGTTGGGAAGTGGATCAGTGAGTGAAGGGAGAGAGTGACCTATCTCTGACATGGCCATTCTCTGCTTGACTAGAAAAGACCTATTAGAGTCAGGTTGTGACCAATAGAGTCCTATAAGTGACATAATCATTAATATGCAGCATGCCTCATATGCCTATATACCACTTGGTCAACCTGGTCTTCTCTGGTTTTAAAGGGGTTTAGGCACTAGGGGTTTAGGGTTTTTTTTTTGTTTTTTGTTTTTTTGAAGATTAATCACTTCAATATGAAGAGGATCCAGTGCAGGTCTATCTGTGAGCACGATAGATTGGGTGAATTTACAGATTTTTGTTCCACTGTTGTTCATCCAGCCTCAACAGTGATTTTATTTAATGAAAACCTGTGTCAAGTGATAGTACAGAGGGTACAATACATAGAGCTATAGAGCATTCTTAGATCAGTGGTATGTTTTAAAATGTAGTTTTGTTCAATTCTTCAGCCTCTTGTCTTGTGCCTTTAGACATAATGGAAAATAAACTGAGCACTTCTTAATGGAAGATACCATATTGACAAGCACTTTAACAGTATAATTTGCTAGCTGGCAACAGTAAAAACATTGGTTCTTTAGAGGCTTTATCAAGCACAGGAACTGGTTTTAGATGCTTCTGCAGCCTAAGTGCATTCTATATTGACGTGAAATACAATAACTCATATGGATTCCACGTTCTCATTGCTGTCAGTACTGTTTGTACCTCTGTAGCTCAGTTTTACAATGTCAGTGTCATTGAATATGAGTGGTGATTTTTAATTGAATGCTGATATGACTATATTTAAAAGTCTGATATTCTTGCAGAAAGGCACTTGTGCACTGTGTTCTGTGTAATGCAATTCTTATATGCTGTGGACTAATCAAGTTATTATGCTTTATCTGTAATTGTCTATCTGTATTTGAAAATTGTGTGTACAGGTTTAACTTACATTGTAAGGACCAAATGTCCCAGTCCCTATGAGGATTAATAAACATACTAAATTATGCTTATTTGAAAATGTAAAAATGAAGAAAGTTTTCTGTGGGTAGTTTCAGTGTAGGGGGATAGACTATACGATTTGTATAGTATAAAAATCATTATTGTATGCCTATGGAGAGTCCCCATGAAGATAGCAAAACCTAACCTGTGTGTGTATGTGTAGAATTGTCATATTCTATGTCATTTAGAAAATTCATATGAATTAGCACTATACTGTTGTCTCTATAAAAGTTTTGGAATTACAATCTCAGCCTTCCACATCCAGCAGGAAAATGTGAGAATCCTACTAAATCTGCTTTTTCTTTTTTATAAGTAGCGGATAATTTTATAAAAATTATATTAGTTTATCTACATATTAATAAAAAATAGAACAGATTATGCTCAGGAAAGTTCTGCATTACTGTTGAAAGGTACAGAAATACTCATTTGAAATAGAGAGAGACACAGTGGTCAGTTGTATTCATGTCAGCTTGTTCGTTGAAAGCTGCCCACGCAAAACTGGAAAAAGGTTTCCATCAAAGCTTCAGATGCTGGCATCAAATTCCATAGGCTTCAAGGGTAATTACTCTACTAGCTGAAACTGTCTCCAAGTGCATAACCATCATGTCTAAGCAGATGCTTCCTCTGACACAGATTTATGCTCAAAATATCTTTCTAGATGGCCTTAGGATAATATAGTTAGCACCCTAATGCCATTCAACTGGCCTAACTGAATACACTTCATTAAAACAGAGTATAATGTGGTTAGCATGAGCAATGTTTATTCAGAATGTTGACCACCATGATTCATTTATGTTTCCTTTTCAAAAGACAGAATGAATTTGTTACCTTTCTGTTCAACCTCACATATGTATCACAGACTCTAATGAGTGTGAAATTACACACAACTCATCAAAGACATATTTCCCTCTGCATAAGTGTATGTGTGAAGTGATTGCACTGAGGTAGATTTGATTGCAGAAAGTAGTTTTGTGATTATATGTATATCCATATTTACACATTATAACCATTTTCTCATCATTGCGTTCTCACACATTTCTCAGGCTCTTGGTATGGCTGCGAAGTCCTTAGAGCCGGGGTCAGTTTCCATTCCCATGGAGGAGACTAAGCGTGCGGGAGGAACCCCTCAAGATGCTGCCATGCTGACCCACCTGAAGAAGGTGGAGAACCATATCACAGAGGCACAGAGGTTTTCTCATCTGCCTCGGCGTTCAGCGGTGGACTTGGAATTTACAGAGATTTCCTACACCATCCGTGAGGGCCCCTGTTGGAGGAGGCGAGGTATTGCTTGAATCTTCAAGATGAAGCTTATGTGCTGATTACAGTATGATGAAGCTTAAACTTGGATGAAAATAACTCAAAATGAGTTTTTCGATGTTTTTCAGGTAATAGTATTAGTGGGTTACATATTATACCTGTGAGATTGTGTCTGAGATCAAGACGCTGACAGTTATTTTCCTTTTACTGCCCATGAGTACAAAAGTGATCCTGTGATTTACTGCACTTATCACTCCCAACCCATGACAAACCTTCCAGATATGATAAGTTACACACATATGTGTAGATATAGCGTACATATACCACTCGCTGCCCGCATTAAGTTCAAGGCTTTGACGCTTGCTTATGGATCCACCACAAGCTCAGCACCCACATACTTCGACTCGATCCTACGAGTCTACACCCCTAACTGAAGCCTCCGCTCAGCTAAAGAGCGGCGGCTGGTGTTACCATCCCAGAGAGGCATGAAATCCCTCTCCAGAACTTTTTCATTTACTGTTCCCAGCTGGTGGAACGATCTTCCCACCTCCATCCAGATGGCAGAATCACTAACATCATTAAAAAAACAGCTAAAAACCCATCTCTTCCGCGAGCACTTAGTCTCATCATTAAAAAAAAATAAATAAATAAAAATTTCCTCTCTTTCTCTACACCCTCCCTATTCTAGCTTATACTACTCTGAGCAATGCCCGAAACGTAGTATTTAAGGCACTTCTTGCGTTTCTACGCCTCTTCATAACGGATCGCTTCCTGTACTCCTCAGTTGTAAGTCGCTTTGGATAAAAGCGTCTGCTAAATGCATAAATGTAAATGTAAATGTAGATATAATAATATTAGCCAAGAAACAGGAACTGAAATTTTGCAACAAATCAAACATAAAACTGTGCTGACATTAACAACTTATTTGTGAGGTTGTCCTGTGCTAAACATTTATTGTGTCAGAACTCAAGATACTGCTAATAAATTAAACTTATTACACGGCTTTCTGGAATACTCAAATCTGATTGATCGATCGCTGCCCTCAGATCTCCGTCATCCATGGCAACATCAGCTCATCCTAGTACAGAAACCTACTTTCACACCGCGGATTCGAACTCTTTTTCTTTCATACAAACACAACTTGTGCCATCTTGTGTCTCAGTAATCAACTGTAGTAAAAATGAAAAGGATTTTATCATAACATTGTTGCACTGTTTTTAAGTGGAAGCTTTTATCTAATGTACTGGCAAGATTATAAAATTATTTAAATTTTTCATGTCGTCTTATTTATTTACATCGGTGTCATGATGACCCAGTCGGGGTTTATTTTGTAATATGGACAGTATAGCTACATAATCCCTTATCATTTTGAAACTCACGACACATAAAAACACATATACATGGACGTATACTATTAGTCCCTCACACACACTCCACCCCGTGTCCTGGGCTGTAGAGTGCTGTTCTCAGCAGACTTTAGATATAGTAAATAATTCATTTCCTTAGACGGCACACTGCTCTGTCTGCTGCCTAGCCTAGTTAAACCTTCCCAAGATGAGCTCAGCCCTCACACGTGAATGCTCACACACACTTTATTGATAAGCACAATCTTCATCTACACCGCCCATTAAAAAAAAAAAAAATCTGGTTGCAATGATTCATTGTAGATGGTGTTTTTTTGGGCATATGAGACTGGATATGTTTATCTGACATTCTGTGTAGGTTGTGAGATAAGATAAGAGATAAAACTGGCTTAAGAAGGTGTATGGAGAACTTAATTACAGGAGAAATGTTTTGTGCTTAAATGCTCTTAAAAAAAGAAATTGCTTTGAGTGTATGTGCTGAACTGGGCTGGAAAAGGGTTCATGGAAATATAAATTTTAGCTTTAAATCATGTTATATTCTCACTGTACTATCTCTCATTTTTTTCACTATAAAACGTCCTCGAAACACATTTACATTAAGTAGTATATAATAAGTACGTTTTGTGAATTTTGTAAAAAAAAAAAAATGTATGACATCATTGCACAACTAAATTTAAGGAATAAGTAGATTATTATATATACTTTATGTGTGCGGATTGTCTATTTACATGTGCAAATAGCCCGCATTGTTGGCAGAATCTATTTACACCAACTCCACCCACCATTGTTTGATTGAGCCAGACAAAATGATAAATGATATCTCACTGATGACATAATCAGTAGAATGGAGAGTTAGGCGGATTGTGTTAGCTTTTGACCCTTTTATCAAATTTATTCTCCCTTTTCACATCGCATATCAGCTCAGAGAGGCCTTTATTTAAAAAAAAAAATTAAGACAATATTCTAAAAGTAGTAATTAAGTGCCTAACAGGTATTTAATAGTGGCAATAAAGTGTTTAACGGGTAGGATTAGTAGGTGTAGGAGAGGTAATCTCAAGTACAAGTAATGTCCCAATAAAGCATCACCCATTTATGGATTTTAATAAATATAATCATATACATTGAATATGTTCTTATTACTGCACACTGTATACTGCTATTTTCACTTAGTGTACATAGCATCTATCGATATTTGAACAGTGCAAAGAAAATACTTTTTGTTGCTATTTACACTGCATTTACACTTGCCTTTTGCAAATAGCATCTATTGCTATATATCACCAGATCACTTCACAACATATCTCCTAACTTTGTCTTTGCCTTCTCCTGTCTATCTCCTTCTTTCTCTGCTCCATGTATTTTAGCCAGTAATCCTCATTGAAAGGTTGCAGTGCTGTGTTAATGCTGGTGAATGATGGCTTTTGCACACACAGCAGCTCCTATAGCTTCATGTCCTCCAGCATGCTGAGCTCCACCCACACATACCTGCATACACACACGGCACAAACCAAGCACACGCACACACACGACAGATGTATCATAAGGTCTCCTGCACACATGTTCCCTTACTAAATGGAAGACGGTGAATCATAGAGTGGTGATCTCTATGACATTGATAGCATGCCGCTCCTGAGACTCTATATGTATATGTTTAAATGGTGTACTGCATTATGTTTTTGCTGAATTAGCACCTCATTCATTAGTATGCAATTCTTTCATTATTACCTCATACCTCATTATACATTCCCTCTGTTGTTCCATCTGCTGAGAAACAAGCTCTTTCATGTGCAATTTATATATCAGCAGTTTTAGATGCTGAAAATTATTTAGGTCTTAGCAAATTTGATAACCTTATCAAACCATTTCAAATTTGAAATCATCTTGGAAATGAGACGTAATTGTTCAACAACTGTATTTACAGCTATTATTTGAAATATTACAATTTAAAATAACTGGTTTCTATTTTAATATATTTTAAAATTATGGAGCAAGGTTTTCGCCCATATAATTTATTCTTGTAATCGCAAATCTGAATTTCCAGCAACTATTACTCCGGTTTCATGATCTTTCAGAAATCACACTAATACAGTATGTTGATTTGGTGCTTAAGAAACATTTATTATTATTATCAATGTTGAAAACAGTTGTGCTCATGGTAAGTATACCAGTAAGTATAAAACTGCCTCACCGTCCGCATTTAAATGTATATGCATTACAATTCAGTTCAAACTGGTAAATTTAAAAAATATTGCAAAGGCAAATGTATTAGCTTGCATACTAGATTTACATTAGTAATTACAGGTTTACCTTGTTGTTTTTCTCACCCTTTTATTGCTGTGCAGTCCATGTAACGTAAGCATGTGAAAGATTTTGTTGTAAAGGACATTGAGCCTTGAATGATAATGTATGTGAGTAAAGGCAGACTGGATAGATTAATAGTTATGTGCAGTCTGATAGTTTCATTTCTGATTGATGAATAGATGCTATGTGGCTTTCCTGCCATTTAACCCTCCTCTTAGATGTCATACTGCCTCTTCCCTCTCCTAGCCTTTCATCTTTATTGATCGATCTCTGTTGTTTTTGCTTTTCTGTATTACCCCTGGCCCCTCTCTCCCCACTTTGTCTTTCCCTCTGGACTCCTGTTCACCTGTCATATTTTATCTTCTATATCTTCCTGCAATTTCCTATCCCTTGTTCTGTTCCTCCTCTCTCACTGCTTTTAGAACGTGTCGAGTCATAAACATGCTGATGGTTGGATGGTTGCCTTGATCAGACTCTGAAGCTGTAGGAACTAGCATACATGGCTGCCACAGATGTTATACAATACCAGTGCATATGCAAATAAGCCCAGTGGTAAAGTTAGAGTTATGGGTAATGCACAGGGCTGCAAAGAACTGTGACTAATATGCTTTTCAACATAGATCTCCAGGGGTCTGTCTCTGCTTAAATAGCAGCTAAATTACCCAAATACATTCTTGTATCGCACCAGATATTTCATTTAATTTAATTTTCCACATTTAAACTGTTTGCTAGCTTGTTCTAATGCGGAATATGAGATTTTGTGCCCATGCTCGACGGTGTTAATCTTAAAGGACACCTGTTATGCTTTTTTTTATTTTACCTTTCCTTCAGTTTGTAATATAGCTGTTTGTGCAAACAAAGCACAAAGTCCATGATTTCTCCAACAAAAATATTTGCCTGAAATGCCTCATTTGTAGTCCTGCCATTATTTCTGTAAATGAAGCCCTGTTTACACCTGGTATTAAGATGCATTTTTGTTGATCGAACCACAAGTAGATGAGGGAGACACATTCCCATTTAAACCTAGTGTTTTAATCCATCTCATTTGTCCACTTTCAACCACTTCTGTCCTGATTTCTTTGAGGGAGGGTCTATGGGCAGGTAAATGTACAGTTTTTTTCAGATCTTTCGATCAAATGCATGAAATGAGCTAGTGCAATTTACATAAGAGTGTGTGTTAGAAATCAGGAATGGTGAGAGAACATTGTGCCAGATCTTCAAACCAAACTTGGGTCTTCATCTGACAAAGTTTAAATCCCGTCTGACTAGCACACTTCCCATAATGTTTTCACATTTCAGTAGGCGGAGAATAGGCGAGCTTTTGTGGCTGTTCGAACGCATTCGACCGCATGAATGTTTACACTACGAAAGCAATCTGGTTTAATGTGTTTTTGACTACCTCTGGAAGTGGTCGTAAGTGGACAAGCTCAAAACATTTTAGACCCTGTTTACACCTGTATTTAGCGTCGTCCACATGTGATCCGATCGACCAAAATGTATCTTAATACCAGGTGTAAACAGGGCCTTAGCTACATCACCATGGTATACAGTATTTGCATAATGCCCGCCTACTTTTGTCTGCCCTCAAAGAACAGTTGGGTGAGTAATTTTGCTATGTCGTGGAGATACTCTTTTTTTCATTGGAGGCAAAATACACTGTGTGTACTTTACCGACACCATTGTTACCATAGCTATAATACCGTTTACAGCTACTCTCAAAGCCTCCAGAGCTGAAACTTGACTATGTTAAAGGGTGTTACATTTCTGACACACTATAAGCGTTTCTATAAGTCCATTCTAAAGAGACAGGAATTAAAACAGAGCGTTTCAGGCAGAGGGAAAAGAGGTGCTGCAGCTATGTACAGTAAGAGAAAAATAATGTCGTTTTTGAACTTGAAATCATGTAAACGTATTCTAGCAGACCTCAAAATAAAAATTATGAACTTGTATATGAGCATAATATGGGCATTTTAAAGGAGAAAAATCTTCATAAATAAATCTTCTTTGACATATTAGAGAACTGTAACTTTCCTGTCATTGCACAGTTCATTCAGTGTTTAAATTTTTTGCACTCATAACCAGAAGTTGTACAGCAATGATATACAGCTTTTCTTTCACAAAATCGTGTTTGCCTATATGACCAAAATTATTCATATTTAAAAGTACACATTTTTAAGCACTGGCCGATATGACAGTTGTTTCAGACACTTAACAGTTAGACATAATTAATTTATTCAGTGAGTGAAAGTGTCTGATAATAAGGGTTCCTAAGACACAGTGATTAGTATTTGGTTGGTCATGTGATCTCAATGTGGCAGCCCCTATAAGGGTAAATTACGCAGCCCTGCACATGACATGGAAAAATTAAAAACAAGATATTATTTTTCATATTATAATTTGTTTCCTCATTTTAGGCATTCATGGCCATGTTGTACTAATTCGTTCCATTATTTTCATTAAATCAATTTAACTACTATTTAACGAGTAAAACATTTTAAGGTAAAACGATTTTTGTGAATATAAATTCTGACTTTTAGTCTTAATTTCCTTTCAGGAACCCTCCCAACACTCTGTAGGTCTTTACGTTTCTAACACAAGACTATATCGCTTGCAGATTGATGGATGCTTTCTTCCTTATCAGCACACAACCACAAACTGCATGGATGCATATCTTGATTAAATGTGTTTAAGCCTTCCAAGAGCGCTCTCAGGCTGATCCCAGTTCAGCCCATACTATAGTGCAGACCCATGTAAGTGATCTCACGCAGTGCTGTTGGTTTTTTAACTCGTTCTGTAGAAAAGGATGAATGCATGAGCAGATTAATGCTCAGGTTACACATCGTCAGCGTGTAGCAAAATATAAGGATGAATTATTAGTTAGAACAGGATGCAGGGCATATCATTTGTGGATGAGTTGTTAGCATTTAATACTCATGCATGCCGCAGATCATTGGTATGCAGAGAAGCATACAGGAAATTACAGGTTGATGTGAGGGTGTTGCCCCTGTAGCTCTCTTTCTCTTTCTCCATTCTGTCACTTATCATACATCAATCTCCATGATGCATATAGAGAGAAGGAGAGAGAAATGCAGGGAATGAAAGAGTGCAATCAGAGCACTTCACTAATTACTTAAGGATCTGACTGAAATATAGAGATAAAGTGGGAAGACAACACATATAACATAAAACCAGGGATCTTCAGTAAGGCGTCTGTGGTCCTGAGGGGGTCTGGATACTACTGTAACAGGTCCTGTTTAATTTCTAACTTTTTTTGTCTGGGAAAAATACATTATATTATATTATATCTGCTGAAAAAACAATTATTTTCAACCTTCATTCTGACTCTCTGCCTGAAATGATCCATTTTTAAGGGGCAGCTCCTTTAAGGTTTGTCAGTAAATGGCTACTGTTATGATTAGCTAACGTCATTGCATAAGAAAGAGTATCAATGCGCACTCGCTATTGCATGTGCAAGTGTTTTGAAAACATTATCCATATAAAAGCATCATTAGGGATGTGACACAATTTTTAAATCGCTTTTAAATCACTACTTCGAAAGTGAAATGCGGACGGCCGCACAGTGGAATTAGCAACTCGCTTAATTGCACAAACTCACTTAAATAGGCGCTTTTACATTCCGCTTTGAAACCAAATCTTCCGCCATCGTCTGAAGTCAGGCGGAAATCAGTCAAGAGTGAGGCGAAATAGATGAAGTGAGGTGAAATCTGTCTCCTGCTGCTGATCTGTGCTGTGACTCTCATTCGGCTCATGCTGCATTGAGCAGACACGTTCAGTTTTTAATTGTAGTGTCTGTTCTCTAACTGAACTAAATGAATTTTATTATTATAAAAAGTCAAAACGTGGTTGCCGTGGTGGTTTCAGCCAATTTCATGTTAATCTTGAGTACCTATAGAGTAGTATTGCATCTCCGAAGAGTCTTTAGTTTTATCATATTTATAAAAGACAGATACGGTGTACCGATTTTTTTCCAAAAACAGCCGAACTCGTGGAGGCGTGCAGTGGGCGGAGCTAAAGAGAGCGCGCACACACACATGCACAATACATTCATGGCATTATCCCTCCCTGGATAACTTTCTATTCAATATAAGTTTGTGTTGTTTACATTATATGCACTTACGTGACGATTGCCAACAAAACACAGACATTTGATGCAGTTTCACTCACTGCCTGCGGTTTCGACAAACAAACACTTGCAGAACTCTGTTGCTGCTCCGGAAAAACAAACTGCATCCACTGTTTAACACTGGGTTATTTGGGAAGCTGAACAAGGTTATCTTTTCCTCACAAACAGAAACACACTTCTTTAGTGACATTGTTGATTTCATGGTCTAAAAACAAAATGCCAGCGCTGCCGATGGCTTCCGCAACCCGAACAAAGCTTATCTGGGAAAAGTGCCCATACAAGCAATTCTGCCTATTATGACCTCACACATGCCCATACTCGAAAAAACTTTCCGAAACTTATTCAAATCCGGAAGGAATGTATTTGGCACAGAAATACTCTGTCATACATCCAACTAATTTTTAGAAATTTTGGCCATGTTTAGCATGAGTGTAAATGAGTCAGAATGCATGAAATAGAGACAGAATGCCCTTTGAAATTAACCAGCCACTTGTTTCCGACGATGTGATCCTTCTGAAGTCTGTAGAGAGATGCAAATAAGCTGTTTGAACCGGATGTGTCAAAGCAAATGCTCTTTTACTCTTCCATTTGTCCTCTTGTTGGCAGACTAAAGTGCGTGAAGTATGTCAGAACTTAAACGCACATCTGTATATTGTGTCCAGTGTAGACAGCGTCAGTGATTATAATGGGTTCTATTAGCTTTTTACGCGACATGATGCTTATATCCAGTATAGGCATATGTCAGCCATTAAGCGACTGAATGCCAGTGGGCGGGGCCTATAGTACGATGTATTTGTTGATGTCTCGCCCTGGAAGCGGTCATATTCAAATGTATTTGCCCGTATGATGTCACAGATCCCGCAATATAAAAACAAGCTGTTTTTGGAGCTTAAATAAATGCGTTGTTTATAATGAGGAGGACGTTTTAAGCTATGAAAAAAGTGCAGTAATAACATTTAAATACAATGTACAAGTTTCAGAGACTCAACATCATTTATTAATATTTTAATGGATTTTTTAAATATTTTTAACATAAAAAATATTGCAAAGCTGAATTCATATTGGAATTTTCATTACATTACATTTATTATTAATATCAATGTTATTTTTTGTAGATATCTGATATATTTTGTGAAACAGTGATACATTCTTTTTCAGGATTCTTTGATGAATAGAAAGTTCAAAAGAAAGTTTTTTTTTGTAACAGTGTAAAAGTCTTTACTGATTCTTTTGATCAATTTAATGTATCCTTGGTGAATAAAAGTATGAATTTATTTTTATTTATTTATTTATTTTTATCTTAACCGTACTGACCCCAAACCTTTAAATGTAAAATGCATGTTTCTTAACATTGCATGCTATGTCATTTTCCTGAAAAAGGTTTAAGACCCCTGACATAAACAAGAAGCTAACAATGAGTTGCAGTAGCAGCACAAGTTTCTGTCTCCCTCTTGAGGAAGAGATAAGAGTCACTGGTATGTCAACTAACATGGGGGTCTAGTTTTTGTGGAAGAATTTAAATCCATCAAACTAAAGGCAATTTCAGCTGTTTATCTTGTTCATTCTTTTGTTGCCCTTATTAATGAACAGTTTTAGTGTACATTTAAAAATGTAAATTCTGTTCATGATGTTTAATAGTCTGTGGTGTATCTGGTTAATAATATAAGTGATTCCATTAATCATAATTCTATCATGTCACATAATATGTTTTAAACTTCAATGTTTTTTCAGCATAATTGGATGATGGTACATCGTGGTACAACTGTATTGTGTCATTTGTAGTTGAAAAAATTGTATTGGACATTACTTGATTACTTTTCTAAACTGCATAATTAAAGTACTTTGACAGTTTATGATTTTATATACAGTATATTAATATAATGCAATGTTTAATCAAGCCTATATTTGTTTGATGCCAGCTAAATCTGTCATGCATTTAATTTGGCAAGCTGGTAAATCTCATAAAACAGAATAAACACAATGTACCCAAAATGCTGTGTGCAGGATTCAAGGCCCTTCTGAAGTGTCTGTCCGGAAAGTTCTGCAGTCGGGAGCTTATCGGAATCATGGGACCCTCAGGGGCCGGCAAGTCTACTCTCATGAACATTCTTGCCGGCTACAGGTGAGCGTGCATTTATGCACTGAGAAAGAATATTCTATAATTAATTTCCTGTTTATCACTTCCCAGCCTTTCTTTTCATAGACTCATTAAGATGTCCTGTGTCCCTCTCGTCCTGCAGAGAGACAGGCATGAAAGGTCAGATCCTGGTAAACGGGCGACCCCGTGACCTCCGCACCTTTAGAAAAATGTCATGTTACATCATGCAAGATGACATGCTACTGCCAAACCTAACAACACGAGAGGCAATGATGGTGAGATCCTTTGTGTGTGTCTGCATCTGTGAGAACGAGAAGTTTTCTATCATATGTCAATGATCAGTAGGCGGCGCTCTAGAATACTTGATTCTGATTGGTCAATCAGTGCATTCTGTGGACAAATATTTGCATAATTGCATTAGGCTGTATATTTAACAATTGTCCCTGGTAACCAATCTCTTTTCCTCAAATAATAAAATAATTTTAATTCAAATCTTCATTTTATGCACAATTTTTGTACATAAACACCTTCAATTATTTATATAGTTTTTATGATAATGATAGTTGATTATACATTAGCCCTGTTGTAATGTAATCTTTCTTTGTTTTGTTTAGGTTTCAGCTAACCTTAAACTTAATGAAAATATGGACGTGAAAAAAGAACTGGTAAGCTTTTGCAGTACCACTATAGATAATATGTGTTATGTTAGAAATGATAAAAACTATGAAGCTGAATGGTGACATTGTGTTTATGTGTTTTTGTTAGCTAAATAATTATATAATGTGTGACAGGTGAATGAGATTCTCACAGCATTAGGACTGCTGGAGTGCGCCCAAACTCGCACCATCTCTCTGTCGGGTGGCCAGTGTAAGCGATTGGCTATTGCTCTGGAGCTGGTCAACAACCCACCTGTCATGTTTTTTGATGAACCCACCAGGTACCCAGAGCTGTAGTATTACACACAGCCTTATTATTAACCATAATCCTTTCAAAATTCAATGTTTGCATTAATATTGCTCCTTTATGAAAACTTTCAGTTTAATATCCCCAAACGTACATGTTTTTGTTTCTGTATGTTAGTGGTCTAGACAGCGCATCCTGTTTCCAGGTGGTGTCCTTGATGAAATCTTTGGCTTTGGGAGGAAGAACCATCATCTGCACCATCCACCAGCCCAGTGCAAAACTATTTGAAATGTTTGACAAGGTCAATGCTGTATTCTAAATTCATATCATACTGTAAAATGTGTTTCTGGGTTGAAGGACCAGCAGTGTGTGAGGGTGTTAATGTGTTCATGTTCTTCTTTAATACTCTGTATGTTCTTCTTTGCAGCTTTATATCCTGAGTCAAGGTCAGTGTATATACAAGGGGACAGTACCGTACCTTATCCCCTACCTGAAAAACCTTGGACTCCACTGCCCCACTTACCACAATCCTGCAGACTTTAGTAGGTGTACTGTGTGTGTGTGTGTGTGTGTGTGAGAGAGAGAGAGAGATCTTTGTGTGTTCCATGTTTCTGTTTGAAACTTATACAGCACTGATGTAACAATTCATGGTTTCTATATTAGATAAGCCGCGTTTCCACCGCGGGAACTTTCCCCAGGAACTAGGGACTTTAGGGTGGTACTCGGTGTGTTTCGACCGCAGGAACCAGGGTCTAAATAAAGTTCCGGGTAAAGATTTCCCCCTCAAAACGGCCCTGCTTGCGAGGTAGTACTTTTTTTTAAATTCAGGAACTTTCGGGGGTGGGACTTGGGCGCTGAACATGCTGATTGGTTGAGCTCACGCAGCATTTTATTTCAACCTAAAAGTGAAATAACTCTGGGGGGAAAAGAGTTCCTTGGACAAATTGTTCCGGGTAATTTTGGTGGAAACGGGGCTATAGTTTTCTCATTTGTTTGCGGTAGCTTGACAAAGGTATTATGAATGAACAAATTAATGTTTATATATTGATATGTAATAAGATAAAGATTTACTATGGAAGTCGATGGCTACCGTCAACTGTTTGATTACCAACATTCTTTAAAATATCTTCTTTTGTGTTCAACAAGTCTGGAATTTTTTTTTGGGTGAACTGTCCCTTTAAAAATGTAACACCTAACGAATAATAATAATATTAATTGGCCAATATGTTTGGGCAAAGAATCTCGGGGGTTGAAATGTACCACAGTTTTCATAGAAATATTAAGCATTTGATTTGATATTTGATTTTAACATTGATGGAGATATTCATCATATTAGAATGATTTCTGAAGGATCATGTGACACTGAAGACTGGAGTAAAGGCTGCTGAAAAATTCAGCTTTGTCATAGTAGGAATAAATTACATTTTAAAATGTATTAAAATAGAAAACAGTTATTTTAAATTGAAATAATATTTTACAATATTTCTGTTTTTACTGTATTTTTGATCAAATAAATGCAGCTATGATGAGCATAAGACAGAACTTTAAACAGTAAAAATCATACTACCCCCTAACTTTTGAATGATAGTGTATCTCCTCATTTACTTTTATTTGTTATTGTTAGTTTTATTTATTTATTTGTAATATTTGTGTTTGTATATTGTATCCAGTGTTATTGAGTTCCTGAAGGCATAATGTCAGTGTATTCAAAGAGTTAATAATTCTTTTCAGCTCCTCTTGTCTGTCAGTCAGTCACTCAGCATGTGTATGAATTCTGCTGTCTTTTTGCTGGCAGTAATCGAGGTTGCCTCAGGGGAGTACGGTGATCTGAACCCTGTGCTCTTTGAGGCTGTTCAGGGAGGCCTGTGTTCAGATGAGAGCAAGAAGAACTCCATTGACAAGAATGACCCCACCACATCCTGCCCCTCCCAGTGTTATAATGTGAGCGATGAACACACTCTCACACACAAAAATCTTCTTATCAGTCTCTGACCCACTTACCTCTTGTGTTATTGTGGATTCGTACAGGATTCAGGCTACATTGAGAAACACACTTTTGCCACCAGTACCTTCACACAGTTCTGCATCCTCTTCAAGAGAACCTTCATCACAATATGCAGGGACACGGTAAGAATTATCCTCTCTTGTTATTGTCTAATATATAAAATGTTAAAGAAATACAAAAACAAAACCAACGTCTGTGTGTATGTTTAGGTATTAACCCACCTGAGGGTGATGTCACACCTGTTTATTGGCGTGCTGATTGGTCTCCTGTACCTGAACATTGGGAATGATGCCAGCAAAGTGTTCAACAACACTGGCTTCCTGTTCTTCTCCATGCTGTTTCTCATGTTTGCTGCACTCATGCCCACCGTCCTCACATGTAAGGCAATCTGTGTGTTTGGTTGTGTGTGCTTAATTCTTTATGAGCATGGAAAACAGATTTGATCTGAGTGATTACTAAATCCTTTTTGGTTTGTTATGAATTAGAAGCGTTCTTATTGGCTTGACTGAGAGTTATGGTCCTTACAGAATCGGTAGATCGAATTGAATTAGCCGCTGATGCAATGATGTTGCCTGGCTATCACCAGACCAAGCTCAATTTAAGATTGAACATTGGTCTGGGGAGTCTGCTATGTATTTTCTACTGCACAAGAGGCGTGATAAACAAGCATAATTCAAATGACTCTGTAAGCAATTGGATAGTCCTTCAACCAATCAGACCACATGAGACGTGATCAACGGGCAACGACCCATCGCTTCTCTATCCGTCATCGTGTTAAACCCGCCAATAGCGCGCCAGGTGGATAAGCCAGTCTGTGATTGGTTCCCGCAAAAGTGTAACAGAAGCAGCAGAAATGAATGTACAGGTTTCCAGACTGAGTTGCAGGCTGGGTTTACCCAGTCTAGCAATGATGTATTTTCCTTGCAGTTCCACTGGAGATGTCAGTGTTCTTAAGGGAGCATCTTAATTACTGGTACAGTCTAAAGGCGTATTACCTGGCTAAGACCATGGCGGACATTCCATTTCAGGTACTTCTGTTTCTATATCTTTCATGTGATAATGTTAAAGCATGTAGCCACTCTTATAACTGTTTGCTAGGGCTTGAGAAATTGGCATTTGAGGGGATGAACATTTCTAAATGTTGGGGAACGTCATTCAATGCCCCGATTTTCAAGTCATTCCTGTGTCTCAGGTAAATTTTACAAGTGCTCTTCTCTCTCTTACAGGTAATTTGTCCGATAATGTATTGCAGTATAGTGTACTGGATGACAAAGCAGCCTCCAGAGGCAGCAAGGTATCTGCTCTTTATGGCACTGTCCACCTCCACTGCCTTAGTGGCTCAGTCTCTGGGGCTTCTCATTGGAGCGGCATCCACCTCACTACAGGTATGAGGACTGAATAGTGGTGAAAAAAAGTATGGGGTCAGTAAGGTTTTTTTTAAAGAAAATGTATACTTTTATTCAGCAAAGATGCATTAACGTGACTAAAAGTGACAGTCAGTTTTAAATTGTGTAAGAAAACATTATGAAGACTTACATGAAGCACCTTGGGTTTGTCGGAGTCAAAATTAACCCTGAACATTTTAAACTCAAACCTTTTATCTTGTTACAGTTTACCACCTCAAATGTATATGAAGTTGCCATTGTTGTAAGACCTGTTACAGACCGTTGTCTGAGACAAATATATCAAGGTTTCCACAAAAATATTAATCATCACCATTTTCAAATTTGATAATAATAAGAAATGTTTCTTGAGCACCCAATCAGCATATTAGACTGATTTGTGAAGGATCACGTGACACTGAAGACTGGAGTAATGGCTGCTGGAAATTCAGCTTTGACATCACAGGAATAAATTACATTTTAAAATATATTGAAATAGAAAATGTCTTTTAAATTGTAATAATATTTCACAACGTCTCTGCTTTTGTTTAATTTCAATCAAATACATGCAGCCTTTGTGAGCATAAGGCTTTTTTTTCAATAACATTAAAAGATGTACTGACCCCAGACTTTTGAACTGTAGTGTACATCAGTGTATCAAAAATGTACTGCATATACTTTTGCTATGAGATTTTAATACATTTAAATATCATGTCAGAGTCATTGCATGGCAGTTACTGCACATGCACATATCAATAAAAATATGCGTAGTTTCATCTGTTTTAGCCTGTAATTTATACAAAATATACAACAGAGGAGTTTTCGAACATAAATTAATAATTCCAAACAGTCCTTAGAGCACTCAATAATACTGTAATAATTAAATAAATCTGATAAACAATATTGCATTTAACATTTAATTAATATTAACTTGACTAGTTAACTTTGACAGCCCTAAAAAAATACATTCAGCAAACAACCCGGCACTCCCTTTCTGAGGTGCTCGGATCCCTGGCTTTAACATTGTTTACATTGACTACTCTTTATATTCTCCTCTTTCGCATCTTCAGGTTGCAACATTTATAGGTCCAGTCTCTGCCATCCCAGTCCTTCTGTTCTCTGGCTTCTTTGTCAACTTTGACACAATCCCCAAATACCTTCAATGGAGCTCCTATGTATCATACGTCAGGTCAGTCAAGAACCATAACCATAACAATCCTAAACAGACATTCTTCCCCTAATCACAAAAACTTCTCACCCACACACTGATCTCTTCCTCTGCAGGTATGGCTTTGAGGGTGTCATCCTCTCCATCTATGGCATGAACCGCTCAGAGCTGGAGTGTCCCGGCGTGGTGTGTAAGTTCCAGAAACCAGAAGAGGTGCTGCAGCTACTGGATGTGGAGGATGCTAAGCTCTATGTGGACTTTATTGTGCTGGGTGTCTTTTTCTTAGTTCTGAGACTTGCCACATACCTTGTTTTGCGGTATAAAGTCAAGTCAGAGCGTTAGGGCCGGAGCTCCTCTTCAGACTTATATTTCATTTAACATACACATAAACTCATCAATGCACATAACAATCTTTTTGCAATGGACGCAGAAACCAATGCACATTGATTCCGGGGCCATTTTTTTTGGCAGTGCAAGATTTATCCTCAGTTTTTGTTACTTGAAAAATATTTTTAATTCTCTAAGCATAGAATAGTAAATTAATAGAGTTTTTTTTTACTTTAATTTTAATTTTTGAATGTATTCCATGCAGTTTAACTGTGTAAATTTACCCAATACTGAACATTGAAGCATGAGTCTGTTGACAGGACTGGATGTATTTACAATGACAATCTCATGACAGCACCCAATAGCATGTGGATTGGCCAACAGCCAACATGTGAACAAGTCTCTTTATACCAGATTGAAGGATCATCATATTATCTCACTGTTAATGCATTTCATTCAGACCAAGCTGAAGAACGTTGTCAATATGTGTTTCGGAAGAGAGTGTGCTGCATGCTTGGGGCATTTTAGGACATGCAAGCAGCAGAACCGAGAACCCTAAGTGAGGTGTTCGGGATATCACAGACTATAAGAATCATCCAACCAGCGTATCTTCAATTCCAACTTTGTCTTCCCACAATACACTGAGCTTGAGGTGAAAAATATCTTCTGCAACCTGCTGAACATAAAGACTTTCATGATCTCCCAAGGCAATTCTGGGCAAAGCCACGTCAACCTAAATATATCCGTCTGAGGAATGTTGAAGCAAGTGCCCTTGACGTGAACTGCCTATCATTTGTTTCTGAGGGGGATCTGAAATCTTGTTTGAGAAACATTTCAACATTTTGTCAGTATCCATCTGTCTTGTTTCCTTGAATTCTCTGACAACTGCCTCTTTGGTATCCTGAGAGAGAAACGAACAATAGTTTGTGGGCTTTTGCTCTCTCGTTTTCATCAGGAGGGATCAAACCTTGAACTTGTACAATAAAAAACTCCCTACAGTGACCAAAAAGATAATAAAAAAAACTCAATGTGAATTGGGGCTAATCACAAAGCACCACTGAATTGACTGCATTTAGCCAGAAACAACACATATCAAATGTCAGAAAAACATTTGCAATCCTAATGTCTGATATTGAACATCCAGATGCGAACATCCATTACTGTTCAAGTTGGATTCTATGGCCTGTTTCTTTATGCTTCTTTTGCGACTGTTCTCTGGACACTTAATCTGCACTGTCGAGGATATCAGGACATTTGCAGTTAGTTGCAAGTGACACGATCATATACCTGATGAACACTTTATGCCATCTTCAATGTGCTTTTCTGGATGGATAAATCTATGCCTCTTGTTTGCACCTGTATGTACACTTCCTCTTCCCTGCTTCTCCCCCCTAGCAGCCATGATATTCAATACCGCAATGCAATCTTCTTCACAACTGACTTGAAAGTCCTGCTATGTGTTATGTCTCCTTATATAATGAAGACTACTAATAATCTGAGTATATACACAAAGAAAAGTATATGTGTTATGCTTTAAGCAAGACTGTAAATACATGTATGCACTTTTGTTGATGTTGTTTTATTGGAACTTTTTTGGACATTCGTTTGTAATTAATTTTATTTTTATATCCGTAAATATGACATGCAATTCTGGAAAAGGGAGTGTTGTGACTGAAAAACTGCATGATGAATTTGGAATCAAAACACAAGGTGCTGTGACTGAGAAATTTATGTTGCACATGTGCTGTAATTGAGAAAATACTCCCAAAATAATTGAATAATCTGCAATGGGTTAATTTTAGGACCTCTTTTTGTTTTAGAATGTTGCCATTGGCAAGTTGCCATGTGAGTGGTAAAAATGTGATATACAGGTTTTGAGACAGGAAGGTGGCCCTCAGAAAAGTCAGTAGCATTTAGCTCTAACACATAGTACTGTAAGGTACGATTGCTCTTTTTCTAGAACAATCTGTCCGCTGAAACATTGCACACAGCTTTAAAGACGACCTTTTGCTCATTCTGCAATTGAAGAATTGCTGCTCTAAAATCAGTTTTGCTTTTTTGCCATATGGTATACCCAGGGAAAACTAGGTCAGCTCTTGGTCGTGGATGCTTTCGGTGCATAGGCTCCATTTTCAGAAGAGCTGTTCAGAACAAGGGATCAATGAAACTATTAGCTGCTCGACAGTCAACAATCCAGTATTCAATATTGCTTGACTCTAATGAATCAGCAGTCGCTTAGACAAAGTGTTATATGTTATATTTCTAGTCATTGGAGAGGTTTAGAAGGAAATGTTCACCATCAAGAAACTGTCTTCTAATGGTACACAGACATCTAGTGTAGAGAGTTGGGTAATACCTGTTTCTAATAGCAATAGTATTGTTCTGTGCCTAGTGAGTGATATTTTCTATCTAATCCTTGAATATTCAATATATTTTCAGTGCTCGTCTGTCAATTCTCTATTGTGTACAAATCATTTTGCGTGTCTGTGTCATTAGTATTTGTCAGTATGTTTTTCTGTATGTGGATGTTGAGAGACCCGGATGAGATCATTCCACTCACTCATAATTATTTACGGTAATTTCTCTTTAAGCAAAATCACGTTCGTTGTTATGCAGCATGCATGCCTTAACAAATAAAAAGACTTTGACAGTTCCCTCTCAGATTAGAAAATAAAAAAGATAAGCAGGTAAAGTGCAAATCGAAATATTGAAAAAGACTTCAGTTTTATGTATGAAAATATTCTGCGAGGTTTTGGCTTGCACAGCAGATGTGCAGAGAACAAGAGTTACTGCAGTTAGCGTCCCTGCTGCATAATTATGTTTGCCTCATCAGAAATGCAAGTTATGTGTGCTAAACCATGTTCAAATGATTATAATAAATGCATTTATATATTACCTACACTTAATGATTTCTGGCTCTATTTTCAAAGTCACATATTTAAAATTGTCTCATTTTTTTTAAAGAAAATATTATTTTTAATATATAAAATAAATAAATGTTCTAATCCTGCATTTAGTTTAATTGTTTTTTAGATGGGATGGCTTGCTTAAAGTCACTATGAAATCAAAATGATACAATTATTATTTTTTAATGGAATATTGCAGTATTTATTATAAATTATTTATCCATGCACATCATTATTCTTTTTAACTCATGTGCTCTCATAATCTTTAATCAAAATAACTTCCCCTCCCTCTTGCAGTGACATCTCTTCTCTTACTTGCGCGAGGGCAGGACAACCATCCAATCAATTCGCAGTGGACAAAAGTAAGTCCTGTCCTACATTTTTTCTTGTTCGAGATGGATATTTCACACGGATACACATCACAATAGAGAAGAAAAGACTCTTGCAACTTCTGTTTCATGCCAACTTTAAATATTAAACTTCAATGAATATTCTGTGTGTACATTACACTTTTTTTCTATTGTGTGTTGTTATGAATCAAAACCTGTACAGATAAAACTTTGTGTAAGCAATGTGTATTATCTAAATGGTTGGTATTGCTATCATTAATTCTGAAGAAAAGGAACTCACCACGCCTTAAAATTGTCCAAATGAGGTGCATAGACCAAAAAATCCAATTAGTGAAACTTCCAAAAAGCCTGCATACTAACAAAGAAGGGGAACCACCTATTTCAAGATAAAACCACTGCTTAAAAAAAGTGGCAGATGTTTCAGTCACATATTAACTTTCTCAATGCCTAGTTAATACCTCATTGATATTACCAACCTCTGGATTGTATTAGGTTGGTCTCAGAATGTCCTTGAGCTTGTCTCAGATTACATTGGTTTCATCATTCCTCTAATTATCCTGATTACACTCTCTCAGAAAAGATAAAAACTTAGTGGGTTAGCACTGTGTCCTTAAGAGAGGAGACACCTTCCATCTTGCTTCCCCTCATAGGCCCTCTTCCATCTTTTATATTACCCCTTATATTACAAAAACGTATTCACAATTTGCTGTTCTTGCCTTGCATGCATTTGTTTTTAAACTATTATCCTCAGCCTCTTAAAAGCATAAGCAATTGCATAAGTCAATGTATAGTATTTGCAACAGGCCATGCAGTGAAGTTGTATGAGGGATGTTGTGTTAAATGCTGATGCAGTGCAGGTGTGAGATTTACAAAGAGAATGACTGTATGTGGGTTTTACACCCAGAGTCAGGAACAGAATGTCCTTCTTTGTGAGCACACAGCCAAAATAATCATTAAAAGTGCAACAGGATGACGAACATGAGAGAAGTGTATCCACTTTAGCTCAATGTGTTCCTGGCACTTACGTCTTTCACTAACGCCAATATGAGACAGTTCAGGTACCTCTTGCTCTCTTCACTATGTATTTATTTTTTCTGTTTTGAAAGATTGTACAGTGTTTTTAACTCTGATTATTCATCCATATGAATAACAGCCAATTATAAATCATTAATTGTAAAAATGTGTAAGCACAGGAAAAAGGCGGTTACACTTTACTTTAAGGTCACGTAGTCAACATTGTACTTACTGAGTAATATTAATTAACTACTTACTATAGAGTTATGGTTAGGGTTAGGGTCTGGTTTAGGGTTAGTTGCTTGTAATTATGCTAGTAATGTGTAACTACGTCACCTTAAAATAGTGTTTCCAAAAAGGCTTCAGTCTGGGTGGAATTTACAAAATTAGCTTTATGCAAAAACTCTTTCTACGCATGCATGGTCACGGCTGTTCCTACACAAGTGTTTTTTTTTAATTATTTTATTTTATTTTATTTCTTTGATGGGAATAGTAAACTGTTTTAATGATTAGGTTAGAAGTAAATCATGGTCACTTTGATGTTTGTGTGAACTCAAGGCCACTGGTGTCTGTTTATTTAACATTGTTGCGGACAAAATGCCACATGAAAAAAAGGTTATAAAGGCTATAAACCAAGTAATGTGCAGAATGCGGTGACATGATTTACCTTGCCATTCTTGACATGTGCTGTACTTAATATAAAGCTGTGATTGCCAATAATATAAAATCCTTAGTTGATTGGCAATAGATATAGCAGCCAGTATTGCCAACAAGGTAAACATCCATTCCAAAGCATATTTAACTAAGGTGTTTAATCAAAACCTATCAGCCGAAGGCAAACACTATTTTGATTATTTTAAGCTAACAAACATCACATGTTCTCACTATGGATGTCCATTCTAAAGTATGAAGGGGAAGTTAGAGCAGATGAGCTGTAACCACATTTTGTGAGTCAAGATCTGTTTATGAAATCCAGAGGTTACGTGTAATTTTTAAAGCAAAATTACTGATCTTGACTCAGTACTAGGAACCTGTGTTTTTTGTCCAGGAATTTGAGGTGTGTTTGACCTTTCACCATTTCAAGTTCTTCTATCTCCCTCATTTTTAGTTGCAGTGCTGCGGGATGTCATGGAGCTGACAGAGTAAGTAATGTTTTTATGGCTTGTGTCCCTTCACAGACACATTCACACATTCTGTACAGCTTTTGACTTTGTGCCTTCTGGTTTGATAAGCGTGCACATGGACGGACACGCCTCACCTTATGACTTCATCAGATCTCTGAGAGTGTACTATCTAAAATACTGTCAATGAAGTACCTCTGCAGAGAGTATATTGACTTGTTTATGGTAGCACACTGGATCTTATTGGCTGCTTGCATATAGAATTTATCAGAGGCCAAACCTCATTCCTTAACCTGTTCTTATGTTCACTAAGGAGGTTTATCTTCAATCCCAAGGAGGGAATAGACAATCCAGCCATGGTGACTGCAGATGATACAGGTTAGTGAGACTTGTATTGGGTATTATTAGTGTCTTTTTTTCCAGATACTTTGAGATTTAGAAGGATTTTAATTATTTTATTGTGTTGTATATTATAGTTTTTTTTTGTTCATTGTTTTTAACTCATACCACAATGACAGGTTTCAGATGTCCATTCTATACCAGGGGTTCCAAAACTTGAGTAGATGGAAAGCTAATAATTAATTAAAGATATAAAGATTTAAAATAAATTATTTAAAATAAAAATAAAACATCTACTGAAAATATTAAGTATTTTATTTGTTTGCACGTATGTCATGTGACCATTAACCAACATCAGAGAACCACAAACAAATAATGAATGTGTTGTTAAATTATTGAAATATTAACTAAATCTCATTGTGGACTAAAATATTTTAGATCAAAATAAATATTTTAGATCAAAGAGGTTTGGCTAACAAAAAAAGTTTGGGAATGCCTGCTCTATACCATATATATTTTATACAGAACAGAATAATACAAATTATCATTTTATAGTTTATATACTACTTTATACCGTAAAGTGTACAGTTTGTAATTTAACTCCCATCTGTGCTGACAGAGCATGTGTCAAATCCCACACCACGTGTGTGTGTGCTGAGAAGGGAAGAAGGAGAAACCTTTGGCTTCCATCTGCGTGTGGAAAGAGGGCGGCAGGGTCATATAATCAGGCAGCTGGATTCATTGGGTGTGGCACAGCGGAGTGGGCTTAAGGATGGGGACCGCCTGCTTGAGGTCAATGAGAAGTTTGTTGACAACGTGGAACACATGGAGGTGAGAGGTCATGACCTTTATTTTGGTCTTTTTTTTTTTTTTTTTTTTACTGTACAAGCTATGAATGTTTTTTTTTATGTCAGGCTTTGTAACAGACTACTTTATTATCTTAGGTGGCTTGTAGGATTCAAGTGAGTGGATCACAGTTCTGCTTCCTGGTGCTAGATGAAAAGGCCTACGACCAGGCTGTTTCTGAGGGTCGTGACCTTAGAGAGTTGGCTAAATCCAGCCGCGGAGAAGAATGGAGGCCTCCTCGTCTCTGCCACATCAAGAAAGATGCACCTGGCCTGGGCCTCAACATATTGCCTGTGGAAGGTAAGGACCACAGTATCCTACATTTAAAATAAGCATATTTTCTGTATTGCTGTTTGTAACATCCTTTTTGAAAGAAGTGAGGTTAAATGTGAAATGTGTTCTGGTTTATCTGTGGTGTAGGTGAGAAAGGCAAATTTGCAGTAAGCCCAGTGAAAGGAGGTGCTGCAGAAAGGGCAGGAGTGAGGAAAGGTGACCGGCTGATCTGGATGGATGGTGCCATGGCCTCTGAACTCACACACTCTGCCATCAGCAAAATGGTAAGCAAGGACTTCTTTTAGATACACTGTAAAAAATATTCTGTTAAATTTATGGTTTAAAAAACAGCAGCTGTGGTTACCAGATTGTGTGGTTAACATCATAACATTATTTCTATCAAGAGGTGCATACATTTTTGGTCAAGATCTTGTATTGATAATGCAAGAGTCAAGCACTCTGTAAAGTCTACTCCAGCACATCCCAAAGACTTTCAATGGATTTAAGGTCAGGACTCAGAGGTGCCTATTCATGGGTGAAAATGATTCTTCATGCTCCCTCCCATCCATTCTTTCACAATTTGAGCCTGATGAATCTTGATATTGTCATTCTGGTATATGGCCTTGATGTGCCTTCCTACATGGTTGTTTAAGAAAAGAAAAGCTACACACTCAATCAATTAGGGTTAGAAGAACTTTTGCCAAACAACATGCTAGAAACTTAATAATCATGGCAATATGGCATATGGTGACTATGTTTCAAGATAATACAGAATGGTGATATTTATTTCATTCCATTTATTTCATCAAGTGATATAATGTTAAAATACCATTATATAATTTTAAAATGATATATCTGTAACATGAAGTTAATGTTTTAGTTTAGTTTTCACTCTGTTTGCACTGTTCCCGTTCTCCTTAGTTCCCTAGTTAGTTTCCTTGTTGGTTAATTAGTTTCCATAGTTCCTAATTCCACGCACCTGTTCTGTTTCTCTTTTGATTGCGTTCTCTATAAGTCCAGAGTTTCCCTGGTTCATTTATCCACTGTTGTCTATTTTTTATGTGGTTGTGTTATATAGGCCTACTCTATTCCTGATAATCTCCTGTGTGTTTGGTTTTTGGATTTATTATTAAAGACTTTTCTGTTTATACTCCTGCATCGTGCGCATTCAATACACCCACGTGTGACAGAATAACAGACCAAAACAATGGACTTAATGGCAGTTCAGCTGCTATGCCTGGAACAGGAGCAACAGTGCCTCGAGGACCAAAGCCATAGACCCACTTCCCCGATCCCTCCTTATGCGTTTTTTCCCCCGCTAGTTTGAATGAGTGCACAAAGCCTCACCTCATGGGTGTCGGTCCTCGGGGAACGTTCACCTAGTTCGTGGAGTGGGTGCTGGTTAACCTGGGATCCCCCTACACCATCTGTCCTGCTGAAGAGGCCGTCACCAGCCCCACTCCAGATCCAGAGCCCAGCCAGCCATCACCCCATTGCACTGAGCGAATGCCAGAGCCCAGTGCAAACATAGGGCTTGAGCTTGTCATGATGCAAGAGCCAGAGCCTGAAAGGAGGACTGAGCCAACCATCGGCCAGGAGACCAAGCTTTGCAAAAAAAAGTCTGGCCAGGTGTGTGAGCCATATCATAGTCCATATCTGTTGGGTTGCTTGTGGAGTTCGAGGGCATGGAGGAAAGCCCCGCTCACACCCCGCCGCTGTGGATGTGATGTGCCAGTCTCTTGTGCTCCCACTGGTTCTGCCCAGATTGAAGTCTCTTGTGTCCCCACTAGTTTTGCCAAGCTTGAAGTCTCTTGTGTCCCCGCTGGCTCTGTCCAGCTCGAAGTCTCTTTTGCTCCCACTGATTCCGCCCAGCTCAAAGTCTCCTGTGTCGCCAGAGTTCCCGCCCAGCCTCCCTCTCCCACCTCCTCTTCCAAATTCAGCCAGTTCCTCATCCCCGCCTCCGCTAGTTTACTTCAGCCTTCCTCCTCTGAAACCACTGTCCCAGTGTCGCCCAGTAAGTGGATCCCCCAGCTCTGCCTCCAGCCCCTGGTTCCTCCCTGGCTTCTCCTTTCCTCGGCTACACCAGATACCATCATATACCATACCGCCTCAGTCCTCAGGCACCCTGGCTCCACCTCGGATGCTCGTCGCTGTGGCTTCGCCTCTGCCTCCAGGAACATCGGTGTTGCTCGCTTCCATCTGCTCTCCATCTGATTATAAAAATAAGAAGAACAAAAATAATATCATCATGTGACTATTTTTCACAGTAAATTATATGGCATTTCATAGTTTGTATTATTTTACATTTGTATTACATTTAATGCAATGTTAAACTATTTACATATTTCACTGTATATGGTAACTGACAGTTAAAATATTTTTTTCTTGCAAACATTTTTACAATGTACAAAGCTCTTCTGAGCTTCTTTGCTGTGTCAAACTCATGTAATATGGGCAGCTTGTAGACCTTTTGTCACTCACATATTGGTAATGGTGATATTTCCAGGTGAAGAAGTGCAGTAATCACATGACAGTGCTAGTGATTGACAGTGACAGTGAGAAGAGTTATGCCAATAGAAAAATGCCCATTCTCCCAGCCATGGCTGATGCAGAGAACATGCCGTATCGGCCACGCAGACTGCATTTGGTGTTGGGGCCGGAAGGGTATGGCTTCCTGCTCAGGCAGGAGAAGGCTGGAGCAGGACGCACCGGTGAGAAGCAAACACACACTTTGACATGTACTAATTTATCTGCAATCTATTTGTACAGCTACACAAATGGATTGCAGTATACATATGTATGTTTGGTTTATACAGTCCAAATGGTAAGAGAGGTGGATAATAGCAGCTCTGCTGAACTGGGAGGCGTTAAAGAAGGCGAGATGCTTCTTGAAGTGAATGGAGAATCCACAGACTCACTGAGTCATGATGAAGTTGTCAGCAAAATCAAACAGAGTGGGCAGCAGGTCACCCTCACAGCTATGCCACTTCAGGGCCAAGACTTCTACACTAAGGTGAATATACAAAGTCAGCAAATAAATACTAATATAGCGGTGATTTTTCAATTATGGGCACTTTTGACTTCAAATTACATTTATCAAATGTAAAAAAATGTCACAGGAATAAAGTTCTGATTATGGCCTTGATCAACCAAAGTGATAGTGTGGTGGTCTGGATATTTGATATTGTCTGTGGTGGTAATTTGGACCATTTGTGCTGCTTTTTGGAGAAACAAGCTTTGATTTTCTTAAAACAGCTACTTAGCAATAAACTCACTTTGAACTTAACTCTACTATAAAAAATGTTCTTTAAAATGTTTTGTGTGATGATACTGACAGCACAACAATTCTTTGTTATAATAAATAACAAATATTGAATGATATTTGAAAATATGTATTGAATATATATGAAATGTATATATATTTAAAATGTTGACCCTTAAAAACAAGGGAAAAATTGAAGAAACAATACAAAAAAATCTAGAACTAAACTAAACTGATATTTATTTCCTTTCTTTATGTTGACCTAATTGCAGAATCACCCATAGGCAGATTAATAAATCAATAATAGGATGAATTCATCAAAACATTTCATCATTATTATTGCAAAACACACATTTTTAAAAGGGTAGGTCATCTTTTTTTCTTATGCCCGTTTGTCTACTTGTCTGTTAACGTCATGTATCACTCTTTCTCAGTTGGGCCTCTCCCCCTTACTGTTCTGTGTGGATGTTACATCTGCTAGCCCTGAGGAGAAAAAGGAAATCCCAATGACGCTGAAGCCTGCAGTGCCCCCTGTTGAGCCTGAGGAGGATGTGCAGATTTATCCTAATGTTAGACGCTGTATACTGCAGAGGGTCTCAGCTGGTTTTGGCTTCCATTTGGGTTGCGTCCAACAGAAACCTGGAACTTTCATCAGCCAGGTAGCTACAATGAAGCCCATTCACCGACAAATCAGCCTTTAGACGATACTGACTTCAGATGTTAGGACTGGATAGAAATGAACCTTTGTTCTGGATCTGTGGGAATTCTTCACTCTTGGAAAATCAGCCCTAGGCTAGACTAACTAGGGTGTCCTCATTTGTTAGAAATTATAGAATTACATAAACATTACAGTTCATAAAAGAACAGTATACAGCTCAGTTACATGCTCTGATATATACTACAAGTAAAATATATAATTTCAAGTAAATATGACAGTGTGTATTACTTTACATTTTTTAGGTAGCAGCGGGAGGTCCAGGAGAGGGTTCAGGTCTGCTTCAGGGTGATGTGGTGGTGGAGGTGAATGGACAGAATGTGGAGAAACAATCTGTGGAGGATGTGATCTTACATGTGAAGAGAGGAGGAGACGCTCTTTCTTTACTAGTAGTAGATCAGAAAGGTTATGACTTGCTGAAGAAGAATGGCAAGCCAATCACTGTGAACAAACTAACAACAATCTCTGAGGTATGCAATAATGTATATAAATATTGATTAATTGCATGATTGTACCACACAAACCACAAAACAAAAAAACACATGCTAAAACATCAACTTCATTAACTTTATTTATATCCATTCATGTACCCTTTGTTACAGGTGGAGGAAAGTGTTTCAAGTGCTGCTGAACCCCCAACACTGAAGACTGATGACTTGTCTGATGACTGAACTTAGTCCTATAGTTGGGATAGCCATAAAACAGTCCTGATATGGTTAATGAGATTATTACTTTGAGAATGATCTTTCTCTGAACTATATTTGCACTTCAACAACATTTTCTGTATATGAAACTGCCCAAAATGTGGGCATGATCCCAATTCTGCATAATCAGAGTGCAGTCGATACAGTAAAAGGTTAAGATTGTAAAAATTCAGTATGCATAGCAGGAAGACATTAACATTGTTAATTTCTGTGTTTCTAAGAAGTATTATCTATTGCATCAGTATTTTATTTGTGCTCACTAGCTACAGCCTGTTTTGCCAGGTTATGACTTATGAATCTGCCATTTTTGCATTGTGTCATTTTCATTTTGAATAAATTATCATTTAAATGGGGCCAGATGTCTTTTTCCCCCAAATAAAAATGTTAAATAATTTAAAATTACAAATGAAAACTAATGAGTGTAAATAAATGACTCTCAATTAATGATTCAGGAAATACATTGTGTGTTCTTGTTGTACTGACCTAAGCTACTGATAAATACAACATTAATTAATAATACATAACTATACACTATTTGCTTTTACAACACTGATACATGGAAGATAATATAGCTACCCGTTTATGTAGTGCATTAGCAGTCGCACTTAGTCGGCCGTTTTATGCCGGTCTTATTTATGTAAAAAAAAAAAAAAAAAAGTATTTAAATCCGTACTTAATACTGTATTCAATTTTTAGTCACGGTTAGATACTTTTTATAAACAGTATTTTTTGCTCAACATGTTAGGCTACATATAAATATATTTTAGGCACGCGTATATATTAGGTTTTCCGTCAGGCGTATATTCTGCCTTCTCGATTAAAGGGTCCTTCGCTGGAGGTGACATTCATTGAAGGGCCCCGGTTTGTGGAGAGAAGCGGTGAATAAATCTTCACAGTTTAAAGAAATCATGGCCCAGGCGGTACAGAAATTTGTGGCTAAAGTGCCAACGTTGGTCGGCGGTAAGAATAATTTCCTTTTACTTAAGCTGTAGAAGATTTATTTCTGTGTAACATTTGTTTCGAGTTGAATGCTTCTGGTTTCCGCAGCTGTTAGAACAGGCCACGTAAATGAGCAAATCATGCATTAGATTAATCAAACAATGCATTTACTATATACAACTAACTAACACGTCTGATAATTCGCGGACGTTTTGTGCCAGCAAAAGACCAACAATTGTTTTAGTGTTCTGTCTTGTCTAAAGCTTTCAATTCATTCTTGAATGCTTAGCTCGCACTTCAACAGCAGCGTTATGCTGAAGTTGACAGTGGCAGAACAGTCGCCCAATGTCAACGTGTGTAGATGCATTCAACTCAAATATGTTTGTTCACTTGACCTTTGCTTTGCGACGTTTCTCTTTATAAATCTGAATACGTCTCATATATTGTGTATGTTTACTTTAATTGATATTTTGCAGCTGCTGTGAACTACTCCAAGCCCCGGCTAGCCACGTTCTGGTATTACGCCCGTGTGGAGCTGGTGCCTCCCACCCCTGCCGAGATCCCCAAGGCCATCAGCGGCTTCCAGGATCTCCTCAAGGGCTTCCAGTCAGGACGGCTCGGTCAGACCACAGTCAGGGTTAGTATGGATTCTAGTATGGATTAATTCTGGGTTGCATTGCAAATTTAACTTTTCCGTGAAGCCCGACAACGTCTGCACAAAATAATTACATTTATTTTTCATAACGCATCTGTTTGGGCTGAGGGACAATTGTGATTTTATTTTAAATATGTATTCATTTAAAAATTGTGCATGTTACACAGACACCAAGACTTTTGAGTTACATTGTAGCATGCACATATTTTAAGAAAAGTTGCCCTAAACCTGCTCCTTTAAACATTTGAAATAAAACATTGAAGCCAATACACTTGCTGTGTGTGTAACTATATGAAAATCCTGTCATCAATTACTCCCCCTCATCCCGTTCCAAACCCGTAAGACCTTCGTTCATCTTCGTAACACAAATTAAGATATTTTTGATTTAAATCCGAGAGCTCACTGACCCCATGGCTCTCTGGCGTTTTCACTTTCAAGGGCCAGAAAGGTAGTAAAAACAAAGTAGCCCAGAAAGTATTCTCGTCACTTCATAACATTTTAAGGTTGAACCACTGTAGTCACATGGACCATTTTAACAATGTCTTTGATGTGGGGTCAGAAAGCTCTCAGATTTCATGAAAAATATCTTAATTTGTGTTCCGAAGATGAACGAAGGTCTTACGGGTTTGCAATGACATGAGGGTGAGTGGCAGAATTATTTTTTGGATGAACGAGCCCACTGGATTTCAATTCCTATCTGCGCTTTCAACTGTTTAGCTCTTTAATATTTTCGAATAAATGCAAACTTGATTTAGCTATTGTTTCAGACTAAGCCTGTTCAATTTTCAAACTGTAGATACATTTAATTGTCACAGAGACAGAGTAATATTTAGCTGTTCATTATCATTGTTTGGCAAACCAGATTATTAATAGTTCCAAGAATGTTTATGTAATGTTTCTCATCACTTTTATTTCCTTTTTTTGCTACAGGATGCTCTGAGGAATGGACTTGTTGCCACAGAAGTTCTGATGTGGTTCTACATCGGGGAGATAATCGGGAAAAGAGGCATTGTTGGCTATGATGTATAAATGTGTACGGTCCTGTTTGCTTGTTCTCGTTGCTAAGTTTTGTCTTTATCAGAATTCTTGGAATCCAGGAACTAAATAAATGAATATTATTAAACAACAGCTTTGATGCTTATTTAATTCCAATGGGCTTTTAATAACATTGTAGTCAGTGGAGCCAGGATAATGGTAAGCTGAATTACAATATTGTTGAACTTTAGGATGATGATTAATAGTTACCATCACAGTTTAGTTCTTGTTGATTTTTACTTGTAGACAAATCTGTGCTCAGCTCTTACATAGACACTTTGCTACAGAACCACTCTCCTTCAAAATGTTTCCTCTTGTCTTGATTTAAATGAGTGAATTTAATTGTGGGATGGATCTAGTGTTGACCGATGTGAGAGATTCCATCTCCTAGACCTAGACTGTTAAGGTGAGATGTGGCTAACAAGACTTTTTTTATACATTATTTGGAATATAGATTTATCTTGGCATATACAAAAAAAAAATACAATTATGTTATAATTGACATCTCTTCACGCTCCTGTTTTTCTGATAGCATCCGCATAACATTTCCTAAATATTTGTGGAACTCCTGTCGGACATCTTCAGGCTCTTCCTCAAGGTTTGAGTGAATGAGAGGCAGCTTGTTTAACTGTGGGGCTACACAGAGGATAAATAAAATTAATTAAAGTCATATGCACTCATTAAACTTTAACCATCACTATTTTTTTGAAGGGTTGACCAAGAAACAATTTCAAATTAAAAAGCAAATACCAGCACCATGTTATGATCTGCTGCATTAACATGAATTACAGCCAGGTCTTCATCAGCATCAAGATCTTATTCCTAGACTCCTTAAATACTGACACACTAAAACTCTAAAGAGGATAAGTTACCTAATGGTGGATGGGTAGTGTCAGCTCCGCTCCCTGGTTTATGATGTGCTATGAGCAAACACTGGGCTTCCAATAGTCCCTGTGAGGAGATGAATGTAGAGTGCCAGGTCTCGATTTCCTTTAGATGACTTGGCACATCTGGGTTAAATACAACAACTATCCCGTTGGAGTCTTTCATTAAAGCTGGCCAGCATGATTCAAACCTGTGCACATACAATACTAAATAAATTGTTTGAAGTTGTTCAGGAAAGTGGTCTACATTTGTTCAACTTACTTGAAATCTCCCGCACAATCCCATAGTTCCACTTCACATGCTGCATTTTTGTTGCCATTAGATAAACTGTGTGATTCAAACTCAAGTATCCTAAAGAAGGGAATTAAATGTCATATTTGAGTATGTTACAAAAATAAAACCTATGGCCAGGCAGCTTGAACATTTATATTTATTGCAACAAAATCTTTAAAATCAACCCACCTTACGCCTTGTGTTGGGCTGTAATAATCAGCTCCAATTGATTCCGTTGTGTCAGAGAGAAAATTGGCCAATGCTGTTTTTCCACACTGTCAACATGAAATAGGAAAATTTGTGATATATACAAAACATACACCGCATTCTACACTCAATCAAAGGTTTACCTCGTTTGGTCCTATGAATAATATTTTCACCTTGACCATCTTGACGTATCGACAGAATAAAAAGATTTTTGACTAGAACCCCTTTCCAAAACTAGCTAGAAGCTAGCTACTAACAAAGATAACAATTTGACGTGTATAAAATAAAACAAAAAAGAAAAGAAATACAAAACGTTTAATTAACGTGACAAATCAGCGCGATATTTCTACAAATATATAGGCAGCTAGGTGAAGATGGCATGGTGGGTTAGCTCATGGCTAACATAAACAACTAGTTTCCAAGGCGATTATGCAGAAGTTAAAACACGCGTCGCAGATTCGCTAAACTTCATATTAAAATGAAAATAAATTCTTAGTAAAAAAGAAAATGAATTACTTAATGAATTGATCAAATAAAAAAATAAAAAAACAGCCGTATTTTTGCCAATTAGTTTTCAGGAAATATAAATAACTTTTAAAGACAGCCCCTGGCAAACAGAAACCAACCTTGTATTGGACATAAATGATTATTAATTGTATAAAATTACAACTTATAAAAATGTGACAGCTTGCCCCTACTTCGGCATTTATGAAAAATTCAAATTAATATTGGTTTAACAGAATTTACAAATACTATTCAGAATTTTTCTGTTTTTTTGTGAACCAGCTTTGGCTATTGAAAAACAACATAGCGTAACAACATAGCATGTGATCATATTACAGACTTGAATTCCATGTCCTAAACGTGGTCTTACAAGTGCTGGTCATATAATTAGAATATCATCAAAAAGTTGATTTATTTCACTAATTCCATTCAAAAAGTGAAACTTGTATATTATATTCATTCATTACACACATGCTGATAAATTTCAAATTTTATTTCTTTTAATTTTGATGATTATAACAGACAACTAAGGAAAATCCCAAATTCATTATCTCAGAAAATTAGAATATTGTGAAAAGGTTCAATATTGAAGACACCTGGTGCCACACTCTAATCAGCTAATTAACTCAAAACACCTGTAAAGGCCTTTAAATGGTCTCTCAGTCTAGTTCTGTAGGCTACACAATCATAGGGAAGGCTGCTGACTTGACAGTTGTCCAAAAAACGACCATTGACACCTTGCACAAGGAGGGCAAGACACAAAAGGTCATTGCAAAAGAGGCTGGCTGTTCACAGAGCTCTGTGTCCAAGCACATTAATAGAGAGGTGAAGGAAAGGAAAAGATGTGGTAGAAAAAAGTGTACAAGCAATAGGGATAACCGCACCCTGGAGAGGATTGTGAAACAAAACCCATTCAAAAATGTGGGGGAGATTCACAAAGAGTGGACTGCAGCTGGAGTCAGTGCTTCAAGAACCACTATGCACAGACGTATGCAAGACATGGGTTTCAGCTGTCGCATTCCTTGTGTCAAGCCACTCTTGAACAACAGACAGTGTCAGAAGCGTCTCGCCTGGGCTAAAGACAAAAAGGACTGGACTGCTGCTGAGTGGTCCAAAGTTATGTTCTCTGATGAAAGTCAATTTTGCATTTCCTTTGGAAATCAGGGTCCCAGAGTCTGGAGGAAGAGAGGAGAGGCACACAATCCACGTTGCTTGAGGTCCAGTGTAAAGTTTCCACAGTCAGTGATGGTTTGGGGTGCCATGTCATCTGCTGGTGTTGGTCCACTGTGTTTTCTGAGGTCCAAGGTCAACACAGCCGTATACCAGGAAGTTTTAGAGCACTTCATGCTTCCTGCTGCTGACCAACTTTATGAAGATGCAGATTTCATTTTCCAACAGGACTTGGCACCTGCACACAGTGCCAAAGCAACCAGTACCTGGTTTAAGGACCATGGTATCCCTGTTCTTAATTGGCCAGCAAACTCGCCTGACCTTATTGTGAAGAGGAAGATGCGACATGCCAGACCCAACAATGCAGAAGAGCTGAAGGCCACTATCAGAGCAACCTGGGCTCTCATAACACCTGAGCAGTGCCACAGACTGATCGACTCCATGCCACGCCTCATTGCTGCAGTAATTCAGGCAAAAGGAGCCCCAACTAAGTATTGAGTGCTGTACATGCTCATACTTATCAGTTGGCCAAGATTTCTAAAAATCCTTTCTTTGTATTGGTCTTAAGTAATATTCTAATTTTCTGAGATACTGAATTTGGGATTTTCCTTAGTTGTCAGTTATAATCATCAAAATTAAAAGAAATAAACATTTGAAATATATCAGTCTGTGTGTAATGAATGAATATAATATACAAGTTTCACCTTTTGAATGGAGTTAGTGAAATAAATCAACTTTTTGATGAAATTCTAATTATATGACTAGCACCTGTAAAAGGTGATTTCCAGATATAGCCCAAAGTGGCTAGTTTTTAAGTTGTATTTCCTCTTATAGCCACATGAGGACAGCACACATCTGTTGATATTTGCCATCATTGCCATGGCCATGCGTACAAAGGAAGCAAACTGTCAAGCTGAGCAGGTTTTCGTCTTCAAAAACAACACGTACGCCCAAGTGAAGGAGGTTTAAAAACATACAAAGCTTAACATAAACTATATGTGGTATGTTTCACACACACACAAAAAACCTTTCAAAGGGTGTAACCCCTCCCCCCCAAAAAATAAAAAAAATAATAAAATAAAGGAGAGAGATACTTTGAAAACGTGTCAGAAATGGTAACTTTTGAGTGTTTTTGACTCATCGTGTGATTCAGTTTATATAGCCTACAGACAATTTCACCCCCAGAATGTTCATTTTAGCAGCACAAAAACGTCTTGTTAAAATAAATGACGTCTTGTTTTTACTGCCAATACATGTCATTTGTCATTATTTTTTTTTACCCCCAAAAAATATCAGAGCATCCAGAAGTACGAGCGCCCACTACGAGCAACAAAACAGCGACCTTTGACCTCCAGCAATTGTTAAACATTCATAAGTATGTGACGACGTTATACTTTTATTAGAGCTGTGAATCTGGGAGTGTTAGAAAGTTATTGTGTTAGAAAAGGGCCTATCCTTGTATCCTTGTAGGGTTATTCTTTAGATCATTTTGCGTAGGTTTTTGGAGCAAATCAAAATGTTCATGTTATGTTTTATGTTACAGGCTACAAAAACCCGTTACAAAAACCGGTTACAGCTTTCTACAATGCACATCCTCTGTGAGTCATTTAAAACAGTCATATGATCATTCAAAATCTCCAGTGTTAAACTAAGATGATCTTCTGTCCTTAGTAGACAATTTATTGCCATCATTTTTGTTAAAATTTGGTGAATTGGTGGTTTCAGCAGCAAAAACACAAGACTGAGATTGTGACCACTGAGATTGTGACTGAGAACAATTGACCACATTAACATTATTATTTAATGAGAGACCAGTATGTATAACAACTTTAAAACTTTATTGAAATATAAAGATGTCATTTCTGTATAATGTTGCTTTACAGTGACAATGAGAATAGCTCTTGCTTTTGGATACACGCATTCAAAATAATATTAACTTAAGAAGATTTTAGTGTCTTGAAGAGTGAAGAATGATGAATGTTCTATGAAGAATGTTTTCTTCATTTAAGCCTTCATTTAGGAGAACATTATATATTCTGCAGATAGGATAATTACTGAAAAGTTAATTCCTTCAGAACCTGTTAAAAGTGTTTAAATGGCTGACAAATGGCATTCAACATAAAATACAGTAAAAAAATCATAGAACAAAGAGCAAAAATGTCTGTCCTTCACTTCAAATTCTTCATGAAAAGCACACAACTCATGTAGTGTTTATTTTAATTGACAGATCTTGACTGACGTTCCAACCCCAAACCCAGGATAGAGGGGCTCAGTAAATGTGGTCTCGAAACGATAGAGACGTGTCATAGTCTCACCAATACTGTAGAAGGCCAACACCCCTGCAGAGTGGTCCAAAAAGACCCCTATTCTTGAAGAGTGAGGGCCACTAACAGCCTTGTCTACCCTGTTATGCCAGGCCGAGTACCCTGTGTCAGAGCAGAGGAGGCTCCAAGACTTATCGTTGTAGCCCAGCAAGCACAGGGAGCCTTTACCCTTACGGCTAATGCCCCGATAGGCCACGCCAATCGAGAATTCTCCACTCCACTCGATTTCCCAGTAGAAACGGCCACCTGACAGAGCCTCACGACACAGCACCTGGGCAAAGCTATCGAAGCGATCTTGGTTTTCTGAGTATGGCTGCAGGTCTCGGGTTCTAATCACCTTCCTGTTTCCTTCAGATAAGTACAGCTCCTTATGCGCCGTGTGGGGGTCTATTCTCAGCTGACAGTAGTCTGGAGAAGTGTAGAAAGATAAACGTTGCTTTAATGTGTTGCTTTTAACAGATCATTGTATATCTTCCTCGGTACATATTTAAATTCTTCTGATTTGATTAGTAACAATGTAAGAAAAAAGTAATTGGGACTAGAAACAATATCAATTCTAGCCAATACAGATAAGCTGATGATTATTTTCATGTTCTGGTTGACAACAAATAAATGGACAATATTAATTCTATACTATTTTGTCTAAAAAAAAAACCCTGCTAAAATCTACAATCAGCCAAGTTTTAAATACAATCAATTTAGGCATCACAACATCATAATGTGCATTATGAAAAATGTATATTCATTTTGAGATTTGCTAAAGATGTTATTAAATTATTAGTGTTTTTAAAGATGAAGTTTAAGTGATAAAATAATAAAAGTTAGATGATCTCAATATAAAAATAGAGAATGTATGATTAAAGTATGATTAAATGTACAGTATATTTTTAATATCTACTGATAACCAATATGGCACTGTTATATTGTGCATCCCTAATTGTGAGAAACACAAGGTGTGATCTGACAAACATTTGGATTTGAGAATATGTAAATCATGATTTTTTTTAGATACTTACATTTTAGAAATTCAGATCTGGTCCTGGGTTCTGCAGGAGGTGAACTGTCCACTGTATGAACTTCTTTAACTGAACACAGAGAAATGCACACTTTATTATGCCATATCCCATATGTATACTACCGTTTAAAAGTTTAGGTTTTAAATAAATGCTGTTCTTTTGAAATTTCTATTCATCAAAGAATCCTGAAAAAAATGTATCATGGTTTCCACAAACAGCACAATGATAAAAATAGCTGATAAACATTGATAAACTGTTTTCAGCATGTAATTGATGAAATGTTTCTTGATAATCAAATTAGCATATTAGAATGAATTATGAAGTATCATGTGACACTAAAGAACTGGCACTGAAGTAATGGCTGCTGAAAACTTCTTTCAAAAAACATGAATACATCTTACCAACCGCAAATTTTGAACATTTCTTTTTCTTTACCATGTTTGTAGTTTGTATTTGCTCCAGCCATATGTTATTAATGTAAATTAATATACAAGTAAGTATTTAATTTATGTCTTACCTCTGGTACTTTTCTCCTTGGTGCGATTCTCCACAGTGTACACTGGTACGTCGTTCACTGTTATAAAAAAAGTAGGAAAACTGATTTACAATACATTAATTTTTTTAAACATGAAATGCTAGATTTATACAAGCAGATCTGAATAAGGCACTAAATCCTATTGTTTCAAACTCTTATTAATAGAATTGAATAGCTCTTTTGTTTATCATTTAAACTTTGCTCAGTGAATTGGAAACATAGTTGAAGAACTCTAAACCCTGTCTACACTCTCCATGTAATCACATGACTTCCTTGCTAAAGTCATGTGTAGTAGTTACCAAAAGGCCTGATTTATCACAGTTAAAGACAGATCTATTTAATTGTTAGTTATTCTTTTGGGACTTCAGATTACCTGACAGTTGGCCCAGAAATGACAAACTCAGCTGTGTCCTCCAACTCGTAAAAATAGAGGGCAGTGTGTTCAGATCTGCAAGCAGGGGCAACTTCACCCAACAACTATGCCTGTGTCTGATGTGCGGTGCAGTGTGTGCTCTGACCTGATTTTGAGATCTTTCGCAGTTCATCTCTGCCCAGCTCCTCCAGCTTCTCTTTGATCTCAGCCACGGCTTTCCTGGCTGCACTGAAGGAAAAGTCCGGATTCAGAGACACTCTGGGTATGAAGCCGTCATCAGTTGGGGTGCAGAGATAATTGAAATTCTGTTTAAAAGGAGAGAAATCTCAGTACATACAATGTGTAGTATAGTGGTGGAAGCCTTGATTACTGAAGGGTAATTGTGTTTATCTAATGTCTTTGAAACTTTCATGTGAATAAGGAGTGATGCCAAAAAGCCTTTTTGATGTCAAATATCATGATCCCCGTGTGGGGAACCCCTTTCCTAAAATATAAAAGCAGCTATATATAGTGTATGTATAGTATATAAGGGGCCATTTTTACTGCACAAGAAGAAAAAAAAACATGTTATTATTTTTAATCAGAATCTTAGAAAAAAAAATCTTAGACCCCCTCGGGATCCCCAGACCCCATTTTGAAAACTCCTATCCTAAAGTACCTGTAAGAAGTGAATGTGATCCTCAGTGCTGTAAAGCTGTTTAAGTCCAGTCTCTTTCTTCTTCAGTTCGTCAATCTCCAGCTCCAGTCTCTCCATCAGTCCCTCTGCCTGACTGAATGCAGCCCTCTCATTGATGTTGATCAGTTTGGTGACCTCTGACCTCATCCTCTCAATGGAGGTGATCATCTCATCAAACATCTTCTTGCTTTCGGCCATTGCTCTTTGTGCAGAGCTCTGTGGTAAAAATGAGTCAAGTTGTCTATTCTTTTAGTAGGAAACAGTGTCTGTTTTAGTGCATCGGTTTTGCAACAACAACTTCCAGATAACATTTACAACTCGTTAAAATTACTCAAGCTGCTGCAGCAGTCAACTGCAGCGATTATCTAGATTGCTCCATGAAGAACAAAAGAACAATTATGGCCACTTACAAGGACTGTTTGCTTTCCCAGATTGGAACAGTTACACACTGACTTAATAGATCTTAACAGATCAGTCTTGTGCCAAAACACCTTTGCCCAAATAAAGCAGTTAGGTTGTTCGCATTTGGTCTAATGTGTTACAGTGTGACCTCGATATAAGCCGCGCAGATGAAATGAACTGTTACAAGTGAGCCTGAAACTTACTTTGAGAGAATCCACCGCTGTCTTCAGCTCCTCCAGTTCTTTGGTCCTCTGCTGGCATTTTTGTTTGATCTCCGCCTGGGACACTCCAAGAAGTTTCTTTCCATGAAACAAGAGAAAACATACCTTAGTCTTTGTTGACAGATTAAACAAACTTTTTTTGTTATTGATCACCATCTTTAAGCCAATTCTGTGAATGTACAGCAATATAATACTACTGTATGTCCTTTCACATCACAGATCTTCACGTATGATATTTGTATGTTATGCTTTTCTCTAGAATTCGAAGAACCTGCTTCACATGGATGCCTTTATCTTCGAAAAGAGAGGGGAATGTTAATCACTCCAGGAATGTAAAACTAGCTGGGTCTGCTTGCCGGAGAGACATTTCAAGGTGCACACGCTCAATTCATTAGGGAAAGAGGGGCTCCAGAGCAACCCCTTGCCAAGCTCACCGAACCATTCTTCAAGATAAGCTTGAAGGAATGTGGAGAATCTGGGGAGGGGGTGAATAAAAGTGTGTATGTGTGTGTGGTGTGTGCCATGGGACATGAGGACTTAAATCTGGAATTCCCTGTTTAACACAACAAACAAACCATGTGCAATTAGTGCCTGCTATAAGTATTAGATTTATAGATATAATTACTGTATCTAAACAGCACCCGTGACAGTTTAGTCAAAACAAAAACACATCAACCGCTATGCTCCCTCCTTGTCTCAAGCTCGTTCAGTACTAATGAATTGAAGGAAAAGCTTTGAAATCTTAAACCTTTGAAGGTCTTCCTTCCATTCAACACTCCAGATGGAACAGTAAACATCTGGCCAGTATCTATAAATAGTTTTGGGTGAAATATTTTCACTGTCCTCACAATAATTTTATGCAGTGACGCAGTTTTTCCTGTGAAACTTAAGTTTGAAGAGCCGGTTGTTCACATTTCTTTCAGCTATACTCATCTGCTGACGTTTATGATGACTTTGGGTCAAGGTACAAAAAGCAGTGCACTGTTTTTTTCTCGCCCGTAGTGCGTAGTGGGAGGTTGGGGATGGTCTGTAAGCTCCCGCCTGATTTTCTAGAATTCACATTCCTTGCCTCTCCCTACAAAAGAATACAGACCTGCCCTGTTTTTCATCCCTCGTTGCTCATAACAATTATTTTTCTTGCACAAAAACAGATCTTCTCAGAAAGGCGGCCATGTTAGGTGTTTAAATCAAGTAACCTCTGAGTTGTCCATTGTAGAGGAACACACCCTTTTTGTGGCTCCTATAGTTTGGGAGTTGTATTGGGAATACTTGATCTGGATAGAAGTTTCACTAACTACGCTACCTTTCTATCGGTTTAATCATCATCTCCTCCCAGTTTTTTGTAATGATTTGGATCAGCGTGTTTGCGATAACACAGAACCGGTTATACGGTGTATCTACATGACTTCTTGGCAGCTTTTTCTGAATAAGACCTATGTTATACAATCTTAAGAACATTTCTTGTTAATTAATAAAATCATATACCTAAAAATACCACTCTATCCTCTCAGTTAAGTTTACTCAAGCAGTCAATTTTCCTTACCTGTTTTTCACTCCTTTCTGCTTCGGCTGAGACTATGTCATGACCCTTGTGCTCGCTTACAGTACATAGGGCGCAAATACACATCTGGTCCGTACGACAGAACAGCTCTAGGCTCTTCTGGTGCTGAGGGCAGATCTTACGGTCCAGGTTCCCCAGCTCATCCACCAGCTTGTGCCTCTTGAAGGTGGCAGACTCGTAGTGGGGCTTCAGGTGCTTTTCGCAGTAAGAGGCAAGACAGTTGAGACAGGACTTGACTGCCTTGAAATTTTTACCAGTGCAGAAGTCGCAAGGAACATCCCCAGGGCCAGCATAGCTTCCATTACTAGGAGGCGTTAAGTTTAAGCCGGTCTTCTTAATCTTCTCCGCAACTTTGGTAAGAGTGGCGTTTGGCCTCAGCACAGGTCTCTGGGTGAACGTGATCCGACACTGGGGACAGATGTAGATGCCAGTGTAATCAGCCTCATTCCAGTAGCCGCTGATACAGTCCATGCAGAAGCTGTGACCACACGGGATCGCCACAGGGTCCCTCAGGAGCTCCGTACATAGAGGGCAGCTAAAGTAATCTGAAGACATTTGATCAGCCATATTTTTTGTACTCTATTCAAAAACAAACACCTGAAACGTTTCCGAGAGAGAAAGAGGAGCCAAATGCTGCGTGGCTGGTGTTCTGCTACAGACAGCCTTGAGTTTCTGAATTCCACAGGTTATTAATTAAAGGAAGCAAAGCCCTCCCCTTTGTACTGAGGGTGTGTGTTGAAGAGAGGAAGGAAGGGAGACATAGAGAGAGAGAGAGTTTAGAGCACAACCCAGCTCAGATAAGCAGGCTTGAGAGGGAGAGAGTGAGGGAGGGACCAGGGGTGGAGTGAAAGGCATAGAAGAAAAAAGGTACAGTTGAGAATGAATGAATTGTAGTACAAAGCAGGCCCATCCAGGATGAAACCTAAACATAAAAAGCTCTCTGTTTTACACACACAAACTGCTTATCCATTAGCTGAGGAGCTGAAGGACATTTGCATAGGTTACACTAAAACCACAGTCTGTTAATAATTGGCCATTCCTGGTTGGCTTTGATATGTTACATAGTTTGTTTATTGCCTACGATACTCTCTTGCCTTCATTCTTTAAATTATATTAGGTTCAATACTGCTACTTGAGCTTAGATACATAATGGAGCTTTTGAATTTTCTGATTTAATATTTAAAATTTAGTTTTTTTTGTTTGTTTTATTTAAATATTTATTTAAATGCTTGTAAGTCATTCTGTATCACACGTATCTGGCATATAAGGAAGTATGTAATCTGGCATATAATGTTGCCACTGTAAAATTTATTGGATTGAAACTGTCTTTTTCACAACACCAAGGCATGTGCTACTCTGCTCACTGCACTAAGCAAACAATAGTAACAGTCAGCCTACGAGGTGAGTTTGATCTGAATGTATGAACTAAGGCCAGTAGAACTGGATTAAGTGTTGCAGACTTGAAACTACGTCATCAGTTTGTTTTTGATGGGTGTGTTAGAAAAAAGAATGAACAATATTTCTGTTTTTTTAAGAATATTTCAAACCTGTAACAGTTGACATTATTAAAATAGTTTGTCCTAGCTACAAATATTTGCACATTGGCACTATCCTTGACACACTACTACTAGATTTATCTGCACAGGTAATTGCCACTAACATAAAACAGCCACTCTTTGTAAGTCCCAGAGGTGATACAGAGTTTTTCATGAACATAAATATAAAGGTTGAAGACAATTTTTAAAGTTATCTAATTAACTGTAATTTAATTAAACCTGAAATTTTTTGAAAAGTGTGCAATAATATGATGAGAGCATGAGTTACAGTAGGCCTATGTGTGACATCACACACACCTCTTTTAAATTCTGTGCAACACTGTTACAGATACAACTTTGAAGCAGAATAATATAATTTATCATTTAATTTTATATAATTTTATAACACTTACCATAATACATCATATGCAGGGTAACTAAAAAATGATACTACTTAAAGGGATAGTTCATCCATTATTTACTCACACTCATGTCGTTCCAAACCTGTATGACACTAGTCTGGTTTCCATTACAGATTTGCACAAAACTTTTGCAATATTTTCTAAATGTTGATTTTAAAAAAACATAATTTTTTCCTCTTGTCAGAAGTAATTCCAAAAATCATGGTGAAGGATGTTGGTAGGTTTACACTGCACTAGCCATTATTTTTAGGAGACGGAGGCATGTTATCCTAGCATTAATGCAAGAAAAGCTCCTTATACTTGGGAGCGGCCACGAATTAGGTGTTTCTGGGAGGTTATATACGCGATTTCACAGAGGAACTGTACACTGGTTTCCATTACAGATTCCAGTATTGCTGTAATTCTTTTTTCTTGTATGAGTTTAATAAAGAACTCTCAATTACCTGAAAAACCACCTCATGTGAATGTAAAAACGTTTTGCGATATATGGGAGTTTTTGCGAAATTGACATGTTTTCAATTGCAATTTCAATTGAAAGGACATATTGCAATTTCAGAAGTAATAGAAACGCAGCTATTCATTCTTCTGTGGAACATAGAAGAAGATATTTTGAAGATTGTTAGTAACCAATGGTAAAAGTTTTTGGTGACCATCAACTTCCATTGATTGTGTAAAGAAAAATACATTTTTCAAAATATCTTTTATGTTTTACTATTTTTGGTCAACTATCACTTTATGCACAACAATGTTCAGATATTCCATTTGACTTTTGTCACCACCTGCAGTGTTGGTGATGTACAGGACATTATGCAACCAACATGTTTTTATTAGCTCATTCCAAAGAAGCTTTTTCTGTCTCTTTTTCCTAAATGTGTTTTGAGTTGTGTGGGCGAAATCAGATTTATGGTTGAAAGGAAAATACATGCATTGTGGTTGATTTTATTTTTAATTATTGACATATTTTTGCATATTTTTGCTTTAGATGAAGACCAAAAGCCATTGGTCCAGCCAGAGCCCAGGTGACACCACAGTGACAGAAACCAACACCTATTAAATGCTAATTGGTTACACAAGGTCCTGCAATCAGCTCTGCCCCAAACACAAATCTTGCATCACTTCATAAATAGTTTCACCTCCCTCCTTATATGGTCTGCACTCTGATAAGCCAGTTTCTCTTCCCCTTTTCCCTGATTTGATCAGATTCCAGAAGTTACAGTACAAGGTATAGGCTGTGATTACTCATTAACTCGGCTAGCATGCTAGTTTAGGCCTCTAATTGCAAATTTGACATCAGTTTTTGCAGTTTTCTTCAACTGCAGCATGAAGTAATGATTTTAAAATGAAGGAACGGGCCTATTCATGGAGTGTCGGTCCTCATATTGTTCTCATGGTCTTCATAGTTCTTAGAGAGGAAATGTTGTAAACAGTACAAAAGAAATCAGTTCCTTTAACACAACCTTTATTGTTCTCCACACCCTCATGCTGACCCCACTGAGTTCACGTTGGTTCACGAGGGACCTTTTTCCTATTGAAGGAGCTGCATACTTGAGTAAGCCTGCCAGAGGTCTCGTGTTTCCTTGTGTATATTAAGGGTCAAAGGACAAGTTTCATTAAACTACCAGATTAAGGAGAGTGTGCCCAATGGAGGGTGACAGAGTAACTGTGGAGTGTGAGCTTGCATAGGTGTGTGTTGTTATTGTCAAAACCAAGGGGTTGCCAATGTCAATCTGATTGGTCAGTGCATGAAGTGCGTGGAAACAAGGTATTTACAAGTGTTTCCATGAACAATGGTCACCTTTGTGAGTCTTGGCTGAAGGGCTGAGTGTACTGTATGTGTGTGTGTGTGTGTGTGTGTTTGGCTGCTCATCTGGCATATTGCCAGGTAAAATTGAACAGGCTGTGCAGAACGAAATTCTCAAAAACCACAAAAGAATACCACCATTCAAAAGAAAGCATACAGGGAGCTTCACAAATGAATCCTGTGCATTGAAAGCAATTGTTAAAAATATTATTTAGCCTCGTGTGAGTTCACTGTTGACAGTGAAAACTTTTCCTTTGCTTGACTGTGAAGAATGTCTGGTTACGTGATTATATATTAGCACACGATAACTGAAATAATGTCTGAAGCCCAAATATTGCTTTTCTTCTTTTGCTTCCTGTAAAAATCTTATCACTATGCTGATGTACAAAAGGTTTGTGAAATGTATTCTGAACATGCAGCTTTTTCTGAACAAATATAAGAGACATGAAAATATGCCACTCTATTATTGTGTTACACTCACATCTACACATTTCTTTACAAACGTGTCACTGTGGCATGACAGGCAGTTTCAGTTACAGAGCGATCAGGAAAGACAAGATCCGCCATCTATAAATACTCTACATGCAGTGCAGTGCACACTACCATTTAGGTCAAGGGTTTTGTTGGCTATTTTACAAATATTTTATAAATGTACTATTAGAAAAGCCTTTTGGGTTTTTTAGAGGATTTTAACAAATGTTAATATAAATAAAAGCTCTTTATTTTTTATATCGAAAGATTTGAAACACTATTCTCAGAGTGACCCATCATAACTATTAGTTAAAGTTTTATTTTAAGACTGCAAATTATCTCTGTCATAAAGGTCAAATTTGATCCATTTTTAAAGCTGAAGACCTTTAGAACTATGACCACAGACTAGACAATGATCCGGAGTCAGAGACACATCATTAGATTGGCTGCAGACTCTCCGACACTGTCAGACCACATGTCCTGCTGAAGTCTGGATATTCTCTTGAACAGTGGAAACTTTCACCTTTGCAGGCCTCTCTTGACATGCTGTTATCGCACTTATCAGGTCAGAGTGCATTCCTGCCAACATTTTTGCTCTCGCTGTTGAACTTACAAGCCAACAACCGTCTTAAATAAGAGAAATCTTGAGTTAAGTTTGAGATGGACATACATCTTTGCTCTGTTCTATGTCAGTTTGCGTTCTTGGTTTTGGATATTATCCAATTATGTTTCTATTAAAAAAAACTACACATGTATAATTAAAAAAAGCATAAAATAATGTTTAAAAAAACAATTGCCATTGGTAAAATTAAAGAAATGAATCAGATCTGGTGAGAAATATAGAGGTGGATTTGCAATCCCAGTAGAAATGTTCACATTAGCTTTTCATCACACTGAATGTGAGCCACGACAAACTCACTTCCATTTCCTGTTTTGCAACAGAGATTCCTGGTGCTTTGTGGACTGTGCTGTACAGAGGATGTATGCTCTAGAGAGATGAGAGAGGCTAATCTAAAACAAACACTTATTTCCATCTTCTTTAAGCAGGAATAAATGCCTTTTATTAGGAAAATGGATCTGCCATTGCTGGAAGAAACAGCAGCTGCTGTTTCAGTTAGAGCTGTTACTGTACATTTAAAAATGTATATGTTGTGTACTTTTTTGCAATAGGCTGTCAAATACATTTGAAATGTGAGTTGGGTTTCACTGCCAGGCTGAGGATGGTTGTGTAACACTCTTTGCTTTAACATCTGTTACTCTGTGTGTGTGTGTGTGTGTGTGTGTGTTTTGTGTTTATCAAACTTTGATAAAAAAATTCCCAAATTCATCTGCACTTTTGCAGTTATTTTAAAATCTACAAATTTTCCATGAACTGTGTAAATGTAATATAAGAAAGCTGGCCATACAAGCTTCCCCATACAGAGTTAACATTTTCTACATGAATTTATTTCTTGTTCAGAATTATTTTTAGATCAACCATTATCAACCCCTTCCCTCAACTCCACTGTGTATTTAAAAAAATCTAAAACTGTGAATAAATGATTGAAGAAATACATAAAACATGGTCTTTACAATTATATGAATTACATTGTAAACCCAAATAAGTTGGCAAACATTTTTAAGTTAAGAAATTCAAAGTTTAAGTAAGCACAACTAGCAGATTTTTATTTTGTACTTGTGCATTTGAATTGCTCTTAACTTGAAATATTTAAGTAGGCTAACTCAAAACTCATACATTTCACTTAAAATGATCATATATCATCAACTTAAATGTGTTTAGTAGTGGAAAAGCATTAGCAGAGCATAGCAATTGTTGAACGAGTACTGCATTCATTGTACCTGCAGAACATTCAACATACCTGTTCTCAAATTAAGCTAATGCTCCACTTGTCATGACGGTAACCCCCCCCCCCCCCCCCCCTCCCCAAATTAGCATAGCTAAACATTAAACACTAACTCTCTAACTTAACATTAATCTTGTACAAAAAAAACATTACATAACACTTAATTTTTGCATTTACTCTCCCTTTCAAGCATCATGGCAAAGCATGCTGGGAAATAGAAATCCCAACCCAGTTTCAGTTACATTTAAGTTTGTCTAAATTAAAAGAAATAAGTTGAAAGGAACGAAACAATTCAGATTACTTCAAATGTGTTCGTTTTGTGAACTCAAAAGAAATAGAAAGTTCTATATACTCATAAAACTTAAGTTAATTGAACTAATATGTTTAATTTAAGTTTACCTACTCAAACCAATTAATTATTTTGAGCATTAGGGTTTACAGTGTGTAAGAACCTTACAGACAGTGTGTTTCTGTATTCAAGTCACTTTCACAGAAAAAAGGTCTACATATACTGTCCCATCTTTTGGGGTCTAAAAGTTAATTTGAAATGACAACTCCCCTTACCTATTCAGACATTATATAGAGATTTTAAACATTTATGTGAAAGTTTTAAGTAGATGCTTTATATCAAGAATGCTTTATATCCCCGCTTTCACCTACTAAGATACACATAACTCAAATGTCTGGTGGTTAAAGGACTCTTAATAAAAAACATACTTTCCTCTCACTCAAAAATCTTTCAGGGAGGAAAAAAAAACCAAACTATACTTATCCTCCCTTCAAATAAATTACCCTCCAGCTTTGATGGTGTGTGCCAAAGGTCACTGTATACTTGGTCTCTAAGCACTCATCCATCAGGCAGCTCCTCCGCAGTATACCCAACGTTGAGGTGTCTGCCAGCATGAGGCCCCTAAAACTGCCCATAAACACTCAACCGATGAGATCGAAAAGCAGTAGTCACAAGACAAACTTTATCAAAGATAAAAGAAATGCATGTGCAAAAAATGCAAGTGTGTGTGATGCAAGAGCAAATTTTAAACAATTGTATGCCCTGAGATCATACATTTCATTCATGCTTCTTTTCTTTACTGTTATCATTTCCATTGACATCTGATGATACATGTTTCTTCTTTCTGTCAATCGCTCTCTTCACCTGTCACAGCCACTCCCCCATTCATTTACTGGTTTCTGCATAACCAGTTTAGCCTCCCTCCCTGTTTACTCTATATAACTTGCTGTGGTGGCACTTCAGACTCACTTTTCCTGTCTCGCACTCAAACACACATTTCCTCTTCTGAGATCTGTGGGGATTTAACCATGTCGCTTGACCAGGAGCTCTGTTACCTCTGCAAGGAAGATCTCAGGGAGCCAGTTTCCATCCCATGCGGTCACATTTTCTGCTCCGTGTGTATCAAGACCTACTGGGACCATGCAGACAACACTGGACAATACCTGTGTCCCCAGTGCAGGGTCGCCTACAACAAGAGGCCTAATCCACGCCGCTTTCAGTCCTCACGCAATTCGTCGTCATCCCTGAGAAACAGGGATTCAGACTCTTTTCCACCGGCCCCTCCGGCCCCCGACTACAACTACGCCGGACCCCAAGATGTGGGATGTGACATTTGCATCGGCAAGAAGCTCAAAGCTGTCAAGTCTTGTCTGATGTGTCTTGCTTCCTACTGCGAGAAGCACTTGAAGCCCCATTATGAATCATCCACTTTCAAACGGCATAAGTTGGTCGATGAGATCGGACACCTGGATCGTCAGATCTGCCCTCAGCACCAGAAAGGTCTGGAGCTTTATTGCCGGACGGACCAGATGTGTATCTGTGTGTTGTGCACAGTGAAAGAGCACAAGGGCCATGACATGGTGTCCGCTGAACAGGAAAGGGCGGAAATGCAGGTAAGATTCCATCATGTGCATTACAAAAGTGCAATTGTGATCATATTTTTATCTTTGGAAATATTACACTGGTCAAGCTGTTATGACAACAGATTAAATGGTGATAATCACCAGCAGAAGTAACATTATGAAAGGCTGTTCAACCTTTTACCTCCTGTATGCAACAATGCACCTATTCATGCAAAAAAAAAAAAAAACCTTCACAGTATGTTTGAATATGCTAGACTGAGTATAAGATTAGCCAACCCCTTAAAGACAAATATATAAAAATGATCTATGCTGTAGTACACTTTCAAAAAAATTGGTGTAGAAAGAATTTTCACACAGAAATTGCTAGTAAATTTCACAAATAGTAAAGAATAGGCAAGTAACACACTGAATAAAATAAATTAGAAAGACTGAAATAGTATTTTCTTGTAAAACATACTCCTGTAATCTTTGTTTTATTTACAACCTTTTTTATAATGTACTAGTGTGGACAGGTTTCGTTATTAAGAGTAAAGAAAACAATTGTTCTGCACACACATTATTAGCAAAGTTAGGTGTAAATGCTACAGAATAGAGTAATATTTTAGTAAACAAACCGTCAGTTCACATATTAATGATATAAGTGATTTTCATTTAATAAATATGCTTTATGATGACGAGAATGTTTCATATTAAGTACACAAAGAGTTAAATGGAGTATCCAAAAGTGATTATATTGTCATGTGGAAGTGGCTGAGGTGTGGTAGGATGCTGTACTTCCAACATTCCTTTGTCAGTACACCTCATTGTCATGAATTTGTTGTTTTTAAATGTCTATAGCAACGGTTGGGTGCCACCCAAGCTGAAATCCAGGAGAAGATCCATGACAGAGTGAAGCAAATGGAAGAGTTAAAACAAGCAGTGGATGCACTTAAGGTTTGTCTGGAGATTGAATGGAAATGTGTAATAATAAATGTAATCAATAAGTTATATATAAAAATGTAAGGTAATAAGATCAATATTATATCTCTGGTAAGCAAGAATATGTTGCAGAAATATTTATTGGTCTACTTTGCTCTGGTGTGACGAGTTCTTACTCAGAAATAACCAGGAATGTTTTGTAAATAGATTTGTATATAAAATATAATAGGTTATGAATTTCCAAGAAAGAAAATTAAGAAGAATTAAAAAAAGAATACTGATTACAATTGTTCCTTTAGAGTTCAGCACAACGGGCCTTGCAGGAGAGTGAAAAGCTGTTCGGTGACATGCTTCGTTCCATTGAAAGAATGCAACAGGAAATGATCAAACTCATCTCGACCAATAAGAAGGCTGCACTTAACACTGCTGAGGGCCACATGGAGCGTCTGGGGCATGAAATCGCTGACCTGAAGAGGAGAGACAATGAGCTGACACAACTCTCTCGCACTGAGGACCACATCCATTTCATCCAGGTGACTGAGACGCAGTCTGCCGAACACAATAAACATTCACAAAACTAAAGCAGCGCAATAAACATCATGTGGAGAGGTGTTAGTGTTACTTCACACATGATCTATTGCGTATACAAGTAAAAATAGTTTTTCTACTATTTCACAGATGATGAATTGAAATACTGTACAAAATATTCTTTGTTTCTACTACAGCCATCAGTATGTGAGAAAATAAGTGTGCTCAAATGCATTGTAAGCCTAAGTAGATCGTAGAACCATTGACACTAATGATCTCTGTGATCAACTTAGCTTACAATGCTTTTGAGAAACACAGCCAAGGGCAGTTTATTGTAAGAAAAAAAAAAACTAAGATTTGTTCTGTTTGTCGTTGCAGAGTTACCATATGCTGATTGCCCAGACTGATGCCGAGGAGCTGCCCTCTGTTACTGTGAACCCTTACTTCTCCTTCGGCGCTGTTACTAAGACCGTCTCTGAGATGAAACAACATCTAAATGAGTTCAGCAATGAAGAGCTGGTCAAGGTGGCAAAGACAGGTATGGTCCAGTCTGAAATTATTTTTTGTCTAATGTAATCCAATGTATTAGTACCTGAAATTTTTTTAGAGACATCCTTGTTTTATTAGCCATCTTATACCCATTTTGAAATGCTTTATGAAGTCTTTTTTTTTTGTTCCATGAGAATGATTAAACAAATCAGTTCATTATGGTTCTTCTTAATCTTTAAACTGACTTCCTTCATTACTCTCAATTCTCTTCCAGTGAACAAGATGCCATTCTGCCAGCTAGAGGACCGTAAGAAGAAAAAGTCTATGAAGTGTAAGTTAATGAAAATGGGAAACTTTAGCTGTCCTGCTGTTTTCTGGAATTTTGGAATGGCATTTGTCAAAAGTCAGTGTTGGGCTCCAAGAAATTGCTGACTGGTTGCTAAGCAATGATTTTAAGACATCACATTAAAATACATATTTATTAGCTGATCTCTTCTATGAAATGCACACACATCATGGATGTTTTAATTTCCCATTTAGTTGATCATACACTACTGTTCAAAAGTCAGTGGATTTTTAATGTATTTGAAGGTATTGGCATTTATTTGATCAAAAATATTATAAAAACAGTTATTTTAGGAAATAATATTCCATTTTAATGTATTTAAATTTTTTAATTATTCTAGTTACACGATCCTTAGAGCACATGATCCTTCAGAAATCATTTTCATTTTTTTCTCCATTCTTTGATAAGTAGAGAGTAAAAAAAGAAGCATTTATTCGAAATATAACTATTTTGTCACAATGTAAAAGTCTTTACTGTCACTGTTGATCGATTAAAAGCATCCTTGCTGAATAAAGTTTTTTTTTTTTTTTTAAGTCTTATAGACCTCAAACTTATTTACACTTTATTTCAATAGTCCACTTTAGATATTCTAAGTAATTTTTGCAACTACATGTCAACTAACTCTCATCTCTTAATTTAGTATTAATAGACTGTAGTATACTGTTAGTAGACTGTTATGTTAGGGTGAGGTGTTAGGGTTCGGGTTAGTAGAATAAGTTGATGTGTACTTGCACAGTTACTTCTAGTCAGTAAAATGTCTGTTCGGGAACCATCAAAATAAAGTGTTAGCAGATGTTAAGCACTACTAATGTCCACTACAGTCTACTAATGCTCTAATGTTTGGTAGTTGACGTAGTTAATGTTACTTATAGTTAGAATGTCTAGTGAACTATCGAAATAAAGTGTAACCTCTTTGTCATTGTATTCTCACCTTTAATGTGAAAGTACCTATCCAGAAAGTACCTAAAGGTCCTTCCTTTTTTCAGTAACATAATCTGTTTGCTATAAATGATCAGATTAATTAAATGATTAGATGTTTGACATTATTCTGACTCTCTTTATTGTGTCTCTAGCTGATGATGTTGACATGTACAAGAGCCCCAGCAACACTCCCCGGACAAGGGACGAGTTCCTCCAGTGTAAGTTTATTTTCATACAAGAATTTCCCTTTTACGTGTATGCCCAAGACCAGAGGACATTGTTGTAGAGATAACATGAACAGGATATAAAGTTCAAGGTCAGCAGAATTCTCACCTCTGGTCATGATTAATCAAAATATTATGTCAATTTTTATACATTTAGTGCCTTGCATAAAGTGCTAAGAAAACATGCTGGCTTCTGTCATGTTAAATGAGAGTCAAACTCTAGTGGGAGTTGTCTAACATCATTCCTTACATACTAAGTTCGTGTCCAAGCATTTGGTAAGAACAGGCTTGGTCTGCTCAGTGAGTGGGTGTATGGGTGATTCACGATAACTGCCATCCTTCAAACCTTTAGACATTTCGTCTTCTCTTCTAAGAAGAGTCAGCTGTGGTCTTTTAGAAGACAGAAACACTCTACATTCACCACTGTTCAAAAGTTTGGGGTCATTACGATGTTTTTTTTTTAAAGAAATTAATACTTTCATACAACAAGGATGCATTAAACTGATCAAATGTGACAGTAAAGACATTTATAATGTTACAAAAGATTTATATTTAAAACAAATGCTGTTCTTTTGAACTTTCTATTTATGAAAGAATCCTGAAAAAAGTATCATGGTTTCCAGAAAAAAATTAAGCAGCACAATTGTTTTCAAGCTAATAATAATATAATATTAATAGCAATAATTTATAATGGTAATAATAAAAAAAATTAAAATCATCATATCATTTCTGAAGGATCATGTGACACTGAAGACTGGAGTAATGATGCTGAAAATTCAGCTTTGACCACAGGAATAAATTACATTTGAAAATATATTCAAATAGAAAACAGTTGTGGTAAATTTTAATATTTCATAAGAATTCTTTTTTTGCTATATTTTTTATCAAATAAATGCACCCTTCATGAGCATAAGAGACTTCTTTCAAAAAAATTAAAAAATCTTACCATCCCCAACCTTTTGAACGGTAGTGTAAATCAGAAGACAACTAATTATTATGCAAAGTTACATGGTTTGAGAGAATATATAGGGTGTCTTAAATGTGTATCGACACTCTCGGCCCTCTAGATCAGAGACGTTCACGCACCTCTGGCAGAAACCACCTCCAAATGTCCAACCAGCTCTGAGAGCCAATGTGCAGACTCAACCACTAGGCAGGTGATTTGTCCACATGCATGTGTCACCTAACATCATGAATGCTGATCAAGGATCAGTTTTGCTCCAATCTGTTCATATTTGGAGACCATAATTTGCAAAACTGTTCCAAGATCAGGAATCCTAGCCTAGGATAGCTTAAGATAAACGTGCAGTGATGTCCGTCTTGTCATTTTGTGTTTCTCTTTGATGCTAGACACTGCTAACATGATTGATGTGGTTTTTAACTCATTATTTTACGTTTTACAATTAATTTTAGGCCTATAAAATTTGTGGTCTTGTGTGTCTTAACTTGACCCATGCACATTGGTATTTTTAATGCATACAAAATCACTTATCCAGTCTCAAAAAAAAAAAATTTAAGAACAAAAATGCAGCGTACATGTACATGGATCAAGATTATTGCATACAAAGTGGGCAGAGATTCATTTTGAATGAGGGTGTCTTCATAATTTTAACAAAACTTTGTTTGTCTTTACACTTTCACATTCAAATTTCGATCCACCCATCCTGATCATCTCTCATCTATCTTGTTTATTTTAAAGACGCCTGCCAGCTAACTCTCGACTCCAACACAGCATACAGACAGCTCTACATCTCCCGAAACAACAGGAAAGCAGCACTAAAGAGAGACCCTCAGTCTTACAGTGACAGCAACCAGAGATTTGACTGCCTGCCCCAGGTCCTGTGTAAAGAGGCTCTCTCAGGAGGTGCTTACTACTGGGAGGTGGAGTGGAGCGGGGAGGGTGCTTCCGTTGGAGTCACTTTTAAAGGTATCAAGAGGACAGGTTATGGGGACTCAGCTCGTATTGGCTACAACCGCAAGTCCTGGAGTCTCTTCTGCTCCAACTCCAGCTACTCAGCCCGACACAACAAAGACCAGGTTGAGATTAATGCACCCTACTCTTCCCGTATCGGGGTGTTCCTGGACTGTGCAGGAGGCACTCTTTCATTCTACAATGTGTCTGAGTCTATGTCACTCATTCATCAGTTTAAAGCATCTTTCAGTGAGCCGGTATATCCTGGCTTCTGGGTGTGGTATGAGTCTGCTATTACTATTTGTCAGGTGTAAATGGTTGAACTGGATGGGATATGAGGGCATTATTTCTTTTTCTTTTCTTTTCTTTTTTTAAAATTGCTTGTGTGTTTTTGAATGAATTTCTGATGAAGTTGATCACAATTAGTGCATTTATACTGAAAGTATAATCTTTGACATATCAAAGAATATGATTACATAAAGTATTAATTACAAAAATTTTATTACAAAATAAAAGTTATACAGAATTATTTTTAAAAATATTTAAAAATATTATAGTTCATTTTCCTAGATGGTAAAATCTTTAATGTAATGTGTTGTCCATCTATGTGATTGTACTGTTTAATGAGTGTGAAGGTTAATCTGGCTCAGAAAAAGCAATTTACAGTAAATCTTAAATTTGATTTATGTGGGTCATTTTGTCTGCACTAATGATAACATAATAAAAGTCTTGTTTAAATCGTTGTTGAATCATTTATTTGACATATTAGAAAAATGTTGGACAGATGCTGCATACGTAGAACAGAAACATTTTAGTTTATAATAAAGATGTCATGGTCCTAATGACAAGTAACCTCAGAAATATTGCAAGAGTGACCTCTTCTGGTTGCAATCACATCTGCCTCAACAATGGGGCTTTTGAACAAATAAATCTTGACAGATTTCCCCCTTACACTCACATTTACTTACTGATAATCTAGTGCAAGCTGCAATGCAACTGAAAAGAAAGAAAGAAACTCAAGGCAGTACTGAAGTACTTGTTTTCTCAAGGTGGTGACAAAAATTATACACTTTAAATGTTAATTAAATGATAAATAAATAAATAAATTAATAAATTAATAAATTATATATATATATATATATATATATATATATATATATATATATATATATATATATATATATATATATACACACATTTATTTTTCCATCATATATTAATTATAGTTGTGTACTACAAATTAAATCTGAAATAATTAATCATTATGTCATACATTAATAAACTCTTGTACTGAAAATGACAGCGTACATGACAAAACATTATTGATTTGTTTATGACTTTGAGGCCATTCTTACTAATGCTGTTCCATTTGCAGAATTAACGGACTTGCGTCCTCCCGTCCTCGCGAGTTCGTTTTCCCGAGTTGAACTTGGCAAGTCCGAAAGTTGCGTAATTTACTTGGTATCGAGAAACGGCCTAGGCCTATTCACAAGCTAATTTTACCTTGGTGACAAGCTATCTGGTACACATGCAAACATACAGAACTCAGGCACGGGGTCACGTGTTCCACCCGGACTGGTTTCCACTGCGCACCCATTCAGATACAACCGCCGTACGGGAGAGAACATGGCAGCCCAGGTAAGTGTAATATATAACGTTTTATTTTAGAATTATTGACAAATTTGCGATTTTCTCAGGTTATATACGAAATAATATATGTATTTACCACTATTGTGAGCTGTCTTCAAGGCCTTGAAATGGTTTAGGAATAACATTACGTCTGCGGGCTTGCCGCTTTTTAGCACATGTGCTTCAATTTATTGGTTCAATAGTTCAGATATAATCCAGAGCTTTGAGATTTTAATGTGCATTCATGAAAATAGCTTTTATCCAGACATTCAGAAATCGGAAATCTGTTTTTTTACTAGGCTGCGACCATAGCTTGTGTTTAATGTTGTTGTTTAGCCTCCATATCACTGTTGTATTGGGAATATAAAGCTCCAGCATGTATACTGAATTATTAGCCCATTTGTCACAAATTGTCAATGCGGCAGTAAAATTACGATGCCGCATCTTACAGTTTACACATTACTGACTGTAGCATTGCTAAAAGTTCAACTAACGTTATCTGGAAACTGTGTTGCGCTCGTGTGTCACTATGGCAACGCACGCGCTTAACGGTTGTTTACTGATCAAATTAGTTCCCAACGAAGCAATAAACATACAAAAACGAAGCATTAAATCACAACTTCATATTTGTTTAATAAATTATGTTTACCTTTTTCATTTATGAAAGGTTGCAACCACGAAGGTTCCGGAAGTGCGAGACATCACTCGCATTGAGAGGATTGGTGAGAAACTAATTACATAATTACAATAACTATATATATATATATGTGTATGGAAGTAAAGATGCCTTAAATGTTGACTTCTGTCGCAGGTGCACACTCTCACATTCGTGGCCTTGGGTTGGATGATGCCTTGGAGCCACGACAGGTAATGTTCAATGTATATGACTGATTTACCAGTGACAACATACTTGTTGTTGCCTTAAATATTGCTCACAATATGTTTAAAACAAAATGACAAAAACTGCTGAACCTCGCTCTCCCAGGTGTCTCAGGGGATGGTGGGTCAGCTGGCATCTCGGAGGGCAGCTGGGCTGATCCTTGAAATGATCAAAGATGGCCAAATTGCTGGTCGTGCAGTCCTCATTGCTGGCCAACCTGGAACGGGCAAGACTGCTATTGCTATGGGTGAGTTTTTGCATACATATTTATCATGATTAATCGCATATATATGACATTATATTGCTTATTATATTGCAACGCCATCGTAAAATATTATATGGAATACATACGTGACATTACAGCAAACTCTGAAAACCGCATAAGACCCACTCTTGATTGAGAGCTGTTTATTGTACAGGTATTGCTCAGTCCCTTGGCCCTGACACACCTTTCACTGCTATGGCTGGGAGTGAGATTTTCTCACTGGAGATGGGCAAGACAGAGGCTCTGAGCCAGGCCTTCCGCAAAGCCATAGGAGTCAGGATAAAGTGAGTGAGGCCGATTTAAGGGTGAAGCAGCATAAAGTCACCAACCTCCACAAATATTAACATGCTTGTTTCTTTGTCATTATAATCCATCAAAGGAGGAGGACAATGGGCTGTCTATAGATTTGAAGGAATAGTTTACTCAGTTACTTACCCTCATATGTTGTTCCCAGTTTGCTTTCATTGTATTGGAAATAGCCATAATCATAATCAAACAGTGTCATGATTAAATGATTTTCATTTCATTTTTTGGTGAACTATTCCTTTAATTTGATATAATGGATTCATTACTTTTATTTATTTATTTATATATATATATATATATATTACACACATACATACATACCGTTGTGGTCAGAATTATTGGCACCCCTGGTAAATATGATCAAAGATGGCTGTAAAAATAAATCTGCAATGTTTATCCTGTTGATCTTGTATTTAAAAATGCGCAAAAATCTAACCTTTCATTGACGTAAAACAATTGAAAGTAGGGTGTAAATCACATTATGAAATAAATGCTTTTCTCCAAAACACGTTCGCCATAATTAATGGAACCCCTAAAAAAATGTATGTGAGAAATATCTCAAGTATATTCCCATTTTTTTTTTTTTTTTTTTTTAGCACACCAGGGTGACTGAGCATGAAATTGTCTAGCTATGACTTCTTGTTTCACAGGAGTATAAATATGAGGAAACAGAAAGGCCAAATTCCCTTAACCATCCATCAGAATGAGTAAAACGAAAGAATATAGTTCTGATGTGCAGCAAAAGATTGTTGAGCTTCACAAAATAGAAAGTGACTAAGAAAATAGCTAAAGCATTGAAAATTCCCGTTTCCACCATCAGGGCAATAATTAACAAGTTCCAATCAACTAAATATGTTACAAATCTGCCTGGAAGAGGACATGTCTATATCGTCCTAATGCACGGTGAGGAGGAGAGTTTGAGTGGACAAAGACTCTCCAAAGATCACAGATAGAGAATTGCAGAGATTAGTTAAATCTTGGGGTCAGAAAGCCTTTAAAAAAAATTAACAACTTCTATAAATCACCACAATTTGCTCATCTAAAAACAAACTCCAGCATATTCAGTTGTCAGACATGATTGGAACTTCAAAAGGGACCTGGTTCTGTGGTCAGATGAAACTAAAAAAAGAGCTTTTTGGCAGAAAACCCACCAGATGTGTTTGGTGCAAACAGGGATAAAAAGTACCCCATGCCCATAGTTAAATATACTGCTAGAGCTGTAATGTTGTGGGCCTATTTTTTTGCTGGAGGTCGTGGGCATCTTGTTCAGATACATGGTATGGATTCTAGCAAATTCCAACAGATAAAAAAATCAACCTGACGGCCTCTGCTAGAAATCTTATAATGGGCCGTGGTTGGATCTTCCATCAGGACAATGATCCAAAACAAACATCAAAATCAACACAAAAATGTGTCACTGAGCACAAAATTAAGCTTCTGCTATGACCATCCCAGTTCCGACATGAACCCTATAGAAAATGAGTGGGGTGAACTGAAGAGAAGCACCACCAACATGGATCTGGGAATCTGAAGGATTCTTGTCGGGTGTTCTCCAAACTCATCAGGCATTATAGAACAAGACTCTTGAGCTGTTATCTTGGCAAAAGGAGGTTGCAAAAGTATTTAATAAAGGGTGCCAATAATTATGGCCAACGTGTTTTGGAAAAAAGCATTTATTTCATAATGTGATTTACCCCCCACTTTCAATTCTTTTACTTCAATCAAAGGTTAGATTTTTGCACATTTTTAAATAAAATAAATGTTGTGTTGTTATTTCCATCAAGAGGTGCATCAATTTTGTCATATTGACAATGCAAGAGTCAAGCACTCTGTAAAGTCTACTCCAGCACATCCCAAACACTTTCAATGAATTTAAGGTCAGGACTCCGAGGTGCCTATTCATGTGTGAAAATGATTCTTCATGCTTCCTCCCAACCATTCTTTCACAATTTGACATTCATTTTTTTGATAGTTCTAAAATATAGTTTGTTTAATACTTAAGTATGGCATGACTGTTCATTTTCTATGTTTGTCGCCTGGCAGAGAGGAGACTGAGATCATTGAAGGAGAGGTGGTAGAGATTCAGATCGACAGACCGGCTACAGGAACTGTGAGTCTTTGCTCCTCTCTCTCCATTGACCAGTTTCACTGAATTAACCTCTCCGTTTTGTTACCATTGTTCGTTTCACACCAGACTCATCTCAACTGCTTAAAATTATTAACTAAATGATAAAGAGGTTAAAGTCAGCATTAAACAGAATATTTTGATAGTTTTTCTTCCCTGTTGTGATGTATATTTCAGTAAAACGACATCATAAACAATAAAAAAAAATGTAGGGTGGGACTTTATATTGTCCATTAAGAATTGATTGGATCATTGTTTGATAATTGCTGCATGATCTGGTCTCCGGGTAGAGAATATTGCTCAGCTTTTGCGGAAAAGATGTAATGTTGTGAGGGGCAGGCACAGTAATGTTTTTGATTTAAAGATTATGAGGGCGCCTTTTTATAAAGAATGTTGTGTGTACTTAATAATAAACTGCTATTTTCCGTTTAAAAAAAATTTCATTGTGACTGTAACATTTGAAATACCTTGAGAAGCCAAAGCAAATAAGAATTTCACCACGTAACCCACATTCCTCAATGCTCTCTAATTGAATTATTTGTCTGGAAAATATTATTAAAGATATTTATCATTCTTCAGTAGGAAATTAACTTTTTGTTATTATGAAAGTGAGAAATGAGTTTTCAGCTACCTTGAATGTAGGGCTCCGGGCCCATATTAGTGCTCAATATGACTGTGCTTGTATAGAAGCTGTCCCTAAGTAAACTCCGTTAGACATGAATAATTTCCTCTCCTTTCTGTATTTGTGTTAAGGGTGCAAAAGTGGGTAAACTCACGCTGAAGACGACAGAGATGGAAACCATCTATGACCTGGGGACTAAAATGATTGAGAGCCTCAGTAAAGAGAGAGTACAAGCTGGGTATGTAGATTAAAAAACTGAAAAATGTGATCCTCTTTTCTGTGTAACACAAATGGATCAGACTGGACTGCCTTTCAGCTCTTCCCACAAAATGTGTTAATCGTGTGTGTCATTTTAACCACCAAAACACGTAATGACCCCAGTAATGAGCCCTTTTTACTATTATTAATAGAAACTGTTATGATTACTAATCATTTTAAATATAAAATGTTGATAACAGATTACCCATAAATACACTGAACAAAATTATTAATGGAAATGTTATTTTTTTGCCCCCATTTTTCATGAGCTGACCTTTTTCTATGTACACAAAAGGCCTATTTCTCTCAAATATTGTTCACAAATTTGTCTAAATCTGTTAGTGAGCACTTCTCCTTTGCCGAGATAATCCATCCACCTCACAGGTGTGGCATATCAAGAAGCTGATTAGACAGCATGTTATTGCACAGGTGTGCCTTAGGCTGGCCACAATAAAGGGCCACTGTAAAATGTGCAGTTTTATCACACAGCACAATACCACAGATGTCGCAAGGTTTGAGGGAGCGTGCAATTGGCATGTTGACTGCAGGAATGTTGCCCGTGAATTGAATGTTCATTTCTCTACCATAAGCTGTCTCCAAAGGCATTTCAGAGAATTTGGCAGTACATCCAACCGGCCTCACAACCGCAGACCAGGTGTTCTCTTCACAGATGAATCCCGGTTTTCACTGTACAGGGCAGATGGCAGACAGCGTGTATGGCGTTGTGTGGGTAAGTGGTTTGTTGATGTCAGCATTGTGGATCGAGTGGCCCATGGTGATGATGGGGTTATGGTAGGGGCAGGCGTATGTTATGGACAACGAACACAGGTGCATTTTATTGATGGCATTTTGAATGCACAGAGATGTGCCATTCATCCACAACCGTCACCTCATGTTGCAGCATGATAATGCACGGCCCCATGTTGCAAGGATCTGTACACAATTCCTGGAAGCTGAAAACATCCCAGTTCTTGCATGGCCAGCATACTCACCGGACATGTCACCCATTGAGCATGTTTGGGATGCTCTGGATCGGCGTATACGACAACATGTTCCAGTTCCTGCCAATATCCAGCAACTTCGCACAGCCATTAAAGAGTAGACCACCATTCCACAGGCCACAATCAACAACCTGATCAACTATGCGAAGGAGATGTGTTGCACTGTGTGAGGCAAATGGTGGTCACACCAGCTACTGACCCCCTAAGGCACACCTGTGCAATAATCATGCTGTCTAATCAGCATCTTGATATGCCACACCTGTGAGGTGGATGGATTATCTCGGCTTTTGTGTACATAGAAAAAGTCTTAGATCTTGGAGTTCAGCTCATGAAAAATGGGGGCAAAAACAAAAGTGTTGCGTTTATAATTTTGTTCAGTGTACAAGTCATACAAAGGCCCCTACTTAAGTTAAACCACTTTTTTTCAGTTTTTTCTGTGCTTAAACTGTCTAAGAACTGGCACATTATGTTATATTTCATATTCTGCAGAGATGTGATCACCATTGATAAAGCCACAGGAAAGATTAGCAAGCTGGGAAGGTCTTTTACTCGTGCAAGAGATTACGACGCCATGGGGTCACAGGTACACATTCTCTCTCTGTGAAATGAATTCATCAATCAATGACAACATTTTCCAGAGAGTGTTTTTTATATAGTGTTGTTGCTGTTTATTTCAGACACAGTTTGTGCAATGTCCCGAGGGAGAACTGCAGAAACGGAAGGAGGTTGTTCACACCGTCTCTCTTCATGAAATTGACGTCATTAACAGCCGAACTCAGGGATTCCTGGCCTTATTTTCAGGTTTGTCACAGCTTTTTGAAATTGACCAACTAGATAACGATATGCTCAGAGAAACAAAACCTTGATCATTCTTTCAGAATTAAATGGCTCTGAAAATGTTTGTGTTTTTGCTGTAGTTGATGTTTGATTGTCTGTTCTGCAGGTGATACAGGAGAGATTAAGTCAGAGGTTCGGGAGCAGATCAATGCTAAAGTATCAGAGTGGAGAGAAGAAGGCAAAGCTGAGATCATTCCGGGGGTAAGCAGGCCAGAAAAATAAGATCTAAGAACCAGCCCACAGAAAGAGAGTGTATTTTACCTTCCAACCTGACTAGTTTTTAAGAAACAAGTAAGAGTACAGTATATATGCTTTTCTAAGACTACAATTCGTGAAGATTTTAAACTGACCACCAGGATGTTGTAACCAAGAAAAAGCAAGGATTATTAGGAACACCTGTTCAATTTCCCATTAATGCAATTATCTAATCAACCAATCACATGGCAGTTGCTTCAATGCATTTAGGGGTGTGGTCCTGGTCAAGACAATCTCCTGAACTCCAAACTGAATGTCAGAATGGGAAAGAAAGGTGATTTAAGCAATTTTGAGCGTGGCATGGATGTTGGTGCCAGACGGGCCGGTCTGAGTATTTCACAATCTGCTCAGTTACTGGGATTTTCACGCACAACCATTTCTAGAGTTTACAAAGAATGGTGTGAAAAGGGAAAAACATCCAGTATGCGTCAGTCCTGTGGGCGAAAATGCCTTTTTGATGCTAGAGGTCAGAGGAGAATTGGCCGACTGATTCAAGCTGATAGAAGAGCAACTTTGACTGAAATAACCACTCGTTACAACCGAGGTATGCAGCAAAGCATTTGTGAAGCCACAACACGCACAACCTTGAGGCGGATGGGCTACAACAGCAGAAGACCCCACCGGGTACCACTCATCTCCACTACAAATAGGAAAAAGAGGCTACATCTCCCACACCATTACACCACCACCACCAGCCTGCACAGTGGTAACAAGGCATGATGCATCCATGTTCTCATTCTGTTTACGCCAAATTCTGACTCTACCATCTGAATGTCTCAACAGAAATCGAGACTCATCAGACCAGGCAACATTTTTCCAGTCTTCAACTGTCTAATTTTGGTGAGCTCGTGCAAATTGTAGCCTCTTTTTCCTATTTGTAGTGGAGATGAGTGGTACCCGGTGGGGTCTTCTGCTGTTGTAGCCCATCCGCCTCAAGGTTGTGCGTGTTGTGGCTTCACAAATGCTTTGCTGCATACCTCGGTTGTAACGAGTGGTTATTTCAGTCAAAGTTGCTCTTCTATCAGCTTGAATCAGTCGGCCCATTCTCCTCTGACCTCTAGCATCAACAAGGCATTTTCGCCCACAGGACTGCCGCATACTGGATGTTTTTCCCTTTTCACACCATTCTTTGTAAACTCTAGAAATGGTTGTGCGTGAAAATCCCAGTAACTGAGCAGATTGTGAAATACTCAAACCGGCCCGTTTGGCACCAACAACCATGCCACGCTCAAAATTGCTTAAATCACCTTTCTTTCCCATTCTGACATTTAGTTTGGAGTTCAGGAGATTGTCTTGACCAGGACCACACCCCTAAATGCATTGAAGCAACTACCATGTGATTTGGTTGATTAGATAATTGCATTAATGAGAAATTGAACCGGTGTTCCTAATAATCCTTTAGGTGTGTGTGTGTGTGTGTGTGTGTATCTATCTATATCTATCTATATCTATCTATATCTATCGATCGTTCTATCGTTCTATCGTTCTATCTATCGTTCGTAATGTAATCGAAATGGGTTTATTATTTTGAGGCAGCACCATTCTATAGAGAGAATTTATGCCTGCAATGGAAATGCATATTGTTAAGCATTTTTTGTGGTTGCAGGTTCTCTTTATTGATGAGGTCCACATGTTGGACATAGAATGCTTTTCTTTCCTGAATCGAGCCCTAGAGACTGATCTTTCACCTGTACTCGTCATGGCCACTAATCGAGGCATCACCCGGTATATACACAAACACAGCATCAATAACTACCATTAATACATGATGATATTGAGGATCATTTCTCCTCATTCACTGTTGTTTCATTTTTACAGTATTAGAGGCACCAATTACCAGAGTCCTCATGGTATTCCCATAGACATGCTTGACCGTCTGTTGATCATTGCTACCACTCCCTACACCGAGAAAGAGACCAGACAGATCCTGAAGATTCGGTTGAGTATATTTTTAACGCAATGCTAAGCAACATAGCATTAATTACAGTATAGAATATTACAGAATCATATATATATATATATTGTCTGCCTCATTCTGTGATAAGAATCCACTGCACACTCGACTGATGTTATGAAGTGAGTTTGGGGTAAAAACATGTAATGTTTTGCTTTTCAAATGCACATCATAAGTTACTCAAACTCTGTGTTTGCAGAAATCGAGCCGCTCTGATCACACTGCCGCTCTTCACTATGAAACGCTGTGCATATATTTAAGTATTAAAATTATATTAAAAAATCACAGCCAAATCGCGATTTCAGTTTTATTTTGATTAATCATGCAGCCCTATCATAACGTATCTAGTCTTGAGAGTTGTCTCACTTCTCACCTTGCACACATGTGTTTTGTGTTTCAGCTGTGAGGAGGAGGATGTTGAGCTCAGTGAGGAGGCACACACAGTTTTAACACGTATCGGACAGGAGACTTCACTCCGTTACGCCATCCAGCTCATCAGTACTGCAGGCCTGGTTTGCCGCAAACGCCGGGTAATGCCAACACACAAGTATCATGGCTAGTGTTGCAAGAAAGTACAATACAGAAGTAGTAAACAAGCCTTTTTGGTCTGACCGTGGTTGTACTTTTCTCACAGGGCACTGAAGTCCAAGTGGAGGACATTAAGAGGGTCTACTCTCTCTTCCTGGATGAGTCCCGGTCCTCACAGTACATGAAAGAGTACCAGGACTCCTTCCTCTTCAATGAAACACGTGAGATTCTTCTCTGCTTTTCATGCCCCTGATTTCTGGGGGTCTTACAGCAAGGTCCCATGGGCCCATATGTCATATCTTCACAATGAATTTTTTTTTTTTTCCCCAGCAAACACATGCGTAGTGGTATTTAGAAGCTGTACATAATTTGATTGAACAAGCAGTGTTCCAAGAGTGCTAATATACAGTCAAACATCAATAGGGCTTTTCATGCCACTTGTCTTTGTGTTGTATTCCACAATTAATCTTGCTTTGCCTTCTTTTGGAACTCTTTTTATTTGCGGAGTCACAAAAACCCATATTGTCTCTAAAATGGCCATTTTATATCTAAAATGTAAGCTGCTCTCAAACTTGTATAAAAGCAATATCACACTCACTGTCTTGCTGTTGTACTGAATGTCAGCCTCATTTCTTTAGCCAAATTACTGCCGTGCAAAACACAATGGTGAGTGTGATATTGCTTAAAGGGTTAGTTCACCCAAAAATGAAAATTCTGTCATTAATTACTCACCCTCATGTCATTCCAATCCAAACCCGTAAGAACTTCATTCATTTTCGGACCACAAATTAATGTGGGTGAAGGTGAGTACTTAATGACAGAATTGTCATTTTGTGGGTAAACGAACCCTTTAAAATGTATTAAGGTGTAAAATTGACTATTTACAATATATTAACATCCACTTTCTATTTCTAATTTCAGAATCCCCTCAGATGGATACCTCTTAATCAGAGACACTGTGAAAGGTCATTCGTCGCTCCTGTGAAGTCCATTTACTCTTATGACCTCGTCCCTTGAGCAGGGCCATCTTAGAAGTGTTCATGCAATTGAGTGTGTTGATGCTCTCAAGTTTGTTTTTGTTTTAGTTTTTTTTTTCCCTCCATCTTTCTTCAAGTCTTTTTCTTCATTTGCTACTTGGTATTGCTAGATTTTATATGTTTTGCATTAAATAAAAAAATATTTGTTCTTGTTGACTGTATAACATGGCAACCAGGATGAAATAAAAAATGAAAATTTGACCATGAATATAATGACACTGTTATTAGGCAGCTTCGTAATCCTGGGAAGTATTCCAGAAAGCAGGTTATGTGACCCAGGTATGTTTAAGAGCAAATAAGTGGATAACCTTAACTTTAGGTTCCAAAAATGGAGGTAACTTGTAAGTAGCCATAGCAACTCCCCCTCTGAACATAACCTGTTCTGGAGCAGGTTATGTTCCAGGGTTAGTTTGCTTAAGAGGTATTCATATGCATGTTATATAATTAATATAGTTATATTAATATAACTACATTTATTATATAGTTAGTTATATAATTTACAATATTATATATTAATTCTAAAGCACTATTACAACAAGGTAATGTTTAAATGTTAATTCCAATCAAATAAATGTATTATTTATTTTGTTGTCAACTCACACACAACTCGTTTTTGGAACCAGCATACCTCGAGTAAGCAAGGTTTGGGTTAATCAACCAGGAGTTTAAGGTATATGTGATGGTAAAGTTAACCTTGCTTTCTGGAATACCCCCCTGAAACCATTGATCTTATAACTGCATATAAATAATCTAGCATTGCTGAGCTTAGGCAATATTTATGAATAGATCCTAATTTTCATGCAAGAAGCAGTGTTTAAGTTTTATTTATATATTATTTTAGCTTTTATTTTTATATTTTCAGATTTTATTTTAAATTTTAGTAAGTTTATATGCTTTTGTATAAAACTTTTAGTTATAAAACGTTTAGTTTTTATTTCAGTTTTAGTAATTTTTATTTCAGTTATTGCTAAGGCAACATTTCCCTTTTTTGTGTTGTTTGTTTTTTTAATTCAAGTTTTTTATCCAATATTTATATTTTATTGTAAGGCAAGACACCCCAGGTGAATAGGGTAAAAAAAAAAAAAAAAAACTTTCTGGGCCTTGAAAGTGTTAATTAAATAGATATCACCATACTTCCCCAGTTGATTGATTACATTAATAATTACAAACAAAATTGTATTACAAGTTTTCAAATTTATAAAATCTGGAAAATTATGTATGAACAAAGCCCTCTGTAAAAACCTTCAGAATATAGATAGGAATACAACTAAAGTTTGGTGTATTTTAGTGCTGCTGAAGTGGAGATTTCTGGCTCAGCTGGAGAAAAAAATAGTAATTTTAAGAAAACGGCCTTTAAAGATATATACTGTAATTGAAATGTATTTTGGATGTCTACTTTCCACTAGTTTGAAAACACTTTATAAAAAGCCCAAAATATCAAAACTGACAGATGCATGAAAATCACTGGTTTTGCCTGTAGTGTCTCGCCTTAATGAATGAAAACGATTTTAAATGGTTTTAGATTTAGTTAACAGTCAACAAAACTGGTAAGAAGATTAAGAACTTATGCTTATATGTCTGTTTCCTTGCTCCTTGCTGCTGGTCAGTGGTAGTACTACAGCACTTGGCTAGGTGGCAGTATTTAATCAATATTGAGAAGCTCTTTATACTGTACACTTGACACTAGATACCTCTATATATTTTTTTCCACCTTAGTACCGGTGTACCTGAATGTTTTCTCTTTTTTTTATACGTTTTTAATTTGATAGGTTTTAAGATTTTTTAAAAAAACATTAAGGTGATGTTTGTCCACATTTTGCCAGTGTGCCCACATGCTATAATGGTTTACAAGGATTGTATGTACTTAACAAAACCAGAGCGAGATTTAGAAACCTAGAGGTTTAGATGTGTGGTCTTTGCTAACCAAGCAAAAGACATGTCAATTCATTCACAGTGTTATGAATAGATGGACAGTGGACCTTTTCTTTAGGGTAATCTTAGCAGAAGGGCCTACAGTCGTCGTCATGTCTGAGGTTACAAAGCAACGTTTCCGTACGCCACATGAGTGAACATAGCCTTCCATTTACAGGGTGTCTGCCTGTTAAAAAAAAGAACCATGACTAACAAAACAGCAGACTGCTTTAAAATGGAGGAGAGAACATTAGAGATAATCCTTGGAGACACATTGAGTAGACGCCACTGGCTGGCCGTCTCAAAAGAGCTTTGGATGAATCTGGGCAGTTGATGAAATCAAAGGTATATAAATTGAAAAGGTCTGAGAGGGTTGTGTGCGCTCTCTCCATTCCTCTCCAGCGTCCCAGAGATAAGGCCGTAATTCAAAACCTCCCATTAACATGTCGGGAAAAATGGCAGTGAGAGAAGAAAATGCACTGGAAAGCTATACTGAATCCAGGCCCAGTTACTTCAGTGAGATTCCTTAAAGTTATGACATCTGCTACCATTAAGAGGACACTTGACTATTTCTTAAGACTAATGGACTGGAGGATTTTTTTTTTTTTGCATGATTATTTTAGGTCGTAGACTGGCCAGGGGAAAAACTATTTTTGCTTTTTTTAGGTTGACTAATCATGACCCACTTTTTCTTCTTCTTTGTAGACTTTATACCTGGTGCGCTGAAAAATCCCTTTAAGGGAGTGTTATAGGACTACAAATCACTTTCATGAGAGATTAAGGGGAAAAGGAGCCTCGCTGCTCCCTCTTAGCCTTCTTACCTGAGATTTTTGTGATGTTTCATAACTCTCCCCATCTCCATTTCACTCGAGAGGATTAATCTGTCATGTGTATCCTGCAAATCCCTCTCAGTCAGTCTCCTGCTGCATATCTGTGGGCAGCTCTCCCAACAGCCTCTGCTTCAGCATCACGGAAGTGTCTGCTGGGGTCATAATGCAAAAGCAGAAAGGGAGAAGGTAAAGTGAAAAAAAGAGAGGTACTATCTATATAAAAATAAAGCGTTAAAAATCTTAAACTGGAGATCTTAATCAAGAGATAATATTGGGAAGAAATGGAGAGAGTGCTGTGGCTGAATGTCATGGGCATCCATCCATCCATCCATCCATCATCCAATGCTCACTCATTTAAAGGGTTAGTTCACCCAAAAATGTCATGTCGTTCCAAACCCGTAAGACCTTCGTTTGTCTTCGGAACACAAATTAAGATATTTTTGATGAAATCCGAGAGCTTTCTGACCCCTCCATAGACAGCAATTTAATTAAAACTTTCAAGGTCCAGAAAGGTAGTAAAAAAAATCATTAAAACAGTCCATGTGACTCCAGTGGTTCAACCACGAGTCGAGAATACTTTTTGTGCGCAAAAAACAAACCAAAATAACGACATTATTCAACTATTTCTTCTCGTCTGTCAGTCTCCTACGCAGTTTATGGTGGTCAGCTCCTGTGTCAGCATCACACGCATGCCGTGTTGCTCACGTGAACCGCATCGACAAATGGTAAGCCGGCGTGCTGGCGTATCTCTAACATAACTCAGAAGCGCTGTACTGTATTTACTACGTCAACAGCGTAGGAGACTGACACAGACGAGAAGAAATTGTTGAATAAAGTAGTTGTTTTTGTTTGTTTGTTGTGCACAAAAAGTATTCTTGACGCTTTATAAAATTAATGTTGAACCACTGGAGTCACATGGACTATTTTAGCGTTTTTACTACCTTTCTGGGCCTTGAAAGTGTTAATTAAATAGCTGTCTATGGAGAGGTCAGAGAGCTCTCGGATTTCATCAAAAATATATTAATTTGTGTTCCGAAGATGAATGGAGGTCTTGCGGTTTTGGAACAACATGAGGGTGAGTATAGGCCTAATTAATGACAGAATTTTCATTTTTGGGTGAACTAACCCTTTAACCTTAAAAACACTCTTTATAAAGTCTTTATGAAATCTCAAAATAAACATATTTTTGTATACTGTATGTTATAACGTTGTGATGACTAAATTCACCTGTAGCATTTAAAATGATTGCTTTGATTTTGGTTTTAGTGTTTTATCATTTATTTAGACAAAGTAATATAGAACTTACACTAACACTTACACTTTGAAACTTTGGGGTTGGTAACATTTTTTAATGTTGTTGAAAGAAGTCTCTTGAGCTCACCAAGGCTGCATTTATTTGATCAAATAAACAGTTAAAAACAGTAATATTGTGAAATATTATTACAATTTAAAATAACTGTTTTCTTTTTTTAATATATTTTAAAATGTAATGTATTCCTGATATGGCAAAGCTGAATTTTCAGCATCATTACTACAGTCTTCAGTGTCACATGATCCTTCAGAAATCTTTTTTTGATGATTTGCTGCTTAAGAAACATTTATTATTATTATCATCAATTTTGAAAACAGGTGTGCTGCTTAATAAAACCATGATACATTTCTCAGGATTTTCTGATAAATAGAAAGTAAAAAGAAAACAGCATTTATTTGAAATAGAAATCTTTTATAAATAATAAAGACATTTACAGTCACTTTTGAACTTTTGATACAAGTGTTATTTTGTTTTAAAAACGATTCTTACAGACCCCCAACTTCTGAACGGTAGTGTAATATTGTCAGTTTATTTTTATTGGCCATAATATGAAAATAATTATCACCATATTGTATCAGTCAGAATTATAATATGGTACATCCTTACCATTTACACTTAGTGACATGCATCTTGATTAATCAGATTGCTGATTGATGACATTCTATTTACATTTGCCACAAAAATGTCTCTATAAAATGAATATAAATCCAATCAATTATTCACATTCTTTATCCAAATATAAGAGTTCACTACTTGATAATGGTAATACTGAGCAGCAAAATGTTCTGTTGAATGTTTTCTTCACTCTGTGGAAATAATAATGCTTCCATGTGTCTCATAGAAACTTCAGCATGCTGTCGTACTTTGGTATAAAGTTTATGTATGTGTTTAATCTGTAATAATGCACAAAGTGACCAAGTGTAAATACCCAGGACTGCTGCAATGTGTGTTATTCAATGCTGTGTGTGTTGCTGGATTTAAGGACAGTGAGATATGAAGCAATCTGTTCCTTAGCATGATCCACCATGTGTGTTTTGTGGGGTACCAGTGAGTGCTCTTGCTCAGGGAATAAACGTTTAGACCCTGACAGATTGCATCAGTCTGTACGGGTCATCCTGACATAATCACTAATAAACCACTAGATGCACTCTTCATTGACAGCATGACCCCATATCTTGCTGCATCCCACACCAAGTGTGAGGGTCTTTAATGCAGGTATTTTGCTGTATTTCAGATAAGTATAAGAGGGAGAACTCCCTGAGGAGGGTGTGGTGTAGTTTCTGTGATGTGTTAAGAGGCTGTCATCATCTACTCTCCCTAGAAACAGGCATCTTCATCACGCTCTGAGATCTGCAGCATCCGTCTTCACTGAGGACACACTGTTCTCTCTCTCTCTCTCTCTCTCTGTTTGCTGTTTTTCACATTCTCTTTCTTATTAGTGCTGCTTGTTATGACTATTTCTAGACTGTACAGAACCTCTGACTCCAAGTTTTACATTTTGACGTGTAATTCATCCTTCACAGTTTGTGCTACAGACATAAATGTTTGTCATGCGGATTATTGGGAAGAGGTGTTCTGTTACTTTTCTAAACGATCCAACTAATGACTCACCTGGTGGTCAGGAATAAAACCTGCATTAAAACCTGATGAAGTGATCTTGACTTTAGTCAGTAAGCAATCACCTACAGAACTCCCTAGCAACAGCATAGCAATATGCTAAAAATGGCCCTGAATACCATAGAAACTGCACAGCAACGTCCTAGCAACCATCTAGAACACCCTAGCAACACCATAGCAATATGCTAAAAATCACTCAGAATACCACAGATGCATAGCAACATCCTTGTAACCACCTGAACTTTCTTTTATCCCACATGCTCTTAAATTGCTTTACAAATAACTTTTAAGTGTTTGAAGTCTATTTCTGCTTTTTCCCTGTGTATTTGGGTTGTATTACCTCACAGAATTTAATGATAATATTATTATGTCAGAATTGTTTGATTTTACTTGCTTTTTAGCTTGTTTTAAACCAGGTATATAATGGTTGTTTCTGAATGTGTTATGTTTGACACATTTCAGGGTTACGCCTGCGCTTCTGGATCATGTTTAGATATGGCTTCTTTTTTGACCTATAGAGTTTTAGCCGGCAACGGCGAATGGCACGGTGGATTGTGTTCACCGACCATGTTTTCTGGAAGTATTCCTGAGCCCATGTTGTGATTTCCATTACAGTCGCATTCCTGTATGTGATGCAGTGCCGTCTAAGGGCCCGAAGATCACGGGCATCCAGTATGGTTTTCTGGCCTTGACCCGTACGCACAGAGATTGTTCCAGATTCTCTGAATCTTTGGATGATATTATGCACTGTAGATGATGATAACTTCAAACTTTTTATACCCAATCATGTTGCCAATTGACCTAATAAGTTGCAAATTGGTCCTCCAGTTGTTCCTTATATGTACATTTAACTTTTCCGGCCTCTTATTACTGCCTGTCCCAACTTCTTTGGAATGTGTAGCTCTCATGAAATTCAAAATGAGCCAATATGTGGCATGACATTTCAAAATGTCTCACTTTCAACATTTGATATATTATCTATATTCTATTGTGAATAAAATATAAGTTTATGAGATTTGTAAATTATTGCATTACTTTTTTATTTACAATTTGTACAGTGTCCCAACTTTTTTGGATTCGGGTTTGTAAACTTAAACCTATAGCAAAAGAATATCTATATGCTGCTTAGAACACCATAGAAACAGCAATGTCCTGGCAACCACTCAGACCACTTTATAAACTGCATAGCAAGATCTTAGCAACCACCCAGAAAATCTGAATAGCAACACCCTGGCAACCACCTAGAATACTCTAGCAACAGCATAGCAATACACGACTTTACTGCAAAAATATTGTTCTTTTCATTTAGCCAAGAGGTCACGCCATGACGTATCTATCTTCTACTGGTCACAGGTCTTTATGTGATGCGAGTTTACAGGTCACCAAACTTGAACTTTGGAACGCAGCGAAATGCGAAATTTGTGTAGTGTGACCACTCTTTAATACCATAGAAACTGAATAGCAACCTCCTGGCTGGCAACCATCCAGAACATCCTAGTTTTGGATGGACAAGCACTATTTCTGAAAATGTAAAAATCAGTTCTGTTTTATTCTTTCCCCTGGTTTCGCAGTAAGGCTTAAGCCTAGTCCCAGACTAAAATGCATGTTTGAGCTGTTTTAACAGAAAGCAACTTGCACTGGCATATCTTAAAATATATCAGTGCCATTGTTTGCACACCAGTAATTTTTTTTTCTAGGGCACGTTAATAAAAGCTACTTAAATGCCCTAATTGAACTAAGGTCTAATCCTGGCTTAGTCTGATTTATACTTCTGCGTCGAACCTACGGCGTAACTACATTGTAGGCTGTGTGTAGGACGCGTAGCCTGTGGCGTAGCCTTACGTGCACCTCTCCAAAAATGTAACAACGTGTCAATTCTACGCAGACCGCAAGTGCTGTGATTGGTCTGCTAGAACCCCTTTCAGGTCAAAAAAAAAATCTGCAATAGTGTCACATTTCCTCATACGCATTTCCGCTTGCAAATTCTAAATGATCTGCTCTTCGATATTTAACTCAAGCCTCAACAAAAGTCGCTGTCTATTTGCCGCCATCACTGCTGCTGCTTCTCCGGCTTTTGCCTTGATACTGTGGGTTACACCATCAACATACCCGTGGACACTGCTATAGTGGTCTGCATGTGTAATTGCACGTCGACGCGGACAACGACGCAGAAGTATAAATGAAAACTGATGCATAGCCTACACCGTTGGTCCGACGCAGAAGTAAATCAGCCTTAAGCCCTGTCTGTGAAACCGGGCTGTTATGTTTTATAGTTTAATATATTTCATCGAATTTGTGGCAAGTACAGAGATTTAATTTTCCTTCTCTTTGTTTTGGTCATGGTCTCTTTTGCTTCTCTCTTCTGTCTAATAAACACAGTTAGTAACAACAGTGTCCTTGTTGCACGTTACTGTAGGTACTATAGTAATTACTATGAATTGTGCATAATTACATGTAACTAACCCGCAATCACAGCCTAATTCTAACCCTAACTCTATAGTAAAACATGTAGTTTATTATTATCACTCAGTACTTAAATGTATAATTATAGTGTAACAAATGTATAATTACACTGTAACACGGATATCTTAAAATAAAGGGTAACCTTGCAGTCTTTAGGAAAGTCTGCCTCCTTCAATTTCTGTTGCTTTCTTCATCTGACTCCACAGTCTCACTCTGGCCACATGCTGGTTGCTGGCTTTTGGATATTGTCATCTCAAAAATTTACTTCTACACATCTGTGCTGTTAAAGCAAATACACACCCAACTGTGTAGCAAAACAGTAACACACATGCACACCAAGCACTGACAGATACACAGACATCCAGGTGTGTGCCTGTGATAGTCCCCTGAAGAGTTATCCGCAATGTTTGAGTTTCATTCATGATCGTGCATACACCTTGGTCTGTTATATTTAGCAGTGAAAAGCAAACAGAGTGTTTCTTCTCTGGTTCAGATAAAAGTGTGACTTTGCCACTTAGTGTGGGAAGCCATTTTCAGCACATCAAAGCACTGAGCGTCTGTTTTGTAGATATTTAATTTACCAAATAAACTAAAAAAGACACCATCTGTATATAATGTGTAAGCTAAATGCATGAATAAAAATACAGCTCTAATGTGCTCTAACCACCATTATTGACATTTCCATTTTTGGAAAACCATCTTGGTTTTTTGCAATGATAGACCTCATCTACACAACAAGTGTAAATATATTATGAATAAGGCCATTGTCTTGTCCAAAAAAAAATAAAAAAATAAAAAGAGGCAATATTAGACCAGCATCACTTATAGATCCATACTGGTCTACACAAGTTTATATAAAAAGCCCATTTCTGCCACATAAAAAAAAACATGCTTTGGCAAATCATAATGAAATTAAAAGGTGAACTGATACATCATAATTATAATATAAAAAGTCAATTTTTAATTTGTCATTATGAATTTTATGTAATAATATGGTCATAGTAATATGTTATAATATTTATCTTTTTTTTTTCTTATGTGGTGAAAATAGGCTTTTTATGCTAGTCAATGCTGGTCTTTTCATTTTTATTTTATACTTTACTTTGTCTATTTTTGTTCTGCCAATGAAAATATCTTAGTTTGACATGATTCGTACAAAACATAAGACTTGTTTCGTTAGAACATTAATAGTCATTAATGAAGAAATAGCTTTGTTTCCCGCAGAAACTGCAGTTATGGTAGTTACGGCAACTGCCCATGCTAACCAGCCAAGCCTTGACCCCTTAATAGAATCCATGTCTGAACCTGACCAAAGTTCAAAGGTCAGCCAGCTGACTGATAAATTAAGAAGGGGAGGCCTACAAAGGTTGCCACCTTGCACTTTTAAAAATCTCAGTAGTTGGATCAATTAATATAGATTTTGCTCTATGTTAAGAAATTTGCCAATTGATTACTAGAAATATATGTATTTTTTTTTTACTTTCTATTTATCAAATAATCTTCAAAAAAAACATGGTTTCCACAAAAATAGTAGCACAACTGTTTTCAACATTAATAATAAGAAATGTTTCTTGAGCGCAAAATCAATTGATTTCATGTGACTGAAGACTGGAGTAAAGGCTTATAGTTTAAAATATATCTAAACAGAAAATGTTACTTTATGCCTTGGTGAGCATAAGAGACAATGTTTCAAGAACATAAAACATTTTCAGACCACAAACTTTTTTTTAGGAAAAATGTGTACAACTAAATACAGTGCTAAATACACTTTATACCTGCATCAGTAATTAATAAAATAGATTCACTCTAATACTCATTAGAGCAAGATCATAGGGTGAATTCAGGTAAATTGGGCTAGGGTGCTGCAATATTTGTTTGGCCTTCCAGTGTGACATTTTCATGACAATTTTTGTCTTGTCAAGGGCTTTGACTCATCTGCCCATGTGAACTTCATAGGCTATCTGAGCCTGAACTGACAGACTTTACCTCACTTCACTCTTCCTCAGAATAGCCCCCCATTTGTTCCCATTGATGTGTGTGTCATCATGGTGCTGCAGTATTAGAGGGAGATTTTGCTGCAGGGGTGTGACAAAACAGTGTCAAAACAAAATATTTGCTTCGCTCTCTCTATTATCATTACAGTTGCATCGCTCCCAGGCTGATGATACTCAATTTTCATAATGGCGCTTTAGAAAGCAGGCTCAAATTGAATGAATTGAATAGCTGGGTTGTGTGTAGATGTGATGACACCCAAATGATCCTGATTGTAAAATCACATTCAGTTATGCAACAAGTTGTTTTCTTTGTGAATGAGTGTTTATCTGATTGTCACACTTGTGTGAGTGTAATGGGGTCAAGGACTGGTGAAGTTGAAAGACTGCTGGTCGTGCTATGTGGAGACATTTATGTTGCTTAACCAGCTTTGAAACTCAGTGCCTAATGCTTTATACTGTATAAACACAGATACATGACTTTGTGAATAACAGTGAGAAGCAATGAATGATGTTCATATGTGTATTCTCTTATTTGCCTCAAATGTCATCTTTTACCTTTTTACATCTTAAACATTAAATATTAGACATTCAATCTAAAGATTAGCAAACTTGCACCTTCAAAAATTGTGGACGTAAAACCAGTAGTTAAACACGACACAAACTGAATGCCCTATCAAATAGAATAATATTGAATTTATCAGTAAACGTGTGCAATGCTTATAATAATACATTTTCTACAGTAAGAAGTTTATCTAAAATGTCTGAAAAAGTGAAATCATGAAATCATTGCAGTGTAAATAGAGAAGATTAATAATTAAGTAAATAGATAAGATTGGAGAATGGGAGAATATTCTAATCATAAGAGAATTTTTTCTTGTAATCCACATCAAACCCATACAAATTTACTCAAGATATTACTTTAATTATAAAAAAAAAAAAAAAAAACTAAATAGTTAAAATTCTAAATCTTATGTGTACACTCAGTGACACAGATCTGCGTTCTGGCACAGTCTGTGTGGTGAGCAAAGAAAGAAAGGTATTCTGAGGTGATGAGGTTACACTCAGTTTCAGCATGGAGCCATATTATCCGTCAGAGCCCAGCAGGCCTCAGCGCACAGAGGCGGTGTTCTTCTGTCCTCATGAGGGAGGGAAGCAATTTGTCATCGAGGAACTTTTTGGCATGGCCAGGGACTGAGACATTTCTCTTCTGAATGTTATTATAGCATTAAACAGTGTAGATAGAAAATGAGTTCAAAGAGAGACTTAAGTGTGGAAAGCTGGGTGACCGAGAAAGAAATTTCCTCTCCGCATTTCAGAGATGAACCTGAACCTGAGAAATCCTCTCAACCTGTATAAGATCAGATCAGTAGAGTGGGGCCACGTGTAACTACATGCATGAATAATGGATTAATGAGCATGACAGGTGCTGATAGCACTCACATACTGTTACCGAAGCATGTGCGATTCTTGCTTTACTGTACATGTACAATGTTGTGCATATAATATCAAGCACATTCAAATGATGATGTTTTGAATTTACTTTGTTGCTGCTGTTTGGAAATGAAAGCAGTGCTAAAGTCTAGAACTGTTGCTGCTGAAATGTATAGAAATCAATCATCATTAAAATGAATTTGGAGAATTAACTAGACTAAAGAATTACAATGTTCTTTCTTGGTGAGATTGGCAACTACAGATGAGTTTATGAGTTTGTGTGGTCTGGGAGCCTTCCACAATGAGCTTATATATAGATAGAAATTATAAAATTATATAATATATAAAATTATATATTATATATATAGAAAGCCATACAATGTTAATGCGTTGTTCTCGTATTGTCAGGTTTTGTGTACAATGTGTACACATGCACTTATTCATTTTAGGCCAAGCTTTCTTAAAGACATGTGAAAGTATGAGAAAATTGTGGATAAACAGCACACATGGGTTACATCAGCTTTTATTCCAAACAATAACTGAAAAACAGAATGTACATGTTTTGCACCATTTGTCTTCCCGGCACTTTTCTAGCTGTGCGCATATGTCATGTATGCTACATGCTCTAGTTGGTCGATTCCACTGCAGGGGCTTATGAAGTGCTGTGAATGACTCACGTGTAGCACGCTGTGTTCATTAAGATGCATGCGCGTTGTAATGAATGGGGAAACAACCACGAAAATGAATAAGTGCAGAGAACGTGAACTTGAGCCTTGTTAGATTGGTGCACTGCAGCTGATTAGTGAGATCAGTCTGTGTTGAAGACGCAGAGCTGGCGCATGGAAGCGAAAATTCACAAATGGCCATGAAGCACTCCATGAGGCTTTCCTCAACTTAAAAGCCTTAAGTGAGACACACTTGTTCAATCCGTCCTAAGCATTGGTGCTAAAGAGGCGATTAGCAATTTAATTAGGTTGCACATCTTTGTCTATCAAACACACACCTCTCCACAAAAATGTCTCGCAGATAACCAACACATTGCATTACACTGCAGTCTATGTCCTATCTAGTGGTCGTAAGTAGATGATTGTGTTTCAAGGTGGCATGAAAATTAAAAGTAATTTTTAAACTAGCAGTTAATTTAGCATGCCAGTCTGAATTATCAAGCTTATAAGCTTCTTAATTGCATTAGTGCTGAAGATAATGAGTTTATAATGAGAGTGCTGTGTTCTGCTATACCTGTATTCTTCTGTTATTGTTTTATTTTAATTATTCCCCAAAATGGCTGCCCACTGCTTCACTACTGGGTGTGTGTGTCCACGGTTTGCAGTGTGTGTATGTTCACTACTCACTACTCCTAATGAGTGTGCACTAACTCAGTGGGTTAAATGCAGAGGACAAATTCTGAGTATAGGTTACCATATTGGCATATAGGTTGTCACATGTCACTTTTCACTTTCTTTATGATTATTTTACTATTGTAGTATCTTTTATTATAATTTGACTTTCTGGAATACTTGATTCTGATTGGTCAATCATATTTGCTAATATTCCCCATAAAATCAGAATGAGATTTATTGCCATGTATGTTTGTACAGACAAACCAATAAATAATAAAATTCATATTGCTGTTCTGTCTGACTTTAGAAACCACAGCCGTAATAGCAGTTTTTCTTTTCATATGAGAAATACGGTTGGATGCCTCTGTTATGCTGAACGCATGATTTTTTTGGAACGCCTCTAAATTTGTCCCCAGGGCTTTTTTTTTTTAGATATGAGATATGTCTGTTCTCATCTGCTATTCTCTGTCATCCTTTCTTTTTATATTAATGAAGGAAGACGGAGACTGTGGCGTGTTCCCTTTTTGTCTCTATATTTAATGAAGTGTTCTTTTAGGCTAAGCATGTGTTATTTTATTCCTTAAATGCACAATTATGCTGAGTTTTGTGGTGTAGGGTGCTATTCTTAGCGTTGACCTTTGTATTGGTCTCTGGCTTTTGAGGAGGAATATCAAATACGCTGACTGCACTAAAACGTGCGCGGAATGACTCCATTCATAATCAGACAGCATGAATATCATGAGGCTCTCCACAGATTATGTCTTTTATTCTTTTCATCTGCTGGTGTATTCTAGTGTCGGTCACGTTTTTCTTTCCAGTGTTCAATTTTCAATCATCTACATAACCTCATACCTCAAGTATTCACATCATATATTATTTATGTAAGTCATTAAATGTTATACTAGATACTCATGGGTGTTCGATTCATTCAGGTGTCAGATGGATGATGTGTATCAGCATAAATGTATTATTATAATTTCATTTATTTAGCTCTGTTCTTTAACCTGCCAATTGACTTGTGTGCCACAATTTGAGAACCACTGATCTAGAGAGACAATGTGGAAAATATGTGGGAAAGATACAGGTAATATCTGTACTTCATTGTGTTCAGTTCTATTATGTTTGCTTTAAATTTAAGGACCCCATAAATCATAAGCAGTGTCTCAGAACAAGCCGTTTGCAGATTCCTGGCAAAGTGACGTCACATTTCCCACAAAATCTGCCATGTTTATCACTATAATGTTACACTTCTGGCAACATTAAATCCTGGAGAGAAGACAATTCTAGATTCACGAGTGCACATGCAGAAGGGCAAAGTTTCAACACGCACATGTAGTCTAATATCTGAGCAAGGGAGAGCGCACGTCCAGTTTTGTGTGAGAAGGGTATCCGCCTGTGAGCAGAGAGATTCCTGCTTGTGCCTCTCTCGCGTTACAATAATGCGCTCACAACATTTGTCATTATAATAACGCCATAGAAACCTCAAATGAACTATAAACATGAGAAGAAAATTATGTCTGATAGTTGCAATACATTTTTTATTGGTTAAAATGAATGGAGAATATCTCGTGTTTTTCCGTAGGTGCTCGACCATTTCCGCGGGTGGCAGTCTATATCAGGCTCGGACATGTAACGTTATGGGGCAGGGCTCGCAAAGCCCAACGTCCCAGGGCTATGTGTGGGTGTGTGTGTACGGTTCGCGGTTATATCATCTATATAATCAAATTGATGATTTAAAGCATGTAATAATTCATCCTGATGGCAAATATTTCCAACGAACATGCGCCATTCCCGTAGATGCACGTTCGTTGGAAATATTTGCCATCAGGATGAATTATTACATGCTTTAAATCATCAATTTGGGCAGCTTTGGGCAGTTTTTGAGGTTCTTATCCAGTATGTGAAATGAAATCCTTGCTGGTGTAGCTGTGTTTACCGACTTTGATGAGGCCTGCTCTGCATTTAACCCATCCAAGTGCACACACACAGTAATGAACACACACCCAGAGCAGTGGGCAGCCATATGATATTGCTGTGGCGGCTGGGGAGCAGTTGGGGGTTCGGTGCCTTGCTAAAGGGTCTCACCCAGAAGAGAGCGCAGGCCACGACTGCTCTAGTCTAGAGAACTAGTCTAGTAGTTTAAAACTCACGGACACACGACATCCAGCTCTCTGTGCGCATGCGTCGTGTGTGTGTGTGTGCTCAAGTTGCGAGTGATATGACTTTAAAGGTGTCATGAACTGGCATTTTTAAAAAAAAATTTAATACTGTTCTCTGAGGTCAACTTATGACATTCTCGTAGTTTTTTAGGCAATTTTCTACCCTGATTTTGAGGCTCTCTCCTGGAACGCTCGGAATTATGGGCGTGCTGCACTGAAGACTTAGAAGTAAACGCCCACGGCTAGGATTGGATAAGATTTGCGTATTTAATACGTTTCAGCTCCCCTGTCAGTACACGTGAGGGATTGTTTTGAAAGCGTGTGGAGAAACGGCAACTGGAATGAATCAAACTTGAAAATGTCTTTATCAAACAAACACAATGATTTATCTCTCATCCACCCGCGATTAATTAGAATGTTATTTTTTTTATTACTTGGCCCGCGCGATCGGTGGATATAACCGCGAACCGTACACACACACACACACACACACACACACATAGCCCTGGGACGTTGGGCTTTGCGAGCCCTGCCCCATAACGTTACATGTCCGAGCCTGATCCCGATTCGCAATGAACCAACAAAGGATAAAGGATTCTTCAGCCTTTGACAGCGTGCTAAGGTAGGCTATGTTCAGTAGACACGTACACATAATCAATAGATGTCAAACGATATCAATGCAATACTGCCACATATAAAAAACATTTTTACTCACATTAGTGTGTTGCTTCATTCATTCATGTTATCTCATCCTGTCTGCAAATCCAGTCTCTTGTTTACAAACGAAACAATGGTGAAATGAAGGAACATACGCGTAATGTCTTCCCCACGTGAGCTGGATATTCATTAAAAATAAAGTTCATCCATGCATTCATAATATTGGAATCCGAATGAAGCTTATGCGGTATGTTTATTGCTTAGAAATTCGATCCGGTTTAGCTCTATGTAGGCCTATGTCATGTCAGGCACGAGTCGGTGGGCGGGGCTACAGAATCTTATGTTGAGGCGGTGTTTCACCACACGATGACGTCAAGGGTTGGCATATTCTGAGATCTCTCGTTTGCTGGGCCTGGTGTCAATAAAAGCTTTTCTTTGACTAACAATGACGTTTTCAGCTCTGAAACTTACAGGATATTCTTATATTACCATGACCTTTTATATATCAAAAGCTCAAGGGAAAGTTGATTTCTCAATTCATGACCCCTTTAAAACGCATGCAGATGATAATATTTCATAATGATGAAGAACTGCCATGTCACTTGAGCATGTCCATGATAGAGATGATCATAACCAAACAGATGTATGTATCATGTTTCAGTTTTCATTTGCATGTTCACAAGCTGTGAAGGCTCTGCCCTCTGGGGTGGGGAGCAGCAGCTCATTTGCATTTAAACGAGACACACACAAAACAGCTCATTTTTCTTAAACCCATAAATTGGCATTTTCAAAATGGTATAATAAATGATCTGTTAGGAATTTTGATCTGAAACTTCACAGACACACTCTGGGGAAACCTGAGACTTATATTACATCTTGTAAAAAGGGGCATAATAGGTGCCCTTTAATGTATAAAGGGATATCAGGACACCAAATGCAACAAATGCAGGACACCAAATGCAACAGGACCAACATCTGTATTGATCCTGGAACAACATTCCAATCAACCAATCAGATTTGAGGGATAAGTTTACAGTTTATGTCTAATTTAGGCTTACAACCAGGGTTAGGTGCTTCTACATCAGTGTTATTCACCTATCATTTCCCTCTGATTTTAGGGATAACTTATGGGTAGGGTTAGGTTTAGGGGTAGGGATATAGTTAGGATTAAATTTTCGGACAGGAATGTTGTTCCATGCAGGACCAACAAAATATGTTGACCCAGGAACATGTCAAAGTTGGCAAAATCAGGATGCCCATTAAGGGATAGTTCACTCAAAAATTAAACTTCATTTAAGCATTCTCATGTCCCTACAAACCACAAAAGACTATATTTTTGAAGAACTTTTTCTCCATACAATAAATAACACTGAACCCCATTGACTTTCATTGTATGTAATGACACTGAGAAATATCAAATATCAAAATATCATATTTTGTGTTACACAGAAGTCATACAGGTTTGGAATGACATGAGCATGAGTAAATGATGACAGAATTTTCATTTTTGGATGAACTATCATGTGACTAAATATCAAAATAGCTAAATAAAGTGACTTGTCAAAATAACTAAGCAAAAATTGACATGAGCTTCAGCAAATATTTGCTTAAACTTACAAATGCCCCTAAATTACCCTTGTTTTTATTGTTTGTTTCTTTGGCTCACAGAGTGTTTTAACAGTTCCATGGAAAAGAAATCACCACATTGATTTTCCTGCTGAGTATAAGGAACCATTATATCCTGTCTACACCCTAGAGTTTCCTGTCAGATCTCCACTGTTCTGTTGACTTTGACAGTGTTTTCTCATGGTGTCATGCCAGAATTAGGTTTGGTTTGCTTGGCCGGTGCATTTCTGTCAGTTTATCCAAGTTTAATGTCAAGTTGAAAAAGGTCTTCATCACTTCAGTAGAGTTTGTTGTTCTAAACTAATCCAAATATAAATATCGAATGCCAGTTTGTTCTGATTTAAGTTTAATCCTCGAAATTTAACATTTATTCTGTTCATTTCAAGATCCTGTTTTATTTAGAATTTTAATGTTCTTACAAATGTAAATATTGAAATGGTTGTCAGTAAGGCAGATCATCTTCAGTGTGTATTACTGAAATTTAATGGTAAGACTGTAAATTAGTCAAACATTGAGATGTTTCCTTTAAATTAGATAAGGACCTTCCCGTCAAAGGTTAGACGGGGTCACTTGTGATTAGAAAAGCTCCTGTGATCAATATTTCTGACTGAACGCAGCCACAGTAAGCAGTTTTGGGGCGTTTGAGACAATCAGCTCTGCGTTTAACTAAAGGAAAACACCTCATCATTATCGACTGACTCTTTAGAGATATTTGGCCATTATGGGTCTTCTGTTCTTTGTGCTTTTTTGTGACCAAGTTAGGGTTTACAGAGGCGTGTCATACATTTTTAGGGCAGTGGTTCTCAAACTTTAAAAAACACTGAAAAGTATAACAGTAAGAGAGAATAATAGATCAGATAGATCATAGATCATGTGCGTCTTCAGCGGGGCGCTCACCACAGCAGCTTGTGATTTCATCTGCTAAAGAGGTGCGACGGCTGTTTCCTTTTTTTTCTGCTGATCTCCCGCGAACTCAACCACCTCCCCACCCAGGCAGTACCTGTGCGCCCCTTTGAGAACCACTTTTTTAGGGTATGAGGTAATTCTGTACTCAGCTGTGGTCACGGTTGCAGATATTTGTGAACTTTCTCGATTTGCTTTCATATGCAGTTCAGGTCACACCATGAGCAAATATAATTTTTTTTCATCTGTAATATGGATGAATGTGACGGCTGTTGCTAGGCACATTTTCTCATATTTTCAGCAACACTCTGGCTATGTAGGTGTTTCATGTCTTGTCAACACACTGGTGACCTTCTCCATCTACATTCTTCTTCTCTGGTGTCACAGAAACTGTTGCCGGGCAACAGAGGTGCAGTGTGCCTCTCTAAACAATGCTGGACTTCATCCAGTCCCCCAAATCCGGGCTGACACTTACACTGCCCGATGAAAATGAAACCTTTTGCTGAAAATGAAACCTTTTGCCCCCCCTCCCCTTCTACTGCTGAAAAAGAGGAAGAGTGAGGGCTTCCTGCTCCTGAGCAGTGAAAGTCTCCTTTCTGTCCCCCCAGGTATGTGCTAATGGGGCTCGCTGACATTAGAGCCCCTTCATAATGTGATCAGATTGCTTTTTGAAAAGTAATGCATTTGATGTAACTGAAAATAACATTCTAATAACACAAATACATTTATTTACAGCCAAGAAAGTTACTGCAGATCAAATATTTTCAGTTGTGTTGTATTTTTACGAAAAATTATGATAATTTTTTTTACATGATTCTTACTCATTTTTTGATTAATTGATTTTAAGTAAAAATAAAGAAAATCATTTTCTTCAAATTATATCATATCATTCAAATTATATCAAGTCACTTAAATCTAATGTAAAAAAAAAAACAACAACAAAAAACAACAACAACATATTGCTCTGTTTTGATTAAATAAGTTTATTTTGATCAGTTACATATAAGGTGTATATCCCTGTGGGAGCATCACAGTAAACGTCCTAGATACTTTTCTTCTTTATAATCACACTTGCTCTAAAAAATAAAATCACCTTTTAATTTCTGCTTGACATCAGAAATAGGTTAAATTTTACAGAATTCTTGTATGACAAGAAAATGTGCAATCTGAAATACTCAAGTCTCACGATTCAGCAGTTAAAATGATCTCATAAAACTGCTCATTAGCATCAGGTTTTGTTGGTAAAATTAACGTGGCCTTACAAATATTAAGCCAGTCGTTCATCTGATCTAGATCATCGTGAGCGCTGCCTTTCAACAAACAAATAAACAAAAGTCATATAATCAGCATGTAAAATAACTTTGAAAAGCTAGTAGCTAGGCAGTGAATGGGTAATAACCCCTCAAAGCTAGCACTTACAAAATGCCAGTGTAGAACTATTGGATTAGACAGTAAGAGAAAACCCCCTGATCAGCACATTATTCACACACCCAGTTGCTTGTGCAAAATAAATCAATTATCAGTTCATTGGTCTAACAAACATGTTGGTACACAATACATGTACTTTTTTATAAGTGTAAATCATGCTGTGTGTTTGTGTGAACCAGTAAAATAATTGGCTCCTGTGAAAACAGTTCTCTGAGATGAACAACTGAGAGATTCTTCAAATGGTGATGAGGAGGCATTTTCAAAGAAAAATAAACAAAAACGAAACTGTACACAATATCTATGACATTATTTTTCCCTTATACCATCTTATCAGCAAGGGTAACAAATAAACAAAACAAAAACATAATAATAAATACATTGCATTAAAGCAGTTTACAATATATTAAAATTGCTGCATAATAGTTTATCTTTATAGTGTTTATATATATAAAACTCATATTTGTAAAAAGAAAGAAAATTACATCTGTAAAAGAATAATAACAATAACAATAATAATAATACAAAAGTTTCATTAAGATAAATTTGCATGTGTAAACACATTGGATTGGACAGAATCACATTCAAAGGCTTTTCACCTGGCATGATGAAAGCTAAGAGGATATGACTGGCAAACAGGGACGGTAATTTCACATGACGTGTTAAGTCAGACCTTCAAAACACAGATTAGCTTTTCCCCCCACTTCAATCTATAGGCAAGGTGCTTTTTTCAAGATTGGAAAAAGCATTCGCTTCTCTTTGAGAACAGATTTACATTTAAACGGCTTCAGACGCAGACAGATTTGGTAACACCAGGTTCCAGAAAAGTGACAGTGGTGTGTGTGTGTGTGTGTGTGTGTGTGTGCTGAGAAAATCTTGCTAAATATGAGAATATACAAATTATTGCCACTGTCAAAGCTTTCATGTTCGTTAATGATGAAATCTTTTAAATTGCATATATTACAAACTATATTCTGAAGCAAAACCACACAGGCCAATAACAGCGAAAACTGATACTTTCTCCAATTGTACGTCTTCATATCCAAGACTACTCAGTGAAAAGCAACATGCTTCTCTTAGTGTATGCAACATATTCAAATATCTGATTTCTGCTAAAAGAAACTTCCACAAAATTCTTAACCTCAGAGTTAGATTTCTCCCTTTTTGAAAACGGATGGATTGCAATGTAGGTAATTAACTTGGCTGCAATACACTATCATCCTTTCTCTCTCTTCTTTTCCAGTAAAGGGATATGTAAAACCAAATGAGCAAGGTAAGCCAACATACAAAGACTTTCATTCTTATAGACTGAGCTTGTGAATCTTATCCGCAGTTAAAATGAAGGTTTGCCTGTCTGGGTGGGTAACCCGGCACTGCGGACGGAATTCCGCACTGAAAATCACTAGATAAGTGACGATAACCTTGGCTTTGTTCAACATTTTTTAACATTTCTGCTCCCCTCTTGGGTATACTATGCAATTTATCCTGGCTGACTGTCCAGTAAAGTTCAGTATGAAAGCATTTACATGTTGTTTCTTCATTATAAAAAGATAATATTTACAATCCAGTGTCCCTTTCAGCTATAGTTTATGAAGTCCCTCCAGTTTCAGTTGTAAAAACACACAGTCAGAGTAAGAAGAGAAAAGATAATGATTGATTTCAAAGGTGTCATTGAGTGACTGAATGATGTCACTGGCACTGCATTAAAATGGTAAGTGCTAAGAAAAAGAACGGAAAATAAATTTAATAATAAGCAAAGAAAAGAATCTTTATAAAAGAAAAGTGACCGGGGACCGGACCTGTGCCTCTGCCAGATTTCTTAAGGCAGGACTCACCGCGTAGTTTTTATTGGGTAGTTGATGGGATGTGAGGATTCCTTCAGTTCTGTATTTATTGATTTTTGGGAGGATTTTGGCGTATTGGTGAGCCCCTGTTGGCATTGAGCATCATTGGTACTGGTCCCCATTAGGAATGTGATGTTATGGCACTTGGTGCAGATCGACAGGCAGCGTGACAGGACGGGAGCATGTGTCCGTGCTGTGTTCAGTAGTATGGCACTGAGCGCGCTGGGCACCCTCTTCTAAACACCCACCGGAGCCCACATGGCTCTTTATATACATCATTAATAGCTGCACACCAGCTGCTGATTGGCTGACAGGGTTCCTGGGGCAAGCAAGGTGCAACTCAAATTCAGAATGGCCTTCACAGAATGGAACGAAAAAGCAGAGATGACGATGATAGCGGTGATCTGAGAGTATGCTGAGTGTGCGTATAGCAAGTTAGCTGCAAGTTTTATTCCTTCTGTTTTTTTTCCCTCCACCTGCCCATATTTTCATTCCACTTTTTCTTCATTGCAGCAGCCCCTTCTCATTTGGTAACCTGAGGGAACGAAAGACAAAGAGGTGTCAGTGTCAGTCTCTGGCTGTTTGTAGTTGTTGAATGAAATTTGGAGCAATAACATGCTAGTCTCTGGCTTCCCCACAGGATGTTTCATTTTAATTATTATAACCCAGCATCCAATGAGCCATCTGTCTGGTGCTACTAGTGAGGTAAACCAACCCCCATCCCAAATCTTCCCAGCTCTGCAAGCTTCCACAGCTGCCCCACTGACATCACAATATGTGTCTGTCACAAACTTGACAATTATTTTATTTACTCTCAATTTATTATGGTAGCGTGAGGAAATGCAGAGAACAACAGAACTCTAAGATTATATTTGGCTGATGCAACATAACTAATTCTAGGGTATTTTGCTCAGATAATCACATCAGTGACATTTACAGAGCATCCAGGGTCTTGTTCAGGATTTGTCATTATGCCACAAATAATCTGGCTTAGAAGCTCCTCTACTATTAAACAAATCATTGTTTTCTTTGTGTGATAACACACTCTCATACACAGTGAAAATTCAGTAATTATGGACTAATGCTGGATTTGGTCTTTTAAACCAGTGATTTTCAAGACCAAGACTATTTAATACATTAAAAAATAGCTGGTTTAAATAATATTTCACTTGGTAAGCATTAAAAACCTGTAAACAGTATTGTACACAACTTCTCTCATGTGCATCTCTCATGTGCTCTCTCTACTATCTTCTCATTGCATTGGTTTAGGGCCCTTCCTGTCTGTAATCTTCTGCCTTCATTAAGGCTAATGTTACAATAGTGATTTTTCCCATAGTCTCACTGTCGCATCACTGTAACTCCTCATAATTCCTTTTCTGATAGCGCATGTGTGGGTGTCCGTCTGTTATGTAACTACGGTTTCCTCTCCACTTTGTACTTTGACCCCTATTGATTAGAGAACTTTTCCTATTTATATAAGTGACTGAGGCAATATGTCTTGCCATCACATGCTCATTTATGCAAATGTATGTGCCTCTGAAAGGCTAACCCTCAAGGCTATGGTTTGTGCTTCTTCCAACCAGAGATATCTCATTGATTCCCTGTTAAACTGCAGCTAGTGTAGGCTGTATAAATAATAAAGAGCGGTAGTTTTGCTAATTAGAACGTAGATGGTACAGTAGAACAGTAGGACAGCTAACTTGGGACAGCCTGTCTGCATAACAAAAATACATGACCACATTTAATGGTAACAATCCGCCCTCTCCATCGAATATTTAGGGGACTGGTTATTTTTAGTCTGCTGCTCTCACACACATTGTCCTCCACCTAAAAAAAAGAAACCTTTTTCCCGATGTTGTTAGATGTTGTTTTCTTTCTCTTTCTTTTAATGCTTTGCCATTCTTTTAGGGCATACTAAGTCATGGTAATTATACAAACAGGCTCAGTGAGTGTGAAAGGCTGATAAGAGAAAGAGGGGAAGGGGGCAGGAACAGAGGCTTGAAGAGGAGCCAGATTTGAGATTATTAACTAATGAAATAACCTGGTCACCCATTCTATTCTATTCTATTCTATTGTTTTCATAATTCACTGATATTATGATGCTCAACTACTTTAATGTGTAAAACAAAGTTGGTATTTCTCCTCTTACAGCCCTGAATGCCGTCTGATAAACAAGCTTGAACCATTGTATTCTGTATTTAAAAAGGTCAACAGGATAAGAGTTGTGTAACCTGGAGGCCTTTGTTGGAGGCTTGCAGGAATTTGAAGTCTTACCTTAACTGTGGACGGCGGTCGGGAAAGCTGGTTTACTCTGGAAAATTAAAGTGAAAAAAAGAAACAATAATAAGGGAAAAATTGTGTAGACATTTGTACAATGCTTTTCATAAGTGTGCACTCACATGAGCAGGATCTCTTAATGCAGGTGTTTTTAAACTGAAGAGACATGATTACTTTATATGATGAACAGATTGAATTTAGGATTTTATTCACATATAAACTTTCATCAAAACATCAGTTATGGTAATCAGAAGCTCAAGCATGTTCGCTTGACGCGTGAGAACCAATGAGGTTAATTTTCATGTTCATTCTTCAGGCAATTTGGACTAAACTGCTCAATTCATATGGAATAGTTTTTCAATGTCTTTATTAACTTTTTGAAGCGTCAAAATGGTAGTTACGTAGACTGTCAATGGACGGACAGAAATCTCTCGGATTTCATTAAAAATATCTTCATTTCTGTTCCGAAGATGAACAAAAGTCTTACGGGTTAGGAACGACATGAGGGTAAGTAATTGATAACAATTATTTCATTTTTGGGTGAACTAACCCTTTAATGTATTTTGTAGGGTTGTCAAAGTTAACATACATATGCAAATTAAAAAATCTGAAATATTTCATTAATTTTGGAAACATGTTTCCAAATATAATTTATTATTAATTCATTTATTTTTATAATTTTGTTAAACAGAAGTATAATATATCATACCAAAATATCATATTTTGGGGTCCTAAAACTCAAAGCAAATTCACAGCAGAATTAATGAAACATGAAGTGATGAAAGTTGGCTAAGATTGGGATTCTTGATGTAAGAAACACTAATTCTGTGTAGAAGTAATTATTATCTCAGCTTCTTGACTTTTTTCTTGGCCCTATTATAAGATATCCTAATATTGCTTACTTGTAATTTCACTCACTCTATTGGAAATCTCAATGGGGACATGGCAGTGTGATTGTCTTCCCTACAGACTGCTTGTGCTTTAACACACAGTTCAGGGATGCTTATATATTCAGTACGTCCCCATGGACAAAATGCCAACTGATGCCAGATGCAGAAAAGGATATGAGACAAATGCGTGTGTGTGTATTTTGCGTGACTGCCTATGTGCACTGTGTTTTCCCTGCACTATAAATGGCTCCCTCTAGGCCCAAAACAGCTAACAACCTAGAAATAAAGTACTCTTCAAGCTCAATATATATTCCTCTGCTCCAGTGAATGCCTTTCATTTTGCATGTTGCGTCTATAAATAGAGGAAGAAAAATGAACGTGCTACATTCACGTAACAAGATATTTGTGAATAAAGAACTACTGAGCCTACTGAGCACAGATACAATTATATTTTTAGACTCGATTAAACCTTGTGATGATGCAATGCTTATGAAAAACTGTGAGAACGGTGTTATGCAAGAGTATTGGTTGGAAATATTTAATGTATAAATGCTCAGGCTCATGACGGCTGGATATAAGCTTATAGTTTATCCACAAACATAACTGCTTTAATCTGTAGCTGCTGCTTTTGGCATGCATGATATTGCAGATCATTACATGGCATATATAGCTGCAATTCAGTGCCTATTTTAAACCATGTTGGCTACATAAAGCCAATGGTGTGGTGAAACTGTATAATCTACAACCAACTGTGGGAGTCAACTGCTTTCAATGTCTTTAAGGATACACCTTCACTTGTTATATTGTTATATAAGTTTTTTTTTTTACATCATATTTTTTCTAAACTTAAAAGTGAAGTATTTTTGTCACATTTATTTTAAACTTAAAAGTGAAGTTTTATTTTCATATTCTAAATTTATATGTGAAGTGTTTTTGTCATTTCTTTTACATCTGAAGTGACGTTTGGTTTAAGCAGGGCTATCTGTTTGTCTGACCGATAGTGGAAGTGGGAAGGGTTCAGGGAAACCTACTTGTAAAAGTCAGTTATATATTATTCTGTTTGACTCTACACTTTTAAACAGCTTATTTGTTGAGATTTATTCAGTGCTAAACGTATATAGCAGGAAAAAGAACATTACATAATCTTGTTGAGTAGCTCCTTGTGAAAAATGACTATAATGATTAATCTGCCTGTTGTAATATATGGCGAGACAAGAAGAAAAATCAACCTCCTAGGCCGTCGCTAAGACCTATCGTGGGAAGATCTTCCGCAGTAATCCAACATACCACCCTGCCTAAAAATGTCCCCAAGCAGACGGGAAGGAAGTCATTTTTGAGTGGCAACACACACAGGAAATCCACTTGATAAAAGACTGCTGCAAAAAGGAAAGTGAGTCGCAACTTTTGGGTATCATGTTTGTCTTTACCTTTTAAGGGAATGGCAAACCAGCATATGTTTTAGATAAAGGTCTGTTTTAAAATGTCCATGTGTAAATATACATATATATAGGGCATATATACTATAAACATAGTATCTCATAATGGCTTATGTATGACATGTTAAAATGAAATTACATGTCTGGGTAGCTTGAATAGCAGAAGACAACACTGAGGTTTATTTGACGTTCAATTCCTCCCATGTCGCCATGACTGTCACTGGACAAAGTCTTGCAAACACTTTCTGTAAATGCTATATTCATAAACTTGCTTAGCTTGTCTCGACTCAATACTAGTATACTGAAATAACAGTTAATGATTTGAGGGAAGCACTTGATCTACTACAGGTCATCTGTAACGCACATGATGTGTCATTTCCCCCTTGGCAGATCACTTATGCAGAGTGTCTTTGTTTGAGAATACGTCTAAATCTCTGTCCATCTATTCATCTCATTCATCCTCACGGATTACCTATCCACCTGAGGCTATTCACCAGGCACACAGAAATGGCCAATGCTACCAAAATCACCATGGCAACCTGACTGTCATTATCAGTGGAGGAAATGAGAAATGATAGCCCCATTTAGGAATGTAAAGTAAGGACCCTTGAAACGGAAGCACCTCGATGACATTAGAACAATGACTTAAAAGATTAGACTGAATTACTGTTAGCTATTAAGGTTATGAGTGAAGGCTTAGGCACTCACTGTTTCTCCGCTTTGTCACGATCGTCGAGGAAGAAAAGGGCGGTGGCGAGGAAGAACATCCCCCCCAGAACGATGACAAAGGGGCAGAGCATGAGGGCATATCCCAAGCTCAGGAACTGCCATAACGCTGATGTAGCGTAGCTCTGCTGCAGTGAGTCTGATATCTGCAGGAACACATAGAGACACAAACAAAAGAGAACTCATTAGCAAACAAAGGAAAAGTCTGCTGTGAGCTATCAGCGACATTAATGCAATAATTAACTTCCTAATATTGTCTTCAAGAGCTGTGCTGTGTCAATCAGTTACTGGGTGAACATTTAATCCTTGTTGTAACTTGTCTTAAGATATTGGTATCTGTTCAATAGTAAGTTAATACATCTATAAAAATACAATTCATATTAATTAAACTATTGATTTGTTTATGTTTCAATTTATCATAATCTGATGAAATGTTATGCTGTTTGTTCCCTCAAGATTCACTCAGTCAATAGTCAACAGCAACTGGTTCTTAATGTTAAAAACAACACAACATATTTCCTATGTAATATTAGCGAGGGATATTGTCATTCTAGTGAGCATTTGATTGTACAAAAATAGTGTGCAGGATGAGTCAGCAATATTTTTGTTCCATTTTCCTGGAAGATCATTTTTAAATGCATACATCTGCTAAAATTAATTTTGTCAACTTCTATGAGTACACTTGCTTATGGACTTAAGACCACAAAACTCAACTTTAGGACAAAACCCACTATTTTATAACAGACCTGTGAACAAAAAAACGGGCATATTTCTAGTGCTAATCTGATAAAATGCTTTGTTCAAGCCATTCTTGCATATTATATTATTACAAAATGAAGCAAAAGATGACACTGACAGCAGCATTAAAATGATGTTTAGCAGGGCTCCTCAGAGTCCATCTGACTCACTAGTTTTAGCATGGCTAATCTGTTAGCATCAGCACTAGCGTGCGAGTCTCATGGGTCGGGTAGGACTGCTGACACTAAAAGGTGTATGAGTGGGTGCTGACAGTGAGGTCTGTGTGTGTGTACCTACTTAACCATATTTTAGAGACAAATTTGTCCCCAGAAGTCAGTTAAATCTAACAAAAGCATCTTCATTTATAAAAAATAATTGTAAAAATGTAAAAACAATAGAAGTCTACGAAATGTCCCCATTTATATAGCTAAGTAAACATGTTTGTGTGTATGTGTTCAGACCTCACTCCTGTGTATGTGTTTATCTCAGCTTCTATGATGGCAAACATTAATGTTGAACTATTTCTACTGATAAAAATAGGGCTGAGGTTAAACATTTATGGTGCATGTCTAATGAGCTTTTTTTGCAAAAAAAAGATGGTAGATTGCGGCTAGTCTATTTTTATATATAATTACACCACCTAAGGGTAGAGATTCACTCACAGGTATTATGAATGTTTTTAGTTAGAGTGAAATAAAGCGTTACCAGTTATTTAGGAAATGTTATTCATTCACAGGTCTAGTGCACATACTGTTCACTTTTAAGAAAGTGTTGTCTGCCTGCCACATGTTCTTAAGTCTCTTTCCAGTAGTCTTCAGTAAGCTACTGGATGTCACTTCTCACACAACAGCACTCTTAGTATAATGTCTGGAAAAACTAGAATGTCACTTCCCAGTGTCAAAGTTCCTGTGGTTTTTCTCTAAAAACTGTTCTTCTTTTTATAATTCAGAGCTGGCAGGGTTTTTTTTTTTTTAGGACAGAAGTACGTCACAGCCACCATCACACTAGCTTGCCAGACCTCCGGAGTGAAATTATCAAGTAACTGTTGATCCATTGCTGGATTTGACAGGCCAGAATGCCCACACGCTTCCTCTGAAGATGTACCCACTATCTTAGAGGTAACTGAGAAGATCATTGTATTCCCTGAGAGCAACTGAGTCATGTGAACCAAGCATACATGAAACGTCACAAAACATGTGGCTGCATTATAACCACACTGCCCAGCTGTCTGTCCACAGGTAGGGCGTTTTGAGCAGAGGGAATGTAGTGGGTTGCTAACACTGTGACTTGAGTGAACTTTTAGCATTCTTCCAGTGCTAGCAACAGAAAGATCATGAAGTTAATTCCCCTAGAATTTACATTTATATTTGTGTAGCAGAAACGTTTATCCAGTACATAGTGTAATACAAAGTGAACTTGATAAAATATACACGACCATTCAAAAGTTTGGGGTCAGTGTTTTTTTTTTTATATATAATTTATATTTTTATTAAACAAGGATGCATTAAATTAATCAAAAGTGAAATGTAATGTTATAAATTATATCATTATATTTCAAATAAATGCAGTTTTTTTTTAACTTTCTTTGTCAAGTCATTAAATCAATAATGTGCCAAACATGTGGTTCAAATACCAAATGATGGAGAGATAAAAAAATATTGTATAAACAATACTAGCAGATTAGACACACTTCTTACCTCCTGCTGTGTGCTTAAGACACACTCTTGCAGAATATTGCATGTGTGAGACAGATAAAGAGCAAACACATCGCAAATCCACTTTTGTTGTAAGAGGTTGAAAGTGATAATGGAATAAGTGAACAATGGGTCTGAACCCTGAGCCCTACATGACAGGGGGCTCTGAACCTGTCAAAAGCACGCAAAGGACTTACTGTTTAGCTTGGATCAACTCCAGTGACTCCTGTTCGAAATTCCAGGAATGTCTACAGGAGTCGGAAGTCTAGGAACCACAGCGTGCTTTTTCCGGAGTTAAGAAGAATGATGAATTTATGTTGCACTATGATCGGTTTGCCTTTGTTTTGTTAACATGAACAAGAGTGGAAATCGGAAAAGGGAGATGGAGCCAAGGTCAGCGTACAAAATCATAGAGCAAAATGTCACACGGCACAAAGCAGCGTAGCTTATTGTTGCACACAAGTGTTTAAAAGACCGAAGGGAACACTTGTAGATGAATGTAGCCTTGAATGAGCTGGTGACAGGCATATATACAAACAGGATGTCTCCTGAGGAAAGGTATTACTGGAAAGAAACGCAGATCAGGAGTAATGGGAAACCTTCAGAGGGCTTTTGTGCTATTTCTGCTATTGTGAACTCAAGAAAAAGAGCCACACATCATGTTGTGTATAGCTTTGAACATTTCTAGTATTAGCTTATGTACTGTATCTTTCAAAAGAGCTTGAGTGTCAATAAGCTGATTCTTCTTCATAAATTTTGTGGGTTTTGAAATGTTTGAAAAGGCTGGAGGCTTGCTTGTATTTAAAAATACACTTGCAATCTTTTGTTTAGACATCCTTTAGAGGGTTCAAACCTTCATTAGCCTGGTCAGACCCTCCAAAACCACCCTATAATTCGCACACTGTTCCTACACCAAATACTCAATACTGAGTTGTATATACTTGTAGAAGGAAGTGTGAGACATTCTTACCAGGCCAATGAGGTATGGGCTCCCAGCATCCCCTAGTAAATGTGAGGTGAAGCCCTGGAAGGCGACAGCAGTGGCTCTTCTGGTCGGTATGACAACATACTGGAGAAAGAAAAGAGGTGACAGGAAAACAGCAGTGAGAATCACGTGAAAACAAAACAGGAAAACGAAAGTACCATGAGTGCTCACTTAAACAGACACTGTCAGAGCGCTTTACACTGACCCAGGCTGACTGGATTTTAAGTATGCAGTAAGACCTTGGCTGACTCAACTTCATGATAGATTTTCTTGCTAAATCTTTCACCCTACCGTACATGCACTCTGTTTACTGCTTCTCTTTCTTGAGTTTCTCTAACTCACTTACTTACTTCACACAAAAACATCCAAACTGAAAATGTTATTCCGTTTTATTTTCCATGAGTGGCGTTTCCATTAAGTGCAATCAAAGGCAGCAATTTTGTCTTGGGCCCCACCCAGGCTATGCCAAACCTCGTAGTCATGCATCTCACCATTCAAAATAAGAAACTAGCCTGAGAAGATGACCACTTTTGTTACAGTTAAAGGCTTTAAAGTTTCCACTCGACCCGGCAGATAAATACAGGCTTTCAATACGAACCATTAAAATGTCCGCTGTAATGGCCCAGTTCAAAAAGAGCAGCGTCTCTCCGATGAAAATGCAGATCTGAGGAGAAAAAGTAGAAGAAAAAATTTTAAGTTTAAAGTTACTCTACTACCATGTATGTATGTGTATGTATGTATATATGTATATGTATGTATATGTGGTAACATATAGTTTAGTTTAGGGTCCAATTCACACTATTAACTAGTTGCTTATTAGCATGCATATTACTAGGATAATGGCTGTTTATTAGTACTTATAAAGCACATATTAATGCCTTATTCTGCATGACCATATTCTACACCCCTTGATCCTACCCAACATGTAAATGTAACAACTACCTTACTAACTAATAATAAGCAGTAATTAGGAGTGTACTGAGGTAAAAGTCATAGTTAATAATTAGTTAATAGTGAGAATTGGACCCTAATCTAAAGTGTGACTGTGTATATATATATATATATATATATATATACACACACACAGTATATAGATATAGATATAGATATAGACATAGACACACACACACACACACACACACACACACACACACACACACACACACACAGATAGTAGGGCTTACAGTTGGTCAAAGACTAAATGAATCCAGCTCATCTACTAAATCAAAAAACCCCAATAAATGTTGTGGAATATGAAAACATGTCATTATGCTGTGGTTATGTTATATGCAATTTTTGATTTGAGGGCAACAAAACCATGTTGTGCTCCTAACCGTAAAAAAAGAGACAAGCGGTTAGCATTAAACTAGAGTGGAACTCAAAATGTCTGGTGGCTGAAAACGTGTTACGTTTAACAAATTATTTCAACAGATTTGTGCAATCCCACAAGAACTGATTTAAGCATTCCCACATAAATTAACTGATATCCCACAGTGTCTGGTCTGGATTTTCAAGGTGCTTATGGCAGACTGAGACACAAGCATTGAATATCTCCACTAATCTTAGTGACTTGACAGAATAGATGGTCTCTCCACAACTCTGAGGCTAGAATACGACTGACGGCAGCTGCTGGGGTCAAACCAGACGGGATTGTGTGAAGAACTGTAGGTTGCAAGGGAATTTGATCATTCAAGTGGCTGTTCTGACTTTGACAGGGTCTTATGTTGGGCTCAGAGAGATATGTTGAGCAGGGCTGAATAAGAGATAACCTCAGGGTGTAAATGGAGGTAATGGTTTTAGTTTGTGGGTCTAGAACCTTCCATTTATACGCCAGTGTGAGAGAATATCTGAATAGAAGGTGAGGAAATAAAAGCATGAAATTGTGCGTGTGTTTGGACATGTATGAAACTCTGTCCCAAAGTGACTTGAGGCTCAGACAGCATGACGGACAGACAGGCTAAAACTGTAAAGCCTAGCAGGACTCTGGTTAAGGACTGAATTGTGATCAGCCAACATGCTGACGAGACAGCAGCTGTCCCTGCTGGAACAGACCCTGACAGAGCTTCAGCGTGCTGTCACATTCTCAGACTGCACATCTGTCACTATCAAATTTTCTCACTCCAAATATTTTCCCTCCTTAAAGTTTTGTATTCCTTGTTTTTCGTATGCTCCATTTGGATGTAATTACAGAAGCCTTTTGACAGGTGATTGAAGCGGTGCTCATGTCTTTAGTTGGGATCTGGCTGCCACTGTAATGTTACCTGTTTGACAAGATGGCATGAGGGCCTGTGGTCTAAACTATGTGTCATTCATTTCTATAAATACCCTACATTTGAAATATACTGTAAAATCTGGACAGATTTTTGCTCTCAGTAAGACTGACAGAAACACGTTTTCATTTGCACATTTTCCAATTTTCTATAAAGTGATTTTTTTTTCAAAAGTGTCTTATGCTCAACAAGGCTGCAATTATTATTACAGTAAAACACATTTTAAAATAACTGGTTTCTGTTTGAATATATTTTAAAATGTAATGTATTCCTGGGATGTCAAAGCTGAATTTTCAGTAGTCATTACTCCAGTCTTCAGAGTCACATGATCCATCACAAATCATTCTAATAGGCTGATTTGGTGCTCAAGAAACAAAAAAACCTTCCTGAACCCAAACTTTTGAACAGCAGGGTATATTTTTTATATCATTTTTAGTTATATATTATTAAAATTAATTGTTATTCTTGTCTTGTTCCATTTATAGATCAAGATCCAATGTCCCAGAGTCAATGAGACCCCAGGTCAGACTGTTTGCTTAGACATTTAGACATTAGTCATCACAACTTTTAACAAAGGAACAAGAGGGTGCAAATCCAGGTCAGTTGAGGGTACAGTTAGTGAGTCTTTCATAGTTAAGATAAGGTGGCAAACACTGAATAAGCTTAGAGTTTCTCAAACATAACACCAGAGAAATGGCATTATCACGGTGTACCAGGTTCTTTTGTCCATAGGAAAGACAAACAGTCCCTAAAAATACTTTCTCATCAGACCTCTCATCATAAACACTTACGAGATTCCCAGTCCAGTTTGGCCCTCCAGGGAGCATGCAGCATTTTGTTCTGACCTGATTGTTTTTTGTTGGAAGAATGAATGTGACCTGGTAGAATTTTTTCTTTGTTTTTTAATGCTGCATAACTTTTTCTCTATTAGTGACTCACAAATGCCACAGTCTATTGTTTCTCAGCAGTAACTGTGAAAGCTGCTCCCTTTTCCTGCTTTACATGCCTGTTAAATAAGTATGCAGTGCCTGCTCTTATTCTTTTAGTGTTGGGTTTGGACCTAACAACCCTGCCAAGCAACTATGGCTGTTAAATCCACTGAATGCAACAGACTTTATATCGTTTAAAGCCTTATATTGAACTCTGAATAGATGTGACCTTATTTGAGACTTTGACTGAGAGTACTCATTGTAATACAACGATAGTCAGAAGGGAGTTGTACTAGATATATTCAGGCCACAGTGTTAAGAAGCAATTCAGGAGAGAATCTCAGTGTTTACACCACAATTCCAATATTCTAGTCTATTCTAGTCTAGTCTTATCTGTTGTTTTTCAAGTATACACACACACATACATATACATGTTTTACTGGAAAACAAATCAAAAAGTAACTTATAACTAATTAACAAGTCATTTTTTACAGTGTAGACTTTTGAAGTAAGCTGAAACTGAACAAAGTAGAGCTACTTACATATGCTCCCACAATGCTTTTCTTGGCCACAACAAAGATGAGGCAGATGAAGATAGCAGAGCCCAACATGCTGACCGCACACACCAGCGGGTCGGCACGTTCCGTTTTCTGACGGCAGAGCCGTGTTGTCACTGCACCGATCACCACTCCCAACAGCCCCGTCACGCAGGTGATGGCTCCAAATATCAAACTGAAGATGAGAAAGAAACATAGTCGTTGTCAAAAGTGTAACGTTTGTGTTTGACCGTTAGGTCTGAAGTGGAGTGTGTGTGTTCTGACCTGTCTTTGCTGCTGCAGGGTTGATAGGTGCAGCTCACTGCTGTCTTCTGCACCACCTGAGCTCTGACAAGGTACTGCGGGATCCAGATCCCAAACGCCCCCGTGGCAAATGACACTGCGGCCGATGCCAGAGATGAAAATACATAACTACGGCTAGGGAGCAGAAAGAAAATTAATTAATATATATTATTCTTGAGTTTTCCTTCAGACAATTTTTTGATTTTGATGTCTTTCTGACGTAATGTATACTGTATGGTTGCTGTGATTTTGCCAAGGAAGACATGATCCTGGTACAACATTCCTGTCTAAAAACATAATCCTAACCATATCCCTACCCCTAAACCTAACCCTACCCATAATCTATCCCCAAAAAAAGAGGGAAATGATAGGTGAATAGAAAGCCCCTAACCCTTGCTGTAAGCCTAAAGTTGACATTAACAAAAAATATATATATATCCCACAAATCTGATTGGTTGATTGAAATGTTGTTCCAGGATCAACAACGATGTTGATCCAGAAACATATTCTACTTGGTGAAAAATGATGTTAACCAATGTGATATGGGTAGTTGACATATAATATTCCCATTGCCTACATCCATTTGTTGTCACAACAACAAAGATGGTTGGTCTAGTGGTGTGCAAAATATATGCGTATATAATATTTATACAATTAGATAATGTTTTGGATAATAGACATTGTGTACATTTTTCATAAATGGAAAAGTGTTTAAAAATACAATCAATTAAAATTATACAATGTAATTATAATTTAGTTAAGACTAATTTGTCACACCACAGGATAAGCAGAAACTACTTGAACTACTTGGCAATTGAAATTCTATGCCAGCTACTCCAATAAACTGTCACCATGTTCAAGTGAAGGCAGGACTGTAAAAATAGAAATTGAGGGCCCCAATTTCTGACTCAATGGTTGATTAAGTGATTGCATCTGGTACGCCCCAATCCTTGAGATTTGGTTCATTTAAATCTTGAGTGATGGATAGAAAAAAAAGAATAAACAAGTGGCATACTTTTTGGCAAGAGCTTTCATGTCACAGAGCCAGGAAGTCCGTGTCTTTATACGTCCAGCGAGTTGGTCAGCACTCCCTCTCTTCGGCTCAGGGACAAAGATGAGGATGAGGAATCCAGCAATCAATCCCAACATTGGAGAAACCTTGAGACAGAAGGAAAAAAGACCATATTGCAGAGTTTTGTATTATGTATTAATGCCTTGTTTTCCAGAACAATATCTAAACATACATAAAACAATAGAAATGTACTTGAGAAGCAAATTACTTGAGATTTTATGACATTTTCAGGTAATATATCTTGAACCAGATATAAGTCTTCTTACACAATTTGTAGAAGAAAAAAAAAATTCACTGCAGTGCTCTTTGCTTTAACTAGACTAAACATTTTTGCTTGTATTACTGTGAGTCTGTACCGTCTGTTAAACAAATCTTGTGGGCTGAACAATAAGAAACTGTCTCACATCCTGTTTGGTCTAGCAAGTTATTCGTTGAGTCCATAATGTTTTGTTATGTATTTTGTGATTAGCTTACGGTTTAGTATGTTACAGAGGAGTTTTATTTATATTCACATAAGGGTGTGTAGTGCTGGCAGGGTACTAGACTGCAGTGTGAAGTGGACTCCATTAGGTGATTTTTCTTTACTCCATCCTCTCGTTTTCTTTCTCAGTTTTCTCTCTTGTGTGGGAGCAGCTGCGGTCCACCAGGCCATGAGCTATTATCTCTTTTATCATCCTTCCTGATGGCTGCAGCACAGCAGTGTGTGTATGTGTGTGTGTGCATGTTTGTTGGTTCGCTCGCCCACATGGAAAGAGCCTCCGTCACTTGTGAAAGCCAAAGCAATTCTGTCTGTCAGACACAATCCTCCTGGAGATCATTTATAGTACATTAAAGCAAAGCTCTGCTCAAAATTGTGTCTTATGGCTGTGTATGTGTTCTTGTAAAGATTTAGTCATCTGCACTACAAAAAAAGTTCCTAATCAGTACTTTTGTCTTATTTTGTGGTAAAAAAAACAAGATAAATTAAATTAAAACAAGAAGCAAAACCTCTCGAATCTATCTCAAAAATTTAGTCTTTAAGATTTTAAATTTGTACAAAAAAATCTTTCAATTAAATGCTGTACTTTCTGTTTATTAAATAATCCTGAAAAAATATCACTGTTTCCACAAAATTATCAAGCAGCACGACTGTTTTCAACATATACTACATAACTTCATTCAAGATACATTCTCTAAATACAAGTTTGAGAATATATTGGAGAGTAATTATACACATATATACACATTTAAACAAATTTGTGAATGTTTTTTTTTGTAGTGTTCAGCATTATAAATCTTTATAAAGAACCGCATGAGAGTGAAACGGATCACTGCGTCCCATTGACATGCTGTTGTTTCCTGCACTATACTGTGATTCGGTGGGCTGAATGTGTCTCTGTGTGCACTGCAGTGCTTTTGATACAGAGCTGCAGTGTCTCGCTAAAGCCTGGATTTGGGCTTGTTATCCCTCCGTAACTAGAAAAACCAGCAGCCGTAAAAGAGGTCTTTGCAGTGGACCTATTTTCTAACAGTCACACTGTGGAGATCCCTCCCTGCCTCTCTGGTTTAGTTTCATATCAAAGCCTGTGTTGATCAGTCATCTTGAGCTCTGACTCTGTCTCGCACTCTGTCAGACGTTACCCTTTCCTGCTAATCTCAAGCTAGTGCTGTAGCTTCTTTCGAGCTTGTTAAGGTTAGAGTTGGGACGAGTGTAATCAAAGAAAGAGCGATCAAGGTGCTATATCTCCAGGAATTTCCCCTCTCCGACCTGCAGAAGATTGATATGGCTCTCAATAATTATGATATAATCCTCTACTCCAAAAAAACACACTCCCTTTTTCAAGAACGGAAGGCGATTGAGTTCTTTAGGGGCCTGCAAAACAAGCGGAAAGTGGCACAGTGTTTTTTCCCCTCTCAGAGCAGGATATAGCCGATATGGAGTCCCTTTTCATCTGTCTGTTGTTTTTATACTCATTTAAAGTGCTAGTGATGATTAATATACCTCCAAACCATGAGCTTTGTCTCCTCAAGGAATGTTTTACTGCATCCAAGAGCTCGAACAAAGGAGCTCCGCTACTGTTTGCAAAAGTGTTCCGATAAACTAGCTACCAAATAAAGCCATTTATGTTCTTGAGGGTCATATAACTGTCATGTAGAGAGGTGTTTTGTAAGCTTGAGAGGGTTTAATGCTCCTCTTAAAGTCCTCTTTTAGGCCTAAGAGCTCGAAAACAGAATCTCGCAGGAGTTTTAAGAGGCTGCCACACAACGAGTTTAATTCAAGTTCACAAAAAGACCTTCTGTCGATTCTTTATGACCCCGAGAAAGGAACAAGTAATGAAGCCCACCTGCTAACTTGAGCATTCACCTGTTAAAGTTTAAACTGAACTAGAGAAGCAGTTGGTTTTAAAACAGCGCTGAGCTAATGAAGGAAGAAAGACAGGAATCTAAAGCACCTCAAAGGCCTCTCACTTTCTCCAAAAAGTTGTTTTTGCTCTCTCTCTTCCGCTGCCCAAAAAGTTGCAGACCACTTCACTTCCTCTCACTCAATCATTTCATAAATTAGTAATTTTAGCTGCATTAAAAGGTGCTCGGGTTTGCTCTTTGGGTTAGCACTGTAATACATCAAGGCTACTGAGGAATATCCTACAACAAAAGGGTCTGTGTAAGTGAGCCCCCTCTTCTCCTGGGTCTTTGCAGTACAAAGACTGCAGCAAGAACTGAGAAGACCTTGTTACTGCATTACTCATGGATAGCGTGTATGAGCGGGACCCGAGAGAGCTGGAGGTAATGCTATATTAATGCACTTGAGCTAGCTGGGTTGTCAGTGTCCACTGCACTGGCTTCAAGGGGGCAGGAATGTTGTGTTGCTTTTTCAAGAGACGGGCTGAAGGTATTTCGGGATTCACCTGTCTGCCATGGGTTTTAGGGATATTTTTGACCAGGCTGAGAGGAAATCGTGTGTATTTGTGGAGGCTGTGCATGCTTCCTTTAAAATAATGATAAAAAACAGGGAGACATTTCAACTGCTCTTACCCTCAGCGCCCAGTACCAATCCCCTCCAGCATCTTTAGCAATGGATCCCAGGATGTAGCCCAGACCGCTGCGGACAGAAAGCAAAACATGTCATTATACACAAGCAAACATATCATATTGTAGGCATAAACATCCACTCTCCAGCTGGTTTGCTGGTCTAAGCTGATTTAAGCTGACTGAGCCAGGGTTATTTAAGTTTTGAATTGCTAGTTGTTGTTTTTTTTAGTTTTTCAATTTGAGTTTTAGTATATTAGGGCTTCCAAAATCCATGTGCTAACTGGTAAAATTCAAATGTTATGCAGAAATGTATTTAGTTTCAGTTTTTCCCAGTTTAATAACATTGGTCTAAGCTAGTCTAGCTGGTCTTCCATCCTGCCCAAGCTTGTCTTAAACTGGACTAGATGATCTAGCAGCCAGCCTGACCAGCTTAGGCTGGTTTAATTTATAAGCTGTTTTGCCATGTGCCTGTCTCATACACTTGGTCCCTCTCTCTTTCTTTGCAGTATTTCTCTTCTTTCCCTGGTTGTTTTTCCCACCCAAAGCTGTGTCATGCACCCTAAAACTTTCATGTGCTGGGTAGGCTGCCTGAACTCAGCATGCATACTAATGCCGCTGATAATGGCTTTACACTGAACATCACCTCTAGCTATGTAAGAGAGTCAACCACTTAGCATTACTCAGGGGCTTATGATGACAGATCAGCTCCGAGGGAAAGAGAAAGAGAGATGACTTAAGAGAGACACCAGCTTCCCACACTGTGTCGCTTGGGGTTTTGGATGGATTTGGGGACTGTGGTGAAATACTAACATCAAACGTTCAGATGACCTAATTCTGAGAATCCCTGTCTGAGGCTGTAGGATACGGCATGCGTCTCATGAACTTTCCTTAAAGTTCTTCTAAGGCAAGACTGCCTGACATTAGTGATACAAGGAAAGGAGGAAGACGAGCACTCAAGGTGGGATCATTTCAACCCTGTCGGTATCTGAGGAATCTGTGAGTCACATCTCTTCAGACGTAGACCAAACTCTCAACTCTACATCCTGTTTACAGTCTGATAAAGTTTATAATTACCCTGTTATGATCTCGGTGTGGCTGAAGCACATGTGAACTATTCTTTCTGTATACTATCTGTATGCTGATTATCTGGTTTGAGACTGTTGCTGGATGTTATTTGACTGAGCTGCCTGTCATCGGCTGTTGTATAAATTGTTTTCTCCTCTTGGTCATAGTCTGTTTAAAAAAAAGTTGATTGGGTGTCTCGCAGTTTTTCTTTCCATCAGGTCTCAGTTTCAGGTTGAATGTATTCCGCCATATTTTCAGCATCAGATTCATTATTAGTCTCATTCTCAGTCACTCTCTGTCTGTCTCTTTCCCATGTTTGTACACCTGTCACCAACCCTCACTGGTTTGTAAGAGGCAAAAGGAAGCGAAGAAAAAGAGAAAGTTTTCGCTATTTTAACGTATTATTACACCTATTTAAACCAATTTTAAGGTGTTTATGGTCCTACAATGTTGTCACTGTGCACTAGTAAATGCATGAGGAAGCCACAGAAACATAAAGTGAACTGAATTTGTCTTTTGATTTCACAACATTCTTTGATACCAGAACATTCACTATATTTTGATCAAATAAATGCAGCCTTGGTGATCATAAACGACTTCTTTCCAAAACATTATTTAAAAAATCTTACCGACCCCAAACTTTTAAACGGTATTGTACATTTACTTAAGCAATACTATATACCTATAGAGTGGTTTGGTACTGTAGTCTCCTGTATTTTGAGTTGTTCTTTGTGTGTGTGTGTATCAGTCCCTGGCATAACTGCAGCATTTTAATCCTTCTGTTTAAATTTGGAGCATCCCTCCCACCATCTAACCTCAAAAACACTTCCTGTGTTCCCAGACACTCGCGCCAGGCTGTCGCTCAGCAGGTAAACTACATTGTTTACCTTTAACTACCCCTGGCATAACCGACTGATGGACCAGCCTGACCTGACCCATCAAACAATAGGACCTTATCATCAAGAACATATGGCTCTCAACATGAGCCTACAGTGACCACTGGACCTCATTCAATGTCAAGAACCCCGTAATTAAGCCTACACATAACTGTGTATTCATGGAATATGGCCACTTGGTACCTTACTAATGTTCTTGATTGGATGAGAGTTTTTGGATACTAATTTCAAGCATTTGTGATGTGGTGCTACCATTTTTTATATGTACGTATATGTATTTGTAACACAAGTTGTCGTTATTACTCTGTTTCTCTATGTTTATTAGCAACTACAATGTTTTTCCATGCCCATAAGAGGACTCAAATTTCCTGCCAAACCTTTCTCTTCCTGGACACAGTAACAACCTGACTGCAGATAAACAGGGCGCTAGACAGGAAGTGAGGCGGCACACTGCAGCACTCCAGTCTATCACCTCTTATTGTTCGTACTGTCGATCGCTTTGTTAGGGCCAAACCCAGTTAGCCAGCAAATACCAAAACTCTCCTGGGTTGGCTATTTTTCCATCCCGTCCTTTCCTCTAGCGGCACTCAATCTCTCATCGATACTATTACTAGCCCTCAGAACAGGCCTGATGGCGGCAGCTGTTGTGTTCAGATATTTATTTTCTTCAGTTCAATGGGGGAACAGCTACTCTGTATTATACTACTGCATGGTCAAAACTCTGATTAGTTTGGCCACTAACATTTTATGTTGTTGTTTGTCTCCCCATCAGATTAACATTACTTCCAAGATGCTGTATGAAAACGCAATACAGCTAAAAATGCTATGCACGTACATGCATGCATTTATCACCTTTCCTCTGTTGTTTTCCCCCTTTTCTCTCCAGTCTTTTTCCACCTCAGTGAACAAAAGAAAATGCCACGGCTTGTGTTAAGTGACCGAAGTAGGTGAGCTTAAAGTCTTTCACAGCAGCAAACAGATTTAGAATATCATTGTCTATTTGGCCCATCTGAGGCTGTGACCACACAAAACCCACAGTTTTGAGCTCAATTCTCCACAACTGACCTTTAGTGAGATGAGATGGTATCTGTGATTATCTGGCTGTCAGAAGTTGTTCCCTTCAGCCACAGTTCACCTAACCTGACCTCAAATTTCTTAATATACATTACAATTCTTATTATGGCTGGTTAAATAGCAATAATATTATCTGGTTGGATATCAGATCGTATGATATCACTTTCAGTGCTAAAGTGCTATTGTAAAACCATCTCTAATGAACATCTGCACATCTGCAATTAAATTAAACAAAATTAAATGATATTTCTAGGACTTTACCCATTTTATTGAAAATGAATAGATTTAATTGTACCTGATAATTGATTTGAAAAAAAAAATTGCTCAAATTTGGGACTCACCTTCCTAGTGGGATGGCCAAGTAGAAGACAGAGAGCATCATGGTTCTTTTGTTGTTTGTGAACAGGTCTCCAATGATGGTTGGAGAGATGGATGAGTAGCTTGATTCGCCAATTCCCACCAAGCATCTGGACAGCACTAACAGCCAATAATACTGCAAAAGAAAATTCCATATGATCAGAAAAGTTTAAGTTATTTCTTTTATATACTATTCAATTGGCTCATAACATATATAGACAAAAAAATATGGCTCTCGTTATTATTCCTTTAAATTTAAATATTTTTAGGGTCATTGTGAAGCTTTTTTTTCTTTTAGCTATTTAAGTCACCTTACAGATGTGAACTATTGGGAAAAAAATTAATGCATCTAAGGAGTGACAGATCATTGAGCCCTGAAACTTTTTCATTAATCTTTTGATTGACATTGAGCGTGTGTTCAGGTTCAGGCTCTTTAGACGTTCAGCACTCATTATCAAAAATGAGCAAGTGTCTTACATTTCTAAAACAGTGGGAACATGTGGCCGTTGTCCTCTGACCTAAATCGGCTAGGAAGGAAGCCAGATTAAGAAACCACCCTTCCCTGAAATGGCCTAGACTCATTGTATATATAGTTGTTTATGTGAAGACATTTAACTGTGGGTGTGTAATGGACAGCTATACTGCTGTGGAGAATTTGGGTCACCCTGGCAGTCAGCCAACTGAGGAAGCTAGTTATAGATTTCTCTGTTGCTTGTGCTCACAGTCCATTCCTCTTTACGGTTTGACCTCTTTTTCTGTGCGATTTACACTCTCCTTCATAATATCTCATTTTTATTATGTCACCGGTGGTCTCAGTCTGGCAGCAGTGGGGAGTCTAGCCACACCCAACACTGATGGAGTGAAAGAAAATGAAAGCAGCAAACATGGGCACTCTCTCGAGACAGCAGGTCATCCCATTATGATATGATGCTCATATACAGCACACACACACATACACAGATCTGTCATAGCAGACTTCCATCTCCTGAGGGGGCTCACAAAGCCACCTGACCGGCCAGATGCTGTTATGGCAGACTTGTGTGTACTAACAAGCTTCCTGTAAATGCTAATGAGATATGTGTGTGTGTGTGTGTGTGTGTGTGCATATAGCTATAGTTAAATACATATCTATAGCCCTTAAAATATATAAATAATTTTTTCAATATTTTTTAAAGTCTCTTATGTTCACCAAGTCTGCATTTATTTGGTAAAAAATACAGTAAAAACAGTAATATTGTAAAATATTATTACAATTCAAAATAATGGTTCCCTTTCAGTCGGTCACATTTGATGTACGTCGGAACGTCACCGACCTTCAGGGAACAAGGGTTACGCACGTAACCGAGACGTTTTCCATTTTAATATAGTATAAAATACAATTTGTAACTCCAGTCTTCAGTGTCACATACATCTGCTGCTCTTTACACTGTATATTCTCACATTAAGATTTATTTAAAACTTATTTTACTGAGTCTTTACATACACACACATTTTCATGTTTTATGGGGACTTTCCATAGAAATAATGATTTTATACTTCAATCTGTATATTATATCCCCCTACACTAACCCTACCCCTAAACCGACCTATCACAGAAAACTTTCTGCATTTTTACATTCTCAAAAAAACTATTTATTATGATCCATAAGTGGTTTTCCTCATAGGGACCAAAAAATGTCCCCACAAGGACAAGGATTTTGGATATTGCCATCTTTTTAGGGACACATTTTGTTTTTGTCACCATAAAGTAGGGTTTACCAGGACCATACACACACACATACACACACACACGTTTATATAATTGTTATTAGTACAACAACATCTTATCTTTAGCTTGTATTTTTTTCATTGATAATTTGCTTTGGATAAATTCTGTAGAATTTAATTCATCCCTTGCTCTCAAAACAGAGGCAGCAAACCTCATGTCCTCCTGTCATCCGATGGTCACTTTTCATTACTGGGAATCCCTCACTCCCTTTCCTGCTTTTCATCCTTTATTCTTTTCCACCTGACAGTCTTTGGTGTGACAGCAGCCCCACAACATACAGCCAAAAGAAAAACAACTTTACTTGTTGAATGTTACATAATTCTCAGCGGGGGACTTTCTTTAGTGTACGTGACAGGAATCAGTAATGAGAGACTGCAGCAAGCTGGGTTCTCCTCTGGCACTGAGAGAATTTCTCTATCCTTCCCTCTCCCTTTCTTTCTCGGCTCCTTTCCTGCTGTTCATGACTCTGCTCAAAAATGACAAAAGCTATGAGCTAGTTGTTTAGTGACAGAAGTGCTGTGAGGGAAAAAGAGAATAGAGGGATGGAAGAGAGGAAGAGTGGGCGACTGGTTGTTTGTTTGTTACACAACATTTTTTCCTTTCACCCCAACACACACAGACACATATGAAAAATTAATGATTGGGCTGTCATTTGCTGAACATAAATACATCTAGAGAGCGGTTATTTGAAGTACACACACACACACACACACACACTTATGTCATCCAGAGATTTATAGTAAAATGGAGGGAGGGACTAGAAGCTGGTGGTCTCTGAACCCCCCAATGCCAATATATGTGTGTGTGTATACATTAAGATATGTATACCTATAATGTGATATTCTAAAGTATTATAAGTATTACAAATGTTGTTAAAAATAAATAATTGTTGTCAAAGTACAGTACTAAAGCAAAAATAAATTAGTAATATGTTTTATATGTCTGGAGAATATTATTAATAATTCAAAATATTTAAAATGAATTTATGAAATATGAAATTTAAAATAAAAATATGAAATGAGTAGAAGTATACAGGTATGCAGGTTGTCTGGTTCAATTTGATTGTTTGCTAAAGTTGTGCAACTGTTTGAAGAATTTTATCCTGGGACCTTTTTGAATCTTTAAGTTTTTGACAGACTGGATGCAAATGTAACGTCTCGGTTACGTATGTAACCCTCGTTCCCTGAAGGAGGGAACGGAGACGCCACGTCGGAGTACCGACGAATAGGAATCTCGCTAGCGAGAGCCAATCTACTTCGAGTGTAACTAAACGAGCCAATGCACATTGGCATGCAATGATTGCACCAGCTGCTCATGCCACTCCGTGTGGGTATAAATGAGGCACAGGTGCTTGCATCAAATTAGTTTTTTGCTGAGGAGCCGAGTAGGTGAACTGGCACCCCAGCAGGGTACAGAGGACATGGCGACGGGACGTGGCGTCTCCGTTCCCTCCTTCAGGGAACGAGGGTTACATACGTAACCGAGACGTTCCCATTCAGTCGGTCACTCTCGACGCCACGTCGGAGTACCGACGAATAGGAATCCCTACCAAAGCGCCATGGCCTCTGCCCCCATCCAGTGCCCTGTGTGAGCCTCCTAAGCTCTCTTACCTGATGAGATGGGGCTCACACAGAGAAGTCCATCACTGCTGTTCTGCATGACCCGCTCAGTGACTTATTGGATAACACTGGGAAGCGTGCCCTAGTGGAAGGGAACGCTGCGGAACCCACATCATACACCGAAGGAGTTATGTGGAGTACAAAGCTGAGCCATAGCCCGCAACTGAGAGGGGGCTCCAGCCCCACCAAGGGGAGGGCTCTCCCAAGGGAAAGACACGGGCTTCCCGTAGGAGCGACCGTGGAAAAATATATGGGATCCCCGCAGGGTCACTCATATATCCCCAGCCCAGTACCGGTTCTCAAGGATTCAGCGGCAAGGGGCCTGATGCCAGACGTTCCGCCACGTCCAGCACCGAGGGAGATGGAGGACTCGACAGAGTTTGCTTCTGGAGAATAAAGCGCCGGGGCGCAGCAAGCCGACAAGAGCCAGGGCCTCTCAGTGCTTCTACCCGTTTGAGGCGAGAACACAGGAGGACACTGGCTCTACACGTAGACTATAGAATCTAGCGAACGTGTTGGGTGTCGCCCAGCCCGCAGCTCTACAGATGTCTGACAGCGAGGCGCCACGTGCCAGCGCCCAGGAGGATGCAACACTACTAGTAGAGTGTGCTCGCATCCTGAGCGGACAGGGCACACCTTGTGCTTGGTAAGCCAAGGTGATGGCATCCACTATCCAGTGGGCCATCCTCTGCTTGGAGACAGCCTTTCCCTTCTGCTGGTCTCTCCGTGACAGACAAAGAGCTGATCTGAGGTCCTGAAGCTTTGAGTTCTATCCACGTAGATCCGCAGAGCGCGGACGGGACAGAGCAAAGCTAGGGCTGGGTCTGCCTCCTCCAGGGGCAGCGCTTGCAGGTTCACCACCTGGTCCCTGAAGGGAGTGGTAGGAACCTTGGGCACATAGCCAGGCCGGGGTCTCAATACCACGTGGGTGTCACCCGGCCCGAACTCTAGGCACGATTCGTCGACCGAAAATGCCTGCAGGTCCCCTACCCTCTTGATGGAGGCCAGTGCGGCCAACAGCAAAGTCTTCATAGACAGAATCTTAAGCTCTGCTGACCGCAAGGGCTCAAATGGGGCATTCTGAAGTGCTCGGAGCACCAGAGCAAGATCCCAAGAGGGTATGGAGGGGGGTCGAGGAGGATTTAACCGTCTCGCCCCCCTGAGGAACCTGACGACCAGGTCGTGCTTCCCAACTGTCTTACCTTCTACGTGGTCGTGATAGGCAGATATTGCAGCAACATAGACCTTGAGGGTGGAGGGCGACTGCCTACGCTCCAACCCTCGTTGCAGGAAGGAAAGCACAGACGCGATCGAACATCTTCGGGGGTCTTCTCGGCGAGAAGAACACCACTCGACGAACAGGTTCCACTTCAAAGCATAAGCCTGTCTTGTAGACGGTGCTCGTGCCGAAGTGATGGTGTTAACTACCTCTTGGGGTAAGTCACCTAGAACCTCCGCGTCCCGTCCAGGGGCCAGACATGAAGCTTCCACAGATCTGGACGCGGGTGCCACAGGGTGCCCCGTCTCTGAGTCAGAAGGTCCTTCCTCAGAGGAATCGGCCAAGGAGGGGCTGTCGCCAGGAGCATAAGTTCTGGGAACCAGGACCGGTTGGGCCAGTAAGACGCCACCAACAGGACCTGCTCCTCGTCCTCCCTGACCTTGCACAGTGTCTGTGCAAGTAGGCTCACTGGGGGAAACGCATATTTGCGCAGCCCCTGGGGCCAGCTGTGCGCAAGTGCATCCGTGCCGAGTGTACCCTCGGTCAGCGAATAGAACCACTGGCAGAGGGACGTTTCTGGGGAGGCAAACAGGTCGACCTGTGCCGCCCCGAACTGTCTCCAAATCAGCTGAACCACCTGGGGGTGGAGTCGCCATTCCCCTGGGAGCGCAGCTCGTGAAAGCTCGTCGGCCACACGGTTGTTCACACCAGGGACATGAATGGCCCGAAGCGACCTCAGACACTTCTGACTCCAGAGGAGGAGATGGCGGGCGAGTTGCGACATGCGACGGGAGCGTAGACCACCTTGTCGGTTGATATACGCAACGGTCGCGGTGTTGTCCGTGCGGACCAGTACATCTTTGCCCCGTAGCAGGCTCAGAGCGAGATGCACTGCTAGCAACTCGAGGCAGTTGATGTGCCAATGCAGGTGCGGGCCCGTCCAAACCCCTGACACTGCATGCCCGTTGTACGTGGCTCCCCAGCCCATGGCAGAGGCATCCGTGAAGACCACAGCATGCCTGGACACCTGTTCCAGAGGCACTCCGGCCCGAAGGAACGAGGGGTCTGACCATGGGCTGAAGGATTGGCGGCAGGCCGGTGTGATGCTCACCCGGTGAGTGCCGCGTTGCCACGCCCATCTCGGGACTCGGCCGTGTAGCCAATGCTGAGGCGGTCTCATATGAAGCAAGCCTAGCGGTGTTACTGCCGCTGCGGCTGCCATATGCCCCAGGAGCCTCTGAAATTGTTTCAGTGGAACCGCCATCCTGCCTTGAAACGTGTTCAGGCAGTTCAGCATCGACTGGACGCGCTCCTCTGTGAGGCGCGCTGTCCGTCCGACCGAATCTAACTCCATACCGAGAAAAGAGATCCTCTGCACGGGGGCGAGTTTGCTCTTCTCCCAGTTGACCCGAAGACCCAACTGGCTGAGGTGTCTGAGCACCCGGTCCCTGTGTTCGCACAACTGATCCCTGGACTGTGCTAGAATGAGCCAGTCGTCGAGATAGTTGAGGATGCGAACGCCCTGTTCTCTCATGGGCACAAGGGCCCCCTCCGTGACTTTCGTGAAGACACGGGGGGACAGGGACAGCCCGAAGGGCAGGACTTTGTACTGATATGCTCGACCCTCGAACGCAAAGCGCAGAAACGGCCTGTGTCGAGGAAGAATCGAAACATGAAAGTACGCGTCCTTCAGGTCGATCGCTGCAAACCAATCTTGGGGACGGATGCATTCGAAGATGCGTTTCTGCGTGAGCATCTTGAACGGTAGCTTGTGAAGGCTCCGATTCAAGACTCGCAGGTCCAAGATTGGCCGTAACCCACCGGTCTTCTTGGGTACAATGAAGTACAGGCTGTAGAAGCCTGTCTTCATATCGGCTGGAGGGACCGGCTCTATCGCGTCCTTCGCCAGTAGGACTGCGATCTCCGCACGCAGGACATGGGCGTCTGCGGCGTTCACCGAAGTGAAGCGGACGCCCTTGAACCTGGGGGGGCGCCGGGCGAACTGAATCGCATAGCCGAGCCTGATGGTCCGAATGAGCCAGCGAGACGGACTGGGGAGCGCTAACCAGGCTCGCCGAGACCGTGCAAGCGGGACCAAAGGGACCACCGGCGTACCCACCGTGGGGCAGCGAGGTGGAATGCAGGTACCGGGCTGGGGCGGCTGTCTCGTGGAGGCGGCCCGCAGCGGGGTGTGAGTGTGCATTGCAACACTTACCTGATTCCACGAGTGGGCAGAGGGTACGTGAGAAGGCTTGGTTGCGTCCTCGAACCGTCCACTGCTGCCCGCTGGCGAAGGAGGAGGATGAGTGTGGTCCGGCGTTGGACCGTCCACAGCTCTCCGAACCCCCTTGGGACCCAGAGATAGAGGAACTGCTCTTTTTTTTTTTTTTTTTTTTTTTGAGAATTGGGGTACCACTGGTTGTGACACCAGCGGCAGAACAGATTTTTGACTCAAAAGATTCTCTGCCCGGCCCTCCTCCGGGGAAGAGCAGCCCCGCCCATCTCCAGGTCACCCGTCTCAGAGGTGATGTTTCACCGACTGCTTAAACAGCAGCAGAGACGGGTGGCGTCGCCTTCCTGCGTCGGACACAGTAGAGCAGGCTGTGCCGAAGTTTTTTTTTTTTTTTTTTTGCAGGGGACGACGCCTTTGGCGACGAGCAGACTGAGGGGCAACCCACGAGGCACTCTTGTGGTGCGTCGGGGGAAGCTCTTGATTGCCTCAGCCTGCTACCGACTGCAAAGAACTGCTGGGCCCAGTTCTCAACAGTGTCACCGAAAAGGCTACCTTGTGAGATGGGAGCATCGAGAAAGCGCACTTTGACGACCACTCACACCTCAGCAAGGCAAGCCAGGGGGCGTTTCTGGACCATCGAGGTGGACATCGTCTGGCCGAGGGCCTGCGCCGTGACTTTGATCACGGTTAGTCAACATGCGCAGCTCAACCCCGACTCAGAACTACCCTCGTGCATTAAAGTGCAGGGCGGAGGTGGTCTGCGCACAGCCACCCCACCGTTGAGGGTAGTGAGAGAGGAAAACTTATGCAGTTTGGCCCCCCTGGCGTTCCATACTGCCAAGTTTTCCATGCACATCCGGGAAAGATCCCGGGAAAGCATGGCTATTAACTCTGAATCTGACTCAGCAAAGCACACACCATTACAGTGGGCTCAGCATCATCCTCATTTCCAGAGCACAACAGCCCTCTCTCCGATGCAGCGATTGACATCTGATCCTCAGCTGGAGCCCCAAATGAAATGCTAGGTTCCTCCATAAGAAGGACCAGCAGTTCCATCCAGAAGCTGCACAGCTTGCAGTGCGCTAGAGGGGGAGGGGCCCTAGGGGGTTGGTTCCCCGAAGGAGAAGCCCTCCACTCCTCAGGTCACCCCAGCGATTTCACTGAAGTAGACCTCTCCTGTTGGCCACCAGGGAGGGCGCTACAACGGGAAATAGGCAAGGGGACAGCGCACCTAGAGTGGCGAGTGAGCGCTGGGTTGCCGTGACAACCCGCGCTGCAGCCCGGCACTCGACGGCACACGACACGTAGAGAAGCGTGAGGTCCCACCGGGTTTTCCCCGGCGGGCAGCTCTCGCTGATCTCCGCGGTCTCCCAGAGTGTCGAGCAGACCCGCGGCTGTGCTTTTACACACGAGCGGCGGCTGGCCAACAACAAAGGGGACTCAAGCTTCCCGGAGAAAGAAGAGTCGCGACCGGCGTGCCGACGTGGTCATGTTCTCATTAGAAAACGTGAACCACCCACGAACAGTCTCAGCATGCATACGCCCAGACATGTGAAACAGTGCTCGTGGCCGTCAGTGAGGACAGGAAACAACCGCAACCAGAAACACACAGGTAGAATGTCATCTTTAAAAAGACGCAAGCTCTATCTGTGTAGCTCTTCTAGGGAAACTGCACTCCGCGGTGCTGAAGCACACAGGGGAATAGTCGCGGCGACACAGACAGGGAAAAAGTGCAGCCTGTCATGCGCGCTCTCTCTCTCATAGAAGGCGATCTCTTACCAGCCATGAAAACGGCTTTTCAGCGCTCTTTACAGCGCACCGAACCAGCTGTGAGAACAGCCTTTTGTTTTTGCTCAATAAAACAAAATAGAAAAAGAGAGAAAATCGACCCCGCTGCAGTGCCGTCACTCCAACACCAAACGAGGAGAGATCCATCCGAAGAGCTTGACTCGTTAAAATGTTAACACATGCTTTGTAGAGAGTGATTTCAGGACAAACCATCCACCACTCGGCTCCGAAGCAAAAAGCTAATTTGATGCAAGCACCTGTGCCTCATTTATACCCACACGGAGTGGCATGAGCAGCTGGTGCAATCATTGCATGCCAATGTGCATTGGCTCGTTTAGTTACACTCGAAGTAGATTGGCTCTCGCTAGCGAGATTCCTATTCGTCGGTACTCCGACGTGGCGTCGAGAGTGACCGACTGAATGGGAACTGTACACACTTAGGTATTACTGGTTGAAAACCTAAGGTTGAACAACAAAGTTGACACATCTACCGTGTTATTTTTGTTCTAGACCACAACAAATTCATGAGTTTGCTGTACTGTAGGACTGACTGTACACGTCTGACTTCCCTCATCCCTCAAAACCATATACATAAACATGAGCATTCAAATACATTCTGCATGAATATGTGCATATCTAACTAAAAACCACTACCGCTGACACCCCCTGATGTTTTGTTTTCTTGTCATCAGACAAAAGCGACACAATGATGTTAAATATGGTCATGGGAATCTTAAAGTCTCTCTTTTAATTGCCACTTAAACTCCCTACTTCCTGTTTTTAAGATCATGATTTTTATTTGCAACAAGAAACTGTCTTTCAATCTTGTTGCAGCAACACAGTGCAGTGAATTGACTGTCTCTTCCCAAAGCCCTGAGAAATCTCGTTAAATGAAGCCGAACATCAAGTTAAGAGGGATTTTGAATGAGGAACAAATCAGCAAGCGGTCTCGAGGTCAGTTTAAGCCATACAGAGATTTAGTAGATATTTTCTTCCTAGTATAAGTGCAGGACAGCTTTAATTTTTGTCAAAATAATACACGAGAACACAATTACTTTCATAATAATATTTTTCATCATTTCAGTGAATTCTTATGAAACTGTAATGCAGACCTTGCAGCAATGTTGCAGTAACATTAACATGATGATGGTGGTGATGATGATAAATACGAGATGATCTGCAGACTTCTCTTGGTGAAGAGCGTTATATAACAGCCCGCCGCTGTGGGTTGGATGATTGACTGATAAAAGGATATCTGCAGTCTCCACACTCATGTATGCATGTATGTGCATGTGTGTGCGGTCTTGGAGGATCATGTGACTTTGATGCAGACTGGCTCGTCCTGTCAGTATCAACTCAGCATTGCAGATCGAGGGGATTAGCGCATTTATACCCCCCTGGCATTCAGTCATCATATTCCGATCATTCACACACACACACACACACACACACACACACACACACACACACACACACACACACACACACACACACACACACACACACACACACACACACATATCTTCAATGTCCCCACACTCTGACTGGCTAATGGAAACCAAACCGCACACAAACCATCACTATGTCACTAGATATCACTAAAATCCATTATCGTAGCCACAAGGAACATTCCTCCATTGTCATTTCACAGTCTTCCTCTTATTAACATGGCCTTTTAATTAGCTGCCACTATCTCTCTCTGTTCCAATAACCACATGGCCACACACGCACACACACACAATTTGATTGAGATGGTCCATGAGAGATTATAGACAATAAGCATCAATTAAATTCTCACGATTTTGCCTGCCGTTCCCAGTTTTGCTTTACTGTTGTTTCAGTTTCTCTCCACATAGGTTTTTAGTGTGAATGAAGATTTTTATGTTTAATACAAGCACCAATACAAACTATATTTACAGTGAGAATTAGGCTACAGTCATGGGTTTGTATGAGTTTGACAACTGTATTTACTAACAAGGTAACTCTTGAATCATTTAAAAATGTTTTTTTTTTTTTTTTGTATAATATAAGGTAATATAATTTTAAAAGTATGATTTCTATACTTGAAAAGTCGTGGAAATTTTTATAGAAATATTTTTTCCTTTTTTCTAGCTATGCCAAGCATGTTATTGAGTAGAAATTGTCTGTAAAAATAATTATTATCCAGTAAGAATTCTTATCACCATTGGATCTTAATGAGCCTCAATCAAAAACAATGTCTGAAACTGCTACAAAATAAGTGGTTAATGCGATTAATGTAACTCCAGTTGTATTGCATAAATATAATGAAAATGTCCCTGACACTTGCTTAAGATGCAGTGAGTTTAAAGGCTCACTATATCATTGCATTAGGGTGGGTGAAGAAGTCAAGAATTTTTAGAAAGGTGTGAAGAAATGATAGAGAAGATCCTTAATGTTAACATTTCACTGTCACCTTTACTTTTTTAATTTCATTTAGGATATTGTTAAAAAAGATATTTATAAGTATATATTTATAAATATATGTATTGTTCAAGCAAAACGGCTTATTCTTTAAATTTGTGCACCAAGGGATGTTGGCTAAAAGAAATGGTAACACATCAATTGAAAAGATAAAGGGATAAATATACAGTTTTTGATGGATTTTGGGGACCATTCAAAATTTCAACCTTAAAATGTGTTGGAGTTAGAAAGGTGTTAATAGAAGACTAAGAAAAGAAGTGGCATTGAATATCAATGTAAAATAGCGATAAGCATTTTTTTTTCTACTTGGAAATGTATCATGTACATGTGTATAGTTAAAATGTAACAAAAAATTATTCTTATCACAAACAAATAGAAAAGATATGGGGCTTTTGTTTATTGAGGACAATGAGGGGGCCTTGAATGTTAAAAATGTTGACAACTACTGAGTTCAGTGGCTTTTGTGACTCTCTAACGTGATTGGCTAACAGCTGTGATCTCTTAATGACATGAGCGAGTGATTGATGGCTGGATGAAGCAGGGAGTAAGATACAGAAGACAAAGAGGATGACAAACAGTAGTAGAGCTGTAACAAAAGGTCTTCTGAGAAAGGCCTAGTGTTATGCTAAGTGAGCATGTCATTTAATCATTTCATTTTAGCAAAATGGAAAAAGAAAAAGAGAGAGACGAGAGAGAGAGAGAGAGAGAGAGAGAGAGAGAGAGAGAGCAAGAGTGTGAGACATCTAAATAATAAAGTACACTGAGATGTTTTTCCCTATGTAAAATGAGTCCTGCTATGTTGAATGACTTGAGTGTCATTTCAAAGCGCTCTCAAATGAGCCAGAAACTGAATGAGCTTTAGAGATGCTACTGCTGGGCTGGGTTGCTGTTCTGCATCTAAAAATAGCCAACTAGCACTGCAAGAACCAACCCTCTCTAAGCAAAAACTAGCTACATTTATATTTTAAAGATTCTTCTAAAATGATAATCATGATGATATGATTCCTGATATGATGAGAAGTTCTGGGCAGACATGAGTTTGAAGGTTTAGGCTACTGCTTTTAGAGGAGGATGAGAGTATGGCACTTACATCTTTGGTAATAAAGGAGCTTAGCAGCGTCACAAAGGACCAGAAGAAAATTCCAGAGCTCAGAATGATCTTTCTGTTGAAACGGTCCCCCAGGTAACCGAAAATGGGTGCGGCCACCATGAAACTGCAGATGAAGACTGGAAAGAAAAACAGAAGCAGACATGTTTAACATTTATTGTCACATCCATCTCATACTTTGTAGCATTTCTGTGCCGTCATGACGGAAGTAACACTGTCAGTTCTGAAAAATACTTCGATGGAAACTAAAAAGATGATGCCACGTGTCTCTGTCAGCTTGGGAATCCACATCATTATTCTTTAAAATGACGAGAAAGCTTTAAGATTCACTTTCTTTTTACCTAATTCACTTCCCCTTATGTGCTACTGCCCATTACATCCATGGCCAGAAAAAACTCATATACTCCTATAGTATTCCTAACTCAAGATTGGTTTAACCATGCAGTTTAACATAAATGTAGATTTGCTTAATGCTGTTACATTTGATAGCTTTTATATATTTTAATTTTTTTTTTAACATTGAAATTTTAATTTCCTTTATTCAATTTTTAGTTTCTATATTTTTTCATATTTTCATTTATTTTATTCAATTTTTTATTGTTGATTTATATTGTTTTATATTTTGATAATTTATATATTTTTTCCCATTTAATTTGTATATTTTTATGTTTTATATTGTGATTATTTCTAGATTTTGAAAGTTTAATTGTTCCATTTTTTTCACTGCTTCTGTGTTTTCCCCATAATTTCTGTAGTTACCATATACATCTCGTATATGCACATCTGATAGACCCTTTACTTTCTCATGACATGTGAGAGAAATTATCATATTTATGTGGTATGCCCAGATATTACTCTCTATACTACACACCTGCATACATCTAGAACATACTTTATTAACAGTCTTCAACTACAGTAAATAAAGTACACTTGAAAGCAGCTAATGCAAATAATCTGTGTAAAAGTCCCAGATACCATAATCATTGTGTAAGATTTCTTAATCCCGCAGTTGCTGACATAACAACTCCAGTTGGGTGCGCAGAAAAAGGCATCTAAAATGCTTTTGTAATGAGTTTGCATAGATGGCATGAAGTACTAATGCTCATCTGGAAATTATGCTGCAGATTTTGAGGATTTTTGACATCTGCATAAACATTGCAGTAGTTGTATGTGTTGCAAAGTGAGGATGTGTTTGTAAGCTTACAGAGATAGAGAAATGCAGTGCAGTCGAGTTGTTATTAAACCCTCACATATATTACAGTGCCGTGATATTTAATAATAAATCTACATCCTTTTTTTGTGCTGTGCTGAGGTTGAGAGACCTTGGTAACACCAAGTCTGAGGCTATAAAGTCTGGTCTGAATTTTTAGCCGTCTCCCACCCTTGATCAATGGCCATGTTTGGATATTTAATAACTCCCCATTTTTGCGGAAGGCTGAATTTGCTGAAGCCACCGGAAACATTGCCCTGTGTTATCCTTGGCTGCTTGTTCAAGCCAAACTCGACCCGACTTGAGAATATCCACTCTAGAAACAGGCACGGAGCCCACACCGAGCCTGCTGGGAAATCAGCGCTCTCTCCACACACTCAAATCTGTACAAATTACAGCAGCACTATATACTAAATGATCTGCTATTTCATCCCTGAGTTCTCTCGCTTAGTGATCGTAATGAGGCTGCCTTTGAAATCCGTTCCAAAAATGAAAAAGACTTCTGAATGCTCAACGTTGTGTAAATACAAAACAAAAGTGTGTAAACTATGTTAGTGTGGTTTAAATGAGTCAGAGCTGGACTTGTTTACAAAAGCATACAGCATGTCTTATTTGATAAAGAGGATGCTGTAAACAAGACAGAGAGGAGATGAGAGTGAAACTAGCACTCTGTTGTGCAACCTGCAAAACTCAAGACTTGTTTCATAATGAAACAGTTTGCATGTCATTTCTCTGCCAGTAAGTACCACACATCAAAGTCCACTACAAAGTTTTTCTGTCAACTATTTAGCTGTTACCACACATTGCATAGGAGCAGGGGTTTTCAAAAGTTTCCCCCTACATACACTATTGTTCAAAAGTTTGGGGTCAGTAAGATTCTTACACTCACCAAGGCTGCATTTATTTGACCAAAACACATTGTATGCTCAAAATAATTTATTGGTTTGAGTAGGGTAAACTTAAATGAAACAATTTAGTTCAAATTAACTTATATGAGTATTTAGAACTTTCTTTTAGAGTTCACAAAACTGACACATTTTGAGTAATCTGGATTGTTTCATTGTTTTGAGTTTTATGAATGAATGAGGCATTTATATAGCGCTTTCATATGTACTACTGTAAACCCAAAGCGTTTACACTCATGTCAGGGGTCTCTCCTCAACCACCACCAGTGTGCAGCATCCACTTGGATGATGCGATGGCAGCCACAGTACAACGGCGCCAGTACAATGTTAAATGGGATATTTAGTAGTGTTTACTATGCTAATTTAGAAGAGTTTCTGTTATGTGGCATTTTGTTAGTTTTGTGGAGTTACCATCATGATGACAAGTGGAGCATGAGCTTAGTTTGAGAACAGATATGTGTTAAATGTTCTATAATGTCGTACTCATTCAGCTATGCTATGCCATGGCTATCAAAGCATTGTATTACCAATTTAGCAGTTAGCATTTACTGAATTAGGTAGCTAAAGCTAGCCAAGTTTCCACTACTATTAATATTTGAGATTACATGATAATTTTAAGTTAATTGTATGAATTAGCTTACTCAAATATATCAAGTTAAGACTAATTAAAATGTATGAGTACAAAATCCAAATCTGCCTGTTCTGCTTACTAAAACTTTGAATTTTTTAGTTTTGATAAATTGAATGTGTTCTTGCTAAATAAAACTATTACATTTAATATAAGTATTAACAATACTTACATTACATTATAACTTTATTATAACTTAACTTTGACATTTTGTGAAATCTTTTATATTTTATTCAAATATTTTGTGGGCCTCCTAAGCAAGCAAGGAAGAAAGAAAGAAAGAAACAAAGAAAGAAAAATAAAGAAAGCCACACTGAAAATGAATGTCAATAATGTGCATTTAATCAGAGAGGGTGAATATGGCAGAGATGAAATACTGAATGAACAGAAATCCCACAGGCTATGATCCATCTAAGCACAGCTCAACTAAAGCAATCAACACCTCTCCCTCTTTCTGGGATGTTGATCTCCTCACTTTACCCTGAGCCATCTAAGCCATGTCCTCTGCTAATTCCTCTGTTAATGACCTCACTCCTCGTCTTTGTTCGTCACATCATATAACTTTGCACATCAATTACACCTGTGTATGTGTGTGTGTGTGTGACTGTGAGACAGAGAGAGACACAGTATCCAAAGAGAGACAGAACATATGGACCAACACCATACACACAACATGTGTGCAGTGAACGGCTCCTGAAATATTCATGCCTCATCTTTCCCTGATGAACTGTTCACTCTGAATTAGCATGCTAGACAGATCAGGATGTTCATTCTTCATAGGGTGAGTTTCACATTAAGGACAGATTCTTGACAGAGGGACAACATCTAGACATTTACCTTTAGTCATGTAGATGCCATTTCAAATTACAAATGAGAAACAAATTAGACAAGCTAAAAGATTAAGTACATGCTTTTTTCCTATATGCTTTAGCTTAGAAAAAGGGCAACATCATAACATGACAAAGTCTGCAATATAATTCCATCAACAAATAAAGCAAACATTATCTCAATGCTGAAATAAACAACATTCAAAGATTGTACACCGCTAGAATACTTCATTCTGGTTGGTCAAATATTTTTCTATAATGGCCGATAAACTGTATACTGTATATTGAACATTATTCCAATCAACTGCTTTCTTTCATAGTGCTTTTCTAACAGCTTTTTAAAAGATTTGTTATTATTAATTTTTAGTATTCAATGCTATTATTATATTTACTTTGCTTTGCTGTGTAGTTTGTTTCCTGCAAATTGCTCTGACCTGAAGTTATTTGCCTGAAGCTCTTCACCATTAACATACTTCCTCATAATGGTATTTCTGACATGGCTTAAGGCATGTCACATACCTCACCTGTCCTTCCAGGTGGCTTCTGTGGGAATTTTCTGCTTTATGTGACCTCCAATGGTGTTTTTCAGAGGAGATTTATTAAGAAAACATGAGCAACCATGTAATGTGTTTCAAGTGGCTGATTCATCGCCTGTAAATGTCATTCTGGATTCCCTCTCGTTTAGAGCGCAATGTTCCTCTGTCACTCACCGCTACTTGTCTTCTATTTAAAATTCATACCGCCTTGAAACTGTCAGAAAAGCTCCCAGATAGATGAGTGTACACACGCACACTCCTCTTTTTTCCCTTAAAGGATGAAATATGATATAAAGAAGGAGTACATCCCTTCACCGTTCTGACAGAGAATGACAAACACTGCACCTTCACCTCTTCCTTACTTGCTTTCTTTAACCCGTCTGTCAGAGCGTGGTGACCCTCTATATTTGGTCTTTGTCATGCAGGACCCCACAAGTTCTTTAATTTTATATTCCATAACTATAGTTAGCCTCACAACAGTATTGCTGTTTTCCATGCTGTGCTTTAGCAACAGGAACCAAAGAAACTCATTGCACTGGCTCACTGTGTTTTATTTTTTATATATCCTCTAATACACACAAATATTGAAAACCATTTTGGAGACCATGGAAAAGTCTTTTCCTGGAATATTTCTTTGGGTTTTACACAAACTTTGCATTATGTTTGCAGTGGAAGAAATGGTTTCACTGACAGTGGTGCAATGATTCATGAGAGTCAATGTAGCTATTTGTCTATGGCAAACAGACATCACATGAGACTCACACTATACTAATAATAGATGCATAGGTGATATAGGTGAATGTTGCATGCATAATGTTGCCTAGAACTGCATGAAGGCTGGTGAACAAATGTTTCTTAAATGAGGAATTATTTAGGTCATTTGGATAGTTCACATTATCTGAAATTAATCTTCTGTTACCTTATATGACCAGTGTTGGGGAAAGTTACTTTTACAAGTATTGCATTACAATGTTGCGCTACTCCCTTAAAAAGTAACTAATTGTGTTACTTAGTTACTTTTTACGGAAAGTAATATGTTACATTACTTTTGCGTTATTTTTTCTCACCTGGGTGGGATTGCTTGTTTATTTTTTAATAACAACAAAAAAAAATGTTTGGCTAATGTAAAGGCCCTTTATACACCAAAAGTGAAATTAATAAGTCTCAGGCTAAAGGAAATACAAATTCACGCCTGTACAGTAGAGGGCGCAGCTCAAACAAATCTTTCAGCTGTGCTGCCATTCTGGATTGCTGACAAATAGGATGCAGGAGAAGAAAGTTTAAAATGTTTTAAAAATGATACACAAATGTGATGTTTATCTAAAGTAATTTTTGCTTAGTATGGTTGTAGTGGATCATCGAAGGTCAGCAGCAAAGACATTGGTTACTAAAGTGAGATTAAATACATAAAATATATTTGTGTAATTTAATATATTTAATTATTGCAGGTTTGCGTAATATTCTGAGATTGCATTTCACTGTTTTTATCAATTTGGAGTAATACTGAATCTGTGAGATGAGTAAATGCCTGCTCACATTTATTCTAAAACTGCAATAACCATCATGTTCCCACAGCACACACACATCTCTGCATTTCATCATGAACGGAGAGCAATGTCGGTCAATAAATGGAAAAACTTAATTATTTGAAAAAGTAACTCAGATATTTAGTTGTAAATTTAAAAGTAATCAGTTACTTTACTAGTTATTTGAAAAAAAGTTACTTGTAATGCATTGTATATGACTCAAGATCAAATGAATTTCGTTTCATGAATTAATGACTCTAATGAGCCGGTTCCTTTTAGTGAATGAAAACAATGTAGCATGAACAGTGTAGGCCAATTCACAAACAAATGATTCATAGGATTCAATGTCATCACAAATGACATATTAATATATATATATACACTCACCTAAAGGATTATTAGGAACACCATACTAATACTGTGTTTGACCCCCATCGCCTTCAGAATTGCCTTAATTCTACGTGGCATTGATTCAACAAGGTGCTGAAAGCATTCTTTAGAAATGTTGGCCCATATTGATAGGATAGCATCTTGCAGTTGATGGAGATTTGTGGGATGCACATCCAGGGCACGAAGCTCCCGTTCCACCACATCCCAAAGATGCTCTATTGGGTTGAGATCTGGTGACTGTGAGGGCCATTTTAGTACAGTGAACTCATTGTCATGTTCAAGAAACAAATTTGAAATGATTCGAGCTTTGTGACATGGTGCATTATCCTGCTGGAAGTAGCCATCAGAGAATGGGTACATGCTGGTCATAAAGGGATGGACATGGTCAGAAGCAATGTTCAGGTAGGCCGTGGCATTTAAACGATGCCCAATTGGCACTAAGGGGCCTAAAGTGTGCCAAGAAAACATCCCCCACACCATTACACCACCACCACCAGCCTGCACAGTGGTAACAAGGCATGATGGATCCATGTTCTCATTCTGTTTACGCCAAATTCTGACTCTACCATCTGAATGTCTCAACAGAAATCGAGACTCATCAGACCAGGCAACATTTTTCCAGTCTTCAACTGTCCAATTTTGGTGAGCTCATGCAAATTGTAGCCTCTTTTTCCTATTTGTAGTGGAGATGAGTGGTACCCGGTGGGGTCTTCTGCTGTTGTAGCCCATCCGCCTCAAGGTTGTGCGTGTTGTGGCTTCACAAATGCTTTGCTGCATACCTCGGATGTAACGAGTGGTTATTTCAGTCAAAGTTGCTCTTCTATCAGCTTGAATCAGTCGGCCCATTCTCCTCTGACCTCTAGCATCAACAAGGCATTTTCGCCCACAGGACTGCCGCATACTGGATGTTTTTCCCTTTTCACACCATTCTTTGTAAACTCTAGAAATGGTTGTGCGTGAAAATCCCAGTAACTGAGCAGATTGTGAAATACTCAGACCGGCCCGTCTGGCACCAACATCCATGCCACGCTCAAAATTGCTTAAATCACCTTTCTTTCCCATTCTGACATTCAGTTTGGAGTTCAGGAGATTGTCTTGACCAGGACCACACCCCTAAATGCATTGAAGCAACTGCCATGTGATTGGTTGATTAGATAATTGCATTAATGAGAAATTGAACAGGTGTTCCTAATAATCCTTTAGGTGAGTGTATATATATATATATATATTATTATTATTATTTTTTTTTTTATTGTAATATTTCTCAAAAATGTTACTGACCCCAAACTGTGTATATTCTTTTTTTTTAGGAAACACTGCTGTACAATTTAAAATAAAAGTGCTTAATGTGGTACACTAACTTTAAGGTTGCATATCTAAAGAAACTGTATGTATTTCCTCCCTGTATCTGTATGACACTGCATTCTACATACTTTAAGTCTAATTGTCTGACCCAAATTTAAATTCTCTTTAAAGATTTACTGAACAACAGAACTCCTTAATGAAATAGCAGAGATGCCAGCTCTAATTTGGCTACCTGTAAACCGCTACAAACAGAGGAAACCCAACCTGCTTCAGTTGATGCAAATTACAGCCCGATGCAAATTACATACTGTAATTATCCGCTTTACATCACATAACAGAAAAACATTAGGTGTGGCAGGGTGCCGAGAGTCACCGTCACATTTGAAACATTATGCTGGTGACGTGCTGTAATGTCAAGCTCTTCAAAACGTATGCGTCAGGCCACTTAATAGGCTCATTAGGCTTTTTTGCACTTCTAGACAACACATATTTGGGCTGTGTCAAAATGAATGAAGCATCCAAAGCTCCAACACGGTCTTCCCCATACAGCCAATGGCGATTTGAGCCAGTGTGGGCAAGTGTGATTTAACAGGCAAAAGTGGGTCATGTGTGGTGGGCTAGCTGTGGATGACTAAACTAATGACATCACACCGCATTTAATTGCCTGGATATCTTTTATTTGCAGTGCTCAAATAACGCCTCAACTTCGTGACTCAGCCTTCAATCTCAGCTGAAGTAGGAGTGAGTGATGTATCAGTGTAGGAGTAGCCTCAGAAAATAATAAGACATATATACACCTCTGAAATCAATATCAATCAATGGTCATTTTCAAGGCCTTTTAATCGAACAGATCAGATTAAATCTTATTCAATTAATTGTGTTTGATTGGCTGAGTAGGCTGAATCTAAGGATACTTCTATTGCTTCCTTTGATCAAAGACCAAAGCTTGACTTGAGACATGTTACTATGACAACAGGACTATACCTGTACTGCACTATACAGTTTGTAACTCAGTCAAGAATTACCATCCTTTTAACCAGCATTGTCTCGCTGTCAAGGAGAAACACGCTCGTCCGTGAAGCCTTCACCTGTGTGACAATAATGACTTCTGTTCTCCTCTAATCATTTCTTTTGGACGGCAGTCGGGCAGTGTGTGAGTGGGTGTTTGAGCACAGAAAAATCGTGACTAGCTAGTCTAACCAGAAACGGCCAAGAGGACACGCATAGAGACACACCACCTCAGGGTGGACGTCAACACAACTTGGCTGAATGCGCAGAAAGACTTTTTACTTTCTGAAGGCAAAATTGTTAGGGCTACAAGTTCATTTAGCATGAGAACTGCTGGCATTGAGATGGAAAACATTATACAACAGGTTAATAAGGGGGAAGTAAAGCTCAGTGAAGACATCATAATTAGCCGGAAAGTGTCAGGGACACCCCTAATTTAAAAAGCTTTGGTCAAAAAAAAGAAAAGTCTTTGCATCATGAATGCAGCATCACTTGACAAGTGAATAATGGGCAAGATAGAAACATCTAATACTCTGAGCCCTTTTATCTCTGTGTTATCTAATCTGTAATATAATAAAGATAAAATTATTTCTCTTTCTTACTGGATTTAAAAAATATAAATTTTCTTAGTTACTATTTTTGAATCAATAATATAATAAAACATTATTTTAACTTTTTATGGAAAGTAATGCATTATGTTACTTTTGCGTTACTTTTTCTCATCTGGGCTGGGCCTCAGCTTGTTTGCTTTTTAATAACAAAAAATATATATTTTTGGCAAATGTAAAGGCCTGCAAATTCACACCTGTGCAGTAGAGGGCGCCACTCAAACAAACCTTTCAGCTGTGCTGCCATATTGGATCACAGAAGAATAAGACGCAGGAGTACAACAACACTCTTACTTCAGCAATAAAAACAAAAAATGAAACACAAATGTGATGTTTATCTAGTCATTTTTGATTATTTATATGGCTGAATTGGATCATTGATGGTCAGCCGCAAAGACATTGTTTAATAAAGTGAGATTAATTACATAGTGTTATTTAACATATTTAATTAATGTGGGTTTGCGTAACATTCAGAGTTTGCATTTCACTTTTATTCATATTGAGGAATACTGAATATGTTTTTGTGCAAGATGAATGAATGCATGCTCACATTTAGTCAATAATTGGGGAAAAAAAAGTAACTTGCGTACTTATTTTTCTTTTTAAAACTTTCACTAAATTGTTTGTGCTAAAAAAAAATAGTAAAAAAAAAAAACAATTAAAAAAAATGTTTTGCTTCTCAAGTAAATAGAGTGGTGCAGGTATGACATCACTTTGTAGGCCAAAACGCAGAAGCGAGTTAGCATTTTAGCACTTCCAGTTCCATTGTCCCGAAGTCAATGGTTTTTGTTTAAATGGCTGAAATAAGGTCTGTGGTGAACACAGGCTCAAGATACTTTCACGTATTATTTTATGACATAACATACATCAGTATTACACCACTCGTGACATTTTTTAAAGCTGTTAGTGTCTTGAAAAAGGTGGTTGCTAACAAGTGGCTAAATGGGACTACAGAGGCGGTCGGGGACATTAAACGTCATCACGCCGGAAAGGTAAGCTCAGTCTGCTTTTACAGCTTCATTATTATAATTGTGCTCTTATAACTGCACTAGTCTAACTCAAACGTTCTGGGGAAATGTTTTGAGATAAAAACTGAAAGAGTTATCGGCAGCTTAGTGATGGTGACATTAAAATCTAGCGACCGTGGTGTAGTTCGTTTATAGCCTACCTTTAGATTTTTACTTCTGGCAACTGCATTTAGGCTTCAAAATTAATAAAAGTTCATCTGCGATAATTCAAAAGCCTATGGGAACCAGTGTGATGCTAATTGCCGGTTGGCCTACAAAGTGACTCCATACCTGCACCACTCATGTATATTGTATTAAGTATGTTTAGAGAAAAATATAGATTAAAATTATGTGTTAAGTACATGAATCCACTAAAACTCTCAAACTTGGAAGGTTTTAGATACATCCATCAGTGTCATTATATGAGAACAATATTTAGGAAATGAGAGAGAAAGAGTAAAATGCATGTCAAATGCACATATTTGTTCATGTGTGCCAGTCAAGTCCATGTTCTGACCCTGATGGAGGACACACCCTCTCTTTTCTCCTTCTGTTCTTCTGCTAGGAATCTCTCCTCTAAACCAGTGGAGTGTGTTCATCATACTAAATCATCATGCTTCTCTTATCGGCTCGCTCCAGCTTTGAAAATGTTTTCATAACTTCTTAATCTTATAATCTTATAGCCAAGCGTTCAGGGTAATCTAACAGACAGACCTTGTCCTTCAATTGTGATGTTCAACCAATACAAATAGACAATGAGAACAGTGCCCAGCTCTTATGTTATACAAGTACTGCAGTGTTATGGATGACAGAACAACCAGGGTTTTTTATATAAATCGGCACAATAAAGCATTTGGAGATATGTCACACCACCTCCCATTCAGTTTTCAGACTAAATTAACGGCATATTTGTGCCATGATGACAAGTGCTGTATGTTGTGATTTGATGTGTGAAGAGGATCTTCTACCTGCCAAAAAACACTAATTGAATGCTTTCTCTTTCTATTTCTTGATTTTATCTTGTTTCAGCTGAATTACCACTGGACAATAACTGAGTCAGGTGCATGAAGGTATGCAGATGCTATATTTCTAAAGAAAAAGAGCCAGCCATTCTGCATTACATGGTTCAAGTGACCCAATTCCGATTTTTTTTCTCCCATGTGGCACAGATCGGATATGACCGATCTGAAAAAAGAACATGGATTTCAGTATTCTCCAATCTGTTTCAGGCCTCATTCATACAGAAATAAAGCTGATATGAATCGGATATGTGCATTTGCGTCGTCGTGCAAGTGGACAGATCGGATAATTCCGCCAATACATTATTGAAAAAGCGATGGTGGCAAATTATGTCAACCCAGATGAACACCAACCGCGATCACATGACTCTTTTCAATAGCGCAACGAAGGACGAAGGCTCAACCCAATGTTTTGCTGACCTAGACTTTAAAGCAAAAGCTTGTATTATCATTTTGTCTGTGTCCATTGCAAATCGCAAATCGTAAAGTTTTTACTTCCTTTTCGGCCTAAGCTTTTCCAGGTTGTTTCGCCAAATGTATACGACAATTCACCATGACGTCACATCAATAATAACCGTTCTTCCCGGTGGCAACGCTAGTAAATTGCTTGGAAGGGAGACCCACCGTCGGCACTCTGCAGTAGCCTAATCTACATTTAAACAATTGATTCAAAAACAGACGTGGTGGAAATTCAGACATAGTTAACATGATCATTGAGGGACTGATTAACTAATTCAGGAGATAGCAATACATGAAATGCCTAACCTTGGTCTAGTAGATGTAGCGCTAGTCTACTACCATAATTTTTAAATGAGCCTCAGCCTACCATTGAGTAGTTATTTTAGTGACTGTTGCTGTTTGACTTACAATATGTTAGGCTATGGTAGATGGTCTATTTCCCTGTTATCTAACTAAAAAGGCTATGATCGTTTTCTGTTGCTCGGATCGGATGGCACAGACGTGAGCTTTTGACGGTGAAAAAGACTAGCGCTACTCAGCTAGGCATTTACTCAAACTGAACTCGCGGTGATGATGAAACCAATGTGGTACACGCATTAATCATTAAGCAGAAGTAGCTTACAACTATGTTTTGCTTTTCCTATTTCTTCTATTGACATTTGATCAGTAGCCTACATGACACTAGAAGTTCTGTCTCTTCCTTGTATAATACTTTTACTTCAGGCAGTGACTGGCAATGAGTTTGATCTTCAAAAGAGACCTTAAGTTTACTAATATTAGTCTCGAATTTCCCCAGCTGAAGATAATTATGATCTGCTATGATTTTGTAGATGGACAGTTTTGAAGACATCCACTCGCTTTAACCTCCTCACCCACAGGTTCCGCTGGATATATTTACTTTTTTTCTGAAGGAAATTGATAAAATCCTACACCTTTTGCTGTATATCTGGCGGCGCAACCCCAAACACAACACGTTTTCGTCATAGTTTCAACTTTGATCAACAACGTTTTTAACTATGTAACTGTTTACAGTAGCCGGCTGAATCTCTTCAGTTAGTCAGTAGAAGCCGCTCGCATTCTGCCACCCGGAAGTATCTTGGTGTCTATTGTTTACAAACATTCTGAAAAGCTGTATAGTGTAAATGCAAATGTCGGATATGTCGTAAGCTGGTTCTCAAAAAAAATCTTAGCATCAAGACCTGCAGTGTAAATGCGGCCTATGTCAGCAATTTTCAGTAGGCTATGTTACACGTTTTCAGGAAGATGCAATTTGGTAGAATATTTATTGTTTCTTACCTTTGAATGGCATTAAAGTTACGTTTGTGGGTTCCCAAATCATTCTCTTCCCTGAGTCTTGAACTTTGTCACATACATATATATTTTCCTTAAATCATCCTGTCGACCCATTGTTTTTAAGTTTGAAACCCTGTGCTGTAAAGTATTTGCTGTAGTAACATGTCCGAAACCACAGAATAAACGGATACAGTGAATTATGAACGTCAGATCCATTCATTTCTCAAAAGACAAAAGACAGTCTATGGACTCTGCAGGTGCAGAGAGACAGATGCTGAGGAAGTGACATTAAACAGGAAACTCTCTGACGCCTGTGTATATTTGTGAATGTGGATAGTTGAATACCTGCATGTGTCTGTTCTCATTGTGTGTTTACAATCTATAGAGGCCTCAACAGAATAAGAGAGGATGTTGAGTTGTTTGAGAGTAAAGACAAAATCAAGCCAAAAGCTGGGAACAATGAGATTCAAAGCTCAGCTTTTCTTGAAGGATATACTGTAAAACACAAACAGAGGTCACCTCATGTACACTGTCTGTTAATACAGCAAGATTAATCGTCCTAAAACTTACTGTATTATTAAAACACTGAAATGCAATACATCAAATCAGGGAGGAAAGGATGGATAGTTTATATTAGACACTGATCTAACAGTTCTGAACTAACAGTCTGCAACTAACTAACATAACTAAGTAACTCCAACTAACAATCCATCTTTAAAAATGAAACTAGACTGTGACCTATCAGATGCCCTGATGTCATTACTAACAGCTGATACTCTTAATCCTGCAATGGACTGGACACTAACTTACATAACTGTATAGCCACTGGAAACATGCATGCAAAAATACACCATCCACTATCACTTCTCATACACTTCTGTCAATGTTTTGCGCTAGCAGCAAGGAAAACGGATGTGTCACAGCTGTGATGATGGAAAGCTTTTAAGTGACTATTATTGTCTGTTCAAAACTGTTCAAAAGCTGATGACAAATGCTTAGCCATTAGCTCAGAGGCAGCCTGTCCATGAATTAGCCGCCCATAATCCGTCCCTCCCCTATCCTCATACACAGAGAAAAAAGGTTCCCTAAAGATTTTTTCACCCCTCATTAGAAATGTGCTTAAGCAAAGTTTGTTTAATAGAGATATCCTTAGAACATGGCTAAATGGATTTTTGTCAAACAGCTGAGGCAGTTTTATCATGATAAGGCCAAAATTTGTGACCATTTTTGATTTCAGTTAGATGTCACAAGGCCACAGTGTTCAGATTTTTTTCCTTTTACTTTGTGGCATTCACAAAACTACACTTTTTAAACACACATAGACTGTATTTTATAAGACGGAGGTTTGTAGAAAATGTTTACAGCATAGAGTATCAGTTTGAATTGGAGTATACTGTTGTTTTTCTGTATGCCCATGCTAACTGCACATTTTATTTGAAAGTGGTTAGAAACAAAAATGTGTGTGTGTTGTTTTGTGGGAGGGAGAGCGGGAACAGTTTGTGGATTAGTTCTGGTAAATGAGGCTGACCTGTCCCAGGTCATTTTTAGACACAAAAATGGCAAATTAGTAATTAGAAAAAATGCTACAAAGTAAAAAAAAAACAAAAAGCCCTCTGGGGATCTAAAAATGGATACACTACACCCACTAGAGATATGATTGACTGTGCTCATGCTTTGTACAGGTCTTATATACAGTAGGATACAAATGACAAAGATAACGTTAATGCAGCAGAGCACTTATGGTAAAGGTTTTCCGATCTCCATAATAACACAGAGAATGCAACCAAAATGTATTTGTAAAGCAAAACCTAGCTACTCAAACAATCTCAGAGGCCAAATGCCCAATGAATGACGTATTATAAAACTGTGTAAGGCACTAATCTTTCTAAATATGCTTCCGAACAATTTCTATTGTGAAAAGTGTTATTGCAACTGACAATTTTTAAATAACACAATGACTAAGCTTAAAGACACCCATAAACACATACACCTTCTGCATACCACTGCTAAAGAGAGCACAGTCAAAAGTATTAAAAATATTCCCGTTTTCTGCCTGGATTCTCCTTTTTGCTGTAAATCTATCAGGGAGGTATTAGACGCTCTGTTCTCTGTGTAGAATTAGCCCAACAATTCCCCTTAAAATTATGTAACGTTTTAAAGTAAAACCTGCTGCTTCCTTTTTTTAAACTCTATAGACGATTTCAAGGAAATGTCTTGAAATTAGTGATGTTTCAATCTAAGGATGTTTTTTTTTTTAAAGGTTAGAGGGTTAGAGGGTTAAAGGGTTAGCACATCGAAATGTTTACAGATATATCTGATGGAAATGCTAAATATCGATATCATTTCAAAATTTTTGCATTTAAGTTTAGTGCCAAACATTCTATGTTGATACTTCAAATGTCTTGAAAACTAGTTTGGAAACACTTATTGTGAACTGCTTAACATTTTTACAGCCCATTTTTGTAGTGCTTCTGTCAGATTTTTGCAGTGGCATTTGGCATCCAGACAGAAGCCGCTGTCATACCTATGAAGGATGTATCTGCGCATCTACCCAGAGATTCCACCTTTTGGATTTTTCTCACCTAACCTTCACACTCATGCATACCGCTGTCAGAATTCCCCCTCAATGAAGGGCTTAGCTGACGCTTTCACCATAACACAAACACACAGGCCTGCCTACCCGCTGAACATCACCAGCATTCCTCTCGTTTACTTCATTGCAGACCATTTCAAAGAAACTAATTCAGGCTTCAGTACTCTTGGCTTACCGGTGTGGGTGTGTTTGATTTTTGTGTGTGAGCGCACATATGTTTCTTGGCATATTATATGCGAGTTGTTGGGTAAAGCTTTCCTGAAATAGGCCACACTGTTTGTAGTGTACCAGTATGTAGCAATGACTTCTTTTTTTTTTTGAAACACCACTTTTAGCTCTGCCAAGGTTCTGGGTTGAACCCTCACGAATGTATGGCCCGCATGTGGAAGTGGTGGTAAATGGTGTTAGGTTGTTATGCTTTTCACCACTCACTATTAGCTCTCAGCTGCACTCGTGCCTTTCAACAGATCTGAGAGGGAGAAGAAGAGCGCCACTGATAAAAGGAAGATCAACTCAACACGTTACAGATGAATAGTGTTAGCAGAGAGTGTGTGTGGGACATTTACATGGTGTGTAGTCACACATTATGCACAGAAACACACTTTTCTTTGAAGAAACACAGTTGCACTTTTTACAACCTTCTACACACAGAATAACAACACCACAGCCTAGTTTAAAATGTTCACTGGAGGTTTTAAATTGAATCCAGATGAAGATTTATATTCAAAATTCTCATCGGTTTAGTGCACAGGAACTGATTTGGAGAAGCTATTTTGAAGCTAGCTTCCCAAGCTACCAGCTAATCATAATTTTGTAGTTCTGTTTAGTTCTATTTCTGTTCAACCATCTTTGATTCCTTACATTAAAACAACTAACAACGTCAACAAATAAAACTAGAAACACACTCATTTATATAATGAAAACATAGTGGCGAACAGCAACATTTAAGTATTTCACCACAAAAAGACAAAATCTCAAGCAAGGAGTAATTAACTCTCTGAACGAACTGGTTTACTAAAATGAATCTTGTGAAGAAATTAATTGTTTCTTCTGACAGGTTTTTTATTAACTCTGAACAAACTGTCAAAACAAAATGTTGAACTAAAATGAATTCGACTTCTCAAAACTACTTGAGAGACAGGACAGTTCAGGAGATTGAGTGATTCCTGTCTCACTTCACTCAGCTCTAAAGCTTTATGCAAAACACAATGTGACACAAAAAAGGAAAAAAACATCACACTACACTGGTACTCTTTGGAAAAATAGCTTGTTACTGAAAAAGCTACATTATTGTGAAAAGAGCTGAGCCATTGTCACCCTTTTGGAAAATGTACTTTAGTTAAATGGGTTGCATCACTACTCTTAGTCAATTACTTCCCAATAGTGCAGAGGAAATATGTCCTGACACTAAAATTCTTTCAATATGGACATTAAAGGGAAAAAAGTAAGCCACATGGGAAATAGAGCTTTAACTGTATTTTACAATGGCCTTGGTTAGAAAGCAGAATTGAGACAAGAAAAGATAATATCCTGTAATTTCCTTGCTTACGGCTGGTTAGACTCCATGTTGTAGCTGGGAGCTAGTGTGTGAGAAGCGTGGGATATGGGCTTTTTCAGTGGGTGTGGAGTTTTCCTCTCCAGCCCAGAGCTGTACATCTAATGATAGGCCAGCATTCAAATGACAGAGTGTGTAAATGTGTGTGTGTGTCTATGCTGAGGTCCTTGCCAAAGCTTTTTAAACCAATGTGACAAATTTACTCAAAATTGGTAAGTCCAAATGCACACAAACCCTCACGTACACACATATAATATATCATAGGATCACACCCACGTTCTCTCCCTCTCTGAATGTACTGTAATAAATGATTTGACCTTGAGTGATGAAGCCGTATTGTGTGTGGATGGGTGGTTCTGTCCACAGGGGACAGAGAATAGACCCTCGCCTTGTATTGATTTGTTCATGTCTTTATCGTACAAGAAAATACACAAAGTTTGTGCAATGCCTAATCTAATTCTAATGTCTGAGGGATTTTGGGACGTTGTAAAAAATGCATTGTTCTGTTGATCACTGAGAGAGCTTAAGAAGAGCTTTTGTCTTTTTATACGCACTCCATTCCTGAGAGGGAAACTGTCCAAGCAGACTCTTTAAATATAAGAGAGGATGCCTTTGTGAATCTAATATGAACGAGGCGGGCCACTCACTGGTTTTGGGGTTAATGCTTGCTGTGATTGGCTGCAGGTTTTTGATTGACATGAAGCTCTGCAAGAGTGAGCTGAGGATCAGGGTGGGGTTTAAGGGGGATCAATGAACCCCTGTCCCCCTAAAAATTCCCAGCTTTTATCTTATGCAAACACACATTTCATTACAAACAGTACACAGAATAAATAAATAAATGTGTAAAGGACATAAAGAATTTCAGGATTAAATAATAAAAAAGAAAGAATGAATATTATAATATTATAATAATTATAATAATATAAAATTATAATATAAATATATTAATTTTTTTTTCTTTCTTTTTTTAAATTTAGGCTGAAATATGACCCTGACATTTCTTTGTGAGATTCACCCATCAGGCTGATCTAAAGCAGATTCAAGCTGTAAGACCTACATATCTATTCATAGATATGTGCAGAGATGTGGATTTGGTGTATTGATTGCTCATTACCCAGTGTCAGAGCCTAGCTAATGAAGAGAGAAATTGTTTTTTATTTTTTCCCTCCATTTTCACATTGACACGGCTGTGGATCATTACATCTCTGTGCCATTGACAGTGGGAGTGATGAACAGGTGCTGGGATTTTTCCTCTTTCATTTCCATTCCTCTCACTTAGTCTCCATCCCTTTCCTTCAAGCACATCTCCTACTGTTTCTTTCCTGCTGTGGAATCCATTTATTCATTTTTTAAATATTAGACTCCTGTCAAATTGACAGTGCAGCAAAACCAGCTCCAGAGAAATGTGTTTTATGAGAAACCTAATGAAACAGAGAGACGAAGAAAGGAGGGATATCATAGTACAGCTGTGGTCTGAGTGTGAACAGCTGATGATACACAGATACAGTAGCTCCTCGCTGTCTAGGCCAAAGAAATCAGAAACTGTAAGAACCACCATTAAAATGAAAGTTGAGAAGGGGACAATTGTGGCTGTGTAAACATACAGTGGAAGTGCTATACTACAGGAGGTCTGTGTGTCGGTGGTTGACATCTCACTTTTTAAATAATGTCTTTTAATGGCTCATGGCTATGTAAGCCAATATCCTGACAGCCACAATCCACACCGAAATTTCTTCTCGATATAGCGCATTCTTTGTCTGGTTGGATGTAGTCGTGCACCTGGGCCGCAGTCATTCACTCACAGACTGACTGGCCACAGACTGCAGCTATATACAACACATGCCCCAGACGGAGCGGCTAGACAGAGACATGGACGCAGTCATGTCAGGATTCAAAAGCAGTGTTCGCTCCTGAAGTGACAGATGGGATAGGAGGCAACGGCAGACGCACACCTAACATGCAGACAAGAGCTGCCATCTTTGACCAGAGGGCACTGACCTTTTGACCTTTAGAGCAATACAGTCTAATTAGAGTCTCTACCGTATAGTCAGAGGTATGAAACATATCATATCATATTTTCCTCCTCATGAAAATGATTATTAGTTACTATTGCTCATACTCTTACTCTAACCCCATAACCTTGAGTATTAAAGTTTGGGCATGATACCTCATGTTTGCTATTACTTTTTTAAGAGACTGGACTTAGAATTTTATATCCTAGCAAACAATAATATGAGTGAAAAAACTCATTTATGGAATTTATAAAATAGGCTTATTTATGGATACACATCACTGATACTTGGGGTGGGCTCTTTTGACCTGGGCATGTAGCCAACATACTAACAGCCACTCTGAACTAGGGCTGAACGATTAATTAAAATAAAGCAGAAATCGCGATATGACTTGTGAACAACATGCGTCAACCATCTTACCAAACTTATGAGAAGCGCTCATAAACCTGCTGTTGTCAACAAAAGAGAAGCTTTGAGGGCTCCCTGTGGTTTTTCACCAGCATTAAAGCTTGATAATTTAACGTTTTAAACAGACAATTCACAATTAAATTTTTCCACAAATTATGCAACCCTACTCTGAACCCCTTTAGTAACTGCATAGCAATGCCCTGGCAACATAACTCACTGCTTAACATGCACCATTGTACGAATCATCATTGTAGAAACTAACTAGCTAGTCACGACTGTTCGAACCATGTAAGTTTGTGAGGCTGTGAATGTTTGTTGGAACTATGGTTTTGGGAAACACCAAATTGTTCAGCTATGTTGATAACGACGGCACTTGCGACCATAGTTGGCTAACGATGCTTTTGGTAAACGCACCCCTGATCATGTGATCATTGTAGTGGCATGTTTTCCACTGTCAAGCAAGACTCAAAACATTTTTGTATTATTAGTTTCTTATTATTGCCCTCAAAACAAGTGCAGGTTTTAGATTGTGTGAGACTGAAGACCACCCACCGCTGCGTCACTAACCACAGACCACAGGAAATTTTAACATTCACCTGCCTAAAGCTCATCCATCTTCAGCAAATATTTCTCTTTTGGATGCAGAGAGGCCATCCAGATACCCCACACCCACCCTTAAAATGCCGATGTCACCTACCAAACAAAAGAGCAGGAGGAGGCCCTCGGGACAGTAATAACATCCAAGTTAACCCTATCTTCTTTCCTCATTCAATCTTCATTATTTCCATTTTCAATCTTGCAGACATCCAGGACTGCCTGCAGGTATTGGTGCTAGCAAACAGTCAATTCTTTTTTTGTGTCAACAATAATTGCTCTTTCCCACTAATCTGAAATTAATATCTTTTAGTCTGATAAAGGTTTTGGTTAAAACTCAGCCAGGGCAAAAAGAAATGAAGCATGAGAGAGCATTGCGAGTGGGATCAGATCTAGAAGGCTTGTCTTTGTTGATATAGAGGTGATTGACAGGTATGAGAGCCACAGGCAGAAGCACATCGTGTAAAGCCCGGTAAAGTCAATATTGCCCTGGTAAGGTTACATGTGAGGGGCCTATGTGTCAATATCAAGTATAGACACACATTTGTCTGGAAATATGACACTGGGCATCACTTGAAGGACACAAACCAGACATGTATCATATAATCAACATTTTACATATGTGAAATATTTTTGCAGGGAGTTTTCAGGAACTGAATCTGAAACTCTCTGATTTGTTAATATGAATGATTTGGTACTCACCGCATTAGATCAATTGATGCATGAGGCCTGAATCACCCTGTGTAGAGTTAAGGCTTGTGGTATATGACCTCATGTGGTACTGGATACTCCAGTCTTCCCACAGGCCATCATTCACTGATTTACTGTATATTTACTTCCTTTTGTTATGACAATGGCACAATGTCATGACAGATCAACTCTTATAGAATTGGCCTTTGAGTTTAATTATATTATGAAAAGATTCCTCCTCCCAAACTGTCAGTGTATTTCACCTCTTGTTTTATGGTAGACTGCCTTAGTCAGCTATTCCTTAAGACATTAATCTCTACATCTCTTCATGCCATGTGCACTTTAAGACATACTGCCATAGTCTGTAGATTTTGGGAAGGCTAGCTCCTCTGTCAAGCTAACAGATATGTGTGTGTCTAAGAGAGCTGAACATTAAAAAAAGGGGGTTTTATCTTGTTTCACAGTAAATATATCTAAAAATCATATATATACATTTTTTATTAAGGTGAGTTAAACGCACACTGGTCACACCTATCACAATAGGTCACACTCCAGTTGATCTCACGCCATCCCTTCAACCAACTTTTCACACTGAGGTTCTCAGCCAGTGACCAGAGCATCTGAAATTTCATTGCGCTGTGTGAAGAATGAGGTCAGACTGGCATCAGAGGCCAAACTAAACCTACCAAAGACACTTTCTCTACAGTCTAAACACTGACCACATGCACTGCTTAACAAAGGGACTTTACCCTGCTCATATTTTTCTAGGTGGCATAGGATATGGTTCAGGATGTGGTTTGCTTTGATGTTTTGTTATATAATTTTTATGTGCGCAACAAAAAAAAAACCCTGCTAAAAACAGAATAAGAAAACTCGACCAGTAATGTCTATATGGCAACCCTTGTGCTATGAAAAAATAACACATTTGCAGAAAATAAATTATCACTCCATTCAATTTTCTCCATGCTCCAGTCCATCTAAATTTAGCAAATTAAAACCCTGTTGTACATTTATTTGTATGTTTTGGTGGGGCTGTATCTTGGCAGATTTTTGGGCTCCTCACCCTTAAATGTACCAATTTAACCCCTAGTTAGAGAGAATCTTGTGACGCAGAAGCATGAGAGGTGCCATCCCTCTTGTAGAATATAGACCAATAATTGGCTGCCATGCTGTCAAAGCATGATAAGATGCACCAATTCCCTGTCGAGAATCAACCTATAGAAAGTTTCCAACCAGTCATTCACTTTATGGTTAGCCTGAGCCAAGCAGAATTGTAATGTTTATTTGCTACTAATTACAGGCTAATCAAAAACACATTTTCTTCAGTGAGTGACAGTACAGTCTAAATTGGTCAGCTAAGCAAAAACAGAATTCTTTCTTACTGCCTTGAATGAATGAAAGTTTTCCGTTGTACGTCTCACTCATCTCTACAGTCAGTTATATAATATAATTGAGCTGAATAGAGCTAGATGTCTCATTTAGAAAGTCCCAAAGTTTCACCTTTTCCCCCTTTTCTATACTATTTTGACTCAATTTAAACTAAAACACTAAAAACTAAAATCAAATTTAGATATCAATAAAAAAAAATATTTTTGATCAAAAATAAATGCAGCCTTGGTGAGCAGTATTTCAAAAACATGCAAAAAATCTTACAAGCTCCAAACGTTTGAACGATAGTTTATATACATAATAATATATATTTTTTTTAATCTCATCTTAAACAAACAGTCATTGTTCTTCTCAAGTAAATGTATCTTGTTTAAAGAGGTGTAGACTTATTTGACCCAGAATCAAAACATCCCACTCTTAAATACTAAAAGATTTATGTGCTGAGGTCTCTATGAACCAGTTATTCTAATATTTTTAAACCAAATGAATGGGGGCAATAGATAAACATTGAGCTGGATCTGAGTCCCAGACATCCCCAACTATGCTGCTGCTCAATGAGCCTCTGTATATGTGTGTGTGTGTGCGTGAGCAAGTGTGCTTGTTGTATATTCTTGCCTCTGCACATGACGTGTCTGACAGTGTCTCTGTGTGCACACTCAGGTATGTGTGTGAATATGCACACGCGTACAGTTTGTGTGGCTCTCTGAACCGCTAAGCACTCCAATAGTGCTCTCCTTCACAAAAGCCATTTGACATGGACCCAGCCCAGTTCAGGAAGCCCAACCTAACAGCCTCCAAAACCCCCCACCTGACCAAGCGCAAACCTGCCGTTTGAACACTGAAACCTCTCATTCACCTCCCTCCGTATACATCCACTGATTCCTCACCCACCACAAATAACCTTTAATGATGTCATAATGTGCTACACATCACTGTCTTCTGCATATAATGAGTGGACGATTATTAGTCATTTTTTAATTTTAGCTGTTATAAACGTTAGCAAAAACCACATGCATCGCTGAGCTAACAACAGCTCTGTATGTTTTCCAGAATAAACTAGTCTTTTCCTCCCATTAAAAGGAACCAGAGAGTGGACTTGCATGTTGGGAATCCGCTGCAGTACTATTACAGTTTCCTGTAACAACCAGTCTAAAAAAAACATTTACAGCTTCCCCTGAACAGTTTTAGTGGACTATATACTATGGTCTTTTTCCTTAATAGAAATATAGGAAAATCTATGTAATGTCCTTGCAATGTTGAATAACGGGTGGGTCTCCATCTAATCCAAACAACTGTGGCTGTCCTCTGCTTTGTTAAACCCAAACAAGTGCTTCAAGCACAGTCAATTACACTGACTTTGGTGAGGAGGGAGGTGTAGCTAGACCACCTCATCTATAGTTATTTTTCCCTCCCTTGACACTCTGGCTGCAAGGAGCTTAATGGATTTTAGTCTTCTCTTCCACCTCGTGTCAGTGATATAAGTCAGTGAGTCTGCATGTTCATGCTGCATGATTGCAAAACCATGTAATTATAGGATTATGAGAGACTTACCTGTTTGCAACAAGCCTGCTCCGCTGTCACCAACGTCGAAGTGTTTCTGTATGTCAAGGAGGACGCCTGAGAAACAGAGACAGAGAGAGAGATCAGAATTTGTGCTCTGATGTAAATTTTGGCCTTTAAGCGCAACAATTTGAGTTGAGTAGAGCATTTGAGTCTCTTTTCTGAGAAATAATTACTGAATTAACTTTTGGGCATCTTTTGTGCTAAGCAATTTAAAGAAATAAAAATATTGACAAGTGTTTCTTATTGCATTTCCTTGTGATCCTCAATAACAGAACAATCATAGGCTTATGGATGAACACACGCACTTCTACTCTGGACTGTTTGAGTTGTAATCTTTCATCAAAATTACGAATGCACTGATATTACAATTCTGGCCATAACGTTAAACTGCTAATTCTTTTCAAGTTAATAGTGGCAATATAGCCAAAATGAAATGTCTATGCTATTTTAAATAAATGAAAAATAACACACTGGGGGGAAACGCTAATTTACATTAATACATTAATGTACAGTATGCAAAAATTATTAATTTTGACATTTAATAAAGATTATATTAAAAAGTATCAAATATAAATCAAATAAATAATTTAATCTAATTTAATAAAATATAAAAATGAACATCAGGCATGACATTATGAGGTAAAGTGAATAACATTGATTATCTCTTCATCATGGCACCTGTTAGTGGGTGGGATATATTAGTCAGCAAGTGAACGTTTTGGTACTGGTACAGATGTATTAGAAGCAGGAAAAATGGGCAAGCGTAAGGATTTGAGCGAGTTTGACAAGGGCTAAATTGTGATGGTTGGACGAATGGGTCAGAGCATCTCCAAAACTGCAGCTCTTGTGGGGTGGTCCCAGTCTGCAGTGGTTAGTATCTATCAAAAGTGGTCCAAGGAAGGAACAGTGGTGAACCGGCGACAGGGTCATGGGCGGCCAAGGCTCATTGATGCACGTGGGGAGCAAAGGCTGGCCCGTGTGGTCTGCTCAAATTGGTATTATTGGTAATATTAAATAAAAATGAAATGTCCTGTTGAAGTGTAACAAAGGCATTTGTATGTCCTCGGAATAAAAAAGAAAAGAGAAAGAAACAGTGTGAATGTACCTTGAGCTACAGACAGTAAGAAAAGACACTGGCTGAACTGGAATGCGAGCAGGTGGCGTGACTTGTGTGACAGGAATGTTACATATGTCACTATGTGCGGACAAGCCTGCACCTGCCAAAGTGCTTCTTCTCAGTACGTCTTTGCTACAACATGCCAGTGACAAGTCAAAACGGGTGGCGATGGGAAACTGCAAAGCGATCGAGACGAAACTCAAAGATGACTAAAGCCACCACAGCAACAAAAACAAATTGCTATTTTTATTTCTCACAGCCACTCCTGTGTTATGTGTCTGTGTTTGTACAAGACCTTAAAAAGCATGACGTAATTAGCCAGGCAGCACTGAGAAGTTAATTAAGAGACGTTTCTGCGGCATTAGCTGTTTGATCTGGGTGCGTGTAAATTGCGGGATGCCTGTGAAGCGGAGGTCTTTCTCTCTCTACCTCTGTTCGTACAAGACTGTTCAGTGACTTAGAAAGATGTAACATCAGAGATAACTTCAAGCATGTTGGATCTCTATCGCTCTTGTCTAATTTCATTGGCTGTCAGTCACAGACTCTGTTTACAGCCTCTCCAGCATTGAGAAGTGACTAAATGCTGTGTGCTTTTCACAAATGGAAGATGAAAGCATACGCCTGAGAAGAGTTAGACAGTTAGACAGTCATTTCTCACTTTAAAGTGATCAGAAAGAAAGAATGTGGAGATGAGAGACTGATGATTTGAAGGCAGCAACACTGCAATTACACTAAAAAGGAGTAATGCCCTGATCAAGAGCCCTTCAGATTCCTGGCCAACACACACATAACTACAGTAACAAACTATAGAGCAACACGATATGGTCAGATTAAACAAAAGATACATAGGCACAAGGAATCTTCAAAAAAAAAACTCACTATTGAATTGATTGAAATCAGTTGCTGAGATTTAGATAACCTTTGTCATCATGTAATGCTCACTAAAAGTTAATCTTAAAAAAACAACTAATAATTTAATAGTTTTTTTCAAACAGTGAGTTTATGAAATGCTAATAATTAATTAAATCATAATAATATGAAATTAAAATTAAGAAATCATTTAAAAATAAAAACACTTAATACATTTTTTTGTTTAGCTGTGTGTCAAAAAATTTGTTTAGCTGTCTTGCTATTTAAAAAGCTGCTAATGAACTTGAAGCACTTTGAAAGATGATGGATTTTTCTTTTCAGTTCCTAGCAAAGAATCTTGATTTAGCAGATATGAGAAGCCTGGATTAATTGGAAAAAATGTGCCTTTGGCAACATTGGGCTTGCACGACACGTACGTTTTATCCAAAACAGATACATGTGAATCTGGCAATGTTTTATTATCTTGGTTTTTTTATGTACTGCGGCAGTTCAGAAATGAAATGCCTAGTGGGTGACACTAAAAGTGATGCTCCTTCGCATTTGAAAATAACATACCACCTACACTAAACCTAACCGATAGCAATTCCCATTTAACTTGTTTCTACAACACTTTGAGCTCTTTTATCATAATATGTGTTTCACTCATGAGCTACCTTGGTAGTTTGCTATGTTACAAAAGCCATAGATGTGGATCAGGTTATGTGATGCAAGTGTCAAACTGTATTAGTCTACAAATCATGTACTATATGATGAAAGTGTTTTGAGTTCATAACATATTGCGCAAGAAACTGTGTGAAAATACGTTTTTATTCATCATAATTTGTGTGAAGAGTCACAACATTTGTTGGTGTTTTACTGCCTCTACTGTTAATTTCAGCTAGAAACTGTAGTGAATTGTACCTTGAGTAGGTACGTTTTTGGAATTTTGTAAAAAATATAGTTAGAGCCACGTTTTTCCATTGAGCCATAGGTTGGATACGGAGGCGTTGGCTTCCACTGTCCATCTCTATGCTCAGGAGTGGGTGGTCCCGCCCTCTTTCCATTAGTCTAATCTGAGGCAGTGTACTAATTACCTTGGTCACACTCCTCCATTGCCCCCTATCCCCCAATCCCTCCATCTCTCCCTCTCCTCCCACTGGGAGAGGGATCCCTGTGCCAGATGGTGCTGCGTTTCTCCTCTTTTAACCGAGACTGCACCTGCCCACCCTCATGCCTGCCAAAGACACAACCTCAACCACCACGCTCTTCCCACCAAAACTCCCACAAGCACAACTGATGCAATGACTGTTTGGAAATATGATTGATTCAATTTGTGAAGTACGTCCATATTTAACATAATAAAGGAAAGACTTTCAACTGGAGGAGACTGGTACTAGTAGGTCAGTGTGTGCACAACATAACGCTGAACCATTAGAGCAACTGTCATATTAGTAAATTATGTTCTGTGTTTGGAAGGCGATACTGTCCATGTGTGATTTGCCCTAAATTCTTCTCTCTTTATCTTGTCTTCTGGCTCTCTGATAAAGATAAACTGCTCAGGGAAAACATGGCAACACCTTAAAACTTTTCAGAGAGAGCTGTCATTATGCATCTGAGGTGCAGCAGCTCTGACTACATCTTGCATCATACTGTAAAAGGCGATGCCACACAAGGTGATGCAAATGCCCCAAATGGTACCAGTAAAATCATCGACCTTCTAGTGTCCGCCTTGATGCCGCCAGCTCTGAGGTGTTGCCATAGTAACACGGCACGGGCGCACACACTAAGGAGGGAAAGGTCTGCTGGAGATTGGTCAGATCTGACTAAGGTGGAAAAACAAATATAAAACGGATTTATTTTAAAAACACACACTTACGGTTGTCTTGCTTAGCAAAACTTTATCTGATATCTGTCAGGTTTGGCTGATACGGTCACTTACAAAGCATTTTGCTGCAGCTTATTTATAATTGCTTTACTAAAATGCAGAAACCGCAACAGATACTAAGAGGCAAAAGAATGCTGTCCTGCCTGTTGTGACTGATCTATTGCATGCAAAACACATCACTGAAAAGCCAACAGCCATTGAGTGTAAAATTCAGTTACAGCATAACACCACATAAAATTGGCTGAGATATAATCAGTTTTCTAGATAAAGAAATCTGATAATCTAAAATAAATAAACTTGCTTTACTTGATAACTGCTAAATGTACTTATGGAGGCAGTTTTTGTCCTGACAAAACCTTAGTTTACTAGTTCATTGTGTGTGTGTGTGTGTGTGTGTGTGTGTGTGTAACTAATTAATAATTATGTTCTACATTAATAATTTTTAAATATAATGTGTTGGTGATAGATAGAATGATACTGCAGGGTAGAAACTGTATGATGTAAGTTAAATTTTTTTAATTTTTTAACTTTAAAATAATTAATGCAAAAGTCCCTAATGCTAAATCTTGGACTAGAAATAGAAAGTCTTGGATTAGAAATAAAATAAATTAAACCCACTAATTCAGATTTGCTCACAAATCACACAGTAAAACTGCAATGCAAACACATTGTGGTGTGAGAAAAAGCGTCTTTTGTTTTCTAGCACACTAGTTTCATTATCCTAAATGCTAATCAAACATTGACCCGTTCATGTAGGTCTCCATTTTATCAGCTGATTGGAGCAGTGAAATGGCGATATGCTAATGTTGGCGCTATTGCGTAAGATGCAGAGCATGTGAATGATGCTTTATGCTATAATGCTTTCATAGTTACGTCCCCAAGAGACCCACTGGACATTGACCAGTGGACTGACCAATAGCATGTTTAATGAAAGCTCTGTTGGTCAGGATGAGCAAATCATTTTTGTTAATGCGTCTAGTGCTATTTTAAATCTCAGGGGAGTTGATTCAAGTGAAGCTGTTTAATGGATCCTGGAAGCTGGAGGAGCAGCCCTCCTGCATTTGATTTACACAAGTCGTGTGATGCTATCTTTGACATACATTGTTTGGACCCACTTTCATCTGATCTGATAAGAGGAAGCCAGTCTGTGAGTTTAAGTGCTTGTTTGGGTAGAGAGTGTGTTCTTAAAGAGTATGAGCTCATCCATGCCAAGAAAGACCAAGAGGTTTGAGTTTTGATACACTAACCTTCTCTGAGGTGACCTGGCGATATGTCAACACATTTTTGAGTGTGTGAGAAACTGAACAACATTCATTTGAACAGGAAATGGTTCACCGGCTGAAATTCCAATACGTTCAAATCCTAAAAAGGCAAACATCACCTATTCATCTGTCAGAGGCTTAGACAATGGCAAACATTTTTCTTAGAATCTAGACACAAAACCCCATTAAGGTGGGGATACTGCATTAATGCACACAACACCCTGTTCTTATTTTTGCACACAGACACGTCACCACATAGACCCAGAGGACTGTCTGGTCGTCTGGGGAGAGAGAACGGAAACGAGGATCATTGAGTGGTAGGACAGACCTCATTTTACAATCCCCAAAAGAGAGACGAAAGACCTGAGCAACCCCCGGTGCTATTTCAGGGCTAGGAGAAGTAGGTTAGGATAACGGCATAGCAACAGAGGCTGGCCGTCCTATATACTGTAACTGAGAAGACGACGATAGGTGAGAAGAAAGGCAACTGGAAGGAAAGCAAAGCTTGGTATATTCAGAATTCTGTGGGGAAATTTTACTGAGAATGAACCTTGTTTACTTGCACACTCCACCACTGCAATCTAGATACCTGAAACAGGTTTTTAAAATACAGAAAATGTGCTCAGATTCACAGCATGTTTGTATTATGCCAAGTTATAACATTCTTCTCCATTATTTGATCCTCATCTGATAAACAACTGGTGCCATGATCAGCAGAAATGTACACAAATATCTTTTAAATTAAATGTAGTTTAGCACAAAGCTAATAACACCAGACACATAGTGAGTTTTAGCAAGTAATGGTCAATTTATAGTAAGACATGAATGCATGCAGCTCAAATAGTAGAGCATTGTGCAAGAAACGCCAAGGTCATGGGTTTGAGGGAATGCATGAACTGATAAAATGACTTGAATGCAATTCACTTTGGTTAAAAGCGTTTGCCAAATGCATAATGCATGTAAATTTACATTACAAAAGATTGCAGATGGTTAGTAAATATGTCACAGAGTTTTGCATTGCAGTACTGCATGTAAAAGTGGCAATCATTTTCAATGAATTGCACCCTCTAATGGCACCGTTTGCATGTGCCTGTTGTTTTAGCAACCGATTAACTAAAGAAAGATGCAAATTATCCAATTCAAAGGACAATGCATATTATCCTCCATCATTTGATTACTATTTGATGAATCACTGCTGTCATGGTCAATAGATACAATAGATACACCAATATCTCCTTTAAAGGAAATGTAGTTTAAAACAATGCGGAAAAAGCTAAATCTATTGTGGCAAGCAGGACGAGGCCGAGGGCCGCGAGAACGGGGCGAGGCCGGTGGCGTGATTGATAATGAGCATCAGCTGCGCGCCGCACCGGTCTCGAGTTTCTCGCGGAGGAGCTACGGAAGCTTCGGGAGGAGCGATGACAGTAAAGGACGAGAGAGGACCAGGCCCAGGACATTTATGTTACGTTTTGTTAATGTGTGTGCGGCAGTCGTCCGTGAGGGGCTGCCGCTTTACTTAAGTTTTGTTTTTTGTGTTATGTTGATCAAAGTGTTGAACGTTTACTGGTTCCCGCCTCCTCTTTCCCTGATCCTTTAACATCGTTAAAACTATAATAAGGCTAATTTACATGTATACAGTATGTTGACAAAAACTAAAACAAGAAAATGTACTTTAAATGTTACAAGTACCTGCTTAAACTAGATTGCAGATGGTTAGTAAATAAAATGCAGGGTTTTGCGCTGCAGTACTGCATTTAAAAGTGGCACAACTGTTTCTAATTTGCTGTGTGTGTGTGTGTGTGTGTGGTAGGTGAAACTGCAGTACAAATGTACATTTCCATATCCTGTGTAATGCTACTCTTTGCGGTAAGAGAATGTTTCCTCTTCGCTCTGTTATGAAGTTCTCTCCCTCATTCTTTTCATTCTATCAAACCACTGGTACACTGTTCGGCTGCTGACACATCCTGAAGCTCTCTTCCTCCTATTTTCTTTTCCTCCTTTCCCATCCCCTTCTCTGCTTCTCTCATCAGCCAGGGGTGATCCTTCTTAAAGTGTCACGGGAATCGATGTAACAACACCTCAGCTCTGAGAAGTTACACATGTGCGAAAGCGAGAAAAAGACTGTTCCCATGTTAACCCTTCCCCGCGTCTCTGCAAAATGTCTGCCCTCTTACACCGAGCCAAACCTTTGAGAGTGCAGTGGCCGGGTAAGAGCTGACCACAAATATGCCTGTCTGTTCTTGGCGAGCTCCTGACCGCCGGGTCCATTGATATCCCGCAAAGCAAAGGATGCTTTTTCCACTCAGGCTTTTAACCACCACACAGTCCGTATAAACACAATGCAGATGTCAGAGGGGGGGGAGGGGGGTTAGCGGGCGTTTGCGGGTGTGGGTGTTTTGGAATTCCCTCACCATTTTATACCAGTAGTTCCTCATTACTGCCTCACCCTCAGGCTGGCTGCCAGCGCTGCTTGTCAGAGTATCGTGGTGTATACTGCACTGCTGATCTGAGACTGGTTTTAAGGTGTGTGTTCATTGAAAAAATAGAATGATGTATGAATATGCAATCGCAAATGCACAGCAAATGTTTCCCAGACACATTCCCTGTGTACACAAATACTTGCCCGAAGAGTGTAAATACACTGTGCACTGCAGGGCTTCTTCACCAAAACACAGCTATTCTAGACTGCTTTTAAATATTGCATAAAAATATTGCTCGTCCGGAGGTGCTATGCAGAAACAGCATAGTATTTGGGCATTAATAATTCATAAGAGAATTATCCTCTGGAGTGTGAGCCCATGTGTCAGACGTATAGCTGTGCAGTGGTCAGAATGCACTGGAGCGCAGAAAAATCCCCAGGCTTCCTGATTCCCCTTTAGATACTCAACATCACTGTCGGAGTGAGTATGGTCAGTGAATGTATAGTAGCAGATAAATATCAGTACACTTACTCCTTACACACTGGTACAGAACTAGAGTGGTTTTCTGAGACACATGAGTAAAGATGTTTAGCAACAGTAGACATTGGCAGTAATGCTCACTATAAAAATGTATATACGGGATATTTCACACAGAGGCTTTAAATGAGCTGCTCGTTTCATTAAATGAGCTGCTGACTACACTGAGCAATTTTGTGGATCACATTTAGCTGGACAGAAAGCAGTTGGCAGACGCTGGAGTGCAATTATGGCCACCCTTACTAATCAGCCTGATCTGATACCATCCTATTGGATGCTAATGTTAACTGCCAACCAGAAGCTTCAATTACCTTCCCTTCTTTTAGATTCTAATGAAAAATCACTGGACAAGCAGTTTTCTTTCCTGTGTTGACGTATTTCCAACTGAAACTAGATTTGGGATGGTGATTTTTTTGAACAGACATAAATATTCTTTGCTATTTGCTAGTAATTTGCAAGTGGTATTATGTGAATATACTGTAAACTTACCACCAGCATATACTCCACATACTCCAGCATATACACTACTAATTAAAAGTTTGGGGTCAGTAAGATTTTCTTTTTCTATTTTTTTTATTGATCAAAAGTGAGTGAGAGTAAAGAAATGTATAATGTTACAAAAATGTCTGTTTTTGAACTTTTATTCATCAAATGTATCATGGTTTCCAAAAAAAATTAAGCAGCACAACTGTTTTCAACATTGATAATAAGAAATGTATCTTGAGGGATCACGTGACACTGAAGACGGGAGTAATGGCTGCTGAAAACTTTGCCATCACAGAAATAAATTACATTTTAAAAGTTATAATTTAAAATGTAAAACATAAAATGTAAAATATAAAACAACTATTTGAAATTATAATAATATTTTACAATATTACAGTTTTTACTGTAATTTTTAACAAATGTATGCAGACTTGGTGAGCAAGACTTCTTTAAAAAACATTAAAAAAATTGTACTGACCCCAAACTTTTGAACAGTAGATACACTAAGACCAACATCATCTGATGACGTAGAGCCATTAACTGGCTTAATGTTTTGCTGACTGACATTAGACAAGCTTCATTTGTAGCCTAATCCTGATGCTTTGTTTTTATTTTTTTATTTTTACATAACACAGAAAGGGATTACTGTAATTATGAGGGCTTTTTGTTTTTTTGCCTGTAACGAGATTTAATTTGGCTTTTCCCACTCGCTATGCCTCTTTTGCTTATTCTCCTTTTCTTCTCTTTGTTCTCTAAGAGCTGTGTAGGAGTGGGGTGGGTCTCACCCAGGGGGGTGTCAACAGTGCCCGATTCTGTGAATAATAATTAGTCCTGAATAAAAGTGCTGAAGTGCTTGATTATCTTTCTTAATTACTGCCGTTCCCATTCAAAGTGTAAACCTATAGTGAAACATCATTAATTAGCCCATATCCCTCTAACAAACATGTTGAGATGGTAAACTGAATCTCTTAACCAACGCAAATATTGGTTACACTTGATTTTAAGGTGGCATAGTAACATTGTACTTACTCAAATAACGACTGAGTAATATTAAGTAACTACAAGTGCTTACTATAGAGTTACGGTTAGGATATGGTTTAGGGTTAGCTAGTTGTTATTATGCATAATTTACTGTTATTACTATAGTAAGTATGTGTAGTAACATGTAAATTACACTATGTCACCTTAAAATAAAGTGTTACCCAAAAATTTTGATTTAAAGCAGCATGTTAATCCAAAACATAGTTCTTAATGAATTTTAAAGTTTGTGTCCATTAATTGCATTTGAGCACAAAAAAATTTCACTGTCTACTCTGGGCGAAATATCTTTGAAGCTGTTCAGAAAATGTCTAAGGAGAAGAGCTCAATCAATAAAGCTTCAAACAGCACAACGAGCCCAATTATTCTCAATGAACCAATTGACAGTGTTTCACTCTCAAACTAGAGTGAAAGTAAACAGAGAGTCAAGAGGTGTCATGAGACTGAGTAAATGAAAACTAGAGGGAAAAGAGGGAGAGGGAGAAAAGGAGAAAGCTAAATTGGATGGGGCATTTCAGTACACTTTGGTCTGAAAAAGCCTATGTTGAGAGCTGGTCTTTCAAGCTCAATTTAGCGTTAGACTGTAGCCATACTGCTCTGAGTGGCCATGAGCTTTAGACAACTGACAGATGTGTGTGAAAAAATGATATTTTCAGTCAGTTATAATAACCAATTGAGTGAAAAACTACACACATAAATGTTTCACGGTTTTCTCTTTTGATTTATGCTGTACAGACCAGTTTTAGCTATAGTTTAAAGAAGATATGACTCCTTGCTACTTGCTAAGATTCCTCATCCAACTTAATACCAAAGGGTTCAGAAGAAATTGAGCATTTATAACCTTAGAGAACCATACAGAGGACAGTAATAACTATAAGTGCTATATATGGTAGGAAAGTTGTCATCAACCCCTCTTGACTCAGCATGGGCTTTGCTTTTTGATCTCTCAGTGGACACCTATACCTTTATTCCTATGTCATATCCTACAGCATATCTATCTATCTATCTATCTATCTATCTATCTATCTATCTATCTGATTTGAATTTCAACCTCCTTTCATTTGGACTTCCAATGCAGTGCAAAGTATGAAAATTGTGAGACAATTAAGCAAAAAGTGTGTCCCACAGCTGGACAAAGCAGTACTGATATGATCCACCATTATACTAAACGTATGTAAAGCTTCTGGACCTCATTTTTTACAATAGTTAATATTTTTAATATTTTTCCTTTTTTAGTGGAAATACACAGTCTATTCACTTTAAATTTAGTAACTAAACTAGAATTTAAAAGGAACATAACCCTGTCATATAACGCTGTGATGAACACATTGAAAGCATCAGAACTGGGTTGCTTGAAATCAATAGCTAACAGAGATCCACATGCGGCATGTATTCAAGGGCTACTGTAGTCTGTAATCGACTGTAGCCCCAGAAACCTCTGTTCTATGCAATCAATACGCAGACACACACCCATGCAATCATGCAGAGACCTCCTGATCATTTTTATCTGTCCGAGTGTCTTTTATTACATCAATTTTCTTGCTATGCAAAGCACTATTTTCATCCACTCTCATTGAGTCCCCAGCACAGTAATCCATCTCACTTTCTCCTTCATGAATTAGAGATAAATCTCATTTCGTCCTGGTCTAGTTTAATGCAGAACAGTGCAAGACACTATCAAGATACAGTATGTCTAGATAAAATATTTGTATTTTATCCTGCAGACAAAAAAAAATGGCCCAACAAAATGTTCCGCCACAGAAACCCAAGAGAAACATTCAAGAAATAAAAAGGGTGTGAGATTATAAGAGCCATAAAGAAGTGGTTTTGGCCGTTTAAATCTAGATGCTTTGTATTGATTTTGTTATGATAAGCACCTTTCTGTGTCGTGGGTAACTATAGATCGGAGGTAACTGTGGGAAAACAAAACAACCGCATCACTGAAATTCCAGCTCTACCTCCACATTCCACAGAAGTGAGGTGGAGACACACACCTCACATACACACACGGGTATTTTAGGCGTTAGTTGTAGGTAATTATTAAGTTCTGGTGTGGCCAAATAACTCAAACTATTGTGCTAACTTGATAAGAATGCCAAATTAATCCTTAAAGGAAACTAAGGTCTTATGGTATTTTCTATAATGTAAGGTATGTATCATACAGCAAGTAATGGACTGTGCTTGAAACAGCCAGGGACTTACGTCAGTTTAATAACAACTATTGCCTGCTCTATTATCTAGTTCATGTACAGTAATTTTTACTCTTTGTTGTTAAATAAAGTGGCTGAGGCACAAAACTGACTTATCCTACAATTGCAATGCTGTGGCCTATGGGCTTACAATGTCAGAACTTTCTTTCTCTGAAAATGTTTCTATATTTAATATGTAACTAAAAGTTTGGGGCCTGTAATATTTCTTTTGAATGGTTTTGAAAATATAAAAAAAATACAGTAAAAGCGAGTACATCATGAATCCATCTTCCAAACCGCGTTTTTGTCTTAATCTAAATCACTATGGTACGCCTATAATAAGTGTTTATATTCTGATTATTTTAGACTGAGCGGGACGACAATCATCGTGGAGTAGCCCAGTACCTGTGTGACTCGTCATATACTGTACATAAATAGAGAAGTAGCTCTGACAATGTTCCTTCGCAAGTCGCATGCAATTTTGTTTATTAACCGCCAGAGCGTCAAAAGTTACATAGTGTACCATTAAAAATTTCTATTTGAATATATTTTATTCCTGTGATGGCAAAGCTGAATATTCAGCCAGCAGTCTTCAGTGTCCCATGATCCTTCAGAAATCCTTCTAATATGCTGATTTGGTGCTCAAGAAACATTTCATTTTATCAGTGTTGAAAACAGTTGTGCTGCTTAATATGCTTGTGGAAACTGTGATACATTTTTCACAATACTTTGATGAATAAAAAGTTCAAAAGAACAGCATTGATTTGAAATGGAAATCCTTAGTAACAACGTAACTGTGAGTTTTGATCCTTGCTGAATTTTTGAAAAAATCTTTCAAACTTATAAACAGTAATGTAAATTTGGTTTCAACAGCCAACCACAAGTCAACCAGGCCAAGGAAAAGTCCCGGGGCTCCCTATGGCCATTCTGTCCCGGCGTACTGTACAGCATACATAAAGGCATACTTGTATCCATAGTATGCAAGGGGTTATTTTTAGGACTGGTGAATGGCTTTGAGAAATGAACGAGTCTAGTTAAAGAATCGCTGGAATTCAAACATGTACAGGGTAGGACGTTGATGTGTGACTGTCACGCCTGTTACTCTGTGCACACCTGAGCCTTTAAACTCTGGACTTACACAAATCTACACTTCACACATGCACTGAAACACCAGGGCAAGATTTCCTGCTGAGGTGAAAGTGTTTCTGCCATGTAATGTGTCGGGTGACAATCAAAACCATATGTTCTCAAGTATAAATAGATTGCATACAATGACACAGGGGACACATAAGATAGATGTGCTTAATTGCAAGCTTTGGAAGAATGCTGAATATACTGGCTTGATGAGATGATATTTCAGTAGGCCTGTCCTTTCATCCCTGCATTAAGACAGATATTACAAAACAGACAGATACAGTCACAGGTCTAAGCATCTATTTACCTACAGATACTAACAGTGTGTCACACTGTGTAGTCACACACATACACGCTTAGGCTATAATCTGGGAAATAACATGTTACATAATACCTGTAGCTGATTATTTACTCAATCACTATTGAATAGAGGGAAAGATGACATATTTTCCTCCTTAATAAGACTCTACAAATATAGACTTGCAGTAAAGTCCAGTTTAAATATTTGTCCTGGCAATATAAAGCGCTTCCGAAGGCTTACTTTACGCACAAAGCTAAGCTTTAGTAGAGTAGTTTACCCTACTGACCCTTCTTTTGATTTTATTTGGTCAATATTTACTCAGAAGTCTTATCTAAAAACAGAACAGATCTACTTAAATCATAAATGATTTTAGGAAAAGTCATTCATCATCTGAGATTCCGGTATCTCTCAGTTATGCTGTAGCACCTATGGGGATTTGCGATGCTTTCAGAATGATTTAGCCATTGTTATGAAGCATCCAGAAACATTAATGTCGAGAAGGGTCTGGCTGCAGAGCCGCAGAGCCACAGATTTACCCCAACTACAGTTTTACCCCACAGCAGTTTTGCCCACGCATTTCGTCGTGAGAGTTTTATGTCGTTGAGATGCATGTTACGGTGTTCTGTCGATTTGTCCTAGTTTGTCAGATTTTGCTACCTCCCATTAAAACAGTAGGTAGCACAATTCAACAGCGAAAAACTGCTACCTATCAGATTGTGCTACCAGCATCATATTCATGTGGTTTGAGGCTTTTTTTTTTAACATCCATACCCACCCCTACCCTTAAACAGATGCAAAAAATAACAGCTAGAGCAACAATAACCATTAGATAGTTTTAGGACAGAACGGTCGGCAAGATTTAAAAATGAAATGCGAAAACTACTGTAGTGAAACTGCTCATGCACAGGCAAAACTGCTGGGGTGAAACTGCTGCTGGGGTAAAACTGCGGCTCATCGGCTCTGCAGACAGATATTATTGTTAATGTCAGGATCGCTGTTTGTCCCTCTCTGTGTGTAGATATATGGAGGACGGGGTTTTGTGTTCGCTATAAAAAATGTTCATCACTTTATTGGAAAATGAATGAAAAAATGCTACAGTATGTAAAAACATAAATTTAGTGGTACTGTTCACTACCGTTCAAAAGTTTAGGATAAATTGTTTTCAATCAATGCAATTTGTTTGGCAACGCTGAATTTTCAGCATCATTACGCCAATCTTAAGAGTCACATGATCCTTCAGAAATCATTCTAATATGCTGATTTATAATGATTGTTGAAAACAGTTGCGCTCCTTAATATTTTTGTGGCAACCATGATACTTTTTTTTTTTATTCTTTGATGAATAGAAAATTCAGATAAACAACACTTTTCTGTTACTATTAAACAATTTAATGCATCCTCTCTGAATAAAAGTATCAAAGGCGTTTTTTTTATCTTACAGACCCCAAACATTTGAACAGTTATTTACATGTAAATTATCTTGATCTAATACACAGTGACATACCTGAGACTTCCAATCTCACAGGTGCGCTCCCCCCTAAGGCGCCCCCTCCCCCCGCTTCCTCCTCTACAGCTGTCTGTCAAACTCTCCGCCCTTAATCCCTTAGACACACTCGATCAAAAAGACACATGTTGAGGCTGAGAATCACAGTGAATCCCTTTTTTAAACAGACAAACACCCACACATCTGTTTGGACACGCAATGAGCTAAATGCGGGCCACCAATTATATTAACAGGGTCAATGCCATTTAAACAAGCACGTCAGCCGTCTCTCTGCTGGAAAAACATAACAAACGCTGTGCCTTGTTTGGATCGTCCACGCTACATTAAATGAACATCACATGGGCCAAATGAAAGACAAGCCCGTTAAAAAATAAACCGTACAAATCGCATCCCGGTTCTCAGAGGCTGTTAGCGGACATGATTGTGTCAGTGTTTATTTTGAGAGTCACCAGGCTGCTTCGCCCAATACAGCCTCTCCGGAGCAAGATGAGAATTTGTCCCGCTGAACACCATTCGTGTCTATATATATTATACACTGACCTTATTGTTGAGGTCAGATAGGCGGTCATGGTTGTGTGCTCTTTATAAGGAAACTGCTGAGGCAGATGAATGAAAATAAACGATAAAGGAAGGCTGGAAGTTCTTTTCACTCATTTTCTTGCCCAACTTTTAGGGCTAGGTCAAGGCTTAAGAAGCCAAGCTGTCTCTAGGGAAGTACGGCTGTCACAGAAATGGCTTTTAGTGCTTGTGTAATAGATGCCGTGACCACATGAATAGCACTGTCGAAAGGAGGAAGAGCTGCTGTCTAATTCCAGCCACTGCTATCACAGGCAGCACATACTGTACATCAGCAAAATACATTCCCACAAAAACACACACACACGTGCCAAAAAGGGATCTGAATATGAGAGAACTTTAATATGAGGTCGAAATTTGTTCAATTAATAGCGAACACCCTGAGAATTAAAGTATGCCAATCGTTTTTCAAACACTAATGTATATTGTACTGCACGGTTATGGAAAAAAAAAAAATATTCTGTGCCTTCATCAATACATTTCAGCATTAAGAGCTAAACTTGTAATCGTCTTTTAACAACTTTACTTTAATGGATTTATATTTCATGTTTGAGAAAGACATCAGTAGTAAACACAACAGCCTTATAACTGCCTCTACGAGGAACAATTACAGTGCATATGGGAATCAACTTTGGGAGAAATGGAAGCCATTTGTTCTTCATGAGGGTTTCAGAAGAGTGAGACAAGCTTATAAACTCAATTACTGAGAGTTTTTCATTACTTTCATGTTTTTGTTGTTGAGAGTCTCTTAATAGGAGCAAGTGAGGGAAGGGGAGAGAGACGACAGCCAAGCCTAAAGTGACTGAGCCAACCTCAAAGTTTCATTTCAACACAGACAGCCAATTTGTTGCAGGTATATTTAAAATGCACTGCTGAGATACTTACCCACAAACTGTATATATCTAAAAGCTCCTTCACAAATAAACACTTTTTCCTGTCACATTTGCCTTCTTTTGTTTGGCTAACATAGTAATTAGCTTTGGCTAAGCTAAAGGTATAAACCTTATCAAAAGTTTTCAGCTAACAATGGCCATGGAGAGGAATTGAGAACTTCTTGCAAAATCCGATCATGATAAAAATGCATGACTATCAACCCACTGACTAGTCAATTTTAAAAATATGTAATTCTATAAAAGAAACATAATATACACATTTATTAGCACATGCGCTGCACAAAGTGTCATTTCTGTATGCGTAGCGCATGTGCTACGTGCTACTACTGCTGTCCTCCTTCAGTACAGCATACTGTTTTGTTGCTGATAGGCCTTATCACACCTTCAACTCACACCATAAGGGGCACAACTAGAAATGACAGTGTGCGGGTGTGTGTGTGTGTGTGTGTATGTGTATTTTTAAAAAAAGGTACTGCCAAGGAGTGTGTCCACACAGAGCTAGAGCTGAGCCAGCTAGACTGGACCATCTAGTGCAGAAGAGCAATGCAGCAAAACATACAGTACTGTAGTCTCCACTTCCCCTCATAAACTGTGTGCCTGTGTTCTAAATGTGCAGACATGCCTATTCTCCCTAAAGGAGCTCCTCGGGCTGCTGGATTACCCATCACCCTTAATTAAGAACTTGTCTTGAGATTAGACATTCTCATACCTCAGATGCCTTTAGGAAAAAAACTGCACCTTTCAGTGTCCGCTCCACCTCATAATCCAGATTACCAGTCAAACTGCCTTCATTAGAGCAGGCGTCAGGCCGATGGCTCACCGGAGGATCTTAGATCAAATAATGTTAAGTGGCCACTGTCTGTACATCCCAGTGGTATTCCCCGCGCCTCCTAATCCCTGTTTTACCCGTTAATCTGTTGTTGAGCTCAGCCTGTCTGCTGGAGGGACTGTTGCCAGCCAGCCTCCCTGGGTCTGAGCCATCACAGCCAAACCACAAATTTAATCAAACTAAATGGTTCACAACCTCAGTCCCATCAATCTGATCTTTCGGTCCCACTGGAGGCTGTGTTGGATACAGAAACAGACAGATATAGATAGTGGACAACTATAATGGGCCAATAGGGAGAGAAAGACGAGGGCATATCAGCCCCAATGTTGCAGAAATGCACCTCAGGCTAAACATAAAAAAGGATAAAGTCTCCTTTGACTTTGACTAGCCAGATAAGAGTTATAGCAGATAGCCCAGCCACATGAGCCTATAGTGACCATATTACACTCACACACTCACACAGCAAGTTTTTCCCCATGATTCAGCACACATTCACTAGCATGGTTTTCTTCCTCCATGCTTCGTTCTTGCTCTGTGGTTCCTCATGAGGGATTGGTTGTCTCTCCTCTGCTATAAAAACTGCACACCCACTAGTTTTGTTTAGGTGGAGAAAAGAGCCAAATGAGAGCTTTGCTGTTCTCTTTCACACACAAGAATATCAATCAGTTAAACATAAGACCGACAAGGCCAAAATGACACACACTGCTTTTTTAGAGACACACTCCCTCTTTTTAGAGAATTAACATTTGGTTCTGGCTAACAGCGATGAGAGACTTTGGTTGATGCTAAAAGATTCCAAGACAACCACAGCCTGGAAGAAGGGCTTGTAAAAAAGCGAAATTGGCAGTAAATGGATATGACTTAAATAGCAAAAAAACTCAAATTAAGTGTTTTCACAGTGGCGGTATTTATTAGCCCCAATTTCAGTCATTGGGACTGAATTATTTTATATGCAAGACACTGACTGAGAATGTAATGTTAAGTTGTTCAGTTTTACAAAAAATTGCTGCATGCACATTTGATTTAATTTTGTTTGTGTTAGAGTAAACTGCTGCACTAAAACTTAAGTGGGCACAATGCAAATTCTAAAGCATCATGGCTTAATGAATTACTTTTAAATTATGGCTAAACATCTCTGTTTGCTTTACATGGATAGTTTACCCATAAACATAAATGATGTTATAATTCACTCTCAAATCATTCCACACCTGCATGAATTTTATTTCATTTTTATTTTTTCAGAATTTTGAAAGTCAAAACAACATTGGACCCCACTGTTTCATTGTATGAACAAAAAACAGACATTGTTTCTAATATATTCTTATGTGTTCTACATAAGAAAGTAAGTCATACAGGTTTGGAATGACATGAGGGTAAGTAAATGATGACTATCTCTAATTTTCCCTCAGACACACACAAACACTCGCACACATACTACTGCTGGACACCATTAATATGATGCCTGTGTCAGCCTGACTGCAGCACAAATGACTGAACAGCAGTGGTGAGGAGGTCTCAGCAACCATGTGGATCATTCTCTCTCTCACACATACACACGCACATACTAAAGAGTGGCCGTCACCACTGCAGGATGGATGCGTCAGCTCTAGCCTCTCCTCTTTACCCATGAAGGGGGTTTCACCCTCACATACACACTTCCCATAATGCATGATCAATCAGACACTGAGGTGTAGAAGAGATCCGTGCTAAACTCAACAACATTCAGTCTGCTGGTGCAACACTCACATATTAAACATTTACAAAACTCCTCTCCTGAGAATTGACCATTTTTGCTGCAATCTCTCTGCAACTTTCATCTCATACGTCTCTCTATATATTCTCAATTTCCTTCTCTTCAAGCATCTATACTGTTCAGAAGCCAAGAGGTTGATTTCACATGAGTAGTTCTATAGCATGATTGCGTAGTCAAAAGTGTGTATCTGTTAACTCACTTGAGTAAAAACGGATGGAATTTGGCTTACATTGACATTTTTATCTATGAAAGAGGATGATAAATCTGTTTATTCAGGATAACCTTTGAATGAAACGATGATTTAGAAACGATTTAGAGATGGCGAGATTAGATGAGATAGCCTATACCGCACGTAAACACATATTTGTCATAATGTTATCAAAGCTCGACTGTCTTATGTAATGTTGCTGAACCTATATACAATCGAGCGCCACAAACTGCCATGATCCGATAACGTTGCCTTGTCTAATTTTCTCCTTTCACGTCTTCCACATTTCACACCATTAATTACTGACTGACATCTTAAAATTGTTCACGAATGTGATGTAACACGCGACCATCTGGCAAAATAAGGCACCTTTTACGTATAGTCCTATATGAAAGGATGAGAGAAGACTTGGCACAAGCAGTTCCTGCAACTACGGAGGCATCCCGGGCTTTGCTAAATAACTACAATAAAGTAGCCTATGCTGCAGAGGCGCGCCATTCAAGCATCTCGCGCTGTCAAAAGTATCTGTGAAGCGCGCGCTAGAGGGAACATAACGTTCAGCGCAGAAAGAACAGACTCCATTTCAATTATGGAGTCGTCATAACGTAAAAATACCGTTTTTTCTTCTTCTTCCAATTAATAATTGTTTGTAATGAATGGCAAGTACTAAATACCATGTTACATAGGCTATAGACGTATTTAATTAAAAGAATTAAATAATTTCACAAGCTCCACTTGATAAAGAAGCAAGTGCAGAACATTTCTTAGTAGGCACATCATATCAATGAAAATCACAACGCGACCAATTTCTGTCAAGAAACAGAAGACAAAAATGGGATATAGAGCCGTATCCACTAATGGCTATACTAAATCCCTCTATATCTCAGAAATCCCTAGCTAATAGCGCACTCTTGACTTCTTCCAAATCTCTAATTGCTTATCATTAGTTATTCATGAAAATTACCCCTTCTCAGGGTGTGCTGGAGCAAATGTCAGCTGACATGTCGCCTCAGATCAAGTACCCATACACACAAAAAAACGAATTTATCCGCACTTTTTGAGGGATGCTAAGTTTGACAACATAAAAACTAGTAGATTAAATCTGTTCTAGTTTCTATGGAAACATGTCAGACCGCGGCTGCGCTCTGCCTTTATTCCTGAATAACTTGATTCAAGGGCATCTTGTGTGTAGCGCTATTGAGGTTACTATTTATAAAACCATGGATATAAGATGTGTCCCTCGAGAAGTTTGATCTAAATTACTTTGGACTGTAATATCCTCGAGTATAGCGCTAATGCTTTAAATGATGTCTGTGTTTGTTTGTAACGTAGCCTATTATATGTTTGGACGCAGTGTCCATGAGCTGCATACATTCATTGATTAGCTAATAAATACGTTTGTGATTTGAATCACATTTAAAATGTACATAATAGCTACACGGGGTATTTATTGTGTGGAGCTGCTTTATTCGCACATTATTAGTAGTAATTAATTATAGGAACCTATGTGTAACATACTGATTTGAAGGGGGGGGGGGGAACTCATAATGACATAAAATTAGACTACATGGGACCACTTGTCATAAGGCTGTGGATTTTGACTCTTTTGCGAGACATAGGGTCAGATTAGATTGATCTAAGATCACTCACAATAGTAATCAATACAGTGTTAGCACAACGGGGTTACCTCTTACTATCCGGATGGTTTGATTAAATCACAGTAGCCTATATACGAGCTGCAGGAAAGCCGTTCAATAAAACTCAGCACGTGTGCAGCGAGATAGAGCTTACAAATGATCACTTGACTTATGTTAATGTTTACAATGTAATGTCCCTGGTCAGTGTGTTGAACTGAAACCTCCTTGTAAGTGAAACATTAAACAATACAATCGCTGTTTTTGCTCTTCTGTGCCAAAAAAAAAAAACGTCTATACACTAAGGAAATACTGGCCTTACCTGCTACGGTGTATCTGTCCATGTAATTGAGCACATTTCCAAAACTCAGAATCCCGGCGGCAACGAGCGGAGTCCGGCATCGGAGTAATGCGGCACGGAATTTTTGCCCAGGTCTGCAGGGATGCAGGTCTGGACTGGATTTAAGAGTCGGGCTCATGCTTCCAGACAGCGTGTGCACCTCATCCGAACTGCTGCACCCCTCGATTTCACATCCATCGCTCTCCACGCACATCTTCTTGCACGACAGATCCAGCGCAACCGATTGAACGATTTCTGAACAGAGACAGGACGGGTATGACGGGAAAAGTGTAGCACCTTTGAGCGGAAAACGAAAAAAAAAAAACTAAGTGTTAATCGCTAAGAATAAAAATCATTGATTTGATTATTGCTCGTTGAGCTCGGTTCATGTCTGTACAGTGACAGGATTGAGCGCTCGGGACGCGCTTTTCTCTCACTCCGTACCGTGTGTGTGTGTGTGTGTGAGAGGGAGGGAGGCGTGGATGCGCGTTAAGCCCCGCCCTCCCACTCTGAGCGAATGAAGGAGCTATAGTGTGCACGGAAAGCTCATGTGAAAGAGGGAATTTTAGCAATGACAGAGCGCACCCAGGGCGCTCGCGCGAAGTTGCTTTGTCTCTGTTTTTGTTGTTTATTTCTGCCGTAAAGAATTCTTTGAGTGACGTGCAACTTCCTCTAAAGGTGTAACTAAATTAAAAGAAAGCACGGAGACGTGAAGAAACATTACACTTAGAAGCAGTTCATGGTATCAGGACTAAAGACAGTGTGCGAATTATGGGGGGCTTTGGGGCGGTTTGACCCTCCCTACTAATCTTTAAGCCCTCCAAAGGATGTCAAAACAAATTGTTGGGCATCTTGCAAAGTAGGCTACATTAAACAGGGTTAACTATATAATTGTACACAAGGGGCATTTTAAACAACATTTTAGTAAGCACATTCTCACTTGTCGACAAATAGAGAAGTGTCATTCGACTGAGGAAGGTAACCATGGCAACAGAACGCCGCTCGAGGGCTTTGGATCGTTAGGATGCGTAAGGATCGAGTAACCTATCAAACTGATACCTACTGTCATTATTTTATCACTTTATTGCAGATTGACATTCACACGTTTATCACGTGTGATATAATTCATTGTACAATTCGCAATTATATAAAATAATTGTAGAAACCAGTAGGCTACGCATCGACGTTTTATAGGCTATATGAAAACGAGAGTGATGCTGACATGAATGATATGAAACTGAAAAAGTATCGTAAACATGAAATATCCGCTTTAATGTTTGAGAAAACATCTGGAATTTAATACGCGTTAGTTGAGAGCATTGCGGTTAACTGCCAAATCAGTTTTTTATTACACAAAGTAGCATATTTAGGACACAATATTTAAGTCATTCTTATGAACGAGTTTGCATGGTTTAAAATAGCTGGACTCAAGTAACACGAAGTAATTGACCTCTTCTGAAAGCGATCGTGGTCTTCAGCACTCTGGACAGCTCAGCATTAGCCTACTAGATCTAAAACACTGTTTCACCTCATAATATATTACACTTGCTGCATTAGCTAATTAATATTCTCCGAATTATGTACTAAACATGCAATTAATCTGACATTACAAAAGTATGGTAGGCTAATATTTGAATAACCTAAGGTAATCATAGAAAGCGGTTCCTGTTTTATTTACTTCCTACATATGTGTGGGATTAATTAATTAAGGATATTATCAAGCACTCTTCGACTCTTTAATTTTATGGCTCGCTTTTTACCGAAACCCATCAATTAGCGAAGATTAGATCAAATCACGTCATTAAGTTACGTCTTAGTTTCCCCCTCCTTTTGTTAATGCCCTAATCACTTCTATCTTAAAATATTATGAAACTCCGGAGGACGGTCTAGGCCATGTTAAAATGCCCATCTTTAAAATAAACAGTTTCCCCAAGGCTCTGAATATCGTTTCGGAAATGTCAAAAAAGGGGATTTTACTGTAGTTAAGATTTATCTCGATCGCAGAAGAGTCCGTTAGGAAGTACGCGGGTCATTCTCATGAGAGATGCTAGATAAATGGTCGAAAAAGAAGGAAGTTATTCGTTTGTTATTTTTCTCTTGATCTTCATCCCAGATCAGAGGGTATGCTACTTGTCAGAACAAATCAAACTAAACGGGGTCATAAGTAGCCTAATGTTTTTCTGCACTGCCACTTTAGACAGTAAATACTAACCCAGTCATTCATTCCTATAAAATGACTTTTCATCTTCTAGTAACTTAGAAGGGTTCATACAGCTTAAAAACTTAAAAATAACAACGATTTCCATGGCTTTTTTAAGTTAAATAGCTAATCCAATTAATTTAAAAATTGCCACCATGGTATCAATTGCCTAAAAGATTCCATAAACTTTAAAAGTTCTATTCAAACTTACATCTTAGCAACAGAAAAATAAATAAAACTACCAAATGGTCGAATGATGCATGTCCCAGTGCATGATGGGAAGAGGGCTAATGAGACTAAAACGAGATTTATTTCCAGTGATACATGTTGATGCCTTTATAAATATTGATGCTTTCATGGCGCAGTGCAACGTTGAGTCAATATTCTATCAGAATATACTGCCAGTTTAAATGTTCTTGTCGTCTTCAGTCTCCTGAGTGATCAACATGCCAGCAAATGTCACGTGTCACAGGCTGTGCAATAAGTAACCAAGCATCCTTTATCTGCCTCCTGCTGTATATCAGTTGCTCTCTAGCGAAGGCTGGATCACAGATAAGTAAAACAAACCAAATGCCTAAAGTTACCTTTGTCCTCCACTGTTGGTTGGCTTGATTCTGCACTGCATGGGCTATCAGTATTAGTATGCTGTATGCCTAGACTAATAAACCAAAGAAACATACACTCAGAGAAAAAGAATAGGCTAGTCGTGTGGGTATGTGATTATTTTGTTTTTGTGGTTCCTATCATTTATTATCACTAAAGGAAGCCTCTGTAACTCCTGTCCCCCAAATAATGACGTGATAAGCACTAAGAGACGGAAGGGGAAAGGGCCTAGTCCTGTTTGACTTCCACAATTTCATTTATCTTCCTTCACATTCCTCGCTGTTAAGCAGCTGAACTTCGGACGTATGGTTCAGAGTACAGAGAAAAGTGTGTGTGTGTGTGTGTGTTTCATTTCAAGAACTTTTTAAATGCACTTAATAATTAACAAAATCCCTTTTAAATAAAGATGAAAGAAGCAAGCTGTTGTATATCGATTTCATCAAAATCAGAGTTAAACAAAGCCTTGGCAGATGAAAGCAATGAAAACTATTTTTTTTTTGTCATTTTTGCATAGTATGCATGAGGATGGAATTGCATCAGTCTCATCAGAAGAAGGAGATCACACTTTTCCATGACAGAAAAAAACAGAACATGCTTGAGAGAGGCTAATCCATTCAATGGAATGATCAGCTGCAGAGAGAAGAGAGAGAGAGGGAGAGAGAGAGAGAGAGAGAGAGAGAGAGAGAGAGAGAGAGAGAGAGAGAGAGAGAGAGAGAGAGAGAGAGAGGAAAAACTGATTATGGAACAGAATAGAATATAACTGAATTAATAGCAAGAACACTTAAGAGAGAGAGACAACATTTAACTGTGCTTTGGCAAGCAGTCAGAAAGTAAAAAAAGAAAATAAATGAAAAAAGAGAGAACATGGAGGCATTAGGACATGCAGAGAGAGGACGACATTGAGAGAGTGGGACTATGGAGACAGATGGAGAAGTGTAATGACCTGCTGGTCTATGCTATAGGGAAGCTGTTAGAAACTAAGTAAGAATGACAAATAGAGAACATGTAGGGGAGAGAGAGAAGAGGTTAAAACAATAGTTTTAATTCATGTAAAAGAATGAACTCTGGTGACTGTGTAAACTTAACTCTCCTAAGCAAACAATGTTGAAGCAAGGCTTACTTGTGTAACTGTAGAAACAAAGCTTTTTGACTGTGTTTGAATGTTGACATTTGATTATAAAAAAAAGCATTGTGGGTAAAATCCCTCTGATGCATTAAGCGCAAATAAATCTTAATTGTGTTTTACTTCAAAACAATAATCATTACCATTTTCCCCCTTCAAAAATATGCATTTTTAAGAGAATTACACATGTAGAGGACACCATGCATTTAGGGTTGTAATGTAAGTCAATGGCAATTTAAATTATACATTTTTATACTAGTAAGTTTTGTTACAATTGTTATGAATTTTTGAAATAACTGAAGAAACTGAATAATGATTACAGGTATAACTTCATATCACCACAGACACTGAATGGAATACACACATGGTGTCCACTTCAGTTTATTTTAGTTGTGGAATATAAACAACAAATACATAGAAATTCTTGAAATAAAAGTGATTTTACCTGTCTGGGTGCCCTGGAAAAAGAGAGGTAAAGCTGCACACTGTTGATTTAATGTTGTCATAAATAAAATAAAAAAGCCCACAATGACAGATAAATACAGTCATACAAAATTATAAGAATGGGTCAGATGTAATCACCCATGTTGTGTTGGATGTATCGTTAAACCCTGAACAGTCAAAATGGCATTTAAAGTGCTATCCGTGGCATACTGAAAAACATAGCGGAGAACTGACTAATTTGTATTGGTCTATCATGGAATTACAGCCATGGCATACTTTGTATCCCTATATTTGGTGTCAGAGGGTTAATATGAGTGCCAGAGTATTATAGTTGTCACAGTGAATCACATGATTATTTTATGATTGTATCAAATATGTATTAAATATGATATGCGCCTTACAACAATACAGTTTTTTTAAATTTTTTAAATGGCATAAAGCCAGGTTGTGGTTTTGATGGTGTTTATCTACATCTGCCAGAATCACAAAAAAATGTGTACCAATGGTGAGATTGTACAGGAAGTGTATACAATCAAACCTCCCATAATTTCAGATTCTTTCACTGTCTGCACAACATCGTTTTTATTTCAATATATTAATATTAGTGGCACACAGCTGTAGTTAAGAACTGTCATAATCGAAATCATACATTTTCCATAATTGTCTTTTCACTTTAGAATAATGGTCCATCATTAATAGGTAATTATGCAGGAAGAAACAGTGGTGTAAATGTAATTAGTTACTGTACTTAAGTATCTTTTTGGCTACTTTGTAGTTTTACTGAGTATCAAATATATTAGCAACTTTTACTCTCTACTTGACTACATTTTTAAATAAGTAAATGTACTTTTTACTCCAATACATTTGTGTTGAGTAATGCAATTACACATTACATTTTGCATGGCACCTACCTTTTTCTGCACCAATTTGTTTCTGCTATAAAGAAGCGATATCACCATCTAAGGGCATTGAAGGTTTTGCCTTTACTCACCCAAACATGTCAACAAGGCTACTTTACGTGAATACGAGTGCATTAGCAGGTAGTTGCTGAATCATCATGACTGCAACCGGTTGTGAGGCCGAAACCAGCACATCCAGTGCAAGTAGACTTTGACTATTTAATTTTACTTAACATATTGAAGAGACCTTTTAGAAGGATATTAGTTTACTAATGCCCTTTTTGAGCACTTGAGCTTAACTGAGACTTGAGAGTTTGTAGACGTTTAAGAGGCCGTTGTGTCGACTATGATTTATTGAATTTTTGAGGTGTTCAGTTTTATTTTGATTTTAGAAAATAAACATAATTTCTTATCTTACAAATCAAATGTTTCTTTTTTCACTGGCGTGTCAAGTGCATTTTTGAGCCAATGGTTAGCGCGAGTAAAATACTTAACAATCAGTTAAAAAAAACTTTTACTCAAGTTATATTGGAATTGGTGACTTGTAACTTCAGTCATTTTTACAGCAAGGTATCTGTACTTTCACTCAAGTATGGTTTTTACTCTTTACACCTCTGGGAAGTAATGCAAGACAAATGAGTAGTACTACATTAACAATTCAGCTAATACGTAATATCAAATTTAGGACTGAGATAGTTCCTTATTATGTAATCAATAATTACTGAATAAGATCGACATCATTAATAACATAATCAACTAACTATGACAAATGATTAACTAATTAAGAACTAATTAATTACTAATCACAACATTATTGTGTGTCTGAGACCAAATCAATAATCTTTTTTATAGTCATAAAATGCATCACTAATCACTCTGCAGGAACATCTTTTTCACTTTAAAACAATGGTCCAGAGACAAGTTGAGTAAGTGATGCAGTTTATGATCAGAATCTCATTCTGTAATTATTGATTACCTAATAAGAAACTATCTCAGTCCTACATGTGATATTACTTACTGATTAGTTAAGCTTGTTTCTATATTAGTTAATAGTAGTAGCTCAAGTGTTAGTACTACTCATTTGTCCAGCATTACTTCCTGCATAGTTACCCATTAATATAAGTATTAGTATAAATTTAAATGTGCCTCAAAGGATTTGATCCAAATGTTCTCCCCATTAAGTTAAATTGCACAATTACTGCAGTGAGAAGATAAATGGGCCCCTGATAGCAATTCATACCTCTCAACTTCATGTTTCATTTTTTCCAACACAGGGATTCGGCCTTCAGTAGATCTGTCATTTAAAGGATAATGTCAGAGCAGATTCTTAAATCCACTTTATTTAAAAGCACTATATTTTTTAACATGGAATGGATCAAAGTTAATAGCTCATCTGCAGCGCTGGGTCGAGGTCGAGTTGTGCACAGCTCTGGCTGATGATGCTTCTGGTGACTGTATCCATGGTGAGAGTGGGGGAGGTGGGAGGTGGGTGGGTTGGGGGGGTCAGACCAATGCAGTGAATAAGAGGATTCTGGCAGCCGGGACACTACAGGCTTTTTAGCTGTCACAGGGTGTTATGGCCCCAAGTGGTGAATGGCCTCTGACTCAGCTAAAAAAGCCTGTGCATAAAACTGGAGGGGTTTGGGGGGTGGGGGGGACTGATTAACAGAAAGAGAAATAAAAGGAATAGGTCACAGTGATGAAGGCACAGTGTGTTTACTTAAACCCAAGACTTTGCAAAGATTAAAACGTTTTATTCTACATGGCTGTATGATCCAGCCTCCTATATTTTGTTTTCACACTTATTACTATTGCTTATTCATCATGTCATGTTTATTTGTCTCTTTTTTTCTCATTGGCCATGTTTATTCTGCTCTAGCTGGTGCCGTTTATTCTTTTCATTCTGATTCTGTGTTTGCAGATCAAACTCAAGATCACAGAAAAGTATCTAGTTTTATCTCTTTGAATTGTGCTGACTTTTCCACACATATAATATTTACATGTTCCTTTAGTTCACATGTTGATTTAAGTATCAGCATACCAAGTGTTCCAGCCTCACTTATTATTCGATCCTAAATAAATAAATATGCGATCATGAAATATTATTTTTAAATCTTAGCTGTATATTATCTTTAAGCTCCCGCTAAGAAAAAATAAAACAAGCAAACGAGCAAAAAGATGAATGCTGCAACAATATTACAGTAATATTAATATTTAATTAAGGTCATTTTTACTACAATCGATAACATATAGAAGTTGCATCAGTTGCGTATAAAACAAGATCTGTGCATGATACGAGAGACATGAAAGTAACTCCAGTTACTCGGATGAATGGACTGATGTACAGCATTGCCATGAATGACGGCGAATAAATGCCATGATTAACCAAACAGAATCAAGTATTCCACAGAGCAGTTTAATAGGTTGTGTTATGTTACATTGTGATGTTCTTCTGGCTGTCTTTATGGAAGATGTTTTTAGACACCCGTTCTAATGCCGGGGGGGGGGGGGGGCGGGGGACGGATGGATACCACTATTGAATTAATAAACAGAGACTTTAAAGAATGTCTTTCTGGCTCCATACTGTCTCTGTGGACATCCTTTGCCTAGCTGGCCGTCCTATTGATGCCTTCCTTCCTGTGTGGTGGAGCCACAGAGCTGTATATGGCAGATAATACATTATCATTTCTTCGGCCAAAATGTAGTTTGAATGATAAATTGGGGCTTTTTTTAAACACATCCATGTATGAACCTGATAACGAGGCGCCTGGTGTGTTCCATTTATCACGTTTTAGTTGGAAAAAACTAAATTGTGGGCAAATAAAATTACATTACAATTCTGATAACTTTCTTGATAACTCTTGTAAGACACACACACACACAATTTAATGACTATGTTTCGCTCTTTATATACAGACTTGCATTTACTGTCCCATGTACAGATGATCTTCAATTAGGAGCACATGAATTGGCTGAGGTTTCGGGAAGCACCTGCTCTGGGGAAAAGCATTCCATGAATTCCAGTTTGAAGATATATGTGTCAGAGATTGAGAACATCCCTTTCAAAGCCAATCGCTAACAGCTCATTCCACCATGATGGAAATGCAGTGTCATTAGCCAATTTATTTAGTACTTGCCACGACACCCTACTGAAATTCTGTTCGAAGCTGAAGCCAAGTTTCATCCCTCCAGATGCTCACACTGCTTTTTGAGGAGCAGAAAAACTTGCGCCAACTGCTAGAGTTAGGGAAGAGATTTTGGGTACGATCATTATGGTGGGGGACAAACTGACTCAAAAAAATCCCTGTGAAAAATAAAAAAGAATCAGGTAAAATCAGTATTAATACTTCTCACACATTACAAATAAAACATGAAAACATATATTTTAAAGTGTATTTAACAGCATTTTTTTTCAAACTAATTTTGTTGTCACAAACTGTGAATATTATAAACAGTAACTATTTTTTTAAATGACCATTTCAAACAGATAAAGTGTAGAAAAGCACTCAAGAAAACTTCTTGCTTTACTGAATAAGAACAAACAGAGATTCCCAGCAAACTGAACATGCATGAACTTATATAAAAAGTGTATGCCTTCAATGCAGTGTAAAGTTATTTGGATGAAACCATCTGCCAAATGCATACGTGTTAATAATCTCAGAGGGTAGTTGTACAGCAAAATATATAAAAACATTTTTATGTCAGAGCCATTGCCATGTGGGCATGGGCTCCGACATACAGTGCGGTTGCACCTCAGATGACCCGAGTTAGAGTCCAGACTTAAGGTCCTTTCCTGCTCTAATTCCCCTTTCTACTCTCCCATGATTTCCTCCTCATGCTGTACTATCTAAATAAAGGAAAAAAAAGCCAAAAAATATAACTGCCTTTAACTGTGAAAGTATGCAAACTTACCTGCAAACATCATAATCATAATTGAAATTTTCTACGCACATTCCAAAATGCATCAGTGTTGTCGACACTTTGCAGGTCCCTATTAAGTCCCTGTTATCTCAGTCTATTTTAATGAATTAGGCACTGGCTTCTCTGTGAATCGCTATGTCTGTGGTTCTAAGAAAAAAATCCTGAGTTTGGTAAAGTTGTTTGGTTTGAACTTGAATATATGGAGACTAAAGCATTCTAAGATGACTTAAACTGCTCAAACAGATAGAACATGTCCTGTTCATGGCCTAATAGAGGTCAGTATCAGTATTAAGGCAGCTGATCTTCATGGAGTTGGCTCCTTGTTGCTGTACCTCCCTTCACAACCACTTAATGTTTGTCATTCCGAGTGACTCCAGGACACATAAACACAAGAAACCCAAAACTGTTTTTCATTCCCGCTACATCGTCACGTTGTAGAGAGTTATTCTAGCTATTGACCATACAAATGAATGCGGTCACACAGATAAGTGACTGAATACAATATTCCAGGCCAGGTCGGTCATTTCCAGACCACAAGGAAAATGAAAATAAAACTTTTGGCTGTGGGCTTCACAAAGTCAGTATGATGTGGATTGAATATGCTAGGTTTCTTTGTCTCTTAGCTTCTTCTTTTAGATCTCTTTTCAAGGGATAGTTCACACAAAAATGAAAATTCTGTCATCTTTAGGGTAGTTCCAAATTTGTATGAGGTTCTTTTTTCTGTGGAACACATATTTTGAATATTATTTCAGTTGTTTTGTTCATACATTAGAGGTCAAAAACAACATTGGGTACCACTGACTTTCATATATGGAAACGACATGAACATGAGGGTGAGTAATAATGACAGAATTTTGGGGTTTTAATCAACAATGCTAGTTTCTGTCTGTAAAAATACACATGAGCATGTCTGAAGCTAAAATATATAGAGCATACATATACGGTCATGTCTTTTTCAAGCTTCAGACAAAGACCGGCATGGACACACAAATATGCATACACACACATTTTTGTTATTGTTTTTGGAACCAAGGAGACGTCTAGAGAGTGCCGTGCAGGAAGGTAAAGACCATGTCACAGCTGACCTCCATGACTTTTGACCCCTTCATCCCTGCTGTTTTAGGATGTAAGTGTGACCACGTTAAGGGGGCACAATAGGCAAGAACGTCAAGCCACCAACCATGCATCACAAAACAGCAAAACACTCACATAAAACACGCTCACGGTCAAAGTAAAGACACACTCAAACACAAATGCATATACAGAGTCATGTTTCACACACGCACATATACATAGCTCAGGCATGAAACTCTTCTAACACTGTGGCACCAGCCAATCAGAAGTACTTCCAAATCCACATAATGATATATATCGTACCATAGATTATGAAAGCTTCTGTTATCCCTCCTCTTCCAAAGCGCCACCTGTAGAGATTTGCAACCATTTCTTGCTGCAGCCCTTCCTTTGTTTGTTATTTTTGACTAAGCTGAACAAATTATTGTATTTGCTCAGCAGCAGCAGCGTAGCAGATCTCGTCCATTAAATTCATATTCCATGCCCCACGCAAATAAATGCTGGCTCATGACTCATGACTGAAATATATATACACATATATACCCAAACATTTTAACAGTAGTGTATATATGATAGCATGCTGACCTGAAACTATACCACTAACACATCTAACAATTTTATGATGATAAACACACACAGGACACACCCAGGTCTAGTGCCCCTCAAAAATAGTTTATATTGAGTACTGTGTTTAAAAAAAAAAAATCATTTCTCTATACAGACACACTCTGCCGAAAACACAGACACGCATTAAAAATATGCAAACATTGACAAACTCTGTGTTCTTTGCTGCAAAGCTGTTTAGTTCAGACATATTAGATCTGACATCTCTCTCCCCAGATTCCCATCTGGACTATTCACATTTTGTACTGGAACAAAGAAACTAAATTTAGCCTGCAGAAAAAGAGAGAGAGATACATAGATGATAGGAATAGAGAGAGTCTTTTATCAGTGAGTTTAATAATGTATTAAGCATCTCCATCTCATTGCAGAGAGGTTGCTCAGTCATGGTAATGTGTTCGTCATTGCTTCCAGACAGCTTCAGCCTGCGTTTGTAGATAGAGACACTTTGACTGTACTTCTCTAACCCTGCTCCAGTCTCAGAGTCTGCCACAAACACACTCACATCTGTGTGCTGAATTCTGATGTCTACCTCCATATTGCAATGAACATACTGATATAGTGATAGATAGATAGATAGATAGATAGATAGTGCTACAAGCATTCCTTTATATTGCCTGTCTGTCTTATATCTTCATCTCGCAGTTTTAGTTTCATGGTCTCTAGTAGAGGCACTGAGGGGAGCTATTTGAAGTCATAATCCCTTGGACGAACAAGAGGGGGGATGATCGATAAGGCTATAATGAAAGTGTGTGCGCGCTGAGGGAGTGTTTTGTGTGTTTGGGAGAAGATGTTTCTAGATGCACACATGCCAGCAGTGTGTGTGTGAGTGCATTTATTCTCTGTGTGACAATGACAGCAAATACTGATTTAAAAATGGAGTCAAACTGAGTCAGTTCAGCATAAAACATTTCATTGTGACATATAGTAAACTGTCAACTTTCAGTAAACATTCAGCAAATGTAGTGCACACTTTAGCAAACGTCTAGACCCCGCAGTTAGTTATGGAATGAGGGCCCAGTGTTACCAGATCTCAATGCATCTCAAACGCAGTGCAGTTGTGTCAATATTTTTAGTCGCTGAGTCCTTTGTAATTATTCTCCTGTGTTTATGTGTTTGCTTTCTGGATGGTGGCAGAAGCAGAGGGAAAGAGAAGAGAAACACAGAAAAGAGAAATGCAACTTGCATGCAGGAATGCTAAATACATGGAAGAACACACACCACAGATATACTGTGTGATTAAGAGCCTGACCTCAGATTTGGTCTCATTCTTTTGGGTTTTAAGCTTTTTTTATTTTGCTAAAGACTGGCGTATGGAAAACGGAATATTGAAAGCTTAAAGAAAATGACAACAAGATGCAGTGTTTACACAATAGGCCTAAATATAAATGAATTTGTATCACTCACATTGCAGTTGTTAGCAAATCAGGAAGTGTATCGGAGGCACCTAACCGATCATTTAGGGGGTTCAGCTTGTTAGGATAGTCAGAGTCGTGGCTTCGAGGTAAACAATTATTTTTTTCCAGTGTTTCCTGTAGGCTACTGCTTATCGGTGATGCTGAACTAGGAAAAAAAAATCTGATGTTGGTTGTTGGTGTGAATTTGCAGTCTGTACTGAATGTGATGCAATATGACCATGCACCGTCTTGCTATTGAGTTGTCATTGCAAAAACGCCAACTGTATGCAAAAACAAACACTTAAAGGGTTAGTTCACCCAAAAAGAAAAATTCTGTCATTGATTACTCACCCTCATGTCGTTCCAAACCCGTAAAACCTTCGTTCATCTTCGGAAAACACAAATTAAGATATTTTTCAATCGGAGGAGAGATCTCTGACCCCCTTCATAGACAGCAATTTAATTACCACTTTCAAGGCCCAGAAAGGACAGTAAGGACATCATTAAAACAGTCCATGTGACTACAGTGGGTTCAACCTTAATTTTAAGAAGCGATGAGAATACTTTTTGTGCGCAAAAAACAAACAAAATGACTTTATTCTACAATTTCTTTTGGTCTGTGTAAACAGTGCAACGCTTCTAAGTTCTACATCAGAACGCTGGCTTACCATTTCCCGACGTTGTTCCCATGCGTGTGATGTTGAAAAGCTAGCCAATGGTTAGCCGCCGTTCTGCTGTAGAACTCAGCGTTGCACTGTTATTTTAATTTTTGGTTGAACTAACCCTTTAACGCCACCAGTGTTTTCCGATTCATGTCTAAATGACTTTTATGAGCTGAAATAACTCTAATTCGTCTGATTCACAAACGAATGAATCCTTATGATTCGGTTATTTTTTGTGAATCAAAAACATACAGCCTGTCTCCAATTCCTCCAGTGGTAATCTCCAAAGACCTTTAAAGGAAAGTGTAAAACTGTCATTCAATCTATTCAGCTACAATCATCTCTGTGTGTCTGGTACAACTTGCCTGGACTGTTTGCAATATCCTTCCCTGCTCTTGTCTGCAAAAGCCTTAACTCAATAAATCATATAATTTCACCATATATCTATGAGTCTGTTCCCTGACATGACCAGTGCTTAATTCATGAACTAATGAATCCATGGTCTGGTTCTTTTTAGAACTGTAAATCAAAATACATACAGTGCAACCAGTGATGTCGAAAATGACTTATGAGCAGGTTTAATGAATAGCCTAGTTCAAAAAGATAATTGACCAGTTTGGATCAGCCTGACAAATTCAATAAACTATCCTAACCAACTAACTATCAGAGTGGTTATTGAATCGACATCTGACTCACTTAACTGAGGTTATCATTATTTCAGTGATGTCCAGTCAAAATGAAATGTTTTGTGTCTGTAAACTTACTGATTGTCAATTTGACATTCATTATTTAAATTTTTTTGAAACAATTGAAGATATTGGTTTATTCCTTCCTATGTCCGAGTGCAACAGAGTATTGTAGCCTATATAAATGTTCTATAATTTTTGTAACCCATATCTGTATTGTATTTATTTACTTTCAAGCTCCTAATTCAAAAACATAATTAAACAGTATATAGGCTACCCCAAAATCTTGGGAATTGCGATTTCCCTTTTCATATTTTCTCAAAGCAAATCTGTGAAGTAAACAAGAAAAACTCTTTTTTCTGAGAGCAGTTTTCTAAGCTGCCTTATTCCAGTGTTCATAGGAATCCATGTGCTGAGGGCTGATCTGAGACCAGCGCTCTTCAGTGAATCCTGGCAGGAGTGTTAGTGATCTGCAGTTCATTAGCAAAATGTAAGCAACCCAATCAACACATTCACAACAGGTCCTAGAGTAGCAGAAGAGAATCTAATACATACGGGAGAGGTAAAAAAAATAGCTCACTACAAAACACTGACTATATTACACTTACTGGACTGTTCATATAAGTCTGTATCGAAAACTTCAAATCCATAAGCCACAAAATACTATAAAAGGAGACATTTTTGCAACAATTAAACAATCAAAAACAGGCCACGAAATGTGTATATAAAAAATAAACTGGGTCAGTGTTCATTTTATGTTGACCATTTTTAGTTTGTTTAATACTCCCTTTTTATTGCATGTGTCAGGGGAACTTTTCTTGTGTGTCAGCCCATGTGTGTGGCCTGTACGATTTACACAAGTTATAAAAATAGATACTAAAATTGGCATTGGCATAACTCCATTCATGCTCTGTGCTCTGAACAGACAGACAGTGTGATGAGTCAGTATTATGAAGACACATTAGTAATCAAATGCGTGTAGAGGCCCTCTCTGATGTCATGGACCCCTCCGGACAAGGGTGATAAGACAGGGAGTGGCCCTTTTCCTCCCTGACACGAGAGACACTGATAAGAAGTCTTTCATCTTGTGCCATCTGGGGCCTATCTAGCTGGTATTAAACAAATAGTCAAGGTATATATATATATATATATATATATATATATATATATATACACACACACACCGATCAGGCATAACATGATGACCTATGATTCCTTTGACCATTATGATTCCTAATATTGTGTTGGTCCCCCCTTTTTGCTGCCAAAACAGCCCTGACTCCTGATGGTGTGCTGTGGTATCTGGCACCAAGATGTTAGCAGCAGATCCTTTAAGTCCTGTAAGTTGCGAGGTGGGGCCTCCATGGATCTGACTTTTTTGTTCAGCACATCCCACAGATGCTCAATTGGATTAAGATCTGGGGAATTTGGAGGCCAAGTCAACACCTCAAACTTGTTGTTGTGCTCCTCAAACCATTCCTGAACCATTTTTGCTTTGTGTCAGGGCGCATTATCCTGCTGAAAGAGGCCACCAGGGAATACTGTTTCCATGAAAGGGTGTACATGGTCTGCAACAATGCTTAGGTAGGTGGTATGTGTCAAAGTAACATCCACATGGATGGCAGGACCCAAGGTTCCCCAGCAGAACATTGCCTAAAGCATCACACTGCCTCCGCCGGCTTGCCTTCTTCCCATAGTGCATCCTGGTGCCATGTGTTCCCTAGGTAAGCTATGCTCACGCACCCGGCCATCCACGTGATGTAAAAGAAAATGTGATTCATCAGACCAGGGCCACCTTCTTCCATTGCCCTGTGATGCAATGCACTGTGTATTCTGATACCTTTCTATCAGAACCAGCATTAACTAGCTTAGAGCAGCACAGCAAAATGCAATTCAACAATAATTACAGCACTGTAAAGCAGAACTTGAGTTATAAAGGCCATAGCATCATCATAATTCTACATATACGCAAAGCTAAGTGCATTTTAATAAACAGCACAGCAAATTACAAAGGACAATATAGCATACCCCTTGTTCACTCAGAGAGTTCTACTGTAAGACGCTTTGTTCTTTCATATTGTTCCAGATAAGTACTGTTAATGAAGGCATGAGCATATGAGCTGTTTGTGCATAGGGTATTAAGTGTACTCACACGCCTCTTATTTATGGTTATGAAATGTGGTTATCACACGCCTCTTATTTATGGTTATGAAACGTACACCAGGCCTAAGTAAACACTGATCATGTCCTCTCTCTCTCTCTCTCCTTTTGGCTCACCATAATGTTTCTCATTGATCGCCCTGTAAATTTATTAGCCATTGTGACAGCTTCCTGCCAGGTTCAGCAGGCAATCAGGGGAAACACACAACTGCTCAGATAAAGGGAGGGCACACAATACCTATTGTGTCCTAATTGCGGGTCAAAGTATTACCCTGAATGGAATGTTTTTCAGGTATGCGTGTACGTTCGTGTCTATAAACGTGTGGCCATGTTTTCTCAGTGTGGTTATGTATGCACCTCCCTATCCACCTAAGCTGAAGAATGAAGACTGTCGCTAGAAAGGCTTAAAAATTCCAAACACAAGGTCAGAAAAACAAGAGAGCGTGGATGAGAAGAACAAAACAGGGTAAAGGAAATGGATTCCAGCCAAAGGCAAAACAAATGAGCGGCAATGGCTTTAAATGAATTACCTTGACCTTTTGCGGTCAATAGCACTCCGAGTTTAAGTTCAGTGTTTTAAGGAAAGTATTTGAAAGGGTGTGCACTGGACTACTGGTTACATAAATGGAAAACAATATTATCTGTCCTTTCAATACTGCCAAACAGCAACATTACATATCTTAACATCTATTAAGCTCACAACTAATTTTAAACCCTAGGAGTGAGCTTTGAGTATGTCTATTTGTATACTGTGATGACAAAATGACTGTGTAACTTTAGCAAGTGTCTCAGTTTGGAGGTCTGTGTTTTTGTATCTGTATTATTTTTAAATACTGGTATATATTTGATGGTTTCTGTGTCAGAGGGGTTGGGGGCTTGGCGTGTTAGGGCTTGTTTGCCATTAGAAGTGACACTGAGTGAATGACACCGGTTTAGCTGGATGATTGACAGCTCCCTGTTTCAAAAGAGGCAGTGTGCCTTACAGGCATCAGATAGACCCAGAGACGTAGTTAGAGACATAAATAGGATTGGTCTTATGGTTTTTTTTTTTTAACCCTAGGGGGCATAAACGCTGAGGTTCATGAAGACTATGCTTCTTATCACACATCAGCACCAGTTATTCAGTACCACTAAAGCAATAATCAATAAATAAACATTCCTGACTATACTGGTATCAGATGGCATGATATGTCTTGTACAAGTAGCTCATGAAACTGCTTAACACACAGTACAGGACTTTGCTAATATTTGGAATAGATTTTTAATTACCTTTATCAGGTGTACTAATGAGTCTCTCTCTTATGACCACCAAGGCAATTACCACATGTTCAACAGTAATGGCACATGGTGCACTTTGGTGTCCATAGGTTACCTTTTTTTCTTCTTCAGTATGACACCTATTAGATATGTTTGATAAACTGTTATCTAACATTACATTCACCAGTTTTAAACGTATACAATTAGATTTTTTTTATCCTGTCTCACCTCAGAGGTCTTAAACTTCTCTTGAAATCCAATTCATTATAGTAAAACTATTTATAATTTAGCAAATAAGTTCAAAAAACATTTAGTTGTATCCTATTTGTGTGCAACCCTGTTTCCGCAAGATTACAAAAAATTACACCCAAGAAGTACGTTTTTTTTTCAAATATATTTGTATATATATATATATATACTATTAAATTCTGTTTACTTAATGTTTCTTGTTTGTTGGGTGTAAATCGACGAAATTCAGGGTTATAATTTGTACTTATATATTTTATTAAACCGGGTTGAATAAAAGATTCATGGTTTGACTCAGTAAGACTCCATCTGTTCAGGTCAGTCAACAGGCGCTGGTGGTTTTTAAAAAAAAAAAGTATATTCTGCCACCTACTGTTTCTTAAGAGTATGATAGAATGTCATAAAACTGTATGTGGAAATTAAATTGCAGCCCAAGCATAAAAATAAAAGCATACACATTTATTTAAAAATTTTTGTTACACAAAAAGAAATAAAAAAGATAAACAATACAATTTTTTTTTTAAAAAGTACAATAAAATAATAATTACATTTAAATGGCCTATTAATTTGTTACACATGTCCATTCTCAGGATGTACACTGGAGCAGGCGTTTTCACACTTTATGATGCCAAGGACCCCCAAATATGATGAACCTTTCATGAGGGACCCCTTTTCTAAAATCCATCTATATATTTTTATGTATGAAAAAAACATTGAATCTGTTAGATACATAGTAAGTGTGACATTATAAATACAACATATTGTTTCCAAACTTAAATTGGCTATACTTAATGTTGGATGTATAAACCTGAAGAACATTTTCTATTAAAAATTATTTGTATAAGCAACAATAAATGTATGTAAGCAGCTTCAGTACTGCGTTAGGAACACTGCCTTACAACCCCTGTGAGCAAGATAAAGGGGACTATAGTGAGAAAAACATATTACATGGCAAGAAATGTTTGGTACACTTTATTTTTGTTTTGTCTTTTTATTCTCTGAAATTTTCTGGAGGACCCCTGGGGGTCCCCGAACCCCAGTTTGAAAACCCCTGCACTGGAAGACTCATTTTGCACATATAGTATTTCATGCTTTGAGTTTTAGTCCACGAGGGGACGTTCTCTCCCCTTGTTCCCCTGAGGCTCTCATTAGTAGCACACAGCTGCCGAGAGAAGAAAGCAGGAAAAGCTCCTAATGACACGTACATGGTATGCCGAGCTTTGTCTGTCAACTTTTTGTTTAGCATTAAATGGCAGGCAGTTTAATTTCCCATATGGAAAATATGTAAGCAAGACAATAAGTCACTTACACATGTAGGTGAGTCACGACTAAAACATAAAAATGCAGCCTAATGTGTTTGTTTTTTTTATAGTCAGATGCCAGTCCAGTGTTTTTGTGATGTAAACTTATACGTTACTTGTATACCTATTACAACATATGCTCATCATTGTCATTTGAAAGTTTCTAAAATCTGTCCATGTCTCCTCTCTATTCATTCACATATGCATTTACAAATGTCTGCTTGATGTAGCAAAGCTCATCCAAGGACTTGGTTGGTGTGTAAAAGGTCACACTGAGTCTGTGGATGTCTCTGGTGGTGCAGGAGCCTGTCCTGAATTGATGACAGAAAGGAAGGAAATTATTAAAATATATGCATTTATGTACCACTATGGAGTAACATCCACAACCAGCTTCAAGATGGCATAAAATGTGACAGCTTTTCACATTTTAAAATGGGAGCTTTGGACTGTGATATTAGAGTTAGATATTTAGAGCAGAAATATTGACAAGAGCTGCAGTAAACAGTATCTTCTGTTCTATCTCAACAAGGGATGTGCTGATATGAACACAGAGGAAGCCGCCGGCGTTTAACCTATCTCTAATTCATCTCACTTACATCAGTTTCCTGCTAATAGTTTTTACTGTCTTTATAGATTGTACATTGTCATACTCAATATGACATTTTTGTAACAAAATTTTGTAAGCTTAAAACAAAGAAACACTGTGCATTAAAATAAATAAGGAAAAGTTACACTATCCACTACGGTCTCTTCTGCTTACCAAGACTGCATTTATTTGATCAAAAATACACTGAAAACAGTAATATTGTGAAATAGTATTAGAATTTAAAATAACAGTTTTCCATTTTTATCATTCATGTGATGACTCCAGTCTTCAGTGTCACATGATCCTTCAGAATTCATTCTAATTTGCCAATTTGCTGCTCAAGAAACATTTCTTATTATTATCATCATCATCAAGTTTGAAAGCATTGTTTTTTGTTTCAGGATACTTTGATGAATAAAAAAAAAGAGAGACCTTTGTCCCAGACTCAACTTTGAGCCTTGTGTGAAAATTCCATCACGTTTCACCATAGATTTGGTTACAGTGTAATATTTTATACTTTGTCACTAGCTAGGAGATGATATTATCTGTGCCAAGAGTGTTAGCTAATAGATGCCATAAGGCGTGTTTAGAACAAACACACAATGGCAACAACAAAGCTTGTGAACTTAAATTACAAATTAAATTTTTCACATTTAAATAAACTTGTGGATTTGATCATTTAATATCTTGACATACCAGCTTTTGTTTTCAACAATTAAAGGGGTATTATGCCACTTTTTACAAGATGTAAAATAAGTCTCTGATGTCCCCAGTATGGAATTCCAAAGCGGACACAATTATAAATAAATAAATACATAAATGAATAAATAAAGAAGTGTAAAAAAGCAAAAATAAATGAGTATTTTTACTTTTATTTCCTTATTTATGTATAATTGTATTTCTTTCCACATTTATTTCTTTTTTCATTTATTTGTTTTTACATTTCTTTGTCTGTATGCTAATGAGGGGGCGTGTTTTACCTCAGACATAGCAATCGAGCTCAGAGTGGCTGTGCTGAAGCTTTGAGGCCACAGTGACAACTTGTGGTGTGAGTGACCAAACGGAACGCAAGCCTTTGCAAAAAGTCGCACAGGGAATGAATGATTTAGAGGTGGGCAATATATCCAAAATCTTATATCACAGTTTAAGTTATTTAATATCACACATACTCTTTATTCCGAACATGGCCGTTAAACAACGTCTGGTCAGGATTTCTAAAATGTCTTGGCACAGATGAACAGAAACCGCATCTTAAACAGATCTGATAACAGATACTTTGACATGGAAGCATGTGAAATAATCAACTATTAAATCACATTTAATGTAAATGCGCTGGATGGAGCTGGTAAGAGCTTGCGCTTATTGTCGATGAGACTCGCACACAAGCTCAGAACGCGGAGAGAAACCAGCGTACATTTCACTGAAGTCTACAAGCATATTGATTTGTGCGCTTGACATGCTATTGCATAGCTTGAGCAGACTCCCAAATGTACTACAACTCTTCCTCTTCTCAACATGGCCTCACCCCCTTTGTTGCGTGTTCCTGGGGGCAGGGTTTATGTACATTTTAGAATAAGTGAATAAGCTTGTTGTAGTCCCTACCAGCCATTTGTTGTAGTCCTTAAAAAGTTATTTCTTTCCAAGAAAATATCTCCCTTTGCTTTGAACTTTGAGCGTTGTATGTTGTTTATGCTCAAACAGCAACATTACACACTAACTAAAGTTTAAAAAGTTAAATCATCATCAACCACCCGTTTAAATAAATGTCACTTTTTTTTTACAGTTTTTTTTAATCTGTCTACTACTGGATTTGTGTCTTGCATTCATTAAATGCTTTATATTTATTCATTTTTAAAATCGAATCGGGCCGATTATGTCCAAGAACATACAATCAGAAGGTACCAAGAAGACAAGCAGTTTGGACAGTCTGTAATAACCTGTTATTACCTGAAGTGAGCAGTTCTGCTGCTTTCCTGTCCTCTTTGATATACAGAGAGGTCATTAGGAAAAACAGGCCTCCCAAGACCCCAATGAAGGGGCACAGAAGAACGCTATATTCCAGTCTACGGAAGTCCCAGCTGAGAGAGTCTGGATTATACTTACGCAGAGCATCTGAGATCTAAATATACCACACAAAAAGATAACAGTCAAATCGATTAAGCGCATCTAACGTAAACCTTTGTAAGTATATAATTTATGTGTGCGTGTGTGTACTGTATAAACTTTTATGTTATATGCACTACTGACAGCACTACTTTTAAATCGCACTGTGAAAAAAGCCATTGTATTTATGCCAAAATAATTACTCGCAATTTTGTATCCAGTAGTGCCATGTGTTCTATATCACTTCTGGATAGTGACAGCATAGCCTTTGACCCCACTGCTATTTAATGTGAAAGTATAGTGGATTAAAATATGCTTACCGCACCAATAAGATATGGACTTCCTGCATCTCCAAAAAGATGACAGACCATAATCTGTAATGCCTCAGCTGTCGCTCTTCTGGTAGGCACGACAACATACTACAAATAATATGAATAAAATTTAAAAGATGCCTTTTACACAATTTGTTTCAGCAATTGTAATCTAATAATCACACACTGGAAAATGAAAAACAATAATCAAACAATACATCACTGTTCTCAACATTTCTAAATTTAGGCATAATGGTATTTTTACTTTTATACTATTAGCTTTATTGAATCACTTAGCAGGTTTCCACATGCTTGTCGCCCTGTGCTAATTTAAAAGAGAGTGCGTTTCATTTCTGCACTTTTCTTATGTTGTTTTATGTTGTATTGAGAAGCGTAAACCTCTTACCAGCAGAATGTCCGCTAGAATAGCCCAGTTGAGGGACAGCAAAGTCTCTCCAATAGCAATGAATGTCTGTAAAATGGCACAAACATCAGAAACATACAGTACAGTATATTTAGAGAGCATAATGCAACCTGGTGGTGGTCACGCTGTGCGGTTCTTGTTTATGACAAGTTTAGGCTTAAAACCAGAGTTAGGTGCTTCTACATCAGTGTTATTCACCCATCATTTCCCTCTGAAATGATAGGGATAAGGTATAGTTAGGGTTAGGTTTAGGGGTAGGGATAGTTAGTTTCATACAGGAATGTTGTTTTAGGATCAACAAAATATGTTGACCCAGGAACGCATCTAACTTAGCAAAATCAGGACATGCGTTGTTCTATTATATATGTATTCAATCTATGTCCCTAAGTAAATTGTTTAAGTTAGTTAAAAGGAATATATTTCAAAAAGTTCACCCAAAAATTAAATATATCATCATATTTACCCTCATGTCGTTCCAAATCTTTATGACTTTTTTGTTTTGTTTTGTATTTACAATCAAAGTCAACAGGGTCCAGGTTTGTGTCGGGCCATACAACTTTCATTGTATGGATAAAAACGGTTTAAACAATCTTTAAATGATCTTCTGTTGTTTTCCCACAGAAGAAAGTAAGTCATATAGGTTTGACAACAGAACTCTTCCTTTAATATTAACATAAATACTGAATCACAAAGTAATCCAGCCGACTGCAGTAACGTGGCTTACGTATGTGGCTGGGATGCTGGTGGCCGCCAGGATGATGGCAATGAAAAAGCAGGGGGAGGAGCTGAGCATGCCAACAGCGCATATCAGAGGGTCTGCGTTGGGCAATCTTTCTCTCAGCTTCTTTGATATGTAGGTGCCCAGAAACACTCCCACAACCCCTGTCACCACTGTGATTGCTCCAAAGATGTAACTTTCACAAGAGAAAGAAAAAAACAGTGTGACATTGTTCAACTTTGGCCTTATACTCTCTCAACTCAGTTTGGAGGTACAAATGGCTGAAAAACATACTGCATCAGATATATTGACAGGATTGCAAGAGCAAAACCAGCTGAAGTAAACAGTATGTGCCATCTAAGCAAGGAACAAGCAGATATGAACACTAATTGCAGAGGAAGTCTCTGCCGTTTAACAAATCTTTGGTTAATCTCACTTTTACTAGTCTACTGCTTTCCTTTAAGATCTGTTCAATTATATAGTCAAAAAGCAAGAGGCTTGCTATACCTGTCTAAAGGGTTACAGGGCTCTTTATTGCAAGGTGGTCTGAGACCCAGTGTAACCTGTGCACGAGACAGAAAGGTGGGGGTCCAGAAGGCCAGAGCCCCTGTGACAAAAGCCATGGCCGTCACACCAAGAGAAGACCAGACAAAACTCCGACTGGAAGGAGGACACAGATCCAAAACACAATAAAAAGTCATATTTGCTTAGGAATAACATTTAATAATAAGAGAAAACACTTAGAGCAGTGGTTTTCAAACTTTTTGACCTGAAAGGCCTCCATTGTCCAATACAATATTTTGAGCCCCCCACCCCTATATTTCCTTTGATTTATAAGCTTATCAAAAAAAAAAAAAAAAAAAAAAAAAAAAAAGTTACTGAGGGGAAATAAAATAATACAAATCTTGATTTAGGTGTTTTAGCATTTTAATTACATTTCACTTTTTTATATAATTAAAAAAAAAGAAGTCCATCCTGTGGAACCACTGCCCTTAACGATATGCAACTGAGATCATGACAAACACCTTGAAGATTGTTATGAGCACATGCCAAATTGAACGACATGAACATTTAATGTAACTTGGGTCTTTACAATGTGACTTACTTCTTCCAGAGGTACTTGATGTCCTCCATGTAAGAGGTGCTTTCCAATGTTGCTCCTCCTTGGGTGTCCGAGGCTCCACGAGGAGGATTGGGAATCAGAAACACAAGGAGCAGCAGACCCAGTAATCCCAGAGCAGGACTGATCTATATCAGAAGAAACACTCAAACTATCTGCTCAACTTTCTTTTATAAATGTGAAAGATATTTGTCTTGATTATATTAATCAAATATGCTTACATTGAAAAGCCACTAAAATAATCATTACTGATGTACATAATCTTGTAAATGATACTTTTACTTAATGAGGGAATAACAACAAATATTTTAGCATTTTCAACTTTGGTTTAAGTTAGCTTAATATTGCAATTTTATTTTTAATACATTTAATTTTTTCCCAAAGACCAAATACTTGACAGACCCTCTGCAAAAACTGTGGACCCCCTATTTAAGACCCCTGTTTTACTGAGAACAGAGCATATACACTGGTTAAAACTGTTCCACTTTAAAGTGAACTTTTTTAGCATGAATATAGAACAGATACGCAAGGAGTCCAAGGAAGGAAATCTGATTACACTCTTAAAATATAATGCAATACAGATCCTTTTTTTATAGCTGGCTACATTTCCGTTGACTGCATTACAAAAAGATTAACAGATTATTAAGTCTAACACGGTAAAGCTATAACATAGCTTCTGCGCAATATTGTCACTCTCCATGTACATTTAAAATATATATATATTCTCTTACCCTCAGGGACCAACGCCAATCCTCTGTTGCATTAGCTACAGTTGCTCCCATTATATATCCTAGACCACTAAATTAAAGTAAAAAAAAAAAATTGAACAAAAGTTGTCAACAGACACGCACACAAATATATATACACTCACCTAAAGGATTATTAGAAACACCATACTAATACTGTGTTTGACCCCCTTTCACCTTCAGAACTGCCTTAATTCTACGTGGCATTGATTCAACAAGGTGCTGAAAGCATTCTTTAGAAATGTGTGCCCATATTGATAGGATAGCATCTTGCAGTTGATGGAGATTTGTGGGATGCACATCCAGGGCACGAAGCTCCCGTTCCACCACATCCCAAAGATGCTCTATTGGGTTGAGATCTGGTGACTGTGGAGGCCATTTTAGTACTGTGAACTCATTGTCATGTTCAAGAAACCAATTTGAAATGATTCGAGCTTTGTGACATGGTGCATTATCCTGCTGGAAGTAGCCATTAGAGGATGGGTACATGGTGGTCATAAAGGGATGGACATGGTCAGAAACAATGCTCAGGTAGGCCGTGGCATTTAAATGATGCCCAATTGGCACTAAGGGGCCTAAAGTGTGCCAAGAAAACATCCCCCACACCATTACACCACCACCAGCCTGCACAGTGGTAACAAGGCATGATGGATCCATGTTCTCATTCTGTTTACGCCAAATTCTGACTCTACCATCTGAATGTCTCAACAGAAATCGAGACTCATCAGACCAGGCAACATTTTTCCAGTCTTCAACTGTCCAATTTTGGTGAGCTTGTGCAAATTGTAGCCTCTTTTTCCTATTTGTAGTGGAGATGAGTGGTACCCGGTGGGGTCTTCTGCTGTTGTAGCCCATCCGCCTCAAGGTTGTGCGTGTTGTGGCTTCACAAATGCTTTGCTGCATACCTCGGTTGTAACGAGTGGTTATTTCAGTCAAAGTTGCTCTTCTATCAGCTTGAATCAGTCGGCCCATTCTCCTCTGACCTCTAGCATCAACAAGGCATTTTCACCCACAGGTCTGCCGCATACTGGATGTTTTTCCCTTTTCACACCATTCTTTGTAAACTCTAGAAATGGTTGTGCGTGAAAATCCCAGTAACTGAGCAGATTGTGAAATACTCAGACCGGCCCGTCTGGCACCGACAATCATGCCACGCTCAAAATTGCTTAAATCACCTTTCTTTCCCATTTTGACATTCAGTTTGGAGTTCAGGAGATTGTCTTGACCAGGACCACACCCCTAAATGCATTGAAGCAACTGCCATGTGATTGGTTGATTAGATAATTGCATTAATGAGAAATTGAACAGGTGTTCCTAATAATCCTTTAGGTGAGTGTATATATATATATAGAGTCAAACCAAAATTTATTTAGACACCTTCAACATTCTCACATTATCACAGTTTATCCACTATAGTTAAAAAAAAAATGGTAATAAAATATGACAAGAACTCAGAGTTAAACTGTGTCAGAACAAATTCATCTTGATAATGTCAGATAACTTTGATAGAAAGGTATGTAATGGATTACAATCAACCAATCAGCTGTCAGCTGTTAAATTTAAGTACACAATTAGATAATACCAATTTAGATTAACCAATTACCAAGCAATGCTTCATTTTGTTCAGTCTGTGTGTAAAAGGTTGCATTAGCAATTAAAGAAACATGGTCAGGTCAAAGTGTCTGAATAATTTTGGTCCCACATTTTTATAAATTGTACTTGTAGTCCACTGTATGAAGAATTTTTGGGTATAATATGTCACAGTTTACTTTATTTTGCTATCCTCACTTACATAAATTAACTATAGTCCTGCACCCACTTGTAAAAAAATATATCTGGTGTCTGAATAATTTTTGGTTTGACTGTATATACACATTTGTTTCCTACACAGGAATACCACAAGCAAGAGTGCCATCACCAGTGTTGGGGGTAAAGAATTTGTTATGTTTGAGTTATGTAACCAGATTACATTTTCAAGTAACGTAACTTTAACTTACTTAACATTACTTTTAACGTTTTTTTTTTTTTAAGCAAGCAAGCCTGGCCCAGGTGACAAAAATGAATCAACTAACAACACATTACTTAAAGGTAATTAAGTACTGCAATCAGTTACTTTTTTAGGGAGTAACGCAATATTGTAATGCATTACTTAAAAAAAATAAAAAAAAACACTTTCCCCAACGTTGGCCGTCACTGCCATACAGTAGTAGTAATTTTATACAACAGTTCAAGAAACAAGAGGCTAGTTCTAAACAAACCACAACATAATTAATCACTGTGCCTCATTTGGAAGGCTGCACCCTTCAAAGTTCACATTTGTTAGCAACACACATCAACGAGGATGTTTTATTTCAGAAAAGTAACCCTTACAAAATTGACTGTTATTCCTTGTGAGCGCAAATTCCTGTAATTTCTTTTTTTCTCTGCAATGTAATGGTTACTTTTCTTAAATATGCCTCAATAACATATGTGGCCAACAAATGTGACCTCCAGAGGGCGCAGCCTTCGAAAATGAGACACGACTACAGTATAGGGTTTCTGAATTAATCAGCATTTCAAACAAATCAGTTGATTGAATGACTCATGAGACATGAGACAGTCACTTGTTTCACTCCTGCATGAATCAGAGTTTTTTAATAAATCATTTGAATAAATGAGTCAATGACACACTCATAAAGACAGTCACTTGTCATCCCTACTGGCATAAACCTGCAGAAAGATTCACTGAAAAATCTCTACTACTAAAGCACTGACTGACAGTCAGTCTGGAACATGCAAACACAGACAAGCAAAGTTGCATGGTTTTCCCCCCCAAAACCACTTTAGTCCAAATACCGTTCTGCACCCAATTTCTTTGGTTAAAGGTTAGGGTTAGTATTTGTTTTAGCATTGTGTACGCAAAAAGCACTGTGATTTACATGACCAATGAAATCTTTAAAATTGTCTGCAGGGCAGAGTTTGTGCTGACCTGGGCTGCATTTCCCAAAAGCATTGTAAGCCTAAGTTGATCGTAGAACCATTGCCACCAATGGTCTCTATGGTCAACTTAGGCTTGCGATGCTTTTGGCAAATGCAGCCCTGGTCATACAAATGGTGAAACGTCTATAAATTAGCACTTTTAGAATGCCTCTCAGCCAATGAAATTCTAGGACCAAAACAAACCATAGAGACCATATAGTTTAGTAGTAAGACCTTCACCTTCCGACCGGTATGAAAATATAGAAGAAGGAGATCATGAGAGTTCTCTGGTTGCCAGTGAACAAGTCACCAATAATAGTAGGAGCTATGGTGGAGTAACTGGCCTCTCCTGTCCCAACCAAGGCCCTCGTCAGGACCAGAACCCAGAAGTGCTGTGGTGAGAAATCAAGACTCTCTCAAGAAGGTCTGTAACTTAAAACTAAATTAAATTCTGTTGTTCCATTTCAACACTTTTAAATATTAGTAAAATAAAAGATATAGATAAAATAAACAATTACACATTATTAAAGTTGTGAGACTTCATATAAATTACACTGGAATCCCAGAATACCCCATAAAGACTTTGTACTGTACCGACTTTGAGACGAAAGAGCTGCCCAGTGATGTGACAATCCACACAATCAACCCAGCGATCATGAGAAGCTTCCTGTCATAGCGATCTCCAAGGTAACCAAAAACTGGCGCCAAGAACATAAAGCTACAGATAAAAACTGTAAATATGTTAACACAGGGTTGATGGCAAAGTTAAAAAGTTTGTGATTGCCACAGTGTGGCTGTAACAAGGAAGCCTACAATGCAAGAAAATATAATACAAATAGTCTTTAATCCAAAAAGCCACAGGAATACAGATTTGACAACACGTAACTTAGACAACACTGAGCAAAGAACTGAATGAAGACAGGACATAAATACACAGAGGAACTAATGAGTTAATTAACTGGACAACAGGTGAACGGAATAATTAATCAAGGGAACAAACTGGCACACACTAGGAAACTAGGTCACACAAACAGGAACAGAACTAAAACAAAGAAACTAAGCCAAAACAGAACATAACAGAATACAACCGTTACAGTATGTACAGTGGTGGCAGGGCTGGTGAACTGGCTGGCTTTGGTAGAGGAGGTGGGAGAGGAAGGCTGGGTGTGACCAGAGGAGAAACAGGAGACTCAGGGCTGGACGGAACCAGCAGGGAAACAGTAGACACAAGGCTGGTCGGAACCAGCGGTGAAGGGAGATTTAGGGGAATACTCTCTACCAAACCCAAATCAAAGTCAGAGGCCAGTGAAAGCTCAACATCAGTGGCGGGAGTGTGGGCAAGACTCCATTCCATGCCCTCAAATTCCACAATAACTCCCTTGGGATGGGTGTTGTTGCCGGCTCGTGCACCTGGTCAGATGCTTTGTTGGGCTCAGGGGCAGGGTTCGGCTCAGATTGGTCTTCCTGCTTATTGTCCGCGGCAGCCTCTGGCTCCATGTCTGTGGTGGGCACAGGCATCTGCCCTATCCGGCAGGGGGCAGGTTGACTGGGCTCTGAGTCTGGAGTGGGGCTGGTGTTGGGGCTGATGGTGAACAGCGAATTGTCATTCACCAGCACCCACTCCACGAGTGTGGCGAAGATGTCACAAGGACAGCTCCCTAGAAGGTGTGCCCTGAAACCAGCACGCCAATTCCAAAAAATCCCAGGTGTGAGACTCCAGGGGGCGGTCCCTCTGCTCCAGGCATAACATGTGAACTGCAGGGAGGTCCATGGTGATTGAGGGAGAGAAAACTGTTTTCTGTTCTGTGTTCTGTCACGGTGTGGCTATAAAGCTTGGTACATACTCCGCAAGAACAAAGAATTTTGTTTGTTTTCTCGAGGTGGCAAGAACAAGAACAAAGTTCGTTCTGGCCAGGACATTCTACACTTCACGAGAAAAGCAGGTGCCGAACATTTCCGTTTCTCCGCATTAACCCCGCCCACTTTAAGTTTCTGACCAATCACACAATAGTTCTCGGACACCCACAAGAAAAAAGTTCTGCTCAGATGATGTGTCGAGAACAAGCTGCGAGAACTCCCAAACCAGGGCTGCGAGAACAAAATGACGTAATTTTGTTCTCGCAGCCCTGGGAGCGAGAACTTTTTTCTCTGTTCTTGCGGAGTATGTATCAGCCTTAACAAGGAAGTGCACTAAGCAGGAGAATATAATACAACTAGTCTTTAATCAAAAATCCACCTAAATCCACAGGAACACTCAGGAAACAGGTTTGACAACCACGTAATGGAGACGACAAAGAACTGAATTAAGACAGGACTTAAATACACAGAGGAACTAAGGTGTTAATTAACTGGACAACAGGTGAACGGGATTAATCAAGAGAAACAAACTGGCACACACTAGGAAACTAGGACTGTGTCCGAAATCACCCCCTAAAACCTCATTCACTATTCCCTACATTAGTCCACTAATATAGTTCACTTGAAGGAGTGAATGAAAACGACTGAGTGAATTTGGACAGCCGTTGAGCGTACATCGGCTGTACACATCGGCTGTTATTGTGGTGCAATGTGGGATTCAATGGGAGCACTCAATAACGTCCACTATGGTTTCGGACACCACTACAAATGGCTGTCCCCTCAAATAATGCCCTACTTGAGGGTATAGGGGCGTTATTGGATACAGCCTAGGTCACACTGACAAACAGGAGCAGAACTAAAACACAAAGGCCTGGTTTCACAGACAGGGCTTAGATTAAGTCAGGAAAAGAATATTTAAGTAGCTTTTTTTAAGTAGGCCTTAGAAAAAAAAACATTACTGGTGTGCATTTTGAGACAAAACAATGGCACTGACATATTTTAAGATATGTCAGTGCAAGTTGCTTTCTGTTAAAACAGCTCAAACATGCATTTTAGTCTGGGACTAGCTTAAGCCTTGTCTGAGAAACTGTGGCCATGAAACAGCCAAAACAGAACATTTCTTATGGTCATCAAGGTCAACAGTAATATATTGTGAAGTATTATTACAATTTAAAATAACTGATTTCCATTTTAATATTATATTTAATAAAATGTAATTTATTCCTGCGATGGCAAAGAAACATTTTGTATTATCAATGTTAAAAACAGTTGTGGAAACAGTTATACTTTTTCCAGGATTCTTTGATGAATAAAAAGTTCAAAAGAACAGCATTTATTTGAAACGGAAATCTTTTGAAACATAAGTGTCTTTAAAAATAAAATAAAGTCCAAATCTTTTTTTTCCCACTGGATATTTAATTTTTCAACTTCATTTTTTTATTTTCAACTTTGTCAAGGCTACAACAACATCTATAAAACATGATGCTGTGTAACATATAGATTATGCAAATCCACAAAACAAATTGTGTATTATTTTAATGACTGTCAGTACGCAGGATAATCATCAACCAACTAACGGTTTGGAGATTAGAGCAGACAGAGATTGAGTACGCATGAAACTACAAACCAGATCAGTGTCAGATTAGATGATTTACACTTATTGGTGCTAGTAATGCAAACTCCAAGACAGATTACATCATTTACATGTACAAATATGAACATATCTACTTGTGTTTTGCTTAATACCAGGCCTGTTACTAACTTACAAAATGACAGTAAAAGACCTATTAGTTCTTCTCCAACAAGGATGTACTCTTGTAAAATCAAGTTATGCAATGTTTTCTTCTTTCTGTTTTGTCAGTGAAATGTACTAAAAGGTCAAACAGATACCTGTCTGTAGGAGACCTGATGTGCTGTCAGAGATTGTGAAGTAATTCTGAATGCTAAGCAGCACACCTGGATCAGAACCAGAAAAATATCTGTCGCTATTTCTAATGACATTCTGTAAACTATCACACTAGCTATGGCTTTGAGTATAGTGTGCTCACCTGCTATAGTATAACGGTCCATATAGTTAAGGAGATTGATGTAGCAGAGCACTGCCACTGCGATGTAGGAGCGTCTCTGAGAAATGGAGGTTGTTTGTATGGAGAATGTAGGAAGGTCCATAAAAAAAATAAAATTAAAAAAAGCCACAAAAAAAAAAAGTTTTCGGTTCAATGTTCTGTCATTGTGTTGCTGTAACAAGGAAGTGCAGGACGCAGGAGAATATATTACAAATAGTCTTTAATCCAAAAATCCACAGGAACACTCAGGAAACAGATTTGACAACCACGTAACTTAGAACAAAGAACTGACTGAAGACAGGACGTAAATACAGAGGAACTAATGAGTTAATTAATGGGACATCAGGTGAACAGAATAATTAAGAAAGGGAACAAACTGGCACACACTAGGAAACTAGGTCACACGGACAAACAGGAACAGAACTAAAACAAAGAAATTAAGCCAAAACAGAACACAACAGAATATAACGTTACACTATGCCCCCCTTCCCCCTTTCGGAGGCAAAGGCAGGGGATCCTCACACCAAGACGGAGCTAGGGACTGGAAGGCTCGAGACGGATCCACACCATTATATGGAACCAACTGAGGATGAGCCGAGGGACTGACTCAGGGCTGGACGGAACCAGCAGGGAAACAGTAGACAAGGCTGGGCGGAACCAGCGGTAAAAGGAGATTTAGGGGCAATACTCTATACCACATCCAATTCGAAGTCAGAGGCCAGTGAAAGCTCAACATCAGTGGCAGGAGTGTGGGCAGGACTGCATTCCATGCCCTCGTATTCCACAAGGGCTGATGGTGAAAGGCGAATTGTTGTTCACCAGCACCTCACTAATGTGTGGCGAAAATGTCACGAGGACAGCTCCCTGGAAGGCGTGCCTTGGACCTGGCATGCCAAATCTCAAAAATCCCTGGTGTGAGACTCTAGGGAGCGATCCCTCTGCTCCAGGCATAACATGTGAACTGCAGGAAGGTCCATGGTGACAGAGGAAGAGAAAAAAGAAAAAAACGCCACAAAAAATACTGTAAAAAGAAAGCGCACGACGCAGGAGAATATATTACAAATAGTCTTTAATCCAAAATCCACAAGAACACATAGGAAACAGGTTTGACAGCCATGTAACTTATACGACACAGAACAAAGAACTGAATGAAGACAGGACATAAATACACAGAGGAACTAATGAGTTAATTAATTGGACAACAGGTGAACGGGATAATTAATCAAGGGAACAAACTGGCACACACTAGTACACTAGGGCTGTGTCCGAAATCGCCGACTATACCCTCATGCACTATTTCCTACATTAGTCCACTAATATAGTTCACTTGAGGGAGTGAATGAAAACGAGTGAGTGGGCTGCCACTTTTGCATAGTTTGTGCTTGCAGTTTAATAATCATTTGAAACTTAGTGGAAACTATATATAAACCCTTATTAAACTATTTAATAATCCATTAAAAAGGAATTTATACTTGTAGGATATTACGCTTTAGCCACATTGGTAAATGGATGGATGGATGGATGGATGGATGGATGGATGGATGGATGATTCACCTGCAGGCGCCATATTCTGGTCAGATGCAGGAATTCATTCGGCGCAACCCTCACAGTGCATTATGGGTATTCTCCAGCCGTTGAGCGAACATCGTTATTGCAGTGCTGTCACAGGGTGTTTTGGTTATGTTTCATGTGTTTAGTTTGCCATGTTCACTGTCATGTCTTGCCATGCATTTCCTGGTTTTTGTCATGTGATTTCCATGCCCTCATGTGTTCTTGTGTCATGTTGTCATTGGTTTATTGGTTAATCAGTGTTCACAGGTGTCCCTTGTCTTGTCATTAGTCCTTGTGTATTTAAGCCCTTGTGTTTGTCATGGTCCTGGTCTAGTATTGAATGTGATAACCTGTTGTTTGGTGAGTTCTATGGGTTACCATGTCAAGTTTTGTTTCTAGTTCATGTTAAGCCAAGTCTTTGTTTTATGTTTTGGATTTAAGTTTAATAAAGACTGCACTTGGGTTCTTCAAAACTTGCCTCTCAGTGGACTAAACGTTACAAAATACAAGACCTACAAACATGAACCCAGCAGTCACACTTCGCCTACGTCAAGGTAACCGTCCTATTGAGGACTACGTTGAAGACTTTGTTGAGCTTTGCCATGTGGTAGACTTCAATGACGTTGCGTTAAAGGGCCTCTTTCGCAATGGACTTAAGGATTTTTTAAGTTACCAAATGCCTGATAGAAATGTCCTATGGACTCTTGTGGACTATATCGATCGTGCGCTTTTGCTGGCTGGGTCTTTTACTGTGGGAATGGTGGAGAAGCCATGCCGTTCCACAGTACCCCCCACGCCTCGTGGCCCAGGTCCGCCCACGCCTCGTGGCCTGTGTCCGGTGCCTCTGCACGGGCCTGGCCCGCCATCCCTCCCCCATGACCGCCCCCCCTAGATTTCTGTTGGGGCTTTGGTTTTGTTTGGGCGTCTGGGGCTGCCCATAAAGGGGGGCAACTGTCACAGGGTGTTTTGGTTATGTTTCATGTGTTTAGTTTGCCATGTTCACTGTCATGTCTTGCCATGCACTTCCTGGTTTCTGTCATGTGATTTCCATGCCCTCATGTGTTCTTGTGTCATGTTGTCATTGGTTTATTGGTTAATCAGTGTTCACAGGTGTCCCTTGTCTTGTCATGGTCCTTGTCTTGTATTGAATGTGTAACCTGCGTGTTGGTGAGTCTTTGTTTAGCCATGCTATAGTAGCCATGCCTTGTTTCAAGTTTAGCCAAGTCTTTGTTTTATGTTTGAACTTTGAGTTTAATAAACTGCAAATGGGTTCCTTCAACTCGCTTCCAGTGGATTGATGTTGCATTGTGGGATTGAATAAGTACACTCTATAGTGTCCACTATGGTTTCGGACACCACTACAAATGGCTGTTAAGGGTACAGGGGGGTGATTTCGGACACAGCCTAGGTCACACAGACAAACCGGAACCGAACTAAAACAAAAACGTCTTTTATGGTCAAGGTCAACAGTAATATTGTGAAATATTATTACAATTTAAAATTCTATCTATTTTAATATATTTTAAAATGTAATTCTTTCCTGTGGCAAAAAAACAACATTTTGTATTATCAATGTTAAAAACAGCTGCCTAATCATTTTGTGAAATTTTTTTTAATGTTTTTTTTCCCAGGATTCTTTGAATAGAAAGTTCAAAAGAACAGCATTTATTTAACCTAAATCTTTTGTAACATTTATAAATGTCTTTACTGTCACTTTTGATCAATTTAATGCATTCTTGCTGAATAAAAGTGTTAATATCTTTTTTTTTTTTTTTCTTTTTTTTAAAGTCCAAATCTTTTTTTTTTTTTTCACAGGATATTTAATTTTTCTAGCTGCGTGTCTTCAAATTTTCCACAACTTTGTCAAGTCTACAACATCTATAAAACATAATGCTGTGTAACCTAGATTATGCAAAACCATGAAACCAATTGTGTATTTTAATGACTATCAGTACGCAGAATAATCAACCAACTAACAGTGTGGATATTAGAGTAGACAAAGATTGAGTACGCATGAAACTCCAAGACCGATTACATTTACGTGTACAAATATGAACATATCTACTTGTGTTTTGCTTAATACCAGGCCTGTTACTAACTTACAAAATGACAGTAAAAGACCTATTAGTTCATCTCCAACAAGGATGTACTCTTGTAAAATCAAGTTATGCAATGTTCTCTTCCTCCTTTCTGTATTGTGAAATGTACTAAAAGGTCAAACCGATACCTGTCTGTAGGAGACCTGATGTGCTGTCAGAGATTGTGAAGTAATTCTGGATGCTAAGCAGCACACCTGGAATAGAACCAGAACAATAGCTGTCGTTATTTCTAATGACATTCTGTAAACTATCACACTAGCTATGGCTTTGGGTATAGTGTGCTCACCTGCTATAGTATAACGGTCCATATAGTTAAGGAGATTGATGTAGCAGAGCACTGCCACTGCGATGTAGGAGCGTCTCTGAGAAATGGAGGTTGTTTGCATGGTGGCTGCATCACTATCTGGTTGCTCAGAGCTCATGGAGCCATAACGTACAGTCGTGTTTGAGCGGTGACTCAAGGTTTTTGGTCTGTGTTCGTTGGAGGCCATGGTTCTCTCTGTCTCTATCGCTATACAGAAATACTTTTTTTGTCTCTGGAAGAAGAAAAATTATTTGTAAGCACTGGTAAAAGTGTCAAAACCATTGTGGTTTTCAAGCCATCTTGTACTGATGAATGATTTGTGAACGGTGGCTTAAACCTCACATTCTTTATGTGATTCAAGGACACTGGACAATGTTTTCAGATTAACCAGTAACCATGGCAGCAAGGAAAACCATAGGTCTGAAGTGTAGTCACAATCAATGAACAAGGATGATGACAAATGCCTCATATGTAAATAAACACCCAACAGTATTTTATCAAATAATTTGGTGTACTTTTGCTGGATTGGAAAAACTTAACTTGTGTTTTGTGCAAAAAAGCTAATTAAATGCCAAAGGCTTTGCATGAATGTAGAATCGAGTGTTTAACGTTGGTGTCTGGAGGATGTTTGCACACCACAATGCTATTTATACTACTTTGTGACAACAGTGTTGCTAACCTATAGCTTGCGAGCAAGCAAAAGCTTTGCAAAGCAAAACTTGGTAATGACAAATAAGCACTTTAGGCAGGACTTCCGTAATAGATGGGCCAGGAACTCTCAAACCAAGCTCTTGATAAAAATAAATAAATAAATAAATTGATTTAGAGTTATAATGGGTAATGGTGAAAAGATGCTTTTAGTTCATCAGTGTTAAATGGGCTGCCACAACATTTCTGTGGATATAGAGTAAGCTAATTTCATTCATGACTTCGTAAATGAGCAAATTTAGTTTGCTGTAGCATCTCACAAACAAATTTGGCCTTTTAATAATAATACTTTTGTAATGCATCTGATTAGAAAAAAAGTGTTTTTCTGTATTACAGAAGAGGAGACCTACATTTTGTGAGAATGGAATATGTAGACCGGAAGTTCTTATCTCAGAGTTGGTTGTGATCTTACTAGTTGCACCTAGCAAGCTGTCTTGTCACCAACTCAACCCACAAGCTTATGTTATTTTAAATTTAAGTGCAGCAGTCCTATTTATGGCCTCACTCACATTTGCCACAGGAGGGGCATCTTCTGCATAATATATTTTTTATGGCCGATATTGTATTTTTACCTAAAGTAATATATGTTTATTGTGTTATATTAATAAGTTACATTGCATTTGAAGGGAGATTGAACAGATTCAACCTTTTAGTGGTAGTCTGAATAGATGATACTACCAAATGGGTATCATTAGATGAGTTTAGGTCAGGACTCCTTAGCGGACTGTCAACAATGCTACTGTTGTGGTGATCAGCTGTGTATGACCACCACAGGACAATGCCATATGATTGTTCAGCCTCCAACCAATCTTTTAGACATTGAGGTTATGCAAAAACTCAATTTTCAGGCTCACATTTTTTATTTATTATTTTGTTCATAAAATGCAAATTGAACATTTCATGAGAAGATCAGTTTACCTTGACAATTTCAATAATTTTAAGCAAATTCAACCATTTAAGCTACTTACACTTCAGTCGATGTGCTCAAATGTCCAGTGCTGCTCTAATCCATCTTTTTTTGCAGGCCTTTTTCTTCTTTTCTCTTTCTTTTTTTGCTGTGTTTGTTGAGATGTCACTTGTAGAAACAGAAAGGCATTCCTCTGCATATACAGCACACTACAGGGTTATCAAGTTAGAATCAAGCCCTACCCCCTTTTTCTGGTCACACGCAGCAGAACAGTTCCTCCTTGTGTTGTGTTGCGATAGAGACCACAAACCAGTTCAGGTTTTCTGCTTTACACTGATCTGTTACCCAGATCTGCAGGGCTTTTGGCATTATGTTTCACAGTAATTCTCTGAAGTCTGAACACCAGGACAAAGGTCTGATAAATAGAGCTGCCAGTAAATAAAAACACAAGTGAGGGAATTCTTCAAATGGAAACCTAATCTTGTATTGTCTAGAAGTTTATGACCCTTGTTTTTATACAGATAACAAAATTCATACTGGTGCATGGATAGATCATTCTAGATAAGCCATAATCATATTTACTGGAGATAATTTGGCAGCGAGAGTCTCTATTCGGTTATAGTGGTCACAGTCTCATCTTTTTTTCCCACAGGGTTTCTTAAAAGCAGAATTGTGAAACTTTAGCTGTTGTAATTTTCTGTCTGATGATGCACAAGTTTTTCATTCTTGTGAAATCATCATCATCATTACGTAGGTTGTGGTGTGGTATGCATTATAATTCAAATGAATAATGCATTATAATAATGTGGGTTACCGTTTTAAAAAGCAGGAGGAGTTTCTTTAAATTATATATTAAATTGCAATAAAAATGAAAATAATTTTTGTATGACTCTTTACTGTCGCCTAGTGGTTGAATGACACTGTACGGTCCATAAAATCAAAATCTTTTCACCGAAAAACTAAGAACATATAACCTAATTAATCCCTAGACATAAACTAAGCACATCATTAAACTATAATGAGAAAACAAATATATAGGCCTATCTTCAGAATATGTAGCCTACATGTCCAGTCTAGTTATTCTTTTATCGTCTTCTGTGTGAATTTTTGGACTGGAAACACGTTTTCAATAGACTCACCAACAACATCATTGGAGTGCTAACATATAATCTCGCACTCAAAGCCATCACTGTTTGTTATTTGTTGGTGATGCTGGGGCATGCGCGAATCCTCCACCCTTAAGGAACGTTCTCTCCTCGCGGCCTCATAGAGAGCAGAGCGCATGCGCACACCGGATCAGAATGTTGAGCAAAACTGACTAGAGCAGAGACGGAAAGACGTGCAAGCAAATTCAAACATATTTTCTCCTTAGCGAAGTGAACGACTGTCGACCTAGAATATAACTTATAAAAACATGACGGAGCCCCAGTCAGCACTGTTACTCAGGAGACAGCTAGCAGGTAAATTTTCAAGGCTGTTGGAAAAAGCCAGGCTAACAAACCGGTGAACATTTAGCCTGTCAATACCGTCAAGACGGAGGTGTTAGCCGTTAGCCGCTAGTTTAGCTGCTAACGAGCGCTGCATTTATTGTGATGCATTCGTTAGCGAGTTAGCAGCTAAAGTAGCCGGCTAAAGGCTATCTCCGCCGTCTTTTGTTATTTTTAAATGCTGTTTTGTTACGAATTATGATGGAATTTCAATCTAAGAGCCGCTAAGATTCAATTAAAATAATAATACGCGTACATTCGTTTGTTTTTATCCAGTTTGCTTATGTAAATGTATAACTGTCAGGCAGATTTGTCTGTAATCACTCCGGCGGGGCCGCTCGCAGTCAGCTAGCCCGTGTTTTGACATATGTGTATGGACTCCGGGCGCAGTTTACATATGAGCACCAGCCGTCGGTATAGTCTCAGGGAAACTCTGGCATTGGTCCCATTTCCGTTCACCATCTTCTCGTGATCCGTCAAACCAGTATTGTTATCACAAGGCGCAATGGTGAGATTTATAAGCCGTACATTGTGTGCCATGTCCCCGCAGCGGGGCGATCAAATCCCTTTGTTTTTGTAGGCTGGCTAAAAAGGCTAAGCTAACAAATTGATGGTTGTTGTTTGAACACCAGCTAACCGGTACTCTCCAGTCCAGCTGTACTCTCATAATAGATGTACATACGTGATTAACGCACAACTTGTTTTTTTATTTTTTGGTTACATACGAAATTAGCTGTTACTAGTGTCGTTGCTAGTTTGTGTCTCCTGTTCTTTTGTCCAGCACACACACTGAGCAACATGATCCGTGAGTGTCAGCTTTACTGAGTTCAAGCCAGAGGAGGATATCTTTATTGGGCCCCATTTGCGAAGTACTGCTAGTGAAGTGAATTAGTTGTAAAAGGGTCAAACTAAGCAGATTACATGAGTTCTCGGTTTAAGCATGATGAGCTTTTCAGATCATGTAAAAAATGTTAGATCTGATTCATGACAGCTGTCTCTTTGCAGCATAGACAGCTCAAGCAACCCCCACCCCCCAAATTACTCATCTTACACATGCATAGAGACAACTCGCCTATTTCTTTCCAAGGGTCGACAGGGTGAGTGGCACCCCGGGCCTGTCATGGCATCAGGTTCTGCGATTGTCTAATTCAGGGGATCAGGGCTGTTTTGGTTGTCTCCTTTTGACAGGACCAGCATGGTGAACTCACTGGCCTTGTTCTAAACTCAGTGAACTCTCTGTGGGAACAAAAGCCTCACAACATCCATTTATGCTGGACTGTAAAGCCAGGAAAATGTGGGACTTAATGCTCATAAAAATGACTTCCTTATGACTGGATTACCCAGCTGTCAACTTGTTTTTGTCAACAAGGCGGTCACCCCCCAATTTACAGTGATTTTTGTTTTGCTCTTTCTTATAAGAACACAGAAGTTCAGACAGAGCGTCTGAGACCACAGGCACCAATAGATGGACGTTCTTTGGCTTGAGGCTCAGTCAGTTGATCTGATAACAAACAGGCAAATTGCTCATTTCTTGTCTAAAATGCTCCCCAGATGTGAAAACAGTATTGGTGTTGTAACTGCGTAGGTCCTACTATCAACATCCATGTCGAAGCACAAATGCATCTGGTGGCCTGAAATGCCACATTTACTTTTTCTTCTTTCATCTAAAATAGCTAATCAGTATCTTCATGTTCTCTCTTCCTTACAGAACTGAATAAAAATCCTGTGGAAGGTTTCTCAGCTGGTTTGATAGACGATAATGACCTCTACAGATGGGAAGTGCTAATAATCGGTCCTCCTGATACACTCTAGTAAGTCTTTTTGTTGTCTTATGAAATACAATGTGACAATCATTTGCAAACGTAAATTAGTCATAATAAATTGAAATATTCTATGTAATTGTTATTACTGTTGTTGTTATTGATATGTCTGATTTTGTATATTGATTGTTTTTAAACAAAATTGTTACAATTATTGTAAATGTATTAAAGTGATTGTAATCATAATGATTATTTTTTTTAATTTAAATTGAAAGCCATGAATATAGGCGTTAAATCATAAATAAATAATAAATTATGAGTCATCAGTTAAAGGATTAGTGCAACCAAAAATGAAAACTGTCATAGTGTACTAACAAAAAACGAGCAGTACAGTTATTCTAAATTTAAATTTTGTGTTGCTTGGAAGAAAGTCATACATGAAGCTTGAGGGTGAGTAAATGACATAATTTAAATTTTCATGTGAACTATGACTTTAAAATGGATTGCCCCATGGCAAATGACAGCCTGGTTGTAGTTGTTCCTAATCAAGAAGAAATATGTACACACACACGTTTTAGTGGTGCCATAGGGGAGTCCTAACTGGCACAGTTTAAGCAGTTGCAGAATATTTTAATACACTGCAAAAAATGTACCACCACACAATATTGTTGCTGAATAACACTTTAAGCTTATGTTTTTTTTTCTGTTTACAGTGAGGGTGGTGTCTTTAAAGCCCATCTTACGTTTCCCAAAGACTATCCTCTCAGACCTCCTAAAATGAAGTTCATAACAGAAATATGGCATCCAAATGGTAAGTGTGGGTTCACCCCACTGGGTCTTTCACATTTTTTCTGAGGAGTATTCACCAGCAATCTTTGTATTTAATGTTGTTAAACTGACTCAGCTGAAGCAAGTTTTGTGAGATTTGTTTTTTGCAGATATACACAGAATATAATCATCCCATATTCAAGTTGCACTTGAATTCAATTTTTCTCTAACTGATAGAGAGGCTGCTCACTGAGAGCCATGTGTTGAACGTGAAGTTCAGTTCCTCCTTTCTGGATGTAATTTGGGCGTAATTGGTGTAGCTAGAAGGTTCAACCACACCCTAACCCTACCCAAAACTCTATCCCTCCGCCCATTAGATCCACAGAGGTGGAGCTGGACTAGGTCAAGCTCAACCCATGACATCCAGAGAGGTGGTGCTAGAGGTCATTTGGCTCTGCAGTGAGCACCACTTGGGCTGATTATTTGGATGCTGTATTGACACCTAGCATTGCGAATTCAGCCTCAGGCAAATGCTTTCAGTTCAAAGCAATTCAGAATGTGATTATTTTATTCCACTAGCAAAATGTCTAATAACGGGGCTTACCTATCATTATTAGCCAAGTTTCCATCCACTTTTTCCACTGTTTAGTTATCGACAAAGTGAATATGCATTAAAAAAGATTAGACAAGTCTCCAGCCTGTTTCCATCCAATTGGCCTTTTACCGATAAAATGGTGTGCATAATGACGTCATCCCTAAAAAAATGCATTGTCGCATATGTTTTGCAAAAATCTGCCCTCAAGTCGTTTCCATACATAATTTAACGTATATCGCAAATTATATTGTATCTTTCGTGCCACAAATATTTGTAAAATGCAGAGAGTAAAGAGAAGATTAAAATGTACTTACTGTTTTCAGAATAATAGGCCTATTACTAAATTATGTAATGTTAATCAGAAGATCACAGAGAAGTTGGACAGTTTGTCTGACAGGACTGCAGGTAACTGCCTTTATGATGAAGCCCATGGGTGTGGACACAGAGCAGCTCAATTGTCCTGTATGCAACATTTTACTATCCATAAAAAAGATTGGTACAGTAAGATGTTCGGTCATATCGCAACATTCTTTAACGTAAGCCTTGAACATGCAATCAAGCCAGTCGCGGTTTGACGTGGTCGAGATGTCAGATCATTCAAACCAAAAAAAGTTATTAGTTCTGGTTTCAGTTCAATAACATCAAATCGATCAAAAACATCAAATCGCTGATTTTGTTTTCTCTCCGAGACAGATGCAGCTCTAACTTAAACGTTTTATTTGTGTAACCTATATTTAACTTTTTAAATAGTCTAGCTTAACTGATGCTGTCTTAATTCTAAAATTCATTTAGAGCTTTTTGGATTTAACTGACTTTATTTATTTTATTTGTTTGAGATAAAATAATTTTACTTTAATTATTAATAAATTGTATTTATAAAATTATTTTATTAACAAGTGTCATGTTTGTGATTTTCATCAAGTAGCCAGATATCCTGCCCATGAAATTGTGACTTTTATGGCATTAATTTTATTTATTCAGATACAGATGTAATATGTTGTGTATTTTACCTTTCTTTTTGTCAGTATTTAAAAACTCCAACAGCCTTCCTTCGTTTGACACACGCCACATTTGTACTGCTGAGATTTTCAAGGCGCTATATTTTCCTCATCCATTCTAAAAACAAAACTTTATTAGGCTTTTTAATATATTATTGTAGGCCCTATACATAAAATATTTTTTATTAACAAGTGTCATGTTTTTTTTTACTTCTTTATAAACACCATTTAGATCAATACTTGATCAAGCAATACTTAGCTATTATTTTTCTGAAGTTTTTCTTATTATTTTGAAGTTTTATTAGATTGTAAAAAAACACAAAATTACAAAAATAAGGATTAATGATGTTTGAGAGGTAACGCGTCTATTCTTACCAATAGTAATACAATAATTTAATATACAATTTAATAATATGAATATAATAGATTTAGTGTGCCTTTGAACTACAGAGAAACAGTGCTTTAACGGGAGCAATGCCACGCCCGCTGTATATAATAGGCTAATTCTGTCATGTGACACCACATTTATTTGCGTTGAAGCCCTTTTTCTCGACAAAAAGTGTTTCCAAACTAGTTTTCGTGACATTTGTAGTATCAACATAGAGTTTGTGCACTAAAGTTAAACGGAAAAAGATTGTCGACATTTGCAAAATTATCGACAATTGCCATTTCCATCAGCTATATCGGTAAACATTTTGATGCGCTAAATCTTTTTTTGCAAAAAAAAATCATTGGATGGAAACCATGGCTTGTGTGTGTCCCCATGAATAGGAGACCTCTATGAAAATAAATTGCATATGTAAAATAAATTGCTTTTTTAAAATGTGTTTGCTATTATTGATATGACAGGAGGTTTCTTGTGTGAATGTACATGATTTTAAATCTTTTTCAAATGTAATATTCTTTTGTGTAATATTTTAATGTGAAATTGAGTAAACCTTTAATAATCTTCACATTCCCAACTTGTAACTTGTTTATTATTGTGTTAATTTTATCATTCTTTCAGCAGCCATATTTATGTTATATTAAATTATTAGCAACAGAAAAAATGGTTAAAGGGATAGTTCACCCAAAAATGACAATTTTGTCATCATTTACTCGCCCTCAAGTTGTTCCAAACCTGTATGAATTTCTTTCTTCTGTTGAACACAAAAGAAGATATTTTTAAGAATCTTGGTAACCTAACAGTTGATGGACCCCATTGACTTCCATTGTAGGAAAAAAATACTATGAAAATCAATGTCCATCAACTGTCTGGTTACCAACTTTTTTCAAATATACAGGTTTGGAACAACATGAAGGTGAGAAAATGATGACAGAATTTTCATTTTTAGGTGAACTATCCCTTTAATGTATTTTAATAACTGTGTATACTGTAATAACTTGCATCCAATCTCATGTCCTGTCTCTGTATTGTTTCTAGTTGACAAGAATGGGGATGTTTGTATTTCGATATTGCACGAACCGGGGGAGGATAAATACGGCTATGAGAAACCAGAAGAGCGTTGGCTCCCCATCCACACCGTAGAAACCATCATGATTAGCGTCATCTCTATGCTAGCTGACCCCAATGGAGATTCCCCTGCCAATGTTGATGCAGCAGTAAGTCTAATGATAACTTGTTAAATATACTGTACTAGGATGATCAATAACTATTTAATAAATAATATACACTTCACATTCCATCATGTGCATGTTCGCTGAATGTAATGCTGCTGTACCTTTCTTCACTTCAGTGATAAAAGAGATTTTATCTATTTAATATTTCAGAAAGAATGGAGGGAAGACAGACATGGTGAATTCAAAAGAAAAGTTGCCCGCTGTGTGAGAAAGAGCCAAGAGACTGCCTTTGAGTGAAATTCATCTAGCAGCTTGTAGCTTCACTATTTTCAGGGTAAGCAAGTGGACTTTTACTATCTTGCTTTACTTCCAACTAGAGATCGACTGATAGTCGGGTTTACCTATATATTTACCAATATTTAAGCATTTTCCCATAATTGGGTATCAGTTTTGTAATATCGGATTTACCAATAAATGCGCGCAAGATCGCCATTTAAAGCACTGCTTCTGAGGGGAAATGAGTCAACAACTGTGAGTCAACAAATGAAGGTAAAATAACTTGCCTTCTTTAATTAATAAGCTTTATTTAACATAACAGCCATTAATGCTCAAATGAGATATGTTGCATAAATGCTTATGTAGTTTAAACTTGGTGCTAATAAAACTTAAAGGGTTAGTTCACCCAAAAATGAAAATTCTGTCATTAATTACTTGCCCTCATGTCGTTCGACACCCGTAAGACCTTTGTTCATCTTCGGAACACAAATTAAGATATTTTAGTTGAAATCCGATGGCTCAGAAAGGCCTCCATTGGCAGCAATGACATTTCCTCTCTCAAGACCCATAAAAGGTACTAAACTACTCGTTAAAAAGTCCATCTCACTACAGTGGTTCTACAATAATTTTATGAAGCGACTGGTACAGTATTATATAGTTAAATAACGACTTGTATAGTGATGGCCGATTTCAAAACACTGCTTCCTGAAGCTTCGGATTGTTATGAATCAGTGTATTAAGGAATACAATAAAAAAAAAAGTTGTGCTGACCCCAAACTTTTGAACTGTAGTGTATATGTTTAAAACAAGTTGTTACGTTTCAAAAGATTGATACTGTTGATCTATAGCACTTGTTTTGAAAAAAATTAACTTTTGAAGGCTTTACATGTCTAAAGGTCTCTTAGTCTGACATTTGTTGAAATATCTCTACTCTAATATCTCTGTCTGTGTCTTTCATAGGTCTCCAGTTGAGAAACAACATGGCACTGTTTTCTTGCACTCTACCACCCTATTGCTGGACTGGTTTTCATTGAATGTTGGCAGTAACAGACTGGCATTAATAGGCTGCAATAGAACATAAGGCCATCACAGATGCTGACAGAACACGCCAAGCAAGTGCCAACAAAAAAAGAGAAAAAACACTTACAAACAATTACGCTTTTTTTCATTTTTTTTTTTCCAAGTCTATGAACTGATTCAACTTTTCAGGAAGAGATTGTAAAGATGTGTACATAGCACAGACATAAAAACCGGATAATATATAATAACTTGTTCCTATCCATCCAGCAAGACATAGTACCAAATAAAATAGCAATTCCTTAGTTAGAGTGTGAAATCATGTACAGTTTTTGAAGAGTATAGTTCATCTCCTCCTCCTGCTGCCTCACATCTCTTAGTGTGCATCAGATCTGTCACAGGTGCGAGCGGCCTCACGTACCCACCTGTCAGTTTGAACAAAAGTCACTTAAACTCAATCCAGTTTTAGGGTGGGGAAGGCAGGGGTAAGCTATCATTAGGATTCAAAGCATGCTCGTCATGTTGGACAGCTTTCTCACTCGGGACACTTCAGGTAAAAATAGCTGTAAAGCACGTCATTTTCTTATTAATTAGGGGTCATGAAGGTATTTCTCTGATTTGGTTTTTAAATGGGGTGGGGGGGGAGTGCTCTTACTTTGGCTGAAAGGATGACTGCATTCTGATTGTCAGGTTCTCATATTTTCACTTGTTTTGTCCGTTTGAGGCGGGGAGGCAATGGCAAGGAAACCCATCAGATGTGATTTTCTTTTTTTCCTGCATGTTTTAAGTTCTCTTTTGTTTTCAAAAGTGCCTCCAATTTAAATCGCTTGGCTTGTTACATGCCCTGCATCAAACGGGAGCTAAAGGGAGGAACATGTTTATGAACTGCTTAACATCCTCTCAAGCTTGTGTGAATGTGTAAGGTTTTTTTCCATAACCCTTGTACCAGCATTCTGAATTATTTGGTGTAGCAATAATTGCTTTGCCCACTTTGTGAGGACATCTTAAAATTGGATATTCATACAAGATTTCTAGTAAAGATTCCCCCTTGTATCAGAGCAGATTTTTTTTGTGCTTGACATCTCTTTTGTGTGGTTTCTTTGATCGGTTTCTTAGCCATGCTTTAAATGTAGATTTCTTGCGAACAATTTCTGGGATTTCAGATTGTGTGTGTGTGTGTGTGTTTAAGGGCGATTGAGCATAAGTACAGAGGTGTGTATGTGCGCGTGTGTGTGTGCATGCCTGTATCCCATTCTATTCTCCTCCCACAATCTTTAATTCTCTGGTTAATTTTATTCTCGCTCTGACTACTGCAGTTCTTTTGCCTAATGTACAAAGACAAAATACCGATGTATATTTTTCATGTTATGAAAATTGTCACCTCTAGTGAGTTCTTCTAAAATATAATTTTTTCCAATACTTGAGTGTGCTGTCTGTTCAGTTCAAAGTGTTGCCACAAATATGAATGCCTCATGACACTCATCCATTCATCAATACCAGCATAACTAAATGTATTTGCTTTTTATTAAAAGTATTCTTCTCAGAACATGGCAGTCTTATATAAACCACTGGGTAAAAGGTGTAACTACTGTTTTGTAGTTTTAAAAACATATTTGGGCCAGTGTGATTGTAATATTTGTATACTATTATAGTATTTATATTTTAAATTAATTTAGTTTTTTATTTTAAAGTGGTTTCATGTGCTTTGTCATACTTGTAATACTTTTAGTTCTTGAACTTATTTTAGTTAGTTGCTAAGAGAATATTTGTAATTTTCTTTTAAGTCTTTTGTCTATATTATTTTTTAATTCAGTTCCCTTTCAGTCACCAAAAACAAGTGTTAATAGTTTTTGTGTTAGCTAACAATAACAGCACTGGTTAGGACAATGGGAAATATTGATTTGCCATCATAAGGAATTCAATTTTAACAATGTGCAACAGGTAACACCCAATGCTGCAGGTGCCATGTAGGTCTACAGAGACTTTTACACAACAGACTAGGCCCTATTTTTAAAAAAGGGTTTGTGAATGTGCGCCAAAGAGGGCATTTACCTAAATACAATTCCTAATCCCTAATATATCTGGAACAGTCTTGAGGAACACATGGGCTGATGGTCAGAATTAAACTTAAATAAGTCTGAATAATAAAGACTCCCCGTGTACAGTTGGTTTCCTTGGCACGCAGACTTGCACATTTTTTAAGTCTGTCATTGATAGTGCACTTTACAAACGTAATGCATCTTTGGGTCAGCGCTTACAGCACGCTCCTCCCCAATCAAGACCTTCCTCCCGCGCTCTCTCGCGATGTTAGGCGACGAGCCACGGATCCAACATGGCAGAAGGTATGAGGATGGTTTCTTTCTTATTTTTCACGCCCTTTCTATTTAACACCTTCAGCTGTTATTTCTTTACACGACGGACAGGCCTAATACTGTATTTAATTGTTATTACCACAGCCGTTTGGTGATAAATATTGCATAACCCTAAAACGAACCACTTTATTGCATTTTTTTTTCAGCCTAGCTGGTTGCAAGTCAGGTGGTGGGCTGGGCGGTGGTAGTAATAATTCGCCGGGTGATTTGAGCTTCCATGTAAAGAGATACTAAATAAATCCCCTTTCAAATGATGTATTCAGTTGCATTTATCGCAGAACATACAACGTTATGCTTTTGAAAGGTAAATGGTTGATTTTTGACACATTGACGTCCTGTATTCTCATTTTGCGCTTTGTTTTCCAAGTCATTTCTAATCAGAAATTTTCCTTTTTAGTCTTTTGTCTCGGTCTTCATCAGATTTGTCATCAAATTCATCTGGCTGTGCAAATTAATGATTAAATCTGCGAATACATTTTACAATGTAATGTATTTGATGTAATTGAATACATAACTTGACATTTATATGTAATAACAGTAGAAAATTATTTTACTAGGCTCTGTCTTGTTGATTGTATAAATAATTTGCATATCATGATTGCATATAGTGACGTTGCAGCAGGCGTTTGCAACCGTTACTTTTATCAGCTCATATGTGACATGTAGCTCTTTATCTTCCCAAACCATGTTGTAAAATCACAATACATTTAAATCGCATTGCCTTCAAACTGCGTAAGAACACTTTAGCAGTATTTCTGTCGTTTTGTTTAACATCGGGCTGGGCTAATAACAGGCTAGCGTAGTTTAATTGTAGTAACAATACAACCATGTAGTGACAAGCGTATTAGTTGAAGGCTGAAGCTATGCTTGGTTATCATGGTAATAGTTGTACCTTATCTTTTGTACCTGATTTTCTGTACCTATTTACGAATTCGTAGCTTACTAGAACAATTTATTGTATATTTTGCACAATTTCCTGATTCTTGAGAATTATTTATTCTTCTTCGGAGTTCATTGTGTAATTCATGAGCTCTTATAATTCGTGCAAATGCTTGTGGGTCATGCAAGTAGATTATTGCTTCACAAGGTTTCCTGTCATGTGATTGGCTGATGAGCGTTTTAAATACTTTATGGGACCTATTTGGACATCTCCGAGTTGTTGATTGCTCAGGATCCTGGATTCTTAAATCTAGGCTGAAGACAAATGGCTGACATATTAAACTGAAAACATTCTAATCCTTTGCTTAACCACACACAGATTTAATGGTGTATAATGACTAGGGTAGACTTTTTTTTAACAAAACGTACAGCTTTGGCATATTATATTTATACAAGGTACTGGCCATCTTTTTTTTCCTTTTTTTTTTTTTTTTTGCAGAATTCAAAGATTTTCCTAGATGTCAAATGATAAGACATTACTAGACCAGCTCTCTCAGCACCTGAGTTTATGTGGGGCAAAGTGTAGCCTCAGCATTCTGGAGAGAGACACAGAAATAAATTCAAGGAAAGAGGAAGGAAGAGGCTGTGTTGGAATGTAGGTTAAGCTGTGAAATCCTCTAGTCATGGATCCAAGGCAATTACCACATTAAAGATGGCGAGTTTAAAGTTATTTTGAGGTTTGAGTGGAATGAGACTGATCAAGGTTGTATATAAATGAATTCTTGCTTTTGTGGTTATCATGAATCGGACCATGTTAAAAGTGTTTTTACGTCTTGTAATGTGTAAAGGCAATTTTGCTCACTTATCGTAGGTCCACTTCTCCTCCCGTGAGCGTGCTCAGGAAGTCTGTCTGTGTCAGCAGTTTTTATGTGAAATCTGTATTTTGTCCCTCTCGTTTACATGGCATTTCCACTTCCCTTTTGCTTTACCCATCACATTTGATGGGTTATTCTTATTTGTTTACCCTTATCTCTCCTTGTGCTCCATGTGCTAATTTTTTTTGTTCCACTACTCATCTCTCCACTTCTTGTCCCCCATCTCTTCATGGTTTCCATCGTGGCTGCAGAGGAGGTGCAGAAATTGCAGAAGCACCTTGCTCTGCTGAGGCAGGAGTATGTGAAGATGCAACAGAAGCTGGTGGAGACGGAGAGGCGGTGCTCCGTGTTGGCTGCGCAGGCCTCTCTTCCCGGCTCCACCTCCCAGGCCAGTGACTCCTTCATCAGCCGCCTGCTGGCCATCGTGGCTGACCTCTTTCAGCAAGAGCAGTACAGGTGAGAACTGGACATGAACTGTCACATACTGTTAGGGTAGGGACGTACTAAACCGACGCCACAGAACTATCACTGATGAAAGCGATGACTGTGTTGTCACCTGTGTCGGGGAAAAAAGTTGCACTTGAACACTCCGAGAAAACTACAGCTGGCTGTTAACTAGCATGCGCGTTTTTCACTTTCTTTATTCCACTCCACTCATGTTAATATTCGCCCCGGAAAAACACAGGTAAGATGACGTAAAGTTAAAAACAGCCTTCTGTCTGTACCATTTTGAATTCTTTGCTTGCTTTTTTGCTATCATTCTCGTGCACTGACTCATTCATTAAACTGAACAGCCAATCAGAGTTCTCTCTCATCGATGGCGATTCTACATGTTGAAACCCCCCCCCCCCCAAAAAAAAATTAAAAGTCAGCCGACGCTCAAAAACAGGCTGACGTTGCCCGACGGCTTGGTGTGTCCCGGGCTAGATGAGATGTCAGTGAATGTTAACCAAGAAAATGAAACCTATTTTTGCCATTGTTTGTTTTGCATTTTGATATTATTTTTGTGCTTTTGATATTATTCTCAATGACAATGAAACACATTTTCCCCACTATTTGTGAAAAGAAAATTGCATTCACTGTAATAGTTTTTTTTTTTAAACTTTTTTAATTAAAAGTAGCAATGCCAATGCAAGAATTATAAATGGCAAATGTTTTTTTGGTAACACTTTATATTACAGTGTCACTGTTATATATGTTACATGTACTTACCATAGTAATAACAGTACACTATGCATAATTGCATGCAACTAACCCTCAACCAAACCCTAATCCTACCCTAACCCTATAGTAAGTACATGTAGTTACTAAATATTACTCAGTACTTAAATATATAATTACACTGTAACAATGACACCTTACAAGTGTAACCATCAAGCTATGTATATACATACACACACATATAATATAAAATATTAATATTATATATTAGTACTTTTTTGTATATTATTTAAATATAATATTTATTGTATTTTTGTTGTGTTGTGGTAATGAGAAAGAAACCAACATTTAAATGTACTTAATTGGCATGAAAATTGACCTGATTTAAATGTCTGCTTCCACTAGGGTATGATTAACATTTTCATTTAGCCTCTTAGTGTATTAAAGCTGGCTGAAAGGTTTTTAATATGTCTGCAGGGTCTGCAAAGTTAGAAAGTTCTGTTACAGTTGTATTTCTTTTTATTGCACCATGTACTTATGAAGTTACAGAATGACCTGTCTGAGATTTGAGCCTGGACTGTTATCTCAGATCTGACCTCACTGAGACCAGTGCATAATACATTAGGTCTAATGCATCAAATGATAAGGTAGCTGATGACTGCATATTTCACAGAGATGCTGTGTAAAGTCAGTATGACCACATCAGTCTCTTTTCTTCTAGTGATCTGAAGGTGAAGATTGGAGATCAGAGGCTCAGTGCTCATAAATTCGTACTGGCTGCTCGCAGTGAAATCTGGAGTTCAGCCAACATGGCCTCCACCACAGAACTGGACCTCTCAGGTAACAATGGCTTCTCTGTTTCCTACAACCTGCACTAGAAATGTAGGATATTTAGATTGTTTTGGCAGTTTTTTCCCCATATTGTTCTAATGCAGTATGCAGCAGTGTTAAATCCCTCAAAACTGAACTTGTACTTGGATTCTTTCCTGTGTGTCCCCATGTGATTTCCTAGATGTCAAACCAGAGGTTGCCATGGCAATGCTGCGCTGGGCGTACACAGATGATCTGGAGTTGAGTGGGGACGATGGTTTCCTCATCGACCTGATGAAGTTAGCCAACCGCTTCCAGCTCAATCTTCTGCGAGAAAGGTGGGAACAGTTTCTTTAGAATAATAGATCAAACATTGCACTTAACGTACTGGGCCGGAGCCCGTTTACGTCATTCTTGATGCAACTTTTTGTTTTGAAGAAGACAGGAAGAAAAGCGCTTTCGCTACTAGACTGCCTAATAGAGTTATAATTTATGCCGCGCAACGATTTTCACTTCATGCACTGCACGTATCAGAAGATTATTACGGAGGCAGCTGACTTTGATGGAGGAATTTGCAGCTTTATTTGTAAACTACAATTCATGTTCATCAATAAGGTGAGAACCAGGCCCGTTATAAACCTAAATATACTTGAATTAATTGAAAAGTGTATCCAAGTAGTAATAGTTTGGCGTTTGCTGTCTAATGATGACAGTAGCGCACAGCTGTTCCGTGCTCTGCCGCGGTTAGACTACATGTGTAACGTACCGCACCCGAGCCCAACCGAACCGCGCTCTGGCCCACCTCTTCCAAGCTGTCCAGGGCCGGCTAAACGAACTGCGCCCGGCACGGTACGGAGCACACACTTGTCAACCGAACCAGACTTTAGGGGTCAAACGCGCCCGGGCACGGTTCAGATCGCCTAGTGTGAGTACACCCTCAGTATGCAAGAATATCAACAAGAAGTATAAAAAGCACCCCTCAGCATGGATTGATGTGGAACACGAATGCTTTTAATGATGAATGCTACACTTGATTAATACAGCATATGCGTCACACCATCATTTTAGTCACTCTGGCTTCATTGAGTCATATTCATCAAATTAAATAGACATCTCCCTGAAAGCATGTGCTCTTTTACCTGGCATTTGCTTGAAAGAGGCTTATAGTTAAACTGGTGAGTTGCATGGAATACTTTAGTCTTCTCCCGTCAATAAGTCGCTTTGGACAAAAGCAGCTGCTTTTTATGCTAATGATCAGCTTTTATTCTTGAGCACTGGACTGCAGAACGAAAAAATATATCTGACATTTGTCACATAATAAAATGCAAGAAACTCCATTTGTGAGTTGTCATAGCATGGTTATGACCGGAAATATGTACACTACCGTCTAAACGTTCGAGGTTGGTAAATCTCTTATGCTCACCAAAGCATTTATTTGGTCAAAAATGCAGTAAAAAACATATTGGAAGATATTATTACAATTTAAAATAGCTGATTTCTATTGTAATATATTGTAAAGTGTGATTTATTCATGTGATGGCATAGCTGAATTTTGATCATTTTATATGATCCTTTAGAAATCATTCTGATATGCTGATTTGCTGCTCAAGAAACATTTATTATTATCAATGTTGAAAACAGTTGTGCTGCTTAATATTTTTCGTAGAAACCATTGGTGCATTTGTTGGTGCAACCATGGTGCATTTGTTGATTAATTTTTTGTACCATTATAAATGTTTTTACTGTAATTTTTGCTGAATATTAAAGTATTAATTTCTAAAAACAAAAAAATGTTGGTAACTTTTTGGTAAAAGTGTGCTCATAGCAGGTGAAATGTGGAAAATGGATCTAATATATTAATCTAATATATTAATAATAAAGTATTAAGTATATCGAAGTCAGGTAGTATTAATTTTGTCATCATTTTAATAAAATAAAGAAAAAGAATTTGAAATGATACATTTAATGATATATATATATGCTTATTCATATCTACTCAAAATTGAAATGTTATTGTTAAAGAACACAAAGTGAGCTCTAAACAGAGATATTGTTTTTCAAATGCAGATGTGAGAAAGGAGTGATGTCATCAGTGAACGTGAGGAACTGTATCAGGTTCTACCAGACAGCCGAAGAGCTGGATGCCACAACATTGATGAATTATTGTGGAGAGATCATTGCCAGTCACTGGGTGAGTCAGAAGAACAGAGCCATCATCCTCCTCATCCTTGAAAGACTGATCAGATGGGGAATTTGTTCTATAGATACACACAGCCTAGACCTATTTTGTTTGCCAGAAATATACAGTTCTAGGCATAATTTTATCATCATTAATACAATTATTAATAAATTTCACTGTGAAAAGTAGCCATCTTTCATTGTATGTGCTCTGTTTAAAAGCAGCAGGATCTTGTTGTCCTGCTTGATGTTTGAGGTCTTCTTTATGACTCCTTGTAAATCCCCACAAGTAGTGATGATCGATTCTCAAGGTTATGTGTAAGCCTGGGATGGTAAAGGAAACATTGTGGTGGATTTACAGGCACATCAATATGAGCTCAGCAGACCTTGAGCTAGACCTTGAAAAAGGCCAGAGGGAGATTGAGATTTGCATAATTATTACATGTTGTCACCTGCTGTTTTAAAGGAGAAAATCGTTGAGATATTTCTTGAGTGTGTATTAATGCAGAAGCTAGGATTTGCCAATGAATAGATTCTTAAATATGTTTAATATTTAGTTTTGATCATTTACTTTTAGGATGATCTACGGAAAGAGGACTTCAGTACCATGGATGCTCAGCTGCTCTATAAAATGATCAAATCCAAGACCGAGTACCCGCTTCACAAAGCAATTAAAGTAGAACGAGAAGATGTTGTCTTCCTTTATCTAATAGAGATGGACGCCCAGGTAAAGAGCCAGCACTAAATCAAAGAAGTGTTCTTGCTTTATATACCGTCCCGTGATATAAAAAGTGCAAGGTCCTATATGTAGTAAAAGCAATATCAAGTGATGTTTTTGTATGGTTAATGTTTTGCTTTAGGTTTTTACATTTACATTTTACTAGTGGTGACCCAACATACTAAAATATTTCTAGCATAAAAATATACAGAAATGCCATTGAAAAATATGAATATTTCTAATTATATTTTGAATGACTCATGCAAAATGTATCAATTGACTAAAACAATCATTTAGTCACATTTTGAGCCACTGTTTTATCCTGGTAAGCGTGTTTATTGCATGGCAAACTCATTAGGATAAATGTTTCTTTCATTCCCAAGTTACCAGGAAAGCTGAATGAGCTGGACAATAATGGAGATTTGGCACTAGACCTGGCTCTATCCAAGAAGCTGGAGAGCATCGCCACCACACTGGTCAACAACAAAGCAGATGTTGACATGGTGGACCAGAGCGGCTGGAGTCTTCTACACAAGGCCATCCAGAGAGGTGATGAGTGCTTGTATTTGGGCAGAGGGAATCATTTTATAATGAATTTGAAGTTGGCACAAAGACACTTGGCAATTGTGAATATTTTGAGAATTTTTTCATTTTATTATTTTGGTGTTCTAAATACTGTCCCCATCCTGTATTTCTCTCTCTTACTCTCTCTCTCTCTCTCTCTCTCTCTCTCTCTTTCTCTCTTTAGGAGATGAATTTGCTTCCACTTTTTTGATCCGTCACTCTGCGCAGGTGAATGCTGCCACAGTGGGTGCAGTTGAGACACCTCTGCACCTGGTCTGCTCTTTCAGCCCTAAGAAACACAGTGGTGAAGTTATGGCTGGAATGGCCCACATTGCTGAGGCTCTGCTCAAAGCTGGTGCCAACCCAAACATGCAAAACAGCAAAGGGCGGTGGGTAACTTAAGTAAAGGGTTTCTTATGCATTAATGAGTTTTGGGATTATTTTATCTGCAATGTTTTGGGAGTAAAGCTTATTCATGACCTGGTTTTATTTCTAATTCTAATTGTCTAATTCTTAGGACGCCATTACATGAGGCTGTGGTGTCAGGAAATGAACCAGTCTTTAACCAGCTTCTACAATGCAAACAGTAAGCTTAAACGCACTTTATCTGGGCGAATTCCAAACTGTGTTTTTGTGTTGCACTTCTGTGTTTTGTCTTCTGTGTTTTGACGCCATTTGTAGTGGTGTTCCAAACAAAAGTGAACCGCTTAATCCCCCTCACAAAGGGCCTTTCCACATGTCTGTTAGCGAGGGGTACATACGATGGTCAATATTATTGTTTATGGTCATGTGACCCAGGGTGTTGAATCCTCACGATTCATTTTAAAGCTAGATAGCGGGAGAGTTCGAGTTAACATATAAACAGAATAATTCAGGTTGTTTTGTTTGTGATATATTGCACACTTTTTTGTCATTCATTTTATATGAAGATTAAACAAGTTTCATAGGTAAGAATGTATTTAATGTGTTTAAAAGTAGATGCGTTGGGTAAATGTGAATACCTGCAGGGTCCAAAGAAGAGATGGCAAGTTCTAAAGTTGAGAGCAAAGTTCTAAAGTTGAGCAAAGTTATCATGGTAACATTCCAGGTGAAGATAATGAGGAAATCACATTGTCTTTCATTGCTCCCTTCGCCAAGTACGTTCCAAACGACTACATTATGACACGCAAGTGCCCTGCTCCCTTTAAAGCCCACTTCAAGAGATCTGCCCTTCGGGGTGATTAAGGCCCTGTTTTTCATAATGAATGTTCTGTCTTACATTATTGATGTAGGTAATGGAAAAGCATAATACCAAACTACTTTCTGTATGTATGGAATACGCAGAATGATCTTAAATTTGTATTCAAAAATGTACAAATGCAAGAGTTTAATGTGGGATAGTGTATCCCTTGAGGCATTACTTCACCTTCCATTGTGATAAAGGAACTGGAAGTAATATCAAAATGTGATTTGTAATCTTCACTTGGACTGCAAAGGGTTGGGTAAAAAAAACAACAACATTATTTGACTATGTTTTCTTCATGTGTTCTGATAAAAAAGTATACAATGTATACTGTTAAGTAAGCTAGTGTTCTGAACATGGAGATAGCTAACTCTACCTTCTTGGTGTAATACTGTCCCTTTCTTGTTTCCTTTTTTGTAACACCGTAATCCCTCCCCTTCCTGGTTAGATTGGATCTGGAGTTGAAAGATCATGAAGGCAGCACTGCACTGTGGCTGGCCTTGCAGTACATCACTGTGGCCTCTGACCCCTCCGTGAACCCTTTTGAGGATGAAGCTCCTGTTGTGAATGGAACCTCATTTGACGAGAACAGCTTTGCAGCAAGGCTTATACAGAGAGGGAGCAATCCTGATGCACCAGACTCCAATGGTACCAAACATCTTGCACTTTATAAAATGTTTATATGTGTCCCTTTAATCATTACCCATTTAATACCTACTAATCACGACATCTCCTCCTCAGGTAACTGCCTCATGCAGAGAGCCGCTATCGCAGGAATTGAAGCAGCCGCTATCTTCCTGGCCACACATGGAGCTAAAGTCAATCACACTAACAAATGGGTGAGTCTGTTAGCTTTGATTAGAAATACACTGCCAGTCGAATGTTTGAACATGCATACTGATTTTACACAATTTAGAATAATAGTGTAGTCATCAAAACTATTAAATAGAACAAATTGGAATTATGGAAATTCTGCTATGATTTCTGAAGGATGTGACACTGAAGACTGACGTACTGAAAATTCAGCTTTGCCATCAGAGAATAAATTACATTTTAAAATATATTAAAATAGAAAACTGGTATTTTAAATTATAATAATATTTCAAAACATGACTGTTTTTACTGTATTTTTGATCAAATAAATGCATCCTTGCTGAGAATAAGATTTATTCTGAATGATAATGTGTATATATAAATATATATTAACTAGTAATTATTATAATACAGGAGTAGTAGTAAAGGGGTGGATTGTCATAAATAAAATGTATTATTTTTTTATATATTTATTTTTCCCCGTTTTCTTATGATCACATCTTTCTTTTCTAGGGTGAGACCCCCCTCCATTCGGCGTGCCGCTGTGGCCTGGCAGGGCTGACAGTGGAGTTGCTCCAGCAGGGGGCGAATCCTAACCTTCAGACCGAGAGTGCCCTGCCTGACAGAGTCGAGAAGAGCCAAGGAGTTTTCCTGCAGAGCCCGCTCCACCTGGCCATCGTTCACAACCACCCAGATGTGGTGTCTGTCATATTAGAGCAGAAAGGTGAGGGATGAGGGAAGATTTTTGGTTTGAGTACTGATCTGTGCAGCTGTGCCATCTCTTGTCATTCATAACTTTTATTTTTGATCCATCTTTCACAGCCAATGCACTACACGCCACCAATAACCTGCAGATCATCCCTGACTTCAGTTTGAAAGACTCCATGGATCAGACCGTTCTGGGTCTCGCACTGTGGACTGGTGGGTTTTGCTAAAATCTCCTTCAGTGAGTTCGCTGCTCATGCAGATCATTTAATGTTTCTTATTTACATTGCTAGGTATGCACACTATTGCCGCACAGCTGCTGGGTTCTGGAGCAGCCATTAATGACACCATGTCTGATGGACAGACGCTACTGCACATGGCTATAAAGAGACAGGACAGCAAGAGTGCACTCTTCCTGCTAGAGCACCAGGCCGACATCAACGTCAGGTACTAGAACTGCTATAAAAACATCGGTTTGCACTAGCAAACATCCCTCAGACATGTTTAAATGCGGTGTTCATGTGGGCAATGAAGGTTTGAGTCCTGCCTGTAGTGTGTATCCATCCCATTCCTTCTCTGTCTCCCCAAATAGCAGAGTTGATGCATATAATAGCTGATAATTCGATCATGAAAATAAATCCTAAACTACAAATCATACTTTGTTATATACTAATATTCAACAATATTATTGATTTAACTGCACTGACACTATTGGATGAGAACTGAACTGAGCTGAACGACGAGATAACTGTTTTCTCAGAAATGCTTTATAGATTAAATTAATTTAATAATTGATGACCTTTATAACGGAATTGAATCAACACTGAACTGACTTCAGCTGAACAATAACACTATTTTGTTTTAGAGCTGCTGTACAGCCGAAATGAACTGTTTGCATCATTGAATCATTTTCCTGTTATCACTGTAAATCTGCTTTGAAACAATCTGTATTGTACAAAGCACTATATAAATCAGGGGTTCTCAACCCTGGTCCTCGAGGGCCACTGTCCTGTATAGTTTAGGTCCAACCTTGATCAAACTCACCTGCCTGTAGCTTTCTAGTAATCCTGAAAGGCTTAATTAGCTGGTTCGGGTGTGTTTGATTAGGGTTGGAGCTAAACTCTGCAGGACAGTGGCCCTTGAGGACCAGGGTTGAGAATGCCTGATATAAATAAAGGTGACTTGACTTGTTTCAGGACCCAGGAGGGGCAAACAGCTTTACAGTTGGCCATCAGTAACCAGCTCCCTTTAGTAGTGGACGCCATCTGCACAAGAGGAGCTGACATGTCAGTGGTGAATGAGAAGGGTGATCCTCCACTCTGGCTGGCTTTGGAAAATGGTTTGGAGGACATTGCGTCCACATTGGTAAGAACTACTTTTTTTCCTGCATTAATTTTTTTAATTACCTTGAAACACTTATTTTACATATTTTTTTAAATAATGCTTGTTTATGATGAGTTTATTTGATTTGTTGGTTATATATTTTTTGGTTTAGGTCAGGCACGGGTGTGATGCAACTTGTTGGAATTCAGGACCTGGAGGATGTCAGCAAACTCTTCTCCACAGAGCCATCGATGAGAACAACGAGGTCACTGCCTGCTTCCTTATACGCAGGTTTGCACACCTCTTTGTTGTCTCTTGCTTCTGGATTCAGAAATCAGGATTGGTGCTTTTAAAAATTTGTATGACAGGTTGTCAAATTTATATTTGCAATACAAACCACCACCTAAAAAGGGGCTTCAGCCCTATAGAGTGCTACAGGGATGACATTTTTGCAGGCTAAAACTCAGAATCTATTTCGCATTTCGGCACTTCCGGTTCCATTTGTTTTTTTTTGTTGTTGTTGTTGTTGTTGGTAAATGTTTGAAACAAGGTCTGTGGTTAACATAAGCTCAAGATATTTTCATAAAAGTTGTGTTCATTTGTGAAGATTATCCTAATGAGCAAAATGTGTAATAATCATAAACTTTTGTTGGTCATAGAGTTCATTTTTTGCAATAATCCAAAAGCCAATGGAAAAATCTCATTGCATTTTTGTCAGAGGAACCAGGGTGTGCTAACTTCCAGGTTGTCCTACAAAAATACGTCATCACTGCAGCATTCTATTCAGGTTATAAATAAGACACACATGTCTTGTCTTATAAATTATCTCAACATTTGTTTTTAGTGGCTGTGATGTGAACAGCCCGAGGAGGCCTGGTCCTAACGGTGAGGGAGATGAGGAGGCGAGGGATGGGCAGTGCCCACTGCATTTGGCTGCATCCTGGGGTCTGGAGGAGGTGGCACAGTGCCTTTTGGAGTTTGGAGCTAATGTGAACGCACAGGTTAATACAGATATACAATAGATGCATACATTCACCCTTGTTCTTATCTTTTTCTTTAGATGACAAGGCTTTATGCAGATATGTTCCATATACTTACTGTTTAAAATGCCCTGAGAACTGCAATGCCCATTTCTCTGCATGCAGGATTCAGAAGGTCGTGCTCCGATCCACGTCGCCATCAGCAACCAGCAAGGCGTCATCATCCAGCTGCTCATCTCCCACCCTGAAATCCGGTTAAATATTCGAGACAGACAAGGCATGACGCCGTTTGCCTGTGCCATGACCCACAAGAACAACAAGGCTGCCGAAGCCATCCTCAAGAGAGAGTCTGGTGCTGCCGAACAGGTGCGTGGGCATGATTGTATCCACATACATAGATAGGCAGTCATGGCCTAATAATTAGAGAGTCAGACTTGTAACCTGATTTTGGGTTCCATTTTCAATAATGGCAGGAAAATGTAGGTGGGGGAGTGACTGAATATCACTCTCTTCCATGCTTAATACCCACGACTGAGGTGCCCTTGTGCAAGGCACTGTTTTACGGTGCGTAATTTGACACCTTTATCTTATTTTTATTATTCTAAGGTTAGGTAAGTCAAATCTGACCTAAATTATATAGGCAATATCAGCGATAGTTCTGCTGCCGGAGAAGCTCTTCAGGTTGGTCACGAAGAAGCATCTAAGTGTCACTGTCGTTGTTACGGATATTTAAAGATAAATTAGTGACTTCCCCAAATGAGGTCATCCAGACAGGGAACGCCCCCTTTAAAAAGGTCTGTTTTATGTGTTCTCCTCTTGTTGGCAAACTCCTCTCCTCTTGTTGGCATCACTTTTCATCCACAGCATCATACTTCCTGCATACTACTAGTTGCTCTAATACATGTTTTCTTCTCTACTTTAAGCATAAATAAATCATCTGTAGAGTGATATGTAGAGCGGTCTCATCCTTATCTCTTTGACCTCGAATTTAACTCTGTACAACCGCTTCTGCTCTTGCACACACGTATAACTCTGCGACGCTCTCCAGATAACACTCACAGTACTACTGGGTGAATACTATAAAACATCCTATAAATGTTATTTTCATTGTATTATAAATACAATACATATGTAACGGTTACATAATTGCCCATAAAAGGTTTTTACTAGACATAATACACTCACCTAAAGGATTATTAGGAACACCATACTAATACTGTGTTTGACCCCCTTTCGCCTTAAGAACTGCCTTAATTCTACGTGGCATTGATTCAACAAGGTGCTGAAAGCATTCTTTAGAAATGTTGGCCCATATTGATAGGATAGCGTCTTGCAGTTGATGGAGATTTGTGGGATGCACATCCAGGGCACGAAGCTCCCGTTCCACCACATCCCAAAGATGCTCTATTGGGTTGAGATCTGGTGACTGTGGGGGCCATTTTAGTACAGTGAACTCATTGTCATGTTCAAGAAACCAATTTGAAATGATTCGAGCTTTGTGACATGGTGCATTATCCTGCTGGAAGTAGCCATCAGAGGATGGGTACATGGTGGTCAGAAACAATGCTCAGGTAGGCCGTGGCATTTAAACGATGCCCAATTGGCACTAAGGGGCCTAAAGTGTGCCAAGAAAACATCCCCCACACCATTACACCACCACCACCAGCCTGCACAGTGGTAACAAGGCATGATGGATCCATGTTCTCATTCTGTTTACGCCAAATTCTGACTTTACCATCTGAATGTCTCAACAGAAATCGAGACTCATCAGACCAGGCAACATTTTTCCAGTCTTCAACTGTCCAATTTTGGTGAACTCGTACAAATTGTAGCCTCTTTTTCCTATTTGTAGTGGAGATGAGTGGTACCCGGTGGGGTCTTCTGCTGTTGTAGCCCATCCGCCTCAAGGTTGTGCGTGTTGTGGCTTCACAAATGCTTTGCTGCATACCTCGGTTGTAACGAGTGGTTATTTCAGTCAAAGTTGCTCTTCTATCAGCTTGAATCAGTCTGCCCATTCTCCTCTGACCTCTAGCATCAACAAGGCATTTTCGCCCACAGGACTGCCGCATACTGGTTGTTTTTCCCTTTTCACACCATTCTTTGTAAACTCTAGAAATGGTTGTGCGTGAAAATCCCAGTAACTGAGCAGATTGTGAAATACTCAGACCGGCCCCTCTGGCACCAACAGCCATGCCACGCTCAAAATTGCTTAAATCACCTTTCTTTCCCATTCTGACATTCAGTTTAGAGTTCAGGAGATTGTCTTGACCAGGACCACACCCCTAAATGCATTGAAGCAACTGCCATGTGATTGGTTGATTAGATAAATGCATTAATGAGAAATTGAACAGGTGTTCCTAATAATCCTTTAGGTGAGTGTATATTAGCTAAATACGTCAAACAATGAGGCAGGGTAATTGTTGTGTTATGCATATTACACAACAGCACCTAACCCCAAATCGCTCCGCGGGCACCGCAGTGAATGGCTGCCCACTGCTTCAGTGTGTTCACTATTTACTGCTCCTAATGTGTGTGCACTAACTTGAATGGGTTAAATGCAGAAGACAAATTCCAAGTATGGGTTACCACCATACTTGGCCTTCACAGCACATCCCATCAGGTCATAAAAGAAATTACTCCACATTGTTTTTATATATGAGACATCACAAGCCACTGAATAAATGTTCTCTCTCTGTCTAGGTGGACAACAAAGGTCGCAACTTCCTGCATGTTGCTGTGCAGAACTCAGACATAGAGAGTGTGCTCTTCCTCATTAGCGTACAGGCCAACGTGAACTCCAGAGTGCAGGACAGTGCCAAACTCTCTCCTCTACACCTGGCCGTGCAGGCAGGATCAGAGATCATTGTCAGAAATCTGGTAAAGCAAAGAGAATGGATGGAGGAATTTTTTATTTTATTTTTTATTTTCAAGTCAAAAACTGAAATTTTGCTTTTCTCTGATGTATGTGTGGACTGCAGCTGCTGGCTGGTGCAAAAGTAAATGAGCTGACCAAGCATCGTCAGACAGCGCTGCATCTCGCTGCACAACAGGACCTTTCCACAATCTGCTCTGTCTTGATCGAGAATGGCGTTGACTTTGCTGCCGTAGATGAGAATGGAAACAATGGTAGACTATTGTGCTGAATTTATTTAATTTAATATTCTTGAATGACTAAATTCCATTTTACTAATTTCTTTATATCTCTTTCTACTAGCACTTCATCTGGCTGTGATGCAGGGGCGTCTGAATAATGTGCGTGCTCTACTTACAGAGTCCAACGTAGACGCCGAAGCCTATAATCTCAGGTTTGACTCAGAATATCTTACTCCACACTTAAAGGTGAAGTATGCATGTTTTTTGTTAAAATAGATTCTGTTTACAGTTTATTGTTCATTGACTACTACTAGTATGCCATTCATGGGTTTATCTCCCCCAAAAATGTACTCATTGAGCCTCCCAGGTACCATCTAAACATTGAGAGAGGTCTGCTGAGATCTGTCAATCTCAACCAATAGTGTGAGTTTGGGGCGTTGCTACTGTAACAGGCTGAGCCAGAGGGTGTTTAGCCGGTGTGGGACCCTGGCTGACGCTTGGGAAAAGACATTCAGCTTCGGTTACAGAAGTGCAAGCCAAAATTCACTGCATTTAGACCTTTGAAGATTAAACAGCTCATGAACACATCAAAGCGAACAGGGCAATGTGCTACAATCGATGCCTCAAAACAACATCTAACACCCTTTCAGAAAGACAAGTGTTCAATTTTTTGTTTACTTTGATGTGTCCCATGTAGACAGCCTCAAACAGCTGTGCCGCGTTATGTCAAGTCAAGTCACCTTTATTTATATAGCGCTTTTTACAATGCCAGTTGTTTCAAAGCAGCTTCACAGTGTTAAAACAGAATTTGATTCGGTTGTACAGCCGCTCTGGTGAAAACGGTGATGTCATCCAGCTCATTTCAATTATCATATAGTGTCAATGCGGGCAGATCAGTAATATGTCAAAAAATGCGCCCGGTTCAGATACGTTGGATGGGTTTATTATAAGCGAGATGCTTGTGTTCGCTCTAGACAAAGTGTTAGTCTACTCAGTTGTTAACTCATGACACATAGTAACACATCTAAAAGTATTCTTAATATGTTGGACCTTTTATTGAAAGTAGCCTACTTTTACCTGTTGAGACATGTCTTCACAAGCACCCGTAAGAGCTGTGATTGTGATGTTTGAGTTGGGGAGGTGCGATGCACGAAAGAGGCGCAAAATATGCTTTAGTATTGTAATTCCGCTAGTGTCGCAGAAACTCTTACTTGTTTGTTTTTTACTACTAATATAATGTATACATGGTGTATGTGTGTAAATTGCTAAACTATGAAATATTTACATTTTTAGAGGTCAATCTCCCATGCATGTCCTCGGCCAGTATGGGAAGGAGAATGCGGCGGCCATCTTTGAGCTGTTTTTAGAATGCATGCCCGAGTATCCCCTAGATAAACCGGACAATGAAGGGAACACAGGTTAGTGAAGCACAACCAGTTTGATTTATACTGAATGCATTTTTAAATAGATAATTTTCATAACAAATGCTTGTCAGACGTAAACTCTGGATCAATGATAGTTGATGTTTTTCTCTTTGCAGTGCTTCTGTTGGCCTACATGAAAGGAAACGCTAACCTGTGTCGTGCCATTGTGAGGGCTGGAGCACGACTCGGCGTCAATAACAACCAGGGCATCAACATCTTCAACTATCAAGTTGCCACTAAGCAGCTTCTGTTCCGTCTGCTAGGTAAAAGATATAGGTTTAGTGTTTCCAAGACATTTACAATGCTTTTAGTGGTTATATCTAATTAGTCTTTTGTATCGTGTTTTGAACGGCCCAGATATGCTTTCCAAAGAGCCCCCATGGTGTGATGGATCAAACTGCTATGAATGTGTGACCAAATTTGGAGTCACCACTAGGAAACATCACTGGTATGTAGCAAACTAACTGGGTTTAATCTGTCTGCCTTTTAAAGTATAAATACCTTTGTGTCCTTCCATTGTGAACACACCCTTCTTTCTCTCCAAATCATAACTCTTCCCTCCTTTAATGATGTTTTGTATCTTCCCTTGTCCTGCCACCTAATAACCCATCCTTTATTGTCATTTCTTTCTCTTGTAGCCGCCATTGTGGGCGTCTGCTCTGCCATAAGTGCTCTATAAAAGAGATCCCCATCATCAAATTTGACCTGAACAAACCTGTGCGTGTATGCGACATCTGCTTTGACGTGCTGACATTGGGCGGCGTGTCCTAACACACTAGAGGAACTTGAAGGACAGGCACCAGCCAAGCTGAGTATGAACCCACAGGCTGGGCCTAGCACTAAAAGGATGGAGAACTGGAGTAAGACGCATTGAGAGGAGGAGCCCTTGAACAAAACCATTCCATTCTTGTCAAAGGAAAAAAATACAACCATAACAATGTGTGTTTGTTCTAGCAGTACTTTTTAGAACCAAAATATTATGTGTTGAGGATCCAGATTAAAACTAGTGGAATGCAGATGCAAATGAAAAATGTAGTTCAGAGTTCAGCTTTCGGCAAAAACCAAGTGTGATTTATGAGAAGGGCAAGTATCATTTACTACAACAACAAAAAAAAGAACCATAGGGGTTTTATACAGGGCTAATGTGCTATATGGACAATTATGGTTTAAATATTACTTAATTTCCCATTAGGATGACAAGACTAGTACGATTCCCATATGCAATCATTCCATCACCACTCGAATTGACTCTTGTTCTACAGATTGGTCGATCAGTATTTCAAGAAATTTTGTTTGGTGTTGAATGTTGCTTGATATGAAAGGATCTATAAAAGGTCACCATGTTTAAGTAGTGTGAGGCCTTAATCATACTGTGCAGGGTCTTTGAGGTGTTAGATTTAGGTTTTGAACACATTTTAACCTCTGGAAAGATACAGGCAAGGACATTTCTCTGGAGTTCAAATCAAAACACTAAGAGAGAGATGGAGAAATATACCTTGCTGGGTTTATGTTATTAGTAACATGATCACTTAATCATGTATTAATCTGCATATTCAGTGGACATTATTTTGACCGATCCATTACATAATACTAAAATTTGAGAAACACTTCAGAAGTGTTCTTGATGTGGAATTCAAATCGTTCCTTGTGATTCTATTACGTCAGACAGGTGCAGAAATACAAGTGCAGAATTATGATATGCTTACTATGCATATGCATGACATAATGTATAGCCTGTTATTATTGTCATCGTTGCATCATAATCACACTTTATTCATTTCTGATCACCAAAGGATACATTCCAGTTAACGTTTGCCAGGTCGTTGTTTTCAAGTCGTCTTGGTGGCGTAACTCGTCACATTATGTTGACCTATCATATTTTAAATGCTTTTTCATGTCCATGCTTAACAGGTGCACTTTATCAAAGTTCTTTTTCTTTTTTTTACATTTCTGATCACATTTCAAAGGAGATTAGTTTGTTTGTGGGGGGAGGGCAGGGAAAGGGTCAAGTCCACAGTCTGCTATTGGTATTGTTAAACTGTACAGATAAATGTATGATATTTTTGACCACTACAACTGTTTTGTACTTAATGCAGGTTGTGCTTTTTTGTCTATGTGACAAACCTACAATTTGGCCTCTGTTTAATCTTTTCTGCACATTGTATGGTATCTGTATGCTCAGATATTTAGCCTGTCGCCGCCTCTAGTATCCTTTTCAAGAAAGGGAGGACAATTTTACATAAAGGACAATTTAAAAAAAATCTATAAAATTGTCTTTTATTGATTCTATGGCATAAATAATGTTCATGGTCACAAATTGCAAAGGAATTAATTTAGTTTTCATCAATTAATGAAAACTAAATCAGAGAAACAATCTAATTGGAAACGGAATACCTACATAAATAAATACCTACGGTAAGAGTAGCATTGGTCACCTGTCATGTGCCTGCTATAATAAACCAATCATAAAAACATTAAGAAAACTAAATGAAAAGTCTTGTCGTATGGATTGATGGATCCTTGAAATCCAAACCAAATTCATTGACTCTTGTAGTGTGGTGAAGAGTTGCAGCTCAGTCTTTAGTGATTTGGCAGGACTCTGCTCGAGGAGGACAGTCCTTGTACTCTCTGAGGTTTCGGTTCTCTGAGTGAACAGGGTCCGACGGTCGGATACACACACATCGGGAATGACCAGACCCAGGGGAGAAAAGCATTCTGGGTACTCCAACCCAGTCTCTATGAATGCCACCACTACAGAGTAAAACTTGCGTTACGTTTTTCCAGTAAATGTATCGAATGTTGTAAAAAAAAAAAAGTAAAATAAGTACCTCATTGTGGAGCACCATACCCGTCCCCCGCTGGCTTCGCTCCACTCCGAGTTACAGGCGGGGTACAGCTGCATTTCACTCTGAGCCTGGGCCTTTTTCTTCAACCCCTCTGACAAGAAAGCCTCAACACGTAGCAAAGCGTCAGTGGGCTGCCCGGTTTCTGTGTAGAATCGGCCTATCAGTTTACCTGCAGTAGGAGGCATACAAAGAAACAGTTTCAGAGTCAAACTCGTAACAATTTTCATTTGTGGGTGAATTAATAGTTTGTGTGTGTGTGAATTTATTTTTGCAGCAACTGTGCATTATAACTGAACATAAGTGCATTATATCAAAGTATCTAAGGTCTTACAAGCAATTGAATTTTCAGTTCTTTAATGAATTCAAACATATATATATATATATATACACTCACCTAAAGGATTATTAGGAACACCATACTAATACTGTGTTTGACCCCCTTTCGCCTTCAGAACTGCCTTAATTCTACGTGGCATTGATTCAACAAGGTGCTGAAAGCATTCTTTAGAAATGTTGGCCCATATTGATAGGATAGCATCTTGCAGTTGATGGAGATTTGTGGGATGCACATCCAGGGCACGAAGCTCCCGTTCCACCACATCCCAAAGATGCTCTATTGGGTTGAGATCTGGTGACTGTGGGGGCCATTTTAGTACAGTGAACTCATTGTCATGTTCAAGAAACCAATTTGAAATGATTCGAGCTTTGTGACATGGTGCATTATCCTGCTGGAAGTAGCCATCAGAGGATGAGTACATGGTGGTCATAAAGGGATGGACATGGTCAGAAACAATGCTCAGGTAGGCCGTGGCATTTAAACGATGCCCAATTGGCACTAAGGGGCCTAAAGTGTGCCAAGAAAACATCCCCCACACCATTACACCACCACCACCAGCCTGCACAGTGGTAACAAGGCATGATGGATCCATGTTCTCATTCTGTTTACGCCAAATTCTGACTCTACCATCTGAATGTCTCAACAGAAATCGAGACTCATCAGACCAGGCAACATTTTTCCAGTCTTCAACTGTCCAATTTTGGTGAGCTCGTGCAAATTGTAGCCTCTTTTTCCTATTTGTAGTGGAGATGAGTGGTACCCGGTGGGGTCTTCTGCTGTTGTAGCCCATCCGCCTCAAGGTTGTGCGTGTTGTGGCTTCACAAATGCTTTGCTGCATACCTCGGTTGTAACGAGTGGTTATTTCAGTCAAAGTTGCTCTTCTATCAGCTTGAATCAGTCGGCCCATTCTCCTCTGACCTCTAGCATCAACAAGGCATTTTCGCCCACAGGACTGCCGCATACTGGATGTTTTTCCCTTTTCACACCATTCTTTGTAAACTCTAGAAATGGTTGTGCGTGAAAATCCCAGTAACTGAGCAGATTGTGAAATACTCAGACCGGCCCGTCTGGCACCAACATCCATGCCACGCTCAAAATTGCTTAAATCACCTTTCTTTCCCATTCTGACATTCAGTTTGGAGTTCAGAAGATTGTCTTGACCAGGACCACACCCCTAAATGCATTGAAGCAACTGCCATGTGATTGGTTGATTAGATAATTGCATTAATGAGAAATTGAACAGGTGTTCCTAATAATCCTTTAGGTGAGTGTATATATATATATATAAAATCACAATTTTTGTCGAATGGTGGCACTTAATTAATTCCAAAAGCTTGCACAGGCAGGTAAAGAGATCTGAGTTTTATATTTGTGGTTAAATTATATGAAAGATCACGATTCATGTGGTACCAACCTACTGGAGTGTAGTCCCTCTGATAAAATGAAAGCCAGTCATAAAGAGCCACAATCTGGGAGTCCGAGAAATCCGAGACATCGCTAGACAAGCCAGACTCTGTGAAGTCACCTGTAATAAACGCCCTTGATGCGTCTTTTCCTGCACAAACACACAGGTTTCAAGAATCGTTAGCATCACTCACACATCTGGCTTGTAAAATGCATAGTGAACTAACCCGTAAAGAAATGGTAACCGCCGCCAGGGCCGTAATGTTTCCTCCCCTTTTCAACGTCAAACACCTGTCCTAAGATCGCCAGGTACAATCCTTTACTGTTCTCTCCCCCGTTGTATAAAGACAGCTCATCTTCGGTCAGCATGCGTCCCGATGGAGATGCTGACACATCACTGACCTGCTGCCGCAGCCACGACTCTAGTACATTTACAACATTGCCATAGATCGGGAATGCGAGCCACTCGGGCACCGTCCATACGGCCAGGACCATTGAAATGAGAGCTACTAAATATTTCAGCATTGTGAATACAATGTATACAGACAAACTGTCACGCAGTCAGCATTTAAAATAAGAAGCAATTGCATTCCGTACGTGCCGAGCAACACATCGGTTTCAACCATAAACCGTAAAATATCACATCTGTCAAATGTTTCCGGGTGTGGGACTGCGCATGCGCAAATCTATTAAGATTTTTTTTTTTCCTTTTTAAAATATTAAGCTAAAAACGTGTTTTTATCCAGTGAACAACAACATTAATCAACACTATAGACAGCAACCAAAATAAAAATGAGAGAGAAAAAACGCCAGGGTAAATGAAAAAATGTACACTGTGACAGATTTCAAAATAAAGTAGGCCTACACAGAATTCAAATAAATATGAATAGAATTCAAATAAATATACATTTTGGCTTTTGATGGCTTCTTTTTTTAATTAAAAGAATCTCTAAAAACTGCCTCTAAAGTACAGCTTAGTTATTCTTATAAGATTATAAAGTTGTGTGTTCTATTAGTAAATTAACATTTTGTTTGCCAATTCAAGTTTCAAGTGTTTGAAATAAATAATATTTTTTATTCAATGCCACATGAACAAGATGTATTACATTGACACACTATTAACAACATTTGCCAGAAAAGTTACATATTTCAGTGATTAATTTGCACACGTACGTATTAAAGGTTTCCATAATGTTTATATTGTAAGCTAGTGGCTAGCTGTCAAAAGTTTAGTGAACATTACAATTTTTTTGTGTTTTTGAAGTCATGCTCACCAAAGCTGCATTTATTCAAAAATACAGTAAAAACAGTAATATTGCGAAATGTTATTAGAAATTAAAAGAACTGAATCCTTCAAAAGATGCAATTATGTTTCGTCCTCCATAGCCTACAAATGTAATTATACAGTTTCGAATATGAGCACATAGTTATTTGGCTTAATATTGCATTAATTTTTTTCCTGCCTAACATTTTAAAAAAATGGAATCAATCAAATACTGGAGTAATACGCTAGGGGGCGTGTTTCCAACGCAGCGGGCGTCGCTGAGCTCACGGAAGGGACCAAAGTTTTTTGCTGACAAACATGACGTCAGCTGGCGGAGCCCGTCAATGCGGTAGTGACAGCGGAGGAACGCACTGACTTGAGAAGCACAAGCCTGACACTAAAACTAAGCTTGAATCCTGGGCTGAAGGCGATCGGAAGAGAGCCCGAGGCCGCAGAAGAACAGCATGGGGAACGCGGAGAGCGGCTGTGGCGCTGGTAGCGGCGATGAGGAGGACGTGGAAACGGAGAGTCCCGTGTTCGCCGAGGGCAGCCCGGCCTCTGCGGCCACAGGCACCAGGGCCGGCAACGAAGGTGGTGGTGGTGGTGGTGCTGGCGGTGGTGGCGGTGGCGGCGGCGGCGGCGGCGGCGGCGGTGGTGGTGGTGGTGGTGGAGGAGCTGGAGGAGGAGGATCGGCAGTCTCCGGTCCGGGGAAAAGCGGAAGAAGTGCGGTGAACCCGCCGGTACCGATCTACGGACTTCCCACCCCTGAAGCTCTACTGGAACAGGTGAAGCTGCGAGAGGCAGCGGCCCGTATGAGCGACTCATGGGTCGCCATTTCGGAGTCGGTGCTGGCTCGCAACGAGAGCGCTCTGGTGCGCTGGCTTGAGGAGCGGCTGAGCCGCGGAGAGGAGTCCGTCACCCTGGAGCAGTTCTGCGAGATGCTGGAGAGCAGAGACGCGCCCAGAGACGAGTGCGAGGAGGTGAGGATGAGGCATGCGCCTAGTGGTTTAAATTCCTGCCAGATCTGCTAACTGAAATATTGAAGGTTCAAAACCCAAGAAGGGTGATTATAGAAATCGCAGACAGTGCACTTTAGTAAAGTGCCAAAACCTCGATCAACTAAATGAGTATTGAGTAAATAAGTAATGTTTTAATGTGACTAACAACTCAAAGTTGTGTAATTGACCCCACAGCTCTACTAATCTGAGTGGTTATATTGCGTAATCTCTATCTTTGTATCAAACGTTTGATAAAGGCTGTTTATTAGCGGTCTCCACCTATAGTTTACTTCCGGTATTATAGGACTGCCATTATTAGATTGGCTTGGTCTTTTTTGATTGTCAGCTACAGGTTTTGATTAGACTGAGCAGTTTATATTGAACGCCGAGGTGTCAGACCCATCCAGTGCCAGGTCTTGCTGTACTGTACTTCTTGCCAATGAATAAACAAATGCTTTAGCAAATAATACTCTGCAATCACAGATCTAACTTTTAAGAAAAGTAATTTCCACAGTTGACTTTCTGAAAAGTAAAATAAAATAAAAAGTAAAATATTTTGTTTTGTACACACACATTATATACATACACTATATATATATACACACATTAGGATTGGGATTGGGATTTTTATGTGTGGGATAGGCTAAACCATAGAAGACTTGTCTATAATCACAGGGCATGGGAAAGTGTCCCCAAAGACAACCCTGATAAAACCTATCCAGAGCATACGATATTGAGTAAATGTGTTATTCTTCTGGGATTGGCTCACAGCACCCAGTGTTTAGTGTGGTACTTTTATTATGCACCTTTGATCTGAGGGATTATTTTATTCATGCACTATGGTACATGACATTCTAAGACACTTCCAAAACATGGTTGTACTATGGTTCTTTTTGTGCCTTTCCTGGTTTAACCATGACTCCCTTTCATTTGCTTTACAAATGATTCACATGCTGATTCGAGTGTGTTTATGCAGGTGAAATAGACAGCTGATTTGAGAGAGATAGAGAGACCAGCAGCATGACTGTTTTTGTTGTCCTTTTGTTTTTTGTTTGTTTTCTCCTTTGTGTCCTAATATTTGTTTACCAGAATGTACAGACAGAAAAACCCTCTCTTCCATTTGTGCACTTTAGGCCTTTGGTCAATTTGATGCTGAGGGTGATGGGATTGTTGATGTGGAGAACATGCTCATGGCACTGAAGAACTCCAATGGAGCCAATCTTAAGGGAGAACTCAGTCATGTGATCAGGCAACTTCAGGCATGCTCTTTGACACCAGGTGTGGAAGCAGACATGAACAATGGTGCAATGGTGACAGGAGCACAGATGTCCATATTTGACCATTCCGGATGATTACGCAAATGACTGTCAGTGTTTGACCCAGTTGTTTTCCTCTTTTACCCTTCATGCTAATCCAGGATTTGTGGATATCTTCTCCAAGTCCAAGGACCGCCTCAAAGCGCATGCCTCCAAAATTCTGAAATTCTTGCACCGGAATCGCATCCCCAGCAGCGCCATCCCATTCCCTGTGCTGGAAGGCTACAACAGCATCTGCACCATGAGGTCATCTGTAGTGCAAGACTTCCTGGATTACCTTCTACAAAAGGAGAAAGGTGAATGGCAAATGGGGGGTGGGGTCGTAACAACAATTCATATATATTGTATATTATTATGTTATATCTCCTGCAGGGATGTCGTGTTTTTGTAGGCCAACCAGAAGTTAGCATCTTCCTGGTCCTTGACAAAAAGCCAATAGGAATTTCATCAAGATAATCTTCACAAATGAGTGAACACAACATTTATGAATTTTAAAGCCTAAATATGAACACCGGATGTTATAATAACAAACTACACCATTGTTGTATTATTTTTATGGAAAGTAAGAATAGTTTGCAAGAGCACAAGTATAAACACAACGAGGCTGTAAAAATGAACTAGTGAGAAGATGTTTTTTTCTTTTTGGCGTGATTATGTTTAAAGATGATGTAGTTTCTGCGACACAAGTGGCTCCTAGCGGAATTACAATAATAAAGCATATTTTCAGCGTCCATTGTAGCAAGTTATATCGCAATGCCCCATTTGCTTTGACATGTTCATGAGCTGTTTAATCATTGAAGGTCTAAATGCAGTGAATTTTGGCTTGTGCTCCTGTACCCAAAGCTGAATGTCTTTTCCTATGTAACACATCAGCCATGGTCCCACACTGGCTAAACACCCTCTGGCTCAGCCTGCTACAGTAGCCATGCCCCAAACTCACGCTATTGGTTGAGCTGGAAAGAGATTGACAGATCTGAGCAGACCTCTGTCAATGTTTACATTTTTGGTGGAGATAAACCCATAAATGGCTTACTAATAGTAGTCAAAACGCAAAACACACACAAAAAATCTTATATGCTTAACCTTTAATATTCCTGACAACCTCTGTAGTCCCATTTAGCTACTTATTGTCAACTCTTGTTTTCAAGACGCTTAAAGGTAAAAAAATAAAATAAAATCTGAATCAGGTATTACTAATTTTATGTCGTAGAATAAAACATGCAAATATCTTGAGCTTGTGTTTACCACAGACCTTATTTAGGCGTTTAAACAAAAACGGGACAATGGAACCACAGGTGCAAAAATGCCAACTCATTTGCGGGTTTTAGGATCCATTACTGCAGCATTCTATTGAAAACAAAACATTAATTTCCCAATTTTCATTTTGTGGTTCTAGTGGTGAAATTTACTGTGGATAAAATATGAGAACATTTTCTTTCATTTCCTCCTCTGGCCTTCATCTTCATATTCCGATGACTCTCCTTTCAGATCTAGACATCCAGTACAGAGCGGAGCTCAATCATGACCCAGATGTAGATAAGGTCAAAGTGGTCACCCAGTGCTACAGTTTCATCGAGGCTTCATCCAATAGTGCAGATATCAACAAACTGACCAACGGTGAGACTGTGTCTTTCTGGCAGTCAGACGGCAGCGCTCGCTCACACTGGATAAGGCAAGCTGCTTATTTCATTGCTGCATCTACATAGAGTTAAAATATAGCTGATAATGAACACTTCCTCTGATTCATCTCTTTCACAGGTTAAAAATGAAGCCAGACATAGTTTTGAGACGGTTGGCCATTGCAGTTGCATCTAATGACCACAGCTACATGCCGCAGCTGGTGTCTGTAGCTGTAGGGAAGAACCGGCGTTCCATGCAGGAGATCAGAGATGTGAGGATCCCCAGTAACGTCACGGGTTATGTACCGCTGCTAGAAAATGCCAACATCAGCCATCCCTGTGAGCACACACTTGTTTAGCACAGTGTTTTATTTGATGTTTCAAGTTGTACACTACTGTTCAAAAGTTTGGGTTTTTTGAAAGAAGTCTTTGAATTCTTTGATGACTAGAAAGTTAAAAAGAACAGCATTTATTTGAAATAGAAGTCTTTTGTAACATTATAAATGTCTTTGCTGTCACTTGATCAGTTGAATGCGTCCTTATGGAGTAAAAGTAATTCTTTAAAAAAAATCCTTCTGACCCCAAACTTTTGCACAGTAGTGTGTATGTGTATGTGTATGTGTATGTGTATGTGTATGTGTATGTGTATGTGTGTATGTGTGTGTGTGTGTGTATGTGTGTGTGTGTGTGTATGTGTGTGTGTGTGTATGTATGTGTGTGTGTGTGTATGTTTGTGTGTATGTTTGTGTGTATGTGTGTGTGTATGTTTGTGTGTATGTGTGTAATTTGCATACTATGAGGTGAATGTAAAGAGTATTTCTGTGTATTTCAAGTATATACCTCTCTAATTATATCCAAATGAATGTCAGAAGTCAGAAAGCCTTTCTCACACTCACACAGATCTTCCTTTTGACTCTCAGATATTCAGATAAACATTAAGCGCTGCCTTAGCGATGGCTGTGACACACGTATTCACGGTCTGAAGACAATGGGTTACCAGATCACCAAAAGTAAAGAGGTTTCAGTATCTGACGCCTCGGCTATATGGTATCTGTCGCTCCTCACGTCTCTGGTCACCGCTTCCATGGAAACCAATCCTGTGCTTGCGCAGACAGTCCTACAGAGCACACAGTAAGTCAAGAGAAATGACTGATGAATAGTGATAGCACTATATTTGTTGCTTTATAGTCACATGCTGCACAAATCCAGCTTTTGATTTACCACACAGACAAGTCTTAAGCCTAGTCCCAGACTAAAATGCATGTTTGAGCTGTTTTAACTGAAAGCAACTTGCACTGACATATCTTAAAATATGCCAGTGCCTTTGTTTTGTCTCAAGATGCACACCAGTAATGTTTTTTTGTTTCTAAGGCATGTTTATAAAAGCTACTTAATGCCCTAATTGAACTAAGGCTTAATCCTGACCTGATCTAAGCCCCGTCTGTGGAACCAGGCCAAAGTGTCCTAGATGGGAACTTAATGTTTCGTTCTCTACTTTGCCTAATGCATTTTGACAATCATAATTTTTGAGACATTTACACTACTGTTCAAAAGTTTCTTTTTTGAAAAAAATAATACTTTTATTCAGCAATGGTGCATTAAATTGATCAAAAGTGACAGTAAAGACATTTATAATGTTACAAAAAATTATATTTCAAATAAATGCTGTTTTTTTTTATTTTTGTTCATCAAAGAAACCTTAAAAAATATATCATGGTATCCAAGAAAATATTAAGCAGCACAACCATTTTATAACATTATATAACATTGATATTATTAAGAGATGTTTCTTGATGTCTTTTTTTATTATTGATTAAATGAATGCAGCCTGGTAAGTATAAGAGACTTCTTTCAAAAAAACAAAAAAATTTTACCCACCCCCAAACTTTAGAATGGTAGTATATATGGTTTTGTTCTGATAAATCCCTTCATTTGTTCAGATTAATTTATTTCATTGTGTTTTTCACACTCTTTGTTCTCCAGGAAAGCCTTGCAGCACATGCCACCCCTGTCCTTAACACAGTCTTCTACGGAGTTCCCCAAATTCTTCTCTGCAAACATTCTGGAAGAGGTGGACGGCTTTTTATTGCGCATAGCAGAGTAAGAATCAAGCTGTACACCCTCAACTCAGCACATTTAAATGCGTTATTAAGAGGTCAAAACCTTTCTGTTTTAATTCTCTGCTAAGGAAGCTTTTCAGAAGTGCTTTGCTTTTAACCGTCCCACCTCTCTCTAGCTGCTGTGTGTCTCCTGAGGCTGAGCTGACTCTGTTAGCGTTCGCTCTGGCTCGAGGCAGCGTGGCTAAAGTCCTCATCTCTCTGTCTGGTATCAGTGAGCATCTGGACTCAGAATACAGAGCTTCCTCACTGCTGGCCTCTATGGCGTCGGTCCGGTTAAGACTTCTCTACCGTAACGGTAATGGACATTAGTTCCATAGACAAAGGATTTTTTATACTTTGATGCAATAAACTTCTACATATGATGTTCCCCATAACTATAAGAACACTTATTTTAGTATCATTTATATACCATATGGTGTTTATTCATATTTTAAATGAGCTTTTATTTTTATTCTTAGTTTAGTTTTTTTTTTTTAATTAAGTTTTGTTGTTCTATTTAGCTTTTATCTATTTTAATTTAGTTTTAGTTTGTCATTTTAGTACTTAAAACTTAAACTTATTTTATTTCAGTTAATTGCCTTTACTCCACACTTCTAATTTTCATCTAATATTTATAAACTACACTTTTCAACTATTTATATATTTATATCAATATTTATATTTTATTTTATTTCAGTTAATGAAAACTGATTTTAATAGTTGTAATTCTAGTTAATAACAACATTTATTCGGCTGTGTTTTTTATCCTCATTCATTACTGCTAAAATACATTTTCTAAAATATTTTTTTCCCCCCATGGACCCCATAGAAGCCCCTTAAGTTTCTACCCAGTTTGAAAATCTCTACCATCGAGCATCTTGTTTGTTTTCCTGACTTTAGTTACAAATTGCTTTGCAAAAATTACATTTGCAGCTCCACATAGCTGTATTATAAATATGTAATATCGATGAGAAGAGATTAGTCATAACAGGAATTAGCTGAATTGGCCCACAGCATTGTAATACATGTAAACGTGTGTGTGTGTGTGTGTGTGTGTGTAGGTAAACCCCTCCAGCTCCATCTGCAGGCATGTGATGTAAAGAGTAAAGAGGAGAAGTCTGGCCCCGAAAACATGCTGACAGAGCCGAGCGCTGGAGATGGTACGCAAACCATACATAACATTCCAGATGATCCAGCTGCTTTAAAAGCAAAAGTTGCTACAAAACTTTCTCTGTGGAGAAAAGGAATATGATTTGAGCTGCTCTGTTTTATTCACATTATCTGTTTTGATTAGAAACAAAGTAAAAGTTGAGACTTCAAAAGTAGATGTTTCATTTGAAACTGCAGGTTTTCTAACAGAGAATGGAAAGAGGAAAGCCAGTGTTATTCTGTCCACTGAAAACCAGAGCTGCTTCCAGGTCACACAGATCAAGATAAAAGTGAGAGAAGCTTCAATACACTACACACTTCTGTGTTTTATACTACAGAAACATGAAATTACTAAATGTTCTGCTTGTATGGTTGTTCATTTGGAAACACACAAACTGATTTGATCTGCTCATCCTAGTTTTAAGGCACTACTGTGTTCTTCAACCTCAGGTGCGTAAAGGAGCCATTGGTGCTAAATGTGGCTTGTTGTTTGCCTACAATGACAGCAAGCCATTTGATGCCGATAAACACTTCAAAAGATTCAAAAAGTATGACAGCTGGGACTACAAAGACTATAAAGAATTTGTCCAAGACAGGTATGCCACATTTTTAGTCTGTAACATGTGCTTAGCTGTCGATTTATTTATCTGGAGTTAATTTGCGTAACGTTGTTGCTCAGAGACAGCCAATGCTGATCATTTGTACTTTAAATGGTGCTTGTTTAGGAGTGTGTGAGAGAGAGCGGCTTATTGTATTGTCTTGCTCAGTGCATGTGAGTGTATTTTGGTCTTTGCATGTGTGCGCAAGGCCAAGATGGCTGTAAATTTAGTGAGTGTTTTTGTCAGTCAATTGACCTCTCGCTGTTATCTGCTTCTGTACCCCACACACACTGTCACATGTATCACATTCACACACAAACACATACACTTCAGCACAAGGATACCAGAGACCAGTGAGGAGGAGCCCATTGGCTGGTTTGAGGTGGAGGAGGACTGGAACGACGTGGAGATAAAGCTGCAACAATGCAGAGTGTCAAAAGTATGGACTTTCTGTCTGTGTGTCTTCTGTCTTTTTTATTTTAGCAGATACACAGGAATGGTTACCACAGTTTGACCGCATTTTCTTTTGAGATTGCCACAAAAAAGTATTGCAACTTTTTAAGTTGTTGTTTTTTTTAAGCAAAAATCATGGTTAAGAAACATTGATGTGAGAAAGTAATCCAGTAGTTTTCACACAATGGGCCAGATTTACTAACAGCTTGCACCAGCGCAAACCCTCTTTTGGCGTTAAAAAACTACTGTCAGGATTCACTAAATTAGTGCTGAAACAGATGTAGACAGTTATTTTTGCGGCTGACCTTATTGCATATGCATTTGTAGGAGTTTTTCTTTAAGGCGCAAAATTCATGGGAGGAGAGTATTTAAATGAATCACGCAAGGTGATTTACAAAGGTTTGTGCTCACTAATTTACTGGTGTTTGCGCCATTATTTACCTCCCAAAAAAGCGCGTCTTAAATCAGATGCTAACGGGTATATTGCGCTGGTCATTATGGAAATGTTCCTGCTGCGTCTGTGGTCATTAATTTGCACGTCGTAGGTAGATCACGCGCAGAACTGTCCACTTCCATCAGGGCTTTTATGGAATTGCGCTCTCACGCTAATTTGCCCTGTGTAGTAAATCTGGCCCCAAAAGTGCAAAGATACTAAAACTACAAGTGAAACAAATGTGCAAAGCAGACTGAACCTGCAGGAATTACTTTGTCCAAAACATTGGCCATTCATTCACCTACTGAGGTACACTCAACTTAAAATAAATGACTTCTAGACATCGTTAGTTGATTCCATGGAGGCTTTGAAATCAACTAATCTTAAAGGGGTCATGAACTGGCTTTTTAAAAAAAATGTATACTGTTGTCTGAGGGCAACTTGTCACGTTCGTGTGGTTTTTACATTCAAAATCATCATAATGAAAAAGTAATATGCTATTTTCTACCCTGGTTTTGAGCCTCTCTCATGGAACGCTCGGTTTTTATGGACGTGCTGCACTGAAGACTTGGAAGTAAACACCCACTGCATGATTGGATAAGCTTTGCATATTATAATGAGCTCCATCTCCCCTTGAGTACACATGAGGAATTGTTTTGAAAGCGTGTGGGAAAACGGCAACCGGAATGATGATTCGCTCACAGGGCTCGCAATATGTCTTTATCAAACAAACAATGATTTATCTCTCATCCACCCGCAATTAATTGGAATGTTATTTTTTATTACTTGGCCCGCCCGATCGGTGGATATAACCGCGAACCGTGCATTACTAACACACGAGCACGCACAAGCCTCACTGCAGAGTCCGACAATTCATTATCAAAACTTGATCAAGTCAAATATCAAGTCAAGAGAGTGAACAACGCACATCAAGAAAGGAATGTTATTTCACTATTTAAGATAGCCCGTTGGGCAGGCCGGTGATACATTTTGGTTGCCCGTTTGGAAAACACATAGCCCCAGGACGTTGGGCTTTGCGAGCCCTGGCCCATACATGTCTGAGTCTGATCCCGAATCGCAGCACAATGAACCAACAACACCTCTAATAAAGGATTCTCCAGCCTTTGATAGCGTGCTAAGTTATGTTCAGTTAGACACGTACACATAATCAATAGATATCAAACGATCTGTAACAATCCAGTACTATCACATATAAAACATTTTTTTACTCGCATTAGTGTGTTGCTTCATTCATTCATGTAATCTCATCCTGTCTGCAAATCCAGTCTCTTGTTTACAAACGAATCAATGGTGAAATGAAGGAACATACGCGTAATGTCTTCCCCACGTTGGATATTCATTAAAAGTAAAGTTCATCCATGCATTCATAATATTGGAATCCAAATAAAGCTTATGCAGCATGTTTATTGCTCGGAAGTTCGATCCGGTTTAGCTCCACGTAGGCTTATGTTATTTATCTATAACATGCCATGCACAAATCGGTAGACGGGGCTACAGATTCAGGCGTTCGTCTTCTTCGGTTAAGCTGGTGTTTCACCTCACTCTGACGTCACAGCCTGGCACATTCTGAGATCTCTCGTTTGCTGGGCCTGGTGTCAATAAAAGCTTTTCTTTGAATAACAAGGAAGTTTTCAGCTCTGAAACTTACAGGATATTCTTATATCACGATGAACTTTTGTATATCAAAGGCTGAATAAAAAGTTGAGTTCATGACCCCTTTAATGTAAGCCTGCAGTCGATTGTAAGAAAGGGGCGGAGTTTAAGCAGGTCACGAGAATTTATTATGACATATTGATTAAAAAATTATTTAATGAATGAGGAATTTTTTTTAACGTGCATGGATGAATCATTCACAATAAGATCAATAACGTGCATTTAGAAAACAGCGTAAATTTCCATTTCATGCCGACTTTAATAAAAAAAATTACACTTTCATGTCTACAATCTTTTTTCACTCTACTTTTTCATTCTCTGCAGTGCTTTTCTGTTTTAGTTCTACTGTAAGTATATTTTACTGTAAGAATTGAAAGACAAGTCGAAATAATTTTTTGTATGTCATTATGTCACAAATGCTTTGATCTTAACCTTAATTCAAAATACCTTTGAGTGGTTGCTATTGAATATGGAAAATCTAAAAGCTGTATTTATATGCATGTCTATTTATTAACACACACTTGATTTACATAAACTTTCTCTGTCTCTGCATATAGTTTCTGATGGTGAAGTTCCTGTGTGCTAGGCAGGAGACAGCAGAGCGGTTGGGGGTTCAGCAGATGAGTTTCAGTGGTTATTTGTGTCCAGACTCTGAGCGGATGGAGGATGTGGAGGATCTGAGTGCTCAGGCCGAGGGGAGCGCCTCAGGCCTGGTTACAGGTCTCACACTCATGAAGAAAACCCTTTATTTCATCCAGCAGCTCACCAGAGATATGGTACACCCACCAAATGTCCTCTTGCAAGGGGTTTCACCATGACTTTGACTTGATTTATTTAAACACAACTCTTTTTTTCTTTTTTTTTGTGAACTTTGCATGCATCTTTAAAGAGAGCTATATGAACCCTGAGCCTATGTTACAGGATGTGTCTCTGTCCAAGCAGAAGTCTCTGCTGGACTTCAGTGACCTCAACCTGCTGCTGTTCTGGGACTTTTACCACAAACTCAGATCCATGTGAGTAAAGCTGTAATATGAATGTATGTTTATATTTATATGTGCATGGATTTTATTTTAAATGATTTATAAATAGGATTTTGCACTATGAGATAAAAAACATGCTGCACTATTTCTAGGCCACTAATAAAGTATAAAAAGTATTTTTGTGACATTGATCATGTGACTATAGATTTTTTGATTTCTCTGAAATCCTGTTGTAGAAATTTGTCAATTTAAAGGATCTTTTAAAATAAACTAATGAAGGCAAAAATAGAATACAATATACAAACAGTTTTTTAAATACAGACTAGCTACAAGGCTTAAACATTGAGATGAAAGTAGTGTGGCCTTGTCTATTGTAAAATTTGAAAGCTGAATTTTCAGCATCATTACTCCAGTCTTCAGTGTCACATGATCCCTCAGAAATAATTCTAATAGGCTGATTTGCTGTTGAAGAAACATTCATTATTATTATCAATGTTTGAAAACAGTTGAGCTGCATAATATTTTTGTGGACTAAAATGAACTAATGACGACAAAAACGAATGTGCATGGACCATCAATGGACAAACTTGTGTTTTCCATGATGCATTCCCTTTTAGGAAATGTGCTGACTAATTAGTTTTTGTCTGCATTAATGTGTTCTGTGTGTGTGTGTGTTTCTGTGTGTGTGTGTTTCTGTGTGTGTGTGTGTTTCTGTGTGTGTGTGTGTTTCTGTGTGTGTGTGTGTTTCTGTGTGTGTGTGTTTCTGTGTGTGTGTGTGTTTCTGTGTGTGTGTGTTTCTGTGTGTGTGTGTTTCTGTGTGTGTGTGTTTCTGTGTGTGTGTGTTTCTGTGTGTGTGTGTTTCTGTGTGTGTGTGTCTGTACACTCTCAGTAAGGGAGAGGAGGCTGTAAAGACACGAGTTCTCCTGCTTCAGCTGCTCCAGAACTGCTTCCCAATGCTGCCCAGCCTGACAGAGTCCCAGCCGTCAGACCTCTCAGCATCAGCATCTGCATCACCCTCAGCCAGCGCAGACGTGGACCCTGCAGAAGCTGTCGGAGAGCTCTACTGTCACTTGTGTCAAGGTGAGACTCACATACTGCTTTGTATGACTCAATGGCTCAAGAAACATGTCCTGTTATTATCAATGTTGAAAACGGTTATCACGGATATCGTGATAATGTTTTTTCAGGATTCTTTGATGAATAGAAAGTTCAAAAGAAATGTTCTGTAATACTATAAATGTCTACTGTTTGATCAATACATCCTTGCTGAATAAAAGAAAAAGGAAAAAGAAAACGTACTAATACTATACATTGGAACGGTGATGTAGTATCAACTTTCCAAAAAATATCAGTTAAAATTGATGGCTGAAAACTAAAGAGTGATGTTTTTAAAACATTCACTTAAAAACCATGTAATGATGCCATTGTGTTTTAATTGGTGGTTAAGAGAGTAACCCATAGTTTTTGCGCTGTGCAGTGGTAGACGTGCCTGAAGGAGAGATTGCAGTGGAAAAAGCTCTGAGGAAAGAAGCTGTGAAAGCCATTCTCAATGGAGCCGCCATCTTCTACCCTGACAAACAGAGCCGGAGGGACAAACTCTTCCACATGATGGTAAGATTGCAGGAGTGTACTTGCCTTGGTTGAATATTGTTATTGAATTACTTTTATATGGGCAAGTTTTTTTTGTTTGCTGCTTTTCTCAGCAAAACATAACTGAGGAGAATCAACCGGAGTCTGTAAAACTGACATTTGAGTCTCTCTGCAGTTACTTCAGGTATGCAACTCCTCCATTTAGACTAGTGCTCCCTGTCCTGTCCTGTAAACTGCATAACTTAATTCCTGCTCTCACATCTCTGTTTGCAGTGATCAGGACCCGAAAGGTCTCCTTATGCTGCCCCCTAAAGGAGCATCGTCTGACTTTGACATCTCGCCTATCCTGACCGTCATGGACACACTGCTCATTGTGGCCACCAGAGAGGCATGTTGACAGCTGCCAACCTCATCTATTCACCCCTGCAAATAGCTGACACATGCTCTAGATGGATTGTGCATTAATGTCTGTTAGCTGACACCATGCATTGTATTACAACTCACTAATAGGTTTTCCTTGTCTAGTAGCTTTATAAAGAGAGGATAATGTAATGTTTATCCATGTAAGAATGTCCCTTTTCCTTTTTTCAGTGCGAGGTGTTGATTTTAGACTCTAGAGGAGGGTCAATTTGGAGGGTCCTGCTGTCTCTGTTCTGGGCTCTACAGGGCAGCCTGCTGTCCTGGTGTTTCCTGCAGCTTAAAGGAGGAACGGCCACCTCTGCTGATCTGGCCAGGGAAATTCTGCTTAAATGTTAGTGTGCTTTTCTTTGTTTTCCAGTTTGCCTGCCTAGAGCCCTTCAAAAGTGACCACTGGTGAAAATGCTTCTATTTCGCTAAAATATTTATATTTTAATGTCTTTTTCATTACAAATTGTATCAACACAATTGAAAATTTGAAATGAAGAGTTGGATTTCATCACTCAAGCAGCATGCGCCTGTGTAAAACCAGATCATGAGAACATTTCAAAGAGCATCTTGAGATTTTTATTCTTAGATTTTCAGAGATCACTTTTGATCCCTCTGTACTCCAAGGAGTTTTGCAATCTCTATAATGATTAATCCAGTTCCATGTGTTTTTATTTGCCTTCAGATATTCGAGTTCTGTAAAACCGCAAATGTTTGTGTAAAATTACAGTAACTGCACTTTTTAGTTTAGTACTAAACTAAAGTACTATTTTTGACTGTTAAATAGTGAGGTGTACTTTAGAGCAAATAGTGAATATGACACTACTGTTCAAAAGTTTGGGGTCAGTATGATTTTTTTCAGCAAAGACACACTCCATTGATCAAAAAAGACATTTATAATTATTATTAAAGATATTTATAATTATAAATGATTTCTATTTTTTAATATATATAAATGCTGTTTTTTGAACTTTCTATTCATCAGGCAATTCTTAAAAAAAGACAATTTCCACAAAATATTGAGCAGCACAGCACTGTTAATAATATGAAATGATTCTTGAGCACCATATCAGCATATTAGAATGATTTTTGAAGGATCTTGTGACACTGAAGACTGCAGTAATACCTGATAAATTCAGCCTTGCCATCACAGGAATAAATTACATGTTAAACTATATTAATAGAAATGCTTGTACAATCGCAATATTGTTTTAATCATATATAGGCAGCCTTATCTTAAAAAAATCTTACAGACTTGAATGGTAGTGATTATTTGCAGTGGTCTGTCACTGTGAATACATCTATGTTGTTTCTCTTGTCTATTAGATGTGGAACAGTTCCTGTCAGGTACCAGAGACATACTGAGTCCTCTTATTAAGCGTTTCTCTGGAGCTGACATCATGGAGAAACTCAGTGGATCTATCCTTGCCATGGCAACAAGACAACTGGTAGCACACCACTTTTTCCCTCTATATATATCTTTCTTTCATTATTTATTCAGTTATTTATGTTTCTGTATATATTATGCTTCTGCATAAGTGTGTACGGTGTCCTGTTGTAGACAATCTTCCTGCTAGAGCTGTGTGCTCTGGATATTCCTCACTGTGTGCTGCTCAAAAGATTCTACCCTCTGGCAGACATGCTCAAGAAGCTTTCTAGTGACACAGAGGACATCTTCTCTAAGGTCAGTTCACTGTGTCTTAAAGGGTTAGTTCACCCAAAAATACTGTCATTAATTACTCACCCTCATGTCATTCCAAACCCGTAAGACATTCGGAACACAAATTAAGATATTTTTGGGGTCAGAAAGCGCTTGGATTTCATCAAAAATATCTTAATTTATGTTCCGAAGACGAACGAAGGTCTTACGGGGTTTGGAATGACATGAGGGTGAGTAATTAATGACAGTATTTTCATTTTTGGGTGAACTAACACTTTAAAGAATTTTGATATGTTCAAGTAAAATTAAATGGAAGACAATCAAGCCACTGAATAACTGAACGATAATTAATAAGAATGTGTTGTTAGGGAGATATGGAGGGATGTCAGCAGACACAGCTGCCTGTTGTATTAAGGACGTGGCAAATGGAGTCGCCTCATAACTATGAGAACAGCAGACACGAGACCACCGTCTTTGTCTGTCCTGGTGCCACGTCCTTCGAGGTGGAGTTTGATGAACGCTGTGAAACAGAGAAAAGGTGTGAAAGGCTTCTTCTTCAACTCTACTGCTACCTTCTGGTGATAACAGGAATCAAACGTTCACTTTCCTGTTACAGACTCCTTATGGCTCTTAAGTATGCTTTATATTTGCACTGATCGAGTCTTTTTATTTTTGTAGGTACGACTATCTGGAATTCACTGATGCTAGGGGAGGGAAAGTGCGATATGATATGAAAGTCGGAACGGAGAAATGGCCAAAGGTACAAAATTCATTGGAGTATTTTAAATAGGGTTGTTAAGTGAATGTGTTAATTGTGTAATTAATTATCTTTGTAGTGGTAATCCAATCATGAGCAGCAGCCAAAAAAAAAAACATATGGCCAAAATGAACAGGCAGTGCGATTTATTACAAAAATTAAATATTTATTAAGCTTAATATTAATTAACCTGCAACTAATTCAAATTATTAGAACTGTTGAGAAAAAAAGAAGAAAAAACACAAATACTCAACAATATCCAAATTGGATTCAAACCAATATAATTCTAAAATACATTGTCTTGCAAGAAAAATAACTTGCTCAAAACATTTTAATAAGGAAAAATCAAAGCAGGTATAGACGGTTCTAGATGGTTTCCATGTGCGGCCATTATGTGATCGTCACAGTGTTGCAATTTACAATGAATGCAATTATTTTTGCCCTTTGCTTGTATGTAATTCCAATTTTTTTTATTTAGTCTGGTCTGGTTAATTTTTTTTATGTATAATAAATAATGTTTTTTTTTCTTCAGAAAGTGACGTTTAAAGCGGGTCCCCAGCTGCAGTTTCTGTTCCATTCAGACAGCAGTAATAACGAATGGGGTTACAAGTTCACAGTGACGGCATACGGCCTGCCGGACATCACTGTGTCCTGGACCTCAGACCTGCAGCTCCTCGTGTCCAGGCTGATGGGCCGTCTGGCCTCCCGCACCATGGCTTTGAAATCACCTTATGGTGAGAGAACACCGATAATCGATTAATCAGTTGATTATTTCTCTGTTTAATATATTTAAAAAATGCTAATTTTATTGTCTGTATTTTATTCCAAAAACTTTATTCCGCTTAAAAATTAAAGGTTGTAGAAAATAAATGTAAATGTATCCAGCCTTATTTTGTGGAAGTAAGAGATTTTCTGTGAATGTGCAAGACTTCCGGTTCATTAGCTGCTATAGGTAAATAACTAGAAGAATAACTAAGTGCAGTAAACGGTAGTAAACTAATTGAACTACAAAGCAGTTTGTTTGATCATATAATAAGATAAGGTATGGTTATAACAAATGCCAGTTTGCAATATAAAGGAGCATAACAGACTGTTTTTGTACAGCTAAAATAACTGGAAGTGAAAGACACCGGAAGCCTTAAATATTCATGTTACAAATGGCCACACCTGCTCTTGCATTAAAAATAAGGTGGACAGACCATTTTATTCAAAAAAGGTTTAAAGTGTTAGTTTCCCAAAAATGAAAATTCTGTCATCATTTATTCACCCTCATGTCGTTCCAAACCCCTGAGACTTTTGTTCATCTTCTAAACACAAATGAAGATATTTTAAATGAAATCTGAGAGATTTCTGTTCCTTCATTGACAGCTATGCAACTACTTGACGCTTCAAAAAGTTTATAAAGAGATAAACAAACAAATCCATGTGAATTGAGCTGTTTAGTCCAAATCTTTTCAAGAGACTTGATCGTTTTACATGATGAACAGATTTCATTTAAGTTTTTCAAGCGTCAAAGTGGTAGTTGCATGGGCTGTCAATGCAGGGACATCATCATTTGTGTTCGGAAGATGAAAAAAAATCTTGCAGGTTTGGAATGACATAAGGTTGAGTAATTGATGACAATTCTTTCATTTTTGTGTAAACTAACCCTTTAATCTGTCACAATATGTAAATTGCATATAGTTGAGAGTGTGAAAACACAGACTTATGGTGTTGGTTTTGTGTCATGTCTACCTTCCTCTTGAAGAGATCCGTGGTGTGAAGGAGTTACCTGCAGGCTTGATGAACCATGTCCTGTCCTGTCCTCTATGGAAGCCTGTGTTCAGACATGGATTGAATGGGCTTCCTGGAGAAGAAACTTTAGCACTGCCCAGCCCATCCACTGACCAGGTGAGGGTACTAGGAATATTACTGTATGTGTGTGTGTTTCAGTCCAAAAAAGTCTAATTACATTTGTGCATCTTGTGCAATTTTGTTTGACAGGAAGAGCAAGCTCCTTGTGGAGATGAATTGATGGAATTCCTGAAAGAGTTTGCTCGCTGGGATCCTTCCCAGGAGTCTTCAGATGGCAGGACGGAGCTCATGAGGGCCCTTTTGGTGACCTGCAAGAAGCAGCCAATCAGGAACGAGATTGCTGCAGGCTCAAAAGTGGACCAGGCTGTTAATGCCACCTGGGCGGCCATGGTGTATCACACACCAGCACTTCACCACAGTCTTAGGAGCTTTGGTAAGTAAAAACATTTTTATACAGGTTTAAGAGAGCAAACACTACAGAGAAATGCTGCTGACACACTCTAAAAACATTTCTAAAACATTTCTTAGGTGAAACTGTTGAATTTGAAGTTGTTACTAGGAATGTACTGATATGGAAATGTTGGCCAATAGTGATAACCCATGAATATTTATTTTAAAATCTATGAACAACTCCCTTTTTTTAAAAATTCAATGTAAAATGTAACTTTCACAAGTATAAGAATAAAGAAGCAAGATATCTCTGTGTCGTAGATAACGTTACAAATGAATTATTTATAATTGTTATATTAAATATAAATATGAGAATATAATTCTATATTAAAATGAATAAAAAACAGTATTTAATATTTAGTCAATGCCACAAATTGGATTATTTGAATAATATTTGAAAAACAGTGCAGAATCTTAAATATTTCTATAAAATATTTATTTTAAAACGGTCAAAATCCTAAAACTTCCCTGGTTTAACCCTCATCCTTCCCTTGGGTCATTTTGACCTAAAACTTTTTTTTTTTTTATTAAAAAAGACCCTATGACTTTTGTTGCATTAGAACCATGAATACACAAAAAAGAATTGACTGGTTTCATGGAGCTTTGTGGTTGAAATTTTAAAATGTAACAAATCCTTCCCTAGCGGGGTCAATTTTACCCCCATAGGAATGAATGGAATGTGAGGAATGCTTTAATACACATAGAAAAACACCAAAAAAAAATGCTAAAAAATGATGTCTATGTGTGAAGAATGTGCTTGAATGACTATTTATTTATTATTTATTGATAAAATCAATAATTTGTCATTTAAAGGTAAATAATTTAAAGGTTAAAAAAAAAAAAATGTAGGGCTTCGGGTCATTTTGACCCACAAGGGAAGGATTTGTTACAAAGTACGAGGGAAGGATGAGGGTGAAATTAGATTTGAATCCCAGAATTCAATGTCTACACAAGCATAGATTTTCACATTTGATACCAGCTAATGGCTAGTTGTTATGTGGCCAAGTTTTCAAACAAGTATTTTTGTCTACTCAAAAAATTGTGTCTAATTTAATGTTTAGTCAAAACATGCAGATCATTTTAAATGGTTTTCAAGGGTCAGATGGTGTGGTTATGGCATCTACCTTCAGGGTAATGCTAACCCATCAAAACCTTGACCCCTTGGTACAAGTAGTATTTGGGCTGCTTCTGTAAGATGTTTGAACGGGACAATTCAGTAGTCACAATTGTAAATGTCCTTTTGACTTTTTGACCACATTTCCTTTCCTTTCTCATGTTCCCTGCATTAGTTGCTAAAAGCGGTCAGAGCGCCGTCAGCGAGGACATTATGCAGGTTTACTCCCTCGCAGATGGCATCAGAACATGGATGGTTAGTATGGCTTATGATTATTGGTTTTTAAAATAACAGAATATTTATTTTTTTATTCATCTCTCTTGTTTGAACTATTTTGGTAGTTGGAGATGAAACAACGCCACCTTATGAGTAAAATGAATGGAGTAGAGGAAAAAGACGCTGGTCAGAATGAGGTTACGATGGAGTCACTTGGTAAATTATTGATGTTATAAATACACCTTTGATGCACTTTTCTTTTGTCAAATAATGATGCTGCATTCTCACTCTCACTTTTTAACTCTTAACAGCGGAAATTTGCATCAGTAGAAGTTTGTTCCTCTTCCGATTCAGTCCGAGCGGAGGAATCTCTGCACCCCAGGAACAAGATTCTTCCAGATCTGAATATGGTGCCTGTGCTGCTCCTCTCCTCCGATCTTATTCGACCGCAGAGGGAGACTTCCAGCCCAGCCCCTCTCTCTCCATATCCCAGACCCCTGAGGGAGCAGAAGCAGCAGGGGCCGGTCAGAGTGAGCGGACACAGGAACAGGCAGTCTCTGCATCAGGGGATGCTGGATGTTCCAGCAGCATCAGTTCTCAGGGTGCCACGGGCTCTTCAGAAAGTCTTCAGTCTCAAACAGGAGAGCCTCTGTCTCCGTTAGTCTTCCCACGTAAAGCACCTTTCAGTCGGGGACGCTTGAGGCTCCTGTCCTTAAGATCTATGGAGGAGCCTCGCACAGCACCACCTGTCAAAGAGCGCTTCCCAATCCTCAAACACATCCTCAGCTTTTTGAAGGACATGGTCATTAATGAAAGCAGGTATGAACTGAGTATTTTCACCTCATGATGTGAATAGCTAGATGTATGATGCCATTTATTCAACAGATTTTGATGCATAAACTCACACTCGTGTTGCGCTAACCGCATGACTATCTGACATACTGTAACGCAAAAGTAGATACTGTGCTGAATGTCCTGTTGGCTTTTTATTCACACAGAAAAAGTGAATAATGACCAGAGGCTCTAAAAGTGACAGTGATAACGACCATAAGTAGCCCTTACAACTTATAACAAGTCTTACTGAAATTAAAGCTATTAGTTGCTGAAATATCATGTATATTTGGACCGTTATCTATGCATTAAAATCTGTTAAATGATGGTAGCATTTACTGTACATCTGAGAAAACTAGTGAAAATGCTTTTTGGGTAACACTTTATTTTACAGTGTCCTTGTTACATATGTTACATGTACTTACCATAGTAATAACAGTAAATTATGCACAATTACAAGTAACTAACCCTAATCCTACCATAACCCTATAGTAAGTACATGTAGTTACTAAATATTACTCGGTACTTAAATATATAATTACACTGGAACAATGACTACTTACAATAAAGTGTAACCGCTTTTTGTTTTGCAGTTTTTTTTATGTAATAAAAATATTATTTCAAATGTTTATATGTAATTGTAAGATTTTTAGAATTATTTTATTCTTATTTGAATAGGCTGCATTTATTTGATCCAGAATACAATAAAAATAGTAATGCTTTGAAATATTGTTGCAATTTAAAATAACTGTTTTCTGTTTGAATATGTATATATATATATATATATATATATATATATATATATATATATATATATATATATATATATATATATATATATATATATATATATTCAGTAATATAACTTTTCATAATTTGAGATCAAATATACAACAATTTTAACATTTATTTTAGTAATTTAAAAAATCTGAACTTTTATTTACCATTTGGTCAATGACACAAAATTGCTAGTTTGATTAGTGACTTAGAAATAGTGCTGTATCTTAAATATTTCTTATTCATTTTACTTTACTTTGTTTACTTTTGTTTTTTTAATGTGTACATATATGGTGACATGTCTGTGATCAGTAGTAATGAAGTGTGTCTGTGTGTGTGTTCAGTGTTCTTCAAACTTTGGCTCTGAAGAAAGCGCAGGCTCTGAGTGTGTGTGAGGTGCTGGAGCTCGTGCAGCAGTGTATACTCACCCTGGGGAAACCACACCTCTTCCAGGCACCCTGCATTCTGTTTCTCCAGGAACTCTTGGCCTGTCAGAAAGATTTCACCAAGTATGTTATCCAAAAAAGGCCTGTCATTTCTGATGATACTAGTATCTACTAGTACTGGTACTATGATTATTTGAACTCTGTCTTTCTTTCTCAGTTACTTTTCTCAGTTGGCGGGCAGTGGGCAGAAGATGAGGGAGCTGGTCAGGCACTCGTATCATCAGCTGGTTCTCATGCTAGTAGAGGCCGTGCAGGGCTTCAATGCACTGAACGAGAAGTGGGTTCTCTCTCCCCTGTTTTTAAACATTTGTTCCACAATATAAATTGAACATGAATTTTGAAACCCTTGTGTTCTTTAGAAGTTGCTAATAGTAAAGTTGCCACATAAGGACTACAAATACATGCTTGATGAATTGGGACAACTGCTGTAGTCCTTATATACAACATATTTTTCATTATGTTCTTTCTATGTCTTATGCCGTTATGTCTTCTTTATGTCTTCAGGGTCCTGCTGCCTGCCCTGTCATGTGTGCAGACATGTCTGTTGCATTTGCTGGATATTAGCTGGGAAGCAGAAGATTTGTCGCTGTTTCTGGACATCAAACTGCCTGATCTTCTGCTCACCATGTCACAGGAAAACATCAGTGTACATGACATTGCCATCAGGTATGAGTTGGCTTAGGATGGATCTAGAGCAGTCGTTCTCAGCCTTTTTGACTTGGATTCAACTTTTTGAGATTCAGTGTATTCTCATATAAAAACATATAAAACATATAACATATAAAAAAATTTACTCACCCTCAAACCATCCTAGGTGTATATGACTTTCTTCTTTCAGCCAAATACAATAGGAGTTATATATAAAAAAAATCCTGGCTCTTCCAAGCTTTATAATGGGAGTGAATGGTACCCTAGATTTGAAGCCCAAAAAAGTGCATCCATCCATCATAAAAGTGCTCCATACGGCTCCAGGGGGTTAATAAAGGCCTTCTGAAGTGAAGCAATGCGTTTTTGTAAGAAAAATATCCATATTTATAACTTTATAAAATATAATCACTGGCTTCCAGTAACGGCCATTTGCGGTTTAAGTTCTGGCGGAAGAGTGACCTCTGTCCCGACGCATGACATATTGACAAATGTGGAAGCGCAGAGGATAGAGCAAAACAAAACACCAGTCACGAATTAGAAGTCTAAAACAAGATTTTGTTTTTTAAAGAGAAATGTCGGAGGAGCCTTTGACCAGAAGTTTGTTGCCCAGCCTTATTTGTTTGAATCGCAAGAGGCGTCTACTCTCACCTAAGCTTACACTACTCCTCACCATGTGTCAGGTCAGAGGTCACTCTTCAGCCGAAACTCGACTTGTTACTGCCGTTACCGGAAGCCAGTGATTTTATAGTTTGTAAAGTTATAAATATGGATATTTTTCTTACAAAAACAAATTGCTTCACTTCAGAAGGCCTTTATTAACCCCCTGGAGCCGTATGGAGAAATTTTATGATGGATGCTTCAACTCAGGCTCTACTCACTCCCATTATAAAGCTTGAAAGAGCCAGGATATTTTTTTATATAACTCTGATTGGGTTTGGCTGAAAGAAGAAAATCATACACACCTAGCATGGCTTGAGGGTGAGTAAATTATGGGATAATTTTAATTTTTGGGTGAACTAACCCTTTAAGTTTGTTTTTTAAATATAATTTAATCATTTGAAGTCATCCTGTTGCTCCCTATGGAAGTTTGCTATTGCCCCCTGTTTGAGAACCACTGATCTTGAGTAAATCAGATTGATTAAATTGGGATTTTATTGTAAAAAAAAAAGACACATAAAGCATGTGCGTTATTGAAACAGTGTATTTTTATGACCATATTAATTTATGAGTTGCTCATGTTGACTTTGACAGTGTCTCAATAGAATTGAAGGAAAGGTCTTTTCTAATAAAACACCAGATTAAATTTATGACAAATGATCACAGATGAAATACTGTTAATGAATTACTGCACATTATTGTTATGACAATATTTATCTTATAATATTTATATTGTAATGTATTTTAGATGTTTAAAAGAGTGTTTCCCTTACCTGTTTGTGAGCCACAGGGACTTTTAAAAGACTTCAGTATAAAAGAAGGGGTTAAAATGAGGAGAAAGGAGATTAATTATCTGAGCTCTGTTGTTGTTAGTTGTCTTGTATTATTGAAACTGTTAATGGGGCTTAATCTACACTTAATCCTGATCTCACAAACTAAGCTTAAAATGAATCCAATGTTTTACTTGGCTTCCTGTCTGTCCTTTTCTTCATGTGACGTGGTGGTGCAGTCAGTGGACGGAGGAGGATGAGATTGCTGACTACGAGAGGAACTGTGAATGGATGGATGAGTGTTTGGACGGCATGTTTGAGAAATGGTTTGACAAGATCAGCCAGGCCTCAGTGGAGGACAAGAGAAAGGTACAGATATCACATCAAAGAAATGTTTTCCTGCACAATAAAACTGTAGATCACAAAAGACCAACACATTTCATACCAATTATGTTTTTTTTTTTTAAATGGAGACAATTAAATAAGGCAGCTGAATTAACACAAAAACTAAATTTTGGGCGGAGGTATAGCATTATTATTTATGCAATGTTTATTGAAGGTATTCCTGCAAACCAGTGTTTAATCTTTGCAAACACAAGTAAATGTCAGCATCCACAGTAATGCCTGATCATAAGATAGACAGTCTCTTTGTTCAGACAGAGCAAATATTTAAGTTAAATATTATACGTTTTTAAGTTTAAATTTCTTTTAAATTTCTTTCTATTTCTTTTTTCTAAGTTTAAATCTAGTTGATCTGTAAAAAGTGTTTGTTCTTTGCAAAAGCGCAGATTTGTAAAAGACTGTGACCTGCCATATGCAACCTACCCAATAAATATATTGTATATTTTTGGTGCGCATTCACTGACCTTTGACTTTTGCAGATGCACATGTTCATTGCACGTTACTGCGACCTGCTGAATGTGGAGATTTCGTGTGACGGCTGCGAGCGTATCGCACCGTGGCATCGCTACCGGTGCCTGCAGTGCACAGACATGGACCTGTGCAAGACCTGCTTCCTCAGTGAGTCACTTACACTGTAATGAAGCAACATTGTCATTAAGCATTATTTCCATTTTTTTATTACAATAACATTAAGTTAGACACTATGCAATTAATTTATTGCAGCAGCACATTTCTCGCACACTTGATCAGCTGGAGTGCATGTATTAAACAGTTCTGTTCTGCTTGTTCAGGTGGTGCTAAACCAGAAGGCCACGAGGATGACCATGAGATGGTCAACATGGAGTATGCCTGTGACCACTGTCAGGGCCTTATTGTGGGCAGCAGGATTAACTGTAATGTCTGTGAGGACTTTGATCTCTGCTTTGGCTGTTACAATGCCAAAAAATACCCAGACAGGTAATATACACAGGGGTGTGCAATATATAGCATCTATGATAATATCTATGAAAATAATGGTTGTTTTAACGATGTGTGATCTGACATTATCGAGTATGTCCCTCACTTCGTGATGTAGCCTTTTAAAGGGTTAGTTCACCCAAAAAGGAAAATTCTTTCATTAATTAATCACCCTCATGTCCATTCCAAACCTGTAAGGTTTATGTCACCTCTGTGCTGCACTAAACAAGGCCGGGCCTGTGATCTCAAGCCCCCCTTACGATGATCTCAAGCCCCAATATAATTATTTTTTTTTCCCCCTCTCTCTCAAGCCATCTGCCCACCCACCGTATCACAGTGTACCCTATGGTCACCATCCGCATCAGTGACCGCCACAGACTCATCCAGCCATACATACATAACTACTCCTGGCTTCTTTTTGCCGCGCTCGCCCTGTTCACCTCTGAGCTGGTCAGTGACAGAGCACAGGATGGAGAACCTCTGGATGATGTCACCGTCGCTTATGCCAGCACGCTGCAGACCCACTGCTCTGACATCATCAATGAGTGTCTGCTGAAGGGACAGACTGGGAAAGGTAATCAGTATATTTGAATGTTCATGGTCTGTTAAGAATTGTTTGTGTTAATTAACTATATACATACAAACCACTTTGGACTTCCATTACTAGAGTTGTTGTTGTTGTTGTTGTTTCCTGTAGGTTTACGAGCCTCTGCACTGCTGTCCCTGCTTTCTTCGAATGAATCGGCCACAGAGAGTGAACTGTGTCCTGCGACGGCTGGCTCCTCTCAGGACATCAGCAGCACAGACACCTCCTCACTGCCTAGCAGCACTACAGCGATCTGCTCCCCTTTGCTACCTAGAGACAAAGTCAGTCACCACACATACTACATTACTAAAGCTCTTTGCCTTCCCCAGATTGAAGCCAATAGCAGTGTGCTTGGCTTTAAAAGCTCATACATACTCTAACAATCTGTCCTCATAATATTCTTGTTTTTTCCTCTCTTTACAAGAAACCTCAAAAGCAGGAGCCAGATGCAGGAGGTGATGGGAGAAGAAGGAAGAAGCTGGTCTCTGAAGATACGTCAGACTCGTCTAGTGCAAGTCAGACACCCTCTGTTTCTAGTGAGGACACACTGTCCCCTGGAGTCAGAGGTGAGCCTGTGGGGGTTTCGTTTCTGAGCACCCTTCAATAATTAAGAGCTCTGATCTACAGTATAATATCTTTATTTAGTCAAAGTTTGATTTCTGCTTTAGGTGTAAATTTGTTGCATTTGAATGTCTTGTGGGATTCAATCGCAGACAACGGAACAAATAATGCTGTCACAACATCTTTATTCTGGTAGTTTTGTCCCTATTTACACCTTCTAAGTAACTAATTTATTGTATATTGTTTTTTGTCTTAGTTTCAGAGTCAAGTGGAGGCACTATTACATCTCCTACCTCAGAAAACTTGGACGCATATAAAGACCAGGAAGAAAAGACAGCCCGGGGGCCGCTACAGGAACATGTTTTTGCTGAATGCTCTAGAGAGAGAATTCTGGGATTGTTGGCAGCCATGTTGCCTGCAACTAAACCGGTAACAACAAAGATTCTAGTTTAATTTGTCATTGCCGGCTTTTGGTTGCTGGCAGAGATTACTTTGGAAAATGTTTGCTTTGTAACCTGAAATGAAGTCATTTTAAATACATATTTTTTTGTTTCACATTTCTATTCTGCAGAATATGCTAATATACAAATGTAATCCTCACAGGGCAGCCCGGTGTCTTTGTCCAGCTTGAGTCCCATCCTGCCACTGCTGTTCAGAGTCGTCATCTCGAATGCTGGCTGTCTCAATGAAACATACCACCTGACACTAGGTCTTCTGGGACAGCTTCTGTTAAGGATCGCACCTACAGAGGCCGATGCGGCTGTGGCGGAGGCACTGACAGACAAATTTGAGCTCCTTACCCTCGGAGATGGAGCAGCACTTGATGTTCCTGGCTGGAAGACCACTCAACTGCTTTTCAGTCTGGGAGCAGTGTGTCTGGACAGGTAGTGTGATGTAATGTGTAACATACGGCAAAATATAATGTGTATGAGAGGTCTTCGTTCCGAATAGGGAGACAGAGCTGAAGCTATTTTACTGTTAAATATTGTATAAATTGAGTTTTGCATTTTGCCCTATAATAACATGCATATAGCACCATATTAATGTATTTGATACTTACATTGTATGTTATAAATGCTTCCATTGTAAAGCCAATTAAATAATCATTGTCAGTTTAGGGTCAGTAAAATATACCCCAAACTTTTAAACAGTATTGTATATAGACAAAACATTTTAATTTGGGAGAGATAAAACATTTAGCTGAACTTTACCTTTTTTAACTTAAACTTTGTTGGAAGTTATTGTATTTTTAAATAACACATTTACACAAAAAAGATTATGTTTCATGTTAAACACTGAAAATGAAATGTCTGTGTCCATCATCTCTTTACATGACAATAGTCGTATCGGTCTGGATTGGGCTTGTTCAGTGGCGGACATCTTGCGGAACCTGAATGTTTCTTCACAGTGGTGTGCTGTTGTGGCAGCTTTCACTGATCACTGCATCCAGCAGTTACCACAGCAACTTAAGAGAACCAACCTCTTCACTTTACTGGTGCTTGTGGGATTCCCTGAGGTATGAACAAAGATGCCACACGTGCAAGCTAACACACTTAATATAGGCCTGTATGAAGTTAAATGTAGAATTATATAACAATGTACTATTACAATCACACTTATTTGAAAATGCAAAAGCCCTTGTAGTATTTTGAAAAGGCTGCTCATAATAAACGCGTCTCTTGATATTAGGTTCTGTGTATGGGGACTCAGGCTGTGTTCATCGATAACGCCAACGAACAGCACAACATGATTCTGCTCAAACACTTCACTGAGAAGAACAGAGCTGCTGTGGTGGATGTCAAGACTCGTAAGAGGAGAACAGGTACGAGAAGAGCTGTCAATGGGTTCTTCACACTAATCACACTTATCTCTCAAATTTTCTCAGCTGTAAAAATACCAGAGCTGCACAAGTCTTTCAGTACAGTCTAAAATCACATGACTGCCAGTGACATTCAAACCCACCTTCATTTGCAAAGGGTGTGTCTGCTTTACTCCATTGTTTTTGTATGAGGTTACCTCTTAAGTTAATTTACTGGCTTCTAGGGCTTTGAATATAACAGAGCAAATATTTGATGACTGCAGTGCTTATTTCTCTATTGTAAAACAATCATATGCTGAGAAAATCATTTTTCATTTTTTTTCAGTCGACCACAGAAAATGTGTTGTGGGTTATAATGGGCAGCATCTTACAGATTCGCTATTATCCTCAGAAATGTCGAAATGAAGAAATGTCTGACTGTCTTTAGAAAAAGATGAAGACATCTCAGTAGACAGGATTTTAAATAAACATTCAACTGGGACTTCTTAACCTCAGTTAATGGCTGCTTAGAGGACATTTCGGAAATGATCATAGACACTCAAAACAAGTAATGGTAAAAAATAACATTAATGTGACTCTCTGTCTACTATATTTCCTCTCAGTGAAAGACTACCAGTTAGTCCAGGCGCATGAGGGCAGCAGCAGGAATGATGTGGAGTCTCAGGAGGGACAGGCGGTGTCCCTGACCTCCGACCACCTGAGCTGCTACCTGAAGAACTTCACCTCTATTGTGAGTCACCTGCTGCAGGTCGAGGTGGAGAGCAGCGCCCAAGATGCTGTGGAGGCCACCTGGGTGCTCTCTCTCGCTCTTAAAGGACTCTATAACACTCTGAAGGTATTCACCTTATATAATATATACATGTATATAAATGTATAAATATACAGTATATACAATAATAACCATAATTATACACATTATATATACTTATATAATATATACTATGTATATATAAAATTCATGCACCTCTTACATAACATGACAACATTTATTTCCATCAAGGGGTGCATCAATTTTTGGTCCCAACCATTCTTTCATGTCGCTGTTTGGATATATATATAATTTTTTCCCCCTGAAAATACTACATTTATTACGCAAGAATGCATTAAAATTGATCGAAGTGACAGCAAAGACTTAAATGTCTGTTTCAAATAAATGCTGTCATTTTAAACTTTACTGAAAAAAATGGGGTTCCACAAAAATATTAAGCAGCACAACTGTTTTCAACATGTTTCTTGAGCACCAAATCATATTAATGATTTCTGAAGGATCATGTGACACTGAAGACTGGAGTAATGATGCTGAAAATACAGCTTTGCCGTCACAGGAATAAATTACATTTTTAAACTGTTATTTTTAATTGTAATAATAATATTATTACTGTTTTTACTGTATTTTTGGTCAAATAAATGCAGCCTTGGCAAGCATAATGGACTTCTTTCAAAAACATTAAATCTTACTGAACCCTGACTTTTGAATGTAGTGAATATACTTTATATACATTAAACATTATAATTTAATATGATTTTAATGGGGTTATATAACATGTTATTTATTTAAAACCTTCCAAGTTTGGCATGATATTTCATATTTAATTCAACAACATCTAATACAATGTGTGGCTTTAGTTTCCAATACATTTTGGGGTCTTTTATATAAATACACAACAAGTCATGATTGTGTTGGTTGTGTTTTCTTCTCTTGCAGAAGCATGGTGTGGATCAAGCTCAGGAGGCCATCCAAGGCTCCGGCCTGATGCAGCTCCTGGTCCGTAAGTGCAGCAAGGGCACAGGCTTCAGCAAGATGTGGCTTTTACGAGACCTAGAGATCCTCTCCATTATGCTTTATTCCTCCAAGCGAGAGATCCACTCCATGGCGGAGGACGGAGACACAGAGACAGATGGAGAGAAGGAGAGAGAGAAAGAGCATGACTCTGATCACTCCAGCTGCTGCGCTGATGATGCTGATCCAAACAGACCGGATCCACTGGAAGGACTGGATGAAGAGACAAAGATCTGTTTCCAGGTTAGGCTTCAGACACTCATCCTCTGTCAGAAGTGGACCTTTTTCACCTCTTGTTCTTCCCATATCTCTTCCAGCAGTTTAATCTAGAATCATCAGATTGATTGAGTGTTGTAATTGCTCCTCAGCATCTGAACTGGAGAAGGAAAGGGGGCAGATAATTCACAGTACTGGAATGTAGAAATGAGTATGTAGAGGAATAATTATTAGAGCTTTGATTTTTGTCTTGATCTTAGATTACCCATGATGCTCTTAATGCCCCACTGCACATCTTGAGAGCCATGTATGAGCTCCAGATGAAGAGGACTGACTCTTTCTTCCTTGAGGTGCAGAAAAGGTGAGTTACATTTATCACTTACATTTTATAATGAATAAGTTTAAAAATATGCATACCTTTTGCAGAATCAGAAATAATATATGAAAAAATAAGAAGCCTAGTTTGACTGAAATTATAAAAATCTTTTGGTTCTTAAAACCATTTTACCTCTTTGCGCATCAAGTCAAGTCACCTTTATTTATATAGTGCTTTTTACAATGCCGATTGTTTCAAAGCAGGAAAATAATGCAACAGAATTTGATTCGGCTGTACAGCTGCTCTGGAGAAAACAGTGATGTCATCCAGCATAGTTCAATTATCATATAGTGTCAATGCAGGCAGATCAGTAATATAGTTGAATATTTAGTGTCTCCAACTAAGCAAGCCAAAAGCCAAAGGCGACAGTGGCAAGGAACCAAAACTCCGTCAGGTGACAGAATGAAGAAAAAAACCTTGGGAGAAACCAGGCTCAGTCGGGGTGCCAGTTCTCCTCTGGCCAATGAACAAACAGTGTATGATTTATGATTCAGGCAACATTACAAGTCAGAAGTCATATTAGATCAGAATATTCAGAATATTTGTCCAGTTCCATCTGGTTGAAGATCGGAGTCATCACTCAGGTTTGTTGAGGATCAGTGCCACTGGATGTCGTGTCGATGAGGCCTTCACAGGGGAGAGTCTAGTTGACACGGTCTCTGCAGACACTTCAGGGATGTGTTGGTCACGTCTAGGCACAGGACCACCATCTGATCTGGATATGGCACGGATCCAGCTGAGTACAGTAAACCTCGGGATAAAGAGAGAGACTAACATTAGCGTAGATGCCATTCTTTTTATGATGTAACGAGTACATCAAGTGTTCCCGGTTCCGGCAGACCTAGTTTATGCAGCCCAAAATAATCATTTAACTGATTTGAATAATAGAAATTGATAATGTTCTATGTGTATGCCATAGTAAAGAGATGTGTTTTTAGTCTAGATTTAAACTGACAGAGTGTGTCTGCTTCCCGAACAATGCTTCCCGAAAGAAGACTGTTCCAGAGTTTAGGTGCTAAATAGGAAAAGGATCCGCCTACAGTTGATTTTGATATTCTAGGTATTATCAACTGGCCAGAATTTTGAGACTGCAATAGACGTGATGGAGTATAATGCGTTAAGAGCTCGCTCAAGTACTGGGGAGCTAAACCATTTAGTGCTTTGTACGTAATCAGCAAGATTTTAAAATGTATACGATGTTTAATAGGGAGCCAGTGCAGTGTTGACAGAACCGGGCTAATATGGTCATACTTCCTGGTTCTAGTAAGAACTCGAGCTGCTGCATTTTGTACCAGCTGCAGTTTATTTATTAAGCGAGCAGGGCAACCACCCAGTAGAGCATTACAATAATCTAGCCTTGAGGTCATGAACGCATTAACTAACTGTTCAGCATTTTGCATTGAAAGCATGTGCCGTAATTTAGATATATTTTTAAGATGGTAGAATGCAGTTTTACAGACACTAGAAATGTGGCTTTTAAATGAAAGATTTGTATCAAAGGTTCCTAACTGACGACGAGGACTTGACAGAGCAGCCATCAAGTGTTAGAGAGTATTCTAGGTTACTACATGCAGAGGTTTTTTTGTCCAATAATTACAAATTCAGTTTTTTCAGAATTAAGTTGTAGGAAATTACTAATCATCCAATTTTTTTATATCAGCTATGCATTCCGTTAATCTTGTAAATTGGTGAATTTCGTCAGGGCGCGAAGAAATATAGAGCTGAGTATTGTCAGCATAACAATGAAAACTAACGCCATGCTTCCTAATGATATCTCCCAGTGGTAGCATGTACAGGGTGAAAAGCAATGTACCTAGCACTGAGCCCTGTGGTACTCCATACTGAACTAATGCCAACATAATTTTCGAGTCTATTCAAAAGAATGTTGTGGTCGATAGTATCGAATGCAGCGCTAAGATCCAATAACACTAATAGCGAGACACAACCACGATCATTTGTAACTCTAATGAGAGCAGTCTCAGTACTATTATACGGTCTAAATCCTGACTGGAAATCCTCACAGATACCATTTCTTTCTAAAAAAGGAGCATAGTTGTGAGGATACTGCCTTTTCTAGTATTTTTGTGGGGTAGATTTGAGATTGGCCTGTCTGATGTGATACTGTAGTAGATGGTTGCATAGTTATAATTTTCTCCCTAATATTATCAGTCTTGCACGTAAAGAAGTTTAGCCACTGTATCAAATAAATACCTAGGGTTGTCGAGAAATAAGCAGATCTAGCAGTTTTATTTGTTTTATTTTAATATTTATATACAAAATACCCAATTACATTATGACTGTCTCAATAATCACAATAAGGCAATGTAATAATCCTTATTATCATAAACATTCAAAATTCTAAATATATATTCACCTAATATATAAAATATAACCATATCCTAGTATATTGTTTAATCACAGTTTTATAATAACAATAGTAGGCCTAATATTGATAATAATAATGACAATAATCTCTACTACATCACAATAATAATACATCATTACTAGTGCTAAGACTAAATGAATAGTGCAATTTTGTTGTAAATTACAACATAGTGGTATGTGTTTATCTGCTTGTGTCATTATCATTATTATTTAATTTATTGTTGTAATTTATATCACCATTTATAATATCAATATAAATAATAAGAACAATTATGATCATCTCTACTTCCGTTTTTATATAATAACAATCACCCCATAATCACAATCCTGAGAACATCAAGATCCCTCCCTCAGCCTTATATTTTGTCAATACCAACTTTTGAATGTTATTGACCAGTGCATTATAAAATACTATAAAAATGAAAAAATATTATTTAAAATAGCAACATCAATTTGTATCGCTCCATCTTAATATCTACAAAGTGCTTGCAGATTCTGTGAGGGGTATGCAAACTTATGAGCAGAATTGTAAATAAATATTCAAAGACTTTCTCTCAAATAAATCTTTTCTCTGAAATATCATCTCAAAGGTTTGACGGTGACGCTATAAAAACCGATGAGACTATTCGTACGCTGGCACAGAAGTGGCAACCATCTAAAAGACCTCGTTCTGAGGAAAGAAGCACCAAGGCTGTAGATACTGATATTATCATTGTGCCCTGTGTGGTAAGACTCATTTTAAGATTAAACATATGCTTCCATTTTGTGATCTAATTTAAATGTTAATTCACTCTACTTTCTTTGACCCTCAGTCTAAACCCACCCGGTGTGAACGTGCCACAGAAGAAACGAATGTCATCTCACAGAAACTCATCACCAACACCGAGAGCGACCTGCAGCTGAGTTACGCCAAACAGCGGCGCACCAAAAGCTCAGCTCTGTTGCATAAAGAGCTGGATGCCCGCAGTAACAAGGCAGTGCGACAGTACCTTTTCAAGGTGAACGAGGCCATTGCTATCCTGTACGCGCGTCATGTGTTGGCGACGCTGCTGGCCAACTGGCCCTCTGACACTCCCATCACAGAGGAAGACCTTGAGCTGAGTGGAGCTTCTCACATGGCCTACATACTGGACATGCTCATGCAACTAGAGGAGAGACCAATGTGGGAGAAGGTGAGAGGGGGAAGGAGTGTGTGGATTTGTAGTCAGGATCTAAAATGCCAAACCTGTGAGTGAGCTGAGAACATTTACAGGCCAGAAGTATTTCTTTCATGCAATGAAACTGTACCATTATTACTAGTATGCATACATTTCTTCCTCACATATTGGATCTCAGATCTTGCAGAAGGTTCTGAGGGGTTGCAGCCAGAGCATGCTGGGTAATCTGTCACTGACAGCATGTCAGTTTATGGAGGAGCCTGGGATGGCCGTGCAGGTCCGTGAGTCCAAGCACCCCTATGACAACAACACTAACTTTGAGGTATGAATTCCATTTGTTTTACTCAAAATCCCTTGATCATGGTTGAGTCTCCCTGGTCCACTCAGTATCTTGCATTGTCTCAGGATAAGGTGCACATCCCTGGAGCGATCTTCCTGTCTGTGAAGTTCGACTCGCGCTGTCACACAGAGGAAGGATGTGACGAGCTCCTGATGGCCAGCAGTAGCGACTTCCTGCAGGACCTGCACACTTTCAGTGGTTCTCACCAGAAATGGACAGACTTTGAGATTCCTGGTGAGAGTTTGAGAAAGTGGCATGTTTAAGTGCTAGTGGTTTATAAAAAAAATCATAACAGACTTGCGTTCACTTGGTTTGGATATACAGAATTTATCTGAATTTCTGCATAAATTGGTCATATAGTTAAATCATAACAAGAGACTAAGTCTGCTTTAAAAAGTATTACACAAACATGATGGTTTGCTGTCAGCTAAACTGAAACTGTAAAGAGGTCCAGTATTCCTCCTGATCATTGTGCAGGTCTGATCCATAACTACAGGAAACATTTTGGTGGAGGTTATGCTGCCAAAAAGAAAACCAACCAGATATTATATCCAATAATGTCCCCCGTATAAAACCCCCTGGTTTAAGTAAAATGTGATTTGTTAATTGTTGTGACGGATTAGAACTTTTTATAGAAATCCAGGTCAGTCTAAAGAGTTCACATATATTTGCTGATGTATATGCATTGTAACTTGAGGTACAATGACGAATGAACAGAATGTAAGGGTTATTTTTTCTCTTTCTCCTCTAGGGGACACTCTCTACTACAGGTTTATATCAGATATGAGTAACACAGAATGGGGCTACAAGTTCACTGTGACCGGTGGCCATCGAGGGCGCTTCCAGACTGGTACGCTTTTGCAGTCATTTAATTAATAACTCTTGATGTCTCTTTTGATGTTTGTCACCAGTGTCCTTATTCAAACCACTGTTTGTCACCACTGTTATTCTTCAAACTGTACTGTCATCATCTCCCTGTCCTCTACAGTCACGCCCTCTAATAAGCCATGAAATTCATCTCAATCAGAGAGCATTTCACTTGAGACTCAAATTCTTAGTCTTTTAGGGTCATAATGTTGGTGTCTCGCTAGCTGATTCTCAGTCGTAAGCTTCATTTACACTGCAGTTTGAGAATCAGAGGGAGTCGGTGTGCATGGCCGTGTCTCTCAGCGTGTGAGAGCATTAACAGCCCCAGAAACTCAACTTCCCGCTGAGTCAGTGGCCCTGCCGATCCTCCGATCATAACTAGCACATTTAAAATGAATTAAGGCAGTCAGTAAGGGGAACGTGGTTTTGGCAGTGACCACTGAGCTACTTCTCATGCTGGACAGAAAACGCAAAGCAACATATCACAAACACTGACTGTTAAAACATTATGTTTGTACATCCTCGTATTTGTCTAAATAAATGAAAAATAAAACAATAAAAACTTCAATCAGCCATTTAAATACTGAATTTAGGCTTCTTGAGATTTATATTGAACAGTATAGAAAACTAAAACTATTAGAAATAATTTTCATTAATTGAAATAAAGCTAAAATAAGTTTAAGTTCTACATTTACTATAACTAGAACTGAAATAAAAAATAAAGCTAAATTGAAATATTAAATAAAAAGAAAAACGAATTAAATTGACAAAACCACATAACAAAATGAACTAAAATTAGAATGAATTTATAAAAAAGAAAAGCTAACTCAAAATGTATAAATACTATTTAAATAACACTAAAATAACACTGTAAGATTACATTTAACGGTGTTATTAAATTATTAGCGTTTTAAAGAATGATAAAAATGAGCATGAACACTTCAATATCCAATTTATACTGATATTGATAAATTAAAAACTGATATCAACTCATATGGTACCAATATATTGTTCATACCTACAGTTAAGTTTATCCATCCACAACCCAGTTGCCCAGGCCATTCTCACACAGATGCTTTAGAACGTGGGCGCATTCAAATCATGTTTGCATAGATAAACAATGTAAAAACAGCTCACTGGAATACTTAAACGAATTCTGTGTGAAATGGCCCTTAGTATATGAACTTCTGAGCATATGGTTGATCATGACTGTCAGTAGTGGGTCATGAGTCACTTTGAACTCTTCTCCTGAGCCTTGTCCAGCTTTAATCAAATAATGAATAGACTTGTGCACCTTTTGCTCTGTTTCTGACATTTATTATTCTATAATGGAATATCAAATGGGTTTCCCAGCCATGGGAGCAGCGCCTCATTTACGAGGTCTGCCAACTCATTAGTTTTTTTCACAGATGAAGCTTAAGAGGGTAAACAGGAGAAAGAAAACAGCCCTGCATGTGAATTTATATTCTTCCTTTTATATTCTATTTATATCCTTTTATAAGTAAAATGATTTTTTAACTTGTGCTTTTTTCACATTTGTGTTAGTAGTGTGTTGTTGAACTGACGTTATAGTTAGCATATTTACAGGCTGCACGATATTGGAAAAATTGTCTTTTTCTTTTCTTATATTGCGATATGAAAACAGTTTCACCAGACGACTTGAATAGCTCTATCTGGAAAGAATTAATCATTCTAGAATTGTTCGATCATTGTGTGATTTTTGTAGAGGAGTGAATATGTAAAGAAAATAATAAACAAATTACAAGCATTAGATAAATACAGTAGAACAAAGATATAAATGAAATAAACAGTGCTTTGTTTTTCATGTAAGTAACAGTATTCAGGTACAGAAGTTGAGTAATCAGATGTAAATTAAATTAAATAAATTAATATAAATTAAATATAATTAATCTTTGCTAAAGCTACAATAGTGTTTTTCTCTTTGTATTTTGTTGTTTGATTAACATTAATGACTTAGAAAGCAGTGGGTATATTAGGCTTCTGTCATCTTTAAGAGCTAATGCACGTATCAAATATAACAATGCGCATCTGTTTTCTTTCTCAACCTTTTACTTTGACGTAAGCCATGTGTGACTGTTTACAAGGACACTCGCCGAGACAGGCATTTAAAAAATTTGTGTGTGTGTCTGTTGAAGCACAAATGGAGGCAGAAGACATTGGAATTCGGTTTTCGCAGGATGTATGCGTGCACAGAAAACAGCGTGCGAGTTCCAAAATTAGTTCTCTTTTGCGGCTTTGTGCGCTTGAATGGCTTAATTTCTTGAATGTTTAAACTGACAGGACCTAAAAGATGTGCAAATGAAACTTTATAATTTAACAGAATCATGTGCATTTCAAGCAGTGGTGTCTGGTCCGTATGGATCACAGATCAACTACGATCCCTATACTTGACATCGCACATCCTGCAATGTGACTATTGTGGATGTGCGATATCGATGCTAAAATGATATACCTAGTTACAGTAGTGTTTACAGCGCCTCAGGAAGCCTTTGGAGCTGATACTCACCGGTTATGGTAAGGGCCGTTACATTTCTGACATGCGCTCTAAGCAGTAGACCAATTATAATAGACTGGGACCAGCTGACCAATCAGAGCAGACCAGCAGAGCAGTTTTAGAGAAACCGAAACTAAAGAGAGTTCAGACATCGGGTGAAAACAGGTGCTGCAACAATGTAAATTATAAGAAAAATTTGTTTTTTTTATATTAAATGAAGTAAACATATTGTAGTAGACCTCATAAGCAAAATTATGAACTTGTAAATAAGCACATTTATGTTTTTGAATCTGAACAGGGTTTGAGATCCTGAAGCAGATGCTTGCGGATGAGCAGGCCCTCACTCACCTTCCACTGGCTGACATCTGGGAGTGGCAGGTGGGCGTGGCTTGTCGGCAAACAGGAAACCAACGGCTGAAAGCTATTCACCTGCTGCTGCGGCTCCTGCAGTGTCCGTCTCAATGGTGTGTCCCTTCTTACCTCTCTGATAGGTCTTTTTTAAAAGCTGACAGCATTTATTAAACCCAACAAAAGGCAGCCGCATTATCCTGCAGTGCTTTATAGCTGTCCCAGTATTCTGGAGAGATGGGGCAGCAACTTCCTTTCAGAACCTGGTTCTGTCAGGTCAGTTCTACACTCTGTGGATAGCAGGTGCAACTTGGCCCACTTTAACAAACCTCAAGTGAGCTTATCTTCCTCTCGCTCTGCAACTTTTTTCCTGTTTCTGAAAAGCGAAATGCTTTTGAAAATTTAATCAAGTGGATAACTTTAAGCACACAAATATTGCATATCAACTTATTGCCGGTTTTCCTCAAAAGCGGTTTATATTAACTTCTCCTCATTCTTTTGTTTTGTTTTGGTGAGCATCCAGATTTACACAGCTTTTGCATAACGCATCTGACAGTGGCTTTCTGCCTTCATTGTTCCCATGGCAACAAGGTCACATGTCAGGTTGATTTGCATAATTTCCATGGTGTTTGGACACAGTTACATCATCATCAGCAGCAGAGAGACCGTGTATGAGCGAAATAGAGACATGGACCTGTGGTGTCAGATGAGTTAGCGAAGTTGAGGAATAGCCCATGCAAATGACCACCTGCTCTCCACAATGGGAACATTAAGCAGGCGAATGAGATGGCCACATAGTTCAAATATGAGTAATGATAAAGCCAAGTGAATTTAGAGCGTAATGACCTCACGTTTTGATTGTTGTGCATGTTAACACAGGGGTTGTGACCTTACACTTCTGCGGCCACTGTGGCAGCTCTTCATTACTATGGAAAGTGGTTTGAGTCAGGACCCCACCAGTATCACAGTCCTCCTTCCTCTCCACCGTGCCCTCACCGAGCTCTTTTTCATTGCTGAAGCAAAGGCCATGGTGAGTGACCATCTTCCTCCTTTTCTCAAAAACATTCATGAGAAATCAATCCATCTTAAATGTTCACCTCAGCTACAGATCTTTTTATTTAACGCTGATCAGTTGTTTAAAAGTGGTTTACACAATAATGAACATTCCCGTATGTATGCTGTTAGCAAAAAGTGAAGAAACAAAAATCAGAAAGAAAATCACCAAAACCCAATTAATTAAGCCATTGAATGGCAAGAGCAGCATAAAGAATAAGAGCACAGGGTTTTGAAACATCATGAGGTTGAGTTAATAATTTATACATTTTATTTTCACTAATCCTCTTTTTAATGCGAAATTACTTTAATTTAAATAATTATTTACACCACTGATCAAAAGTTAGTAAGATTGAAGTTAACACTTTCCCCACCAAACACAAAATTTTCCGGGTTTCCGTGTTTTCACTGTTATACGGTATGGGATGCTATTACACATCTTCTGAAAGAGTACTGACTCTCCTGATCAAAGCAGATGCGAAGAAGTTGCAGAAACAAGCGATATCATATGTAATCATATGCCTATGTAAAAAAACACGATCATCAACATTAAATGGCATATAAATCAAAACTGCCTAATGTTACTGAATTAAGTGTTGATAAAAAAAAAAGAATGCATGAAGCTAGAATAAAACGGGTTTGTTTAAAAGCAGAGGCTCTGTTCTTTCTTTTGATGTATTGCATGTTCAGACATTTATACAGCAAAATATTCTGGGGGCCATGACATTTTTGTGAAAATGATCACAAACACTCTTTTCTTTTAAACGCTGGTGGGGAAAGAGTTAATACTTTTATTCAAGTGAAGTGACAGCAAATACACTTTTATAATGTTATTTCTTTTTTTTTTTTTTAATACTGTTTGTTTGACCTGTATCTTGAGCTTTCATCAAAGCATCCTGGAAAAATGTATCATGGCTTCCAAAAAAATATTAAGCAGCACAACCGTTTTCAACATTGATAATAATAAGAAATGTTTCTTGAGCAGCAAATCAGCCTATTAGAATGATTTCTGAAGGATCATGTGACTGAAGCTGATGCTGATGCTGAAAATACAGCTTTGTCATCACAGGAATAAATTACATTTTATTTTAATATATTAAAATAAAAAACAGTTGATATCAGGTGATAACATCAGTAATCTTTTTGTATAGTTTCTTTTTCAGTTTAAGATGCATTATTTATGTGTATCTTTGATTCTTAATCTTTGTCATCATATATTTTGACGTGTGTTTAGGGTTATGCTTGTGTAACAGATGTGAATTGCTCTGTCCTTCAGACAGTGATGATAAAAACGGTGACAAATGTGTCCACTTCCAAAAATTCCAGATGCCCCTTTAAGTTATTTATCCTGGCATTGGCTCTGTCCGGACAGTTTCTTTTAATGGAAAATGTTTATTGAATTTTGGGAGGCGTCCAGGTGATGTTACGTAAGTAATTGTTTTGTGCTGTCACAAGAAAATAGTTCTGTTATGATATGTGGAAAAACTGGACTGGAGAGCAGAAGATTTTTATTATCATGTTTAATGTCAGATTTCAGTCTGAATTATGCCAGGTTCTGTGAGTGTCTGTCGTGTGTCTCAATCCCAGAGTTACAGCATTTGTATGCTACACTCAAACTCCAAAAAATAGAAACACCCACACAGAAATGTACAGGCTTGCCATTAGCCTTAATGACCACATTTACATGTGTGAAAGGCAACATAGATAGACTTCTATATTTGTCTTTCTTTGTCTATTTCTTCTGTTTTTTCTTTTTTCATGTGAATGTACAGTTGCCCCACAGAGTATTTGGGCAGAGTATATTGGTTAACAATAATTATTTAAATGCAATGAATTTTAACCAATTGCTTTTAAAGGTCATTTTTAAGTGAATGTGGGAAGTTTCTCTCATGTTCATAGCAGAGTAACCACAGGTGTAGTTCATCACATTAACTATGTTACACTAATGTTTGACAACCAGTGTCAAAATACTTGATCTTGATTTTAAACATACCTATTTTTTATCATCTGAAACATAAACTTAAACTAGAAACTTAGAAAATGTGTTTTGCTATATTTCTTAAAAATAAAATCCACTTGTTTTGATATTTTTGCTGTATAATGCAAAGACAAATACATATGTAAGAGTGCCTTCAGTTTCCAAATATTTTATAAGTGTGTGGTACAGACAAAAGCAGGCACTAGGGGGCACTAAGACACCTCCTTGTATAAAAAGTAAGCCAAAATATCCTTGAAGAACACAGTATAGTCACACAGTTCAGGGAGATGCACACACATTATGAACATATGCAGTACATGATATTTATAGATATAAACAGCCACGTCGTGTAAAGCCTCCACCATGCCTGAGTGAATGGCTCTCTTTCTTTGAGGCTCTCTTTCACGTTTTTATGACAATACTCTTTCATCACTGAGCCATAATGCTTTAACGGCCAAGTTGGACACGAATATGAAGTGGCTTGTTTGTGTGTGTGTTTGAATGAGATATGTTTAAGTGAGCATTAGTGTTGAAGACTGACAGGCAAATGGATGAAGTGAGTGTTGAGTGGTTACACCAGTAGACACTCAACACTGTTTGGCCTCATTATGAAGAGCCTTAATCTCTCCCACAACCGCTGCACTTCTCAGAACTGACCATAAAGATTTCTTACCTCTCAGCAGCCAGATGATCATGATTGATCTATTGTTTATTTTCAGTTAGGCAACGCTAGAAAATGGGATCAGAACATTGAAACTAATGGGAGATTTTCTACACGTATTTGCAAGAGCGTTTCAGCATGTGAATACTCAGCTGTTCTAACCTTTGACTCGGAAATGAGACGGAAAGAAGAAGAAAAAAACAGATAAGACGTTCAGACTTGCTCTGTCTTCCTCTCCTGTAGTGTAGTAACACTCATTTCTGCAGGATGACAAAAAAACCCTCCTTCACAGAGGAAGTGGTTTCAAATGTGTTCTGACATGACAAAAACTGCAGCCTCTCCACAGTCTACAGAGAGTTCTGTCAAGAAGCGTTTAGGTGTCTAGATGCTGTTCGTTTGGGTGTAGAAGTGGAGTGCGGTCTGACCGGCTTCTGTTAACCCAAAGCATTGACGGCACTCCATTCAGAACTCCTCCCACTAAAGTCATCAAAGCTGAGCTCTCAGTAAGGATGTTGTTTGACATGGTTAAGGAGACTGAACAGGATATTGGCATAGATGTATCTTAGTTTTTGAAAAATAAATAAATAGATAAAAGATGTAGAAAAACATTATTAACTTAAAGGGATAGTTCACGCAAAAATGAAAATTGTCATCATTTACTCACCCTCAAATCTGTATGAGTTTCTTTCTTCTGCTGAACACAAAAGAAGATATTTTGAATAATGTCGGTAACCAAACAGTTGATGGTGCCAATTTTTTCCCCCATACTATGGAAGTCAATGGGTCCATCAACTGTTTGGTTAACCATACTTTTGTGTTCAGCAGAAGAATGAAGCTCATACAGGTTTGGAACAACATGTGGGTATGGAAGCCCGTTTCCGCCACTAAATAAAAAAATAAAAAGAGTAACTGCGACTTTTTATCTCAGAATCCTGACTTTTTTTTCTCACAATTGCGTGATATAAAGTCATAATTCTGAGATATAAACTCGCAATTGTGTGATATAAAGTCACAATTCTGACTGAGAAAAAAAGTGTATGTGAGTTTGTATCTCAGAATTCTGACTTTATAACTCGCAATTGTGAGGAAAAAAAGTCAGAATTCTGAGATTAAAAAAAGTCGCAATTACTCTTATTTTTTTATTTAGTGGCGGAAACGGGCTTCCATATGTGGGTGATTTAAATGATGTTTTATTTTTATTTTACGCCACTTTCTCCCAGTATGCTTAACGAATAGAGACTTATGAAAAAATAATATTGTGAAATAAAAATAACTTTTTTCCTATTTTTAAAAAATATATAATTTATTTCTGTGATGGCAACTTCAGATTTCAGTGTCACATGATCCTTCAGAAATCATTCTAATATGCTGATTTGCTGTTTAAGAAACTATTCTTATTATTATCAGGTGTGCTGTGTAATATTTTTTGTGGAAACTGATACAATTTTTTTCTTCCAAAATGCTCTGTACATGAAATCCAAAAGCATTAAAAAAGATGTCATGTGCAATATTATAAATGTCTTAAATCAAAGTGACAGTGAACACTGATATCTGTATGCAAACTTCCTTTTAAATGTTTAAGGACAGTTACACACCTTTTGTTCTGTACTTGTTCCGTTTCCCATTTGTCATTAGCCTTCGCATGTCTAGCCTAACGTGCCATCTGGAGTTCATGAACACATTTAAACAATCTATGGCTGATTCGTGCCATTCGGTGCTTGAGTATGCATTAGCCTTATCAACCTCGTTGTGTGTTGTTTATACGTACTGTCATAATACAAAGTTTACATGTGAACATTTTCACTGACTTTTCAGGGTTTTGTTAACACAATACTTTTTTTAAACAATCTATTTTACTGTATTGCTATGCCTATTTTACGGTTTCTAGGTTCCACCATTCTCCCTCAAAAGTTCCCTGGAGATCATGCGTAAAACAGAAATAGGCTCTAGACTTTGATCAATGTGAAATACCTGGAAGAGTGCAAATACTCCTACCTCAGGAAATTAGATAGCCGAGGCAGGGCTGATTTAGATGCTGTCTGGTTTGATTCAGAGTCATGTCATCAACAGCATGGTGCTGTTCCAAACCCCAGATTAACAGCTCATGTTGAGCCAGTCTATGGTGAATAACAGTATAGTCTAACTGGCCTTGAATTGAACTGGCCTCTCATCAGATTGCTCTCCTGGCAAGTGCTATAGAATAAATTTAGCATGTATTTGCAGCTTGTTTTCCATATCAAATGTGTCCAGTTCATGTTGTGGGTGAATACTGAAGCTGGTATGTGTCTTTTTATTTGTCCATCAGGAGCAGGACGTTCTGCAAGAGTACCTTCTTGCTCTCACTACCAATGAACAGCTGGTAGTGCGCACTGCACAGGTAAGGCAATCCCTATGGTGTTCATGGTTTTTTTTTTCTCATATATTTTATTTTATTTTACCAGGTTAGTCCCCACTGATGTTTAAATCAAGAGCAGACAGCAGAAAAGAACTAGCTAAAATATATAATTACAATAAAAAAAAAGGACAGGTAGGATGGAAATCATTAGTGATTCAGATTACCATTGAAATTCCTACATAACAATAGTTTAAACTCATTCAGAATAATTGGATCTTGAAGTTTGAGGAGATTTTGTAATCTGTTCCTAGAAAAAGAAAATACTGAAAACCCTTGTTTCCTAATTCAGACAAGGCTTTATGAACAGTCATGAGCATGTCCAGAGAATATATGCCATAAACACCACATTAGTAACATTAAAAATTAGATACAAGATGGTCTTCCATTGAAAATAAATATGGCCTGTCAATTTAACTTGTTAATTTAAGTATTTAAACAAAAACTTTATACGAGTAGCATGAGTACCAGAGATTGGCCAATTTTATTAATAATGTCATGTAATTCTGTAAAAATATTTTTAATCCGTATATACCAATGAATAATTTGTCATATAAAAAGAGAAAGATAACATATATTGTTAAGCAATATACAGTGAGTAAGTAAGGGTTGTGCAGTTGATGAAGACACATGAGGACAATGAACTGATGCACCTATATTCAAATGAGCACATATAGTATAACAGGAGCCACATTGGCATTGGTTCACTGCTTAAAGCCTAGTGCATTAACTTGTACAATAAAGCTGCTAATTCACAGGAAGGACAGGAAACCACAGCACAGTGTAAAGGTGAATTTTTTTCAAATGGCTCTGATGGATGGTCCCACCATATGTTGATGAGGAATAATGATCCTGTAATGTCTAATGATGTGTAAAGCTTGTTTTATTAGCACAACTTGATGAAAAGATACTTGATGAAAAATTCATGAAAGTGTATTTTATTATTACTATACAGTAGCGATCTCATTTGCTTATTTGTGTTGCTTCTGTTGCCGTAACATTTGTTTTAGCACAGATTCATAAATGCAATTTGAGAAAATACTTCACTAAATGTCTTACTTTCTCTAAAAGTAACAGTCTATACCCTTTGTTCACATAGAGAGATAATGGCAATAGTGACAAAATTGCCTTTGGTGAAATAAATATTTGCGCTCATCATCACATGATGGCTCTAACCAAATATTATGCTAAAACAGCTGAACATCAGAAAGGATATTGATAAAAAACACCTGTTGATTCTCACACGAGGCATACGTGTTCCCATCATCCATATACGCGTGTGCAAGAGTGTGTTTGTGTGTGGGCTGGGGGCAATTCTGTTGCTTTTAGTCATTAACCCCATAATGGTGTTGGGTGTGGCACAGCCTCATCTCCACCACAGGGGCGGCTAAAGGACCACATTGTGATGTGTAGGACGGGATTAATGCTCTGTATTTATCTTCTCCCAAGCACCTTTTTAGCTTCAGTAAAAAAACATGCTTGTAATATTAATGACAGCCAAACAAGTGGTTTATGTTGTTAACCAAATAGTGTTTTTGTGCCAAAAACGTTTTTAAATGGGTTGAGCAGTGGCATATTTGAAGTGTGATAATTGTGTGTTTGTGTGTGTTTTTGCTGAGCTCTGAGGGCCACAGGTGTGTGAAACGGTTTGATAAATTCCACAATGTTTTGCTTCATGGTTTTATTCTCATTCTCTCTCTCTCTCTCTCTTTCCCCCCTTCCTTCTCATTCTCTATGACTTTTTCTGTGTTTGTTGCCACCAACCCCCCCCCTTTTCTCCTCCTGTACTCATTTTTCTTTATATTGTTCTTTCCCCTGCTTTATTGCATAGGCGCTGAAGAACATCGCAGCCATCAGCCTGGCCATTAATTACCCAAATAAATCCACTAAGCTGCTCAACCTGTCCCCATGAAGGAGGGATGAAAGAGAGATGGAGATGAGAGAAGGGAAGCTTGCCAGAGCCCCATGGGTACGGCCTTCTGTGCTCGACGGCTGCGGCGGGAATGGGCCACATATGTCTTCCTGAAAAACCCACCTGTAAAACCACCCCTTCGCTGTTTAATCATGAAGTGAGGGGCACAGTGATGTTTCGTGTCATAATCATAAAAGTTTCCTTTTGAAATGATGGCGAAGGTTATTTTCTTTTTCTTCTTTTTTGGGCTTACCTTCTGTTTTACCTCCTCTTTAACAATAAGAGTTTAGTGGGCTGTGCCAAATTAGTTTCTCACCCATAAGCATGTGTTTATTTCTCCTTCATTTTCTTTTTCGGAAAAGCCACCGTGGGCAAGACAATCAATCAAAGTGAAAGCAGGTCACCTTTCCCTGCCTCACACACTCTCCCTGGACACGTCGCCTAAAAATACGAAGCTGCCGACGCAGTCTCATCCTTCAAAGTGGCCTGAGACTACATGTATACTCGTAGACTACATAGACTCACAACATCGATATCTGTTCAAAACCGCAGGGCCTCAGTGGAGCCTGATGAGCTGATGTTTGTTCGGTACTAGCAGCTAGCAGTTACACTTGAAAACAACATGCTTCTAGACAAATGCCAGCTGATGTTTGCGAGTAAAATAAAAACAAAACAAAGAGTTTGTGCCATTCGAGCATAGAAGGCGCCGTTTGCCTTAAAGAGCAGTTCAATGATCTTTCAACTGTTTGTGGGCCAGTTAACAAAGCTATAAAATGTCTTAGTACGTGGAATGTCAGTCCTTGTCTTACATTGACACGTCCCAGATTCTCAACTCACTCGGTAGTGCAGCATACCACCAGGAAATGTAGAGCACTATGTACAGAAATATCACTTTATGTTGTGCTGCATGCAACACTGGACATAATCGTGATGTCCATTACTGATGGGGGCATATCGGTTGGTGTTTTATAGATCTATTAAGTGTTCGATCTATTGCTACACAATTGCGAGTTTAGTAGATGGTCAAAAGGTGCAGAACTTGATAATCATAAACTTCATCCATTATAGCGGTTTCCTTATAATCTAGCGATTGAGACTCACCAGTATTTTAACTGTGGTGATACGGATACGGTTATGGAAGTTGTGTTGCTTTAATAAAAATATATTTATTATTATCATTACAGGGACATTTTAAGGTGAATCTTGTGTGAAGCATTTGATTGGCTAATAGAGAGATGTGTTGCCGTTTTGCAGGTCACATAAAGGTTCTTAGTTCTAATAAATGTGTATCTAAATAGTTATTTTATTAATTGTCATTTTTGCCCTGTAGCCTAGTGTTTCTCTTTTTTATGAAATATCGTAGTTTTTTGTTCTTGACAGGGGTATTCAGGTCTTTGATTTTTATTTCAGTTTGATTTCATTTTAGTTGGAAAGGGATTGAGATGAATAGTTATTTATGCCAAAGAATCACTGTTAAAAAGAAAAAGAAAAAGAAGCACCAAACGCAAAGAAAAGTATATTTATCTTCCAGAAGGAGGGTCTTGTATTGGGGGTGGTAGGTGGTGGTGTTATAATAGAAAAGGGTTAAAGTGGAGGGCTCCAATGACGGACACCGATCCTTTAGTCCTCAATGTTTTTGTTTACATGCATACTAGCATGGAGCACTGGCTATGTTTTGTGGCCCTGCTCAGCCTCAGTTTGGGTGGGACATTTCAAAATGTCTGCCAGGAAAACTTCCTGTCACTATAAAGCCTCAGATATTAACAAACAATGTGCCTATGTTTAAAATGAAGCAATCTTAATTTAATCTTCATATCATTGTAAAAGTCCTCTTTTCAACTATATTTTTAAAGAAAATTATATAGTTTAATTTGGAGCATTTTCTATGTTTTATTTTTATGAATGTCTTTTTTTTTTTTTTTTTCTCAGAGTTCATGGCTTCAATTGCTTTGAATTTGACATGAATGTATATAGTTGTGAATATGGACAATTGCATAAATAATTGATATGAAAATAAATTTTCAAATCAGCCCTCCACATTAAAGAAATGTCAGAACAATGTACTATATTGTTGTAAGTTTACACTTGATCCTTTTGAATTGATTTGCTATGTCACGCAAAAAAAACTGCTTTGGGTTGATTGCTCATTTGTTTTTAAATAAAAAAGCAAGATATGCAAATTCATGTGCCTAGGGGTTTCTCTTTTACAGAATATCACTTAGAAGTCAAAACTTGAGCATGTTTTAATTTTGGCAATTTAGTCTTTTTTAAATTGTTGGTGAGTTGTGTAATTTTATTATGAGTTTTGTAATATACTAATACAAAAAAACATTAATTTGCTACTAAGTTGTAGCAATATTTATTTTATTTTACTTTATTTTTATTAATGAAAATGTTTTCATTTAGTTTTCATTAACGGTAATAACACTGCATTGAGCTGACTTTCAATTTGTTTTGCTACTGTAAATAGTTCCTTACCTAATTCATGTTCTTTGAAATCATAAACCCTTTAAGTTGAAATCGCAAAATTTGCCATGCACTTTCTATTTAAGCTTAATTTTATACCCATACTTCTAGCATATTGATATTCCTCAAGGTTTATGTTGCTTTGACCTTAAACCTTTTTCATATTAAATTTCATACAATTTGTGCAGCTGTTAAACAAAAGCCATCGCATTTCGTATGTATGTACTTAAAGTAGGCCTACTAAATAAGACATTTTCCTGTTATTTCTGATTTGATTTTTTTTTTTTTTTTCCCTGTGCTGAAAGGATCAGTTCATCTCGAACTGCCTTACATTGGGAGCCTAAAGCCTCAAATGTGGCTTGCAACTGAAAGTTATACTAAATTAAACATAATCCAGTTTTTATGAAACTTGACTCTAACTTCAATAAAATGTAACATTTATAAGTCCATTAAAACATCCAGCCAACACAAAGTTTTTGTGTTCCTTTCCCCTTTCCCTTTTGAATATTAACACCATTCCCAGCATCCCGATCCAACTGAATACAGACAGCAGAGGTGTCTGAGGTCTCACGTCTATATGTTTGTGTTTTGGCTTGGCAAACACATGGACCCTCCCTTTAGCACTACAAATAGTCCCTCCTATGTCAGCATTTTCTTCCCTCCTAGAATGTAAACCATCTGCTGTTTTATTGTAACCGTTGGCCTAAATATAGGCTCACGCCTTCAAACAAACACGCAAGCACATTCGACCTGTGACAGAGCCACACCCTGCCTTTTGAATTAAACTCATCTTCACGAATAAATATGGATACCTCATAGTACCACCAGCATTTCTCTCTGCCCCTCTCTTTCTCTCCATTCACAGAAACACTGACTGACAAATGTGTCACTGATGATGATGGTGGTGGTGGTGAAGACAGTGATGATTCAGAGGCGCTCTAAACTGTAACATCCCCCTCATTACCTGTGAGTCAGCTCTCCTCACACCTCCTCTCCCGCTCCCTTCCTTCCCACGAGCTGGACACCAGCAGTGAATCCCTACAGCTGCGACTGCATAGAGGGAGATGATGATGATGATGATGAAGTCATCCAGTGGGGACGTGGGGCAGTGGGTTTGAAGAAGTATAAATAGCCTCTGACACCAGGATGGCGCGAAACTCGCTCTTCACACCTACACCTCGGATATGGGAATAAGAGAGAAGGGGAAAAGAGAGAGAGAGTGAAGTGAAAAATAGAGTAACTGATAATCTATAGATGTGCTGGTTTTCGAGAGGGGATGGGTGGCTGTGATTCAGGCTTCGCTGAAGATGAGTCTGGATTAATGGTGCTTTCACAGCAGATGATTTGTGTTTTGGCTCTGTGTCATGTTATGCAGGAATAAGGGCTTGCACTAAATTAATGCAGTAGTATAGAATGCTTGTTATAGAATTGAGCTGTTCGGTTTGAAAGATAATTTTCTAGCCAAGAATTTTTACAAAACCAATTTTGGGTTTGAGGAAAATATGGTAAAATATGACATCCATGCATTTTGTTCAAGAAAATAAACCACACAGTTATATCTCGAACTTGTGCTAGCAGTTTTAGATATATAGACTACGTAACTACAGCTGTTAACTGATTCATTAAGCTCCTAAACTCACATCCTTGTGTAAGCTGTAGCCCTTATGTTGCATCTTAGCAACTTAGAAAAACAGTGAAAAGTTCCTGTGCTGTAATGCAGCCTTCAAGTGGAGTTGAAAATGTCATATTTATGCTTTCAAAGCACATGAATGACCAAGCAATATTGTATTTACAAGTGGGAAACTCTAAATTATAGATAATTCTCGACTTATTGTGTCTCGAAATATTGTGTCTGTTCTAAATAGTAAGCCTAATGAATGACTTTCCAAAGTTATTTTAATTTTCTATGCTGTATTTCATTAATATTTGTAATGCAATATGTACTTAAGAGACAACAAATGTAAAATAAACCTCTAAATAAATGTTTTTGTTAGATACATTGCATAAATCGAAAAATGGTTTTCATTGTTTTCAATTCAAAATTAGTGACGGCAGCCATATTGTGCCAGAACAACCAGCTTATTGGTGGAGAGGAGACAGAGGGAACATTATGTCTGACATTATGTAATAACAAGTGGCCATCTCAGAAGTAGGAACTCCACAGGTACACTGACTCTGCTTTCAAGAGCACCTGAGAAGTCAAGCCTCGTTAATACGACATTATCACGCTTTCAGGTTGGAAACATAGCACGGAAGTAGCCTAAACAAAATAAAACAATTATATTGTGAACCATGAACCATAAATCGCTATATCTGAATTCCAAAAATTATTAACAATTATTAATTTCTATCATTTAGTTTTATATTGTAAATGAGCTAAATATTTATTACATAAAGCAAACCATGAAAGTCAAGTAATTAACTAACTAGCAACTCATAACTAGCAAATGTAACTCATAACAACTCGTGTATCATCTAGAACTCTGACTTTCCCACTCCAGATGAAAGGCACATGAGAAACCGAATCGCGTCCTTGTGGTAGTTGTAGCATCATGTTAGCAACTTAGCTAGCAACTCTGATAGCAACTTTGCTGTAAGACTGGCTGAGAAACAGAATTGAAGATGTAACCCCTGAAAACATTCTCAATAATATACATGTAGTTTTACTTAAGTAGGCTACTTTAGCTACTGTTCTTATGATGTGAATGTCTTTGTACTAATTCCATTATAATTAAAGAACATAAATATATAGGCTAGTACAAGACTACAGACAGGCGGATGTACACACAGAACCTACACGTGTTATTTATGGGCCTGCAGTTGGCCTTTACGACTGGAAGTCAAAAACAAAATGTAATGGCTCAACAATCCTATATTTCTCTAAGCTGCTGATCTCTTTTGTGTCTTGCTACCATAATCATGGATGCTAATCTAGTTCATTAAAGTCCCCCTGTAGTCAATCATTGTATCCCTTAAAACTCATCTTTGATTACCAAAAAGACATATGTAAATGTTTTTTCCTGTGAAAAAAAATTCTTCATGCCTTAAAATAGCTTAAATGTAACTCTTGCTTCATTTAGTATACGTGAATCCATGGATATGCTAATTAGCTCCGCCCCCACTCAATCACACCAGCTCAGAGACCCACTCGGTCAACTTTTACTCAAGTTACTGTAGTAAACGCTGCACAAAGGTATCACTCTTTACGACGTCGGACACATAACGGTAATTAATATGATTAGACTTTTGCTTGACTACGTTATAAAACAGCTAATAATGTGTTACACAAACCATGTTCCCGTTCGCCATCTCAGTCAGCCTTCGAAAAATCAGCATCCTTAGAAATGCTTTGAACATAATAGAACGTCAGTGGAGAAAGGCATATAGTTCATAACATTGTAATATACATCATTGTGGCGAGGGGGGCATGGTTTCGCGAGGTCTGCACAGACGGAGGGAGTCACGAGACGAGCGGTGAGAAAGTAGGTCAAGTGCATGATGATAAACACCTGTGTCTGATTGCAGTGATTGGCGTGGAGAGACCGGTTAAAAGCCACGCAGGAGCAGAGTGAAAAGAGAGAGAGGGAAGCTGGGAACTCGTGGGGAGGAACAAAGTAAGCCGGAAGACGGGGAAAACGCCGACAGAGACGAATCGAGAGGACTTTGAGTGTTCATTTGAATGAGTGCGCGTGGCGCCAGTTTATGTTATGTTTTGAGTTGAAAATAAAGCCCACGAGTTCCAGCTTATCGCCGACCCTGCCTTCTTCCTTTCCTCCACAAAACGAACATTGTTACAATCATATACATAATTCACCCGCTATATAGCTAATTGTACACAATTTTTTATTTAAACAGAAAAACAGAATGGCTTCTCTTGAAACTCCCCTGCTTTGCAGCATAATATATAATTGCAGCATAATGATATGCTAAAGCCCGCCTGCAGGTTGACGTGATTAGTTACAAGGCAGTTTGTGACGTCAGAAACTCTAGCGATTTCAAACCACGTTTTTGAGACTGTCTTTGGCTCACTGGACTTTTAAGGAGAAAATACTCAGCAATGGTGTTGACTTATACATTTGCACATGGTTCGTCTGAAAGCATATTAAAAACACCACGTAGACATACAAACAACATTAAAAATGGATTTTCACCACAGGGGGTGATGATTTATTTTTCTTCAAATGTTTTAGACTGTTGGTATGTCCTTTTAATGTCCAGTCACGAAATGAAATCGAGGCAAAAGTGCTGTATGAAATGAGTCTCATTGCTGTGAGTGAAGCAATGATCTGCCCTCTGACTTCTGTCAAATGCTGCAGGTTTCATTTCTTGTATGTGAGAAAGAGGCTGAGAGAAAAGGCTTGTTTCGTGTGTGTTTGGGGAGAGAATATTTGCATTTGTTTTCAAGTCTCTGATGTCAAGCTCCATTGCAATGCCTATAGGCAGAGCAGGGCTGGGCTGAGATGATCTGAGGGTAAGCTCTGCTTCACTGGAGTCAGCTGCCCTCCGTGGCTCGTCTCCTGACACTCGAGAACTACACACATCAAATCTTTCTGTCAATACACTGCAACTAACTTCAGTTTTGCCTTAGGCAGAGCTAAAGACGTCATTGCGAATATCGTTCTCTTTATGTCTCTGCATTGTTGCAATATGAGAGTTTTAGACATTTTTTTAGAGAGTATTTAGACAGAGTTTCTTTCTCTCTCTCTATGGCTGTGTTTAGAATGGAATACGGCATACTAGACAGCATATAATGCATACACTGTCATTTGGGGTTGGTAAGCATTTTGCAATGTCATCTGCCTCTAATCCTCATTAAGGCTACATTTACATGATAAAAAACAGTAATATTGTGAAATGTTACAATTTAAAACAACTGTTTTCTATTTTAATATATTTAAAAATGTATCTCTAAAACAACTTTCAATATGTTATGGTTATTATTTTATACTATTGTATACTACACTGCTGTTACATGACCACGTTATATTGCATGGTGAGTTCAGCAATAAGCGTTCAATTATCCTCTTTGAACAAAAAAAATGCTGCTGATATTATTTCATGTTCATACATGAATACACTGTCATTGCATTGTGGGATACCATGTTCCTCACAGTGTGCTGTTGTATAGTGCACATTTGCATAGGTAATCCAGATTTTGCATACCTCAAAAATAGTATGAGTAGTATGGCAATATGCAATCTATTCTGAACATGGCCTATTTTTTTTTTTTTGTCTCTGATGAGTATGGTGGAGGACTTTATAGCTATTCTACCACCCTTCTTCTGTCCTTGTAGTATGTTTGAAAATAAAACTGTCTTTACAGCGTTCGTCCTTCAACAGAACATTGAAAAGAGGTAACTAGAGCTTCTTCATTCAGCAGTCCTGTGTCACGCAGTAACTTAATTTTTTTCCCCACTTTTTCTTAAGTGTAAAGATGGGGCTAACAACAACATTAAACAGTTTGACTACAACAGGTTCTTTACAAACAGAATGAGCATTTAGTCACAAAAACTCAACAAGCTCTAACCCTAATTTCATGCAACACCCCCAATCCTCAATTTTTTTTTTCGAAGAATCAAATGTAGCATTCCATCACAGCAGAAATTACATCACATCAGATGTCACAGACATCTGAGAGCTTCATTAAAGGAATGCCCCATCACAATACTAATGAGACCTACTTCCTGTTTCCCAAGTGTCACTTCTTCAGAGACCTGCCTGCATGCTAATTGGCTTGTTTAAATAACCCACGAGAGCGAGACCCCACTCAGCCTTTTAACCCAGATTTAATGACATCACAGAGGGACATGTCTGATTGCTCTGAGAGACGCAGGAGACTATTTTAGATTTGATTTCTCCTTTAGCATATGTTTGATTCTTAATAAGGGCTTTTGGGTGCCTTGTTGTCATAATCTCCTTTATCGTCAAGGAAACAAGCCCTGGCCTGGTCAGTAGCAGAAGATATTATGACCACAACACAGGTCTCCAGTTAATCTATCCACGCTGATAATGAAGAAATCAAGAACAGTCTCAAAGTCCACAGGCCACAGTCCATTTAATGACCATTTAATGACCATTTCATGCATATTGTACACACATTTTTGGCTCTCCACCTAACTGTTTATAAGTTACAAGACTGCAAAGTGGTCCAGATAGCAACACACTCACATGACAACTAGGCACAATTCATACAAGAATGCGAAAACGTATCGTAACATACAACTTATGTCATAATTGTATGTTTTTTTTACAATCTTTAACAAATTATTGCCATCTGATTGAACAAATTTTGCCCTCTTGAAAAAATGACTGTCTTCTCGTGATACTGGGATGGTCAATAGTCAGTGACAACTAGTAATAATTCATCCAAGATGGCGGAAATGTATCGTAACATACCACTTACATTGTACGAAAACACTTTTATAGATTTCTTCTATTATAGTTAGGTTTTGGTTTGATCCGTACATTTTTGTACAACTCAACAAAAATTATGACTTTTCATAAGACCGGGTTGATTGATAGATGAAAGTATCACTCTGTGAGATTAAATCACGTAAGAGTACAGGGAAGGCCAACAAATCTTGATATCTTGAATATCGGTCGACATAGAGACCTTTAGTTATGGCGTGATTTTGGTAAGTAGTGTAGAAAGTTGCTGAGATCATCTCTTAGACTTAGTAAAACTGACTTTAGCAAATTTGTTTGAAATCTGATTTCACCCTTTCTCCTTTTCATTCACTATCTACATCCCTCTTTCCATAAGGATAAGGTGCAACAGGAGTTGGAGAGGAAGATTTTCTCAGAAGATGGAGAGAATATGTTGAAAGAACTGGAATAGAGGTTAATGATAAAAGACCTAGTAAGAAAAGTCCAGAAACATTTCTTGACCTTTTCTTCTCATCTGCCCACAAATGTCTATCCTATCAAGGTAAAACTGTGGGTGGAGACCTTTTCTGAGAGCTCTAGTTGTTCTTTCACCAGTACATGTTCCCTCACTTTTCCTCTGATTTGCAGACTCTCTCTAGCGTGTGTTGCATAATGCCACCTACTTCCCTGAACTTAAACCACTTGAGGGCTGTACTGCATGAGCTTGATTCATAACCGCGTTTAAATTCATATAATAGAGAAGGAAAAAACATTGTTTTTTTATGTTATACTTAATAGGTTTGTATCTACTATCAATCTTTTTAAAGCATCCCGGTGCTTTCAGAAGCGATGATATCCGTTGTTGCTATTACGGAGGCTGAGGTGAAGTTCAGCTAGTCATGCTATTATCTCTTCAGTGAGCTGGGTATCTCTGTAATGTTGCCTTCACCCACTCATTGGATTATTGGCCACAGTTTCAGTAGAAAGTGCAATTTCTCACTTGCCATTTTTCTGAGAAGTTGCCCTAAAAGGGATCGTTCACCCAAAAATGAAATCTGTCATCATTTGAACATAAACATAAGAAGGAGATGTTCAGCAGAATGTCCAAGCTACTCTTTTTCCATATATTAACAGTGGATGGGGACCAGTTCAGATATTCTGCTCCAAAAAAAAACACATTCTTTTACTGTATGTTGTTCCACAAAAGAATGAAAATCATACCGACTTAGAACAATGTGAGGGTGAGTAAATTATGTAAGCATTTAAACTTCCACTACTGCTTTTTCACATTTATGAGATCAGATCATTCCTTATTCCTCTAGTTCTTACTAGAACCAGGAAGTATGACCATATTAGCCCGGTTCTGTCAACACTGCACTGGCTCCCTATTAAACATTGCATACATTTTAAAATCTTGCTAATTACGTACAAATCACTAAATGGTTTAGCTCCCCAGTACTTGAGCGAGCTCTTAACGCATTATACTCCATCACGTCTATTGCAGTCTCAAAACTCTGGCCAGTTGATAATACCTAGAATATTAAAATCAACTGCAGGCGGTCAATCCTTTTCCTATTTAGCACCTAAACTCTGGAACAGCCTTCCTAGCATTGTTCGGGAAGCAGACACACTCTGTCAGTTTAAATCTAGACTAAAACGCATCTCTTTACTATGGCATACACATAAAACATTTTTAATTTATAATAATAAACATACACTGTTTGTTAGTTGGCCAGAGGAGAACTGGCACCCCGACTGAGCCTGGTTTCTCCCAAGGTTTATTTTTCTCCATTAGGCCACATGATGGAGTTTTGGTTCCTTGCCACTGTCGCCTTTGGTTTGCTTAGTTGGGGACACAAAATTTTCAAATAAATATCCAAATAAATTTAATTACTAAACTAAATTAACTATATCAACTACATTACTTGAATATATATGATAATTGAAATGAGCTAGATGACATCACTGTTTTCTCCAGAGCGGCTGTACAGCCGAATCAAATTCGGTTGCATTATTTTCCTGTTTAACACTGTGAAGCTGCTTTGAAACAATCTGCACTGTAAAAAGCGCTATATAAATAAAGTTGACTTGACTTGACTATGGCATTTTCTCTGTAAAGTATCATTGTGAACACAAATGTCATTACGATGCCTCTAGTTGATATCTATGATATGATATGAAACTATAGTACTCAGAATGGTACACGGTGTCATTTAAAAAGACTGGATGATGGTTCAATGATACTAAAATTGCGCCATGTTAACGCCTGGAGCAAGAGCTTGATGTGTAATTGTGATGTTCACATGTTGATGGCTTTGCAGAGCTGCAGTCTCCGCAGAGGGGCGGTAACCTCAAAACATCAAGATGCTACAGAAATATATAGGGCTACAGGACTGCAGTGATATCACTCCAAGTCTACAGACAACATAAAGTGGGGCGGAGAGTATGCCTCCTTTCTTGAGATTTTCCAATGTGGGTGTTGGGGAGGGTGGGGATGGGTTGGGGGGATTGCATCCATTTTGCTGAAAGTCAAATGTGAGAAGCATTAACATTACTTAGTAAATGCGAGTTGCCATGCACAACATATTTTATATAAAGGGATAGTTCACCCAAAAATGAAAATTCAGTCATTATTTACTCACACTGGTGTTGTTCTAATGATGTTTGACTTCTTTCTTTTTCAAGGAGATATTTTTAAAAATGTCATGGTCGTTCCTATAATGGAAATGAATAGTGACAAAAAAAAGGTGCAAAAGTATCACATATTGATCCTATACATTGCATTTTCCAAGTGTTTTGAGGGCAAATTTAAATGTATTATTTAGCGAAAATCCTGACATTGGCCGTTGGTCTGCTGTGCAATGTTAAAGGCACTATACGCTTTTTAGATTAAAATATCCAAAAACCACTAGAACAATGTTATATATTTTGTTGACTTGTATACTTGCACTATCCCAAAAATTTCCAACAATGTTTAAATCCAGAGAAATCAGCAATTTTAACCAGGACACAGGCCGTCACCAACATCGCGTCACCTGTCAATGTATTCGTGTTACCTTCTATTTCCACTTTACTTTAGTAGAAACCATGGAATCACCAAAGACACTTTAATATATTATGTGTTTTATTAGACAGTTGAGCAACTGTTTGGATACCTTTATTGACAGAAAACTAATCATTGTTTTATAGCGCAACACGGTTAGTCTTATTGTTTGAATCACTTTTCTTGATTTACAGTGTTTTTACCATGCCTCAGAGACAACACTATTTTGTCCAGTGGCTAACATAGAATAATCAGAGAGAGCTTTCTCCATCATACAAAATATTTAAAAATTCAAATGGTATAAAAAGTCATTTAGCAGAACAAATCTACTAATAAGATCATCCAGTTTTTATTAATATGATATTCTAGATTACTGCAATGTGCAACAAGTGTCTCATATACTAACCACTGAGTGAATGCACACAGTAACGGTATAACATAACTTTCAACACCCTCAAATGTATTTAGTATGATTGTTTTAACCATGCAAAACAGCACTGCGTTACCCACGGCCGACTGCAGCATGATAAGCATAATAAAATCTCCACTGGACTCGAACGAGGCCGGTGTGTATTGCTCTCTCATTAGCATTCATGCCCTGCTTCATACCACAGTAACGCTAATAAAACTTTAATACATTAGCTCATGCATGAACATGATTTCTACCCAAGTCTGTCGGCTTCCTTTCTATCGGCTATGCAGGTAAAGACGATAACTTTTATGATTCTATGCTCATTCACCGTGTTATCAAGCTACGACTTTTTTTGAATAAGCAACCTCTAGTGCCGAAAATTACATGTTGTGCCTTTAATGAGACTGTAGCACAGCAGTTCACGCTGGCTCGCCTAGGAAAAGCACACCATTTTGAGAAATTAAAACACAAAAAAGAAAAGGAAAAGTCATTCAGCATTTGAACAACACCAGAGTAAATAATGACTATGCAAAATTCACTTTTATAAGGTGCTTGAACACAGATTTGTGTCCACAGTGTGTGTAAACAACCAGCCTATAATGGCAATATCCACTAAATACTTTAAAATCCCCATCAATAATTATCAATCTCTCATAACGCGCTGATTCATATTTCCCCCTACTCCTATGTCAGAGTAGGGAAACCCCGTCCATGACTGTTGATAATCTGCCCTTTTAGCATAGACACACCCCTGAGTGAGAAGCACAGAGACCGCCATTTCTGTTTACTTGCTGTATCAGCTAGCTATAGTATTACTAGCTAGCTGATACTTTTTGTCTGCGCCAAAAAACATCACAAATGATCTGTTATTGGATGTACCAATGAACATAAGAGTCTCCATAGACTCCCGGCATCCAAGCTACCGAGGACACCGTGATTGAATTTCATTTTTGAAGGAAATGTGCCGAAGAATGTTGGTAAAATGTTATATATTTGCGCAAATCATTTTACGCATAACTGTTTCACCAATGAGGGTCAGTACAACGCTAGATTTGTGAAAAAGTTGTTTCTGAAGGATGGGTCAATACCAACGCTTCATGCTCTAACTTCATATGCAGAACAAGTAAGGATGGCACTTCATATTTTGTGTACAGGGTTTGCAAATTTACTTTCTGAATGAGCTTTCTAGAATGCTGTACGGCTAATATGGCTAAAGTTACCATAGTCTCTGACTGTATTCAAATAGACTAGAGCTATGTCGTTGGTTTTATCCTGAAAACTCTAACCGTCTGTGGAATTCATAAGCGTACATTTATTACGCATTGTATATTCAGGTGACAGACTTTTTTACGTTCCCACACTAGCACCTATACAACAATTTATAGATTAACATGATGGTACATGCTAGTCGATGAGTTGAATCAACATAACTCCACAACCTAAATGTATCCACTAACCATTCAGATACGTCCAGGTGCCGTCTAAAAGTTGCAACCCCTTCCCGAGTCAAGCTATAATAAATGATCTGGGGGGCATTTTGAGCTGAAACTTCACAGACATATTCTGGGGACACCAGAGATTTACATTACATCTTGTGAAAAGGGGCATAATATGTCCTCTTTAATTTTTTTTTTTTTTGGGGGGGGTGAACTATCCCTTTAAGTAATGTGACAAGTGTTGAACAAAACAAAAATGTAAGGAAGGACTTTGGGAATCCATTGAGAATTGATTGAAAAATGTATGTTACATAACGAAGCAAAGACCACATAATTTTTTATTACTGGTTATTAGGACAAATACTTTTTTTATGTTGGAATGGTGTGCGAATGTCTAACTGACAAATCTTTCACAATAAGACCAGGAAAATGCATTAAGAAAGTAAATAGACTTTTTCTCATAGACTGTTTCAGTCTTTGCTCCATCACTTAAATCTTCAACAGTGCAGAAAAAAAGCAGAGGAGGAGAAACAACTGGAAGGGAACTGCTGGGAGCAATGAGTCCAGACAAATGACAGCAAGACTGTATATCAGGAAGAAAGCAATTGTAGGAGGGAGGAAAGGAGAGTAAGGGAGGAGGTAATAAAGGGAGGCAATGGAAGATTTTCAGGATGAGCTTTGTGCATTTCTATTATGGTAACTGGTTTTACGCTGTGGCCACTGGCCATGACCTACACTGGCTTACAATGTGTTTTTTTTATCTCACTCAAAACAAGGAGGATATATTCTCTTCTTGGCTGTGCTGAGAGGTCACCTTCATAAGTGATGAATTCCTTTGGCAGTAGGCCTCATTTTAAGTATAATGTACTTCAGCTAAACTTCTTTGAAACAGCTTAACATCTATCTTATTTATTATTAGGGATAGATCACCCAAAAATGGAAATTGTGTTGTTCCTAATTTGTTTGACTCCAAGTTGCTGTTTTCTATTCAATTAAAGTTAACTGTGATCTCCTGGTCCTTGCATTATATACTTGTCATGACACACTGTAAAAGAATCACAAAAGATCCAATAGCGAGTACGAACAGGTTTATTGACAGTGAAGACGTAGAAAACAGAAGTACGTAGGTGACTCAGAGACTCAGTTCAATGAAGGCATAGGAGAACAGGTGACTGCAGAAAGTGCTCGGTGACGCAGGGACTACAATGGGCAGACGAAGAACAGACATAAAAGGATCCGATCCAGATGCAGCTCCAGGGAAACATACATCCTAGAAGACGGCAGAGAAATGAGCAACCGATCCTGATAGGGCCTGCAACGAACTGACAAACAGGACACGCAAACACATTAAATAGACCACTAAATAAGGAACAGCTGCTACTGATAATGACCAGCGCTAAACGAGACCACGCCCCACCTACACACACGAGGGCGAGTCAGTGAATCCATGAACCGTGACAATACTAGATACGAGCATCTTGGACATTCTGCTAAATCTTTTTTTTTTTTGTGTTCCACAGAGGAAAAAATCATACGGGTTCGGAACCATGTTTTTCTTTTCTTTTTTTCTAATTTTTTTGGTGTAAAATATCCTTTTAATAGCACCATCCATGCAGTGCTCATCAGCCAAATTTAGATGGAATAAAATTCTATTTCAGATAGACACAGGTTTTTTTCACAACAGTGGCCTCTGTGTCTTGCTCAAAAGCACATTTTACTACTACTATATTGGTCTTTATCTCAGAACTGACTTCACCTCATGCTCAGAAGAGAGACACAGACTAATTAGCACATGCTTCACAGCAGTGTTACGGATTAACGGGGGGTTTGAAGCTCTCACGCTGTGTGACTAGAACCTGACACTGCACACTCCAGAGGAGATGGATAAAAATGCTGAAACATGACGCTCTGTCGACTACAGTCTCTCTGTACTATTCCATGGGCTTTGTCTCACCCATAAAGTGCTGACCTTGAAAAATTATGAACAGAACATGATAGTGAAAGGGCTTCATGAAAGTTTAACTCTGGCACCCTTAAAATGTGCCAATGGAGCCGGTGGTTCTGTTGCTTCTGTTTTACGGGCAACGTAACAGCAGGCACTCAGTGGATTCATGTGCATGTGTTTTAGGAGAGAAAGAAGAGGAAGACGTCTGTGTGATCTGTTGTGGACAGCTGGCCTCAAAACAGAAAAGGATCTGTCAAGAACACCTGAGCACTCACAAAGAGAAACACATTCAGCAAGTTAAATATGCAGCCTCTGTGTCATGCACATGATTGTGACATTGTAGGGGGTAAAAAGGTGCCACTGACTCCTGCTTTATTGTTCATGATTCAAGAGAGATGTTTGGCTAAATAATTTTTTTTACAACAAGTAACAATACAGATACATTTGTTAAGCTCAGTTGTTTCTCAAGGCCAGTGGAGCTCATCTAATGTTTATGACTTGTGAGTGAATTAGCCATTAGCTAGGTTTTTCAAGCTCACTGCTCTTCTCTGCATTACAGTGTTGGTTAACTACAGCAGTTCCGCTAAGTGGTAATTACGAAATTGAAGCATTTAGTTGCTATATTGACCTGTTTGTTTGAAACTGTGAGCACTTTACATGCACATGTGGGCTGTGTGAGGGTGAAATGGACCTTGCCGAAAAGAGTTGAACTGAATCAGGACGATGAGTCATTTCGTAACTTTCAAATCTCTGTCCATGAACTGCTTGCTGGAGAGTTATTATAATTATAACTTATCTGCAATATCTCTCTCTTAGCTTCTAACATTTGTGTCTTTATGATCCATCAAAGGAAGTGAGGTTATCCCTCATATACCCTTTTTTCATGGAGATTCATGGAGCCAGTGTCATAAACTGTTTACTCTGCCCGTTAAATCGAATCTGCCTAGGACCCAAAGTGATTTAACTGGCTGAAATAACTTTTAATAGTCTGGCCTGCTATCTTAGACCATTTAACTATTTATTTGTTTTCTATTAGTCAGTAGTTTTAATTCTCAACAATCCCAGGTTAACATCAGAGATTCATTGTGTTACCAATTAGAAGGTAGCATTTATTGAGTTAGCTAGTTAAAGCTAGCCAATTTTCCACTACTAAAAATTGTTGATAATTTTAATTTAAATGTATGAATTAGCTTACTCAAATATTTAAAGTTAAAGGGCACCTATTATGCAAAATTCACTTTTACATGGTGTTTGAACATAAATGTGTGTTGGCAGTGTGTGTACACAACCACCCTATAATGGTAAAAATCCACCCACTCCTTTTTTTTAATCCCCATAAATCATAAGCAGTGTCTCAGAACAAGCTGTTTGCAGATTCCTGGCAAAGTGATGTCACATTTCACAGGCCCCGCCCACGAGTGTTGATGGACACTGCTGTATTAGCATAGACCCCGCCCTCAGAGAGCTGTACAAAGTCTGCCATGTTTATCTCCTCGCCAGAGAATTGAACAGCAGCATTCAAGTAAGAAATGTGTTCTTAATAAAGCTACTAAAGTTCATTAAGTCAAGAGCAGTGGGTGATTTTCTGTTTATCTTTTGTTGTCTGATTCATATTAACAGCAGATATAGCAGTAGGTAGGCTACTGTATATTACACTGCTTTCATTTTAGTAACGTTACACGGATTTCTGTACTTGCTAAATGTTTTCATGTGAACTTTGTGTTTCTGACATAACCTTGTGTGCATTTGACAGTTTAATCGCAATAACACATGAAAGAGAACTAGTCTAGTTTAACAGCCTACTCTCGGACGCACTGACATAAAGCTCTCTGTGCGCATAAAGCTCGGGTGTGTGCTCAAGTTGAGAGCATAGACTGTAAGGTTGAGAGTGATATGGCTTTAAAACGCATGCAGATGATAATATTTCATGATAACGTTGTAGCGTTCCAGGCAAAGTCACGACAAACTGCCTGAGCGCAAGAAATTGTGGTAGCCTGATGTAAACAAAGCATGGTGGACCATATGGGGCATATGCTCATTTACAATCATTTCTATCGCCAAAGGTGCTTACTCCTTGCTTATTTGAGGGAAACAGAGGAGAAAAATGGCGCATAAGGCAAGAGAAGCGGTTATACCGTTTATTTTACGTTATTTGTATATTTGGAAATGTATTTGGTATTAATTTATTCTTGCACTCAATGGACTGAAAACTAGGTAACGCTATAAAAGCTGCTGATAATGCATAACATTTGCGGATAAATAACGTTCGAGCAATACCTTATTTTAATAAACGATTTGGTTTTTAATGTACGACTTTCATAAACACCTCATCCGTAGGGGCTGCCATTGTTGTTTCGAGGGCTATGTGACGTCAGAGCTCCTAACTGGGAGTACATCGATCTAGTACGAATTCACGGGTTGGAAGTCCCGGGTTTGACTGCCGTTCCAGTGCACTTTCACGGGTAGAAGGTTGGAAAAATACGGGTTACAGGTTGCCTGGAACGCGACATTATATTACATCTTGTAAAAAGGGGCATAATAGGTGCCCTTTAAGAGCAATTAAAATGTATGAGTACAAAATAAAAATCTGCATGCATAAAGTTATGCTTGCTTAAACTTAACATTTCTTAACTTAAAGAATTTGATGTAACTGATTGCCTCAATTTTTTTGTGTTTTGCCAACTTATTTGGGTTTACAGTGCAGGCCTGTTGTGTGAAGTCAATATTTTATGTTTTTGGGGCAATGTAATCTCTGGATTAAATTTAAAAAATACCATCAAACTAAACTCTGTTAAACTAAACTATGTTTGTTGCCATTACAGGAATGTATACATTTGGTAGATGCTTTTATCCAAACTTACAGTGAATTTAACATTTTACACAGCAGCATGCTGTACCAGTTGAGCTAGATGACCAGATGATTGTTTTAAAACTACATTTCCCAGAATGCTTGATAATTCTCATTTTTAAGCTTGTCTCTAACCATTGATCTGTGTGTGGCCTTCTGCCCTACTACCAAATAAGCCTATTTGCATGTCTTAGGTCTTTTGCATTGCAAATCGGCATTATCTCTCCATCATCTCATTTTTACTTACATCTATCCATTATTTTAAAGGTAGTATTCTCTCATTTCCTCTTAGGATGTTCACACAAAAACTCTATTTTGTCTCACATTTGCAACAGAAAAATAAGCAGTATCAGTCATCCAAACTATGTGCTTTATATTTGGTCTAGCCTGGCAGTGCCTCCTTCTCTTCCTCATTCCCTTTTTCATTCTCTCTCCCTCTCTCTCATAATCAGGCCATCGTTTTATTTAAAGCCTCCAACTGCCATTGTGTTCCACAGGGATGTTTCGGCACAGCATATCTTATATAAAGAGAAAGAACAAACAGCTAGCACGGCATTTTATGCAGTGAAGGAAGGAAAATGTAACTAGCAATAGTTTACACTGGCCCCCAACATGTCATATCTAGAATAAAAGTCAGCTTAAAAAACAATACTTTTATCGTATCTTTACTGAACTCCCAGTGTGAACAATTCAGGGTGGGAAAAGTATGTGAACCCTTGGATTTAATAATAACTGGCTGATCCTTGTTGGCAGCAATAACCTCAAGCAAACGTTTCCTGTAATTGCGGATAAGTCAGGAGTACTTTTTCACCAGTGCTCTTTACAAAACTGTTTCATTCCAGCAATATTCTCTGGATGTCTGGTATGAAACGCTTTTGAGGTCATGGGCCACATCAGAAGGCGTATTTTCTTCTGCTGATGCCATTCTGTTGTTGATTACTCCTGTGATTTGGGTTGTTGTCCTGTTGCATCATCCAAATTCTGTTGAGACTTCAATTTGTGAACAGATAGCCTTATTCTCCTGAAAATGTTTTTAAAAAATTTAAGATAATTCATTTTTCTGCTGATGAAAGCAAGCTATTCAGGTTCTGAGGCAACTCCAAAACCATGATGGCTGCTCCACCATAGATTATAGGTGGGATAAGGTTTTTATGTTGTGCTTACCTATTTTTGTGTATCTTATGTTTTTGGACAGCAGTGGCTTCTTCCGTGGTGTTCTCCTATAAACTCCATTCCTGTTTATTGTTTTATGTATCATAGACTCGTCAACAAGAGATTTGCGTGTTTCAGATTTTTTTGTAATGTAAATCTAGGTAAGCTGGTAATCTCTGATTCTTCTTAATAACAGTGAGTATTTTGCATCTGTGCTCTTGCAGTCATCTTTGCAGGACGCCCACTCTTGGGATGAGTAGCAACAGTGCTTAAAATTCTCCATTTATAGACAGTGTGTCTTGCTGTGAATTGATGCACACCAAAGCTTGTACCTTTTTTTAACCTTTACAGTTTTATGCAAGTCAACAATTCTTAATCTTTGATCTTATTTGTAAGATTATTATCTTATTCTTAATTTTAGGTCTTCTGAGATCACTTTTAAAGCATTTTTAATAGGACAAAGCACCGACACCTCCAAGCTTTTTTGAATAAGTATGTTTACATGTACTTTAAAAGCTCTATTTCACTAAATGTTTAGGTCAGACTGAAATTGTACCGGTCTGGTTTTTGCATAGTCTGACTAACAGACCTAGATAATGTGATTTTCAGCAACTTCGTCAGCAATCTAAACAGCCATTCACTGATTGCACACCTTTAAGCCAATTAAAAAAATGATTACACTACAGTCTCTGGGCTCACAATGTCTCAGACACTAATATTTTAATAATTCTGAATTAATCACTGTCTCTGGCTAACTGGGATTTTGGGATGGAGATAATAGTTAGAAGCATGATTTTACAACATACTGTGACTGTGAGTGTAAAGTCAAACCAAAATTTATTCAGACACCTTCAACATTTCTCACACTATCACAGTTTATTCGCTATAGTTTAGAAAATGGTAGTAAAATATGACAAGAACTCAGTGTCAGAGAGTATCAGAACAAATTCATCTTGATAATGTCAGATAACTTTGATAGAAAGGTATGTAATGGATTACAATCAACTAACTTCATTTTGTTCAGTCTGTGTGTAAAAGGTTGCATTAGCAATTAAAGAAACATAGTCAGGTCAAAGTGTCTGAATAATTTTGGTCCCAAATTTTTATCAGTTTTACTGGTAGTCCACTGTATGAAGAATTTTTGGTTATAATATGTCACAGTTTACTTTATTTTGCTATCCTCACTTACATAAATGAACTATTGTGTAAAAAATGATATCTGGTATCTGAATAATTTTTGGTTTGACTGTATATTAGCACCATTTGTTGTTTGTTTTTGGATTTCTGGCCTGGAAACGGTGATGTGTGATGTCAGACTTGCTGTAACAATGAGACTAAACAACTGTCAGCCTTGTGCACTTCCTTGGATAGAAAGGGGTTATGTGCTACGTATTTAATCTTTCAAATATTCGATTATGCAATGTGTCATGTATACTTGACAAATGAAAACTAGCTCGACTATGCAATAACCTGCAGTAGCTCCTTTATAACTGCACATGTAAACTGATTCTTATTGATTGGACTCCGATCATCTTTTGGAAAAGTCCTCAGTTTAGGGATTCACATAACTTTTTTTTCATCTTGCACTGTGAATGTTCACACATTGTGTGTTTAATAAAGACATGAAAACGTAGCACTCTTTGTGTGTTATTCGTTTAACCAGACTATTGTTGTTACTAAGGGTTCACATACTTGTTTGTAGCAATCATATGAATGATGCAACGCACTTTCAGTGCATGTTTGTGTGTGTTGTGCAGGAAGGTGGCTCAATCGCAAGCTGACATCGTGACTACTTGTCATACCATCAGTAGGTTTGATTAAGTGTTGTATTTGCGTGAGCTTATTATGACAATGCGCATGTAAGTAGTCAACAGCGCTAATTGTTTTGGACATATCTGCTGCCCTTATAGGGATCTGAAGGGATTGAGAGGTCAGTGGCTGTGTGTGGGTTTTAATTGCGTTTGCATGTATTTGTATGTGTGGGAGAGAAGGGTGACTGTGGGCATGTACTTTGCATGTGTCGAGTGAGTTGTTTGTATATGAGTTGGTTTGTTTGTGTGTGTGAGGTGTAAGATGGAAGAAAGCAGGCTGAGTCACTGGTGCTGCATTGGTAATGGGTGCTGGATAAGAGAAAGGGAGGGAGGGAGGGAGGGAGGGAGGGAGGGAGGGAGGGAGGGAGGGAGGGAGGGAAGCCCACCCACTGCCTCAGTATCACAAACAGCAAAAAAAACATGACGAGAAACTAGCTGGATATGCAAGAGAGGAGAGGGTGACGTGATGCTGTGGGGTGAGGGTGTTTGGATGGAGTGACCAAATGAGGCATGAAGATGACGCACTGTTTGATGGCTATTTCAACTGTGATGATGAAGATTGATCGCCCCTTATCACTGAGCTGTGTGTGCATCTGAACTCATCTAAAGTGTAAAAGAACAAAAAATCGTGTCTCTCTCTTTTTCCTCTCCTCCTCTTCCTGGGAAATGGAAAACAGTCAGCAGCACAGCACATTTTGTGAGAAACGCTTCACTTCCCCCTCAGTGCTGAAGGCCATTCATGAGCTGTGGCAGCTCTTTGTATGCAAGAGTCTTTTGGTAAAATTCATTTCAAGAAATCTCGATTTGCATTAATGTTTGCACAACGATGTTGTTGTGGCAGCTAATTACCTATTATTTATTATGATCAACAAGACTAGGATAGTTTATTTATGCAAACCATACAGTATAATTTCACCATATTTTGTTTAGTTTTTTTTTTTCTCCAAAAACTTAAACGGTTAGTTCACCCAAAAATTCTGTCATAATTTACTCACCCTCATGTTGTTCCAAACCCATTAGGCTTATGTTCATCTCGCAAGAACTAACTGGTTCTTGCGGAAGCTCAAACGTGCTGCGTAACACATTAGAATGAACCTCATATTAATTATTTTTATGATCACTTTGTGAACTTTTTGAAGCGTCAAAGTGGTAGTTGCGTAAAAGTCTTACGGATTTGGAGCCACTGGCTTTTTTATTAAATATAGTACTATATATACAGTATGTACTATATATTACTTGCGCTTTAGAGCACACAGACAAACTGCTCTGACAAACTTGATGTTTCCTAGCAAGCAGCAGATGCCTTGTCTTGATTGACAGTGTGACAATCATTGATGACAGATTTCAGAATGACCAGTGCAACATTTGAGATGTTATATGATGATTTGGTCTTACGACATTTTCTTCTTTGATCAAATTATTCCGTCACATGACTTGAGGCAAAGTTTTTTGATGTTCATCTATGAATTAATGTTTCCATTGTAATTTATGCACACATCTTTTTACAGAATCATAATAACAGCACTCTTTGGCTTGGTTTCACAAACATGGCTTAGACTAAGCCAAGATTAGGCCTCAGTTCAATTAGGATATTTAACTAGCTTTTATAAATGTGCCTTAGAAAAAAACCTTACTGGTCAAGTCAAGTCACCTTTATTTATATAGCGCTTTTTACAATGGCTAGTTAATGCAGCCTAAAACAATCATTTAACTGATTTGAATAATATAAATTAAAAATGTTGTTGAGATGTGTTTTTTGTCTAGATTTAAACTGACAGAGTGTGTCTGCTTCCCGAACAATGCTAGGAAAACTGTTCCAGAGTTTAGGTGCTAAATAGGAAAAGGATCAACCGCCTACAGTTGATTTTGATATTCTAGGTATTATCAACTGGCCAGAATTTTGAGACTGCAATAGACGTGATGGAGTATAATGCGTTAAGAGCTTGCTCAAGTACTGGGGACCTAAACCATTTAGTGCTTTGTAAGTAATAAGCAAGATTTTAAAATGTATACGATGTTTAATAGGGAGCCAGTGCAGTGCTGACAGAACCGGGCTAATATGGTCATACTTCCTGGTTCTAATAAGAACTCAAGCTGTTGCATTTTGTACCAGCTGCAGTTTATTTATTAAGCGTGCAGGGCAACCACCCAGTAGAGCATTACAATAATCTAGCCTTGAGGTCATGAACGCATTAACTAACTGTTCAGCATTTTGCATTGAAAGCATGTGCCGTAATTTAGATATATCTTTAGGATGGTAGAATGCAGTTTTACAGATGCTAGAAACGTGGCTTTCAAATGAAAGACTGGTGTGAATCTTGAGACAAACAATGGCACTAACATATTTTAAGATATGTCAGTGCAAGTTGCAACAGCTCAAACATGCATTTTACTGGGACTAGGCTTAAGCCTTATCTGTGAAACCAGGGGAATATGTGATACCCCTAAATTCACATACAAATACCTGGATGGAAACCTGGCTATAGTGTAAAGGTCCTATATCAATTACGTCCTATATCACTTTCCTAACAGCTATATCTCTCCAAATACAGCTGAGCCTGCAAAACACATAATTAGGCCCATTTCCCTTGAATACCTCCATGTCATGCCGCACTGAGCGCCTGCCACTGATGCCAAAAGCTGAACGCTGAGAGCAGCACACTGAGAGTACACTATGGAAAAAGAGGGGGGAAAAAGGACAACAATTACATGATTCATAGCACAGAATGGAGGACATACTCAGAGACACATACTAAAATACATTTGTTATTTACTTGAAGTTAGTTAGGTTTGTCCTCAAGAGATGAATTACAGTGAATGGTTGTGAGCTGTGATTGGCATCTCGGGAGAAACTTTATCTTTTAAAGCGGCTTATTGAATTCAACGCTGAAATAACGCTGAGTTAACATTGTTAACTGGGTTTAGAGGCTTGTAAATGCATCTGTTGTCAGTTGATGGTGTAATCCTTTGAGCCTTGTCAGATTGTAGTGAATGTTAAAATATTCACTCTCCAGGATTATGGCTGAACAAAAAAAAACAAAAAACACTAGGTTTCCAGACGTACTATAGCTCTTATTGATACATATGAACATATTCTCTTTTGCAGTGCAGTCACGACTAGAGCAGACTGCTGTCCAAATTTCACAAATAACAGTAGCATGTGATGACTAAGCGATCTTATGAAACTAGATTTTAAATATACAGTAAACAGATTGGTGTTATTGCCCTTCTGTGAGCTTTTTCTGAATGCAGTATGTATTATCTTTCCGTATCATCAGCTTATTTTATTTTCATGAAGTCTTATGAACTAATTTAAGTCTTATTTTATGAGACATCTGACAAGTCCAGTTTACATATGATAGACATTGCATCCAAATATTTCCATCAATATCTGCCCTTGTCTAACTTTACACCATTATTTAACTCTTTAGAAGTATTTGTGACACTGCAGAAAACCATGAATATATTACAGACAGTGATATGAATATTCCCTGCTGTCATCTTCAGCTTGGCATACTTTGGCATGCTAAGCTTTGTTTGATTTTCAATCTTGAATCCTGTTTGCAGAGGGTCACATCCTCCCTAGGAGGAGCTCTTTGCTTTGTAGCGCAAAATAAATGTCTACAGACCTGAAAGTCAAAAGTCTGGATAATGCATGTTAGACTTGAATTAAATTCAGTTTCACGGTCTTGTTGGTAATGTGCATTCCAGTGCCTTATTTTAGGTAGGTGTCAAATTTATGTTCACATGAATGACCAGACACAGGGTTTCCCAGCAGAACACTGCCCAGAGCATCACACTCCCTCTTTGCACCGGCTTGTGGTCGTCTTGGTGCCATCGCTTCCCTAGGTAACGTGTGCGCTAATGGCCGTCCATATGATGTAAAAGAAAACGGGACTCATCGGACCAGGCGATCTTCTTCCACTGCTCCAAGGTCCAGTTCCGATGCTCGTGTGCCCATTGTAGCCGCTTTCAACGGTGGACAGGGCATCATGGGCACTCTGACCGATCTGCGGAGAGCAGAGTGTGATGCACTGTGTTGTGACACATTCCTCCTTTAACGCTAATTTTGTGTGACTTGTGCCTTCTGTTGGCTCGGACCAAACGAGAGAGCCTTCGTTGCCCTTGTGTATCTATGAGCCTTGGGTGTCCACCACCCTGTTGTCAGATTGTGGTTTGTCCCTCCTCGGACCACTGTTGGTAAATTCACACCACTGCTGACTGGAGCAGCCCAAAAGCCTTGCCGTTTTAGAGATACTCTGACCCAGTCACCTTGCCATAACAATTTGGCCTTTGTCGCTCAGATCTTTATTCCTGGCCATTTCTCTTGTTAATAAAGGCCTTCTGAAGCAAATCGATGGGTTTTAAAGTCATAGTATAAAGTCATGTTAAAGTCACATTATAAAGTCAAATATCTAGCTTCCGGTGGACCGCCTTCTGTATTCAATGTAGTGTAAGCGTTTTGAACTGCGTCTATGGAACTGCGAGAGGCGTTACACTTTCTGCGCAAGTTAAATACGGAAGGCGGTCCGCCAGAAGCTAGATATTTTAGTTGATAAAGTTTTAAATATGGATATTTTTCTTACACAAACCCATCGCTTCCCTTCAGAAGAGCCGTATGGATTACTTTTATCATGGATAGATGCATGTTTTTTGGCTTCAAATTTTGGGCTGCCGTTCACTGTCATTATAAAGCTTGGAAGAGCCAGGACATTTTTTAATATAACTCTAAATGTATTCGTCTGAAAGAAGAAAGTCATATACACCTAGGATGACTTGAGGTTGAGTAAATCATGTGATAATTTTTTATTTTTGGGTGAACTATCCAATCTTGGCATTGACTGATTGATCTCTCATTCATTTATTCATTGCACAGCCTGCATAAAGATGGCTCTGGATGGTGATGACAGGAATATTGTGTAACAGTTATAAAAGTTGCATCATCAGTCTGGTTAGCACAGAGTCAAATCTGTACCTTCTTCACAGAGAAGACATTTCTGCTGTACATGTGTGTATGTGTTTCAATTTAAAGGCATGGTGCGTGATGGAGAAAAGTTCTCTTCACTTCCTGTTGATAAGTTGCGGAGGGCTGCTTATTTGACATTTCCTCTCTGCAGCATTTATAACATATGCTGCCAGACCACTGATAAATAAAGAAAGCAGCCTTGGCCTTCTGCCTTAACATTCCTAATTCTGTTTTAATAATGGAAATTAGACAAAGTACAGCTAGTATTTGTTTCTCATGGTCATGATGGAAACAACAAAATTAAGATGTGATATTAGAAGAAGTGATATTAATCTTAGGTCAGTTATAACATGAAGTCATCTCATCCCTTACAGAATTATTCATTTGAAATGAGGTTTACTAAATGCTGTTAGTCATATTTAATGCACTTATATGAAACATTATAATGTGAAATGCCAGTGATAATGACACTGATCAAAATTATTCAAGGACATCTCATTTTACAAAGACGCTGTAGCACATATTACATTTTGGAATCCCTTCATGTTTCATTTTATCAATATGCAGGCCTCTTTCAGAACTATTTTTTAAAAAGGTCAAACAGGCAAGAAAATGACACATCCCAGAGGACCAGATCTGCCGCTGGATAGAGCTCACATCCGCCCAAGATGTTTCATATCTAACTCTCTAGATCTCTAATTCCAAACCATTCTCTATTCTTAGTCTTCAGGGACTGAAGTTATGTTGTCATTACTCTGAGAACTGGAAAAACGTGGATTCCCAAAAAAAGATATAAAGCAGCAAAACTGTTTTCAGCATGTTTTTGAGTACTGAATCAGCATATTAGAATGATTTCTGATATTTATGATTTATAATGATTTAATATTGTAACAATATTTCACAATATTATTGTTTTTACTGTATTTTTGATCAAATAAATTCATCCTTGTTGAGTAAAGAGATTTTTTTGAAACACATTTTAAAAATCATACAGATCCCAACCTTTTGAACGGTAATATACTGTTCTGTACTTTACAATCCGTTTTATTCAGTGGAATGGAAACACTCTTTACCCATGACCTCAATACTTAATTCTTGTCACCAAGACAGCCACAAGACAGAGTTCATACCTCTTTAGTTGTTAGCTGGATGTTTAGTTTGGACTGTGCAGATGATCCTGCTGTACTATGAGAGTAGAGAAAGGCAAAGTTATTTTCAGTGCGGTGTACAAGCGTTACCTTAAACACAGAGGAAGATAGATCAGAGCTCTGCCAGAGTAGAGGAAAAAGGAGGAATAGAGTGAAAAATGTCCAGTGATCTCAACCAAATTGACACATTGATGCATCTTATTTGCTGCTGCCTTTTAGGTATATGTTGTGACTGTGTCAAATGATTCTGTCCAAAGCTGCACAGCAAACACAGCATTTATTATAACAAAGAATGTTTATGATGTTGTGTCTGTTCTTGTTGTTTACGAGTGCAGCTTTTACAAAAGAGCAGCTTAATGCTAAAAATACATTTCAAAAATTGTTTTTTTAAAGCTGTCTTAAGGATTTCCACATAGAGGGAGAAAGGGAAAGAGATTGATAGTAATATAACAGCTGTTTGGATTACTTTAAAGAAGAAATCCTAAGAGTAACAAAACAACTAGCAACAACACTGAGACTTTTTAGATATATTCCTTTGTGTTCTACAAAATGGAGAAAGAAAGTCATACAGGTTGGAAATTACATGCTGAAAACTGCTTTCTCAGTCAGCTTACAGTGAATTAGTGCTGTACACAATGTGCTGCTATCCGACTGATTTATAAATAGATGAGCTGCATCATTAAAGGGGTCATATGTTGAGCAACTATTTCCCTGATCTTGTGAGATAAAAGAATTGTTTTATGAAAACATACAGTGCTGTGACTTTCAAAAATGCAAAACTTACTTCTCAATGATGCCTATACGGTGTTCAGAAAAAAAGCATTTCCTTCTGTTAGATTAGACAACATTAGAATAGATCAAACAATGTCCCTGATCTTTCCCATCTAACATTTCAGGGTGCACTGTGATAATATTACGAACCTGTCATTATATTTCACATTTTGTATGTGAAAAATAATTCATATTAAACACACAGCAGAAAAAGGCACGTTTAAAGAAGATTCTGAAGATTCTGTCATTATTTACTCACCCACATGTTGTTCTAAACCTATATGAATTTTTCTCTTCTGCTGAACACAAAAGAAGATATTTTGAAGAATATGGGTAACCAAACAGTTGATGGGCCATAAATACTATGGAAGTTAATGGGGCCCATCAACTGACATTCTTCAAAATATCTTCTTTTGTGTTTAGCAGAACAAATAAATTCATACAGGCTTGGAACAACTTGTGGGGGAGGACATGATGACAGAATCTTCATATTTTGGGTGAACTATCCCTTTAATTCCAATGTTGAGAGAAAGGGTGTAAAGTATATGAAATCTAAATAATGGATGTCTTTGTTGCAACATTGTAAGTGGACCTCAGGGAGAAAAAGTTAATGAAAAAAGTGAAAAGTAAACACCTGTTTTTTTCTGTGGTTATAAGGGGAGGGGGAAAAGAAAAATTAAATTATTGTACCGTGACCTGTATATCGATATAATATTGTAATGCCGGTCCCTCCTTAATGGTTGCTATGCTGACCGTAAGGGAGAAGAAAAGACATTCACTGAAGTGGCTGTCCGTTCCTTATTGCAAATTATATGACTGAAGAAACGGAGCAAGTGGAAATAGGATAAAGAAAATGAGTGACAAAGAGTATCAAATTAAAATCGAGACTAAGAGAAGATTAGAGGCATTTTAAGAGAAAGCACATGATCCTTCAACCACACAAGCTGGCAACAAGTTGACAGGTGTGTATACTCTGTTCAAAAGCCAGAGTGTGATTCACTAATCACTTGGACATGATCCCTCCTTTGGGTACTTCATCAAGGGGGAACTTCAAGATCAGTCGCCCATGTGAGCGTGCTCTGCTCATAGGGCAGGTAATCAAAGGGAGGTAGAGTGTAATTAGAGAATCTGATCTGTTTCCTATAAGTCCCATGCAGTCTCTGGAGCTTTGACAGATAAGCTGATGACTTCTGCACTATAAATCTCAAGGTTTTCAATCACAAAGAAATTAGGTCTAATTAGATACCTCGGGGGGTGAATATAGACATTCATTTTGCCAAGTTTGTTTTTCAAAACTCTGGAGCTTTAAAATAAAGAGACATTAATATTTCGTGAATCAGGAAAAGTATGTAAAATATGACTGACCATGGGCACATTTTTATCCTTTATTTCTCACTGTTGTGTACTTTCTTTCTTTTGGTATTCTTTTGTTTTAGCTCCAGTTGGTGTGAAGCGTCCTTGCTTTTGTGAAAGGTGCAATGGAAATGATTTTTTCTTTAACAGTTAAATTAAATGTCTTTTATGCAACTTTAATGCTTAATGTTTTGTGTTTGACTTTTTTGACAAATAATAAATCTTTCGTTTGACTGTTGACTTTATATGACATTTGTTAATGTAATTGAACTTGCTCTAAGGTTATACACAACAAGGCTTCTGAGAAGTGAGTGGCATCTTTAATACAGTAGGTATCAATTGATGTTAAATTCTACATTTAATGCTTTGCTACATGGACATATAGTAATACTGAAGTGGTCAGAATTCATTCAGAATTCATTTTAGTTGCTCAGTTGGTGTGCTGCATTTCTTTGCTCCCTTTTATCTGTCTCTCCGCCTGTTTCTGAAAGGCCCTTCTTTGCCTTTCTTCTTTCCTTATTTCTTTGGTAGTGCAGTGTGCCTTTGTTTATACCAAAAAAAAAACACTGGCCAGCTTAAGCAGTTTTGGCTTTGTAAATCAAGACCAGCCTGCTCTCAAAATCGATATCTACCTAAGTCTTTTCTTTACCACTGGGCTGTTCTGTCAGTAGGAGCCTAGCTATCAATGACACCAGCTCCAATTCAATCTCTCTCTCTCTGCACTTCTCATTCACACATTCTTTTTGCATCCCTGATTTTGCCTGGCCTAACTTTTTTCCTGAGCCACCCTTTTCCCACTTCATCTGTGGGATACAATTTGGTTTATTCCCTCTCTCAATCTTTTACCGAGTCTTACTGTCTATTCCTTTTCTCTCTCTGTCTATTATTTATTTTGTCAATGCACAACAGTATTTTTGTTTCTGTGTTTACCTTTAGTATGAAAACAGACTCCAGTAGGCCTATAATGAATGGACAGGTTGAACAGCTGCTTAGCATCACAGCATTGATCAAAATCTCTTTTTTGTCACAGTGACAAAAAACATGTAAATAAGTTAGTAGTTAGTAGTTCAGACCAGTGCACACTGATTAAGACTTTAATAAAGCAGATTTTGTTGTTGCTGCTGATTGACTGTCAAAACCTTCAACGTGCCTTGGAGAACAAACCCACCATGACAATGTGGAAGAAGAAAAAAAAGACCATAGGACATTTTTAAGACAACTCTTTGACAAACAGGATAAGTCAATATGAAACAGAAATTGTGATAGACTTTTCTTCCTTGACATATCCAAGTAAAACTGCCAAATGCATAACAGGGGAGGACTTGATTTGAGGACTTGGCAGGGCAGGGTAGGACTTGATTTTGTCTGCTGGGATTGATTGGATCGTTGTCGTTTGCTAACTGTTGTAATCTGATGTGATTTACAGGTTGCTGGAGGAAAGGAATTATTGCCCAGTCATTGTGCCATTGTACACGTCATCAGAGAAGAGATGTCATGGACCCTTTTCATATTTCCAGGGTTTTCAGAAGCGGAAGTCGTTATAGTTGGGTTAACTTCTAACTCCTTGCACAGGAATTCCCCTCTATTCCCTCATTTTTCTCCTCTGGCCCCACTGAGATGAATTTGAATAGTCAGAAGTGTAGTTCGATAATAAAGTGTCACACGAAAAGTACAGATGAGATCAACCGATCATCATGTTCTGGAGTACAGTATCACTCATTGAAGGTTGCTCATTGTTTTTTCTCTGAGAGGATAATTACTTTGATTCAGAGTAACACTCAAGGTGCTGGATGCATGCTTCCTCCTGCACCGTGTTACATACCTCCTGATGCGATTAATTAACTCTGATTTAATTTACACCTCTAGACTTGTTTGGTGCAGAGTTTATCATGATGTTCTTTTCCTGTTTAATGGAGGTGCATTTTAGTGGGCAATGCGTATTATGTTTCAGTGCATTATGAATTAACAGTACATTTCTAGTAATAGTTCCCCACGCAATACACCATCCTTCCCTCTTTCGCTTTTGCTGTTTTGCTAATACTTTACATCACTCTGTGGTTTATATTTGCATTGAACATTAGTGCATCTGCTGAAGCACTGACAGCCCTTATTACAATGTCTCATGTCTGACAGACCCTCCACAGAGTGAGTGGTAACTCTGCAAGGGCTGTAGGAACTACAGAATGACATACATAAACTTTTTTAAATATACTGTCACATTTGGAAGCTACACATTTTTTGAGGCATAAAATGATGATATTTGTTTGTAAACATTCTTTACTTTCTCTACAGGAACCAGTATCAGCAGCTTCTGGGAAATAATGTCACTTGCAATGGATTGAAATGAATAAGATCACCATAATGAGATGAGAGCATAAGTTATGTTTAGTGATGTCACTTGAATAGGCCACCTGGCTGACTGGCATTTTAACAGTCAACAACTTTCACTGCATAGTAATTGATTCATTATAGACTGTTGCATTCCATTAGGCGATGAATGATAGATGAAGATTGGCAAAGCACTGAGATGTGACTCTTTTGTGCAAGTATATGTAGCAAGAAAAGATAGATATATCATGAAGTGTTTGTTTATATTTGCTTTGACACTGACATTTAAATGTTTATATCTGCACAAGAGCCACACCTTTTCAATATTTGAAAAGGTTCAATCAGGCAATGTTAATATAACTGAAAAAGAAATGTTATTCAATTCTTTTCTCTAGATTTTCTTTCTATCACTGTGTGTTGCTCAAAAACATTAATTGGCTTTGTGATTGGCTAAAATAGATATTAGATGTGATTGGATTGTACATAATTGTTACTCTGCAATTCAGACAAACCTCCTCCTCCCCTTTCCCCCCTCTCATCTTTTATTCCCGTCAGGCAGACTGGCAGGCGGCGCATTGGCATCCCCTGGTACCATCCTGTGAAATGACTACTGCGTCACAGATGTGATGTGCTTAGATTCTGTGTGTGTAACAGGAAGAGAGAAAGGAAGATGAAGTGCATTGTATTTGATTGGGACGGAGGGTAGGGGATGCTAGCACGGGCACAGTCTCTCTCTCTCATTCTTTCTTTCTTTCTTTCTCTCTGTCAGGTGCAGCTGCTGCAGTCTGGGGATTAGTCTCACTCCAGATCTCCTTGAGTCAAAGTCAATGAAGATACCGCAGTACTGTGCAGCTTTTTCCCATCACGGCACAGCTGATGGGCGCAAAATGTCACTTATTACTTACGGTTTCTTTTATTTTATAACAATAATTTGGCATTATTGTGTATCTTTAAAATTGATGGCAAATTGGTGGATTAATTTTTTTACACAGGAAAGAGGGAGCAGAATGGAGAGAGAGAGAGAGAGAGAGAGAGAGAGAGAGAGAGAGAGAGAGAGAGGAGAGCATCCCTTTTGATAGAAACAATGTATGTCTTAATGGTATACAAAAAAGAAAATTAAGTGTATTTAGGAACTGATTTCCATAATGCAAAGTGATGGTGAAACCAGCCAGGCTTGAAGGCAAATGCATGGGAGGCTCACAAACCCGAGTGGAAAATTTGGTGTCTGAAACTGTAACTCGCACAGACATCCATTGTATGCCAGTGTGGTAAAATAGTCAGGGAAAAGGGGGAAGGATTTCCTTTCCGTAAGGACTTTGGCATTCAAGGATTTCCCTTCTATTTTTTTTTCATTTAGGGGGAGGGTGGATTGGGTTTGATGTCAAATATATAATGGTCACACTGATTTTGTGCCCATGGTGAAATTGTGTGGTCAAATAAACTGGACACATCAAACCTTAAGTTTTGCTATCAATGTGTAGGAATGAGACTAGCTTTCTTCATCACAAAGGTTCTATTTTAAGAATTGACAGAGGAGAGAACTGTCCTATTGCAATTGTCAACAAAATTAGATTTCTGCAGCTTCATGCTGAGTCATTTAAGACAGGGAGCCTGAAAGAGACGCATCACACCCCGATGCTAAATCTGGATATTGTAAATGGGAAGCGGCAACTGAATTATGATTCACAATTAACTGAATTGTGAATTATGTCCTATTAACATTCCTTTTTACCAAAGCAATCTGATCCATCAATTTATATTAGCGAGCTGCCTCAAGCCACTGGCTTAACCCAAGAAGACCTCTATCCAACTCTATGTGGAGTCAAGAAGAGAGTCAATATCTGAATTGATGAAGTGCAGAAAGTGTTCTGAATACTGATCACCATTGCGGTACGATGATGACTGAAGTAGGCTCTTTTCGAGTTAAGTGTATCTTCTGAGAACATCATTATTGAGTAGGGCTTTTGCCCTTTGCTTCAGATCTGAACATAATGATGAAAGTTATGTTTTCAGTGGTGAAAGCTGGTCCTAGATCAGCACACAAAGCTTGTGTCTAAACAGAGCTCCTGTACTTTAGTGGAAGCTGATTATGACCTGGATAGGTGGAAAGAGACCTGGGCCATTTTGAGATAAATATAGTCCTCAAAAGCACATTGTGTTCTAGAGGCAATTGGTTTAAAGTAGGGTATCGCCAGTACTCTCTGAAAGGGCTTTGTTAAGACAGAATTACTCTGCAGAAGCGTAACAATAGGAAGATCTATATGTGACCAGTGCACTTCTATATTTTAATCTGTAGCGTACCCTCATTTCTTCTTGTGTACCGGCACTTCTCACACGTTGCTGTGATGTGATGATACTCTGACTGCTCACCCCCCAAGCACGATATCAACCACATTTTATTGTGCTTTTATTGGTATATTTTATTGATATTTTAGGTTTACTAATACTGGAAACTTTCAATAAAATAATAGAAATGTCATTGAATGTAATTTTGCATTTACATGGCTTTAACCAGCAGATGTTCTCAGTACGCAATGTTTTCGAGCGTTTTGAAACAGTGAATCACTTTGCGAAAAAATTGATTTGAAAAGCCTCACTTTTCCCATCACTACTGTCATATGCTGATTATCTACACAATGCTGAAACAAATACTAAACCCTAACCCATTAGTTTTCAACATGGGGGTCAGGGCCCACTATAGGGGGCCTCAGCAAACTTTCAAGGGGGACTCAAGATGACTTCAAATGTTTTAAAATAACACAAAACAAGCTTTAAAATAATCTAAAACAATTAAACATCAATATTTCTTATTTTAATTTACTTTATTTTAGTTACTTTTTCATTTTTAACTTTTATTTTTTAACTGTGAATGTTTAAATATTGTACAGTGGGGGCCTTGAAGTCAAAAACCACTGCCCTAAGCCTAAATGTATCGCAGGTAGCACTTCCTCATAAATTGCATTACTTTCTGTCACTATCCATAATATTTCTGAACTCAAAATCAATCAATGCAGGCTGAAATTTTCTTGATGTGGCTGCGTAATAAAGTTTCCCGATAATACCGGCTTTGGGGCGGGGGATGAAAAGAGACCAGTGAGAGGAATTGAACTCGGGTTCAGACCAAGCAATCAAACCAATGTGAAATAAGTCTGAGAGGTGAAAAGCCAAGCCAGATGGGGCTGCCAGTTTCATTTGTGATGCCATCTTTGACCTACCTCATTTTCCCAAAGATCTCCTATCACTTCTGCAGGCAAGGGTAATGTAACCTATAAAGTTTCTTGTTTTAACATGAGTTTAGCAGTGTATATTTTCTATATATAGGCATTGCACAGGGACAGATGAGAAACTATGAGCCAGGAAAGAACTGGAGCACCTTGTTCTAAATCTATCTCCCCCTCTGTACACTGCTGCGATAATATAATGTTTTCCTTTTAAGACAGCTCTGGATGACAATTTTGCCGTTTGCAATATTGTATTAGTAAATATTTTAATTCAGATAAAAGGCAAAAGTTATATAGCCTAATCTATATAAACTAGAGTGCTAAACTGTCTATTACTCGCATTAACAAAGTATTGCTCTGTGGTTTTATCACCGTGGATACTTTTATTTCACATATAACGGCCAATTAATGGTTAATATATTCTAGATATATTACTCAGCACGAGGCAATCTTGACACAAGTTTAAGCTGTGACGGTTTGACAAGCTCACAGATGACGCGCTCGGAGGAACTCACGGTCGCAACGAGAGCTTCCTTCATCCACGACAAACTGCTCACCGTTTCATTCTCCTCCTGACACGGAAATTAGTTTGGCGCAGTTCTCGATTACGGCGGTTTTTCTTTTTCATACACATACCGCGAACGTGAGCCGCCTTTCACTTCTCTCAGGTAACGCGAACCAATAAGCGCTCGCGGACGGTGCTCAAACAAGCGAGCTCACGGAAAAAGAGGCGGGAACCTCGCGCACCTTCAGAGGACGCGGAGCGCGTGCGCGCGCATTCACATCGCTCGAGCTCACACAGCTTCACGGGCTCCTCAAACCGGCGGCTTGCAGAAGGGGCAGGTGGACGTCTGCACAGACTACCACCTCCACTTGGCGGTCTGAAAGCACCTCGGTGGACATTTAGCCACTTCTCACAGTCTGTCCGTGATCTCGGTGTCATTTGTCACAAATACATGCCGTTCAAGAGCTCGTAGTAAACAGTTCCTCGAGATGGAAAACGCCCACACTAAATCTGCATCAGAAGTTTTAGCAAACTTCGGTGTGAACGAAAACACTGGACTCACGCTGGAACAAGTGAAAAATAATTTTGAAAGATATGGACCTAACGGTGAGTAACCTCTCATGTATTTACCTGGCCGTGTTTATAAGTGTTTACTCGTGCCGGCGGAGTTGAGCATACGCAGAACACGCGTTTCCTACAGCGGAAGAAAGTTATTCTTTACAATAGGGTGCCTCGTAGGCTTTTGTCTCCCTTATATTATAAGAAATAGTTGGACAGGATGAGATGCCAGCATGGTGAGGTCCACATTGCTGATGAGATCTCCAAAATTATGAATTATGATGCAGTCTCTCTAAGTTTTGGACTTTTACTAAGAGTAACCTTGAAATATGATGCTTTGTGTTATAAACTCTTGATTTCATAGATAGTTTGATAATGTATAATGAAGTCATATCTTTTCAGCCTCTCTTTTATGAGGTGGGACATTATGACCAATGAGACCGGCATTTTCCATGCACTCTCTTTTATTACCCTTAGTTTGAATTCAGGCAAATCCAGAGTGATTGGAGCTCTGTAATATACCTGGCCGTGAGCCTTCGAATGGAAAACCCTCTGTTGAGGTGTCTTAGGCATTATGTTGTAGGCCTACTGAGATGCAAGTGTCCATGTCCTGCAGGATTTCAGACACCCCTCAGTTAAGCCACCAGCTCCCACACTCAGAATTTTTTTTGTCTCAAAGGCATGTGCAGGGAATAGCCGTCCTTTGAAAGGGAAATATTGTTTCAAGAGATAAAGAGCGAGATAATGTACCAGTGACCAGCATTATAGAACTTGAAAAACCTGTTTTCTACTTCCTCAGTAAGACAAAATGTTAGCGTAGAAACAGTGCGCATCAGGTTACGTTGCTCTGTACACATTTTTTTTTTGTTACACAAGACTGTATGTTATAAATTATGTTTTTGCTTCTTATTTCATTAAGGGATGACATTTCTCTCTGAAGAATAGTGGCACAAGCTGCATATTTACATTTCCCTGTTGTAATAGCCTAATGGTGATGAGAATATATTGTTTTTTTCTGTCATCTGAAGGAAGCTTTATTTGTTCGGTTCACATCGCATTATTTATTTTGCAGGGTCAATTAGTTGAGAGTAGTATATAATGACATGGACAAGCATAAAAGACTCCGTGTTTGTCCCGTACAGTATGTCATGGTTTTGATAGCATTGCCCAAACAAACACTCACTTCTTTTTGTCAAAGTTTCACTGATATCTCATCTTATCTACAGTACACTTGACAGCAGTGGCTCTGAACAATTCCCTGTCCAGATTTAATAAGTTTTTTGTTTAAAATTATTTTTCTCTCTCTCTCAGTTTAGCCTATCATTGTTGCTTTGTGGTTCCACACCCAGTCATATCAAACTCTATAACAGAATTTGCACTTTGACACGTGACATGTTTTCCACTATAGCACTTTTGTTCATACAATAACCGCTTGCTTGATATTCAAATTAGAATGGCGACACTTCCAAATGAACAGCAACAGAAGATATCATATCAACTATCATTTATTACGAAATGAACATGAGCTAGTATCAGCATGTGACAACCCATCACAGATTAATAAAGATTCCCTACTGCATTTGATCTCCATGCAGAATTGAATGCTGCATAAGCACAAGGACATCGTCCCGTGACTTTCCACTTGGGTCAGTTAATGCAACAGACTCATTAACTCATTACATACACACTCAGCAACACTCAACTTTAACTGTGTTGTCTTTGTCGTATAAGACAACTCTCAGTAACCCCACACTAAATGTTTGAAGGAGGTTCCTCTTTAAGATGGACAAAGATTATTGAATTGTTTCCTAGAAAACGTCCAGTGCAACAACTCCAGCCACATAAACATGAAATATACAATACAGTATGCAAGATACAATAAACAATAGATTGGATTTGTGTGATGGTTTGTGTCTGGCTGGTGTTTTGTAACATGATTTGGTTGAGATCACAGCCACCTGAGGCCGACTTTTACTTGGTGGAAAAAGTAACATCTTGTTGTAGATTATGTCTCTCTCGCTTTGAGCCATCAACTTCCTGTTTGACATGCAGCTGAATGCCACAGGGAATACCCTTTCCTCTTTGACCTGTTTAACATTTTTTTTGTATCTGTTTGTAGTCTATTTGTATTTTTGTGTATGTATATCTGCTTTCAGAATGCATTCAGATGTGTTATCTTAAGTTGATGTTATGCTTTAGTGACAGGTGTTATAATAAACTGTAATGCTTTTTGACGTTTGTTTCATTTCAGGTAAATTACTAATTTGCCTTTGTTCTCTGATGCATTTTTTCTTCCTTTTTAAATTTTGTCTCACTGCCTTGTTTTTGTGTATGTAACACTGTACTTTTGTCCAAAGCCTGTGTGTTTGTTTTGTGTGTGTGGGTGGGAAATGCTCCAAACCCTTTTGAGATTATTCTGACACGCTGGCACGTTGTTAATGCAGGCGGACAGGAGGTTTTGTTAACCATTAAGCCATTAAACATTACTGTATATTAGCACCCACATTTTTTTTCCCTAGAGGTAATTCTGACACAGGCTTTTGCAGGATGCATCTGAAATCTAACATCAGAATTCCTCAGAAAGCATCTCCCATTCCACTCTTTTTGTTCTATGGGAAACCCCATGAAAAGTTAAGTTACATCCTACAAACTAGGCATATATCAATAACAGTATACTGTAAATGGTTTTGCAGTTGTACTTTGCACTGTAAATGTTTGAACTTTCTTTAAAATAGTGTTTTAGGGATAGACTATATTGCCAAAAGTATTGGGACACCCCTCCAAATCATTGGATTCAGGTGTTCCAATCACTTCCATGGCCACAGGTGTATAAAATCAAGCACTTAGGCATGCAGACTGCTTTGTAAAAGAATGGGTCACTCTCAGGAGCTCAGTGAATTCAAGCGTGGTACATTGATAGGTTGCCACCTGTGCAATAAGTCCATTCGTGAAATTTCCTCACTACTAACTATTCCATGTTCAACTGTTAGTAGTATTATAACAAAGTGGAAGCAATTGGGATCAACAGCAACTCAGCCATGAAGTGGTAGACCATGTGAAATCACAGAGCGGGGTCAGCGCATGTTGAGGCACACAGTGCGCAGAAGTCGCCTTTCTGCAGAGTCAATAGCTACAGACTTCCAAACTTCATGTGGCATTCAGATTAGCTCAAGAACAGTGCGTAGAGAGCTTCATGGAATCGGTTTTCATGGCCGAGCAGCTGCATCCAAGCCTTACATCGCCAAGTGCAATGCAAAGCGTCAGATGCAGTGGTGGGGGATGGCCCCTTCCTGTTCCAACATGACTGCGCACCAGTGCACAAAGCAAGGTCCATAAAGACATGGATGAGCGAGTTTGGTGTGGTGGAACTTGACTGGCCAGGGACTGGAGTCCAGACCTCAGACCTCATCCTGATAGAATACCTTTTGGATGAATTAGAGCTTTACTGCGAGCCAGGCCTTCTCGTCCAACATTAGTGCCTGACCTCACAAATGTGATTCTAGAAAAATGGTCAAAAATTCCATAAACACGCCAAACCTTGTGGAAAGCCTTTCCAGAAGAGTTGAAGCTGTTATAGCTGCAAGGGGTGGGCCAACTCAATATTAAACCCTACGGATTAAGAATGGGATGTCATTAAAGTTCATGTGCATGTAAAGGCAGGTGTCCCAAAACTTTTGGCAATATAGTGTAGTTCACCCAAAAATGAAAATAATTTATTTACTCATTTTCCAAACCCGTATTACTTTTTTTTTATTTGGAACATAAAAGATATTTTGAGAATTGTCACATACAGTGGAAGTCAATGGCAACCAAAATGGTTTGGTTAACAACATTCTTCAAAATATTTTTTTTGTTCTGCAACAGAAAGTCATGAACAACATGTGGGTGAGTAAAAGTAGACTCTCATAGAATTTTCATTTTTGGGTGAACTATCCCTTTAAAATACTAATAAATACAACTAGTTTGTTTACTTTTTAAGATCTGTTGTATATACATCAACATTAATTTGAATTGAAACAATGCATCCTGTGGAGCTATTTACACTAGCAACAAAATGTATCTAACAGATGAAAGACTTTGTTTTCTTTTTTTGACTTTGTCCATTTAAATTATTCATCTCACCCTCATGTCATTTCGACCCAATATTATCATCTTTCTTCAGTGAAACACAAAATGAGATCTCAGTCAGAATGTTTGAGCAGCGCTTTTATTAAAATAAAAGTAAATAGGTATTTTAATATCCAAAATCAGCTCAAAAAAATTACAAAGTATAATGAAAGTAGTCTATGTGACTTCTACGTTATATTCCAAGTCTTTTGAATCCATTCATTAGCAATTAGGAACAGACTGTTCCTCACATAAAGTTAATTAAATTTATATTACAAAAGTCAAGTCAAATTTATTTGTATAGTGCTTTTTACAATACACATATTTCAAAGCAGGTTTTAGAAAGTCATGTGTTATGATAATAATCATGCCCACCCCTAGTGTAAATGATCCTACGAGTTTAAATCTCGCTATTTTATATTTATTTTGTATCACCAAATCACCATCCACTTTAATTGTATGGAAAAGGGCATCTGAATATCTCCTTTTGTATTTCCTGAAAATAACTGGGATGAAATTACATAAAGGATGGGTAAATGATGACCTGTGTGACCTCTCATCTAGATGTTTAGACATGATCCTGATCTGTAGGTCAGGGAACTGTGACTGCATTAATCAAAATGAAGGAACCATCTTCATTAATGATCTTAAAAGCCAGTCTGTTAAACACAAAATAGGGCAAAAAATCAGCACAGAAAATGCTATATGCTGAATTGAGGTCTATTTCATTATGTATTTCACCTGCATGCAGAAAGAGGCCAATGGTTAGCTGCTGCTGTAACTGCGGTGGATCGAACCCTCTGGGGTTAAAGTCATTGTTAGCTGGGTATGTGCTTCCCACAGAGCTATTGCTGTAGGGAGCAGAGAAGTACATTTGCTATAAAATTTGTGGTCATACTGTTTTTGAAAGGACTTTGATTCATCTTTAAGTACTGTCTAGTTTGTACATTTTTATTTTAGACCCATAGTACTAGATACTTAACTCTGTAACTTCCTACACTGCTAAAACAGACTGTGTGTGGAAGAAGCAGCTTTCTCACTTACAGCTGTGATCTAAAGACTCTATAGAGGATGTTTTGTGGTTCGATCTTGGTGGTGCAGAGTTTTGCGTGCGTTGTGTGAGTGTGCACGTGTGTTTTTGTAAGCTGTACTGCAAGTTGGCATGGGTATTACTACTGTACACCCTAACCTGAAGCCATTCTCACAGGACCCTGTTAATGTCACTGCTCTTTTCTCTCACTCTCTCAAAATGCTTTGTAATGGAAATGCTTTCAAATTCTTGTTGCGTTTGTTTGGTATGGTATATCATCAGTGTAAAACTTATGCTTGGATGGTTTTGTTTCCTCCTTGTCAGAACTCCCAAGTTACACCAGGACCAGAATACTAAAATGCTCATTATTCATACAACAACTCTAAGCCTATAATAGTTATGCTGTGGGGTTTTTTTTGTGGCATTTTATCTACACTATGGTTTGAACAAGTGATTCATTGAGAAGTTTTAAGTATATAATTGTCACAATTGGGGTCAGTATTTTTTTTTCTTTTTTTGAAAGAAATCAATACTTTTATTCAATAAGGATGTGTTAATTATAAAAAGTGATAGTAAAGGTTTATATTGTTAGTAATATTTCTATTTTTAATAAACACTGTTCTTTTAAACTTTTTTTATTCATCAATGAATCCTGAAAAAATAGGTTCCAAAAAATATTAAGCAGCACAGCTGTTTCCAACATTGATAATAACGGAGTATGAAATCAGCATATCAGAATGATTTCTGGAGGATTGTGTGACCCTGAAGACTGGAGTAATGGCTGATGAAAATTTAGCTTTGCATAACAGATATAAATTATATAAAATATATTAAAATAGAAAACCATTATTTTAAATTGTAAAAATATTTCACAATATTACAGTTTTTTTCTGTATGTTTGATTAAATAAATGCAGGCTTGAGCATAAGAGACTTTTATTTTAAAAAACATTAAAGTGCCGCTATTATGGATTTTTGAAAATTACCTTCATGTAGTGTGTAACATAGTTCTAAGTGAATGAAAACATCCTGAAAAGTTTTAAATCTGAAAGTGCACTGTATATAAACTTCTCTCAAAAGTAAGAGTCGACTCTTGAGTCAATTAAACAAATCGTTTTTTAAATGAGTCCCAAGCCATTTTGTTGCGACGTCAAGATGAAACCTTAGCTAACTTGTGTTAAGTGTCTTACTGAAATACTACTGTAAATCAGCTGTGGTCCACCATTACCTAAAACTGTGTCTATTAATGCAGATTGTCGGTCGTTCTTACTACTTTGAGTAAAGATAAAGGATAGAGCAAGATTTGTTTTGCAAACTTTAATGTTAGGCTACATCAGTCATTCACGTTAGTGCTTGGCTAATGTATGCGCTGTTATTGATACAGTTCCCACATGTGCATCGCAATACATTAGACACACACACACACACATACACACACACACACACACACACAGGTTTGTTGATGGTCGTACACTTGTTTATGCTGATGGTGAGGAATTACAGTTGAAGCATCTCATAATGTACCTCAAACTGAGTAGCATCACTGAGAAACGTCTTGCTCAAGGCTCGGATTGAATAACTAGTTCTTCCAATGTTTCGTCATTGATTCAGACTTGTGCTGGGATTGATGTAAAATCGTTACTTTCTTTACAGTGTGTACTATCGCTGAGCTTTAGGAAGCCTCCGGATGGAGCTGGAGTTCAGTTATGGTAATGGGGGTTTATTAGTTTAGACTAATCACAACAGACTGGGCCATCTGACCAATCAGAGCAGAGCAGACGCGATCGCGGAAAGGAGGGATTTAGAGAGACTGATTCATCCATCGAGTCGTTTGAGAATGTATGTAATGCAATGTATATTATGAGAAAACTAAACAGTTTTTTGACCTTTGATGCATGTAAACCTGTTGTTGGAGACCTCCAAAAACTAAATTAGGAAACTGTAAAATAGCATAATAGGGGCACTTTAAAAATAGTAATGTTTACAAACTTTTGACCAGTACTGTAGCCTCTATCACGATATAGTTATTTTTGCTTTAAATACAGTTTTTATGATATAAAAATTTTATAGAAATTTTAATAAATCGCATCACCAATGTCAAAATCGCATAAAAAAAACTAATACTAGCCTAACTAACATTAGTTAATAAAAAAAAAAAACAAGAAAAAAAAACCAAGCTCACTAAAGACAAGTAAACAGTCAATGATAAAATAGTAACATATGTTGTATGGTTAACTACTTGTATTTTGCTTTATTTTAAATGGACATTTTTCTCTTGAATTTGCAAGAGTAATTTCTTAAATGTTTTTATTATTCTTATTATTCTTATTATTCTTATTATCATGGTTAAAAACTGTGAGTTTGTTGTGCTGCCCAATATTTGTGATACAATTTTTTTTAGGATTTTTTGATATTACATAATTAGGCCTAATATTAATTATAACATTAGATAATTATATAAATAATTATTTTAGGAACATAATTATTTGAAATAATTTTTGTTGCAAAGTAAAAGTCTTTACTGTCACTTTTGATCAAATTAATGTGTCCTTGATGAAGTATTAATTTCTTTAAAACAAATCATACTGATATAAAACTATTGTACTGTAGTGAATGCTTGAGAAATGGACCTTACTCTGACCGCAATTTTTTTACATTTGATTAATGAACCCATTGGTCGCATTAACCGAATATTCTCCATCATTGACTGATTTTTTTTTTTTTAAGCAGGGATGAAAAAATCTGAAGGCCTTCTGTCATTTTGACAGATTACCCTTACATTTATCTATTGTAACATGTAACTGTAATGCCCACCCCGTCCAGTTTGTGGCGAATGCGCAGTGGTAAAGTGGTAATTCAGCAGAGTGCAGGTTCAGCCTCCAGAACAAAATTAAAACTGAGTTGTGACTCTGAGGCAAAGATGCAAAATCTAATGACTAACTTCCCTATCAGTCTCCCTTGTTGCAATTGATTACGCACAGACGAGCACCCAGTTTAAATTCATGCAGACCAGGAGGAAGTTTGAGTTCAGGGAGATACAGAACATCAATTGAGTTTGGTTCAGAACTTCAGTTACATTTTACGTGTTATGTACATATTTTAATTATAATTGTATTTTGTAATATTGTGTTGTTTGTACATATTTGCCTGTTCAGACACAAAGGTCATGTTTTAGTGGCCTCCGCAAACATTCATTCAAAAGTGATGCACAGTCTCTGTTCTGTTATCTTCATAAATAAAGGCATAATCTAGCCTATATGCTCGTCCTGTAATTTCAGGATTAAAAATAAAAATGTGATCGGAAACAAAAGCTATTAAATGTCTTAATATCGTTAAAGTATGAGAATTAAAATGACGAGTAATAATAGATTACAACACTGTTCGACACTGAATGTCTGAATCAACCGTTTCAACAACCCTGAGCACACTTAACCATTTTCTGTAGGCCTTCTCTATTTTTCTCTATTAACCACAAGAAAATATCATCAGCTAGTGCGAACCACAGAAAACGGCTCGTGCCAGCTCTGCAAGTGGTGCATTTTCCGCTGCTCCTCTTAGCATTACATTTAAAGCCATCTTTAATGTTGTACCTTAGTGTGTGATCACATCAGTTCTGTTTTTATACATGCAACAATGCATTGCAATGCTGAGGTTTTTGAAGTGTGCATCATCATCATTTTACTGTAACTCCAACACACCTAATACTGCACATGTAGAAAAACAATGCAGATATATTTTGTCTTTTTATATTCCTTGCTAGAATGGCTATTGGTTTTTTTTTGTTTCCATGCTTGTTTGAATGAAGGAAGTAAACTGAGGTTAGAGCGTTATCATTAGCACATCTTGTGTGCGTGTGTCTGTGTGTTTTTGTGATCTGCTTCTAACTTGTCACTCTGCTCGCATTCTCACCTCCCACTTCTGTTCACAACATCACCTCTTCTCACAACATCTTCCTGTGGCGAACCGCTCATTTGACACAGCCTGCATGAGTGTATGTTTTTTATTAATCACAACTATTTCTATTTGGTTGCTGATGTGCACCTTGGTTGCTAAATGTTTCTGTGTGTTCCTGTATGTCTGTCTAGTGTTTATGAATGAGTGTGTATGCATGTTTTTTTTTTGCAGAAACGGTACTGTCTGGTCAGCTCTCATATTTTCCCTGATCTGCAGGCCAGGTAGAAGACAGAAAATGCGTAAAAAAGCATAGATCAGCTAATTTAACCCTGCGTTGGAAGCCCAGGATACAGTAGCCAACACTGTTGAAGATTTTGCCTTTCTACAAACATATACAGGGCTTTCTTAAAGGTATAGTTCAGCAAAAAAAAAAGAAAATTCTGCATATAGTGTCATGTACTCACCCATGTTGTTCCAAATCTGCATTATTTTAAATGTCTCAGTGTTTTTTGTCCATACAAAGGAATTCAATGGCCACCAAAACAGTTTGGTTACCAAACTGACCAAGATTCTTCAAAATATCTTATTTTGTGTTCCACAGAAAAAAATACATACAGGTTTGGAACATCATAAGAGTGAATAAATTATGTCAGAATTTTCATTTTTTTGTGACTGTGAACTATACCTTTAAGACCCATTAGTCAGCTAGTTGTGCAGGCAACCCACGACTTGTTGGATGTTCCCTCATTTGTGTGTGTGTGTGTACGTCGATGGATTCACTGTAGCTGGAAAACTATACTTGATGCTCTGTTTTTAAATGGAAACATCCAAAAATTGTTCATTCAGTTTCCCATGAGTGAGAAATGATATATGTTGTGCACGTATGTGTGTAGCAGATGTGAAGGTTGTTCTATTAAAGCTGAGGATCACTGTGAGGGATCTAAGTAGGGTTGCTGTACAGTGTCACTGGAAACTAGGGCAGCACGATATATCGAAATTATCGGAATATCGCAAATGTACATATTGCAATGGCTTATGATAACTGAATGATTTTAATACTTCAAAAGATTAAGAAAAGTCTAAGTTTTAGGTTGACTCAAACAGCAGAGAATAGACTGGAGATGACTGTTACATACGTGTGACAGGCTTAATGTTATTATGCTGCATTCACACGGGGCGTCGGTGGCGACACTTGACGGAGATCGCGTCTGAAGCTTAGTGCTGTCGCGACCAACATGGTCACAACAGCCCGTCACATTACTTTTCCGGTGTTGCATGAATGCAGTTGGCTAGCATATGCGCTAAGGTATTTGCATAGGTGATCTGTTTGGCTGACGCCTGCATTGGCACTTGAAAGAAATTCAATATTTGGGTGAACTGTCCCTTTAACACTGTTAGCGGCAATAAGCGAAGTAGGTCCTACTCGCGTGCACAGGAACGCGCCAAATACACACCAAATTATGTAAAAATGCCTGTCTTGGTGAGTATTAATGTAAAACCAGTCAGTTATGTCTTAAGTGGAGTAAACAGTTGAGAAAGAAAGTGTGCGTGTAACAATATATTGGATCCATGCAGCTCTTAAAGTGACAGCAGCCGAATAAAGCTGCTTCCATCTATGTGCTTAATGTTAATCAAACAACAATAGACAGAGAAAATCACTCACTGCTTTTGATTGAACAACTTTTGTAGCTTTAGTAAGAATCAGTGTACATTTAATTCATACAGTGAAATTATTATTTAATTTCTGTTGTTAAATAAACCTAATGTTTTTTTTTACGTTTTCACTGACGTTAAAATGACACTTTTTATGTAGCTAATGCTACAGTAAAACACTGCTGTTCAAAAGTTGTAGGGATGCTTTCTTTTTACAAAAAGAATGTTAAACATGCATGTTGGTTATATTATTTTCAGCTGTAATTTATTTTACACACTTAAAGCATTGTCGTATCACATGAATGTCACATTATTTAACGAGTTATCGCATATTGCGTTTTTCTTCAGTATCGTGCAGCCCTACTGGAAACTTTGTGTGAGACTAGAGCTTCCCCCTTCACAGAAGAGAAGAGCAATGTTGTTGCTACACCTCAGACAGCCAATATCAATACTTTGAGCTAGCCATGAAGTAGACAATTAAATAACATTAAATATGAAATGTAAAATTAGTGTGTGTAAGAATTTGTATGTCCGGTGTGCTCAAATGACACTGAGGTATATTTAATAACATCAGTATACTGTAACTCTGGGTATGTCTCATTATTAAACCTACTATGAACTATAAACATATTCAGAACCCCCTAAATCTTATTTCAGAGATGAATGACTGTCTCACATGAAATGAAGGAAAGTTTGAAAATTAGCCCCATAATATGACCGCTTTTAGTGAGCAGTGCATCTCTCTCTATTTTCCCTCTCTTTTTATGCAGTGTTATGAGAAAACCTCCTTGAAACTGTGTAGTCAAATAATTACATCCCTGTATTCATCACTCATAATTTTCCAGAAACTTCATAATGTGTATCCTCCTAACCTAATAAAGTACTGAGTGTTGTGCATAAACAGTACTAGGATGCTCACTATACTAATGATGCATGTAGGGCCACCATAGGGGCGTTTATACATACAGCGGCAAAGTGACAGAGTTCAACTTTATGCAAATAAGCAGCAACTTCCAACATTAGAGCTCACATGACCCAGCACTTGATACATTTGGACTAGTAGGAATCCCTACAAGAAATCCACAGAGACTTGGCAACCTCTATAATCAATGTGTAAACTTTATGCCAAGGGTTTTCTGGGTGACCCTCACTTTGAAGTTTAACTTTAGATTTTGCATGTTTAGTTATATTAACACATTGTTTAATACTTTCGTCCTTTTACTATTCTTTCTGTAGTCATACAAATCACAGATGAGTGGATTATGAGTGATTTATTCACAATAATGGACAGTTGCACTTACAGTAACACTAAAGTCTTTTGCATTCTAGTTTATGTCAATGACTTCGGCATGACTGCATTAGAATTCTTTCCAAGTTATTTTGAGAAGCTGAAGGAGGCCTGGAACTTCTGTTTAATGACTGCTTTGTAAATGGCACTTTTATGCAGGGAATTATTTTCTTCCTTAAACATACAGTACATTTATCATAAGACTTGGTTCACATGAATTCAAACAGCATTTTGATTTATAGTAGCATAGTGTTGTTGTGATAATTTAAGTGGGTATAAATCAAGAGTAGCATTTATGTTGCATAACATTTATTTTGGGTGAATGTTGACAGAGATGCTCTTCCATCCATGTCCATGAGCCAGGTGGTCATGGCAACTACTCTTAAAAACTAATGTTTTCATGGTTGAAACTGACAGAAGCTGACGGAAATAGAAAAAGTAGATCTGAAACCTCAGTTTCTGAACAAATCTGAATGTATACCTAACCCTAAATATTTAACTTTGGCACATAAACTAGAACTTGTAGTGTTTAGGCTATGGCAACCTCAATTCATCACATTAAGGTGATTGTGCTTTTCTGTAAAAATATGATCTTTGTCTGGTGGATGATAAATAAAGCAAAAAAGGCCATAGGTTTACATTTCAAAGAAACTTGACCCATATCTAGAAACTTTATAGGAGAATAGAATAGAGATTTTCATAAGAAGTGGATTTTTGTTTTTAAAGCAATATTGGTTGCTATTGTGTAGTTAAAGGGATAGTTCACCCAAAAATTAGGGATGCACGATATTATCGGTATGACATCGGAATTGGCCGATAAACGCTTTAAACAATATAAAAAAATTATCCCGATATGCCTTGCCGATATGATAATGTGTTGATATGCGCCTGCAATAACTCACGTGTGCAAGGAGTGCTATAGCGATAAGATCATGTCAGCAGTGTGGTCATTCTTGAAGTGAACTTGTATGTCAACAAGCAAATACATAGCATGTGTGGTGATTTATATTGACAGTTTTTAAATGCTGCATTGAATTTGTGAATGCGTGTACAGAAGGACGTGACCATCAACAGTGATTCCCCACTCTCTAGCGCGTGCAGGCGCAGCAACCTCCACAGCAGCAGAAGCCTCCTCCAGGTCCTAGTGCCCGCCCGGTAGAATGTTATATATATTTAGAGGGGCCTCGTTGTTATAGTAATAAAATGAAAAGTAGAATACACAAATAACTTGAAGTTACTTTTTTTTCTGAATAAATAAAGCAGTAATGATGTCATAAATCACAAGCATGACATTTGTAAATGAAATGCTTTTATATACAGTTTATTAATCTGTAATAAAATTTTATGAAATGGATGATGAAAAATAATCCAAGGAGCTCTAAAATAATTGCAGATTTTTTTTTTTTGAAGCTAAAGACAGCATCAACTGATGTCATACTACTCCCACTTCATGTGCACAAACGTTAAATCCAAAAATAAAATATTATAGGTTACAACTGCATCTGTCTGGGGTGAAAAATTACTGACTTTATTATTGTTATTTTCAGAGCTTTTAATATACTCTTATTATAAAAATAACTTTGTTAACATTTATTTATCTTTAACAAGTATCCTTTTAGTAAGTTCAAAATGGTGTTGTTTCCAAAGAAAGGGAAAAAATAAACTTGTATCGGTATCGGCATCGACCAAAATGAGTTGAAAAATATCAGCATATCGGATATCGGCAAAAATCCAATATCGTGCATCTCTACCAGAACTTTTTGTCATCACTTATGCCAAGTTCACACGATTTTAGCCCCGATTTTGACTAGCCGACAGATTTTGCGCCCAAAATCATAGGCAAACCGGTGCTCGTTCATGTGAGTGACAATCACACAGTGTGAATTATCAAAGACGCAATCCGAGAGAATCAGCGGCAGGGCGCTGATGCCTGTGAGATGTTTGGCATGCTACATATCTGGACTGGTCTGCAATCCTGCTGTGTGAAATGTGTTTTGACAAGATACAGTGCAGCGGGAAGTTTGGGGAGGAGTTATAGACCAGAATATCAGTATTTTAATAGATATATTTACTATTATTTAAAACAGAAACAAAGCACAAACACTTGCTTGACAGACAGACAATTTGGATTGCAAGCTTTTTGCAGGCTATCATTTTTAATAACAATTCCAGTCTTGCGCGAGAACTCCAGTCTGACGCACGCGTGATCTCGCATTGTTTCCTTGTCACATCTTGCGTGTGTTTGGTGGTGAAACATAGATTACGGGCCGGACAGAGTTGTTGGTGATTCTTCCTATTGTAAAGTCATGCAGTGTGAAACCTCCTGTCACCGATCCATCGTGCAGTATAAACACAGCAGCAACTGAATGCTACCGCAGATAGTCATGCAGTGTGAAAAGAACTGTGATCTGATGAGTTTGAAAATCGTGCAGTGTGAACTCTGCATTACTCCCCCTAAAGTTGTTCCAAACCTGTATGAGTTTCTTTTTTTATTTTGAAGAATATCTTCCACACCGTCACATCCCTACTGTTTACTTGTCTTCACTGAGCTTGAGAGACTTTTTTAAACTTATGTTAGTTAGGCTAGTATTAGTTTTTTTTTTTTTTTTTTTTTGTGATATTATAATTGTTAATGAGTTTTGAGAAATTTGGTGTCAATTTTGATATCATAAAAAGTTTATTTAAAGCCGTAACTTTTGGTGCTCTAGTGTCACGCAGGTACTGTGCTACAGCGGTGGTGACCCGAACCGGTGTAAAATAGTCCAAATATAAACACTTATTATAGGTGTACCATAGCGATTTAAGGATCAGACAAAAACACGGTTCGGAAAATGGATTCATTATGTACTTACTCATTCTATAATTTTTTTTACATTTTAAACAAAGAAAAAGCTTGGTGTAAAGCTTGAAAAAGATGTTCATAATGCCACTGAGGAATCATTCATTCACAGTAGTAAGACTGGGTACATTTCATTTAGGAAGTAAATAGTCTAAATTAGTTCAGGTTAGCTGTGAGCTCTACTCGAGCACACGTTCACTGCATCCTGCTGTGTGCTGCCATGCTCTTGCTTCTGAACACTGTTCAGAAATTTCCTCCTACAATCCAGGGTGCAGATGTTACAGGCTCTGTGTGTTGTTGGCAACCGTTTCCAGGAAGTGTTTCCCCTCTCCCACTGACTGGTGTGTAAACAGACAGCCACTTGTTTTCATTTACTGTGTGGTTGTAGAGTGAAAGAGAGAGAGAAAGATGGTTGCAAAAGAGGGTGGAAGAGTAAAGCAAGATGAATTTAAAGGAGGACAACAAAAGCAAGCTTGTGAGTTTGTGTGTGTGTGTTATGTGTGAGGGCAGGGTGAAGTCATGATGTAGGAATGTGTCTGGGCCAGACGAGCAGACACGGCCCAGATGACTCTGAGGGAATCCTTGGCACACCCTAACAGGGAACCCCTTCCATCCCTCTTCTCTTTCTCTATTTCCCACACTCCTTCCTCCTACCAAGGTTGTGTTTGTGTACAGGCCAACTGTCAGGCCTACAGAGTATTAGTTTCTCACTAAGAATTCACCCTTTTCTCTGATTTGAGGTCAGCTTAGCAGTTTCTAGCAGTTAAATATTTGCTAGGTAGAGTGCTTCTAGATCATTAGAGACCCGCACCTAGATCTAGGGAGCTAAAGCGACAGGAGGACAACGTGCCCTGGTAAACGCACACAAGCAACTGGAAAGAGAGGGAAACTCAGGGCCATTACTCCCCCTGTCCTACCTCCCACTTTTTCCACACCACTGGAGGAACATGCTGCTGCTATGTGAGGTGATTTCTTTCCACAACAGACTTCAGATGAGTTCATATTGCTCTTACATAATATCATGTTGAATTAGAGCTGAACCCACTACAGACTGTGCCATTGGGTTCATGATTCAAAAAAGAGACCTGTTGTCTTTTAATGCTGTGAAATGAAAAGAGCCTCCAGATGAATTGAGGAAATGCTTGCCCCATTCTAAGCTGTCCAGCTGTCTCAATGCAGATGCAGTGGTTGATTTCTGTCACAAATAAGAGGCTGTTTTCCATTGGTTCATTGAGTGGTCACTGAAGTCTTGAGGCCCAGTGTCACACTGAATCCACAGCAGATATATTATAAGATTGTGTGATATTATTTTGAGGAGATGGCTGTTTACATTGTTTTGTTTATATGCCCATGTAGCATTCTGAATGAACTAAAACATACACATTTCTAAAATACACTGCCGTTCAAAAGTTTGGGGTCAGTAAGACTTTAAATATAAAATAAATAAATAAATACTTTTATTTAGCAAGGGCACATTAGGTTGGTCAAAGTGACAAAGACATTAATAATGTTATAAAATATTTCTATTTCAAATAAATGCTGTAGAACGCTGAAAAAGAAATCACAGTGTCCGTAAAGTAATGCAGAACTGTTTTCAACATGGATAATAATACTTTCTTGAGTTTTTTTTAATTTGAAGCAGCAAATCAGCATATTCAAATGATTTCTGAAGGATCATGTGACACTGAAGACAAGAATAATGGCTGCTGAAAATTCAGCTTAGCCATCACAGTTATAAATTATATTATAAAATATATTAAAATAGAAAAGTTATTTTAAATTGTAGTAATGTTTCTCAGTATGGATGTTGTTACTGTGTTTTTGATCAAATAAATGGAGCCTTGGTGAGCATAAGAGACTTCTTTTAAAAACACATGGCAAACGCTATGTTCTTTGTATAACAGTTCTATCTAGTAACGTATTCGACAGGACTATTAAACAGATCCTACACTAATAAAGACGGAAAATGTGAAAGCTGTGTGCTCAGTATCTGGCATTCTCTACGCCGTCAAAATAAAAGTCACAACAACAAGCACGGCTTACGTCACTTCAGAGTTCCTACTGGTGGTGCGAATGCAACCAGGGCTAAATCATTATTTGAGGGGACAGCCATTTGTAGTGGTGTCCGAAAACGTAGTGGACGTTATTGAATGCACTCATTCAATCCCACATTGCACCGCAATAACGAGTGTACAGCCGATGTACGCTCAACGGCTGTCCGAATTTGCTCTCGTTTTCATTCACTCCTTCAAGTGAACTGTATTAGTGGACTAGCATATGGAATAGTGAATAAGGGTTTAGGGGGTGATTTCGGATTCAGCCCAGGAATTTTTTTTTTAACTTTTAGTTCATGGGGAACCACCCTGGTGGCTAGCTCCTTGAACTAAGTTCCTAGAACTACCTGGTGCGAAAGCCTCTTATTTTTTGTAACAATTTTATTTTTATTATTATTATTTTTGCTTTTTGAAAATAAAAATATTAAATAAATGAAATTAGTTAATTATGAATGCTATTAATTATAAAAAATACATTAAATTGTTAGCATGTAGCCTTCAAAAAAGGTTTTGTAAATTAAATAAAGATTGCATTAAAAAGATCTAATAAAAAGTAAGTAATAAAATGAAAAAAACAAAACAAAGAAACGCATTACAGGTAATAGAACAAGTGGCAGGTCTATTGCACTTACACTGCTATACTTGATGCACAGATCTATTTTGACTTTTTTTTTTTTGTCCCGTCTGTTGCTTTATCACTGTCAAACATCGCTGTTTCAGATTCAGTTCCGCATTTTAATATGGTTGTCACTCCCGAAACTTTGAATGGTTATATACACCAATCGAGCAAAGTTATACAGAAAGCGAGCTAAAGAGCACCCCCTTTATAACCAATAAAGCTGATATAAATGCAGTTTAGCTGCAGCGCAAGCTCCATGCCAAATGTAAATCTCTTATTTACATTTGTGTAACCAAGTAACCAACTTTGTTGGTTATAACAAAACAGTTTGTGAATGTATAGAGCTCACAGTGAACAAACTCTGGTGTATTGAGAGGATTCTGACTAACTTATGCTAACTAGGCATGCTACCTAATGCCTCTGATTGGCCATTGCGTTCACCCTCTCAACAAACATGTCCGTGATTTGCTACAATGTTCAATGCAGCAAAAACATGCTGTTGATAGAAACCTTTGAAACTTTTCACAGAGCGCTTATACAAATATGTGCAGGAACATTTGAAAGCAGCCACCTATCAGCACATACCAAATTGACTTTCTTTACTATTCTTTACTACCCTTGCTGCAGAAAGGCTTTCTCGTTACATTTTTACAATTGAAAAATGGCTTTTTACCGACAACACTATAGACAACACTAGTGTAGAATTCAGCGTTTTGAACAGATTTCATAGAGTTAAGCAGTGCTTCTGTAGCTAGTAATTCAAAGGAGCAAGGAAAACTGTATGGGATATTCTTGCTTCCTGTAATGTATGCACAGTCCCCCCAAAGAGAAGAGAATGACTCACAGATATCGGGACATTTGAAGTATATCACTGCGCTTTATATCACAAAAACTGAGCTCTCGACTTCAGTTTCTCAGGCTCTCTAGAACAGACAGATCTCATAGCCTGAGGGAAGATGAAGAGAAAAATCTTCTGCTCTGTTCTTCAAAGCAGAACACACTCTTTCATGCCTTTCTTCCTCCCTCTCATTCACTTATAAATCTGAATCATCTCATTCTTTCCATTCACGCTTGTTCATGACAAAAAAAACATTAAGAAGCAGAATAAGACTGAACATTATTAAGTAAACATGCAGGCATGATTGCTTGTGTTTTTCCCCCGTACAATTTTTTCCAAGCCTTGCTGGAAATTCAGTCATTGACGGGCTAAATGTGTGTATGTGTGTTAAGACTGTTTGCCCGCGTGCCTTCTTTCTTGAAAGGGAAATGGGAATCTCGATGCTTTACCACTGGTACCGCTGGTTTCCACTGTACATGTGTTTAGCCTTTTTCCCATCTGCTGCCCAGTCTTGACCCATGACAACATCATGACTGGCATGACCTGTTTCTGTTTATATGATTGTAAGACAAAAATTTAGCAAAGGAGTCAGGTGTTGGTCTCATTGGGGCAGGGAAGCCCCCCTTCTGTAATTCTAAGTCTGAAACAAAAGCCAGTGCAACCTAGGTTTCTCTTGGTTATCAGAATTGATATGGATGCATACTTTCCCACTGCGCAGCAGTGAAACTCCTGATTGTATCCGCACACCGCAAGGCTAATCTTGACCCAAGTATACACAAACACATGCTCATTGGAATTCAGGAACACCCTGTATTTTCCCTCACTATCTTTTGAATCGGCTCCAAGGATTTTCCATTGTGCTTTCTTTTTGGTCCATTCATGAACAGTCTTTTTTGTTCACTTTGTGTACCTTTTGTCAAGCAATATCAGAAATTGTGATTAGTTAATGAAATCCTTTGATAGTCAGATAGCAAGCCGTAATTGCACCTATGGCAACATCAGTGTGAATTGCTTATTAATGAGGCCTCACTTTTGAATTCATAGGCATGCATTCTAAATTGCTGAAAATCCTCAAGATTTCAGAGTGGAGCCTCAACAAAGAGGGCATCTGTGTTGTAATTATGATGCGTGTGAGAGAGAGAGAGTGAGAGAGCTCTGTGAAGCTCCGCCCCCTCCTACTCTCCACATGCTCTTCGGCTCCCACACGCTCTGACTCGAGAACCTTCTAGAACTGACTAAACGGCAGTGTGTAGGCCGTTTGTCGTATGTCAGATGACTCGTGCACAATGCCAGAAATGTTTGTTTCATGAAATTCTCCGTCTTCGAGAGAGGAAGCACATTTACTAAACAAGCGCCATCACAGTTGGTGGTCCATCTGTACATTTTCCACCCCAGATGATATTCTTTGTGCACAATGGTTGTGGTTTACATTTAACAGGCTGATGTACCTGCTGTGGATTTCATTACATCACTCTAGAAGCTCAAAGAAGCACATCATTTTTTTTGAATGGATTTGATTTTCTAAAAAAGAAAACCATGGATTTTTTTTTATTTTATAGAAATATATGAAATATATATTTTTATAAGACAAAAAATGATGAATTCAGTTATTTTACACAAAAAAGTAAGTTTAGGCATCATTTAACATACAGTATGAAAATTTAAAAAAATTCTAAATGCATGTTATTGATTTTATTGTGAAAGAGTTATCCGTGCATATGTTTAAAACATGTTTTAATTAGTTAAAAAAAATATATCATAACTTCTCTCTGGTGACATATGCAGGACTTCTCCAATCATTTTGCCCGCCCCTTTCTTAAAATCGACCTCATGCTTGCATTCAGATCTACTTCCATCCAATCAACTGATGGATAAGTCCCTGCCATTTATTATTATTTTTTTTTAACTGTTTCATTTGGATGTATGTCACAATACGGAAGAAAAGATCTGTTGCTACTTCCGTTACATGGCAACTTTAAAGATTACGTTTGACAGTGAGTGGTAAATGACTGCAAAGATATTGTAGTTCTTTTTTGCAGTGTAGGAATCTTTCTAGAGAACATCTCAGATACTGAAAAAAAAATACTGTTCTTATCTATTCTGCAGAGAGAAGTCCATTAATCCTAAATCAATAATTGTCTACCCTTATCTGTAATCTTCTAGTTTAGCATTGCACTGCGTGACTGTGTATTTAATGTTCAGACAGAAAATGAAGGCAATTTGCACCATCACAGGCAATGCAGTGTGAATGTAAAAGAAACTGTTTAAACAATGTTTTTACAATATGGCCTTTCTAACAGAATTCTCTCTCTCTCTCTCTCTCTCTCTCTCTCTCTCTCTCTCTCTCTCTCTCTCTAACTCTTCCTCCTACCCTGCCTCTCATTCCACTATGGATTCCCTCGCCGTGTTTTGACTGACAGAGCTCCCAGCCGAAGAAGGTAAATATTGATCTTTCCATCATGTTGTTACTGCTTTTTTTTTATAGGTTGCACCGTTAGCACGGGCTCAGTCATTCTGTTTTACTAGAGAGAGGTAAACTTTATGACTTGGCATATACACATATGCACAAACACATGCACACCGTTACAGCTGTGTGCAGTGGTTTCCCAATGTCCTAGTGCAAAGTTAACCTAAGACCCAGTTGTCATTTAAATATTTTAAAATATTTATATCTGTCTGTCTGTCTGTCGTTCTTATATCTGTCTCTCACAGGTAAATCACTGTGGGAGTTGGTGGTGGAGCAATTTGAGGACCTCCTGGTGAGGATTCTGCTGCTGGCAGCCTGTGTGTCTTTTGTAAGTGGCTTTCTCTTTGGTTTAGATGTGGTTTATTTTATTCCCAGCACAATAATTAGTATGACAGCCAGACCCCACCATAAGTTTTAAAGCAGGTATACAGGTGCTGGTCATATAATTAGAATATCATCAAAAAGTTGATTTATTTCACTAATTCCATTTAAAAAGTGAAACTTGTATATTATATTCATTCATTACACACAGACTGATATATTTCAAATGTTTATTTCTTTTAATTTTGATGATTTTAACTGACAACTAAGGAAAATCCCAAATTCAGGTATATCAACTTTTTGATTACTTTTGAATTATATGACCAGCACCTGTAGTTCATGCAGTAAGTGAGGTAATGCAGAACCCTAGACAGAATGAGTTTCTGTCACCATCTATCACAACCAGTTTGTATTTCTAAACTAAACCTCAAATTTCACTAAACAATTGTCAATGATCAGAGTGCGTAAGTACAAGAGGGATTTTTTTTAATCTCCCTTTGTCTTTTGTAGTCAAATGTTATATGTAAAACCTTCACCTGGACTCATTTGTGTGGCTTAAGGCCATTTACATCGGTGTATTGCTCTGTGGATCTAGAGAACACGGGTACATGAATGAGGTGACTTGAAGTCAAAGCTAATTTGTCCGCAAACTATGAAGAAACTAAATGTGCACTCCTTGGTGCTGCACGTTTATCACCTGCAAGATCAGTACAGTAGTTAGTCTCAATAGTGTTACGTTATCTTTGAATTAGATGTGTAAAAAACTCCATACTTTCATAATCGATTACTCGATTAAGGAAGCACTGTGTAATTGGATGATTTAAGATCTGGTCTAGACATTGGATATGGGGCGTTCACATGTAGGACGAGCTCTGATGTAGATAGAGCACAACAGAATGGAACTGAACACTCAAGTTGAACTATTTTTAAATTGAAATTGCATCCTAAAATTGCACTGATCATGGTGCGAGATGCAGAAAAAACTGAGACATGGCACAAATGGGATGAATTTAGAGATACGAATTGTCTGAAAGTTTATAGTGCCGGCAGTCTAACACCCTCTCAGCTCACTGAAATCCTCTATGAGAAATTCACCCCAGTTAAAGAACCACAGCTAAAAATATTTAGAATAACTTATTTATAATAATATGTATACACTACCGCTCAAAAGATTGTGTTCGGTACATGTTTTTAATGTCTTTGAAAGAAGTCTCTTATGCTCACCGATGCTGCATTTATTTGATCAAACATGCAGTAACAGTCATCAGTCACCAGTCTTCAGTGTCACATGGTCCTTCCGAAATCATTCTAATTGATATAGTATAGTAGATAAGCTATCCTTATGCTGTGACACAATAATTGTGTTGTTGTGGTTCTGTGAGGTCTGACTCCAGACTTGTTTGTTTGTTTGTTTGTTTGTTTGTTTGTTTTTATATACATCTCAAACAACCCTGAGCCAAATTTTACTTGTGTAGAGGGACAGTAGACTGCCATCCCCTTCATGCTTATCCTAAACAGCAAAAGCATATGTCTTCCAAAGCCCAGGGAAAAAAGTCTCAGCCTATTATGTTGGCTTTTATGAATTTACCTTTTTACTTCAAGTAGCAACGGAGGCCACAGTCAAAACTCTCCAGCCCCCCCTGTGAGAGTAATATAACATGAGCATGCACACGCAGTGGAAAGGATAGTTCAGACACTTTTTTTTTTTTTTTTTTCTGCAAAAACACACTGCTTTTGTCTTTGTGTACATGCTGTTTGTTTTCATACATCTGCGCTCAGAGTCTTCAAGTACGTCTGCTTTTGGAGCTCTGCTCATGTCATCTATCATTGTGTGTTTCATCCATACTTTTATTGTCTTAACCATGGTTAAATTCTATGAGGCGAGCACCAGTCTTCCGACCACTAGAATCCTGTGGAGCACTTGAAACTGATAAAAATATTGCATTAGACCTCCCAGAAAGCAGTGTGTGTGTTTGTCTGCTGGTCAAATGCTATGGTGCAATGGAAATACTCCGGGGAGTTCAGCCCAGTCTTGGAACTCATTTGTGTGCCTTTTTGAATATATTAAAATCTTTAGCATTCAGCTTTCCTGACTTTTTTTGCATGTTATGAGAACAAAGCTGTTGGTATCTAAGCAACAGGGGAGACGGGGAGACAAAAATGTATTTTTTAAATCTTTTTATTTATATATATATATATATATATATATATATATATATATATATATATATATATATATATATATATATATATATATATATATATATATATATATGTGTATATGTATATGTGTGTGTGTATATATATATATATACATGTGTGTGTGTGTGTGTGTGTGTGTGTGTGTGTGTGTATGTGTGTATATATATATATATATATATATATATATGTATATGTGTATATGTATGTATGTATACATGTATATGTATGTGTATGTGTGTATATATGTATGTGTATGTGTGTATATATGTATATGTGGCGAAAATGCCTTGTTGATGCTAGAGGTCAGAGGAGAATGGGCCGACTGATTCAAGCTGATAGAAGAGCAACTTTGACTGAAATAACCACTCGTTACAACCGAGGTATGCAGCAAAGCATTTGTGAAGCCACAACACGCACAACCTTGAGGCGGATGGGCTACAACAGCAGAAGACCCCACCGGGTACCACTCATCTCCACTACAAATAGGAAAAAGAGGCTACAATTTGCACGAGCTCACCAAAATTGGACAGTTGAAGACTGGAAAAATGTTGCCTGGTCTGATGAGTCTCGATTTCTGTTGAGACATTCAGATGGTAGAGTCAGAATTTGGCGTAAACAGAATGAGAACATGGATCCATCATGCCTTGTTACCACTGTGCAGGCTGGTGGTGGTGGTGTAATGGTTTGGGGGATGTTTTCTTGGCACACTTTAGGCCCCTTAGTGCCAATTGGGCATCGTTTAAATGCCACGGCCTACCTGAGCATTGTTTCTGACCATGTCCATCCCTTTATGACCAGCATGTACCCATCCTCTGATGGCTACTTCCAGCAGGATAATGCACCATGTCACAAAGCTCGAATCATTTCAAATTGGTTTCTTGAACATGACAATGAGTTCACTGTACTAAAATGGCCCCCACAGTCACCAGATCTCAACCCAATAGAGCATCTTTGGGATGTGGTGGAACGGGAGCTTCGTGCCCTGGATGTGCATCCCACAAATCTCCATCAACTGCAAGATGCTATCCTATCAATATGGGCCAACATTTCTAAAGAATGCTTTCAGCACCTTGTTGAATCAATGCCACATAGAATTAAGGCAGTTCTGAAGGCGAAAGGGGGTCAAACACAGTATTAGTATGGTGTTCCTAATAATCCTTTAGGTGAGTGTGTATGTATATATTGTACATATATATACACATTGTGTATATGTATATGTATATGTATATGTATATGTGTGTGTGTGTGTTTTGAAAAAAGTGTTATTATGAGGGTATGGTAGCCTGACTCATCCTAGAACAGCATGTGCTGGTAATGAAAGCTATTGGATGGAAGCAAACAGATTCCATGTGCAGCCATGCGACTGCTGGTCCCAAGACTCCCAAAATGGTTGCCTATTTTCATTTCAGATCATTTGAGATTAACTAGCTGCATTGCTACTATCATTCATTCTTTTATTTAAGTCATTTCAGACTAATACTTGTGTATCTCTGTTATCTTTTCTGCACATTCCTGGTGTACAGAGCTCTCCATAGTATCAGTCACGGCTTCAGCAGATCTCTGGCAGAATGTACATCAGTATAATGCTGTTTACCGCACGTCGTCAGAGAAATGGTCACCTGAACAATGGATAGATTTCATGTATTTTAATGGCCTGCTGTAATGCATTTTACTTTTTTGTGTGTTTTTTGTGTGGAGTGAGAAGATATGAATGATGCAGTTTATCTACCGATTATACATGTGACTATTCATTATCAGAAACCTGTCCTGAGGTCATATTTTGGTCACTATGAAAATCTTTTAGGTAATGATGGCATGAAACATTTTACTTATGTTTGTAGGTCCAGGTATAATACCCACTATACTTTTTACATTACAAAGTTTAAAAGTTTAAAAACAGTGAAGTTGATACTGAGAGTTTGCGTGGGCCATTAGATTCTAAAACCTCAAAAGAAAAATCCTGTTTGTCAGTGCTAATCTTGGTCACTGTGTGCCCAATGGTCAAACTGATTCGAAGATGGCAATCAGTTTGACCATTTGACCACAGCTAAATGTGTTAAGAACCTGTCTTGCTGACTTGCTCTCTTCTGAGGAACACAAAAGAAGATACTTTTAAAGAATGTTTCAACTGTTTTTGCTCATAGAGTGAAAGTCAGTAGGGTCAAAAAACAAACAAACACCAATGACTTTCACTGAATGGACAAAAAAAAGACATTTGAGACATTTTTCAAAACATCACAAAAGAAATGTTCAAATGTTCAAACTAATAGTTTGTATGCCATTGTTTGTAAGCTGAAACTATCTAGTCAGTCCATTTGTATTCTGTTTGAAGTGTAAAAACTGAGGGAATGCAAAGAGGATCTACAGTCTACTGATATTTATGAGTGAATAGACCTCAGTTGGACAAGCCGTCCAGAGGCCAGAGCCATGACTTGACAGGATTTAGCTGAGCTCTGTGATCTAAACTCTGAGCCGCTCATCCTCAATATTTCAATAATTGTCATCTTTTCACCCGTTTTGTTTTATGGGATCGTTTTTGCTCTTCATGATGAAGACTTCATTGCTTTCTCATTCTGCCTCTTTGACTATTTTTGGTCTCTGCATTCTCTCCCCTGTCATTCGCCTGCCCATCTTATTTCACGGTTACTCAGTGACTTAAAGAAGCCTCATCAGTTTGTAATGAAAGGTTAAAGACAGACAGCTCTATGACTGATCTGTATCTAAGTTGCTTAAAAGGAGAGAGAGAGTGGAAGGAGAGAGTGTGCTATATGAATGTGTAATATGAAAGAGTGGAGGACAACACGCAAACTTGTCTATAGAAAATACATAAAGTGCTACAGTTATTAGTGTATTTGTGGTCAAACAACTTAGCCCATTCTTCATCTTTTTTGTCTATTTCTCCTCCACCCTCTATCCATCCCCCTAATTGTTAAGACATCCACATAACTCAAACTGTTTTTAGCTGCCTCTAACTATCCTTTTAAAGAAATTGTTGGCTTGTAGTGCCATTGAACAAATATTTTAGGTCAACTCACGCCGAGTTTCAATCTCTGATGTGAAGTTGAACAGATCAACACTGTCAGAAAGTAATGAACTTCAAGGCTGTCTCTGCTATCTGCAAAAATCAAGCCGTCACATTACATTTCAGCTGGATTTACGTTCCATATTTACATTGTCATGCATATTGCTGCTTCTAGCTTCTAAGGTAACTCAGGATTTTTCTGAAAATGCCTCCCACCCCAAACTCCCATCCCAAACTCCCATATACAGTATCTGCCTGGGGCATGTACCTGATGGCATGATTTCACTGGAATATTTGTAATGGGTGTGGAATGATACAGACAGAGCCTGATGTTTATTGTACTATTTATTTAAACGTGGTACTGTTGGGTCCTCAGGGCTCAACAAGATTTGAATGGTAGTGTGTGTGTGTGTGTACTGTGTATACATTTTTCCCCCCTGAGTATTATTAAATGCTTGAATTCTCACTTCAGTGACTTGAACAGAACTGAACTTTGAATATGAGGTAGGAGTAATTTATGTTGTGTTTGTTCATTAGGTGTTGGCACTGTTTGAGGAGGGGGAGGAGTCGACCACAGCTTTTGTGGAGCCAATTGTCATCCTGCTCATTCTGGTGGCCAACGCAGTCATTGGAGTCTGGCAGGTGGGTGTGTGTGGGCTGAGAAACTGAAGGACCTCAAAGAAATTCTTCTCAATAAGTAATGTCAGAACAGTCTACTTGATGTCTCACTGTTTAGCATTAGATATACTACTACAACTACTAAGGTATTCTGTTTCTTAACATGACAGATGATTATCAGGTGTTCAGATTAGTTTATTAGTGTGTACATAAGGATGTGACATGTAATTTACATTTATACCACAATGGCAGGACACTGGCGAAAGCAATCAGACAATGGTGGACTGCATTGACAGTGCTAAGAGATTTAGCTAAATATCTTAGCACGATCAGTGCAACACCTACTGTGTCCTGCTATTGTTATCCTGCCCCCCTTTTGAAATGGCATATCCAAACTGAAATATATACAGTTCATGAAGGCTTTGCACTACAAGCATTAGTGAAAGCTTATGAAATGCCATAAAGAACAAGACATAGAAATGGCTTTTAAAATGTATTGTAAAGTTATTAGAATGTATTTGTATGAAATGTCTTTATGGAAAATAAAATATGTAACTGTCTTTGTTGCAGTCTAGAAATGCAATGTAGCTAAAGCCACAGGCCTGATCATGTTTTATTTCAAATACGAAGTTGAGTTTTATTTAATATATATTTTCAGACCATGTCATGTGATTTTATTTTGAGAAGACTCTTTTAAGCATCCATTCATATCAGAAAATTATCACATTGTACAGCAGGAGAGAACTGTTTATTTCTTGTAAACCTGGCATTGAAAACAAGAGCAGGCTACTGTTGTTTTAGCCTTATCAGACCAATAAAATATGGGCTGTTACCAATGCGCTGCATGTGTATCCTAAACCTGTTGTGGTTTGTTGTATGGTCACAGGAGCGAAATGCAGAGAATGCCATTGAGGCTCTGAAGGAGTACGAGCCAGAGATGGGCAAAGTGTACCGCATTAACCGCACAGCCGTCCAGAGGATCAAAGCTCGAGACATCGTGCCTGGAGACATCGTGGAGGTTTCTGGTAAGTTTGGGCCTGTCCTGCTTTTTCCTCTCTCTCTCTCTCTCTCTCTCTCTCTCTCTCTCTCTCTCTCTCTCTCTGTCTCTGTCTCTGTCTCTGTCTCTGTCTCTGTCTCTGTCTCTCTCTCTCTCTCTCTCTCTCTCTCTCTCTCTCTCTCTCTCTCTCTCTCTCTCTCTCTCTCTCTCTCTCTCTCTCTCTCTCTCTCTCTCTCTCTCTCTCTCTCTCTCTCTCTCTCTCTCTCTCTCTCTCTTTCTTTGTGTAATGAGCAGGACTCGAATCTGCAGAGATGTTGTTTGTGGAACAATATGCATACTCCACCGCAGCCCAACGTTTTGAGTCCTATGGGCATTTGGAGGTTTCTTCTGTCCATTTACCAATGTGGTCTGACATAATACGCAGTAGAGGTGGCCCACTGTTTTTTTTTTTTTCTTCCAGTCATCACCACCTCTCGCTGTACCCAAAACATTCAAACACAGGCTCTCGTTTTCCCTAGTCTTCCCATTGGCTTGTGTGGCTGCCCATAGTGTATGTTTGTGCGTTTCACCACAACTCTTTGCCCTGAGCGGGAGCCCTTCAGGGTTTCTCTGTGTGTGTTTGGGCTTCTTGCCATAAACTTGAAAGCAGAGCAGGAATATCCCAGACTGTATTACGTAAGTGGCTTTCCTGTGAGTATGAGGGTGCCAAGCAGAGACATGCAGGAAAAATCTGTGTGTGTGTGTCTGTGTGCATGTATTTTGTTCATAGTACAAAGCTGAAAAGTGACTATAGTACACTCTCTTTCTTTCTTTCTTTCTTTCTTTCTTTCTTAACTCTTGTTAAATATGTAGTCTTCCTTTTTTCCATGCTGTCAGTCCCACCATTCTCCACCATCATGTGACCACAAGTTTGCCAGTGACTCCCTCACACATACATATGTGCCCACTCTAATTTGGGGATCCTGCCAGTGTATATGTAGACACTGAGATAAAAATAGATCTGTTGTCATTCTGTTATAGCTTGACCATATCTGTGTATCACATGCGCACATATACATTTGCTAGTCTTTGCTTCAAAGTAATCAGTGTTTGCTTCTTTAAAACCCTGCATGCTAATGATCTCCAGTCTGCATCAGCCAAGTGTAGAGTAGAAAAGATAAGGGGAGAGGAGATGACAGCGAGGAGGGGGTGATCATCTGCTTTTCACTGTTACAGTGAAAACAAAAGAAAGATCGGACTAATAATCCCTGTGTTAAACCACAAGATTTTCCAATTCATGCTCAAAAGCAGCCACATTCATTCAGAAACATGGATGCTGCCACATTGCTTTGTGTGCTTGTGAATGGGAGTGAAAGTGAGAGAGTCAAAGATGAGAGGGAGGGAGGGGGGGTGAGAGGGAACGAGTGTACGGAGAGATACAGAATGTGTGAGGGAGGCAGAGAGTGCGAAAGCATGAAAGACAGATGAGCAGGAGGGAGCGATAAATGCAGGGAGATGCAGAGAGAGAGAGACAAGCGGAATTGAAGAAATGGGAATGAGATGTGGGTTACATTACCTGTCTTAGCACAGCGGTAACAAGCGTCTCTTTGTTAATTTGCACTGTTTGCTCTTATGCCTTGACAAGCCCGCATTCCACTGGCCAGATTCTCCTCTCTGCACACATACACACGCTCACGCTGTCAGGCTTCACCCCCTGACACCTATTGGGCATGTCACCATGGTAACCAGCCCCAGAGTCCTTCCCATGTCAGGGTCAAACTGACAGACACGTAAAGTACTGTAACTACCAGACATCACTGTCAGTCCAGATGTTTCCAGTGTCAAGTTTCTGTCCTTCCTGAAAGCCAAGATTGTGCCACAAAAACCACACCCAATCCAACCATATTCAATGTTTAATATACAGGATTTAATATACAGATATTAATATACAGAGATAATTAGAAAATGCAACTGAAATAGAAAAAAAATAGAGACGGTTTGACCCTGGAAAGGACAGCAAATCAGATTTTCATATATGAAACAACTATTATTATTATTATTATTATTATTATTATTATTATTATTATTATTATTATTCTGTTGGAAAACCACACACACACACACACACACACACACACACACATATATATATATATATATATATATATATATACATATATACATATATACATACATGCATACATATACATATACATATATATATATATATATATATATATATATATATATATATATATATATATATATATATATATATATATATATATATATATATATATATATATATATATATATATATATATATATATATATATATATATATATATATAAAAATACAAATAAATACAAATAAATACAAATAAATACAAATAAATACAAATATAAATAAATACAAATATAAATAAATACAAATATAAATAAATATATAATATATATATAAATCAATCTCTGGAAATCATGGCATCAAAAATGTCCCTGCTCTAGAACATTTTGAACTCTTTTGATTTTTGCTGCTATATAGTTAAACACCATGGCTGGATTGATGGATATTTTTGGCTTGTGAGCGAGATTTTTGGCATTTTCCTCTTCCTGAAGCCTTGAGCACTTCCCAGCCTGCAAACTGAACAAAAACGAAGCAAGGTGAATTGATCCAGGGGGAGAAGAAAAGGGGTGTTTCCACTCCAGAGGTGTGTGAGGGTGGAAACGGCTGGCACTCTGTATCTTCAGTACTTTGTTATTATGGGCAATGGGGGAAAGGGAGAATACTCTGAGGTTCAAGATCCATCCACAGGTTTATAGCTATGAGAATCCACTAACGAGGTGTAGACACATTCACACACATGCTGAGCTGCTTGTGCTGAGTTCATTGGTTATAGTCATAGCATTTAACAAGTCCTGTTCAGTAAGTGGGAAGCGCTGGCAGGATGGAGGTGTTGTCAGCTGCATCTGCTGATATATTTCTCAATTTCAGTCTAACCCAACTGTGCTGATGACATAATCTTGTTGCTAAGCACTATCAAGCGTGTGTAAACAAACACAAAACAACCCCTACCTAAAAACCCTTTTTCTTTCTCTAGAGGTTGAATGAAAATTACACATTGGAAAAAGGCACTTGTGAGAACTATAAATTAGTAACTACAGCAAAAAAAAAAGAAAGATTCAAAACAAATGGCATCCAAAAATATGACCCACAACACCCGTTCCCCTCTCCTCGCTGTTAAGTCCTTCCTGTACCTGCCATTCGTGAGTGGCAATTCCATCGGAACTTTTGCTGTGGACCACCACCAAGAGAATTGGAGGTCGGAAAACAGTGTTCAGACATTTTTTTTCGCATGCATGAGTACTATAGATATTTATAGGTTATTTACACTTTTATTTCCAGTCAGCCCAGCATTGTGCCAGCGTTATGGTTGAAGTAATCACAATATCCGAAGTGGAACTTTCCCTCAGCTGTTTCAGAGACTCAAAAATAACATTCTCACTCCATTGGAATATCCGAGGAACCAGAATGGGGCTTTACAGAATGCCTGGAGATTTGGAAAGAACTCAGTTGTTCTTTTACTCTCTTTGGGATGAGTAACAGTGAAGCATCCACTCTGTTTTTAAAATGATTTCACTTTAACTCATCTTTTAGGCCCTGTTTTCACCTGGTATTATTTCACCTGGCGTTCACCTGAAGTTTTAAGCTTGTTGCATCGACCACCGGATTGCTTTCGTAGTAAACTCTCATGCAGTCGAATGTGTTCAAACAGCCACAAAAGATCGCCTACTCTCCACCTACTGACCTAATGTGTAAACATTATGGGAAGCTCACTAGCCAGACGGGATTTAAACTTTTATTCGTTTGGAGACCCAGGTTTGGTTTAAAGACAAAAAACGTACCAAGCACAATGTTCTCTTACCATTCCTGATTTCTAACACGCACTCACCGCGTTTGGCGTGGTCTTGCACCTGTCGGAGCAAAAACAACAGCTGATGCTCTCCGTTTGTTTTTTTTTACCGTGGTCTCCATGGGCAAAACTTGAAAGACCTGAAAAAACCCATAGACCCTCCCCTCGAAAAAATCAAGACAGAATGATTGAAAGTGGACAAAAGAGACGGGAATGTGTCTCCCTCTTCTTCTTGTGATCTGATCGACCAAACTGCATCTTAATACCTGGTGTAAACATGGCCTTAGTCATACCCACAGGGTTTTGGACCATTTTGATCAGCATTCGCAAACATCTTGAACTCACCAGCCGTACTCATTACACCGTTCCACATTTACAAGTTAGCATGCGTCACCCATTCTAATCAGGTTTATGACCGATGTCTGTGGCGGCCTGTTTCCTGCTATCAGCTGCTTGCCATCTACTGTCATAATGTCTGTGTATATTTAGCCCACTTTGCATTGTTCTGGCTTGGTATGGTGAAAAGCTGCTCGCATTAGCATTTAGATGGGTTTAGTACCCATTCGCAGTGTGACCGAGTGGGTGGGAGACACCGCTGAGGGGAAAGAGAGAAAGCGATAAAATCCAAGAATGAGAAAAGAAAGGTCCGTCGTTCTGGAAGCATAAACAGTTTCCCGCCCACCATGCCCTCTCTATCCCCACTCCCACACAGAGCAGCCCCTGATGGGGGTTTTGTCTCCCTCCTCAGAGATGTGAGCCATTCCTGTGATATGGGAGGAAGAGACTGTACGGCTGAGAAATCGTGTCCAGAGGGTTGGAGCAGAAAAAAAAAGAGAAAAAGGGAAATTTTACTGTACATGATAATATTATGCAAGATCTAACGGACTTGCGGAATGATTTGTCGTGCGGCAAAAAAGAAAGTCTGCCTGTCGATATCCCTAATCTGTTTTTGTCCTGTGAAGAATCTGACATTCACCCTCTTTCAGAGTTTCTACACTGGGCTGCTCATCCACTATCTGTCTAACAGTGTATAAAAGACTAATGGGAAGTGTGGCTGCTCTCTTGCATGCCTTGCTGCCCCCAGGAACCTCTAGCTCAGCCTAAGGGTTTAAATGGAGTATAATTACGACACTAAGGGACTGTAATTGCTTTAAATGCCTGTTAAGTGCCCCTGCAGCCTGTCCTGGTCCAGGAGCTATGTGACATGGGGATGAGAATTTGCAAGTTCACTGACACCCAGCTGCAGGGGGTATAGGTATACATGGAAACTGCACAGTTTCTGTGGAATAATGTGAGTTATTGATTGAGAGAATTGTTAAAAATCATATTGTGTCAAGCAGGACGAGGCCAGGAGAAATGGAAATGGAGTGAGGTCAGTGGCGTGAGTGTTAATTAAAGTCACCGAACCGGCCTCGAGTATCTCACGGAGGAGCTACGGGAGCATAAAAGGAGTGACAATAGGAAGAGAGAGGAGTTTTTATATGGCATTCGTTTGTAAGGGGCTGCTGCTTTACTTTTGTTTTGTGTTTGTTTATTTTATGATATATTAACAGGGTTCATACAAGGTGCTTAAAGTGCTTGAAATTTAAGTCCTGGAAAACTTTTAAAAACAGCCATATTTATGAAAAGGTACTTGAAAAGTGCTTAAATTATTGAAAGACGAGGTTTATTCCTGCATAGGGAATTACGAGGGGGCCACCTCCGGCTGTCGACAACTCAGACAGGCAGTCACATGCTCAGATACACATTTTCACCAACACTGTTCTGTTGCAGGTTCCCGGCCTGTGTCCATTCTCAAACTGCTTGATAGTGATGCACAGATCGAGGTTATATCCGCAGATCTGCGGGTCGGGTGGGCCAAGTAATAAAAAAATAACATTCCAATTAAATTCCAGTGGATGAGAGCTAAATCATTAATGTGTTGATTTTTTTTTTTAATAAAGATACGGAACTCTCATTTCACGGTAAAACGCAATGACACTCTTTACTTTTGTTTTCAACAAAGTGATGTCTGGTTCGCGAAAGAATCGTTCATTTGAACTGGTTCTTTTTAGTGATCTGGTCGAACAGTTCATCAAATTGGACTGAATCGTTCTAAACAGTTCCCTTTCAGAGGATTTCTCTTCAGGGAATACCAATCTAGGAAAATATATGCCTAGAGCACCTCCCAGTGGTCATTATAAAACACAAAGGAAAAACCCTACATGAGATAATGCTTTATAACTTAACTGCTTTAACTAAAAATATACACGCTTAACAGAAATTATTATGAGTGAAATTAGAGTGTTTTCCAACAATGATGTAGCCTAATGAAACAGTGACCATTTAAGTTTGAAGGGAGTAAAGCCTGTGTTTAGGCTATTAATGAAATATAACTTAGCCAAAGAAGAACTTTTATTTTAAATAAATGTTAATTTAAAAGCAGCCTACTGCAGTTACCATATCATATGTTGCCATATCATCATGCTGAAGACTGAGAGTTTGAACAATTGTAATGTGATGATCAGGTGCAGATATCTAAATCAGAGAATATCACAGGTTCGGGCCGTTGGCGGGTGGATGATTTATTTTTAACAGCAGTTTCAGGTGACATTAGAGCTGATCCGCACATCTATAGTGCACAAGTCCCCTTTAAAGTTCAGGTAAAAGTCAGTGCACAGATCTTTTCTTTGTTCAATTTGCACACTGAATATAGACTGGAGCTCTTAAAAAAATCTGTTTGAATAAGGAAACAATATCTTTGTCATAGAATATTTCAATAGTTAAAGTTACCAGTCATTGTGCTGCACTTTATTCCTTTAGTTTTATTAGTTTATTTTTATTTATCTCTAGTTTACCTTTTTTTAGATTTTAAAAGATAATATTGATAAGTGAAATCTCTGATTGTAGTCCTTGAAAACCAAAAAAGTAGGGCTTGAAAAGACAGTATCTGTACGAACCCTGTATTAAATGTTTGCCGGTTCCCGCCTCCTCCTTCCCTGAACCTTTAACATTGTTTCATTGGTGCCAAAGCCCGGGAGTAAGGAGGCTGGAACCGGCGAACATTTAAAGCACTTTAATATCATAAACAAACACCCCTCACGGAGGACTGCCGCATAATAACATAATAAAACGCAACATAAATAGACCAGGCCTGGTCCTCTCTGGGATACATTCTGGGATACACTTATTTTTTTCTATTCCTTCTGAAAAAAAAAAATGTATCCCAGTTTCCACGATAATATTACACAGAACAACTGTTTTCAACATTGATAATAAGAAATGTTTCTTGAGCACCAAAAAAAAGCATATTAGAATGATTTCTGAAGGATCATATGACACTGCTGCTGTTATGACAATTATTAAATTGTAACAATATTTTATAAAATCTTTTTGAAAACATTAAAATATTTCACAATTAAAAATTCTTAGACACCAAACTTTTAAATGGTAGTGTACCAGACCATTTGCTTAATGCAGTTTTCAGAAAAAGAACCTAATTTGTGTTTTTTTTGCTCATTTTCAATAAGCTGAACTTGCAGTGTCATTCTTTGTTTGAGCTGTGAATGCACAAGTAGATCCCTGCAGCTTGTGTGATGAGTGTATATGTAGCTTTGTCTTGATATCTCGGGTAGGAAAGCGCAAAGGTTCATTATGTCAAGCTACTACAATATATATATTGCTCAAAGCCTAAATGACTGCAAGGACTCACAAAACCCAGTTGAAAACAACACTTATTGACTGATTCTGTTTCATCCAACTGGCTGGGTTTTCCCACCTCTTGTTTTTTTCCCTTTTGTATTAGAAGCATTTTTTTATTTTTAAATTAGAAGCATGAACTAAATATTGATCACTCTGTGTGCTTTCATCAACTGGGTATCGAACGGTGTTCCAGTGTGCCTGCAGTTAGTCTTCGAGGTGGTGTTTCTCTCTCTTGCTCTCTTTTTCTTTTTGTTTCAGCCACTTTTTCGCTTTGCTTCAGGCTTTGTGTCATAGTAGTTCAGCTTCGATTTGTTGTAATTAAGTGTTTACCTGGAAAACAAGAGGTCAAGAACAGCCTTGAATGATGACTGTGCAGTGGCCTGTCTTAATTCCTGTTTATGATTGCGGTTATGACCCCTCAGGCATATGTCCTACACACTTTTTTCGACCTGTCTTGCATTCATCAGTAACGTAGGAGTGTCTTTGCCTGCCTTTTGATGAAGTAACTCCTGACCCATTTTGTTTTCTAGTTGGGGATAAAGTGCCAGCAGATATCAGGATCACATCAATCAAATCCACCACCCTAAGAGTGGACCAGTCAATTCTCACAGGTACTGTGGACGTCTGAGATAAACAGCGTTGCATTTCACTGCCCAGTTCCCAGTATTGCTTTATTTAAAACTTCCTGTGTGTTCTTTAGGTGAATCTGTGTCTGTTATCAAACACACTGATCCCGTGCCAGATCCTCGAGCTGTCAATCAAGACAAAAAGAACATGCTGTTTTCTGTAAGCACTTCACTTCCTGTTTTGGGAGGGGAACTTTGTCTCATGTGCATATAAGCAGCAGTATATTTGCATATAAGCAATATGTTACTTAATATTTTCTGTCTACTCATCGCATAGCATTTTTAGTCTTTTCATTGATTATAAAACTATTGCTTTTTTTTTAGTTTGTCCTGTTTTTTTTTTTTTTTTATCTGGTTTGGAGGATATCATTAGACTGTAGGATATAATAAGACTTGAGTGGTCTGTTCGTGCACTCAGTCTAAACATACTCTTCCTGTCTGCATTCATTTGCGGTCATTCAGATGCTGTAAGTAGGCATGTATTTGACCGCTCTCAATCCACTTAGATTGTGTTAACATCATCTGGGGATAGTGAACACCTCAGGTGACGTTATTGGCCTAGTGAGTGATAGAATAACATCAGAGTTAATGCAGTCTGTTTTTTTCTTTAGTCATTTAAAATAAACTGTATATGGCCCATGTGCTAGTCCGCCTTTATGCATTTTCCAACACATTGTGGTAATGAAAGATGTAGTTTCCTATTAGGGGAAAATGTCCCTAATGACATTATAGCCAACTCCACACAAGTCAATGAATTTTCCAAGCTACGTTTTATAACATTATATGAGACTGAGGAACTTCTGATGCTGTTGTTGTTGTTTCCAAGTCTGCAAAATTTTAAATTTAGATTTGAAAGGTCTTTTGGTGGCTTTGTTTCATTTAGGTGTATATGTGCTTATATATGCATGCTCTCATGTTTTCCAAAAGGGCACAAACATCGCTGCGGGTCGGGCCATCGGTGTTGTTGTCTCCACCGCTGTTTCCACTGAAATCGGTAAGATCCGTAACCAGATGGCGGCAACTGAGCAGGAGAAAACTCCACTGCAGCAGAAGCTGGATGAGTTCGGCCAACAGCTCTCGAAGGTCATCTCCCTCATCTGCATCGCCGTCTGGGTCATTAACATCGGCCATTTCGCTGACCCGGTCCACGGCGGCTCGTGGATCCGAGGCGCCATCTATTACTTCAAGATAGCTGTGGCCTTGGCAGTGGCTGCTATCCCGGAGGGTCTTCCAGCTGTCATTACCACCTGCCTGGCGTTGGGCACCCGTCGCATGGCCAAGAAAAATGCCATTGTTCGTTCGCTGCCTTCGGTGGAGACGCTGGGATGCACCTCTGTTATCTGCTCAGACAAGACGGGGACCCTGACGACCAACCAGATGTCTGTCTGCAGGGTGAGTGATGTTCGAGTCAGACGCAGAGATGGTGTCTCATTCAGCATTAGAAGTGATGTCTGCGGGCAGATCTTGATTTTATGTCTGGGGTGATGACAGCTTCGTTTTTCATTCTCAGTCTTATGCTGACATATGGTCCTATGTGAGCTTTTTTTCTTTTAATATATAACTTAGACAGCACAGATTTTGAACCTCTTTTTTTTATTTGTACATTCACAAGAGGTAATTTATTGTGTGCTATAACCAGAGCCAGAACGTATTTCAAACTGTCATGAAGCGAGGCATTGGAGGTCGACCTAAAAATTGCATTTTATTTTCAAATTTATGATAGATTCACCTGAGAAATACCCCTTTAAAAAAACAAAAGGGTCCCTTGAGGCCAGAGTGCGTCATATGAATTCCTTTTTACCACGTCTCGGAATTCTTTCTCACTGATTCCAGACCTGTGTGTGTGCAATTTTACTGTGATTTTTGGAGCACTGACAGGTGGGTTTCACAGGCCTGGATACTATAGTGGTGTTTACCATAAGAGCAGGTCTTTGATGCCTTGCCAGGGCCTCTCATACAGAGATGAGTGATGCAGCAGCTCTCTGGATGCCATATGGAAGACCATAGAAACACACCAGGCACAACATGAGCGAGTTGGAAGTACTAGACTAGTCAGATAGCAGATTTTTCTCGTTCGAAAACCTGTTTTACTGAAATATACAGCACAATAAGATCGAAAAGATGATCATGCTGACTTTTTTGTTTTTTATATTTTTACATCAATACATAAAGTAATTAGATTTCCTTCTAAATATTCCTCATAGGAGCACCAAAGTAAAACATTTTAAATGTTGAATAAAATATACAAATGAAACAAGCAGTTTTTAAGCATTTGTATATCCATTATAGTAAAGGAACCTGCCAACACTGCAGAATAAATCTGTTTATTTACACTGTGGCATCTGAAGTACAAGCACGCCTATAGACAACCTTATGATTATAATTGGTGTGTTCTAGTTTTGTAACATCACTCTGCTAGCTTTCAGTCTATATTGTGTTCACATTGTTTAGCCTTAGTGAATCCAAAATATTTCAAGGTTACAGAATCTCTTACAAATTATGAATTAACTTTGGATTTATATCTGATTTTTGAGAGAATTTAAGAGAATGTTGGTCGCTTTAAATGTAATCTGGATTATAACGTTGCTTTGTTTGTCTCAGCCACTGGTGTGAGTTAGGTTAGGGCAGGACTACATGTTTGTCCAATGGCAGTCAGACGTTTGGGAAACCAGTGTAAAAACAGTAGTTGTTTGCAGTTGTATTTTGTGCTGCTAATGGTGCAGAAAGCACACACTTCACCTTAAATCTTCTTGATCCAAGTCTTGATCTGGTTTACTCAATCACACCCATAAGCACTACCACTGAACTGTGAACTTGTTTTCCATGGAATTTATTCCCACTGTCATATCTTCTTGCTCTCTAAAGAGAGAAAATCAAGTGTCCATGTTTGTGTTTGCAAGACAGTGCCACCCTTATTCAGGGTGTGTGTGTGACACAAAGTAACCTGACTCACAGCACAACCAAGAACGGCATGTATTCTGAGTGCTGAGTTTTAAGGTGTTGTGTCTTTATTTCAGTGCCATCACTCTTGCCTAGAGGCTGTTCATGTTATTACTGAGGTTTTCTACTGTCCCAAAGAAGGAGAGTTTGAACATGCTACATCCATTAGTCACCACCATTCTGGGTTTTGAAGTGCTGGGCATATATTTATTCATAGTGCTGTGGTCCCTTTATGTTGTTGCTCCCAGAGAGTTAGGACATGTTAGAGTCATCCATGTTGAAGACACTCCGGGACACTCAAGGTGTATGTTTGTGTTTGTACGCAATGGAAAATCTTAAACTTGTACAGACAGGTTGGCAGGACATGATTGCAACATCTTTTACATTATATTCTCCTAAAGCTGTAGACGTGGATCCATCAAGACCACAGGAACCTCTCAGCTAGATCCATTTACAGTCACACAAGACCTGGTTCTCGGTTAAAGACATATATATATATATGCAAGGACAAAATGGTACTATAAAAAGCTAACATATATATATATATATATTAGCTTTTTATAGTACCATTTTGTCCTTGCATATTTCATCCTCATGTTACTTTAAAAGGAGAGAGCAGGAAAGGTTTGGAGAATGAATTCTTTGTTTTCTTTCCACCATCTGTACCTCTCCACCCTTTTTATTCATTTATCAGCCTCCTTGCATCTCCCGCTTATAGTTTTGTGACCTTTACAATTTCAATTGGAAAATCATGATTGCAATATTGGAGTCATATCACATTTTTCCCCCCTTCTGTGGTCCTGCACACATTCATATTAAAGCAGCCTCTAATATTTCCATTGTAAGCTCCTTTGTTGTTTTCAGTGTTTACAAAGGAAGCCTATGTTATATGTTATATTCCTTGTTGCAAAGCCCCACAGCACGTATGAGCGTCCATCTGTGTGTCTGCCTGAGGTCTCTCCTGTGTTTAACAGCAGGGTGTTCCCTCTGTTCAGAAGCTGCTTAATTCCCTGCAAGTGCCGGGAACCTTCCGGAAAAAGTCCCACTGCGCTGTGGTAAATATTTACTCACTCCGCGTCCTGATCCCAGACCTGCAACGATCAGAGCTCAAACATTAAGGGCGAGCACTTTAGTCAAACACCACAACATTCACTTTACCTGCTCTGCACTTCAACAGTGATGACTGTTTCCTGGACACTGATTAAACCTAGTATCAGTCTAATACATCCTGTTCAAGGGGATACTCAATTAAAACACTTTTTAAATTAAGAAGGTACAGTGCATCTGTATCTTGGAAACTAAAACTCTTTTTAGGCTTAAAGTTATGTAATAGGCTTTCAATTCCAGCTGACCAAATTGTCAAAGCCAAATTATGCTCGCTTAATATTTTTGTGGAAACCGTGATATATATATATTTTAAGGATACTATCCCGGTGGGGACTTTAACCTGAATGCACACAGACTTATGGGGACTTTAAATTGAGGTCCCCATGAGGAAACAAGCTTATGAATCATATAGAATTAGTTTTTTTGAAAATGTAAAAATGCAGAAAGTGTTGTGTGATGGGTAGGTTTAGTGGTAGGGTTAGTGTAAGGGAATAGAACATACATTCCCCACAAAGAGAGTAGACCAGACGTGTGTGTGTTCGCGTGTGTAAGATAATTTTTTAAAAATAAATTAAAGGGGTCATGAATTGAGATCTAATTTTCCTTGATGTTTGGACATGAATGAAATCCTACAAGTTTTAGAACTCAAAACTTCCTTGTTAGTCCAAAAACAGTTTTTATTGAAACCAAGCTCCCAAAATGACTCATTTCAGATTTTGTCTCAGTATGACATTGTAGTGTGATGAAAGACTGCATAAAAAAACCAATGCCTACCTCTACATCATTGCCTCTTTAGCCCCACCCACTGATTTGCGCATGTTATGTTGTAGTAAATTTGAGAGAGACACAAACACAGGATTACTCCAGCAACAAAACCATAGAGATGCCTCTGAGGACTACAAGATGTTTTACAGTGCCAAGTTGTGGGAAAACAGTCTTTATATTGCCACCCTAACGTCAAAAAGCATAGATTAACTTTCTGTCAGTGGATTCATTTTTAAACAAGACATTTCCGCGCAGGCTTTACAGAAACTAAAACTAAAAAATTATGCAGTGATGACTATATTAGATCAGGCAGTAATGTTGCACCACACAAGTGTGAGTAACATATGATATGTACTCATTTTACTTTCCCTTTACTGAAAATGATAAACAGTGCAGCAAACAATGGTCATTCATTCATAACTAGCCACAATAATTATCCTGTCAGTTATACCTGTGGTAACTCCAAGTACTTTATTTGCCTATAAAACATGTAATATGCATACATGTTTCACATTTGGCAAATGTTTCAACGAGATGAACACCTTTCAGTAGCATTTTTGTTTCAACACTAATATAATGTAATAAAATACAACACTTCACAAATACATAAGGAATAAATATAAATAAAGACGATTAATTACCATGCTGTCGCAGACTGGAGTATCCTTTGTATTTGAGGTGTAGGTTCGTTGTCTTCTGATTCGGGATCAGACTCTGGCTCAAATATGTATGGCTGAATTTCACCGGTTGCTATTTTTCAATAATTTTTCCACACGTGTAATTGCAGGAACGTTGAAAATTATTTTAATATATAAAACTGTTACCCAATCATAGCAGTGGCCATTTATTGCCAAGTCTTGAATGTGGTACGCCCATTAAAAGTGTAAAACAACAGGATAGAAAATAGCCAATTACTTCTAAATTAGCATGTTTTTTTTAATGTAAAAAATCTTGCTAACATTATAAGTGGACCTCAGAGGACGTTATAAATTATAAAAAAAAATGCAATTCATGTCCCCTTTAATACTTTTATTCACAAGGAAACATTCAATAAATGCTAAATAAACTCCATTAGCTTTTTGTTTATGCTGTAAATATATGTAGATAAATATTTATGGATTTGTATAGAAAACTTTTAATTTACTTTTTTTTTTGTATAGCCGCTCTTGTCAGCAGGATTACAGTGTGGTGGGCAGGCTGATTGTGACTTACTGTAGGTCACACACTACAGCTTAATCTTGGCTTTTCTTGCTTTTAATCATCCAGGCTGGACTTTGTGTCTGATAGCCTTTTTTCTTCTCATCCTCTTCCCATCATACCGTGGTCTTCCGCCTCTCAGCAAGGGATTCCCGTCTGCCATCCTTCATTTCCCTCATATTTTTAGTGCACTGTCATTTTTATGCCACTCACTTTCTTCCTTGCGTCTGCTCCCACCGCAGCGTGATCCAAGAATGCCAAAGAAATCAGAGTCACAGACACGCGTGTTTAGGAAGCCTAATGTAACGTCTATTTACTGTAACGTACTGTATGTTGAACACTTTTTGTTGTACTAGGTGCCTTTTGTGTTAAATTACTCTTTATTTTGAACAGAGTAGTCCTTATTTTGATTCCCCTTTTCCATTAATATTAATTAATATTAGACATTACCAAATTTCAGTACTGTCACATAGGAAAAAGAGAAAAAACATAAATTGCAAGATTTGTTCCAAAACAATTTTTATAAACAAACTGAGGCCAATTTCAATTCAGAAAGCAAAGTTAAATGCGTGTTTTTGTGTGTTGCCATTTTTTATTTTTTACTTTTTAACCAACTCTCATACTTCACTGAGGGGAACAGGCAACAATGCCAGCCTCAGTTTGAAGCAGTGACAACATTCATCACCTAAAGAGTTCCTAAAGAAAGTGAAGAAAAGACATTTCACATGCAAGACAGAATTTTAAAATTGAGCTTGTGGAAATGCGTCCCAAATGGATTCAGCCTCCTGTGCCTCTAAAAGCATTATGCTAAGAGGCTTATTAAAGGGACAGACAAGATGCTTATCCTGGGCTTGGAATTAGTGCTGTGTTGTTTGTGATCACCTAAGCCAATCAACTCAATGTGTGCCTTTTTGGAGGCCAGACATCATCCAAGTGTCACCGTCACTTTAGCGGACTTTGGCTAAATCAGGAGGAAATACGGGTGCCTAAAATCCTTTTCCACTCCTGTGAAACACATACACACATGCAAACACACACACACAAACACAATCTTATCAGAGGCTCATCATTGCATATCACGGCATGCTACCCTGTTCCCTGGTATCTGTTGCTATGACAACATATAGCAACACAGTTCCATGTCTGCCAAGTTATGGGATGGTTGTTGGTGTTTTTGGTGCAGATCTGTTTTATAAATGACTGTAAACAAACAATGCAGGCTAGCAACAACCCTCATCGTGATGTTCTTCCTTTAGATTATTTTGTGCTACTGATGCGTCACTGCTACTTGTTGGTACATGTTTTAGTACATTGTGGGTGTCATTTTAATTACTGCTCACTTGAGAGGGGAACAGAATTCTGGGGAATTAATTTAAATATGGTAAAATGTGTCAACCATTATTGTTGCATAGTGGGTTTTTTTTTTTCAAAAGTTTGGGGTCAGGAAGTTTTTTTTTTTTAAGTATTCAGCAAGGATGCATTACATTTATCAAAAGTGACATTTGTAATGTTACAGAAGATTTGTTTTTCAAATAACAATGCTTTTGAATTTTTTAACTTAATATTCATTGAAGTGTAGAGAAAAGTGAATTTTTCCAAAAAAAATATTAAGCAGCACAACTGTTTTCAACATAATAAGAAATGTTTCTTGAGTATGATTTCTGAAGGATCATGTGACTCTGAATACTGGCATGATGACTGCTAAAAATTCAGCTTTGCCATCAGAGGAATAAATTACACTCAAAAAATGATAAAATTAAGTAACAAAGTCAATATACATGAAGAGTTTTCAGTTTATTTGTTGAACATGATGAATTATGGTCAATTGAATTCTGCTGAAGTTTCTGTGGAGTTATTGGGGTGATGTGCAGGCCTATAAATACCTAAAGATGACATTACAACCAAACAGAGATTTTTTACTAAATGAACGTCAGAGCATTCCGATGTGAAGGAGTACATTGTGATAGTGAGCAGGCAACTGGGTCTAATTTTCTTCCTTTTCCTCCTCTTGCCCAGTTGACAATGTCTGTTGCATGACTGTGGAAATCGAGCAGCACAGATTCCTGTGTAGTTAAAGACCAGAGAAGAAAAGAGAACCTGCTGCTTTTGTAACTTGTGGTTAGAATCTGCTGGCCCACTGTTCCAACAATTAAAAAACAGCGATCACATGCTGTAATGTTCCCAAAAATATGCATCTAATAATTATTTGCTCTTTTATGTTAGCTTTATGAAGTAAAAAGTACTTGTGCACGAATGCAGAGAAATGGCACTGTGTACCAGACTACCAGTAGCTGTTATGATAATTTGGTCATTACCTAATAAAGGCATATTTTTTGCCTGAGAAGACTGTTCTTTCCTGCAGAGCAAGCTTACTCCATAATCCATTTATTTTAAGGGCTTAGGGGCATGATCCAGCCTCTGATTGCTGCTGCCTGCCGCTCACTTTGTGTTTTCCACAATTAAGTTTTGTGTATGTGTGTCCGTTTCAAACAGGAAGCTGGAGTACTGTGGAGCTCTGAAAGTTTTACAACTTAGTTGCTTCATTAATTCTTTAATCAGACACATTTAATTGAGTCTTGCTGTGAGTGAAGTCACGCCAAGAGAGGATGTTTTTCCCTATGCATGTTTGTACATTTGTACATGTTTGAGATGACCTTCCTTTTAAGTAACTTGCCCATACATGGTTGCTTGGCAAGTGTTGTTTTAGCGACATCTAAGTTTAGATGCTTCATTATGGAGCAGAGTGCTGCAAAATATTGATAAGACCCTACTTCTGGTAGTTGTGTGTGTATGTTTTAACGTCCATGCGACTTGAGCTCAACCGCAGTGGCTTTTAATCATGATAAAACACATTTCAGCAGGTCCACCTACTGCATAATCAACATTTACGACACCTCGTAAGACCAGGATTCATTTTTATTCGTTCCCAGCGCGCACCTTCATTTCAGACCTGTCATCCAAACCGAACGGTGGGGTCTGCGATCAATACCGTTCGCCAAATTGGCTTTATGAGTTCCATTCCACCGTCCACCTGTTTCATCTGCCCCTACGCCCACATACTGGAGGACGGGGATAGTGAGAAAATAAGATCTCTATTCTCTCTGCCTAAACTCGCCCAGGGCTGCTGGCTCGTTTCAGTGTGATGAATGTCATTGCAAAGACTCTGTCAAAAAAATTATGGGTTTGGCCGTTTGTTATGTTGAACTCATCTTCACCTCTCATGTTTAGCTTTCTTGAATAATTTTGTGGTGTTTATTCCAAAAATCAGAAACCCTTTATTTGCTTCAGTCATGCAGTAGAATTTGGCCTTGGTTGTGAACACAACACAATACAACACCTGGAGTTAATTATAACAAAACTGGACAAATCTCAGTCGAAACATGGGCAAAGTTATTGTTTGCTTTTTTTACCTCGTCTGTTTTCATTTGGTCCGGTGAAAGCAGACATTTCAGTAGGAGGCAGTAGTTTGTTGTATTCCGTGTTGTCTGTTGGCAGTTGTGTGGAGCATGTTGGGTTCAGACAGGGAAGAGCTCATGCCAGGCCACTAAACACAGGAACCTACCCTCCGCCAGTGCATTATGACATCATTGCTCTGCCTCTGATTGGACGAGGGATGAGGGAAACCCCAGAGCTGATTGGGTGGAGTCACAACTGTCTGTTGGTGGTTGTTTTTTTTTCTTCTCTTCTCTTCTGTTTTTTTTTTTTTAATGCAATTGGGGTTTGTAACTATTTTCAGATGCCTTGGAGAACTTATTTTCTTGTTCTTCTTTAAACCATGTTTTCTTAGGCACAGTTGCAGAGTTTGTTTTTCCAAACTTATTTAATTACAAGAACCACTTTTAAATGGTAAACTTATAAGCACTAGAACTTTTATGTGGCAGGATTTCCTCATGGAAAACCTGGGAATATTAGGTTATTTTAAAATTGTCATTTCCTGGCCTGCAAATGTTTTGGAAATTAATAAATCATTATAGTCATGAAAGTTTCTATAGTGAACATAATTTGTTTGGTTACAAGGCTCAACAATAAGATTATTTTTCTGCCAGCCTATTTGGCCAGTAGTTTATATATATATTATATATCTCTAAATCACTAAAAAGACCTTTCTAATCATCAGAAAATCTTGAAAAAGTATAATCATATTTTTTGTCTTGGTGAGCATAAGAGAAAAACCGTAAGTCTTACCGACCCTTTAACACTAAATAGTAGTGTATATATTTAGAAAATGCTTAGTTTACTTTATAAAACTATGAAAGTATAATGTTTTGTTTTGACATTTTCTGAGTGCAATTTCAGAAACAAAAAGAATTTGTAACCCTGTTGTGCAGCATGTTTCTCATGCTGTCTCTCTCCCTATCTCACTTCTGTCTCTCTTAGATGTTTGTGGTTAATAAGGCTGATGACACCAGCTGCTCCCTGCATGAGTTCACCATCACCGGCTCAACCTATGCTCCGGAGGGACAAGTGTAAGCCACACACAAACACACTCAGAGCCCTTGATCCTTCCCAAAACATCTTGCCATTTTTACCTCCTTCAAATAATCTAATGCTCATTCTGGATACTTAGTTTGTATTTACATCCCTTCATCTTTCAATAACTGTCTCTCCCTTAGGCTGAAGGCTGACAAACCGGTACAGAGTGGAGAATATGATGGTCTGGTGGAACTGGCTACTATCTGCTCCCTGTGCAATGACTCTTCGCTGGACTATAATGAGGTCAGCGGTGTGTGTGTGTGGATATTCTCCTGCTTCCAAGCCTCGGGTGCCATATTTACCTTTTGAGTTTAACAAAAAAGAGTCTCGTTCAGTGTTTTTAAATGTCTGTCCTCCTCTCATTTCTGAAGTGTTGACTTTTTAAATTTGCTTGTTTTGTGCATTCGGCTTGTATTTCTCACCTCTGTGAGTTGGTTACTGTTGCGTAATATTATAGCATTTTCTGTGGTTGTCAGGTAGGGTAAAGGAGAGCGCAAGTTAGGACAAGCTGAAGATTTTTAAAGCGTGCTTTGTTGTTGAAGGCTTCTAATCTAATGTAATAGAGTTAAAGGACGCCACTAGAGTGATAATACATAAAATCAGCAATATCAAGCAAATAATAAAACGCTCTTATTACTGTATTCTGACCATGCTTTAAATGGAATAAATAATCGCTATCTGAATAAATGACATGTTTCACTACCACAGAACCCTGCTTCCTGGAATAATGGAAATATTTCAGGACGGAGTTGATCACCATCCATAAAGTGAACTGTGAAACTAATAAACCATTATAGATGTTAACACGGAGCCATGTGTTTGAATCATGAGTAACAATGTTAGGCTAGGTTTTTCATAGAACACACTGTTTATGATCTTTAGGTGCAGCCATTATAGTTACAAACAGGGTTCCCACGATCATGGAAAACCTCGAAATATCATATAATTTTAAAATTGTGATTTACAGTCTCAGAAAGGTAATGAAAACAAATAAATGTAATTATCTGTTTTACAATATACCATTTAGAAATTACCGTTTAGAAATTAGTAAGATCAAAAACACCCTGCAATTTGAATGTGGTGAAATGCTCAAATACTAAAGACATTAGTACATTACAATGTATAACAATATTGGTTCTTGACATGCAGAGTAAAATACAGCAATTAAATGATTTTTACATTGACATACGCTACCATTCAAAAGTTTGGGATCAGTAAGAAATTTGTAGTTTTATTCATCAAGGACAGGATATTGTTACAAAAGCTTTCCATTTCAAATAATTGCTGTTCTTTTAAACTTTGTTCATTAAAGAATCCTGAAGAAAATCATGGTTCCCACAAAAATATTAAGCAGCACAACTGTTTTCAACATTGATAATAAGAAATCTTTCTTGAGCAGCAAATCATTATATTTAGAATGATTTCTGAAGAATCATGTGAGACTTAAGACTGGAGGAATGATCCTGAAAATTCAGCTTTGCCATCACAGGAAATTTAATAACATTTTAAAATGTTTAAAAATTAAAACAGTTATTTTAAATATAATTACTATTTCACTATATATTTGTTTTTACTGTATTTTTTGTAAAACATCATTGACAAGCACAAGACACTTATTTCAAAAACATTAAAACATCTTACCGTTTTGAACGCTAGTGTACATGCATTTTCTAAATTGATTTACATTGAATGTATACACTTTAACAGTACCTAAGAATAAAAATAAATAAATAAATAAATAAAAGCAAAAAAAAAGTTTTTTATTAATATAATATAATAATATCAATTATAATTGGACATGCTTTGTTGCTGCACTTGTACAGAGTTAGATGTAAATGTACAGAGTCTCATGGTCCATTGCTTTCGTGTGACATTTAAAGTGCACAGTAACAATCATTTCTGAAGGGAGTGCATGACTCTAAGCTTATGTTTTACATGATTATGCAAGGGCCATATACTTCATGTTGTTTGTGCTGATAGGAAACTGAATGTTTACACACTTTTGTGCTTATGCTGTCCCACAGGCTAAAGGAGTGTACGAGAAAGTGGGCGAGGCCACGGAAACTGCACTCACAACGTTGGTTGAGAAGATGAACGTGTTTAAAACGGACCTCTCTGGACTCAGCAAAGTGGACCGAGCTGCAGCGTGCAACTTGGTAAGAAGGGAGCTATGGGCTGCACCAGGATATGAGACAGACAGCAATAAAAGAGAACATAGCGGGAGAGTTGGTGATGAAAAACAATAAATAGAGGGATGGATAGTTGAAGCTTCGGAAGAAATATTAGAGCTCATAAAGTTTGGCCAGTGGTGCAAGACAGGATATTTAAAAGAAATGAAGACATGGTGTATTTTTTTTTATATATATATATATATGTGTGTGTGTGTGTGTGTGTGTGTGTGTGTGTGTGTGTGTGTGTGTGTGTGTGTGTGTGTGTGTGTGTGTGTGTGTGTATGTATGTATATATATAATGTATGTGTGTATGTATGTATGTATGTATATATATAATGTTTGTGTGTGTGTATACATATATAGTTCTCTTGCATATTAACAAAATAATTGTGACTATGTCTCTCTCTAACACACAAACACTCGTTAATACAGTTAATAAACGTTATGCTTCCATGCTGATTGGTGTCAGTATGATGTGAAAGACCACTGGGACAAAACAAAAACATTGGAACAGTAGACTAGTCTTGATCCCCCTCTCCCTTTTTCCCTACGGGAATCAATTTTCTCTGAAAGAGTGAATGACCAGGACCGCTTTCTTTATTCTGCTGACCCCTGAATCCTTCTCCTCTCCAAAAAAGTAACTTAGTCGCACAGACTCCCACAGGCAAAGCATAATATTTAGATAACCTCTACATACACTCGCCTGGTAATCTAAACTTTCCACTCTGATCCAAAGCTTCACTGCCCTATGGAAATGAAAAAGAGACATTTCTTCTGTCTGTGCACATTGGGGGTAAACTTTCAAAGATGTCAGATGGTTGGATGGGCGCATGGATGGATTTAAGGGGCAGTTAGATGTTGGTTTTTTTTTTTAGATAAAGCTGTTGAGGATAGGGAACACAGGAAACCTGCTGAGGGGTGACGTCATGTTTTTCTCAGATAAGCTGGAAACAGCTGGTTTTCTCTTACACATGCATGCCTTATCTAAACATCTGTAGATCAGTGAATCATCTGATCCCAATATAAAACAGAGCCACAGACAGAGGCAACAACAGAGACCGAGCTAGATGTACTGTAGGTAGGTCAGTGTAAATGCTCTCTGTTCTCATGTGATGGAGGTGGTTTCCACCTAGTGGCAAAATGGTGCCCTCGCATCACTGAATGTTTCTCTATATATTTTTTTTTATTTTTATTTTTTTATTTATGTTCAAAAGTGAATACATAACAGGAAATAATTTTTTTGCAAAATATTTTTTATTTATGCTAGAAATATGTACAAATTCAAATGTTTGGGGTCAGTAAGATTTATTTTTTGAAAGAAATTAATACTTATATTCAGCAAGAACACAGTGACAGTAAAACATTATTACAAAATATTTCTATTTCAAATAAATGGTGTTCTTTTGAACTTTCTGTAAAAATCTGTACAAATGTATCACGGTTTCTGCAAAAATATTAAGCCATTAAGAAATGTTTCTTGGCAACCAAATCAGCATATTAGAATGATTTCTGAAAGATCATGTGACACTGAGAACTAGATTAACGGCTACTGAAAATTCAGCTTTTCCATCACAGGAATAAATTAAAATATATTAAAATAGAAAACTGTTATTTGAATTGTACTAATATTTCACAATATTACTGTTAACTGTATTTTTCAGTAAATAAATGCATCCTTGGTGAGCATAAGAGATGTCTTTTAAACGCATCCAAAACTTTTGAATGTTCTTTTCATTTAAATGTTAAGCATAACCCTAAACCTTTTTTCTAGATTAAAAGTATAAATGAAAAAGTTTATGCAGGGATGCCTTATTGTTAACCCTGCGGTCAGATGTCTGAATGACTAACCTCTATAACTGTCACCTGCATGAGTACCATAGCTCAAACATATTTGGAAATTTTGAGCTGCTGCTGTAATCTTTCACACTTGATGTGATATTGATTAAAGTCTAAACACTTTTTTTGAGAAAACTACTGCAGTCAGTGTTGCATACCGTCTGTGAGTTACTCTGTATGAGACTCCTCTCCAACCACCTGGGCTTGTTTGGCTACAAAGGTCATGTCTGAAGGCAACCTTAGAAAACAACTGAGAGTGACATCTTACCCAACACACACTCACACTGGCAGCAGAGAGTGTTTAATTTTTGTTTAATGTAACATCCCTCATTTTCTCTCTATCTCTTTCTTTTTCCTTCTTCCCCCTAGATTATCAGAAAACTAATGCAGAAAAAATTCACACTGGAGTTTTCCAGAGACAGGAAGTCCATGTCTGTGTACTGCACTCCCAATGGCTCAAACTCTCAGAGCAAGATGTTTGTCAAGGTATTGCTAACTTAAACACACATCCAAAAACATTGGCAGTGTTAGGGAAAGTTACTTTTAAAAGTAATTCATTACAATAATGTGTTACTCCCTAAAAAGTAAAATTGTGTTAGTTACTTTTTATAGAAAGTATTGCATTACATTATTTTTGTGTTTCTTTTTCTCATCTGGGCTTGTGTTGCTTGTTTTTTTTAATTAAAAAAATTTCAGTTTTAAGCAAATGTAAAGGCCTTTTTGCATGACAGGCCCCATTTTAACGATCTGAGTGCATGGTCTGAAGCCCTTAGCGCAGGTGCACTTAGGGCGTGTCCGAATCCACTTTTGCTAGTTTAATGATGGAAAAAACGGTCATCGCGCCAGGCGCATGGTCCAAAAGTGCCTAGTCTCTTAATGAGTCATGGGTGTGTTTTGGGCATAACATGCAATAAACCAATAAGAGTCTCATCTCCTATTCCCTTTAAAAGCCAGTTACGCTTGCACCATGGCGGATTCGCTATTTACATGGCGGAATTTGCGAGCGGAATGAACACTTCTTCAGAGATGAATACTTTTATTTTTAATATTTAAAAATGTTTGTGTGCTGCTCCGCGTCCCTGTGTGTGTAATAAGCAGAGTGTACGCACGTTGTGCACCTGCCTGTTGGTGCATATTACTAACGTGCCCTTTAAATAACACAAAAAATACTGCGCCATTAACCAACAAAAACCTGGTCTAAAGTCAATGGCACAGTCGTTTTCAGTTGCCTTAAAATTGCAACACACCAACAATGCGCCTGAACACGCCTCGTTTTCAGACCAGCATGCCCATGGGCCAACAGATAGGCGCGATTGCATTTGCTATTTACAAAAGTTATCTGATTACATACCTTGCATTACCCCTAACACTGAACATCGGACATCTATGTAAACTTTGCTATGTGCATCACACCTAGTTCTCCTATTATTTTCTCCGTATGTAGGGTGCTCCAGAGAGCGTGATTGACCGTTGTCAGTTTGTGCGTGTTGGTAAAGACCGTGTCCCGTTGACCATGGCAGTGAAGGAGGGGCTGATGAGTACTATTAGAGACTGGGGGTCAGGCAGGGACACACTGCGCTGCTTGGCTTTGGCCACACGAGACGCTCCCCCTTCTGATGACAAAATGGACCTGGAAAACTCTGCCAAGTTCTCAGAGTATGAGGTGAGAGAGTTTAGATGTTGTGTAGAATCTTTATACACATCTGTGCACTTGATTGTTTACCACAGTAGTTTTACCAGTTATGTATGTTATGTTATGTAACTCATTTCACTATGTATACTATAATGTACAGTGACCCCAAAAAGTAACACTTAAGTCATTGCGTTATATAGCAAAACATCAAGAGCTTTATTTTAAAGCAGGATAACACAAGGACACAAATAGAATTTGAGAATTTGTTGGATTTAAAATGATATATTTAACAATATTAATTAGGTAATAATTTTGCATGTGGATTAAGTCCCCAAGTTCTTTCTCATGCCACTGTACATGTAAATTTATATGTCTGGGATTACATGCAAATTTTTTTCATTTGTTTAGTCAAATCTCACCTTCGTTGGCTGTGTGGGGATGTTGGATCCGCCCAGAAAGGAGGTGATTGGCTCAGTGAAGCTGTGCAGTAAGGCCGGTATACGTGTCATCATGATCACTGGGGACAACAAGGGCACCGCCGTGGCCATATGCAGACGCATCGGCATTTTTAATGAGGATGAAGACGTGGAAGGAAGGGCCTACACGGGTAGAGAGTTTGATGACCTCACCCCAGAGGCCCAGCGAGAGGCTGTGAAAAGGGCACGGTGCTTTGCCCGTGTCGAGCCTGCACACAAGTCAAAGATCGTTGCTTATCTACAGTCCTTTGATGAGATCACAGCGATGGTGAGATATAGTGGTTAGTGGCTGGTTTTACAAAAGTTCCTCAAAAAGAAAACAGTTGAAACACCAAAAGAGGGTCTGAAATAAACATTTGCCAACCACCAAATGGGAGTGGCTTGAAAAAAGTGAAAGTCAGTCATCAGTTGGCTACTTTATTAGGAGCTACATCATAATACATGTTTTAAATAGTCTGACCCTTCCTGATGTAAGTTCACTACACTATACATTTTCTCAATTCACCCACCATTAGCAGGTGTGGAAGAAAGTTTTAAGCCCTGCACTCAAACCTTTTTAATTGAAATTAGCATGAGAATAGTCTAATAGTCATTAGGCATTAACCTTACATTTAATATTAAAGGATTAGTTCACTTCAAAATGAAAATTTCCTGATATTTTACTCACCCCCATCTCATCCAAGATGTTCATGTCTTTCTTTCTTCAGTCGAAAAGAAATTAAGTTTTTTGAGGAAAACCTTCCAGGATTTTTCTCCCCATCATAGCCTTCCATGGCAATCCAAAATGTTGAAGGTCCAAATCAATGCAGTTTCAGAGGCTCTGCGCGATCCCAGACGAGGAATAGGGTGTTATCTAGTGAAACGATCGGTCATTTAAATCCTAAATTGCTCAGCTTGCGCTGCTCTGCTACGTGCCAAGGATTGCACAATCACGTTGTAAAGGTCACACTATACGTAGGAAGTACCGCCCCCTGTGTTTACAAAGCACACATGCGAAAACATACAAATGCCCTTTAGCAAAAAAAAAGTAAAACAACGATGTCGGACGATTTTGAAGTTGAAAATGGAGTGTTTTTGGTAAAGGGCATTTGTATTAGTCCTCGCACGTTCGCTAATCCTTGGCACGTAGCAGAGCAGCGCAAGATGAGCAATTTAGGTTAAAAAGTATATTCATTTGTAAAGAATTTTTATAAATGACCGATGGTTTCGCTAGATAAGACCCTATTCCTCATATGGGATTGTGCAGAGCCTCTGAAGCCCTTCAAAGCGCTTTTGAAACTGCGTTGATTTGGACCTTCAACATTTTGGTTGCCATAGAAGGCTATGATGGGGAGAAAAATCCTGGAAGGTTTTCCTCAAAAAACTTAATTTCTTTTCGACTGAAGAAAGAAAAACATGAACATCTTGGATGAGATGGTGGTGAGTAAAATATCAGGAAAGTGAACTAATCCTTTTAATATTATTGTATAATCTGATTGCTATACATTTGCTTTGAGTAAAATAGAATATGCTTCATTACCACCACCACTGAATAACTTTAAATACAGCATGTGATCATAGTTGTCACAGTTGGGCTGTTAATATGATTTATACAGTTTTATACAATTATACAGAGCTGGGATCATATGAAGGATGAAGTCTCTGATTCTACTCTCCAATGTCTTAGCAATAATGTTTTATGCTGATTTTCCCTGCTGGAGTTGGAAGAGCATGTCAGTGCTCTTCCTGTTCACACGCTGTTGCCTCCAGCTCTGTTGTATGCATGTGTCCGTTTGTCCTTTGGGGACTTGAGGTATTTCCCAGACATCAGTGTGCATGACAGAGGCTGCTTTGCCTTTTTCAGAAGAAGAAAACAAAGATTTTCTCATTCTCTACTTGACTCCTGTTTAATCTCCAGCCTATAATAAGCTTTTACCTAAAAGTGAATATAATTCATCTTTTAATCATTAGTTCTCTCCATAAACTCAATGTGGATTGAATCTTTACTTTAATCCACCATTTAAACTAATAGACTTTAAATTTACCCTTTAATAAGCTCCACCCCCTTTCAGTTACTGTTGCTATCTCAGAGAAGCTTTACTAAACATACCATAGAAGTAAATTAGATATTTCTAGAACAATGTTTTTTTTTTTTTTTTTTTTTTTTTTTTTCAGTAAAATGTGTTCATTATGTGGTAAAAATTTGAATAGTGAATATTATTTGTATATTTTCTGGAATTAAGTGTGGCATTGCAAAAATGTATTATCTATTTTTCTTTAAATAGTTAAATTACATAGTAACATGATTAATTCATAAGTGGAAACACTTACACTGTCGTTCAAAAGTTTGGGGTTGGTTAAAATGTTTTTGAAAAAAAAGCCTCTTATGCTCACCAACATTGCATTTGATCAGAAATACAGTAAAAAACAATAATACATTGAAATATGATTGCAATTTTTAAAAAAATAGCTTTCTTTTTTGTTTTCTATGTGAATATATTGTAAAATGTAATAATATTCTTCTTCTTCTTCTTCTTCTTAATAATTTTGAAAATGTTTAATATTTCTGTGTTACCATGATGCATTTTTCATGAAGATTCTTTGAAGAATAGGAAGTTCAAAAGCATTTAGGAATAGGAAGTTAAAAGTGGGGCTTAGGAGGGCCAAATGTTAAGTATTGTGTAAAAAAAAAACATGAGTATCTATCTACTAACCCTTATCCTTCATTCTTTTCCTTCTTCCCATCTCACTTTCAGACTGGAGATGGCGTGAATGATGCCCCTGCCTTAAAAAAGGCTGAAATTGGCATCGCCATGGGCTCAGGCACAGCTGTAGCCAAGTCAGCCTCCGAGATGGTGCTCTCTGATGATAACTTCTCCACCATCGTGGCCGCAGTGGAGGAAGGACGAGCCATCTACAACAACATGAAGCAGTTTATCCGTTACCTCATCTCCTCCAATGTGGGAGAGGTGGTGTGGTGAGTGAGAGCCTGATTTGTGTAGTGCTTTAGTATCCCAACCACATTTACACTCATGTGGGTTCCCTTTTTTCCCCTCTCACAGTATTTTCCTGACAGCCATCCTTGGCCTGCCTGAGGCTTTGATCCCTGTCCAGCTGTTGTGGGTGAACCTGGTAACGGATGGTCTGCCGGCCACTGCCCTGGGCTTCAACCCTCCTGACCTGGACATCATGGACAAGCCCCCCCGAAACCCTAAGGAGCCTCTTATCTCTGGCTGGCTCTTCTTCAGATACCTGGCAATCGGAGGTTAGCCCAATATTTTGGTTATTCCATAGAATGTAATATTATTGACATTTTGTTTTTGCCACATTCGTTTACTTCCCTGAAAACTGCAAGTCAGCTCTACACTGGTAAAAAAAGAGCTTTGGTTGCCAGAAGTTTACCATGAAAAATATGGTAGCAACAGATTAAATTTAAATGTAACATTTAAAACATACATTTTGTTAACTGAGATAATATTAACATATAATATTATAATTTTTACACTTTTATAATATACTGACAACCACCTTAACACTGGTGGTTAAGAGAAAGCTACATTATGAATTATAGTTCATCACATATAGCTTTTCCACAAGCTGAGTAAAGGAACTTAACATTAACCAATTAACAGGCTTTAAATATTGTATTTTTTTTTATTTTATTTTTTTTACAATATTTTACTGTTACAATCAATTTCAGTGTATGAACCATTAAACCTCACTGGAGTGATTGTACTCTTGTTTTTCTAGGATATGTGGGTCTAGGCACTGTCAGTGCTGCTACCTGGTGGTATTTGTATGATGAGGAAGGGCCACAGGTGTCCTTTTATCAGCTGGTGAGTCAACAGTGAGACCGTATACATTACATTTATGTTTGCTGACAGCATATATTTTTATTACTAGGATTGTTTCTGTTATGAAGTACCCTTTGAAAAAAATATTTTAAGGAATAGTTATTTTAAGGAAGTATTTCTATAAAATGATATTTCAGACTTTCAGAAATGTTCTGGACAAGCTCAAGCACTTGATCTTTATTAATAAATAAAAATAATACATGCATACATGCATACATACAGTATTATAGTTGCATTTAAAATGAAAGAAATCCCAAATAGTATTTTCTTCCAGCAGACTGAGACTGTTTTGGAATAGTCCGCTCCACCAAGGATTAATGCCAAATTAGGAAGTTTGAACTATTCTCTGAGGTTTTTAGTTTGTTTGTTTGAATATAGCACTCTAAAATAAAGGCACAGCTGTTCAGTGTCAGGGAGTTCAGATCTCACAGGATGATCTACACAGCTACCCTTTCTTATATCAGATCAGCCCTTCAGAGGTCACAATGACTGCCCTCAGTGGGTCAAATCATTTCCTGTCTTTATTAATTTTGCATCTGTTATTATTAGATGTACTGAAACACAGCCTTTCTGTATTATTAATAGCCACTGTGAAACCACTTTCAGAAAACAAACACTTGAAGATCACCGTTTCAAATGTAGCTAAAGATCCTCAAGATGGCTAATGGTGCTAATATTACTGTCTTTTTCTAATTTTCTCATCTGTAGCGGCACTTCATGCAGTGTACAGAAGAAAACCCCATGTTTGAGGGCATTAACTGTGAGGTCTTTGAGTCACGTTACCCCACCACCATGGCTCTCTCTGTGCTTGTTACCATAGAGATGTTTAACTCTCTTAACAGGTAAGACCTGCAGCCATGGTGATGGCACTGCATCTACTGTGTTCTTTCAATATGTCTAACTAGTTTCTTTAAAGCACCCTTTAGATGTCTCAGATTTTTTTGCTATTGTCATTTTTGCTTCTTCCATTCATCTCATTTCAATAAAACATGAGTGGTGTAGACTGGTGGTTAAAGATCTGGGCTGGTCCCTGAAAGGTTAAAGGTGTAATCATTTTAAGAAGTCATTTATTGTGGCCTTCGTCAAGGCATTTACACCCAGGTTGCTCAGGAGGACTGTTCCTCTATTAAAGGGTTAGTACACCCAAAAATGAAAATTATTCCATAATTTACTCACCCTTAAGCCATACTAGGTGTATGTGACTGAGTTATATTAAAAATGTCAAACAAACTTTACAAAATCAATCCTGTGGTTGGTGTAAAACATTGTCAATTATGAAATATCGCTGGGAACACATTAGCTCCACATGCTGTCAGGCACTCGTGACTATCTCATATGTTTCTGTTAATGGGTGAAGATCCTCCTTTATGCCTCTCATGCCAGAATCCATTATCACTGAAGCCTATTTTGATGGACAGTGATAGATTGAACTCTGTTAGAATTCTTTATTTTTCAGTTGGCTCTTATGAAAATATTTTTTTATGAAGTAAGACCAGATCTAGTTCTAGAAATTCTATCTAAGATAAAATGTAAAAACCTATTTTAGACCTATAGGAAATCCTGCACACTATCAATACTTGCAGAAGATATCAAAAACTTTTTATTAGCAACGTTTCGGTCTCAATGACCTCATGACTCATGCCTGATGAAGGTCATGAGACTGAAACGTTGCTAATAAAAAGTTTTTGATATCTTCTGCAAGTACTGATAGTGTGCAGGATTTCCTTTAACTTTTGAGATTTTTGGATTTTTTTTATCCTCTTTCCTACGCACCTATCCATTACCAACAGGTGTGCGATGGTAATTGTCAATTAATCGTTCTTTTTTTTACATTTCTTTCTCGCCATGAATATAGCCGGGGTAGCTGGCATGGCGCTAAACTATAAATACACAAACAAACAAACAAGCATACGTATTTAAAATATCCTGGCTCTTCCAAGCTTTATAATGGGAGTGAATGGTAACAATTTTTTTTAAGCCCAAAAAAGCGCATTCATCCATCTGAAGCGAAGCGATGCATTTTTGTAAGAAAATATCCATAGTTACAACTATATAAACTATAATCACTGGCTTCCGGTAATGGCAGTACGCAAGTCTAGTTCTGGACGAAGAGTGACCTCTGACCTGACGCATGACATAGGATGTAGGAGTACCATAAGCTCATGAAAAGCACAGACATTTCTCTTTAAAAATTCTCATTTTACACTTATAATTCCGGTGACCGGTGTTTTGTTTTGCTCTATCCTCCGCGCTTCCACGTTCATTAATACGTCATGCGTCGGGACAGAGGTCACTCTTTTGCCGAAAATACACTTCCGTAAGGCTTTTACCAGAAACTAGTGATTTATAATGACTACTTGGTATAAGTAAATAATTTAAGACCCTTCTCTCATTCAGCCTGTCAGAGAATCAGTCTCTGCTGAGGATGCCACCCTGGGTGAATATATGGCTACTGGGAGCCATAATCCTTTCCTTGTCTCTACACTTCCTTATCCTGTATGTGGAGCCTCTACCGGTGAGTGAAATATATAGGAAATATCTCTCTTTTTCTGTCACTATAGAGTGAATTTTAATCTTTTATACAATAGTACAAATGATGGATTAAACCTTTAAAAAACTTGTGGTGGAATAAACCGCCAAAAAACTAAAGGTTAATTGGAGATACTTGTGAATATTTAAGTATTTAAAGGGATTGTTCACCCAAAAATGAGAATCATTAACTCATTAAAACAATCATTAACTACATTTATACTATCATTTGTAAATCTATTGTCAAAAGAGAGGCTGTGGTTTTTCAAAAATAAAAGTTCTATGGTTTAACGTTTAAAAGCAAAGAAATGAAGACAGTCAAAAACATTAGCATTGCAATTTTACTGTTGTTCTGCAAAATAAAACAAAAACTGTTGTTGTTGTTGTTGTTGTTATGAATAAATGTTCACTTTTACTCTACAATTCAATAGTAATACAGTATTGGTTTACATTTTTGTAATTTAATAAAATAAACTTTTTATAATACATTTTAATAACAATAAAAAAGAATGATTATTGATGTTGTTAATAATAATAAATTAACTACTATTAGTAGTAGTAGTAGTAGTAGTAGTAGTAGTAGTAGTAGTAGTATTTTATAGTTATATTGAATCAGTTCCATAACTGAAGTACTGAGATAAAATAAATAAAAATAAAAACTTTTTCCTATAACTTCATGTAAAATTGACTGTAACTCCAGATTTTACAGCTGATATAAAGTTGGGATATGCCCCCCAGGTCGCCTCTTGCAAATTTTTCACATGATGAGATTGCATCCCTGCATATTATACATTTTTGTTTCTCATTTTGTCTTATCTTGTGTTTCCCAGTTGATCTTCCAGGTAACTCCACTGCATTATTCCCAATGGATTGTAGTCCTCAAGATCTCAATTCCTGTCATCCTATTGGATGAGGCACTCAAGTATCTTTCTCGCCACCACTTAGAAGGTACAGGCTGTTTACAGTAATGGTTTTCTTTCTTTGTGTGGCTAAAGTGTCATCGCTGTCCCTGATGTGACTGTTCATAATATTCCAGCCAATGCTTCTGTCTCTTTTATATTGACTGTCATTTTCTGTTTGTTTCTTCTGATCTGTTTCTCCTCCGGCAGTTTAACTTTCTTCTCTCAACTTTTAAAAGGTATTTTCTTTAACTATAGCCTGTCCATTTCGAAATCACCTTTATTCTTTTGTTCCTCATTTCCTGGAGGCACTATAAAAACCACCCTCTCTCTTTTTTTGGCCTTTGCAGGTGAAGAGGAAGAAAGGTACAGGAAGAGTCGGCAGCTGAAATTCTAGGACAACTTCCTCCAGACACACATGAACACACACACGCCCACCCCTGCCTTTTTCCTCATCTTTTAAGACTGCACCACATGCGCACACATTCACACACGCATCATCAGACTTTTTGTCATCGGTCCTCCTGTCTCTCCGCTGCATGTCCAGCCACCACTAAAACAAGCAGGGCTTGTAGTTTGTTACTGTGTGTGTGTGTGTGTGTGTGTGTGTGTGTGTGTGTGTGTGTGTTTGTGTGAGAGCGAGACATTAGGTCTTGTGCGTGTGTGTGTCTGTGCTGGCATGTGCATGGGCCTAATTCAATCATGTCGGTTATGTGACCATTTGTTTTCTTTTATCTTGCTTTTTTATCTTTCAACACACTTGCTGTACATAGTAGGGCAGTTACTGGTGCACCTGAGGGAGAAGAAGAGGGTTTGAGGTTAAACATTTGGGTATTACGGGTTAAATTCACAGAGGATGAAAATTCACTATAAACAATGAAAAGAGATTCAAATTGAAAAAGAGAGGATGGAGATGGCACCACGGGACGTCTTTTAACGTGTAAATGTTCGTTTGGACAGAATGGCCAGTTTCTTTAAGTGGTCAGCTCCAGTTACTTTTTTTCTCTCTCCTTCCTCTCTTCTTTACACACAGGGTTGCCACCTTTAGTGCTGAGAGGTCCTTCTCTTAGCTATACATTTCCTTTAGATAACTGTTTACACAAGGCTAAACCTGGCAGCAGATTTTTATATTTCACTTAAATAAAATAAATAAAAAAAGCATTTGTTTTAGATTAAGTCTAAAATTGGTGTCGAATTTTGGAGAATTTTGAAACATACTCTGATTAGGATTCAAGTGGATGTGTAATAATAGGCCCAGGATTTCATTTTAGCTGTAAAATATTTCAAAACTGTCAAATTATTATTATTATTTTTTTAACATATGATTGTAAAGACAAAGTGAGCAAGTGAATTGATGTATCCCAGAGTTTTCCTCCTCCTCACCTCTATTCTGTAGAGCAAACTCCAGTTGAACACTAGTAACTATCTGCTGCAAGTAAATCGATCCAAACATGGAGCAGCCTGTCACATGCTGTATTAATATCAATGGCAGGTTTGATGAAAGGGAAGAGGAGGGAAGAGGAGGAAAGGAAGGAATTAGTTAATTGACGTGAAGGGCAGTCAAGGTCTGCAGCATTGCTTGTTTAACATTATCTGACTCACTCCTATACACAGACACAAACACATAGCCCCCTCATTACGGAGTGAAGGGCTCTCACTTGAATGTACTTTCACTCGCTTCTTCCCTGTACCGTCCTATCCTAGTAAATGTAATCACAGCTGTTTAACATCTGCAGTCCTAAGCTGCACCTTTTCATCCTTTTAAAACTGTATGCTGCCAAATGGCTTTTTTCTTTGCTCTTGTTTTTTCTTCCTCCATATTCTACATTTTGGTTGAGTTGAAATCGTCATCATCATGAACACAAACATCCTTAAGGCAGGGGGTCTTACATGCTTGCCGTACATCATGTCCGCAGAGGGAGGACTCTTTACCGCTAGTGCTTTTCTTGCAATCTTAATGAACTCTGCTACTTTTTTCTTTCTTTTTTTGTTTTTAATAAAGTAATAATAATGTATTTGACTGAAAGAACCCAGGTGGTTTAGTTTGTCAGTTTTGCTGTTAAGGGTATGATATGCCTTCACCGATCTGTTGGGAAATGCTGGTGTGCTGTTTTCAGACAAATTGTGAAACCAGCTACGCCTGTGCCTGGTGTCATTATGCTTGCCGTGGTAAAACCGCAGTGTGAAGAGTCTGTGTCCGCTTGTTAGCTATGATGCTTTGAGCATCCTTTTTGTCACAGTCTAGAATCATCTGTTTTGCCAGTAACAAATGTGAGTGATGTAAATGCTATTTAAAACAGGCAAGCTCTGTCCCATGTGCTCTCACATCTTTAGCTACTCCAATGGCAGCGCATTACCATATAACTTTAGGGTCAGCGTATTGACACGAGGCAGTAAGGCCAATCATATTCATCACACTAGCATCTGCGCCAATAGAAAGTGTGGGCTTGTACAGCCTTGCTAATAACTACTGATCTCTTGAACTCTGTACAGAAAAAAATGAAATACCTGATTGCATGGAACCTTGTTACTGTAATTAATAACCTATACAGTATATTTAATTTTTTTAATAATGACTTAAATGAAACATCACCACCCGGAAGAAAACAGTCCAAAACTTTTTTTTCTCTCTGCGTTCAAGTAACTGAGGATGGAGTATACTTTGTAGAATAGTGGAGGTTGTTTATTCATTGTTACAGTTTGTTTTTAAAGGTTGCAGGGGTTTCTGTGTCTTTTCAATTTAGCTTAGGAGTTGTAAAATAAACATAAGAATTGTGCTAATGATCATTTTTGCAACTATTTTTGGGTTTGAATGTCTGAGGGGGTTTTTGTCTTGTTTGATTTATTGTTCTGGTAAAGGAACATCGTGTGGTTTACACAGTGACGTCCAGTAGTCAATACTGGCTTATGAAGTCGCACTCTTGAAGGGCTTGGTGTGGGTACATGTGCCTCCAGAGATATGAAATGTCTGTGTGTTATGCAGAAAGTTGGACGTCCACTTTGTAAATCGTTTTCAATCCATTTACAACTCCTTTGGTTGGTGCTTCTGCTTCATACCGTTTTCATCAAACAATACTGAATGTTTTCATTCTGAAAAGTACTTGATTGTTCGTTAACACTTTCGAAAGGTTGACGATCAGGAAAGCAAACAAAAGATTGTAGTCACGTTTCCCTCCATTCGCTCTCGAGCACAGTGTGGTCCTGAGATGATGCGTTCGTACTGGACAGCTGTCTTGTCTTTCTGCCTGCGCACAAACCGCCTGGAGCTTTGCACCCACTACTGAGAAAGAATTCTCTGTAAACGCCTTGGTAATATTAATTGTGGATACATAATTTTATATATATGAAAAGACATGTCAAATAAAGATTATTTATCTTATAATTTATTTCCACGCTGTTGTTGCTGCTTTTTTTTTTGCGTTTCCAGATCCCTTTACTTGGTTCTTGGTTTATGGCTGCAATGGACACTAGCTACCACCAGGTGACACTGTAATATCATATATCTTTCTGGTGTATTCAACACCTAACATTTACACCTGTAATTTACTTAATCTACACAGACACAATGGGATTCTGAATGATATTATAGAATTATTTAAGTAAATTCAACTTCAAGTAACCTTTTCTCATAGTTAATGAGGTGCAGGTCAATTCGCCCTTCATCAAGTAATTCTGCACCGGCAACATGTCGTTCCTCAGAGAAATGCTAGACGGAGATACCTAAGGGGTGTTGACTAGAGAGAAACTGATAAGTCCTCTGGTACAGTCAAGAGGCTTTGGATGAACCAAAGAAGATCTCCACATAATGAAGTCTTGCTGTGAGAAACAGCAAAGCAATGGAGATATAGTGGATGCGTGTACTTGGACAACCCTCGTTGGGGCAGTATGTTTCTAAACTCACCAGATTGCAAATTAAACATTTTAGGTTAAACTTTATTTTAAGGTGTCAGTATTACAGTGTAATTTTATATTTAAGTACTGAGTAATATTAATGAACTACATTTACTTACTATAGGATTAGGGTTTGGTTGAGGGTTAGTTGCATGTAATTATGCATAATTTACTGTTATTACTATGGTATGTACATGTAACAAGGACACTAAAATAAAGTGTTAACATTTTATTTCTATTAGAATTCTTGCTGAATAAAATTATTCATTTCTTAAAAAAAAAAAAAAAGGTGACACCTTTTTTTAAGGTGTCAGTATTACAGTAATTATACATTTAAGTAGGCCTACTGAGTATAATAATTAACTACATTACTTACTATAGAGTTAGGGTTAGGGTTAGGATGAGGGTTTGGTTTAGGGTTAATTGCTTGTAATTATGCATAATTTATAGTTATTACTACAGTAGCTATAAGTAACAAGGGCACTGTTACCAAAAAAGTTACCAAAAAATCTTACTATCCCCAAACTTTTGAACAGCAGTGTAACTGGGCCTATTGCACAGGGTTCCTAGACACAGTTTGGATAAGTATGGAATTTGGTTTGAGTAATTTCCAGGTCTGGATAAATATGGGAAAAAAAGAAAAAATATTTGTGTTTCCAGACTATTGCCTCTATTCAGTTTTCTAAAATATAAAATTAAGAATTTCTAAAAAAAATAAATGTATCATACAAAGCAGAATGTTTTCATGGCAAACGTTCAGAAATATTTTAGTGATTGTCAAACATGACTGAATTAATTCAAGCCGCACATTTTCATGGGGCAGTCGTGGCCTAATGATTAGACAGACAGAACCTGAATTGCCAACCCAATTTCACGGCAATTCGTACGAATTTGTACGACCTTACTTGTACGTGACGAGTTGATGTTTTCATACGAATTACCCCTAACCCCACCCCCAAAACCTACCCATCACTGCAGTATAGACAAAACGTACAAATTCATACGAATGAGGTCATAGGAATTCGTACGAATTAGCCACCTCATACAATTAACGGCAGGAAATGTCAGAGGTTCCCTTGAGCAAGGCACCATACCCCCAATCGCTCCCTGGGTGCCACAGCAAAAATGGCTGTGTGTGTGAGTTCACTACTCACTACTCCTAATGTGTGTGCACTAACTTGAATGGGTTAAATGCAAAGGACAAATTCAGAATATGGTTAAATTACCATACTTGGCCTTCACATGTCAATTTCACTTTCATTACGCAAAATTGTTTGTCTTTCTTTAAGGTTTCTTTTAAATTTCTCTAAAAGAATGTATACTCAAACGCCACTCAAACCAGCAGATAAAGGAGCAAATAATCATTTAAATCAGACTGTACTTTGCTGTTTGGTGATCAAGCAACATCAAACCACATTTACAGTATCAAATTGATGTGTCAGAGGTTATTATATGCAGGTTATAAAGTGTCTTAGGTTTCTTTTCATCATGTAAGCGCATGTTATCACTTCAAGAAAACCAATTTAAAAAAAACGAAGGAAATAAAATATTTACAGATGACTGTATACTATACACCAAATATAATGCTGAAAATAATGCTGTATGAACCATTTATGAAGTATGGTCTGAAAAATCTACAGAGAGGTTTGGAAATTCGAGTTAGGAAAAGTATGGTTTATTAGTATAACACGCAAGACGTCTGTCTACCTTTCTTTTATTAGTGTGTAGTTTTATTAAACCATTATTCAATCAGCTTGTTCCCATTTAGGTTTAAATGTCTATTACAAGACATGACCTCAACCTGACCAAGAAGGGCAGAAACCAGATCCAGACAGGTTAAAAACAGACAGCATCAGACCTTGGAATTCAATGTGCAACATCAAGCAACATCGTCTAACATTAAGCAAAATACACGCATTGTTCCTAAAATAGTAAGCAAACTCAGCTGTGCATCAAATGCAAATGTGACCCTGGACCACAAAACCAGTCATAAGTCGCACAGGTATATTTGTGGCAATAGCCAACAATACATTGTACCATTATACCAAAAATCATTAGGGTATTAAGTAAAGATCGTGTTCCATGAAGATATTTTGTAAATTTCCTACCGTAAATATATTATTATTGTATTATTACAATAATATGTATTATTAGTAGTAATATGCGTTGATAAGGACTTCATTTGACAACTTTTTTTTGTACCCTCAAATTCCAGATAGTTCAAATAGTTGTATCTCGTAAAAATTGACCCGTATGACTGGTTTTGTGGTCCAGGGTCACAAATGATGACTTAATGCCTAAATGTCGGTTTGCTGTCAATTGATAGTGTAAACCACTTTCGTATAGGCTACTTTCCATAAAAGGTCAAACTTATTAGGAAAACTTTAGCTGTGTTGCTAATGCTGTCTTCACGTGCTATCGTAATTATCATAGTTTCTGATGCTGCGTTCCAGGCAGGTTTTTGAGCCCATAAGTTACAACTTCAAACCACGACTCACGACTTTGTAGCGTTTCAGGCAAAGTCACGCCAAACTGCCTGAGCGGTAGCCTGATGTAAACAAAGCATGGCGGACCGTACGGGGCTTATGCTCATTTACAATCATTTCTATCGCCAAAGGTGCTTACTCCTTGCTTATTTGAGGGAAAAATGGCACATAAGGCAATAGAAGCGGTTATACCTTTTATTTTACGTTATTTGTATATTTGGAAATGTATTTGGTATTAATTTATTCTTGCACTCAATGGACTGAAAACTAGTTAACATAACATTTGCGGATAAATAACGTTAGAGCAATACCTTACTTTAATAAACGATTTGGTTTTTAATGTACGACTTTCATAAACCGCATCCGTAGGGGCTGCCATTGTTGTTTCACGGGCTATGTGACATCAGAGCTCGTAACTGGGAGTACATCGATCTAGTACGAGTTCACGGGTGGGAAGTCACGGGTTTGACTGCCGTTCCAGTGCACTTTCACGGGTAGAAGGTTGGAAAAACACGGGTTACGGGTTGCCTGGAACGCGGCATTAGTTAAAAAAAAATAGGACATGAACGCGATGAGCTCGTAATTACGACTTCGGAAGTGGGAAATTTCCGATACCACGTGAAGGCAACATATGAGTCATGAGAGTAAGCAACTAACAATCTGTAGAGCGAACGCGTGCAATGCGTACCCAGCATACCCGGTTAAAAAAGTCACAGCTTGCCACTGTTATACATTGTAGGCTATGTGTACTGTATGTTCGTGTTTCTTGACGTGTTTATTTGAATAGGCCCTGTTATGCACTATGGCTGGTTTCAGGAGCAGACCACAGGTGACAGCAGCAAAAAAAGAGGTCATCCTTAGGGCCAGTGCGAGGCCCTTTGTTGCACATGAAATAAGATATTTTGAAAAAACATTTATATAAAAAAACATTACCATTTTTTTTAAATAACATGCAATTTAATTAAGTCTATTGATTGGACCCCACCAACATTCTTCAAAATATGTTCTTTTTTGTTTTGCAGAAGAAAGAAAACCATAGCCTACAGGTTTGGAACAACATGAGGGTGAGTGAATGATTGCAGTTTTGAGTGAAATGTTGCTGTAAAATGTATAGAATAAATGTCATATTACATAGCATGCTCATTTAATGTCTAATATTCAGATTAGATAACATTTAGGTTAGTTATTGAGACATAATTCATCTGTCATAATACCTGTTTTTCTCTCTCTCTTCTCATTTTTGTTTTGTTGCTGCATCACAGGATGCCAAAAATCATATTATATAATACGCCTGTTTTTTAAATCTTCATCCTTTTTCCCACGCTAGATCCCTTAAAAAGCATGCACCTAAACACCTTATTCAATAACTGCACATTATTAATATTCCTGTTTTGTCATCTCTGACCTTATTTCTCCTTCAGATGAAATATATTTGGAATCATACCTTAAAGTCATTATTGAACTAATCCCATCTAAACAATGATTTTGCATGCTCGGTCAGAGAAGGTGTGAGCGAATCAGCGGCACAATCTGTTTTCCGTTAATAATGAGCCTATAATTAATCTGAATGTTGACGTTATCTGTGCCATCTCGTATTTAACTAAACACTGCCTTTAAGAGTATCTTTACAGTATCTAAACTACAATCATGTATGTAGACCACTTTTTAGAGTGTTCACAATCACAAAAGAAATCATAAACAAACAAATGACTCTTAAGAGCTGTATCTTTTTAGCATATATGTAAACCATACCTGAATACTCTTACAGTGAAAATGACTCCATTAAAGTCACCAATTCTAATACTACTTGAGTAAAAGTCTTGAAGTGTTAGTTCACCCAAAAATGAAAATTCTGTCATTAATTACGCAGTCTCTTGTCGTTCCAAACCCGTAAGACCTTTCATCTTTGGAACACAAATTAAGATATTTTTGATGAAATCCGAGAGCTCTCTGACCCCACATAGACTGCAACACAACGACCACTTTCAGGGCCCAGAAAGGTAGTAAAGAGATTGTTAAAAGTGTCCATGTGACTACAGTGGTTCAACCTTAATTTTATGAAGCGACGAGAATACTTTTTGTGCGCAAAAAACAAAAATAACGACTTTATTCAATAATCTCTTCTCTTCCATGAAACTCTCCTATGCGATTCACATAAGCACCACAACGCATGCATGTGGTTCTCAGCCAATAGTGAGCTGGCGTTCTGCCGTAGAACTTGGAAGCGCTGCACTGTGTGAATAGCCCAACAACGCGAACAGCATAGGAGAATGACGTTGAAGAGAATAGATTGTTGAATAACATAACATTAAGGTTGAACCACTAGTCACATGGACTATTTTAACAATGTCTTTACTACCTTTCTGGGCTTAATATTCAACAATAATATCTTAATTTGTGTTCCAAAGATGAACAAAGGTTTTACAGGTTTGGAATGACATGAGGGTGAGTAATTAATGACAGAATTTTCATTTTTGGGTGAACTAACACTTTAAGTATTTTACTCAAACTGAATGTAGGCTCACCTAAAGAGACATGCCAGTGAAAAACAAGAAACAGTTGATTTGTGAGCAAAACAATCATGTTTATTTTCTAAAATATAAATAAAACTGAACACCTCAATATTGCAATGCGCCAAGGACCACACAACAGCCTCTTTAAAACATCTACAAACAAAAAGTCTCAGTTAAGCTCAAATGCTCAAAAAGGTCATAAGTAAACCTAAGGCCTATCCTTTTAAAAGGGTTTCTTCAATATAACAGATAAATTAAATAATATTAAGTAAAATTAAATAGCCAAAGCCTACTTACACTGGACGTGCTGATATTTGTAAACTAATGACTCTTATTTTCAACCAGTTCTTTTTAGTGAATCAAAAACATACAGTGCAACCAGTTTCTATGGTTTCTTTTTCTTGAATTTCACTGAACTGAACCAGTCAGAGCATTTACAGAATCAACCTACTCATTTACTGAACTGCAATTTGTTTATTTTTCAGTACATATCAAAATTAAGATTTTTTTTTTCAAAATATCTCTATTTTTCTGAAGTTTTGTGTCAGTATCACTATTGACTTGTTTATTTGTGGAAACCATATTTTATAATGTGCATTTGATCAAGGAACTCACTGTTAAACATAATCATACTCTTTAGTGCATGTAATGCTTCAGTACTGGCATTCTAATAGTTATAAACAAAATGGTTTCATGCACATAAACATGAAGGGCCATATATTGGAGTTTATGCTAATCTGTGCGGCTGCACTGAGAAATGATGCAATAATCCCATCATATTGCATTTTCTTCTTCTCTTTCTCAATGTTTAGACATAGAGGTTTCTAAAGCTGCCGGTTTGTCACTGTTGTGCTCGAGGCTTAAGGATCTGCTTTTGATTAAATCACTCTTCCACCCAATCCCTCTTTCCTTCGCTCTTCTTTTTCTACCTCTTATCTATCGTTTCTCTGTCTATACCCCTTTCTCTCTCCTCGATTTGGTGGCAGAGCATATTAAAAGCATTGGTGTAAATTATTGGTATGAGTCATAGCAAACTCAACAGCAGACATTCAGAGTATTATTGTGAAAAGACTGAATGGAGCTTGCAAGGATAAACTCATGGATGGTAAAAGGTGAGAGAGAAAAGACAGGAAAAAAGAAAATTGCACAGTAGCTAGCTACATAATGAGTCCTTTTGTATGTGTACTTGTTTGAAACATCTTGTGAGTAAAAGTGAATTCATTTTGAATTAGATGTGTTTTTATGTGTGTAATCCTCATTAGGCAGTGGTGCATTTTGATTAAATGTATGTCCTCTTTGCACCTTGGGCACCAAACTCTCCCCCAAGACAAGGATTTTCCTTTGAAGCTCCTTGCTCAGCATTATGGGTACCTAGATGCAACACAACCTACATTCTTGCTGGCATATGCACACGCTAACTTACTTCACCACCCATTACTTATATCAGACCATCTTATAGACTCGGATTAGTCTGTAATAGGCAAAAGTAAAAGGAACAGATGGGTTTGACCTTTGAATAAATGAACTCACTTGTCATTACCCATGGGGCATGATGCTATTGCCTCTCAAATTTATAGACACTCAAGCATAAGGTTGTTTGTTCAGCTACCAAGCTTTCCAACAGGTTTAAATAGCTGTAAATGAAAAGCGTTAGAGCTTTAGATCAGGTTTTCTTTTATATGATCTTATAAAAGTGGGTGGGAGATTTTCAGGATACCATTCTGCTATCAACTCAGTTGTCTAGCCATCACAATTTGGCCCTTGTCAAACTCACTCAAATCCTTATGCTTGTCATATTTTTGCTCACGCTTGTTCTCGTGCCAGAGCTGGAATCGTGTTCGGTGGGGAACTGCTAACTTCAGACCGCCGCCCTGCGTTTCACTCATAGCTGAAATATGCTGTGAGTGACTCCACAAAAACCAGCCCATAAACAAACAGTGAACAGCTCTGAGGACATATTGACATATTGCAAGTTGCTTTGAGTTAAAACAGCTCAAACATGCATTTTAGTCTAGGACTAGCTTAAGCCTTGTCTGTGAAACCGGGGGTTAGTTCCTTTACGAAAAAATACTTTATTTAATGCAAGTCATCGGGTGTTTCCATCATGCGAAAAGACAGATGCGACACTCATTTAGATGACTCACGCCGCATCCCTGTATGTTGTTTTGCATATAATAAAGTTATTTACAGCTCAGTAACGATTTTACGCTATAGATAAAATAAAATGTACACAAACCTGTATTTACTGAAGAAATGCACTAATGCTGAGAAAAACTACCCAGCTGGCACTAATATAGCCAGGTCTTTATGCTACTCTAACTTTACAAAATTAAGCAAATCCAGGGATAAATTCATCCTCAAAAGTGTTCAAAGCACCAAGCCCATGCTGATTTAAAAACACCTGTATGTCCTGGACTTTGTGTAATGCTTGCCAATTAGATTTGATCAGAAAGTGCTTTTCAGTTTTGTGTGCAGTATGACAGGTAGGCGTGCTGAATTTGGAACCGCATAATAGTATACTACTCCTACAACTTTTACCACATCTTTCTATGGCAGAAATAGTAAGAGTAGTATCAGGGCCGTAGGCAGGGTTTTATAATCAACAAGATCCCAAATTAGTTAAGGGGGGTTCAGAGGCTCCCCTGAGAGAATTTTTATTTCTCTGATCTACATATGTGCATTTTAAGATGCTTGAAGGCCAAGAAAATGGTTAAGCAATAGCTTTAAAACCATGTCATTGGGCAGTAGATTATTTGTCAATACCTGCTCTCCCCTCTCTGCATCTCCATCACTCTTTCTTTTTCTCTCAGTCTCCTGTCTCTTCCCCTCCTAAAGCTGAGCTTTGACTTAGTCTTTTCTTTTCTTGTCCCCTCACACTTAATTATTAGGCTACATTACATGAATCATGTAATTATATAGGCCAATTTTCAATTCAAAATGGCGAAATTAGACAAAAGTTTATTAGTTTGCCTTATTATTTTGCCTTATTACTATCGTAAAACAGCTGTCAAATATCAAATGTTTAGTTTGCAAAAGCTACTTGCATCTTATCTCGCACTTTATGATCTGAAGCGTTGCGCTGGAATTTGCACTCAGCAGCTTCTGTGAACATTAAGCCCGCCTACTTTGATTTGACTGGCCATCTCGAATTTGAAAGCGGTGACAGACCGCTGACATCTCAGATGAGAAGATATTGGTGCTGTGCAATATCCTTGCAGCACTAAAGTAGTGTTAATACTATATTAGTCAATTATTTAACAACATTTATTATATACACCTCGGAAAAATACTTGGGTCTGGACCTAGGTGTCCTCATAGCGGTTAAGGCCATGAGTAGTATATGCTAGTAAGCAGTTCTGAATTCAGCCACAGTCTGTGGGCGTGACATCTGAAGCTGAGACTAGTGTGCCATGAACCCGGCGGGCTTTAGGACCCGACCACAGTAAAAGAAAGGGAAATGTTTGATGGATCGTGAAGTTCATCCAAGCTTTCTGTTAGCGTGGTAATGTTGCACATGATAAGCAATGCAATTTAATTCCGCGTAATTCACTTGACTGATCTGTAGCGCTGCTCGTAAACGGGAGCTGATGGCAGTGAGCATGGCGGGCTGTAGTGTTTGAAGCTGCTCTGGCTCACTCGCTCGGTCGGTCGGGGATCTGTCAGCAGTGCGGAAGAGAGAGAGAGAGAGAGAGAGAGAGAGAGAGCGAGCGAGAGCGAGAGGTGGGGGAGAGAAAGAGAAAGAGAGAGAGAGAGGGATGGGGCAGATATATGCCATCAAACTGACTCACAAGAGACTGAAATAATGCGGAGATTCCATCGCGCAACAAAGCCCAAACACAATTCAACATAACAAGAGGCAGAAACATGCTTGCTCGGATAGACCCGTGAGCGACAGACAGTGACATTGATGAAGCCAGCTGTCACTCACTACACGCTCCTGAAGCGTCGACACACGCCGAGGATCTTTGACAGCTCGATTTTAGAAGTGAAACTTTTGTAAAACACCAAAACTGATTAATTCGAGTGTCGTCGCCTTCAACCAAATCGAAAGCAACTTAAATGCAGGAGCTGTGATCGGGACATTGTTGAACAAAAGACACGCGACCAAGTTGATAGGTGAGTACAGTTATCATTTCAGCATAGAGATGGTGACTGTTCTGTTTCGGTCATCTACACCGGTACTGGTCAAGCGAGGTTCTTGGCAGGAAGACAGACAGTGGAGAAGCTGTTGCAATGCTGTTTGTGAACAATGCAGCTGGTTACTTTAGTGTGGAGAGCCGAGGGGGCGGGTTCTTACTCCGAGAACCCCCTTCTGTCACCCTAATTGCACTAGCCTGTGTCTTCACTATGGTATAGAGCAGTATAGTGTAGCCAGAAACAATTGCTTTGTGTTTTGCCATGGGGTGCAAGAACTGGAGCCACGAACCGTTAACCGTTAATCACAGTTATTCTTTAGAGCCCTATAATTTTTTTTTAATACTGTTACGTTATTATAATAACAATATCGCGGTTAGTATTTTAAAAGCAAATGTTAGCTACCTTTTAAAAAGTAAGATAACGGAACAAGAGTTGCTAAAGTGATAATAGCATGGCAGCACTGCATATACTAGAGGTGTATTTTTTGGGTGGAGGGGTGTGGACAAATCGCGGTTACCATAGTTACTTATTGATTTATGCGGAAATATACATTTTCCATACATTTGAATACTTTCAGTAAATGTTTTTGTACTTCAGATGACCTTCAGTAAAAAGAAAAATCAGCCACTTGAATAAAACAAGACTGCAATCAATACAAGCAAGACAGAAGATATGAGGGGAGTCAAGGGATGCCTGCAGCATATAGTTTACATTGCTGATTTTATTACAGCTAAATTCAGTCTGAGTGTTCTTGTTCACAGCTTAAACTGGTAGCTGTGTTTGGAGCCTGGTAGTTGATCTAAGCTCTGAAATTGTTGACTGTATTTTTATTATATTATTTATTTTTATTTTATTTTTTGCATAGTCTACCTTCTGGTGGAGCAGTCTACTCAGACAGGGAGCCTTTATTTTCTTTCTAATACCTGTCACACCCCTGTCCTTTTCTGGTCTTACCTGGTTTAAGCTGAATGTAGTTGGTTTAAGCTTGTCCAGTTGTTTTTTCCAGCCCGGCCAGCTAAAGAAGTTGCCAAAACGAGCCTGCTAAACCAGCTATGACCAGGCTTGATCCACCTAAGACTAGCTTATGCTGTTTTTAGCCATTTTCTTTTTTCTAGCCAGGATAGTGGGTGATGGCTAATTTTCACTGTTTTGTCCGTTACCACCGTGGGGACACAACATTTTCAAATAAATATCCAAATAAATTTAATTACTAAACTAAATTATATCAACTACATTACTTGAATATATATGATAATTGAAATGAGCTGATGACATCACCGTTTTCTCCAGAGCGGCTGTACAGCCGAATCAAATTCTGTTCATTATTTTCCTGTTTAACACTGTGAAGCTGCTTTGAAACAATCTGCACTGTAAAAAGCGCTATATAAATAAAGTTGAAAGTTGAAAGTTGAATTGCTTGTCCTATATGTCTTTGTGTGTGCAAACCGATGTTTTAGGTTGCTTTTGCACACCCTGATTTATGTCACTATAGAAGGGTAAATTAAATAATACTGATTTCAGTACAGACTTTAGGGAATGGAAGATAATAGGGTTGTCTGAATTACTTGGGTTTATAAAACAATACTAGGATACATTACATGCCATTGACCTGTTGGATTGGTTCTGTAACACACACCAGATTGCTGGCCCTTCTGCCTCTGTAAATCTAATCCTCATTGACTGTATTGATTCTACTGTGCTTGAAGGATTTCTCAGTATCGCCAACTAGGAATGCCATGAAACATGCAGGGGAATAGAACAATGTGGTTAAATACAGCTGCATTACTGGTCTTCCTGAATAGCTCTATCTCTATACTGAGTGTTGAGTACAACAGACATTTCTTATCTACTTTAATTGCCAATTAGGTGACTGTTCTCCAGATGTAAGCTACTAGATGCAGTATTTATCATTTTTAGTGCACCATAGCCAGCCAGTTGCAGGGGCTGCTGAGAGCTGGATGTGAGAGAATAATTCAGAGGTTATACATCTATTGGCGGCACTTCAGCAGTGCTCAGACGCTCCTGGTGAGTGTGAGAGAAGATGCCGCGAGCTTCCTGTGTCTCTGTGAGTGTGTTAAACTGATAACACGTAATCAGCCTTTATTAAAAATGCAAGCAAGAATCAGACTAATCTGACTGATCTGTCAGTATTGTCAAATATATGCTGAGCAAAGACAGGAGTTGAGCTGAGAATGCAGACAGTTTGTGGTAGTCCCTTTGTGGTAGCTCTTTCTGAACACTGTTTTGCAGACAGCTATATGAATATTAATTTGGCACTATCATTCTTATTAAATATGACTACAACAATGGCAGATTCATTTTGTCCTTAATTCTGTCACAACATCATCTTCATTCACTATTGTATTTATAGGCTTATCAGATATGAAAAGCATCCAAAATTTATTACACACTTTTTAAATGCCCATTCCCTTCTCACTGTTACATTGACATTGACGTAAAACTGTGTTTGCGATCCTTTTTTGTTTCTGTAATGTAACATTGTAGAGTAGTGCTTTATTGTTCGGACTAAGGCTTGGGACACACTAGACGATTTTCAAATCTTAATCCATTTTAAAACTGTGGGAGACCACAGACAGAAGGGCAGTTTTAACCGATTTTTAGCATTATAATCCTCCGAATGCACACACTAGAAGATTTGTCCGGACCACGAGACCACACACCTGTCGATTGTAACATTTTCACAGTAAGACGAGATCTCACGGAGACTCGCAAGATCAAACGTAACTTGAAAAGAAAAACGGGTTGAGGACGATCTATGTCGTCAGCTGGTTAGGCGTGAGTTTTGTTTTACAGGTAGAAAAACAAAGGAGAAAAAAAGAATACTCCACTTTCGTGACATGTTTGTGGCTGACAAGTTTCAGCTATAGAAGCACGCAACATCCGGTTGGTGAAGCTTGCTCGCTCTCATTGGCTATCGCGGGTATCACATCAGAGCCCGATTAAGAGTCGTAAATATCAGACATGTTTGATATTTACGATAAGGGATTGGAAGGGCTCCAACACGATTGGGAGCAGTAAAATAATCGTAATGACACCACACAATTAAGGATTTTTTGAGCAAAAAGGCATTTGCAACAAGCATTGACTCGGCCCACTGAATGTGGGTCTGCTAAAACAATACCTAAATTGATGTTATTTATTAACATTATCTAAAAGCATATTAATTGACTTTAAATGAAAATTATTAAATGTTATTGATCTTATTGTGAACAACAATGTTTTATTTTTTTCTAAACCTGTAATTTTTAATAAAAATGTCAGAACTTGGTTAGTGAAGTGACAGATGTATAATTTAGTCTTTTCCAATTATTTAGTCCACTTAAACCTTTATTAAATCCAAGCTCGAATTCGGATCTGCCTTTTTTCGATCGACAATCAACAGACAGAGGCAAGTCACTGCCCTACTTTTTCGTTTTCACTCCGATGTACATTACAATACAGAAAAAAACCTTTCTACGTCTTCTGTTGCATTGCAAGTTTAAAATGAGGACCAGCAAATTGTGCAACGACAGTCTCATGTTGACTTTAGAGGAACACAACATGCAGCAATGTTTTATTCTCTTTGTTGTGTGCAGACTTGTCTCATTGCCAGGGGGAAAATGCAGCAATGTCACCTCTGCTTTGGGTTAACTCTGATTCAGCAATAAAAGACACCGGAGAATACTGTGCTGTAGCGTAGCACTCCTCCTCCTCTGTGCATACACAAACAGACACACACACATCTCACCTCTAGTTCCTCTTCTCTGCTTGTGGAGCGTGAGTGAGCGAAGCCATAGTGTTTACTACTGTCAGAGACTTGAGAGACAATCAGAGAAACGCGAGAGAGGGTGGGGCGGGGGCACAAAAAGAGAGTTTATGAGGACCTTTGTTGTGCTCCTGTCACATATTTCTGAGGGTGGGAGAGAAGCAAAGAGAACTGGAGTGTATTGTAACAACGTGTCATGTCAATGTAAGGAGGCAAGACATTTGAAGAGGCTGTGTGAAAGACAGAGAACAAACCCTTGAAAGTAAGTGTAGTTGGGACATTGCAAACCCAAATAAACATTGAAATGATCTTGGTAACACTTTATAATAAGGATAGCATTTTTGATTGTAATTTTCTACATATACATTTTAAAATTTTGAAGTTGTATAAATTAACATTGGATAATGTGTTATGAAAGAACGTGAATTAACAATATAATATTTCTAAATTAACAATAACCTGAATTAATCATTTCTCTAAACAATTGCTGCTCATTGTATATGATACCTAATGCATTTTGCTAATGTTAACAAACTGAACCCTATTGTAAAGTGTTACCATTATCCTATTGCGATTTAATATAGAGCCATATGAAAATGAATTCAGATCCTGCATAATGCAAGAGGACGCCTGTTTGACTTAATCAAATTTTAATGTTCAACATGCCCGTGATAGCCATTTGTTTTGCTAGATTTTGCTGTTTAGACTTCAGCACTGCTCATTAATTTCTAGCAAGATTTTATTCTGATCAGCAGTGAACTAGAACAAAGCTTGCAATCACCACCCTCGTATTTTGTATAAACAAGAGTTGTGTGTGATTGCGCACGTACTGAAGCATAAGTCTTTTATTCCTACCGTTGTCATCTTTCGATGAAAGCCGAGATTACTGTGCATTTGTGAGGTGAATTAGTCTGCTTACAGACTCCACATCATGCATCCTTTGTAATCCTTGACTTAATTCTATAGCTCAGGCTTTGTGATCTCTCTGTGTATTGAGATAAAGACAGGGGTCTTTTGTCATCACTGGGAATCTGCATCAGAAGTCCAGTGATCTGATGCAGCCTGAAGTAGACCATGACATGCTTCAGTCATACACGTCCCTCTCATCCCCAGTAATTCTACTGTGAGTGTTCAGTAAGACCAGGATTTATGCGTGGGTTTCTGTCATTGTATTTGAAAAATGTACAGCATAATTTCCTTCTGTACAACTAAATGTCCTGACAATGTAGAACTTACATAATGGAACGCCTTATTTAGGATTATAAAATGCATAGTTTCAATTCTAGCTTCTGATTGAAGTAATCTCTAGTGGTGCAAATACAATTCAATACAGTCTACAATTCAAAACTGTATTATATTTAATGAACCATTATTTTTGTTATCCATCCTGCTATGTCAGGTTCTATATCTTTTATATTGCCTGGTATTTGATATGTAATTGCTTTGACCCATTTTAAAATTTAGATAACGTTTACCATCATCTAGCACTACTTTACAGTAATAACAAAATATATTATGGCAAAGATTTGACCATTTAAGATGATCACTTTCTCTTGAAGAGCATTGTGGATTGCTGTTACTGTTGGTTGTAATGTCACATTGAAATGTGCAGTAAACTTGTGGAATAGCCAAATAATCGTTCAGTTCTATTGGTTATTAGTCTGAGTTATTAACTTTTTAAGGGATCTAACCTGCATCCCATGGGTCTCTCTTCTATTACTATAAGGACTTGTTTTTTTAATGCAATTAGTATAATTGTTCCCTCTAGCAGATGTCAAGAGAAATATTCATCCTTCTTTTGAACTTTACATTGTAATGTCTAATTTAAACTGTAACATAAGTGTTTTTTAGAAAGTAGTATAGATTTTTGTTATCAGCCATAACATGACAATAATTATTTGCATCAAATAATTGAAATGATGCTGGCAACGAGAGTCTGTGTCTTTTACACAAAATTGATATTTTTTGCACATTATAAAACAATTGAGACGATCTCCTGTTTTAGTCAGTCCTTATAATGTCAAAACAGTGTGATTCTTCCCTAGGCTCTTCTGTGGAATCAGGGATTCCAGAAACCCAGAGGTTTGTTTACGCATCTTCCACTGTATTTGGTTTAGTAATGCTTGAGTGTGTTTCCCCAGTATACACATGAGAATAATGCAGTCATCTAGGTCTTGCACGTGTGTGTGCGTACCTGCCTGCCTGTGTCTAATTGTCCATGACTTTCCTTTAGTTTGCATTCAAGGCTTGTTCGCATATTCCTTGGAAAGACTGAAAGATATGCTAAACATTCTTTCTGCTTTTCTTAAATTTGTTTTTATCACCTGTTCCCAGTTATGCTTCTATCTTGATTTTGCAATGCAAAGCTAAAAGGATATGTAAACCTTCCCAAGCAGTCATGTGAAATCAGTCTGTAATTGTACCTGCACGGCAGAGCCAGAGCTTCTTTAACCTGGTGCTTATCAGTTAGCGGTGAGATTGTATCTCATGCCCTTGAAAAGGCCACAGATATACAGTTTGTGTTCTTGCCCCCTGCTGGGTGTGTCAAAGGGCTCTGGATGTTCTTTAGCTGGATTGTATTCATCTCCACTTACCTGTGCAAAATGGAATACGGTAGTTACATAATGCATCAGAGGCTGTGCTAACAAAATGTTCCCTCATTTACAGGATTTTAAAATCATTGGGGGGTGATTCACAAGGTTTTTCATCATTTTCACGGATATCTATTGCTTGTTTTAGATAGTAAATGGCCAGTTACACGTCAATGTTTCTTGTTCTGTTGAATTCAATTAATACGTATGCGAATGCAGGAGACAGGAAACACAAGCTCAAGCAAAACCTCGCTGTGTGAGTGACCTGCGAATTCATATCACATGAAGACTTGTGACCAACAGAAGAATTATACATCATGACGTTACAGCTGAATTAAAAGAACACAAACTTTGCAGCATTACAGGAAAGTTGATTTATTCTGTTTGTTACATGTTGAGTTTATGTGTTTAAAAAAGTCGTGCAGAGTGTGACGTCATATAACAGGACCGTTGTAGTAATTTTGCATGCTCAAATTCTAGTGTGACCTCGGCTTAAAGGATGCTAATAGGGATTAGAAGTGAAGAAAAGAGAAAAACTAAAATAAATAATTATTACAAAAAAAGCACACTTGAGGTGGTAATACACCTCGTTTTGGAATTAGCAATGGAGGCGTGGGATGAGATGAACAAGAAAGTAGTCCTACGCTCTTGTGTGTAGGGCTAATTTCTTGCGCATCTTATCCTACGTCTCCGTTGCTAATTCCTAAATGTAATTTTAGAGCTAGTAACCGTATTAGAAATAGAGAGAAAGAAAGCGAGAGATTAAGCACATGTATTACTTCAGTCTGTGCGTCTCTCAACAGTGTTCAGCACCAGCATCTCTACTAATAACGAAATTGTAAATGTATCTGCTTCAAGAACAGCGGCGTTATTATTTTGTTAGTGAGAAACATCATGTAGTAGCTTTTAAGTTGCTAAACTATTTTACTGATGAAATCGTCAGAGCAGCGCTGACAACACATTTCTGTGCGAGTGTGTGTATGTACCCTATGTGTGTGCATTTGAGTGGCAGACAGCAGGAGAAGGAGAGTATGTGCTTTCCGTACATAATAAAATGTAATTTTGTGGCAAAAAACATGCCATATATTTATTTACTTGGTCAGTGTCATTGTGGGTTTTGGTTATTTTGCTGTTGTAGGCAGTAAGCAGCTTTGAAATAACTAATTTAACCTGGAACTTTATCAATGGTATCCATTTAATTAATGATTGCACACCTTAGAAGAATGTTTCTCAACCAATCAGATTCAAGCATTCAACCGCCCCCATAGTATAAAACATTATAATGTACAGTACGAAAATGGATGTTCATTGATATTTGTTAAAAATTACATGTAACAATGTTTCAATACTGAAAAAAAAAATATGGTACAGATATATCATATCATGCATCCCTAGCTCTACACATTAATATTTACATCTGTTTCAAAAAGTTTTAGATTACAAAATCACTAAAAATGCATATGTGTAAAGGAGGCTTATCTGTCTTTGTCAGGTCAAATATAATTTAAAGACCAGTTCTGGGTGACGCTGTGTAGTGCGAAAACAGTGTATCAAAACAAAAAGCAGATTCTTTGTGATGCAAGCCAGAAGACGGTTTTATGTGAGCTCAGTGGCAGTGTATTTTTGTCTGTGTATGGAGTTAAGAACCCTGCTATCAGCCCTGCGCCCCACTAGTCACTGTCTCCAGGCTCTTCTGAGCTTCCTTCAAAGAGAGAGAGAGAGAGAGAGAGAGAGAGAGCAAAAAAAAGCATCAGAGGTCTTTGGAAACATTCAGATTCTGACACATTGCTAATGCTTATCCCTCAGCCTGAGGATTCCCCCAAATATTCATCAAAATTATGCATGCATGAGAGAGAGACCTAGTCCCAGACTAAAATGCACATTTGAACTGTTTTAACTGAAAGCAACTTGCACTGACGTATCTTAAAATATGTCAGTGCTATTGGTTTGTCTCAAGATTCACACCAGTAATGTTTTTTTCTAAGGCATGTTTATAAAAGCAACATAAATGTCTTAATTGAACTAAGGCCTAATCCTGGCTTAATCTAAGCCATGTCTGTGAAATCATTCAGTTGCCTCATTTATGTGCTATAAGTAATGTTTTAAAACTAGTGTGAGGTCAAGTCAGTAGTAAGCCAGATAAGTTTTAATATTTAAAAGCAATGTTAACAGCATTTAAAGCTTTCAGGGAATGTCAGTGAAGCATTTTGGTTTATGGTTCTCCATCATGATATGATTCATGTTTTTATATTTCACATATTAACCGGTTTGCTTCTCTTAAAAAAAATCTCACTGGTAGTAGTAGGTCATCTGGGTACTTTTCACCTACTGTTTTATGAATACTATGAATTCGGACATACTACTCCACTCACATACTGTATGTCAGTAGGCATATTCAGACGCAAAGAATCACTTCTCACAATAATGTAAGCTCACAACAAAAGGAATAGGGAACTAAAACAGTCTTTAGTAAATCCACAAAGAATGCACAAGAGAGAAACTTGAACACAATCACTTTAAAAACTGATGATACCGGACAAAGGAACAGAATGAAACTCTTGGCTTAAATACGTGGAGAATGTAATCAAGGTAGAAACAGGGGTGTGGAAACTAATTAACAGCCTGGAAACTATGAACTCAGGCAGGCAAAACAGGAACAGAACACCGTAAAGAACAAAACCAAAATAGAACATACTTGTTACAACTGGACAGTCTTTCTGGAACCTGCAAACACGGATGAGTGATACAAAACTCACAGTGCTGTTGGACTGTATATCAGCACTCACCCAATCAAATTCAAGTACTGGAAGTAACATATAAAATGCTGTTTTTTAAATGTACGTTCTATTTATCAAAGAATCATGAAAATATTTTTCCACAAAAATATTAAGCAGCATAACATAAAAAAAAGAAATGATTCTTGCGCACAAAGTCAATATATTAGAATGATTTCTGAAGGATCATGTGACAGTGTAGACTGGAGTACTGATGTTGAAAATGTAACTTTGCCATCACAGAAATAAATTTGATTTTCATTTACTATTAAATAATACAGTTCATTTAAATTGTGGTAATTTTCACAATAGTATTGCTTTTACTGATTTTTTTGGTCAAATAAATGCAGCCTTGGTGAGCATAAGAGATGTATTTCAAAAACAACTTTTTTACCAACACAAGACTTTTTGAGTGGTAGTGTTGAATGCATAATTCTTAAGACATCATTACATAACAATCCTAATTCTTTGTTTTTGAACTACACTCACCTAAAGGATTATTAGGCACACCATACTAATACTGTGTTTGACCCCCTTTCGCCTTCAGAACTGCCTTAATTCTACGTGGCATTGATTCAACAAGGTGCTGAAAGCATTCTTTAGAAATGTTGGCCCATATTGATAGGATAGCATCTTGCAGTTGATGGAGATTTGTGGGATGCACATCCAGGGCACGAAGCTCCCGTTCCACCACATCCCAAAGATGCTCTATTGGGTTGAGATCTGGTGACTGTAGGGGCCATTTTAGTACAGTGAACTCATTGTCATGTTCAAGAAACCAATTTGAAATGATTCGAGCTTTGTGACATGGTGCATTATCCTGCTGGGAGTAGCCATCAGAGGATGGGTACATGGTGGTCATAAAGGGATGGACATGGTCAGAAACAATGCTCAGGTAGGCCGTGGCATTTAAACAATGCCCAATTGGCACTAAGGGGCCTAAAGTGTGCCAAGAAAACATCCCCACACCATTACACCACCACCACCAGCCTGCACAGTGGTAACAAGGCATGATGGATCCATGTTCTCATTCTGTTTACGCCAAATTCTGACTCTACCATCTGAATGTCTCAACAGAAATCGAGACTCATCAGACCAGGCAACACTTTTCCAGTTTTCAACTGTCAAATTTTGGTGAGCTTGTGCAAATTGTAGCCTCTTTTTCCTATTTGTAGTGGAGATGAGTGGTACCCGGTGGGGTCTTCTGCTGTTGTAGCCCATCTGCCTCAAGGTTGTGCGTGTTGTGGCTTCACAAATGCTTTGCTGCATACCTCGGTTGTAACGAGTGGTTATTTCAGTCAAAGTTGCTCTTCTATCAGCTTGAATCAGTCGGCCCATTCTCCTCTGACCTCTAGCATCAACAAGGCATTTTCGCCCACAGGACTGCCGCATACTGGATGTTTTTCCCTTTTCACACCATTCTTTGTAAACTCTAGAAATGGTTGTGCGTGAAAATCCCAGTAACTGAGCAGATTGTGAAATACTCAGACCAGCCCGTCTGGCACCAACAACCATGCCACGCTCAAAATTGCTTAAATCACCTTTCTTTCCCATTCTGACATTCAGTTTGGAGTTCAGGAGATTGTCTTGACCAGGACCACACTCCTAAATGCATTGAAGCAACTGCCATGTGATTGGTTGATTAGATAATTGCATTAATGAGAAATTGAACAGGTGTTCTTAATAATCCTTTAGGTGAGTGTATATTTAGTCATTTTGAGCCGTTGCAGGTGTACTTGTAACAGCAGGAGCCTCCCGTACATTGATTGAATCATAGGTTTCAGGTTTCTCTACTTAGACAGGATTGATTTGCTGATTGAGACAGCGATCTACAGATTGTGGGACTGTTGTTTTTGTTATGTTCAGTGACAGGTGAAGCAACGGAAGGAGCAGATGGCTCATGCCCGTGTCGCCATTCTTATTGCTCAGCGTGAAAATCTGCCATTAGATCATCTCCGGTCCATAAAGCCCTGTATCTTATTTCATTGTAGTCGTGTTGTCATGCGACCACAGTATTCAAATTCTCAAAAAATTAAACATTATTAAATGCATTTGTCAAATAAATAAATACATTTGAACAGCCAATCTTTTTCTGTTTAGTCCTTCATGTTGCATGTTAAGTTTTTATTCAGCTTGACCTTTTCTCTTTGATGATCTAAAGGGCTTCACTCTGGTTCTTGAGTATTTTGTGTCAGAAAGCACAGGTAGAGAGGAAACTCAAGCCTCTCTGTGGGAGCTGCTTCTCGCTGCTAAATGAGATGGCCAGATGAAACGGCAAAACTTCATTACTTTAGTGCTCTGTACTCAAAACTATTAGAGTGGTCAGCGTTCAGTGGCTTTCATATTAGACTTCAGATTAAATCTACTAAAATTGTCTTGGTCGTCTCACCGTGTGTACACAGGCCAGGCTTCACCGCAGGAGTTATGGAGAGGATATGTTTTCACCAACCAATTAATCACATCTCTAGAGTACAGGGTTTGGAAATAAACAACCCCCAAAGCCCTCAATCTGGAGACTAATTCTTTCCTCAACAGATGGCAGGAGCTCGTAAACACGTTTTGAGGGAAACTTTGAGCAAACCTTTTGCATTGAGGAAAGCAGCTAAACATTGACATAGATAGCATAGATGTACAGTTGTGATGGCAGGGAGTCTTAGCTAAGATTGAACACGTGTTTTTCTTCCCCCCTTTTTAGCTCACTGACAGAAGGAAAAAATATCAGTTTAGAAAGGGAAGGAGCATTTTTGAAAAAAAAAAAAAAAAGTATGACTGTGAATCTTTGGGTTGGCAGTGAATCGATTTAAAAGTGATTTTTGCTCATTTTAAACAATTTAATTCTATACATAATTCAAGAAGGCAAGGGAGGCAGTGTCTCCTCAAAAATTGGTCAAGAAAATTAAAAAAATAAAACAACACAAATATTACAAAATATGACATTAAAAAGTGTATAAATCACTTGTTTTTCTAAAGTAACACTGTTCAGCAACACCAGCAGGTAAAGTTACAGCAGGAGTCCATTGAGTTTTAACAGACCCCCCTAATGCGTGCGGTGGGTTTGGTGGGGGGTAATTGAGAATTAATGGAGGAAAGTCACTTGAGAGGAGGCAATGCCTCCATCGCGCTATGATTGGTTCGTGCGATAAAGCCTGACTCTTGTTTTCGTGGGCTTTCACAAATCGGTCTGAATGAACAACGTTATGACGTTAATGATAAGACTAATTAAAAAGTAAGTAAACAACTTCACCGCTATCACTGCTTTGTCATGTCAAAATCAAGCTCAAAATGGCCTGAAAACATGACTTCTAGGGGGTTTTTAGTGAGCTTGGTGAAATTAAAGGATTAGTTCACTTCAAAATGAAAATTTCCTGATATTTTACTCACCCCCATCTCATCTAAGGTGTTTGTGTCTTTCTTCAGTCGAAAAGAAATTACGTTTTGTGAGGAAAACATTACAGGATTTTTCTCCATAATGGACTTTGATGGCAACCAATGGGTTGAAGGTCCAAATCAATGCCGTTTCAAAGGGCTTCGAAGGGCTTCAGAGGCCCTGTGCGATCCCAGCTGTCATTTTCAAAAAATTGCTCATCTTGGGCTGCTCTGCGGCACACAACCGCTAGACGTAGGCGAAAGTACCGCCCCAAGCCAACGTGCTGGTTAATGCGGAAGTTAATGCTGGTTCTGATAGAAAGGTGTCAGAATACACAGTGCATCGCAGTTTGTTGCGTATGGGGCTGCATAGCCGCAGGCCAGTCAGGGTGTTAACCCCTGTCCACCGCCGAAAGCGCCAACAGTGGGCACGTGAGCATCAGAACTGGACCACGGAGCAATGGAAGAATGTGGCCTGGTCGTTTTGTTTTACATCAGCTGGATGGCCGTGTGCGTGTGCGTGTGTGTCGCTTACCTAGGGAACACATGACACCAGGATGCACTATGGGAAGAAGGCAAGCCGGCAAAGGCAGTGAGATACTTTGGGCAATGTTCTGCTGGGGAACCTTGGGTCCTGCCATCCATGTGGATGTTACTTTGACACGCACCACCTACCTAAGCATGGTTGCAGACCATGTACCATATTGTACCATATTGGCACAAAGCAAAAATGGTTCAGGAATGGTTTGAGGAGCACAGCAACGAGTTTGAGGTGTTGACTTGGCCTCCAAATTCCCCAAATCTCAATCCAATGGACCATCTGTGGGATGTACTGAACAAACAAGTCTGATCCATGGAGGCCCCACCTCGCAACTTACAGGACTGCTGGGATCTGCTGCTAACATCTTGGTGCCAGATACCACAGCACTCCTTAAGGGGTCTAGAATAGTGGAGTCCATGCCTCGACGGGTCAGGGCTGTTTGGGCAGCAAAAGGGGGACCAACACAATATTAGGAAGGTGGTCATAATGTTATGCCTGATTGATGTGTGTGTGTGTATATACACTCACCTAAAGGATTATTAGGAACACCATACTAATACTGTGTTTGACCCCCTTTCGCCTTCAGAACTGCCTTAATTCTACGTGGCATTGATTCAACAAGGTGCTGAAAGCATTCTTTAGAAATGTTGGCCCATATTGATAGGATAGCATCTTGCAGTTGATGGAGATTTGTGGGATGCACATCCAGGGCACGAAGCTCCCGTTCCACCACATCCCAAAGATGCTCTATTGGGTTGAGATCTGGTGACTGTGGGGGCCATTTTAGTACAGTGAACTCATTGTCATGTTCAAGAAACCAATTTGAAATGATTCGAGCTTTGTGACATGGTGCATTATCCTGCTGGAAGTAGCCATCAGAGGATGGGTACATGGTGGTCATAAAGGGATGGACATGGTCAGAAACAATGCTCAGGTAGGCCGTGGCATTTAAACGATGCCCATTTGGCACTAAGGGGCCTAAAGTGTGCCAAGAAAACATCCCCCACACCATTACACCACCACCACCAGCCTGCACAGTGGTAACAAGGCATGATGGATCCATATTCTCATTCTGTTTACGCCAAATTCTGACTCTACCATCTGAATGTCTCAACAGAAATCGAGACTTATTAGACCAGGCAACATTTTTCCAGTCTTCAACTGTCCAATTTTGGTGAGCTCGTGCAAATTGTAGCCTCTTTTTCCTATTTGTAGTGGAGATGAGTGGTACCCGGTGGGGTCTTCTGCTGTTGTAGCCCATCCGCCTCAAGGTTTTGGCTTCACAAATGCTTTGCTGCATACCTCGGTTGTAACGAGTGGTTATTTCAGTCAAAGTTGCTCTTCTATCAGCTTGAATCAGTCGGCCCATTCTCCTCTGACCTCTAGCATCAACAAGGCATTTTCGCCCACAGGACTGCCGCATACTGGATGTTTTTCCCTTTTCACACCATTCTTTGTAAACTCTAGAAATGGTTGTGCGTGAAAATCCCAGTAACTGAGCAGATTGTGAAATACTCAGACCGGCCCGTCTGGCACCAACAACCATGCCACGCTCAAAATTGCTTAAATCACCTTTCTTTCCCATTCTGACATTCAGTTTGGAGTTCAGGAGATTGTCTTGACCAGGACCACACCCCTAAATGCATTGAAGCAACTGCCATGTGATTGGTTGATTAGATAATTGCATTAATGAGAAATTGAACAGATGTTCCTAATAATCCTTCAGGTGAGTGTATATATATACTATGAAGGAATGAACATTTTCTAAATTATAAACTTTCCTTTAAGCTTTTTTTGCCCATGCATTACAAATGTAATAAACTGTATGGCTGTGAAGCACTGCTCTGATTGTCTATGAGGTTGTGTATATGCTGTATATAAGTATATGCTGTGTGCTGGGCTAATGCACTTGTATGTGCATATATACAATGGTATTTTTTTACCAGCCGAGAACTCATGAAGAGCCTAGAAAATATGTAAAGGTGTCAAAATAGCTCCAGAAATTACTTTTTTACACACACAAATGAAGATCTGCTGCAAGACAGCGGTTCTGACAGCTGCACTGAATTGTAATGGGCAACATTGCTACTATGTTGAGTAGTGCTTGAGCATTCTGTCGCTTTTAGGGTCACATCTTGTGACATCACGTCCTGTTTTTGGTTAGTTTAGATGTCTTTGGTCTGTGTTGCGTTCATAGTTCAGTCGAACCTCACTAGAGTTTGTTTGAAAGTGGACTGAGACCCATCCTTTCAGGGGCCTTTCAGGGCTTGTTTGATGCGCACCAGTGTTCAGGTGGCAGCGCTCACACTAACCACATTAACAGAGCAATCGCACCAGAGTTTGTTTTAATCAAACCAAACCTGCCAATTGTGATCACAGACATTTCTCAAAATATCTTTATTTTCCAACCTCTATAAATTCTTTTATGGTGAGCTGAACAAGATGAGGGTGAGTAAATTACAGGACTTTTAATTTTTAAGTGAACTGTCCCTTTAACATTCACCTAGATTTTTAAATGCTTTTTAAAAAAGTATTGTTCATTGTTAGTTCATAATCATACCCAATGCATTAATTGATGTTAACAAATTGAATCTTATTGTAAAGTATAACCAATCACGCAATCATGCTGTAATGCTGTAAATTATTAATCTGGATTTAAAGAGTCATGAAGTGATGTGTTAGTATTTGTGTGAATATATTTTTGAGATCCGGATAACTTTACAATTTATGAGTTTATTTGCTCCTTTATGAGCTTGTCAGTTTAATAGTCTAAGCTAGTGAATGGCAAATATTGACGTTGTCTAATTAAACCTGCTCGTTCAGTTTCTAGACCTCATTTGAAAAACATGACAAATGTTGGAGATATGTAAATCAGGCCTTGGCTAAAACTATTCTAATATGGTGATTAGATATGATCCATTAAAACAGATTGCCTTCCCATCTGCATGGATTGGCCTGCTTTGGCAGACAGCTGGATCCTGAGAGAGAACACAAGACTGAATACACTTTTATCATGAAGCAGCGCTCACTTTGCAGAGATCATTTTCTTATCGTGAGGTGACTGTTTTTGCGGAAGCTTAATTATGTTTCTATATTACGTTCTGTGCTGCCAATTAAAGTTAGTTTATGAAAGTGAACGAGTGCAACACAGTTGCAACTGAATTGTATTGTAATCAATTAGATTTGTGAAAGGGAAGTTTACTTAATACATTTGCATTGAAAATTTCCCTAGGCTACAACTGGACTGACACTAGTGTTATTCTAGGATAATTTATACTGTTATACATACTGCAGCAGTGGCCAAAAGATGTTGGCAGTGACATCAATTTTGTTTTGCAAAGTTTGCTTCTTCAGTAGTTGTGGTGTTGTTTCATTGTTTTTAGATTTTTGTGCAGAGCGATCAGATGCATTGTGTGTGTGTGTGTGTGTGTGTGTGTGTGTATATATATATATAGATCAAGCATAACATTATGACCACTGACAGGTGAATTGAATAACACTGATCACTTTATTTCTTCATCATGGCACCTATTAGTGGGTGGGATATATTAGGCAGCAAGTTAACATTTTGTCCTCAAAGTAGATATGTTAGAAGCAGGAAGGATAAGGATTTGAGCGAGCTTGACAAGGGCCAAATTGTGATGGCTAGATGACTGGGTCAGAGCATCTCCAAAACTGCAGCTCTTGTGTGGTGTTCCCGGTCTGCAGTGGTCAGTATCTATTAAAAGTGGTCCAAGGAAGGAACAGTGGTGCACGTGGGGAGCGAAGGCTAGCCCGCGTGGTCCGATCAAACCGACGAGCTACTGTAGCTCAAATTGCTCAAGAGGTTAATGCTGGTTCTGATAGAAAGGTGTCAGAATACACAGTGCATCGCAGTTTGTTGCGTATGGGGCTGCATAGCTGCAGACCAGTCAGGGTGCCCATGCTGACTCCTGTCCACCACCAAAAGCGCCAACAGTGGGCACGTGAGCATCAGAACTGGACCATGGAGCAATGGAAGAATGTGGCCTGGTCTGATGAATTACGTTTTCTTTTGGGGAACACATGTCACCAGGATGCACTATGGGAAGAAGGCAAGACGGCGGAGGCAGTGTGATGCTTTGGGCAATGTTCTGCTGGGAAACCTTAGGTCCTGCCATCCATGTGGATGTTACTTTGACACGCACCACCTATCTAAGCATTGTTGCAGACCATGTACACCCTTTCATGGAAACGGTATTCCCTGGTGGCTGTGGCTCATTCAGCAGTATAATGCGCCCTGACACAAAGCAAAAATGGTTCAGGAATGGTTTGAGGAGCACAACAATGAGTTTGAGGTGTTGACTTGGCCTCCAAATTCCCCAGATCTTAATCCAATCGACCATCTGTGGGATGTGCTGAACAAACAAGTCCGATCCATGGAGGCCCCACCTCGCAACTTACAGGACTGCTGGGATCTGCTGCTAACATGTTGGTGCCAGATACCACAACACTCCTTCAGGGGTCTAGTGGAGTCCATGCCTAGATGGGTCAGGGCTGTTTTGGCAGCAAAAGGGGGATCAGCACAATATTAGGAGGTGGTCATAATGTTACGCCTGAGTGGTGTGTATATATACACTCACCTAAAGGATTATTAGGAACACCTGTTCAATTTCTCATTAATGCAATTATCTAATCAACCAATCACATGGCAGTTGCTTCAATGCATTTAGGGGTGTGGTCCTGGTCAAGACAATCTCCTGAACTCCAAACTGAATGTCAGAATGGGAAAGAAAGGTGATTTAAGCAATTTTGAGCGTGGCATGGTTGTTGGTGCCAGACGGGCCGGTCTGAGTATTTCACAATCTGCTCAGTTACTGGGATTTTCACGCACAACCATTTCTAGAGTTTACAAAGAATGGTGTAAAAAGGGAAAAACATCCAGTATGCGGCAGTCCTGTGGGCGAAAATGCCTTGTTGATGCTAGAGGTCAGAGGAGAATGGGCCGACTGATTCAAGCTGATAGAAGAGCAACTTTGACTGAAATAACCACTCGTTACAACCGAGGTATGCAGCAAAGCATTTGTGAAGCCACAACACGCACAACCTTGAGGCGGATGGGCTACAACAGCAGAAGACCCCACCGGGTACCACTCATCTCCACTACAAATAGGAAAAAGAGGCTACAATTTGCACAAGCTCACCAAAATTGGACAGTTGAAGACTGGAAAAATGTTGCCTGGTCTGATGAGTCTCGATTTCTGTTGAGACATTCAGATGGTAGAGTCAGAATTTGGCGTAAACAGAATGAGAACATGAATCCATCATGCCTTGTTACCACTGTGCAGGCTGGTGGTGGTGGTGTAATGGTGTGGGGGATGTTTTCTTGGCACACTTTAGGCCCCTTAGTGCCAATTGGGCATCGTTTAAATGCCACGGCCTACCTGAGCATTGTTTCTGACTATGTCCATCCCTTTATGACCACCATGTACCCATCCTCTGATGGCTACTTCCAGCAGGATAATGCACCATGTCACAAAGCTCGAATCATTTCAAATTGGTTTCTTGAACATGACAATGAGTTCACTGTACTAAAATGGCCCCCACAGTCACCAGATCTCAACCCAATAGAGCATCTTTGGGATGTGGTGGAACGGGAGCTTCGTGCCCTGGATGTGCATCCCACAAATCTCCATCAACTGCAAGATGCTATCCTATCAATATGGGCCAACATTTCTAAAGAATGCTTTCAGCACCTTGTTGAATCAATGCCACGTAGAATTAAGGCAGAAAGGGGGTCAAACACAGTATTAGTATGGTGTTCCTAATAATCCTTTAGGTGAGTGTGTGTATATATATATATATATATATATATATATATATATATATATATATATATATATATATATATATATATATATATATATATATATATATATATATATATATATATATATATATATATATATAATATATACTTTTGGACAACGGCCTGGTGTCAAGAAGGGCAGCAAAGAAGCCACTTCTCTCCAAGAAAAAACATGAAGGATAGACTGAAATTCTACAGGATTGGACAGAAGAAGACTGGTGGAAAAATATTTTCTTTGATGAAGCCTCCTTCCGACTGTTTGGAACATCTGGAAAATCAATTCTCCAGAGAAGAAAAGGTGAACGCTTCCATGATGAAGTGGCACAGTGATCATTTACATTGATATTTTGGATCCGGAACTCCCCGGATCTTAATCCCGTAGAGAAACTTTGGTCAGTCCTCAAAGGGCAAGAACAAATTGTGATAAACTCCAAACACTAATAAGGCAAGAATTGATCACCATTAGTCAGGATTTGTCCCAGAAGCTGATATCCAGCATGCCAGAGCGAATTGCAGAGGTTATGAAGAAGTCGTCTCAACACTAAATATTGTAAATATTGACACTTTGCATATATTGAATGTTTTTGTCAATAAAAGCCTTTAAAACGTATGAAATGCTTATCATTGTGCACGTGTATACCATAGAAACGTGAAAAAAATAATCTTCAAATCCTTAAACGGCAAACTTTACGAAACACAAAATGTATGTCACTGCCAAAAATGTTGGCTACGGCTGAATTACTATTATAGTATTTATTAATATTTTGAATGTGATTTTACTTTTATTTATATATTTTAGTTTTAGTAATTTAGTTATATATATTTAGTTATTTTTCTTTTATAACTTTTTTCTTTTGTTTTTATTATTTGTTTTTATTAGGTTTTTAAAAAATATTTATTTATTTATTTCAGTTTTTTAAAGCAGACATGATCCATACATTTTAATTTAGTACTTTGTTATATTAGCCCATATAGCAAGCATGTAACATAATTTAATTTTAATTTAATTTTACAGATTTCCTAGCATTTCAATCAATTGCTAGATGTTTCTGCTTAGCCTTATTGCAGTGGAGCTGTTTTTAGTGTCTAATGTTTGTATCTCCTGATATGGCTAGCATCATGTTTGTCTTTTGGCAGAATGACATTTTGCCACACATAAGCCAGGCTGAACAGTTCTAAAAAACACTTCCACTTTCCACTTGAGCTTGGTACGGCACGATTACAAACTGTTCTCAGCCTGGAATTCTCGGCATGGTTGGAATTCCAGGCTGAGAACGGTTTGCGCTGGTAGAATGCGTGTAGAAATATCTGATCATCCTTCATAACGTGGTCGCTATTTACGTCTCATATCATCAGTAAACCGTTGCGTTACCAAGGCAAAGACTGACACAGCTGTATTACATTCCAAAGAGTGGCTGTTATCAGCCCCACATGAAACCATATGGAACATGAAACCATATCTTTACCGGCTGGCCCTGATCGGCACGGAATGGAACGGCTAAGCAAAGAAAACTGTTTGGCCCGACTGGAAAAGAGGCTATAGTGTTACACAGGGAGCCGTCATCTCACCATTATACTGCTGTCCAGTGAGGTCTAAAGAAGTGACAGAGGACATTAGATGAAATGCAGACAGTATCTATATTCAGTATGTTATATGTGAGTTTAGGCTTAATTATTGACAAAGCAGTGCTGTTTTATGTCAAGATACGATAGTCTTACAGCCAAAGCTAGTCAATAAAACCGCTCAGCCCTGTTCATTTATTACTCCTGTGAGATACAGTAATATACAGTGTCATTTAAAGAGCCAAGTTTGGATTTCTCAAAAAACTGTCACCAAGTAAAATGTAAATAGGATGTTAGTGTTGCATAATTTTTTGCAGTATTGTTATCTGCATAGTACATAAAAACCTTCATAATCCTCAAAGTACTCATAAATATGGAATGTAAAGAGGCTGTCCGTCCAAAGAGCCACAACTGTGAGTGAAATTCAGATTTTCTTAAAATGATCCACATCATGACCATGTTTAGTCATTTTTAATGGACACACAGTCAGTAAAATCTCGATTTTGCTTACCCTCATGTCGTTCCAATGCTATGTGACTTTTGAATTGAAATGAGAGTAATTTTTTTTTTTTAAATGTTTATATTTTATTATTAAAGAAATCTGGCCCATATCTAGTAAACTGCAGTCATGTCTTTCATGGGAGTGAATCATCCAACAATTCAACCTATTTACACAATGGAACATTTTGAGACTCAAAATTGTTGTGTTTCACAGTTGTAAAGTAAATTGATTGTCAAAGTAAAGATGTTAGAACAGCATAAAAGCCAACAGACAGTGCCAGAATCCCACCGATGCTCAGGCTTGACTGTTCTAACTCAAAAAAGAAAAGAAGAAAAGAAAAGATGACTTCCTTTATTTTGAGACATTATTTCCACAACTAAAATATTATGCTACCCTTTTACTTTAATAGCATTTCTGGACATGCCGGAAGGGGTCAGCCCTTTTATGTTGTGTTTGCGGTTTGTTTTGTTGGTTTCATTCTTCATTGTGTTGAACACCACTTTTATATACAGTATTTACATTATTTTCTGCTGGATATATGTTGTGCTTTTGCATAGTAGCGTTTATACAGTATGTCATCTGGGCTAGATTTAGTTTAAATTAAATCAGAATTCCCAGAACTTCTTTTGAGAGGGTTTTATTTGATTATTAGCAAAATTGTAATGTCTTCTCCCTGATTTTGCTACTACGAAAACCATTAAAATTGGCATTTTTATCTGAGTCAAAGCCATTACTCTGTGCGCAGAGCTTGTAAACTCTCTTTCTCTTTACACACACACACACACACACACACACAGTCAGTCCATGTCAGGTTGTTTTCCAGCTTCTCTCTTTTCAAGCCTCCAGTGCTCTTAATTGGATTTGCCTAGATGAAGGGTGACACAATTACACAGGCAATGGTAAATTTCACAACATGTACTCAAAGAAGCACACCAATTTCTTTCCAACAACAAGATCTCCTGTTAAATGTAGTCTAGTTTTTCGCATCCATATTAGTTGTTTTCCATGAAGAAAGAAAGTGGACTGTTTACATTTATGTATTTAAATGGCCATTCCTCTCACTGATCATTCATTAAGGTGATGGTGGTAACTCTGTACAATAAGGTGCAGGTTGTTAAGATTAGTTAATGCACTACTAGGTATCATAAACTAACAACAATACTTTTCTATTCATCAAAGAATTCTGAAATCCTATATTACATTTTCCACAAAAATATTAAGCAGCACAACTCTTTTAAGCACCAACTCATTATGAACAATAGCAAAATAACAATTAATTATTAAATGCTGTACAATGAAATTGTTGTCCATTATTAGTTTGTGTTATCTAGTGCATTTAACACGAAGTATTAAGTATTAAGTAACACTAAGTATTTGACACTTAAGTATTAGCAAATTGAACCTTTTACTGTATTATAAAGTGTTAATGATTTAGCCGTTCTTGGGTGATAGTTGTCCAAACACAGGTCTGTCTTCGCCTACACCGTCAAGCTTTGAGACATCTAAATCCTTTGTGGATCTGTGAGAGTAAGTCTCCTCATTAAAATGTCCATTTGTATCCGATATAGCAGCCAGGAAGCCAAACTAACAGGAGGACGAATGTGCATAAGACCATGTTATTGTTGCACATGTAACAATATGTAACAATCTTCTACATGTAACTTTTTTATTGTTTCTTTAAATGCCAGACCACAGAGAACATGGTAATGTCTTTTGTCTCAGTAAGTGTAACATAGAGATCCACTAGAGGCGAGTGTAGATGAACCCAAGTGCAGTTTTACTGCCAATAATCCAAAGTGAGCAAACAGAAACAATGCTCTTCAAGGCAACATCATTAAATTCCACCTGATAACAAAGTTCACAAAATTCCTTGACATAGTCCTCAAGTGAATTATTCCCTTGGCGTAGACAAAGGAGACAAACTGCTGGGTTCATAGTTGAGGTAGAGTATTCTGTAACATAGAGATCCATTGGAGGCGAGTGTAGATGAACCCAAGTGCAGTTTTATTGGCAATAATCCAATGTGAGCAAACAGAAACAATTACTTGTAGTGATGTTACATATGACACTGAAGCTTCAAAGCGCGTATTGAGTACGCATCGCAACATTTAGCATTGTTAGGCTTTAATTTCTGCTTTATAGATAAAACAACGGCGCTGCGCACTCGGGTTTATGGCTGCTATAAATTTGACCTGCCACAAGATGGCACTGTTTTCAACACTCCTGATGCTTCGACTCTTTTCCCGAAATAATCAGGGGAAAGCCTCAGTGCTTCATTAGGATTTATTTGTCCATCCCTAATGACTTGGACTGGACTGGACTGGACTTGACAAAGAACTCACCAACAGCGGTTTACAGGAAACATGAACTCACCAACAATGGTACAGGGGATAATACTCATCTTAAACTGACAATATAATAATAATAATAATAATAAACATGAGGACTATATATACAGAGACTAGGGGAACACATGACTATGACAGCCAATGAACAACCAGAACTCAACCACATGATAAGACAATGAACCAATAAGAACTATGGACACATGACTAGACCAACTAATGAGAACATGACACATAGACAAGGGAACCAATCAGAACAAGACACATGGAACTAGGGAAGCACATGACATGATCACATAAGGGCAAGGAAGAAAACCAGGCAAGATACCAGGAAACATGAGTGAGGCAAAATTACAAAATAAAAGACATGAAAACATAAATGTGAACCAAGTCCCTAAACCAAACGTGACCTTAAGCTATGTAAAGACGTTATATTCAGTTGCTTGAAGGACTTTTAATGGGGTAGGAAGAGCCATGTTTGTGTTTGTAAGACATGTCCTCCTCGTTGGGCTGTGAGTTGGGTGAGGTCCAGACTCTCTCAGGACAACCATGAATATCCACCATTCATCATTTATGAATGATGATTACCATCGGCTAAATTTAGAGCTGTGTGTGTTTTCTCTCTAATGTATCCTCACTGTTTCTAGAGCTTTTTTTCAGTTGGGATATCCCCAGATGGATCTGATCCCCACAGCTTGCTTTATCTCTGCACATGTCAAATGCACATCTTGTTGTCTGATTATGCGTGTCCGAAAGTTTTATTTGGATATGGGAAATGGGAAAACACCAGAAGCTCCTCCACTTATGCCCCACCCACATTGGTTGCCCTGTTCCTGGACAGGCGGTGACCTGTATAAAGGGATGCACTGGAGGTCTTAGCAACGTCTTATGCAATGCAGGGAGGGGAACACCCTGGATGTCCCATGTTATGAACAATAGGTTCTTCTTCATCTAGGTCCCCTCCCTCTCCCCCAGTAGAACCGGATCTGACCAGCTGACCACTCAGGAAGCCCTCAGTCCGTGTGAGTAAATGAAACGAGGCGCTTCTACCTCTCTCCATCCGCTAATCCCAAATTCAGTAGCTGGGGGTTAGTAGGGCGCATAGAGGTTAGCTCAGGATTTGGCAGGGAAAGCGCCTGCTGCTATTTTTGCTCTTAAATATGTCTCTGACTCGTCTTTTAAAAGTCTGTGGAATGACGAAATACTAAACGTCTTCTCTTGATGACAAAAGAGATATAGAGTGAGCGACTATGGCTGAAGTAGCTTCACTGAGATAATCTGCGTTATTCAATTAAAGTGACCCAGATTATAGCCTGGCACACTCAAACCTGACACTGCACACACTTTCTTTTATGTCGCTTTGGATAAAAGTGTATGCTAAATGCAACTATAAATGTAAATGAAAATGTGTGTTTCGAATGCTCCAGATATACTGTAGATGTTGCAGGACAGAAGAATAGATTTGACAATGTGAACACCAACTGTTTCTTGAGTGTAGCCCTGGTTCAAAATGTCAGAGGGCTTTGGTGAGTTTTTAGATGAAATAATGTGATTATATAGAACAAAATGATGTGGTCTTTGTGTGTCGATGCTGCTTATTTGGCTTTTAGTTCTAAATGAAACCAGATCTCAAGCTTGATTCCTAAGCGTGTAATCCAATTTTACCTCTGACCTCAACTAAGACTTTCATTTCATTTATCATGGTTAATTGCAGCTTTAATTACGCTAATGTACCCCGCACCGAACATGCAAGGAACATTTGAGAAATATTAAGATTGTACTGTATAGTTTAAGAAAGTCTATTAAACAGAATTCTACAACATAAATCATAATAAAAGCTTTATAATAAATAATAAAAGTCTTGCGAAATATTTGAATATCTTGGTAAATATTATGAAAAATGATTACAATTTAAAATAACTCTTTTATATATTAATATATTTTAAAATGCAATTAATTCCTGTGATGGCAAAGCTGAATTTTTTTAGGATCATTACTCCAGTCTTCAGTGTCACATGATCCTTTAGAAATCATTCTAATGTGCTGATTTGATGCTCAAAAAACATTTCTTATTATTATTAACTGTTGAAAACGGTTGCACTGCTTAATATTTTTGTGGAAGTTGTCATACATTTCAGGATTCTTTAATGGATAGAAAATTCAAAAGAACAGCATTTATTTATTTTTTTCTGTCACAATATAAAAGTTTTTCACTGGCAAAACAGAATCGACATGCTTTCATTTGGTGCTTCATGCTGGAGATGATGTGTGTAATTTAAAAAAAAAGAAAAGAAAGAGGTGACTTTATTGGTAAAGAGAGAAATTATGTTTTGCTTTTTGTCAGCTATTCTGGAGAGTTTCGGAGATGGTGTTTGTTATCTATATATCCGTAGTGCACTCTACTAATGTCTTTAAACCATTTGAAATCCTCTATGGTTGTCTGATTTTATAAATTCAAATGAAGCATTTAAAATGAGTCAGTAAGGAGGCAAGATGAGGTGCTCCAGATAAAGAGGAGGAGGATTGCATGATTGTAAAATGAGTGTAGGGTGGAGAATGAATGTCCCCTGAATGCTGCCCCCATGTGAACTGCACTCACATTAGCGCAAGTGTGTGTGTGTGTGTGCGTGTGTGGTTTGAAATGGATCCTTCTTAAGAGCTTAATGGCTGCAGTATAAAGCTGTTGTTGATTGTAAAGTAGATGCTGAGACTGCTTCCTATGATTTTCCCATCACATCTCTTCATTTTCTTGTCAGTTTTTAAAAATTGACCTTTAAAACATAATTTGTTTCTTTCAATGGCAGTTACCAGCAACTTGACATGCAACATTAAAATAAAAGTGGTGCGTTTGAGATGAGACACAACATAAAAATAGTGAAGTAGTCTTCTTTGGACAAATCGACCACAAAAAAGATTGCTTAGACTGATAGGCTTACTTGATATGGAAATAAAAAAATATATTGACTTCTGAAGCCACATTTTATATCTGTTCTTCTAGGGTTGTGCTGATAGACGATAATATTTTGTATCGACGATAATCAGAGATATTGCAGATGGCTGATGCCTTTTACAATATCAAGACGATAATTTGCCTTTAATGTATTAAAATATTATTGTTGTTATTATTATCAGGTTAATATTATTCTCAAATTAATATTAGGACCTACAATTAATTTGCCTTCTCTAATTTCATAACAACATCACATAGGTTAACCGCGCTTGATGGTTTTAACATTTAAAAAAAAAAATTAAAACAGTCTACAAAACTACATCCCACATCAACATTGAATTATAAGGTAATCTATTCACAAATTGTCAGTAATTATAAAAGATAGACATCATTCAGTTGTTGTTTAAGCCAAGGTTAAGATAGGTTGTTTCCCTATCACATTAACAAAATGATTTAAGGACACTAATAACACTAATAATACAATTACAAAATATTAATAATTTTACTAAAAATATATAGGCCTAATAACAGTCTTTAGGTCCAAACACAGCACAATAATCAGTCATCGATGAAAATCTAAAGCAGCGTCAAAAACACAGACGTAAAAAAAAAAAAATTATTTAACAAGAAATATTGATTCTTCTCATATTTTCACTATCATTAATGTAAGGTCCACAAGAGAAATATTAAGACAATACATTTAGATTGATCAGCACTGAGGTAGAGAATTAATGTGCCGTGCAATGTCAGATGCCAAAAGCTTGGTCAGTTTTTGCTTTTACTTTCAGGGAATAATTGACTGTGGTTAGAGACTCCTTCACCGGCATAACTCTCGTGCAATGTTTGCAAATGGAATGTGTGATATCCACGAGCTCACCTTTTGAGTGAAATATTTCTATGTGACGTGACATTTTTCTTCATCACCAAATCCAACTTTGCTTGCAAAATGATAGAGAAAAAGATTCTCATTTCCTGCAATAATAAGATGAAGTAAATCATTAAATAAATGAGTAAATAAATAAGTAAATTAATAATCAAATAAGGCTGACAATCTCACAGGCTGACGATGGGACAATATATGACTATATGTATATAAGCCCAACCCTAATCTATTCATCTGCTACAGTGATGTCTTTAAAATATTTTTATTTGTGGTATCTCAGCAAATGTTAATATGTGGTTAACTGTGATGAATATCATGTAAATAATTTGAGGAGCAATTTTAAATGATTTACATCTTTTATATTCCCTCTTCCTCTGTTTTTTTCTCCCTGTAGTCATCAACTTCCTGTTGTCACTCCAGCCTGTTCCTCTCTATCTCTCTGTCCTCATATTGTGTCCGTTCTTAGTGTGGGATTACCAGTGATTAATGAATCAGTCTGATCACACCACATCAGCAGTGAGGATTAGTCTCTGCTGTCCATTACTGTATGAAGGTCTCCCTCATTCACTGTACTGGCTTGAGATGTAGATTAACAGTCCACCATTATACTAATTAACCAGATTATAGTGTTACATACATTAAACACATTCCCTCGTACTGAATGATTAACATGCTACATGCCCATTAAAACCATAATATGTTCTTATTAGTGTAGCTACTGTATATATGTTGCAGTTAGTGTTGAGAAGGTTACTTTGGAAATGAAATGTTACAAATTACAAGTTACCCTATTTAAAATGTAATAAGTCATGTATCTATTTCAATTACTTTATTAAAGTAATGTAACTGATTTCATTTGATTACTTTTTGATTACTTTTCTATTTTCCAGCACTGGAGCGCATTTTTATCGCTAGCCATGGTGGCAACTCTCAGACAGGTTGTAGCCTAAAGCTTTTTTAGCGGCAATGTGGATTGATGTAATTGGCAGACGTGGTCACTGCAAATTCAAACGAGAAACAATCAAAAGCATCAATATAGCATCACTTTACTAAACAGCCTTTAAATGGCAGGAGGCATCATGCACATCAAAAACAGGCAAAGCAACAAATTAATATTATTCAACACACCTAGCTTTTTACAGAAAATATTTTTTAATCATAAACATTTTCATAAGTAACTGTAACTGATTACTGTTACATTTATTATGTAATTAAATTACATAATCTAGTTACTCCTCAACACTGGTTACAGTGACAAAAAGATGCTTGTGGCTTGGGTTTAACATTAGGCTGTGAACGCTATACATTGGTAGATTTCAGCATGCACACAAATGCACAGACATCAATGCTAGTTAAAGCTGTTAGGTCTGGCCATAACAAGCAGTAGTGCTGTCTGTAGGTCAGAGCACATGCCCAGGGGCTTCAGACATTAAAGCTGTTAGCTGGATCTGTGATACTGTGAACTTCGCAAAGTGTATTGAAATAGTCTAAAGAAAATTCAGCCTCAGTTTTAATGGTGTTGCGTTTGTATTTTACAGGAGATAGGAGTAAATGTTACATGCTCTTCTTTTTCAGCCATTAGTACTTTTAAGTATATAATTAAGAATTCCATAATTAAAAATAATTTAATAATTCTTTAGGAATTACAAAAAAAAGATATACACCACTGTTCAAACGTGTGGGGTCAGTAAGGTATTTTTTTCATAGAAATTATTACCTTTTTTCTGGAAGGATGCATTCAATTAATCAAAAGTGACAGTAAGGACAATTATAATGTTAAAAATATTTATATTTCAAACAAATGCTGTTCTTTTGAACTTTCTATTCATTAAAAAATCCTGAGGGGATAAAAATCCACCAAAATGTTAATGCTGTTTTCAACAATGATAATAAGACATGTTTACTGAGCAGCAAATCGGCATATTAGAATGATTTCTGAAAGGATCATGTGACACTGAAGACTGGAGCTGGAAATTCAGCTTTGCCAGCACAGGACAAAAATACATTTGAAATTATATTTAAATAGAAAACAGTTATTTTAAATTCTAAAAATATTTCACTATATTATGTATTATGCATTTTGATCAAATAAATGCAGCATATCTCTTTTTACTCCTTTTTTAATGCCCAGAAGGGGTATAAATGTACAGTACTTGCATTATATATTGTTGTGATTGTTGTGACAAAATCATTAATTTCATTTGTTTTATTTAATATACATTCTAACAATGATAAAACAATTTGATCTTTAAACCACTCCATCTATTGTACAAAGTATCTCTTGTTCATGTAGGTTAATGATTTGAGCTTGTCTTACTGTGTACGCCATAAAAAGGTATTGTTGTCACTTATAAGTGCCCACTAAATTCACATTTCATGTTCCATGGGGCCCTTTAAGTAGATGGATACCAGAGAGGCCCTGGGCCATTTGCTGAGGGGACCCTGCAGTCTTCATGCACAGTAATGTGTTTAAATTAGTTTCTGGTTTCAGACCGTCCCTAAGTGGTTGCCTTTGTTGTACCTGCCTAATATCCAGATATCTCTCTTTTTCTCTCTCACCGTTGCATAGCTGATATGTTCAATTCTTTCTTTCATCATTGCAGAGCGTACAATTGAAGCTTCTCTCTGAGAATAGTCATCATTTGGCCGTTCAGCCTCTCATGCTGGCATTCTCTGACAGCCTCCTCTGAAATCCCCATCCCACTTGAGTCAGCTGGCAGCTCTGTTTTGTTCCCTTGTGGACTTGAATAGGTTTTAATGGTGCTGCTTCATGTTTGAAATTAAGACTTGTGGCTTAAGACAGCAAACAAAGACTCAAGAGCCCTGTGACATGTGCCTCATCTAACATTTGCTCTGAAATCCAGGCCTAGCCAACATAACTCCAACATAACGGGCTTTGGTGCTTGTCTGAGCTCTCTGCAGTCAACAGACCCAAACATCTTTTCTGGAGGAGGCAGACAAGTTGTTTGGCTGGTTCTCTTGCATGTGGAGTGCTTGACCTTTTTGTGGTCTTTTCGTCCACATTATACTTCTGAGAAGATGGCAGTCTGGATTCCTGCTGGAAAAGAGGGCTGTTATTCTTCTATTACTGAGTGAAGGCACTTGAGCTTGTCTGCTGCCCTTTTCTGTTTACTAAGTTTAGAAATTCCCCATTAACCACTTGTCTCCAGTTCTGCATGTAATAATTGTAATTAGGAAAACTTGGTTAGAAGGAGCATTGGCATACAGTAGTTGCCAAAAATGATGGCTGGAGGGGATATTTGAGTATGGTATATTGGGAAGAAGAATACACTAAACATGGTTAAGGTATTAAAAGGACGAAATTATTTGGCATGAAAGGCAATCTCCAGCATTTCATGGAATATGGATTTTATGATATTATGCAAAAAATGTATAGAAAAACCAAAAGCTCACAGGAAATAAAACATATATGGGCTACAATGTAATCAGTTATTAATATTTTGTTGGTTCTCCATTGTTTGTGATTACATTTGCTCTCCAAACATATCCTCCATACTTGGCAACATTGTGTTCAGCAGGGTTCCCAAGTATTGGTCCATTTTCAAAGTGCCAGCAACTTTGTAGGTCCTTCCAACACCTGCAACAGACATGCATCCCCAATACCATTATATTTCCCCCGCCATGCTTAATGGCGCCATGCATGCATTTGGTATTAAAACACCCTATTCGTCACCTGCAAACATACCTGACACCATCCAATGCAAATTTTGCAGAACATGGCTCCAATCTTCCATACTACAATCCTTATGTTCTTTGGCAAATGCAAGGAGTTGCAGTTGATAAAATTAATAAATGGTTTCTTTAATGGTATGCAATCTCTCAATCCAGCCTCTTGTAGCTGTTGGCTTACAGTTCAAGATGAAATTGAAGGTTCCTCACAATTGCAAGTCTCATCCAGGTTTTTAGAAGTTTTTTTTAGGTGGTCCTACATTCAGGTGATTTTCATCCACCGGTCAAAGTGCTCAATAGTCTTCCTTGACCAACCACAGCACTTTACATTCTGCATGGTAGTGGTCTCACTGTGCTTTGAAATAATTCTGTGGACATTGTGACCATTCACATCCTGCATGTGAGCCATATCCAAAACCCATTGACCAGATTTTGCCATTTTAACTATTCTACTTAGTGGCAGAGGACAGCTCCTTTAATCTGGGCATAAAACCCACAAAATAACATAATACAGCTAATACCTGCCACATAGTGATTTATTGAATTATAGGCTGGGAATAATGAGTGCAAGCTAGTATGGCTGCCAAATATGACGTCCACACAATTTGGTATGTTTCATTGCGTCATGACAAATGATACCATTGAAACATGGAGCGCAAACATTAGTTTTACACTTCAGGCACAACTTCACAACATGCACACAAAATATTTAATAAAAAGTTTGAAAAAAAACCTTTTTGGCCATTACTGCATATTCTGTGTGCTATTACTCTCTATAACACCTAAAATAATCACTAAACAGAGTTGTACATTTGAATTATACATTTGATATTTCTGCACAAAAGAGATTTCAAAGTACTCTCTTAAGCTCACCAAGGCTGCATTTATTTGGCATTTATGGCTTAACACTATTTTGATAAAATGAATTACTGTGATTTGCCACTGTAGATATCGTCTTGTTCACAAAACTCAGTGCTATTTGCCAAGTGTTATTAATGTAGCAGAAACAGGATGGAAATAATATTACATTTAAAAGATCTGTGTACTTTTTCTAGTGATCATGGTAGCAGTAATTCATCAAATGATTGAGAAGAGTGTTAAAATCAGGCATATATCTAGATTTGGTGTGTGTTTTTTTTTTTTAAAGAGCTGATTCATTCGTCTTAGTGAATTGCACCCTTACCCTGTTATTATCCATTTTCCATCATATGGATTATAAATGCTAAATCACCTGTAGATCACCTTCAAAATATTTTTGATGATACTTTCAGATTACTTGTATGTCTTCCCAGTAGTGCTAAGAGGTATGTACTTTGAGGAGGAAGTAAAGATCATGTTTCAGGATGGGTACACAATATTTATTTATAATAACGGGTTTTCGAGCACATATCCTTGTGTTGACATAAACTCATACTAGGTTAACAGAGTTTTTTTTGTATCACACACAGGTTGCTTTATGCTGTAGAGAGACTGGTGGAAGAAACGTTGAATGCTGCAATACTGAGGTGAGTCCTACTTCACCTACTTGGTAAGATCCACTTTATTATCCCTGCCTTAGTTTTACAATTATTTTTGACAGGTCCTTTTATAATATCACACTTTACACCTGATTACATCAAGTTGTTTGTAGATCGGTCTAAAAGGGCAGCTTCTACTGTCTGTAAGCGACATATTAAACACTCGTACTGTAATCTGTCTAGCTGTTCCTCCATGTGTGAAATCCCATTTGTATTCATCTGCATGTACATTGGCCGTGTCCTCAATCACTGTACGCTCCAGCAGTTTAAAGCCTGTCAATATTCATCTCATCAGTGCTCCCACTCTCCCTCAGTGCTTACCAGCCTCTTAAAGGGAAAGTAATAGCTGTTTATGGTAAAGTCCCCGATACTCACGGCAAAGTTCTTTTTCGTTCTTTGCTTAGGGGTAAAACGAAGTTCGAAATACGCGACCAGCGATCATAGCAACGATATGTTTGCACGAGCTCTGCAATTTCGCACTCTAGTAAAATCACGTCACATTTATTTACATAGCACTTTATACAATAGATTGCTTTAAATTAAGCAGCTGAACAGGAGAAATTAACCAGAAAAGATTTTCACGTGAAAGAAGGCGGTGCCTCCGCGCACACCTACCTATTACGTAATTACCACTGACCAATGGGAGTACAAATGTGTTAACCAGCCGTAGCGGATTTTTCCGTTCCAAAACGAACTCCAAACAAAGGTAGTTTTGGCCTGATTTTGTTCGAAATGAGAACACATCAATTTGTTCTCCCCAAGTATATCGGGGCCTTAAAACTGTACTCTAGTGCGTCATGTTTTGTAGTAATATTTTTTCCATACATTTGTATATACAGTAGCTAGAAACAGTTTGGGTCTAATCACATTTTTTTTTAGTAGCCAAACCCCACTAACATGCTTTAGAAAATATAATGAAAAATGCACATTAAATGCATATTATTAATATTGCATATTAAACCCTGACAGTCAGGTTATCTGCTAGGTTAAACCACAACTACCCTTTGCTGTCTGTAAAATAAGTGTTGGTTTAGGCTTTGTTTCACTACAGTGAGACAATTGACAATTTTGTAAATGTATAAACAAAAGCCAAAGTGTGATTTACAGCCTTTGTATGACTTTAGTGCTTAGTTTTGTTTCATTCCCTTAGCAGATAATAATTCAATGCACATAACACATTTTGGACAGCCCAAACTATGTTATACTATGATGTCTTGCCATTAAGTTTCTCAACATTCATTAATTTTTTACTGGGAAACAAGATTTTTTGGAGTGTAGTTTTGTTCATGTTTTTTGAGGATAATGGCATGTTGTGCAACCCGTCCATGTTGGCATCTGCATAACTTAGCTTCTACCAAGTGACGTTGGTGTGTATCAGCGTTTTACCTTCCTTTTAACATTTATTGTGTTGTCCTAAATATGGATAATTTTAACCATTGCATTAGCATTTTTCTATGACTCAATAAAAGCACCCACCAGTTGAGAACCACTGTTGTAGACTGTAGAAAGATTTTAAAGTTTATGGTGACACACCATTCATTATGTTCTATTTCAAAGCACATCTTTCTCCCTGTGTTTAGTCAAGCGATAGTTTGCTGTTTATCTTGTCTAATAGCACATGGTTCCGGCTCTAGATTAACACCCACTGACTGATACAGCGCTAGAACCGTTTGGGCGCTGTTCCCTCACAGTTTGCATCAAAGCTTTGGTGTTGAATTGAAGTGAGAGGAGGCAGAACGTGGGCATGGAGCATTGCAGCCGTTCACCTCTCCTCCTCCTGTTTTCCCTCTTCACATCTCCTTTACTTTGCTCTGTGAATTCCTCCTCATCCGGAGGGACTCGCTTTAACAGCCGCATAAATGCACTTTGCTTCTACAAGGACGTCTGCTTGAGCTCAGCTCTGCCATTGCAGGAAAAAAGTGTGTGTGCGCACATTAAAGTCTGCACACTGCATACAGATGTCATGGATTGAAATGGATATCCAGCACCTGGGAGAACAATTAAAGCATTTGTGAATGCAAACTCACACTTGCACACAAAAAAACACAATGTGAGTTATATTCTCTCTAGCAGGAGCTGACAGGCCTGTCTAGAAGAGTTTAGAAAGCCATCTAAACTTGCTAGCCTACCAGAGACAGAATGGGGAGATCGCGATGTTACGGACTAGTGATTTGAGCTAAAGAAGCTACATTTATTATACCATTTTGTATAGATTGTGTAAAAAAAAATATTTTATGTTAGCATGTTGCAAAGTTCAGCCTGTTAAGGTGATGATACATGGGGCAACTTTTTGAGCAATGTTGCTGGGCAATGTTGCCGTTAACGGGCAACCAGGTGAGACACAGGGCCCACAACTGATCTAAAGTATCCAGATAGAAAATTGTTGCCCATTCTCAATGGGAAAGTGCCCAAGCAACATCGCTCTGCAACATTGCTCAAAAAGTTACCCTGTGTATCATCACCTTCAGACACAAAGCAGGTCACCTCTCTAGAATTATAGCATAATAGCATAAAAATAGTGCCTACAGATACTGGGTTTTTACTGACTTCAGTATTGAATTAATTATATGTATACTGCTAATGTATACCAAGATGTAACTGCCATCTTGGATTTATTTTGCTGCAAAACATTCTGATATTGCATTTTCCACAAAGTATACGTGTTATCCTCGTTTTAGGAGGCAGCATGCCAAATCTGACTAGATTTTCAAAAAGAGCTAGAATGTGTACACTTTCTTCACACTTTCTGTGTAATTACGATAATTCTGTGAATATACAGAATTATCTCGTCTCATTATCTCATTAACACACTTCAGCATACAGAAACTAAAAGATTTTCCAAATTAGACAAATTAATTATATTCAGATTGGCCCTCTAAACAATAACATAGAACTCTTTTAAGTTCCAATTATCAGCGGGAAAAAACACAACTAAGAAAACATTCATTGAGATAATTGCGGGTGCAGATTCCATATGGGCCTAGTGATTCATCTCTTGTTACAGAGATCTGGGTGAGCGACTAGAGTGACACCTAACACCGATTGCATGGAAAGATATATGGATAGAAGTCATTTCAGACCTGTAGCATGTAACATTAGTCTCTCACTTTATATGGTTGCGAAAGAATGTGTCTGGATGAGTCAAAATCTCTATTTTTAACTCTTTCCCCGTGATTGACAGAAATTTCCGTCATTTATGAGACATCGCTTCCCCGCCATTGACGGGTGCTATTAGACATCTTCTGAAAGAGTACTGAATCTCCTAAACAAAATACATGTGAAGAAGAAGTAGAAACAAGCGATAGCATATGAAAGGAGATGCCATAGACTGTATAAAACAATGGACGTAGTGTCCGTGACATCACCCGTAGGTTTCTGAAAAGCATTTTTGAAGCCCAAAGTGGGTGGAGTCGGTTGTCGCTATCTTGGCAGCGCATTTGAATATGGGCAAAGAGGCGGCACGTGGGTGGAGCTGAAGTGCCTGGTTGCTGAAACCACGCCCACCTAGCTCAACCATAGCGGCAATCCACCTGTCACTCAAGTGGCCACGCCCTTAATTATGCAGATCTTTAAGGCTTAATATAATTTAAACGGATGAGTTGTAAAAAATAATAATAATAATAATAATCACCCCCCCCCTCACAGTTGTCATGAAGGGCAAAATTAGCTATATAGACCAAAACCACTTTTTTGTACCAGGCTGTAAACATACACTCACCTAAAGGATTATTAGGAACACCATACTAATACTGTGTTTGACCCCCTTTCGCCTTCAGAACTGCCTTAATTCTACGTGACATTGATTCAACAAGGTGCTGAAAGCATTCTTTAGAAATGTTGGCCCATATTGATAGGATAGCATCTTGCAGTTGATGGAGATTTATGGGATGCACATCCAGGGCACGAAGCTCCTGTTCCATCACATCCCAAAGATGCTCTATTGGGTTGAGATCTGGTGACTGTGGGGGCCATTTTAGTACAGTAAACTCATTGTCATGTTCAAGAAACTAATTTGAAATGATTCAAGCTTTGTGACATGGTGCATTATCCTGCTGGAAGTAGCCATCAGAGGATGGGTACATGGTGGTCATAAAGGGATGGACATGGTCAGAAACAATGCTCAGGTAGGCCGTGGCATTTAAACGATGCCCAATTGGCACTAAGGGGCCTAAAGTGTGCCAAGAAAACATCCCCCACACCATTGCACCACCACCACCAGCCTGCACAGTGGTAACAAGGCATGATGGATCCATGTTCTCATTCTGTTTACGCCAAATTCTGACTCTACCATCTGAATGTCTCAACAGAAATCGAGACTCATCAGACCAGGCAACATTTTTCCAGTCTTCAACTGTCCAATTTTGGTGAGCTCGTGCAAATTGTAGCCTCTTTTTCCTATTTGTAGTGGAGATGAGTGGTACCCGGTGGGGTCTTCTGCTGTTGTAGCCCATCCGCCTCAAGGTTGTGCGTGTTGTGGCTTCACAAATGCTTTGCTGCATACCTCGGTTGTAACGAGTGGTTATTTCAGTCAAAGTTGCTCTTCTATCAGCTTGAATGAGTCGGCCCATTCTCCTCTGACCTCTAGCATCAACAAGGCATTTTCGCCCACAGGACTGCCGCATACTGGATGTTTTTCCCTTTTCACACCATTCTTTGTAAACTCTAGAAATGGTTGTGCGTTAAAAACCCAGTAACTGAGCAGATTGTGAAATACTCAGACCGGCCCGTCTGGCACCAACAACCATGCCACGTTCAAAATTGCTTAAATCACCTTTCTTTCCCATTCTGACATTCAGTTTGGAGTTCAGGAGATTGTCTTGACCAGGACCACACCCCTAAATGCATTGAAGCAACTGCCATGTGATTGGTTGATTAGATAATTGCATTAATGAGAAATTGAGCAGGTGTTCCTAATAATCCTTTAGGTGAGTGTATATTCTTTTCTGATGTAAAGTTGGGCATTTTAACATGGGTGGGTCTATGGGATTGACTCCCTTTTGGAGCCTGTCTCTAGCGGCCAGTCAATGAATTGCAGTTTAAGTCACTTCCATGTTGGATTCAAGAGAGAGACAGGAAGGTTGCCGCTTAGGGAGATGCATATGTAAAATAACGCAATCATCATCATTAAACAGCATATAAATCAAAACTGCCTAATTTTACTGAATGAAATGTAGACCCAGGATGAGCTATAGGACTGTACAAGCTTTGGGGGTGTTGATGGACTCGATCTACTCCATCTATGTTTTGATCATCGTTCTGAATCTGATCCAGATGTAGTCTTAGACAAAAATTTGATTTTTCTCAGCTTTTTGCTCAAAATGTTGCTTTTTTTATGAAAGTTACCCGCATTCAAGTGTTGATAAAAAAGAATGCGTTAAGCTAGAATAAAACGTGGGTTTTTTTTTTGGTTTAAAAGCAGAGGGTCTGTTCTTTCTTTTGATATATTGCATGTTCTGGGTGGCATGAAATTTTTATGAAAATAATAAAAAATGCTGGCAGTGGCTGGCAACTTAAAAAAAAAAACGATGGCGGGGAAAAAACATTGTTGTGTATAGTGGAATGCTCCTACACATGATTTTGCTAAGCGCACTGGATTTTGACAAGCCACGGGTGTGTGTCTGCCTCGTGGATGTAATATGCAGTGTTTGCTATATTGCGCTCTTGTAACGGTTCATTTCAGATGCCTGTAGTTAGTGTTTGAATGACACATTTGTGCTGATAGTGACAAATGATAGTATGATATACAGTGTTTGTTTGACTGATAGCTACAGTAAAGAATAGTAAAGATATTTATAATGTTTAAGAAATTACTATTTCAAATAAATTATTTTAGTTTGAAATTTCTATTAATCAAAGAATCCTGAAAAAATTTATCACAGATTTCAAGTCAAGTTAAGTCACCTTTATTTATATAGCGCTTTTTACAATGCCGATTCAAGAATCAAGAATGCTAGATCAAGAATTTAATTTCCACTAGTAAAAACTCTAATTCTTGATATCAGTAATTGTATTTTCACTAGTGAAATGTCACCATAGGCTGCCATTCAAATTCAATTGTTGATCTCAAGAATTGATTTCTTACTAGTTGAAATTCCAATTTCAGATATCAGAAATACAATCCTTACTAGTAAAAATGTGAATTTCTGATATCAATAATTACATTGTTACTAGTGCTTGATATCAACAATTGAATTGCTACTAGTAACAATGTTTATTTTTGATATCAATAATTCGATTGTCACTACTAAAAATGTTAATTTCTGATATCATGAATGTGATTGTTACTAGTAAGAAAGCCATTTTAGATATCTGAAATTATATTGATATCACAAATACATTTTCAGATATCAAAAATGAACATTTTTACTAGTAGCAATTCAATTGACATTTCAGACATTTCTGAAATGTCAACTAGTGACAATTGAATTCTTGATATCAGAAATCCGCATTTTTACTAGTAACAATGTAATTATTGATATCAATAAATATATTTCTACTAGTAAGAAGTACAAAGCTGATATCTGTATTTGGAATTGTAACTAGTAAGAAATGCATTTTTGATATCTGTAATAGTTTTGTCGCCATTTTAACATTTAAACACATGTAGGATATGAATTGTTGATATCAACAATTAAATTCTTGATATCAGAAATGCTGATTGATTCTATCAGGAATTGAATTCTTGATATCAAAAATGACGTCATCACTCGCAGAAATACATTAGTAAGAAACATACTTCTTGATATCTGTAATTTAATTCTTGATATCTGTCATTTAATTCTTACATGTTAAAATGAAATTTTCACTAGTAAAAGTTGTTATTGCAGATATCATGATTTCCTTTTTGGATATGCGCATAGTAATGAACCCCTTTTTGGATATGTGCATAGTAATGACGACTGCTTATAAATATTCAAATAAGAGCGTGATTTTTTCACGTTACAGAACGGCGATGACGTGTGAACAAACTGGCAATGGCAGAGGAGGTTTTGAGGCAAATTGAAAGGCAATGTTATGCCATTGAAAGGACATACCACTATGGCTTTTGCGGTCAACGACGTCTTCGTGCCATAGACTTGGTCGGCATTACTGGGAACGCAAACAAAAACGTCATATCCGTTTATGCCGTGGGCGAAAACAACCCATTCGAATGAAAGCACGTAGACCTTGTTAGATGCTTTATCTTTACTTTTTGTAATGATTACGATTGCTGTGTGGCGTCCTGCACCTCTAATAAGTTACATTTGAAGTTTTATACTGCCGAATAACAGACAGAGCCGTTCGTCAATTCCGAAAACCTGTGCAATACGTCCATTACAATTAAACATTTGCACTACACAATTATGTATTATTGTAAAGATGAAAACATAAGAGATTTCATTACTGCAATCGCAAAAGTTTGTTTAACAAAAGCGCCAATATAGTCATAGCCTACTTGTCACGGGACTCGAACTGCGTCAAAAAGCAGTCAACTTATCATTAAAGCAGTTTTTCACGCAAGCTCACATAATGTGTGAAGTTATTAATGTACAATACATTTAAAAGTCTTCTTTATTTCGTGATGGGAAGGGCTGGGCTCATGTTTGTGCTTCAAGCTTACACGCTGATATTAGTCACATTACATGTACGACACTTGAATGACATTTCTCGTCAGAATAGGCTACAGTCTTTCGATGAAGACGGTTACTATAAAAAAGCAAAAAAACGTTGCTGTTATTGTCAGGAATTTGAGACTAGTGTGAATTTATAAATAAGCAAGTAATATTTGTGGGAGCAGCATGTATTTTGTAGAGAAAATGACACCTGGTCATTGCGTTGGGTCGTTTTTCCAGTCACAGATAGGCTACTGTACGAACAATCCGAGCCTATACGGCTCAGTTTTTCTATATATCTTGCTCTGTCAAGCGGCAAAAGTGATTCTAAATAGGCTATACTGGGTTAACGCCATGCATTTGTGGGGAATGGACTGTTTTCCCCTGCGCCGACTCCGCCCCCACGCCACGCCCCCAGCTATGACACGACGCCGAATCGTTGATATCAAGAATTAATTGTTGATATCAAGAATTAATTGTTGATATCAAGAATATAATTGTTGATATCAAAAATGACGTCATCACTCGCCTTTTTAGATATGTGCATAATTTAATGACAAGTGCCTAAATCGCTTATGAATATTTAAAAGTCAATCAGACTAGAATAGCGGACAGACGACGAGGCACAGCGCCACACAGCGCATGGGAAAGGGAGAATGGCAAATTCGATTAACTCTCATGAACATAAAAAGCTATTTTCGTGTAGTTTTCATGTTTATTTGCGCCAAACGGAAATACAATAAAAGCACAAGACTTAGTCCAGGCTAAGGGGCTTTGAATAAGGGAGAAATAAAGGGATTTTGAAATGTAGTTGCAGTAAATTTTGTTCATTTGTATAGTTTCATATTATTAGTATAAACAGATATACATAAAATGCTCATAGATCCATAGATTTTTTTCCTTAACTTTACACAATAAAACATATTTGTCAAGTTTCCAGACACAATTACATATTTTGCTTTACATTTAAAATGAAGAGACCATTTTATTTATCTCTTTTAAGATGACATATTCCTTTCTGTTCCATTCTATTCCGTGTTTTGCGAGCAAAAGCGTAAAGGGTAAAATACAATAACCAAAACAACACTGTAAAAATTTGCAGTGTAAATTTGCAGTAGCCTAATTAACTGGCAGCCGCTACACCTACAAGGTACTGTTGCTTTGACAGTTTTTTACTGTAAATTTTTTTTCCTAATTTATCTGTAAAATGCTGGCAGCACAGTTGCACTAAATTAAAACTCAATTTAATTAATTTCATTTGCAGAAACTGACTGCCATAAAATAGTCAATTGCCATTTAAGTTAATAAACTAATAGAGTGTGCTAATAATGAGCATAATAAAACTGTGAATTTATTTAATTTAATTTTTTACATTTTTATTATTTATTTTTTTTACTTGTTAATTAACTAGCAAACAGCTTATCACTGCATCAGCAATTACAGTTACTGCTTTTAGATAAAGCAACATGCAGCACATCATCAGTGTTTCTGAAGCACAGGCTCTTCAGCACAATGACACAAAACTCAGATAACAGAAACACTTGGCATAACAGAACAACATTAAACACAAACAGATCACCCATCATTGTGTGTGTGCGTGTGTGTGTGTGTGTGTTGTAAAAACGAATTAACACGTCAACATTTACTCTCCTGATTACATTTTTACTTCACAGTAATTTTACAGTAAACTACTGGCAGCAGCTTCACCTACAAAGTACTGCTTTCTACAGTTTGCTTACTGTAAACTTTATTTACAGTTTATTACTGTTAAAATACATTTCAGCAGAGGAGGATTAAACAACTCCAGTCCACAAAGAGCATTACCAGCTTCACTTATTTCTAACCAGGGGTGCGTTTCCCAAAAGCATCGTTAGCAAACTACGGTCGCAAGTTCCGTTGAATTCCATTAGTAATGACAGAACTTGCGCCCACTTGGCTCTGGGAAACACACCCCTAGTTTGACTTTTTCTTTCATAAATCTACAGAAGCTCTTAGTGAGAAATAACAGATATTTAGATGTTGGTGTTTTATTGAAAATGTCTGGTAACCATTATAGTGATCAGTATTTGCTTTAGTTGGCCTACTGACCTTTTATTTCTTAGTTCTTTTGGCTGCTGCGATGTGTCTATAAGACACGTTTGCTATAGCAAAAACAAAAAGCCAAGAAAAGATGTGATTGTGATGTGGCTTATTTATTGATTTATTTATTAGCGGCCTGACTCACTGGTCTCATCAAGTGCCAAGTCTGTTATTGACAGTGTTATGTTTTTAATGCACTTTACTTTAATGCACTTGTGATTTTCAAACACACTGTTCACAAAAACATTTGAAAATCTATTCCACTCCAAAACAGAGATGTTTTTGTTGCATATATTTTTTTTTCCAAATAGGCTATATGTCTTAAGCAACTGTCAGACGGGTTAGTGTATCGGATCCAGTGTCCGTAAAATGGCTATGATTCATCTTGTCCAATGTAGGCCTACTTCAACTGGACATGTTATATAAAATTATTCTAATGCAAGTTATTAGCACATTAGGTACAGTGTATCATGTCATATTTTACGCACACATTGGTCCAATGGTCAAGAAAATCAGAGCCGAACTGGGTAGAGAGTGTAAATAGTTTGGCTCATCATTAGGCTATCCCATAAGAGAACGTGTCGGTGTACATAATACATCAAAATGTACAGTAAAAAAAAAAAAACCAATAACATTGCATTACACTGTGTTCTATCGCACTCGCACCCGTAGAATTTGGGCACGCATTATGACGACTCATTCTGTATTATACCCATATGTAAATGTCATGGAACGGTATAAAAATCGTCCAGCAAAACGTTCAAACTTTGTTTGACTCATTACACATCATCATTTTTACATCATCATTACATGGTTGTATTTTTATTTTATGCATTAGAAAGTGTAATGAAAACAAAAATAAACATATGAAAAAACGACATGAGGTTATGTTCAGGACAATGGTAAAATAAATGATAAATGAATTTTTAACAGATTTTTTTTAATTCTCCGAAGGACCCAGTGGCCAATAAAAATAAACAGGATTAAACTACTTTTTTAAAGAATTAACAGAAAAGGAAAAAGCAAGCCATAATATCTTTTTATGTTTCATTAACTAAACAAATAAATAAATAAGGAGCCGTTTCTCTGCGTGGATGTTCTTCCTCCATCTTTGGCCTAAAGAGGATTATGGGAAAACCAGATCTCATTAATATTCATGAACTCATTACCATATCTATTCTTACATGTAGAAATGGCATTTCTAGATATCTGTAATAGTATTTTTACTAGTTAAAATATAATTTAAGATATCAGTAATTCTATTTCCACTAGTTGCAAGGGCAATTTCAGATATCAACTGCCTTTATTGATATCAATAATTACATTGTTACTAGTAAAAATGCGGATTTCTGATATCAAGAATTCAATTGTCACTAGTTGAAATGTCTATTCTTGATATCAACAATTGAATTGCTACTAGTAAAAATGTTCATTTTTGATATTTGAAAATGTATTTGTGATATCAATATAATTTCAGATATCTAAAATGGCTTTCTTACTAGTAACAATCACATTCATGATATCAGAAATTAACATTTTTAGTAGTGACAATCGAATTATTGATATCAAAAATAAACATCGTTACTAGTAGCAATTCAATTGTTGATATCAAGCACTAGTAACAATGTAATTATTGATATCAGAAATTCACATTTTTACTAGTAAGGATTGTATTTCTGATATCTGAAATTGGAATTTCAACTAGTAAAAAATCAATTCTTGAGATCAACAATTGAATTTGAATGGCAGCCTATGGTGACATTTCACTAGTGAAAATACAATTACTGATATCAAGAATTAGAGTTTTTACTAGTGGAAATTAAATTCTTGATATCAAAAATTAGCATTTTAACTAGTGAAAATTCAATTGTTGATATCAAGAATTAACGTTGTTACTAGTGGAAATGTAATTTCTGATATCAAGAATGGACATTTTAACTAGTGAAAATGTAATTGTTGATATCACAAATACATATCCTGCGATTGATTAAAAGTCAAAACAGCTTGCCATACAGATCAGTAATTTAGTTGAAATTTTAGTGTCCACAACTGAGCAAGCCAAAAGACAAAGGCGACAGTGGCAAGGAACCAAAACTCCTTCAGGGCCAGAATGGAGAAAAAAATCTTGGGAGAAACCAGGCTCAGTCGGGGTGCCAGTTCTCCTCTGGCCGACGAACAAATAGTGTATGATTATGATTCTGGCAACATTACAGGTCAGAACTCATATTAGATCGAAAGATATTCGTAAGATTATTCGAAAGACTGGAGTTGTCATGCCAGAGACTGGTTTAAAGAGGATGTCGTATCGATGCAGCATTTACAGTGTGGAGTTCAATTGACACGGTCTCTGCAGACACTCCAGGGATGCGTTGGTCATGTCTGGGCGCAGTTCCACCATCTGATCTGGATACGGCCCGGATCCGGCTGACTGCAGTAAACCTCGGGATAAACAGAGAGACTAACATTTGCGTAGATGCCATTCTTCTTATGATGTAATGAGTACATCAGGTGTTATGGGAAGTGTTCCCGGTTCCGGCAGACCTAGTTAATGCAGCCTAAAACAATCATGTAACTGATTTGAATAATATAAATTGATAATGTTTTATGTGTATGCCATAGTAAAGAGATGTGTTTTTAGTCTAGATTTAAACTGACAGAGTGTGTCTGCTTCCCGAACAATGCTAGGAAGACTGTTGCAGAGTTTAGGTGCTAAATAGGAAAAGGATCAACCGCCTGCAGTTGATTTTGATATTCTAGGTATTATCAACTGGCCAGAGTTTTGAGACTGCAATAGACGTGATGGAGTATAATGCGTTAAGAGCTCGCTCAAGTACTGGGGAGCTAAACCATTTAGTGCTTTGTACGTAATCAGCAAGATTTTAAAATGTATACAATGTTTAATAGGGAGCCAGTGCAGTGCTGACAGAACTGGGCTAATATGGTCATACTTCCTGGTTCTAGTAATATGTACTAGATATATTATACTATATATAATATTTTCACAAAAATATTAAGCAGCACAACTGTTAAGAAATGTTTCTTGAGCACCAAATTAACATATTAGAATGATCTCTGAAGGATCATTTGACACTGAAGACATTTCATTTCTAATTTTTTTTAAATTAATTAAATGAAAATTCATTTTGTGCTACAGTATGCACTGCTTATTTTGTGTATAACACTTTGAGAAGCAGCTTTTAAAGGCACTCTACAAATTATAAAATATATTAAAATGGAAAACATTGAACTTTTTAAAACTAACAAAAGTTATTTTTAATTATAATATTTCAGAATGTTACTGTTTTTACTGTATTTTTGATCAAATAAATGCAGCCTTGGTAAGCAAAAGAGACTTCTTTCAAAAGCTTAAACAAATCTTGGCTCCAGCCTTTTATTTTATATTAAGAATCTTTTTTTATTGGTTAAAATTGTATCTGTATTAATTATTAACATGATTTTATTGTTAATAATTTAAAAGGTAAGTTAGTAAAATAAATTCATACCAAATATAGTTTTGTTTAAATAAAATTAACTAAATGAACTAATTTTATGGAGTATACCAATACTCATATTTCTTAAGTATATTTTATTCAAAATTAATTAAAAGGCAAGGTGTTTACAATTTTACGTTACGTGTTTGTGGTGTTAATGATTAATCAATTAATTGAATGAATGAATTGAGCACTGGATTTGTGATCATAAGTAAAGATTTTAGATTTAATTCAGATTCAACAGATTATAACAATATTAGTTATCAGTGTAGTGTGTCTGTGTGTGTTTATTGTGAGGCATTTTAAAGTTGTTGTCAGCATTGTCTTAGCGGGTGTGTGTTTGTTCTTTGTAAACAGCCCTGGCCCTGCCCCAGTGCTGAGCCTGACAGTAGGACAATGCTTCGACCGGTGCTGAAACAGGGACTCTGTGTGTCAGTGATGCCAGAATGAGTTTTAGAATGAGGGTTCCTGGTACAGTATGTTGGTTTGAAGGCCTGACTCATGAATATTAACTCGATTTTGTTGATGTTGCCAGGTAGTCCTGCTAGGACTGTCCAGTCACGTAACCTAATAAATATTCATGAGTCAAGCCTTCACCTTGTTATTTATTCATAAATGTATGTGCAGATACATTTGAGTTGTACATAGATGTTCCACACTGACTTGGAATTGAGATACAATACCAGATCAGCTTTGCCTTTGCTCTGATATTTTCTTGTTTTGATTAACTGTCTAAGAATTGTGTTAATCCAGAAATCAGGTCTGTAACTCATGATGTCAGATTTATAAAGTCTGATTTTGCATATTGTTTCATTAATTTCTCATGTATCAGTCTTTCGTGTTCAGAGATTTTGTAGATCATTGGATAAAAACCAGATGCCTGTATTTTTTCTTTCTCAGTTCAGTTCAGGCCAACAAAACATTTTAATATCAGCCATCTAAATTCAGTTAAGTTGTTGTGCCAGGCCCACCTGGGCTAGTTTTAAAAGGCATCTGGGACTTGTAGAAGAAAACCTCCCATGTTTGGTGCCTGTATATTTTGGATAACCTTGAGCAATAGAATAAAGTAGCATGTCCCAAATACGTCAAATTGAGAGTGGCTCCCTTGACATTTGCGTTACAGGATTTCGCTCTGTTTCTAGAGCCTGTCTCATTGCTCAGTCTCTCCGGCTCGCTGTAGGACAGAAAGGATTTAGTTGTGATGACATTTCTATTGTTCAACTGCTTTTCCTATGGTAATTCTCCATGCCTCCTCATAGAGGATTTTCTGAAATGGTTTGCATTGGAACGAGACAATGACAGTAAGAAATGAAGGGAGATGAGTGGAACGGTATTATGAGAATGGATGAAGAAATTCATTCTTAAGTCTTTCTCTCCTGCTTTCTATTGCTCTTTATTTCCATGTAAAGAGCTGTATTTTGTATTTCCACCTCTTTTATCTATAAAACAAAGACTCAAGCAGGTGTCCAGCTTTGCTTTGATTCTCTCTCTATGAAGCGAACAATGTCTGATCATAAGAGAGACATTGATGTGAGAGGAGCGAACAGTGTCAGCAGATGGACAGGTATTCCTGCTCAGTCTTTGCAAATTCTGGACACGTCAGCCAATGTGTGAACTATTTGCATATTAACTTAGTCCTGAATATCAGACGGTTAGAAAATAAATATTTGACTGCCATAAATGTATTGATTTCTGTTGTTCTGTTATGTTTTTTATGGGATTATTGGCATGGTAATATCCACTCAGGGTTTGAAATTAACAGCCGCCATCCCGCCAAATGCGGGTGAAATCGACCGCGGCAGGTAAAGCATATCAACTCACTAGCCAAATTGGCTGGCTATGATTCATAAAGTATCTAAATCATCTATCGCTTTGCATGCCATCGCTATCAGAGCCCTTCCCCTAAAAGGAGCCTCAAACATGGCAGAGCCGCCTGTTTAAAATTCAAACATATACTTTGACTGTACTCACACCACTTCGCCGTCTGTCCGCAGCACCCAACTACAAGACTTCGGGCTTCGCCCTTGTTCACGAAGCAGTCTGGAGTGAAATGATTTGCGCAGACATAAGCGAATTTAGGTATATTTTTGGGCACATTACCTTCAAAAACAAAAAGTAATCCATTGCGTCTTCAGCGGCTCAGATGTCTGGTGGAAATGACGACTGCTATGTTCATTCTTACATCCAACAAAACACCTCAATCACTTAGGAGACATTCTTGTCTACAGCTGCTCTGGCGTCGAAACAATGGCAATACTGCTCACTCAGGGCGGGTCAATGCTAAAACAGCAGTGTCTGTCAACAGTCTTGGGAGGGGCCTGTGCAAAGTGACGTCACTTTGCACAGAATCTGCGAACAGCTTGTTCTGAGACAGTGCTTATGATTTATGGGGATTTAAAAAAAAAAGCACTGGGTGGATTTTTATTATTATAGGGTGGTTGTGTACACACACTGCCAACACACATTTATGTTCAAACACTATGTAAACGTGAATTTTGCATAATAGGTGCCTGCAGTGATTGTGTAAATCTGAAAGTGATTCAATGATTCATAATCAGATAATCAGTTGTGACTTTGATAATCTTGTTTATATGTGATATTTTTGTGTTGGCTAGTAAGTTCTGAATGGCTGGTAACTTAAAGATTTACCAAATTGGCTGCTAAGAAAAAAGTTAATTTCAAACCTTGTATGCACTGTAAATGATTTGGGATGAATTTGGAAGTGGAATATGACCGTGTCAGCATGGCAGATTTGCAGTTCTGTAAAAAAAAATAAAAAAATAGTCATTATTTTTAGCATTTTTTATATATATCTTTAAAATGACTTAACTTGAATTTTTGTTTTGTTTATGTTAGTATATTTTACTGTTTTATTATTTGACGTAACATGCAGTTTGGGTTCAGGGTCCTGTAAAGTTCCTAATAATTTGTTAGCTTTCTAAAGCTCTGTTGCAGTGGGGTTGAGTCTGGTCCTGCAGTGTGTTGCTAATCAATAGGCCTCAGGCAGCCGTCTCATATGCAGCCTGTGTATGATAAAGGAAAAGACTCTGTCACTGTCTCAATCTGCCACAAACAATCCCCAGATAAACAGGTAGATAGATTATTGGAGTCTAAAGGCTCTGAGGGAAATAGGATGCACACACACAAACACAAGTCAGTGAGTACAAAGCAGTTCTTGTTCACAGTGGTGGCTCCTAATTATCTCCCGTCTGAGGAAATTGGGCTCCCTGATAAACACTTTTTTTTCAATTAGCTGGTCATGTATGGATGACTTCATTGGCACCTTGCTGCCAGTAATATTCACACCCTCCACACAGTTAATGCCAGAAAAATGCCATGGAGAGCATGATCCAGGCATAACTGACCCTCATTAGAGCCCAACATGAAGTTAAGGGCTGATAATGTTCACACAACCTTTAATTTTTCTACTTGTTTGAGAAAGGATGAGAGCAATGAAATTGGATTGAATGAGGGTACAAAATCAGTTATACTGCCATTTATTCTTTTTTTCTTCCTTCATGTGTCTGGTTACAAAACACTTAATGCATTTTTTTTTAATAGAACAATCTTATATTTATATCTTTTTTGTTTGTCTGTTCTCTGTTATCCATTGTTGATTAAAGTTGGCAGTCTGAAGCGACATAAGTGACCACAACCATTAGCCCTTTTCACACAGTAATCCCAGTAAATTACTGTAAAACGAGAACAACTTTTCTGGTAAATACACATATATGGCATGCCGTCTTTTTACCGGTTACCTTTCACACATCAGTACCAAGGGTTCTGAGCACGAGACACGCTGCAACGGTTAGACGGCCGTCTAGCGCATGTTAAAACAATTAAAAGCAGAAGAGTTTTGAGTAAACAACTCGACAGAGCTTTATAATAATCCTAATCTTATGCCGCGTTCACACTAGATTTTGATCTTGCAAAAAGTCTACAGATGCTGCAACGGTCTTGATATGACATCAGACTCTGTGGCGTCTTTTTTTAAAAACATGAATTCAACATACACTCACCTAAAGGATTATTAGGAACACCATACTAATACTGTGTTTGACACCCTTTCGCCTTCAGAACTGCCTTAATTCTACGTGGCATTGATTCAACAAGGTGCTGAAAGCATTCTTTAGAAATGTTGGCCCATATTGATAGGATAGCATCTTGCAGTTGATGGAGATTTGTGGGATGCACATCCAGGGCACGAAGCTCCCGTTCCACCACATCCCAAAGATGCTCTATTGGGTTGAGATCTGGTGACTGTGGGGGCCATTTTAGTACAGTGAACTCATTGTCGTGTTCAAGAAACCAATTTGAAATGATTCGAGCTTTGTGACATGGTGCATTATCCTGCTGGAAGTAGCCATCAGAGGATGGGTACATGGTGGTCATAAAGGGATGGACATGGTCAGAAACAATGCTCAGGTAGGCCGTGGCATTTAAACGATGCCCAATTGGCACTAAGGGGCCTAAAGTGTGCCAAGAAAACATCCCCCACACCATTATACCACCACCACCAGCCTGCACAGTGGTAACAAGGCATGATGGATCCATGTTCTCATTCTGTTTACGCCAAATTCTGACTCTACCATCTGAATGTCTCAACAGAAATCGAGACTCATCAGACCTGGCAACATTTTTCCAGTCTTCAACTGTCCAATTTTGGTGAGCTCGTGCAAATTGTAGCCTCTTTTTCCTATTTGTAGTGGAGATGAGTGGTACCCGGTAGGGTCTTCTGCTGTTGTAGCCCATCCGCCTCAAGGTTGTGCGTGTTGTGGCTTCACAAATGCTTTGCTGCATACCTCGGTTGTAACGAGTGGTTATTTCAGCCAAAGTTGCTCTTCTATCAGCTTGAATCAGTCGGCCCATTCTCCTCTGACCTCTATCATCAACAAGGCATTTTCGCCCACAGGACTGCCGCATACTGGATGTTTTTCCCTTTTCACACCATTCTTTGTAAACTCTAGAAATGGTTGTGCGTGAAAATCCCAGTAACTGAGCAGATTGTGAAATACTCAGACCGGCCCGTCTGGCACCAACAACCATGCCACGCTCAAAATTGCTTAAATCACCTTTCTTTCCCATTCTGACATTCAGTTTGGAGTTCAGGAGATTGTCTTGACCAGGACCACACCCCTAAATGCATTGAAGCAACTGCCATGTGATTGGTTGATTAGATAATTGCATTAATGAGAAATTGAACAGGTGTTCCTAATAATCCTTTAGGTGAGTGTATAACAAATAATAATGAATCCAAAATGTAAAAAATATACAATCTACTCGACTTTACTGCAAAAAGTTTGCGTTCTTTTAATTCAGCTAAGAGGTCACGCTGTGGCATATCATTCTACTGATCACACAGCTTCACGCTTTACGAATTAAAATCAAATCAAAATTAAACTTTGGAAATCAGCGATATCCGAAACTTCTTCGGATGAGCTTGCCTTTCCGGTCTCCCGCATTCGCAGGCGTTTGAGTGCTAGTCAAAGGAACGAAAAGAGTTAAAGATGAACCAAGAATACTCTTATGGTTCCACGGCCCTTTATTCTTTGTTCACCTATAATGCCATACCGATAATTAACTGGTAATGTTACAACTTTTCATAACGGTAAATTGACAGAACTGATTAACCAGTATTTTTTAAAAGGGCCTGTTCACACATGGTTTCTTAACGTCAATTTACCAGTAAAGACTGTATGTGTGAAAGGAGCTATTGTCAGTGCAACAAAGTTGAGCAGAGTTTAACCTTTTTGACTCAAAGGAACCCTTACAGTAGTATTAATAGAAAAAAATAAAATATATATTATAGTTGATAATAAATATTATACATTATTAACAAAAACACACTTCATTTTGTGATTCCAGAATTTTCAAGAACTTCAGTTTACAATTTAGATTATTTTAATATATTTATAATCATTTTATATTAATATATTACTCTTTATATCATTCATATTTTATCCTGCGGACACCAGGTTTGCTAAGGCACTGCTTTTTAAGGGAAGTCGGTCCATTCGGCGGCCATCTTGGAAACATTCAGCTCCTGCCTACTTGAATGAGAAAAGTTGGTCAAAGTTTTGTCCAAATTATGTTTCAGTAACATACTCCTATTGTTTCTTTTTGTCTCTTCCTTCATCTCTATATCTGTCTATATAGCCACAGCTTCCTGTAACTGCAAACCAAAGTTGGAGGTTTAACACTTAATGCAAAAATACCCACACCCCCCTCCTCCCTGCCTCTAAGCTCCTCCTACTGCATCGTCATGGCGATGAGCAGTGATCCTGGTTGCGTGGGGTTGGACCTTGACCCAGACTCTTCCCAGACTGCTGAAATGACAGACAAGATGTCCGCAGTGTCCCTAAGGTCTGATACCACCTCCAGTTTAGTGAAGAATGGGACGGGTGTTAAGAAAGCTCTGCCCAAGAGGCCACACCTGTCAGGCAGGAAGATGTCATTGCAGGAGAGAGGGACGTACGTGTCTTCTGGGGGCGGGGCTGACCGCTATTCCCGAATAGCCAGACAGCCAACCATCGAGTCCAAACGAGTGTCCATCTCAGACTCGCAGGTGAGAGACATTTAAATATTACCAATTTTGCAAATAAAGAAATTGTTAAAACATGACTAAAAATAAAGTAAATGATACAAAAGGAAAGTAATTGGTAAAATAAATGGCAAATAGTGGAAAGTAGAAAGTGTTAAGTAAATGAAGTAATGGTAAGTCTGTTTGCACAGTGAATCATATTTTCGCAAGTAAAGACTAGGAAATGCTATTTTTACATACAAAACACAGTAAATATGAGATAGTGGCCAACTTGTTTGAAATCAAGGATTCAACTGACGTAAAACTGTACGCAAATGCAAATGAGATCTGAAAGCAAGATTTTGTGTAGAATTAATTAAATCTCAACCTGTTCTTCAAACAAAGTTATCATATTGCTTAAAGGGTTAGTTCACCCAAAAATGAAAATTCTGTCATTAATTACTCACCCTCATGTCGTTCCAAACCCGTAAGACCTGTTCACTGTTACTATGCTGTTGACGTAGTAAACACAGTGCAGCACTTCCGGGTTCTATGTCAGAACGCCGGCTCAGTATTTGCCACTGACTGGCCAGCTCCTGCATCAGCATCACACGTAAGGGAGAGCGGGGCACAACCTAACACTTTTTGACTTTCTCAGTTTGTGTAAATCCACTTGTGGTTCAGAATATTTATTTTTCCCCACATTAATTTCACACGTCTAGTACAATTATGTGGTTTTGTTTCATTAATACAGTGTATACTTGATTTACCCAGAAAAAATGGAAGTGAAATGTGACAACATGCCCCATCGGTGGGGTACATTGTAACATGTGAGGGGCACGATGTAACATTAACATATGACAGCTTAAAATGTTATCTGATATAATAAAAAAAAAATACACGACAAACTAAAATATTTTGTCAATAAAATACAATTATAAATTTTTTCATATAAAATAATAATTTTTTAATAATTAAAAATAAAAAAAATGATAACAAACACACCGCTAAAGACAGCAATACAGCATAGTTCAAAACATAATAATAATGAATCATTTTTGAACATTGACTCTCGGTCTTTATTCACCTTTTTCTCATGGTTTCTCAATAGAATTTATAAAAGTATAGAATATAATAGCATAGTTCTAATAGGGGCACAATGTAACGCAGTGTTACAACGCACCCCACCTGCGCAACTGAGATTTAATCCCGGCTCGTGTCTTCTGCTGGTTAGATCAGCATTAAAGAACTATCTTAACTGTTAAATTAACAGATATAAGATTAAAATAATATCAGATTTGTCTCATTTAAAATAAACACAAAAAATAGAGATGAAAAAATAACTTGAGTAAGACTTCAAAGACTTCAAAATGTTGGCACATTTTTTTTCTCTATATAGTGTTGATATGACAACTAGTAAATACACTAAGTTTCGTCATGCTGGCATGTGTGGAAAGTTTTAAACCATGTGTGTTACAACTAACCCTGCGTTAGGTTGTGCCCCGTGCTCCCCTATACGTTGTTGTGCTCACGTGAACAGCGTCGGCCAATAGTGAGCCGGTGTTTTGACATAGAACCCGGAAGCGCTGCACTGTTTACTACGTCAACAGTTTAGGAGACTGACTTGGAAGAGAAGAAATTGTTGAATAAAGTCGTTTTTTTTTTGGTTGCACAAAAAGTATTCTCGTCGCTTCATAACATTTAAGGTTGAACAACTGGAGTCACATGGACTATTTTAACGATGTCTTTTCTACCTTTCTGGGCCTTGAAAGTGGTAATAACGTTGCAGTCTATGTGGGGTCAGAGAGCTCTCGGATTTCATCAAAAATATCTTAATTTGCGTTCCGAAGATGAACGAAGGTCTTACAGGTTTGGAATGACATGAGCAATTAATGACAGAATTTTTGGGTTAAAACATGTTGCTCATGTGTCTTCACTGACAGTAGACTTGTGAATGGATGGAACAGATTTATTAATGTTTGCGAGGTTCTTGGAGTTAAATACTTACTAGATAATCAAAGACTTGTTTAAATTATATTAATGTCTACTTGCTGAATGCCGATGGTAAATCAGGTTACAGCTGTCTTTCTAATATGAAATCCTCTCTTGCATAGCGTGTGTGTGTGTGTGTGTGTGTGTGTGTGTGTGTGTGTGTGTGTGTGTGTGTGTGTGTGTGTGTGTGTGTGTGTGTGTGTGTGTGTGTGTGTGTGTGTGTGTGTGTGTGTGTGTGTGTGTGTGTGTGTGTGTGTGTGTGTGTGTGTGTGTGTGTGTGTGTGTGTGTGCGTGCGTGTGTGTGTGTATTTGAAGCAAAACTCATTTCCTGTGATTAGTGTTCAGGGCAGATCATGTGGTGACCCAAACAGCCATACTTTAATAAGTCTTCTTTCATTCATACACAGCCTCCGCACCCCCCACCTTCTCATAACAACCGGCTCCTATTAAAGAATATCTTTGTTCTGACCCATAAAGGTGGTCTGTGTGTGTTTGGCTGTTGTAATGTGTGTGTGTGGCCCTGTTTCTTCCTGGCTATATGTTTGTGTGTGTTAATGGGGCTTAAGCCTGTCTGAAGACTGAGACACTGCTCTGAGAGGAGCATCAGCTGGTCAAATTCCCTTCATCTGCTCTCACACTTCTCCAGTAAATGAAGCACTCTTAGCTCTAAAGCTATTCACTGTCATTGTTTGAATCATTTTAATGTTCGAGTATTTACAGTATTTTATTTACTAAAATTCTGTCAATATTTACCCACCTTCATATAATTTTTTTCTTCCATGGAACTCTATAATTTGTATTATTATTATTATTATTATTATTAATAATAATTAGTGAATAAGGTTCACACATTCTTAATGATTTGTTTACAAATCAAACTCATCCAGTTGAGTCAGTAAGTGATCATTAATAACTTTATAACATTAACCAACTCCCTTAAAAAGCTAGCAATTATTTGTCATTTTGAAAATGCTGTGTGCTGCTTATAACCTAGTCAGACCTAGATATTGTGATTGTAGCTTGGCTTCGTCCAGTGTGCATACAGACTGTCATTGGCCTCAGCTGGAAAGCTTCAGTGTCCATTCATTGTATTTGGATGGAAAATGACAACAAGTTTGTTATTAAAAATTGCATTTGGTGTTCCACAGAAGAAAGACGGTCATATGGGGTTGGAATGATTATGACAGAATTTTATTTCTGGATAAACTAATCCTTTAACCCAGCCTAGACTGATTTGCTGTCGTGTCTGGTTGAAGTTGGTCTTCAAGCCTTGGTGTTCAACTTATTTAGCTGATCAACCAGCTGATCTTCCAGACTGACTAGATGCATAAGTGCACAAAACCCCTCTTAAATTAGCGACGCTGGCCAACTTGTCTTGAATGGGAGACCTGCAAATCAGCTTAGGTTGGTTTAGGATGTTTTTCTCAGCAGGAAGAGCAAAAACAGAGAAAGAGACAGAGAGTCAGTAATTAATATATGTAAGTGGTCGGATCATGACCTTGCGGTGAGCGCATGTGCTTTTAACGGCGATAAAGTAATTTGCAGTCTTTGTATGGAGGAATTTAATAATCATTGAAGTATGAAATATCATCAAAAATGAAAATCAAAAATCCATATGTGGACCGCTGCAGGTTAGCAGTAAAATCTTTATGAATTATTTTATACTTTAATAGAAGACGTAAAAGCATTCAGACTGAAAGCATTGTAAGAATTATATATATATATATATATATATAGAGAGAGAGAGAGAGAGAGAGAGAGGCACATTAAATTAATCATGGATCATAACAAATAACAAATCATGAGTAATCTTGAATAAAAATTATTTTAATTATGTCTCTCAATTTTTACCTCTCAAAAACTCTATTGAAAGAAGGTATGTTCTATTGACTGTATTATAATTGAAAGAATATGTTTAATGAGCAATTGAGCACACATTCTTATGAAGAATAAGAAGTAATCAAACATTCTTCAATTTTTTCTAAGGATCTCAGTGTTATTCTCTGATATGATCGCTGGTAGTTAGAGGAAGTAGAGTTTAGGGTGCACAGCATATCTTTCCCATGTTCTTGCATGTTCTGCCATAATGTACATTAGTGCCTGTGAGATGGTGGGTAGATATGAGATGGAGAAGGGCCTTCACATCTATTGATTGATATCATTCTGATAGAGAAAATCATACTTTGTACTATGAGTTTCATTATCTTCAATATATTGAAATACGCTGAGATTTCAGTAGCCATTACAGTCTTCAGTGTCACATGATATGATCCTTTAGAAATCATTCTAATATGCTGATTTGGTGTGAAAACTGTTTTGCTATTTATATTTTATGTGGAAACTGTGATTTTGACAGGATTTGTTAATAGATAGAAAGTTCAAAAGAAAAGCATCATGTGTATGTTCTGTTTTGGTTTAATTCTAGTTCCTTTGTTCTCATTTTCCAGACACTAGTTAGTTTCAGCGGTTACTGATTCGAATTACACACCTGTTTCAGTTTCTGTTAATTAGCTTCCCATGTGTATTTAAGCCCTCAATTCATTCAGTTCTTTGTTCGGTGTCATCTATGTTATAGAGGGTATGCATTGATGTCACTTTCCCACCAGAACACGCCCCCTCAGCTGGACTGAGTGGCAGAAGAGCTGCTGCGTGACTGGATTTAATAGAGCAAACTATGAAAACTCGATCTGTTTAATCTAAAGGTTAGACTCGATATAGTGTTCATTACAACTTTCCAAAGCTCCGGTGATCCATGGATATGAACGTGCAGCCAGGAATCGTGTTTCCTGACATTTATATGTGCCTGATTTCGACGCCGGGGAAATACATAAAGCAAATTTGCCTGTGAATAATGTTTTATATAAATACAAAATATGTAGGTCTAAATATATATATATATATATATATATATATATATATATATATATATATATATATATATATATATATATATATATATATATATATATATATATATGTATATACATTTATAAAAATAAAAAAAAGTTTAAACAGTGTTAATTAAAAAAATTAGTACTTAGGAACATGGAATTTATGCTAAATGTTTATTTACATTGTTAAAAATTGAAAATAATATATTGAAAATATATTATAGAAAACTAAGTAACTCTATAGTAAATACCTTATATGTAAATGACCTGGGTGTGTATTGTGCTAATTGCTTACTGTATGTACATGCCCCTTTGAATACAATAATCCAGATTTATCAACATTAGATCTGGAGTAAGAATAAACTGATGTGGATCTCATCCAATACAATTATTAGTGACTGAGACCCATTTTATGTGAATTATAATGAATGATTTTTCTGAGGTTGAGGTATCCTGTTCCCTTCTTAACCTGAGTCTGTTTATCATGAGATCCTGCTTTTTTAATAGTCTCAACCTCTCATTCCTCATTCTCTCTCTCCTTTCACTGTCTCTCTCTTCATCCCAGAAGCTTCAGTCACATCTTTGAGACTCTACTGTTTTCTCTGCTGTTGACTTACAGAACAAGCAAAAATAAGAAAAAGAAAAAAGTCTGGGTTCTTGTCTCTCTCTCTCTCTCTCTCTCTCATTCATTTCTCCTTTCAGACTTCAGACAGCTGTCATACACACTCTCCTCTCTGCGAGTGAGGAGCACGTCACACCTTGACACTCCAGCTGAAGTGTGAGCAGTAATGTGAGGCTGTTTTGGTTAAAGAACACAGAGCAGTTTCTTTTGCCCTTTTGCCCTTTTCCAGTTTGTTCTCTTGTACATTTTTTCTTCACTCACCTTTGGCCATGATGCACTCATGTCCTTTCTGTAAAATACTTTGCACCCTCTCCAGCCTTACCCACAAGCACATGCACACAAACCTACACCAATTACACCCTGTGATCCCAGATGTTATTGTAGTACAACATTTGAATGCACAATATGGCTGTACCTTACTTAAACCCAAGATTATCCAGTCTAATCCGGGTTTAAAAAGATAAAAAAGGACCAACCTGGAATAAGACCAAACTGAAAATTGAGCCTGTGCGCTAATCCTTGACTGTCACGCTTAAACGTTTTATTTCCCTGTGTGAAAACTTCAGCTCTCTCTTTTGAACTTTCTTTCTTCATATCCTCCCCCTGTCTTTTCCTCTCTCATTCATCTTCTCTGTTTGCAATCCTTCAGTTCTCATTACCCCTACGATGCATCTCTGCCTTCACAGGAAGTAGACGTGGTGTTTATTTGTTATGACAGGTCTCAGATGTGATCTGACTCTGCGAGTCCTTTATACATTTCGTAGAGTTGCATGTGTGAAATCTCGTTAAAGCATTACCTGATCTACACAATAGCATTAGCGGCCTGGAAAACCAGCCGTTGTCTGTGGACAGCCATTTAAAGGCATATCAGTTTGGAAGTTAGTTGCGGATTATTTTTCCTCAGACCCCACCAGTTAGGCTATATATAATAACTTCCAGCATCACTATACTAGTCTCTTTTTTGTGTGGATATTTGTGCGCTCTTCTTCTAAAATTAATGGTTTGAATAAGATTTTATAGAGCCTGTGAAACAAACAATTTTGAGACATCTAAAGATAGAAACGTGTAGACTAAAAACAATGTATGTAATTTGCCTCTATTGTTCTTTACTATCTAAGCCATGACAATATAAATAATTGATGAATGATATGAATTAATAATGTGATGAATAATGTTAATAATATTGTTAATTTTCAATAGGCATGCACAATATATTGGTTCCATATCGGTTATAGGTCAATATTAGAGATTTTATTATATAGAATTTAAAAATGTGGATGGATTTCAGCTGATATTACTTTTAATTGTGCATGCTCATTTTCTCTCTTTTTACATTTTGATTACATTTGCTGTTATCTAACACTCATTTAAAATTAATCTTTAAAAACATGAATATAATGCTTAAATGTACTTTTTTAATTTAGCGTTAGTGTTTAGTGTTTCATTTTTTATTTGCTTTAACAAAGTAATGCATAATGTTAATATCGGCCATTTACAAATTTTAGTTTATTGGTATCTGCCATAATTTTAGTATCAGTGCATCCCTAATATTATTGTAACAAATTTAAGTTCTTGTCTAAACTAATTCCTTCTAGTCTATCTACAATCAATCTTTAAAGGGATAGTTCATCCAATTATTTTTTTCGTCATCACTTACTCACCCTCATGATGTTCCAAACCTGTATAAGTTACTTCTGTTGAACTCAAAATGAGATATTTTAAAGAATGTTGGTAATTAAACAGTTGATGGTAGATAGTATAAAACAGAATTATAGAAACAAAAAATACTATGGAAGTCAATGGCTACCGTCAACTGTTTGATTACCAACATTCTTTAAAATATCTTCTTTTGAGTTCAACAGAAGAAAGAAATACAGGTTTGGAAAAACAAGAGGGTGGGTCATTTTTGGGTGAACTATCCCTTTAAGCTATGTTTTCCTGCAAATGAAATGTGACGCACAAACATTAAGTACTGTCCTCTGCTCTTGTTCTTGGTGAGTTTTGACCATCTGCTTGTGTGTGCAGGTTTACTGCAATGCAAGACTCACTGAGTGTGTGCCTGTAATAGTCCAACTTTCCTCTCTTCTGCACCCCCCTCTTTCTCTATCTCTGGTCGCTAATAACCTGGCAGCTTCTATACTGTGGCACAGGTGCACTGTGCACTGTGCTGGGTCTGGGCATCAGTGATTCTTTTGCCAGTTTGCGGGGGAGGACATGACTTGGTGGATGTTAAAAGTCATATCTATGCTTTCAGATTACAAGCAGCAAAAAGATTCCTTTATCATAAAGACTTATTATGCACTCATGCATGTGCCATCTTGCAGATCCGGACTTGACAAACACCTGTTTTTAATGATACTGGAATTTGTCTGAAATTACACCTTTACGATGTTTCATGTGTGGAGGAATGTTTGAAAGGTGGACAGAGATAAGAGCAGTTCTACTCACTGGGCTCCTGAGGAACCATTGTTTTTTAATAACATGATCCAGACAAGACTTTTGTCCTCAGTGAGTGTACGAGCATGTCTGCTCAGGAATGGGACCGTGAAGCTGGGTCACCTAATGGATAAAGATGGATGGAAATCTGTGGAAACTATTAAGTGACTGGTTTATGATCACAGAGACTTGCACCTAAACTGATAGAGGAAATTTCTCTGGTAATACAAAACACTTATGGAGAAATTATAGCAAGAGGACAAATGGCAAACCAGAGCGACAGACAAGCATTTCCAAGGATTGGCATTTCCGCTAATGTGTGATGAGAATGAGGGTGAAGTTACAGATTCAAAACTGAATTTCCGGACTCCTCAATTGGATTATCTGTGGACTGTGCTTCAAAGCTTTACCACACAGCAGTCATGAAGTCACTAAAGAAACAAAAAGCCTCAAGATGGCTAGGTTTGTTGGGGCCAGATTTTCTTGTAAGAGACAGGTGGAGGACCCTATATAAGCTTCCTATAGAGAAGCGAACTACTGATCTGGATTATTCACGGAACCATAGCTTTGGACAGACATGTGGCACACCTGAATCCAGCAGTAGGTGGGCAGTGTAGAGTTTGTGGTGAGGGAGAAAATTTAGAGCATCTGTTTTTGTTAATCTTACAACTTGGTTTCAGGGGTTTACAGAAGAATCTTCAGACAAAATATTTAAAATATAGATTTTTATTAAGAAAAATTCATCTTATTGAATTATCGGTAACACTTTACTTAAAGCCTTTATACATAATGCATTATAAAAGTATTTTTTAATGCATTAATTATGCCTTGTAATGCACCTTATAATGCATTGTATGATCTCATTAATAATTGTAACTATAGTTATAATACACTTTTAGAAAGTATAATGCATTAAAACACAACAAACAACCAATTCCAGATGTAACAAGGAATCTGTGAATATTATAATGCATTTTAACTTTGGTTATAATTACTTATGAAAAGATATAATGCATTATACCATACAGTATGAATACCTTTATAATGCATTACACATAAAGACTTTAAGTAAAGTGTTACCGAATTATCTAATAGGGACAGCAAAATTGGCCATATGGAAAATGAGAAAGAATAAGGGCCTAGAGTTAACAGCAATGGATCCTAAAGTAATGTTTATGTGTCTGATGGCAGCAAGATTGACAATAAAATTTGCATATTACAGACTTACAAATAATGTTCCTGATTTTTGTGAAATTTGGTGTATTAATTAAAGTTAAGATAATATATTAAGAGGTGTTGTGTGTTGTACGTGCCAATCACTTGGTCTTAAGTTTTTAAAGGAATATGTTTTTTATTTATTTATTTTATATTTAATTGCCTTTTAATGTTTTTGGGATATGATGTTTGAATTAGGAATGTAAAAATGTGTTTAAAAAAAGTTCTCTCTCTCTCTGTCTACCTACCTCTTCATTTCATTTCCCCATTATCTGTAAATAAACTAAATGATTACAGAGTATCAAATTGTACTTTAGTCAGAAATCTTTTGTGTCTGTTTTATATTTCTATATACCCTCATCTGTCAATGATGTTCCTCATCCAGTGAATTTCTTCCTCTCTTATCTTCTCATTTTTGCTTTTACCACTACAGTCTTTCTTCCTGTTTCTTTGCTTTATGTTTGAAATGGTTGAAATGTTGTTGTGCAGGGCTGTATCCGCATTGTAAATCCATTTTTCGGTATCCGTTTTAGCACCACATTTTTTCAGTATAGCGCAACAAAACAATAAATCAAAAGAAAATGGCACAGTAAAAAATCTAACTAAATTGCATGCTTTTAAAAAGAACATAACGGTCTCTGTTCCGTCTCTTTATAATACTACAACATTTGCAGTACATTCTAGCTAGTAGAAAGCAACAATGTCACATTTCTGCTATTAGGGCAGAATTGTTTGCTGTTGTAATGTTCCCTGCTGTGGGGAAAACTCTGCAGTTCACAATGCACCGAGATTGCTGATCCAGATAGTAATTGTTTTGCCAACTTGGCTACTTGCAAGTTTTTTTGCACTTGCCAGCTGATTCACATGTACTGTTCACATGTTTTTTGTTTTTGTTTGTGGAATGGTTCAGTCATAATTTCATGAATGGTGGACATGATCTTGATACTTCATAATTTTATGACCTTTTTTTATTGATATCACACATTGTGTAACTATGTGAAATAATATCTTTCTAGAAAGAAATATATTATTTGCAACAGTTGATACAGATATTAATTGGGTGCAATTAATTAATTGGGGGATGGCTTATTAAAAAAGAGGTCAATGATGAAATCCAGGAAAACCATACTGAAAATGCTTTTATTGCCCATATTATGGATTTCACATTGCTCTTAAAAAGTGGTAAATGAAACAACTATTATAACATCCATATACTGATCATTTTCATTCTATATATTCCTTGAATTTGTCTACACAAATATCTAAGAATTGCTCTGCCTCCATTTGTTCCCAAATTCAAAATACTTACACGGAAATGAAAGCCGTGATTTTATTACTGAAAGTACTAAATCTTTTTTTCCCCCATATTTAATTAATTAAATTATTATGTAAATTTACCTCAATATAAATAAATAAAATCTGAATAAAAGACCTTTATTTAATATTTAATACCTCAATATTTAAATGTCCTTTCTTGAACAGAATTAACTGCAAAGTGGATCAGATTTTCTGTCAATAGTCAAATGTCAGGCTATGGGAAACTGAGAGTGCGGTAGTTGCTGCCATAGTCCACCAGGAAGCAAAATCTTTAAATCTTTTCTTTTACAGTTCCCATTCTTTCCTTGTGGAATAGGTTATAAAACAAATGCAGAGATTTGTTGTTTCCGCCTGTAACTGGCTTACATGTTCCCTCTGGTGTGTAATATATTAATATAGTGTCACGGCTCCTTTGTGTGTGCAGCTGGTATTGATTTGATTCTCTCTCTGTCTCTGTTCTTTTCTCTCTTTCTTTCTCACTCTCTTACAATTTCAGGATTGCATCCAGCTTAACCAGTACAAGTTAAAGAGTGAGATTGGGAAGGTAAGCCCCCCTACATCATTGTCATATTGCATTATTTTGATAATCGATGTGCATATAGAAATCAGTAAAATCCCATGGCCATATTGTGTTTCATAGCAGTCATTCAGACATTCAGACACTGACTCTTACTGACCCTTAGCACAGTCTCATAGTCTGACTCATCATAATCTATGTATTTTGTTTATCTTCTTTCCTCTCCCCATTTCTTCTGTCTTAAAGGGATCATATGGTGTTGTCAAGTTGGCATACAATGAGGATGATGACAAATATTATGTAAGTACTTTTTAAGATAACAATTATTTCACATTTGGATGTACTTGTTGTATCATCCTAACTACTGACTAGTGCAGTGTTGTAGGCTGTTGGGGTGGCCTATATGACCAACACTGAATTTGGTGATGCTAGTGGTGCTTTAAACAGTCATAAAGTGTGTATTGTGAGTGAGTGAGGATGTAGCGCAAAGGTAAGGAACAGTATACTGGGGGAAAGAGATTGGAAAGAGAAAAATGCAGAGAGATGCCAGAAAGGATGATGGAGGAGAGGCGGGATAGATTGAATGGTAATGAAAATGAGAGCAGATGGGGGAGGGTTGTGATATAACAGTGATGGCAAGAATGTGCAGCAGTACTTAATTTTATTTGGAGATGTTCATATCAGCCCACTAACATCGTCACTGTTGATCACAATATGCACACAGTAACCGAACAAACACATAGATTGACAGATGGAAAATTCCTTTAATCATTTTCCTCTGATACATTTCATTTAATTGGCTGGACAGCAAAGAGCACAGACACAGAAAATGATACGTTCAAATTATGTTTTATTTGTTTTTAACTAAAGCAGTTTTTAACTAAAATGTGGAAATTGTCCTGCTGTGTAATTATCCTCATCTTAAGCTGAAATACAGAAGCATATCTGTAATGAACAGTACAGAAATAAAATGTGAAAATATATATAAAAAAAAAGAAAACGTGTAATATTTTGCCACCAAGCCCTGTGTTAGAACTTGACACAAAAGACTTGTGTTATGGACATGCATTTTTAAATGGACATTTTTGGGGCATCTTTGTCAATTTTGCTAATCAGGCCAGTAAATCAGAAAGTAAATAAGAATTTTTTAAATATTTTATGTCAGGAAGAGGGAGATATTCTCCTTCTACTCTTAATTATATTTGTCATATTATGTAGAACTGTTTTCATTTTTTCCTACAGTCTACATGACAAAAAGTGAGATTTGCAACATGAATAAGCATAAAATAAGTTAAAGCTGTGCTTATTTTTGTGGATGCAGGCAGCATATGGGAGCTAACAGTTGGGAACAGTCTGTCAGAATAGCGGAATACTTTGAAATGTCCTGCATTGTGTGACATAAAATTACTCTACTCAGCATTTTCACGTTGTATTATGTTTGTGCATGCAGATTCATGATAATGAAGAGACTACATGGAATGTATGTAAAGGATGTAGAGATATGGTCGAAAGGTTTGAGTGTGGAATAAGAAAAACAGTCTAAATAACTTTGATTGGCATGATGAGTCTCTGAGATGTCGAATGGACAGTCGCTTGTGCACCACAATCTTTATATTGTACGAGTAGTGATAAAGCAAATCACATTCACTGAGAGCCTGTTCACTGGATGAAAACACTTTGTTAATGAGAGAGGTCAGATGAGATTGGTTAGACTCCTTCATGCTTAGAAAAAGGCCACAAACACTCAAACTAGCACTTCTCACAACAGGAGAAAAGCACAGCTCAAATCATAACCTTGAAGAGAATGAGCTTTCAACAGCAGAAGGCCGATCCTGGATCCTCTTCTGTCAGACTATATATATGAGATATAAACTGGGTGACTCAACAGTGGGGGAAAATAAACATTCTTGGTTTTTCTGAAGCATGCACATACTAGTATCGAAATGCATGAAGCCAGCATCACACCATGTATCAATATAAAGGGGGTCTTATTTGGTGTGATCTGTGCAGGTCTACAGATCGCATCTGATTATTTTCTTGTCCTCCTCATAATCATCTGTCATAATAGACAGTGTGTCTGAAAGCAAAATATAGCTCCTGGTTCCCAGCTGCATTCATTAATTCATGGCGTTTGGATATATAAAAGCAAGGATAAATAGAGGACAGAGATCAAATCCCTTCATAAAGGCAGAGTAGAGTGAGAGTGCCCCCGTCTCTGGCCTTTACACTCCACTGGCCTCATAAACTCACGAGCAGGGTATTATCGGTCTTACAATTACCACACATTCTCTTTTTTCTTTACTTGTAGAATGAATCCTGAAATTAAAACTCATTCTCCATTTAACTCTATGTGTATTCTCCTGCTCCACGCTTTCAATTTTTCTCATGCTTGTATTAAAGTGCCCCTATTATGCTATTTAAAGGCTCCTAATTTTGTTTTGGAGGTCTCCTACAACAGGTTTACGCATCAAAGGTCAAAAAACTGTTTAACTTTCTCATAATACGTTGCACATCACCACATTTTTCAATCATTCTTAAACGACTCGATGGATGAATCAGTCTCTCTAAATCCCTCCTTTCCACGAGCCTACTCTGCTCTGTTTGGCCAGATGGTCCAGTCTGTTGTGATTGGTCTACCGCTTACAGCGCACGTCCGAAGCTAAACTCCCATTACCAAAGACAGTAAATATGCCGTTGATTTTACCATATAAATCCGAGCGCAAGTTTGATGATGAAACATTGGAAGAAATAATTATTCAACCCGAACCTCCATTGCAAGAAGACTTGAGGAGGACAATTCTCTGTGATAAACTAAACATTTTGTGGAATATTATGAGATGTTGCAACTGTAATTCCTCACCATCAGCATTAACAATTGTATGTCCATCAACAAACCCATGTATATATTTCTAATTTATTGCGGTGTACATATAAGAAATGTATCAATAACGGTGTAACATATGTTCACCCAGCACTAACATGAATGACGGATGTAACGAATGTTTGTAAAACAAATCTTGCCCCATCCTTTATCTTTACTCAAAGTAGTAAGTACGACTGACAATATGCATTAATAGACACAGTTTTAGGTAGTGGCCCACAGCTGCTTAGCAGAAGTATAGTTAGCCGGTTAGTCGGAAACTATGTATTTTGAACACCCGGTAGAAAATATATACATCAATAATTATTCTTACTTACAGGTTGTGATTCTGAGGAGCAAGCTGGTCCAAATGAGCTGGTTACTGACCCATCTTTCACGAGCAAGGGTTTTGCGCATCCCACGTTGAACTCAGAGATTTGAGAAGCAGTCGTCAGTAAAATGACGTTTGAGGGCTGGTCAAGTTGTTAGTGGGCACACAGCGTACAACATAGGTGGGCATTATGCAAATGTCTTTTTTAGTGACGTAGAACCGCAACGTAGTGGGATTCAGATTACAAACGACTCGTATAGGCAGTTCAGAGTAGATTATTTCTTTTGGGAGACAGGCACTTTATTTATTGTGCACTTTCGACTTTACAACTTTGCAGAATGTTTACATTCACAAAGAGCTGTATTACACACTGCATGAAAGTAATATTTGAAAAATCATAATAGGGGCACTTTAAAGTTTCAAGAAACTTTAACAGCAAATTAGAATGCTTTCTGAATGATCATGTGACACTGAAGACTGGAGCAATGACTGTTAAACATTCAGCTTTGCCATCAAAAGAATAAATTATATTTTAAAATATTTTAAAATAATAAAGTTATTTCAAATTGTAATAATATTTCACAATATTACTGTGTTTACTGAATGTACTGGATGTTTAATCAAATAAATGCAAATTTCTTAAGCATAAAACCGACTTCTTAAATAACATTTAAAAATGTTACCAACCCCAAACTTTTGAATGGTAGTGTGTATAGCAATTATAATTTTTTTTTTTTTTTTTTTTTAAACGGTGTTTAGGTATTGCTTACTTGCTGATTCATCTCATTGTTTCCCAGTCATTTATATTCTGACGCTTCAGTTCTTTCCAACCCTGCTGCATTCTAAATAGCAATTTTGTTTCACCGTGCTCACCTCTGACATGTTCATGAAACATTCATGCTTTCCCCTTCACTCTTTGTGAGTTATTTAAACTCATCAGCACTACAGATGTAGATCTCCTCCAGCTGTCCTTGAAACTGAGGAGAAAGTCACCTTTTCTTATTGCTAACTATTATAGATTCACGACTAAATTTGTGCATGCTTTAAATTTTTATATGAAGAGGCATTTCAGATATTGGATTTTATAGCATAAAAAAATAAAGGAAAAGACCACATTTTCAACATATGCTTCAGTTAAAAGTTGAATTCTTTCCATGACAATATGTGAAAGTGTGTCATGAGAAACTCGAGGATGAATTTTGAAATTATTCGGCACTCACTCATTACGAAAACCCTCATGTTTTCTGCATGTGCTAGAAACCCAGTTGATAAGTAGACAAGACACAGGTGCACAATTCTTCTGTAATGGACATCTTCCTTTATAAAAAGACAGATGACTCAGTATGTGTTTCCCAGGAAGTACATGTTTTAAAAGCCCAGTTCTGTGTGCCAAAAAGCAATTTATTTGATTAACATTTAAATTGCTTACAAAAATATCTGATCCAAGCATCAGCGGTTGAATGTGCTCAACCTCTTTTTTTTTCTTTTCTCGAGAAAAAACTATATAAACTAGTTGATTTACAAACACGAGCACTTTGGTCTGCGTGCTTCTTATTGTCTGTCACTCCCTGTTTGTGACCAAATTTCCACATTCATTTGAACAGAAACACTGCTGTGAGGGGAATCTCGAGTGTCCCATCAAGGCCAGAAGCAAACGAGAAGGCTGCAGTTGATTGAACTCTGTGAAATCTATGTTTGATTAGTATGTAAATGGGAAAAAGTCAGTTGATTATGTCACCCACTTGGAAATAAGCTGTGTTTGAGACGACCTCTGTGTAGAATAGTTCAGTCTTTATAGTCTTTGCAAGATTGTCTGTTTGTCTCATTGTGTCTGTGTCTTTGTTTTGCAGGCAATGAAAGTGGTATCTAAGAAGAAGCTGATGAAACAGTATGGCTTCCCTCGTACGTATGGCATTTAAATTAAGTTTTAATTTGAAACCATATGTGTGCAGGTGTTATGCACAGCAGATGTTGTTCTTTGGGGCAGATGTTGAAGTAGGCCTCTAAATTAACTAAAGAATTCAGTATTTAAATGAAGCAGCACCCTAAGTTCTGTATATTTTTAATCATTCTTTCGCTGTGCAGGCCGCCCTCCTCCCAGAGGTCCTAAAGCAGCCCAGGGAGAGCAGCCCAAGGTGCTTGGTCCTCTGGAGAGAGTTTACCAGGAGATAGCCATCCTGAAAAAACTAGACCACCTCAACATTGTTAAACTGGTTGAGGTAAGGACTATGGACAAATCCATTCATTCATGTAATCCACTGTTGATGAACTTGTGCTAATCAGTAGTACTTTAATAGAGAAAATAATAACAAGCAAACTTCTATACGTTCTTCTAAATGTTCTTTTAAAGGAGTCGTGAACTGCATTTTTTAAATTACTGGCTATTTTCTATCCTGTTTTTGACCCTCTTTTTGAAAATGTTTTGATGGACGTATCGCAAGACTTGGAACCTAACCCTAACCCTAACGCCCACTGCTATGATTGGGTAACAGTTTTGCATATTAAAATCATTTTCAACGTTCCCGCCATTACACGTGTGGAATTGTTTTGAAAATTTAGTTGCATAGTTGAAACATTTGCCAACAATGTGAAAACTGTATGCGTATTACGTATGCTTTATAAGTCTTATAAAGAGTTTAAGTACTTGGAGTTACTGCAGTTATAGTTGACAAATGATAACTTACAGTGTTTCATGTAAACAGAATTATGAATGAATGTTGCATTGTTTGTCGCACTGTTGTTCTTATAGGCTATTCATCATTCATCCTTTTCAATGAGGAGAAAAATTTATACATTGTCATTTGCAGAGTCAAAATAAAAAAAAAAAGTGTTGTAATGTCTTACTGATGACAAAACAGAAGATGTCACTCACTGAAGCTTTTATTCAGGATGACAGCGAATAGCTTTGATCAAGACAATAACAAAAGCAGCGTTCTCTACGTGCTTTCTTCCGTATCCAGGAATCCCCTGTATTAACCCCTTATGTACTGAAGCAAAGAAAAGAACAGCAAATTACAACTATTCACAGTTAAGACTGCAGCGCTACAGTGTAAATACTCAGTACATTTCAAACAATCTGTAACAGACAAAGCAATAGTGACAACATTGTTACTCACACTTGTGTTACGGCATTACTGTCGGATTGAATATAGTCGTCACTGCATCATCTTATATTTTTAGTCAATCTGAAAAGCCTGCGCCTGTGTCCTGTTTAAAAGCGAATCCGCAGTAAAATGAAGCAAACAAAGTTCATTCTTGCTTTCTTAATGTTATTTTTAATTTGGTTTCTATAAAAACTGTTTTGAGTTCTGAAATTTTACAGGATATTTTTTATAGTACAATGACCTTCAAAAATCAAGGAAATTCATTTTCCTTGATCCCTTTAAACCAAACTTTCTTTCTTTTGAACTTCCATTTCTTTCCAACTTCCTTTCTTTTATTGAAAGGAAGCAATAGAGCAAAGTTATTTCTTTTTGAACAAAAGTAATTTCAAACTTCCTTCCTCGAAAGAATGAACAAACAAACAAAAGAACAGACAAATCAAGAATCCCTCTGAACTTCCTTCCTTCCTTCCTTCCTTCTTTCCTTCCTTCCTTCCTTCATTTTATTTAAAACAAGACCCAGGAAATGACAATGTATACGGTTTTCTCTTCATCAAAAAGGAAGAACGATGAATAGCATATAAGAACAGTGCAACATTCATTCATAATTCCGTTTACATGAGACACCGTAAGTTATCATTTGTCAACTATAACTGTGGTAACTCCAAGTACTTCGGATGAGACGTTAAACCGAGGTCCTGACTCTCTGTGGTCATTAAAAATCCCAGGATGTTTAAAATTAAAAATCCCATTGGCCTCTGTCCATCATGGCCTCCTAATCATCCCCATATACTGATTGGCTTAATCACTCTGTCTCCTCTCCACCAATAAGCTGGTGTGTGGTGGGCGTTCTGACGCAATATGGCTACCGACCCGTGGCATCATCCAGGTGGATGCTGCACATTGGTGGTGGTTGAGGAGATTCCCCCCTTCCATGTAAAGCGCTTTGAGTACCCAGAAAAGCACTATATAAATGTAACAAATTATTCATTATAATTATGAATTATTACTTAAACTTTATTTTCCACAGCCAAGACTTATAAAGCATACGTAATACGCATACATTTTTCACATTGTTGCCAAATATTTCAACTATGTAACGAGATATGTTTTGAAATTTGGAAGGAACTGGACTCAGCTGCACCAACCACTCAGACTACCTAGTGTCATTATGTAATTTGTGCCAAAGAGGGGACAAAATAATAGCAACGCAATGAAAATCAGCCAGGAGTAAATCTGTTGAAGAGAGACAGCCCGTAATGTCCTGAGAATAGGGTGGGGAGAGTGCAATCGATCGCAGGAAGGTAGAATGGAGGGATGCTGAAAGAGAAAAGCGCCTTTCCTTCTCTCCCCCTGTGGTTCTGTCTGAGTGCTCTTCAATCACAGCAGCACCCACGTACGTCAGCAAAATTAGAAAAGAGGGGTGAGAGAGAGCGAGCCAGAGAAATTTTAAACAGAATATGAATCTTAGAAAGTGAGGCAGAGGAACCACCTACACTCTAATCACCTGCCTCTCCTACTGCCGGCCCAAGTACAGTCTTAAGTCAAGAGTGTGCGGCTATTCGGAGGAATACAGACATGGAGCTCTGCTAGCAGTGAAGGATGAGGGGCACCTAATGCTTATCCAATCTCATCACCAGTGTAAAACTAAAAGTAGCTATTCTGTGCCAGCAGCCTGGCTGTTTTTAAACTAAGTTCAGCTTTTGCATCTAGCTTTTCCAGTAACAGGCAACTTTTTCCATGCAGTGTTGTAGAATGACATACGCTTCAACATTTAGTTTTTCTTTATATATTTGCACACACAGCTATATAGCCAATCGAGCTGAGGCAATAATCAAACATGCTTTTCTAAAATGTTGTCTCTCATATGTAGTATTGGACAGTCTGTTTTTTTTCTCTGCGTAATACTGTAGTTGTTAAAACATTGCTGAAGAGTGTTTCCCACAAAGCTCCTCTGTATTGTTTGCAGCTGTAGTTGCCCTTATTTTTTTACGTTGAAATCCCATATGCCGTGTCATAATGTGCAGACTCGCACTGAATCTGTGCCTGCTAAACTCAATGGATTTCTGCAAAATTTCAATCACAAAGTTCTAAAATAGCTTTCAGCTATTAATAACAGTAATGTTCTATTGAACACATTTGAGCATTTTTAATTAATTCCACAGATTTTCCCAACATAATCAATGAAGAAAAAAGTTTAGTCATTTGCTTTGAACCTACTAATGGATATCACAGAGTTTCCTAGATAACAAGAATGCTGGCGATCATACAGTGCATGTAGCAAGTGGTGTTTTTAATAAAGTTCCTGTTTCAGGTGCTGGATGATCCAACGGAGGACAACCTTCACATGGGTATGTTCTTTTTTGTTGCCATATAATTTTAATGGTAAAATGGCACCTATGTGTAAAAGATTCAGCAAATGATGGTGTTTTTACAGTAGTAAACATCCATTATACCCATTATATTGTACAATTGTATTTACACTACAGGTTTCTTTTTAAAGAAATTAATACTTTTATTCAGCAATGATGCACTAAAGTAATCCAATGTGACAGTATAAATATTTACAAAAATAAAAAAAGATTTCTATTTCAAATAAATGCTGTTCTTTTGAACTTTCTATTCATCAAAAAATCCTGAGGGGGAAAAAATGATCACGGTTTCCACAAAACTATTAAGCAACACAGTTGTTTTCAACATTGATAAGAAGAAATGTTTCTTCATGTGACACTGAAGACTGGAGTAATGACTGCTGAAAATTCAGCTTTGACATCACAGGAATAAATCACATTTTAAAATATATTAAAATAGAAATAAGTTATTTTAAATTGGAATAATATTTCACCCTCTTGTACTGTATTTTTGGTCCAATAAATGCTACCTTGGTGAGCATAAGAGACTTCTTTCAAAAATCATACATCAAACATCATACCAAACCGACACTTGTGAATGGTATTGTATTACTATTCTAATCATCAAAATGAACCCCATATTTACACATAATGCATGCTTAACTCTTTCTTTTCAAGGTGTGTTCAATGGTTGCAGTATTCAGCTGTTTGCTTTCATTGCTAGTCATCACATCGCTTCACTGCTCATTTACATGAAATGAAACACTTTTGTCTCGTCAATATCGCTCATATTGTCTCACATCACCAACTCTCATTGAAAATAAATGTTCTCTGGGCGTTTTGTCGCTTCAAAACTTTTATCAGTATGAAACCTCCCTGAAGTCATTACCAGCTTTACTTTTTCATTAAAAGTAGACTGTGGTGTATTTCAAATAGTTCAAACTGTTCAGCCTGGCTTCCTAATAGGCTGACGTGAGATTCGGCAGAATAAGTGTCTCATACATAAGACTGTGTGACATATTTAGTTGGCTGCTCTGACTCATACTGTAAAAATGAATATAAGGTGTTTAAGCTGATGGACTGCTACAAAATCCTGAATGACTTCACACCACTGAGCAATGGTGCGAATAAAAGCACATATCCTGCTTATATGCGAGTCGGGTCATATAAGGCTATGATGTACTATGTGAGGAATGTGAACATTAAATTTCATAAAGTGCACTGAATAATGGATTTGTCAATAACAGAATATGTCTTTTCACTCTCATTTTGCTTTAATGACACTCCTCGTGCTATATCTGATCTCTCTGCAGTGTTTGAGCTGATGCAGAAGGGGTGAGTATACTGTGTGTACACGTAGACCTATTTTCTACGTAATTGAGGATTTCACCACATTATCTTCCATCCTCTGTCCTTCCATTAATCACTCCATTTCTCCTTCATCGACTGCCCTGTCTTGAATATCTGTCATCACTTTGATCCGACTCAGTTTTCCCTGGTTTCCTCTCTTGTTCCAAAGGGATTAATTAAATGCTTAAGTTTTTACTTTCTCACTCAGACTCTTATTCACGTCTTTTTCTAGATCAGTTCTTATGTTTTTTTTATCATTCAGTAGACTCTTTTATTCTCTCTGCATAGTAAAAAATATTATTGTTAATCTTTACTTGTATTCTGTTTAGTGTTTATTTGTTCTGTTGCTTTCTCTGCATTTCTAAATCCATAAAAAGCTCATTTAAAGGGCAGCAGTCTTCCAGTTTATTATAAGACCTTTTTTTCTCAAATGTGACATTTTTGGTTGAATGAGTTTCTGCCAGTGCCTGGCTTTGTTTGGGAGAGAAATGTGTTGTTCAGTATCCCTGGTGTTTGTGAGCTTCTGCCTTGAAAAGAACAGATTAAAACTTGCTTTGCATAATTACAGAATGGTCTATTTTCACTAGACCTGGCTGAATATATTTGGCCTTTCTGCTCAATCGTGATTCACTGCCTGTGGGTAATGAATGAAATGGCCTTTGAGGACCCTGTTTTGTGCTAAGTGGTTTTTGTGATTGGTTTTTATGTAAATCTCACAGTTCATTTTGAAGGATTCCATCCACTGTGTGTGAAGTCATGTAGTTTCACAGCATCCTCTGTTCTCTCACTGATGTATCTTACTTGCCCAGTACTGCCTTGTCACATATGTGTTAGAATGTCATGCTAACTTAAAGGTACACTATGTAACTTTTTGTTCAAAATTAGCAACATTTAAATAATGAGTCAATACATAATCAATTCTTCTTCCAAAACATGTTTTTGTCTTACCCTGATTTACTATAGTATAAGCCTGTTATAAGTGTTTATATTTTAGACCTGACGGGATGGTTTGGTTAGTTGTCACACAGTGAGTGAGAACGGTTGACATGGAGCACACTAAATCTCAAACCTCCGGGGAATTAACCGTTTGAAAAAAATGGCAAACAGAGAAGAGTCTGCTGGAAAAACATTTGGCATTTTATGATATACTGTACGGCTGTTTCGAATTCTGCTGATTTAAATAGGTCACTAAGTCTATATTATCTAGCTGACTAACGTAGATGAGATTTTGTTGAAACTACAAAAATAACATAATATTCTTAAAAACATCAGAATGGATTATACATATATAAAAATGTAAATACATGTATATTTTTTCATATTGACAAATAAACATATTTAAATGTTTATTTAATTTGTTTAAAAAATTGTTAATTAATAAATTGTAATATATAAAATGTAATAATAAAATATAATAAAATGTAATATATAGTAAATATTTTATTTTTTAAATATAAAATGTTTGAAATTAAATATTTTATACAAGGAATACATTTTTTCTGCTGCATATAAAAAATAGATTGCTAAAAATAAAATGTATAATGTTTTTGTGGTGGGGTCAGTGAGCATTTTTGCAAGGCAAGTAAAAAATCTGAACTACATTAGAATATTTGTTATTATTTAAGCTGGTCTCATGCTGAAACCGCATCAGTGGGATGTTTCGGACACTATATTGTATCAAAATGATTTTGTGACCTCTCCTAGACTAAATGTTTAATGTTGTTTCTCTACCTGTCATTTCATTAACAATTTCTCTTCATGAATCTTTGCTCTCTGTTACTGTCTTTTATTAGTACCTTAACTTACAATAAATTGTCTCCATTGGTCACCAGCCCTGTAATGGAGGTTCCCAGCGACAGTCCCTTCAGTGAGGACCAGGCCCGCCACTACTTCAGAGACATTGTTCTGGGCATCGAGTACTGTGAGTCACTTCCTTTTATTTTAAAAGCCGTTTTCAAATTGCTGGGTCAACCTCACTGGGTTCATTCTTAGATTCTAAGGAGACCACCTTGACATGGTTTTGGTAACAGAGCATGTGAATAAATCCCAGGAGAGAAGAGCTAAGCAAACTCCTACAGATGAGCGTCTGACATTAATCATTACTTGTGTAAAAATAAAGACCCAGGAGAGCTCTGTCTCGAGGAACATCTCTGTGTTTGTTGTTCTAACTCATCATGGCATCCTGTTAGGCTAATGAAGTGAGCGAATGTGGCAGTGCGCTCATGTATGTGTGCGTGGGGGAGGTCAGCGTTTCCTGATGAAAACAAGTCTGTGCTATTTCTAAAGGCTGTTCTGATCTTCTCATCTGTCAAAAGAAGCAGCATGAGTTATGGAAAAAAAAAGATTTTGTTTTACAACTTAAAGATTGCATAATGATGGTTAAAGTTACATAAAGTGGTTGAAGTAAAGTTAAGCTCAATCAACAGCATGTTTCATAATGTTGATTACCACAAACTAATTTCCAAAAGCAAAAATCTGGGTTATAGTGAGGCACTTACAAAAGAACAAAATGTAAACAATATGTGTGTTATTATGGTTTTTGTGTAAAAAAAAAACAACAAAATCGCTTACTAACCTTTTCAGTGTAAAGTTACAACACGATGTCATAAATCCTAAAATGAGTGCAAAATTGTAAAGCTTTACACCTTAAATAATACAAAGAAGTTTTAACAGAAGTATTAATGTAAGGTCTTTTACAAAATAAGCCCTATTCACTTCTATTGTAAGCGTGTCATCGTAACCTACATTTTTTATTTTTTTAAAGAAAACAAGGGATGAGGCAAAATGATTTTAAATAAGTTAATCGACATGTAGATTGAGCTTAAATTGTATTGAACCTTTAAATAGGATGGTAGCTCAAAAAAAAGAAGAATGAGCTTAGCTGAGTTGATTGCCAAGTGTCTGTTCTGCTCGAGTGGAAACTCAGCTTTCATCAATTCATTTGAATCCTACTAACCAGGCAACACTCGCTGTGGCAACCGTCTGGTTGGCAACAGGCCATTTGCATGATTTGCTACAAATCAGTCTGTGTTCACAACAAACTCCTTTGTGTGTCTTTCATTTGTGGACTGCAATCAGAGTATGTGTCCATATCCTGTTTATTTCATTAGCACCATGCTAGTTACCTTAGGGAGCTATGTCAATATAATGAATTAATAGTTATCTAAAAAAATTGTGTGTGTGGGTCTTATGATATGTAAACTGCTCGAGAGACACCTTACATGAGCTTTGGTGTACTCCATGGGTTACATTCACATTGTTTTGCTGACTTTGATCAAATAATGCTAAGACTCTTCCTTAATGGATTTTCTTTTTTCATTACCATGCTTGTCATCTGAAGACGTCTGAGATGTGGCTCTTGTTGTCGCGTTTAACCAGTAATGACACCTGACTGAAAGATGATAAGTGGTGGGCAGGTTATCTCTGATTGACCACTTGAGACAAGGCGTCTCTTAACCAATCAAATTCAGCTTTTGTGTGCACAGGGTGACCTTCTTGATCCTTTCTATTGTTCCTTAGTTAAGATGAGACCTCCTGCGGTCAGACACACTTGATTTTGCACCTCATCTGTACTTCCTATGCTCAACCTAGTAGCTTTATTAAACTTGTTTTGAGTTAAAAACTGACATTTTGGTCAAAATCAAGCATCGCGTCAGTTCAGGCAGGCCACGTCAGTCAAGCTCGCATCAGCTGATAGCCAGCTGTTCCTGACGTGTACCAATCCAGTCTCGACACTTATCACCGCGGCCATTTAAATTCCCCATTTCTCAGCAATTCTCTATCGCATCGCTGCTTGCAACAACTCCCTCCTCCAACCCCAACTCCACCTTTACCTGTGTTTAATTTGCTTTGTTTCTTTCTGTAGGTCTCTACATGGCAAGCTTTTCTCTCATGTATTGTCTACATTCACATAATGTGAATTTGTAATTACATATGCATATACTGGTTCCATTCTGTACCCCGGGGGGGTTGACTTGCTGCTCTGCCTGCTCTGTCCAGGCGGGCGCATGGACAGGCGTGGGGAGTTCTTGCCCAGAACAGAACCATACCGCCAACACTAACTGTATGCTTTCATTGTCAACAACGCTAATAAACAATATACTTGACGAAGTGGTCCTGACTGAAATGAAGTAACTTGTACAGTATAAGTATGGATTTGTATTACATGGTATGTTAATGTTTATATTTTTTCTGATTTCACGCTAAGACAGGTGATCACAATTAGGCATGGATGGATCAGTCTTGAATTATAAATACTTTTTAAAGTTGCATTGAGAAGATTGATCCTCACGTAATATTAATAGTATGTAAAGTGTTTTTGTTTAATAATCATTTGCAGGACTATAAAATTTAACTTTTAAATATATTGTTAAATGGTTAGAATAATTACTCATTTTATAACTTTAGTTATTGGTATTAGGTATGACCTTGATATGATAGCATTTTTAATGCTAAAATGTCTAAAATGTTTTGAAGACCAATGAGTTACTTTTGTTTCCTGAACTCTAATAAAATTCTGAGATTTGAAGCTAATCGTCAGTAAATTGAACTTTTGAAGTGACTTATTATTCTTTTAGATGGTATACTCAAAATATTACTTCTCTGATTTCTCTTTTTGCTCAGTGCACTATCAGAAGATCGTTCACAGAGATATCAAACCATCTAATTTATTACTTGGAGATGACGGCCATGTCAAGATCGCCGATTTTGGGGTCAGTAACCAGTTCGAGGGTAGCGATGCCTGTCTCTCCAGCACTGCTGGTACTCCTGCATTCATGGCCCCAGAGACACTCTCAGACAACCGCAAGAGCTTTAGTGGAAAGGTAATGTGGTGATTTTGCTGATATGTATTGTGATTGTGAGGCCAATCATTCAGACGGATTTTGTGAACCATATTATTGAAAAGACTCAAAAGAAAAACATTTTAATGAATGGGACATCGCTACTTCTCTCATGAACTCTCATGAATGTGTCAGAGCTTTTTTTAAGAAGTTTCTTATGCTCACTAAAGCTTTATTTGATTATATACATTAAAACAGTAATATTGTGAAAGATTATAATTTAAATTGTGCAATATTTTAATGTATGTAAATTTAAAATGTAATTTATTCCTGTGATGGCAATACTGAATTTTCAGCATCATTACTCCAGCCTTCAGTGCTTTGAGTACCCAGAAAAGCCGCTATATAAATGTAACAAATTATTAATTGTCACATGAAATCATTTTAAAATGCTTATTTAATGCTTAAGAAACATTTTTTTGTTATTATTATCAATGTTAAAAACAGTATGCTTCTTAATATTTTTTGTAGGACCCCTTTTTTTAAGGATGTTTTGACTAATAGACAGTTCAGAAGAACAGCATTTATTTGACATATATTTTTTTGTGTAACTTTAGAAATGTCTTTACTGTCACTTTTGATCAATATAATGCATTTTTGAGCAATACAATTACTGTATTATTTTCTTTTTAAAAAATCTAACTGACCCCTCAACCCTTATTAAGTACACGTTAGTCCATTCTTTAAGATATTCTGTTTTGCATTCCAAGAAAGAAAGTCATAGAGGTTTGGCACAACATGAGAGTAAATACATGACAACAGAATTCAAATTTTGGATGAACTGTCCCTTTAAGGAATTCCATTTATCTCAATAGCTCCTGCATCAGTATAACAGAAGTTGTGTCTTGTTCAGGCTCTGGATGTGTGGGCTATGGGAGTGACTCTCTACTGTTTTGTTTATGGGAAGGTGAGTTGGCTCATGTGCTGATGTGATCAGATTGATAGCAGTAATGTTTCATTGTGGGATTATCTATCAGTAAGATCAATGGGCAGGCCAGTGCGCTACTGCAGTGACATTTGTGTGATTGATGATTTTGATCTCTCCTCCATCTAACCTCCTCTCCCTCTCTTACTCTATTTTTCTTCCTTGTCCTCCAGTGCCCATTTATTGATGAGTACATTCTGGCACTTCACAATAAGATCAGGTGTAAACTGGTGGAGTTCCCTGAGATGTAAGTCACCCCTTGCTGTGTGTGTCGAATCTGTCGTCCAGCGGAAACAGATACAGAGAGAGGAAATGTTAGAGATGTTGGAGTGTATGACGATGTGAGATGAATGCTATTTTAAGGCGTGTTGGTTTATGTATGATATTTGTGTATGCTTGTGCAGGTCTGTTTTAATGATATGTTGATGAAGTCTGTCGTCTGTGTGTGTGGAAGGCCAGAGGCCATCAGGATGCATGTCATCTGGTGCATGTGTTTGGACAAATCGTCAGCAAATAAAAGCGCGTCTCTCTCTCTCTCACACACACTCTCTGGTCCCTGATGTCATGCTGCAGTGTTCTCAGTGGCTAAACTGCAAATATGCAAGATATCACAATGTCATCACTGCAAATACAGTGTACATGACCAGGGGTTCCCAATATTTTGTCGGCTGAACCCTTATGATCAGATCCTGCTATATATAAAATGACTCTATGCAAGACAGTTTTACTCTTTTATAATATATTTATTTAATGGTAGTGTGTTACCTAATCTGATATTTCCCTGCCTGGTGACAAATAAAATTAAAATAAGTGCTCTACCATAACTTACTATAACTGTACTGTGTGATACTTTACTATACCTCTTCTCTCACATCTTCACTCACTTTTTTAAGCTAAAACCTTACTAAATTTTGTTTATTCTATGCTTAAAACAAGCCCAAAAATTAAGGGAATGAGGAAAAATAATTTAAGAGACCATACTCTATAACAGCAATGATTATGAATTATTAATTCTTCAGCCTTACTCTACCTGTTTAAGGTGCTGGAGTGTTTGGTCTTATAAACTCATCAAAAAATAAACCCCTTTTTCAGGAAACTGTATTTAAAAGATAATTTTGTAAAAATCAAAATAAGCCTTACATATCTTTATTGGAAATGGTTTAAACAAAGTTGTCCATGCTTGTTCAATGAACCATAAACAATTGATATTAATACATAATAAGAAATTTGCTGGGAAGAAAACATGTTTTTTCATGTTTGCGGAGCTCTTGTAAATTAACTCTATCCAACCTATCCATCCTCCTCTTCTTTTGTGTTTAGTACAGTTGAGCTCTTCAGCCCTTGTGATTGTTACAGAGGCAGTGTGACAGTCAGTGGGGGCTTGAAACTGTGTTTCTTCTGTCTGCAGTGTGTCTCATCTCTTTTAAAAGCACACTGTCATTGTCTAGCAGTACCATCAGATGTATTGGGTTTGTGTTTTCAGCTGTTTGCTCTGTGTTTCTGTGATATCTCAGGCCAGCTATCAGCAAAGGGCTAAAGGACCTGGTCTCACGAATGCTGGACAAAAACCCAGACACCAGGATCACCGTTCCTGAGATCAAAGTAAGTCTACATATGATGGCAAGGAGCACTTCTTAGATTGAAAGTGCAGAGTAATCCCTTCCACTTTCGTCTTCACAACTCAGTATTGCAAGATATTGAGTTACTATTCACTGTTGAGTATTTACACTAAAATGAATGTCCATATTTGACCTTTTTGGCTGGGCTAGCATTATTAATCAATGCTATCCCAGATAGCATGTAATCATTGAAACAATGTTGAGTCAGTGTTGATGAGTCAACGCTAATTGCACTGAATTAATGTTACAAAGTGATGTTGGTTCAGTATCACTCTTGCACCCTCAGTTAATGTTGAAGCAATGTTGAGATTTCAACCACAAATCAATGGTAATATCATTGAATCAATATTACAAATTGATTTTTTTTTTCAACATCACTTTTGCATCCTCAGTTACTGTTGAAACAAAAAAAGTCAATGCTGATATCATTGAATCAGCATTATGAACTGATGTTAGTTCAATATCACGTTTGCACCCACATTTAATGTTGAAACAATGGTGAACAAAAAAAAATAAATGGTAATGCTATTGAATCAACATTATATTATGATTGATTCTACATCACTGATGTTGAATCAATATTGAAATTAACAAAAAAAATCTATGGTAATATTGTTGAATCAACATTACGTTATGATGGATTCTACATCACTGATGCGGAATCAACACTGATATGATCAAAAATAATCTTTGGTAATATTGTTTAATCAACATTACATTTTGATGGATTCTACATCACTGATGTTGAAGCAATATTGAAATAAAATAAAAAAATAATCAATGGTAATATTGTTGAATTAGCATTACACTATAATATTGATTCTACATCACTGATGTTGAATCAACACTGAAATTAACAAAAATAATCTTTGGTAATATTGTTTGATCAGTGTTACAATGTGATGTTGATTCTTGTTGAAACTGAAATCTAATGACAACATAAAACAATGTTACCATCTGATGTATCAATTTAATGTAGAAACATCATTATATACTTCAGTGGTTTGTCAACAAATTTCTGACCATTTCAAAGTTTGGGGAAAACCTTTTCAAGTATAAATGACACCTTCCCAGCAGTTGAGTCAATTTATTTAAAAAAAAAAGAAAGGGTGAGAAATAGGACAAAAGCATTACAAACTCTAAAAACAAAATTAACTTTAGAAGTCTGATGTCATTATAACTACAGGTGGTCCAACGGTTCAGGTTTTAAAATCTGTCTTGCATCAGACGACTACCTCTTTGCCTTTGGGTTCTCTGAAATCTGAAAAAGAAAGCATGATATTACTTAAGAACAAGTCAATTCAGTTGTCATACAGTCACATTAAAAAATGTGAATATACTAAACACAGTATGATTCACAAATCATTAAAAAAAAAAAGTTGCTCAACACAAAATATTAGTATTGTTAAATTCTGTATATTTATTCTATTTTTCTAAAATGTATTAATGCTTCAATATCAAAAGAACGCGTGTCTGATTTTTCGCACCAAGTTTATCTCCAGCCCTAATTAAACACACCTGAAGCAGCGAATCATGGTCATTAGGATCAATGAACACTTCCAGGCAGGTGTGTTGGAGCTAAACATGTAGAGGAATAAACACCTCTGAGCTATGGCCATTACATAAATCTCAGTTCATTTTCCGTGAAACTACATAGCGTTCAAATAACAAGTTTATCTTGAAGAATAAAATAGGTTAGTTTTTTTTTCTTTAAAGGGATAGTTCACCCCGAAATGAAATTTCTGTCATAATTTATTCACCCTCAAGTTGTTCTAAACCTGTACGAGTGTCTTTCTTCTGTTGAACACAAAAGAAAATATTTTAAAGAATGTTGGTAACCAGACAGTTAACCGTAGCCACTGATTTCCATAGTAGGAAAGAATGTCAATGGTTATACTGTCAACTGTCTGGTTACCAACATTCTTCACTCTTCTTCTACAATATTCTTTTGTGTTCAGCAGAAGAAACAAATGCATACAGGTTTGGAACAATTTGAAGGTGAATAAATGATGAAAAGTTTAATTTTGAGGTGAACTATCCCTTTAAAGCTGCACATTCACCTTATGTAGATCTTAATCTCTTTAAATATCACAAAATAGCCATACCAGTCACTTTCTCAATAAACACAAGATGTAGTTTTTTGTGATTTGTGTTTCAGTGTAAACAGGCTTAACTGAAAGGAGATAAGTTACATTCCCCAAATTTAATACAGATTCAGGAATATGAATGATTACCTGATAGACCCTTTTCACATTTCCGGGTTTCTCAGAGCGGAAGTCGTCATAGTTGGGTTAACTTTTATATATTTGGTAACACTTTACAATAAGGTTGTATTAGTTAACATTAGTTAATGCATTAGTTAACATGAACTAACCATGAACAACACCTCTGTTCAGCATTAGTTAATCTTTGTTAACATTAGTTAATAAAAATACAGCTGTTCATGGTTTGTTCATGTTAGTTCACAGTGCATTAACTAATGTTAACGAGATTTTAATAATGCATTAGTACATTTTGAAATTAACATTAACAAAGATAAATAAATGCTTTATAAGTGCAGTTCATTATTAGTTCATGTTAACTAATGTAGTTAACTAATGTTAACTAATGAACCTTATTGTAAAGTGTTACCATATATTTTATATATAGCGGTGGATGAGAGTATACATTAAATATATTTTTTGTGTCCCCATTTGCTCAAATAGCAAAAGAAAAACTCCACAATAGTGATTTCACAACTTTCAAAAAAAGGGAAAAAATAGAGTGGGATTGATAACGGCAGTGAAAAGAGAGAAAGATGTTCATTTTTACCATCACCCCAATAGATATTATATATAGTATTAGAAACCCCCTCACAGCAACGGTAACTTATTTTTTGTCATTTGATGCAAAGGTAATATGATACAAAATATCAGTGTTTTAAATGTACATACATTAAAAAAAAAATTAAAATACAAAAAAACGTTGCAGCATTTACGTTAAAACGCGTCATCACAGTCTGTGAAAAGGGTCTATTAAGCAGTAATCAGGGAGCAGGAGTTAAGGCACATGATAGCATCAAGTCCCAGGTCAGGTGATTATGCTGTCGACAACAACTCAATGTATAATCAATGTCAGCATTATCAGGAGGGTGCGTCTCATTTTTTTTAAATTATCCAACTTCATCTGCCTTCACTCCTACTAAAGGAGAAATGTGTTCAACTAATGGATGAAGGCATGCGCTGTGTACAGTGTGACATTCTTGCTCATGTTCATGTCTCTTGCACTTCAAGAAATATGTTAAATGATGTTAGACCTTTATTCAGGAATTTCTCAATAAACATTACTAAAGCAAGATGCTGTTAAGAATGTAGAAAAATGGATGCTTTATTCAAACACTTTAATGCATTTTTTTATGTTTCTAATTACAGTCAGTAACAAATCGAATGCAAATAACAAGCATGCAAAACAGAGGAACAGAGAAATAATATGGTAGATGCAATATTTTTTGAAACTGTGCTAGTGAAGTCATGCAAGTATGTCGGGTGGTTCAACACACAAGACTTTTAGGATACACCTGTGTTTTCTCTCTAATGATGAAGCATCAATTAAACTCCTGAGAAGTGCACATGCAAAACCAAAATTTTGCTGATTGGCGTTTACCAATCAGTGGCCAATTTTAAACTACAATGGATGCTTTTCAACCGTTTTTTCAACAGACTTGCTAAAATCATGAAGGCCCACCCCTAAACCAAGCCCCCGGTGGATTAGAGCAAATCGGGTAACGTGGTTGAAAATGGCCATTATGGTTTGAAAATGCCCCGATGATTGGGAAACACCCACTAGTGTTTTGCAGAGATACACACCTGCATGATCTTATGCTCATCGACTACAAATCACTAGGGCCGTTTCTCAAAACCAAGTACGCGGACTTCAGACTTGCGTCCTTGTTAGTTCAGACTTGCCAAGTTCGACTCAGGAGAACAAACTCCAGAGGAAGTCTGGTAATTCTGCAAACGGAACAGCAGCGTTCTTGATAGCGTCACTCCGCTCTCTCTGGCCACTCCCGTTATCTCTGTATGTATATTTGAGGCTACAATAAAACTAAATATGTTATAAAACACCACTCTGCCTCTTTTCGTTTTAATTTAAAAAAATCTTAAACATTTTAATAGCCACACAAATGTAGTTCAGGCAACGCGTACATTGATTATCTTCACTGCATATATTTATAACAAAACGAAATATAAAACACAACCCTGCCTCTTTTCGTTTACATTTAAAAAAAAATGTGGTTCACGCATTAAGTGTGCATATATGATTATCTTCACTGTAATACAATTAAATATGACATAAAACACAACCCAGTCTCTTTTTGTTAAATGTCAGTTTTACTCATCAAAGAAATAAATGAAACTTCACTTTTCCCTCAGCCAAAACGAATAGCCAGGGAACAAATGATAGATTCATGAGACCAAAGATCGCCCGTTAGATATACACAAGATGAATTATATATCATGTTTAACCACTACAGAGACATCAGAGTCAGCGTCAAACGTCAGAAGGTCTAGCCGAGGAAAGGCTGCTCTCGCCGGGGTTAATGAGCGCTGAGTGCCCGGTGGCGACTGGATCTCACAACTCCGAAAACGGCAGATCAAAATAAAGAAAGATTCAAATAGGTGCTCTCTTTATAAATAAACCACAGATTTAAGCTTTAAACAAGTACATTATCGCCTGAAAACATCAACATCAACATCGACTGCGGCTGGATGCAACCGATCGGCGAGAGTAGCCGCGTGCAGGCGGAGAGGAGCTGCAAATGGAGACGTGAAGTCAGACACTTTCTGCTTCTCGTAGTGACGCTCGCGCTGTGTTTGCATACTTCATCACAGCTGAAGTTAAATAAATGCTATATTTGTCAAATACACAGATGCATGTTTCAGAGATATTTTAATTCAATACTCTATGTACAGCTTAATACAGCATCTGTTTGTACAAGAATAAATGTCAACATTTAAGCCTACACTATCAATGGAGTGAGGTCTATGTTTTTTATCAGTTTTATTTTGATAAACATGACAATATACCATTGCGACTACATAAAAAGCTTTTACCGTTGTGTGAGCATTAGTGGAACTGAAGGCTTTAGAATAAACACCAAACACATATGATCGCTGTCATGCGGTGAATCCGGCCAGTCGTGGAGCAGCCGTGTCGTCGTCAGAGCTTGTGCAGTCGCTCTGGAGAAGCTGTGCAGAATGCACCAGCCGGCTGCTCTCAAATCGCTCTCGCAGCACTTTGATGGCATACGCTGCCTCAAGTCGGACAAAATTTCTAACCGGCATGCACTGTTTCAAGTCAGCCGCCGATCGGTCTGCGCATCGCTGCATGAAGTCGAACAAGCCTCGTGTTAGTTCAATGTCACTGTCTCCACCCATGTGTGCTGTTGAATGTCATCACAATATCAACACACTTTAAACATTGAAATGTCAATCTCAACCAAAATGATGGTTTGGATCAAAACACAACATTGTGTCAATGTCACCATGCTATCTGGGATCCTTTAGAAATCACCTCAATTTTCCTTCATGCATATAGTGCGCAACATCAATTAATATTTATAGAAATTATAGTCGGTTTCTAAAAAAGAAATGTTTCATTAGTCTTCACTCATAATAGCTCCAGTGTTTCTATCAAAGACCATTCCTGAGTCACATACAGGTATAGTGTAAATATCTCTGATAGCTTCTGCACCATCTAGCAGACTTGATGTTTGGACAGAAACACATCAGCTAATCCCTATGGAGAAGGATTTTGGTTCAGTTCTGGAAACTTCCATCTGCTGTCTCAGTGTGACAGTGAGTGTGAATAATTAGCACACACACACTCGACCATTAGAGACTCCTGCCTGCATGTCATTACCCAGAAAATGTTCCATTAAAGCAGCGATCCCCAGTGCACACTTTAATCAGAGCTACACGGCCTACATTCACTCAACAGCTCTACCCTCATATCCTTCAGACTAACTTTGTTTTTAGGACAAATATTTTATTTCTTTAATGATTTTTTGATTGGATGAATGGATTAGATGGATGGATATATGAACGGATTGATGGAAGGATAAATGTAAGTATAGATGATGGATGGATGGATAGATGGACAGAGTAATGGATTGATGAATAGATGGTTAGATGATGGCTGGATGGATGTAAGAAAAGATGTATAGACTGAACTACAGACATGGATGGATTATTGAATGAAAGGATAAATTATGGATGGATGGATGGATTGATGGATGGATGGATGGACAGAGCAATGGATTGATGAATAGATGGATATATGATGGATTGATGAATAGATGGTTATATGATGGCTGGATGGATGTAAGAAAATATTTATGGACTGATTTACAGAGATGGATGTATTAATGAATGGAAGGATAAATGATGAATGGATGGGTGGTTGCATTGAAGGATGGATGGATGATAGAAGATTAGATGGATGAATGAATGGAAGAATGGACAGGCAGAGGGATGAATGGACAGATAGATGATGCTAAATGGATGGATGGATGAAGGGATATATGGAAGGAAAGATGTATGGACTGATCTACAGACATATGAATGGATATATATGGATGGATGAAAGGATAGGTTAAATGGCCAGATGGATGGTTGGACGGAATGACAGGTGTACACAGCATATGAGTTATTTGTGTGTGTGTGTCTTCAGGTGGACCCTTGGGTGACTCAGGATGGTACAGACCCTATGCCTTTAGAAGAGGAGCACTGTACCGTGGTAGAAGTCACTGAAGAGGAGGTGCAGAACTCAGTGAAGTTTGTTCCCAGTCTGTCTGCTGTGGTAAGTGAAACAGAAAAAATGTCTCGGTTACGTATGTAACCCTCGTTCCCTGAGAAGGATTTAGTCTCCTAGCCCCCCTCAGGAACCTAATGACCAGGTCGATTGGACCCACCGTTTTCGACTCCACAAGGTTGTGGTGCGCAGAGATAGAGACCGTGTACTGGTATGCCTGCCCCTCAAAGGCAAACCGTAGAAACGGTCTGTGTCGAGGAAGAATGGAGACATGAAAGTATGCGTCCTTCAGGTCGATCACTGCAAACCAATCCAACGGACGAACACATTCGAAAATGCGTTGGCTGTCAACATCTTGAATGTAAGCCTGTGAAGGGTCCAGGATTGGTTGTAACCCACCGGTTTTCTTGGGTACAATGAAGTAAGGGCTGTAGAAGCCGGACTTCATTTCGGCCGGAGGGATAGTCTCGATCGCACCCTTCGCCAGTAAGGTAGCGACCTCCGCACGCATGACAGGGGCATTACCACCTACCATGGTATAGCGGACTCCTTGGAAACGGGGAGGAGACCATGCAAACTGAATCGCATAGCTGAGCCTGATGGTTCGCTCCCAAGAACTGAACCAGCGGGGTCATGAGAACCACATACGTACACTGCGCCACATTGAAGCACTCTGCGTTCACAGTTGCATCGCAACAGAGTGTTCAAAAGGGGGGGCCCAGTGTACCCTTTAGCCACGGCCCTGTCAAGGGTAGAGAAGGCGGAGGAGGCCGCCGAACAATCATGGGAAGACAACGGGGACTTCCAGGACCGTGGTATTGGGGTTCCAGGACCAAGGTATTGGGGGCGGGGCCTGGCGGCTGTCAGGGCACGCTGCCCCCAAAAACCAATCGTCCAGCTGCGAGCGCTCAGGACAGGGCGGAGGGTTCCACTCTAGCCCGAGGCTCGCTGCTGCCCAAGATAACATGGCTGTCAACTCCGGGTCGGACTCGGGCAATGCTGGCACGCCAGAAGGCAGCAGCATAGCCGAATCTTCATCCCCAGAGGACTCCAGCCCACCTTGAAATGCGGCGATCGACATCTCGTCGTCATCTGGAGCGACAAACGAAACGCGGGGCGTCCGCAGACAGTCCCGCTGTTTCAGTCCAAACACTCGCGGGTAGCAGTGTGCAAGAGGGGGGTGTGGCCCGAGGAATGTTTGTCAGGGCTTTATTCCAAACCGTAACCCTCAGGTCACCCTGGCCACCAGCCAAAATATCACCTCTCATGGAGGGGATAGATTGGGGTGTGGCAGAGGGGACTCTACCTCCTTTACTTTTTTGTGAGAGGAAGCTCTGCAGAGTGCTGAAGCGCCCAGGGAAACTGCACAGACCAGCAGGCCGGCAATGTGGAATCTCTGGAATGTGCCGTCACAACAACATACTGGAGAACCGATCGTCTCAAAGAACTGAACAGAGAACTCAGAATTCAGGCTTGCAGGAGATTGCCAGTGTCCTTATATACCCACGACATGGGGCGGAGCTACGCTATGCAAATTCCACAGACCAATGGAAATTCCTTCTAAGCGAAACCCCCATTCGTCAGTCACTGACATAACTCAGAGTGACTGAACAAAAGGGAACAAGGGTTTCTATGTGTAAAAAATATAAGCTGCTGAACTGTAGTTACATGAACACTCACAAGCCAAATGTGTTTAGTGCATCGTACTGCTGCCAATAAGAAGGTTAAGACACAAGACAATTGACTTCAGCCAAACAACTGAAACCTCACCACGTGTCAAACTGACCCTGCTTCTGAACTGTCAGCTTTTCCATGATTACTTTCCTGGAATTAGTCCTTCTCTGCATCATCATTTCAGTTAATGCAAAGTGTATTTTTAGCTGACCGCTGTTCTTTTTTTCCTCTATTTTGTATTTGTAAATGTTGTATTTTTGCATGCCCTGATCTGTATTCTCTTAATATGTACAGTAAGTTAAATCTAGTTGTCCCCTCTTTCCTGTGATGCTGTAGATATTGGTGAAAGCCATGCTAAGGAAGCGTTCCTTTGGGAATCCATTTGAGTGTCCCAGCAGGAGAGAAGAGAGATCCATGTCTGCACCAGGCAGTCTTCTCATGTAAGTGTTCCAAACTGACAAACTACAACACAACCGATGACCAACTGGAAACCATAGTAATATAGCTGCACAAATACTAATGACTCTCCTTTTCCATACAAGCCTTTTGTAAGAGGCTGAAATATTTTCAGCATTGCATCTCTTTCATTCTTTGCTTTTTTCACTCTCACATTCAAGGTCACAGCATCCTGGCGCCAACATACGTTTCCATAGTAGCATGATTCAGTCGTTTTTTCTTTGCAGTAGCATTCAAAGCTCTGGGACTTGATGTTTTAACTATTCCTGTCTGGAACTTTCTCCTCTGCATTGCACTGAGGAGACAGCTGACTCCTTTATCAATAGCAGCTCCTGGCCGTAAATTTAGATGGGGCAGATTTTTGGTCTTAGGGCTGGTAAACATTTCATATGCTTTATATTCTAATTTCTGAACACATCAGACACACTTTTTACAGAATTCTAATGTCCTTGCATTATTAAGCCTGAGTGGCACTCTAATGATGATTGAAAGACTTCTTAGACCATCTTAGAATTGCCTCCTTAGAATGTTGCAAGTTGTGTAGGAATTCCAGTAAGGAAAACAAAGTCATGTCTATTCTAAGAACAAACATAAAACAAACACAACAGCACAACTACTGTATATAAAGGTTATTCACATGAGCATGTTAAATGAATGGATTTATACTTTCATTAATTTGATATGCTACTCCACATAGAACAGACATGCCAACTTGTTACTGACCTGATGCAGGCTAATATACACATAGCTGAAGCATACTGATATTGTCAAGTAAACGTGAAAATAAGCAGGCAGTCTGAAATCTGCCATAATGGCTCTCAATTAGAGCGTGCTGCAGTTCCATTTTTCACCACATATTTACATTGGACATTTTTGGGGCGCTGCACCCGCTGCCCGGCTTAGTATCATGATACATGCCTGACGAAGCCATACGTTAAATTTGAATATATCCTGCTCACTTTACGACTTAAAATGTAAAATATTTGTTGCAGAATGCTGAACACATTTACAATTTATTATTAATTACGTGTAATTACGTGTTTGGATGAATATTTGCCCTTACAAATGAGTATGAACATTATAATTTTTATATAAATATGTACATTTATAGTTATACATGTATATTTCAGTTTGTCATTTTCAGCATTTATATATACATATATTCAAGTTCTAAAAAGGTCACAACAATAATTCAGTCTGGAGGTTGTTTGCTCCATCCTTCCTTTGACAGTTATTCTCAGAGGCTTTTTGCTGTTAATGTATCTGCCCACTAGACTGACAGTAAGTGTCTACATGAAGTCATCTCTGTCCCCACTCTGCTGCTTTTCCCACATTAGAGGGGGTTTGTTCAAGGACAGCAGAATGTTCTCTCACTCTTCCTCTCTGTGTGCTGTCTGTTAGATGCCTGTCAGAATCAGCAGAGGGTTGCTCCCTGTCTTCTGAATGCCCTGGATCAATACAAACAATCTGGTTATCTCTGTATGCATCCCAGATAGACCAAAGTCAGCCGAATATTTTAATGCAGTGCTGAATGCTGTCTGTTATAGGTTGTATTGTTTTGTTTTTTTTTTGGGAGGGGGGAGGGGGGTTAGGGTGATTTTCCAGCTGTACCATATGCAGTTATTGTTTGTACAATCAAAACTAAAAGGTCATTTGATTGTCTGTAAACAAATTATATGTTTGTTTGGTGTGGCCTCTCTGTGTTGGCAAAGGTGCAATCTGATTGGGAATGAGCTAGATCAATACAGTGACTCAGCAGACCGGTGACTTCATTTGCAAGAGGCAGTTGATTGTGTTTTCATTTACCTCTATCATTTTTTTATTAGTCATTTGTCAGCTAGTTTTTTCCTCTGAGTAATAGCATTTCTGATTAAGTGGATAGAAAGCAGCAGCGCCCCCGGTTGGTAGAAAGCCATCATCATAATTTTGAAAATCTCTCCGTCCCTTTAAATCTCCAACTGTCAGGGGTGTCCATTTGCATGTCATCCATAATTCAGTGTCAGGTTGAATACACTACCTCCCGCACAGTTAATAACCTTTTTCATCTAAACACACACATACTGTACATACTGAACACACACCCTCCCTTTCTCAAGCATTCATCTGCAATCGTTACTCTGTGATGGCAACACGTAATTTCTTGTGATACTCATGAAGATTGCATTAATTAGGGTATTCTACATCTCTCTTAAATATTCATTTTGTCAGAATATTGACACTTTAATAACCTGTTATAGCACACACACATTATAATATAGTAAAGGCACCATCTCGGCTAGTGATTTTTTTTCTATATCTGCCGATATTGGATATACAGGTGCTGGTCATATAATTAGAATATCATCAAAAAGTTGATTTATTTCACTAATTCCATTCAAAAAGTGAAACTTGTATATTATATTCATTCATTACACACAGACTGATATATTTCAAATGTTTATTTATTTTAATTTTGATGATTATAACTGACAACTAAGGAAAATCCCAAATTCAGTATCTCAGAAAATTAGAATATTACTTAAGACCAATACAAAGAAAGGATTTTTAGAAATCTTGGCCAACTAAAAAGTATGAACATGTACAGCAATCAATACTTAGTTGGGGCTCATTTTGCCTGAATTACTGCAGCAATGCGGCGTGGCATGGAGTCGATCAGTCTGTGGCACTGCTCAGGTGTTATGAGAGCCCAGGTTGCTCTGATAGTGGCCTTCAGCTCTTCTGCATTGTTGGGTCTGGCATATCGCATCTTCCTCTTCACAATACCCCATAGATTTTCTATGGGGTTAAGGTCAGGCGAGTTTGCTGGCCAGTTAAGAACAGGGATACCATGGTCCTTAAACCAGGTACTGGTTGCTTTGGCACTGTGTGCAGGTGCCAAGTCCTGTTGGAAAATGAAATCTGCATCTCCATAAAGTTGGTCAGCAGCAGGAAGCATGAAGTGTTTCTAAAACTTCCTGGTATACGGCTGCGTTGACCTTGGACCTCAGAAAACACAGTGGACCAACACCAGCAGATGACATGGCACCCCAAACCATCACTGACTGTAGAAACTTTACACTGGACCTCAAACAACGTGGATTGTGTGCCTCTCCTCTCTTCCTCCAGACTCTGGGACCCTGATTTCCAAAGGAAATGCAAAATTTACTTTCATCAGAGAACATAACTTTGGACCACTCAGCAGCAGTCCAGTCCTTTTTGTCTTTAGCCCAGGCGAGACGCTTCTGACGCCGTCTGCTGTTCAAGAGTGGCTTGACACAAGGAATGCGACAGCTGAAACCCATGTCTTGCATACGTCTGTACGTAGTGGTTCTTGAAGCACTGACTCCAGCTGCAGTCCACTCTTTGTGAATCTCCCCAACATTTTTGAATGGGTTTTGTTTCACAATCCTCTCCAGGGTGCGGTTATCCCTATTGCTTGTACACTTTTTTCTACCACATCTTTTTCTACTGATTAGAGTGTGGCACCAGGTGTCTTAAATATTGAACCTTTTCACAATATTTCTGAGATACTGAATTTGGGATTTTCCTTAGTTGTCAGTTATAATCATCAAAATTAGAAGAAATAAACATTTGAAATTTATCAGTCTGTGTGTAATGAATTAATATAATATACAAGTTTCACTTTTTGAATGGAATTAGTGAAATAAATCAACTTTTTGATGATATTCTAATTATATGACCAGTACCTGTATATCTAATACACAACATTTCATTGTCCCTGCTCATGTCTACCTATTTTTTTCAGCCATCTAGTGCTCCGGCATCCGGTTGCCAGGAGAATGGTACTTGCCTGACTGCATTGTGCCAAGTGTAAAGTTTTGGTGGAGGTGTGGGGTTGCTTTTCAGGGGTTGGGATTGGCCCCTTAGTTCCAGTGAAAGGAACTCTTAATGCTTCAGCATACCAAGATATTTTGGACAATTTCATGCTCCCAACTTTGTGGGAACAGTTTGGGGATGGCCCCTTCCTGTTCCAACATGACTGCACACCAGTGCACAAAGCAAGGTCCATAAAGACATGGATGAGCAAGTTTGGTGTGGAGGAACTTGACTGGCCTGCACAGAATCCTGACCTCAACCCTTTTGGATGATTTAGAGCTTTACTGCGAGCCAGGCCTTCTCGTACAACATCAGTGCCTGACCTCACAAATGCGCTTCTAGAAGAATGGTCAAAAATTCCCATGAACACCCTAAACCTTGTGGAGAGCCTTCCCAGAAGAGTGGACCAACTCCATATTAAACCCTACAGATTAAGAATGGGATGTCATTAAAGTTCATGTGCATGTGCATGTAAAGGCAGGCATCCCAAAACGTTTGGCAATATAGTGTATATACTCTTTATAAGTATGTATATACTTACATACATACACACAATACAAAATAGTATACAATTTAAATATCTTCCATTTATCATTTATATAACATCAGAATAATTAGAAGCCTATTGGTATCAGCCACTTTTTTCATATCAGTGCATTTTGTCAGCCTATTGTTCTCTGTTTGTGCTGGATAGCAACGGCCGCTACTCCACAGCTCTATATTAAACTAAATATGTTTATTTGTTGTAATTTTGTTGCATCGTGCCACATTTAGCTTTGTGTAAAAGTTGTCGCTTCAGGCCTGGTTAGGACACGCTATAACGCTATACACATCCCTATACACCCTGTCTGGGAGCATGGGGAAAGAAATTGCCATATCACTACACATTTGTTGGATGTGATGAAAATGTGGCTGCACATTATTACATTTCAGGACCTTTTTTTCTGGCCTCCAGCACCTTTTAAATTCGCTCTCATTTTTTAGCCACAGAGCGCAGGTTGAGTGTGGGTAACCTATTCTTATGCTCATGAAGCACAGACTGGAGTTAGTTGATAATATTTCCTGTTGGTGTTTGTCAAATATAGGGGTTAAATGCTGTTTCTTCTGGACAAATATGCTTGGCATTTGATGAGTTTTTTGATAAGCATCTGGCACATGCATCTCTCTTTAGTAGTTTCCATAAATTGACTTATATTGCAGAACTCGACATAAATGTAGTCTAATGTTGACTATTAATGTAACTGCCATTCTGACCAGCAATAACTGGTTCCTGCTGCTTATCTTCACATGAAAGCGCTGACACTCTCCTCCTTTCCTCCACTCTCTCTCTCTCTCTCTCTGCTGCAGGGACTCTTGGCCATTCCGGCCCTCTTTTAAACTCCAGCCCTCGTTAAGGTAACTCATTGTGACAGGTGGTCATTGTCATTTGTCACTCAAGCCCTGTGTCAGATTCCCTGCCCTTCTACATGCATTCCCATGGTTCAGTGAAAGAGTCATACATCAGCCTCCATCCTGTCCTTGTGTGGCATTTCTCTTGCTTCATGGCAGTGAAAGTATTTGAAAGCCGGTGAAACATGTCATGTTGTGGTCTTTCATTGAATCCTACTATGTACGTTCCTCTGTGTGCAGTTGTGTCTGTTGCAGAGAACCTTCCCATGTTCATCATCTGTGTTTCCTCCAAGATTGTTTGTCGATGTGCTAGTATTCTAGTTTTCAGTGTTTAATACTGGATAGATTCAACCACTGAAGGTCTACAGATGCATCACACCTGTTTAATGCATGTTGCAGATTTTTTGTTTTATGTTATAAAGGGACAGGAATGTACGGAAGCATGTTTCGCAATTCTGACTTTTTTTCGTAGAATTGTGTGCTATATAGTTATAAAGTCAGAATTGCGAGTTTATATCACAATTCTGACTTTTTCTTCAAATTTGTATCTGTATTTTTTCTGAGGGAAAAAAATATTTACTTTTTTCTCAGAATTGTGACTTTATATCACGCAATTGTGAAATATAAATATATATATATATAATTCTGTAATGTCAAAGCTGAATTTCCATCAGCCATTATTCCAGTCTTCAGTGTCACATGATATTTCAGAAAACAGTCTAATATGCTGATTTGGTGCTCAAGAATTTTTTTTATCTGTTTTTTTAAATCCTACTGCCCCCAAACTTTTGAACAGTATTATATAATATATAAAGTACCAAGCTGCTACAATGACACTTTTGAGGTCAAATTAATAACTGTTTTTAAGTTTTCGAGATTTATGTCATCAAAAATATTAATTTCTACTTGAGGCACTTGATAGCAACTAAATAGATATTCTCAAGCACAATGTCTTTGAAAAAAAAATCACAAAGTATTCATACATTTTCTGCTAATTTCTTCTGTACAACCATTCACAGTGCAGTTTTTTTTAATCATTTTGGAAAATTGTGGTATCATTGATTTCAGATTAATTTGCCCTAAATGAACTTCAAAAGTGAAACTGCTGTTGGTTGCTTTTTGCATCTTGATTTTGCAGCCTCTCTCTATCAATTTTATTTCAATTAAATTTTAATTAAATTAAATTTTTTTCAATCTTTTCAATCTTCATTGCCATGATTTTTTTTTTTTTTTGGCCAAAGCATCTGTGGTTATATGGGCGATTCTTGGCCTGAATAATCTGTATAGTGCACCAGACTTTATAGACTACCGATAGTCAAAAGTCTGGCTTTTCGAGATCAACTACTGGATCAAAGCATAGATCATTTAGAAAGATAATGATTCATATCTTTCTGTTTTTCTTTCTGTCTCAGAAAGGGGAGCAGTGGAGAGGCTGGTAGAGAAGTCGAGCTTGAGGACTTGCATGAAGACGAACCACCCACCTCTTGAGTGTCTACATAGATCCCGAAGCCTTCCTCATTGTCTGCACTTCTCCATTCAGACACTTCCAACCCTTCGAGCAGATGACGATCATGACCCAAACCGCTACACTCCACTCTGTTTTCGCCGACTTAAGGCTCACCTTGACATTGAACTGGATTCTGCTATTGCTTTTCATCATTCAGGCTTTTCACTTTTTTCAGTCTTGCACAAGAATCACTTTCTTTGCTTTTTAAGTCCAGTGTAGTAAATGTTCTCAGAAAACCTGGCCTTGGTATTCCAGCGAAAAAACATACTTTCTCCTTCACGCAGTTTGGATTTTTTCACCTTTGTTCCCTTATCCCGGCTAAAAAAGTATATTTTGGATGGAATCTACACTGGGCCAGGTTTGTTTGAAAGCCAGACTATGGCATAAGCTTTCTAGAGTAAAAGACTACAGCATTTACAAAATACGCTAATATTAACTTGGTACAGCACCTCATAAAGCTAAAGACAGTGATGGCCAGTGTGCTGCCATCGTAACGTTTGTACATGTGTGTAAAATAATAGCTATGGTGTCTTGCCATTTTGTATGTCAATGTGCAATTCTTAACCCTATCTGTCATGGCATGCCTGAAATATGGCCTTTTCCATATTATGGTGTTTCCATATCTCTGTTGCTTTCCATTTCTTTCATACTATCAAAATGTTCTCATTTCATTCAGATACAATGTATAACCAGACGCGCGCACACAGTGTTGTAGTGTGAATCAAAGGGGCTTATGTAACTACTAGACACTAAAAGAGCTCTTTATGTATAAATGTCTGCACATTCAGTCAATTCTAGCGAACAGGGCTTTCTCATGAAACGTACAGCGTTTGGTATAAGCATTATCTAGAACAGGGCTTTTTCTCTGTTTGTCAATGTCAGAAATCCCACATTTGGACCGCACCGGATGCAGGGCTCTCGTGTCGCAGCGCTTTGTTTCTACAGGAACAGAATGTGTCATTGTTTACAGAGTCTTCACATTCCAAAAGGCCTATTTGTCAGTCAGCAATGCTAACGGGCGCTCAAACTCACATGCAAACATGCCACCGAGGCGAGCAAGTGTTCGCTGATGCGGAAGGAGAGGGAGTCACTTTCACTCAAAACAGACAAGCCAATTGAGGGAAGGATCTGAATATGGTGTTTAGCGGTTGAACGAAAGTGAACTGCCATTTAATGTCATCACGGTCCCTCTTGGCCTGTATTAACTCCATCCAAAACAATACGCCCTTGTTTACATCAGATCGTCCCAATCATCCCTTGTTTTTCAACCATGTATTGAAAGTACAAAGAGATTCTCAGTGGACATTCATTGTAAATGCACATTGGCGATCGAGATATTTAATTATGAGCACAGATCACTCATATTAATTAGATTTTCATTGTGAAATCCTCACTGAGTGTTTCAGTTTTAAAAGGACAGTTCACCCAAAAGTTTTATAGTTATCATTTACCAAAAGTCTGTTCTTACCAACATGAATGACCGGCAAAAATTTGGTCAAGTTTTCACTTGCAATTTGTCTCTTCAGACCAGTGTGTTAAAAAATGGCAGAAAGTTGATGTCCCCACAAAAACAGACCGCCGTACAGTTCATTCAAGAACATCATGCAACTTTACTGCAACAATGGTGCTGTGAACTTCGCATTCTTTTGAAAATCCAACTTTTAGTTGATCTTGATAAGCGCTAATTGTTGTAAACACCATGGCTTTCTTTTATAAGGGAGTTTGGCATCATTGTGGCTTTATTTCCAGGCAAATCGTTAAAGAATGCGACACAAATCTACTGGAAATCCTGGAGAAATTAACCAATCAGATGACGGCCTCAAAAATCCCAAAGTGTTTCCCTTTTTTTTGTGCTATGTGCATCATATGTTCAGACAACAGCCTGTGGGTGTGACGTCTGAGACTGAGACTATGCGCAAACTTTCTGACACAAAAATTTATTCTTCGTCTGCTATTTACTGTTGTTAGGCAAAATAGTCTGTTCGTGAATGCCACCAAGTCATCATTTTATATAACAGCAGCAGCTCTGGGCATGTGACCAAAAGCACAAATCTTATTGGTTGTCCAGTTTTCTTCGCACTGAGTTTAGAAACCCTCTGTTGCATTGACGGCATGCAAATGTCTGTGTAGGTCTGAACAGAGCAGTTCATTCAAATTAAAATGTTTATTGCACCAAATATTCATCTTAGTGTGGACAGGATTTTATCCTCATATCAATCCAAACATGTATGACTTTATTATTTTTTTTAAGTTTTTAGTAGATATTTAGCAGAATGCTTGTTTCTCATATAATAAAAAGTGGATGAGAAACACTGTGGTCACCATTCACTATCATTAGCTACATTTACTTTTTAAATTATTGTTTCAATAGGAATGAAATAATTCAGACTGATGAATCCAAATATATTGTTTACATGAACGCTAAATAAGTGATCTGGTTGATGTGCGTGTTTACAGTAGCCTATATGTCACAAGCTTCTAATCAGATTTGATCTTTTGACACACTTTATAGACGATTAGCGGAAGGAAAAATTTTGATTGACACGACAGTCATTTATGAAACTATGTTCAACAACAACAGCTCGTTCCGTGTGTCATACGTCATGCATATTACATCACTACACATATAGAACTTTCCAGTTTTGGTTTTCAATTGATCAAATGTTTACATGTCCTATTGAACAGATTAGAAAAGGTTTAAACCACTCCTTACAATCCGAATGAAATTTCAATCTGATTTGGCCAATTTAGTCCAATTTACGTGGTTACAGTAAAAGTTTTTTATTCTGACTGTGCTACTAGTCTGATTACAAACAGATTATTAGGGTCCATATAAATGCAGCTGGACTATTTTGAGGTGAACTGTCCCTTTAAATTTTTCAAGAGAATAAAACTGGGCTCAATTAGGTCATCTGCCAATTATTTCTAGTAAGCAGCAAGTGCTTAGAGGAAACCTTTAACCGATGTCAGTCATTTAGATGACTCATTGTTGCTTATATGAAGACAGATTGATAAACTGCAGTGAACCGCGTTCATTATATTCTCACTAATATCCTGTGCAGATGGTGGTCCATTTTTTTTTGACTCCTACACATTCTTCCCTTGTTCTCTCTCTTCCCCCATCTCTCTCTGACCCTCTCTTATGCACACACTCCTTCTAGATTAGTTCTTGCCCATACCATTTTCTCTTTAAACTGCATTACACAGGACAAATCATTTTCAGTGCCAAACAACCAGTCTTTTTTGGTCTGTTTGTATAGAGTACTTGATTCAGGCATTAAATGGAGTCTCATTTCTGTTGTGTATTAAGATTCTGTAATATGTGGTACTCAGGGTCTGGACATTGCTGTTCTGGAAATACAGAGAGAATGGAGTAGCATATTCTGTAAATTCATCGAACGGTTTTAAAGGACCCCACTTCTTCTCTTATACGTGCAGGCGCATTTGTCCATTCTGTCTTAAATATGCAGTAGTCTTGTCTGTTACTTCTTGATGTATGCTATGCACCTGTTAGTGTCTTGATGTACGGCATGTCCCTTAACTTGCTATAACCTTTACAAACCTCTCTCTAGGTTCACTATTCCTTTTGATATCTATGTGAGACAAAACAAATAATGTCTAAAACCCCTTTAAATTGTTTCCTGCAGGACTTTTGTATAAGCTAAACATATGCAGCAAAATGCCATACCTCTGTCTGAACAATCAACTCAAGTGTGCAGGCTCATGTGCAATAGATGAGGTTTGATCATTTGTCTACCCAAATTTATAAAGGTTTCGGTTTGGTTTGACACTCATTTGAGTCTTTGAAGGAAGTGAGAGAAAAGTGGCCATTTTGATGCACTTTGTAGCTGCAAAACGTTCTTGCTATCAAAGCTTTATGCTTTTTTTAATTTCCCTGTCTTACACATGTTGATTCAAATGTATATCAGAATTGATTCATGTATATAAAACGTAAGAACACTGTCTCACTCACATACCTGCATACCTTGAACTACCCAGTTATTCGTGTCAGAGTGCCTGATATTGCTGGTTATTTATAGATGTCTGTATTCTGCTGCATTGATCTGAATGTAACTATTACAAAAAATTCAAAGAAAATAGACAAATAAGAGCATGGCCCAAGAAAGCACTGAATGCAACTCTTACTATGTAAATATGTACCAAACCATATAAAGATGCTATTTTTTGCATGCTTTTTGTACACACAGACATAATCAAAGACAATAAAGATATCACAGGTGACTCTGGTTCCTTTTTTACATATATTTTATATATTCTTTTTACATATATTCATTTAGGTTTTTTTTTTTATTATTGTTTATGATAAAAACAAGAAAGGAATCAATGAATGAAAATGAACTGCTAATAATACGTATAACAGTAGTACTTCTGTACATAACATAACCAAACAATCTTTCATAGTGCTGTCTGATTTTCAAATTGTTCAAGAATGTCAATAATTTAATTAAAAAAGGTTAGATAAACTCAAATCTACGTAGTCATTGTTGCAAAATAAATCCAGAGTTAATCAGGAAGCCAGTGCAAAGTGGAGGGGGTTTTGTATCATCCTGAAAGGGTTTTATTTTTATTTGAATTTAAATTATTTTATGTCATGTCAGAAGAAAGAGACTGAATGTCCTGATCAATCTGTCTGTTGTTGTTTTTTTTCAGCAATGACTGCACAACTACTTTACAAATAAATATATGGGCATGAAATATTGATACTTTTAGAGACAAAACAAGAGCACAGCTAAAAAACAGATTTCCTGAATGAGCAGCTGGAATGAATAGGCCTAATCATTATTCAGAAATATTTGACCATTGAATTCTGCTATTGACCAATCAAAATTAAGTAGTCCAGAGAGCTGTGTAGAAATAATAATAATAAAATAAAAGACTTTTGATGTTGAGTGTCCTATGTTTCTTGGCTCAGTGTTTCGTGAATGAGCTAAAGTAAAAACTGAAGGCCTAACACCGTGTCCTAATGTATTTTTAGTAATGTTTAAATGACGTAATATTTTTGATTATGTAGGCTAAGTTACTTATCCATTTCCTTGCAAGTGCCGTACACTTGCCCCAAGAGCCCGCCCACACGCTGTTCTGATTGGCTGTGGTTTTTGATTGATTTGTCGCATCTCGTAGTCGCGTCTGGTGTGGACAGACACGTTGCTTGTCGCTGGAATATTATCGTGTCGCGTGGTTAGGACACGGTGTAAACCACTCATCATCCTGTCTTTTAGAGCTGGATAGATTCAGCCTTGGATCTAAAGCTTATTTCACAAACAAATCAGATTGCATCACAGTCAAAATAAAACCTGCACAAAACACCTATCAGTAAAATAAATGTTTTAAGGTGATTCAGTATCAAGATTTGTATATGGGTGACATATCTAGACATTACTAGATATGTAAAAAAAAAAAAAAGTTGCCAAGAACTCTGTAAACACTATAAAGACCTCATAAAAGTGTGTTCCTTTACAGTCCTGAGCCTCGCCATAACACAACCAGTGGAAATGAGCTGTGTCTTAAATTAAGACAGTGATTGCATGTTTTCTCAGTAGTCTGGTAAAAGATGTGTTAGAAAGGAAAAGTGATGTTTGACAGTTCTGTCTGGCCATCTTGTTATGCTCCAGTGTTGAGGTGGTGTTGTTTTTTCAGTGCAGTAGTCAGTCGTCATGGCAGCCGTCTTGACTTCACTCCTGTGCACAGCAAATACCTGAATTACTGTGACCACAACAAAAATGGAAAAGTTGTTTATGGAGATATGCTATAATATTACAGGGATCTGTGGTTGAATGATTTGAATGGTATGTTACCTTCGGTAGTTCTTTTTCTTTCTGTGACGGGGGCAAGGCTGGCTTCTGTGAATGGGAAAATGCATATCTGAGATTATTTCCCCATCTCCTATCAACCACAATGTTTTTCTTTCTTCTGCTAGAGTGGGAGTCCTGCTGGTTATGTGCCCTCACTTTCTTTTCTCAATAAGAGACAAGTTTGGTCAATTTGCTGCGTTGCTACGGTAACTATCACTGCAGAGATATCTACAGGAAGCCATGGCGTTGCATGGACTTGAATGCAATAGTTGCGCTTACTGCCCACGTGCAAAAGTAAGATATTTGCTGATGCATGTGTACTTTTCCTCTTACACACACACACTCCTTCAGTTCAAGTGAGGCTTGCTTTGTATACCATAAGAGGACATTTGAATTATGCGTATCCTGGATGTTTTTATAATGATAGTACAGGAATGTAGCTTGATGTAAATGTTTGGAAACAGCCCTACATCTGCATCCGCTCAAGTAACAATTTTCTTGGATGTCATCTAACTATGCGCCTCTGCTGCCATCTAGTGTAGGGCCTATGGGTAGTGAACTAGCATTAGTAACCAGCAACTACTGAATCTATCCATGAAAAACTATGAGCATAAAGTAACTAAACACCAGCAATCACAAAGGCAGGATCCTGTTTATTCATTCAAAAAAAAGTCAACACTCACCTCTTCCTGTAATTCTGTATGTTTAAATTTCATGCTTTTGTAGAAATCTCTCTTTGGAAGTAAATATAGAAGGAGCACATCACACACGACGGTGGCCTTAAATTAATTAGAACAAATATTAAGTCACTTCAGTGAACTTAGTTATGACATTAACTGTATAATGTTAAGAGATTTCTGTTTCAAACAATTGCTGCTCTTTTGAACTTTCTTTTCATTAAAGAATCCTGAACAAAAACATTTCCACAAAAATATTAAGCAGCAGTGTTCAACACTGATAATACGAAATGGTTCAGCATATTAGAATGATTTCTGAAAGATCATCACATGACACTGAAGACTGGAGTAATGGCTGGTGAAAATTCAGCTTTGCCCTCACTGTAATAAATTACTTTTTTTTATATTAAAATACAAAACAGTTTTAAATTGTAATAATATTTTTCAATATTACTGAATTTACTGTATTTTTGATCAAATAAATGCAGCCTTGGTAAGGATAAGAGACTTCTTTTAACAATTAAAAACAAAAATCTAAATTATTTGGTCAAATAGTACCACAATGGACCAATCAGAGTAACAAGTATTTCATAGAGCTGTATAATATAGTTCCACATTAATGCATCTTTTACATGGACAGTTTTTTTCATGTAGTACCTTCTCCTTGATTACTTTGAACAGTAGTATTCAAAAGAGGGAATCTGTGATTAAAAGTAATCGAGGTAATCGAGTGCAATGATAGTGTTCATGATAGTGTTCTCTGTGAGACTCACCACTCCAAAGATTCCTACTCCTGAGCCTATGGCTGTCAGCGTTGGGATGATATCAAATTTTCCTGCCTGCAAGGTAAAGTGTAAACACAAATTGAAATGTGCATGTGCTGTAATTTCTTTGTAAATGATCCATAAGAAAAATATGCTTACCCTTCCATGAACAATGATGTCTATCCGTACACCAAACACCTTCATTAGTTTTCTCTTCTCCACTTTATTCTCCACATAATATTTAGCAAATCTGAAAGAGTCAGCACATAATAGTTCAAGTATAGTGAATCCAGACTTTAATAAGAAAGTTCTTCAAAACCATAAAACCTTCAAAAATCATTTTTAATTCATTCTTTTAGAGGTCTCATCGAAGTTCAAAGGCTTATGAATAATACAGTACAGCAGGTTTGACCTTTTCTCAGTTTCACTGTAATTTTACTTTTAAGGGAACAAGGGAACATGAATATTGGCCAATAATCTGTGATTATGCAGTGAAAATTCTAAAATATTCAATATATATCTCTTTTATAGTTCTACTTCCAAAAAGTTTGTTGTTTTCACAAGGCGATTAAAAAGGGAATAAACTTTCTTACCCACCTAAAATTGTATCCCAATGATGGTTTCTCTCCTTTGTCATTTTTCCCTGTTCCGTAAAGACCATAGAATTCATACTTTGGTTTGCAGTGCCTGAGACTCAGGTCCAGATTGCAGTCCCAGTCAATGAGGACTCCTATAGCACCACCCTAACACATAACACAGGAAATATCATAAGGATTATCATCTTCATCAGTCTTCTCCAGTCACTACTACAATAATACTCTTGTAAACCTTTAATAAATAATGTCATAGTAAAAAATGAATATTGGATGTGTTGAAATAGATGTATTTGTAGCTGGAGGAAATTAGCATTTTCAAGCCATAGGTTCCTTTGGAATTTCCTACATGTTTTTAAATTATTATTATCATTATTGTTGTTGTTGTTGTTGTTGTGGTTGTTGTTATTATAGAAGCTTGTTTACACCTTTTAAGTCGACAAATTTTAAAATAAGAAATAGTCACGTTGTGATATTTAAAGTCACAATTAAGAGATATTAAGTAATTATGAGAAATAAAGTTGCAATTGCAAGATGTAAATATGTAAAGATAAAACATAAAATCCCAATTATAGAACAAAATGTGAAAGTTTCCACAAGTTTTGTTGAGCACAACAGACCTTAAGGCCAATTCACACTGCACTGACAGATGCCGACCAACAGCGACAGCACTTTGTCAGGTTTTGTCAGATCTGTGTATTACTCTGTATTATTAATCCTGTCGGCATCTGTTGGTGTTGTTTTCGCTGATTGTCACATACTGTAATCTGGTGATTGTTATTATTAGACGTTGGTGAAGTGTGAATTTGCCTTTATTTTACTCATAAAGAAAAAAAATTGCTATTCCCATGGAAACCCAGAGCCTTCCGAGTTGGCCTACAACTTGACGTAATGATTCATCAGCTCTACAAAGTTTGTAAATTGTAAAATTCAATACATCAACCTTTTAGATAAAAAAATATTCTGGTTACCTGAGATATGAGAATGTTTTGAATGTAAGTGGATATGTGTAAATATTTGTGTAAAGCATGCATTTTCTGTAAAGCTGCTTTGAAACGATATACATTGTGAAAAGCGCTATACAAATAAAGCACCAGTGTTATGTGACAGGGTGTGAGTGTGTGTGTGTGCGTGTGTGTGGTTCAGGTAAACCCTAATCTATGGGACCAATAAGACGACAATATCCAAAATCTTTGACCTTGTGGGGACCTTTTTTGGGCCCCATGAGGAAAACGGCTTATAAATCACACTAAGTGATGTTTTTTGAAAATGCAAAAATGAAAAGTTTGAAAGTTTTTTTTATGATGGGTTAGAATATACAGTTTGTACAGTATAAAATTCATTATGTCTATGGAAATTACCCATAAAACAAGAAAAAAATGTGTGTGTGTGTGTCTATTTTACAATAATTAATGACAAAAACTTACCACACGAGCTATCTCAGAGAAATTTAATGCGGAACGCTCAACAATGTCTCCTAATCTGAAGATAGGGCACAGGGGATGAGTCTTGGGGTGATACAAACAACTATTGATGTAATTCTGGTCCACAGTCTCCACCAAGTTACTCCTAGAGAAAGAAAAAGTGAGGAGGAAATTCATCCAGTAGACAAAATTGATAGATAAAACATTTAAACCCTGGCCTTCAATAATGTGAAAAAAGTACCATATTGATGTATGTATTGTACAAACTTTTTATTGCTTATTGCAAATTCACTTAAATCATTATTGTTGTTGGAGAGACAACAAAACATTTAGCTGAAGTATAGCATCTTAATATTAGCTTTGGTTTACATTAACATTGTATTATTTTTGTTCAATACTGTATGTATTTTCTTTTTTCAAACAGTAAAATGCAGGCTTCCTACAGTACCTCCATTGAACCCTCTGTTGAAGACACCTGGTTTATAGGAAAGGCACTTTCAAAATAGGCTTTTCTAAGTTAAAAGTTTTCTTTTTGATTTCATATGAGATTTAAAAATCACTTTGGATGCTTTGAATTGATTTGTTAGGAGTTGCCAATATACCACAAGGAACATTAACAGTTTGGAAAAGAAAGCATTTACCTTACTACATTAAACTGGCGAAAGGTAATGGAGTTTTTGATGAACAGTGTGTAGTTTTCTGCTGTCTGCAGGATTGGAGGGCTACATAAGAGGGACAAAACAAAGTTAAATGGATCAGACTGTGAGCTGATTCTAATACAATTTGTCACATGCTCCAGGTATAAACAAACATATGTTTAAGGCAACTGTTTTGACCACATTTCGTTTGATTTGTTTGTTCCCAAGATTTCTACATAGACACAAAGTTCAGGCCATTCAGAAATGGTGAGTTTTTGCAGTTTAATAAACAGTAACAAATATTTCATTACTGGGTCATTCAACGAAAGGGTCATTGATAGGGTCAAATCAACCAAATTTTGGAAACTTCCCTGGCTCAAATTTTTGATTTTGTTCTTTTTTTTTTTCAGAAGAAAGACAAAGATAAACTCTTCCTTCGGATGAGATGTTAAACCGAGGTCTCTTTCTGGAGTAGGACTCTCTGTGGTCATTATCCAGGATGTCCTTCGGATAAAAAGTAGGGGTGTAACCCTGGCATCCTGGCCAAATTTGCCCATTGGCCTCTGTCTATCATGGCCTCCTAATCACCCCCGAACCTGGTCTCACAAAAGTGTGTATCAATAGTACGAGTGTGCAATGTCGTGGAATGTATACACCAAAATGAGTTTTGGCGCGCATATGGTACGCCGTTTTTCACGTGCATATGATACGCACTTTATGGCATATTATACGCACGAACCCATCACCCCCCACCTCATCCTACCCAAGAGCGTGTCATATACACGCCATAAAGTGCGTATCATATGCACACGAAAAACGGTGTACCATATGCACGCCAAAACTCATTTTGGCATATACATTCCACGACATTGCACACTCGTACTATTGATACGCATTCTTATGTGATCGTGTTGCATCCCCATATACTGATTGGCTTTATCACTCTGTCTCCTCTCCACCAATAAGCTGGTGTGTGATGGGCGTTCTGGCGCAATATGGCTGCCGTCGCATCATCCAGGTGGATGCTGCACATTGGTGGTGTTTGAGGAGATTCCCCCCTTCTATATGTAAAGCGCTTTGAGTACCCAGAAAAGCGCTATATAAATGTAACAAATTATTATTATTATTATTAATTAGTGATGAAAGCTAAAATTAAATGTCATAAATGTATATTTACTGAGTAATCCACTATTTTGTAGAGGGGGGTCAAAATGACAATTTTCACCTGAGATTTGGAGCCAAATTACAGGAGGTAAAAATTACTTTTGAAAGATAGCAGTATCATTATTTTATTTTTACTATGAGATTGTTAGGTTACTAACTTTATCAATCTTTGTCCATATTTGAAAGTTTTTTCTAATAGACCTATACCAATCCCATAGTAAAAATAAAATAATGATGCTGCCATCTTTCTAAAGTAATTTTTACCTCCTGTAATTTGGCTCCAAGTCTCAGGTGAAAATGGTCATTTTGACCCCCCTCTACAAAATAGTGGATTACTCAGTAAATATACATCTATGACATTTAATATTTTGACTATCTTCTTCATTTATGTACTTCTTTCACCAGACAAAAAAATGATCAAAATCAAAATTTTTAGACGGGGTCCTCTCATTGAGTTGACACGGAATGACCCTAGTCAAACTATAACACATTGTAGCAACAAATAATAACTGAAAGTATTAAATTATTATTATATTAAAATGTTCATAATGTAATAATTTTCGAAATCACTTTATTTTACAGTGTCCTTGTTACATATGTTACATGTACTTACCATAGTAATAACAATAAATTATGCATAATTAACCCTCAAGCAAACCCTAATCCTACCATAACCCTATAGAAAGTACATGTAGTTAATTAATATTACTCAGTACTTACATATATAATTACACTGGAACAATGACACCTTAAAAGAAAATGTAACCTAAATGTCTCAAAATGTAATAAAATCTTGAGCTCACAATGTAATAACAATTTTGACATTATGAGAAAATTATTACATTATTTTTATTACATTATAAACTCACCAAGTATTAAACTACCTGCAAAATGCAACATTTAAATATTAATGCAATTATTATTGTTATTATTATATGTTTATTAAACATAAAGCATTGGTATTCCTTTACAGAACATTTTAAAAATCAAATTTTTGCAGAACGTTTGCACCTTTAAACTACTACTACTACTAGTAGTAGTAGTAGTATCAGTAATCTGGTGGATTTTATTGGCAGGTTAAGCCTGGATTTAGATTTTTAAAATGTACTGTAAAGGAATACCAATGCTTTGTTTATTAATAATAATAATAATAATAGCTTGAATATTAAAATCTGTTGCATTTCGCAAGTAGTTCAAGACTGGATTTAGATGTTTAAAAGTGTACTGTAGGGGAATACTAATTTTTTTTATGTTTTAAAAGCTTTTAAAATAATGAAAATATGACGTTCTTGGTGAGCTTAAAATGTAATACATTTCTCATGATGTAAATATTTTTATTACATTATGAGCTCAAGATTTTATTACATTTTGAGAATTATTACATTATGAACATTTTATTACAATAGTGCAGTTTTTACATTATGAGTTGCTACACACATTGCTGGTCTATGGGCAACCAAACCTTTTTTAGTGGGCTTTTAACTGAAAAAATGCCACATTTAAAAGTGCAGTAAGCAATTTCTGAGAATCATTGTTGAACACTGTTGATATTTAAATTCAACACAAACAAACACACCCTTCATTTCTCCACCCCCAAAATGCACAAACACGCAATGAGTGGGTCTCTTTATCATAGCAGAAGCGAAGCAAAATAAAGCTTCACGAATGAACAAACAAAAAATGAACATGCATTACACGAGTATACAAGCAAGTATAATTGGTTGTTAGAAATCTTTACTGCACCTTTAAGAAAAAGACCAATTCTGTCAAAGTTGTGCCACATTGATTCTTACAAGTTACTGTTTGACACACCGATGTGACTGATCCAATTAATCAACAATGATAAAATAAGTGTCCATACTCTGGTATTTGACGGTCATCTTCAATAGGACACCAGGAGTAGATCTCACAAGTACTGGTGTTGCTGTCACACTTGCCCGTCATGTGCCCTGAGACAGACCATAATGTCGTAAGGGAAAGGGGAATATAAGAGATTTGGAGTGGATCCGAACAGACTGAAACAAGAGCTTGATCAAAACATAATCTTGTGCTCCAAAGAGGGTTGGCAAAGTATATCATTCAATCCAAAAGTCTGATTTCCCCAGTGAAAATGCTTCGATTTTTTTTTTTTTTTTTTTTTTTAGATAGATAGATAGATATATTTGTCTGGGTGATACACATCTATTCCTGTTAGTGCATGACTGTGAGATTTCAGTGAGGGGCAGCCATGATTTTGATGTTACTAAATTAACTAACTCCAGCTATTTAGGAATGCTTTTATCAGATTGCAGTTGGTCATATGTTTGTAATTTAAGTCTGACTCTTTTTACACTGCCAGGAACATTTACATTCAAACACTGAACTTGCTTTGGTGGTAGCATTGCATTCACAAACCTTTTGTCAAGGATTAAATACACATAACATCAAATACACATCAAAGACATAATGATACAATTAACATGAAATGAAATGCAGTCCAAAGCATGGCATAAACAAGACGGTTGTTTGTTTTCAAAGAAAAACGTCTGTGAATTTTACCCTGAGTTCACAGAGTCAGTATGTAAGAGAATTAATAGCGTGTGTGAAGTGCGTGCCAGTTGCCTATACGACTGAAAGAATTACTGCAACGTGAGAGTGCTGTTTACTTATTCTTGTATTCATGATGCATGTGAGAGTCAATCTTTGAGTATTTGTGACCCAGTCAATAATGTGGGTTTAATTGCATTTTTTCTTAAATCAACTTTTTGCCAATCATAATGATATCAAAAAAGCAACAAGATTATTTTAACATGAGTTTAATTTATTTATGTTTGTGTAGCAGAGGGATAATTTAGCGTAGGTAGAATTTGGGTACTGAGAAAGTTTTAAAACTAAAACCTAGGGGAAAAAGCAAACAAATTGAAATAATGGGAAGTATACCTTTAATTCAGTTTGCTTTGTATCTCAAACATGTTACTGCTGCTAGTAACTATTAAATTAAACTTAGCAAGGAACTGCTTGTCATATCAAGTGAACTGAATCTGGATTAGAGGCCTGTGGAATTACAGACATCAGAGAGCAAAGGGTAAAATTCTGATTTTTCTAAGAAAAAAACCTCAGAGCAAGAAAGCAAAGCATGTTAGTCATGAATGTTAGTGACTTACGGAGATGACGGCATGGCTGAAGAGCAGGTTTGTCAGTTAGAAGGGCGATAGTTCATTAGGCCCCCATTCTGAGTGAAACTGAAACCAAATGCCTACGTGCAAGTGCACTTATTTCCTTACCCCATGATTTGAATTTTGCGTTACATATCTTAGACCGCTGGTGCACTGATTGAGTTACCAGTCAAGGTTAAAGGGATTATACAGTGCCCATAAGAAGACACTTAATAAGCGAGTTCCTCAGCCCCCGGCTGCTGCTAGTGATGTGATGTTAGTCTGCTGTGCTGGTGCCTTCTGTCGGAACAATTAAATGGTTAGAACTTTACCATTTCCCGTACGTTTGTATTTGCCCTCATCACAGTTTGCGTCCGAGGTGCACTTGTTCTTCCCATCTGGCAGCTGAAACACACACAAGATGGGAAATGCGCTTTATTGTCTATTAGTGTTTAATTAAGCCCAAATTTCCTTGCTTTAAAAAATACAAATGTGAGATACAAATGAGACAGGATGAGACAGAATAACCACAAAACCTAATTCTTGAGACTCATTTGTTTAAGCAAAGCTTTGCAGGTAGGGCAATAAAGTCAAATAGAGATTCAAGTGAAAGACAAATAAGACTGAGGTAAACCGAGAGCATTAAAATGAATGAATAGATGGTAGACAGGATGTCAATGGTTAAAACAACTTAGCTGGAAAGTACAAACAGATCAGAACATCAAACAGGTTATATGTGTGGTTGCTAAGTTCAGCAGTAGAAATACTTTCTGTTTCTTTCAAATGACCACACTGTAGCAAGAAAAAAAGCCTCATGTGCATTAAAGACTGAATTGACTACATTAAGTGCATAAAATGCATTTGAGATGCAGTCACATCACTTAATTGTATCTGTTGTAAAAATAAATACATTTTAATATCCTACTAAGTGTCAAATACCATTACACACATATCAATTTGGCTTCTACCTTAGAAAAACACTAGAGAATCGTAACTGTAAATACAATGTACAGACTTTAACTGTTTTTTATTTTATACATTTTAATGAGCAATGCAATAAATCTACTTAAAATCCGACAAATTTCAGCAAAACAAATTCTAATAAACAAAATTACCAAATGTGCAAGTTGACATGAGTGCGTTTAACTGATTCAAAAGCAATATATAGATTTTTCAGCTGTATTTCAGGTGATGCTAAAATATGGGACAAACTGCATTCCAAATGGATTTTAGATGGAACAGAATTCTGTACTCTTAAAAACATAACAAGCTGTATGACATCTGTCTAACAAGCAAGCCGAGTTCATCTAACATTTGGACACCAGCACCAAACTGCCAGGGCTTTAATGAGGCAAAGAAATAAAAGTAAAAGAGGGAAGATCACTGACAGAAGCATCATGCCCATTCAAACTGAACAAGCACGTACACCCTCAAGTTTTTGAATCAAGTGAATTTTGAATCTGCAGATTGAGAGTCACAAACAATTATGAAAGACAATAGAGATGAGAAAAGGAGAGAAATATGTCTTAACCTACCTCAGGACATGTGTCCTGTTTTTGTACAGTGGAAATAAAGTTTGTCATCACAACAAAAGACGAGTCGCCCTAGAAAACAGAACAGAAGTGACTTGAAGGAATGCAATTTCAATCCCTAAACTCAAACCGGCATGCATGCCACAATTGACATCCTTTCTCACTGTATTTGATGATGCAGTGGTTGCCTAAGAAATGGAGTGTGACTGTGCATGCATGACTTCAGGCTGCTGTTTTTGACACCATTGCGTGACATGATGAATGTCCTTTTTTGAAACCAAAAACTAAACCCAAAACAAACTGCTAAAAAACCCTGTACATTGGTTCAGTATTAAAAGCTTGATTTACACTCTTTGAAGATAGGCATGGCTATATTTTCAGCTCAGAGCAGTGTCAGAGAGGCAGGTGCATTTGTCTAGGGCTGAATGTAATGTTTAACCTCAGCCTCAAATAGCCAAAGTGTCATTCCATTTCTCATGTCTCTGCTCTGCTAGTACTTTTAGCTTATAGTGTGACTACAACAACTTGTAATTATTATCAAGTTATAAACAGTGCCTTCCTGTCTTACTCATATAAGTGTCCGGTAGCATTATCATTATTACCAATCAAAAGACATGCAGTATATTTTTTTTTATATGATACATAGTTTTCTGAGTTCAAATGGTCAAGAGTGTAAATTTGTTTATTTGAGTACTGACGATTATTCAGAATTTTAGAATGTAAATAATACACATATAGAATATAGTATATGTAATATGTTTGGGGTCACCGTCACTGAAATGCCGGGAACAAACTAACACACTTCACAATTCTGTTGCTGCCCTGGAAAAACTAACTGCATCCACTGTTTCCTTAACGCTAGGTTATTTAAGAAGCTGAACAAGGTTATCTTTCCCTCACAACCAAAAACACACTTCTTTGGTGACATGTTGATTTTGTGGTCTAAAAATAAAATGACAGCGCTGCTGACAGCTTTCATAACCTAAATGAAGCTCGTTGATGGGCATGCTCTCTGGTTGATGTTCGCACACGCTCTTCTGGGAGAAGTGCCCATACAAGGAATTCCACCCTTTATGGCCTCATACAGGGCCATACTCGGAAAAAACTTTCTGAAGCTTGTATGAATTCTGAAGGCGTGTATTTGGCACAGAAATACTCTGTCATACATCTAACTCATTTTTTGAAACTTTGGCCTTGTTTAGCATGAGAATCCAACTCTTTAACAGTGTAAATAAGTCAGAATGCATGAAATAGCATTAGACCCCCCCTTTAAGATAAATATATAGGGTACAAGTGAGCTAAAGGGGCACCATGTTAAAAGGCGCATTTGACTTTATTCTCTTTTATTTTTTGGCACAAAAATTCAGCTCAGCACTTTTCTTAAAGGGGGGTCTAATGCTATTTCATGCATTCTGACTTATTGATGAGCGTCACCTGCGCATCACACCGGCGTCGAATCCTCTCACGGATGGCTGCCGCGCACACACATAATAAAACGTAAACAAAACACAACATAAAATCCAGGTCTGGTCCTTTCTCGTCCTTCACTGTCTTCGCTCCTCCTTTTATACTTCCGAGCTCCTCCGTGAGAGGATTCGAGACCGCTCTCGCGGCTCTGGTCCGGCTCTCGCCCGCCCTGCTTGTCACTGTTAAAGAGTTGGATTCTCATGCTACACATGTCCAAAAAAAAACAAAAAAAAAACGAGTTGAATGTATTTCTGTGCAAAATACACTCCTTCAGTATTCGAACCAGTTTCGGAAACTTTTCGAGTATGGCCCTGTTTGATGTCATACAGGGCGGAATTCCTTGTATGGGCACTTCTCCCGGATGAGCGTGTGCGCACATCAACCTGAGTGAGAGCAAGAGCTCGCCCATCAACGAGCTTCGTTGAGCCGTCATTAGCGCTGTCATTAGCGCTGTCATTTTGTTTTTAGACCACGAAATCAACAATGTCACTAAAGAAGTGTGTTTTTGGTTGTGAGGGAAAGATAACCTTGTTCAGCTTCCCAAATAACCCAGTGTTAAGGAAACAGTGGATGCAGTTTTTTTTTCCCGGAGCAGCAACGGAGTTCTGCAAGTGTGTTTGTTCCCGGTCATGAGTCGAAACCACAGGTGAAACTGCATCAAATGTCAGTGTTTTGTTGGCAATTGGCGCGTAAGTACATATAATGTAAACAACACAAACATATAGTGCAGGGGTGCCGAACTCTGGTCCTGGAGAGCCACAGTCCTGCAGAGTTTTGCTTCAACCCTAATCAAACACACCTGAACAAGTTAATCAAGGTCTGAAGGGTTACTAGGAAGCTACAGGCAGGTGTTGGAGCTGAACACTGCAGGACTAAGGCTCTCCAGGACCGGAGTTCGCCACATCTATAGTGAATTGAAAGTTATCCAGAGATAATGCCATGATATATTTTTTGTGTGTGTGCTTGTGACTCTTTAGCTCCGCCCACTCCACATCTCCAAGAGTTCGGCTGTTTTCTGAAAGAATCTGTTCGGCGTATCTTTCTTTTATAAATATGATAAAACTAAAGACTCTTCGGAGATATGAAGGATGCAATACTATTCTACAGATACTCTAGATTAACATGAGATTGGCTAAAACTGTGTGTGTGTTATGTACCCTTTAACAACCGCTTTTGATTTGGCTGATCATTAATGCGATTGTGGACAGTTGATTCTGCACTAATTTGATCTAATATTTAATGTTTTTTAAAATGTTGTAGATTTATGTAGCAAATGAGATCAATAAAATTAATGTTTATATTTTGAGACAAAGGTCTTGTTGATTTTTATTTAAGGTAAATAACGCAACAGTTTTTCAATAACTGAAGAATATGTAAAGTAACCCCTGCTGTTTTTCACTAGCAGTTGCAAGGTAAGTAGGAACAGGATCCAAGCGCAGCAGTATAAGGTTTATTAACAAAGAACTAGAAACAAAACACTCTTGACTATGCAATACAATCAGAACAACCGGGAAAATGCAACAATAACAGACAAATGAACTGAACCAAAAACAGGGCTTAAATACACAGGGACTAATCAAACAAACAAGACACAGCTGACATGACTAACAAATTAATTTATGAGCAACAGGTGACATGAATACAACAATCAGACACACAGACAAACATGAACTGAACACAATGAAAGCTAATCTAGATTGCGATTATTAGGTTACTTCAAAGAGCAATTTCTAGCTTATTTTAGTGTATCAAACTATAGTGTGACTATACAATATATCTCCTTCAAAGGGATTTTAAAATAAACTCTAAACATGAACAAACACATTCAAAACGTAACACTGTTAGGGCGAAAGGTACAATAATTAACATGATAATAAACAGCTGGCTGACTTTTTCATTTGTTGACATGACATGGATGTTAGATTTAGATGGTAAATATATAAAATTGTGGGTCCACCTTAGAGAAAATCACCATATTTATTATGAAACCATCATATTTAAAAATATGATATTAATCATATCATATAATAAAATATATTTATTTTTTTTTTTTTACTACTCTAAAGCTTTATTAAATTATTATGGAATCTTGAATCTTTTTTTTATAATTTTGTTTCTGTATTTTTCAAATGAACATTTTTTAATGACATTATATTTATTGAATAAAAATGTATTCTTTTATTTATCAAAATAAACCTGAAATAGTGCAAACTTTGCTAAATTGATTGTTTTGAACAAGTATTAACTTTATTAATTACATTAATTTATTAATTACATATTAACATTATTAAAAACATATTATAGCTTTATAGCTAAAGTATTTGTGTAAACCACCAGTATTTGCACCTTGCACCTCATATATTTTTTAAACAAACAATCCACGTTTATGATTTATTTTCATTTTTTAAATCGATTTTTGTTGTAACATTATAAAAGTCTTTACTGTCACTTTTGAACAATTTAAAGTTCAATTTAGTTTACCCAATGAAAATTCTGTCCAGACCTATATCAATTTCTGTATGAATGAACACAAAAGAAGACATTTTCAAGAATGTCGGTAACCAAACATCAACTGTTTGGTTACCCATATTCTTTAAAATATCTTCTTTGGTGTTCAGCAGAAGAAAGAAACTCATACAGGTTTGGAACAACTTGAGGGTGAGTAAATGATGACAGAATTTTTTTTATTTTGGGGTGAACTTTTAACCCTTTCATGCATCCTTGCTGAATATAAGTATTTTAAAGGTGCACTATGTAACATTTCTTCAGTAAAATATCAAAAAACCACTAGGCCAGTGTTATATATTTTGTTCAGTTGAGAACTTACAATATCCCAAATGTTTCCAACTATTTGTAAATAGTGAGAAAACTGCTATTTTAACCAAGGAACCGGGGGAGTCGCCTGTCAATCTGCGTTACCCTCGGTTTCTGGTTTTATTTTGCAGAAACGCTTTACTCTTACTGCAGTGTGCAACAAGTGTCATAGCAGCCGCCGAGCGAATGCACAGAGTAATGTCATAACATCATTTTCAACACACTCAAATATATCTAATATGATAAACAGAGCTGCATTACCTCATACTCATGACCGGAAAAGCGGAAATGGCGCCGGCGACTGTGGCATAATAAAAGTCCCGCTGTTTGCGAGGCGTGTGTTGCGCAATCGCCCCAGCGGTCTTGCTCAGCTCCCACAACACTCGGTCCTGCTCTGCTTCATACTACAGTAACGTTAATAATCGCATCCATGCACATGATTTCTGCATGAGTCATATCCCGATTCTTTTCCACCGGCTGTGAGGTGAAGACCACATGTCCCAAAATTCTGCGCTCAAACTTGGCGTCATCAAACTACGCCTTTGTTTTGAATAGGCGACCTCTAGCGGACGGAAAAGTTGCATAGTGCACCTTTAAACGGTAAAGTGTGTATACATATACAGATATATACACATAAAGGATGATATTTGTTATCGCAATGACCATTTTGATGTTTACTCTTTTGGAGATTATATTATTTGATTATCAAGAAGCTCCTGGAGCCAATCCTTTAATTGCTTAGTGATGACGTGTTTACTTTTCTGTCAACAGTCGGTCAGTTTATTATTACACTGGGAGATTTCTGCAAAATAACTTTACATTCTGAAAATGCTGCAGGCTGTTGGCATAAAGTAAATATTGGCAGGCATTTTCAGTTATTTACTTAAAAAATTATATATTTATGATCAACCACAGTGTCATATTGTTCAATGTGTTTCACAATTTAGATGTTTATTTGTCTTTGACAATGTTAGCACTTTGAGTGAGAATAACTTGAAGCAGTGTGAGCGTGACTGCAAATGTTTAAAAATTTGAGTACTTTTATCTATGATTTGGCCCAATCCACAGCCATAATGTCACTTATACCAATTCCAGCACTTTGCTGGATGGGCAATTACCCAGTGAGTTGCCTATATCTGCATTAAAATGCATGTACTTGTATTGATAAAACTAAAAAAATATATACACCTTAATCAGGGCCCTCTGAATTGAGTTTTGAGGTAAAAATGAAGAGACATAACCCACCTGTTCAGGAAAAACATAATCGGCTACATCCCATATCCTCTCCTCTCCACTGATATTTGTGTAGGACACTCCCTTCATCTTGGTGAAGACAGAGCTTATGGCAGTATCCACTATCTGGTAGCCTTTCTCATACATGAACACCCACCTAATAAAAGCAACAACAAAAAACAATCCATGAACATTACTGATCTGCTATATTCAAGCTGCAGTCTGAAGACTACAGATTCACAATTTTTTTGTGTAATTATTCTGTAAAATATAAATTAAAGGTATCGTATTTATAGTTGTCATGTGTGGTTTCATTCAGTAGTCTGAATAGCAAATTGCATAAAAAATCTGTCTCTTTGTGCTTTTACAAAAGATTGTTACTATTTGTTATCCAAATACATGAGATTTCATGAAGCCATAACATAATATACCACTTTTGTTACATAATACATAAGCAAAAGGGTTACACAATGGGGTACGTTTGATATATTTTGTTTATTGTGGACTAATATATTCTTGTTGTTGACAATATGGAAAATATTTTACATTTATTTTTATCTTAATTAATTTTATGAAACACTTTATTTAATTCTGGTTCTGAAAAGCCATTCTTTATTTATTCATGAATTCTCGCACACATCACGTCAGTCAATAGCAGATGATACTGGTGTGACAAAGCTGGTTTTGACTTTCACCCAGAACTACTATAGTAGTCTTTTTATTGGTTACTGATTGATAATAACAGTACAAGTGCATTATTTTATTTCAGTAAAAAGCATATACATGATTAAACTTGCCCAGCATTTGGAAAACTTTTAAAGGACATAAGGCTGTTTTATAGTTTGTGTTTCAGAAAGTGTGCACGTGTTCACACATAGTGCAGCCATATTGTGTCATAAAAGTAGGATTTTGGCCTCATGCCCTCTAACAAGACATGGCAAACGTTATTCTTCCATTTGAAGCATGACTCGCCTTATCGTCTGACACACCTAAAGATGGCAATGGCATACTTCTCCAAAATGAATGCTACTGCGCAGTGGTTATCAACTTGATCAGTTTGTTTTATTCAGATTACCTGACTACAAAAACAAACAACTTCTACATGACAGATAACAGAAGCACCCAACACTTTAAGCTGCACGAACACCAGCTATTGAAAGAGAACATGCAAATACTTCTGTCAGCCTGCTAGAACTGCATTTGATTCAGCTGATGTTTACAGATAAGCTAAAGGGAGTAACAGAGAGGGATGAGAGAGCAGCTCAACTTTTAATTTATTCTATGATCACTGACATTAAAAGGAAAGTTCACCCAAAAAATTTAATTAAACAACCTCATGTTGTTCCAAACCTGTATGAGAAGATATTTGGAATAATGACAGACAGTTGGTGGTATATTGACTTTTAAGTCAGTGGCTACCGTCAACTGTCTGGTTACCAACATTCTTGAAAGTATCTTCTTTTGTGTTTAACAGAAGAAAGAAACTCATACAGGTTTGGAACAACATGAGGGTGAGTAAATGTTGTGACGTAATTTTATTTCCTTTTTTAATTTTAAAATCCCTTTGAAGGAGATATATTGTATAGTCACACTATAGTTTGATACACTAAAATAAGCTAGAAATTGCTCTTTAAAGTAACCTAATAATTGCAAATTGGCACTTTTACAGTGTAGATGTACCAATAAAGATTACCAGCTCTTTCCAAATGAGTTGTTGCTCCAATGGCCTTATATACAGTATTTGAACAACATTGCTTAGAAAAGGGGTTTTCAAATTGGGTCCGGGAGAGCAAAAATGTAAATAATAATAACAATAATAAATTAATAAAAGTGTGTGATTAAAAAATATTAGTTATCTTCTAAATAGATTGAATTTAAATAAATAAAATTAAAAAAAGATTAATATAAACAAAAAATTGATTAAAATTACATTACATAAATAAACCAGTTGTAACTAATTTTAGATTTGTAATGTTTCTTTTTCAGTGTATAAATGTGGTGTTTATAAAAGATTTTTTATTTTTTACATTTTAGGATGGTGGTCCCTCACATGAGGATGATCATTTTGGGGGTCCATGGCATCTAAAAGATAACCCCTAGCTTAGAGCACACAAATGATACCCACATATCATCTTTACTGGTGCTCAGTGCACTACTCAGGTTTGAATTGCATAAGAGGGAATACTCAGTGTTTGTTAACATCTGTTAAAGTCTTTTAAGTCTTTTAAAAGTTTTTTACCCATGAATGACTACAGCATGACATTTTCCCGCTCAAACAAAAGTCTGTATGCAACACTCATATCATCAGCATTGCATAAGTGCAGCCTATCTTTTACACAGACTAATAGTTATCTAATACATACTGAGGGCCAGCTGTTAGCTCTAAGACTGGAATTGAGCTGTTGACATATAAGTCATTGAAACTTAATCAGACACAATGAAAAGCATATGGGCATACTTTTAAGCAAATCAAGCTCACAAAATAAATCTCGGCTTATTCTAATTTTCTTCAAAAACATGTCTTTCTGTTTTGAAACAATAACTGTACTGCTAGTTATCCTAAATGGTACATCATGACAGCACTTAACTGTACAGTCCAATACAAAACCGTTAGTTTGTTTGCATTCTGTACATTTTTTTGCTCTTGTTGAAGCATGTTTAGTTCCGTTAATCATACTAAACATGTTTTCCTCTGCATTTAAAAAAAATATATATATATTTTTAAGAATAAAAGACATCTCTTACCCAATGATGTAGGATAGAACGCCCAGCTGGATGATTCGGCACACAATTGCTACTCTTCTGTTCCTGACCAGAACCTGTCGAGGGGTTTCATATTCAAAGAAGAAGTTTGAAAAAGATCTCCTCATTACGGATTTCATTTTTCTTATTGAAAGGAAAGGGTAGAAAGGTGTGATAAATCCTCCTCTCTGTGTTCTTGAGATGTCCTGGAAAACAATGCTGATCTTTGACTTCCTTCCTCCCCCCAGCTTTATCTCTCTCTCTCTCTCTCTCTCTCTCTCTCTGACTCTTCTAAACCAAACACTTCTAAAGTAAACCACCCACTTTGCGTTGTCTACATCCCCCCTCCTCTTGTGATTGTAATACAAATTCATGTACAGGCGGATAAACTTCTTAAGGGTGGAGTAACAACCCAGAGTCCAATTGCAAATAAAGGCTTAATGTCCACCCCATCTGTGACGTCCCTGAAACATCCTTCTCTCTCTGTCTCTCTTTATCAGCACTCTTCGGTCACTGCCTTCCTGAAGGACTACTAAAGATAAAACCCAGCACAATATGTATTCATTTTATGTGTACATACATATACAGTTTCACAGGATGAATCTTAAGCTTAATGAAGCACCTCAGTTCCTACTTTATACAGTTATGGGTCACTACCATCAGACATTAAACCAGCCTTTGAACTTTCCAGAGAGCAGCGGATCAGTGACCAGCCAAAAATGCCTGCAGTGGTGAGAAATTTCTTGATTCAAGGATTGAATATCAAGTTCACACAGGCTTCTCCAGTGGACACACTGACAAATTTGAAAGCCACGTTTCTAGCATCTGTAAAACTGCATTCTACCATCTTAAAAATATATCTAAATTACGGCATATGCTTTCAATGCAAAATGCTGAACAGTTAGTTCATGCATTCATGACCTCAAGGCTAGATTATTGTAATGCTCTACTGGGTGGTTGCCCTGCTCGCTTAATAAATAAACTGCAGCTGGTCCAAAACGCAGCAGCTCGAGTTCTTACTAGAACCAGGAAGTATGACCATATTAGCCCGGTTCTGTCAACACTGCACTGGCTCCCTATTAAACATCGCATACATTTTAAAATCTTGCTAATTACTTACAAATCACTAAATGGTTTAGCTCCCCAGTACTTGAGCGAGCTCTTAACGCATTATACTCCATCACGTCTATTGCGGTCTCAAAACTCTGGCCAGTTGATAATACCTAGAATATCAAAATCAACTGCAGGCGGTCGATCCTTTTCCTATTTAGCACCCAAACTCTGGAACAGCCTTCCTAGCATTGTTCGGGAAGCAGACACACTCTGTCAGTTTAAATCTAGACTAAAAACGCATCTCTTTACTATGGCATACACATAAAACATTTTAATTTATATTTTATTCAAATTGTTAGGCTGCATTAACTAGGTCAGCCGGAACCGGGAACACTTCCCATAACACCTGATGTACTCGTTACATCATAAGAGGAATGGCATCTACGCTAATGTTAGTCTCTCTGTTTATCCCGAGGTTTACTGCAGTCAGCCGGATCCGGGCCGTATCCAGATCAGATGGTGGACCAGCGCCCAGACATTACCAACTCATCCCTGAAGTGTCTGCAGAGACCGTGTCAATTAGTCTACCGTCTGAAATTGCTCATCGACATGGCATCCTCAATGGATCCATCTCCGGCGTGATGACTCCGATATTTCGAATATTCCTATTTAATAATTGTTTAATTGACACGCCATCCTCAATAAACCCGGTGTGATGCCTCCGATCTTTCGAATAATCCAATCTAATATTACTTCTGACCTATAAGGCTGCCAAAATAATAAACATACACTGTTTGTTAATTGGCCAGAGGAGAACTGGCACCCCGACTGAGCCTGGTTTCTCCCAAGGTTTATTTTTCTCCATTTTTCTGGAGTTTTGGTTCCTTGCCACTGTCGCCTCTGGCTTGCTCAGTTGGGGACACAAAATTTTCAAATAAATATCCAAATAAATTTAATTACTAAACTAAATTATATCAACTACATTACTTGAATATATATGATAATTGAAATGAGCTGATGACATCACCGTTTTCTCCAGAGCGGCTGTACAGCCGAATCAAATTCTGTTCATTATTTTCCTGTTTAACACTGTGAAGCTGCTTTGAAACAATCTGCACTGTAAAAAGCGCTATATAAATAAAGTTGACTTGACTTGACTTGACAAATGCCCTTATGTAAATTGCTCAACAATGTGGTGTGCATACAGACAGTAGCTTGTTATATAGAATAGATTATTTCTTTAAAGTCAAAACTATGTAAATAACATCAACCAAATTAAAAAAAAGTGGTGGTTTGCCCAGTGTATAGGGATTTTAATGTTTACATATTTTTTTATGTAATTCTTTACTTATTATTACAAGATGTTACATTTTACGTATCAGTGTATTAAGTAGTAAAGTGGTGGTTTGCCCAGTGTGGGGATTTTAATGTGTAAATACGTTTTTATGTAATTCTTTGTATGTAATTTTATGTAAAGCACTTTATTTAGGAGATTGTTTTATTTGTTTTATTTTGGAATATATTTAAATTATTACATAATTTATTTAATTATGTTTAATTAATTAATTAATTGTTGAAAAACTAGTTGTAAAATTATTTTTTCTCAGACTCGCGCAGTCGAGCACCTGACAGCTGACAGCGTGTTCTTTACTCATGGTGCGTCACCACTAGAGGACGCAATTACTCTGTAGTGTAGGCTACCGTACATTTTGTTAAGACTGCTTTTGGGCGAATGGACACGCATTAACACGCAAACCACGCCGTTAAATTGTCCTTTTTCCATAATGTGGTGTTAAGCACAGTTATATAGGCTACGTGTTACGGGTTATGTTTTCTTTTTTGTTTTGTTAAATTTTATAGATGATATTCTGTCTAAACAATAATGCATCAGTTATACTCAAATATCATACATTGTATTAAATAACGTGCATTACAAAAATATATAGAAATCCATATTAAATATACATATTTTGCATTGTAGCAACTTCCGGTAGCTTTCTTTGAGAATGTTTTATTTTCACTGCAGGCTCTGTCTAGGCTCTTATCCCGGTAGTAATATTTTAGCTGTTTTCTTTTTTTTTTGTGTCACTTTTCAAGACAGCTTATTGAGTTGTCAGTTTTGAGACTCCTCCTCACAGTCGTATGATCGGTGCAGTGTTACGTCAATCTTCATGTAGCCTGCGCTCTGATTAGGTGGGGGCGTGCCCGTGCCCATAGAGGGCGGGGTTTACAGCTGTCAGTCCCGCTGGAGTGAAGCCGTGCAGTTCACAGCGCGAGTGGACAAGTGGAGACAATTGGATAAAACACGGATTCGATAGTAGGAAAAACTGTCTAGAGAACTAAAGGATACAATTGAAACGTTTCACATGGGGAGTTAAAGAACAAAATGACGTGTATGCGTTACACTATGTTACTGTTCTCAGTTTTGGAGTTATTGTTGTTTGGATACACAGCTGGTTTGTCGCGTGCTGTACGTCGCTTGAGCGATGAGAACGCGTCTCCAGGCGCGAGACTACCGCGTGCTGTGTTGGATGAGACGTTGGAGTCGACCACCATCCCAAACCACTTACAGGAGGACGACAGGGACTTCAGGTTTTCACCTTTCACCCCCACAATGACCATCTCAACCGGGGATTTGAAAAGCACTGGTAAAACTAACCAGCTACAGCCCTTATGGCTGACCACCACGGCAGGGCTTCTGACCAAAACAATCAGCCCAACCTCCAAAGGCAGTAAAGTCAAAGAAAACTCCACATTCTCCACAACACCAAACATTACAGTAAAACCTGCTTCTTCCTCTCCAATTACTGGCACAAAAAACACAACACCACCTGCACTGGATACTGCAAAGAGTTCATGGACAGTGAAAAGCACCTCAAAGCCTCTTGTCGTGACCACTGAGAAAGGTAGGCTCGGTTCTCATTCCGTTCAGTTTCAGTGACACGATGTTATGACGAGTATGCAAGTGACAAGTTTGTAAAATGTAAGTTTTCCAAATGTGCTTTCAATTTGGAGTGTGTTCCTCCACCAGATACCAAAAAACAGGCCCTAGTGTGTCCTTGAATTTCTTTCCCAGCCTCTGCAAAACAGAGGGGTTGCAAGAGGTTTACACCTGCACATGCTGTTCTAGTGTGCTACATTCATTGTTTTATCTTCGTTACAGCATTCTGACAGAATTTCACACCGTTTCTTCTAGTCACAGGTTCACATAGTGCAGTTTCAAACGGAAAGAGTTGTTGTTCACTGCTTCCAGAGGATCAGTTACAACAAACCTTTGTTCAGAGACACTCCTTTGTCTCAATTCCTCTGTAGGTTTTGTGGTAATACTAATATTCAGCTGTATCATAAAAAATGAATTGATGGATAACTACTTTCCACAAACCTTTAGTATTTTACAGCTGTGAATCTGAAGGACATTAGAGATCAGGCCAGTTGTGCAGAGACAACCTTCTTAATTGCTTTAATGTGATTAATTACCATCTGACTGCCAAAAGGGGAAAACAGTCATAAATCTTAAACCTTCCACTCGTTTATCTTGAGTTCATGATGGCAAGCTAGCTTTGAGAATAAGGATGATTAATTTTCATTAAGGTCATATCCAGTGTAGTATTAGCACCTTTATGTCTGCTTTAAAAGAATGACACATTTATTTGTCTTATTCATAATCATTCATCTTCACAGTTTCTTACTTGGATAAAGGTGGAGAAATTCCTCTTTTTGGTATCATTGAATTCTCTCAGTCCGGACTTGGACATATTCAGTGACAGCAGTGGGATGAAATGCAGTTAAAAGTGAACCATCCATATGAGGTATAATCAAAGGTTCAGTTAAGACTGTATGTGATCTGCAGCCCCTCTGGACTTCATTGGATGTGACTGTACAAAGAGACAGGTGTTTGAGATTACAGTTCATAACCATCTCATTCTATGTAGAAGCCCAAAGGCGACCAGCTCTGTGTCTGTTTGGGATTTGTTTCTGGATTTTAGCCCTTTGCTGTTTACTGCAGGTCTTAAAACGCTTCCACAGAAAAGCGGATATGTCACATTAAAGCCACAGCAGCTTAATATACATATGAAGAGAAAACGAGAGTCATCATATTTCAAGGCTTTTTGTGCCTTTGTTTTTCTTCTTTTTTAATTAAATTTTTATATTTATTTTTGACTTGAAACATTTGTTGCGATTATCTTATTTATGAGTGGGGTGAAGGTTTGAAAGGCTAAAATAGCTGGTGTTTGACTTTTGTTCCTAGTGTGGCAAGTTTAGTGCCCTTGTTTCCCCAGACATCGATGACATCATTTTAGGCTAAGAGGTGACCCGGATAGCATCTTATTAGAATGCTTAACGAGCATAATATTCAGTATCTGATCAAGACATTATGACGATAGTGAAATAGTGAAATGAAATGTGACATGTGAAGGCCAACTATGGTAACCCATACTCAGAATTTGTCCTCTGCATTTAACCCATCCAAGTTAGTGCACAGACATTAAGAGTAGTGAGTAGTGAACTCACACACACTGCACCACAGCCATTTTTGCTTCGATTTCAATTTCGATTGGGGGTTAGGTGCCTTGCTCAAGGGCACCTCAGTCATTTCTTGCCAGTATTGAGAATCAAACCCACAACCAGACTCTCTAACCATTAGGCCACGACTGCCCCTGATGTTAAGTAAATGTTTTGTTGTGATAATTGCATAAGAACATCCTTGGGATTTTGTTCTGGCAACTGTTCTTTTTGATATAAAGTTTGTGCATGTTTAATATTAGCAGTGGTATGGGGAACCTTAAAACATTCACCTCATTCTGTCACAAAATGATTTCAGACTGAGACTCAAATAACACCTACACAAGTTATTGTGTATTGTGCAGCTGTGGTTGCCAGAAATTTACCGTAATAAATATGGAAGAAACTTTTGAGGTTTTACATTTTTAACTTTAAAAAAACGTATTTCTTTAACTGATATAATGCTATAATTTACCAACCTATTGAAGTACTAATATCTGTTTTGTACCTTTTGTAATACACTGACAACCACCAAACAAAGTGGTGATGAAAGTCACATGATGAATCAAAGCTCATCAAAGCTTTTCCACAAGCTGAGAATGTTTATTGGGGTTGGAATATAGGCACCTCACGATCCGATTCCGATTTTGGGAGTTACGATCCGATTCCAAAACGATTCTTGATCTACTTTTTTTTCTTATTAATTAATTAGTTTCTTAATCTTAATTTTTTTCTTATTTGATTGCATATGTAATCATAGGTACTTTTTAAATAATTATAAGTTAAAAAATTAAATAAATACAATTGTATGTTAAAAAGGCTATATGAACTAATATAGCTTTAAAATATAAAAGCAAGTATTTTCGAGATTTACAAGAATGCACTTTACTAGCAGACTTCAGGATTAAATAATGCTTATAAAATTGACACTTGTGTTATATTTAGGCCTATTTAACAAGTGATTAGGGACAAGATTGGGGACTCTTTGACATAAACTGAAAACAGCCAGCTATGTCGCACTTTATTTCATCAAGAGTACATATAAACATTCAAAAGTAATGCAAATAGTACACTAAAATACCTTGAGGAGATGAGATTGGTTTATTGCTGAACTGGTATGTGGCGAACTTGATGGCTGTTTTCTGTTTGGGAAAAAATGCCAACAGATCATCGGAATACACTCCACACCACTGTACCTGTGATTCAGAGTTATACTGTAGATCTCATATTGTGCTCTACGTGTCAACAGCGTGTGGCTTATTAAAGCACATTTCAGACAAGGACAGTGAAAGTCATTTCATAAATCCCCAGGACTGCAGGAGACACACAGGCTGTTTTTCAGCTACAGCGCTGTCCTTGCTCAGCAGTTTCATGACCGAAGTAACATGAGCTCAAACAAATTGATAGCCGTACACATTATAGACCTTTAAGTCTTCAACTTTGTTACTGTCCTTTACAGTACAGATTTTGTAAAACCTGCTGTAGTAGTAAGTTAAATGTGCTTCATTTTCAAGATAAAATGAATGCTGTGCTCTGAGCTTCCTTTGAACATTTAAAAGCATCCACGTCATGCTCTGAATAGAACAAACTTGGGTTTGGCTGTTTGAACATTTGTAAGTCTATTGACTTTAAAATTCAAACAGTTTGTTTGATGTCTCATATGCCAAACTAATACTATCCAACTGAAATTTATTTTAATGCTACAGTATGGTCAATCAAGTCACCTTTATTCATATAGCACTTTATACATTACATATTTTTAAAGCAGCTTTACAGTGATAAATAGGAAAATAATGACCAATGATGCAAACAGACATAAATTCTGCTGTATTGTGATTGTAATGGTGGTCTAAAGCTACTTTTCTTTGAATATGCAAGTGAGCTGTAAGAGCAATTAATTTAGTTTTCTAATGTGCTGTGTAGCACATATTGATTTGCGCCATTTGTGAATTGGGAGTTTTATAAAAGCTCTGCTCTGCTATTGCTTAGACTGCCATTCTTAATAGAGCTCAGGGCCTACAAACACCCTAAATCCAGTTCTTTTGTGAGGAGTAGATGCTTCCAGACTCAGCACAGATTTATTTTTCTGGCTGATTAGAAACTCTCAGGAGTCCTAGAGCCACAATACACAGATAACTGCCCTTCTGCTTGTGTTTGATAGCCAAGCTCTTACTATCCTCTCCCTCAACCATTTGAGAGTCAAATTCATAATGAATTTAAAATGTACTGGCATGTATATCAGGCACATAGTTTGAGTTTGTGTTCGGATATGTCAAGAAAACCTCACTGCTATAAAGTATATCATAATATTATGTCCCAGACTCCCAGTATGCCAACTCTAAAGTTTATTTTTCCCATGGTATTAGGCCAGTGATTGAGCTTATCATTGTTATAGCTGAATTTATCTGATTTACAATCCTTTACACCCAGTTTTCTGTCGTACGCTCATTTCATTTAGCTTACCAAAGTTAAGTTGCCATAAAATTGCATAACAACTACAGCTGTTAGTTTAGCCTAGAGACCATCTGAAGTTTAACCTAGAAAGACATGACAAAAACATGGTTAAAATATATAAAAAAAGTATATTTTGTGTTCACAGTACAGCTGTGATGTATTGTTTTGAAAGATCTTTCCTTCATTTCAAACATTTTCATGTTTAAATGTCAACCCCCTATTAAAGATAATTCAAGATTTACAAGAATGCACTTTACTAGCAGATTTCAGGATTAAATAATGCTTAGCTATAAAATTGACACTTGTGTTATATTTAGGCCTATTTAACAAGTGCAATATTAGCCTATAAACAAAACAAGAATATGAGCCAGTATTTATCCAGACAGAATCCTTAATTTGACCTTCAGTGACTCATGTAATGTTGTTTTTATTGCAGTGCAATCAGGACAAAACATTTCTCAGTGATACTTGTTTATGCTGTGCTGTACATCCCTAACACACCCAACACATTTTCTTTGTTTCTTTGTTTCTTTCTTTCTTTCTTTCTTTCTTTCTTTCTTTCTTTCTTGATAGAATTACAGTGCATCAAGAAAGTATTCACAGCGCTTCACTTCTTCCACATTTTGTTATGTTACAGCCTTATTCCAAAATGTATTAAATTCATTATTCTACAAACAATACCCCATAATGACAATGTGAAAGAAGTTTTGTTTAAAATCTTTTGCAAATTTATAAAAAAATACAAAAAACGACACATGTATATAAGTATTCACAGCTTTTGCCATGACACTCAAAATTGAGCTCAGGTGCATCCTGTTTGCTCTGATTATCCTTGATGTTTTTACAACTTGATTGGAGTCCACCTGTGGTAAATTCAGTTGATTGGACATATAAGGTCCCACAGTTAACAGAGCACAAACCAAGCCATGAAGTCCAAGGAACTGTCTGTAGACCTCCGAGACAGGACTGTATCGAGGCACATTTCTGGGGAAGGGTACAGAAAAATTTCTGCAGCATTGAAGGTCCCAATGATCACAGTGGCCTCCATTATCCGTAAATGGAAAAAGTTTGGAACCACCAGGACTCTTCCTAGAGCTGGCCTCCCAGCCACACTGAGCGATCGGGGAAAAGGGCCTTAGTCAGGGAGGTAACCAAGAACCCGATGGTCACTCTGAAAGAGCTCCAGTGTTTCTTTGTGGAGAGAGGAGAACCTTCTAGAAGAACCATCTCTGCAGCACTCCACCAATCAGGCCTGTATGGTAGAGTGGCCAGACGTAAGCCACTCCTTAGTAAAATGACAGCCCGCCTGGAGTTTGCCAAAAGGCATCTGAAGGACTCTCAGACCCTGAAAAACAAAATTCTCTGGTCTGATTAGGCCAAAAAGTTCTTTGTTTAAATGGAAATCCCCATGTCTGGAGGAAACCAGGCACCGCTCATCACCTGGCCAATACCATTCCTACAGTGAAGCATGGTGGTGGCAGCATCATGCTGTGGGGATGTTTTTCAGGGGCAGGAACTGGGAGACTAGTCAGGATCAAGGGAAAGATGAATGCAGCAATGTACAGAGACATCCTTGATGAAAACCTGCTCCAGAGCGCTCTGGACCTCAGACTGAGGTGAAGGTTCATCTTCCAACAGGACAACAACCCTAAGCACACAGCCAAGATGACAAAGGAGTGGCTACAGGACAACTCTGTGAATGTCCTTGAGTGGCCCAGCCAGAGCCCAGATTTAAACCTGATTGAACATCTCTGGAGAGATCTGAAAATGGCTGCGCACCAACGCTCCCCATCCAATCTGATGAAGCTTGAGAGGTCCTGCAAAGAAGAATAGGAGAAACTGCCCAAAAATAGGTGTGCCAAGCTTGTAGCATCATACTCAAAAATACTTGAGGCTGTAATTGGTGCCAAAGGTGCTTCAACAAAGTATTGAGCAAAAGCTGTGAATACATGTGATTTCTTTTTTCTTTTTTTTTCTTTTTTTTAATAAATTTGCAAAGATTTAAAAAAAAAAAACCATTATGGGGTATTGTTTGTAGAATTTTGAGGAAAATAATGAATTGAATCCATTTTGGAAAATAAGGCTGTAACATTACAAAATGTGAAAACAGTGAAGCGCTACGAATACTTTCTGGATGCACTGTACCAATCAGTTGAATATCTAAAAGTGCACATATAGATATTGCTCAGCTGTTTATCTCTGCCTCACACTCTGCTCAACAGCACACTAAGTGCTCTGATGGAAATGAAGAGTGTCAGTTTGTGGACTGAGCATGCAACAAAAAGCAGGAGCAAGAATATCAGCACACGCGGTGTGCATTTACAGAGCTTTCACAATGTGTGCATGTCTTTGAGACTAAACTGATACCACACCCAGATATTTAGATAATCCACTTCAGAAAATGAATTTTAGGACAGGTTTATACTTGCTTGTCATTCTTATTACAATAGTCAATAGTCAATTCAGCTTTTATCTGACAACCTTGCTTAGAGACTGTCATTTAGGCAAGTTTATTAGCTTTCTCATTGAGCATTACGGCTACATTTTCACACTGAACGTAACTAAATAACCGTGCTCAAGTATTCTGCTTCTCTCAGCGGTACCACCCGATTTGTCATGTGGGTGGCAATGCAGTGTGACAGCGGCCCCATCACCCATGACTCCATGCTGCTCACCCCTGAGGGTCAGTATGTCATCCCACGGGCCTGTGTCAGGCCATGGTTATATAAGTGACCTGTAAATTTCTTACATAACAAAGCTACTGAATCTAATCATAGGCATTTGCCCAAACATGTTATGAGTATGTGTGACATCCCTTTAGGGACACAAACAAGGGATACCTTTTTGGAAACTATGCATCTGATGACATATGGTTACTGTCTGCTTATCATCAAGTGGTTTAGCATTGAAGACTCCTACAATAAAGTTGTTAGTCTTGAAACCATATTCAAGACTAATCATATAGTAATGATAAATGAATACAATCTAGGCTCATTGTAACATGCCTCTACCTACATTTTTACAAAAGTCCAAAAACATACATACTGTATATACTGTACATACAATTTACTACAGTTTCCAGCTGAAATTAACATTAGAGACTGTAAAATTCCAACCACTTTGATTCCTTTTCACACAAATTATGATTATGGCACAATACTGTGGTTGCTTGAACAAATACATTTTTATCTCACGTTTGCTTTTGTTAACACTATCAGTTAGGTTTAGTGTAAGTTAATTCTTTTTAAATGCTGTAGAGCATTAACCTTTTAGTGCCAATCACTAGAGATTTGTCTGAAGCGTCAAGTTACATCCAAAAGGTGATTTACTATAAAATGACTATAAAATGTATCCCAGTTCTTCTGTGATCATTTGAATGTTTAAGGATGTTTAAGGAAGTGAAGTTTTCATACCTATACATGACAACAGCTCTCTCTGGATCAGTGGCAGTGCGAATTGTCGCATGGGTGTTTAAATCGTGCAGCTCTATCACTCACCCGACATTTCATTTTCAAACTTCAACAAATTGTTGAATGTAATAAAACATTGCCAGATTCATGTTCATCTGTTTTGGTTTAAACTGAATGTGCATTTGGACATCACTTTGAAAGTGTCACGAAACATGCAAGAAGCAATGTAGAATCATTTTGCAGAAATATCGCCACAGACTGGGTTGAATGCAAAAATGTTTATTTTTAGAGAATTGCTCAACATTTTTTTGATTGATATATTTCTATGTGCATGTATCGTTTTTTCCCCCCTTTTTCTTATTTTTGATTTCTCAGTCTGACTCAAGTACTGGGAGCAATTTGTGAATTAGCACAGCTGATAGCTTCATTGTCCATCTTCATTCACGGGTCTTTAGCTGCTTTCTCTGACAACCTTCATTTTACAGTCTGGATCCGACCTATAGTCTGCCATGATGGCTTTAAAGATGGTAACTTGATATTTATTCATATTGCAACAGTGAGACCCTCATGCAGACATTTGAACCTACTAAATATTTTATTGTGAGGGATGAGTATACAGATTTGGAGCAGGAATTTCCGAGAATGTGACAAAGGTGAATTTAGGTCAATGCTCTCAGCCCTGAAAGATATGTAGCCGTTAAACGAAAGCTTTAATACTTATTCAAATAGAACAAAACAAGCTGTGACCTTTACATGTTTGTGTAAAGAAAGCTGATACCTCATTGTCAGGTGTCTTCAGCTGACATCATTTTCTTGCATTCTCTATAGATTCTCAATAAGGGGATCACCTTGCCAATGTCCTACCACAAACACTCAAAAGTCTAGTCTCAGCATGTTTATGATTGTGTAAAAACAGAAAAAGGACTTACATACTTGCATCCATAAGACCATCACATTTACTAAACTACTGTAGGACACTAAGATTTTAAGATTTTTTTTTAAATGTCTCTCTTGATCACCAGGGCTGCATTTATTTTGATCAGAAATACAATAAAACAATGTTGTGAAATATTATTACAATTTTAAATAACAGTTTTCTATTTCAAATTTCCTATAAATACAGTTGTTCTACTAAAAGTTTTTACTGTCACTATTATTTCAATGCATCATTAATGCATCCTGTATGAAAAAAATCATACTAACCCCTGACTTTAGTCTGGTGGTGTATCTATATTTCTATTAAATGATGCCTGCTCTCGCGGGACTGTGAGAAGTAGGCTACGAGTGAGTCTAGTAAGATGATATATGACAGATAAGATGGATACTTGTAATTGTTCCATTAAGAGACAAGTCAAATGTTTTCTTTTTGACTTTGTCTGGCAGAGCTCTCCTATTGTGTAATCTGCAAGGTCACCTCTGATTCAGATCATATTGCCCCCAGTCAGCTATGGGAACTGTACACGCTGAGAGCTTCTCCTAAATATATCACAGCGCTCCATTTCTCTCACTGCATCAGTGCACATGTGTATGTTTTTTCACGTGTTCACACTCGCAGGTCCATTGGGAGGTCACTGTAAAACAATGTCACACTGCAGGAATGGCCCCCTCTGGATTTATGCATGCAACTGCAATATGTTAAAGACAGTTACAGTAGAAGAAAATTAGTATTTTCTGAATCTAGTACCCAGCAGATGTGTTCCCTTATGGAACAGTGTTATTTTAACCCATCAAAATGTGGTTCTTTTAGATTTTTTTTTTTTAGTGATCCAGGGCTTGCTTTTGACATTTTGCCAGGTAGACAGTACTAAGAGATCCTAAAACGAATATTTCATCCATAATTCTTTCCTTACTCTGCCTTTTCCTCTCACACACATCTCACTGAAACTATCATCATTGCAAATTACAGCTACTGTGCTTTTCCTCTGGGAGATAGCACCTGCTCCCTTTTTACCCAGAAAAAAACACAGATGCACTATATTTAAACACTGCATGTATGCAATGTAGTTTCTCATCAGATAAGCTCTGGGTTGCTACACAGCACGCTAATATTGCAGCACAGTTAGACGAACGGTGCTTTAATAATGAGCTCTCTTCTTTGTTCTGCTCAGTTTTCGAATTCTGGGAGCAAATAATACTGCTGACAGCCTCTCTGTGACCTCTGTAATATTGCTGATCATATTAGATGTGTAAGGTTACTGCTGCTGTAGGTGCTAGAGGCTTTTTGAGTTACTGAGCAGGCTGTTTTTATAACAAAAAAACTGTTTACAGAGGTGTTGACGTGTACAGGAGGGAACAGTTTGTACTGTGAGAACTGATAACAGGACGGGCCAGGCTCAGATCCTACAAAACATTCCTTGAAGGCAGTAGCCAAGTACAGGCTGTTTTCATCAAGCTGGTGTATAGCATGTTCTCAGAGCCCACAGGTTCAGTGCACCCCTGGAGGTACAGTCGCCCCACTGGCTATAAAACGTGCACTTTCCATATCATTTCCATTAGTTGCTTGCATTATAATGTTTGTGGTTTTGCTCATACAGAGAGATTTCTGCAGCATATTTTCTGCCCTTGTGCTATTCCCCTACTGTGACGGCACTGGAAAGTGGTAACCTGCAGCTTTGAATAAATTCACACTTTCGCTGTGCCATGTTCTGATGAAAGAAAAAATCTCTCAATAATAAATCTCGCCAAATAAGATTGTGCCTTACCACAGCCACTTACTGATTGAATCTTTCGCTGAAAGTCATACTGTAAGCATTATTGAACGTTAAAGGTTGGCCCTTCATGGACTCTGCAGTGTCAAGCAATTCATAGAGTTACTAATAATAGCAACAATAATATGTTTACATTTACATTGTGGTTTTAACCCGTGCTCAAATCATTTTACAAATGAGTACATCTAAAAAACAACAAACACAATGACTGTCATCTTTTACTCATCCTTACATCTACAATATGACACATTCTTCCATGAAACAAAAAAGGAGTTTGCCTAATGGTTACCACAGCTGTCAAGTAAGAAATTGACTACTTTTAAGACTCGCCTTTACTATATAAAGCAACACAAACAATATTTGAAACTTCTTTTTGAATTCCACAGAAGAAAGAATGTCATGAGGGAGAAAATTATGACATTTAAATTTTTGGTTGAACTATCCCATTAATAAACCAACTTTACGCATCTATGCTGATAGTTCAATACATGAAGACAAAGACCACTGGGGCAGAAGCAGTGACGCATAAGAGAAAAACCCTACTGAGTACACTTTTAAACACCCATGTTTCTCTCACATGACTCATTATGGTATCTACTAAAAAAATTGTCACCAAAAATATTTTTTTTTTACATTGACAACAATCTCTCTTTTCTCTTCTCTCCTCTCTCGCACACAGGACCTCAGTGCAACTGTAGTGCTGAGGGTTCAGAGGACCCAAATACCTGTGACTCTGTCACGGGTCAGTGTGTGTGCATACCTGCATACACAGGTCTACATTGCGATGAATGTGAGAATGGGTATTTCACCAACGGTACCAGCAGCTGCCAGGCCTGTGACTGTGACTCCTATGGAGCCGTAAGCCAACTCTGCAATAGGTGAGTATCTGCTCTTCTCACACCAATTACATCACCTTCTTTGATTCAGTACTATGGATATCATGACGAATTAATGGAAAAATTCCTCAACTCCTCAAGCTCTTTACAGCAGAATGTAAGATTTGATTTGATCAGTTCCCACTTCCCAGCCTTAGAACTTGTTCTTTTAAATGTCACATGCAATATGAAACTGTATTGGTCAAATAGAGCATGTTGGGAAAAACGTCCCTGATCTGAACTTGTAGCATCTGCGTGGTGATGTTAAGCAGTTATGTGTCTTTGTTTTCTGGTAGTATTTCATTAATCATTTCCTGTTTCTGTCTGATTCTGGCTCATAGTCTAAAGCTGTATGTATGGCTCATGTTTAACCTTAATTTGACATCTGCATGAATGCAGTTAGCAAGCATGGAGAGATCGCTCTCTGCACAATAGTGGAGTTGCTTCTGGATTTTCCTCACCCTTCGACTTTGTCAAATTCCTGCCAAACTGCTGCAATCATGTCATTTATTGTATCACCGTAACAGGATGTCACCTGTCAACCCTCTGTGGTTTTTCCCAGTGAGCCTCTTGATGATATCAGTCTCTGCGTAACCTTGCCCGAGTACATTCCCCTGCATGTATCCTATCTGCGTGTTTTCGTGGGTGTCTCATATCTTGTCATTGACTGTCATTTTCTGCACCTGTTGTTCGTATTCCACTGCAGGAATACAGAAAGCTAATATTGTCATAGCAAGCCATCACACATTCTTAGAAATGTGACACCTTTTAATGCACAACATTACACATAATCACATTACATAACAACAGGACAGGGTAATATAATATTTATCTAAATATTTTTATAATGTCCAGTATGTCTGTTTTATTTATGTATATAGCAATATAGTATTTTTTCACATTGGACATCGTTTTAGAGCAGCTTTACAGAAAAAAAGTGTATCCATCTCTATCATGCTTTTATACAACAACAAGTTAATATTAAGTACAATATATCTTATACAATATTGCGAGTATATAGAAATTTAATGTATGTAAAAATCAAGAGAATAATATATCACAATATCTCAAAGCATCCACAGTGAACTTCATGTTGGCTGATCTCCACTTTAAAGAAACACTCATTAATGTCTTCTCGGGTATCTGTGTGTGTGTGTGTGCATACAGTGTACTAGTATGTTGACAGTCTCTCTATGTGGAAAGATCTGTGTGTGCAAAGCAGACATGAAAGTGCAGGGGTAAAGTTAGTGACTCCACACGCTGAGTAATTATAGCTTTCCCACTGCAGACGGCTGCAGTTGGAAACGGAATAGCCGCAGTCGTGCAAGAGTCAACCATCCGCTTGTGTTTGATTTGGAGCGGACTCAAAGACTGCAGCCCCCCTCTGCTCCCTCTGACATGGAGAAAGGCATCATAATTCACAGCATTCACGCTCTCTCTCAGAACACTGGCTGTAGATGGCTTCCATTACAGTACCCAATCCGTCATTCATAAAGTCCTGCTGAACTCATCGTGTTTGACTAGTATGTGCTTTTTAGGGTAAGAAACATGCTGTCTAAATTAAGACAGATAAAATTGCAGATACATTTAGTTTTGTATTCTGTATTTAAGGCATTATGTGATATTTGGAAATTAGACTCTGCAACTCTTGCTAGTTAGCTAGCGTGATTACTGTGTGTGTGCATGTTTGTGTCATTTGCTACATAGTGATTAATGAGACCAGGCTGGGTAGTACATTGCCACACTTAATCACAGATCACAACATCCATCAGAATACAGAATAAGAGTGACAGGTCATTAGCCCAGGGTGCTAGAGATGTATATTTCATGGTGTAGGCTTTCATGCTACAGACACAGGCATACAAGACACCCTTGCAATCCCCATGGTGAGTGGGAGCCCTGGGCCTAAATGGGAAGGGGCACACACAGCATTAGCCACTTTTCCACTGTCAGGCCAGTGCGAACCAGGGCTTTCAACGGGCCAGGCTGGTCTAATAGCCTCGGACCTGTAGTACCGAGCCCAAAACCACGCTGCGTTTCCACCATTGGGCCAGAATCTCCGCAGCACTTCACTAAAACCCGGCCATAATACGCCTCTCTGGAATGACATTACACAAACCCATCATTTCACCAACAAATGGAAGTTTTATTAGAAAACTAACCAGAAAGAAATCACTGGAAACTAGCGAGATCGCAAAACGAACATGATAAAAAGAGCCATTTGTTGGCATTTTTGACTTACAACCCAAGCATCGATGTTTTGCCACAGTTTTACAATAATAAGTTATACATTGATCATAATGAATTAATTTGTGTCAAGATTGTGCATTAGTCCCACAAAAATAAAGTAGTATTTCCTATTATTTCACAAAAGAAAGAGGACACATACTTATACTTATTCAGTCGCGTCTGTTTCTGTTTGAAGTCACAGGACAATTTCTGATTTGTAGTCACAGGACAGTATGTTTACATCACATTTAGAAAGAATGATAATTTCGACACATATTCCACCAAAAATACAACCCGAGGAGCTTTAGCACTCTCTCCAGTTACAGTCCTAATACAGTTAGCCTATATTTTCAGTCAGAGAAACAGAGCAAGCTCCTGAAGTTGCTTTATTTTATAAATAAATACACAATTGTGATAGCCTAAATGATTTGTCTGATTTCTTCAAGCGGTTGTGTTCACCATGTTTACTAGTAATGGTTAGTGCGCATAGTCTTTTGCATTGCATATAATTATTTCTGCCTTGTAAGTCTTTAATGCTGATGTTAGCTGGTATATGAAATCATCCGTGGCACTGCTGTCTCCAGACTCAGATAAACTCAGCCTTTGTTCGTAACCACTCCTTAAGCCCGACCTTGCCCGCTTTGGACCAAGGTATTCGGCGGGCCGAAAAACCTTGGCCGTTAGCCCAGAGGAAGCCCCGACGAGGCCTGATCAAGCCCCAGAAGTGACAGTGGAAACGTGACTGGCCCTGGCATGCATTAGCACACCCACTTTTGGCCCGACAGTGGAAACGCGCCTAGTATAAGCCAGTTTTATTATGGTTAAATTTGCTTATGTAGAACTATTCTGGTCCGCATAGAAGCCGCATAAAAGCATCATGTATAGAATATGCGGCCTAAATATAGGAAACAATCAATGCATCACACATTGAATGTTTATTATTGATTCACACAGAAAGCGAGAGTCGTGTTGATTGACATGACTGAGAGGCAGTGTAACGAGGGCTTTTGTCAGTCCAACTGCTTTCCTGTGAAGCAAAAGAAAGATTAAAGAACAGTACTCTATTCTAGAATTGCATCCCTCTTGTTTGTATCATGGTTTGACTGGTTTAACGTTTGCATTGTTTGAGCAAGACGTCACTACTATTTCATGGTTCGAGGGTGAGGGGGAGCCAAAGATTTGTGGCACACCCCAAAGTCTAGATGTTACCAATTGACAAAGAAGCTAGTCTAGTTGAAGCTCTCTGCGGACTCTCTGCAAACAGTGCATTATTGACCAGTAGCTTCTGGAAATGTTGCTCCTAATCATTCTGAACACACCGCTTCACTGGCCACTTAAGTTTGATTCAGAATAGGTTCATTTGGATTTATCAGGTACAGTGCATGTCAAATGTCTCTCAACTGAATAGCTTTAAACTATGCAGGGAAGATGCTGTATTAATATAGCAACTGTTTTTGTCAGATATTACACAAAATATTCCCCCTTTAAACCGGTATAAAAAATGTCATACCGGTATAACCAGTATTACCTTCTATCATGTCAAGCCAATGCATATATATAGCAAAAGGCTCTTCTCTAGAGTTATTTAATTTAGTTGACTAACAAGCTATAAACATTGAATGACTTTCCTGAGGTAAATGTAATGTTACATAACACATTGTTTACAATTCGCTTTATTGACGTCTTTCCACGGTGGAAACACTGAGCATTTACATGAGACATGATACATTTCAATATGTTGTACTGTTTTTTTTGTTTTGTTTGTTTGTTTTTTACTATAACTAGGAGTAAAGAGGAAGAGGTGATCGATTCACGTGCGTTGTGAAAAAAATTACAGAATTTGAAAGCTGAGACCTTCAAAAAAAGCACAAAGCTTATTATGATATTTGAATGGCAGGTGTGTTACAATACAAAACAGCATAGACTTGATATTGCTTCAAAAAAATTAAGACTAATTAAGAAATCGATATATTCAAACCAGCCTTAATTGTTATTGTTGTTGTTGTTATTATTATTATTATTATTATTATTATTAATATTAATACATTTGGTCATTATTAGGAAAAAATTATCAGACAGCTGTGGCTGAATACAATTTTCTTTCTACATGGAGTGTATAGTTTTTCAGTGTTGGTCATTTGTTCTGTTCTGTTGCAGTGACTGAAGGCTGTATAGCTTTAGAGAGCTCTGCTCTGGTCATGGTCCAAACCTCAAGCCATTTCCTGAGCTGTAAGACCAAAGGCAAGCTAAAACAAAATAAAGAAAAAATGCTCACCCTGATTTGGTTGTGGAAGTCTGATCCTGTGGAAATTGGTAGTTTTCACATTCCTGGTTGCCCCGGATTGTTTGCGGAATGCTGATTGAACCAGAGCTCATGCTTTACTGCCTCTCACTCCGACTCTGGACCGATGTCCTCATCTCAGTATGTGAAACTGCGAAACTGGTCTACAATCAGCCAGCTTTCAAAAGACCACTTATAATGTGTTGTTGCTTCTTGACAACTTTCTGACACGCACTGCTGCCATTAGGTTATAAGGAACATTTTCAACCACAAGTATTTACAATGAGCCTCAAATCATTATATTAAACTCCACTGATATAGTATTGACACACACTATAATTAGAAGTAGCCTATATGGAGGACAGACAGAGGAAAATCTGCTATCTGAGGGTGCTGCGGTATGCTGTTTACCAGACAGATTAAGAAAGTAAAGAAAACCTCCCTATAATTCAGTCACATTGACTGCTGTAAAGCTGTGTTTCCTGCAAAATGCCTCCAGACTGAAAGTGGTTGTTGTTCAATACAATTAAAGTAACTTAAGTTTTCAACAGACTTCAGACATTTTCAATAGAATTTTTTTTCTTCACTCTGTTCTTTTAAATATAACCTATCTAGGTCTGTTGTAGGGGGGAAACAAATATGCTGTTTTTTTTCTCTTCTTTTCTGGCCTGCTTTACCACAGTTTAGCCTGCTGCTGCAGTTGTAAAAGGAAAAACAGCATTCAAAGCTACAAAAAAAAACAGTTCAGACATTTAATAACACTAAGCTTCTGGTTGTAGTCTGTGTGGCTCATGTCAGTGTCTTTCTGATGCCAACGACCCTTGTTTTCCTTTTATGAAGGTCCCTTGGGGCATTTTTAAAGAGCCAATCCACATTTGCTGAAACTGGCAGACTGTGGTACTGCAACAACAAAAGCCTTCAAGCCTATTGTTCCCATATAACTCTATGCTCATTCCTCCCAGATGTTTACAACCACTAAATTAGATTCTAAGGTTCACTCTTCAGGGGTTACAGGTATACCTTGACCAACATTGCTTCTGCTTGGCTGTTGCTGTAAATAGCATTGAGAAAAAAGAGGAAGGCAACACTCTCAGGAAGTCAACACACACATATATTCGCTTACTCATCAAATTTATGTATATGCAAATTCAGGAACATATTCATAAATCATCCTTACACATTACAAGAAACACTAAGCAGAAGACGTTAGCAGAACATAGCAGAATACAGTGTTTAAGCCTATAAAAAATTACAGAGCGATTTTATATAAATGACATGCACAATTAAGTCCCGTCTGAGCATATGGAGTGAGTAAATGAGATGAGTCCTGCTCAATATCCCCTCTGGCATTGAGAGAGACTTACTCGGCCTGCTATGTATACAGCTTACCTGAAGCCAGACATCAGCGGAAAAAAGACCATACAAGGCAATTGGGATGGAGTGTTTGTGTGCTGCTTTAGTACGTGTCAAAGAGGTAGTAGGAGAGATAGAAAGATCAATCATTGTATTGCATATTGAGACAATGCAATCCTTTTTTTTATTTGTGTGTGTATATATATATATATATATATATATATATATATATATATATGTGTGTGTGTGTATATATATATATATATATATATATATATATGTATATATATATATATGTATATATAATATACACACACAAATAAAAAAGTATTGTTCATTGACACAAGATACTTCATCTCAGTGTAATTGCATTTGTTGCATAGCAACTGAAAAGGAAAGGGGAAAAGGGAACCCCCTGACCCAATAAAAAGGATGAGAGGCAAACGGGGGGAAAGGGTGGAGTTTGAAGTGTGGGGGGACCACCATCTGTGAGAGAAGTCTTTGGAGCAGTGTGTTTGTGTGTGTATATGTATCTTATTGGATCATGAAAAACAGGAACTTAAACCTTGTCTAATGCAAGTAAAAAGAGAGTGAAAGATACATAATTTTGTCGTGATGTTGATTCAAATTCTTAAACATTTGGCCTCTAAACATGCTGTGTTTATCCTCTCCTCTGGTGAGGCAGTGGTAGCTGCAGGTCGGAGTAACGGGCGTGTCAAAAGATGAATTGCTACAACAGAAACTAACCGCTAACCCTACCCCGCACCCTAAGGCCGGTTTCGCACTGCACGCGTTAGCAGAGTGTATTTTTTCGGCGCCCATGTTAACGGATTAGAGCATTCACACCGCACGCAGAGGCGGCGCAGCAGCGCGTCGCAGGAGTAGAAGCGGCAGTGCTGCGATCGTTTTGGCGCCGAGTCTATTTTTGCCACGCTGCTCACGCTGAATTAAAGCCACAGTGCATTGTTCTTGATCAAAATTGACATGAAATCATAGTGAAGTGTTCCGCGTGTTTCACAAGCACCATATGACATCCAGCGCTGTGAAAAAAAAAAAAAATACACGAAAACACAAAAGTTTTTGCCCAAACTTCAAAGGCCCGTTTAAATGATTAAAACTAGAGGCATATCTTAACTTTAAGGTTATTTTTATCATGTAAACTATCTATATACAGCATGTGATATGCATATGTGTTTTGGACAGAGGGGAACACGGTCGCATTTGCAGCAGATATATGCTGCCCATCATAAATCAAAGCACGAGACAGACAGGGGTCAGAGGAGAACACCGGAAAATCTGACAGAATGGACGATATTTGTCTGTATTTGCACTACACAAGCCACGGTTCAGCTGCGCGTGACAAACGTTGCCAGTGTGAAAGCACAACGGGCGCGTGCTGCTCCCGCTCTCCATACGCACAGCTTCTGCGCTGCCACCGCACTGCTTGCACGTGCAGTGTGAAACCGGCGTAACAGGCCGCTTTCCGCGACAAATTTAAAAACCTTTCAGCAAGCCCATTACTCCAACCTGCAGATAACTACACTTGCATCTGGATTTATGCTGCCTTCACGTGCTATAAAGAATATCAGTCACATCAGCAATCATTCTCCGCTCCGTCATGTGTAACGTTTATGTCACGCCCAACTCGGGAACTTGGTTATCAAAATTATCCCCAAGCTTTCCAGTGGTAAATATGACTTTAGAGGGCATTCATGTCCAATTTTTAACTTGGAAACTCCTATTTATGATAATTCCGATAGCATGTTAAAGCAGCATTATTGTTGGTGTACTCTGTAAGACATGCAACTTCAAAGTAACGTGTTTATGTGTAGCTGGGATATTGAGGCCTGTCACTGTTTGAATTACGCTCAAACATGCAGTGGGGTGTAAAACATGCTACACTGTCTGATTCTAAATCCAAATACAAAATTAAATTAAAAGTGTATGAATTCATTGCATTAAACTAAATATTAAAACAAGTGTACACAAAAACAATCTATACACAAATGATTCTAGACCATTTCTTAGAACTAACTTTACTTTCCTGAGTCGTTTTGTGAATAACTGGTGTCTAGGTGATTTTTAGATGTAGATGAAGACTTTAATTATGTTCCACTAACACCTGACCACAGAAATGTCCACAGTTGTATTAATTTTGAGCAATATAAATATGAACTTTTATAGACCTAAATATAAACTTTCTTGTTTTGTTATATAGGAGTTAGGCTAATACAATTTACATATTTGATCATTTGGTATTTGTGTCAAAAAATAACATTATCAACATATTGACAGCATCATATATATAAATCATAAACCCTTTTACATAGAGAAGTCCAAATATTTAAGAATCTTTTGATGTTTGTAGAATGTTGAATTCATAAGTTATTTAGCTCTAAACCTTGTCAGATGTTTAATGTTTTTAATGCACTTACCTAATTTATCATTGTAACAGTTAATTCTGTTCTTGAGAACAGATATCTAAAGATAGTAATCAAAATGACAAATGTGTACAATGACCTATGAATGCGAGTAAGATCCCCCTGGATATTCCACTAAACACAAAGGGGTCAAATGGGACTCAAAGCAAGTGTGTGATGCTAGTGATTGGCTGGGTATGCCACATCTCTCTGCTTAGACAGACGTCCAGACAGTGGACCGAATTAACCGCCCATGAGTCATGACCCACATTCACACACACTGCCATGTTTGCCTGTGGGTATCCTGTGGGAGAAAGTCTGCATGTTTGAGTGAATGAATGCATTTCTGGTAAGGATTTGTGTGCATGTTTGTTTCCATGAAATGTTCGGAAATGTTCCTGAAATCCTGAAAATTAATATTCATTTTTTTACATTTTAATTTGTGTTTACCACTGTTCATGTAGAAAGCTGCTTTTCAGTCCTGATAGTTATTCTTCTTGTTTACCCACACTTCAACATTCACTACAAGTAAGTGAAACTTAAAAATGTATTTTAGTTTCTTCTGAGACAATTGAGTAATACTTTAGGTGATCTCCCCTTAATCATGACAAGCTCATTATAATTTCAGTTTTTTTGCTGTTGTTGTTGTTGTTTGTGTGTGTACTTTTTTTGTACACACTTAAATATTTTTCATTAACACACTGCTGTCCCATCTGGATGTAATAGTTTGACCATTACTGCCACCTTCAAATATTTGCAAGAGACAGATATTTGTGTTAACTTGCCAAGATTTATTGCTTGTTTCCTCAAACAACAGAATATTACAGCAACTCATCTGTTTCATGGATTCAAACTATCCGAAGACAAAGTTTTTAGTCATTCGCCCTCTGTGCTTGTTTCTTTCTTTTTTCTTTTTCTGATAAATGGGCTCATTTTATGTAAGGCCCACCTCACAGTTTTCTACACACACGTCACACACTACATTTGAAAACATCACTTCAGGTAATCTACACTTCCTACTCTGCCTACATGTTCCTGAATAACGGCCTAGCCTTCGCCTTCACTTCCTAACCTCAATAGAAAATTGTTTCTTCTGAAAATAAGAAGCCAATTACAGGAGCCTCACTCACCCTTAGCTCACATGTCAATCACCTCGGCCACCCTGGTGGAATAAAGTCATAACACTAAGTCACACTGGCCCTGTCTTAATTTAGGAAATCATTAATGCAGGATCTTACTAATACTCTCACATAGCCAGAATTCAAACTATCGACATAAACTACACTGTAGACCAGAGGTTAGTGTGGTCAAGAACCTCTAACTTAGACAGGAAGAGTCTGGCTGGCATATAAAGCATTCAGCTATTACATTTAATACATTTATTCAGTTAGAATAAGCTTTTATTCAAAGTTGGAAACTTCACACAATAGCAGCCTGGTACCTTTTTAAATATGACTTTGTTTACCGACTCTCTCCCCCTTTTTTTCGTAAAACTTTAATGTCCACTGGGCCATCAGGCTTTACATTTTGCTTTTGAATCTGAATCATAATCATGTGGCTGGTAGGACTGAAGCAGCAAGAAATATGAGCTATACTGTGACGGACCGAAATGCAGCTAATTATGCTAAGTTGTGGGTTGCAACATGGACATGCAGTTCCTTTTTCAAACATTAGGTCATATGAGTATAGCTGAGTGTGTGTTCATGTGAAAAAGGAAGCATATTTTATTTTAGTTTATTTATCCGTAGAGCTGAGTAGCAAACCAAGACACAGCACATGGGTTCAAAAATACATTTTTATAAGGGGATTTAAAAGCCAACTATGTCCTGACACAATCTTGTTAGGTAAAGAGACAATAAAACATCATCTTAGAAATGCTGCAGTGCTCAAAACAGCAGCTAGTCCCCTAGGCTGCACATCAAGCTGATGGATGCTGAAGTATGACTGATTAGCCACAAACAGGATTACACATCTAATGGTCTCAATGTAGAACGGCTGTTCAGAGGGCTTTTTAGTAGAAATTACTATGGCTATTAGTCTTTTCTGATTTCCACTTGCCCTTTTAGGCTTCAACATAATGATGATTCATACAATTAATACTCAGGATTGGACATTTAAATAGAAACTGTGGGTAATCTTTTACAATTTTTATTTCAAGGAATCAAATTTTCATTGATCTTTTGAGATAAAAGAGCTTTCCCAAATTTAGGAAAGCTGAAGTTTATTTTACAATGACCCTGATCATTTCAGTCTGACCTTGATCATTTGTGCGATGCCTTTTTAGCATAGATTGTTTTGTGAACTTGCTGAGTTTACCACAGGCTTTGCAATGAGGCTGCTACTGAAGGATTGTGAAGGTAAAAATACTTGACACAACAGCGAACCTGCGAGCAGAACTGGAGAAAATTCTTGCTCATTCCACATTCAAAGGGGACATTTCTTAAAAGAGCAGCCATGGAAAGATTGACTGTTTTAACTTAACTTTTGGTTGTTTTAGAGGCAAAAGCTGCTTGCATCATAAGCTGAATAAATATTATTTTAAATTTATGATATGACCCCTTTAAATAGGGGAAGTCTTTTCTTTTCTAATTTCACAAAAGCTAAAAGTTTCTCCTAGTTAGTAAGGAGTAATTCTGGTGTGAGGGGGGAAAAAAGAACAAATAAATAAATAAGCTGCAAATTGCTGTTTGTGACTCTAGTCACAAAACAAATCATAAATTGGTTTCATTTTATTGCTGTTGTTGCTTCTGTACGTGGGTGTGTGTGGTGAAGGCTGAAAATAAGAAAGAATGTGAGGCAGTGTTGTGTGTGAGTTTTTCTGACTCTGTGCATCCAGTGTCGCTCTAGTATTTATAGCAGAGGTCAAGACTCTTTTCCCTGATAGTATGGTGTCACTGCTCGGATGACAATTAGAAAAGTTTGTTACAGAAAAACACAACATCACTTGTTTCACACTTTCCTATTTTCGTCCCTCCTATTTTTGCATGTGACATGCCTTTCAACCTTTTAAACCAAGAGTGTGCCAAGACTAACTATGAGTAGCTATGTTTCCATCTAAAGCAAAATTGGAATATTGCATAAAACCTTTGCGAATAAAGTATCGTTTCCATCGTGTGAGTTGAAAAGAACAAAATAGTTGCTTCCTGATAAACTGGTGCTAAATATCACTAAGAAAAATGGAAGCTGCTGCAGTAGGAAAAAACACTGTATATAATCCCTTTCATAGGCTATATAAATGCAATAAACACTTTCTTGCTGTCGGGGCCAGATGCCTGCTGTTTGGGAACGCAGTCGTGTATGTTCTGGGAGTTAATTATACCAAACCACTTTGAAGACATACTTTGCTCAAGCATTTTGGCCAAAACAGCATTTCAGATGTTGTGCAACGATATTGGTCTGCTGTTTAGTCCACTTATGCTGTCCCATTGCGCAGTCCCATTACTTTTTTTGATGCTCATCAAGGAATCTCTTTGGTGAAATGTGTTTCCATCATAGTTTGTGCATGTTTTGGATATCCCAAAATGCGTATAAAATAGGTGGATGGAAACATAGTTTATGATGCCTTAAAATACTGCCTTTGTAGGTTTGCGTAGACTGTGTGTGTTTGAGACCAAATCATGGTATTCCATGTTGTGGTGGGGTTCAAATGAGCTATATAACAATGATTTGTTTTCTGTCGATTAAAGGTATCCAAACAGTTGTTCACCTGTCTAATAAAGCATAATATATTAAAGCATCTTTGGTGTTTCTATGGTTTCTACTGAAGTAAAACAGGACATCAAGGGTATAACGTGGATAGGATGTCATTAACAGGTGATGCAATAACACGGACCGTTAAGATCCTTTCACACTGGACGCAATTTTGATGCACAAATAATGTGCGCAATGGTTTTATTTTTTGATCAGCTGTTTGTGTAATGAGTGCTTCCACACCGAACGCAAATGTGCTACGGCGAAAAAACTACATTTATTTTTTTTCATTTCAATGTCGTTTTTTTTTTTTTTTGTCACTAGCTATTCAATCAACATTAACCTTTGCCAGGTATGGCATTTCTCACGAGATTACAGCTCCTGTGGGAGTACATGCAAGTTGCTGCAGGCTACAGACAACAATAACATAACCTTTTGAGTTAAAACTTTTTTTTTTCTAAACCTAATTGTGTCTGCGACTATGGAAAGTGAATGTGTTGCCGTCAGTACGAATGTGGCACTTATGTTTACATTGTGACTCAAACTGGAAACATCGTAATATCAACACTTGAACATGACAATCAGTGACATGATTTTAAGAGAACAGCTCACCTTAAGCAGACTGCCAGACGCTGCTCCGGATCGATTGGTTCCCTGAAGTTTGTGGTTTGTCTCGTCAGATGCTGTGCCACTGTCTGGAGGAGCTCCTCAAATTGTCCCACAGACGTTCGAAAGTAAATGCGGAACCGGCCATGATGAAGTTTTAGCTCCTGTACAAGATTAGCATACTCCCCTTCAGACTCTCTGTTCTTTAAGACTGGGTGCACCCAAAACCTTCTTTTCGGTCTTTTAAAAAGCTCGTCTTCACTGGATGATGAAGTGTCCATGTTTTCTCAGCTGTCGCCCCAAATGTTTTGGAATGTTGGAGCTCTCAGATGTCGCAAATTCGCGTCACAGCTGATGAATGGTTTTTACGCAAACTATTATTCGCTTTTTCGCTTTGCTTTTCCGTTACGCGTCCGATGTGAAAGGGTTAAACTTGCGTAATTTAATGGATTTAAACATTGTTGGAAACCTTTGGAATAATGTAAGTACACAAGTCAACAAAATATATAACGTAGTGTTTGTTGGATATTTAAATACAAAAATCTTACATGCCTTTAATGCAGCTTGAGTGCAGTTGTAAAACAAAAAGAGGACAAATCAAATACATTATCAAATACCTACGTAAATTTTTCAATTCTACGTTTCACTCAAATTGTTATGCTGACAATATTTTTTATGAGAAAAATGTATTCAATTAGGAAAAAGGCAAACAAGTTTTACTAGTAGACAACACAGTTAGTCTTATTGTTTGAATTTCTTCTTTTCTTGATTTACCGCGAAAAACATGTTTGTACCATGCCTCAAAAACAATGCTATCTTTTCAAGTGGCTAACAGCATAAGCATAATATGAAATTCTAATATTGATCGTTTAAGGCAATGTGCAACAAGTATAGTAATAACTTTCAACACACTCAAATATATTCTTAGATTATTTTGACTAAGTAAAACAGTGATGCTTTTGTTTTAATTCAAGTAAAGTTTCATTCTAATTATAACTATTTCATTAGAATGAAATAAAATTGTGATTTTTAAGTGATTAAACGTAACTGTAACAAAGTTCAAGTTCAGGGAAGGAGGCAGGGACCAGCAAACATTAAATGTACATTTAATCATTAAAATAAACATAAACAACAAAATGAAGTTGGCAGTGGCCGACTGTGGCATATAAGCACACATAAACATAACACAAACTTTAATATATTAGTTCATCCATGTCATGATTTATGAGTCCCGTCAGATTGCTTTCCATCGGCTGTGCATGTGAAGACGACAACTCCCATGATTCCACGCTCAGACCGCATCATCAAGCTACGCCTTTGTTATTGTTTTGAATAAGCGACCTCTAGTGGCATGCTGAGCCTTTAACTCCACAAGTTTGTGTCTGATGATTATATTCAGCATGATTTGAGATGATCCAAAGAGTATCTTGTGCTTCAATGGAAGCAGGAACATATGACCATCTGTACAACTGTCACAAATGTGCTTAATTAATTAGTGACTGAAATTTTTCTTTTCTGCTTTGTTTTAAAGTTTGCTGGTTTAAGCTTGATTTTAAATTATTTGATGAAAGTTTGGAGAATGTATTTGTATCTTGTAGCTGCTGATTTGACAACATATTGAACAGGTTATAAGTATACTTTTACACTGAGGAAAAATGTCAACCTTGTAGTCAATCAGCCCTCCCTGCTGTTGCAAATGCAGCCGGCAACACAATACTCCACCCTTTTTTTTTGTTCTGTATCTCTGGCCTTGTGCTTTAGGCACTGCAGAAAAAGCAGAGGCTGAGATAGAGGTTTGTGCGGATCAGTTACCTGGGGATCATGTTAGCGATTCATTAATCAGTGTTAAATCAATCAGATTTTGTAAAGCGCAATGAGAGTGCACTTATTTTGTGCCGGAAGCAGAGCAGATGTAGACCCACTAGACTGGAGGAAATTGGGTAGGGATTATCTGTGACAGCAAAGATCAAGTACTGGGGTTGATGCAGAAGTGGATTGTGGGATAAAGATAGACCATTTAGCCTCAGCTGTAGCTATTACAAGACACTCAATAAATACGGTAATAAAGTCTCCTTTAAAAATGTTTAAAGCTGTTCCTAATAAAAAAGATGCAACATATACTACCATTCATAAAGTTTGGGGTCAGTAAGATAGTCAGATAAGCAACAACTATTTTCAACCTTGATAACAATAGGAAATGTCTCTTGAGCATCAAATCAACACATTAGAATTGGTTGGTGACACTGAAGACTGAAGCAATAACAGGTATTTTAAATTGTAATAATATTTCACAATAATGCTGTTTTGACTGTATTTTGATCATAAGAGACTTCTTTCAAAATCATTTTAAAAAATTGTACCAATTCCAAACTTTTGAACCGTAATAGTTGTCAAATTAATTAATAAAGAACACTCAGTGTATATAATCTAGTGTGGTCTTGTTTGGTTTACTTTTTTGTGCCGTTGTGACAAGTCAAGAATTGTGATAACTTTACTTTAGATTTGGCCAGTAATTGTCATGCTAGAAGCCTCTGTTGATATGTTGGGCAGTAGTTACTTCATGGTGGTGGAGTACATTTGATTATGAATTGTGAGGGGGAATAAAAAACAATTACCATAGTGCAGCGGGCTAGCTTAGTATGAGTCTGTAGTGGTTTAAGCATGGACCACGGTACTGCCACTGTCTGCCAGATAGCAGTGCATATGTCTACTTTCTGCTTAAACACTATATTCAGAGTGTATATAGAGTGTATTTAGAGTAAACGTTTTGGAGCTTAGTCATAAGATGTTTTCCAACACATATAGTCTCTGAGCTTAGAAAAATTGGACTGCTTAAAGATACTAATGTGTCTGCCGCCAGGGATTATGAAAATATTGTGACAGGATTTGGAAGCAATCCTTGTGGGTCAGAATGGAGGTATTACAGTGATGTCATATTTTGGCATTTTTCTGTTCTGTTGCCGTCTATGTAACTTGAAGTGTGTCATCGTGAGAACATTTGTTTGTTTATGAGCTGTTGCATGTTGGTAGACTAAATTATGTGGTTTGAAGAGAGCAGGCCCTATTACAAAAGCGTTACCTAACCATGTGTAAAAACACAAAAAAGAAACGTGAAATCTGTTCATTATATAAGAATGTGTTAATCTCATAAAATGTATGTAGTGATGCATTAAAAGATAAGATGTCAGAAAAAAAAAGATACAGAAACAGGTTTCAAAATCAAATATTTAATGGTTATTATCACTGCCCAATGCCTTGAGTGTTTTTGAAGCATCCACAGATCAAATCACTCCCTGGCATATGGTACTTATCCATCATGCTTGAGTATGACAGCACAGTGATTGACCTGGACACATCTGAGAGCTTGAAGTGGCCTCCATCTCGTCTTATGAGCCACATCCTTGAACTTCATCGTTTATCTGGCTCCATGGCCTGCAAAATCACTTTTGACGGTTTTCTGCCCTTTCCGGGGCCATTTTAGCAGGTAAGAAATCCATGATGGTAAAAGTGGATCATCATGGCCTGGTTTTCATGGCCAACAAAAGGACAAACCTCTCTTAAAAACCTTGACTTGAATCTTCAGTGCACTGTCTGGCGTACCTTCTTTATCTATGTTTAAGTAGCTGTGACTAAATCGGTTTGTTTTGATCTCATTTATAGACGTTTGATTCCAAGTACAAATAATCTGATAATCATGATAATAGGGATTATATCTGCATAAAATTGAATAATTTTGATTTAATCATCTGCTGTAGCATCTGAAGGCTTGGCTTGTGGAAATTATGGCAGAGTCGGTAGCAGAGGGTTTAATGGAGATCTGAACACAAAGACTAGCACAGCAGAGAAGACTGATAAATCCCTCCCACACAATGCCCCTTCAGCAATCTGTCCCCATTCTTCTCCAGCATTGGCTAGTCATGCTCCAACAGCATCTTGTTTATTGGAAGAGGAGAAAGACCATTAAAAGCTATACGTGATACGGTCTATGTGTCTCCTGGCAGGATTTAGTGCTGGTCCTTCTACACATCTGAAAGTTTTTCTTTTAAAACAAATCAAGTCTTTGAATGCAACAACATATATGCACAAAAATACTAAATTAAGACTATTTTTTTTAATTTTTTAAATCAACCACTGATTTACCAATTAGGGCATATCATCTTTTGATTGGCCCTGACTAACTAACATAGTCCTAACACCAACCCCAACTAACTATTATTTACTAGACCATCGAGGAAAGGATAGATTAAAAAGAATGTTATTGAAGCCTCAAATCTAACCTTAACTCTGAACTTAACTGTGAAATTTGATAGTAGAAATGTTGTTTCAGGACCAAAAAGGATGTTTATCCAGGAATACGTCCTGCTTGGTGAAATCCGGGTAAGCACTGAAGGAAATGAAGAGGAATATGTCCAGTAAAGTAATTAAATCTGGAATTCCACTGCACTATTCATAATTGAGCAATAATGTTTTTGGAATGGCAGCTTCATCACCTCCTAAGATTCCTGTCTTTATGTCTGTGAAGTCCTTTCATAGTTTTTTGCATGTCTCCTCTCACCCCTCTGTTTTTTTCTTTACTTTGAAAGAATTAACATTCTGACCAGTCTAAGACTCACACTTTCTGTATTTGGTGTGGTCTTATATGATAGACATAGACTTTTATCACATAATGTGCACATGTTTGATACAATCTTGGTATGTGTGGCTGTTTCTAGCAAAGTGAGAACAGCATGCATAGTATACCAGGTGGAAACATTAGAGAGATGGCATGGATGGTCTGCATTCATCTTGTGGGTTCTGTGGGAACACTGACTGAGATGCAGGTGCTCTGTGCTGGAACAGAAGTGAGGCATTATACCCAGGAACACTTTGTTCTTCTGTTCCTGCTGTTAGAGGTTGAACCTCTGTTTTTTTCCTCATCATCTCTGTTGTTCCTGAAAAAATGCAGGAAAAAATCTCTCAGTATATATTCCTCCCTCTGCTCCCTGTTCTTCATACTTTTTTCTTCATACAGACACAGGCACATTAACTCATAATGCAAAAATAGATGTATTTTTAGATTTTAAAGGCATAATATACCTTTTATGCAAAATTCACTTTTATAAGGTTCGAACACCCATGTGTGTCCACAGTGTGTGAGAACAACAAGCCTATAATGGTAAAAATCCACTCACTCATTGTTTTTTTTTATAATTCCCATAAATCAAAAGCACTCTCTTCAAACGAGCTGATTCAGATTCATCCCTACAATGACATCATCATATGGAAAAGGCCCGCCCACAGTTGGTGATGATCTGCCCTATTAGCATAGACACAGCCTTGAGTGAGAAGCACAGAGTCTGTCGTTTCCGTATCCTCGCTGTAGCAGTTGGAGTTGTACAATGTCTGTGCCAAAGAGGCATTACAAGTATTGCCATAGACTCCCATAGTCACTGGGGACATTGTGGTTAAATTTCATTTTTGAAGGAAATGTCCCGAAGAAAAGCGCTAAAGTCTTATACGTTTGCGCCAATCATACGTTTGGGAGTCTGCTCAAGCTGTCGCATTCCATTCAGAAATGTCCTGTTGCATTCTAGATTTTCTCACTTCTTCTTGAGTCTCTCCATCAGTGTCTGACTCTGGTTCGAACATGTAAGGCTGAACACCGCTAAAGACAGTTTCTGACATTTTCAGTGCGTGAGATTTATCCTGTTTTGTTGTTGCCGGTATGCCGGAGCATGAGCTCTTGAAGTGCCGCCCTCTTGAAAGGGGGCCGGGAGCACCAAATTATTGCTCATTCCCAAAAAGAGGCAATTTTAACATGCTATAAAAAATTATCTGTGGGATATTTTCAGCTAAAACTTCACAGAAACACTCTGGGGACATCAGATACTTATTTTATATTTTGTATAAAGGGGCATAATAGGTCCCGTTTAAATATTAGGGGTGTAACTACACAAAACTGATGGTTCGCGATGTACCTCAGAAAACTAAACACAAAATTGTTGTTTTTTTTAAGTGGTTTACTAAACAAACGGTGTCTCTGTCTTTAAATGAATTCAGTTATAATTAAACATATTTTTTAAGGATAAAAAAAATTCTCTGCTATTACTGTAAACTATATTAGGAGCCCTTAATTACAAATTACTATAATATTAAAGGTTAACAACAGAGCCCAAACTGTTTACCTAAACTGTATTTTAAGATTTGATAAATCTTTGCCCCTTGAAGTACATTTCGTAATATATTTTGGCATTTTAAGGTTTAGCAAACACATTTTAAATTTGACAAAATATATTTCCGCGTCACTTTACAACTTTTTTTAGTTCGTTTTTTTTTACTTAGTTAGCATATATTTAAAATATGTAACACTGATGTAGTTACACATTACTACATGTACTAACTATAGTAATAACAGTAAATTATGCATAATTACAAGTAATAACCCTTAACCAAACCCTAACCATAATTCTATAGTAAGTACATGTAGTTCATTAATATTACTAATATTACATTACAATGTAACTACGTCACCTTAAAATAAAGTGTAACCTTAAAATATATTTTGGCAAAAAAAATGCTATATGGGAATTATTGTTTCCAGGGTGGATAATTGTTGTTAAAATGCCAAAATAGAATACAATCTAATGATATTAAATGAGACCTAAACAAAACAGTGGAAATTATTCAGCTTTTGCTCAAAATTCACAAGCATTTTTGACAAAAATGTACATTATCCTTTTGACAATGGTGTTAGAATTAAAAAAATATCAGTGAAAATGTCTACTTCTATCAATCAACAAACAAGCAAAGTCTCCCAAAATGAGTCCATATCAGCGAAATATTGTCTGATTAATCAGTACGTCTGGTATATTGGTCTATCGGTTGTCGGCTTCATGTCTAGTTTTCTCTCTCTGCCTTTTTTTTTTTCTCTCTCCATGTTTTTCCCACCCTCATTGTCAATTTGGGTTTAGTCTGCAGTGGGGTCTAAAGGCTCTATTCATGAGCCATGGAGAGGTAATGGTGTGAAGTTGTCTGTATGATTGCAGCTCCAGCCCCTCGTCCCACAGCCTGGCCTCTTGCCCACGGCAGCTCTCTGTTCCCTGGGCGCAGCCGCGGCTGTGAGTAATTGAACAAGCCCTGTTTGATATAATCTGAAAAGGCTTTATTCATGCCAGAGGACAAAGAGAAAGGACTGGTCAAGACATGACCTTCCAGGGATTGTCATCCAATCAGACGACTCTGTGTGCATGGCTTCAGAGGATCTGATTTAGGCAAGACGTCTGTGGCCCTGGTGGGACGTTGCACTATTATGCCTCAGTAATTGTCGAGAGAGTTCCAGAAGAATGAATCATAATGCATGACATTTATTCATAATTAAACCCATTATCTTCTGTTTTACACACTTGTTTCTTGACATTTTTCTCAATTCTGTTTTGCATTATTGTGGAGAAAGAGTTTTATCTTTCATTGAGTCCTCATTAGAATCCCCCATTTCATAAAATCAATATGAAACAGTCAGACATTCAAGAGCTTTTACACCAAGAGCAGCATGTTGTTTAACTCCTTGTAAATGGAGCAAGTTAATTACTGATTACAATGGAGCATGTGCTACTGTAATTACAGAGAAATCAGTTTGTGTCCTCACTACACACTGACATAAGACAGACCTTAAATTTAGAAGATTTGTTGTGGCCTCTAGCTATATAAAATGTAACTGTCTGAGGTGTTGGACTGATTAAACAATGATATTGTAGTGCCAAAGCCAGTAAAATCGTGTGCTTGAGGCTTTCTGTTCCCTCACATCTCATATGCAGACCAATATTTGATTTTGTGGGTGCATGAAATAAGATTTAACTATTTAATTATTCAAATGACATTGACACACTTCGTGCTGGCCTGTCAATCATTTTGAAAACCCTCAGGCTTGCTATACAAGCATACTCTGTTGATGGTATTGGTTGTTGCTGCTGATCTGAGACCAGTCTGTCAAATAACAGTTCTGATCAGGACTTGGCATAATGAATCTGTATGTGAGTATGGTGAAATAACCTGTGCTGACTCATCACAACCCACATCATATAATTTCCCTTAGTGAATTAATTTTTGCCTGCTGTTCTATTTCACTCTATTTTGAAAAAACCTGAGTTTATATGACACTTTTCAATTAACTAGCTGCATGGGTTTTGAATATTTTTCCACCTTTAGGTGGTATAAGGGAAGTATTGGCACAGGGACCTGTTTGGAAATAGCTTCCTTCTAGGACACAATGCATTTTTTAATGAGAGGGGTGTGCATACCTTTTGAGTGGGGCATAATCTCATTAAACTGCTGTGACTGTGCAATCAGTGTAAGTTAGCTGTGTATCAGTGTAAATTAGTGTAAGTTAGTGTAAGTGTAGTAGCTGTAGTGCAGCTCTAAAGAATGTTGCCTAAATCACCAGATTAAATCATTATATATTTATGCTATATTTAAATGTTTTGTGTTGATACTACAAGTGGACCCGCCCACTTATATATTTATATATTTGCATTTTAATAGATAATGCAGCATAAATCTTTAGGCAAAATGAAAGCTTCCCCTGCAAAGGTTTTAATGATTTTAAAATCTCCACACTAATTATAAGCCGTTATATAGGCCAGGCTGCTAAACAAACTCTTTACTAGCATACATAAAACTATTTGAGAGGTACACAAAATAGCGCAATTTTAATTATTTTTTTTAGAATATTTACTGAAAGGTACACTATGTAATTTTTGTTCAAAATTAGCAACATTTACATCATCAATCCTTATTCCAAAATTTCACTATGGTATAAGCCTGCTATATAGACCTGACGGGATGGTTTTCATGGGGAATTGCGCAAATACGTCACTCACCCGTGTCCCGTCATATCCGTAAATATCCGACGCGTGTATAGTGTGGGTGTGGCTTAGGTTATTTGATACATCGAGTGAGAACGGTTGACATGGAGCACACTAAATCTCCAACCTCTGGGGAATTACCAGTTGGACAAAAATGCTGGACAAAGGAGAGTCTGCTGGCAAAAAGAGAATGCGACAGAGCTCATAATAAAATGAGAATTAACATTGGCTTGGCTTTTCAGAGATGGCGAGAACTGAGGGATTTGAAAAGTTGGAAAGCCGATGCGGAGATGTCGTTTTTATTACTCAACAGGTGAGGAAAGTATTTTATTGAACACATAAATTGCCATACAGTCCATTATAAAACATTATCTTTTGTGTAGGGTGATTTCATTATGGTTGTTCTCAAGGAAATACAGTGTCTATTAATGTGTATAGCTACAGTAACATCTTCAACTAGTCAGCTTGAGATCCTTTCCATCTAAACTGGTTATATCTGTTGTTATATCAAATGTTACATGAACCATGAAAATACCTCTTCTGCTAATCAGACGAGTGGGCAAGTAGTATTTCGTTCATGTAATAGTTTTGTGTATGCCACCAGCAAAATGTGTGGCCATATCTTCTCTTTACGTTTTACCTTTTTCACATTTTAGAATAGCAGTTATCAAACTTATTAAAACAACATGGAACGTATGGCAATTATGTAGCGACCATATCAGTCGGCCACTACCACACACAGTGGTGGAGAGCCTTGTTATGCTTCTCACTAATCTTGTTACGGAGGATTTCATCCCCCTCAGACCAGAAGTGTGAAGACACTGACACCCAGCAGCGTGAGCCTAACTATACAAAGCTATAACACACCCTTAGAGCACTCTTTCTATAGATCATGGGATTACTTCTTTCCTTTTCCATTTTTCATTTTCCATTTCTGTTTTATTTAGATGAAGTTGAAATTACTTGGCTTCTGGTATTGCTAGCCTGTGAGGAGGATTAGTTTAGCCTGCTGCGTGGCCTAATCAAAAGCCAGGCAAAACCGTGATGTTTGCCAAAGGAAAAATAAGATCTGTGCAATGGAAGGGTTTATTTTGATTGGGAGAAAAAATAATTGCTCATCACACACTGTTAAATGCTTCGTCTGTTCACTTTTGTAGAAATCAGACTTAAAGTGACTATAGGTGGGAGCAGAAGTGTGTAACTTTCTTCCTGCTCAAGTCTTGATGGTTCCACGATGTGACGGGATTGAAGTTGCTCTGATGTCTCGCCAGACGTTAGAGAACTGTGAGGGAGTGAAAGCGCTAATCCCGTCTGTGGGGTTTGCACAGATAAATTGGCTCAGATCCAGCTCATTGACGTACTGTCCTGCTCAGCTTTATGAAGAGCTGCCACCCCTTGAATCAGTATGAACCTCAAGGAGTTTACCACTCTGGCATTAATGCAGAGCACCCAGCAGACTTTAATCTCACATAAATTAAACATTCAAATAAAGGTCTCTTCACAGAGCATGCCTCCAGGTGAGAGCAAATATTAAAATGGAAATTTCAATGCAACGTTTTTAAGGATAAGAAATTTTAACATTGTCCCTACTGTGATCCTGTCAAGTAAACTTGCAATTTTGTGTGTGTGTGTGTGTGTGTGTATACAGTATATAAAGATGCTTTTATTCAGCAAAGGCACATTACATTGATCAAAAGTGTCAGTAAAGACATTTATAATAATATTGCAAAATATTTTTATTACAAATAAATGCTGTTGTTTTGAACTGCCATTTATCAAAGAATCCTGAATATGTATCACGGTTTCCACAAAAATATAAAACAGCACAACTATTTTCAGCATTGATAATAATAAAGAAATGTTTCTTGAACACCAAATAAATTGCAATAATACAATATTACTTTTTTAACTGTGTTTTTGACATATAAATGAGCATAAGAGACTTTCAAAAATCACACCAACCCCAAACTATTAAACAGTATTGTGCATACAAACACATTTTTGATTTTGTGTCTTTGTGTGGTCCTTTTTATTGATTTTATATTGTTTTATTATTATTGTATATGCCCTAACACTAATCCTAACTTAACCCTCACAGAAACCTCTTTGCAATTTAGTTAAAACATTATTTAGTATGTTTATCAATCTATTATATACTCTTACTCATCACTTCCTTTCTATAATTTTTGGTCTCTCTCCTCGACAGATCTCTGTGTTCACTCACCAGCTCTGGTCTGTAAGCAAAAGGGGTTATTAACGGTTTCAAGCACAGTGTGGCTTTGTTCAGTCAGCCCTCCCACTGCCCTCCATCAGCTTTTTACTGTATAAACATGCATTTTTAAATCTTATGCTTTTTTATCAGGATGGGGCTGCACTGGAATCCCTCACTCCAAATTACCTCGCATGCGATTATGCTGGTTAATTGTGTTTTCCTACTGTTGGACAAACAACCTTTGGCTCTTAGTTGTGGTCCAGAAGCTTGGGCTAGTTGCTTCAGATCTGATGGCTACAACGGTTAAGAGATAAAAGCTGCTTCCTTTGTATGAGAGATAAAAGAGCAACAAATCTCTTCAAAGAGAAACCATATATGAATCAACTGTTTTGTTGCAGTGTTATGTTTCTTAAAAAATGTTTTACCTGAGAATTTTTACTGTTATTTTTACATTTATTATAAATCACGCAAAGCATTTTACTATGGTTTGCACCATATCACCCTGTAGCCCAAGACTGGTTTTCCACTGAAGCTAAGCAGGGTTGAGCCTGGTCAGTACCTGGATGTGAGACCTCCTGGGAAAACTAGGTTGCTGCTGAAAGAGGTGTTAGTGAGGCCAGCAGTGTGGGTCCTAACGCCCCAGTATAGTGATAACACTACTGTAACAAGTACCGTCCTTCGGATGAGGTCCTGACTCTCTGTGGTCATTAAAAAATCCCAGGATATCCTGAAAAAGAGTAGAGGTGTAACCCTGGCATCCTGGCCAAATTTGCCCATTGGCCTCTGTCCATCATGGCCTCCTAATCATCCCCATATACTGATTGGCTTTATCACTCTGTCTCTTCTCCACCAATAAGCTTGGTGTGTGATGGGCGTTCTGACGCAATATGGCTGCTGTGGCATCATCCAGGTGGATGCTGCACATTGGTGGTGTTTGAGGAGATTCCCCCCTTCTATATGTAAAGTGCTTTGAGTACCCAGAAAAGCGCTATATAAATGTAACAAATTATTTAGGGTATAGGTATTTGCGCCATTATTTACCGCCCAAAAAAAGCATGTCTTAAACCAGGCACTAATTTTCACTGCCCATGGTAGATTGCGCTGGTCATTATGGAAATTATCTGGCTGTGTCTGTGTTCTTTCATTTGTGCACCGTCAGTAGATCACGGTCAGAACTTTTTTGGAATTGCGCCCTCACTCTAATTTGCCCTGTTTAGTAAATCTGTCCCATAGACTACATTTTATTTGATGTGACCTAGATAATGGGTAAGTGGCGCTGACCCAAAAAAGAACCATGGCCCAAAAAAGAACAATGCTGTTGCATTTGTTGAGAACCACTAAAATATCTCAGTGAATGATGCTGCACTGGTGGCTGTAATGAATGTGCACGTCGAAGGTGATAGATCAGAAAAACTTACGGAAATTACGTAACATAACCACAATAAACACTGACGATACCGGACAAAGAACTGAACAAAACACAGGGCTTGAATACATGGGGAGTGTAATCAAGGATTAAACGGAACAGGTGTGGGAACTAATTCACAACCAGGGTAAATACCTAGAGAACTAAGGCAGGCAAAACAGGAACATAAACAGACTACACATTACAGATGCATCTCTAATTAAACAAGATACTGTCGTCCGCCATCGTACTGTTACTAACTGTCTGTTACTCTGGGTCATTATTTCCAAGAACTCAAACTATTTTTGGAAGAGATTGTGACAGGATTGTGATGTATTTAATGACAAATTCAGTAACAGTATCAGAGCAGTAACATGTAGTGAACAGTCTGCTTTACAGTTGTAACATTTAAATAGATCAAAATAGTTTCTATCTGAAGTATTCAAAAGAACTTTTACAGTATTTCTCTGACTGAATTTGAGTGAAAGTAGACCAGGAGATACCCAAATATTGCACCAGCCCATTTATGGCCTGCCTGTAAATGACAGGGAAAGTGTGCCTATTTCACTCAGCTTTAAAAATCCTGAAATAACAGAGTGTGAGAGAGAAAGAGACAGAAAGACTGAAATGTATGACATCTGCTGCAGGTGCTGCTATTAGGAGTTTTGTGGTTGTGAATCATTTGCACTCTTTACATTTCATTATTCATCACTTTTTCTTTCTTTGAATAGTGTTCTTAAATAGCGATTCCCAGGGAATACACCAATAGACATATATAGTCAAAACAGTGAATATTTTATTGTATATTTTAAAATGTAATTTATTCCTGTGATGGCAGAGCTGAAATTTCAACAGCCATTGCTCCAGTCGTCAGTGTCACTTTACGTGATCCTTCAGAAATCCATTTAATATGCTGATTTGGTTCTCAAAAATAAAAAAAACATAATCATCAAAGTTGAAAATTATTGTGCTGCTTAATATTTTTATGGAAAGTAACTGGGATACATTTTTTCAGGATTCTTTAATTAATAGAAAGTTTAACAGCAATGTTACAAACAATGTAAATGTCACAATCTCACCCTGTTTGGACTTTCTTAGCGTTTCCCTAAGTTGCGTTTGTTGTCATAGTTACAGATTTGGTTTGTCTTTCTGTTCAGGTGTGTGATTTAATGATCCTTGTTTTACTCATTGTATTTAAGTTCATGCTTGTTCTCCTTTAGTTTGTCGGGTATTGTTGATGTCTACGCCTTGGCTGTCTCTCTTCTTCTCTCTGCATTTGGATTTACTTGTGGATTTTTTTAATGACTTCATTTTCCTCGTTGTGCTTGTGCTTAACAACTGTGACAGTAAAAGTCTTTACTATAATTTTTAATCCATTTAATTCCTTTCAAAAATGTAGAGGCTACCATGAAAACACGCTCAGGTTTAAAAGGTTTTTCCTATGGGATGACTGACAAGGATGGACTCTGTGTTCTTCAACCGAACATGACAGTGTGCTTTAGCACCACTGAAGCATAGGACGGCAAGAGCTTTCAGAAGGTTGTTTAACTGCTCTAAAAAACCTTTGGGTCTGACCATATAATTCCGAGATCCGCATAACCCACTACCGCAATAAAACTGGGTTATACATTAGAGGTTCCAAACCACCCAGGCCTCAAACCGCTCTGCCCTTAAATAGTCTGGAAGGAAGTAGCCAAGTACTAAAGCAGTGACCACCAGATTTCCCTAGATAGTGTGCATTAATGCCAGCTACTAACTAACTGGCCTTGCACAAATGGATTTCATTAAAACAGCACATACCTAAATAACCCAACATGAATATTACTATACACAATAATAGTGCGAGCATATCATTATTTATAAAAAATTTTACTGTTACGTTAAAAGAGTTAATATATTCTGACTATTTTCCCCCTTATTAGTGGGTATAAACCATGCTGTGCCATCAGTATTTCCACAAATTGCTAAAACGATTCATTAATTAATCTTGACAAGTGCAAAGGCTGCATGATTTACGAAAGGTTGTAAATTTGCTTCCACAGCATATTTAATGCTTGTCTTTTGTGTGGGATTGTTGCCCTGGTGATTATACTGTAATAGACTTTCAGTTTAATCACAGCAGGATACTTGTGATCTGAGGTGTTGTTGCCATGGAAACTTCAACATTCTTACACCCTCAGGGCAAAGTCGGCTAGTAGTGGATTCTCACAAATTCTTTAGAGCTTAAGGTTTGTGACAAGTGTACATCTCCTGGATTATGTAATTCTGCATTTTTTATGTTTTCTTTTGTGGATCAGTAGGAATATCTCATTTGCATTGCTTTTAAAGGCCTAAAACTTTAGTGTGCACTAATGCATTGCAGAAATAATGACCAATTGTTTCCAATTAGGTTTCCGAAATCCTCCCTCCATCTTCCATTGTTTGGCCAAGCAGAGCAGTTGACATAGGGTTCTCCTCATTCAAACATTTACTTACTCTATAGTTAATTCTGCAAATTAAGCTGGCATATAAGAATATATTTTTAAATAAAAAAAAATTGACATAGCAGCTCATTATAATATCAGTTTTTTTACATGGCTGCATTCATCATTGACTTCTAATATTTAGGAGAGCACTTTCAGATTAAATCCATTGAAATTCACATGCCAGAAGCATGCTGCTCAAATGAGTCTCTCTCTCTCTCTCTCTCTCTCTCTCTCTCTCTCTCTCTCTCTCTCTCTCTCTCTCTCCCCCTCTCTGTACTCATAGACAGTGTAGGGGATACAGTCATAGCTCAGTTCTCTCTAGCCGTGACTGTGAGGCCAAACATCAAAGTTATTGACTTGTGCTGTGGAGGATCATGGTGTCAGCTAATAGCTCAAACAGACCGACTAAAAGGTCTTTGAGATGCTCTTCCTCAGCACAGAGAATCTGCTCTGTGATGCTTACTTAATCATACATTCTCCCACACACATTTGAAGCTGGTTTCATTCTTAAAGCATGTCCATATCAAACTTTGTTTTTACGAATGACTGTGCATTTGTGTGTTTGTTTAACCTATCAGCAAACAATGCATATATGTGGTGTGATGAGGCAAGATTTTAGACGTGTGTATGTTTGTGTGTAGGTTAGGCTTTCTTCAGTTTAAAGGAATATTCCATACAGAAATGCAAATTCCCAGGTCTATATGACTTTCTTTCTTCTGTGGAACACAAACGAAGATTTGTTCTCAAAGTTGATGCTTCAAAAACCACTCAAAACAAATATGATGTAACCCTTGAAACCCCAGTGGATGAAAAAATGTATTCTGAAGCTAAACAATAGGTGCGTGTACTAATGTGTAAAAGTACTAATATTTTAAATTTCTTAAACTATAAACCGTCATACACACATTTATGAGTTCACATTTGAAGTAAAGGTCAGCAGATTGCAAAGTCTGATGTTAGTGTGTTGTGACTGTCCTCTGTGCTTCTACATCACTTCTCACATGAGCTTCACAACACGCTTACATCACGCTTCGTTATGTACTGACAAAGCACTTCACGATGCTCCCGTTAACACACATATGACAGTTGGCTGGGAGCAATGCTTTATTTATTTGTTTGTTTATCTACTTGCATAAAAAAAAAAAAATCATGTTGAGCCCTGACAATATTTCATGAAACACAGGCTTTAAGGTCTGGCTGCAGCTTGCACTATAATATTAATTATAGTGATATTTCAGTGGTTTTTGCTCTGAATTATTTAAATGTTCTGTATCCTATTGAAACAAGTGGGAATACCGAAAATGATTTGAAAGGTCGGGTTCAACTGTACTGACATGTCAGGGTTCTTTTTCTCAGGAACTGTGAGCTCAGCTTCAGCCAGAATAAGTAGCCTAATTACTCTGTGTATTGGCAAAGGCAGAGAGTTTCTGATTGTACATATGGAGAGTACATTTACTCTGAGAGTGAGCCGAGTGTGAATCAGTGTGTGTGTGTTTGAAAGAAATAATTACAGATATGTTTCATAGATTTCCCAAGCCTCTCCCAGAAGAAATATCCTTCTGCATTTCTCATTTGCTCTTCAAAAGACTGAAGTGTGTAATAGTATAATCAGAAGTTTTCTCATCTCTGGGAGTTTCTGTTATTTTTCATTTTAAGCACTCTGATATTGTTACACTTTAATTTCTCATGTAGAGCATATTTACCCCACTCTGTTTTTCTTCTGAGTAGTACAAAGAGATTTCATTACATGCGAAACCACTAATGGCTAATTTACCTGTGTGTAATAATTTTTCATGTAACCCAGGGCAGGAAAGGGACCGAAACAACCATAGTGTATCCTACCTGCTGCTAAATCCAATGCAAATGAAATGCATTTATTTATTTGTTGTCCTCAAACCTTGGTCATTTTATATTATTTATGCATGAATAATACTGTAATCGATGAATAGAATTTCCATCAAAAATCAATGCCTCTTAATGTGTTTTTATTACACCTCTAGTTTACAGCATTATCTCAAATAGATGTTGCTTTAGCTTTCATGGAACGGATCTGTTAACATGTGATGGATGGGAAGGAGCAGCTATTCTGACAGTTCAGAGGAAACCCGGTGTTTGATGTGGACAGAGGTTTTAACCTCTCTATGTCTGGCTTTTGAAGGATTCTGTACGGTCTTGTGAGAATAGTTGGTCTTTTTTATTTTGTGCCTCTATAACTCTTTCTAACTCCAAAATGTTATCTGCATTTTTCTGGCAGTTCAGGGATGTGCACCTGCAAGATGGGAGTGCATGGGGACAAGTGTGACGACTGCCGCCCAGGCTTCTCACACTTCAGCAGCACGGGATGCCAACCTTGCCAATGCAATAATCATAGCAGCTACTGCCACCCACAGTCAGGTGAGCCACCCACATGCACACAACATAAGTAGTAAAAGAAGCCAGCACACTGTTCTCCATTTGGTTGTCACACAAAGATGTATCTTTGTATGGTAGTTCAAACTCAGTCTCTAAAACAATGTCATGTTAACTGTCTAATTAGTCATTTAGATGGCGCTTTCATTTGAGTACATTTATTATTAAAGTAATACGCCCACAAACCCCTGGAGCAAATTGAGATTGTTCAAGATTAATGGTAATACATAGCCTCTTGCCGGGTTTGAACTAGTAAAATGTATCGGCTAATCAATGTTATCAGATGATTTAACCCTTGTATTGTGTTGGGGGTCAATTTGAACCATGTAGATTTTTGAGTTGTCCGAAATGCCGGTTAACCTGCAATTTTTTTTCTTGACATTTTTGTGACTTTTTCATTTAGAGTCATGAACGTGCATGTAAAGTGAGGATACTCTGATGTGTTTCAAAATGTGTACACATAATTTTTTATTAAGATTTTGACGTTAGATAAAAATGGAACATGTAAAAAAGTTACAATACTGTTTATATTTAGTCTGAGAAAACAAAACTATTAACCTGTGAACTAGTCCCACTTTTTGAGCATAGACCTGAAAATTACATTTGCAACTTAAATTGTTATAAATCTTGAATACTTTGGAGCACATACTTAAGTTTGATCTCTTTTTAAAGGATACACGTTCTATATTATTGCAGAAGTAAAAAATAAATAAAAGAAAAGTTAAATAAAAAAAAAGCTATTGAAGTTTGAGTTTATGAAAATATAATTTTTTATATTGTATATAAAATATATATTTTACAAAACACATTAGACTTTAAAGCTGCAAGAAAATCAAAACAATAAACCTGAACAAATTTTACTGAAAAAATGAGCTTTTAGTAAGATTTTGTTTGGGCGCAGTACCAAACTTTTCCACTAGATGATATCCAGACTCCATTGGTGACCATGTAAGAATGCACCCATTTCCAGTTACATTAACACTTTGTTTTACAGTGTCCTTGTCCTACATATGTTACATGTACTTACCATAGTAATAACAGTAAATTATGCATAATTACATGCAACTAACCCTCAACCAAACCCTAATCCTACCATAACCCTATAGTAAGTACATAAAGTCATAGTTAATTATTATTACTCAGTACTTACATATATAATTACACTGGAACAATGACACCGTAAAATAGTGTAACCCCATTTCCTTATGGTTTGATTGATCTGATCTGTATATTTATAATATTATGTATAATATACATAACATTTATAAAGCAGACATCATATTCAGAAGTAGTTTGTGCAGAATGGTAATATTGGATTTGAATTCAACCTCTAACAAACACATAAGACATGCACAAAGAATACGGGTGTGCGTTTATAGTTCAGCAATGCATCACATATGGAAATGTATCACTATCTATCTATTGCTCTGTCATGTCTATCGAAAATCAGTCGCCAAATATGAAAACTAAAGTCTGAAAGCGTTCAAATGATATATAGTTTGTCAAGATTACTTTAGGTTTAGACTAAGATATTTTTATAAAAATTTTATGGCAAACGTCCCACAGGTGACCGTTTAAAAAAAAAAATATTTGTTTTTTTTTGTTATCTGTGAAAAGCATTGATATTAAAAGTTTACTGTTTGTACGTGATTCTTTGATGTTTTTCATAGTTCTGTTTTTTTGGGGGGAATTGTATTGAATCCAATGCAGACACTCTCCAACAGAATTGTACCCAGAAATCTAACATAATACATTAAAGTAATTTTCTGCGTTATTGGACATCTGAAGATTGTCTAAAAACAGATGATGATCAGATCCGATTTTATGCTGTCAGTCTACCTTTGTTCAGGAGTTATGGCCCATGTGAGACCATTGGCTACTATAAGAAACAATGTTACTTTTGCTGCGATTTAATTACTTAAATATGTAGTCGGATACTGCGTGTTTCAAAGTGAAATGCGGAATTGTGTTCTTTTACATGCGAGAAGCTCATAATCCTGTTGAACACAGAAGATATTTTGAAGAATGTTGGTAACTGGACAGTTGAGGGTAGCCATTGTCTTCTGTTACGAACCCCGCCTTAAATAGGCTTGTTAGAAAAGGGGGAACGCAACATAAAAGGACACACAAGACAAGAAAGCCATTTTATCATCAATTTATTCACGTCTCACATGTCACCATAGGCAACTGGGAGGACAAAATCCAAACCCAACACAAACTTAATCCTAATAAACAAACAAAAACACAAACTTACAAGAACACCAAAATAAAGACAGAAAAGAACACACAAACACAGCTACCAGCTGGACAGGTCGCACATCAAGCTCAGTCGAATGCAGCACGAGACATCAAAAGCTTCTCAAGGGTACACAACACTTCTTTAAACTCCCTGACTAGAGTAGTCGGGCGGCTAGAATAAGATGGAAACAGCACGATCAGCCAGCACTCACAGTTACTCTCCCTCCGTCCTATATTCGACTCTCAGCATCATTAACGAATAGGCAACAGGTGTACAGGGTGGAGCTTCCCCCCGGAAGAAAGGGAAAATGAACCAAAATCAATACAAGTCAACACAGATACCAAGCATAATACTCATGATAATACTACTACTAATACCAACAACCATAATAATAATAATAATAATAATAATAGTAGTAATAGTAGAGCTTGGATCGTAACACCTAAAAACAGAAACTGTTTAATTTTTCACTCATCTCCCTTTTGGAAAAATGAGGGGGGAAAAACGGTTTCTGAAAACAATGTCAGTTTAACCCCGTGACAAAGCATCAGCAACTATATTTTCAGATCCTTTTTTATGGCGGATCTCTAAATTGTACGGTTGCACCATTAATGCCCATCTCATCAAGTGTTGATTGTGAATGTACATCTTACTCAAAAAGACTAACGGATTATGGTCCGTATAAACCACCACCGGAGCGCTACTGGCCCCCACATAAACATTAAAATGTTGCAATGCCAGTAAGAGTGCTAAAGTTTCCTTCTCAATTGTTGAGTAATTTAACTGATGACGATTAAACTTAGCCGAAAAATAGGATACTGGGTGAGCTATTCTGTCAGAACCCTCTTGTAGAAGAACAGCTCCCGCTCCGACCGCACTGGCATCCACCTCCAACTGGAATGCACCAGACACATCCGGAGCCGAGAGAACAGGAGCACTGCAAAGCAAAGATTTAGCAGACAAAAATGCCTGGGGACACTCTTCAATCCAACTAAAATCAATTTTGGGACTACACAATCGAGTTAAAGGAGCAACAACGCTCGAAAAGTTCTTACAAGAACAGCGGTAGTATCCTACCTGTCTGTCCTGTCTTGTTTTGCACATGTGGTGTTTTGGTTTGTATCTGCGCCATGTGCTCTTGTCTTCTGTCTGGACCCCGCCCTTCTTGTTACCTCATTATTGTTTAATTAACCCCACCTGTTCCCTCCTGATTATGACCCTTTATAGTCTCCTCGTGTTTGCAGTCTTGTGTCGGATCGTTGTCGTGTATTTCCTGGTTTCCCTGTTGTGCTGTCTGTTCTGTCCGTATGGTATGTTATTTCAAGTTAGATTTTTCCCCCCTCGTGGGTTTTGTTTTTGTGGTTATGTTTATTTTTGTAATAAATCATCATTCTCTGCAACTGAGTCCTTATTCCAGTTTTTCCTTTGTTTAACGTGACACCTACCATCCCGAGAAACCTACGCAGCTCTCGCCTCGTAGTAGGTACCAGGTACTCAAGAATAGCAACCACTTTCCCGTCTAATGGTCATACCTGTCCATTCCCTACCTGCTTTCCCAGGTATGTGACAGAAGCTTTGGCAAATTCACATTTTTTGACATTTAAGGTGAGAGACGCAGCAGATAAACGATGAAACACTTCATACAAAGTCGACAGATGTTCAGCCCATGTGGACGAATGGATGACCACGTCATCTAAATAGATGTTACAATTCTCAACTTCACCCAAAACCATGGACATCAAACACTGAAACGTTGCCGGGGCGTTTCGCAGGCCAAACGCCATACGCGTGTATTGCAGAAATGAATCAGGAGTGGCGAATGCAGAAATCTCAGAAGCACGCTCGGTTAAAGGCACCTGCCAATAGCCTTTGAGTAGATCTGATTTTGTGAAATACTTTGCCCCCCCAATATTATCAATGCAATCATCGATACGTGGTAACGGAAAAGCATCAGGCACAGTGACAGAGTTAACCTTTCTGAAATCAGTGCAAAACCGGACAGACCAGTCAGATTTTGGCACTAAAAGACATGGCGAGCTCCAAGGACTGCTACTCGAAACAGCAAAACCATTTTGCAGAAGATAGGTTACTTCATGTTTCATCTCTTTCTCTTTTACTTACGGGACAGCGGTATGCATGTTGCTTTATAGGCAGTGCATTACCAACGTTGATATCATGCGCGATGACAGAAGTACCAGGAGGGACATCATGGAATAAGTTCGGAAAACTGTCCAACAACTTCTTGATGTCCTGCTGCTGTTCAACAGACAAATAAGACAGTTGAGAGGGAAGCATTGATAAAACTTCAGAGTTTTTCAAACAACTACCCCCTAAATCTCCCATAGAAACCTCCAATCCATCATCGATGTCATCTGTAGGCAAACTACAAGTGAGCAACGACACACTCTCCTTTCACTCCTTTCACTCTTCGGTCACTAACTCGCATAAGGGAACATCAGCACCATCAAAATGTTTCACTGATGTTTCACAGGTCTTGTCCTTCACATCAGCACGGCACAAATACGACTTTAACATATTTACATGACAGAGACGAGTTTTTCGCCTCCGTTCAGGAGTATGGATTATATAATCCATCTCACTCACCCTGCTTTTTTATCACACAAGGACCTGAAAACTGCGCAGTAAAAGCAGACCCAGGAGTAGGAATCAACACCAAAACTTTCTCTCCTGGTAAAAAAATTTAACAGATGCTTATTATCTCTAATACTGGTCAGTACAGCAAGTATTCATTATTCAGTGCTGTAATAGGTGAAAGTCTCTTTCACATGATTTGTGTCAGGGCTTCAACACACCAGTCAACAAGCATCATGTTTGGCCTCCACATGAAAAGCACTCCAGTGCATCATCAAATGTCATCATTATTAGTTTCCATATGACTATGTCACACTCATTGGATCAGGATGCCCACATGATCAGTCTATCTTTAACCATGTTTTGATTTCTGTTAATACCACTCACATAATCAGACATCATGCAAGTTGTTTGGGTTGGGTGTACATTTTAAGTATATTCTTATAAAAATCTAAGGCTATCCTTATAAAAAAATATATATATTTTGTCATCATTTAATCACCCTGTCATTCCAAACCTTAGGGATCAGCTTGAGGGTTAGTAAATGATGACAAAGTTTAAATTTTTTGAGTGAACTATCCCTTTCAAGAAAGACGTGTCTTAAAGTTAGAGCCATTATGTCAGAATCTGTTTCTGTCCTTATTTTTTTTTTTCCCTAGTGTCCATTTGTGGCAATCCAGCTGTGTTTAATGTTCCTGTCAGCATGCACTCTTCTTCCTAAAAGCCAATAATGTACATACACAGACAAGCACCAGAGAGCTTCCATTACCTATCTGCCATTACGTCATATACCACAGCAGGAGTCAAACTGTCCCAACCATTGCCGGTGAATATCGGCTCTCATATGTATGTCCTTGCAGTGAGACGAACGGATATTGTTACATTAGTTCAGCACAATTTGAGTTTTTGTAGAGTACTAAGCCCCTTGGATGCATATATTCTGTAACTGCACACCATTCTTGGCTTGAACATTTAATCTTTTGAAACTTCTTAGACCTAAAATAATCATGTTTCTTGGGAGGTTTTCCCAGATAAGTCATTGTCAATATCTTGGTGAATTCATTTTACAAAACCAAAGCAGAGATTTCAAATTTCAGAAATGACATTTCTGTTGACTGGAAACTAGTTGGCATGCATACATTTTTTTGTTCGTTTTGATTAAATGTTATTGAGTTGAGCCCTCTGGCTAAAACTGCCTCAGGTCTGCTGGTGAAGTTAAATTAAATACAAGACTTTAAAAAAAATTGGTTACAAATGCTGTTTGCTAATATGTTGAAAGATTTTATAGATTTGAGATTTGAGCAGCTATTTAAAGTTAAATGGTAAAGCCTGGGCTTTGTGCATTTGTTTGGCCCTGTGCATTTCTCACAAAGCTTACAAACAAACTGTTCAATTCAGTAAATAGCTGCCTAGTCAGTGAAATTATTTTGTCCTGTTTGATACAACACTTCCAGTAACTGGGAACAATATTACAAAGAAACATGACGCAACTTGGAGTTCTGCTCTTCTTGTCTGTGAACTCTAAAATCTTTGCTGAACCTTATCATTGTATTGTGGACTACTATTTTGCAAGGAAGTCTGAGCTGTTGTGTAATGACATAATGTGTGTGAGAATGGAAGTGAATGAGTAAACGAGATGGATGAAGTTCGCTACTCCTGTCTTGTGTACTTTATTGTTTAATAATTTCTGACAGATACCACAAACTGGTGATGAGGATTAGGCATTTTTTTTCTCTATCGTTGGTCACGAAGCTGGCAGGTGTGAATGTGCTTTGCCCGTTTTGCCCAGAGGATGCACTGAAAGCCTACTTCGTGCCAAAAGCTAGCATAGTAGCTGAGCGGCACACCTTCCTTAACGCTATCAGACACCTCACGAGACAGTTATGCAGTACATTGTTGCTTTGTTGAGAGCTTGTTGTTTCATGTGAATTCAGTCAGTACTGACAAAATGATTCGCTATCAGTTAGTAGAGAATGTGCCCACGAATATGTGAGAGACTTTTACTAGAAACTGATCTCACATTGGACTGAGCTGTTACGATAGCAAGCCAGATTGAATCTGCTGGCGATGAGGAATCCATTTCAAATTCCTGCCTAGTTACCACCCCCGTACAATCGGTGTAGCACACAGTAAAACACAGAACTACGGTCACATGCACCTCTTAACTCTGCTCAGGTTGGCAAGAGGAAGTCATGCTTTCGCTGTGGATCGGAGGCACATTTGGCTAACGATACATTGCACTATTGCTGAGTCAACTGAGTTTGAATGTTCTAAAACTATACACCGCATAAAGCTGGATGAAACTGCCACACCTGTGCTGCCGTCTGTTAGTAGTGCTGTGTTAGAGGAATTAAATCGCTTGCAAGCAGCTGAGACAATAGAACGCATCGATACCTCTAAATGGGTGTCACCAATTGTTGTTATGCAGAAAAATTAAAATGTGCATTGACCCAAATAAAGCAGTGATTGTGGATTTTTTTTCATTGCCACATATGGATGAACTACTCTCTGCTCTAAAAGGTTCTACTGTTTTCTCTACCATCGACCTGACTAATGTTCACTACCAAATGCCGCTGCATGAGGACAGTCATGACCTCTCAGCTTTTATTACTCTCGATGGACTGTTCCATTTTTGTTGTGTTCCTTACGGATTGGTTTCAGCACCTGCAACATTTTAGAAGATGATGACTATAGTCCTGACTGGCTTGTCAGGGGTGGAAAATGACCTAAAGCGGTCTTGCAACGACTAGAAGCAGCTGGTTTGCAGCTCAATAAAGGCGCTTGTAATTCTTTGTCTGCTGCTGATGTTGATGCTGCATATTCTTCATGTTCTGCACTAAACAAACTTTGCAAACAAATTTCTAATGGTTGGCCTCCTTCACCCAATGGACTGGACGTTGAGTTGTTACCGTACTTTAAACTGCGTCTGAAACTGTCTGTTAAGGGCAACTTTGTGTTCGAGGCTCATGGCTGATTGAACCTGCTGCTCTTCGATCCGTGCTGATCTCCATAGCGCACAAAGGACATTAGGGAAAGGTGAGAACCAAACAATGCCTTTGTGGTCTCAATTGGTGGACAGGGATGGATGCTCAGCTTCATGATGCTGTCCGTTCCTGCCACGTTTGTCAGCTAATTGACCAAACTGTCAATTCACATCCTCCTCTCCAGCCCGGTGCCGCTGCCAGATGGACCATGGCAGAAAGTAGATGTAGCCATTTGACACTGCTGCATCCGACTGTAGGTTTGCTATAACATTAACGGATTATTACAGCAAATGGCCTGAGGTCTCCTTCACTCGCACGGTCACTACGGATTCTGTGGTTTTGTTTCTTCTTCAGAGTATTGTTATTGATTACGTCTGCTGCTTTCTCTGCTTTTCTGAAAGGAAGGAATATTCATCACCATTGTCTCTCTCTCTATTACCCGGCAGCTAATGGCTCTGTAGAGACCGTGTGCACAAACACAATGTCCAAATGGCCATCCATGTCAGCCATAGAAACCTGCGGTAACTGACTTCTTGCAGGTGTACCGTGCCACTCCATATGCTGCAACTGGTACTTCACTGTTTTAGCTTCTTTATGGCAGGCAAATGCACACAAGGATGTCTATTTTGCCATCTGCTCCTGTGCACCCCCCAGCTGACGTGACTGTCCGTGCTCGCACTCCTTGTTTCTAGGAGGTGGATAAAGTCAGTGTACAGAACCCCTTGTATGTTCCTAAGGGACACAGAAAGTATACTGATCCTCTCAGAGTTGCCAAAAGACTTCTTAGTGATGGAAAGACATAGAATGTTTCCCATCTTACTGTATTTACACTCACCTAAAGGATTATTAGGAACACCTGTTCAATTTCTCATTAATGCAATTATCTAATCAACCAATCACATGGCAGTTGCTTCAATGCATTTAGGGGTGTGGTCCTGGTCAAGACAATCTCCTGAACTCCAAACTAAATGTCAGAATGGGAAAGAAAGGTGATTTAAGCAATTTTGAGCGTGGCATGGTTGTTGGTGCAATCTGCTCAGTTACTGGGATTTTCACGCACAACCATTTCTAGAGTTTACAAAGAATGGTGTGAAAAGGGAAAAACATCCAGTATGCGGCAGTCCTGTGGGCGAAAATGCCTTGTTGATGCTAGAGGTCAGAGGAGAATGGGCCGACTGATTCAAGCTGATAGAAGAGCAACTTTGACTGAAATAACCACTCGTTACAACCGAGGTATGCAGCAAAGCATTTGTGAAGCCACAACACGCACAACCTTGAGGCGGATGGGCTACAACAGCAGAAGACCCCACCGGGTACCACTCATCTCCACTACAAATAGGAAAAAGAGGCTACAATTTGCACGAGCTCACCAAAATTGGACATTTGAAGACTGGAAAAATGTTGCCAGGTCTGATGAGTCTCGATTTCTGTTGAGACATTCAGATGGTAGAGTCAGAATTTGGCGTAAACAGAATGAGAACATGGATCCATCATGCCTTGTTACCACTGTGCAGGCTGGTGGTGGTGGTGTAATGGTGTGGGGGATGTTTTCTTGGCACACTTTAGGCCCCTTAGTGCCAATTGGGTATCGTTTAAATGCCACGGCCTACCTGAGCATTGTTTCTGACCACCATGTACCCATCCTCTGATGGCTACTTCCAGCAGGATAATGCACCATGTCACAAAGCTCGAATCATTTCAAATTGGTTTCTTGAACATGACAATGAGTTCACTGTACTAAAATGGCCCCCACAGTCACCAGATCTCAACCCAATAGAGCATCTTTGGGATGTGGTGGAACGGGAGCTTCGTGCCCTGGATGTGCATCCCACAAATCTCCATCAACTGCAAGATGCTATCCTATAAATATGGGCCAACATTTCTAAAGAATGTTTTCAGCACCTTGTTGAATCAATGCCACGTAGAATTAAGGCAGTTCTGAAGGCGAAAGGGGGTCAAACACAGTATTAGTATGGTGTTCCTAATAATCCTTTAGGTGAGTGTATATGCACACCAACAACTCCGGCTGAGAACACTGCTCACTGCACACACACTCATACCACTAGACATGATGTTCGAAAGCCTAGTTGCTTAAAGGACTATGTTACTTAAATCTGATGTTCTGTTCTGTTTCTAAAAAAGGGGAAATGTTGTGTTCAAAAGTGAATTGTATTGTGGACTACTATTTTAAATGAGTAAATAATGGCAAATAAATGCATGGTACAGTTCAGTACGGCTCGCTTTGGTGCGTTTTCACTGCATGGTGTGGTACGGTACGGTTTGCTTAAATAGTACCACTTCGGTTGAGGTTCTAAGCGTGCCGTACCGATACTAAAAAGTGACGTGTAAACACTGCAGATCACTGATTCTTCAGAGAGAATCGTCATTACCATTATATGCTTTTGTGACAGTGATATAGTGGTTGAGACCCTAAACATATTGCTAAATACATGATTAGTTTATCCTTGTGCGCTGTCGAGCAAATCAAGTGATGTTGTCATCTGCGCTTTGTTGTACGAGTGCCTACTCTTTTGTTTTTAGCAGTATTTTGTTTTGCTGCCATCAGCCTCCTTTGAAACAAACTTGTAGTTAAAAACATCCACATGCTGATAATTAGAGGTGGCACAATTGCAACGATCATTTTATAATACCACCCACTTTAAAGCAGTGCTAACTGCAGTGGAAAACCAAACCGAGTCAAAGCGAGCCGAGCCGTGCCGTGCTGTGCCGAACCGAGTTGTACCACGCAGTGGAAAAGCGAAGCGAGCTAAGCCGAGCTGTACCATACCGAGCCGTACCAAACGTTACCATGCAGTGGAAAAGTGCTATAAGAAGGATAAAGTTCGATACGGTCTCGTGTGCTTTATTTTTTAATAACTCCTGACAGATAATAGTCAATCGTGCTATTCATTGTATTGATGTGGTTGACATTCATTCACTCACTCCACTGCATTAATGCAGTATTACACCTCTGAGATCCTCAGACAATACCAGTTAGACTTGATGAGTGATTGTGCCCTGCTTTCTGGCTGCTCCAGGTATTTTGCCCACCTCTACTATTGATTTATTCAAATCCTGTTTATAGACCAACCTTTTCTCTTTGGTCTTTGTAAGTGCTTTTGTATTGAATTGCTTTATCTTATTTTTCATGTTATGATTTTGACCCAGTGTTGTTTTAGTATTATTTAGGTCTTTTCTCACTTAAAATAGTTAATCCTGGGTCTTTGGGTAAACGGAATCCTGGGTTATCTTGCTTCATGTTTCACATTGCTTAATTCTGGGTATTCATAAGCTGATTTCTTAAACTGTACTTTCCTTAACCCAGGGTATCCTAGTATATTGCAGACTGTAATATCAAGTTTATATTGAATGGACTTTTTGGATTATAAAAGTCTCTTCTTTACTCCAATTTAAGTACTTTCTGTCATCATTTGTGATCCTGGACCACAAAACCAGTCATAAGTCGCACAGGTATATTTGTGGCCATCAATACATTGTTTGGGTCAAAATTATAGATTTTTCTTTAATACCAAAAATCATTAGGATATTAAGTAAAGATCATGTTCCATGATGATATTTTGTAAATTTCCTACCGTAAATGTATAAAAAATGTATTATTAGTGGTAATATGCATTGCTAAGGACTTCATTTGGACAACTTTTAAAGGCGATTTTCTCAATATTTAGATTTTTTTGCACCCTCAGATTCCAGATTTTCAAATAGTTGTATCTTGGCCAAATATTGTCCTATCCTAACAAACCATACATCAATGGAAAGCTTATTCAATGTATAAATCTCAATTTAAAAAATGGGTATAGCCTATTTCACAGGGGTGGTCACAGGGGTATAGCCTACTGTATATACACAGGATAAAAAGAGGCTAAACAAGTTTTTAAAGTTATTATTTATAGTTGATTTATATTTCAACTTTAGCTCTTTCAATTACTGAAAATTATTTGTAATAGTTTTGACCTGTTCTTTCCCAGCAAGATTTCACCATCAGCTAACTAACTACGGCTGATAATTTCACATGTGCATTGCTTTTTCCCCATGTTTTAAGTTTCCTTTCCTTTTATGTTGTTTATGTCTGATAATCTCATATAGGACACATTTGGTTGAGTTTATTAACCAGCTAGCAAAGTGCTGCCGTTATACCGACCGGTGTTCATTCACTCTTCAGTTTAGCTCAAATGCAATGCCCGACATTATTATTTCTTTTTCATTGATGAATAATGCAGCAGTATTATTTTGTTCTCATGTTTTTTAACAGTAGACCTATGTTTTATTTAAAGTTGTTTCTCATTATGGCTTCGAAAACGTGCAGTGATGTAATCACTTTGATCATGAAAAATAAAATTAAGTGCAAGATGTGCAGCGCCAATCTGTCATATACATAGCATTATAATGAGAACACGATTGTAATAGAATGTTGTAAATTCTCTGTGCTTTAGTTCCCCGTATCAGCGTTGTTGTTAAGAGAAGAGCGTATTCAAAATGTGAGTTACCATTTCAGACCGTTAACTGTGAAAACTAGCACAGTCAAGTTCACGTGCGCATTTGCGTCCTTTTGAGCAGATGTAAATTGTAGTAGGTAGGCTATGTATCAGATTAATCTAATATAGGATGCGTTTGGTTGAGTTTATTAATCCGCTAGCAAGGCGGTGTTTATTCAGTTTCAGCTCAAATGCAATGCCCGATATTATTGACTGGGTTATTTGAGACAGTCATTTTGTTTTTAGATGTTTCTTTATCAAAAACATAGATGCATCATAATCTAGCAGTTATTTTTTTTCTAGTCATATGTTCATGTTTTTATAGACTTTGTTTTCATGTCATGTTTGTATTCGTCAATATTCATTTTCATGACGGACATGCCCCCCCCCCCCCCCCCCCCCCCCCTCATCAATGAGACCTATCAATGATCGAAATGAGAAATTGGCAAAAAAGCCCATCCCTAGTTCAGTCCAGGCATGTATTCACTTTTTTTGTCCAAAACCTTTTAAATTTACAGACACTGGGTGCCCACCTACTGCATAATTGCAATTTTCAGCCACACAGTAAGCCTCTTTTACTCATTTGCACGCTTATGCATGTGTTTGATCTTCACGCACCTGTCTTCATAATTACACTCTTGCATATGCAGGCACTCACACTCGTTAATATGGCTCATTATTCCTCCTCCCAGTTCAGTGAATTCCTCGCCACTGTCATAATGGTGATTTGTGGACTCACATTGTAGACTCTCAGCTGCTGATCTATAAGCTTTCACTACACCATTTTCACAGTCTTGCAAAACCAACTGCACTTGAAGTTCTTCCACCAGTGTATCCTGCTCCGCTATTCAGTAACAGCGCTGTAATTCCCAAAGAAAATATATTTCAGCTGATTTGACAGTTTTCAGACTGAATTGAATTTGATCAAATGGAACCGAGTGGATAGCACAAAATAATACAAAGACAGTAAACAGACAACACGTCTTTCTATTGTATTGTCTTTACTTACTACACTGTAACCAGTGTAGCGAGTTTAATGAGACTCAAAAAGAGACAACAACAAAAAAAAGAGTTCAAAAAGACTAAAAGTGTTCTTCAGAGCAATTGCTAATTAACATCTGACTAACTTACCGACTTAATGATGTTTAGTTACAGATACACATTCACAAATATTATAAATTGTATTTTTATGAAAACTTATAAATACAAAATAGTATTGTTTTGTTTGGTAAATAGGGGCTATGAAAGTGTGTAGGAAACATTTTTGCAAATATTTTATTGTTTGATTTTAATTATGCTTGATTTACAGTTGTGGTCAAAAGTTTACATACACCTCGCAGAATCTGATAAGTTATTTTAACAAAATAAGAGGGATCATAAAAAGTGCTGTCCTGAATACGATATTTCATGTTTACATATAGCCCACAAGACAAAATAATAACTGAATTTATAAAAAATGACCCTGGTAAAAAGTGTACATACACTTTGCCATTTCTTGTTTTCCTTTCTCTTTAGTGTGTTATGTAGCTGTTTGTGCATGTATAAGATCTGCAGAGTTACAAAGCTCAAAGTCTCAAACCCAAAGAGATATTCTTTGTAAAAGTTAAGGCTCAGCCACACCTTCCTAAAACACTTCGTTCAAACACGCCCCCACATCTCTACGTCAGTATGTTGGGGCAAAGTTTCATAACACCGGCCAAATATATACACAAAGAAAGAAGGCGTAACTTTTATTCTCGCTGGCACCGCCATGTCGTGGAGACGCTGTGTTTTTCATTGCGAAAGCCAAACTACTTTGTTTGGCCTTCCAAAAGAGGGGACAATTAGAAAACAGTGGCTAAGCTTTAGTTACAACACTGTTCCAGAACAGTACAACCCAAATATTCGACTGTGTGCTGCACATTTTTTGGAGGACTGTTTCTAGCACCTGGGAGAGCACAGGCTGTTTCTACATCTTTGTCGTTTCTATGATAACAAATGCAAACTTACCAATGTAATACTTTCTTGTCCAGACGTGCTGGCAACGTTGATCGATCATCTTGCTCATCTGCATCATCCGGATCAGATTCGGGATCGAATTGATAAGGTAGACATTATTATCTGTCAATATTGCTTTGGTTTGGGAGCTGATGTTCCAAATATGGTAAGAAGTGTGACATTTCCGTCGGACGTTTAAGGTATTCGGGCCAATCACAATGCACTGGATCACTGGCCAATCAGAGCACACCCCGCTTTTTAGAATGATGAGCTTTGTAAAAATCGACGCGTTTCAGAAAGGAGGGGGCATAGAGGAGCAACAATAATGTACAGTATGTGTAAAATAAAGATTTTTTTTTTTTACCTAAAACCGTGTAAACACATTGCATTAAACCAAATACACAAAATAATGTTCTTTTTAAAACCATCATATGACCCCTTTAATACGGTGTCATTACCTGGATGATCCACAACTGTTTTTTGTTTTGTGATAGTTGTTTATGAGTCCCTTGTTTGCTGCTGGAAACTGCTGGAAAGGGTTCAAATATGCAAAAGATGCTGGAAAACCAAAGAATTTGCAGGACTTCGATGATTTTTCTGAAGAACAAAGGACAAACAAGGGACAACAAAGGGAACAACCATTACAAAACTAAAAAAAAAAAAAAAACGTAATGACACCGTATTAAGAATCAAGCGTATGTAAACTTTTCAGAAAATGTTGCTATTATTTTGTCTTGTGGGCTGTTTGTAAACATCTATGAAATATCTTATTCAGGACCGTACTAAATTAAAAAATAACATGCATTTTTTCATGATCGTTCTAATTTTGTTCAAATAATTAACATTCTTCAAGGTGTATGTAAACTTTCGACCACAACTGAAGATACTTGTTTTGTCTACTGCCTTATGGTCATGTAAATACATCATCATTGATTGCTCTCCTGATTCACTGATCTTGCTTCCCTCTGACCCCTGTGTCAGTCTCCTGTTATGAGATGAGATGAGAGAAGAGTTAGAGCTGGACCAGGGGCAGTGTTTGCATAAGGCTTCGTCTGTGGATACATATCCGTCTTCAACACAGGGAACAGTGTTTGAACACTAATGATCCTCCTCCTGCTTTACTTTCTGGCCCTGGAGACCCAGTGGAAAAACAAACATACACACGCATAGACGAGTGGGTCTGATAGCAGCCCATCTCTTCAAACACCCATACACAGCCTCTTTGATCTGTGTGCTTTTGGCCATAAGTTGGATCTCTTTGTTCACTTTGTCTTTCATTTAAAGAATGTTTCTGTTTTCATCCCTGAAGATTTTTCATGCTCTTGCTTTGTCAATAGATGGACAGACTCTTGAGGTCAGCAATTGATCCATGCTGTTGTAATTGTATCCCATGTTTTATATCCCAAGGCAGTTTTGATAGGCAGCTCCTGTAATACACTGAGATGAATTCAAGTAGCTTTGTGTATAAAAGTATACCCTAATTTGACTTCTTTTTTAACAACATTTATTACTCATTTATTTCTAGTGGATTTATTTTCATACTCTGTTAGTGGTGCTTGCTGAAGTTCAGTCAGATGTTTATACAATGCATTTAACAATATATATATACATTCAAAGCAAATTTACAGAAAAATGCCTTAGGGTGGGAAAAAATCCATTGCTTTTTAGCTAGTTTAGCTGAAGAGGAAGAATAACCTTGGGGAAACCCTACATGGGTTAGCTGGGAGAGGCCATCTTACTCTGGTGAGAAACAGATTACAATAATATACATATGCCAAATAATGTCTAGTTCAATGCCTGGTCATATTTCATTAAATAGATTAAATTATTTAATATGTTATTGAGACTGATTATATTGTAAAGAAGTATTGCACGGCATGTTTGTGATGCAGACAGGAATGATACTTCAAATCTTGAAGGGGTGTAGTAGTACAATCAGATGAGCAATTGACTTACATCTTGGGACAAAAGAAAGTTGGGGGTATGCAATTTTTCCCAGGCCAGTAAGTGATAATCTAGCAACCATTCAGAAAACACTCGCTGTAGGCATTGTGTTGGTGAATTTTACCATAGTTAAAGGGATAGTTTACCCAAAAATGAAAATTATCCCATAATTTACTCACCCGCTAGTCTTGCGTAGCCACACCTTCAGACTGATGGCAGTCAAGGACCGGCCAAGAGGACGTTTGACTGACATGTAACGCAACCAATCACAGTTTGTTTTGTTCCACATCATGTTTAGGTGCGTGAAAATGTAAAGTCGATGTCCCTGCAATAACAGATGGACGTGCATCTATAAATGATTCATTCAAAAACGTTGTACATGTTTACTGCAATAATGGAGCCGCAAACTTCACATACTTTCGAAAATCCAGCATTTATTTGATCCTGGTAAGCACTCATTGTCACAATTGTAAACATGAAGGCTTTCTTCTTCCAGGAGGGAGTTTGGAGTCACAGCATTTGTTTCTAGGCGGACCGTTAAAGAACGTAACACACTCAAAATGCATCCATCCATTATAAAAGTAATCCATACGGCTCCGGGGGGTTAATAAAGGCCTTTCTGAAGTGAATCGATGGGTTTGTGTAAGAAAAAATATCCATATTTAAAACTTCATAAAGTAAAATATCTAGCTTCCAGCGGACCACCTTCTGCATTCAACTTACGAAGAAAGTGTAACGCCTCTCGCAGTTCCATAGACGCAGTTTAAAACGCTTACGCTACGTAAATTGAATATGGAAGGCGGTCCGCCCCGGAGCCGTGTGGATTACTTTTATAATGGATGGATACACTTTTTTTGAGCTTTAAATTTTGGGCTGCCATTATAAAGCTTGGAAGAGCCAGGACATTTTTTTATATAACTCTGATTGTATTTGTCTGAAAGAAGAATGTCATATAAACCTAGGATGGCTTAAGGGTGAGTAAATCATGGAGTAAATTTCATTTTTGAGTGAACTATCCCGTTAAGCAGTGTATTTGTAAAAAGCTATTTATCTTTGCCTGCACAGCCACTGAAAGATGAGACGAATAAACCTGAAAAAAAAAAGAAATCACCTTAACGTGTGACTGTCTGTGATATTATGTCGGATCAAATGTTATAAAGTTAATTCAGATAGTCATTAAATTCCAGACACAAATGCAGCATTCTTTCTCATACAGATTATCAAAAATGTGTAAATGTTTGTGTTGATAACAGCTGTAAAGAAACTCAAAGTCAGCTGATTACTAGTGATGCTAGATACACATGTGCGATGCAATTTTTCATCAGTTGTGACTGTTGCTTGGTTAATTTGTGCCATTTATCTTTCTCTGTCTGAGATAATTGCTCACTGAGCACTGCAGTGGTCTCAAAACGTATTTTGAATGTCTTTGAATTAGAATATAAAAAATCAGACCAAGAGGCATTGACAAAGAAAGAAAGCGGACTTCATTTATCTTAATCATTTTTGCAATTAAAAGGGACAGTTCACTCAAATCTGAAAAATTTCATCATCAATTACTGACCCTAATTTTCTTACAAATTTTGACTTCCTTTCTTCTGTGGAACATAAAAGAAGATAACGGTGTCCAAATGCTTTTTGTCTTAAAGGGTTAGTTCACCCAAAAATGAAAATTGATTTACTCGCCCTCAAGCCATCCTAGGTGTATATGACTTTCTTCTTTCAGATGAATACAATTGGAGTTATATTAAAAAAATGTCCTGGCTAATCCAAGCATTATAATGGCAGTAAATGGCAGCCCAAAATTTGAAGCCCAAAAAACTGTATCCATCCATTATAACAGTAATCCACATGGCTCCCGGGGGGTTAATAAAGGCCTTCTGAAGTGAATCTATGTGTTTTTATAAGAAAAATATTCATAGTTAACACTAGGATGTTATTTTGTTATCTAATACAGTGACATTCATCTTTGTATACAGCATTATGACCAGAAGTGGTGCTTTTGTTAGAAATAAAGGATAAAAACAGCAAATGCAATAAGTCTGATGTACAGCAGAGAAATCACTTTTGGACATCAGTTGCACAGGTGTTCATCAGCATGTGAATCAGAGGATCATTGTCACGTGTGAAAACACTGCCAGATCCTGTTCCAGCTCCAAAACAACACCTCGACATTCACCAGTCCTTCCTTCTGCCATTTCATTCCAGTCATTCATTACTGTACCATGTATTTGTGTTTTTTCACATGCTCAGAGAAGGAAATCATGACTCCTATCACTTACAACAGTTTTTGGTCACTTTTTCTGCAATTATTGCGCTATTGTTGCACGTGTCAGGTTGGGCTTGTTGCATAATGATCAGAGGGTGATGGTGGGGGGTGGGCAGGCATGTTCTCGTACTTCCTCTGTGAATTATGCAATCACTTGTTGAAGTGTTCTGTTTTCACTTGGCTTTCAAAATTTCAAATCAATATAATAAAAGCAGTTCAAGCCACTCAACCTGTAAAGAGTTCACTTGAATGTTATTGGCACACACAAAAACGTCTTATTCAGATTTGAATGCATTTTATTTGTTTTCACAACCATTAGCATTTTGTCGTTAGATTTGCACATGCTCTGGCAGGGTCTGAGGAAGTTCCTTCCTTGTTTTCATACACGCTCCCTAGAAATACGTTTGCTCAATCTCTCCATTTCCTTTTTTCTTTTTTTCCCCCTTCGCATCAGTCTTCTAACTTCAGGTTTGTTATGTCTACCTTGTTTGGCGTCGTTGAACTCTGTTCCCCTCTCGTCCATTTCACTGGACCAAAGTCCTGTCAGTCACAGCTGTGGGTCTGTTTACTCAACCCTCTCTCCCTCCCCCTGTTCTCTCAGGCATCTGCGTGAACTGTCAAGGCAACACCGAAGGACCCAGTTGCGAGAACTGCAGGTATAATTTCTACAGAAGGCCCGGTTCTCCCATCAAGGACCCCTGCATCCCCTGCCCCTGCTCCAGCGTCACCTCCACAGGCAGCTGTAAGCTGGGTGAGTCCCTCCTCACATGCACGTCAGGTTAGCGTAGCCCACATTAGCGTAGCCTGCTAACTTTTATTATTGAGCTCCCATTGGCCACAGCTGTAGGAAATTCTGAGGAGATCTCCACATCTGGGAAATGTGGAGTACCCCCCTCTCATCTGTTTTGGATTATGTGTCTTGCATCATTCTGGCCAACCGCCTGCTGCCTGAATTTCTGGGTGGGTGGACTGAGACTTTTAAGAGAAGATAGTTTTATTTGAAGTGAAAGTGAAACTGGAAACGTTTTTTGTCTCCTCTCTGGGCCTTCACTCTGAACAAAACCCTCACAGGATGTGTTTATAAAAAAATACTGTAAAGGCGAGAGAGTATGGGGGTGTTTCTTGTGTCTTATTCAGACAGTGTTTTGATGAGTCCCACAGTGCTCCGTCTCTGTAGGATGATTTTGTTCGGCATATTCGGATATTATTTTGTTGATCTGTGGATGGGTTTCTGGGTTTGCTGACAGCAGCAATGCTCTTGTAGCCGTGCAATCTGATGTAAGGTAGGACCTGACAATGGAGATAGACCACATAGAGCAGCAAAAGGGCAGGTGTGTGTGTTCAGTGTTCCCAGATATTACAGTAAGGTACATCACAAATATAGCCACGCAGTGCAGCTGCTGTTTTGAGTAAGAGTAGTAACCATATGACATCCACTAGAAGAATTACTCAATATTTCAGTCATAATCTTTTTGTCACACATTTTCTACAGATACACTCAGTAAATTACAGATTGATTTATTTTATTTATTATTATTATATTTTTTACAACTTAAAAGGACTCTTTTCTATTTTAATATATTTTCAAATGTAATTTATTCCTGTGATGGCAAAGCTGAATGTTCATCAGTCATTGCTCCAGTCTTTAGTGTCACATGATCCTTTAGAAATCATTTTAATATGCTTATTTAGTGCTCAAGATACATTTCGTATTACCATGATACTGTGATACTTTCTTTTCAGGATTATTTTATGAATAAAAAAATAAAAAAGAACAGCATTTATTTGAAATAGAAATGAATTTTATTTTGTATAATTGTGTTTAAATGTTTTTGTAATGTTATTAATTATATTATATAGGCCTATATTATATTAATTATAGAAATGCAAAAGTCTTTTTAATTTCTTTAAAATAATCTTATTGACATCACACTTGAAGAGCAGTGTATTTGTATTTGAATTATATATAAAATTAATGCTTTTTAAAATTGAAAAATTATGGAGGAGCAACTGCATTTTGAGATTATACATAGTCTGCCAAAACTTTTCCAATGCATTTCCAATTAGTGTGGATTAAATCATGATACGAAAAGTATGGCTTCCTGTCATAGTATTCAATGAGAAAAGTGTGTGTAGAAGAAAGAAAAGTGTTCATCATCATGCTTGCATCCGAAAAGCTGCCCACACTAAAATGGAACTACAGGTTTTGAGGATTAGTGATTATGGTAATGGAATGCTAATAACAGCACAGTCAGGACAGCAGCTGATTAGCCGACAGACCTTATTTTCTTCTGCCCGTAAATCCCTGATGATGCTGCCTGATGAGGTACAGGGGAGCACACCAGTGTTAAATGAATTCCTTATTTACCCATCAAGGCCACACTTTTATTAACAAAACTCCCTGCAGAGCTAAATGTATCGTCCGCCTGCCTCTAGATTACACTGCGGACCCACTGGACGTCTCTATAGAGCTTAATGGGGAAACTGTTTTACTGGGACCTAAACAAAGGAAATATATCATAATGTCTAAGCACCAACAGGAGGATGGAAGTGATTAATTCACACATGTGCTGCTGTAAAGGTCACTCCACACAAAAGCAAAGCACATGGCTTAGATCATTAGTTTACATCCTGCACTGCACCATGGGCGGCATTATCTCTGCCGCTGTGATTGAAGGGTTGCTGGTTCAAGGTTTAGCATCAAGAAATACTGTTGTAGCTCTAGGCAGAGTCCTGCATGGTGACTGGTGAATCCGAATTGCTAATATTTGATGTAACGGGTGGAATAATATTTACGTCGTCATTTACAGTTGCGGGTCAGGAATCAATAGGCACGGGCGGAATGCGAATCCAATAGCTATCCAAGACTATTTCGACTCAATTCAGAACCCACTGTTAGGCAGCTACATAAGAAAATAAATATTTTTTGTCTACCTGATGTAGTATATTTAATGCGGGTGCGGTTCAGGTCGTGGTCTTTATGTCAAACGGGTTGGGTCGGGTACGGAATTGAATTAGTGCAGCTGTTGGGTAAGGGGTCGGGTGTTCTGTTAAGTACTGCGGCTGCGGGTTTACCAAACAGCACCTGTGCAAGACTCTAGGTGGGTTGCAACTATGAAAAGCAGTTGTTGCACCCATTTGCACCCTTCCTGCCCTGTTTTTAAATAAGAAACTGCTACTGTACGTAACCGAGTGCCAATGCCATAACCCAAGTAAGGATAAACCTTTAAAATGTGGCTTGGCGAGCCTTGTACAGCTCTTTAAGGATTTAAGTGTTGTAGATCATTGCAGGAATGGTTCCTTATCAAGTTTTCATCTAACTTTTTTTTGTTGCCTGGTCATAAAGATGTGCCCTTAGCATAAATGTCATCAACACTACATATTTCAGCTCATAGTGTGGTGTCACGGCTTCAAAGATCAAATTTAAAGTGACGACATGAAACCGAATAACCCAATATTCAGTATTAGTGAGAGAGGAAACAGCAGACAGCTCATAACACAACTCCTGTTTAATTTATGTAGTCGAGTTTTAGTCACCGTCCGGCTGGTGCTCCGGGACTCTTTTTCTCTCTTCCTCTAATTGTGTCCATGGTCATCTACAGTCTGGATGCATCCCTCAGAACTCACAGCCAGTAGCTCTTTGCTTAGATCTCATCACAGCTAACACTGATGTTGAGTGTTAATGTAAATATTTTAAAATATTTAAAAGTCACATAGTATTAAAAGTACTGTGTTTCTTGTACAAGGCAGTCCGCAATACAAAATTCTACTAACAAAATCTAAAGTACACAGAATTTACATCATCTTCAGAAAGAGAAGAAATTAATAATGTTTTCTCTTTGTATGTGCAATATGTTTGCTTGACTGTTGCCTTTGTATTATTTTTAATACAAAATTAATGTGTTATTATATACTGCCTTTTAAAAGTTTGGGGTCAGTGAGATAAGGAAAAATTAATTTAAACTTTTATTCAGCAAGGATGCATTCAATTAAAAGTGACCGTTACGTAATAATCCTGGAAAAACATTTAGCACTGTTCAGTGTTCCCAGATATTACAGTAAGGTACATCACAAATGTAGCCACGCGGTGCAGCTGCTGTTTTGAGTAAGAGTAGTAACCATATGACATCCACTAGAAGAATTACTCAATATTTCAGTCATAATCTTTTTGTCACACATTTTCTACAAATACACTCAGTAAATTACAGACAGATTTTTTTTTTTTTTTTATTATTATATTTTTTACAACTTAAAAGGACTCTTTTCTATTTTAATATATTTTAAAATGTAATTTATTCCTGTGATGGCAAAGCTGAATGTTCATCAGTCATTGCTCCAGTCTTTAGTGTCACATGATCCTTTAAGGGAAGCTGAAGAGCAGAATGATGTCATCAAATTTGTTGATCCGTATTGGCGGAAGTGAGAGATTGTACGTTTTGAATGCTTATATCTTCTAATTTTGAAACATAACATTCACATTGTTTTGGAGCACACTAGATATAACAGTAACACTAACATATTCATAATAAAAGCCAAATTTAAATTTTGATTTCATGGGGACTTTAAGGAAACATTTTATTATGTAGTTCATGAGATGTAAAATGTGGATAATAGTTAGGTGTTATACAGTAGCTATTGTGTATTGTAGTACCGTTGGAATGCTGTATTGACCCCTTCTGCAGTATCCAAAATATGTGTTTTATTAGTGAGAGAGTAAGAGTAAGCTTTTCCATTAGGATTAGAGTCTCTGCATCAGGAAAAGAAAGTGCTTTTGAAGTTGCTTTTCTGAAATCAGTCCTTGTAGAGCAAACATTCTGAAGTCAGCTATTTGATCTCTATAAATGACTGGATTTGCTTTGCTTCAATAATTCTTTGTTTGTGCTTACAGCACCGTCTGAATTAACAAATGTATGCTGTCTCAGTGACAAAAAATCAATTGTCCTGAATGGCGAACAAGTCATTATTAGTATCTCCTCTTGTTACCGTGACATGGCCTTGACATTTTTTGTTGTGCATTGTCTGAGGTCTCTATGAGGTCTCCAAAAACACACACACACACGATTTGTTGAGACACAAGTAGAGAAGAATTAACAGGCGCAGATGAAGCTCTCACATCTTCCATTATAAATTCATGTAGTCGTGTAGTGCTTATTGTTTGATGAACTAGGTTGATGCGTTTTTAAAATATGGAATTATTAATCTCTCTTTTGACAGCTCAGGGATTTTGCAAGTCTTCATCTTTCAGTACTGTACATATTTAACCATATTGTGCCCCTTGGTTTTATTAGGTCGTTCTCACTAGGTCTCTCCTACAGAATGTCTCATAAATATGTAAATGCTGTTGCGAATGTCTATTCCAAACCAGCTGTCAGTCGTTATTAGTAAGGTTTCATGGGAAAATTGTACCTTATTTGATCTGTCTGGAGTTTGGAGGGGCTTTATAAGGTAGATGCAGCAGAACATTAAATGAATTTTTTTTTAATCAAATCATTTATTTATGTCATTTGAAAGAAACATACCTGGCTGCATCTGTTCACGACTCTCTGAACATATTCTTGAATATCTCAAAAAAAAAAAAAAAAAGCTTTTAATGTTCTATATATTTTACTGTATATTTTGTTGAATGTACTGTATGTATGCATGTAGGTAGGTATGTTGTGGTTTTTTTTGTTTTTTTTAATTGATTAATGCTTTATTCAGCAAGGACACATTTAATTGATCAAAATGATAGTAAAGGATTTCTGTTTTAAATAAATGCTGTTCTTTTGAACTTTCTATTCATCCAAGAATCCTGTAAAAATGTATTACGGTTTCCACAAAAATATTAAGCAGCACAACTGTTTTCATCATTGATAATAATAAGAAATATTGATAGAAGGTGTGATGTGACCTTGAAGACTGGCGTAATAGCTGCTGAAAGTTCAGCTTTGATCACAGGAATAAATTACATTTTAAAATATATTCAAATAGAAAACAGTTATTTTAAATTGTAATAATTTCACAATATTACTGTTTTATGGTACTGTATTTTTTATCAAATAAATGCAGCCTTTGTGACCATATAAAAAACTTTTCAAAAACTTGCTTCAAAAAAACAAAACTTTACTGACCACAAATTTTTTAATGGAAATGTATGTACACTCACCTAAAGGATTATTAGGAACACCATACTAATACTGTGTTTGACCCCCTTTCGCCTTCAGAACTGCCTTAATTCTACGTGGCATTGATTCAACAAGGTGCTGAAAGCATTCTTTAGAAATGTTGGCCCATATTGATAGGATGGCATCTTGCAGTTGATGGAGATTTGTGGGATGCACATCCAGGGCACGAAGCTCCCGTTCCACCACATCCCAAAGATGCTCTATTGGGTTGAGATCTGGTGACTGTGGGGGCCATTTTAGTACAGTGAACTCATTGTCATGTTCAAGAAACCAATTTGAAATGATTCAAGCTTTGTGACATGGTGCATTATCCTGCTGGAAGTAGCCATCAGTGGATGGGTACATGGTGGTCATAAAGGGATGGACATGGTCAGAAACAATGCTCAGGTAGGCCGTGGCATTTAAACGATGCCCAATTGGCACTAAGGGGCCTAAAGTGTGCCAAGAAAACATCCCCCACACCATTACACCACCACCACCAGCCTGCACAGTGGTAACAAGGCATGATGGATCCATGTTCTCATTCTGTTTACGCCAAATTCTGACCATCTGAATGTCTCAACAGAAATCGAGACTCATCAGACCAGGCAAAATTTTTCCAGTCTTCAACTGTCCAATTTTGGTGAGCTCGTGCAAATTGTAGCCTCTTTTTCCTATTTGTAGTGGAGATGAGTGGTACCCGGTGGGGTCTTCTGCTGTTGTAGCCCATCCGCCTCAAGGTTGTGCATGTTGTGGCTTCACAAATGCTTTGCTGCATACCTCGGTTGTAACGAGTGGTTATTTCAGTCAAAGTTGCTCTTCTATCAGCTTGAATCAGTCGACCCATTCTCCTCTGACCTCTAGCATCAACAAGGCATTTTAGCCCACAGGACTGCCGCATACTGGATGTTTTTCCCTTTTCACACCATTCTTTGTAAACTCTAGAAATGGTTGTGCGTGAAAATCCCAGTAACTGAGCAGATTGTGAAATACTCAGACCGGCCCGTCTGGCACCAACAACCATGCCATGCTCAAAATTGCTTAAATCACCTTTCTTTCCCATTCTGACATTCAGTTTGGAGTTCAGGAGATTGTCTTGACCAGGACCACACCCCTAAATGCATTGAAGCAACTGCCATGTGATTGGTTGATTAGATAATTGCATTAATGAGAAATTGAACAGGTGTTCCTAATAATCCTTTAGGTGAGTGTATATGTGTGTGTATATTATATTTATTTGTCTCAAGCTTGTAAAATCATCCAAGACTCCCTCTTCCCCAGCTACTGTGAACATCTCACTTAAGGCAGAAATAAAAAGCTGCACAGTCGTGGTAGAGTCTAAGTGATGTGTGTAGTTTAAAAACTCATTCAATCATTCTCAACTGAAATTTCCCTTAGCAATTTGTAATGTCATTTTTCTTTACAAGTGGCACAGATTGTCTCCACTCTCCTTGCTAATGCTAGATTTCCTTAGTGAAATGCATGTTTGATTTGCATATGCTGGCTGAATTTGCATTGGAAATGACCTAGCACTGGTTGGCTTGTTATGTGCCACGCAGAGTCAGTTGCTATAATGTTGACGAAGTCGCCAGCTTTGTTCCACCAGACCTTCAGCTTTGATTCAGCAGTCTGTAAAAAAAGTCTGTTATTTGCCACTGCTGTTTTCTTTCTGTCCATCCTTATGATAGACAGATGGTGAGAGAATGAAACATACCATACACAGTGAGCTGTTAAAATGAGCAGACATTTAAAACATAAAAAAATATAAGACAAGAAATCTTCATATATTCATATAATATAGAGAGCAGAAGAGTAATTTGACTCTATTCACTTAATCTGTGGAATTATTTTTTACTGTACATTTTAAATGTATTTCTAAAACCATTAGGTACTCTGTCTTTACTAACTATTTCTTCAGTAAGTGTTTTATGTGTGGGGGTTTTATTCTCACTTTGGTCAGGAAGTGTGAAAACTGCTGGAACGACTATAGCCGTGAGCATGTCCATACCTGTTTGAGATGGTGCGTCAAACGTTGCGTGCATCTGTGTGTCTACGCTTGTGACGCTGAAAAAACAACTAGGTAAAAGTCACCGCACTCAAGAAGCTGCTGCTGGTGATGTTATTATGAGATGGTTAAACATTGACTAGCCTCATTTTAGACATTATTGTCACGAGTCAGAGTCACATTAACATGAGCAAGCATATCTTGTGTGTCGCCGGAAATCTTTGTATGCTGTAACATGTTGGGACATATGCAGTGCTGAGCAGTTCTTAATTTTTTTTGTCAAGCTTTTGCTGCTGCCAAAAGAAGTGAAAAACAGCTTTTTTGGAATAAATACATAAAGGTGAGACCAAACAAAAGGAGCGCGTGTTGTGTTGTTGTGTGTTGTGTTGTGTGTTGTGTGTTGTGTTGTGTGTTGTGTGTGTTGTGTGTGTGTGTTGTGTGTGTGTAAGTGTTGTGTGTAAGTGTTGTGTGTGTGTTGTGTGTGTGTTGTGTGTGTGTTGTGTGTGTGTTGTGTGTGTGTTGTGTGTGTGTGTGTGTGCGCATTCACACATTGATTTCACTCTGGCCATCAACAGCTCAAGTAGTCAGTTTCTTTTCTCTTTGTTCTTTCATTGTCTTTTTCATGTCATTTGTGTGAATGTTCTTAATTCTTGTACTGGGATAAAAGTTTAAGCTCGTTGTCCCTACGTGGCTGTTTTACTGTCGTGATGATGTATATCTAAATGGGCTGTTTTCTGCCTCTGTCTCTTTCCGTCCTTTTATTGTGTCATTATCTTACCATCATTATTGCCCTCATGCTTGAGAAACGTGGAAAATTAGTCCTTCTAGTGTAGCAGTCCCTGGGTGTACATCACTGCCTGGAGGTTTGGGTTTAATATCTTGCTGTCGGCTGTATGCAGGGGCTGAGTCTGGGCAAATGATGATAGGAGGGTTATACCGCTCCCTGATTCACTGCCCTTCTCCGTATGTAACGTAAAAACTGCCTCTCTGCTAGATAAATTTGATTCACAGCAGGTACTGCATACAGTCTGTCTTATTGCTTCCAGCTCACTCTTTTTGTATGGCTCAACAAGGTTTTTGTTTTAACTGCCCCTTTCTTCTTTCCTCCTCTCTCCTTCTTAGTTCTTCTCTCTTACATATCTTTTTTCGGTCTTCATTGGGCCAGGTTGTAAAATCGATTCTTTCTTCTAGTTTTGAACTCATGTATTTTTCTATCCATATTCTGGGACTAGCACAGTGTTGCTGTTTTTTTGTTTTGTTATATATATGTATGTATGTTTGTATGTATGTATGTATGTATACATATACATATACATATACATAATGTTATATATATTGATAATAATAATAATAATAAATGTTTCCTGAGCACTAAATCACATCATCATATTAGAATGATTTCTGAAGGATCATGTGACACTAAAGACTGGAGTAATGGTTCTGAAAATTCAGCTTTGCTGTCACTAGAATAAATTACATTTTAAAACATATTAAAATATATATATTTTTTATAGTAAATACTATTGAAGCTTGTTTTCACCACAGAATAAAAAATAAAAAAGGTGATTGTGACTTTATCTCGCAATTGTAAGTTTACATCTCACAAGAATTGCGTGATATTAAGTCGCAATTCTGACTTTATAACACGCAGTTGCGACTTTATATATCATGCAAGTCTGACTTTATAACATGCAATTGCTTATAAACTTGTTATTCTGAGAGAAAAAAAGTCAATCTTTTTCCCCCTCAAAATTGGACTTTATAACTCTCAATTGTGAGTTTATATCTCACTATTCTGAGAAATATAGTCAGAATTGTGAGTTATAAACACGCAATTGCGAGAAAAGTCAGAACTGTACCAGTAGTTCCGCAGTACTTTCCCAGTAGTCATATAATATTCATGCTGATTTTATGATGCCACATTTGGTTGCAAGCGGTTTAATTGCAGTGGCAGGTCACACTATGCATCTATTTTCAGTGTCCACCCTTCATGTAACATTTCTGTTATGTCATGAATACAGAAGAGCTGAAAGTTCATGATCATTTTTGTGTTAGGTTTGCTAGAAATGGAAAAACAACATTTATGCATTAGTCATTATCTTGTGTTTCAGCACTATTCGTTGTGGACTACTGATACATGTACAATTTCTAAAACATTTACTTTTATTTTTTCACTCTTTAATGTCACAAACATCATAGTTATGTGATCAGACAAAAAGAAAGATGTTTTTTTATACACTACTTATTTACTGTACAGTTTGTTTGTGTACAACTTTCTTTTAGTTGTACTGCTGTTGTACTGCTCAGATGTGCTGCTGTTGAAGACTTTAGGCAGTAGTTTTGCATGGGGAAGAGCATTTCACTTAAAGGATTAGTTCACTTTAAAATGAAAATTACCCCATGATTTACTCACCCTCAAGCCATCCTAGGTGTATATGACTTTCTTCTTTCTGATGAACACAATCGGAGTTATATTAATAATAAATATCCTGATGCTAAAATTTTATGAAGTAAAATATCTAGCTTCCACCAGACCGCCTTCCGTATTCAACTTAGCGTAACTGGTGCGACGTATGATGTAGCATAAGCGTTTTGAACCTTTATTAACCCCCCGGAGCCGTGTGGAGTACATTTATGATGGATGCACTTTTTTTGAGCTTCAAACTCATCAGAAAGAAGAAAGTCATATACACCTATGGTGGCTTGAGGGTGAGTAAATCATGGGGTAATTTTTAAAGTGAACTAATCCTTTAACCCTAACATCAGACCTCTTCAAAGCCCAGATTTTGCCTGTTGTTTGATAACTTAGTCTGCAGTCAAATGCAAAGGAGATAACACATTTACAGAATGATTAGAGGTTGATGAGTTCATCTGACAACTCATTATAGGCTAATATAAACAAAGACCTCAGTTTCCCTTCATACTACCTTCAGCATCCTTATAAGATTCTGCCATCTGGTGGTCAAAAGAACTCTGTCTCTAAATGTCTTTTTCATAGTTCTTTGGAAATTTTAGTGAAAATGTCTTGTATTCTTGATTTTTTTTTTCCAGCAGATGTGTCTTGTTAACTAATTCACCCTAAACTTTCTTTATCTCCATATGTGTTTAGACTCAACTGGCCAGCCTTTCTGTATCCAGTGCAAGCCGGAGTACCAGGGTCCCAACTGTGAGCAGTGTAGTGATGGCTTTTACAACGCCGACAGCATCTGCCTTCCCTGTAACTGCAGCGGAAACGGAGACCCCCGCTTGTCCCCTCGGATATGTCACCCGGACACGGGCAACTGCCTGAGCTGCATTAACAACACTACGGGCCCGCACTGCGAGCGCTGCGCAGAGGGCTTCACGGGGGACGCGCTCTCTAGGAACTGCACTCCTACAGGTGAGAGCCAAAGCCAATACGTTTGGGTTAATATGCATAAAAACTCTAGTGATAATAATTAATTATTTTTTGTGTGCGCGCGTGTGTGTGTGTGTTCATATCATTTTCAACAATCTGTAACTCTGAAACTATCATTTGTCAGTGCAGTTAGAGACACTTCTACAAGACTATGAAAAAAAGTGAAGTGAACCATATGAGAGAGTTTGAAACTGATCCCACAGGTTCACTCTTTCTCGTGGACAAACTTTCTTATGCGTTTGGTGCGGTTTCAGTTGTGATCCATATTGTAGTGTATTGAATATATCATGCATCACGAAGACCTTGATGTTACCCAGCCTTACTGTATATACTGTGTGAACAGGAAGAAACTGAACTTGAGATATTAATATTTTTCAAAGGGTTGATTAAAAAGAGAGTTGCATGCTAAGTGACTGTGGTTTTCAGAGAAGGGAAAAGAAGATGTGTTGTTGAATGACTAATCCCAGATCAGCGTTCTGACTCACAACATCCGTCTGTACGCTGCTGATTCTATCAGTGGTGTACTGTAAAGAGGACAGATCATACATTTCCACAGGCAGGCTGACTCGGGCTGCCAAACGGTAAACAAGGACCACAGTGTGAATATATGAAAGGGAGAGAAGGAAGAAAAGAGTGATTTATCACTCCAGTAAGTCAGCCAAATCCACACTCTCTTTTCGTCAATTTTTCCACTCAGCCAACAATAATAAATCCTTCTTTTTGGCCTGTCTGAGCTCTGCTCCAGATGATCTGCTGCTACAGAACAACCATGTTGCCATTCACTGATGATAACGGTACTGTAATGGAACTCCATATGGAAATGATATTGACTTTCCGACAATGGTTGAAAAATCTTTGAAATAGCATCTCCCAAAATGATTATTGTTAACTAAAATGAAAACTTTCCAGTTTTTGATTTAAATAAAGCTGTAATGAAATCAATTAAAATATAAATATTATATGAAAAACTTGAACTAATTAAAAAAAATGTTTTGCGTTGGTAATTAACTGGTAAAAACTGAAACTATATAAAACTAATAAAAATGACAAAAACACAAAATTACTCAAATTAAAATGAAAACTGAAAATGAAAATTAAAAATTAAAGCTAATTCAAAATATTAATAAATCCTATAATAGTATATAAATAATAAACCTAACATGTTTTCTGAGGAGAATGGCTGAGGTGTGTTTTCAGTCTTTATGTACATGGCATACAGTCTGACATTGTCTGTTCTACTGAACAGATGGAATTGCTCTTGCCTGTGAATCTTCTTCCAGTGTGCAGCATCTGTTCTCTACATTACACTAGATCAGGGCTCCACATGGGACTGGCTTGCTGCTCTCACCTTTTTTTGTTCTCTTCCTCTTACATTTTTTCTTCACTTCTTTTACTCTCTTTTTTGTTCTCTCTATCTTTCATTTATAACCTATATTGCCATTTGCTATTGCCATGTTTTAGTATGGAATGTTACCAGTATGAAAATACAGTTTTTTGTTCTGAAAGATGGAAAAATTTAGCTGTAATGTCTCGTTACAATTATAGATGTAGAATTAATTGTGCATGCTTTAGGTAGTGTGTGTGTGTGTGTATATATGTATATATATATATATATATATATATATATATATATATATGTATGTATATATATATATATGTATGTATATATATATATATATATATATATATATATATATACACACACCTAAAGGATTATTAGGAACACCATACTAATACTGTGTTTGACCCCCTTTCGCCTTCAGAACTGCCTTAATTCTACGTGGCATTGATTCAACAAGGTGCTGAAAGCATTCTTTAGAAATGTTGGCCCATATTGATAGGATAGCATCTTGCAGTTGATGGAGATTTGTGGGATGCACATCCAGGGCACGAAGCTCCCGTTCCACCACATCCCAAAGATGCTCTATTGGGTTGAGATCTGGTGACTGTGGGGGCCATTTTAGTACAGTGAACTCATTGTCATGTTCAAGAAACCAATTTGAAATGATTCGAGCTTTGTGATATGGTGCATTATCCTGCTGGAAGTAGCCATCAGAGGATGGGTACATGGTGGTCATAAAGGGATGGACATGGTCAGAAACAATGCTCAGGTAGGCCGTGGCATTTAAACGATGCCCAATTGGCACTTCTGACTCTACCATCTGAATGTCTCAACAGAAATCGAGACTCATCAGACCAGGCAACATTTTTCCAGTCTTCAACTGTCCAATTTTGGTGAGCTTGTGCAAATTGTAGCCTCTTTTTCCTATTTGTAGTGGAGATGAGTGCTACCTTGAGGTCTTCTGCTGTTGTAGCCCATCCGCCTCAAGGTTGTGCGTGTTGTGGCTTCACAAATGCTTTGCTGCATACCTCGGTTGTAACGAGTGGTTATTTCAGTCAAAGTTGCTCTTCTATCAGCTTGAATCATTCGGCCCATTCTCCTCTGACCTCTAGCGTCAACAAGGCATTTTCGCCCACAGGACTGCCGCATACTGGATTTTTTTCCCTTTTCACACCATTCTTTGTAAACTCTAGAAATGGTTGTGCGTGAAAATCCCAGTAACTGAGCAGATTGTGAAATACTCAGACCGGCCCGTCTGGCACCAACAACCATGCCACGCTCAAAATTGCTTAAATCACCTTTCTTTCCTATTCTGACATTCAGTTTGGAGTTCAGGAGATTGTCTTGACCAGGACCACACCCCTTAATGCATTGAAGCAACTGCCATGTGATTGGTTGATTAGATAATTGCATTAATGAGAAATTGAACAGGTGTTCCTAATAATCCTTTAGGTGAGTGTGTGTGTGTGTGTGTGTGTGTGTGTGTGTATATATATATATATATATTTATATATTTATATTTATATTTATATATATATTTATATTTATTGTTTAATATATTTGAATTGTTTAATATACATTACCATTCAAAAGTGGGTAAGTTTTTACTTTTTTTATTGTTGGAATGTTTTAATATTTTTATGGAAGATCAAATGTGCGTGAGCTTCTGTGTTTACCAAATGCGATGAGATAAAAGGCTAAATGAAATATTTTCATCATATAAAGCATCATATCTCATCACAAGATTTGGATTAAACCGCTCAATTCATTGGAATTTGATCTATGACACCTTTATTACCTTTTTGGATCCTTTAAGCCTTTTTGAGAATGACATTGTTACGTACGTGAAATTTGCTTCATTTCAAGATGAAAGTAATGATAACTTGCAGTTTGGTGAGTGAGTCAGAAGTTCAGTAAAGGATTTTTCAGACTTGTGAGTCTTTTTTAATTATTTATTAAGAGAACCATGAGAGACATTTATTTGTGAATAAGACTATACTAGAAATGTTCCAGGGGTTTTTTGCATTCCGCCGACTAAGACAATATAAAGACGTGTTTTATAAAGATGTGTTTTCTTGCCGTTATTTTACGGTACACAGCCTTTTTATCTCATTACATTCAGTACAAGACTGCAAACTCGCATTCAACACTGCTCTGCCCGCCATACCACTAGAAAGTCACTGGAGTATAATTAATTAACTTTTGTTTTTTGGATGTGATATTATATTAGATGCATATTTTCTCAAACTGTCCTTCTTTTTCTCTTGCCTTGTCCATAGTCATCCACACTACTCCTTCAACCACTACCCATTGGTTTCACTACACCACCATGACCTCCAGCCCCAATTCTACAGCACAATTCACCACCTCCTCCACCACCCTGCTGAGCAGCCTGGGCAGCTCCACCCCCAACACCACCACCACCACAGTGACTCCACTCCCATGGAACCAGTTCAACATCATCATCCTGGCCGTCATCATCATAGTTGTGCTAGCTCTTATGGCTGTGGTGGGTGGCGTGTACTCTTACAGGGAATACCAGAACCGCAAGCTGAACGCCCCGTTCTGGACCATCGAGCTGAAGGAGGACAACATTAGCTTCAGCAGCTATCACGACAGCATTCCGAATGCAGATGTATCAGGGCTTTTAGAGGATGAAGTTAGTGACGTGGGCAACGGACAACTTGCTTTAACCGGTCCTGGTAGTTTGTATAAGGTGTAACTAATCTTACTGTTTTTATGCAGAAAAAAATCTGGGCTGCTACACTAGTGCTGGATTGACACTGGACAGATTAGGGACCTATGGATATATGGACCCCAATTTTTTTTTTCCTTCATTTTATGCAGATGAAAAAAGGACTTTTTTTTTTCTCATCGGACATAATGCTAACACTCACACAAGCACTCCAAAACAAGAAGAGCCAGTAGTGAATGAAGAACATGAGCAGTGCATCTAACTGAAAAGCAACGCTAAGATGAAGGTTGAAGATCTTGGCCAACTGAAATATGTTGTCTTGCTTTGAAGAAAGAGAAGAGATGCAGAGACTAATTCGCTATCAGAATACTAGACACTGAAGCATGTCTGGTTAGACCAATCAAATGCACATTTACATGCGTTCCCTTTGTAAATGCTTTTAAATACACAGAGAAGACATTCGTTTTCAACAAACTCAGGATGGATATCATTTTTGTTGTGTAAACCTCACCATTTTTGTGTTGCTTCAGCACAGGGATACCATACATGCTATTACATGTGCATGACTTTAGGGGGCGCCAAAACAACGGCCCTGACATGCAGACCAGGCCTGTGTATTATCCAATGGAAATACATAATACTGAATTGCAGATGCTGAATTACTTTTGCATTCATTTGCAATTATTATTATTTATTTTATTTTTTTTGGGCAGAAGCTTTCTTGCCGAAGCGAAATAAAAGAGAGGATTATTCTTTTTTTTATCAGGCCAAAGAGGATCTGTGTGTCAGTCTCAGGCGAAGAGAGTCTGGCTAATTCTTGTCACAGTTTTACAACGACAAAGAGGATTTAGAGGACTGTTTCACAATGTATAGAATTTTACTTGTTTTATTTATTTTCAGGAATTTCTCTGCAATCCGCTTTTCCTTTGTGACTTATCACCAGCCACCTGTTGAAAGGTGCCATGCCTTGTTGTGTGGACTTGACACAACAATATATCTGGTTGGGAGAGTTTAACAATTTTGGTTAATTTATTTGGACGAACCTCTTTCTCAGATTGATGGCTTAGGGTCAGTTTGCGTGTCACAGAGTAGGGGAACAAATATGATCAGATGAGCAATAATGCATGTTGGGTCTAACAGCCGTACTGGACAATCACTGCCATTCGTGTAGCACAGGCTAAAACAAGTTGATCGAATGGTTCAGTGAATGAATAAGTGCATGTGTTTGAGTGTGTGGGTGTATGTGTGGGTGCTGAGTGTGGTAATGAGTTGGAAAAGTGTCAGTCAATAAAAGACATAAGAAAGGGTGTGTATGCACAAGTACGTTCTCGGTAGGAGATGGCCCGAACTTGAAGAAAAGAGCAATTGTTCATTTCTCTCTGTATTTCAAATGACTCTTGGGACTCATATCGTCTTTTAGGTTCCTCCCCACTTCCACAGTCATGAAGCTGTCTTTTCCCAAGGTGTGTTGGTACAAAACTATGTAAATATTAGATGTACAGAATGGTTGTCTTGCGAAGGCTGCTATTGTATTGGTACATGTGGCGATGAGTTTTGTTTCTGTGTCCAGCATACTTGTGTGCGCACATAGAGACTGACGTCGTAACGGTGTCTTAATCTTACATTATATGCATTGTGCAGTATGCATGGTGCACCACATTCACAACTAGCTCTGTGAAAAATTTCAATAAAAGTAAGTTTTACTATAATTTGTGCTTTCATTATTATTATTATTATTATTATTATTATTATTATTATATCGTTGTATGTCATACACTAGTTCCAGCCACTGGACCACACCAGTCTGTTTCCTGACCACCTGATTCACCCTGAACACAAAAAGCACTTCACGAAATTCACAAGCTTCAACTTAATTAAATTTAAATAAAATTTCCTGAACTTACTGGACTTTTGTGGATAAATGAATCCCTGAATTCAGTACATTTAGTCAGGGCAGTGGCATTAGATCTTTGAAAGATGTTCAGTTGTGTTTGAGGCACTGTAAATCTGTTTTATGTTGGATGCTAACATTTCTAAAGTCGTCATGAAAATAAAATTGAATTTACTATGTACTTTGTTAGTGTACATCACTAGTCTTGTGGTGAACAATTAACCCGTTAATACACAGGAAAAAAATGTTTTGTCCTGGTAATCTGTAACCAAAATCTAAAAATGTGCTTCTGTTCTGGAATGGCATTCCCTCTCTGATGTCAGTTTAACATCTTGGGTTGGATATCCTTAACCACTCCCCTCCAATCATCAGTCTTTAATAATAATAATAATAATTCATTGCATTATTTAATAATTAAATTTATTAGGTGTACATTTCAAACATTATTCATCATAACCTAAAGTCTAGTTGTCCAAACTAGATTAATCTAAGTTCAGAGTCCGTTGCTATTATGACATCCCTTCAACTAAAAATACTGGCTAATTTGTATAATTATAGTGTGTAATTCATCACTAAATATGTTACAACTTAGCAGCAAGTGCATACTTTTCTTATGTACTCATATTTATGTCTACTTCAGTTTTCCATGTTCTTTTAGTGCGACTACAAATATCAAAGATTAAAACGTGACTCCTTTTTTACATGTACAGTAGGCTTGCTGCAATAGTCGGTGTTGCCGGGTACATCACTTGCCCACCGCGGCACCGCCCCCACCGTCGTTTTGATTTTTTTGTTTTTTTGTTGTTGTTGTAATAAAATCATTTAGTTCAGTTAGAGAACAGACACTACAATTAAAAACTGAACGTGCAGCGTGAGCCGAACGAGTCGCAGCACAGGCAGCAGGAGTCAGATTTCATTCATCACGAGTGAGGAGCTGAGCTGAATGACAAGATGATCGTGGAAGATTTGGTTTCAAAGCGAAATGTAAAGGCGCCTATTTAAGGGAGTTTATCATTGTACTGTTCTGTTGTGTTTTTCATTAAGAATAATAGGCTAATGAACCCACCATTCAAGCAACCCGCCCCGAATTGGCGCTAATTTCAAACTGTCATACATTCACCGCGCGTGTCCACTGGCGCGTTTTCAGTACATTCCTATGAAAGCTTCGTTAAATTCAATGAAAAAAAATCATTGAAAACACTCGCTTTGCTCCGCACCGTTATGAATGCCATTGCGGCCGTTCACATTTTACTTTCGGTTTGAAATTAGCGTTTTAAAAGCCCCCGGTATTCCGGTGTTGTCACACGTCAATTAACCGGTGGGAAAATTTCCTCTGCGTCACATCCCTAATGTAGCCTACAGAAACGATATTGCTAAGATCAGTTTCTTTTTTTCTGTTCTGTATAATCATCACTTTCATCTACGGACCATGTGTTTCTATGCCATCATCTGTGTCAGAATCGTGATGGTATAGGTTAAATTGAGGGAGTGCCTGATGTTTTGTATCGTGTAACGCATTTCAAATATTTACAGACTTCCTCACTTACAGTACATGGCACATGGAGCTGCACGAGGCAACTATTTTGAGTTTGATTGAGCAATATGCTGATGTGACATATTTTCCATGGATGAC